>CM073949.1:2676666-5350833 GCA_037179545.1 Sesamia inferens | reverse complement strand
ATGGCGCCTCCGCCGGGCCGGAACAAGCGAGGCAGGCCAAAGAAGTGCTGGCTTGACGTTGTAAGAGATGCGTGCCAACAATCTCGCACCACAGGATGCCAGAGATCGTGCGAAATGGAGGCGTAATAGTAGGAAAGCGATCCCCGGGCTCCAACGCGAAAGCCGCGAATGCGACCTGGATTATACGCTGAGATGATGATGATGATTATACAGTACGTTAAGAAAACCCTGTCCGACCCATAAGGATAATAAAGGTTAGGTAAACACATGACCAAATATAATATAAAATTTTACGTAATCATCATAGTACTAATACAAATGAATTTTGAAATAATCTTTTTTTCCCGCGAATTAATTCCAACTTCCCCGAAATTTGACAATTTTTAAAAAAGTGACAACACCGGTATTATTATGAGCGAATAGCGATGCGATCACGTGCCGCGTGCCCTGCCGCCCGCCCCCGCGGAAGGGTGGTAACGCACATTTATTAAGTTACCTCTTTTTGCGAAATAATATTTATTTTTTAGGGGGATTTTTTTTTTAAGTTTATCCCGGTTTTGTATGCATTAGTAGAATCAGTTATCGATACCTAACAACACCTTCACGGGTCGGACAGGGTTTTCTTAACATACTGTATATATTCACTAATCAAAATAGTATTGGCGTAACAAACTAGCAGTGGCAATGGCTTTACACAGAAACCGTAGTCCTGGCACACAGGCAAGTGAAGAAACACGGGTAGGATTAGTCAGTAAAAGTCTAGTCAGTTCAACAACTTCCATTGTGTTAGTTATGTACCTACAGACGATAGTACATGAAGCTACTACAATCTGTCGGATTTCTTTATTAGAATGTAGCGGTACCTACAAACGCCACAAAATGAACGACGCGTCATAGGGGAGAGCGGGGCTGAAAGTGCCGATTTTGACAAATCCTTTCAAGATTCGGATAAAACAAGTACTATGTCTGAGAGTAGTGATTCATCCTAAGCCAAATTTAATCTATTATACGAATTTAACTACAGATTTTACACATTTTTAATAGTTTTTAAGAAAAAGTGATTTTTTTATACATAGGCGGCAAGGCACTACCAACCCCACTTTGGGGCAAGTTGTGCCGTAGCTGAGGTCGGTTGTGCCGTTGATAATGCTAGGAGTTTTACATGAAAGAAAATTAATTTAGAATTTAAAACACATCAATTTTATAAAAATATATTTATTCGTTATACTTTTTACTATGAATCAACAGTTTTTAAAGTTTTATTGTATATAATACTAAGTATTATAATAGAAAAACAAATAACCTTCACTTATGTAATTATTTCTAACTTAAAAGCATATTTTTAATCAATAGTTTGTACTTTTATTTTTATGCAAATGAGATCAATTATTAAAAATATCAGTCTGTAAGGACTATATTGCAAAAAACAATAAAGATTTCTCTTAAATTACAATTTTTCAAAATTATTATCTTATTGATCAGTCTCGAGTTTTTTTAAGAAATAAAAAATATATCAAGACTAGTTATTCTCCAGATGATTGATCAGAATAGCAATTAGGACATACAAATGCTTGATTTTCTTCATCTTCAATAGATTGCAAATGGGCCCAATTCTTACATTCTCTGCATTCAATCCATTTTTCTCCAGGGGCAGAGTTAGAATAGGCATCAGAACATATGATACAGTACCATTCTTGTTCGTCATCAGAACTGTCGTCATCTTGCAAAACTCTTCTCTTTGCGGGCTTTTTAGTCGGTTTTTTTTGTTTGTTTACCCTTTCCCTTTCCTTTTCCCTTCCCTTTTCCCTTAACCTTCTTTCTTTTGTAGTTTCACTTTCTTTCTTCTTCTTTTTAGTAGCCTGTTCTGCTGCCAAAGCATTTTTCTCTGGAGTGTCCGTAAGAACAGCTGTCTTTCTTTTACGTGCTTTATTATGTACTATTAATCGGGGAGGTGCTTTAGGCAGTGGTCTTATTAGCTCTAGTGAGAAAACTGCTGTATTTTTATTTCCTGTGTTGTTATCAGCTGATTGAGGAAGCTGGAAGCTGCAGCAAGGGATAGGTTCCGAAGAAATCTGACGTGTCTCTTGTTCTTGATTACCTGATGGTGCTCTTGTACAGTCAACGCTGCAGTCGCTTTGCCCAGGAATATGCTGTAGTATTGATGGACTAGTCTCAATCTCAACATTGCTGCCCACATAATAATTACTCATCAATTTGTATAATGACATAATTTGACTCATCAATTTGTAATTCACGTGCAACACTTTTTAATTTACGTCCATCCTTGATGACTGCATCAGCAGCCCTTTGTAAAAGATCCTGAGATGTAGTTCCCCTTTCAGTTTTTCGCTTGTATGTCCTCATTCTGTCAAAGAAAATAATGTAGTATAAAGTATCATGGCCAAAAGTACCTATTTTATTTTTTTCATAAGTGCTCGCGTAAATATAAACAATATTGAAACAATATAGGTTGCTTAGGGGTTGGTTGTGCCGCGGCACAAGCAGCCCCACATGAACGGCACATTTTACCCCGTTTATGATAGTGTGATATTTTGTGTCACATATAAAAATCTCTTTGCTCAAAGCATTAAAATTACACTGCATAACAAACTAGGATAAATAACAAGCATTTTACAAAAACTCTCATATTAAAAGCACGAAAAATGCTAGCTTGAGACCAAAAACTATCGAAACGAAAATATTTACTTACGTGGCGTTAGAGGACCCTCACATGCACTGCCACTCGATCCGCGTCGCTGACGCAACTAAAATGGCAGCCGCGTGTGTCCGACTGTTAGGCATTACGCGACAGAATACGATCGTATATCTATCGCTTTCTGTTTTCGAGATATTCGCGTCGGCACTATTTACCCCCGGCACTTTCAGCCCCGCTCTCCCCTACTGACGTCACACGAATTCTACATCTCGCAATCAGAGTTTACCGCGCAATTAGCATACATACAACTTGCTAATTTCAACCATCCGGCAAGTGCCCACCAGACATAACACCCGTCTGGTCAATGGTCGGAGGATCCTCCCTTTTCTATGGAGGATGAGTGAGCTTTACTCCCTGTTCCTCATGGCTCCACAAGATATTCAACTTTATCTCCAAAGGGTTAAGGCTCAAGGTTGATTGGGAATATTTGACAGGTTCGGGTAGCTTGACCTGCTGTGGTCCATACTTTAACGGCCACTGAGATTAATGGAGGTCGGACGAACAGACAGACATGGCGAAACTATAAGAATTCCTAGTTTTCTACGGAACCCTAAAAAAGTAAAATGTTACACCTTCATACCAAGTTATTTTTTTTTTAATAATAATTATAAACTAGCGCTTGACCGCAATCCCGGTTGATGGTAAGCAGTGACGCGATCGTTGATGGTAAAGCGCGCTAGTTTATTAAGAGCCTATTCATTCAGAAATACTGAGCGAATAGGAAGGAAGACGGCAGTTGAGCGAGGTGATGCAATGTTAAACCCAACAATACGACCAACGATGCTGCGACAAAGGGAGATTGATCTGAAGACCCTCCACGACCAAACTCCCAACACAACAACATTTGGCGCATCGTACCCGGCATCGCAACACAACTGCTCAGACCCGTCCTCCGAACGGCTTCACCAGACATCATGCCGGAACACGACAAATCGCTTGGCGGCAAGACTTTGTCTGGTGGGTGGTAACTTCTGCCGGCGGCCGATGTTCATTCATAAATTCCACAAAGTTTGTATTTCTTTTTCTTTGCACGGTTTTTGCATTTGTCACGTGTTGGAATTGTTAGAAACACTACCGGAGAAATAATCACTAACATAAATAAAAGAATATGCAACTATAAAACTACTGTGACTGATGCTATATTACACTATTTTAAGATTTCCAACTTCGTTTCATAACAATACGCCATTCCTCAAAATCGGTTTACTACGTTCGTATTTTATATTACCTAATGTACAGACGACAGCACATGAAGCTACAAGCTCTTAGATTCCCTTATCCGATTTTCAACTTTATCTCTAAATCATTAAAGCTCAAGGTTGATTGGGAATATCTGACAGTTTGGGGTAGATTGACCTGCAGTCGTCCATACATAGTTGAGCATACATTTTTCCTACATATGGAGTAATGGATTACAAACATGCTTCAAATTATTCTAAAAGTCTATAGCGCTATAGACTTTAAAATATTTCGAAATTTTATTTGTCTATTTGTAATTACTATTAGGTAACAGAAGCTAAATTTCTGTATTTATAATTTGCTAGGCCGAAATGACATCAGCAGTTTACGTTCATGTCCAAAAACAAACTTATTCTTAAATCTAAGTTTTTTTTATTTAAAAATCATACTTACTTGGTAAGTCACATTGGGTAAAAGGCACATTTTATACACTTATCGTGAAAATAAAGTGTACTTTCATTTAAAACGTCAAAATCTAAAATGAACACGTTAAAAAAACATTTGAATTTCGCGGGTGAACAAAACGTTCCAATCAGGCTCGATTTTAAAGTTGACAGCTATGAAAATAAAATTAACCCTTCTTGACAAACTACGAAAAATAAACAACATGATATTCGTTCAATGCATTAAAGTTTGTGATGAAAATAACAATATTTTAAATAAAGAAAAGCAGGTGTGCAGGTTCCTAAAGTGGACGATAACGCAGAGGGCATTTGAGACATTGATGTCAAATACAAAAAGGAGGCTCTATATAAATATTTAATATTTTACCAATGTGTCTAAAATAAGGCAAAAAACATGATATAGCATAATTTAAATTTAAAAGAAAAAAAAAAGTTGATAAAGGCCGAAAGTATTGCTATATTAAAAAAATAAAAATGATAAGTACTTACATTAAAAATAATCCGAATAACAGAAGCAGCTCAGGACTGGCAATGGCACTGATGTTAATCATTGTGTTTGTATTGTATCAGTTCACTTTTGGTGTTAGTGCTGCCGAACGAAAAGCTTGTCACAAATGGAGGTTGATTGTTCTAGCCCAAAGTTTTTATACTCATGGGGCCCACTCAAGACATGAATCTTAACACCTTATAAAATATTATAATCTGGCAATAATTATTTATTAAAAAATATCTCGGTTCATTTGTAGTCATTAGAAAAGAGAATCAAAATTCGTTATTTTTCTTATTATCATAATTATCAGTTTTCTGTTTTAATCTTGGCGCATGGGTCATCTCATTATTTTCAAAAGTAATATACTCTTGCAAAAATAACACAGATTCAAAGTCAATGCAAAATGGACATTAGTACGTTGGGCTATGTACTATTATAGAATAGAGAAGAAGCATTTACGAGGTAATTATTTTAATCGTAATTATTTTGTTCCTATATTTTTAGGTTACCGCGATAAACACGTTCGAGCCAGACGAATACCTCGTTACTTTATCATTAAGACACATCTGCATTAATAAAGCTTCTAATTTCCACCCTCGCTTTGGCGTCATCAGGGTTTTTCCCAAATCGCTGTAAAGTATGAAATTCAGTTGACATTAAGTAGATATTAAGAAAATCGCCATCTAGCATGTCTTACCCGAAACATCAAGTGTGAACGTTAGTACTTCCTGTGTTGACAGATGTCGCCTGTGCGTTTAGTGAAAATGTGAAACGAAAACCGGTGTTTCTGGAAAAGAAAAATGCACGCTTTTAGGGCAGCCATTGGCTTAAGAAGTTTGAGAAATTAAAAGAAAAGTTTCAAAGTGAGCGTGAACAAAGGTATTTTCTTACACTTGTTCCATAAGAGCACAGAACAATCTCATAAATTACTTACCAAACTAATTTAAACAGTGGTGATTTGATAGCAATACCACGAGTTGTATAATTTTAATAATATTACATTTGCTCGTTTTGTGAGAAGTAGACAAAATACCGATTAAGGTAATATTTCTTAGAAATAATTCTTATTTTGTTTACAGGCGATGCAGAGATATAGTTTTATAGCAAAGATAAAATTAAGTCTAGGTAAATTTTTTATTTATTTGTGATAAGTCTTACTCCAGTCCACTTAGTAACAATCAAGAAAGTAGTCAAAACAGTGTTATCAAAAAGTAATTCTTCCAAATTGAAAATGTAGTGCTAATTATGTCCTCTTACTCACTCATTATATTCAGATATACAGTTCAAGTGAAAGGGCATGATAAGCGCATTTGTTTGGCTGCCATTTTAAATCAATTCCTTGGCACGGGTTATTATTGTAATCAATAAAATTATTATCTATGTATAATAGTAGCATGTTATACAATAACGTGAATAACAGACACAACAGCAAGCTATACTGAGTTATCGTAACTCGTAATCATAATACAGTTGTTGTTTTGCAGTAATATTACATTTTATAAGCTAAGCTGGCAAAAGCAACTAGCAATAAACTGTAATACCAGATACATCACAAATGCTTAGTGTTCCTTCTCTTTAGTTTTCCAAAAACAAGGATAAGTACCTACTTTTTCCAACTGAGCTTTCTCGAGTAGACATCTGCAACTGCATAAAATCTGAGGCACTTGTGAAAAAAATACCAAATAACGGTAAAATAAAAACTATTTTCAATCATTCGAAAATTTAATAATAGTCCTAAAATGTTTATTTTTATTAGAATAAAAACAAAAAATACAACATCAATATTTTTATTAAAAGGTAGTCAATACAATTTTTAAATTGTGGTAATAAAAATGAATTTGTAACCGGGAGTCTCCCGAAGGTTAGATCATGATACTCAATATATTTCTCAATATGTAGCGTAAAATATTAAGTAATATACTTTAAATAATAAAAAAAGGTTATCTAATTAACTACTGAAATAAATAATACAACAACATTCAGAAAAAGAGTTTGAATAATGGCTGAATAATAAAATTCCTTGTACGCTTACGCTTTTAGAAATATTAATTATTGCTTGAATGTTGGCTAACCTAGCTGTCAATTCTGTGTTGCCGTTAAATAAATAATGTTAGAATCAAGGGAAACTCATTTTTACAACAATGTTCCGAGAGGCGAAAAAACACCCATTAAGCATAATCACACACCATCACAGTCACATCATTATAATAAACCCGCGACCCGCTTTATACAGGTGCTAACTATTTACGCAATGACTTGTGAAAACATTGCGATTTCTATGCGATACACATTTTATACATGAGTCTTAGAACCCAAATGGCAATCGCATCGTAATATAGAAGATATTGGTAGTCACATGAACCAACAGGAGAAGAAACTTTTGTTTACTATTAATTTCTTGGTAAAAATAGCAGAAACATAAAAGGATATTGAAAATTACGTAAATATTTTTATAAGAAAAATACACTATTGGGTTAATTTAGATATAACAAATGGTAAATTTTCAATCAGGTTATGGCAACTCAGCAGTCTCACGTCATTGTCATCATTGCAATCAGTTCGAAGTTCGGTACTAATCGGTGCGTCCCGCTTGTTTGTTTTGTTTACGTTTTATTTTTTCAATTAAAACTTTTCTAACACCGCCGTCTTTTGTTTACATTAGTACACTAATTAACACGAGGAACGATCAAGTGTTGTGCCTAACTGTGATATCTTATGTAATTGTATTACAATTATTTGCATGAGTTTAGTCATCGTTCGTGAATTTTAAGTTCTGGTTTTCTGTTTTGTGAATTTTTCGTGAATTTAGCAATATAATGCGACTTCCGCATTAATCCAGTGTCGAGTGGAGGTTAGTGTTGTTTTTTATTCTATTTTCCGGTATCTGTTATTGACAAAACGTATGACATTATCTTGTTTTTGCCCTTTTTGTTTTGTCATTGCATTTTTTTTTTCTTCAGTCGGCGCGGATGACCTCGATTCTCTTTTTAAAACTTTTCTGTTATGGTAATTATTATCTTAAATTATCTGAACGCGTTTGGTTTGTTATTCTTCTTAGCAATATAGTGTTAATTATTTAATATCAAAAGGTATGGGATTGTTTTGAAACTATAACAAAACTTGAGAGATATAAAGTTATTTTACTGAAACTTCTAAAAACTTGTTAAGTTTATCAAAGTTACTTTTCAATAGCAACTTTTAATGAGTCTAACATAAACTAGAATGCACAACTTCAATAGTTTTAGAAAGTTTTCATTACTTGGGTACGTTCAAATGGACAAACCATAATGCTCTAAATATAGGTTGGTAGGGAAATGACGCGTGAATTGTAGCCATAAATTCTGCATATGATTCTATATTCAAATTGAGTTATTTATGTTTAAAGAAATATTTAGTTTATTTTAATGAAATAATAACATTCCAAAGCGACTAGTGCTGTTGAAAAATTATAAAATTGTTTGAACTGTAAACTGAACTTGATTTTTTAGTTGAATTTAAGTTATTTTTCCATAGAATCATATTTGTTAATATATTTAAATTATATGTTTAACCCTTTAGTTCGCAGGTGAAAAAATACTTAAATTTTTTTCTTTTTCCTTTTTGAGGTGTGTATTTATTGTTTAAATAGCTTCATAAAATTGTTTGAAAAAATCTTACTTATATACTTTTCGAGAAAACATATGTTGTTCAGATACAACGTTGCGAAACATTCTAATGAATAGTATCTGAATATTATGTTGTACACTACCAACATTGCGGCTTGAACAGACATTTACACTTGCAATGAAAATAAAAATAAAAGGGGACAAAACAATATTGTTGCAAAAAAAAACACAAATTCAGCTTTCTTTTACATAGTTATCATCATTTAGACGTTGATTTGGTAATGGTAATAACAATTTCTTCTTTCCGAGATACACAATCTAAGGTTACACTTACTGAAACAAACACTGGTATACCTTTTCTTACAATATTTGCACCTGCCTTAAGATAAAAATATTGGGATGTGGCCTATATCATCATAGCGAACAGAATTCGGCGGTCTTGGAGCAACAGGAGTCTTGATCTTGACAGTCGCTTCGTTTTCTTTTGACACTATCTACCGATTTCTATTTTTTTGGAAAAGTTCTCTTACCAGCTGAATGCTAAATTTTTTCAGAGTTGATGGGTTCATGTTATTTTGCCCATCTCTCCCGTTATTGACGCAAATGTCCCTGCTCGTGTTCCTTTGTAAGAAACCATCATTATGTCCACACGGTAGCGCCCTTCTGGCACAAACTACATGCAAACACTTCTTTCGAACCCTCTCAAGAACAAGTCTGAAAAAATAGAAGATTTTTTCACTTCGTAGACAACTACGAAGTGAAGAAATCTTCTATTTTTTCATATTTCTTCAGAGTCATAATATTACCAATTTTGAGAAACCTTAACGCTTTGCTCCAGTAGTCACTGTATGCTGGCACTTGACCATGCCCATCAAGAGTTATGCCAATAAAATCACTTGTGTCAGTTATAGGTGCGTTTATGATTTGAACTAAATAAAATTCGTAATTTCTGTGATGAGATCCGTTATGTCTTCTGAGAAAAAATGCTGGGAGAGGGGATGGAAGAGAGGGCTTTTCAGGCCTGCATCAAACGGTGGATTGTATTGTGGGAATTGTACTATTGCTGTATCACGTAGTAGTAGTAGTCTGATGGTGCATTTTCAGGTGGCACAAGTGCCTTGATAGTACGTGTTTGGTGCCATTTTGGCTTAATCTGCAGCAAACAAATACAAAAAAAACATGCAAAACCGTACCCAAAGCATAACAAAAATTTCAGTCTCAGATAAAGATACCAAATAAAAGATTTAAAACATTAATCCACCCTACTAGTTATAATAGACAATTCGAAAATATTAAAAATAGCTAAATTATGTAATGTACAGTATTGTTTAGCAATGACATAAATATATGAAGTACTTGACAAGCAAAAGAGCAGTGTTGCTTGTGAACGACATTCAGAATGCTTAGTACTTTTCTGAGTACTCCGCAGTGTTGATCACGAACAACATATCATTTCACAGGCTCGTAAATTGAATATTTGTTGTTCAAATGAGATGATTTTTTCACAAATCAATAAACACGGTATTCGTTAAGAATATTTTCATGCATAGTATCCATAAACTAAATTTAAATTGTCAAAATCGAAAATGATTTACCTTACATCCGTGCGTGGCGGGTGTAATTGACGATATCTTGTTAGAAAAAGTAGAAAACATTCGCGCAAATTGTCGGTTATATTTTTTTTTAGGCTATGTTTTATTTTTGCTAACTATTGAATTAAAAATAATCAAGTACATATCAGCAGAAATCGAACAATATTTTTTTGTTAACTATGTCGTTCAGCTTCAACACTGCGAATTAAAGGGTTAATATATGTATTGAATTTATAGTTCTATATCAATGTCGGAGCCACCTTGAACAGTTTTTAGTCATTGTTAAATGAATCCTATTGATTACTGTATAGATAATAGAATACTTTTTATTATGTAAACAATTAGAAATAGAGCTTTATAAATGTAGAAAAACAAATTATCAAGACTTGAACACTTTTGTAATATAGTACCATATCAGAAAGAGTTTTGATTGGTATCTGTCCCAACATTTGGAGTTCATTTTTTTTTTGTAACATAATAACATCATACCAGTAAAAGATAGACTGCATTATATTATGTTAGTCGTGGTGGCCTAGTGGTTAAAACACCAGCCTCTCAAATATGAGTGAGTGGGTTCGATTCCAGGTCAGGCAAGTACTAATGTAACTTTTCTAAGTTATTTATACTTTCTAAGTATATCTTGGATACCAATGACTGATAAGATGAAGGAAAACATCTTGAGGAAACCAGGACTTTAAGTCTGAAATCACCAACCCCCATGAGCAAGCGTAGTGATTACGCCCAATCCTTCTCTGTATGAGAGGTCTGTGCCCAGCAGTGGGACGATAAAAAGGTTGATGATGATATTATGTTATGCCTGACAATGCTACAGACGTATTGATGCTTTTTGAAATTGTAATCTGTGCTAGTATGTTTTGTCTTTTTACTTTAGAGAAACTAAGTTATTATTATTTTATTTTCAATATGATATTCCCACTGCTGGCACAGAAGCTTTCTTTCTGTGACGGGGATGAGATGTAATGCGCCATGTGAGCCCTGTGCTGGTTGGTAGATCACAACATGTCTTTGCATTTTAACCGTAATAGATACCAGTTTCTTCACACTTTTCCTTCGCTATTTACAAAAACAGGTATTCAGTTGTATCCAGTTATATAGAAAGCTAATACCAAAAATTGCTCAAAAAAGGCTAACCACATGCAGATGTTCCTGTTTCTAACATTACAATAGTTCACATTTAGCAGAAATTTTAATATCATTATACATATAAGTACTGAAGTGACAAAAATTCTTAAATACTATCAACTTCTGAATCTTTCCTTTCTATCTGACTATCTATTAAATGTGAAAATTAATGTTGCATAAAATTCGAAACATCGCAATTTGTAACTAAGTACGAGTACATGTAACGATTGATCAATTAATCAGTTACAAACATAATAATTTGTATTATATTGGGACAGATCTGGAGAGGATAAGACATGATCAGTGTACCACAAAGGCTATTGATCTTCCTTTAATTTTCTTACAATAAACAGAGTATGGGCTACGGCATCATTCATTATCAATGTAGCCTATCATAATTCATATCCAGTCTGTCCCAGTTACCTTTTTAAAGTAGACAGTCCATACGGCACCTCATAATATTGAAACAAAAAAATTGATCCACTTTCCAAAGTTCAATTTGCGATTTAACAAAAAAAAACAAGTGTGATTTAATAGATAAAAAACATCAATATTCCTTATTTGTCAAAGTTAAATGTTAAAGTATTTTAATTTTAACACACAAAGCGTGTTTGGATTTCATTGCTCAAGTCTCTCCATGTTTGGTGTCAGTATAGTGGGTGTGTAATTATGTCCCACACTGCATCCTTGGCCACATCTGTCATATTAAGTTTTATTTTTATAATAAAATTGCTGTTTTTGTGACAACACAACAAACATGGACTCTTAAAAAGTAGAGTTTTTTCGGAGTCCATGTTTGTTGTGTTGTCGTGGGAATTGGTCCTTATTTTTGTACAGTAGCTTTCTTATTTTATTAACATACTTTGTTTGTATGCTTTTATTCAAGTTAGTTTTTTAATTTTATATCTGACTGGTAATTTGTCCTGTTTAAAATCATTATTATGTTAACAAAAAAGTTACAGCGTTTATGCAATCTATAGTCATTGTATGCACTATACATAACATATTATATAGTTATGCTCACGCGAATTCAGTGCTTTTTCCCCATTCAAGAAAAATGCTAAACATTGCTAAAGAAATTTTCCCTTGAATAGTGTAACTAATACGGAGGTTGATTTGTTTATATACATAGATTCATCAACATCTCAGTGTTAATCCCAATCACATCCGAAGCTTTTTTTTCAGCTTTGGAGTCTGGGGTCTGCCTTACCAGTCTAACTGCTGATTATGGTTAAACTTTGATATTTTCCGTAAAGCGACTGCTGTCTGATCTCCACAATTCGAAGGCGATATCGAAGCATTGCAGTTAGACCAATTGTTGGACTTTTAAGGCTCCAAAAACCCGTAACGACTGCCACTAGATGTTTGTATGGCGACCGGGACTAACGGCTTAATGTGCTTTCTGAGGCACGACCAGACCAGTGCAATTCATGCTTACAAATATTTGCACTGTGCGGGGATCGAAACCGCGCCTCCTTGCGCAGCAGCCGCGTTTGCTACCGCTACGCCACGGAGACTGTTATATGCATAGATTATATTACATAATTATTAAAATTGTTTATTATAGACTTTTTAGAGTTCAATCAAAACAAATAGGTATTTTAATATAAATGTTAGTAGCTTGATTAATAAATGGTATTGTGAATCACTTTGTTGGTTTTCCCGGTAATTCATTTTTAAATAATATGTTATTTGATGAATGAATTTACACATCTAACATTGTAACCACAATATAAGTATTTAAAGTTTACTTATTTACTTTAAATTCTTATATTGTGGTTACAATTTGTTGGAATGAGCAATCTAATGTTTGTTTACACACATTTGCTTGGCAATTACCTATATTTATTTATATACTAACCAGCTGCGCCCCGCGGTTTCACCTGCATAAGTTTCAATTCATTGAAAATATCGGGATAAAAATTATTCTATATGTTATTCCTGGTTATAAACTATGTGTGTGACAAATTTCATCTAAATCCGCTCAGAAGTTTTTGCATGAAAGACTAACAAATATAAATCCATCCATCTGTACACACGACAGCACATGAAGCTACTACAATTCGTCAGATTTCCTTATTAGATTTTCAACTTTATCTCTAATGCATTAAGGCTCATGTTTGATTGGGAATATCTGACAGTTTGGGGTAGCTTGACCAGCTGTAGTCCGTACATACATCCTCACAACCTTTCTCATTTAAATGATATTACATAGTAGGAAGGAAGTAGGATTAGTAGGCAGTGGGGTAGTATTTAATGTTCAAAGTTGATTTTGAAAATTAATGTCTAAATTAAATAATATCATTGAACACTATTAAAAAAAAATACAAAAATCTTTGACAGGCTCTGTGGCGTAGCGGCCGCTGCGCAAGGGGGCGCGGGTTCAATCCCCGCGCAGTACAAATATTTGTATGCATGAATATGAATATTTGCAGTGGTTTAGTCGTACCTCGGAAAGCACGCTAAGCCGTTGGTTCCGGTTGACATACGAACATGTAATGGCAGTCGTTACGGGTTGTTGGAGCCCTCAAAAGTCCAACAATTGGTCTAACTGCAATGCTTCGATATTGTCTTCGGGTTGTGGAGGTCAGACGGCCGCTTCACGGAAAATCAGCAGTTAGACTGGTAAAGCGGACCAGACTAAAGCTGAAAAAGCTTCGGATGCGACTGGGATTAACGCTGAGATCTTGATGATTTGATGATCTTGATGAGTTTATTTTAAACTGAACTTTATAATATGAGATTTTAAAGTTATTTTTCAATTCACTTATATTTGTTTACATTTTTAAAGAATATTCAAAACACACGATAGCTATTCTTGATCCCTTACTCCGACAATATTTTAAAAACATTTGACGTCATGTGAAAAGTAGTTTTTAAACATTTTCAATGAGAAGAAAAAGTAATTTCCGTTGAACTTTTTCCTTAACTGACTAACAATTAGCAATGCTAATCATTGTCACGAACAACACTACGACATTGGAGTCGGAAACTAAGGAAAGTGACAGGTCGCGTGGTTTTAAATTTATAATTGCTTACAAAGGTACGTGCGTTGTCCGGTACATGCCATGTCCGGGGAATTCTAATCTAAATTATTACTAATAGTAGGAACCCCTTTACGAAAAATACGCGCATTGTAGTGAAGTTGCGAAAACCAGCCTAGTAGTTCGAAAGAAACCCTCACGTGCGTCCCCAGTACCAAAGTTTAAAATCACATTCTGTTCAATGGTTTTGGAACGCATCGAGGACCAAAAATCAGTGTCTGTACACTGATTTTTATTTATGTTGGAAATTAGGCTCACGGATTAGAAACTGAGTAAGCGACATTGTTTTTTTTATATATACATATATACGGACAAATCAAACAGATTGAGCTAGCCCCAAAGTAAATATTTATAATAGATACATATATAGATAAACATCCAAGACCCAGGCCAGTCAGGAAAAGATCGTTTTCCATCATGACCTGGCCGGGGCCTCTACGTCGCAGGCAGGCGTATTGACCGCTGCGCCACGGAGCAAACTGAAGTGACAGTGGGCTGGCCATGTTGGTTGAAGGACCTATGGAATATGGATGGTGGAGAATACGAGTCATAGAATGGAGACCAAGTATCGGCAAGCGTAGTGTCGGACTAGGGATGTAACGGAGGTATATCGGAACCGGAACCGGAGTCGGAGTTTTTAAATTTGATTTATCGGAGTCTGAACCGGAGGCGGAGGTAGGGTCAGAAGTGGTGGTAGGAAAGCGATTTTTTATTTAAACACACAAAATATTTTTCAGTAAGTAATATTTTTCATTTAAAAATTTTATTGTGAAAATTAAACACAAACAGTGAAAAGAAAATTGGGATATTTCCAAATGAACAAGAAATTAAATGAAGTTAATTAAAACACAAAGTAAGGAAAGAAAGAATGAAAAAACATTTATTTGCAGTAAACATGACGCAAGAGTTTACAAAAACACAAAAATTAAGAAATAGTTGAGGGAAACAGGTGTCACATCCACGTAAAACGGCTGTCGCTCAGCATTATGCTGCGACTCCATGCAAACACAGAGCCCAGCGTTGGTTTTCAGCGACAGCCGGCGCCGACGTAAAGACTGCACCCGATGCATATTAGCATATTATATTACATTAAATGAACAAAACAAATTAAATCAAATGTATTGTGCTTCAAAACTAGCGAAAAATCAAAACAAATTTCTATAACCTATGAACGTGTCGTATACCCTTGTGCGTAACAAACTAGTAGGTAACAAGTGAAAAAATAATTGTCGATAGAGTGTTCGTAGCATGAGTCAGGGAATTCCCCGCGTGATATGTATGAAGCAGTACGGTAATTACGTAAACACACTATCATATTTTGAAGCATATTGCTAGTCCATTACTCCATATGTTTGATAAATGTGTGTACTCAACAACGTAAATAACGCAATGAATGTTGTTGAACTGTCAAAATGAAACTCATTGCTACTGATGGTGTGTTATGCAATTATCCCTGGTGGGCAGGCCGCCGACGCTATGTTGTGCTTTAATAACCTCCGATTTAAACGTAACGGAACCGAAGGTATGATAGTAATCGGAAGTTCCGAAGCTCCGTAACATCTCTGTGTGGGACGCCCGCCAGCTAGATGGTCAGATGAGCACGTTTTATTATAATAGGTAGCATAGATTTATCGCCATCACACTTGTAATTATAAAGGAGAAAGTTTGTGTATGTGTATGTTTTTATGTTTGTTACTTCATCGAGCGCAAACGGCTGGACGGAGTAGGATGACATTTGGCACATAGATGGTTTACCAGCAGCCTAATTACGTAACACACTATTAAGTACTATTAGTTGGAATAATTTTGATGCTTATTGCTAGTCCATTGGTCCATGTGTTCGAAAAATGTCTGCTCACTGTCTAGTCGGCAATGTATATAAAGTAATGAATGTTGTTTAACTATCAACATTAAACCCATTGCTACTGATGATGTGTTACGTAATTACCCTACAGGATTAACATTGATAAATCCTTCCCCATTAAACATCATTTACTAGGTGACATCTTCTGAACAGATAGATATCTACCCAACATTATTAATTTCCACCATGTCAATGTCCTAAATAAAATAAAACAAAATAATGCAATTTACATGAATTAATTATGTAAAATACCATTTAAATACAGACTGTATGGTATTTTAATTACTTAGTATAATTACCTACACAAGGTACGTTGACTAAATAATTGAATATTTAAAGTATGTAAAAGATTTGTTTATTTTTAGTTTATTTTCCAATCTCCACTCCACTAGCTACACCTCGCGGTTTCACCTGCTTAAAGCCCGGTTTCCACCACGAGCGGAACGGACCCATTAATGACTTCGATAAACTCGCAAACGCAAACTGCATACTTGTATTTCCACCAACAAATAGTCGGACGGAAAGAGCCGAGCGTGTAGCAAGAGTAGAAATGAGCTCGCTCAGTTCTAGAGTGGAAATCAAATGACCTACTGGATCCCTTCGAAACATCGGAATAAAAAGTATCCTAAATGTCATCAAAATCAAAATTGTTTATTTCAAAATAACGATCCGTTGGTGCTTTTGAATAGTCAATGTCGGCCAGTCCAAGAAAAGTGAAGCTAAATTGCACGTTCCAAAGCGTAGATCTCTATGGAGAAGAACGTGCAAGAAACTCCATGGACACTCTTTTAAAATCATAGTATGGGTTACATTTCTTCGTTACATATTTCTATTGCTTCTATCATGTGAGCACAATGTATAGATATAAAAATTAATTAAATGATAGAAAATGAATAAAGCCCACTGGCAGCTAAGAGATGACCAGTCTCCACTGACGGCCCCCGTTCACGAGCATGACGCGCGCATCAGCCCCACCTAGCTTCAACCAAATGACCCAACAACACGCGCCAGCATCAGCTAGACATTTGAGTGAGCATGACAAACTCTCAACTGCCATGCTCGTAATGTCAAACAAGTATAATATAAAAAAACATACCGTAGTCCATGGTGCCTAACATTCACAAACTTCATTCCTGGTTATAAACTATTTGTGTGCCAAATTGCATCAAAATCCGTTGAGCTGTTGGTGTGGCTGTGGAGAGGGGTAAATCCCCGGGTCATGACGGCCTTAGCATCGAGCACCTGAGGTATGCGGGACGATACTTGCCGCGTGTACTCGCTTTGTTTTATAACATGTGTGTCACTCACGGATACTTACCGGCTGATCTAATGTATACAATCGTAGTGCCAATTGTGAAAAATAGATCCCCAGTTCTATTTTTTATTTCTGATATTTCCAACAACAGGCCCATTTCCCTGGCCACTGTCATAGCAAAAGTTTTGGACAGTCTGTTTGACAAGCAATTGGTTAAACACCTTGAACTACATGCTGCCCAGTTTGGTTTTAGGCCTGGGCTGTCTACCGAGAATGCAATCATGTGCCTCAAGCAGACTGTTCAATACTACACAGACAGGAAGACTCCCATTTTTGCCGCATATCTGGATCTATCAAGGCCATTCGATCTTGTATGTTACGATGTTCTGTGGCGTAAACTGGAATGTGAGACTACCTTACCACCTGAAATAGTGTCGATGTTTAGGTACTGGTATACAAGGCAATAGCGTGAAGTGGGTAGGGTCGCACTCGGACGTGTATCGGTTGTCGTGCAGGGTGAGGCAGGGAGGGCTCAGCTCACCCAGGCTCTTCAACCTTTATATAAACCAGCTGATCCTTGAGCTCAGCAGCACCAGAATCGGATGTCATATTGACGGTATATGCATAAACAATATTAGTTATGCTGACGATATGGTGTTGCTGAGCCCATCTATCGATGCTCTGAGGCGACTGATCGCTATATGCGAACAATATGTGGTGACTCATGGGCTCAGATATAACGTCTCAAAAAGTGAACTATTGGTTTTTAAAGCAGGTGCCGTGACATATTCGTGTATTCCTCGTGTTGCACTGTGTGGTGAATCCCTGCGAAGGGTGGACAAATTCAAGTATCTGGGCCACTGGATCACCGAAGATTTAAAAGACAATTGTGATATTGAAAGGGAACGTAGGTCGCTGGCTGTTCGTTGTAACATGTTGGCCCGCAGGTTCGCGCGATCTACGAAGCCGGTTAAAGTTATACTTTTTAAAGCTTACTGTCAATCCTTCTACACGTGCAGCCTGTGGGTTAACTTCACTCAGAGGGCAGACAGCGACCTACGTGTTCAATATAATAACGCACTGAGGGTACTGCTGGGGCTGCTGTGGCGTTGTAGTGCGTCAGAGATGTTTGCAGATAATAATATTAATGGTTTTACTCCTATTATTAGGAATAGATGCGCATCCCTGATGACGCGTGTTCGCCGCAGTAACAACAGTATTCTCAGTGTGTTCGTGGATCGGTGGAATTCCCCATGTGGCAGAGGTGGATGCAGCTCCACGCTAAGTTGTAATTTAATTTTATGTATATTTGTGTCTGTAACCTACTAACACTAGAACTTAAGTAAACTTGTTACTAACCTTATGGACTCCGGTCTGAAATAAATAAATAAATAAATTGAATTGATAATATTACTTAGGTACTTAGTAGAATATTGAATTGGAGGAATGATTTTGTTATGCGCATGTGATATGGACGAATAGGGAAGATGTCGGGACTCCTCATCCCATCAATACCATTCGATATTTAAAATTTTTGATTTACTAGTTGCGTTCTATGTTTATAAATATCGGGATAAAAAGTACCCCATCAGTAAATCTGGGTTATAAACCATCTGGATAGAAGGGAAGAGGCGCGCTGGACGAAAGAGAAAATCGTGGCCGCGAAACATCAGGGAGTGGACCGGTTGCGTCGAAAAACTGTTCCGACTCGCGATTGACAAGACCGAGTACAAGAAGCTAACGGCCAACCTTCAGGATTGAAGATGCACTGGAAGAAGAAGAAAAATAAATCATATGTGTGTCATTTTATCCATTTTATCCAAACCCGCCAAGCCGTTTGAGCGAGAAGAAGTAACACGCATGCACTTTCGCGTTTAGTGTGATGCTTAGATGCTGAACTGTGAAAATCTAATTTATTTGATAAAATGGAGCCCTGAAGCTCGGTTTATATTTCAAGAGTACCTTATTCTCGTCCATTTCCTAGTTTTAGTATTGAAGTAGATCACCTCCCTACTTCACCACAAGTCTATAATTAACAGAATTGGATTCTAACGCATCCTGCAGCCGCGGCCTAGTTTAACACATGTTTAAAACATCAAATCGGTCTCTATTAAACATTATTCCATTAAGTGTTGTTGTGGGAAAAACGTTTGAGACTTGTGAAGATTTTATAGGATAGACGCGCTTTTATTGTGTATTTTTTTTATTTGTAAAGAACACTTACAATATACCATCTGATATAATCTCCGATGTCGATATCATCGTTGAAGAGCTAGATCCCATTAATTAGCCAGTTTATGAAAATCATATATTGATCAATAGTATCCAAGGTATGAAAAACAAAAAAATATTTACTTAGTCTTATAGATAATAAAAAAAAAAAATTAAGACCGTATTTTTTATTTTGTCGAAATTACCAAACACTAAGTACTGAGAATATAGCGTATTAAAGTTACGGAGTGGGGCTAATTACGTCACACCGTGGTATATTTTGTACTACAGCGTGACGTCATGCGACATTTCAAATCAATATAAGTATCTTCCTAAGTATTTGAATGAAAGAAAAAATAAAAAATACGTTTTCAATATTTTTTATAAATCTATCTGATGGACATAAAATTATTTTTAAGGATACAACCTAATTAAATGACTTTTGAGACTGGTACAAAAACGTTAAGGATAGTTAATTGTGTGGGCAATTTTAAAATCTAGAAATTGAATAGGCAATATTCTATAACGATTTTAGGTGTCCATTTTATCAATCAACGACTTCTTATAGCCCTGCCAGGGCCACTGGTTGTTAGAAGCGATGCTGAGGCCGTGTACAGGCAAATGAAGCAACACTGGTGGGTTTTTAGTCGGTAAAAGTCCTATTGCTCCGCCCAGAGCGGGAGAAGTCATTGGGTAATTTTCCACACAAATAAAGGACTTGTAACCAATCTCCAATACCAGTTTTTCCATCATTACAGTTAATCGTATTCCAGTAATGACTAACACAGAATATAATTATGCTTTCTTTATGCTATAAACATCTTTTGATTTTACTGTTAAAACTAATTTATCAATACACACAGATATACTTCAAACATGTAAAAAACGCAATTAAAAAACAATGTTTCACCAAGATACATGTAAATTGTAAGCAAAGGCATAAATGAATTCAACCAATATAGATTTTGCGTTGTTTAGCATATATTTGAATTTAAAACCAGTCACGTTTGCAGACGGAATGGCGTTTAAAAACAAATTGTTTGAACAGTTTCCTACATGCCTTCATCAGTTTGTGTTTTAGGTCTTTAGAAATTATGCTTCAGTTTTAAAACTAATCCATCCACTTGTGGCTAACTAATATCCCCTACACAGGTCGATCTATCTGTCAGGTTAAGCTAAGCTTGCGATAGTTGGTGACCATACTTACATACATGCCGAGACCCATCCTTGCCTTGGAAAGCACGTTAAGCCGTTGACCCCGGTTGCCTTTCATGGATCTTTGACAACGATTTTGGGGTGTCACAAGCCCCAAAGTCTGACAACCACTTTTAACAAGGAGTATCATATTAGACCCACGTGGTTGATCACAGCCTCCTCCATAACAACGAGATGAGACTTGTGTCACAGGGAAGTTGTAAATCATTTCAGCCGAAAGACGTCCACTGCTGGACATACGCCTCCCCCAAGGATCTCCACGACGACTAGTCCTGCGCCTCCCGCATCCAGCGGTTTCCAACCAGGTCATCGGTCCACCATCTCGGGGGCGTCTTTCGGTGCGTGGTCGCCACTCGAGAACCCGTCGGCCCACTGCCGTCAGGCATTGCACACTTAGCCACATTAAAAATATCAAGACAACTCTTTTCCAAGTAGAGCTGAGACACTTCAAAGTTATGACAATCTGACAACATCCGTATTCCATTCCTTTTACGTTAGCTATTATTTCCAAAACTATTCCATTTTAGCGTATCTTAAATGGATATTAAAGAAAGGTTGCCCATAAAAAGCCCCAAGGATCTTGAAGCCTTCATCTATCGCAGCCCTAAATACTATTACAAGTTTAAACTTGCACACCGTAAAGTCTAGACGAGCCATGATGTCATCACATACTTAATTGCTTACACGCAGAAGTCTTTACCCACACCGCAGGCCACTCTCACTCTTAAAACAATAGTTGTAATGACTAGAACGGTATGTTGGGACTGCAATACGAGTTAGAAAGTTAAAACTGGCTAAAGATGGTTTCCGAGGAAGATCAGGGGTATTATCTTGGCGTAATGATGGGTATGAAGCAAAAGGTTCTTTATTATTAGTCTGCTTAAAGGTGGTATTTTATATCTCATCTAGTGCATTACGTTCATCAATGATTAGTTTTACGAATGTAGAACACAATGGGTTCCCTTTTTATTTTATTTTTTAGTAGCCGTTATTGTCTCATTGCTGGACAGAGGCTTCTTTCCACCTGATTGACCAAAGCTGCCCAGGATTATAAGCATACCATCATCACTAATCAGCATATATTCCTGCTTTTGGGAGACAGGTCTCTCGAGAGGAAGTGGGTGGTTTCCTTCACCGTTTTGAGAGCCAAGGACAGAACTTTGTTGAAGGAGTTCAACAATTCTTAGGATCTTTATGAATTCAATATTTATTCAAGAAAAATCTGACTCAATAGATTAACATGGCTCAGATGTTGCTACTAGTATTTTTTTTTGTTCAACCTAGCAAGTAGGTACTTGTCTTTTTAATGAAATCAATTTTGTAAGAATTGACGGTACTTAATTTTCATAAAACCTGGAGTAAGTCAATCGATTCTTTTTCGAGGTTCTCGGAAGACATCATTGTGAATGATTTGACTTTACCTCATTGATTTAAAATCTTACTCACGATGTGAAATATATATTTTCCCTTTTGCGACAAGGAATACCAAGCAAGAGTATGGATCCTATTACGTATGCAACGACCGTGTTAGATTAAAAGTCCGTACAATACCCAATAAATGTATCAGCAATAGATTGCTACATCTGGCATTGGCATAATTGCGCGAAATTGAATTCAGAGGCGTTTAGAAGGACCTTGTCGCGTCTTATATATTCTTATTACTATTTTTTCATAATTATAAACTAGTGCTTGGCGGCAATCCCGTCTGATGGCAAGCAGTGACGCAATCTTTGATGATAAAGCGCGATAGTTTATGAAGAGCTCATTCATTCTAGTCTTGAAGACACTTAAATTGTAGTCAGGCGGGAAAACTGCCGTTGGAAAATTGTTCTAGTCCCTCTATGTACTCGTTACAAAAGATGAGGCGAAACGCTTCGTCCGGATCGTAGTGGTGTCAACAAAGTACGGCTGGATACTCGCCGTACGACGGGTTGTCCGATAATGAAACGGAGATGGGGGAATTGAGTCATGCAATTCCTGCGCACACTGTCCAAATTGCATTCTATATACAGTATGTTAAGAAAACCCTGTCCGACCCGTGAAGGTGTTGTTAGGTATCGATAACTGATTCTACTAATGCATACAAAACCGGGCTAAACTTAAAAAAAAAACGAGTGTGCTTATGACCACACGACTGAAGTGAAACTTCAGTCGGGCTCTTCCTCCTGAATCAGGGGACCCCAAACTCGGGTAGTCCACGACCTCTGGTTCCCGAGATAATCCACGGGGGGGGGGGGGGGGGGTGAGGTAACTAAAGGGGGTCGGGGGGATAGGTTTCGTGGTGTTGCGGGGGGGGAGAGGGGGGAGTGGATTCCCTCGAGGCCAAAAGGTCGGGCTCCTCCTCCTGATTCAGGGGACCCCAAACCAGGGTAGTCCACGATCTCTGGTTAGAGATAATCCACGGGGAGGCGAGTTAACTAAAGGGGGTCGGGGGGGGGAGGTTTCGTGGGGATGGGGGGGGGAGGGGGTAGTGGATTCCCTCGGGGCCAAAAGGTCGGGCTCTTCCTCCTGAATCAGGGGACCCCAAACTCGGGTAGTCCACGACCTCTGGTTCCCGAAATAATCCACGGGGGGGTGAGGTAATCAATGATGGGGGTTGGGGGGGGGGTAGGGGGTAGTATCGTGGGGATATTAAGGGGTGAGGGGAAGCAAGGGAGGGGGGGTTACAGGAGGGACTGTGATGTAGGCGGTACCAAATTTTATGTTAACTGACCCCCTTAATGGTTGTCAATCAACATAAAATTTAATGTATAGTGTTATGTGTAAATAAATAAATAAATAAATAAGTGTATCCGTGCCTCAAAATTAAAAAAAAAAAAAATTTGCATAGATCTTCTATTTTTTATTGAAAAAAAAAAAAAAAAACTCGTAGACTTTGTAGTACCAAGCTCGCGCCACGGGCGCCTCTGTGCTTATATCCCCCACTTAACTTCCGTTCGCCTTGCCCGATCACTTTTCGTAACGCTTTCGCCAGCTTACTCCCCAAGTCAAGCGTGCGTAAAGAAGTTTCACTTCAAAAATCCACCTAAAAATAAATATTATTTAGCAAAAAGAGGTAACTTAATAAATGTGCGTTAAGCACCCTTCCGCGGGCGGCGGGCGGCAGGGCGCGCGGCACGTGGTCGCATCGCTATTCGCTCATAATAATACCGGTGTTGTCACTTTTTTTAAAAATTACCAAATTTCGGGGAAGTTGGAATTAATTCACGGGAAAAAAAGATTATTTCAAAATTCGTTTGTATTGGTACTATGATGATTACGTAAAATTTTATATTATATTTGGTCATGTGTTTACCTAACCTTTATTATCCTTATGGGTCGGACAGGTTTTCTTAACATACTGTATAACACCGACAGGCTTATCTCAGAGAAAATTAATGACAAAAACTTGTCAAGAATGGATGGTTGTAGTTTTTCTGACAGATTCAAATTCTTATCATACTCCGCCTGTCTGCTAAGATACAGGATTACCTAGTTTAGGAGACAGGGTGACATGATATTTATAGATTCGTGATACATATTTCATGTGTATATTCTAGATCTGCTTTTATTACTTATGCCTTCTTAAAATTCCAGAATTGGAACGCTGATAGCATACGTTATACAAAAATAACATTATGCAAAATATTGCCAAAGTTATCAAGACTTGTTTCGTAAAAAAAACAAGTTAATTTGGTATCTGATGATAACCCTTGCAAAAGCCGGCAACCAACGCCAATACTTCACGTCAACATTATGTTTAACTCCGAACGTTATACATAATTATGAGATATTCGGCATCTTTATAAAATTCGGCACGCTTTGCCGTACTTAGCGGTATCGGGAATCAGGAAGATTACCATGAGTAATAAGATTGTCAGCTTCATTGAGACATACCAACAGAATAACTACGTAAATTCACTATCATTAGCAATGGGTTTCATTTTGACAGTTCAATAGCAGTCATTGCATTGTTTATGTTGTTGAGCAGACCTATTTTTCGAAGGTAAACAGCAATGGATTAGCAATATGCTTCAAAATGATTTGAATTGAGAGTGATATTATTTTACGCAATTGGTATTAATATTGATCCCTCTGACTATTCCCCTGTTGTATATAACTTTGTATATATTATTTTAAATCCTTTTATATAACGTGAATATTACTTTTTTTTTTGTAATAATTATAAACTATCGCTTGACTGCAATCCCGCCTGATGGTAAGCTGCGATGCGATCGTTGATGGTAAAGCGCGCTAGTTTATTAAGAGCCTATTCACTCAGAAAAACTGAGCGAATAGGAAGGAAGACGGCAGTTGAGCGAGGTGATGCAATGTTAAACCCAACAACACAACCAACGATGCTGCGCCAAAGGGAGATTGATCTGAAGACCCTCCACGACCAAACTCCCAACACAACAACATTAGGCGCATCGTACCCGGCACACATCGCAACACAACTGCTCAGACCCGTCCTCCGTACGGCTTCATCAGACATCGTGCCGGAACACGACAAATCGCTTGGCGGCAAGGCTTTGTCTGGTGGGTGGTAACTTCTGCCGGCGGCCGATGTTGTGGCCTACCACCGAGACAATTAATTAAAAAACTTAATAAATAAAAGAGATCTAGCGACTTGAATTTGAACATTTAATAGATACGAGAATTGGGTTTACGCTGTTTGGGAATTGCTATCCTTCTAATTATTATGAATGTGAAATTTTGTTATGATGCATGTATAGATGTTTGTTACTTTCTCATGCAAAATCTACTGAATGCATTTGGATGAAACTTGGCACACAGGTTATAACTGGGATTAACATATAGGATACCTTTATCCCGATATTCCTACGCGATGTAAACTTATGCGGGTAAAACCGTAGAACGAAGTTAGTAAAATTAACCGAAAAACGAAGAACGAAGTTAGTAAAATTAACCGAAAAACGAAGAACGAAGTTAGTAAAATTAACCGAAAAACGTAGAACGAAGTTACTAAAATTAACCGAAATACGAAGAACGAAGTTAGTAAAATAAACCGAAAAACGTAGAAGGAAGTCAGTAAAATTAACCGAAAACTTGGGCTCTGTCAGCCCTGGAGAGGAGACCACATACGGATAAACGTAATGGGACCCTACTCAGATAGGTGGACAGACGATCTATAGAAGTTGGCTGGGACAGTTTGAATGCGGAAAGAGAGGATAGCCTATATCATTGATGGAATTTTTACCTGCGGTTACTGTTCGAGATTCTCCATTTCAAAACATCCGTTTGCTCCCAAGTCCGCTAATTCATCTCTGCCTACTCCACAGTATTGTAAAACAAAGAAAATAGCTGAATAACAAAGTAGGTGTTTAACTTTGAATAAATTGTCATTGTCTTTAAAGATGGGTGCCCCAAATTCTTGACACTCGGGCGCTATTGTTTTCAAGAGAAACTTTGTGATTTATAGTGGCTATTGGAAAGTCCGTTATTTGATAATTAAATGCCATCGATCGGTCTTCTAGTTTAGATAAGTTATTGTGTTACTTAAGTGGGTAACTTAATGTTACTAATTATGAGGGTTTCAAAGGTGAAGTGCTCGACGAGCATGATTGAAGAGATGTGTAGATATGAAAGATGTTTAATGCGTGCCAGGGCTGCGGGTTGTGTCGTGATGAACAGATACCGTCGCCTCTGGCGCATAAGCAAGTGAAGAAACACTGGTGGATTTTAGTCAGTAAAAGAGTTTTAGTCCGCTCCGCCCAGAACGGGAGAGGTTATTTGATATTTTGTCATCCCCTAAAAAAGAAGTTTAATGTGTGTATGTGTGTGTTTTTGGGGCCCGTACTCAAGGGTTATAAACAGGACCCAATTACTAAAACTAGTGTCCATCTCTCTCTCTCTCCCCTTCCCCGCCTCACCCTTATGAGAGAGGGAGAGCCCCCTCCCCCCTCTCTCTCTGTCACCAGGTTGTATCTCATGAACCGTGACAGCTAGAAAGTTAGCTACAAAAGATCTCTCTATAGCTGTAAAAGATCGCTCTTAGCGATAAGACCGCCCCTTTGTAAAATCTTTATATTTATGTTTTTAATCTATATGGTGTACATAATAAAGAGTATTCTATTCTATTCTATTTTCACAGTTTCTGTTGCCGTTGTTACAACGAATACCCAGATGGGATTTGGAATGAGCAACTAACTTCACTAACTTTCTTAATAACTGACCGATTATACAACAATATTTTGTTTATATGTATATGTATACGAAACCTGAAACACGTGTTCAGTATTTTTAAGTAAAGAATCTATGTACAAAATTTCAAAAAGATATAAAAAAACACAAAGTTATGATCTTGTTATCCTACTTGGTTGCAGGGGCGTAGCTACCGCCGTATTTGCCGTATCAATTATACGGGGCTCCCGGGCTACGGGGGCCCCCAATTCGCGTAAGCAAAAATTAATAAAAACTTCCCAACTTTTTTTTTTATTTCACAAATGACAAATGTCAAAAAAGCAATTTCTCTCGACGGGAGACGAGCGATATCCAATGAGAGCTCTGACTTTCCAAACGGTTCCGGGAGAAGTGAAGTTCTCAAAGTTTGGAAAAAGTGACAGACAGATAATTATGATGAATAAATATTTCTATTAATTTTATGCTTTTTTTTCTGAGAATTCTTTACCTTTCCTAAGGGCCCCCAAACAAATTTTTATTCGGGGCCCCGTTAAGGCAGGCTACGCTTCTGCTTGGTTGTCCCAAAAAAAACTGGCGTCAGTTGTCAATTCAATCGTTGCGTGGGTGGTATTTGAGAAAAAATATAACATGTTATAAAAATTATTGGAATCGATTCAGTTGCTTATTCTGAATAAACTATATTCAGGTATCGTATGAAGAAAAAATTACGTATATTTAATTTTAATTTTAACAACTCTAAAATTTGAGATTTGAGGATCATAGGAGGTGACGGTCGGTAGTTTCTGCCTGCTCGGTTATCTAATAATCCATTGCATTTGGCAAGCGTTGTTAATCCATTACAGTGTAGTGTTACCTACACACCGATTGAAAGATGTTTTCAGCGTTCAAAATAGATTTCGAAGTAAAGAAATAACTTGTTTTTATTGAAACATTCCGATGTCTGGGTGATTGATTACGCCAGGTTTTCTGGTGTAGGTAATATACGTCTATTATATACTAGAATGGGCAGGTTTAATACTTTGCAGCAGCTAGACTTTGGCTTTACTACACAATCCATCTTCTCTGCCCTATTCCTATAGTTACGGACTTTTGCTGAAGTGAAAACTGCTTTACCGACGTTGAGCACTTTTATTTGTTAAGGGAAAAGCATTGAATTCGCGTGAGCGTGACCGAACCGACACCGTGATAGTTTTTTTATTTTTTACTTTTTGTGTATTCTGTTTTCTTTAATAATTACAGTTTTCACTTCTGACTGCCAGTCTTCAATTATTTTTTTAGTTCAAAAATTATTGTATAATCAAGCCATGGTGCCATGTTGACATGTACAGAACAATATTCATGTTAATACATCTTAGCTACTCATGTATATGTCGGAGACAGCGACGGCAGAGCGGTAGGGTCGACAGCATCTTGGTGTGGTGATTCAGGTTCCATTTCGTAGGTGAGTTTTGAATTGAAGCACGACGTGTAGATATACCCTCCAATATTCATAATAACAATTTGAATAGGCAAACCGACAGTTTCGGTTCGGAGAAGTGCCTTGGTCCGCGTCTCGATGCAAAAGTGACCGTTCGACGAACCCCACTTTCCAAAGCGACTCTGTCCATGTGCCGCCATCACAAAATAACGTCACAAGCGTTCGCCCCTCTACTACGTAAATCAAATCAGCAACCACTATTAAAATTACATCGACGATCTCCGACATATATATGTCCTTGTTTATCCACTATCATCATCTCCCTCTAGCCTTTTCCCAACTTTTATTGGTTTCGGCTTCTAGTCCATGCAGAAAGAAGTTGATGCAGCTGAATACCTGCAAACTTAGGTGAAGTGAACGTGGAATGACAGCCCATTGACTGTCAACTATGCTAAGGATTACAACATAATCAGCCTATATTGTTCCCACTATTGGGAAACAGGCTTCCTCTCCGTGAGATGGAGTGGGCCCGTAATCTATCACGCTGGCCCATTGTGTGTTGGTGATGTCACATGTCTTCGAAGTTTTAACTCTAAGGCATGCCGGTTTTCTCACGATGATTTCCTTCACCGGTTTAAAAGCAGCGGCGATGAAATAATTTACACAAAGTGAAGCGCCTGATGGGGTTTAGACCTATAACCTACAACTTGTAATTCGCAGCCGATACCGCTAAGCCATCGTTGCTTACTAATGCTCTGGGTTGAATATCGTCACGGTCAGAATCTCACGGTGGTAGGCCATAACATCGGCCGTCGGCAGAAGTTACCACCCACCAGACAAAGCCTTGTCGCCAAGCGATTTGTCGTGTTCCGGCATGATGTCTGGTGAAGCCGTACGGAGGATGGGTCTGAGCAGTTGTGTAGCGACGTGTGCCGGGTACGATGCTCCAAGTGTTGTTGTGTCGGAAGTTTGGTCGTGGAGGGTCTTCAGATCAATCTTCCTTTGGCGCAGCATCGTTGGTCGTGTTGTTGGGTTTAACATCGCATCACCTCGCTCAACTGCCGTCTTCCTTCCTAGTCGCTCAGTTTTTCTGAGTGAATAGGCTCTTAATAAACTAGCGCGGTTTACCATCAACGATCGCATCACTGCTTACCATCAGGCGGGATTGCGGTCAAGCGCTAGTTTATAATTATTAAAAAAAAAGAATCGATATACTAAATTCATGTTTTCCGTATAAATATGATGATTTTGCTTGCTTCTACTCTGTGACATTCACCAACTTAGCAAACATTTTACGAAACACTTGATTTTATCTCTCCGCCAATCAAAAAAGATATTTCAAGTGAATATTTTGCAAAGAAGTGAATTTGAAACAATGCGCTGTTATCTGTCATCTGACACAGTTGTGCCTGTGATTTTTTTATTTTAATAATGACCAATTAACTTCATTTTCTATGTTATCACTTACCCTTGAAACTTTTCGCTCAGCTTGATCATCATCTGCAGAAGAGAGCAGTGGTTGCCTAGTGGTTATTGGATTGAGTTGCTGAAACGGTGAAGGAAAACATCGTGAGGAAACTGGCATGTCCTAGAGGCAATACTTCGAAGACCTGTGAACCCTACCTGTGAAATCTACCAACCCTCACTGGGCCCGCGTGTCCACTCCCTCTCACCGAGCGAAGTACTGTATCCAGCAACTTTTTTTTTAGTAATTATAAACTTGCGCTTGACCGCAATCCCGCCTGATGGTAAGCAGCGATGCGATCGTTGATGGTAAAGCGTGCTAGTTTATTAAGAGCCTATTCACTCAGAAAACTGAGCGAATAGGAAGGAAGACGGCAGTTGAGCGAGGTGATGCAATGTTATACCCAACAACACGACCAACGATGCTGTGCCAACGGGAGATTGATCTGAAGATCCTCCACGACGCAAACTCCAAACAAATTAGGCGCATCGTACCCGGCACATATCGCAACACAACTGCTCAGACCCGTCCTCCGTACGGCTTCACCAGACATCATGCCGGAACACGAAAAATCGTTTGGCGGCAAGGCTTTGTCTGATGGGTGGTAACTTTTGCCGGCGGATGTTAGCAGACTCAGTAAACCTGATTATATACTTCCAATCTATGTACAGACTCTAGCAGGTCAAGTACTTACTCAGTAACAATAGGTTTCATTTTGACAGTTCAACAACATTCATTGAGTTATTTATGTTGTTGAGCAGACACATTTTTTCGGACTTAGGGAGCAATGTATTAGCAATATGCTTGAACATGATTGATATTGAGAGTAATAGTGTGTTATGCAATTAGTGCACTGGATAGAAACTAATATTTTCGCGTAATGTTAAGTATAGCTAATCCAAATACTGATTGTAAGAGTAAAATTTGGTTATTTTTGACGCTTCATCATTAAAGGTTTCGATAGCCTGCGCTCTTAACAATGGTATCGATTTGTATAACAAAGATCATTTTTTGTCGCGAATGTCTCGTCATAATAGATGACGTTACGACAACACGCAACCAATAGCCTCGGCTGATATTTTTTTAGGGTTCCGTCGTCAGTGAGTGCTTACGAGATCCAGACGCTATGAGACGGGACCATGTAGTAGCTTGATGTGCTGTCGTCTTTACCGGGACGGACGAATAAGGCTTCGCCCCTTGAGCGGTTATCACTTATCACAGTGCCCAGACACGCCTATATTAACGATCAAAGAGTGCTGCTTCTCAGCCTAATTTCAATAAATGACTTTTGATTTTGAATCCCCTGACGTAAAAACGACGAAGTATGACATCTTTTTTTCTTTTCAATTTTACCTCACCCTATGAATAAAATTATACTACTAAACTCACATACACAAACAGTAAAACCCGAGTTTTGGCTGATCCGTGCGAGAATCCAACTCAACGCGGCAGTAGATCGCCTGCGCCAATCGGGCCTGTGGCATCATAGCTCCCGAACGAATGAACCAATTTTGTTTTCCTTTGTTTTATTTGTTGGATAGATTAATTAGCCGTGAATGTTCTTTACTATGTTTATGTCGGGGATGTTTTAAAGTTGACCCCGCTGTCCGGACCGTCCCAATGTTACAGGGTATCTTTTATACCGTAATAGTTATGACTATGGCCCCGATAACAACAAACAATACAATAAAAGTATGTCGATGTATGTAGAGTTAAATATTTTACGGTGGTATGGAATTTTCCGTGTGCATCTCCGACTCGCACTTGACCGATATTTTTTATAATTGCATCGCACGACTATTCTGAAACCGTTCTGTCTAGTAGCTGGCCGGATCGAATCATAAGAGGTTTTCCCAGGCTGAATAAAGGGAGTTCCACGGTCAATTTTTTTTTTTCGTAATTCGAACGTTCGTGATTTCGACAAAATGTCACAATGGCGGACTAGGGCGGGAATTTTACATAAATTTCGTCAGTTACTTACAATGCATGCATACTGCAAGTATTTATTAGTTGAGATGAAACCGGTGTTGAATAAGTTACTTAAAAAGAGGCAGGTTAACTGTAGGCGAAATTGTTGTCGAATTTTTTTTTTTGTCGCTGTCGCTTACTCGCGGTAATTGCTGTGATTGTTTTTGTTGTTATTTTAAATCATTTAGCAGCTACATTGATTAAATAAGTGTATTACTTACTACATTTTAAACCGATGGCGGCTATACTATACTATGTACGAGGGTCAAACTGAAAGTTCTTAGAACTGGCCACTTATAAACAATATAATAAAAAAAATAATTCTAAAATTTGAAAATAGAACTCTTTGGCAATATTACTGAGTATATATTTCATTCATTTGTCATTAGTTATACGATTTGGCGGCAAATTGAAAATTGTCTGTGTCACGTCAACATGAATTTAACACGAGAAAATTTTCGTGCAATGATTTTTTATGACTTTCGATGTCATTTAAGTCAACGAGAAAGTTATGATAGACTACGATTGGCCTTTCACGATGAAGCCCCATCTCGTGCGACTGTTTACAACTGGTTTAATGAGTTTAAACGTGGTCGCACTAATCTCACTGATGATTTACGTGAGGGACGGCCTTCTAAGGCGACGACTGAAGATAACATCTGTGTTGTGCGGCGTATGATAGAGACTGACAAAAGAGTGACCTATCAGCAGATTCGGACAAGCTTAGGCATCGGTATGAGTCAAGTGCACAAAATCCTCCACGAACATTTAGCGGTCAGGAAGCTTTGCGCCCGGTGGATACCTCATAATTTGACTGAAACTCAAAAACTCCATCGTGTGGATTGGTGCCGTAAAATGATTGAAAGATTTAACGGAGGTGACTCAAATGCTGTGTTCGACATACTAACAGGTGACGAAAGCTGGATTTACTGTTATGATCCTGAAACCAAAAGACAATCTGCTCAGTGGGTGTTTCCTTTCGAGGAGTTGCCAACTAAAGTGAAGAGAGATTGAAGACGGGAAAAAAAAATGGTGGCCTCGTTCTTTGGAAGGATAGGTCATTTCGCAACAATTGTGTTAGAGGATCAAAAAACAGTTTCTGCAGAATGGTACACTACCAATTGTTTGCCACTTGTCTTGGAAAAAGTTCGAGACAAACGACCTCGCAGTAGGATCCTCCTTCACCACGACTGCGCCTCGTCGCACACCGCCAAGCGAACGATCGACTATTTGGCGACATCAAACGTTGAATTACTGGATCACCCGCCGTATAGTCCCAACCTCGCGCCTTGTGATTTTTATTTATTTCCAAAAATTAAAGGAAAGCGGTTTATGAATGCTGAAGAAGCGGTGGCTGCGTATCGCGATGCCATTGAAGAGACCCCTTAGGACGAGTGGGCAAAGTGCTTTTCCCAGTGGTTCCAACGCATGCAACGGTATATTAACGTGAATGGACAATATTTTGAAAAGATATAATAAAACTAATAACTGGCTAATGTTATCAGTTTTTGATTTTCTAAGAACTTTCAGTTTAACCCTCGTATAGCGTCTTTTATTTCCCGACTAGCTGTTGCCCGCGACTCCGCCCGCGTGAACTTCAGTTTACAGCGCGTGGTGGTTCCCGTTTCCGTGGGAATGTTTATTCCGAAAAAAATTAAAAAAGCTCAGTTGATATAAAATAAGCGCCTGTTAAAATAATGGGAGCAATATGTACGTCCGCATTTGCTCCCGTTTCCGTAACATTTTTTGTTACTGCTCTGCTCCTATTATCATAGCGGGATGTTATATAGCCTATGTCCTTTCCCAGGCTCTAGACTATCTGTGTACCAAATTCATTACAATCGGTTCAGTAGTTTTGGCGTGAAAGCTGGACAGACAGACAGAGATACTTTCGCAATTATAATAAAGGGTGTATCTGACACCGACGCACAAACGAGTACAATGGATCCAGTACATGATTCCTGGAGCCCTAGTGGTGGAATTTTTCGTCGGCTTTTTCATGATTTAATAAAAAATATATGTAGTTTTTTTCACTTTAAACCGTTCAAAATTGCTATACTTTTATAACCCAATAAGATTTTAAATTAAAAATTAATTAATTCGCTAATTACACAAAAAAACGCAATGAAAACAAAACTCTAAAAACTATCTTATCAACTGATTTAATAGAATTCATATCAGGGATCAACGTCATACCTACAAACCCGCACGGCGGCATGCTTGCAACGTTCAAAGGCCGAGCCGACACTTTTTTTGAAACATTGTTATTTCTGTAACCATTCATTAACGACATAAATGACTATCATAATTTTATTAGTGGCATCCGGTGTAGCCTTTTCGCGAAGTTTGCGTTACGATGTCAGATACACCCTGTATTAGTATGAAAGTATGGATGTATACGTGATTGAAAACGGTAGATAAGAAAATAATTTGATGAGTTTTTCTATTTTTTGATACTGTAATATTCCATAGCCATCGTGTCATTCTGCTGTAATGTCCACAATGTAGGCTTAGGTGATAGTTTATATAACTTGTCACGTCATTTACGCACAACTTGTAACGGAATAGGGATATACATATAGGTACATATACCTAACCAAGGGCACGACTTCTTTTTTTTGGTTTGCATGGGAAATCATCAAATGACCTTCCGCTCTGGGCGGAGCGGAAGGGTGTGTTAGATTTTTACTGACTAAAATCTACCCGTGTTCTTTCACTTGCGTGTGCGCCAGGGCCGCGGTTTCTTTTTAACCAACCCGCAACCCTGACCCAGGAGGCATCGGTCTTCTTGGACCCCGTCACGATGTGCTAACATCGCTTTGAGGCCGCGTGAAACACAACGCGCCGTCGACTCGGGCCTGGTCCTTACCGAGCGACCAGCTGCCCACTGCCAGAAGGACACGACTTCTTCGGTTGTTATCGAACTATATTGGAAAGGTTTTTAATTCTATTCCTAACGTTCTAAAACTATGAGAATTTTTAAAATGTATAGACGACAACACGTCAACTACAATATGTCATATTGCTTTATTTTTCAACTTCATTGCTAAAGCACAAGCTTAATTGGGAATATTTCACAGTTTAGGGTACTTAACTTGAACTGATCTCTTTCTCGTTGCTCTGCTCTCGACAGTTCGGTTTCTGGTATCAATGTACGGCACATTGATACCAGAAACCGTACTGTTCAAATAAACATATCACCTTATCGTGATATTGGCGAGTAACTTGGAAAGTTGTTGACCTACGTAGTGCGGTGAAACGTTTGCTATTATTTAAATTCAAGAAACAAATGTAACCGAAAATTTGATATCAATTGTCTTTTATTTTGAGTTGAAACTATGTATGTAAATGTAGATGATGCCGGCAGAAGTTACCACCCACTAGACAAAGTCTTGCCCGGTAACGCTAGTTGAGCCAATTCCTTCGGGGACGGTCGAAAATAAACGTGTAACCAAACCTTACAAAATATATAGTTACCTACCCACATTACAGCTACTACAAGAGGCGTGACGTCATTGTTATTGTATTAACAAATATAATTTACTTCCAAGTATTAATGTAAGTACCATGATTTAGGTACATTGAATTTACGTAGAAACGGATGTTTTCTTTTTCAATGTACCTAACTAATCCCTGAATGTATGAGACTTAAATTAGATTGCCAAGATATTAAAGAACGTTAAATATTATTGTTAGAATGGAGACATACCTATATATACATATATCTTCCTCACTTTGACTCCATCACGACCTTTGTATCAAATCTAAAAGAAAACTCAAAAAAGATAAAAGCATACAAAGAGCGAATCCCGAAAATGCCAAATATTGTAACATTTTCGTACACATTAATACACATTACAAGAATTGCGAAAAACAAAAAAAAAACTCTTTTTGACGTGGATCCTTCATGCCTAAGGATCGTGACCAGATCTCACTGCCTTAGCAGTGTTAAGCTGCCGTGGAGTATCTAGCCTGATCTTCGCCGTAGAAAAACCTACAGCGCTTCGATATAGGTTTATCTATCTTCATCTTTCTGACTTACCGACCGGGAACAATTTCTTCGAATTGGAAGTGTTTGCTATTAATTTAATTGAAATTTATATTTTCACTGTCTTCGATCTAAAGACAAAAGAAGAAATTTGGATCCGAAAAAGGTGTCGCCTTTTGGAAAAGCCACGGAAAGACGGGTTCTACAATTCCTAACAAACGTCATCGGTCGGTCGTCGGTCGCAGTTTCGGGGGCTTCTCGCTTCTAGCTTATACCTGCATTCTTCACCAGGGTCCTAATTCATTATCATCGGTTCACCTTGTACCAACCTTTTCAACAACAGGACAGACCCTTCGGCCTCATCAGCTATCTGTTCTGCGAGCAATTTGCCCTATTCAAGTTTGGCAAATCTTCAGAATGTCACTTGTTTTAAATTTAAATCACTTTATGGATGTGTCCTGGGTAAAAAAAAAAAACTCATTCTATTTAGTCCGTCATTCAGATTATGGAAAAATATTGGATACGTATATTTTGTTTTATCAAATCAATAAAAAATGACAAATATAAAAGGCATCAAAGATCAGGAGTGGTGGCTAGTGACGTCACTGCGCGCTAAAAAGTGTAGCGTGCAGTGACGTCACACGAGTTTTCAACGCACTGTGTCGTCTTCATTTTTTGTTTATATGAAAAAAGAAAAAATACGTGTCTAGTATTTTTTGGAAATCTGACTGACGGACTAATTAGTTTTTTTTTAAGTCAAATACTCTGTCATGCCATACTTACTAGACAGAATCAGAACAATGCACATAAAGATGTTATCACCATACTGGGACACTTTCCATGTTCTTGATACCGAAATCACTTTCGTTATGTATCGCAATTTTTATTACTTAGACTTACTTTAATACATTACAAAGTACAGTGGACTGCAGAAGTATTGGTTTCTCAAGAATATTTTGTTAGGATACTAAAGGGATAGACAAGTGGCTTCGCTTTTAAAGCGCTTCATCGTTTTTCAACAGGATTGAATAAGTTTTTCATCACCACTATATCTGACTAGCTACGCCCCGCGGTTTCACCCGCATAAATTTAGATCCCGTGGGAATATCAGGAAAAAGTATCTTTTGTTCTTCCTAGTTATAAACTATCTGTGTGCCAAATTTTATCCAAATTCGTTCAAGCATTTATCTATAATATTAGTGGGATAGATACTTTTTCTAAACCCTTTGAACTTGTCTGGAATCAGCAAACACTGAACGAGTTTTATAGTTCCTTCTCTGTATAAAGATGTCGTCTTTGCAATACTTTGTGAACATGGCATTATTAAAAATAGCTAAGTTTTTTTAATGATACGACTGTTAAAAAATAGCAGCGTTTAGTATTACACCATAATATAAGCTTAGTCTAGTGGTCTGAAAAGTAACAAAAAAACCACATGAACGTAAAAATGCTTGTTTTCAGTAACCAGTTTTAATCTGTTACACCTACATGAACCAGCAACAAATTACTTTTAAACAGTAGCTACAAAGCAACAGCAATAAAAGTGCCCAATTAACAACTTAATCAAACAGACAACTAGTAAGTGTAACACTGTTAGAGTAGAGTATAATAAACACTGTTTCAATTAAGACTACTTTAACTTATCTGTCTAACTGTCAGTCTCTCAAAGAGTACACTTATTGGCTACGAGGCATTTACACTCAAAACTTTATTGCTATTAGGTTAGAGTTGGTATTAGAATAGCGGGAGGTGCAAGAATTTTGCAGATAATGACTCCGTTGTGCCTTCGTAGATAACGATAGTTCTCTGTATTTTGTTAACTGGAAAAAACCAGTTACTTATTCTAGTACTTACGAATATGTAACAATTTCGTGTGTATTAATATGTATATGGTTTAATGTATCTACGTGAAGAAGTGGTCGTTTTAAATTTTAGTTCATGTTATGTTTTGATGATTTCCGTATTGTTCAGAGCTCGGAGAATGGTAGAAAATACGTCACTGAACGTAGATTTATGTTCAAGACTAGTTTCTTTCGCGTGGACGATGCGACACAATATGATAAAACAGCAGCTATATTTTTATTAAACCTATACATATGGACTCTGGCTGATAGAGATTTAATGCAATATGATTTGCTGCGCAGATTTGAAATACATTGGAATAAGGGCAGGGCACATGTTTGTGGGTGGTTATAAACATAGGGGACAGCCAATGAAACGATGTGTAGACTGAATGCAGATATGGTTATGCTGGTGTGTACGCAGAGTCAATTTAATAGATAAGTATGAAAATAAAAATGTTGCGAGGATCCTCCATAAATAAAGACCGGAGAATAATGATAAAGATTATGATGATTTGGACATATAGGAAGAAAAATGATGATGAGGATGATGATTTCAATATCAGGTCTTCAGAAACAGTAGTTTAAAACTTAGAATATCTTAAAACAGCGCTATACGCAATAGTGACAACTAAATGAATCGTAATCTATAAATTCCTAAGCCAAACTAAATTCCGCAGGATTAGTGTTAAATCTGAATTCCTTGCCGCTTTATGAATATACTGCTCGTTTATCTAAGTCATTTATTATTTCAGTTTATGCGAAGCGTGATTGTCTATCAATAATTCCTTGGAAATTGTTTAATATAAATTTCTTGTCTATTAGTTCATATTTCTGTAATAATGTAATGTCCTAGTTATAGTTGGCCCGATGATTCAGCCCTAAAAACTTCATCGGTATTCTACTTGTTAAACAGAATGTATTCTGCGTTTGTGTATATTTATGAAAATTCTGGACATGGCATTATAGAAATTGTGACTGCCAAGATCACCCTTTGTATTGACCAACCTCTAAAATTACGAAATGTATAGGTACTATTCTGCTCTTTTGCAACTTCTTCTCTTATGTTACTGGTCTTTAACTTCTGAACAGTACCCTGATTGCGTAACGCACCATTACTACCAGTTGGAATCATTTTGAGGCTTATTGCGATTCCATTGCTCCCTACTTTTGAAAATGTGCCTGCTCAACAACGAAAATAACGCAATGAGTACTGTTGAACTGTCAAAATGTAACCCATTGCTAAGTGATAGTGTGTTACGCAATTACCCTGATGTTCTTATTCCTCACTAGCAGTCCTGAGTCTTGGTTCATGCATTGGCAAGAAAGATGATGTGCCTATTGAGGCTAGTCCCCTATTGACCATTGTAATGAGACCTATGTCCAGAAGTGAACGTTTTTTGGCTGTCTCCCACCAAACCCCGCCACTTCGACCGGTTCACTCTCACCAGGTCATCGGTTAAGCTTGCTCCCATTTTATTTTTTAATAATTATAAACTAGCGCTTGACCGCAATCCCACCTGATGGTAAGCAGTGATGCGATCGTTGATGGTAAAGCGCGCTAGTTTAATAAGAGCCTATTCACTCAGAAAAACTGAGCGAACAGGAAGGAAGACGGCAGTTGAGCGAGGTGATGCAATGTTAAACCCAACAACACGACCAACGATGCTGCGCCAAAGGGAGATTGATCTGAAATCCCTCCACGACCAAACTCCCAACACAACAACATTTGGCGCATCGTACCCGGCACACATCGCAACACAACTGCTCAGACCCGTCCTCCGTACGGCTTCACCAGACATCATGCCGGAACACGACAAATCGCTTGGCGGCAAGACTTTGTCTGGTGGGTGGTAACTTCTGCCGGCGGCCGATGTTATGGCCTACCACCGAGATAACATTTCTCAAGACTTAAAAATAATTGGCAAAATTTGGGCGTGCTTCTTTCTACCTAACCCTCAGGGATCACTAGAGTATCGTTGTTATGAAGCTACACAGCTTGACATCGATGCCATGAAAGGCTTCTTTATTTGTGAGAGCCTTTCTTATTTACCTAATAGAAAATATGACGGCAATCTTTGATCACCTTGTTAGGTTAAAACGACCATATACAGTCTAAACATAAACACATCCTAATTAATATTCTATACACTTAACTTGCATGTGTTTCTTAGTCATAATGTTTATACCGACAGTTGTATACCGCGATATAGTTCAGCATACATTGAGGAAGTTTATTGTGACGAGAATTCGCCAGAGACAGTTTGACTACATGTGTGTTATGTGTTGTGTCATGTCTGGTCTATATCCCTGAAGATACGCAGAAGTATGGTTGACAAAGACAGTAACTATAGTATACTTTGATATGAGAAAAGATCTCTCTTTGTCAGGCATGACATCGTCTTATAACAAAGTCTTGAAAATGGAAATCTTATATTTTTGGTGTATCTATACTAATATATAAAGCTGAAGAGTTTGTTTGTTTGAACTCGCTAATCTCGGTAACTACTGGTTCGATTTGAAAAATTCTTTTTGCGTTGGATAGCCAATTAAACCAGGAAGGCTTTAGGCTATATAACACGCTACGACCAATAGGAGCGGAGCATAACTAACTCCAGGCCAACGAAGTCGTTGGCGGCCGCTGTAAGTCATAAAAAGCGCGAACTACTTATTCCTTTTTTTAAGACCGATCGGAATACATTGGATTTTGGTTTATTGGAATTGAGAATCTTTATTACTTTTGGGGAAATTTACAAATTCCGCCTTTAAGATTCAGAGTAACAATTACAGGCTATTGGTTTTATGTTAACGGCATCGACACGTATGTGACATTCTGATGCGCTCGTCGTTTGGAGTGGCCTAATAAGAGCGCCAAAAGTCTCGAATTAACGTACAAAAATAATCGCACTCAGATGGACAAAAACTTATCTAATGGGGTGCTTAGTTGACTAAAAAAAACTAATTAATCCGACAGTCAGATTTCCAAAAAATACTAGACACGTATTTTTTCTTTATTTATATTAACAAAAAATGAAGGCGACACAGTGCGTTGAGAACTCGTGTGACGTCACTGCACGCTACACTTTTTAGCGAGAAGTGACGTCACCAGCCACCACTCCTGATCTTTGATGCCTTTTATATTTGTCAATTTTTATTGATTTGATAATACAAAATATACGTATCCAATATTTTTCTATAATCTGAATGACGGACTAAATAGAATCAATATTTTTTTACCCAGGACACATCCCTATTCTCACCACTTATTAAGATCGAATGCCGATATGTACAGTAGAATGTCGATTATCCGAACGCCGACTAATTGAATCGCCAATTATCCGAATCGGTCCTTAGCGTAATATAAAAAAAACACGCAATTTTTTAATAAAAACAAGTCTATTTATTTTTGTTAACGCCTGACGGGTTTGCAACTTACTCTGATCGAGATGTTCAAGTGACCGTACCTTAATGACAGTTCGTTTTTCTTTATTACCAGTCTATGTCCGATTATCCGAATTTTCGATTGTCCGATTCGACCAAGGTCCAATTAATTCGGTTAACCGGCGTTGTACTGTGGATATTAACGCGGACCCCGGGCTCCAACGCGAAAGCCGCGGATGCAACCAGGTTTATACGCCGAGATGATGAATCGGCGTTGTACTGGCGACACCACATCAAGCTACTTCTGTCAGATTTCCTTATTAGATATTCTACTTTTTCTCTAAAGCATTAAAGCTCAAGGTTGATTGGGAATATCTTACAGTTTCGGGTAGCTTGACCTGCACTGTAATGTAAAGATTTCTTTGCTCATTATTTACTCGGCTTCCAGAGCTTTTAAATCTTCGACACAATTTGTAATATATTTTCCATCATAATTACAGTAACTGACACAAAATTCATTAAAACTAGCAAAACAGCTTTAAAATCTAAATCGAGTCAATGTTGTATTGTAAATCATAAATGATCGACCTAACAGTTTCTAAGAACATCTCGGCTGGTATGCTAACATAAACAATTGCTGTTTCGGAGAATCGAGTTGCAGCGCAATCGAATTTTATTCGATACGTGATATGTTTGGACTGCCAGTGTGCAGATTTGGATGTCATCGGTTGTCTGTTTATATGCGTAGACGCCGTTTATGGTCGAATGGCAGGTTAATTTTAATAGAAAGTATGATCTTCTTATATGGTTTAACTTGTTTGAATGTTCATGTTTGTGTTTGGGAGGTTTAAAACTGTCTTTAAATGTTTATGTTAGTAAATCTGAAAAGTTTCTTTTTACGCGCAATCTCTGGATAGCAGTCGGATATGAAAATATATTTTTTGATTGCTTAATTCTTGAGGAAGTTTATAGGCTATTTGAAATGACGCTTTGACGCGATGCGATGATGAATGATGCGATGCGACATGTCGGAGAACAAGAAACGGGGCGAGGTCGCAAGCAGATGCTAGTACAAATAAGAGTTTCCAGGGCTTCCTGATGTTGCATAAATAGTGTGTTTATAAAAAAAACAATATGATAAGATTCATCATCATTTCAGCCGAAAGACGTCCACTGCTGGACATAGGCCTCCCCCAAGGTTCTCCACGACGACCGGTCCTGCGCCTCCCGCATCCAACGGTTTCCCGCGACCTTCACTAGGTCGTCGGTCCACCTTGTCAAGGGCCTACCCACGCTACGTCTTCCGGTGCGTGGTCGCCACTCGAGAACCCGTCGGCCCAATCGGGCATCGGTCCTACGGGCCACTTTAGTGTTGCAATTCTTCGGGCTATGTCGTTTACTCTCTTTCTTCTGTGGATCTCCTCATTCCTGATTCGATCACGCAGTGAAACCCCAAACATAGCCCTCTCCATTGCCCTTTGAGTGACTTTGAGCCTTCTTATAAGCCCCATTGTTAGCGACCACGTGTCAAGTCCATAAGTTATCACTGGCAACACACACTGGTCGAAGACTTTTGTCTTGAGACACTGCGGTATTTCGGACAAGAAGTATAAGTACATACAAATTCAAGTACCGGCCGTCAGGCATCTAACGGCTCGTTCATATCAACATTACAAAGCAACGCAGCGCATGTATAATGTATAAATTGACTAAATTGACCATATTGTGATCGTCACTTCACTTTCTAATGCACGTGACGAAGGTATGGGTTAAGTTAGAAGATGGATGAATGGGGATCAAACGTCCCATCCCTGTCGTGTCACTATTCTCCTTTATATTTGCTTGAAGATTATCCACCTCCCCTTTTCAGCGACCGTCGATGCTCAGGATTGACTTACCTTTTCAAGCTTAGCAAGAAAAGTTAAGTGTTAACTGTTTTTCCGCTGTCTCCTTTATTTAGTACCTTAAGTTCTGTATATAAATATTAGCTATGAAATGCTTGTAGCATACTGGTTCAACTGCATTAGGAGATTATATTAAGAAGCCAGCTGTTCCGAAAATGTTTCGCTGGCTAATAGCAAATGGCTAGCTAGAAATCAATAATTTGATCAAAATCAAAGTTTTTTATTTGTAAAACATAGTATATAAATAACTATAGTAATTATGGTGATCTCTATGTTTTGCCATTAATGGCGTGCATATATTAGTAGAAACAGGTATACATGTTACAATTAAATTTAACTGAAATTTAAATAACAAGATAACCTATAACTAAAGTCTTCTTCATCTCAGCGTTAATCCCAGTCGTATCCGAAGCTTTACAGCTTTGGACTCTAGGGTCCGCTTTACCAGTCTAACTGCTCATTTTGGCTAAACTTCGATATTTTTCATGAAGCGACTGCCGTCTGACCACAACCCGAAGGCGATATCGAAGCATTGCAGTTAGACCGATTGTAGGACTTTTGAGGGCTCCAACAACTCGTAACGACTGCCATTAGATGCTTGTTTGGCAACCAGTACCAACGGCTTAACGTGCTTTCCGAGGCACGACCAGACCAGTGCAAATATTCATATTCATGCATACAAATATTTGCACTGCGCGGGGATCGAACCCGCGCCTCCTTGTGCAGAGGCCGCGTTATAACTTATAACCAAAGTATTGTTATAATATTCTATAACAAACTTAACAATATTTCAAACAACTAACTTATTATTATTTTGATTATTCCAAGCTATAATTTACCTAATGTTTGAAATAGCTTAATAGATTTTCCTCCACTCCTAAGTTCATGTTCCGCCTAGGTTTGAATAGCATTAAATCCCGGAATAACAAGATAATCGTGATAATCTTATCGCTTATACCACCCGCCATCAATGTATACAATGACTCATCGATATTAAGACCATTGTTCAACTGACGAAATCGATCTACCTTCATCAAATTATATTATTGGCTTTTCTTTATTTCTGCTTTAAATAGTACTTTTCTTATGAATACGTTTTAGCTATCACTGTACGTACGAGAGAATTGTGCCAGACTCTAACAGTAGCAATGGGGAGTGCTGGGGAGTTTCTTCCGCCACTTCTTCTTCCCAGCGAAAGCATTAGGAAGTGTCGATGGGTGGGCGTGTTGGGGGACTATCTTATGTAATATTGACGTTCAAAAAGTGCTGATTCTCAGCCTAATTTGAATAAATAACTTTTGATTTTGATTTTTTATTTCATTTTGACAGTTCAACAATATACATTGCCTTATTTACATTGTTGAGCAGACATATTTTCGAATGTGAAGCAATGGAGTAGTAAAATCATTCAAAATGATTCAGATTCAGATCGATAAAGTGTTACGCAATTACCCCGCTATATGTAGCAAATAGCCATATGCTGGACATACAAGCCATAGATATGCATTCCCCATGCGCCGACTCTGTGCTTCCCTCATCCAGGTACTTCGGCCTGTAAAGGTGGAAATTTCGACTGTCCACATAATCCCATTCATTTCTTTTCAATCAAGCAAGCTGAACAAAGAACCTTCATCCAAATAACATCAATTTGACTATGCAAAGATCTGTCGCTAAGCTTAGCTGAGGCGTAATTCTGGTAGTTTTAAGAACATTCACAGTGATTGCAGTCATCATCATCACTATCATCAGCAGTGGTCGTCTTACATAGGACGTATACTGATTTAACTCGAGACGGCCTCTAAAGCCTAGAGCGCAGGCGTAGAGTAGCCAGCCTTTCGGTGTTCTATAGGATGCATTTTGGGGAGTGTGCGAGGGAATTGCATGATTTAATTCCCCCATCTCCGTTCCACCATCGGACGACCCGTCGTACGGCGAGTTCCCACCCTTAAGTTGTTAACACCACTACGATCCGGACGAAGCGTTTCGCCTCCTCCTTTATACCGCGTACATCGAGGGACTGGAACAATTTGCCAGCGGCGGTGTTCCTGTTGGACTACAATTTGAGTGTCTTCAAGGCTAGAGTGATTAGACTCTTAATAAACTAGTGCGCTTTACCATCAACGATTGCGTCACTGCTTACCATCAGGCGGGATTGCGGTTAAGCGCTAGTTTGTAATCTATATATATAAAAGAAAGTCGTGTTAGTTACATCATTTATAACTGAAGAACGGCTATACCAATTTGGCTAAAAATTGGTAAGGAGGTAGCTAAGAACTGGGAGAAGGACATAGGATACTTTCTATGCCGCTCCCCGTCGTTCCTGTGGGAATAAATGAACTTCTTTGTTTCGACTTCTCCCACGCTTTTATGCTACCCTGGTAACGTGAACGTCAAAAAAATATGCACAATAAACCTTCTTTCATGTATTATGATTATTTGCTAATGATGAATGAATGACGTTTATTGTTTCGACTTCTCCTACAGTTTTGTGATACCCTGGTACCTTCCACGTCAAAAAAATATGCACAATAAACCTTCTTTCATGTAATTATGATTATTTGATAATGATGAATGAATGACGTTTATTGTTTCGACTTCTCCTACAGTTTTGTGATACCCTGGTACTTTGCATTTCCACAAACTATGCACAATAAAACCTCTTTCATGTATTATGGTGATTTGATAATGATGAATGAGCTTTTTTATTGTTTCGACTTCTCCTACAGTTTTGTGATACCCTGGTACTTTGCACGTCCACAAACTATGCACAATAAAACCTCTTTCATGTATTATGGTGATTTGATAATGATGAATGAGCTTTTTTATTGTTTCGATTTCTCCTACACTTTTATGCTACCCTGGTACCTTGCGCGTCAAAAAATATGCACAATAAACCTTCTTTCATGTATTACGATTATTTGATAATGATGAATGAATGAGGTTTATTGTTTCGACTTCTCCTAAACTTTTGTGCTACCCTGGTACCCTGCACCTCCACAAAGTAGGAAACACGTGTCCAGTATTTTTAAGTTAATAATATTATGTACAAAATTTCAAAAAGATATAATGAAAAACCACAAAGTTATAATAAGCTTGCTACGAGTATTCTACTTGGTTGTCCCAACATAAATATGGTCAAAGATCCGCGCGCGAGCGAACGCGGTGCGTTGACCTCTAGCGTCAGCTGTTGCGCGCGCACAATACTATGATGATGTATCGTAAACTGCGTGACGCACTCGGTAACTACACTGTAACAATTTCTAAATGTATTTGGGACAAAATATAACATGGTGTCAAAATTATTGGAATCGATTCAGTTGCTTATTCACTATTTATATATAACTCAAGAACGGCTGAACCGATTTAGCTGAATATTGGTGGGAGGTAGTTAAGAACCCGTTCCCGTCGTTCCCGTGTGACGTGACATAAGACATGGTCCAACTCATTCAAAATGTAAGTCAGCAATTCATATACCAAAAATGGTAGAACAAAAAGCAAATGACAGCTGAGCATATTTAAAAAAAAGTCTAACCGGTTGAAGCAATCGTTTAAAGCAAAGAATATAAATACTCTCTGCTGGTTTAAAGTTTCTAATAAAAAACCACAAAGCCAACTTCAACTTCAAAATTTCTAATATTGTATTGCTGTGCCATTTATCATCAATGAAAATATCATGCCGTGACCAAGACCATCAAATCTTTCTCGAGCGCCGCCTTACTATGACTCGACTTCGTGCTTCTCACTCACAAGAGCAAAGGGAGGCGGCAGTCCGTGAAACTGTTCCGTTGACAATGCGAAATCGGCGAACAAACCTCAGAGATCATCATCATTATCATCAATCTTTTTATCGTCCCACTGCTGGAGACAGGTTTCCTCTCATGCAGAGAAGGATTGAGTGTAATCACCACGCTTGCTTAATGCGGGGTGGCGATTTCAGACTTATAAAGTCCAGGTTTCCTCAAGATTTTTTCCTTCACGTTCAGTCATTGGTGTCCTAGATATTATACTTAGAGAGTACATATCACTTTAGAAAAGTTACATCGATACTTGCCTGACCTGGAATCGAACCCGCGCAATCATACAAGAGAGGCTGGTGTTTTAACCACTAGGCCACCACGACATCTCAGAGATCAATAGCTAGATAATTTACGAAGCACAAGTAGAAATTCATTTCTTTCACAAGGTGCTACACTAAATAAATGACAAATAAAAAAATCATGGAATACTTTTTTTTTATTTATTTACAGTGTTCCTAATTTAAAAAGTAAAAAATGTGATCATGTGATATTTATTGCCTTTAAGGCGGAACGAAGTTCGCCGGGTCAGCTAGTTATATATAAAAGAAAAACATAGGCCTCCCCCTAGGATCTCCACGACGTCCGGTTCTGTGCCTCCCGCATCCAGCGGTAGTATTTCTGATCGCAGTATTTATCAATAATACCTGTTACCTACATTTTGACATACACATGTAATAAGTATTTGTCGCCGAGATGAGTTTGCAACTAGATTTTAAACGTTTTAAGTTCAGACCCACTCTGAACTTAAAGCGTTCAACTTCAACGTTCAGATTTGATCAACAAATTATAGTACAAAATATAGCAATAGTCCCACAATTTGGGTAATATTTAGAAGGAAAACAATAACAGAAAAATATTGTTTTTACTCTTCCCATGTTATCTATCAAAAGATAAAGAGATCTTCATGTATAACAGCATTATCTACTGAAATGATTTGCATAAAGAGCTAGCCGACATATCACCGCTGCTGTGCCTCTCAAGGTCGTTTAATAATGGCCTACTCGTATTGTTAGTATAACGTCTGCAGTGATGTTCTTTCGTTAATGGTTTAAAGGTTAGTAATGATTACGTCATCATCGTCTGACGTCGACTACTTCACAATATTAGCCGACAGGAGTCCGCTAATGGACATAGGCCTCTATCAAGCATCTCCCCTTTAACCGGTTCTGTACTTCTCGCATTCAACGGGCTTCTCCGGCCTTCACAAGGTCATCGGTCCACCTCGTGGGAGGCCATCTAACGCTACGCTACATCTTCCGGTACGCGGTCGCCACTCCAGAACCTTTCGGCCCCATCAATTTGCTCTGTTCACTGCCTCTAGTGTCTACTGTTAGTAGGTATCAATTTTTTTTTCATTCATCGTTAAACTGGCTTTAGACTTGATTCTAAAAAAAAATCTTGTACAATGTATGTTGCCGAGATCAGTCACTTTTATTATTTGGATGCTGGATGTATGGAAGTATGATGATTACACCGAAAATAACGCCGACCTGTGTAACGAAATGTCATTAAACTTCTGCAAAGTCGAAGTTCTGCATAAAACTGTACCCCAATTACGTAACACATTATTACTATTAGTTGGAATCATTTCAAAACATATTCTAAGTCATAGTTAATCCATTACTCCATGTGTTCGAAAACATGTTTGATCAACAACGTAATTAACGCAATGAATGTTGTTGAACTGTCAAAATCAAACCCATTGCGACTGATAGTGTGTTAGGTAATTACCCTGCTGAGTTGTTGATACCGTTAAAGATTCTAAACAAACTATGTAACATTGAAGAAAATAAATGCTGGGAAACCACTCTTATTTTTGGTGTAAAAAACTGTTTACAGTAATACGCAATGTACATTATAAAACACTGTGGCCATGTTCATGCAACGGTACAGGGGTCATGGGGATATTTACACTGTGTTACAACAATAAAAACTGGTTTTCGTATAAAAACGCCATTTAAAGTTAAACTACAATATCTCCGTAACCAGAAGGTGTAGTCCAGTAGGTCGAAAACGTTCAAGCGCGATTCAGACTGGAGCACGAAGGATTCCGTGATGTCTTTATCTCCTGATACATAGTTTTCCTACCAAATTTATCACGAGAACCACCATCATGGTTTCAGATTTTCGAACCAGTCGTTTAGCTTTTGTAGGGCGGGACGCCGTATTTTATCAAAAGAATAACGCTTTGAATGTCGGAGGACGGGTCTGAGCAGTTGTCTTGCGATGTGTGCCGGGTACGATGCGCCTAATGTTGTTGTGTAGGGTCGTGTAGGGTCTTCAGATCAATCTCCCTTTGACGCAGCATCGTTGGCCGTGTTGTTGGGTTTAACATTGCATCACCTCGCTCAACTGCCATCTTCCTTCCTATTCGTTCAGTTTTTCTGAGTGAATAGGCTCTTAATAAGCTAGCGCGCTTTACCTTCAACGATCGCATCACTGCTTATCATCAGGCGGGATTGAGGTCAAGCGCTAGTTTATAATTATTAAAAAAAAATAGACCTATCTCATGATACCCCACACTTTGGAGTAAACACGCGAAAATGTCCCCACTTTATGCGTAAGGGAGGTAATAATATTTTTTGTGATTTCATTTTACTATTTGGTCGACGTTGTAAATACAGGAAGTTTCATTTTTCTAGCATTAGCCGTTTGAAAGGTAAGCTGAGTTCGGCTGGGCATCACGAAACTTTTAAGTGTTCCGAAACTTCTACGGAACCCCAAAAATGATCACAATGACGAACAAGTGACTCTCGGCTTCGTTAAGTACCATACAAAATCCGTTATACCTGTCATCTAAATAAAAAACACGTACTTGCTTACAAATGTTTGCATTATTCTAGCGATTACTTGGAAAAACAAAAAAGTCGTCTAAGCACGAAAGAGTTTTGTCCTACCAAATCTTACGAACGCCTTACAGACATCAATATCACCACATGTAGTAACTTCATGAATCTTCCATCATAAATCCCTTATCTCACTGACGTGGGATTACTGTAAAACGGATAAGATCATTTGAACCACTGATAAACTTGACTTACTGTGTATTTTACCTAGATTCATGTTCCGTAATGTTTACAGATTGAATGACCTAGTGGGAAGCTAATGTTGCCCTCGTAAATACAGGATTGTTGGTAAATTAGATTGGGCCACTGGGTGACCTTTCTGGAGTCGGATAGAAATTTTAAAGATGAAAGTAACTGGGTTGTTTGTTTAATTAACGTGTCGTGATTGAGAGCAGAGGTGGCCAATGGTATCGGCCATGACTTAAGACCAAGCTGTCAGTAATTAAGTGTAATTTATTTAATTATTACTGCTCTCAAAATGGCGATGGAAGACATTGTGACGAAACCGACATGTGCTAGAATAAAAAAGAAATAGAAGAGATGTGATATCTACCACCTTGCTCTGGACCCGCATTGATTATCACCCACTCGTTTACATAAAGGGGTGCCTGTGTTCCCAGCAGTGGGCAGATTAATATCAGCTGATTTTGTGTCGTGATTAATAATATAAAGTTTAACGTAGCTCCTTTGGTAAATTTCATTGTATTGTATCCGGGGTTTTGTATTTTCTTCAGTCTCAACGAATTGATCTTAACTGTTTTCTGTAGGTCTTTTAGTAACATCTTCATATGCTCTAACAATTATCAGTTTTATTTGAGAAAGTATTATTCTGAAAGATTTATTCCATGTTTATAGTTGTCTTCTGATTCATCAAATTCTCCGTAATTTACATTCGAGCTTTGGATTATTTTTGCAGTTAGCTTTACCTCTTCCCTGTTCCAGCTGATCGGAGGATATTCTCATACTTAGGAGCAGCCACAAAAGCGCCAGGATACTCCTCATTAGGTAAATTCTTCCCAATTCTATAGCCCCGTCGTGAACATTGAGGATGCGGATGTGCCAATAAAACGAGTTACTACTTCTTGTGTATTCTGAAGAAACTTCCTTTATCATCAGCGAATCTAAAGAATAACAAGGGTAAAAAAATAAATGGATACAGGAAGTTTAGAGGATAAACAGTCCTGTTTTAATCACAGGGCTCAGTAGCCGTGGGACACATATATTATTTCTTTATATTTAAGGCATATAAGATCATGTTTTGGCATTCAATTCATCTAGAATTCTCGCTAGGAAGAACTGTTTGAGTGTGAACTTGCCTCAGTAGTTTGGAAATTAACATAAGTAGATTGAAATCTCATAAGTTTCAGATTTCAATCCGGAAGCGTCAAACATCAGCCATTGATGCCAACAACCACGATTCCAAGAGACTCCTCATAAAGTAACTTTATTTCTCCGTATCACCTCATTACTTTCTTAACAGTTGTTTTATGAGTACTAAATGATTTATACGAGGCCTATGACCTGTTTTTTTTTTTTTTGATAATCGGGATTACTGGCAAGTTTAATAACCTGTTTAATGCTAGACATCCGAAACTTAAATTCGCAAGACGGTTAATTATGTTGTATATAATTTTGTTTAAGAAATCTACTTAACTTTATCTGATTTGATACGGAAAACAGAAAAAAATATATAATATTCTGAAGGAATTTCCCAGAGACATAAATTCGAAGACATGACAGGCGTCTAAACAACCCTCACTGGGACGATAGTACTTATTACCTACTAGGGTGATGAGTCTGAAAGCACTTTTCTTTATAAGGAAACTCGCCGACTAGCCGACATTTCACGTGACTGGCTCGTTCTTTGGTTAAATATTATTAACATTGCCATTCAATATGGCAATGCTGCCAGTCCTCTGGTCATAAGTCCGGATGAAAGATGCGGATTAATACACCGACGCCTAAGTAACGATTTCAACATCAAGTGACGTAAATCCGCTTCTGTTTTATTTAGAAGTTCCGCTTGAATCCACTTTATGAATCTATCACCGGAAACTATTGCAAAAACAGATCAAGTATTTCTTAGCCGATCTTAGATTTAATTAACCTGGTCTTGATTTATGTAATATATTTGTGGAAAATGTGCGTCTGAAACGTTTTTGCATCAGAAAGCTAAGAAGACCTTTTTCTACAAGGCTATAATCACTCTTTCTTATATCTATGTTAAGTGTGTATAAGCCTTTTTCTTTGTTAAAATTGTCTTTATTTCAGTTATATCAACCGTACCATTACCGTGCTTAACTACTGTTACTTCTTTTATAACTAAGTATATTTAAACTACCTTCCTTAGAGTTTCTACGCTTTAGAATGTACAACTTCATCTTTCTCACTGACCGACTCCTTCACAAATGAAAAGAGCCTTAAAATTGTCAATTAAAATACTTTTCTCATGTCCCCCATCTTAGGATTTTAATGTACATATATACTTCATGGGCTAGGAGTGATCTTGTAAACCGACATATTTCTTAATGTTGATTCGCACTACGAACTCTAAAGATTCCAGCCCTTCTTAATTTGGAAGTCATTGATTAAACCAAAAATTCTGATAGACAAACTAAATCTAAGTTCATGTAAATTGATCTTATCATCACGTTTTCTTTTGGCAATAAAACTTTAATTTAATCTTATTGTCGTTTCTTCACTTTCCACCAAAATCAAACCTTTCTTATTCATCGTCATTATCTACTTGAAACTTGCGCATAATTATAAATGGCATCTTTACACATTTGTTTATCTTTTTCTTTCGTAACTTCCAACCGGCTCTCTCGATATGGACTGTTCGATGTGGGTTCAATCCGTGTACAGTTCACTTGCATGTTTTATCTTGTGGTTTTGTTCGTATTTCTGAATCTCCGTAGGTGGTTGGGGTTTGCTCTGATTTGTGGCAACTTTGCTATGGGTATATATTTGTGTGGTTTTAATCTTAAAGTGGCTTTTTGAGTGTCAGAACTTCGGCAACTGTAAAGAGGTTTAATCTTGTCGGTCAGTCGTGTAGCTATGGATATGAAGAACGAGTTAAAATAAACAATGCTTTATTTTCGTTCGTCTTTAAATAAATCTTTCGTAATATGTTAGTTTTAGAAATAGAATTCTGTCAAAAGGGACAAGAATCTAAATCGCTACTCTCGGAAATGAAACTTATTTTTACTTATACTTAATATGAAATTCTGGGGCAATTATAATACCGTTTGTAATACCCGGATCTCTGAAATGCAACATAACGCCTTTTAAGATCACAATCCTCGATACACGACCGACTACCCACTTTATAATGACGTGTATCATTCAAGTATGCGCATGAGTTTCGTAAGCTTGTTTGTCTACATCAACTTCGGCAGCAACTGTACACCATTATGATATGTTTGTAGGGTTGACTCTTCAAATAACGAAAAGCTCTTTAAGATACAAGTCAATCAATTTCTTTAAAGATTTCACTTTCATTTCTTATATTATGTGCAAGGGCTTCAACGCCTACTCCTGTCGTCTGCTCTCATTGAATTACATCATCATCTTCAGCAGTAGGCCGATCTTCTTATGTAACTCAATTTTCTTCTTCGGTGATATGGCAAATGACAATTCGGGTTTTTCGGAAAATAGGTATAAGTAGATACTTATGTGTATATAATTTATATGTAACTTTTTTAGAATCATTTTAATGTATGATAATGAGTACGTTTGCGTATCAAATTAAAGCGTTAATTTCCGTTTTTTAATTAGTAGGGTATTCACTCTGCTTAATAAAACAATTTACTATTGCAAGTTGCTATTGTCTACATGCTATACCGCCTACCCTGCTCTCAGTGCCTTCGCAAAACATTCACATAAACATTACATTACTTACGTCTGTTACACAACATTGACCCACAAAATGGCTACCGTGACGTCATCGCCATGGTAATTAATTTAGCGATAGATCATAGAGAATTGACCTTAATTTGAATATATTTGTGGCAAGCTGCGTCTGCGCTGGTTGTGTGTAAGGTTAAGTGTTAGGTGCGTACACTTTGTGGTGATTGTTGCCTTTATTTGGTCTTGGACTTCCTTTTTTGGTCATCAATAGACTTTCAGCTAATTAGAATATATGATTGGCCTGTGGTGACGGACCACAAAAAATATTTACTCATTTAACAGGTTTTGAACGTCTAGAACATTCAGTTTTTATACTGATTCTAAATGTATCAAGATTAACTGGTTTGATTCAAGAATAGATCTGGTATGAGGACCAAAGAATTATTACATTAGGTATTTATTCTGTCCGATTGTATGTTCGATATTTAGAATAACTTGTACTAGTTACCATATATGTGTTGTACAGTAGTCGGACATTGATTCGATCTTACGAAATGCACAAAAAGATAACAAATAGTCATTGCTATAGACCACATACGATGAAACAGCAAAACCAGATTCAACTACGACCTTGCTGCAAACGAAAACAAAATTAACCTTTAGACAGACAATAGTCAGCTAATACTATAGCTTTCAAAAGTAACCCAAGCAGTCAGTTCAATACTAACTAGACCATTAGCACAATACTTGAGATAAACAAAAACAGACAGATGAACTCCATTTATTACGTGACTGACTGTTCAAGATCAACAGATGCTGAATATTGCGAAAATATTGAACAGATACAAACAAAGATGCAGATATATTGCCTTAGTGGTTTTGTGTTTGGCATAATTTTAAGTAAATGGTTGATCTGCAGGGTAATTTCACAATACACTGTCAGCAGCAATAAATTTCATTTTGACAGTTCAACTGCATTCATTGTGTTATTTAAGTAGTTGAGCAGACACACTTTTCGAACGTACAATATGTAAAGAAAACCCTGTCCGATCCGTGAAGGTATTGTTAGGTATCGATAATTGATTTTACTAATGCCTACAAAGCCGGGCTAAACTGTAAAAAAATCCCACTAAAAAAAATAATTATATTATTTCGTAAAAGCAAGGTAACTTATCTTGTTTAAAAATGCCAAATTTTGGGGAATTTGGAATTAATTCGCGGAAAAAAAAAGATTATTTCAAATTTCATTAGTATTCTTTTTATGATGATTATGTAAAATTAAATATTTTATTTGGTGATGTGTTTACCTAACCTTTATTATCCTTTTGCGTCGGACGGGGTTTTCTTTACATATTTTACAATGGACTGGCAATATGGTTCAAAATGATTCAACTTGGCAGTAATGGGAAGTAACGCAATCAGGGTGCTGGTGTCCAGGATTCAGTTTGAAAGAGATACCGCGGCCTCTGGCGCACAGGCAAGTGAAGGAACACGGAAGAGTTTTAGTCACTAAAGGTCTGAGCTGACACCCCCTTTCGCTCCACCCAAAGCGAAAGAGGTCGATTGATGATTTTTCATTAGTTGAAATGACAGCTCCTTCCACACTCACTTCACCTATGTTTTTTTATACTTATAAACTAGTGCTTGACGGCAATCCCGCCTGATGGTAAGCAGTGATGGAATTGTTGATGGTAAAGCGCGCTAGTTTATTAAGACCATTATCACTCAAAAAAAAAAACTGAGTGAATAGGAAGGAAGACGGCAGTTGAGCAAGGCATGCAATGCAATGCAATGCAAACCCAACAGCACGACCAACGATGCTGCGCCAGAAGGAGATTTATCCGGAGACCCTCCACGACCAAACTCCCGACACAACATGTGGCGAATCGTACCCGGTACACATCGTAACACAACTGCACAGACCCGTCCTCTGTACGGCTTCACCGATCTTGCCGGTACACAACGAATCGCTTGGCGGCAAGACTTTGCCTGGTGGGTGGTAACTTCTGCCGGCAGCCAATGTTATGGCCTACCACCGAGAAAGTGTGTCCGAGAATATAGTTTACGAGCGAGCAGTAATACAAAAAATCCGTTCATGATAATGATTAGATTGTTTGCATCTCCTTATGGTCATGGGCCTCTTCTATATAGGGAATATTTTAATCCCTATTTAGAAAAGGTGATCGTAGCAGTTATATCCGCGATTAATGTCAATGAAATAAGAAGCCATCAATCACTAGCGGAAGTTACTTCCATAATAAATAATACTCATGTCTAAGAATTATCTTTCATAATACTAACGACCCACTCCTGCTTTGCACGGTTTTTACAGCTAGCCATAATCGAGATGTCTTTATTGTTTGTAGGTATGTTTAATAAATTTATATATATTACTCCGTCGCGCTAGATCACGGCGAAAGTAGTGTGACTATCTGGTAACATTCGCTGGGCCAACATGCCCAGACAGGGAGGTTTGGAAGGAAAAAGGGGAGGCCTTTGTCCAGCAGTGGGCTACTAAATAGGCTAAAAAAATTTTGGTGAAACTACATCAAAGTAGGTATCGAAATTTAAAATAATAATGCAGTCACACAGGGAGACATAAAAAGCGACATATAAAAACATTGGAAGAGACATTTATTTACATTATTTGTTTATTTAAAGAACGGGAAGAGCCAAAGGAACTTAACCTAACGTGTACATCAAAGTAAGCCAACCAAATGAACTACTTCGATTCGGTTTCAAATCAGTATCATTCCTACTAATATTATAAACGTGACAGTTTGTAAAGTTGGATGTATGTATGGATGTTTACTGTTCTATCACGCAAATAATTGGTGCGTGGTCTTCATACGACTTGGCTGTTTCGGGAGGTACCTGTTCTGGATAAGGTGGGAGGAAACGTTAGGGTATCACCACTGTAATCTACACGGGATCGCCCTGAGGACACAGTGGAACAAACGGTGGAGGTCTGCCAAACTTGGATAATATGACAATTAAAAAATGAACAATTAAATTTTTAAAAGAATTACTAAATTTGAGTGGCTATAATTCTTCTCTGTTCCCTTCTCTGAATTCATCCAAAAGGTAAACTGAGTCAGTGACACGGAAGCCCTGTTTCATCATTCAAAAAAACATTGCAGCAACATTGGAATCAATATTTGGCTCGTTTCTCCATATTACCATGTAGTCAATTAGCAATTTAAATGGTTGTGTTTTATGTGCAAACATAGTATTGTCCTCGTGTCATGCGCTTGTCACGCTGGTATTGCCTTTAACGGTGGAGGGCGAGGCATCAGTTAAAGCGAATTCTATTTGGTTACACGTGGTATAATTTTTGGGTCACAAAGTACGTATAAGGCTGTGAAGAAATTGGATTGAACGAAAGGCGGCAGGTGAAGAACCGACAGGAGTAAAGCTTTGAGGTTTTTGTGATTTTACTTAAATCTTTGATAATGTAGGCATAGCTTATTGAAATGGGCAATCTCTTTTAAGGTTGCAGAACAAGCGGGCTCAAATATATAAAGCTTGAACTTCCTGAGGGATCCGAAAAAATTACGCAAACTTTTCCATCTCAAGCGTCGGGATAATTGAAGCAACGCCGTTGGGATTTTCATTATTCCCAGAATATGGTTACAAGAAGCAAAAAGTCCACTCCTTTCTCCTCTCTCCTATTTGATCTATGCTTTTACCTACTTCCTGCGTTTCCTGCTTTTTCTGCTTTTGTTATCTTCCTGTTTAGATTCCGTAATTTATATGGTGTACTTAATAAAGAAGAAGGTTTGTATGCTGTGCCCGATAGTAATTATTTCCCCATCATCTGTAAAAATTATGGTAAACATTAAATAAACGATTAAATTTGAGAATATCTCACCAGGATGAATAACCGTCTAAGTGAATATAATTTCATTCACCATTTCATCCAAAAGTGGATCCAGTGGATTCCTCTGCCCTTACAACGTCATCGGTCTACCATCTCTTTCTAACGCAATCGTATGAAAAAGAGAGATTTCCCTACCGCTCTTCGCTCCAAACTTACACCTTCACAAACTACGTGACCAGCTTGTCAATCCTCCTTGGCACTTCGAACCATGTCTGTTGTCGGTGCGTTATGACCTAAAATGGATGTTTTTGCTAGTCCTTGCAATGTTAAACATACCACGTTTTCGGTACTTGTTGATTCTGTGAGCATAATGCCCATGTTCGCCATGTTATGTCTAGGCGATAAATTACGTCATTTTGGAATTCTAAAAGTGACGTGTGATGTAATTGTTGGTAGAGAGATACCTTTGGTTGGACCTCTCTGTTGTTTGGTTCACATATCTGTCAGTGTAGCTACCATGAATTTTCATTACGAAGACTCGATCATAGATATCGACCGCATTTGACTCATCGATTAGCCCGCTTCAAGATAAGAACTCTCATTCAATGAGAGCGCCAAACGCGGTCGATGCGGTATGCTGTTGCATTGGATGAAGTATACAAATAATTAATAGATATTGATTTGTCTATTTTTAATATAAAAATAACAGCTTTTTACTAAATAAATATGAAAGAGGTTCTGTTTGTTCCGGCTTTTTTAAACTTGAACAATTTTGACAATATCGAGATTTCAGTGGTAAAGGCATTTTGTAAAGTCTCGGGTACAGGTAGTCTAGACCAAAATAACTGAAATACATACCTATTATGGAAAAGTTTCTGACCTAAATGATTACTTGACTGTCTATTTCTACTATAATTAATATCTTTCAACATCACAATTGGTGTTTCATAAGCTTTTCAAAAAGCCCGCTCAAAACTAAGTTCAACGAAGTGTAAAGTTTTGTTAAAATAGATCTGACTGTGTAAATATGGTGGTGATACAAGTTAGCGACCATACAAGAACATGTTTGTATTCTAGTACTAGTTTGACTAAATGTCTTTCAGGTTATTAATTACAATTTATCAATATGTGAGTTGTTGCCATTTGTGCATGGAGGATTTTTAGATTTCCATTTTTAGTGCTTCTTTTTGCTTTACTGGTATATTGGTGAGGCTAGCTGGTCTATATGGTTAATTGCAAAGTTAAATGCAAAAAGGGGTATTATAAAATCACAGATTATTTAGAAGACATAAAAGCTTGGGACTGAGCTGCTCGCTCTGTTAAGCATTGTTATTAAGCAATATGCGTAATTATAATTTAAATTATTGTAAACATTTTCATTTTTAATGTCTGGACTTGAAAAAAGACGATGATCTCTGAGTTTGTTTCGGCTATTTCTTCTCAGAGGTAGTCAGTTAGGAAATGCCGGCTTCATCAAGCTTAAAAAAAAAAAAAACATATGACGTGTAAAACTGATCGGTCTTGCTTAATAAACGATTTCATTTTAATTATTTCATGTTCTCTTTTTTGTTATGTTAGTTCATCATCATCATCCCAGCGTTCTATCACGTTTGCATCCGTGGCCTTCGCGTTGAAGCCCAGGGCCCGCTTTCCTGCTCATTCTCCTCCATTCCGCGCGATCTTTGGCATCCTGTAGTAAGAGATTGTTGGCACGCATGTCATCTCTTAAAACGTCAAGTCAGCACTTTGATCTCCCTCGCTTGTTCCGGCCGGGCGGAATTGCCATGGCAAGACATTAGTTACCCACGTAACATGCCGTAACATTTTCGTTAGACGTGGCCGTACCAGCGTAGCGTTTTGTTATGTTAGTTACTTTACATATGGTATAGTAATTTGTATAAAGTCATGTGTTTTTAATGAACAGACAGCTGTGCTGCTGGGGAGTTTGTTCCGCCACTTCTTCTTCCCAACGAAAGCTCTAGGAAGTGGCGAAGGGCGGGCGTTTTGGGGGACTTTTTTTTATGTAATATTGATGTTCAAAAAGTACTGATTCTCATGCTAATTTTAATCTTTTGATTTTGATTTTTTTGTCTTTTACGTCATGGTCCGCCGTCATTTCCTTATAAATGTAGCTTCTCGATTCAGATGTTTCGTCACACTAAGATAGTGTGATTGGTGGTTGGTTGTCTATCCTCGTAACACTAAAATCCTTCTTCTTGAAATCCATTAAAGATCAAGACTGACTAATGTTATACTCTTCTCATGAACAACACGGAGACTATAATTGGCTACAATCGTCGTTTACTCGCAACTTTCTTCTGTCTTACTGCAGATAGCAATTATTTTTATTACCTCCAATCAGCTGTAATATCTAACTGGATAATGTTATCTTTATTTATTAGCATCTCGCACGAAGTGATAATTGTTCTACTTTGCTGTTTGTTTGTGTTGTAGGTATATGAAAAAAGTAGCGGTGGCCTAGTGATATCGACCGCGACTTAAAAGTTGTAGGTCGTAGGTTCGAACCCCATCATCAGGCGCTTTACTTCGTGTAAATTAGTTCATCACCACTGTTCTCAAACCGGTGAAGGAAAACATCGTGAGGAAATCGAAATGTCCCAGAATCAAAAAAAATCGAAGACATGTGACATCTACCAACCCGCACTGGGCCCGTGTGGTAGATTACGGCCCACTTTTTCACCGAGAGGAGGCCTGTGGCCCAGGAGTGGGAAAATTCCCCCTTATTCATAAAAACTGCTTAACGTTAACTACTGATTAGCGATTCTTTAACCATACATTTTTGACCTTTTAACGTCACTTAACTTAAATCATTCTTTATGAATAAACACCACAGTGTTTAAGGGGTTTATTCATAATCGATTATTAAAGTTAAGTGACGTGCAAGCGTCTAAAATGTATGTTTAAAAAATCGCTAATCACTAGTTAACTTTAAGCAGCGATTATGAATAAGGGGGATTATGTATGGGCTGATTGAATAAGAAGGAAGATGGCAGTTGAGCGAGGTGATGCAATGTTGAACCCAACAACACGACCAACGATGCTGCGCCAAAGGGAGATTGATCTGAAGACCCTTCACCACCAAACTCCCAACACGACAACATTTGGCGCATCGTACCCGGCACACACTGCAACACAACTGCTCAGACCCGTCCTCCGTACGGCTGCACCAGACATCATACCGGAACACGACAAATCGCTTGGCGGAAAGACTTTGTTTGGTGGGTGGTAACTTCTGCCGGCGGCCGATGTTATGGCCTACCACCGAGAAAACAGATAAAGTCTGTTTATTTACATTTGATAGCGTAATTGATGAGCAAGGCTATATAGGTTACTGAACATCTCTCTTAAAACCCATAGAAGCCGAGCAAAAAGAAAAAGAATCAGAAGGACCTCTATGAGAAAGCGATGCGATGATGTGGGTCAGGGGAACAACAGATAAACGCGGAGTTGCGGACAAATTCACGGGCAGACGCTAATTGTGAAATAGGAGGAGTAATGAAGACAATATTTTTATTAATAAAGCAGAAGTTGATAATGACACAAGAATAAATAACACGTGGAAATATGCTCGTGAGCTCAGGCCAGCTCTGTTTTAGTCCACTGTAATACAGACTCAGTATTGGTGAAGATAAAACTCATTGCCCTGTGATTATTCCAATTGATTTACGGTCATCATCCATCAACCTTCTTATCGTCCCACTGCTAGAGAGAAGGATTGAACGTAATCACCACGGTTGCTCAATGCGGGTTGGCGATTTCAGACTTAAAGTCCAGGTTTCCTGTTGAAAGATGTTTTCCTTCACCTTGTAACCAGTCATTGTGCGTCCAAGATATACTTAGAAAGTCCATATAACTTAAAAAGTTACATTGGTACTTGCCTGACCTGGGATCGACCGCACACTCATACTTTAGAGGCTGGTGTTTTAACCACTGGGCCGACCATAACTTTTCTTCCTCTCTTCTTTAATCTTTATCTCGGCAGTCATACCCGCACCATAATTAGAAGTAGAAGATTTACTTATGATAGCCTCCGCTAGGAGCCACCGAAACAAAAAGTTGCTTATATGTCTCCCACTAAATGCCTATTCATTTATTTTATAATTTATGTAATACATACATCCAAAAAAATACAAAAGGATATGGCAAAAATAAGATCTGTGTACAAAGGTACTGCTTATTTCTTAAGAACTACCTTCCAGCAGACCGGCTATCTATTCCTTGCCAAATTTTATTGATGTACGTTCAATAGTTTAGGCGTAAAAAGATAACATACAAACAGTTACAGACTTTAGAATTTATAATAGCTAATCAGCGTAGGGAGGCGCCCAACAAGGTGGACTGATGACCTGGTGAAGGTCGCGGGAAGTTGATGGATGCGGGCAGCACAAGACTGGTCATCATGGAAGGCGTTGGGGAAGACCTTTGTCCAGCAGTGGACCTCTATAGATATATAGATATACATTTGCACTACCGGATCACAGGCCGCCCCCAGAAAGGGAGTGGGTTGTAGCCCACCACACTGGTTTAGTTCGTGTTGGCCTGGATTTATTAAATGAGTGTTGATTAAAAATTCTATTTATATTAATGAAGCAGAGCTTGTGTGGTCCAGATGATTTAGGAAGGTATTTGTCAAAACTGGTACCAATAACTTATTTAAACAAATTTAAGCCACTGACCTTCGCACGTGTACCTAGATAATTAAATTTTAAAAATTAGAATCTTTGAATATTATGGAGACATGACGTCTCTTGTATGTTATTTATCGTTATGCTTTATTGGTTGGTATTCATAGTTCTAAATTATAACCGCGGGGTTCATTCGGTCGTGTTATTGGGTTTAACATTGCATCACCTCGCTCAACTGCCGTTTTCCTTCCTATTCACTAAGTGTTTTAAGTGAACTGGCTTAAGAATCTAGCGCGCTTTGCCATCAACCGTTGCAACACTGCTTACCATCAGGCGGGTTTGCAGTCAAGCACTAGGTTACAATTATATATTTATTTAAATAGTATGCCACGGATAGTTCGTAAGAGATGCTTTGGCCCCTGGCGCACAAGCACGTGAAGGAACACGGGTGGGTTTTATTCAGTGGAAGTCTGACACGCCCTTCCGTTCCGCTGAGAGCGGGTTAGGTCGTTTGATGTTATCCCATCCTGAAATAAAAGTGTGCACACCTTGTTTACAATTAAGAATTCATCTCATGGTGTGAGTAACACAGTTTTTTCGACTGTATACTAAGTTATAATAGGTTAATTAATATCCATTAAAAGCCATCTCCGGTGCTCTTTCCTTCTAAACTATAGCGAATTTTCTAAATTTTGAATTAGCGTCATGGATCCACCTAGTACCTTTTTCTGACCCAACTTCAAAGTGATATGCCTGACATACTATTTACTAGCTTCTACCCCGTCGCCAGATCGCATTAGGTATTATCTACTATATTTTCAATAAATGTTCTTTCGAACTTGTATTGTTTGCTCGACTCCTAAAGTCCTAGCACTATGCAGCAAACAGCACACCTATGTTAAAAGCTACCCGTAGCCTTCCTGAAGTATCGTACTATCAAATGCAAAATATTATTTCTTATACGACTACTATTTCCACTAATTTACGTGTTCAAACATTTAAAGTGAAATGAAGGTAGGTTTTAGTCGGTAAAGGCTGACTCGCCCTTTCGCTCCGCCTAGACCATTAATAACTAGGATAAGTAAACGTAAGACACCTAAAAGTAAATAACAATTAAGCCACATAGAAGGCCGACGTGGCTGAATTGTTATTCTAACCCTTTCACATTGTTTTCCATATTGAAAAATGACAAAAAGATATTCCAGAATGTGTGCTCTCTGCTTTTCATCCAACTATTTTATCGCTCTTAACCAACAACCTCAGTTATGAAGTAAGATAATGCTGTATATAACTTTCCCTTTAGTACCAGCGGCTTGAAACTTGACATCTGACCTGTTGAATCACGCAGCAAAAATATGTCGTTACTGGCTCCAATCATTTCGTTAACCAATCATCCATGTATATTACACTATGATCACAGTTATGTATATATGAATATTAAAGTTTGGAGTTAATCAATTTAATAGCCGTGTTTGGAAGAATATGACTTTCCCTCTATAGTGTAAACCTGTCCTGTAAAAGTAAGATGCTCCGTAGACATTTATTATGAAGTTCTATACTAAAATAGACAGTGTAGACGTGATAAACATGGGTTTTCAAAATACATGATTTAACGACTCGCTGACTAATTTGACAGGACTAATTTAATATTTATTTAATCTTCTATCTTTTTCTTATTGAAATAGAAAGAAAAAGTTGGACTAAATTTCAATTTCGTATGGTTTGTGAACTAGGAAATCAGTCTCATGAAACGCACTTATCCCTTCAGTCTGTTGTTTACGAAAAAAAGTGCTTCTTTCTAATTAACGAATAACGGTTACCCAGCCATTATTATATTACTAATATAGGTATTGGACAAAGGCCTCCCCCAAGGCTTTCCACGATGACCGATTTTGTGCGGCCCGCATCCATCGGCTTCCGCGACCTTCACCAGGTCATCGGTCCACTTTGTTGGTGCCTTCCCTACGCTGCGTCTTCCGGTACGTGGCCGCCACTCCAGAACCTTACTGCAACATCGGCCATAGGTTCTACGAGCAATGTGCCCCGACCACTGCCACTTAATTTTAGCGACTCGAAGAGTTATCTCCGTGACTTATTCTTCTGCGGATCTCCTTATTTCTGACTAGCTTTCCGCCCGCGTTAACTTCGGTTATATCGCGCTTTTTAGATTTCTCTCGGGAATATCAAATTTTTTCGGGATAAAAAGTACACTATTATTTAATCCGGAATTCTAACTTTACGTTTGCAAAATTTCAAAGCAATCGGTTCAGGAGTTACAAATTCAACAAATTCACTTTCCGATGTATAATATTAGTAAGGATATATTTGGTGGACACATACAAATATTCCAGTAATCTCCCTTGGGAACTTGATGTTTTTTTAGGACCAAAAGTAGCCTATGTTACTCTCCTTCTTTTCAACTAACTGTATGCCAAAAATCAGGTCGATTCATTGCTTAGCTACGGCGTGAAGGAAGGACAAACAAACAACAAACACACTTTCATATTTATAATATTAGTATGGATTCGATCGCGCAGAGAAACTCCGAGCAGGGCTCTTTCCGTCGCCCTTAGTTAACTTATGGTACGCATAGCCGCAAATTGGCGATGACGTAGAACAAATTGCGTAATCGACAATACCATCAACACACACAACTAATTTAAAAACCCAATCTGATACTCAGAAACTGCTATAAAAATCGGATCACCCGATCTATCGTGGTTATTTCAATTTAAACACTCGGATTGAGTCGGTATGACCCCGAGCGAGGCCGCGATATCGCATATGTAAACATTACGTGTATTTTAGATTGTTGTGACGTAATGCGCAAGCGTCGCGCTTCTATGCGATTTATTTTAAGCGCCGTACGATTTTTGGCGTAGAATAGATTAGGAAACTATTTATAGTAGGCGCATTGCTTAGGTCTTACATCGCATCCGGGCGCTAATATTGCACATCGGCTTTTGAAAGACACTGTCGCGCATGTACAACGCTCTCTCGCGCTAAGGTCCAGAACGTCCGGATGCTGCACGTACTGTATTTTTTGTTTATGCTATACCCGAAACATAATATGTCCAGTATTTTTAAGTAAAGAATCTATATCTTACTTGGTTGTCAAAAAAAAAATATGGTTAACGCACTGCTCGCCCACCCGCGCCTAGTACTATGATCTACCGTCAGCTGTCTTGTGCGCTCGGTAACCACACTGCAACAATTTCTAAATATTTGTGCATGTGCAGTATTTGGGAAAAATATAACATGGTGTAAAAATGATTAGAATCGGTTAACCCATATTCAGGTTACGCATAAAGGAAAAGTAATGTTATTATATTTTCTATAAGTATTGAAAGAGCAGTGGACCAAGTGGTAAAGGTCTCGTCTTATGAGTTTGTAGGTTGCAGGTACGAACACGCCCAGGCGCTTTACTTTGGGTACCTAAAGATAATTTAGGTTACTGGTCATCCACTGCTCTCAAAAACATGCCCAGGAATGTATGTCGTAGATTTAAAAAATCGAAGACCCTCGCTGCTAAAAGGTCTGTGTCCCAACAGTGGGAAACTTTTAAGTAATTTATGTATACAGGTGTGTCTGACATCGTAACGCAAACTTCGCGAGAAGGCTACACCGCATGCCGCTAATAAAATTATGATAGTCATTTATGTCGTTAATGAGCGGTTACAGAAATAACAGTGTTTAAAAAAATGTGTCGGCTCGGCCTTTGAACGTTGCAAGCGTGCCGCCGTGCAGCTGATAAGATAGTTTTTCGAGTTTTGTTTTCATTGCGCTTTTTTGTGTAATTAGCGAATTATTTAATTTTGTACTTTAAAATCTTATTGAGTTATAAAAGTATTATAGCAATTATGAACGGTTTAAAGTGAAAAAAAAACGATATTATTTTTTTTTAATTCAGGAAAAAAATTCCCCCACTGGGGGGTTCAGAATCATGTACTGGATCCATGGTACTCGTTTGTGCGTCGATGTCAGAGACACCCTTTATGTAAGTATTGAGATTTTCAAATGAAGGACTATACGTGTCTTATGTCTAGTTGTAAACTTGCAAAGTAACAAGCCATAAAAGACGTAAACACTATAAACTAACAAAGTTATAAAACTTCATAAGGAACAAAGTTGATTCATGCTTACTAACAGCTACCTTGCGCCTTGCGGTCTTTTTACCCGCATTATTTTTGATCCCATGGAAATATGGGATAAACAGTTTAGTGGATTAATACCTGAGCGCCATTCATCAACCTTTTTATCGACCCACTGATGGGCACAGGTCTCTTCTCATACAGAGAAGGATGGAGCTTAATCACCAGGTTTGCTCAATGCGAGTTGACGATTTCAGACCTAAAGTCCAGATTTCCTCAAGATGTTTCCTTCACCTTTTAATCAGTCATTGGTGGCCAAGATATACTTAGAAAGTACATATAACTTAGAAAAGTTACATTGGTACTTGCCTGACCTGGAATCGAATCCGCACGCTCATAATTGAGAGGCTGGTGTTTTAACAAGTAGGCACCACGTTTACGACACATACTACCTGAGCGCCATATTACATCCAAATCCTTGAAGTGGTGTTTGCGTGGAAGAGTAACAAACTTCCAACTGTCTATGCATCCATTCTCATAAACATTCGCCTTAATAATTCTACTGCGCTCTGCATAGTTTCATCCGCATAACAATCGCGTGTCGTCAAATATCGGGATATAATCCCCCTTATTCATAAACGCTGCTTAAGGTTAACTAGTGATTAGCGATTATTTAAAGGGGAATTATAAAACGAGTGATTAAAAAAACGCTTTGCGACTGATGATGACATACTGTATTAATAACTTGAGCGGAATGAATTTGAGTAAGCGAAAAATTAACTTTAATTATTACGATTAAAAATAAAATCCAGAACGAGCTTACAGAAAGTGGATTATGTTTAATCCTTTTCATATATTAAAATTTTGTTGTTTCATATATTAAAGTTTTATTAAACGTTTGCACGTCACTTAACTTTAATCATCGATTATGAATAAAGCCCTTAAACTCTGTGGTGTTTATTCATAAAGGATTATTAAAGTAAAGTAACGTTACAAAGGTCAAAAATGTATGGTTAAAGAATCGCTAATCACTAGTTAACTTTAAGCAGCGTTTATGAATAAGGGGGAAAGTATCGTATATGCTGATCTGGTTATAAAATCTGTCAAATTGTCAAAGACACATTTATCTACCATCACAAACTTTTATGTTAAATCGCCCACGCGGTTAATTGCGAAACAATTATTAATAAAACGTTAATGTTTGACCTTGTACTGGCCGTTTAATATGCCAAAAAGGGTGTCTGAGATTATTGTTAGGCGTTATGTTACCATGGAAGCCATAATATGTATACACCTGCCTTCCTTTAACACCTGGTAATATGTTTGATCATATCACTTTATTTTTTTTGACCCAAACGAGTTTTTGGATGAGTATGGCTTCAAAATACTTCAAGCAAAACATACCTGACTGTGGTTTCGAAGGCTTGAGTAAAACCTTGGGTAGCGTCGGTATGATGAGAAGGAGCCTTTAATCATTATCAACCTTTTTACCGTCCCAATGTTGGGCACAGGTCTCCTCTCATACAGAGAAGGATTGAGCGTAATCACCACGCTTGCTCAATGCGGGTTGGCGATTTCAGACTTGAAGTCCACGTTTCCTCAAGATGTTTTCCTTCACCTTCAGTCATCGGTGTCCAAGATATACTTAGAAAGTACATATAACTTTAGAAAAGTTACATTGGTACTTGCCTGACCTGGAATCGAACCCGCGCACTCATACTTGAGAGGCTGGTGTTTTAACCACTAGGCCACCACGACATTACAATTAATGCGACACCTTTATTACAGTATTCCGGGCCTAGCTTAGTTCCTATTAGATTATCTACTCATGCGGTTACATTTACCAGCTAATAACTTCACTCAAGTTATACAACACAAAGTTTTACCTAATTGTATAGAAAGTGCTTCACGAACGGACCGAAACGCATTATCTATCTATTATATCTGTCAAGATGGCCTAATCGTCTTGTAATAGCGGCTGTTTTTTGTTCTGTAACCAATCTACTGTTAAGCATCAGTAGAACCTGTTTAGTCGACCATGATATCCTATTGGTCTGCAAGGGTTGCGATGACTTTGTACACTGCTAAAAGAAAGACAGAAAAATTATTATGACTCATACAGGAAGATTGGAGAACTAAATAAGTTAAACACAATAACAAAATTAAACTAAGTTATACGTATAAAAAAAGTAACAAAAAAACAGAAAGTCCCTTACGATGCCAAAAGGCCGCTATCTCGTATAGGTGCATAATGCTCCGAAATTTAAAAAGTAAAATGTCGTAGTGCTGGTGTTCTGATAGAGAGTGGCGTCTTAATATTTTTACCTAAAATAATTAATACCCTTATTTTCCTACTGCAAAGCATTAGGCTTTTTACTGCTAAGGACCAGCAGTGAAATTCTGTATTTTGCTGATGCACTTTTGTTCACTTTAAGTGTGAATATTACTGACATAGCTTGGGCAATAAAATGACAAAACGAAACCTACAAGTACATAACACGTGTGATAACGACGACAAGCATCCCAATAATTAAGACGTTATATGTATATCTACACTTTCTATTGGTGTGCTAATTTTAACCCGTAGATGCGCACGCGCCGATAAAGACTACGAACTTTGTATCTGTGACAGAGGCGCCGATTGCCTTGTTCACAAACTAATTTAAATTAAGTTCAGTGCATTTCTTAAATTCTATTTCATAAAAAAATGACAGAAAAAAAAAATTGTTTAGTCTAATAACATTATTCATCTCTTAACATAAACCGACATAACAGTCACCATGTTTTTAATCACGTCTCATTTGTATACAACATAATTTTTTGTTTATGCGAAACCCAAAACACGTGTCCAGTATTTTTAAATAAAAAATCTATGTACGAAATTTCAAAAAGATAATATGAAAAACCACAAAGTTATGAGCTTGTTATCCTACTTGGTTGTCCCAACAAAAATATGGTCCACACTCCGCTCGGCCGGGCGAGCCGGTTGCGTTGACTTGTGGCGTGACCAGCTTTTGCGCACGCGTAAGCTGCGCAGCAGGCTCAGTAACCACACTGCAACAATTTCTAAATATATTTGGGAAAAAATATAACATGGTATAAAAATGATTGGATTCGATTCAGTTTTTTTATTCTGGACAAACTATATTCAGGTTTCGCATTAACAAAAAATAACGTCTAACTTGACAGGACTCACCAAATATTTATCTTCTGTTCTTATCTTTTTGAAATAGAAAGAAAAAGATACACTAAATTGAAATTTAGTTTACTTTGTAAACAGAGAATCGGTGCCAGTGGCTATTATTCTGTGATGAAATGCCGGGAACAAGGAAATGCTTTAGGAATTCTTGAAAGGGTTTTTTGAAGTAGTGTAAACTGTTGATTTTGGTAGATGGAATTGGAATGTAGGGCTTGATTGCCGGATTACGTTAGCGTTCAGTGTTTATCATTTCGTTTTCATACCCTGCATTGTTATAGCTGTGGTTTAATCAAATTAGATGAAATTATGATAATGAGTAAATTACTTACATACATTTGACTTATAAACATTCAAAACTCATTTATTCAAATTAGGCTGACAATGAGCACGTTTTGAACATGGAACGTGAGTCGTTCACCTTTTTAATATTTCTTAATTCCTGAGAAAGAAAGCAAACACATTAAATATATTATTTAGTACAGACTAACACAAGAGCACACCACACCAGATACGTACGGACGACGGCAGGTCAAGCTACCCGAAACTGTCAAATATACCCAATCAACCTTGAACCTTAATGCTAATGCTAATGGGTCTATCGAATTAGGTCTAAAGGTCAGTGTAGTAGACCAGTAGTAACAGGTTGATAACCAGCGCCTACACGTCCTAATGACCTGTATCCTGTCCAGAAGAGTGACGAAAAACTTCAAACTTATCTGGTATGCACTATAAGCAATAGCACATTCTGAATCAAGGTTAATTCAATCGTGGAAACTCGAAGCGTGTCATATTTTTCTCATAAATCTACCGATTTTATCTTACTAGGAAAACCTCATCTATTAAAATTGATTTATAATAATAAAAAATGGGCAAAAACCTGTTCGAAGTAGGCAGTCAATAACTAATGGCAAGGATTATGCAATCGAGAAAATTGGCATTGATTTCGTGACCCTGAGAAAGACCAGTGACATGATGAAAAAAAAAACGTATCTAAAACAGCGAACGAATTATCATTGGAGTGCATATAAAACTGAATATTATTAACCCAACATTACAAACTGCAAAATCACATAAAAACACCTCGATCCTCATGCACCACATCACACTACACCACACCACACCACACCACGCCACACCACGTCTCGCCACACCACGCCTCACCACATCACCCCATACCACACCACATCAAAACAGTTGCACACTATTCCTTTCACACACATAATCACATATTACAATCAATACATTTCAGGTTAAGTTTATTTATAGGTTTAACTCAAATATACTTATTACTTACATATCATATTAGTTATTATAGGTTTTATTAGCACACACATATTGTTTAAGGTCCTTTTGTTTACTAAGCTACAATAGAATACTGACTCCTAAATCACAGGGTCCCCCGGTTTAGGAGACAGAATTTTTCACTATTTGTACAAACTTTATTTTCTAAATTTAATATGCGTATATCAAACGAGTATTGATTACGCTGAATCCTTCTCTGTATGAGAGGAGACCTATTATTATTATTATTATTATTTATTTATTTATTCAGACTACATGTGGTCCATTGTGTTAGTAACAATTTCACTTAAAACCTATGTTAGTACTTAATAACTAAAACCGATTTAGTACGGTCCGCTAATGCCCACACAAACGGACTATCTGCCCGGGTCGCTATCGAGTGCAGAATGATGTTGGGACTGCTACGCAACCTGCAAAGTAACGAGGCAGATTTCTTGCGCCATACTGCGTCAAAGCTGTCAACGCGCGCGTCAGCAAACATCGCCGACGCACTACAGAAGCGTGGCAGTCGCAACAGCATTCTGAACGCATTGTTGTATTGGATTCGCAAAGCGTTGCAAGCCCTTTGGGTATATCTGAACCACAGGGCCCCCGAGTACAGTGATGTACAATACGCCTTAAAAAGGGCTATTTTAACTGATACTGCACATCGTGAGAACCTGCGGGCCAGCATGTTCGCCCGGACCAACAACGCTCTGCGTTCCCTCTCCAAATCCATATCATCTTTCAGGGTATCTGTTACCATATGGCCCAAGTATTTAAATTTATACACCCTGTTTATTGGGTGACCTTTAAGGAACAGAGGAGGGACCGTAGATGGGCACCTGGCTCCAGACCCGAAGACAATATACTCTGTCTTTTTGGTGTTGTATATCAACCCATGTGACTCCGCGTATGATTCACACACAGCCAGTAACCTTCGGAGAGCACTGATCGAGGGAGCCAACAGCACCATGTCGTCCGCGTAACTCAGATTATTAAAACACACTCCATCTACATAGCAGCCGACACGTATGCTGCTGAGTCGCTCGATCAAGTCGTTCACATAGAGGCTAAAGAGTAAGGGCGAGGAAAGTCCCCCCTGTCTCACCCCACACTCCGGCCTGCATGGCTCCGAAAGCTCCCCCATCCATCTCACCCGAGTCTCCTGGTGTAGGTACCAGTATTTAAAGAGAGATGCGAGCTCCGGCGGCAGTGTTGTATCGCCTAGCTTCTGCCAGAGTAAATCGTAGGAGACTAAGTCAAAAGCCTTGGATAGGTCCAGGAATACCGCGTAGACTGGAGTCTGTCTATCCGTGTAATACTTAACAGCGTGCTTCAAACTAAGTATGGCCGTTTCCGTTGACAGCCCTGCCCGAAAACCGAACTGGGCATCATGGATCTTGACATGCCTAATCAGATACGAGTTGAGCACGCTGTCAAGTACCTTTGCTATGACGGTGGCCAGTGAAATTGGCCTGTAGTTTGATCCGTCCGATACGTCTCCAGTCTTGTTCTTGACTACTGGCACCACCAGAGTCCGCATCATGTCCGAGGGCAGGTACGAATGAGACAGACACAAGTTAAATAACAATGCGAGTACTCGCGGTAAGTGGATACCAGCATGCTGCAAGTGCTCAATGCTTAACCCATCAAGACCTGGCGATTTCCCCCTAGTCATATTCTTAATTTTGGCCCTGACCTCTTTCGCCAAGATCACTGTTGGTACTTCTTTATCTCTGGGAAAAGCATTGAGCTCCCCGCATGGCGGTCCTAAGGGCGACTGCGTGGAAAACTGGGTTTTGAATACCTCGGCAATATTTTTTGGGTTGGTAACTCCATCGATACTCACAGGAATACTAGGCCTAGGATTCATCTTACCAGTACCTTTCCAGAAATTTTTAAAGTCTGACTTGGCATAGTGCTTTGCCAGTGCATCCATCCTCAATTGTTCTTGGTGGTTTTGACACCACTTGACCTTTCCTTTAAAAATTTTGCGTGATTGCACCATTGATTCATATACGGGACCTGATGAAGGCTTACCTATGCCCAGCAGTGGGACGATAAAAAGGTTGATGATGATTATATGAAATGTACTTATTAGCTATTGAGTTTTACTTTCTCAATACAATTATTTTATTTTGCTCTGCAACTAACTATCTATAAATCATATCTTGAAGTTCCAAACAGGAATTCCATCGAGGTAATCGAGTCCTCGAACTGCCTGACACCAGCTGCATATCGTTTCATTCGAGCTCTAAACAGCCGTTAGATCTAGATTAGGTCATCTGTATCCGACGACTTCTCTGGCCTCATTATCTGCACGACACGCCGTAAATATGCAATTTAGGACATTCAGCGATAATATAGGCGAAGTCATAAAACATGGTGCTTTATTGAATCAGCATGTGTCCTGATAACAAAACTGTATAATGTGCGGGTAGTTACACATTCCAACGTCCACTCGCTGAGCTTGGTCGAGTATGTCTTGTTCAATTCAGTAATAGTGCTGCATATCTTCTTGAACTAAAGGGCACTGATCCACGCGACATGTTCGTGAATGGGGCTCATCTGTTGAGACGGGTCGTGTCTTATTTACCATGCTTATTTTGTAAACAGGACCCTGTAAGGTTTTAGCTGTAAACTAGGAACCTAATCAGATTGACTCATAAACATTTTGCTTTCGGAATTTCTTAAATATAAACAATAAAACATGTATCAACTCAGGTTTTCTTCCCTTCCGATGCGACTATCCTATCCTCTCCTGTTTCTGTAACTTCTATCTTAATTATATCTGCTGTGAAACATTCTTCATTCTTTTTTTTCTTTTATGCGATAGATCTTACATATATTACTCTTTTGCCGCGCGTACCTACTCACTAGTTGTGAGACCTAATTGATGGTGCATCGACCTTACGCCTTTGTATACTAAATCCGTTTGTATGACTAACTAACCTGTTCAGATTATGATGTCATGATCTACTAGGTCATGTCTCTCGGATGACTTGTTGCCTAGCTATATGAGGTTTCGGTCACTGTTGTATTTCAGTATTCTTTGAGGAGTTGGTTGATCAATTTAGATCCAGAATCTGAAATAACTTAATGTCCATCAGATAGATTTATAAAAAATATTGAACACGTATTTTTTATTTTTTCTTTCATTCAAATACTTAGGAAGATATATTGATTTGAAATGATGCATGAAGTCACGACGTGGTACAAAATATTGGTATATTTTGTACGGCGTGACGTAATTAGCCCCACTCCGTAACTTTAATATGCTATATCGCAGTAGTTTTTGGTAATTACGACAAAATAAAAAATATGGGTCTTAATATTTTTTATTATCTATAAGATGGACTAATTATTTTTTTTATTTTCATACCTTGGATACATCCATATTGTGATGGGAACATATCGCAAAACGTTTTTGTTTAAGTCTGGTTCTTGAGAAACTTTTTATAATGCAGGTTGCATTGGGGCTATGCTGTCAAAATCTGTAAAGAAAAACAGCATGTTAAAAAATTCGAAAATACGTGACATCTACCAATCGAATATGGGCCCGCGTGGTGCTCCTCTCACAGAGAGGATGCCTATGTCCCAGCAGAGGTAACATGGAACATGGCTGATATACTATCCTAAAAATATCCATTGCTTCCTATGTTTGAACATTTTTTACTCTGCAATATAAATAACGCAATGAACACCGTTACAAAGACAAAAAGAAAAGCTTTTTCGTCATCTTGAAAATCATCTTCATCATCTGTCTAACCTCTTCCTAATTTCGTTAGTCTAAAATCAGCTGCTTAATAGCAGTATTTTGTGGTCCATAAGTGCTCAAGTTTCCCTTTATTCTTCGGGAAGTTGAGTGGTTTCGGAATAATAATTGAGTGATTTAATAATAATAATTTATTTCGGACAGTAGGTATCCATATTCGGTTAGTAATACAAAAATCTTAGGTGCTGTTGAATTGTAAAGGAATTGATAAATAACATCATATTGTTATTAAGATATGGTTTCGCAGGAAACTTATTTAAATAAGCAAAACTGCTTCACAGCTACATGCAGGTCCACTTTCCTTAATGAAAAAACTGTGACCGACGCAACAAACACCTGCAGCTGATTAACATAATTTATAACCATATCCTCTTTTCAACTAGTCCATATTACAGTTACATAACTGTTTTGTACTACGAACAAAACTTCCTGCCTCCTTATACGATAAGCCAACGCACGCGCCGAATTTTAATTCAAATATCCCTTTACAGATGATCCGATTGGCTGTACCAGCAATGCAATTGGCGGATACGTCACCGTGATGACGCGAGCTTCGCTGTGATTGGCGGAGCGTCTGCTTGCTGTCTGCTGTTTGGCGGAAAATGTCCGGATTGCAGGCGAGGAGCGAGGAGCCGATTAATGGGGTCGACGTTAGGGAGCAGGGCAGCGCTTTGAGGTCAGTTTTTACTTTCATTTCGTATAATAAGTTGGTATTAACGGTCCTTCGAGATTCGAGAAGGAATAAATTATGGATTAAATTCGTGCAACTCTTTAAAGTCAATAAAGTCTTAAGTTGAACGATAGAGTCAGAATTTATTGATTTAATTAAGAACCTTCAAAAAGAAAATGATATGCCAAGGCGAAGATAGCGGTACGAACATGACTCCTACCGATAGGACTAGCCCCCAAAAAGGAGGTATTTGTTGTATTCTTTTTTATTTAAATTTGTATAACAATGCTTGGATAAGTATTTAGAAAATAAAACTGCGCAAGCGCATATACCCAATTTCCTGCAATAAAACAGCAAACATGATTTTTCCTAACCGTAATAGCTTGTAGGAAAACATTTTATTTTCTATTAAGTATCTAGATTAGAGAATTCGATTACTTAAAAACCATTCCATTCTAAACTCTATCATATTACCATAAGTATTGTTTCTGATTATACTGCAATCTTGCGCTGAATGGTGGGTAGTCAGTAGAGCGAAAAATTGTTGACTACCCACACGAATATATTATTGTGGTTTGAAGTATATTTGTAAATCAGTGATTGTAAGATAAGGTGATGTAACGGCATTTAAGTGTAATCCGCTGGATGCGTTTGGTTTTATTTTCGTTTTGCTTGGCTGGGCTTGGGCGATAGTACCAGGATCAACTCCTCTAGCTTGCTTTAAAATGAGGCCATTTTACAAAATTAAAGAGCACTAGTGGACCATTGGTAGGTATGACTCGGTAGTTCGAAACTAAGCCGCCACTTTTTCTGTATTTTATTACCACACACCTGCCCTCAAATTAATCAAGGAAAAATCATGAAACTGGCAGGTCCTTCCTTTTTTTGGGTGCAAAATCATGAACAAATTATGGACGTGCGTATCAGACTTTTGCTGACTGAAACACACCCTTGCTCCTTAAGTTATCTGTGTCCTGGCACGGTTTCTCGTTGGCAAAACTTTTAAACTATGTAACATCCCACTCTGGACCCTCTTGGTGATTTATAGCCCTCTGCCTCTCATAAAGAAGGCCTGTGTTTCATTAGTGAGAAAATCAAAGACTAAGTATTCTACACAAAGTTATAAGAAATTAGCTGACCCGCGACAACTTCGCTGAATCGTAAAATAATATAATATAAATACTATTGATAACACCTGACTACCACGTAAAAGTCTTTTAATTTTTCGAGTTAATTTTTAGCATATAACATCCACAAATAATGTGACTTTCTATTGATAAAAGAATTTTCAATATCAGTTGAGTAGATCCTGCAATTACCCCCTACAACTTTATAAACTTTACTTATGCTATACAAAGCTCCTAGTTCTGAAGGGTACAACCAAACTAGGCCACAATAGACCAAATCTAGAACTATCGAAAATTATTCACCAAATTAGTTACCGTTGATCAGACATAGTCAAACTTGTTAACAACAATAGTATCATGTATAGCTAACTGGACTATGTTTAATTTTGAATAGTAAGTCATGACCGACTAATTTTGCAATATCCTTTTTATTTATATTGTTATTGTTATACAATACATTATGTTACACATCGGCTTGGAGTAAATAGTCCGTGAACATGTCTTGAATAGAAGGTAATCCAACCTGTCTCAGGTTGTTGGAAAGAGATTAAGTTGACTGGTGGTCCCTGGCGCAAAGGCAAGTGAAGACTTTTACTGACTAAAACTTACCCGTGTTCCTTACGCGGGTGAGTTTTACTTAGTAAAAGTCGGACACGCTCTTCGACTTCGGGGTAGAGCGGGAGAGGTCATTTGATGATATCCTATCCAAAAAAAGGATATTTAAACCTGCAGCCTAATCGGGGAACACATTTTAGTCAAATGATTGCGACTGATCGTTTGGACCGCAGTTGATATTATTTTGCACTAAAATTATATCAATCATCAGTATCGATTAGGCTGCTGCATATAAGGGGCTTTTCTTTTAATATAATCCCAAGAATACTGTTTTGCCCATTGCTTCGCCTGCATATGGCATTTTATAACTTTCAGCCCGTTATTAGCTCAAAATAAGACTTGTATCTTTACTAATGATGAAACAAAGAACTTAATAACTTTGCATAGAGGACTACTACCTTCCATATGAAAGTAACTATCGCAGGTAAAATTTGCTTACTAATCTATTTATATACTCGTAGCAATGAAAAAGCTACCGATTGTAAACAAAACAGTTCGTTTTTGTTTATTGGAATCGGGCAAGGTGAATCTTGTGACCTAGCCCAATCGAGAGATCGTCTGAGATGTAACTGTGATCTTGCGTGATTAAGATCACACATACGATCGTACGAAATTTACATTCATAATATTGGTTGAGGGTACAGTACATTGAGGATTAGGATATTTCTCAGGGTATCTAAAAATAAGAACATATAATCGAGATATTATTCATACGATCTCGTCCCACACATTACGGCGAAAAGATTGATTCACTTCAACTCCTTTAAAAATTGTTTGGAACATTTTCTTATTCTGAGATTTGTAGAAATAATGTACCGACCTACCACAATGAATGTCCTGTATATATCACGAATATAAAGTGACTTTGTCATACACAGAAATAATATCATGATTCATTATTATCTGAAGATAATCAAAGTGTTCCAAGGAAAAAAAATATTTTCATAATTGTACTAAGAATCGCGATATTTGCATATGGGATTAAAGATAAATTAGTTTTCCTTTCCAGATAGTAGAGCTCCAGATCTGGGGGAGATCTATTAAATTACAGGATTGTAAAGATGATTGATGTATGATTTTCCACAACGGTTGCATCGACACTTAACAATTTCTTGCCATTACGGTTCCTATATTGAGTACCGGTACCGAATGCTGGCACGTACCGACCTTCCAAGCCCGCACAACCTAGGTTCTAGGATGTTGTTGAACGAATTAGGTGGAAATTCGGCACGCTGGCAGATGGTTTATTACTAGGATTAACATCATCATCACCACCTCAGCATCAGTCCCAGTCGCATCCGAAGCTTTTTCAGCTTTGAAGCCTGGGGTCCGCTTTACCAGTATAACTGCTGATTTTGGCTAAACTTCGATATTTTCCGTGAAGCTACTGCCGTCTGAGCTCCATAACCCAAAGGCGATATCGAAGCATTGCACTTAGACCAATTCTTGGAATTTTGAGAGCTCGAACAACCCATAACGAAACGACGCCACTAGATGTTCGTATAGCAACCGGGACCAACGGCTTAACGTGCTTTCCAAGGCGTAGTGCCTTGGAAAGCACGTTAAGTCGTTGCAAGTCAGACCAGTGTAAATATTCATATTCATGCATACAAATATTGGCACTGCGCTGCGACCGCGTTCGCCATCGCTCCGCCACGAAGGCTAAACCAGGATTAACATATAGACAAGTTTTCATCCGGATATTCCCACGGGATGGACACTTACTTATGTTGGTGAAACCGCGGGTACTTTCAATTAAACAGATAAGAAATACATAATTATTAATTATCTGTAACATTGCTTATAGTTCAATGGAACAGCTCGTTCAGATACAGATCGCACTATCTATATCCCACGCGGTTATATCATTCAGGTCAATGACATTTTTGTTAACCGTTCTTGTGTAACTAATTTATAAATAAATCGGTTAAGCTCATGAAGTTCTTTTTGACATTCTCTATTTACTGATCTTGAAAGCTCGAAACTCCTGACTGACCTATTTCCGCCATCAGCATGGCTATGTTCCGATGTGCAATGCTATGCCGCGAGTAAAACTTGGATGTGCTAGCCTTGCAAACGGTCGCAGGGAATGGCACTTGAATAGAGGCCTGTGCTGGGAGAAGTCGGGCTTTAATAATGGCGATGGATGATGCACAGGATATGGTTGACGATAAATAATGTATTTTAACTTGACCGAAGTGATTGGTCAGACGTAGCGGTTATTGACTCGTTTTTCACCAAAGAGAGAGTCCGTAAAGCCGTTTCACCAGGATCTAAGGTTTTTATTACCCAGAAGCTTGTAGGTTGTAACTTCCATCTTTCTTGTTTCATATCAGCAGCATTTTTTTAATACTTTAGGGTAGTATTCAACTATCCTAATGATAATGTGGACGATTTTCTGTCAAACTCTTTCAGAATAAATGCAGTAACAAAATAGTCTTATCTCGTCTCAGCTCAAGCTATCCGTGGTAATTGTATGCCCTGGCGAAAAGACTCGCCATACAGCAAGGCTGGCTGACAAATAGCGGTTCCTCAAGGTCTCCAACGGTTTTCACGCTTACGCGTGACGTGGGTATATATTTAATTAGATATGTAGGCTTTACCACCCACTGCAAACACTTAAATGGTATGGACATGGCTTGAACCGTTAATTTCGTCATTGTGTCATTGATTTGTTAATTCATATTTAAAGAAGGGCGATGCTTCAAAATTTGTTGATAAGGAGGTGAAGGATGTGTGTGGAATGATATTTAAGATAGAAGGAGTGAATAAAAATATATTATGGGACCATTCCCACACGCTTAGAGACCATTCTCTAAGCCTTCACTTATCATCACTATCACTATCAAGACCCTTTGTCTTCATGTTTCTTTGTGCCGATGCAACACGTTTTCTTCTTCTATACTCCTTTATTAGTAATCACCCTCGTTATAACCATGCCATCTATGACACAGTTCATCCATCGTTTCTTTAGTTTTCTCCTATTTCTACAGCATTCAGACTCAGAAACATTTTCCTCGGCTCTTGAATCATAAATCTCCTGCAATGCCACTCAAGGCTCCTGAGCTTTGTGCTGCAACTAAGCGTAAGCGGTGCATCTCTTGGCTGTCAGCAGAAGCAGCATCTTCCTTTTTGATAGGACTATTGAAATATCCAGTTTGTGTCTTATACCATATTCTACAAGTGCGTGAAACAATCAATCACGTTACATATCAGCACAAGAATAGAAACTGTCTTAACATTATCATTATGTACTTACGTAAGTGACGTATGTAATATATAAAACATAGTCCAAGGCAGACGCTAATTATTATGTAACATCTCGTCTGTACACCCACCATGTAGGCAGATGTATTCTGCTCACTTACTTTATTTTATTTGCCTGTTATATTTCTCAGTTCCTATCATTCGTGGGTGTTTGAGGGTTGCCACGGGTAGTCAGCAGGGTGAAAGTCTGTCAACCAGTTTTACTAAGGAGTCATCATCATCACAGCGTTAATCCCAGTCGCATCCGTAGCTTTTTCAGCTTTGGGGTCTGGGGTCCGCTTTACCAGTCTAACTGCTAATTTTGTCTAAACTTCGATATTTTCCATGAAGCGACTGCAGTCTGACCTCCACAACCCGAAGGCGACATTGAAGCATTGCAGTAAAACCAATTGTTGGACTTTTGAGGGCTATAACAACCCGTAATCACAGCCACTAGATGTTAGTAATTGCAACCGGGACCAACGACTTAACGTGTTTTCCGAGGCACGACCAGACCAGTTCAAATATTCATAATTATTCATGCATACAAATATTTGTACTGTGCGGGGATTGAACCCGCGCCTCCTTACGCAATGGCCGCGTTCACTATTGCTACGCCACGGAGGCTGTCAGTTTTACTAAAGGGTATTTCCTAGTAACTGGATTGTAGAGGTCAGATAGGCAACCCATGTAAATTAATAAATAAAGCTGCATCCAGTTAGACTGGAAGCTGACCCCAAATAGACAAAGCTAGGCAGATGATGAACCAGCACCTGGGTGACCCATATATTTTTTAGTTTAATAGCTTATCTAACGTATTTGTTTATAAAATTATTGTAAATTGAAATCTTTTTTTTTATTTGATTAATTACAATATATTTAACATATATACACACACACACATTTATGCATGTCACAACATTTTTATGAGATTCTCTTTAAGTTTTTCCATCATTTGGATTACTATTATTATAATATATCATTTATATTATTGCGGACTGTGTTCTAGCGTATGGCACTCGTGGGTTGTAGCTGAAAATCAGCGTCAGATTGGTACACTTTGTGTTGTCATCTGACATTATGCTGAGCTCCAAGCCAAGCCAAGTTTTATAGTTTTAAATTTATGTATCTTGCTGTAATGTCAATAAATGCATTTTTCTTTTTTTCTTTCTAATTAAGCTATTTTCAAGGCTTCCAGAAAAGGGTCCCAAGATTTAAAAGATCAAAGGCATAGGCAAGAGGCCAATGCTTCCAAAGCCTTTCATACTTTCCTTTTCTACGAGTGATGTAATAAAAGCCAAACTCCACGTTATAATACCACGACGTCTATTTTATTTCCGAAACAGCTTACTCCAGGCCACCGAAGGTGTGGGCTCGGCAATGTCTTCCCCTAAGTCTTTCGAGGAACTCTTTTCTCGAGTCATCTTCAACCAACCCTCCCGCTACGCGTTCAGGTCACTTCACCGCTTTCTGTGCCGACGTGTGTTAATTTCACATAATAAACCCATCTTTCATCAGTTATGTGTAATAGATGCCTCTGGGAAACTTCTATGAAAAACCGACGAACACTGACCCACCTGTAATTTCAACCTAAGACTCCCACACTTGCGCTCAGTAGACCAATGAAGCAGTAATCGTAATTATAATACTGATTACTACGACAATTAACCGTAACTACACATAATTATAATACTATTAGAAGAACAACGCAATACAAGAAGTCAAGAAGTAGTTACGGTTTTTTTGTGTAATTTAATCTTTAGTGCATTTACAGATAAATTTTTACCGGTTGTATATTTTTTATATGATTAGGCAAGAATGAGCAATCTTTACTAATGTACATTGGCTTAGTTTCTTTTCAAAAAGTATCATAATATCCCGTTTGTATTATACATTCGTGGGGCACTCAGAAAGTTTTGCGATATTAAAAAAATGTTCTATAGTTATATTTTTATTATATCTTTTCAAAGCACTCTCCACCAGCCTCTATACAAAGTTTCATGCGTCTGAACAAGTTTTTTCAAAACACTTTTTCCAGTCCGCCGCAGACACCTCGTTTATAGCCTGCTCGAACGCTGACAGCGGCGTTTCCTGTGTAAAAAAAATGATTCTATATAGTCCGTCATTCAGATTATAAAAACATATTGGATACGTATATTTTGTTTTATCAAATCAATAAAATTTGACAAATATACAAAGGCATCAAAGATCAGGAGTGGTGGCTGGTGACGTCACTGCTCGCAAAAAAATGTAACGTGCAGTGACGTCACACGAGTTTTCAACGCACTGTATCGTCTTCATTTTTTGTTTATATGAAAAACGAAAAAAAACGTGTCTAGTATTTTTTGGAAATCTCACTGACGGACTAATTAGTTTTTTTTAGTGAACTACCCTATTGTGGTACAGTCGGACGCGAAACAACTACCTGTAGGCGATACAAATATTTATTCCGTGCGGGAATTGACCCGCGATGTTTGCGTAACTCTTTCAGCAGCAATGACATTTCAACAACATTCATTGCGTTGTTTATGTTGGTGAGCAGGTAAAATTCTCGGACATATGTAGCAATGGATTTACAATATCCGTCTAAACGATAGAAAACGTATTATGCAATTAGAGTGCAGGACCTCATGCGTTATCAGTTATGATCTGAATAACAGTTATCAGAAAATCTTGATTGCGTCGTTAAGCGTGGACTGCAAATCAATAATTACAATCTTGGAATGATCTAATATTATACTCCATCGGTTCAGGTAGTTAATTAAAGCTAAACAAAAAAGAACACGTGACTTTGTTAACCGACTAAACATAATACCAGTCACGTCAGTTGTCATGCTACGTCACAGTTGTACTCTTCAATTTAGCAACGTTATTAACGAATTACATGTGTTTACCTTTAGTTAACTGTCTAAACCGATGGGGTATATGACAATTATGATCAACAATCTGAGGTCGAAGATCATGGTTGAACTCATAAAAAACTCAAGGGTACAAGCCGTGCTGCGGCTTCTTTCGTGGTGTACGTGCTGTTTGTGGCGTACTATCGTTCGTGGTTACGTGGTGGTGTGGTGTGCCACGTTCCAGTTTAAGAATAGATGATAGAGTGAGGTGTTTGACTTCCCCCGTGACGCGCGTGGAAGACTTCGCACCGCCACCTAAGGTTCTAATGTTTGGGGGGCGACAGATGTCCCAGAGCCTGTCACTCCTGGACCTATTACCAGGGGGGCTGGAATAGGGCGTTATCCGCCCTCCGCCGACGTCCGGTGAGCCTGCTGCGGGCCTGGTGAGTAGACGAGATCTTCCTCTCCCTTTCCACAGCTTCACCGCATCCCAGGACTCTTCGCTATCGATCATCGACTCGATTACGGCCGGCAGCGAAGCCGGGACCACAGGCATAACGTACTTTTTCAAGGCACATAACTTGAATAGTAAGAGTTCCATTGACGGCACTTTCATCATCGTACATCAGTTCACTCAGCCTTATCAGTCACCAAAATCTCACCTCTCTCCAATTATGAACCCTACCTTCCATCCAATCACATCGGCATACGTGACATTAGTCATGTACGTATAGGGCTTCAGGCTCCTAACCTTGGTGGGATGTCACTTATTGGATGAGGTCTCAGTGAGCTTGAACTGGGATTATAATTATAGCAGAGACTTATAATAGATAGTTTGTTTAGTAAGACTTGTTCTTGTAAATAACCTAGGTGTCGCATAAGATTTTCTCAAATTTCCACCGGCTTCAGGTACCAAGCACGCACAATGGTTCATCCACATAAAGGACTAAATGCGGAAACGAAACCCGTAATATACACTACAAAGATAACCATAAATTCGAGCAGTTACTACATACATCATGTGGAGTATCGCAAGGATGTATTCTTGGCCCTTTGTTGTTCCTCATTTATATCAATGATCTGCCAAAATGCACAACATTTCAGTTTTATAATTAATTCGAAGCGCGGTCCCTTGCAAATATTCTCATATATGGCTTTAATTCCACTTAGACAACTCTATTAAAACAGAGAACAATTTTAGCCGCTGCTAACTAAGTAGGCCTAAATACTACATCCTGGAATAACTAGCGTCCTAATAGTAGTTCAGTTCATTACATTGTATTGGACTGCCTGCACTGTTCACTGTTCTAGTACTAGTTATTAGCTCATAGGTGAATGATCTAAGAGTCCATGCAGATGCTACGCAATATACCTATAATAATACTCTTCCTTAGGGCCTAGGGATAAACTAAGATTACGACCGGTACAATGTACTGTTTAATATGTAGTAAGTAATTTATCTTTGTGTATAGAATAGAATTAATTTTTATACAACATGTAAAGAAAACCCTTCCGATCCGTCAAGATATTGTTAGATATCGATAACTGATTCTACTAATGCCCACAAATCTCCCTAAAACATAAATGTTATCGCAAAAAGAGGTAATAATAATACATGTGCGGTAGGCAATCCATGCACGGGCGACGGGGGGCTGGGCACGCGGCACGTGGTCGTATCGCTTATAATAATACCGTCAAAATGGTGTTGTCACTTTTTTTAAATTACCAAATTTCGGGGAAGTTGGAATTAATTCGCGGGAAAAAAAGATTATTTCAAAATTCATTAGTATTCTTACTATGATGATTACGTAAAATTTTATATTATATTTGGTCATGTGATTACCTAACCTTTATTATCCTTATGGGTCGGACAGGGTTTTCTTTACATATTGTGTATACCGTATAAATTACAGAATTTAAATATGAAGATTAGACAAAGTGTGACACAATGGGCGGGCCTATCGCTAAAAGCTATCTTTTACATACAATGCAGCGATGTTACCGTAGCCGAATGCAATCCGTAACTGAAATTTCGTATCCATAACATCCCTAAAACAATGTTCAACGTTCAAGTGTTCTTCAAGTTATCTATAAAGTTAGCAGTCAAGCACTGGTTTATAATAATAATAAAATAATTTTCTCAATTTCAACATTCCATTTATTCAAGGTCGATATGTTTTTAAGAATATACGCAATGGCGTAAGGTTCCTAAGCAGAACAACATTTTGGCATAACTTTAAAAGGAATTCTCTAATTCACACATCATATAAATCAGCTTATATCCCACCGGTTAACTCAAGGGTAAAAAGGGGCTTTATTGTTGTCATACTATGTATCCTTTGACAGCCGCCGTGGCGTAGCGGTAGCGAACGCAACCGCTGCGCAAGGAGGCACGGGTTCGATCCCCGCGCAGTGCAAATATTTGTATGCCTGAATATGAATATTTGCATTGGTTGGTCGTGCCTCAGAAAGCACGTTAAGCGGTTGGTCCGTTACGTCCGTTACGGGTTGTTGGAGCCCGCAAAAGTCCAGCAATTGGTCTAGCTGCAATGCTTCGATATCGCCTTCGGGTTGTGGAGGTCAGACGGCAGTCGCTTCACGGAAAATGTCGAAGTTTCGCCAAAATCAGCAGTTAGACCGGTAAAGCGGACCCCAGACTCCAGAGCTGGAAAATGACTTTGGATGCGACTGGGATTAACGCTGAGATGATGACTGTTCTCACTACTCTGACACGGGCCTCTATGAGTGGGAGTAGGCCATAACATCAGCCGCCGGCAGAAGTTACCACCCACCAGACAAAGCCTTGCCGCCAAGCGATTTGTCGTGTTCCGGCATGATGTCTGGTGAAGCCGTACGGTGGACGGGTCTGAGCAGTTGTGTTGCGATGTGTGCTGGGGACGATGCGCCTAATGTTGTTGTGTTGAGAGTTTGGTCGTGGAGGGTCTTCAGATCAATCTCCCTTTGGCGCAGCATCGTTGGTCGTGTTGTTGGGTTTAACATTGTATCACCTCGCTCAACTGCCGTCTTCCTTCCTATTCGCTCAGTTTTTCTGAGTGAATAGGCTCTTAATAAACTAGCGCGCTTTACCATCAACGATCGCATCACTGCTTACCATCAGGCGGGATTGCGGTCAAGCGCTAGTTTATAATTATTAAAAAAAAAAACCAAATGGCCCAGTGCGGGTCGGCAGGTCACATGTCTTCAATTTTTTTATTTGCGTCACCATTTTAAAAGCAGTAGATAGGTAGTGATGAAAATAATTTACACAAAGTTAAGTTCGCTGGGTCGAATCCACGATCTACAAACTCGTTAATCGAGGCCGTTGCCACGGAGCTACCATTGCTGATCACGCATCAGATACACATTAGATACAAGGATTTATATCTGCCGGAAGCCACGCAATTTCCCACAATTTCTAAAACCGTTCTCAAAAGCATGATGGTAATTTGCCACAACAAAACCTGGTCATCTGTTCAGCAGTTAGAAAAGATACAAACGGGCGAACAGATTGGATTTAATGCTACCAGTATTACGAAACAGTGAATCGTGTGACTATCTTATATGTCAGGAAGTAATATTTCGGTGTCAACATCAAAGCTGTTTGGGGAATTAAACTGTTTCAGGGCTGTTGCGTCGTTTGAATTACTAATCAGAAGACATTTATTTAAATGAGGCTGTGAATCATCAGTTTTTTAACGTCAAAAAAAGAAAAGCACTGCTAATTTAATTTTAGCTTCAGTTTTGTTTGTAGGTGGTAAAGTTTTAAATATTTAGGGGGTTGGTGTTGCTGAATTCAAGTTATTTTTCCATGAAGTCATATTTTCTTACATTTTTGTCCAATATTTTAATATATAATTTATTAATTATGTCATTACTAGCTGCGCCTCGCGGTTTCATCCGCGTAAGTTCCGATCTTGTAGGAATATCGAGATAAAAAGTATCCTATATGTTATTCCTGGTTATAAACCATGTGTGTGCCAAATTTCATACAAATCCGTTCAGTAGTTTTTGTGTGAAAGCGAAACAAATAAACAAGCTCACTTTCAAACTTACAATATTGGTAAAGATTTTAATAAATAATGGTTTTACCATTAATTATTAAAATTGAATTCATCTCCAAAATTAAATGTTCTGCATCTCTGCGTTTATGAACCTCTTTTGTCAAAAGCTTACTCGAATGGAGTATAGTCAGTCTGATATCAACTTAATTTGGTATTACCATTAAAAAGTTGGTATTTGTTTAACTTAAAATATGGATATGTATATCACTCTATAAACGTATGCAAGCACTACGCCTACTACTATACACTATGTAACAAAAACCCTGTTGTTCCTTTCAGGGACATATAATTTTACCTACAAGCACATCGTTAATGAAGCCATAATTAGAAAACAGTAATCATTGTCTAGTCGAGGGGTCACAATCAAATACCTATTAAAACCGACAAATTCGAATTTTTTTTTAGAATATCTGATTTTATAAGTTAAATAAATTGACGGGAACGTTCTACTTATGTCTAGTTTCTTCATGCAGAATTGCAAGGCTAAGAAATCAGTTACAGATTATAAATATTAATAATTAAACATTTATTTTAATTATTTTTGTTGAACATTTTTTTTATAAATTACTTGCTTTATTACGTCCGTATGTCGATTCTTAAAACGTAGGTTAAAGGAACAACAGGGTTTTTGTTACATATTGTAGAACCCTTACTAGTCGCTCTAGACTTTACTACTTAGCACATCCTGTGATACGTACGTAATATTTAACGAGCGTGCGAACCCTGTACTTCCATACTCTTGTTTTCACAAAGCGTACATAATTGGGTTGTATCCTATAAAATAATTTAATGTCCATCAGATAGACTTATAAAAAATATTGAACGCGTATTTTTTATTTTTTCTTTCATTCAAATACTTAGGAAGATATGATTTCAAATGTCGCATGACGTCACGCTGTGGTACAAAATATACCACGGCGCCCTCACTGGGTAACTTTAGTACGCTATATCTCTAGTAGTTTTGGGTAATTTCGACAAAATAAAAAATACCGGTCTTATTTTTTTTTATTATCTATAAGACGGACTAATTCTTTTTTTGATTTTCATACTTTTGATTTTTAAATTTTTATTTGAATATTTGTTTTTGAAGTTAGCTCATTGTTTTATTATAGTACTGGCCAGTTTCATATACATGTGTAGGTCAAATTTCTTTTAGAGTGAAAGACAGATCACAGCCTCCTTTGTACAGAGGAAATAATAGCCCTAATTATGACACCTCCACTATGCTAGAGTTTTCATAATTTTCCGATGTTTTCTTATCATTGTTAATCGAGCCAGTGATATACATAATCAGTCCATAATATTCCCACTCCTAGGACACAGGCTCCCTCTCGTTAAGAGGGAGTGGACCGTAAACTACCACGCAGATATCACACGTCTTCGAAGTTTTTGGCTATAGGCCGGTTTCCTCACGATATCAAAGTTCTAACTCATTCATTCATTCTCTTGTCTTTACCCCAATTTACTTCTGGTCGGCGCAATGTCTTTATTTTCCGTACTTCTCTATTAGACGTCATCTCCTTACTCACCCCTTTCTTAACCATATCATTCTTCACACATTCTGTCCATAGTTTCCGCCGCTGGCAAATTGTTCAAGTCTCTAGATGTACGCGGTATAAAAAATGAGGCGAAACGCTTCGTCCGGATCGTAGTGGTGTCAACAACATAGGGTGGTTGGGTACGTAACATGGACATTTGTGAAAAAATAGAAGCTAGTTGTGTTGGTCCAATTGGTCGTTTTCCAGGAGTAGAGCCAGCCAATCTGCATCATTTTGAAAGATCTTCTCAACAACGCGAACAAAGCAATGAACATTGTTAAACTGTCAAAATGAAACCCATTGCATAGTGTGTTATGCAATTACCCCACAAGTTGAACAATAATCTTACTGCCACTACCAACAAACTGACCAGCCATGGTAATCAAGATGCGGGTACCTAAACCAGGCCATTTTAATCAGTCCTTAACACATAACATATAAATCATCGTCAATGAAACGATCAGCCCTAGCGCAACCAATAATTAAACTAAATTGATGCAACTATAAGGTCGACGCCCCGACAGTTGTATTCCTGGGTCCTGTCAAAGAGTCGGCTGTGAATGTGCGACTGTTCTATTTTATGCCTAACACGGAGAGAACTCTGTGAGGGTTGTTTTAGGGTTCCGTATGCAATGCGGGAAGGACACGGCGCAGCACGCTCTCCGAGTGTGTAGCTTGGGAGGAGCAGCGCCGAGTCCTCACAAATGAAGTAGGAGGAGACCTGACGCTGCCGGCAGTAGTGCGGAGGATGGTCGGTAGCGCAGAGTCGTGGGACGCGGTGGTGTCCTTCTGCGAGGAGGTGATGTCGCAGTAAGAAGCTGCGGAACGGGAGAGGGAGATCTAACTCTCTTTTCGGGCCGCAAAAGACGCACCGGGCGCAGAGAAAAGGGCGCGAGTGTCGGCGCGCGCCTCAGAGGCGATGCACGGGGTAGTTTAACCCCACTACCCCGTGCAAGAGACGAGGCCCAGACAAAACGGGTCAGCACGAGAGTGTGGGGCCGTGGAAGAATATAGACTCCCGCGGCTCCAAGCGCGCACGTGTCCGCGGTGGTCGAACCCACCATCCTGTACGGCGCGAGCTCCTGGGCGAAAGCCGCCAAGAAGATCTCTGTGCAAAGAACCTTTGCTACCGTCCAAAGGGGCTTTGCACAGAAGATCGCCAAGTCACATCGTACGGTGTCGCTCAATGCAGCACTCACGCTGTCGGGTCTCCTCCCGCTCGATCTTCGAGTGTTGGAGGTCGCCCGGCTGTTTGAGTGCAAACGGGGACGTCCGATAGATGAGCTGGAATCCCGCGAACTGGAGGAGCGTAGGGCCTTTACGGAGGCCCCTCACCCCGCCAGTGAGCCAGATGTTGACTATCAGTGTCTGGAGAATATGCTCCCCGAAACTGTGGCTCAGCTACAGCTCCCCGCTCATCTGATTTACACAGACGGTAGTAAATCGGATGAGGGGGTCGGGGCGGCATATTCATACTGGCGGGATGGGTCCGAGATTCGGACCAAGCGAATGAGGTTGGAGCCGATGTGTACCGTCTTTCAGGCGGAGCTGCTCGCGATAGCCAGGGCTACGGACCTGGTTGTCCTGAGAGGCTTCGACTGCGCGGCGGTGCTCAGCGACTCTCAATCCTCGCTCGACTTGATCCGGAACCCGGAAACGCACCACCCCCTTGCTACCCATATTCGTAAGAATATCAGGGAGCAAGAGGGGAGTGGTAAAGTCCTCCGGTTCTTTTGGGTGAAAGCTCATGTCGGGATCCCCGGCAATGAGCGCGCCGACGAACTGGCTAGGCAGGCGGCGGCCCAGTCCAGGGTCGCCCCAGCGTATGACAGGTGTCCAGTCTCATACGTCAAGCGACGTTTGAGGGAGGGCACAGTAGCTGTCTGGAACGGGAGGTACACCGGCGGGGCCACGGCTGGGGTCACGCGAATGTTCTTCCCCGACGTGGTGCGCGCGCGCAAGGTCCTGAAGTGCCTCGACAGGACGTCTATCTGGGCGCAGATCCTGACGGGTCACGGCGGCTTCGCCGCGTACCTGCACAAGTTTAAATTGAAAGATAGTCCAGCCTGTGTGTGTGACACACAGGCGTCCGAGACCATACAGCATGTAATATTAGAATGCCCGAGGCACGACCGCGACAGGTACGACCTGGAAGTAAGTACTGGTGTAAAATTGACGGAATCATCCATAGCCGACCTCATGGCGGACAAACACTCCAGGCCGTACCTGGAGCGGTTTTGCCTCAAGGTGGCAAAAATATCAATAGAACGAAACCGGACGAGGGCAGCACAGCCAAGCGCTGTGCCGTCGGCGAGAATTACTTAGGATTGATTTTAACCAAGTTAGACTATAAGTAGAAACGTATAAGAAATTGTAAAATTATGACTAAAAGAAAAGAATGACAAAGAAAAGAATAAAACATGACGTGGGAAAAGAGAGACCCAAGAAAAGAAATAATGACAAGGCCAATGCCGCAAAAAACGGAAAGCGGAAAAAAGAGAATTGGCAAAAAAATAACAAAAAAGTAAACAAGGATTCTTGCCACGCAAGGAGATAAAGACGGCACTATAACAAAAAAAAAAAAAAAAAGCGCGCACGTGATAGAAGAGACACCGGGGTTGTTTTTAATCAGTAGGAGTCTGACAGACCCCGTCGCCCACCCTAGGGCGGCGGACATGCTTGAGCATGCACATGCAGTGCAGAATATATTACGCTTTGAGTTTTGTTAAGAATCGCAGTCCTAAAAATGACGGAATATCCTTACATCCATATTATTATATTATGTATACAAAGTGGTGTGACAATACGACATTAAATTAAACATCGTGTACCTCAACACATTCTCAGTCTACACATAAAAAAAACCACATAAATATGTCCGTTAGTTTAGTCACAGGCAATTATTTTTCATTTTTCACATTTTCTACATGATGAACATCTTGATAAGAAAGCGCTTAAGGTTAATGACCGCTGCATCCAGCAGTACCAAACTTTAATAATAATGGTGCGAAAAAAGCAACTTGTCTATACTTATACCCCCTTATTCATAAACGCTGCTTAAAGTTAACTAGTGATTAGCGATTTTTTAAACATACATTTTAAACGCTTGCACGTCACTTAACTATAATAATCGATTATGAATAAACCCCTTAAACACTGTGGTGTTTATCCATAAAGGATGATTTAAGTTAAGTGACGTTAATAGGTCAAAAATGTATGGTTAAAGAATCGCTAATCACTAGTTAAGTTTATGCAGTTTTTATGAATAAGGGAGTGTATGTCAATATTTTTAAAGAATATTCTATTCCGTTTGCAATTTTATGCGATTTAGTTTGTTTGAATGTTTTTTTTTTTTTTTGGTGCTAGTTTTTTTCTATGGTTTAGGATTATTCCTATGAACAAGCATTGTCCGTGTTTTCATTTATTGTCGTATTGTCAGCACCACTCTGTAGATTCGAAAGTAACTATGTCTATGTCTATTGGTTTCCTTGTTACTCCTTAATAAAACATTTTTTTATTGCAATAGTGTATAGTTGTCAGATTTCAGAACATTTTTTTGTGGTAAATTAGCTGTGTTGAACAAAACTAAGTGTTTTAAATGAGCTCAATTAATCCAATTAATTTACTCAATTACTTTTTGTTTGAAATCTAATACTGTTTCAAGTAATCAGAGAATCAATTATACATATATGATTATGTGATAAGATTAAACTTTTTAAGTGTTCAATGTGTTTTAAATCATAAGATCTTTGTTGCTTTTGATAACAATACACTTTTCACAGTTTTTTGCAATCGTTTCAAAGCAATCTAAATTGATTGAGATGTTTGCATAGACTATGAAAACTGTTTTTGGCTAAATGTTACTCAACATGTAAGAACACTCCATATTTTTCTGTTGTTGTTGTTGGACTAACAATTGACTGGAAATGTTGGACTAAAGTTCAGAGTGCTATTTCGTCAGTTTCACTTCGGATTTCACTCAATTGACACATCTCGACACTCAACTAGTCTTATATGAGTATCGTGTTCCTAGTAATTTTATTTTTGCCAAAATGTTACTCAACATGTTAGAACACTCCATATTTTTCTGTTGTTGTTGTTGGACTAACAGTTGACTGGAAATGTTGGACTAAAATGCCGAGTGCTATTTCGTCAGTTTCACTTCGGATTTCACTCAATTAACACATCTCGACACTCAACTAGTCTTATATGAGTATCGTGTTCCCAGTAATTGAACTTCGTGCCTTAGAAAGCACGTCGTGGTTTAGTCCCGGCTGTTATTTGGAGATCTTTGATTCCGAGAATTGCGTATCTGTCAATCAGTCTTACCAGGGGACTTTGGCTTTGGCTGTGGAGATTAAATAAGTTAACCTTTTTTTTTTTTGACGCTGTGGGAATGCATTTACGCACCATACCCCGAAGGGCGTGTGTGGGACTCGCCCAGCCGAAGCCGGGAATACCCACTAAACCCAACAGCGGCACACCGACATCGCCTTAGTGGCGGGGTCATGGGAAATGGCAGAGCCTTTCAACCAATCCCACGCCGGCGATTCCCGCCAGAAGGCGGGCCCACAGTGGGCCCTCCATAGGGAGGGGCCCGGCTGGGTACGTCTTCGTGTGCGAGAAGACGCAGCAGCCAAGGGTTTTTTAGCGAGGTGTCCTTCCTCTTAGCCCCACTCGTTTGCCCGAAGGCAAACGGGGCCTCCAGCTCCTCTCAATGAGGAGACCGGGTTGCCCGACGGTGACCCGGCGTTCGGGTCACGTCAGCCACCTGGAGTGGTGGCCGACCCGCCGCGCGTGACCGCCGAAGCGGTCCCCACTTCTGGTTTGGGTCCGCGCCGGTAAACCGGTAACTCCCATATCTGGGGGCCGTTCCTCTATCCGCCACCTGGGGACGCGTCCGATGGCAGGCCAGAAACTGCACACGGAAAATAAGCTAACCTAACCCAACAGTCATCTACCTAACTATAGGCGGGTGATAACCGACCATCTCTTCCTCCACATAATCTATGCCCTAGTCGAAGACGCGTGACGAAAGAATGATAGTAAGAATTTGAGTGTGTATGTTTTACTCGTATTTTATACGGAACGCTATCTAATTTTATATTAGCGAGCTTGGAGGAGTGATTCATTAATGTCTGTATGAGTGTTTGTTGACGGCGTTGGTATTTCTGGCTGTTTGTTGATGTTTTTTTTTGTGTGTGCTTTCGTCGGACTAGTATTTTTGGGATAAATATTTAACTTTTATATGATTTATATAAGGGATGTCTTTTGTGTGTGTTTCTTTTCAAGGATTATGAGTGATATGGTTGAAACTACTGTGGTTTGTGATGACATGGTTTTAGCAAGAAATTGCTTTTTTTCCTAGCTTACTCTATCACACTCCCAGCGACTACCATAAATTCCTTCCATCATGCACGATTCCACTTGTTCAATCCCTTGAACAAGCATTGCCTTTATGTGTGATGGAAGAACATTATTTAGCCTATAAAGCGACCGCAACGTCCCGGTGACTCTTGCTCACACTTGCAACCTGCTTACACCAGTCCAGGCAAGTGTCAACATACAGACTCAGATCCTTCACGTCGGAGCTGAACGGAATGACTTTGTCATCATAGATAACCGGCACCACTAAGCCACTCAGCCTACGCTGATTAAAGGTACTCCCTATAATAATGGCCCGGCATTTTGTAGGGTTACCCGCTATCTCCAAACGATTATATCAATCCCTCACCACTCCCAAATTCTGGGTCAGCTCTTCAATCGCATCTGATAAGTTGTCAACACTTGCCTGAGTGTAGAGCTGTAATTCATCGGCGTAAAGATGATACGCACACCGAAGTTCAGGAGTAATACGATCAATAAAGATTGAGAACAAAAGTGGGGATAATATACCGCCTTGAGGGACGCCAGAAACAAGGTCACACTAGTTAGAAGATGAATCTCTCGCAAGAACTGCTTGCTGACGCCACCGAAGATACGAGGAGAACCAATTCGGAACCCAGGAAGAGACCATAAGATGGGAAAGGACTTAACAACTTAAACTTAAAACTTAGACTTAACAACTAAAAAAGGACTTAAGGAGTTTACTGTGCAACCAGTGTATAAAACTTCTCGTCTTCAGCCATTGGGCAAGTTGCCTGAAACAACACCCATCGGAAGATCATTCATTTTCTATGGAAGATAAGTGAACTTTACACCATTTTCCTCATACCTCTAAACTAGATTTTTGTATATTTTGTAACCAGGTCAAAGGACTTTCTCCTTTCCACTTCCTGATCTATCATGTTTGTAGGCGCTATTGTTTGAAAATACACACAATTCTTTCATTTCCAATCCCATATAAATCAATGTCTGTATCTCCCAAACCACCGTTGGGCTAGTTAACCATTGTCCATCTGACGATTTATCTCAATTGTACTAATTATAATAAATAATGCTATTTGAATTAGCTTGAGTGCTCGACCGACATTGTTGTCGTTAGCTCCCATTGTTGTCTATAAATCGATGAGTTTATCGCCGAGTGTCAGTGGTTAATTTAAATCTTGTTTCCAATTAATGTTATTTAAACTTAATTATTGTGTAAATTAAGTTTATTTCAGAATGTCTATTGAAAACTGAACATTTTTAGTGGGTAATAAAGTGTGTTTTCTCTAAAAGTCTCATTTGTTTTCATTTTTAGACATAATCAAATTGTGCAGCATCTTCAATTTTCTCTCAAAAGAGTATGGTCTATAAACATTTTTCCAAGCTGGATTGTCCAATTATGCATTTAATATTCTATTGTCTGCGAACGAAACCACAATAGAGACATCTCTCTCATATTTGAGAAGTAATGAGTGAGGATTAAGTTGTTTGTTAATTATTTCTTACTAGCTACGCCCCATGGTTTCCCGTACAAGTTTAAGTTGGGAATATCGGGATAAATAGTCCTACTTATGTGTTAGGTATTTCTGTTTATAAACCATCTATGTGCCAAATTTTATCCAAATCCGTTCAGTAATTTAGGCTAAAGTTTGTTTCCTACACAATACAATACACGCTACAAATTCAAACATATTTTGCTTGACCGCAATCCCACCTGATGGTAAACAGTGATGCAAGTGTTGATGGTAAACGCGTTAGTTCATTAAGAGCCTATTCACTCTAGCCTTGAAGACACTTAAATTGTCCCTCGACGTACGCGGTAATAACTCTTTTAATAATGCTATTTCACTCTGTAATCAATTATCAACAACCTAAAGCTGATATTTATTTAACTCGAAATAACGTCAAATTAAAATACATACAACATAAGTACCTAAACAAAACACAATCAAACCACAATAACTAACTTCCCCATTCTCCACACAATAAAGATCCGCTGTAACATCGCATCAGCAAATGCATTTCTATGGCGACCCAATTACAAATGGATGTACATTGATTGAATGAGACTGCCGTTTGGACAATTGTCCTGAATTGACGCACCATGCGTTTGTAATTTCAATAACCGTATGTGTTGTTTTATGTGGTATTTGAATAATTTATGGATCTTAATAGTAATAATTAATGGTATCAAACAATGTAAACATTGATGCATGATCGATGCGCGGGCGACAAACCACAAACCACAGATTATGTTATAAAATACTGTCAAACCGGATCCAGACGTATGTCATTTTTGAGGATGATATTCTCGTAGTTTTTATATATCCTGTATTTTATTTTTTATTTCCCTGATTGTGTTTGTTGAAATTGTACTCTCACCATTTACAGTTAGATTTATTTTTTATATGTGTTTATTGTTACTGTAGTACCGGTTCGGTGCCACTTTTAATTGTTTGTTGCATCGGGTGACGTCTATAGGTCGGCACCGGCTGTCGCTGAAAACCAGCGCTGGCCTCTGTGTTTGCATGTAGTCGCAGCTTAATGCTGAGCGACAGCCGTTTTGCGTGGATGTGACACATGTTTCCCTCAACTATTTCTTATTTTTTGTGTTTTTGTAAACTCTTGCGTCATGTTTACTGCAAATAAAGGTTTTTTCTTTCTTTTTCTTTTTTTTTCTATTTAACATGATTCAAATGGGGCTTGTGCGTTACCCAAACCGCTGGTTTGATGTTGCTATCTGACTCACTATACAACAGGCGCCGTACAAAGATTAAACAAATTTGTACCATATAGTTAGCTTTATTGTACAAAGTAACTAATAGTAGGTAGCCGATAGTACCATATAACTACACACATCAAAAGTGTCTAGGGATCAACATATATTTTTGCAATAACTTTTCTCCTGATTGATATTAATTAAAATTTTCTTTAAGGATTCATCAAATAAAGTGTTTTCGTTTGTCACAGTAACGATAAACCAAGTCACCTTTGCATTAATAAAGAAATTTGCCATTTTCCTAATAAAGGGATATTTGACATTTGAACGACTAACACAAAAGTTCGAAAAAAAGACTGAAATAACAGTTTTCTCTAAAATTTCATTGGGTAACTTAAACAATTAATAATCCGTGTTTCTACCGCGAACACTAACAACACAAGAACATCGGTTTGGCATACTCAAAATGAGTTCATCCAAATCACGCTGTGGAATGGCCGCCCATGTTCGTTGCAACAACAAAAAAAGGTCTTCTTGCGACTGGATACCCTCCATATTCGGCAGAGCTCTTCTCTGTAGCATATCCCATGCATGCTCAATCGGGTTCAAGTCTGGGGACTGAGCAGGCCAGGGCAGGACATTGATGTTAGCTGCGGCGAGAGTCTGTCTTACAACTCTTGCGGTGTGCGGTCGTGCATTTTCATGCATTAACTGAAATAAGGGACCGATTTGCACTTGTAGAGGAACGGTGACGTCTGATACAATCGTCTCAGCATAAATTTGAGCGTTGAGGTTGCCTCTGATCCAAATCAACTCAGTTCTTCCGCCGATCCAAATACCCGCCCATACCATGATGGTTCCACCACTATAAGGATGGACTTCCTGGCAGGATTTTAATCGCTGTTGGCGTCCAGGGGTTCTCCAGTGTCGTATACGTCTTGTATCCGGTCTCATACCAAAACGAGACTCATCAGAAAAGCACACGAAACGCCATTGTTCTTCTGCCCAATTTCTGTGTTCAAGAGCCCATTGATATCGAATCCTACGATTGTGCATTGCTATAGGTGGTACCCGTAGCGGTCTTCGGGAATGAAGGTTCACTTCATGCAAGCGGTTTCTGACTGTTTGGTCGCTAATTAAGTTCCCTGAAGAGTGATGAAGCCTCACGGCTAACATCATGGCGGTTATTGTTGGAGCTCTTCGAGTTAAGATTTGAATGTATCGGTCTTGTCTCCGTGTGGTGCAGCGATACCGTCCTCCATGGCGCTCAGCCACGGTACCAGTGCTTCGGTAACGTATCCAAAGTCGACTGATAACACTCTGACTTGTATTCAGAGCTAAAGCCACAGTACGTTGCCGGGAACCAGCTTCTATCATTCCCACGGCTCTGAGCATTTCATCCCTGCTTAAATGACGTCGCCGCTCCATAATAACGTTGGTTTTAATCAGTAGTAGGGAAACAGTAGCACTAATAATGTCTTCAATGCGTTGTATGTTTTTATAGGGAAAATATTGACAGCTGATTTTCATCTTTTACTCGAATTTGATTCACAGTTCCTGATTCAAATTATGAAATGCACCAAAAAGGATCCATATAAATTTATAAAATCATAAATTTATTACAAAGCCACATCTCAATCTCAAGAAATCCGCATAAAAATGCTTGATCCCTAGACACTTTTGATGTGTGTATATAGTACTATCTGCCCTTTTTACCACTTTTTTGCGGCTGGGAAATCATCATATGACCTCTCCCGTTCTGCGCAGAGCGGAAGGGCGTGTGAGCCTTTTACTGACTAAAACCTACCCGTGTTTCTTCATTTGCCTGTGCGCCAGGACCACGGTTTACTTTTTAACCAACCCGCAACCTGACCCAAACGGTTGGTTTTGATCTGGCTATCTGACTCACTATATACGAGGCGCCGTCGTACAATGATCAAACTTTGTACCACACATTTCATCATCATCATCTCAGCGTTAATCCCAGTCGTATCTGAAGCCTTTTTCCAGCTCTGGAGTCTGGGGTCCGCTTTACCAGTCTAACTGCTGATTTTGGCGAAACTTCGACATTTTCCGTGAAGCGACTGCCGTCTGACCTCCACAACCCGGAGGCGATATCGAACCACTGCAGCTAGACCAATTGTTGGACTTTGAGGGCTCCAACAACCCGTTACGACTGCCACTAGATATTCGTATGGCAACCGGGACCAACGGCTTAACGTGCTTTCCGAAGCACGACCAGACCAGTGCAAATATTCATATTCATACATACAAATATTTGCACTGCGCGGGGATCGAACCCGCGCCTCCTTGCGCAGCGGCCGCGTTCGCTACCGCTACGCTACAGAGGCTGTCACCATACATTTATATGGTACTATCTAAACTATTTACTACTTTTTTGCGGATGGGTAACTATCAAATGACTTCTCCAGCTCTGGGTGGGGCGGAAGGGCGTGTCACATTTTTACTGACTAAAACCCATCCGTGTTCCTTCACTTGCCTGTGCGCCAGGGTTCACGGTACCTCTTTCGAATCATCTGCGGCCAACTTTGTACTGCCTCAGAAGCAATATAGCCGTTACACACAAAATACATGAGAAAATTTATGATCTAAAATTTTATTTCCGTGACTAGTCTTACCTACCATTGAGTTGTGGAGGTCAGTTAGATAGTCGTTCAAAGTAAAATACCTACCTACTGATAATATTCAGCTGCTTACGGTTAGACTGGAAGCCGACCTCAACATGATTATGAAAGGGCTAGGCAGGTGATGATTTATTTGTATAAAAAAATCGGTTTTAATTTTTTTGTATAACTGATTATTTTACTATTTCAATTGACTGTTAACACCTTTTAACCGATGTACTGTTTAATGTGATGGCCAAGTAGCTCAAGTCATTATATTCCTAATACCCATTCCTGAAAGCTCTAATTACTCAGGAGTCTGGAGTTGTCATATTTTTACAGCAAAAATCTAAATTCATAATTCATTAATCTATGTTAAATGTTTGTAGCTAATTATGTTGTTGGCTTGTTTCGCGCTTTGGTATACAGGGTGTATCTGACATCGTAACGCAAATTTCGCGAAAAGGCTAGACCACATGCCACTAACAAAATTATGATAGTCATTTATGTCGTTAATGAGCGGTTACATAAATAACAGTGTTTAAAAAATGTGTTGGTTAGGCTTTTGAATGTTGCAAGCGTGCCGCCGTGCGTGTTTATAGGTCTGACGTTGACCAATGCGAACTCTATTAAATCAGCTGATAGGATAGTTTTTCTAGTATTGTTCACATTGCGATTTTTTGTGTAATAAACGAATTAATTAATTTTTACTTTAAAATCTTATTGGGTTATAAAATATAGCATTTTAATTTATTTTATAGTCTAAAGTGAGGTAAACTGCATTTCTTTTTAAATCGGGAAAAAGCCGACGCATAATTCCACCGCTGGGGGGTTCAGAATCATGTACTGGATCCATGGTACTTGTTTGTGCGTCGATGTCAGATACACTCTTTATACAGTGTGTGCGGTAAGCAAATGATAATAATATAAATCAATAAACAAATCACCAAAGACTGTCTAAGATACGGAAGAGCGACTCCCACTTATAACTTTAACAGCTCCATAGTAAAACAAAATATAAATTACATCACGTTACAATATAATTATAGGTTATCTTGCTCAACATCCAATTTGGGGTTTCACTTTTAAAAGATTTTCCCCGCAATTTAATAATTTCCTGAGTCACAGTGAAAGTATTATGCTAATCCGAGCAGAAACCACTAAATCGCGGCCTTTGTTAAAATATATAAAATTGTTAATCATCGCAAATTGGTGCGTTTACCTTATTCGAATTGAGGTTTCTAAAGATTAAATTTAATGGACTGGTTATCGGTGACTTTACCTTTTATGAGACTTCTTTGTGCATACATTTATGGAAATATTGTATTAATTTGTAAATCGGTACTAAACTAACTGACCAATAATAAGCGCTGATTCTCTGATTCACAATCTAAACTAATTTTAAGCTCAGTGCATCGTTTTTTTTGTATTTCATTAAGAAAAGGATAGAAGATACCATTTTACTTTAACCTGGAAGTAAGTACAGGAAGAATTTTGACCGAAACAACGATTTCTGACCTAATGGCAGACAAACACTCCAGGCCGTGTCTGGAGCGGTTTTGCCTCTTCTTCTTCTTCTTCAGCCTATGGAAGTCCACTGCTGGACAAAGGCCTCCCCCAAGGCTTTCCACGCTGACCGGTCTTGTGCTGCCCGCATCCATCGGCTTCCCGCGACCTTCACCAGGTCATCGGTCCACCTTGTTGGGGGCCTCCCTACGCTGCGCCTTCCAGTACGTGGTAGCCACTCCAGAACCTTACTGCCCCATCGGCCATCGGTTCTACGAGCAATTTGCCCTGCCCACTGCCACTTAAGTTTAGCGACTTGCAGAGCTATGTCGGTGACTTTGGTTCTTCTGCGGATCTCCTCATTTCTGATTCGATCACGCAGAGAAACTCCGAGCATAGCTCTTTCCATTGCCCTTTGCGTGACTCTGAGCCTTCGTATGAGGCCCATTGTTTTGCCTCAAAGTGCATTGACAGGAACAAAACGAGGGGCGGTGCAACCCAGCAATTGTCGTCGGCAAGAACTGCCAATAGGTAGGTTGTAACATAAGTAGAACGAATTTATATTACCCGGGAGGGTCTTTAGATCAATCTCCTTTTGGCGCAGCATCGTTGATCGTGTTGTTGGGTTTAACATTGCATCACCTCGCTCAACTGCCGTCTTCCTTCCTATTCGCTCAGTTTTTCTGAGTGAATAGGCTCTTAATAAACTAGCGCGCTTTACCATCAACGATCGCATCACTGCTTACCATCAGGCGCGATTGCGGTCAAGCGCTAGTTTATAATTATTAAAAAAAAACTTCGACTATTAGTCTTTACATAACAGTAAAGTTATATGCTGAAAATAATATACAACTCATTCTTTCATCTCCATACTTTCGTTACCCGGTATTGAATTGCAAACCACAAAATGGTCACCCACACAATTTAAAACCTACTTTTTATTTCGTACATAGCGTATAGCCAGATTATATTATAAATCTTCATATGAATCAGAATGAGTTCACTGATCACAATGCACAGCCTCAAATAAAGTTTATTGACCCTGACGCTCTTTGTGATATAATATACCTACGTCGAAAAATAAAAAGAATAACAATGAATTTAAGTCCCATGATGAGAGCCCTTTTATTTCCAACAACCTTTAGATTTATTTTCTCTTATAACTAGATATCTATTACTACTCCATTATTGGAACCCCACGATGGGTAAAGGCCTCCTCTAGCTTCTTCCACAATTTTCTATTCCTTTCTTTTCCTCTCCAATTTTTTCCTGCTACTAAAATTATGTCGTCGATTCACCTGTTTCTTCGATAACCTCTTTTTCTTTTTCCCGCAGGTCCTTTCCGTGTTGTAGTTTCTACCGTCCAGATGAACAGTCTCACAGTATGGCACGCAAAAATGGCGATGGGCTGGACATATAGCGAGATCACAGACAATAGTTTTTCAGCATCTCGTCGTGAATACCGAAGGGAACGAGATGACGAAAGTCGAAATAAATATCCCTCAGTGACATTTATTCAAAGGTCCTTTCCTCCGAAATGCACGCGCATATAATACATTGTGTATCTCGCTATAAGTCCAACCCATCCACATTTTTGTGTGCGAGGCTGATACTTAACATAAATCAAAAAGATGTATTACCAGCCCCCTATTATTGCGGTACACACTCATAATTATGATCAATCTTCAGCCCTTATGTCATTTTATTTGTGGTTGGTGCAACATGTCTTTATCTTCCATACTTCTCTATTAGTCTGCATCTCCTTAATCACCCCCTTCTTAACCATATCATCATTCACACATTCCATCCATCGTTTCTTTGGTCTTACCCTACTCTTATAGCTGTAGCTGTACCTACAAACGCCACATGGAACAACGCGTCGTACTGACGTCACACGAATTCTACATCTCGCAATCAGAGTTTACCGTGTAACTAGCATACATACAACTTCCCAATTTCTAGCATGAGGAAAGTGCCTACCAGACATAACACCCGTCTGGTCGGAGGGTCCATCCTTTTCTATGGAGGATGGGTGAACTTTACTCCTTGTTCCTCATATCTCCACATAGCCATCGAAATTCATACTCAAAACTCTCCTCAGAATATTTTCCTCATTTCTCTGTGATATGCTGCCCATACCATGACAACGATTACTCTCAATTCGAATAATTTTTAAGCATGTTGCAAATTTATCGCTACATATGTTCTAAACATGTTTTTGCTCAACAACGTTAACAAAGCAATGAAACTGTAGTGTTACGCTGCTTCATCGCCTGAATATTTGCTTTTATATATACCTTCTGATCCACCCTTGCGTAAATCAAAATCTGAATCATTTTAAAGGATAGTGCTATTCTATCTTTATAATTGTTAGAAAATATCTGCTCAACAACGCAAATTACGCAAACAATGTTGGTGGACTATCGAAATGAAAGCCATTGCTACTGTTAGCCATAATATTTCTAGCCTTTTCTCAACAATATTAGGGTCGGCTTTCAGCCGTACGGCTGAGTAGCTAAAAGTGACAGAACTTTTATTATCTAACTACCCTCCAAGCTCTGTTGTATGTACACACACCATTGCATGAGCATAAAATATCTTGAAACTTGGAGTCTCGTCTTCCATTAGTCTTTTTCTGCCATTCGTCTGCACTAGCTGCCATCTCAGTAATCACTGTTTCTAAGCTACCAATCATCAGACGCATCGTTCCACCAAGCGTCACATCGTAATCAATCCATTAGTGTATTGGTAAAAAGCGGAATCGACTACCAGATGTAGATACAGACAGATAAAGAAAGAAAGAAAATCATTTATTTGCAATAAACATGACGCAAGAGTTTACAAAAACATAAAAAATAAGAAATAGTTGAGCGAAACATGCGTCAATCCACGCAAAACGACTGTCGCTCAGCAATATGCTGCGACTCTATGCAAAAACAGAGCCCAGCGCTGGTTTTCAGCGACAGCCGGCGTCGACGTACAGATGCAACAAACAATTAAAAGCAGCACCAAACCAGTACACACAACAGTACAGTAAATACAGTAAAAATAAAAAACTTAATAATAAAAAGATATAAAAAGTAAATCCAATTGTAAATCGTGAGAGTACAGCTTAAACAAACACAAACAAAAATTTAAGCAAATAAAATACGGGATATATAAAAACTACGAGAATATCATCCTCAAAAATGACATACATCTGGTTCCGATTTGAAATTCAGCATTTCCTAACATAGTCTGTGGCTCTGTGATTTGTGGTTTGTCGCACGCGCATCCAAGCCAACACGAATCAATGTTTACATTGATATTACCATTTATTAATAATTTGTATTAGAATTAATTATTACCACACAATTGAGTTAAAAAATGCTCCATACGTATAATGTTGTATATATATTGTTCTTGTTAGTAAGCCTCCGACGTTTTGTAGGACATGAACAACAATTATGTAAGTGATAACATGAAACGAAATTAGCAAAGAGCCAGCAAACAATACGTTAATGCAAATTCCAAAGCCTGATAATAACTTTGTCCCTATTTCTGTAACTGATGTTAGGCCTGCAGACCGCTTAGTCGAATTATAATCAAGTACCGTATCTGTCTCATACTGCATTGAATCAGAAATTACTTCACCGCCAAATATATCACTAATATATTCATTAATAACCAACTCTATTACCGTATCCCTAAGTTGAATTTGGGCTCAAATCTCATTAACATCAAATACATATCACACTATCAAACCCCAAATATCAACTCTAACCACCTCAACCCAAGGTGTAATTTACATTCAGTAGCCTCTGAGTCACAAGATAACAGTAGACTACATGAACAATGAGATACCGACATGAAAAAAACACTCTTTTTAGGTCATGATCTCGATTTGGAACTATGTTAATTTGTGTCTCATTTGAATACCTTATGGTAGTATGATTTGGATTTTCGGTCATGGTTATGGCGCCTACATCTGTTTCTTTTGCATGGGTGGTTTTTGATCCTAATTCAGGGTCACTTTCTGTAAGGACTTGTTTTTCCGACTTGTCTTTTGGTCACTTCTCTTCACAAGACTGTGCGCACTTGCCTTGCCCTATCGAGATCGTCACTGCGTTTACTCTCACCTTAGCACTTCAAACAATCAATTAAGCGACGATTATCATTCAACCATTGTAATTTATTGCATGTACTACAGAGACAGTTGTTTGTGATTAATTCTCCATTTCTTACCAACCGCACAATAACGCCTTAGATCTGAAATGGAAATATATGCGGAGGCACCAAAAGACACTTTTCAGGATCAAAGGATCTAGTTATAGATCAGATAGGTTTCAAGTACGACAAAAATCTAACACTTAGAAGGAAACCTGTCCCATTAAAAGATCTAGATAATTTTAGAAAAGAAACAAGTGCAAGAGGAGAAATGGAAGATTGATCTTTCAGGCATATTTCGTCGAATTACGGACACCAATTATAGTGCAATGTCCGATAACGTAGTCCACTAACCCCAATTATTTTATCAGAATATTTATAAATCTGAAGAGCTGTATCAGTAGCAATTAGGTTTACAAGTGATTTGCATAAGTACGTTATCAATGGCGAAAACAAATCGTTTACGAATTATTTGATATGTTAGGTCATGTAAATATGGCTACTTCATAATCTATAATGTTACCACTCCTGGAAGTCCTGGGACACAGGCCTCCTCTCAGTAAGATGGATATGGCTACTTTTGACTATTCAATTCAAAACACATTAAATAAGCCTTTAATATGACATAGATTTTCCGGAAAATCTCTACTACTTTACCAGTTACCAATTAGTTTACAATACATAATATAACATAACGGTGACCAGAGTCACCGACATAGCTGAGAGGATTAGCTGAAATGGCTATGTGCTGGTCACATATGCCGCAGGAACGACAACCGTCGGGGTAAACGAGTCCTCGAGTGCAGACCGCGTCTCGGCAAATGTAGCGTAGGACGCGAGATGGAGCGACGACATCAAAAAGGTGGCTGATAGTAGCTGGCGGAGAACTGCTCAGGATCGAGCTTGTTGGCGTGCCATGGAGGAGGCTTACGTCCAGCAGTGGACGAGTAGAGGCTGATGATGATGATGATGATGACATAACATTAATAGCTTATAATATTCCCAGTCTTGGGACACAGCCCTCCTCTCGGCGAGAGGCAGTGGGCCGTAACATACCAAGCATGCCGAAGTTTGGCCTCTAGGACATGCCAGTTTCCTTGTGGAGTTGGAACCGACGACGTGCAAGCGTGGTGATTACGCTCAATCCTTTCTCTGTATGAGAGGAGACCTGTGCCCAGCAGTGGGATGATAAAAAGGTTGATGATGATGATGATGATGAACCGACGACTCATAAGTCGCGGCAGATACCACTAGGCTACCGCTGCTGCATTAGTTTAACAATTTTGCTTTAAATAATGAGAAAGAATATCTTTAAAGAAGATAAGGAGAATAAATATTTGGGATGCATCTGCGCGTTTGACTCACCGATTGGCCCGCTTCAAGGTCGTAAGAACTCTCAACCAATGAGAGCGCCAAACGCGCTCGATATCGACGATCGAGTCTCGTAATGTAAACAAACTCATGGTAGCTACACTGCTCCTTACCTGGCGGCGAGCTGCCCACTGCCCGCCCCCCAAATCTTAACAGGCAATCTTAATTGTCATTGTTATTTATGTTACATTAACAACATTTAACTTACCCACATAAGTGAGCGCGACCTTAACACGATAACATATTCAGTAAACTCAACCTGTTTCTCTGCTCTAATTAGAAATGACTCAATAGCCAAACATGCTGTTATCTTATCTACACGAGATGTGTATGCAAAGAGTCCTTACTTGTACTAAAGTATTTCCATTGTATGGTATTTGCCGGTACTCGGAGAAATTTATTTATGGCGATGTACTCATTTCGTGAAATCTAACTTTGTTATATGTCATTTGTTGATTCATTGATCAGTTGATTCTATAAAAATCATCATTTTCAAATTAAGGTGACGTAAGCTGCCTGTACTTAGAAGCTGGACTTTAAGTCTGAAATCGCCAACCCGCATTGAGCAAGAGTGGTGATTACGCTCAATCCTTCTCTGTATGAGAGGAGACCTGTCACCAGCAGTGGGACGATAAAGAGGTTGATGATGGAAGCTGTCTATAACCAATCCCTTACCATTACCTGAAATTTCATCTCGGTGGTAGGCCATAAGATTGGCTGCCGGCAGAAATTACCACCTATCTGACAAAATCTTGCCGCCAAGCAATTCGTCATGTTCAGGCATGATGTCTGGTGAATCCGTACGTAGGACGGGTCGGAGCAGTTGTGTTGTGTCGGGAGTTTGGTCGTGGAGGGTCTCCAGATCAATCTCCCTCTGGCGCAGCATCGTTGGTCGTATTGTTGGGTTTAACATTGCATCACCTCGCTCAACTGCCGTCTTCCTCCCCATTCACTCAGTTTTTTTTGAGTTTAGGCTCTTTATAAACTAGCGCGCTTTACCATCAACGATTGCATTACTGCTCACCATCAAATTTTTTGTGTGAAATTGTTACAGATTCACACTACTAATGTTGAGTCATGTTCATCAGTAAGTTTTAGGGAACTTTTGTCCTCTTGGTTCTCGGAGGAATATTGAGGTTTTTAGTCGGTAGGAGTCCTACATAACCTTCCTTTATGGATGGCTCTTAGATACCCTCCGTATCTAAGAGGATATTTTACCCACGAAAAAAAAAGGTTATCTTTGTTCCAAAAATTAACTACGTTTTCAGTCACCTCTGTGCATTTAAAACAAACTAAAATTGACTAACTGATACGCTACCATTACAAGTGTGCAACTGTGTACGTTAGTAGATTTATAATGTAACCAAAATTTTCAACACATAACATTAAAGATTCAGTTAATGCATAACATGTTTGGAAATGTTGTGGAATCAACAATATATTGGTCGATAATCATGCTTCTCTACTCAATAAAAAGATATGATCCTTGCTTAACTCATAAAGATTCAGGGTAGGCACCAGTTTCCTTATTTCATGGCGATAACAATAAAAATAATGCCTTAAGACAACTTAGTAATGCCACGATTACGACTAGAGTGTATATTATGGTTATTTATACCTCTCGATTAACATCTTTATATGATGATTTATACATATGCTATTAACATCTTATTTGTGTGTGCAGAAAGTATACTTGTTTTCTATGTGTATATTAGAAGTTAGAAGTTTCCACCTACCAGGCAAAGTCTTGCCGCTAAGCGATTCGTCGTACAAGCAGCTGAGCAGTTGTGTTGCGATATGTGCCGGGTACGGTGCGCCAAATGTTGTGTCGGGAGTTTAGTCGTGGAGGGTCTCCAGATCAATCTCCCTCTGGCACAGCACCGTTGGTCGTGTTATTGGGATTAACATTGCATCACCTCGGTCAACTGCCATCTTATTCACTAATTTTGTTGAATGAATAGGCTTTTAATAAACTAACGCCCTTTACCATCAACGATTGTATCACTGCTTACCATCAGGCGGGATTGCGGTCAAAAATAACTACATATATTGTCTCTGCCGGTTTGTTTACCCACATCACATATCCCTTTAAAAAACCAGGATTTAAACCATTATTCACAGCACCCATCCTTATTAACAAATCACCCTATTACTTACCAAGTAAACGCTAACCGCAAGCACTAGAGCCTAAACGATAAAACCTCTAACATTACGCTCATTCGATACCTGACTGTAATAAGATACTGTAGCAGTGCAGGGTTGGGTTACCGCGCCTTATGACATCAGATACCTGGTTATGTCTGTTGCGTTATTGATATTGGTTGTCTGTGAGTGAAGGATGGGTTTCAGATTTTTTAATTATTGAGGACCAGGATACACGGTATCATCATCATCTCAACGTTAAACCCCAGTCGCATCTGAAGCTTTTCAGCTTAGGGTTGGGGGTCAGCTTAACCAATCCACCTGTTGATTTTGGCTAAACTTCGATATTTTCCATAAAGCGACTGCCGTCTGACCTCCACAACCCCAAGCCGATATCGAAGCATTGCAGTTAGACCAATTGTTTTTTCTTTTGAGGGCCCCAACAACCCGTAACGGCTGCCAATAGATTTTGGTATGGCAACGGCTTAACGTGCTTTCCGAGGCACGATCAGACCAGTGCAATTATTCATATTCATGCATACAAATGCGCGGGGATCGAATCCACGCCTCCTTGCGCAGCGGCCGCGTTCGCTACCACTACGCCACGAAGGCTGTCAAAGAATACATTGCATGACAACAATAGAGCCCCTTTTTACCCTTGAGTTAACCGCAAGTCACATATTTCTCTATGAAAGAATTGATCGGATGATAGTGAGACCATTCAACAAAATGGGTTAAGGTCGTCTTCGTTCAATGATTGTATCTAATATTGCAGGACTGACTGCAACAAACTGAAGTTCCCACTTAGATCTGGTAGTAACCGGTTATGATATAGCCAATTGGTAGGTAAATAAAACTGTATCAATGCGGGCGAAAGACTGGTGTTAAGAGTTGAGGAGCTTTTCAGATGATTAAGACTGATGTTCAGAGTTGAGAAGCTGTTCAAACGATAAAGACTGATGTGAAGAGTTTGGAGCTGTTCAGACTATAAAGACTGATGTTAAGAGGTACGAAACAACTACTTGATCAACCACTTGTAGGTCATATACATAAGTATTTGTTTATTCTGTGCGCAAATACAATTTGATTACGTGGATTATTTGTTACTGGAAGCTATCTGTTCCGAGTTCATTATCAAAGGAGATTTACATTAGGTGCAAACATGAAGAGGCATTACTACGTGTAAGCCTTCTTTTTCTTGTTCCGTACCCAAAGAGTGAAATGGGGCATAATTGCTGAGATTAGTTTAATATCTTTCTTTCTTTTAAAAAAATCTTTGTCTGTCGCCAGGCTGTATCTTATAAACTTAAATTCCAACTAATTAATTCAATAAAATGAGAGGGAGGCCCCGGGTTCGATTTCCGGCCAAGTCATGATGGAAAACGATCTTTTCCTGATTGGCCTGGGTCTTGGATGTTTATCTATATAATATGTATCTATTATAAATATAGTATCGTTCAGTTAGTATCCCATAACACAAGTCTCGAACTTACTTTCGGGCTAGCTCAATCTGTGTAAATTTGTCCGTATATATATATTTACTTGAATAGATTGCAAAGTTTCATCATCAAGTTCTTTTTTTTGTATAGATAATGTTACCGAACTTGTTTCGCGCGAGTCCGACTCACACTTGGCCGGTATTTTTACTAATGTGGTCTTCAAACTAATAGAAATGTAAGATTGTAATCTTTTTTCTAGAAATCTTAATCAATAGCTTGTCTTTATAGTGGGTTTATCACACTTGCCACACTACCTCATGTGAATGTTTAACGAAAGCGGTTCGAAATTATGATCCGACAATTTAACTCATTAGCAGATGGGCTATTTCGAAACAGGAACTCATTAATTACTTAGCTAGTTAATCCTTATCTGACAGCGGATGTCATCCTGCTACTGTCTTAAAAAGTCCTGAAACCTTTTTGGTAAACCACAAGGCAGAAAATAAACTATATTTACAAAACGACACGCGAGCTTGTCTGCAGCTATTCCTGTTGAACAATACCATATTAATGAAAAACAAACAAAATTACACCTTAAAACTATTGAAAAAGGACCAAAACCAACCGCAAAACACATTGACTCACCCATCTTAATGTTTACTTAGTGAAAACGTTGCCACACAAACTTCAACCTTACTAGAAAGCCTTAAAGGTGTGGCTAAATATAGTTCCTTACACCAGTATACCGTTAAAGGGACAGACGGATAACATTAGACTTAGTTTAGTGATTGATGGTGAACAGAAAGGGATTGGAACCTGGGATTCATCATCTTAGTGGCAGTTTCTTGGGCTTTGTTTATTGACATTACCGCTTTATTTAAAGAATAGCTTATTATATCAGAATCCAGGGCACATATGTATATTTTTATAATTATATACGAAAAAACAATAAATAAGAAATAGTTGAGGGAAACATGCGTCGCACGCAAAACGGCTGTCGCTCAACATTATGCTGCGACTCCATGCAAACACAGAGACGACAACCGACGCCGACGTAAAGACGTTACCCGAAGTAACAATTACAAGGGAGCAAAGCAAGGGCTTAACACTATTGCCAGATCACTCTAAGGTTAACACAACTATCACGATGAGATTTTTATATAATAAACTACCTAAGCTCCGCGGTCTCACCCCCGTAAGTAGTAGTAATATAAAAAATAGATAAAAACCTTCTCTTATGCCTAACGAATATATATGCGAAATTTCATTAAAATCTGTTGAGCCGTTTTGGAGGAGTTCGAAGACAAACAGTGTGACAGGAAAATTTAATATAATAGATGTCTGATCACTAGAATTCTTTATCTGCTCCCTACACCTTGAATTTTTAGACTCTGCTATGTAATTACAGTGCCACAGAACTGAGTATAAGGCTTTTTGAACTCTACTTTACCGACGTTAAGCACTTTTGTTGATCCTGGGCAGTTCTCCGCCAGCCGCTACTAGCCATCTTTTTAATGTCGTCGCTCCATCTCGCCCAAGGGCGCCCTACGCTACGTTTTCCGAGACGCGGTCTCCTCTCGAGGACTCGTTTACCCAAGGATTCAGCTTGTTGGCGTGCTATGAAAGAGGCCTATGTCCAGCAGTGGACGAGGAGAGGCTGAAGATAAAGCACTTTTGTTGGATGGGGGAAAGCATTGAATTCGCGTGAGCGTGACCGACCCATCACCGTGATCGCTACAGCGAAATATACATATGTGTAGTGTATATGTTTACCTAGTGTATATAATGGTATAGATTGCCAACTACAGTGCCAAAGCTAATTAACTCGAAATAAAGTAAACAGCACTCCTGCAAAAGGGCCCAACTAGAACAAAAACAAAATGCGCACGCGCACGATGCGCGGGCGCCTCTCGAAATAGATTGTCGCTTCCTCCTGCACCATATTAATTTTCACGTGAATCAGTAAGTTGTTTGAATTCGCTAGTGAGTCAAAGATTTTCTTTTCGTAGATTTTCGCACTTATGATTTATCGTTATTTATCACTAGCGGCCACTCGCGACTTCGTTCGCGTGGATTTAGTTTAGAACATTTTATTTTAACCTGAAAAGAGTCGATTTCTATTTTTCTATTATTTGCACAATGGATCGCTCACAATGGGCCTCATACGAAGGCTCAGAGTCACACAAAGGGCAATGGAAGGAGTTATGCTCTCAGTTTCTCTGCGTGATCGAATCAGAAATGAGGAGATCCGCAGAAGAACCAAAATCACCGACATAGCTCTGCGAGTCGCTAAACTTAAGTGGCAGTGGGCAGGGCACATTGCTCGTAGAACCGATGGCCGATGGGGCCGTAAGGTTCTGGAGTGGCGGCCACGTACTGGAAGACGCAGCGTAGGGAGGCCCCCAACGAGGTGGACCTATGACCTGGTGAAGGTCGCGGGAAGACGATGGATGCGGGCAGGACAAGACCGGTCAGCGTAAAAAGCCTTGGAGGAGGCCTTTGTCCAGCGGTGGACATCCATAGGCTGAAGAAGATGCTGCATCTTGTATCACTGGAAGCCAACCGCGACACGGGATAAGCTTAGGCAGATTAATTATGATACAGTTTGATTTTAAAAATATTGTAAGTGGGCTGTATAGGTGGAACATTTGTATCTATATGAATAAATACTCCATACGGTCTAGAACAAAAAAATTAGTCGTGCTACCTGGCGCCAATGAAAAGCTATGTAAAAAGCCCTGGCGCCAGTGATAGCATGCCAAGACTGCCAACTCCTCAGCTGCCATTGCAGGTCACAATGATAGTTTTCTTGGCTGAGTTTCAATAATCCAATATTGCTATATAAGCGCCATCTCCACTTGACATAGATTGTTCTGATGACCAGTTTTACGCATATGCTCCTATGACCTCACAAGATATAAAAACGTTCAATGTAACATCGTAAGTTTTTTTTTAAATTATTATTATTGTTTATGTACACTCAACCTCTTGATCAATGGCCTCTGCGGAATAGATGCCACAATTTTGCCAATAACACATGTAACAAATTATAGAAATTCTTTGAAAATTTTATTTCACAATATGGCCAATGACGGTTGAAAAAAATGGCCGCGTGAACCGTCTATGAGGGAGGTTTGAGGCAAAGTCATGATGTGGCCACTATGCTGCTATGTTCTTTATGAATTATTTACTGAATGCATTGTTTACTTCATAAATCACGCGCATTTATTTAATAAACGATACTATAAATAATTTTACAAGTCCAATGAAAAATGCGCGTGGCACTCACTCATCTTAGCTTTCCCGTCAAAAACTCTTATGTACACTCTTGCTTCTCCAATCCACTTTTGACATTGGCAGAATAGTCGACATCGACTTCGTCTGTGGAGAATAGAATAGAATATGCTCCTATCAAACTTAAAAATATCAAGAAAATGATGCTGACAGAAATCCACACTTCTTTTATCATCTGTGGGTACTGGGTTGTTATTGATCTGTACCATCATTAATTTATTACACACATACAGCTATATCTACATTTTCCAATTCATTAATGTTATAACGGCTATTGCTACGGAATTAATAAAATTAATACCAACTCTATAGCTCATATGCATATAAGTTCAACACCCGAACTTAGAATGAATGAAAACATGATTTGACAGATGCCTCTAATCCCAACATTCTTATTCTATGATGGATATAGAGCGTATACTTCTAGAATTAATCATACATACGCTCTTCGCTCTTTGAAAAAAGAGGCGTGTCTTTTGTGAAACTAGAAATTCTAGCTCAGTAGCTAGCTATTTCTCCATGAGGGTAACTTTTCCCTCAGGTTTGAAGAAAGTTTCATGTAATAATCAACATACTTATTTTTAAGTATTTTTAATTAACTATGGTCTTGAAATCACAGACAACAGTAGACTAATGACCGTTTAACTCACCTCAACATACCTTCAACACCTGTTACATATTAAATTGCAAACCTGTCTCCCCCAGCTTCTCCAGCCACAAAAAGATCAAGACGCGTGCGGACGATGTGCAGGCGCCACTCGAAATAGAATGTCGCTCCCTTCCCATGTAACGCTGTACTTCCTAGGGATTTTACTGGCAAATAAAATGGCCTGCCATTTATTTTCGGCCGTTTTTAAGAAGCTTTCTAAATCACATCGTTGTGCAGTGGTGTTTGTAATTGTGAAAAAACAAGCAACGCTTGCGCAATTTCGGGTCAGGAATTTAATAATGTACTTGAATGTAAAACATTTAAAAACATATACTAAGCAAAAGACCATAATAAAACGAGTTCTTGCACGCTCAAAAGGTTTCCGTACCAGTTCTCTGTCTGTCAATATTTATAGACAATCAACTTAGCCCCATCGTCAACCATAACATGACTTCACCCATTGCTGCACAGACCTCTTTCCAAGCTTCCATGTCAGTCACACCAAGTTTCTCATCACAAGCCTAGAGTAGCCAACCTTTCGGTGTTCTATAGAATGCATTTTGGGGAGTGTGCGAGGGAATTGCATGATTCCATTCCCCCATCTCTGTTTCACCATCGAACGACCCGTCGTACGGGGAGTTGCCACCCAGACGTTGTTAACACCACTACGATCCGGACCAAGCGTTTCGCCTCCTGTGACTCTGACTGGAGCAATTTGCCAGCGGCGGTGTTTCCGTCGGACAACAATTTGAGTGTCTTCAAGGCTAGAGTGAATTGGCTCTTAATGAACTAGTGCACTTTACCATCAACGATTACGTCACTGCTTACCATCAGGCGGGATTAACTAAAAAAAAAAAAAACTTAGGCTTGTATTATTGCCGTGGTAGTGGTTTTCGTTTATTAAACCTAGCAGTAGCAGTTTTGGTGGCTCTGTTGTACCTACTGTGACGTACGAGTTGCTAGTCGTAGGTTCAAACCCCAACCAAGCCCTTTACTTTCTGTAAATTAGTCCCATCACCACTGCTCTCAATACGGCGTAGGAAAACATTGTGATGAAAGCTGCATAACCTAGAATAAATAAATCGAAGATATGTGACATCTACCAATCCGAACTGGAACCACACGTAGTAGATCACAGTCCACTCTCTCTCGAAGTAGTTGGAACCCTTTGTTCCAGCAGTAGTAGGATATAAAAAGATTGATTATGAAGCTTACGAGCATATTCTATTACACCGATTCCCATTTCCGAACATAGGCTCGTCCAAAGTGAAACAAATCACTACCTTCTTAACCTGAGCATGGAACGCGTGAGTTTAATTAAGTCTTATATTGCAAGGGGTTGGCCGCAAAACGAACACTATTAAAGTGCACGCGTGGACCGGCGACCAGCGCGAGCGCATCGAGATCAACTATAAATAGAATGTCTCGCGTCGCTCTTCCTATAATTATGAGTTATGATCCCTTCATAGACAGCTTGTAATAAAAAATGGATAGTCAGTGAAGCAGTCAAATTTTATGATAGATTTAAGATCAAATTAAGACGACCAGCATGTTTGGTGTCACCTAAATAAAATTAGTGATGAATATTAAAAAAAAAAATAACCCGCTTTGACGTGATGGCGTCTCATAACATCAAGGCGGGCTGTCCCTGAATAAGATAGATTAGTATACTTTTAGACCTCCATACAAACGGCCATCGCTCTGTTGATCATATGCGAAACAGAGCCCCAGTGCTGGTTTCGCTGGTAGACGATAATCAAAACAAAGTAGGATTTATTCTACATAACATACCAAAAGAAGAGTTGAGTAATCAGCAAAAGGCGAGGCGTTATAACAAGCTAGAAAATACGAATAAGGCGTTAGACCTAAATACTTATTCTTATTAAGTAACTATTTATACTTATGCAGATGCAGCTTTCAACGATCCGAACGAAGCGTTTTGCCTCTTTTTTTATACTGCGTACATCGAGGAAATTTAACAATTTGCCAGCAGCGGTGTTTCTGTCGCATCGGAATACAATATAAGTGTCTTCAAGGCTAGACTGAATAGGCTCTTAATAAACTAGCGCACTTTACCATCAACGATTGCATAACTGCTTACCATCAAGCGGGATTGCGGTCAAGCTCTAGTATATAATTTATAAAAAAAAAACGATGTGAATACTGTGTTTTAAAATAATAATGATGCGAAGGCCGATACATACATGAACAACCGTCTTTTCATGGGGTTTTGCTAAAACTACAGAACTTACTACGATATTTATTCCTTGCATACTGCTTTTCCCTAATTTACTTTCATACATTAGCAGTGCGATATTTTAATGTGATTCTGTGACCATCTCACTGTAAAAACTTAGCTGAAATGAGATATAATTCCAGCGAATGTCCTAGCTATACCGGTATCTACAAAAATTCTACATCTTACAAGCAGAGTTTACAGTCCAACTAGCATACATACTACTTCCAAGTGCCCGCCAGACATAACAGTTAGAATGACACTATTGACAGCTTACTCTAAAGCCGCTTCCCCATCATTCACGGCACGGCGCCCTCACCGTACATCCTACACACCGAACATCAAATAGAAAGTACCGATACTCTATTCATGAGTAGTATCAATAAAAAAGTATCGTGCTCGTAACAGAATCGACACAAAAGTATCGACACCTCAAAGTGCCGAGTTCTTTTCTCAGGCAGGGCCTACGCCATAATTAGTTTGTCAATGTTAGTCAGTAAGTATCGTCTGTAGTTACATTCATTCAGTTAGAGTCTTAGACAAAGAGCTCGGAATTTCTCCGCGTGATCGAATCAGAAATATCCGCAGAAAAACCAAAGTCACCGACATAGCTCTTCGAGTCGCTAAACTTAAGTGGTAGTGGGCAGGGCACATTGCTCGTAGAACCGATGGCCGATGGGGCAGTAAGGTTCTGGAGTGGCGACCACGTACTGGAAGACGCAGCGTAGGGACCGATGACCTGGTGAAGGTCGCGGCAAGCCGATGGATGCGGGCGGCGCAAGACCGGTCAGCGTGGAAAGCTTTGGAGGAGGCCTTTCTCCAGCAGTGGACATCTATAGACTGAAGAAGAAGTTAGACAAAATGAAAAAATAACAAGTGGTACAGACGACAGGACATCACTCACTTCATCTGAATTTTCACGCCGAGATTTTTACAGAATCGATTCAGGTCGTGGATCCACTTCATCGGCTGTTTGCCCATAATTTTATCAGGTCGACGACGATCTCCAGTGCAACGCTGTATACATCCATATCCTTATTACACATAAACATTAATAAACCCTAAAGATTTATACAAAGCCTAAAACTTCCTTAGAATGGTCAATTTAAAAATATTGTTTATTTAGCTTGGATATGCGTAACGCCTTTCATCATATTCCTATACGCGCATATAATACCACAAACATCCGTTGGGATAATTCGTCAATAGTCGGAAACTCCTTGAATTAGCCAGATGTAGGAGCAATAAACACTGTTTAATACATTACTCGTAACTTTGCAATAAAAGCCACATTGAAAATAACTGTGTTATATTGGTAATTAGTTTTTTATAGCCTTACAGTTTTATTGTAGTGGCAGGTCGTTTGTGAATGGAAAATGGCTGTTTCAAGAGGTTTGTTAATCAATGTGTGTTTTGTTGTTGTATAACACAAATTCGTCAATAAGGAAGACATAGATTTATTAAATTTTAGGAACAGTTTTCTGTTTGGTTAACATCGATTGGTCTTTATCTTGCTGCGATCGAATATTAGATTTGCGGACTTTTGAAAATTGGCTAAGTGCGAATCGGACGCACGCGAAGGATGAAGGAGGATTACCATCTATAAAAATCACGTCCCTGAAATATTTATTAGTCTGTTTTTAGTATTTGTTGTTATATCGGCAACAAAAACACATTATCTGTGAAAATTTCAACTGTCTAGAATCTAGATGTCACGATTCATACAACCTGATAACAGACAGACGGGTAGTGGCGTCTTATCAATAGGGTTTATGGATTCATTACCAGAAGAGTATACACTATAATATATGTTTTAGGTACCTTAATAGGTGTAGTATGTTTAATTTAATGTTATAATTATTACCGATATAATTATCTCTTCGAATCGCTAAAATTAAGTAACACTGGTCGGGGCACATTGCTCGTAAAACTGATGGCCGATGGGGCAGTAAGGTTCTGGAGTGGCGGCCACGTACTGGAAGACGCAGCGTAGGGATGTTCCCAACAAGGTGGACCGATGACCTGGTGAAAGTCGCGGGAAGCCGATGGATGAGGGCAGCACAAGGACGGTTATCGTGGAAAACCTTGGGAAGGAATTTGTCCAGCAGTGGACCACTATTTATCTCTCCTTCCCGTTATTCCATCCAAAGGTTGTCTGTAAAAGATTGCTGTTAACGATAAGATCGCCTATCACAAAGATATAAAGATTTTTGTACTTATACTGGCGTACATAATAAAAAGTATTCTATTCTAATCTATAGATGATTCTCTTAAAATATTTCGTGTATACAGTATGTTACGAAAACCCTGTCCGACCCGTGAAGGTGTTGTTAGGTATCGATAACTGATTCTACTAATGCATACAAAACCGGGCTTTACTTAAAAAAAAAATCCCCCTAAAAAAAATAAATATTATTTTGCAAAAGGAGGTAACTTATTAAATGTGCGTTGACCACCCTTCGCCTGCCGACCGCGGGGGCGGGCGGCAGGACACGCGGCACGTGGTCGCATCGCTATTCGCTCATAATAATACCGGTGTTGTCACTTTTTAAAAATTACCAAATTTCGGGGAAATTGGAATTAATTCGTTGGAAAAAAAGATTATTTCAAAATTCATTTGTATTGGTACTATGATGAATACGTAAAATTTTATATTATATTTGGTCATGTGTTTACCTAACCTCTATTATCCTTATGGGTCGGACAGGGTTTTCGTAACATACTGTATATAGCTACACTTTATATTAATCATGACTTGGTTTAACCATGCAGAGAAACTTCAATTACTTTATTCATATTTTCCGCCTACGAAATTATATCGATAAAACAACAAGCCTCTTGTAGGAAGCACATCAGGCTAAAAGGTCACTACAGGCTGCCATAATCACCATTAATATGACAATCTTAATTGCAAATACAAGGAAACATTTAAATAAGACGTAGGTCCTTGTTTATCTTTGACGGCGTCGGAAAAAAATTGATTTATATGCTTGCCGGTTTTGCCGTGATGACGAGCAACCAATTCTCAATGACAATTTATTCTCAATTGTTTATTGCGTATCATAATGTATACAGTTGGTAGGGAAGTCAATATTTTAGTCATCGTCACTGTCGAGCACAGCATAGATCTGGTAGGAGAGAGCACAGTGAATGTTTTTGTGCTAAATTTTTTATATTATTTAGTAGTTTGCAAGTACCACCACACAAACATTACACGATAACACGATTTGGCAGGACTATATTAATATTTATCTTCTGTCGTTATCTTAATGAAATAGAAAGAAAAAGATATACAAAATATTTTGTAGTTTGTCATTATCATCATCTCAGCGTCAATCCCAGTCGCATCCGAAGCTTTTTCAGCTTTGGAGTCTGGGGTCCGCTTTACCAGTCTAACTGCTGATTTTGACTAACCTTAGATATTTTCCGTGAAGCGAATGTCGTCTGACCTCGACAACCCGAAGGCGATATCGAAGCGTTGCAGTTAGACCAATTGTTGGACTGTTGAGGGCTCTAACAACCCTTAACGACTGCCATTAGATGTTCGTATGGCAACCGGGACCAACGGCTTAACGTGTTTTCCGAGGCACGAGCGGACTAGTGCAAATATTCATATATTTGCACTGCGCGGGGATCGAACCCGCGCCTCCTCCGTGAACAAGGGAATCGGCTCCCATTATAAATTATATATAATATAAGAAACTGCTAATAGTGTTGCCTCGACTAGGTACTGTCGTCATACACCAACGCTGCCAAACTTCACTTAAAAATCTTTGTATTAAATACAGTATGAAATGAAACCGTATTAACCTGTACTTTGTCTAATTTCCAGGGTGGCGACGAATACTCCTCATCTGGTGAGCCTCGGAACAGGTCGGCTCAGCACCGCAGTTACCTTGCATCCTATCAAGCAAGGTATGTCAAAAGGCTCTTAATAAACTAGTGCGCTAAGACTAATTTATCCTTACTAGTCCTTACTCCTCCTTAGAGGTTGTTTGTTCCGCTTTCACGCCGTAACTACTGAACCGATTACTTTGAAATTTTGCAGGCGTAAAGTTAGAAGTCCGGATTAAATAATAAGGTACTTTTTATCGCGGAAAAAATTGATATTCCCGAGGGAAATAAAAAAAAAGCGCGATATAAACGAATTCCACGCGGGCGAAGCCACAAGCGGAAAGCAAGTAACATATATATTTTTCATTGAGAAGGTGCTTATGGAAAAGCATCTGAAAATATCCAAAGCTTCTCCAGTCTTCCTCTATTGTTGGATTTGCGATATGGCACTGCATGATGAATCAACAGCATGGAACAGATTGATTTGTGGCGCTTACATTTTCTATGAACGGTGCCAAACCCTAAACGTGCTGGCACTTGATTTTGAAAGTATACCTTAAGAAGGAAAGAATAAGACATTACTTGAAAACACTGGCATTATTGTGAAACCATCTTTTTTTTAAATTTGCCTTTAACGTCTCTGGGCTTCCGTACTCTCTTTGCAACTCTCTCTGTCCAGAGTTGCCAAGGACCAATCTCTATTAAAAGAAGTTTGAATCATCTTGAAATCTCCTACCACAATTCTTTCCATTATTAAAATAAACAATGCTACTCGGAAAGCTGCGGCAGCTTTCAGAGTTTCCGATTTCACGCTAAAATGGAATTGAGAGAGACCAATCTGCCGCATGTCAGCCGATCAATGGGCCAAACGTGCGACCCAGTGTAACGTAACTATCAAATATCAAAAAATCATAATTAAATAAGGGTTTTTTTACTAACTACATACTAACAACCTAAATAGTAGCCAATTTATGGGTTTTGCCAAACAGCCGACTGGTTCTACACTTAATTAAAATTAGATTAAATATTTTAACAACTTTTTTGTCAGCCCGTTCAAACGATCTTAACATCTATTCCATAGACTTAAGCATGGTATTTAAAGAAAAAGAACGTGCTTACAATGCCAACTTATTTACAGCAGATATCATTTGTCATGTCTACAACGCAATAGAATTCAAACTTGGTTGAAAGGACGGTGTCTATGTTATACTAAATGAACAATATAATGTTTTGTTTTTTTTGTAGACTAGGAGTCACTATCGATGTTTAATTTATTAGTTGTCTCACAATGGGACTCACCCAAAGGGCAATGGAAAGAGCTATGCTCGGAATTTCTCTGCGCGATCGAATCAGAAATGAGGAGATCCGCAGAAGAACCAAAGTCACCGACGTAGCTCTTCGAGTCGCTAAAATTAAGTGGCAGTGAGTGAGGCACATTGCTTTTAGAACCGATGGCCGATGGGGCGGTAAGGTTCTGGAGTAGCGGCCACGTACCGGAAAACGCAGCGTAGGGAGGCCCCCAACAAGGTGGACCGATGACCGGGTGAAGGTCGCGGGAAGCCGATGGATGCGGGCAGCACCTCTATTATATAGGCTGAAGAAGAATTAGTTGTCTTGAATTTGACTCATAGCATAGTTATTTACTCTCTCTGTCTCTCCATTCCAGGTCGAGTTACCATCGGGTCGGACCCGACATGCGACATTTACGTTGTCGGCACGGGCGTGTCAAGCGTGCACTGTCGCGTGGAAAACTCTCACGGAGTCGTCACGCTGTACCCGCTTAGCGGCAGTACGCTTCTAGACGGACTGGCTGTCGATAAGCCCACCAGACTGTCGCAAGGTGCGTCTTTAGTTATACTATGAAAGTTATATAGGCTGTGTGTACTGTCACGTGGATAACTCTCTCTCTCATTTCTCACTAAGAGAATGGTGGTAGGCCATAACATCGGCTGCCGGCAGAAGTTACCATCCACCAGACACTTGCCGTCAATCAATTCGTCGTGCTCCGGCATGATGTCTGGTGTAACCGTACGTAGGGGCTGAGCAGTTGTGTTGCGATATGTGTCGGGTATGATGCGCCAAATGTTGTTGTGTCGGGAGTTTGGACGTGGAGGGCCTCCAGATCAATCTCCCTCTGGCGCAACATCGTCGGTAGTGTTGTTTGGTTTAACATTGCATCACCTCGCTCAACTGCCGTCTTCCTGCCTATTCACTCAGTTTTTTGAGTGAATAGGCTTACCATCAAGCAGGATTGCATTCAAGCACTAGTTTATAATTATTAAAATAAAAATCGATTTCCAAAACACTTGAAAAATAACTAATTTCGAAAGTCGGTGTCTTTGGTTTTTGTATAAGAGTTTTTGACACCGACTTTCGAAATTAGTTATTTTTCAGTTTTTAGTGTTTAGTGGAAGTCGGTTGTTTCTTTTTTTTTGTAAAGAAGTTTTTATTTTACACTTTTTATATGTGAAAAGTAAAGTTCAGCTGCATCCAGTTAGGCTGGATGCTGACGCTAACATACTTATGAAAAAATTAACAAACGCACTGGTCGCCACCACGATTTTTGAAAGTTCCCCTTGATTTAGTCGGTCTCCGTGGCGCAGCGGTCAACACGCAGGACTGCGACGTGGAGGCCCCGGGTTCGATCCCCGGCCAGGTCATGTGGAAAACGATCTTTTTCTGATTGGCTTGGGTCTTGGATGTTTATCTATATATGTATCTATTATAAAATGTAGTATCGTTGAGTTAGTATCCCATAACACAAGTCTCGAACTTACTTTGGGGCTAGCTCAATCTGTGTGATTTGTTCGTATATATTTATTTATTTATTATTTATTTATTTCTCTGGTCTTCCATCATCAAACCCTGATGTCCTTATCATGGAACTACCTTGGGAATGTCTTCTTTCCAACAGAAAAATAATTATCAAAATCGGTTCATAAACGACGAAGTTGTCTTCGAACAAGCATAAAAAAGCATATACTCGTATACGGTCGAATTGAGTAACCTCCTCCTTTTTGAAGTCGGTTAATAACCTTCTCCATTTTGAAGTCGGTCAAAAAAAATAAACAACTAAAAAATAAAACTATTTGTGTGCTACATCCAAACCTCCACCCTAATTGTGTAACCATAGATATAGGATGCGTCGCAATGAAATCCTACATCTATGTGTGTAACACATTATTAATATCAGTTGGAATCATTTTGAAGCATATTGCTAGTCCATTGCTCGATATGTTAGAAAAATGGCTCTGTTCACCCGGGTAGCAACCCGACAACGTAAATAACGCAATGGATGTTGTTGAACTGTCAAAATGAAACCCATTGCTTTTGATAATGTGTTACGTAATTACCCTACAGTTCAGTAATTTTTACGTGAAAGAGAAACAAACATCCATCCTTAGCCTAGTGTACACCTGAGACAAAACAGTCTCGAGAGTGGTCATGAGACTCGATTCGCTAGTGGAAAAGGCCCTGAGAGCAGTATCGGAGACAAGTCCGAACATGCCTCCGAGAGCCCAGCGGTCACAAGTGGAAATGCAATTTCTTGCTCTCGCGACTCGGTCTCCAGTCTTCCGTCAGTGCCGGAAGACTTTTGGAGTCTCTGAGACTTTTGAGTGTCGCGTTTGTATTTGTGTTCCGATTTTCTCCGTGTTGTGTTCTCAATATGGCTAGTGGGCATTGTAAAAGTAGGGAATGGTCGGACGAGGAAGTGATGGACCTCATTCATCTTTCTCGAGACTTTGTCTCAGGTGTCCACTAGGCTTTACATGCGGTGTTTCCGTCGGACTACAATTTAAGTGTCTTCAAGGCTAGAGTGAATAGGCCTTAATAAACTGGCGCGCTTTGCCATACGAACACCTAGTGGCAGTCGTTACGGGTTGTTAGAGCCCTCAAAAGTCTAACAATTGGTTTAACTGCTATGCTTAGATATCGCCTTCGGGTTGTGGAGGGCAGTCGCTTCAAGGGACATATCGAAGTTTAAGCCAAAATCAGCAGTTAGACTGGTGGTGGTGGTGGCAGACACCAAAGCTGAAAAGCTACGGATGCGACTGGGATTAACGCTGATGAAACTGGCGCGATTTACCATCAACGATTACATCACTGCTTACCATCAGGCGGGATTGCGGTCAAGCAGTAGTTCATAAAAAACTGCAAACATTCGGAGAATTAGTAAGACTCTTTAGATCAATACTAATATCACAGCTATTAAAATATACACAAGGACAACATGCGATAATAGGGAAGTAAAAACAATTCCTGTCTAGACTTTAATTTGGTCAATTTGTCGCAGTTGACATCCGAAACTGATCGGTTTCCGCCTCAAACTGGTGTTTGTACTTACGCCCAATAAAATTAAGGCAACACAAAGAATAGCTGTTTTTCTATTTCTATTCATCATCATTACAGCTGAAAGTCATCTTGCTGGACATATACCCCCTTATTCATAAAAACTGCTTAAAGTTAACGAGTGATTAGCGATTCTTTAACCATGCATTTTTGACCTTTTTACGTCACTTAACTTAAATCATCCTTTATGAATAAATACCGCAGTGTTTAAGGGGTTTTTCATCAACGATTTTTAAAGTTAAGTAACCTGTAAGCGTCTAAAATGTGTGTTTGAAAATTCGCTAATCACTAGTTAACTTTAAGCAGCGTTTATAAATAATGGGGATTATATAAAAGCAAGCTGAGCAAGATGTTGTTCAATAATACTGACCTGAACTGAATGAACTGTTAAATGATTAGTTTTTTTTTATTAAAATTATAAACTAGCCCTTGACCGCAATCCCGCCTGATGGTAAGCAGTGACGCAGTCGTTAATAGTAAAGCGCACTAGTTTATTAAGGGTCTATTCACTCTAGCCTTGAAGACACTCAAATTGTAGTCCGACGGAAACACCGCCGCTGGCAAACTGTTCCAGTCCCTCGATGTATGCGGTATAAAGGAGGAGGCGAAACGCTTCCAAATCCCTTGCTACGTGTGTTACGCAATTACCCTTCCGGATCCCTTTTTTATTGTGGATGGGAAATTATCAAATGACCTCTCCCACTGGGGACGGAGCGGAAGGGAGTGTCAGACTTTCACTGATTAAAACCTACCCGTGTTCCTTCACGTGCCTGTGCGCCAGGGCCACGATTTCTTTTTAACCAACCCGCAACCCTGACCCAGGAAGCATCGGTCTTCGTCCACCCCGTCACGATGTGCTGACATCTCTTTAAGGCGCGCGTGGAACACGACGCGCCGTCCACCCGAGCCTGGTCCTTGCCGTACTTAGCAGTGAGCAGCTCGATGCCCGCAAGGCCGCGCCTACGGTGGCCTGGAGTTTGATGTTGACTCCCGACCAGGGTGTCTCCTGTGGCGACTAGAGGCGTGAGGGAGCTGGGATTCCCGTTCCCTCACGCGCTCCGCCTCGTCCTTCGCCAGCAACACTGCTTCGGAGAAAGAGGTGACGGCGTGCCATGCATTCTCGCTCCGGATCCTGACCTGGACCAGGGCCGGAAGCGAGAGATCGCCGCCGCTACGAGGACACGGCGGTACTATACCCAGGTCGGGCAGTCCTCCACCGTATGACCTATACCGTTCCTAATAATTGCGCTTGCGAGCCCTTGACCTTTTGCCCGTTTCTGACAGTTTCTCTGGATGTCAGTAGCAATATTATGGATCATCTTTTTTTTTTAAATAATTATAAACTAGCGCTTGACCGCAATCCCGCCTGATGGTAAGCAGTGATGCGATCGTTGATGGTAAAGCGCACTAGTTTATTAAGAGCCTATTCACTCAGATAAACTGAGCGAATAGGAAGGAAGACAGCAGTTGAGCGAGGTGATGCAATGTTAAACCCAACAACACGACCAACGATGCTGCGCCAAAGGGAGATTTGGCACATCGTACCCGGCACACATCGCAACACAACTGCTCAGACCCGTCCTCCGTACGGCTTCACCAGACATCATCCCGGAACACGACAAATCGCTTGGCGGCAAAACTTTGTCTGGTGGGTGGTAACTTCTGCCAGCAGCCGATGTTATGGCCACCGAGAACACATCTAACTTAAATTCTGATTTTAGTTCATTATTTTATTTCAAGTTAAACAAATATCAACTTTAATATAATGGTAATTATGTAGAATTCTGATTGCCTAGCACTTTAAACTTTATCGTGTAGGAATAAAAGTTATTTTTCCATAAATATTGGTTCCGATTCCCTTGTTCACAAATAACTAAAATTTAAGTTCTGTGCATCTTCTTTGTGTTTCATTAAAAAAAGGACAGAAGATAATATGTTAGTTTAGACCAAATTAGTCCGCGCCTGACGTAAATTCATGTATTTTTGGTAGCCATGTTTTAATCGCGTCTAAACTGTCTATGGAATGTCTTAATTTGACAGGATTAAACTTTAATATTATCTTCTGGACTTTTGGCGGGAAAGTCAAGCTGAGTGTCACGGTCGTTTTTCATTGGACTTTTACAATTATTTGTAGTGTTGTTTACTAAATAAAAGTGCGTGATTTATGTAGTAAAAAGTGCATTTAGTAAATAGTTCATAAAGAACAGTGAAATATCGCAGCATAGTGGCCACATCATGACTGCCCCAAACCTCACCCGTAAGACGGGTCACGCGGCCGTCTTTTTCGACATGAATATTTCATAATTACGTGACATTGGCTAAATGCACAAACCGTGCGAAGCCAAAAAATAAAGAAATAAATATTATCTTTTATCCTTTTCTTAATGAAATAAAGAGAAAAAGATGAACTTAACTTAAAATTAGTTCAGAAGTGGACTAGAGAATCAGCGCCATTGTTGACATTTTTGGCGATCAATGTTAATTTACATTATCTTTCACTTTCCAGGTAGCATGCTAACGATTGGCCGGTCCAACTATCTCCGTTTCAACCACCCAGCTGAGGCGAAGCTGATGAAGTCAGTGCTACCATCAGCTCACGTATCCATGGCGCCTGTTCAGTTCCAGCCCAACGACCAGTGTGCTGCAGGTAGTTATCATATGTGACGTCATTAAATCAGCGCTGAGCTCTGTTTTGCATAGGGTCGCAGCATAATGCTGAACGACAAACGTTTTGAGTGGATGTGACGCTTGTTCCCTCTTGTTCTTCTTCATCTTCAGCAGCCTATAGACGTCCACTGTTGGACAAAGGCCTCCCCCAAGATTGTTTTCCATTACATTGGAAGGGATTTGCCATAATCTCTACGCTTGGCAGACGGGTTGGGGATCATAATGAAATGAAATGAAATGAAATCGTTTATTAAGCAAATAGGATCACCGATCACTTTTACACGTCATATATATATATTTTTTTAACTAGATGAAGCCGGCATTTCCTAACTGACTACCTCTGAGAAGAAATAGCCGAAACAAACTCAGGGATCATCGTCTTTTTTCAAGTCCAGACATTAAAAATGAGAATTTTTACAATAATTTATCTTATAATTACGCATATTGCTAATAACAATGCTTATCAGAGCGAACAGCTCAGTCCCAAGCTTTTTTGTCTTCTAAATAATCTGTGATTTTATAATACCCCTTTTTGCAAAGTTTGGCCTTTATATACTTTTTAAATCGTTTAATGGGTAAGTTTCGAATGTTCATGGGAAGCTTGTTGTAAAAGTGTATACATTGACCCATGAATGAGTTGCCTACTCTGTGGAGACGAGTGTGATGTACAGCAAGATTGTGTTTGTTCCTGGTATTTATATTATGAATATCGCTTATTTTCTTAAAATCCGATATATTTTTATGTACGTACATAAGATTTTCAAATATATACTGTGAAGCTACAGTCAGAATGTCCACCTCTCTGAATTTTTCTCTAAGAGAATCTCTAGGACCAAGGTTGTAAATGGCATAGGTATTTCATATTCCACAGGAGAAGTGCTGCTGCCCGCTTCCCTGGTAAGAGTTCCCTTAGTCGCCTCTTACGACTCCTACTAGATGATATGCTATATATTATGATACCACTGCTGGATACAGGTTTCCTCTCAGACAGAGATTTTTGTAATTTGCCCCATGTTTAACGCAAACAATTTTTTTTTTGTTTTCTTTCTTTACCCAATATTCCGAAATAGGCCGAAGAGCTCCATGGACCGACCGTCATTTCATATCGAAATCTCTCCGTGCTTTGGGAAGTTCATCAAGCAGATGGTGACGGCTTTCACTTACATCTCGCGCGAGTTAACTGTGCACCTCGCTCTGTGACGTCATTCGGACGGTACCTTTTATAAAAAATGAGAGCTAAAAGAAATAATAATAATAAATAATTGTATTTTATCGTGTTCATCACTATACATAGTATTGTATAAAGACATGTGTTTTTAAAAAAATTAACAGATAGCTGTGCTGCTGGGGAGTTTGTTCCGCCACTTCTTCTTCCCAGCGAAAGCACTAGGAAGTGTCGATGGGTGGGCGTTTTGGGGGACTGTCTTATGTAATATTGACGTTCAAAAAGTGCTGATTCTCAGCCTATTTTGAATAAATGACTTTTGATTTGATTTTGATTTGATTTGAATATGAATTACATTTTTTTTATGTTATTAAAAGTTCGTTTTGATGATAAAGTGTTATAATACTAGATAATTTTACTCATGACGTTTTGCAATTAAATTGATACATATGCACTGAAGTACTATAACAGATTTACTAATGCGTCGAAAATGTAAACAACAAAAACAAACTTAATAAAAAAAAAAACTCAATAAAACAAAAATTCCACAGAAACAGCAATAACAACAGGGGGTTTAAACTGCATTTAGACAATTGTAACAAAAATGCTATCACTACTCATCGCTTATGGTGAATGCGGGGCGTCGCGCGGGGAAGCGGGAGAGGGGTCTCATTCCGGCGAGGTGCACAGTTAACTCGCGCGAGTTATAGTTCTTTGACAGTCCAGTCAGAAGCCCATGATAACCAGTCTTACCAAAAGGGTATCGTTTACCCCGTAACTGGGTTGTGGAGGGTACAGATTTCTCCTTATAAAATAACTAGCATTCCGCCCGCGGCTTGCCACATGGAATTCGATTATATCGCATTTTTTCGATTCCTCATTTTCGGTGATTAATTATCGTATCATTTGGCTTCTAAGTTTACATGTGCATGCTCATTTGCAATATATTACATTTCTTTAAACGACACACAGCGCCATCTATTACCGAACTGGTGTGAAGCTAACAATATTTTTGTTTTCCCTCAGGCAATAATTTTTACGGCATAAAAAGTACCTTATTATTTAATCCGGACTTCTAACTTTATGTCCGCGAAATTTCAAAGCAATCGGTTCTGTAGTCAAACAAACAAACTCACTTTCCGATTTATAATATTAGTAAGGATGTCTGCATCCGATTATACTTCAAGCCGAGACTGTTATAGATAGGAAAGGGCTAGACAGGTATTGAAAAAAGAAAGAAAGAAAATATATTTATCCAGCACAGACATAAAGACACACAATACACAATCTAAAATAAACATACATCAGTTAGCAACAAATAAAAATCGAATAGCAAGTAAAAACATAAATAAACAAAATGTCTTTTTGTCCACAGCTTACGTCACCCACCATACAGAAAGTTACCAAACCACAAACATACAGAAGATTTACAAAGACAACTCCTTAGCACATTTTGACCAAGAACTAGACATGACTCTCAAAGAAATGTCTAGAAAAAAGCCTCCAGTAGCACCCAAGAAACCTTATAGAGATCTAGACCAATCTGACTCAAATTCAGACCAAGAATCCAGGCCAAAAATGACAGGAATCATGGCTAAGGTTTCCAAATTCGAGTACTACGCTAAACAACAGAAAATTGGCAGGAGTCAATTCTACACGACGAACGAAAATGAAATATCACCAAAAGTTTTCAGCTCAAATTCCTTAACAGTGAATACTCCAGCTAAGGATGTACTAGGAGGCAAGACGCTACCAAATTATATGAATAAAATACAAAAGAATGTCTTAATAAGCGAAAACAATGCTGTCGACCCCAAGAACTGCTCATACGCCAACGTAGCTATACGACATAAAACTAAAATTGACGACATCGTCAAAAACTTCAATGAACCAACTAAAGATTACAACAAGTTACCGAAAAAAGTCAACAACGATCAGCAGAATGACAATATCTACGGGAAAATTAACATTGACAGAAAACCGGACGACAAACCCAATCAAAACGGCTTAGAACTGGGTAAAAACCACTCAGAACCGAACAAAAATGTGGTGGAACCGGGTAAAAATAATTTAGAAACGTACAGCTCAAATATGATGGAGAAGAATGAGTTGTATGGGAAGATTTCGGAGAGAAATATGAATTTAACGAAGGGTGTTAGTCTACCGTCTCCTGCTTATGATAGAAATCCTCAGTATTCGCCAGTTTATGCCAATAGCTATGATCGAAGTATAGAAGCTGAAAGCAGAAGATTGAGGGTATGTATTTTCTTTTTAATTTATTAATTTTTTATCCAAGACATTTTTTCTCGGTGGTAGGCCGTAACATCGACTGCGGGAAAAACCACTCACCAGACAACGTCTTGCCGCCAAGCGATTCGTCGTGTTCCGGCATGATGTTTGGTGAAGCTGGTGGAGGACGGGTCTGAGCAGTTGTGTTGCGATGTGTGCCGGGTACGATGCGCCAACTGTTGTTGTGTCGGGAGTTTGGTCGTGGAGGGTCTCCAGATCAATCTCCCTCTGGCGCAGCGTCGTTGGTCGTGTTGTTGGGTTTAACATTGCATCACCTCACTCAACTTTTGGGGAGTGTGCGAGGGAATTGCACAATTTAATTCCCCCATCTCCGTTCCACCATCGGACGCGTACCGCGATCCATCGTACGGCGAGTTTCCACCCTTATGTTGTTAACACCTCTACGATCCGGACGAAGCGTTTCGCCTCCTCCTTTATACCGCGTACATCGAGGGACTGGAACAATCTGCCGGCGGCGGTGTTTCCGTCGGACTACAATTTGAGTGTCTTCAAGGCTAGAGTGAATAGGCTCTTAATAAACTAGTGCGCTTTACCATCAACGATTGCGTCACTGCTTACCATCAGGCGGGATTGCGGTCAAGCGCTGGTTTATATTTTAATAAAAAAAATTAAAAAAAAAACTGCCATCAACGATTGCATCACTGCTTACCATCAGACGGGATTGCAATCAAGCACTAGTTTATAATTATAATAAAAAAACTGTCTTGTTGCTTTTGTTGAAGCAAGCAGTGTTATTCTAGGTACAGAAAACAGCACTGCAATCCTTCAGATTTTTTTATTAGATTTTCAACTTCTCTCTTATGTATTAAGGCTCAAGATTGATTGTGATTATTTGACAGTTTTGGAATAACTTGACCTGCTGTCTTCAATGCATCGTTTTTACATTATATTATACCAATGAGTGTATGCTCGATTTGCGTCGCTCTGCATGTGCAGGGCGTTTTAGAGAGCGAATTTTATTGTTTTTGATATAATAAAATAAGAATTTTATATATTATATCAGCGAAAACGTGAAAATATTGCAAGACCAAAATTAATAATTTGTGTTACCAGTTTTACAAAAACTAAATAAAGTGGAATTACATTGACATATTTTAACATTTTTAGTCTGCCCCCTAATCGGCGAATACATTTTTGTCAAATGATTGCGAGTATTGCGATTAGTTAGGATCGTTTGGACCGAACGATCCCAACTAGTTGCAAACATTTGGCAAAAATGTGTTCGCCGATTAGGGGGCTGGTCTGTGTTAGCGATTTATTTGCCATAAATGGAAACAAATGTTGAAATGCTTTTTTTAATAAAAAAAAAACTTCTCACGCTTCTTACTTCTGTATCGTGGGTGCGATTACAAACATTTAATCTCACACACAAACAGCCAGACCCGGAAAAACAAAAAAAGTTTATGGAGAAATTATTTTAATTCCTACACCAAGTTAAATTTACGCTACAATTCATCAGTGCTAATGACCCTAAAATCAACTTAAGTACTATAAAAATAAAGTTGATATTAGCTTATAAAATGCCATCATTTTTGGAACATTGGTTTGACTAGACTTTAGACACTTCCTACTGATGTGGTCTAGTAGGCAAATTGTATCTATGTATGTCACACGTATCCTTATTCACAAAAGCTTACATAGCTTTAATTAATTTCATGAATCTTGTTTACTTGTAAAACTTATTATATTCGAATCGTCCAAATTTCATTTCTATGTGTGCAATGTGCAATTGATCACACAAATATAGCCTTCACTACGAGCTATTAAAAGTCATAAACAAACACACATACTATAGATGAATGCACACCTATAAGATTCACTATCATTGTGCAAATTGATAACATAATCAGTTATTTAATTATGGTAATGATATGTCTTGTTAGATATAACTCTAAACGACCTTCTAGATAACATACGCACTTTACATGTAATAATAAAAACATATATCTCGACATTAGAAGTGTTAGGTCGTATGGATAGATCGACCTTAGGAGGGAGCATTAGGTCGTATGGTCGACCCATTTTCGAACATCAGTATGTTAAGAAAACCCTGTCCGACCCATAAGGATAATAAAGGTTAGGTAAACACTTGACCAAATATAATATAAAATTTTACGTAATCATCATAGAAACAATACTAATGAATTTCGAAATAACCTTTTTGCCCGCGAATTAATTCCAACTTCCCCGAAATTTGGTAATTTTTAAAAAGTGACAAAACCGGTATTATTATGAGCGAATAGCGATACGACCACGTGCCGCGAGCCCTGCCCCCCGCCGCCCGCGGAAGGGTTGCTTACCGCAAACGTATTAAGTTACCTCTTTTTGCGAAATAATATTTATTTTTTTAGGGGGATCTTTTTTTTTAAGTTTAGCCCGGCTTTGTATCCATTAGTAGAATCAGTTATCGATACCTAAAAATACCTTCACGGATCGGACAGGGTTTTCTTTACATGTTGTATGAAGCAATGGATTAGCTGCGTGCGCTCGCTCGGTAACCACACTGCAACAATTTCTAAATGTATTTGGGAAAAAATATAACATGGTGTAAAAACTTATTGGAAACGATTTAGTTTCTTATTCTGAACAATCTTTATTCAAGTTTTGTTTAAAGAATAATAACATTGTATAAGTAAACACAATAAAAGTATTCACTGTTATCAGCTCTCAACGACCTTTGTGATAAGGATGTCAATACACGGCCTTTACAAGGTAATTGTTGACTCGTTCATAATAATATATGACACGCCTTTTTTGGCTTGTGGCTAAATAATAAAAAGCTAAAGGGTCAAATATCAAGATAAGCTACACTTGTCGTGGTGGGTTCGAAGTTGGGTTACCATTTTTTTCCCTCTTTTTTTTATATATTTATAAACTAGTGCTTGACCGCAAGCCCGCCGGATACTATGCAGTAATGCAATCGTTATAGGTAAAACACGCTAGTTTATTAAGAGCCTATTCATTCAAAAAACACTGAGTAAATAGGAAAGAAGACGGCAGTTGAGCGAGGTGATGCAATGTTAAACCCAATCACCCGACCAACGATACTGCGCCAGAGGGAGATTGATCTGAAGACCCTCCACGACCAAACTCCCGCCACAACAACATTTGGCGCAACGTATCCGACACATATCACAACACAACTGCTCAGACCCGTCCTCCGTACGAATTTACCAGACATCACACCGGAACACGACGAATCGCTTGGCGGCAAGACTTTGTCTGGTGGGTGGTAACTTCTGCCGGCAGCCGAAGTTATGGTCTACCACCAAGTATAGCTATATTCATATACCAAGACCTCTTCGTGTCTCCTAAAGCGTTGATCCTGAGTGTCAATTCTTCGAGGATTTTTTATAGTCGCTGCGGGTCGTCAAAAACCCGAAAGTCTGGCAAGGGGTATCGTATTACCTAGGAACTGGTTTGTGGAGGTCAGATAGGCAGTAGCTCCATATAAAATGCTGGTACTAAGCTGCATCAGATCAAACTTTGCAAAAAGGGGTATTATAAAATCTTAGATTATTTATAAGACAATAAAACTTGGGATTGAGCTGCTCGCTCTGCTAGGCAAAATCATTAAGCAATATGCGTAATTATGCGGGAATATGAAATTTTAATTACCTTTTTTTTTAAACCACGGAAATTCTTGTAAACATTTTCATTTTTAATATCTGGACTTAAAAAAAGATGATGATCCCTGAGTTTGTTTTGGCTTTTCTTCTCAGAGGTAGTCAGTTAGGAATTGCCGGCCTCATCTAGTTTAACAAAAATCGTCATCATCATCATCATTTCAGCGTTAATCCCAGTCGCATCCCAAGCTTTTCAGTTTTGGAGTCTGGGGTCCGCTTTACCAGTCTAACTGCTGGTTTTGGCTACACTTCGATATTTTCCGTGAAGCGACTGCCGTCTGACCTTCACAACCCGAAGGTATCGCCTTCGGGTTGTGGTAATATCTAGGTATAATTAAAAAAAAGGCATGACGTAGTGAGCGGAAATTGTAGGTAAATAAGTCATCATCATTCCAGCGTTAATCCCAGTCGCAATCGAAGCTTTTTCAGCTTTGGAGTCTGAGGTCCTCTTTGCCAGTCTAAATGCTAATTTTGGCTAAAGTTCGATATTTTCCGTGAGGCGACTGTCGTCTGACCTCCACAACCCGAAGGAGATATCGAAGCATTGCAATTAGACAAATTGTTGGACTTTTGAGGGCCCGAACAACCCGTAACGACTGCCATTAGATGTTTGTATGGTAACCGGGGCTAACGGCTTAACGTGCTTTCCGAGGCACGACCAGACCAGTGCAAATATTCATATTCATTTATATAAATATTTACACAGAGCGGGGATCGAACCCGCGCCTCCTTGAGCAGCGGCCGCGTTCGCTACCGCTACGCTACGGAGGCTGTCTAGTTTAAAAAAATATGACATGTAAAAGTGATTAGTGATCCTACTTACATAGTGAAGGATTTCATTTCATCAGGTTAGACTAGACCCTAACATAGTTGGATAAAGGCTAGACAGGTGTTGTTGACTAATAGATATAAAATCGGTAATAAAGATATAAAATTGATAAAAACCACGATAAAGTTGAAATTATCTTTATTACTATCTAATCTTTGATGTCTATATTGATTATGAAAGAAATGCGTTTGTAGGGAACCTCTAAAAAGCAAATGCCGACATAAGATTGGAGATTAATATCAATAAATGATTAACCATGATCATCCAACAGTACAAGTATAAGAAAAACTAGGCATGCAAATGATATTTCTCTAAATAATCAGCAGCGGGAGAAGTCATTTGACAACTTCCCATCCAAAAAATAACTAAGATATGACGCATGGTTTGTTAGATGGGAGTAAGTCGCGATCGTTCCCACTGGCCTACTATTGATCCCCCATGTGTGTGTGCGAATAATGAACTCTGCGTACACGCAATCCACAAATCTGCCGCGCCAAAGGCTAGTCTTCATTGTGATTGGCTGCCTCGGTAGGCCATAACATCGGCTGTCGGCAAAAGTTACCACGAAGTCTTGCCGCCAAGCGATTCGTCGTGTTCCGGCATGATGTCTGGTGAAGCCGTACGGAGGACGGGTCTGAGCAGTTGTGTTGCGATGTGTTTCGGGCACGATGCGCCAAATTTTGTTGTGTCGAGAGTTTGGTCGTAGAGGGTCTCCAGATTAATTTCCAGTCTTCCTTCCTATTCACTCGAGTCTTTTTTAGCACTAGTTGAAAGGAATCATTAAAAATTACAAAAGACATTACCCTAAAATGATAATCCCGACTCAACACCTCCTAGAGCTTTCCTCTAGTTATTACTACAGAACTATCTGTTCTAACTAACACTGCTTATCGTTTCACAATCTTTCACGCTTGATGATTATTTAATAGATACTTTATCTCATTTCAAGTCGGTTAAAAACGTGACATTCTACCACGAACTTATGATAGAGGGAGATAAAGGAAAAACAAAGGGAGACAGCAATTAAACTGTTGATCAATATTTAGTGGAACAAGGAATGTTTTATAATGTGAATCTTACGCAAATAGTGTTACGTTTTATATTCTTAGAATGTTATGTACAAGTGATAAAAGTTAAGGTTACGTGATAAGATTTTGTTTTAAGATCAATCGTATAATGACTATTGACTCTACAAAGTATGCAATATGACCTATACCACCTTTTTTAAACTAGTGCGGCTAAGTCCTGGTGGTAAGCAGATGGTGATGACCATCAACGATTGGTTGAAAGTAAATCTAGCTTTAGTAAAGCTCTATCCTGCCGTCGAAATTTATTTGCCAAAAGTGTAAGCAAATACGAATGAATAGAAAAATAGCTTTAATATACGGTTTAATACACGATAAAGTTCAGTATGCGCAAAAAAGTTATTTTAATTTTAATAATAAGTGCTCCACACAAGCATAACTGCGCACAGAAGTGAGTTTAAATTAAGGGTGTATCTGACATCGACGCACAAACGAGTACCATGGATCCTATACATGATTCTGAACCCCCCAGTGGTGGAATTTATCGTCGGCTTTTTCATTTTATAACCCAATAAGATTTTAAAGTAAAAATTAATTAATTCGCTAATTAGACAAAAAAGCGCAATGAAAACAAAACTCGAAAAACTATCTTATCAGCTGATTTAATAGAGTTCACATAATGGATCAACGTCATACCTACAAACCCGCACGTTGGCACGCTTGCAACGTTCAAAGGCCGAGCCGACACTTTTTTTATAAACATTGTTATTTCTGTAACCGTTCATTAACGACATAAATGACTATCATAATTTTATTAGTGGCAGGTGGTCTAACCTTTTCGCGAAGTTTGCGTTACGATGTCAGATACACCCTGTAATCTTGCAATGGCGCCCTTAAAGATGATCGCAGCATAAAAAATACGAAGCTCATCAATAATACATACTGTTATACGGAACTCAACAACAAAAGTTAATTATATCAAAAAAATCACATAATCTCTAGATAGGCAAGGCGTTATAAATGAAATTAAAGAAACAATGCCTTATCACTGATAAGAGTAGTCGCTCTGATATGCTAACTACTGCAGAATGAAGTGCGGCAAATAATATTGTGTGTTTTATACTATTCTTGAAGAATGTATTGTAAAGTTATATAATATAATTATTTGATATAATTTTCGAAAAAAAAAGGGGTTAGGAAGAGTTAGGAGTGTGATTTTTGTAGAAGTGTATATTTCTCTTAATAAACGTGATAATTACAATTTAAAGATAATATTCCGGTGTGATTTATACGTTATACATTATACGGTGTGGTTTATACGTTTTGCGAAAAAAAAAATGCAGAATACATAATTTTTTTCATGTAAAAACTTTTATATTGCTATTGTGTAAGTGCAGCGTTCTGTGTTTTGATCAAAAATGTTATTTACGTTTATTTTTTTCAATCGTTTGTGGTTTCGTTACTTAAACTAATGTAAGTTTCTTAATCTTGGTCATGATCAGAAAAATAAGTCTATTTTTAAAAAAAGTAGTAGTATTGCTGATATATTCTGTCAACCTCAAATTACCTGGAATAATTTAAACTGAAAATCTAATCAATTTCTGTTAAAAAACACATAAACATCTTATTCCTTTCATTACATAATGTCAACACTAAAATTCAAATCGCTAAAACAAAATGAGGTTTAAGAAAGTTTATTCATAAAATTTTATCTCCATAACTAATATATTTGCCAATCGAAAGTGAACTTTATGTCTACAATCCTAAGTAAGATCTGTAGACTTCTGTGCAAATATTTACGACACGTGATACAGTGATCAATGTCAAGATTTTGTTTCAACTTTCATTTATTTTAAGACTTCAGACAGTATTCATTGAGCCTCGAACTGTTTTGGTCAAAAAATACTCACTGTTTAAATCTTTTGGTGTAGACAGAATGTTTTTGAATTGTGTTTAAGTGGTGTGACAGTGATTAACATATAGTAGAGCATCGCAATAGGACTGGACTGACAAGTACTGAATATACAAAAATAATTTTCTCCACAAAAAAAGTGAAAAATACGCTATCAAATATGGCGGTAAAAAACAAAAAGGTACCAACACACAAACGCCTCCTAAGACTCTTTGTAAATAGCCTCAAGAAAAACACTTTAGCTCTAAAAGAGCTAAAACAATCAATCGATACTACGCAACGACCAAACGAATACGAGAAAATAATCGACTTATCGAACTCCATGAACGAAAAACTCGACGTCGTCCACAAAATACGAAACGACATCAAAATCTACAAAACTATAAACACGATACTAACAAACCATTACATAAAAGTAACAAGAGACAATGAAAACTGCATCGAAGCGAAAATTGTCAAATTAGAAGAAAAAATCAAACAATCTTACGATAATTTGAAATTGGAACTAACAAAAATGGCGTCGGTCAGTGTTGCCAGCCAGAATATTTCGTCGCCGATACAGAATAGCAATTTGATTCTTGTTGGGAACGACTTAAAGTGTAACCAATTCAATCAGTTGCATATTCGTAACGAGATGTATAATACTGTTATTAGGAAGATTGATAAGCTATTCTGTGGGCTGGTAAGTTACTTGTATACACAGCTTTTTTATGCCAAAAAAATATTATAATATTTTATCCATATGTGCTCATATGGCAGGAGTGGAGGGACACCCGCGTCAAGGAATGGGATAGCGTTATAAAGTAGGTAGTAGTATACAGACGAGCGGCACGCGTCAGCGGTATAAGCTACTCCAGCAGCAGTCGACGCGTCTACTACTGGCGCTGACGAGTGGTGACGACTGCCGTTGCCGCGTGCCGCACACATACAACAATTTTCAGGTGGCTGTGATACCGTGATTTAATTCATTAGTACAGGCACCAACGACACATTATATATAAGATGTGGTCCTAGTGGCCTAGTGGTTATAACACCAGTCCCTCAAGTATGAGTGTGCGGGTTTGATTCCAGGTCAGGCAAGTACCAATGTAACTTTTCTAAGTTATATGTACTTTCTAAGTATATCTTAGACACCAATGACTGAGGCGAAGGATAACATCTTAAGGAAACCTGGACTTTAAGTCTGAAATCGCCAACCCGTATTGAGCAAGCGTGGTGATTACGCTCAATCCTTCTCTGTAAGAGAGGAGACCTGTGCCCAGCAGTTGGGCGACAAAAAAGGTTGATGATAATGATCTATAAGATAAATGCAACAGTACCAGTCTGATTTTATTTTACCCACACTTCGGCAGTTTTGTAGAGTCTGGATGTATTTATCACTTGACTAGCGGCCGCCAGCTTCCTCCGCGTGGAGTTAATTATGCTCCGCTCCTATAGGTCGCAGCGTGATGTTATATTGCCTAAAGCCTTCCTGAATTGATGGGCTATCCAACGCAAAAATAATTTTTCAAATCGGACGAGTAGTTCCTGAGATTAGCGCCTTCAAACAAACAAACAAACTCTTCAGCTTTATATATTAGTATAGATTCTGAAGACCATGCAAACATTATCAGCCTAAATTGTTCACACTGTCAGTTGCTGGGTCACCAGCCAGAGAGGCCCCGTGCGGGTTTGAGATCCGTGCAAACTCTTATAATTAATTGTGCTATAACTTGTTCCAGGCGTACCAGGATAGAGTGAAGGAGGAGGAGCAGAAGGAAGCGGAGACAGCGCGACTGGAAGAGATTCTCAACATGTGCGCCGAGTATGAAAGGCAGATCGCTACAGGTAGGTCAAGTAATGCAATCATCTTTAATAATTATCCCCCTTATAAACGTTGCTTTTTTTTTTAAATAATTATAAACTAGCGCTTGACCGCAATCCCGCCTGATGGTAAGCAGTGATGCGATCGTTGATGGTAAAGCGCGCTAGTTTATTAAGAGCCTATTCACTCAGAAAAACTGAGCGAATAGGAAGGAAGACGGCAGTTGAGCGAGGTGATGCAATGTTAAACCCAACAACACGACCAACGATGCTGCGCCAAAGGGAGATTGATCTGAAGACCCTCCATGACCAAACTCCCAACACAACAACATTAGGCGCATCGTACCCGGCACACATCGCAACACAACTGCTCAGACCCGTCCTCCGTACGGCTTCACCAGACATCATGCCGGAACACGACAAATCGCTTGGCGGCAAGGCTTTGTTTGGTGGGTGGTTTATGAATAAATCCTCTAACCACTGTGATGTTTATTCATCTATACTTCTATGCTGATATATATATAACGTCACGCTGTGATCAATAGGAGCAGAATATATGAAAAAAAAAAAACATAGCGAAACCTACGCGGGTGAAACCGCGTCGCGCAGCTAGTGTAATTAAAGTTACGTTATAATATCAAAAATGTACGGTTCCAGAATCGCTAATCACTAGTCAACTCTAAGCAGTGTTTATGAATAAGGAGGTATATCTATAGCAGTGTTCAAAAGGTCAGTAGGCTTAGTATGAGTTTTCATTACGAAACTCGATCGACGATATCGAGCGCGTTTGACTCATCGTCAAGAACTCTCAACCAATGAGAGCGCTAAACGCGGTCGATATCGATGATCGAGCTTCGTAATGAAAACTCATACTAGGCCTACTGATAATTTACACTTCATCGCCAGTCGTGTGTCTTTTGACTTTAGTGACGTCACAAGCCCTACGGTATGGGTTATGGGGGTGAAATAGCAGTCTTCAGTCAACTCTACAGCTTTATTTAGAATCACCTCCATTTCAGGAATTTGAATTAAGTATACAAAAAAAAAGCGATTACCAATGTGGTTACCATGAGTTTTCATTACGAGACTCGATCATACACATCGACCTCGTTTGGCGCTCTCATTGGACGAGAGTTCTTAAAACCTTGAAGCAGGCCAATCGACGAGGCAAACCGATGATCGAGTCTTCGTAATGGAACCTCGTGGTAGCCAAACTGGCCTAGAATTGAGTTAACTCTAATCTCTTATGTTGTAATACTCATAATGGTTTTTAGCAACAGCCGGAGTTAAAAATGTTATTTGTCTAAACAGCCTTTTTTCTCACGCTATTTTCCTTGACCAAAAACCTCCAGAGTAGTTTACATGATCAAGGTTTCCTCTAAGTCTACTAACTTGTGTTTAATATTAAATTACTTTATTATATCAGTTTTTGTTAGGTACACGTAGGAAACGTTAAATATGACATTTATTATTGAGTGGTTCAGCTTTTAGCCCGTATGTAAGATAGAATTGTCAAAACATACAATTTTACTGAAGAATATGTTTGGATAGGTTTCTTGTACTTTTTCCCCCTTATTCATAAACGATGTTTAAAGGAAACTAGTGATTAGCGATTCTTTAATCATACATTTTAGAAGTTTGCACATCACTTAACTGTAATTATCGTTTATGAATAAACCCCTTAGACCCTGGTATGTGTATTCATAAATGACCTTTAAATGTAAGTGACGTGAAAACATCTAAAATGTATGGTTAAAGAAACGCTAATCATTAGTTAACTTTAAACGTCGTTTATAAATAAGGGGGATGTACGGACGACTGCAGGTCAAGCTACCCGAAACTATCAGATATTCCCAATCAACCTTGAGCCTTAATACTTTATCATAAAGTTGAAAATCTAATAAAGAAATCTGACAGATTGTAGTAGCTTGATGTGCTGTCGTTTGTACCATTACATGGGGTTGAGCCGATTCCTTTGTTCACAAACTAAATTAAATATTAGTTTAGTCCTGTCAAATTAGTTAGCCCCTGACATAAATTGACATAATTTTAACGTCATGTTTTTAAACACGTTTAAACTGCCAATGGAGTATCTTAATTTCACAGGACTAAAGTGATATTTATATTCTGTGTTTTTCTTATTGAATTAGAAAGAAAAAGACGCTACATATATTAATTTAGTTTATTTTGTGGATAAGGAAATTTTAGAAGAACGCCATTTTAGTGGAACAAGACGTTTATAGGCCTAGAACGTTTTCCTAGTGATACATAAGAATGCCTTCATGATATCTATAAGTTTTTAACCAAATAAATGACCCACAATAGGGATGTATCCAAGGTATGAAAATCAAAAAAATAATTAGTCCGTCTTATAGATAATAAAAAAAAACTAAGACCCGTATTTTTTATTTTGTCGTAATTACCAAAAATTACTGAGATATAGCGTATTAAAGTTACAGAGTGGGGGCTAATTACGTCACGCCGTTCTATATTTTGCACCATGGCGTGCCGTCATGCGACATTTCAAATCAATATATCTTCCTAAGTATTTGAATAAAAGAAAAAATTAAAAATACGAGTTCAATATTTTTTTAAAAGCTATCTGACGGACATTAAATTATTTTTTAGGATACAAGCCAATTAGATGCTGACTTAATTATGATAAAGATAAATTAAAAAAAAATATATTCATTATGGTAGGTTTTCTTTAACTGCACATTCTGAAAAAAGTTACGGAACTCATGCAATTAGTGTTTTGTTTACAGGCATCCCAATTACCCCGACGGAAAAGAGGCCGCATAATAAGATCATAACGAATGGATCTTTACCACGCAGTGTTGCCCTCAACAATCCCAACTTTGTGCAAACCAGCGACGGTTATTATAAGTAAGTCTCTAAACTTTTATTGCATTGACTATTTCTTATACCCTCCTAAATGAAGACTATGCTTAAAGATAATAGAGATGTTTCCTGGGTAAAAAATGATTCTGTTTAGTCCGTCATTCAGATTATAGAAAAATATTGGATACGTATATTTTGTTTTATCAAATAAAAAAAAAAATTACAAATATAACAGGCATCAAAGATCAGGAGTGGTGGCTGGTGACGTGTCTGCTCGCTAAAACGTGTAGCGTGCAGTGACGTCACACGAGTTTTTAAAGCACTGTGTCGTCTTCATTTTTTTGTTCATATGAAAAAAGAAAAATACGTGTCTAGTATTTTTTGGAAATCTGACTGACGGACTAATTAGTTTTTTTTAGTCAACTACCCTATTATCAGAGCTTCAGAAAACATAGGACATAATGTTGGGTAAGTACCTCATGGGTCTGCCTTGAGTTACTACTTGCTGTCATTCCTGTATGTCGGCTACGAAAATACATAGAAACTTAAGATAAGTATTAAGTATATAGTGGTATCTACAACCGCGACATGCGAACAACGCGTTATAGTGACGTCACTCGAATTGTACGTTACGAAAGTTTACCATGCAACTAATGCTAGTTGCATGGTTGGTTTTATGTACGCACATAAAACTTCCCAACATCAACCGTCGGACAAGTGGCCGCCCGACCAGACGGGTAACTAAGTCAGAATGAAACAATAATCGAATTTTAAATATCGTAAAATCCTAATGAAATTATTAATTTTTGTTCCAGGTTTGAAACTAGTCATAACAAAAGCTCCCCAATGAGCCAATCCCTACCAATCCAAAGGAATCTCTCAAGCTATGAGAACTTCGACTCATCCTCCCCTACAGAACTGACCCCCGAAGTCGTCATCCCCCAAAACAACTACGAAAACATTGGCAGGATGGATGAGATCGGCATCCCAGTTTATCAAGACCCATCACCGAGAATGCACGATTTGTCTAGTCCGATTATGATTAGGAAACTTCACAACCAAAGTGGGGGTGGGCCCAACCTCTCTTCTCCTATAGGATCCCCTTATGAAAATGTTTACTATAGAAATAACGTATACGGTAACCTTAAACCCAAATCTCCGAACACACAAAGTCCTAGGACTAGAATAAAGACTACTTTTGCTCATAAAAATCCGACATCACCTCAGTACTTTATATTCCCTACCCCACCACCCGTAGATAATTCTAAAATACCAAACTTTGAACAAAAACAAGAAAGTAAAGATTCTGAAAGACCAAAATGCGATGGAATTGAAAAACAACTAAGTCTAGAAGAAGAAATACCAATGATAGATGATGATTTGACAAACGATCTGGAATTCAGATATTCCAAAGTACTGAATGACGATAAAAAGGAAGAGACTCCCGAAAAGAGTCCAGAAATAATATTGACTAAGAATCAAAGCTTTGCTGACATGAAGAACGAATTAATGGCCGACATTCCTGAATTAGAAGAGTTTGAAAAAGATCTTAAAGAAAATAAACGAGAGAAAATAATTAAGGATATAACAGAAGATATGAAGAAGATTGATATTGAAGCTGATTCGTTGGACAGTGCGGTCTTAGATGACAATGCGGATGAGTTGAAGACTAAGTACGAGAAGTTGAAAGAAGATCGTAAAAAATTGGTGACGGAGATACATGAAATCAAGTGCAAGATGTCGGAAATTAGATTGCAGGAAGATGATATTTTGAGAGAGGTAATTTACAATATTTATTACTTTTCATTGATGGAACTCGATTCTAATATATTTATTTAATTTAAAATCTCCACGTTTTTCGTTTGAACGTTATGAACTACAGTTTAAACCAGATGGAAAATTTTTAATCCAATTTTTTTTTATTTATTTTTCGTAATCCTATCGGTTATATCAAAGAAACTGTTAAACTTGAGTCACTTTGGTAAAACCTAGATACTGGTGATATTCTGATCCAAATTTTGCAACAAACCTATTTATAATACCGTTTTCTCTATGCCTTATCTAAAATATAAATAAATCAGAAACAATAAATAGACATTAATATTTTTTTAAATAATACCCCTTATTCATAGACGCTGCTTAAAGTTAACTAGTGATTAGCGATTGTTTAAGCATACATTTTAGACGTTTGCACGTTACTTAACTTTAACCATCGTTTACCCCTTAAACTCTTTGGTGCTTATTCATAAAGGATGATTAAAGTTAAGTGACCTTAAAAGGTCAAAAATGTATGGTTAAAGAATCGCTAATCACTAGTTAACTTTAAACAACGTTTATGAATAAGGGGAATATGTTTATTGCTAAACGCATTTAGTGATTTATAGTGCAACAGGCATTAGCTCCTTCCTTCTCCGTATAAGAAGAGGCCTGTGCCCAGCTGTGGGACGATAAAAAAGGGCTGATGATGATGTTGATGTTGAGGCCTTAGCTACTTCTATTTAGGAACGTCATTAAAATAAATAATAAAATTTTTGATTTTATTTTTTCATAAATTTATCGATAAAGCAAAATAAAAATAAAATTTATCGCACAGTATTGATATGTTCACGTTTTATTTGTATCAAAAACGGTCATCGCAAAATACTGCTAAACAATACAAATTAACTTTTTTACAGTTGGAAATGGAAAAAGCTCTAATCAAAGGGGAATACGACTCCGAAATAGCAATCCTCAACATAGAACAGAAAAAAAAGAATGACTTAGTCGAGAACGCCAAGAGGATAGAAGAAGAGATAAAACAGCTGAAGGAGAAGCAAGAGACGAGGATGAATGAGATGAGGGATCGAGTGGAGATCGCTACATTGAAAGTAGAGAGGTGGGTGCTTGAATTGGAATTTGTTGTCTGTTGTTTTTTTTTTTTTCTTGGATTTTTAAGACCGACGTTCCGTTGATTGAAGAGTTTCTGACGGCATTCAAAAATAAAATTAATTATTAGATGCTTTTAAGTTCAAGAGATGCTGAAGGACTCAAAAATCGATTTGAGAGGACCCTTTGATTGCAGTAAACCGTTAACACTAACGTTATTTTTGAAGCAAACTTAGACTTTCATATTAGTCTGAAAGTAACTGAGCTAGTATCTAAATGTAACCGAGGGGTCATTATTGAAAATAAGGACCCCTGTGTTGTGTGTGGCCTTGTTTATGATCCTTACGTCATTTCAATTTGTAGGTGTCCCTCAAGGCATATTTCTAAGACATCATTTATTTTGTTTTATTGTCTTCTAATGACACTTACAAAAGGATTGTGTAAGAAAAAATCCGAAGTCGTAAGATTTATTAATTCTATAAACTTATAATTCATATCCAGGATAGAGAAAGACTGGAAAAATCATGCCGCAACTCTTGAAGAGCTCCAGAATGCACAGGACATTCTGGACAACGAGACTAAGATCTTTGAGGACCTAGAGTTCCAGCATCTCGAGGAGGAGTCGGAATTGTGAGTTGAAAATATTGTAACAAAATGTTTGACTTGATATTTATTAATGCTTGTACTCTTTTTCTCTTTTTATATATGTAAAGCTGAGCTCCAATATATTTATATATAGAATTGCCTTGTTCCATTAAATACGGCTCATTTTGCACAATTTCCAAAACTGAGAAGCGACGCGTCAAACAACCAATACTATACCGTATTTGACCTATTTCTGATTAGTTTCAAAATGTTGTATCATACATCACTACTCTGTAGTCGAGTAACTAATACCATCTCTATGTATTAGTGTCTATGAATATAGTCTATAGTCTTGTCATTGTAACTTAGGATCTGACCTGGAAGATGTCGATTATAATGTAATAATTATACAAGTGAAATAAACCAGTCTAATTATCTAAAGTCTTTAATATTTACCAACGCAAGAACCATACATGGTGTCAGAAGTGGAAAAACACATACATGGTGTCAGAAGAGTGAAAAAACCCAATACGAAGAAAGAAAATTCAAAAAAATGCAAAAGTCGGATGGCGTCGGTGGCAGCCATGACACCGGTACTGCAATGAACAATGGCTTGAAGGCGCTTAAAATATCGTCAGATGCAACAAACAACAATTACGAAACCTGGAAGCGCTGGTGGCAACAGTTCGAATTATACTTGTTGGCAACGGGTTTAGACAAGTCCGGTGAGAAACGCAAGATCGCCATTTTATTACATCACATTGGTGAAAAATGCTTAAATATTTTCAACACATTCAACATAAATATTGGAGAAAGCACATTACATGACGTCAAAGCCAAATTCGACGAATTTTTTCAACCCAGAAAAAATATTACCATGTATCGTTACATGTTTTTTACCACACGTCAACAGAAATCGGAAAGCATCGAGGATTTCTTAACCGATCTCGAAAATAAGAGCCAAGATTGCGAATTTGGAACGCTCAGAGAATCTCTTATCAGAGATATTTTTATCGCCAACTTGAGTTTGGACTTAGCACATGTACGTCAGAGACTGCTGCAGGAACCTGATCTGACATATCAGAGGATGCGAGAGCTAGCTAGGACACTCATCGTCGCACAGCAGGATGCAGACCAAATTGTCAAGAGGTCCACTAGTGAAGAGTCTGAAAAAGTCATGCATCTGCGTCGGAGGAGCCGTGGTCGAGCGGAGCGTCAGCGACGGCGAGCTTCACCAGTCAGTCAGCAGGGATCCAGCGCAGGGAGGTCAAAGTCAAGTCCCAGTCCTGAGAAGCGCTCGAAGACGTGTAGCCGCTGTGGACAACACCACCGCTACAAATGTCCAGCGCAGGGAGCTAAATGCAGGTCATGTAACTCTTATGGTCATTTTGCAAAATTTTGTTACTCAAATAATAAAAAAGTCAGTCATTTAGAGTCTTTTAGTTCAACTGGTAGTCAAGATAATTTTGTTGGAATTTTAAATTGTCATAACTTCAGTCATAGTTATAAGTCTAGTCAATATAATTGTCATTTAGAGTCACAAAGTCATCACAATCAAAATCATTACAGACATAGCAGGTTGTCATACACACAGTCACAGTCACATCCCAAGTTACAATCAACGGTCAGGTCGCACATAGGCCAGTCGCAGTCAAAGTCTAAGAGATCTCATGAAGACTCATCTTGTCATAAAAAATATCCTGTGTCATATTTCTGTGATGAAAGTGGTGATAATGTCATATCTGAGAGGTCTAATAAAAAATGCCTCAGTGATGAAAAAAGTCTGGTGACTGATAAGTCCGAGAGATCTCATGAAGACTCATCTTGTCATATGTCGTATCTCAATGATGAAAACACTAAACAGTCTGAGAGATTCACAGTCAAGTCAAAAAAGTCAAAAAGTCTTAGTCGAGATTCATATCTTAATGATGAGTACAGACACAAGTCTGAGGAATCTCACACAACAAACACTTGTAGAATTATTACAGCAAAGTCAGCACATAGTAAACAGGTCAATACAGTCGAGTCAAAACAAAACAAATACTATTCTAAACAGTCATGGAACATAAACATTTTAGTTGGTCATACACAAATTAATTGCATTATTGACTCGGGAGCTGATATCAATATTATGTCAAAGAGAACTTTTCAATTTTTGAAATGTCAAAGTCAAATGTCACTTGAGAAATGTCAAATAAACGTTAGTGGGTTTGGTGGTATATCAATACCCATTATGGGCAAAGTCAATATAAAATGTAGTTTATCTTTAAATAATAGCACTATTAGTGTAAATATAGTGTTTATAGTCGCAGATTTAGTTTGTCCGAATGTTTTAGGTCTACCAACTTGTGAAAAATTAGGTATAATTCAAAGAGTTTTCTCTGTGTCTCAACAAAATTTTAGTGAACAAATTCTTACACAATACAATGATGTATTTCAGGGTCTTGGATGTCTACCTCAAGTCTGTCGCCTGAAACTCAAACCTGAAGCAGTGCCATGCGTGGATGCTCCGAGAAGAGTACCTACCCTTCGCTTTACTGAACAAACTGCGCGATGAATTGGATCGCATGGAGAAAATGCAGGTCATTGAAAAGGTTATTAAACCTACAGAATGGGTGAACAGTATAGTCATAACAGTCAAAAGCACGGGTCAGTTACGAATTTGTTTAGATCCTAGAAATTTGAATAAGAATATTGTAAGGGAAATTTATCCACTAAAGTCAATGGATGAGATCAGATCTCAACTAGCGGGAGCTGTTTGTTTTTCTCATTTAGATGCATTTTCAGGATTTTGGATGCTAAAACTAGATGAATATAGTTCTGATTTATGTACATTTCAAACACCTTTCGGTAGATATAAATATTTAAGGTTACCTTTTGGTATTAATGCATCGTCTGAAATTTTTCAAAGAGTCATGATGAATTTGTTCGGTGATTTAGAAGGAGTTCTAATATTCATCGATGATATTTTGGTATATGGACCAAACGAGTCAGTACATAATGAGAGAGTACATAAAGTCATGCAACGAGCACGTGAAGTCAATTTAAAGTTCAATAAGTCTAAATGTAAATTTCTAGTTTCAGAAGTCTGTTTTTTAGGGTATGTTTTTAGTAAAGATGGTGCCAGGGTTGATGAAGAGAAAGTAAAAGCAATTGTCAATATGCCCACACCAAAAAATGTCAAAGAATTGCAAAGAATATTAGGTATGATCAATTATTTAGGTCCCTTTATTAGCAATTTGTCTCAAAAAACTCAAATTTTAAGAAATCTTTTGAAGAAAGATTCAGTCTGGACTTGGGATGAAAATCATAGTCAATGTCTTAAGAGTTTAATCGATGAAATTACAAATTCACCAGTTTTAGCTCATTATAATCCCAATGTACCATTAGTCTTGTCAGTCGATTCGTCAAAGTCAGCATTAGGAGCAGTCATTATGCAGAATAATAAACCTATTGCTTATAGTTCAAAAACATTAACTCAAACTCAGTCAAGGTATGCTCAAATTGAGAAAGAATTGTTAGCCATTCAGTTTGGTTGTGAAAAATTTCACCAGTATGTGTACGGTCATAAAGTAACTGTTCATACTGATCATAAACCTTTAGTCTATCTTTTTAAAAAGCCATTACATGATGTACCAGCAAGATTGCAACGCATGATGTTAACTTTACAAAAATATGATTTGGAAGTTATACATGTTCCAGGTAAAGAAATGTTTATATCTGACACTCTGTCTAGAGCAGCATTGAAAGAACATTATATACCTGAGAATGAGTCAGAAATATCTTGTCATGTCAATTTAATGCATTCAAGTCTAGCAGTCACAAAGGAGTACTGTACAAAATTGTTACAGAACACTAAGAAAGATGATACTTTGCAATTGTTAAAAAAGTATTATTATGAAGGTTGGCCAAAAAATAAAAATAATGTCAGTCTGTCAATAAAACCATTTTGGAATATACAAGCTGAAATTCATGTAGTCAAAGATTTGTTGTTCAAAGGGTCAAAATTAATAGTACCACAGTCAATGTATAAGGAAATGTTAGGTAAAATTCATGAAGGTCACCAAGGTATAAATAAATGCTTAAAACTGGCTAGAGAGTCTTTGTACTGGCCAAGCATGTCAGCTGATATTAAAAACTTGGTAGAACAATGTTATGTATGTGCACAATTTAAACCTAATAATCCAAAGGAACCACTAAAAAATTTTGAAATTAATAAATATCCATGGCAACAAGTAGGTGTTGATTTAATGTATTTTGATAACCTTACTTATTTAATTGTCACAGATTATTATTCTAAATTTATAGAAATAGCTTTGTTAAATAAAAACAGTACAGCAAAGAATGTAATAACACATTTAAAGTCCATTTTTGCTCGTCATGGAATACCTTTATCTTTAGTGTCTGATGGTGGTCCTCCTTTTCAGTCATTAGAATTTAAGAATTTTATGCATGAATGGGACATAGAACACATTGTAACTAGCCCATATCATCCACAGTCAAATGGTCAAGCAGAGAGTTCAGTCAAAATTATCAAAAATATGTTAAAAAAATGTAAAAGAAACTCATCTGATCCATACATAGCTTTATTACAGTATAGAAACACACCTAAGAATAATTTACCATCTCCAGCTCAATTGTTAATGTCCAGGAATTTAAGAAATAACATTCCTATGTCTTATAAGAAATTAAAACCTAAAGTGGTTACATTCAAAAATTATGAAGAATGTGTCAAGCAAAATAATAAAAATAAGTCTAAATATTATAATAGAAATACAAAGTCATTGTCATTACTGTATCCCAATGATCATGTATACTTTAAAAGAAAGCCTGATAGCGATTGGGAACAAGCCATTGTCAAGCTAAGGTTGGCTAATAATAGGTCATATGTCGTTGAGGATGTCAATGGAGTTAGGTATAGGAGGAATAGGGTTCATTTAAGACACAAATATTCTCCTATGCTATCCAATTCGTCGCAGGGGAGAGAGGAAGGTAACAGGCAGGAGTCTAGACCTCAAGAGCTCTCATCTCAATCCTCAGTCAGTCAACATGTAACTCGTTTTGGAAGAGTTGTAAAGCCAACCAGAAGGCTAATTGATGAAATAGATTAAGTAGAACATTGTATCCTAGATTAAGACCTAACCATAGGCTTAAGTCATTGTCTAAATTGTAACTGGGTCAGGTCTCTATAATATTGTTTGTCAAGGGTTAATTTAAACTTAAACAGGGGGGATGTTGTATCATACATCACTACTCTGTAGTCGAGTAACTAATACCATCTCTATGTATTAGTGTCTATGAATATAGTCTATAGTCTTGTCATTGTAACTTAGGATCTGACCTGGAAGATGTCGATTATAATGTAATAATTATACAAGTGAAATAAACCAGTCTAATTATCTAAAGTCTTTAATATTTACCAACGCAAGAATCATACACAAAACAATAGATATAGTAACACTTCCTAACTGTCTAATGTCTTAAAAATAATCACAACTGTAATTGGCTCTCCATAGTACAGTTGTAAGCACAGCCAGCTGATTATAACAATGTATTCATATTTTCCCCAGGTTATCAAATAGAGAAGATATTCAAAACGATGTGCTTTTACTAACAAAGAAGATTGAAGCACAAAAAACTCGAATCCTAACCCTGAAATCCGAAGCAAACAACAATCTAACATCAGCACTTGACGAAACGAAAATTTTACACGCAGAATACGTAAGATTACTAAACTTGGTCGAAGAATTAACAGGTAAAGTGCAAACAATAGAAAAAGAACTTAAACCTATTGTGGCTAAGCTTAATGATATAGAAAGAACACAGTCTCCAGACAGTGCATTCTATACAGACCAAACTCGAGCAAAGTCTGGAGAATTTGGTTACTCGCCCCAAAGTTCTGACAGCGACGATATTGACCTAAAAATATCAACGTTCGAAGATCATACGAAACATTTGAAGGATAAATTTAATTCTATAGATCAAATGTCACAATCTATGACAGTAGATATAGAACGAAGAGTAATAACTGACATTGTTGATCACGACGAAAGATTCAGCGAAAGTCCGTCGAAATCGTCAACTTCTTCCAAAGAGAAGAAAGGTTTTTGGGAAAGGAACTTTGACTCATTGAAAAGAAAGGGCAAGAAACCGAAGTCTCCTGAAAAAGTTGATATAATGTCACAGAGTTTGAACGAAAACTTGTTTTATCATGACAATATTGAAGCTGATGTTAGCCTTGACAGATTCAATAGTCTAAGACATTCTAAGAAAAAAGACAAAAATCCGGGACCAGTTAAAAGCAATTCTTCATCAAAAATCCCTACATTCGCAGCTCTAGGTAAAATAATGAAAAAGGATTCCTTCACAAAAAAGCCCAGAGAAAACAGTATTAAAAACGACGAATCGGACAAAGAAAACAATTCTAAAAACCGTTACATCAAAAATACAAAATGCATGAACGCAGATAACAAATACGTTAAAGCCAAATCTCTATCACCGGAAAAGAAAGAAGATGATATACAAGAAGAAACAGACATGGATAACAATGAACAGAAAACTAGGGTTACATTTGATAATACACCTCCAAAAATAGAATCAGTAGTACAGACAGCAAAAATTCTTCATCGCAAAAGCTGTGGAGACGAACCTAGTATAAAAGAGTTTAACAAAATCACCGATACTAACAAAGTGCCTTCTCAAGATGATATTGATAGGATATCTAAAGTAACGACCGACGCACCGATACTTCCAAGCGATACGGATATGAATTCTTTGGGAAAGAGAACACTGGATAGCTTGATGGAGGTAGAGAGGAAGAGGCTTGAAATGTTGGAGGAACAAGGTATGTAGTATTAATTGAAAATCTGTGTACGAACGACAGCTGATCTAGCTTTTTTCAATCAAAATTGAGCCTTAGTACCTTATAGATAAAGTTGAAAATATAATTAAGAAATTTGACAGATTGTAGTATCTTGATGAGCTGTCGCCTATACGTTAGGATTAATAAAAATAATATCAGTAAACGTAACATTCATGTCAATTCATTATTCGAATGTTCCAGAACTTAATACTGTTGGATATTTTGGGTCATACCACAAAAACTTAAACACTTTTTCAGTGTATGTCTTTTCTTTCTTTTTTTTATTAAAAAAAAAACGTTACTCTACTAGTTACGTCAAAGTCACTATAATAATGTTGTGTTTAAAAGGTGTTTACCCTAAACAACTGTTTTATGGTAGTAAGGTTACTATTTTAAGGTAAAGAGAAATCTAATCCCGTGTCGTTCAAGATTAAGTACTCATTTTTCTAACCTTTTATTAAATCTTATATCATCCAGGTCCAATGGTTAATATATGCCATTCTGCCCCCTAATCGGCGAACACATTTTTGTCAAATTATTGCGACTAGTTGGGATCGTTTGGACCGAACGGACCAATGGGCGGTCCGAACGAACCCAACTGATGCCAACTAGTCGCAATCATTTGACATAAATGTGTTCGCCGATTAGGGAGCAGTTTCCGAAGTTCTCTAACCGTGAGGTTTATTTGTGCAAACTCCATTTTTCTTTCCTATTTCTGTTATTTTATTTTCTTTCTTGTCTCTCTCTAAAATATTCGGTTCCTTATTCAGTTTCAACCACAATGTATTTTATTCTTTATAATTTTTTTTTTTTGGGTCTATATTTATAAAAAATCTACATATATCAGTAATTCTTGTGGAAATAAAACCTATAAAACCGATAGTCTCGATTCCCTGCACATAGCTCAACCTTACTTGTGTTTTCCATTTTTAGGGTTTCGTAGCCAATGCAAAAAACGGAACCCTTATAGATTCGTCATGTCTGTCTGTCCGTCCGTATGTCATAGCCATATTTTTTTTCCGAAACTATAAGAGCTGTGTTGAAACTTGGTAGGTAGATGTATTCTGTGAACCGCATTAAGATTTTGATGCAAAAATAAAAAAAGTAATAATAAATATTGGGGGCCCCATACTTAGAACTGAAACTCAATTTTTTTTTAATCAAACACATTCCTGGGGTTGTATCTATGGATAGGTCTTCAAAAATGATATCGAGGTTTCTAAAATATTTTTTTTCTAAACCGAATAGTTTGCGTGACAGACGCTTCCAAAGTGGAAAATAGTTGTTGTTCCCCCCCCCCCCCCCCTCTAACTTCTAAAATAAGAAAATCAAAAATCCAAAAAATAACATATGGTGTGTACATTACTATAAAAACTACCAACGAATATTGTGTACCGTTGTTTTTGTAAACCGCTTATTACCGCGTAATCTTTCATACAAATAACTTAAATCCTTTAATTTCATAAATCAATGGTACGGAACCCTTTGTGCGTGAGTTCGACACGCACTTGGCCGGGTTTTTTTTTAACGGGAATTCATTAAATGACCTCTCCCGCTCTGACCGGAACGGAATGTCAGACTTTTACTGACTAAACCCCACCCGTATTCACTTGCCTGTGCGCTAGGACCCAGGGTATCTCTTTCCAACAACCCCCGGCCCTGGCAAACCAGTTTCCCTGCCTTTTTGACGCCTTTTTTCTATTCCAAAGGATGCCAAGTAATCGAAAACGAACGCGAGAAAATATCAGAACTAAAACGGCGAGTGCAAGACGAAACCAAAAAACTCTGGGACCAAAAGTATCGGTCGGAGCAAAGCAAGTCGTTTGAGGAGCAGAGTCATAGCTTACCCCCTTTGCTGACGCGTGAAGAAGTCAAGGGCGACGACAGAATTGTCATGGAGGATTCTAGTCTCATTGATGACAGCTTTATGGTGAACTCTGGCATGTTTGAAGATAGGTAAGTTGTTTTTTTTTTATTACGTAACTTCACACTACGCATTCCACTAGTTTCTATGATAAATCCTTTACTGTACAAGCAGTTCGGCTATGGAATGACTTGCCCGTGTCCGTAAGGCGTGCTCAAACACTGTTTACTTTTAAAACTATGATAAAAAAAGCACTTCCTCTCTCTTTAAACATATTATTATATTTAATGTGCTCTTGTATGATATTTATTAATTAGATGTATAAATTTATTTAAACTAGTATGATACACTTAACGTATATATTTATTGTATAATCTATGTAAATAGTACACTGTAGACTACCTACACTATTTCTTTATCCTACCTCTTAGAATTCCATCCAAAGGTTGTCTGTAAAAGATCGCTCTTAGCGATAAGACCGCCCATTGTGTCACCCATTGTAAAATATTTTTATTTATGTTCTTTATTTTTTTTTATTTTTATCTATATGGTGTACATAATAAAGAGTATTCTATTCTATTCTATTCTTAGTAATAAGTAGTCCATAAGAAGAGTAATTACTAGTCAAATGCTAGTAAAACTGTAACCGTCAAATTTCATACTGTATTTGTTTTTGTTTGGTGTTTTGTAGTGACAAAAATACTTATGATAGCGTCTCAAAGTGAACTGGCGTTTGAGTATTCGGATCAAATCTTGAAACGTAGCTTTAGCCAATTTCCTTCTGGCTTAAAAAAATGAAAATTATCGCCGATTAAGCCTTACGGAGGACGGGTCTGAGCAGTTGTGTTGCGATGTGTGCCGGGTACGATGTGCCAAATGTTGTGTCGGGAGTTTGGACGTGTAGGGCCTCGAGATCAATCTCCCTCTGGCGCAGCATCGTTGGTCGTGTTGTTGTTGGGTAAAGCATTGCATCACCTCGTTTTACTGCCGTCTTCCTTCCTATTCACTCAGTTTTTTTGAGTGAATAGGCTCTTAATAAACTAGCGCACTTTACCACCACCGATTACATCACTGCTTACCTTCAGGCGGGATTGCAGTCAAGCACTAGGTTATAATTGTTAAAATAAAAAGTACCATGAAACTCTTTACTCATACAAGTACTGATTCACATCTGCGCACTGGCCATTGATAAGATAAGCAGTTATACCGCGAAAGTGGACGTACGCGGCCGTACCAACTGCGTTCCTGTGTTAACGAAAAAGACGATAATATTGTGTGTTTAGTCATTAATAGGTATTTGTCCGGTAGTGACGAATTTAGGCATAGCTTGAGTTTTTAGTATTAAAAATGTTGGTTAATATTCATCTTATGTAAAAAAGTGTTCACTATGTAAATATTATTTTTTTTACGGATAAATCACACAGATTGAGCTAGCCCCAAAGTAAGTTCGAGACTTGTGTTATGGGATACTAACTCAACGATCCTATATTTATAATAGATACATAGGTAAACATCCAAGACCCAGGCCAATCAGGAAAAGATCGTTTTCCATCATGATCTGGCCAGGGATCGAACCCGGGGCCTCCACGTCGCAGGCAGGCGTGTTGACCGCTGCGCCACGGAGGATTTTCAAAAACAGTTTGATGGGTCACGGCACGTACTCGTTCGGTGGTCAAGTTTAAGAATCAACATCGTCATTTGAGCCGAAAGACGTCCACTGCTGGACATAGGCCTCCCCCTAAAATCTCTACGTTGACCGGTCCTGCGCGTCTCGAAGTGAAGGTCTCCCGAAACCTTCACCAGGTCGTCGGTCCATCTTGCCGGAAGCCTACCCACGCGTCTCCACGGGTCTTCCGGTGCGTCGCTACTCGAGAACCCGTCGGCTCCATCGGGCATTGGTCCTACGGAGAATGTGTCCAGCCCACTGCCACTTAAGTGTTGCAATTCTTCGGGCTATGTCGGTTCTGCGGATCTCCTTATTTATGATTTGATCACGTAGTAAAACCCAAGCGTAGCCCTCTCCACGCTCCTAGCGGCCACGTCTCAGTACCATAAGTCATCACTGGCAACACACACCGGTCGAAGACTATTCTAAGACTATCTTGAGACATTGCGATATTTCTATTCTCTATCCATATAAATAGTGAAAAAATGGACCTAGCACCACAATAGGAATGTTTCCTGGGTAAAAAAAAAAATATTCTATTTAGTGCGTCATTCAGATTATAGAATAATATTGGATACGTATATTTTGTTTTATCAAATCAACTAAAAAATTACAATTTATATGAAAGGTATCAAAGATCAGAAGTGGTGGCTGGTGACGTCACTGCTCGCTAAAAAGTGTAGCGTGCAGTGAGTCTGAGTCAGTCACACGAGTTTTCAACGCACTGTGTCGTTTTCATTTTTTGTTTATATGAAAAAAGAAAAAATATGGGTCTAGTATTTTTTGGAAATCTGACTGACGGACTAATTAGTTTGTTTTAGTCAACTACTCTATTAATAAGTAGTTGTTCTGCATTTCATAATTGTTTAAATTTTGTCGTGACATCAGACTCTCTGTGTCCACAATGGACTGATGTCATTCATTACCATTATTCATTTCAGTTCATGAATGTTATATGATACTGGACAATGCTTTTTCAAGGAATTCTGTAGAGCTCTTTAGGAGTGGAGATCAGTGATATACTGCGATGCTGGCGACTTGAAGGTTGTGGGTTCACACCAAAGCAGTCGCTTAACTGTGTCTGTATTTTTACTATTATCTTCTTTACTATATTATTATCAAATCTTGAGGCATGTTGCTAATTCGTTGCTCGATATGTTCGATAAATGTGTCTGCTCAACTACATAAATAACGCAATGAATGTGGTTGAACTGTCAAAATTAAACCCATTGCTACTGATAGTGTGTCACACAATAGGGATGTATCCAGTATGAAACTCAAAAAAATAATTAGTCCATCTTATAGATAATAAAGAAAATTAACACCTGTATTTTTTATTTTGTCGAAATTACAAAAAAACTACTGAGATATAGCGTATTAAAGTTACGGAGTGGCGGCTAATTACGTCACGCCGTGGTATATTTTGTACCACGGCGTGACGTTATGCGACATTTCACATCAATATATCTGCCTAAGTATTTGAAAGAAAGAAAAAATAAAAAATAAGTGTTCAATATTTTTTATAAATCTATCTGATGGACATTAAATATTTTTTTAGGATACAACCCAATTACCGCACTGGTGCGGTCCAGTAGGCCGTCTCGTACCACTCAATATGTTTAAAATAAATAAATAAATATATACGGACAAATCACACAGATTGAGCTAGCCCCACAGTACGTTCGAGACTTGTGTTATGGGATACTAACTCAACGATACTATATTTATAATAGATACATATATAGATAAACATCCAAGACCCAGGCCAACCAGGAAAAGATCGTTTTACATCATGGCCTGGCCGGGGATCGAACCCGGGGCCTCCACGTCGTAGGCAGGCGTGTTGACCGCTGCGCCACGGAGGATGCATTATCTAAAGTCGTTTCTTTTTTATAATATTTATTATTATATTCGGTCATATGATATCTTGTTTGAATATCTCCCTCACTAATCTTATTCTTACTGACCAATCTTTGCTCATCTGAAGTAATAAAACTTTTCCTAGAATAAAATAAATAAACTACGCCAGTTACATTATAACATTATTCAGTAGTCGAATGAATCAGCTGTGAAAAGAAACATTCAATACTGTTTCTAATACCGATTTATTGGACAGCAATATTTTCAAAACCAAACTATTAATTGGTTTGTCTATAGAATGCTGGAGTGTTTATTAGATAAACAGTTTTGTAATTCTAAATGAAATATTTATTACTTTGGTTTTCTTTAATATAAAATATTGGTGGAATAAGTATGCTTTAATATTACAAACATCGGTCCGAATTGACGACACGGTTGGTGCATTGGTTGAGCGATCGACTACTGCTCCGCGTGTCACGGGTTCGATTCCAGTATGGAGCAAATATTTTTATGGCCTACATGTAGTTGTTCCGGGTTTGTGTATGTGAGTTTATAAAGGGTGTACATGATTCTGAACCCCCCAGTGGTGGAATTTTTCGTCGATTTTATCCTGATTAAAAAAAAAATAATATGCAGTTTTTTTCACTATAAACAGTTCATAAGATTTTAAAGTAAAGAAATAATTAATTCGCTAATTACACAAAAAAGCGCAATGTGAACATAACTCGAAAACTATCCTATCAGCTGATTTAATAGAGTTCAGATCAGGGGTCAACGTCATACCCACAAACACGCGCGGCAGCACGCTTGCAACGTTCACCGCGCTGACACATTTTCTTAAACACTGTTATTTCTGTAACCGCTCATACGACTATCATAATTTTATTAATGGCATGAGGTGTAGCCCTTTCGCGAAATTTGCGTTTCGATGTCAGATACACCCTGTATTTATGTAAGGCGCAGCGATACACGAGTAATTCCTAATGTGGGGCAACGTTTATTAAAAACAAAAAAAAAATACGTAATAAAGAAATCTTACGGCCAATTCATGTGACATTTATCGGCACGACTGTCAAAGATTGACGAATATATCTATTTATGCACTTGATTTCTAAAAAAGTAAAAGTATAGCCCCACTTACATCACAAAATAAACAATGGTACTCAATACTCTTTCCTGCATTAGCTGCGCAAATATTGTCGATGTATGTATCTCGATAGTGTCACTAGGGCTGTCAAGTTGCTGTTTATGAATTTTTTAAACAAAGTGGGAAAATAAACAACACTATTTTAAGTATTTTTTTTAACAAATTAAATGGATACGAAAAATGTATTAGTGCTACCGGTGGTACGCCATAACATCGGCCGCCGGCAGAAGTTACCACCCACCAGACAAAGTCTTGCCGCTAAGCGGTTTATCGTGTTTCGGCATGATGTCTGGTGAAGCCGTAAGGAGGACGGGTCTGAGCAGTTGTGTTTCGATGTGTGCCGAGTACGATGCGCCAAATGTTGTTGTGTTGGGAGTTTGGTCCTAGAGGGTCTTCAGATCAATCTCCCTTTGGCGCAGCATCGTTGGTCGTGTTGTTGGGTTTAACATTGCATCACCTCGCTTAACTGCCGTCTTCCTTCCTATTCGCTCAGTTTTTCTGAGTGAATAGACTCATAATAAACTAGCGCGCTTTACCATCAACGATCGCATCACTGCTTACCATCAGGCGGGATTGCGGTCAAGCACTAGTTTATAATTATAAAAAAAAAAACTTATTGATTTAACACTAATTTTGAAGGCTCATGGTCATAAGCCTCACCAACGCATGCTGCATGCACGCTGTTCTAAATAAGAGATGCCAACTTTGTATTAAGTATAGCTCTCGATATAAGTAAAAACATTATAAAACGCTATTTTTTGTTTATGCGAAACCTGAATATAGTTTGTTCAGAATAAGCAACTGAATCGATTCCAATCTTTTTTACACCATGTTATATTTTTTTCCAAATACATTTAGAAATTCTTGCAGTGTGGTTAGCGAGTGCGCAACACAGCTTTACGATATATCATAGTTTTGTTGGGACATCCAAGTAGAATAGCAAGCTCATAATTTTGTGGTTTTTCATTATATCTTTTTGAAATTTAGTACCTACATTCTTTACTTAAAAATACTGGACACGTGTTTCAAGTTTCGCATAAACAAAAAAATATGTTTTATATTATTCTTGTACAGGCGACAAGCTACTACAAGGTGTCTCAAAAGAAAGTTCACATTTAAATCTTTTTTTAAAAGAAAAGTCTTAGCTTTATTGAAAAAATGTTTATTTTATATTGAAGTACACTGTTTGGGAATTTATTTTTTAAAAATAACATCGTCCAAATGTAAACCGTTGCGCTCTCGGCATTCATTTAGTCGGGCACTAAAATTGCCTATGACAGCTCGGCAGGTAGTCTCCGTGATGGCTGCCATTTCATGACGGATATTTTCTTTTAATTGTGCCAGGGAAGTCGGTTTATTAGCGTAAACTTTTGATTTGACATAACCCCACAGGAAAAAATCCATAGGCGTTAAATCGGGACTCCGTGGAGGCCAATTTATGTCACCTCGCCTGGAGATTAATTTGTTCGGAAAAATTTCTCGAACTCGAGGCAGAGATCTGTTGGACGTGTGTGAAGTTGCTCCATCCTGCTGGAACCATGTTCTTTGGTTGTAACTAGGAAAGTTTTGCAGTTGGGGTACGAAAAACTCGTCTAACATCTCCACATAACGCTCTGAATTCACTGTGAGTGTGCGTCCCCTTCCATCTTCAAAAAAGTAAGGGCCGATAATTCCTCGCGCCGACATCGCTGCCCATACGGTGACTTTGGGTGAATGTAGCGGTTTCTGATGTTTTTGTTTTGGGTTGGTTGCACTCCAGTAACGACAATTTTGCTTGTTTACATGCCCATTCAGGTGAAAATGGGCTTCATCGGAAAACAAGATGTTGGTGAACGTTGGAAAGCGCTCAATCATCTGATTTACAAAGGCAAGCCTCTGACCAGCATCTTGAGGCTTCAGTTCTTGCACTAACTGAATTTTGTACGGGTGCAGCTTTAAATCTTTGTGTAAAATGCGGCATAATGAAGATCTGTGCACATTTAAAGCAACAGCACGCTTCCGAATCGAGAGGTTTGGATCATCTCGAATAGACTGAGTAACACTGTCCACGTTTTCGGCTGTTCTTGATGTTCTTGGTCGCCCAGATTTTGGTTTCTCCAGAGTTGACCCAGTCTCTTCAAACTTCTCAACCCATTTTGAAATGAGACGAGTGCTAGGCGCATCATTTAAGTGACGAATATGTCGAATACTGCAGAATTTTCTACGCGCTACAGTCGCCGAATTACCGTTTTTGTAAAACTCACGTACGCACAACGCACGGTCCGCACCAGAGAAACGCTCCATAGCGACTAAATTCCCAAGAGCCAGACTACCGACTGACATACCCCCCGCGCCCCTCAGAATAGTTGCTTTCGCGTAATAAGATAAGCAAATGTGAACTTACTTTTGAGACACCTTGTATAATCTGCCAATTTCTTTATTGGATTGTCTTCTTTATGATGAATATTTCACAGTTTCGGGTATCTTGACCTGCTGTCGTCCGTACATCATTTTCATTGAACAGTAAACAGATTTTTTGTATGATAGTTGGCAACCCTTTTTATGTTCTGGATGGGAAATTACCTCTCCCGTTCTGGGCGGGGCGGAAGGGCGTGTCAGAATTTTACTGACTAAACCCCACCCGTGTTTCTTTACTTGCCAGTGCGCCAGGGACACGGTTTCTTTTTTAACCATTGGTTGACAACCCTAAACGTCGCCCAGTTGCCTATTTAGTTATCTATGCCAATGGGTCTACGATACCGAGTGATATCAATTCTATAATATAGTGATAACTCAGTGATGGAATACTAGTGATTTTGATAACCAGAAAATAGGTTAATTTTGGAATTGTAGGAAAATACTTCATACCAGCCAGCCACCCAATCTGCCAGCGGCGGTGTGTCCGTCGGACTACAATTTAAGTGTCTTCAAGGTTAGAGTGAATAGGCTCTTAAGAAACTAGCGCGCTTTACCATCAAAGATTGCATCATTGCTTACCATCAGGCGGGATTGCCGTCAAGTACTAGTTAATAATTTAAAAATTTAAAAAGCCTCTTGATGCATTATCTGTATCACGGTCTGTTTTCCATTACTTCACACACACACGGGCTTTATTCCATATGGAGTTAGGACATTATTTACACACACATATTAGCAGAGAGCTTATAGTGAACCGGCAATAGTGTCAATAAATTAGCATTCGTTGGAATAACAGCTTAATCCACACGTTTACAGAATCGTTAGACTGATAGGAAACATAACGTCATATTAGTTAGAAGCACTATCCTAGGAGGAATCGATAAATTACGAAGAGTTTCGTGATTTATCGACTCCTCCTAGGATAGTGAAGTGAAGTGAAGAAAGTCAACTAATGAGGAAGCATTTTGCCATTAGGTTAAAGCACGATGCGAACAGATGACGTCATTCTAAGAATTGTATTTTTTTTTCTAAGCTACGGTTGTTGTACCGAAACTACTAAAATTAAAAAAAAAAATCGTACATTTAGGGCTCTAGATTTCTCTATACAGACGACCATCTTTAATCCGGCACTGCGATAATCCGTGCTCCAGTAATCCGGCGCTCTCAGATGGGCGTGATGAGGAAATCATGTTGAGATATGATACATCCCTATCCCTACTTAATATTATAAATGCGAAAGTAACTCTGTCTGCCTGTCTGTTACGCTTTCACTTCTAAACCACTGAACTGATTTTATTGAAATTTGGTACAAAGATAGAGTTGACCTTGAGAAAAGGATAGTTTTGTTTCCGGACTTTTTAAGAGTTCTTTTGTATGTAAACTCGATATAACCGAACTCCAAGCGGGTGGAAAGCTAGTACTTGTATAAACAAATAATGCCGATCGGCCAAGTAGCCTCTTATTTCGTTTGTCGCGAACATCATATTTGAATAAATTGATAGTACTTTACTGTACTTTGAAATTATATTACATACATATACAACGTGGAATATAGAGGGTATATACATACCAAGGGCATGGCATCTTTACATGATATCAATTGATATTGGAAGAGTTTTTTTTAAATCTATCTCTTTTTGTTAGGAAGTTACGAGAAAAAACACCGCCTGTGATAGGCAGGCGCGTGCGCTCCTTACAAGCAGAAAAGCTCTGCATACCTTAATAGTCTTCTAAAATTATAATATACTGTAAAATAATTTATATACTACAAAGTTAAAACTAAAAGACTTTGTTAATCAGTTATTGATAACACTGCCATCTATTATTGGGCCTAGTGCTAACGAGACACATTAGTTGCCTTAGGCGCGACACTCGCGCCTCTTACGGCGTAAGCATAAACAAAATGTGCCTCTTCCGTATCTGTCTGTGTATAAAATTATTTGCTTGTGTGCCTAAACTGTTGTGTACGTGTGCGTGAAATTTCTTTGGGTTTAAAGCCCATGATAAGCACAGCTTCTAATAATGCGACGAATTTAAGAAGTTCAGAAATATAGCATGATTGTTGTTCGTTCAAATACCTTTTTATTTTAGCAGCTTATGTTGTTTCATTATTGGTGTATGGGTTAAATATGTATTGATTGTTTTAAGCGGAATTGAATATTCATTTATTTTAGAGTTTTTGGTTTAACACAAAAGAAAGGTTGTCTTTATAAAAAGTATTATGATAATTATATGTGGTTAGCAGGTTGTGTAGTGTGTACAAATAAATTGTTTTGTTTCTCGTATAGGTATATTATTTTAAAACACGGCTTTGACAGTTCGACGTTATAAAAACTTAAAAGACCTTAAGTTTTTCAACCTACTTGCTTTTGAATTTCAATACTATACTTTATGTTGTAATAATTTTCCTGAAGTTTACAAATTAGCAAAATTTAATAGTTATGATTCCAATGAGTAGTGCATTACGCATATTTATGAAAAGCCAAAGCAGACTCATAGATTTGTCTATCTGTCCATTTTAAAAGAACTTTTAGCGATTTCAAAACGATCTTATATATATTTGATTTTTACAGAGTTATTTAAAAATAGATAGGCGCGTTGATTTAATTTATAGATAGTGAAATATTTTTTTTTTTAGTTTTTTGAGAAATAAATTATTACTTATTTACAGTTGAGTTAGTAATACCATTTCATTGTATTTTGACAGCCTACATGGCGTAGCGGTAGCGAACGCGGCCGCTGCGTAAGGAGGCGCGGGTTCGATCCTCGCGCAGTGTAAGTATTTGTATGCATGAATATGAATATTTGCACTGGTCTGGTCTGGCCGTTGGTTTCGGTTGCCATGCGAACATCTAGTGGCAGTCGTTACGGGTTGTTGGAGCCCACAAAAGTCCAACAATTGGTCTAACTTCAATGCTTCGATATTGCCTTCGCGTTGTGGAGGTCAGACGGCAGTCGCTTCACGGAAATTGTCGAAATTTCGCCAAAATCAGCAATTAGACTGGAAAAGCGGACCCCAGATTCCAAAGCTTTGGATGCGACTGGTATTAACCCTGAGATGATGATGATTTCATTGTATTCATTTGGGCAAATAAAAAATACCTAATACCCCACGTATATCATTTATTTGACTTGTTCTTATCATCAATCACATACTTAGATGTTCATTGTAGCCACGCACAAACATCAATTCAATGTTGACATGCGAAAAAGTACGCGACTATGTTAAATTGAAACTACGTCTAAGTTACGTTTTTTAAGTTTTACCATATATAAGCACAGAGATTTGGATAGTAGGTATATTTATGCATACCCCCAATAAAATCTTTGTGCACGCCCCTGGTGATAGGCTACTACCATACTAGGCGCACAGAATTTTTGAAGACATTTATAGTGATTTTGCTAAGTAATGTGACGTGTAACGAGTAGTTATGCACGTTTGTTATGATTTGAATTTAAGAAACACACGGAACCGAAAATTTAGTATAAATTTTTTGAGTTGAAAACCTTCCGATATCATGTAAAGATGCCATGCCCTTGGTATGTATATACCCTTTATGTTACACGTACGTACTATCATTTTCCAGTAATCCGGCACAACCCTAATCTGATATAAGGAATCCCTCCCTAAGTATTTTTAACTGAACAAGCTGAACTGCTCAGGAGGAGGATGCTTCTTGCGCCACTTATTTAAAGCGAAATCACTAAAAGTGGTAAAAAGCGGGAATTTTGGAACCTTTCTTTTGTTATTTTGGCGTTGGAAAAGTGCTGATCCTTAGCTTAATTCGAATAAATAATTTTGATTTTCCACCTTAACGTAATAGGTACTAATGACACAACATCCTACCGTCCCCCGGTAACTTTTTTAATAACAATCATTATAATCAATTAAACAATAACTATCGACCTCTTGGCATCACAATCAAAGCTAACTGCGTCGGAATGCGATATGGCTCGTATTTAGGACGTACTTTATAATACATCATGATGCTTTTAATAACAAGTTTTCATTCGCCCCGACTGCGGAATACAAAAAAAAGGAGACATTCTAATAAATAAATTGTAAAGTTCACAAATTCTAATGTCAGTATTTAAAAAGCTGAAATAAGTTAGGCAATACTTTGTCAGTTAAGTAGGTTCCACTCACTGTATAATATATTTTTTCATGTAGCATTTTCCAGAAAATTTGTATATACAATATGTAAAGAAAACCCTGTCTGACCCATAGGGATCATAAAGGTTAGGTAAACACATGACCAAATATAACATTTTACGTAATCACCATAGTAACAATACTAATGAATTATGAATAATCTTTTTTTCCCGCGAATTAATTCTAACTTCTCCGAAATCTGGTAATTTAAAAAAAAAGTGACAACACCGTTTTGACAGTATTATTATTTACCATGCGACCACGTGCCGCGTGCCCTACCCCCCGTTGCCCGCGCATGGATTGCCTACTGCACATGATTAGGTTACCTCTTTCTGGGAAATAATATTTATTATTTTAAGGGGATTTTTTTAAGTTTAGCCCGGCTTTGCTTTTGCGGCTATTAGTAGAATCAATTATCGATACCTAACAATACCTCCATGGATCGGACAGGGTTTTCTTTCCATATTGTATATATTTTCTCTTTAATTTGCTTAGGAAATCTTAAGTTTAGTTCAGGTCATAAAATGACCTAAAATAAACTAAATTCTCCCGTACTTTTATCGGCTAATAGCAGTAAAAACAAGATAATATTTATAGAGATTTATCAACTACAGACGTTGATAACGTAATCAGACACTTGAGTTTCAGAGATATCGCACGGTGAGTGTTTATGGGGTTATGGTTTCTATCGATTTTTTTCATTTTTTGGGTCTTTTTGCAATGTCTGGTGATATAGGAAGAGCGCTCGTTCGAGTGAATTAATGTCCTCAAATTCAAAATAAAAGCATTCATTTCAACTAAACCAATACAGGTACTTTTGAGTCAGTAAGATGCAGTTAGTCACTGACTCACCCATTCCAAATAGTAGGTCTCTCTGGAGAAGAACGGGTAAGAAACACCACAGACGCTCTTTTAAATCGAATAAAACGTGGTTGTGGTTATCTGGTTGGAACTTTTTTAAATCAAAATAATTGTAAATGAAGCTAACCCAACGCTGTGTCCTCGTGGCGATGATCGGCGTCCGACCTTGGTCCAGGCCATGCTCCGGAGCGAGAGTGCATGGCAGGCCGTCACCTCCTTCTGCGAAGCAGTGATGCTAGCAAAGGACGAGGCGGAGCATGTAAGGGAGCGGAAATCCCAGCGCCCTCACGCCTCTTGCAGCCGTTGTCTCCCTGGTTGAGAGACAACATTGAACTCCCGGCCACCCTAGGCGCGGGCTTGCGGGCGACGAACTGCCCGCTGTTAGCATCACTGTAAGGACCAGGCCTGGGTTAACGGCGCGTTGTCTTTCACGCGCGCCTCAAAGGGATGTCATCACATCGTCACGGGGTCCACGAAGACTGTTGCCTCCTGGGTCAGGGTTGCGAGTTGATTAAAAAAACCGTGGCCCTGGCGCACAGGCAAGTGAAGGAACACGGATGGGTACTAGTCAGTAAAAGTCTGGCACGCCCTTCCGCTTCGCCCAGATCGGGAGTGTTCATTTGAAGATTTCCCATCCACAACAAAAAAAAGCTAACCTACTGTTGAAACCTGAAATAAAATATCTAATTATCTGTCCATAAAAATCAATCTTCCTTTATCATCATTCTTACGTTAATATTAAAGGGAGATGTGTGTCACAACTTTTTACGTAAGATCTAAATCACGTCACACTCCAATTTCCTTATATCTCTTCTAAAACAGTCTCACAATAAAAATGTTTCAAAATAAAGGTGAATATAACCTTAGTTGATACTTTATAAAGTGGGAAACGCCGTTGTTGACACACGAAGAGACTGAAATTAAAAACGTAAAACTTTCACCAAAATAGAAGAGTGATCAAAGAGTAAATGTTTATTTTTTAACAGAACTGTCACACCGGTTGACATAAAGTTGTCTCGAGTGTTCCAAATGGTTAATTTGGGTTTAATTTTAGTGCTATTTTTTATTGCGGTAAACATTGGACAGTCACCCAGATTTGGGTGCATATAGGATGTAGGTCATACAAATATTTGAGATGTGTTTAAAACTACATAATCAAAAAATTATACTGACAATTAATAGAAAAGAAAAACTTCAGCAGATACTAAAATGTTTCTACTCCTGGGACATGGCCTCCTCTCTGTGTTAGGGACTAATCCACCGGGCGGGTTCAATGCGATTTCGTGAGCGTTCTGGCGTGACATGCTAGTTCCCCACGATGTTTTCTTCACCGATTTGAAATTAGTGCAGTAGGCATGAAATAATATTTATACAGTAGAGCGTCTGTCAGTGTCCAACACACGACCTACAACTACTTAGTAAGTCACCACGAGACCACTACGGATGTCTCATTTCAAAATTTCAAAACCTTGCATGTAAAGAACTAAAAAAGAAATTTTACAGGAGAGCTCATAAACGTAATAAAGTCATGTTAGCCTTTGATAACTACACATGTTTGACCTGTTTGTTCAAGTTCAGAGACCAATTAGCCTTTAAAGTGGTTATGAGGGAGTGAATAGAGCACTAACTATAGGTATGGAGGACGGGTCTGAGAAGTTGTGTTGCGATGTGTGCCGGTTATGATGCGCTAAATGTTGTTGTGTCTGGAGTTTGGTCGTGGAGGATCTCCAGATCAATCTCCCTATGGCGCAGCATCGTTGATCGTGTTGTTGTGTATAACATTGCATCACCTCGCTCAACTGCCGTCTCCCTTCCTATTCACTAAGTTGTTTTAAGTGAATAGGCTAAATAAACTAGCGCGCTTTACCATCAACGCTTGCATCACTGCTTACCAGCAGGCAGGATTGCGGTCAAGCACTAGTTTATAAAAGCTTTTAAGCGAGTTTTCACTAGAGTGGAAAGCTTACGGAATAAAACTATTTTTGTAAGGTGTTCCTTACTAAGTTTTGAAATTGGTCAGCCGGGTTTAATGCTCTGTATAATCATGGTTAATACCAATGATTTCAACATTCTAAACAGTACATTAGGGACCGAATGGCTTTGGTTTAGTTGGCATCCTTTTATGTATGAAATGTATGCAGTAATATAAACAATTTTTAGGCACTATGGGACCAAAAATGTTATTACATGGGACTTAAACAACTGGCAAAGTGTGGGGGTTATGTAGGTATCTATGCTTGGCCCTTCAAAGATTGTTTCTAAGTAATAGCTAACAAACCCTCCCCCAATAAAAACATTCAAGACGCTAATGAGTTCAAATCACCCGATGTGTCTACAACATTATCAGTCAAATTACAAACACGCTGTACATGCCATAAAGTCATTGTGTCAACGCATGTTATAAACTTCCACGCATCCAATTGAGTTCAACAGATGTTTGTGTTCGCGACTCCACGCATTCACTATACTTTACAACGAAGTCGGTGGTATAATGTGCGCGCGTCTCCATGGTTTTTGAAGCGTTGTTTTTATTATAAACAGTGCTATTTTTATATTATGTTTATTAAAAAAAAAATGGTTTATAATGTGCATCGACTCTAAAATATATTAGCGCTCGTGACTCCACACATTCGCTGTTCTTTAATACGACGTTGGTTATATTATGTCTCCATAGTTTTAAAAGGGCTTGAGAACCTTCTTTCTCTTCGGTTAAATAAAGTGCTATTTTTATGTCGTATTATTTTAAAAATATAGTTTACGATGTGTATGTGTGTTATGAAAATATAGTGAGGAAATGTTGTAAGAATATAGTAATACAGTAGGTACCTAAATTACGTAACTCACTATTACTCTCAATATGAATCATTTTGAAGCATATGGCTAATCCCTTGCTCAATATGTTCGAAAAATGTGTTTACTCAACAACGTAAATAACGCAATGAATGTTGTCGAACTGTCAAACTGTAGCCCATTGCTAGTGAATCAATGATACTGTGTCAGATACTTGGTTTTGTTAGTGAAGAAGGATTTCCTAACAGTGGCGCCGATTCTGTTGTTCATAAACTAAACTAATTTTAAGTAATGTGTATCTTTTTCTTTACATTTTGTTGAGAAAAGGATAGAAAATAACATTTAAGTTTAATCCTGTCATATTAGGATAGTCCATAGACAGTTTAGACGCGATTATAAACATGGCGACCAAAAATACACCAATTTACGTCAGGAGCGCACTAATTTGACAGGACTAAACTGACATTTTATCTTCTGTCCTTTTCTTAATGAAATATAAAGAAAAAGATGCTCTGAACTTAAATTTAATTTAGTTTGTGAACAACAGAATCGGCGCCAGTGTAAGTTTTAAAGAGTGTTATAATATATTTTTAGAAAGACTTTTAGGTTTGTTTATAATTTTACCTTAACATAAACATCACGCCTGCACATTCTAAAAGGGCCTGACAGAGCTGTATACAGTATGTTAAGAAAATCCCGTCCGACCCATAAGGATAATAAAGGTTAGGTAAACACATGACCAAATATAATATAAAATTTTACGTAATCACCTTAGTACCAATACAAATGAATTTTGAAATAATCTTTAATTCCCGCGAATTAATTCCAACTTCCCCGAAATTTGGTAATTTTTAAAAAAGTGACAACACCGGTATTATTCTGAGCGAATAGCGATGCGATCACGTGCCGCGTGCCCTGCCGCCCGCCGCCCGCGGAAGGCTGGTTAACGTACATTTATTAAGTTACCTCTTTTTACGAAATAGTATTTATTTTTTTAGGGGGATTTTTTTTTTAAGTTTAGCCCGGTTTTGTATCCATTAGTAGAATCAGTTATCGATACCTAACAACACATTCACGGGTCGGTCAGGGTTTTCTTAACATACTGTATAGGTGCTACCCACATTTCGCCTGTCTTGTTTACAATATTATATTCCAAATTAGCTACAGCGCCGTGACTACACCCGCAAAAGGCTTGATTCCGTGAGAATTTCGGAATAGCATATGTCGTAAAACAGCAGGGTTGTTGCGTTACTTACAATCAGTAGCAATAGGGTTTCATTTTGACAGTTCAACAATATTCATTGCGTTATTTACGTTGTTAAGTAGACACATTTTTCGAACATATGGAACAATGGATTAGCAATATGCCGCTAAATTAAACAGATTGCTATTTATTGTGTATTATGCAATTAGGGTGCATATATCATAAGTTCTAATTTGCATCAAAATCCATTTCCACGGCCATCTCTTCGCTTCGTATTGCTTAGTCGCGCTGTTACTTAGTTTTCGCCTAGAGTTCTTTCTTACTTTAATCGAGATGTATCCAAGGTATGAAAATAAAAAAAAATAAAAAATTTGTCCGTCTTATAGATAATATAAAAAATTAAGAGCCGTATTATTTATTTTGTCGACATTACCAAAAACTACTGAGATATAGCGTATTAAAGTTACGGAGTGGGGTTTGATTACGTCACGCAGTGGTATATTTTGTAGCACGGCGTGACGTCATGCGACATTTCAAATCAATATATCTTCCTAAGTATTTGAATGAAAAAAAGAATAAAAAACATGTGTTCAATATTTTGTATAAATCTATCTGATGGACATTAAATTATTTTTAGGATACAAGCCAATTCTCCATGCTCGGCTTCTAAGAGTTCTATGATATTAATAATCTACAGCCTTTCTCAAGAACTAGGCTGTCAAATTCTTTTTTTTAAAATCCTATACTTCCAGAGATTAGCTCATATAAATAAATAAAACTTCAGTTTTATTATTACTATTTTATGTACAGACGACAGCACATCAATATAGTACAATCTATCAAATTTCTTTATTAGATTTTCAACTTATCGCTCAACCTTGGGCCAAATATTCCCAAATAACGAATTGTTTTTTTCGCTTTTTGCAATTCGTGCTAAAAGAGAGCAAGTTTGGAAGGAAGTCTTTCTTTTATTTTTATTTTTTTTCGTTATTGGTAGGTATTCTACAATTCTAAAGTAATTTTGAAATTATAGCATTTTGTTAATCATTGTCCAAGCATTGATAACTAGAAACGTAATTAGTATTCCTAGGTCGTCTCAACCTACTGGAAGATAATAAGGAAACTCATTACAATACAAACGAAAGTTTCTAATGGCGCCCATCCGTCTAGTTCCGTTCGTTTTCCCGTCTAGGCCGACTTACCTCTAAAAATACTGAACAGATTCCGTGAAATTTTGACAATGACATTTATACAATACTAGCTGCGCTGCGCGGCTTCATCATCATTTCAGCTGAAAAACGTCCACTGCTGGACATAGGCCTCCCCTAAGGATCTCCACTACGACCGGTCCTGCGTCTCCCGCATCCAGCGGTTTCCCGTAACCATCACCAAGTCGTCGGTCCATCTTGTCGGGGGCCGACCCACGCTGCGTCTTCCGGTGCGAAGTCGCCACTCGAGAACTCGTCGGCCCCATCGGGCATCGGCCCCATCGGGCATCGGCCCTACGGGCAATGTGCCCTGCCCACTGCCACTTTAGTGTTGCAATTCTTCTCCGCGGCTTAAATGTCGAGTACTATATGTATCTAGGATTTATATCATAAGCTTTTTGAATTGAGCTTAGCAATCCTATTGTATCAATTTGTCCATGACAGACAGGACATTCAACCTAATTAACATAATGTCAAATTAGCTGAAACTATAATTAAGACTTAATTTATTAGTTCCATCCTAGTCGTCACAACATGGTTTTAACAGATGTAATTATTAAAACAGCTGACGAGTGAACTCATGGTGTGAAAGTGACTATTAGTTTTTTTTTTGTTATTAGTAAGTGTATAACGGTCCTGTGAAAGTGTTGTGTTGTGCTTCTTTTGTGTTAAAAATGTCGAAAAATAAGGAAAAGGATAGAAAATGTTCGTTATTGTGTTGGTAAGTTGAAAATTTAAAATAATTGGAAATATTAATTGCGGTAAAAATACGTTTTTTTTTTCTATATAGTATAAAGAGTGTTTCTGACATCGACGCACAAATGAGTACCATGGATCCAGTACATGATTCTGAACCCCTCAGTGGTGGAATTTTTCGTCGGCTTTTTCCTGATTTAACAAAAATAATATGCAGTTTTTTCACTTTAAACCGTTCATAATTGCTATACTTTTATAACCCAATAAGATTTTAAAGTAAAAAATAATTAATTCGCTAATTACACAAAAAAAACGCAATGAAAACAAAACTCGAAAAACTATCTTATCAGCTGATTTAATAGAGTTTACATCAGGGGTCAACGTCATCCCACAAACACGCGGCACGCTTACAAAGGTCGAGCCGACACATTTTTTTAAACACGGTTATTTCTGTAACCGCTGATTAACGATATAAATGACTATCATAATTTTATTAGTGGCATGCGGTGTAGCCTTCTCGCGAAGTTTGCGTTACGATGTCAGATACACCCTGTATGTATGGTTTATTTAAATGCAAAGAAAAATCGTACAATTTCCTAGCTAACTTTAAAAGTACTTATATGTATGTTTAAAAAAAATATCGGCTCGGCCTTTGAACGTTGCAAGCGTACCGCCGTGCGTGTTTGTAGTCATGACGTTGATCCCTGATACGAACTCTACTAAATCAGCTGATAGGATAGTTTTTCTAGTATTGTTCACATTGCTCTATTTGTGTAATTAACGAAATAATTATTTTTTACTTTAAAATCTTATTGGGTTATAAAAGTATAGCAATTATGAACGGTCTAAAGTGAAAAAACTGCATATTATTTTTTTTTAAATCGAGAAAAAGCCGACGCGAAATTCCACTACTAGGGGGTTCAGAATCATGTACCTACTGGATCTATGGTACTCGTTTGTGCGTCGATATCAGATACAGCCGTAATACAATATGTTAAGAAAACCCTGTCCGACCCATAAGGATAATAAAGGTTAGGTAAACACATGACCAAATATAATATAAAATTTTACGTAAGTAATCATCATAGTACCAATACAAATGAATTTTGAAATAATCTTTTTTTCCCGAGAATTAATTCCAACTTCCCCGAAATTTGGTAATTTTTAAAAAAGTGACATCACCGGTATTATTAAGAGCGAATAGCGATGCGACCACGTGTCGCGTGCCCTGCCGCCCGCCGCCCGCGGAAGGGTGCTTAACGCACATTTATTAAGTTACCTCTTTTTGCGAAATAATATTTTTTTTTTAGGGGGATTTTTTTTTAAGTTAAGCCCGTTTTTGTATCCATTAGTAGAATCAGTTATCGATACATAACAACACCTTCACGGGCCGGACAGGGTTTTCTTAACATACTGTATATACATATTATATTGTACAAGTACATATACATATTGTCCACGTTTTCTATAAAATTTTGACACTATAGCTTTTCAAATCAAATCTTCGTTACAAAGATTTTCGCAATTCCATTTAAAGAAATTTAATTGAACTTTTGCGTCTCAGTACAACTAAAATGATAAATCTATCAAATGCTTTGAATAAGGAGACGACGAGGCATGCATGTAGGCAACCTAACTGCGTAACAACACTATAACTGAGTGGGAATCATTTCGAAGCATATTGCTAGCTAATCCATACTCCATGTTTTCGAAAATGTGTCAGCTCAACAACGTAACTTAACTAACGCTATGAATGTTATTGAATTGACAAAATGAAAGCCATTGCTACTGATTGTATGTTACATAATTAGCCCGCAGGAGACTTAATTCAAGGTATTTAATCATCACCATCTCAGCGTTAGTGTAGTCGTGGTGGCCTAGTGGTTAAAACACCAGCCTCTTAAGTATGAGTGTGCGGGTTCGATTCCAGGTCAGGCAAGTGCCAATGTAACTTTTCTAAAGTTATGTGTACTTTCTAAGTATATCTTGGACACTAATGACTGAAGGTGAAGGAAACATCTTGAGGAAACCTGGACTTTATAAGTCTGAAATCGCCAACCCGCATTGAGCAGGCGTGGTGATTACGCTCAATCCTTCTCTATATGAGAGGAGATCTGTGCCCAGCAGTGGAACGATAAAAAAAAAGGTTGATAATAATAATGATGATCTCAGCGTTCATCCTAGTCGCATCCGAAGCTTTTCAGCTTTGGAGTCTGGGGTCCGCTTTACCAGTCTAACTGCTGATTTTTGGCTAATCGAAGGACTTTTGAGGGCTCCAACAACCCGTAACGACTGCTATTAGATGTTCGTATGGCAACCGGGACCAACGGCTTAACGTGCTTTCCGAGGCACGACCTGACCAGTGCAAATATTCGTATTCATGCATACAAATACTTGCATTGCGCAGGGATCGAAGCCGCGCCTCCTTGCGCAGCGGCCGCGTTCGCTACCGCTACGCCACGGAGGCTGTCACTTGAAGGTATTTAGTGCATATGAAAATTAACAAACTAAGAATACATCGATGTGCGTCCATATTGAAAAATATGCTAATGTTTATTGTCTGAATATCTGGGTTTATACAACATATCGGTCGTGGTTCTCCCATCTAGGTAGATAATGAGGATAATGATGAGACTGCTTAGCTCTTCATGTGGGTATCGCAAAGAATGAATAACAGCATCTTGTCTACCAAATCCCACCAAAAATCTACGAAATTCAAAACTAGTTAACCCTGAGGATAATGTCAACATCCTTTTTTTTTTTTATCGTTGCCCCACGCTAGGAATTTCTCTTGTATCGTTGGTGTTTTTACAAATATATTATAAACTTACATACACAAACAGTCAGACCCGGAACAACTGCTTGTAGTTATCATACAAATATTTGTTCCGTGCGGGAATCGAACCATGGCACGCAGCGCAATAGTCGATCGCTCCGTCATTGCATCAACCGATGACGACGATGTTGAAACTGCTTAGCTCTTAATGTGGGTATCGCAAAGATTAAATAATAGGATGAGATGTTTACAATTAGTGCGAGATGTTTGGCAAGAAATTCAAATAAAACTAGTTTTAATCCAGGGGATAATGCTAATATATTCCTTATCTATCCATTCAGAGTTGAAATTGAAGTCGTCTTACATCTATACTAGGGTTGTAACAGAGCTTCGCCTCCGCTTCCGTTACTGCGGAAGTTCCGCAAGAAATCGTATCTTCGCTTCCGCCTCCCACTCCGCTCAATTTTTGCGGAGTTATAACGGAGGTATATTTACGGTGCAATTGGTGCGAGACGGGAATGCGGCAAATACAATTTGTTTCTCCTTAATTTTCATTAATAGATTTAAAATAAAAAAATGTTTTAATTAACCATAAATTTAAATTTTTTCTATATGTACTTTCACCTCCGCCTCCCCCTCCGTTCCATTAATCCAGGAAGGCTTTAGGCTATATAACATCACGCTGTGACCAATAGGAGCAGAGCATAACTAACTCCAAGCGAATGAAGTCGCTGGCGGCTGCTAGTTATACATATACTTCTTCTTCTCGGTGGTAGGCCATAACACCGGCCGCCGGCAGAAGTTACCATCCACCAGACAAAGCCTTGCCGCCAAGCGATTTGTCGTGTTCCGGCATGATGTCTGGTGAAGCCGTACGGAGGACGGGTCTGAGCTGTTGTGTTGCGATGTCTGCCGGGTACGATGCGCCTAATGTTGTTGTGTTGAGAGTTTAGTCGTGGAGGGTCTTCAGATCAATCTCCCTTTGGCGCAGCATCGTTGGTCGCGTTGTTGGGTTTAACATTGCATCACCTCGCTCAATTGCCGTCTTCCTTCCTATTCGCTCAGTTTTTCTGAGTGAATAGGCTCTTAATAAACTAGCGCGCTTTACCATCAACGATCGCATCACTGCTTACCATCAGGCGGGATTGCGGTTAAGCGCTGTTTACAATTATTAAAAAAAAAATACAAATCAATGTGTCATTATAGAGGTATCTAAAATAGTTCCGGACTATTACGAATGACATGATACAATCATAATGAGTCATTACATGATGGGTGCAACCTAATTAATAACAATGGGTATGAGTTGCAATGTAGCGGATGTGTCTACTAATCTGTTATCTTAATGTAGGTTTGAATGATCTTAAGCGTGCTTATAAAATGATGTGCGCAACGTCACGTGTAGGTACTGTGACACATGAATTTTCTAGCGTTTTATAAGTTGGCATACTTAGGTACCTAGCCGACATCAATGAAAAAAAAATGAAAATGAAATTTATTAAAAAACATAGATCAACAATGAATGTATAAAAAGTCTGTTTGTATAGTAATAACAATCGTAAAAGCTAACCTACTGTCATCGAGCACATATCCAATCCACGTATCAATTGGATATGTGCTCGATGCCTACTGTAGACTAATACATAAAATAAAACGATCTAAAACTAATGGTGGGACCATCCGAACTGTATCTGCCGTATCAAGTAATTAGTTTGTGAATACTGAAATCGGGGCTATTAACGTTAAAATTTTGTCACATGACCAACCGTCCATATTTTTTTGACTTTCTTAAATTTTGTTGCATGTAGTTTGATTATTTCAACCATCCCAAAAATCTAAGCAAGTCGGCATGCGTAGTCGCCATTTTGAAATAAAAAGCAAAATGGTGGACAAATAGGTATGCCAGCCGACGTATAAAAAAATTCAAAACCTTATGTCTAAAAAAACTTACACCCAGTGTCGTTAACTAAATATAAGCTTAAAATTTCTCAAAAGCATGTCAACTCCTGTTTGACGGCTTCTGATTTGTACATTTGAGTTTAACTTTGTCACGTTGTGGATTTGCAGCCTGTATGCCAGGTTTAACCATCACATGCAAAACACATATGCATCTTGCGTCTGGAAATTCCTTCCATTTTACTTTTCTTATAGCATTAAAAAAACTTAGACAGTTCAGAGACATTCTGCCACCAAAAATCCATTTCCCAGTTGTCACCGAATGTCAAATACTAACATATTTGTTTTCTGTTACAGTTCCGGGCTTATGTCATCGTCCATTGAAGAGGTGAGTGTGTTTTTACTTGTAAACAATGCCATTTTGTTTAATTAATGTTATAATAATAAGCATAGTCACATTAGTGGAGGTTTTTGATCGAAAAAAATTGTGTTGCTGGTCCTAAGAAAGATCCTCTATTAAAAAACAATACATAGTTTAGTTGTAAACAAGGGTGTTTACAAACTAAACTAAATTTAAGTTTAATGCATCTTATTCTTTCTATATCATTATGAAAAGGACAGAAGATGAAAATTAGTTTAGTCCTGTCAAATTAGTCAGTGTCAAATGTCAAATTAGGACACGTTCAACATGCTTCGTGCATCATTCTCACGGAGTTGAATAGGGATGTTTCCTGGGCTAAAAAAAAAATATTCTATTTAGTCCGTCATTCAGATTATAGAAAAATATTGGATACTTTTTCTATAATCCTCCTCCTTTTTGAAGTCGGTTAAAAAATATTGGATACTATAAAAAGTGTAGCGTGCAGTGACGTCATGCGAGTTTTCAACGCACTTCATTTTTTGTTTATATAAAAAAAGAAAGTAATACGTGTCTAGTATTTTTTGGAGATCTGACTGAAGGACTAATTAGTTTTTTTTAGTCAACTACCCTATTGGTATGTGCAGATGGTCCATTCACGGACCAGCCGCTGCAAGTGGAGCTTATCCGAATCGATAGGAGCGTGCTTATTATTATACTTACTATTATCATTGATCACTTAAGACTATTATCTATTACTTAGCAACAAACCTAAGTTTTATAAATATAGTGCATAATAAAATCATTTTAAATTCTCTTGCGGTGACTTTCACGGACAGACTGAACTCAAACTATCAAATGTTAAGAGCAATAAAATAACCCACTCCTTCATAAAAAAAATCCACTCATATATTTCAAATTAACAAAGGAAAAACGTAGGCGATGATAGTTAAAATAATCATCTCAAAAACTCAACACTTTGGGCAATTGAACATTTATTATAAAGGTTCGTGACCCCTGAATAGTTGTCACTATGCGGGTAGTCGTAGAAATATCAGATGAATCATTTGGATGTCATAAGGAATCTGTTAGCGGTTGCTTTATTGAAGAAGCGGTGTTTAGTTCACAAATAAAAAATGTTGGAGGCGGTAAGGTAGGCCGCGAAATTATTAAGCTTTTGATATTTACTGAAGAGTTTAAAGATTTATGTTGAATAAAATGTAAATCGCTATCATTAGAATCAGAAATACGGACTGTGTTTTTATTGTTTTGACACTAGCTGCACCTCGAGGTTTCACTTGCATAAGTTATCAAATATCCGGATGAAAACTATCCTTTACGTTAATTCTGGTTAAAACCCATCTGTGTGCGAAATTACATCCAAATACGTTCAGTAATTTTTGCGTGAAAAAGTAAAAAACTTACATAAATAGTAACTTTCGCGTTTTTAAATAAATTAGTAGAATATTACGATGTTTAAATATTGATACACACTCAAGTCTTCAGATATTTTTTCTGCTAAAGAAAAATCCGCTAAATAATTCAAATAAACCTAGTACATATAACATGCGTTTGTAGATGGGTGACATCGGAATTTCCATTTGTTATTCTTGAATTCCTGAACACATAATAAACATTCATTAAAATAGAATTCTCCATCATAATGTCACGCGCATCACTACACAACTCGCGCCGTTTCGAAAACACAAAAGTATTTTAAAACTTTGCATGAATGAAAAAAATTTGAAGTAACACACCTGTTTATATTTTTATAACTCACGAGATTTTCTCGTCTGCCTCAGCTCAGCAATATTTGCTAAACTAGTGTGGGTTTCTGTGTTAGTTCTATTGTAGATATTTGCATCTAGTTGGAACGTTTAAGGAGCATCCATCGTCTTCTTCTTCTGAAAAAGGAAAAAGGCCTCCCTCAAGACTTTCCACAATGACCGGTCTTATGCTGCCCGCATCCATCGGTTTCCCGCATTTTCGGATGCATCATTTTAGTCCAAAGACGTAGTACTTACCTCCAATTCATCTGTTTCTGTGCTTTCCGCATCCAGCGGATTTCTGTGGTCATCAATCTACCTTGTGAGGAAGGCTCCAACAGCTACGTCTTTCGGTGCGCAGTTTGGTTAGACCAATTCTTAATAATACAAATTCAATTTTTCGGACGGGTAAATGCGCATCGGGATTTGAGACGGCTATCAATATATTCGGCGGCAAATACAGATTTCCCCCTCTATTCATATACGTTACTTAATGTTAACTAGTGATTAGAGAATGTTTAAACATACATTTTTGACATTTGCACGTCACTTTACTCATCGTTTATGGATAAGCACAATAGTGTTTAAGGGGTTTATTCATAAACGATTCTTAAAGTTAAGTGACGGGCAAACGTCAAAAATGTAAGTATAAACATTCGCTAATCAATAATTAACTTTAAGCAACTTTTATGAATAAGGGGTTTATGTTTAAGGATTAGACGGAGCTGTTTAATTCAAAAGGGCGGGGGGCGGGCACTTTCCAAACTTCAAAATTGCAGTAGACAGGATTTCAAATAAGTAGAAAATGATCCCTTCTTCCTAGTGTTACACAAAAACTAAAGGCGCAACCAGTAACTACGTTGTAACGTCATCCCTACCAATAGTAGGGTTGATCCCGCTAAGTTACAAACGAGTGACTCCTTGTCTTTGTGCTGCACATCCCCAGCGTATAGCAACTTAAACAAGTATCAACTTTATTTCAATGACAAATGAAATGACGAAATTGAAAGTTCTAGAAACATTCACCCCTTTATTCATTAACGTTGCTTAAAGTTAACTAGTGATTAGGGATTGTTCAACCACACATTTTTGACGTTTGCACGTCATTTAATTTTATTCATCGTTTATATTATATAAACCCCTTAAACACTATGGTGTTAAAGTGACGTAATATACCTAATAAAGTTAGTGACGTGCAAACGTTAAAAATGTACATATGTTTAAACAACATTCGCTAATCACTAGTTAACTTCAAACAGCGTTTATGAATAAAGGGAATAAAGTTGTAGCGTATACTGAACTTTGAAGTGAAGTACTTAAAGTTATTTTTACGTTAATTCATGTTTGTTTTAGCGAATATATCGCAATGTTTCTGTATGTACTACATCCCAATTCTCCTACATAAAAGGTCACACAAGCACTGTCTCGCTGTGTTGGCAATCGGCTTGTATCCTAAAAAATTATTTAATGTCCATTAGATAGATTTATAAAAAATATTGAACACGTATTTTGTATTTTTTCTTTCATTCAAATACTTAGGAAGATATATAGATTTGAAATGTCACATGACGTCACGCCGTGGTACAAAATATAGCACGGTAATTAGCCCCCACTCCGTAACTTTAATACGCTATAACTCAGTAGTTTTTGGTAATTACGACAAAATAAAACATACGGGTCTTAATTTTTTTTATTATTTAAGAAACGGACTAATTTTTTTTTTGATTTTCATACCTTGGATACATCCTTATTTTGACAATTCTATGAGAGTCTTTCGACATTTTCCCTATGGTTATTATCAAATTCATAAAGAAAAGCCTTCGAAGTAATTCTTGTTTTTATCGATATGCTTCTCCTACACTGATTTGCTTCAAGAATCAACCTAATAGATTTAACTACTCCAAGGATTTTTGATACACACGCGTCAGCTAATTAGCTCCTGAACCTGTATACAGTATGTTAAGAAAACCCTGTCCGACCCGTGAAGGTGTTGTTAGGTATCGATAACTGATTCTACTAATGCGTACAAAACCGGGCTAAACTTAAAAAAAAAATCCCCCTAAAAAAAAAAAATATTATTTCGCAAAAGGAGGTAACTTAATAAATGTCCGTTGACCACCCTTCGCCTGCCGCCCGCGGGGGGCGGGCGGCAGGACACGCGGCACGTGGTCGCATCGCTATTCGCTCATAATAATACCAGTGTTGTCACTTTTTAAAAATTACCAAATTTCGGGGAAATTGGAATTAATTCGCGGGAAAAAAAGATTATTTCAAAATTCATTTGTATTGGTACTATGATGAATACGTAAAATTTCATATTATATTTGGTCATGTGTTTACCTAACCTTTATTATCCTTATGGGTCGGACAGGGTTTTCTTAACATACTGTATAACCAAATAAAAAAATTAAGAACTGCAAGTGTCTTTACTATTCCCTAGAAAAAATATAGGATCTTGGGATAGGCATGACAAACACAAAATCCATGTCCTTATACTCATTAATTCTACTAACGAAGCAATATAAATAACACCTGTGTTCTAGGAAGACAAACGAGCATTTCCCTTACAAGCGCATGCGCAGGATGAACTAAATTACCGCTTCCTTCATTATGTGCGACAGAAATACCAGCTTTAATGATACTATTTATAGGGGAGAGAATGGATCGAGGACTTTATTTAATGTGAGGTAGTATTCCTGTTAAGGAAACGGGATTTCGGTTTTGGATAGAAGTTCTATTTTTGGTCAAATTAAAGTTCCAATTCAAATTTCCGTTGAAGTTCCAAAATTAAAAATCCCTCTCAAGAGGCCTGTGTCCCAGGAGTGGGAACATTACCGGCTGATAATGTAATATAAAGCTTAGAACATCCATTGCGTTATTTATGTTGTTGAACATAGAACGTTTCGAACATATGAAGCAATGGAAAAGCAATGTCTTACAAAATTATTCAAATAGTGATTTTATGGTTTTTACATGATTGGGGTGTTGAAGAAGATTACAGACCATTAATGTATTCCACATATACAGTATGTTACGAAAACCCTGTCCGACCCATAAGGATAATAGAGGTTAGGTAAACACATGACCAAATATAATATAAAATTTTACGTATTCATCATAGTACCAATACAAATGAATTTTGAAATAATCTTTTTTTCCAACGAATTAATTCCAATTTCCCCGAAATTTGGTAATTTTTAAAAAGTGACAACACCGGTATTATTATGAGCGAATAGCGATGCGACCACGTGTCGCGTGTCCTGCCGCCCGCCCCCCGCGGTCGGCAGGCGAAGGGTGGTCAACGCACATTTAATAAGTTACCTCCTTTTGCGAAATAATATTTATTTTTTTTAGGGGGATTTTTTTTTTAAGTAAAGCCCGGTTTTGTATGCATTAGTAGAATCAGTTATCGATACCTAACAACACCTTCACGGGTCGGACAGGGTTTTCGTAACATACTGTATATAATAGGGATGTTTTCTGGGTAAAAAAGATATTGATTCTATTTAGTTCCGTCATTCAGATTATAGAAAAATATTGGATACGTATATTTTGTTTTATCAAATCAATAAAAATTGACAAATATAAAAGACATCAAAGATCAGGAGTGGTGGCTGGTGACGTCACTGGTTACTAAAAAGTTTAGCAAGCAGTGACGTCACACGAGTTTTCAACTCACTGTATAGTCTTCATTTTTTGTTTAGGTATATGAAAAAAGAAAAAAATACGTGTCTAGTTTTTTTTTTTTTTTGGAAATCTGACTGACGGGCTAATTAGTTTTTTTAGTCAACTACCCTATTCTTATGATGTAGATGGAAGTGGCCTAAAACGAATAATTTTCTGATTGAATGTCAATATTTTAGTTTTTTCATCATATTTACCTTCTGTTTAACACTTTCTTCTTATATGTAGGGTTCAACTTGCAGTCTAATCGCATGTAAGTAATTACCAGTATACTACAAAAACCGACCATATGGTTTCTATATCATCGTCATCGTCATCTCAGCCATATGAAGTCCACTGCTGGGCATAGGCCTCCCCCAAGGATTTCCAAAAAGAACGGTTGGACGCGACCTGCATCCAGCGCTTCCTTGTGATTTTATTTAAGTCATCCGACTACCTAGTCGGTGGGTGTCCGACGCTGCGTTTGCCGGGACGTGGTCGCCATTCAAGAGCCTCTCTGTCCCATCGGTTCTACGTGCTGGGCTATGAAGTTCCTATGTAAGGAACAAATTAATAACTAGGTAACACCATACCTCTTGGTAAGACTATCATACTTTCGTGATTCTGAATACCCGTTAAAGATCAACAAATTTTAACCAATTCCCTCTAAAATAAAATATAGGATGATTCATATGGCGCCTTTTCCAATTACTCAATTTCCTTCCAATTTAACATTGGCTCCAATTTAATGTTAATTAACAGTTATTTTTATGAAAACATCGTGAACATTTCAGCCATTGAAGAGGTCAATCGCTGTACTATTTCAGTAATGGCGGCCGCATCAGTATCGTGTCATGACAATCTGATGTCCATCAGACTTCCATCTCATACAAACAGCGATTTCCCTTCGTTGATGCCTCAACGACATTTGATGTTCCTCAGTCGGATATGGCGATATAAACATGACATGAGGCATACTGGATTGTTTTACGGTCCTATAGCAAGTTTTGTCATTTCTAGTCTTTTTTTTTTAATTTTAAAAACTAGATGGTAAGAAGTGATGCAATAGTTGATGATAAAGCGTGCTGGTTTATTAAAAGCCTATTCACTCTAGACTTAAAGACACTTAAATTGCAGTCAAACAGAAAGATCGCCGCAGATAAATTGTTCCAATCCCTCGATGTAAGCGGTATAAACGACGAGGCGAAACGCTTCGTCCAGATCGTAGTATTGTCAACAACGTAAGGGTGGATAGTTAGCCGGATCGTACGTTGATGGAACGGAGATGGGGGAATTAAGTCATGCCATTCCATGATGTCATGTTTATTGCAAATAAATGTTTTTCTTTCTTTCTTTTCTTTCCATTCCCGCGCACACTCTCCAAAACGCATTCTATAAAACAGTTGATCGGTTTCGTACGTCTCTAGCACAACTCCCCTTTTTTGGATGAGAAGTCATCAAATAACCTCTCCTTATTTGGGCGGAGCGGAAAAGCGTATGAGACTTACTGACTAAAACCGCAGCTGTGTTCCTTAACTTGCATGTGAGCCCGTGGATACGGTATGTCTTTCGAACAACCCGCAGGCCTGGCAGTTCAGCACAACCCCCTGACATTGTGTATCCAGTTAGAAGACTTGATACTGAACATATGTCCTGTCCCTAATTGCGTAACATACTATGAAGCATATTGCCAGTCCATTGCTCCACAAGTTTGAAAAATGAGTTTATTTAAACGACGACGTTGCAAACGACGCAATTAATTTCATTGTATTGTCAAAATGATATCCATTGCAACTGATAGTTTGTTACGCAATTACCTTGCTGGACCCAGAACCCCTGGACTTAAAACATCAGAATATGCAACACCAAAATTTTCTAAATTTCCCGCATAATCTTTTAGCGAGAGTTCTTTTCTCAATTCTGAAAGATTTCTTTTCCCTTTTAATTGAAATCTGAAGCCTTAGCAAAGATATCAGTTTACAGAAAACCGTTTCTCTTATTAATGTCATCGAGAATGTTATTAATGGTCCCTTAGTCACAAGGGAAAGGAAACGATGTAGCAGTGTCAGGAAAATTATCGTTTCCGATTTTAGTTTAATGTCTTCCATCTGCTTTAAAAGAGTTTAGTCACGTGTCCTTTGGATAAATAATAACAGTCGCACAGTTCCATCGATCAGGTTACGTTATGCTTACTGCGGTTGCTCTGTGGATGGGTTACCGTCTGAACAAACCGAGATGCCTTCGTGCTTAGCAAAGCACGTTAAGCGGTTGGTCTGACGGTTTCATTCCATGGGCTTTTCCGTAAAATCGGTTTCCCGAATTCTGACAACTAGTCTTATCAAAGGGGTCTTGTTTCATCCAGTAACTGGGTTGTAGAAGTCAGATAGGTAGTCGGTTCGGAAAAGTTTAGGCAAATGAAGATGTCTTGTATCAAAAAGATGGACAAAATTCTCTTTTAGAACACTTTTCTAATGCATGTGTTTATGGGAGAATTTTGTTATTTTATTAAAGTTCTTTTTATAAGGAACATGAATTTAATAAAATTAAAACATAAACGCTCGCAGCTTTGGGCCCCAACAAGGCGGACCGATGACCTGGTGAAGGTCGCGGGAAGCCGATGCATGCGGGCAGCACAAGACCGGTCATTGTGGAAAGCCTTGGGGGAGGTCTTTGTCCAGCAGTGGACATCTATAGGCTGAAGAAGAAAGAAAGAAAGAAGACAACATAAACGGGATCTCAAAGTGAAGAGACCTGTGTCCCCTAAAGTCCTAACCGTGGAACATTGTAAGCTGATCAAGGCAAGCATAAGCTGTCATGAAGGGGACAGACTACAATCGTAAATGTTGTTTAAGTCGTGTTGTCTGTTTTTGTAACCTCAGTTTTTACCTTCGGGAAAAAAGATGTTGCCAACATAAATTATGTCGACAAAAATATCCCTGAGACAAAATATCCAGAAAAAAGGGCTAAAATCTTTTGTTATTTACCTACATTTTTATATAATAAAGAAGCTAATATATCATGTCTAATCCATTTAGTACATTATCTTTAAACCGATTTATTTTCCACGTACGTAACATGCATGATAAACTCAAGAATTTGATATTTTACAACGCGAAAATATGAGAAACATCAATCAACCACCAGCAAAAATTTATATGTAAATACCGTGGCCCCTGGCACTGGTAAATAAAGGAACACGGATGGGTTTTAGTCAGTAAATGTCTGACATTCCTCCCCGCCCAGAGCGATAAGCCACTTTTTTGTTTATTTTTTTTAAATTACACATATATATATAAAAGATTTGATTTGTTTAAACTACACTTTCACGCTAACACGTCTGAATGTGTTTGAATGAAATTTGGAACATGGGTAGACATGAACTGAACTAAAACATAGGCTACTTTATATCCCGATATTCTTACGAGATTGATCCTTACGCGGGTAAAACCGGGGAACGCAGCTAGCAGATTTACAAATCACACTTTTTTCTTGAAACTTGTCCAAATTTATTTTTACATCGAAACTCCTTTGATCTAAAACGTATAGTAAGTCTCCACAACGACTGACTTCCTGCTACTGCTAGCATTAGTAAAATTAAGAATAAGAAGGTTTAAAATTTAATAATAAATAAAATCATAGTTAATGCTTTTCCGGTGGTAATTTTTTTTAAAGCTTGGCAACACTAAACGGTGTAAGTGAATTTTAATTGGTTAATATATAAAATTAATATTAATATAGAAAAAGAGTCGTGGTGGCCTAGTGGTAGTCAGGCAAGTACCAAAGCAACTTTTCTAAAGTTGTATGTACTTTCTAAGTATATCTTGGACACCAATGACTGAAGGTGAAGGAAAACATCTTGAGGAAACCTGGACTTTAAGTCTGAAATCGCCAACCCACATTGAGCAAGCGTGGTGATTACACTCAATCCTTCTCTGTATGAGAGGAGACCTGTGCCCAGCAGTGGGACGATAAAAAGGTTGATGATGATGATGAATCATAAATAAGAGATTCGTCGTTGAATGAGAAATGCTGCACAAATGGATCAAAGGTACGCTTTCCGCAGTTGGTTCGGGGATGAGTGACAATCACTTGTTTTCAGAGACCCCTTGGAAAGCCCGTGGTGCTGTATGCTGGTCCCAAGTGTCTTTCTTTGGTTATCGAAAAAAGTTGTGTGTACTTAGAAGCCTAAAACTCTAGCAAGGGGTTACAAGTAGGATAAGGTCGGCCTCCAGTATAACCTAACCAACCAGATGAAACTGAATACCACTTTTTTACTTACATGAAGCTCTACAACCCGGTTACTGGGTAATACTGGTTGTCAGACTTTTAAATTTCTGACTACTTGTAACGACTATCACAGATCTTTCCGAGGTCTTGAGGGGACGCGATATGTCATGTAATGAATGTTCACCCATACATGCACCGGCCTCGTCAAGCGTAGCTTAACCGTTAATCTACCTTTGCAGCTGTTATTATTTAGCTATGTAATTTAGTGTACACAATAAACGATAATATCAACTATTTTTATCGACAAAATTATCAACTCATGCATTCCATAGAACATTTTACCCAGTACTGTCCAAAATTCAGTTCCGAATGGATTTAAAATCAATGGAAGGACATTAGGAATAGTCCTTATGTATTTACGGCCAGTAACAATTAAGTTTAAATGAAGAAAAAAAAATGTATAAAAGACCGGTAAGTTGTCTAATGTTTGCTTTGAATTGAAAATAATAAAAATAGTGTCTCTTGTAATAAAGAACAAAACGGGTCTGGTAGGGTCACATGGCTAGCAACGCTTGCTATAGTCTGTTCGTAGATGGGTGACTCATACGGAGACCACTCCAGTGCCTCGGAAAGCGGAATAAATTCGGTCCCGGTTGTCAGTGTACATGTTTTTCATTCGAGTAGGTACTCTACAGCTTGTCAGTCTTACCAAGAATAATCTTATTTCTCAGAAACAGGATTGTGGAGGCCTAAAAGGCAGACACTTCATATTCAACGTTATTTTTTGTATACAGTATGTTAAGAAAACCCTGTCCGACTCATAAGGATAATAAAGGTTAGGTAAACACATGACCAAATATAATATAAAATTTTACGTAATCATCATAGTACCAATACAAATGAATTTTTAAATAATGTTTTTATAATTTGGTAATTTTTAAAAAAGTGACAACACCGGTATTATTATGAGCGAATAGCTATGCGATCACGTGCCGCGTGCCCTGCCGCCCGCCGCCCGCTGTAGGGTGCGTAACGCACATTTTTTAAGTTGCCTCTTTTTGCGAAATAATATTTATTTTTTTAGGGGATTTTTTTTTTAAGTTTAGCTCGGTTTTGTATCCATTAGTAGAATCAGTTATCGATACCTAACAACACCTTCACGGGTCGGACATGGTTTTCTTAACATACTGTATACGAAACCCGAAACACGTATCAAGTATTTTTATGGAAAGAATTTATGTACCAAATTTCAAAAACCTATCATGAAAAAGCACAAAGTTATGAGCTTGTTATTTTACCCGCTGGTCCCAAGAAAAATATGGTCGTGGCGTGGCTGGGGGAAACACTAATTCGCTGCGAACTGTGTTCTGTGCTCTGTAACCATACTGCAACACTTTAAATAAAGGGTGTATCTGACATCGACGCACAAACGAGTACCATGATTCTGAACCCTTTAGCGGTGGAACTTTTCGTCGTCTTTTTCATGTTTAAAAAAAAATTGTTTTTTTTTTCACTTTAGACCGTTCATAATTGCTATACTTTTATAAACTAATAAGATTTTAAAGTAAAAATTAATTAATTCGCTAATTATATAACAAAGCGCAATGAAAACAAAACTCGAAAAACTATCTTATCAGCTGATTGAATAGAGTTCACACCAGGGATCAACGTCATACCTACAAACCGGCACGGCGGCACGCTTGCAACGTTCAAACATCGAGCCGACACTTTTTTTTTAAAACCTGAATTCTGTAAACGTTCATTAACGACATAAATGACTAGCATAATTTTATTAGTGGCATGTGGTCTAACCTTTTCGCTATTTTTGCGTTACGATGTCAGATACATCCTGTATATTCGGGAAAAAACATAAGTTGGTGTAAAAATTATTTGAATCGTTTCAGTTGCTTATTCTTGACAAATTATATTCAGGTTTCTTATAAAGAAAAAATAACAACACCCCCAACAAAAAAACAAACCCAACGCCAATGGGACAAGGCTACATAGAAGTTAATGCTTTATGTAGAATATTAGGACCATTACTACTTAGCTTTCAGCCGCTGTGTGTATTCATTTTTGATATGAACATGAAAAACCACTCTTGTTCTAACATCCAGTGACAGTGAAGGTTGAATCTTGAATAAAAAATAAAATGAAGACGTTACAAGCTCTTCAATTTATGATTTGAAAACAGAATTATGGAGCAATTCATTATTTGTCGTTATTTTAAACGAGAGGAAAAGAAAATGAGAATTTATGAGTGGAATATTATTTCGCTACAGATTGTAATGATGGTATAGAGTTTTTACACTTAGATTTTTATTAAAAAACCTTGTTTAAGTCAATTTATCACTATATCGCAAATTCATTATCTAAAAGCCATGTCTGGTCGTCTACCTTTATCAAAATAAGTGCTATTTTATCACTTTCCTTATTTGTGTCAATTTTTTTGTTGGTAGCGTTTTGTTTGTTTTCTGTGCATACCCTATCAGTGTTCCCAATGGTGGGACACAGGTTCCCTCCATTTTATAACAGACTAGCGGCGCCAGCGACTTCGTTCGCGTGGAGTTAGTTATGCTTCGCTCCTATTAGTCGCAGTGTGATGTTATATAGCCTAAAGTCTTCATGAATTAATGGCCTATCCAACGCAAAAAGAATTTATCAAATCGGACCAGTAGTTCATGAGATTAGCCTGTTCAAACAAATAAACAAACTCTTCAGCTTTATATATTAAGTATAGATTGGCAATTCTAGTAAGAACTAGTTACCAGACAAAGTCGTCGATTTGTCGTGTTCCGGCATGATGTCTGTGAAGCCGAACGGAGGACGGGTCTGAGCAGTTGTGTTGCGATGTGTGCCGAGTAAGATTCGCCAAATGTTGTTGTGTCAGGAGTGTGGTCGTGGAAGGTCTCCAGATCAATCTTCCTCTGGCAGTTGAGCGAGGTGATGCAATGTTAAACCCAACAACACGACCAACGATGCTGCGCCAAAGGGAGACTGATCTGAAGACCCTCCACGACCAAACTCCCAACACAACAACATTAGGCGCATCGTACCCGCCACACATCGCAACACAACTCCAGACCCGTCCTCCGAACGGCTTCACCAGACATCATGCCAGAACACGACAAATCGCTTGGCGGCAAGGCTTTGTCTGGTGGGTGGTAACTTCTGCCGGCGGCCGATGTTGGTTGTAACTAATTAAATATGTAAACGCTTTGATTATGATTTTTATGGAGGTATGTACCTCCTATACTAATACATACCTCCATAAAAATCATAATCAAAGCGTTAATACATATGAACTTATGTAGACAATCCTACATACGAGTTAGTACTCGTATGTAGGTTTGTCTACATAAGTTCATATGTATTAAATTTAATTAGATATTCGAACCACTAATCTGGACTAAACCTTTATGGAAACACAGTGTAATGTTCTGTTTATCAAGTAATTTTATGTTTATTAACAAAACTAAAATACTCTAAAAACATTCCCGCCACCAATTTTCATCCAATTATTTTTGCCATTAATTTCCAATAAAATGCGACACAAGTGCAGTGAAGTGTGAATATCATTAAAAAACACTACTTTACAGTCAGAATGTAAAATGAGCTGAAATATCTCCGTCATGTAAACATTATTTAAATAAAGAGTATCGTCCAAGAATGTTTAGTAAACAGACACTTTGGCAACGTTTTCGTACGAAAACGTGTTTTCTTTAAAGATATTACTTATGCCAGGTTACAATTGCGTGGCCGGCCTCACATCGTATCCCTTCTCGTGCTTTTTTTCTGCCACTTTTTTCATTTAGCTTAACTCTACTACTCTCATTACTAGCTTAATGATAAATGAACCATAATATCAAAATCAAAAGTCATTTATTCAAATTAAGCTAAGAATCAGCACTTTTTCAACGTCAATATTACATAAGACCCCCCGTGCTTTCGTTGAGAAGAAGAAGTGACGGATCAAACTCCCTACCATCACATCTGTCTGTTTATTTAAAAAAAAAAAACATGACTTTATACAATATTACGTACTTAGGTACAGTAATACAAGAAAAAACAACAACAATGAATTTATTTATCATATGCTAGGTTTTTTAGGGCCCTGCGTTGAGAGTACCACGGGATCTGCCCGAAGGCATTGTCCCCGTGGCACTCCCAGGGCTTTCCGGCTAGGCCGGTTTCCGCACCAAGGGAGGATTACCCGGGGATACCGAGGTAATCCTCAGACGTGGTGACCAGTGCAAAGCGCGTGTGGGGGCTGCCCACACACGCTGGCCACACTCCGAGGCTAAAGGAGACGGGGGTTCTTCCCCCGCCTTCTTCGCCCCGCCCGTCTACGCCGGAGGGGAGCGGCAAGATCATCTTTTTCCCGCACCCTCTCCACTGCCTCCTTCTGCAAGAGGACGATCTCACAGAAGGAGGCTCACTTTCAACCATGGCTCGAACTATGGTTGCCAGGGAGAGGCGTCCGCCTCCTAGGGCCGCCACGAGGTCGCGGCGCTCGTATCGCCAGGCCGGGCACTCCACCAGAGTGTACTCGGCCGTGTCGTCGAGAGAGCAGCAGTGGTGACACCTCGGCAACACCTCCCGACGGGCGACCCGGTGCAGAAAATGACCGAAACACCCATGTCCGGTCAATATCTGCACCAAGCGGTAGGTGGGGCTGCCATGCCGGCGCCCAACCCATTCCTCCAACACCCGACGAATCGCTCCAATCGTCTGGTGGCCGGCAGCTGGGGTGCGGAGTGCCTCGCTCCAGCGACTCAGGGCCTCCCCCTGAGCCGCCATTCGGACCCACCTTACCTCCTCCATGGCGGGTCGTTCTGCCGTTCCCGAGCCACGACACGGTGTTGATGCACCTGGGACAGAACCAGGCCATCGAACTCCCACGGGGGCCTGCGAGTACGCAAGCAGTCCCATGACTGACCGTGCGATGCGCACCGTCCGTTATGGGGCTGCTTGCGTACTTGCACTCGCACGGTCCTTGTCGCGATGACCCTCTGCGGCTTCTGCAGCAGGGCCAATGTGCGCTGGGAGAGGCACTCCCTGGTACACTCGACGGCACGCCGAATTGCAGAAATTAGGAGTCTAAAATGCTCCTCGAAATACCACCTGGGATCCAAGACCAGGCCGAGATACTTGATGTGCAATTATATGCCAGCTAGCCAGGCCAAAATACCAGCAAAGTAAAAACAAAAAATAAAGTATAATTAAAATGGAAATGAAAATAAGTAAAAACTTATTATCTAAATAAAAGACCCAGGTATAAAGAATGTGACAGCTCACATATTTATGATTATTCATTGTAAAAAGAAAATTATATGAACTCATGTAATGTGTCAGTAAGCTAATTCTGGAGAAGGAATATAAACATTGTCTTGAGTTAAACAGAGCTACCAGCTACTCTTATCATTTAAATAGTCATTTACATAGCCTTCCTCAAGGGTTGGGCTATCCAAAATCATCATCATAATAAAAAACAATTGTAGTTCCAAGTATTAAACAAAAAACTTTAGACTTATAGTTAGGTAGTATGGATATAGTAGACAAGTATTCGAAATTTATCATGCACGTTAGACAGGACATTCTTTTATATCTTTCTGGTAAAAAAGAGAAAAGCTAAAAAGCATCCATTTCAACATCATAAATACCAAAGCAATGCTGCAGATGTTTTAAAACAAAAAGATAAATGATGGACTGAGCGTTTTATGTTTCCTTTCCAGTTTTCTTTGATACTCTTATAAATTGCTACTGGAAGTCATATTTTCGTCGTAGACTTTCTTTCCCAACGCATCAAAATATCCCAGAGAAACATTCTCTAAGATGTGTTCATGTGTCAATCAAAATTACATAAAAAAAACTGTCGATAACGCCGATTTAAAACCGGGAATGATAAAACATTTGTTCACACTCTATTCCGCCCACGGATCGACACTACCAAAATAAACATTTTTAATTTTGTCTTCTTAAACTCTAGTACGACGTCGGACGTAGCCCGAATGACCGCGTGTTCCGAACAAGGGCGAGGCTGTTTAAAAAAATAAATAAAAAGCTTTACTCCGTAGTCTTAGGTACAACTCGCGCGGGAAAATTTGACTTTTCCATTTTTAATTTCATGTGTTTTTTTTTTGTGATGTGCCAGTGAAATTTATCTAACAAAGAGATAAAATATAACCATATTTTATATTGGTAATTTTTAATACAGTTGTTTAAAAAAAAATGACTTTTTTCGAGTACCACGGTACATAAATTATACAGGCTGTATTTTTTATTGTGTTGTGAAATATGTTCGCAGCAATGATATTTATTTTCTACTTAGTGTTTTATCTATGTACAATAAATACACAGTAATTAATCTTTAAGAACGGAATTCAATGTTTTTTGATGGATTATATACTTATTTGATAACCTTTGCTGTTAATGAAGTGATTAAATATTTTATTTTTGGTATCTACTGATAAAAAAATCCTCAAAGATCCACATAATCAATCATAATCTTTGAAATGCCATGGTCACTTAATTTTTATTTTTTTTTTTGCTTCGTATAAAATACGATCAACAATATTTTAGAAATTAATCTTAAACTATAAACTCATTTAATATTTATTCTATACTATTTTAGCGCCAAATTAATGATTGAAAAATGATAATTTACTCTTCATGTAAAAAAGCTAACAAAAGTCAGGGTAACAAATCTTTGTAACTGACAGACTTGGGCTACCAATGAACATCATAAACAAACATGCGTCATCTGTTCCGAAAACATCAGTATTTTAGTTCTCACCTTTGTTCAAGGGACAGTGGTAGGTTTTTAATTTTATTTTCAAGATCAGTCAAAGTCTGTGAGAATATTTGTCCTCTGTATTATGATATTGCGGATTCGGTTTAATAAATATTCTTTTCAGACTCGATATCCATTAAACAAGTTTATTGGTAAAATATTAACAACTTTTCAGCAGTGTGATTGCGCAATACACCATCAAGAGGGCAATCGCGGCAAAATAATTGTACCAAAACAGAATTGCATCGCAACCAAACCAAAACTTTAGTTATGTTCCGTATCGCGCTAACCTTTTGACAGATGGTTTAACCATAACTGGATCAGAATTGGAACGCAACAGATGTCAAATGAAAAAGTTGAAACAAAGCTAACATTTTCTGTGACATTTGTCAAATTTACGTCTAAACGATTAGATTTATGTACTTAATTATTGTATCTGACGAAATTTATCACTCGTACATTGATTTTACTTCAATCGTAGTAACTTTAGCGCGATACGAAATGTGATCGAAACTAAACCACAACTTTAACTAGATTATATACGAACAAGAGTTTAACTTCTACTGTTTTATTTAGCGCGATTGTCCCCCTGAATGCATAAGTTTCATTTTGACAGTTCTACAACATTCATTGCGCTGTTTACGTTCTTGATCAGACACATTTTTCGAACATATTTATTTGTATTTTTTTAACGTGCAACGAACCGTCAATGGATTAGATCGAATGCTTCAAAATTATTCAAATTAAGAACAGTAGTATGTTATGCAATTATGGTACAGGACTGAACAACTTCATTCTATAACTATGACTTTATAACTTATTTCGTGATAAATAAGGTAAATAATAAAAGGAAAACTAAACTATGCGTAAACGTGCGATGACCATAAACAAGTAAATGCGTGATTCTATCAAAAAGCATATTAATTAACGTAAACACAGCAAAGGGAAACAGTGTAGCAGTTATGAACGGTTTGTGAAAGGGATGCTTTTAACTTGAATGATAATATAAACGATGTGCCTTTGATCTCTAATTATGTGTGGTGTTTGTATAATTAACAGCCATAGTCTTCGCCCGCCTGCATTGTAGCATAGACGTGTGCGCTTAATGAATAATATTAATTTGTTTTTAACACTTAAATATAAGTAAAGTACTAGGCGTGCAGTTGAGTGAGGACGTGTGCGCGAGACGGTATCATTGTTTGAGCGAGACAACAATCGTCATCAGCACCGACCACAGTAAGTCTGAACTACAAAAAATATATAAAAAATCTAAAAACTGTTATTATGTCGAGAATGACCAAACCGACTCCGGAAAGTGGCCTTCAGCATGCCTTGTCTGATTCTGACGTATCTAATGCATTTGCAACTTCTGCACCATCTTTTGTATCCCAGCGTAATAAAAGACAGCGCCAATCGAGTGAAGAACAGCTGCTTTCCTTCAAGGATGATATAATGAATGTGATAGATGAATGGAAAAAGTCTCAAAATAGTCTCTTGAATAAGCTTATATCAGAAGTTGCAGAAATAAAAACCCAGAATACTGAAATAAAGAATACTAATGATGAAATAGAGAAAAGTATGAAGTTTTTGAATACTAAATACGAGGACATGCTGAAAAAGATAGATGCGTTGGAGGTTGAACGCAAGCAGCATTTGTTGAAGATTACTTTGCTTGAAACATCTTTGGATGACATTCAAAGAAACCTAAAATCGTCGTCTATTGAGCTTAGAAATGTACCAGCATCTTCAGAAATTGAAACCAAAACAGATTTATGTAAAATTGTACAAAGTACATGCAAGGTTCTGGATGTAAACGTACAGGAGACGGGCATAAGGAATGTTTTTCGTGTAAATTCGAAGTCTGGAAAAGGAACAATAGTTGCTGAATTTGCTTCCGTCTTACTAAAACAGGACATCATTCAAGGAATAAAATCATTCAAGAAACGGAATTCCGACCGTAGCCTTACCTCATCCGATATAGGGATCGCGGGTCAAAAAACACCAATTTTTGTATCGGAAGCTTTGACAAGTAAAAACCGCCGCCTATTTTTTCTAGCAAGAGGTTTAGCGACGTCCATGTCCTACAAATTTTGCTGGACTGCAAATGGTAAAATATACCTTCGCAAGGCCGTCGATGCACCTCGCATTGAAGTAAAGGATGAATCTCAAATAGTAGCTCTGCGAAATCTCAAGTGACTAGGGTTTGTTCTGTATTTCCAGTTGGCATTGGTTCATCAGCTTTTTTATTTTATAATGTTACGCTACTTTTTGGTTTTTAATTCTCTATGTAGAGTAGATACTTGCTGTCGTTGCTTAGTTCTGTCTTTTTTCTATTTTTGTTATATTATTAATCACCATTTTTTGCGGATTGCAAACTGTATTGTCATCTGTAACCATAATTCCTTCATAATACTGGGTCATGTAATATCCATAAGTAAATATAGTTCATATCATAAGGTTGAGGTAATATTGCTTCCTACAACTATATCATTTCCAATTCTAGAACAAAATTCGATTCAAATAATCATAATAATCTAGTACTGAACATAGATGAAATATCTGCTGGGCCTTCTTATCTATGTGATCCCGAGTCGAGTTCACTTCTTCTATCACCTATTACAACATCTACGAATAATTTGAAAATTCTTACGCAAAATATAAGAAGCATCACAAAAAATTTCTGTCAATTCGAAGTCTTTCTGTCTAGATTACAGTCTATTAAATGTGAAATTCTTATTCTAACAGAATCATGGAACTCTAAAGCTACCTACTTTCCGTCCTTAGAATACTACGAGACTCATTTTACGAAAAAGAGTCGTAATCAAAACGATGGTATTGTAGTGTACACAAAACGGGGGCTCAACTGTGTAGTTACAGAAACAGTCTTAGTCGATGCTACCTGCGTAGTTATTGAGGTTTGCTTGAACACTGTTGTTATAGGTATTTACAGGTCACCATCGTGTAATAATATAGAAAATTTTATAAAATCTTTGGACAGTCTCTTAAACACCTACAGTAATCGTAGCGAAGTAATTATTATGGGTGATTTAAACATAGATATTAAGCAATATAGCGAGGATCATAATTCGACAGGTTATTTAAATTTACTTGCTTGCCATGGTTTTTTGCCAGGCCACATATACCCAACAAGAGAAAACAACTGCCTAGATCATGCTATGATCAAATCCAGGTTTTCGTCTATCACACTCGTTTTCCAGTCTCTTTTAACTGATCATTGCCCGGTACTTTCTTGTATCTCAGTACAGAGTAGTATCAAACCTACGAAGCAAATTACTACCTTTAATAAGGTTAACTATGAGGCTGTCCTTGCAGATTTGAATTCCATAGATTTTAGTGATATTATGAAATCAGAAAATCCCCACTGGTCTGCTGAACAGCTGCTTAAAATCCTGAATACAACAATTATGAATAATACTTTAAAACTACTTATACCTAAAAAACTACACTGTGTCAAGCCGTGGATTACGCCAGGCTTAGTTCGTTGCATTATAAACCGAGACCGCATGCACTTGAGAAATAGGAAACAACCAAACAATTCTGTTCTGGCTATAACATATTGTAGATACAAAAACTACTGTAATGATCTACTAAAACGTCTCAAGCGTAACTTCCTTAGTAATGAGCTCGATAAAAATGCTAAAAACCCCAAGAAAAAATGGCAAATAATAAACAACATTACCAACCGTGATACTAAAAAATCAACATCGTTAGAACTCCTCAAAATTAAGGCCACCCCCGAGCTAGCATTAGAAGAAATTAACCTTTATTTTACTAGTATAGCTAAAGAATTGGCTAGCAAAATAACTCCATGTTCGCAGCCTATTGAAGAACCCTCAAATCCACCTGTTAACTCTATGGTTTTATTGGAAACAACTGAACGGGAAGTTGAATCTATAATTATGAACTTGAAGCTTGATTGTTCTGTGGGATGGGATGGAATTTCGACAAAATTAATTAAAATGACGAAGGATATTATTGTCCCCCTTATAACCCATATAGCCAACATTTCTATACGCTCTGGTATCTTTCCTAATGCATTTAAAATATCCGTTGTCCATCCTATTTATAAAGCAGGAAGTAGAGACTGTATCAGCAATTACCGCCCCATCTCCATATTGCCCATACTGTCTAAAGTTTTGGAAAAGATTTTTAATAAGAGATTATTGTCGTTCCTTGAGAAACAGTCAATTTTGTCCGATAATCAATTTGGATTTAGAGTGGGTAGATCGACGGCTCAGGCAGTTAATGAACTTACCAACCTTGTGGCTTCTTACATCGATTCTAAATTTAAATGCATTGGAGTCTTCCTAGACCTGGCCAAGGCCTTTGATACAGTCTCTGTTCCTATCCTGATTAACAAGATGGAAAAAATTGGTATCAGGGGTAAGGCGCTCGATTTATTTAAAGATTACTTGAGTAATAGATCCCAGCGAGTAGTGATTAATGGTTTGTTAAGCTCGGATGCCCAAATAACAATTGGTGTTCCGCAAGGTAGCGTCCTTGGTCCAACACTGTTTCTAATTTATATTAACAGCCTTTGTCAAATTACTACACAAAATTGCAATATATTTATGTTTGCTGATGACACAGCACTAGTCTTTCATGGTGCGACATGGGCTGAAGCAAAGTATTATACTGAAATAGGGCTTCAAAAAATAGCTAGTTGGCTTACTCAAAATTTACTTACCCTTAATATCTCAAAAACTAAATTTATGACATTTGCTAATACAGAACATTCACTTAAAAATATAAATAATTATAAAATTCAAATCCACACTTGCGAAAATATCGGTTGTCAGACATGCGATTGTAGCTACTTGGATAGGGCTAAAGTAGTAAAATATCTTGGGGTTCTCATTGATGAAAGATTGACGTGGTGTGCATATATAGACCTGTTATCAGGGAGAACAAGAAAGCTAATTTATGCTTTCAAAAAACTTAGGCACGTTGCTAATACCGCTCTACTCAAGACAATTTATTTTGCGCTAGCCCAATCTATCCTGTCATACTGCATAACCTCCTGGGGTGGAGCACGCAAAACCCATATGCTTAAGCTAGAACGCGCCCAGCGTGCATTATTAAAGGTCATGACATTTAAACCTTTTAGATACCCAACAATAGACCTCTATTCGGAATGTGATGTTCTTACGGTCCGTCAGTTATTTGTAAAAGAAATGGTGATGTCCCAGCATCATAAAGTTAAATACCATGGTGACTTAACCACGATTAGCACAAGACGTGAACACAGAGTATGTCCTACGATACCATTTAAAACATCATTCATAGAAAAATTTCAATGCTACCTTGGACCAATGCTCTATAACAAAATAAATAAAATTATTAAAATGTTTTCATTAAATCACCATTCATGCAAAAAAAATCTAATGTTGTGGTTAAAATCGCAAAGTTACGAAGACATCGAAGACCTATTTTTAAACCCAAAGTAATACCCATACTTTTAGACTAAGTAATAAATTATTCTATTTAAATCACCATCATTTATCCAATTTAAAAACAACATAAACATTTAATATTAAGGAGTTAATAGATCTTCAATGTTATATTTCATCAACTATTAAAAAACAAAAAAAAAAGGAAGCAAACCAATTTTTACCCTAAGTTCAAACTTTATGTGTGATTATTTGAAAAGTAATTTAATGAAGGTACTCTGTAAAAAAAGCGAACTATTTCTTTTTTCTTGTGGCTTATGTTTACCTTCATTTTAAAACTAAATTAAATTTTGTAATAATAACCTAATTATTTTTAGCGCACATGTTATTTTGCATTTATATTTAATGTACACTAACGTCTATGATACAGGCTCGGCCTAGTTTAGACGTTAGGGCTCACTTTGATTGTTTGTAACGTAGTTCCTCCAATATATTCGTAGGTTATAATTTGTAAAATTTCTTTTCAATAAAACATTTTTATTATTATTTTTTTTTTTTTATAGTTGTATAATTATACTACAGTGCATCAATGCCAGAATACTCTTAAGAAGTAAAGTATAATTCTACCAAATATATATGGATTTGGAATAATGTAAAATTAAATAGGCAAGGCTTACTTTCAGAACTTGGAGATTGTTGTTATTGCCTGCTCAGGGCGGAGCGGAAGGACGTGTCAGACTTTTACTGACTAAAACCCACCCGTGTTTCTTCACTTGCCTGTGCGCCAGGGCCACGGTTTCTTTTCTTAACCAACCCGCAACCCTGGCCCAGGAGGCATCGGTCCTCGTGGACCCCGTCACGATATGCTGACATCTCTTTGAGGCACGCGTGACACGCAACGGCCCGTCGACCCAGGCCTGGTCCTTACCGGGTGGCGAGCTGTCATTCGCAGATCTTTGACAGTAGTTACCGGCCGTCAGAAAATCTGACCACCAGTCTAACAACGGGTATCATATTAGCCAGTAACTGGGTTGTAGCGGTCAGACTGGAAGTTAACCCCAACATAGTCGGGAAAAGGCTGTGCAGATGATGATGAAGGCTTATTTTTAGGATTCGATTCTTTCGATAGTTTGGGTTTAGCACACAATCAGAGTCGTTCCATTTAGAAAAGTATATTTCACTATGTGGCAGGCCATAATATCGGCCGCCGGCAGAAGTTACCACCCATCAGACAAAGTCTTGCCGCCAAGCGATTCGTCGTATTCCGGCATGATGTCTGGTGAAGCCGTACAGAGGACGGGTCTGAGCAATTGTGTTGCGATGTGTGCCGGGTACGATGCACCAAATGTTGTTGTGTCGGGAGTTTGGTCGTGGAGGGTCTCCAGATCGATCTCCCTTTGGCGCAGCATCGTTGGTCGTGCTGTTGGGTTTAACATTGCATCGCCTCGCTCAACTGCCGTCTTCAGGAAACTGGCATGGTCTAGACCCAAAAAAAAAAAAAACTAAGACATGTGACACATCTACCAACCCGCGCTGGGCCAGCGTGGTACATTACGGCCCACTCCTTCTCACCGTGAGGAGGCCTGTGTCCATCAGTGGGAATATTCTAGGCTGATTATGAATCTTGGTCAAATCGTCACATTACCTTCAACGGCAGTGTCCTCCGTCACGTCCAGTGGGTGGTGTCGAGGTGTCCGGCTCACCCCCACTTCAGTCTTGCTATTTTATCTCCAACATCGGCTCGCTTTGTGCACTTGACATGCTTGCTGCGCATACAAGTTCATTACATCGCCCTGCTTATTCGATTCTCGCTTTGTGCCAAGATGCGAACGGATATGTAAAGTTTAAGATGAGCAATGTTTGCAATGACGCGGGAGATTAGCGCTATTTGTTAATGATAGGAGCGTTTGATGTGTTGTAGTGTTTAGAGTTACACTAAGTAGTAGGATTGTTATGTGGATGGCTAATTTTCTTGCGAATCAAAGAAGAGCTATTTAATAGTGTGTTTTGATAGGAGAAAAAAAATTATGCCAGTAAGTTCACGGCAACTTTGGTTTCAACTATTGCGTATGAAGTACGCATCCATGGCTAAAATTAAAAGATGTTCTTATGTAATTCTGTTTAAAAAAAGCGTGAAGGGGGTTATAAAAACTAGTCGGTGTCAACTTTTACTGATGAATTTGAGCTTTGTATTAAAATTTTGAAATTTAAACGAAACTGAAAACAGAAACGAGCCATACTTGTACTACGAAAAAAACATACATGTACTACGAAAAAAAAAAGTCAAAACTTCGCTTTATCTCGGTAATTATTGTAGAAGAACATGAAATATAGAATACAATACTCATTATTATTTATACCATAGAATAACATTTCTCACGGTGGTAGGCCATAACATCGGCTGCCGGCAGAAGTTACCACCCACCAGACAATGTGTTGCCGCCAAGCGATTCGTCGTGTTCCGGCATGGTGTCTGGTGAAGCCGTACGGAGGACGGGTCTGAGCAGTTGTGTTGCGATGTGTGCCGGGTATGATGCGCCAAATGTTGTGTCGGGAGTTTGGTCGTGTAGGGTCTCCAGATCAATCTCCCTCTGGCGCAGTATCGTTTAAATATTGTTATATTTATGAATTAGTGTATATTTAAGTATTAGTCGATAACTGCACTGTCGCATTAGGTTAAGCCTGTAAGGACAGTTGTAAGAGTGATAAATAAATTAATAAAAGATTTTATTAAGGGTGCTAAGAGCGATCTATAAATGACAACAAAAATATTAGAAGCTTAAGAAAACAACACTCGGGAGATTTATTAGCGTAATTAATCAACATTACTCTTGTGTTTTTTATAAAGACGTGTACAATACTGGCCAATTTAAAATTCCGCATCGCAAATGAATTATGTGCTGTTCATGAAAGATATGGCTAAGCATCTCTTAAGTCCCGTCTACACGCTCCGTCTGCCTGCGCAGTCCAGGCCTGTGCAGTCATAACTGTACAAAAAGGCGGAACATTCAGGACTGCGCGCGCTACCGTCTTGCCGTCCAGGCGCTCACCTGCGCAAACTGGTTTGTACAGGCATGCTCGCAGGTAAGACGGAGCGTGTGTGGCTATGCAAACCTGCTGCTACTGGTCTTGCATATTTTGGCTGCGAAGTTGAGTGTTGGAATTACACTCCGGCGTTTCATAGTACTCCTTCTTAGTCTATAGAGGTCCACTCCTTGACAAAGGCTTCCTCCAAGGCTTTCCATGATGACCGGGCTTGTGCTGCCCGCATCCACCAGCTTACCGCGACCTTCACCAGGCTTACCTTGTTGAGGGCCTCCCTACGCTGCGTCTTCCGGTACGTGGCCGCCACTCCAGAACTTTACTGCCCCATCGGCCATCCGTTCTAGTACAAACGTTTTAAAACAAATGCAACTTGGAACTGTCATATCGTCCCAAAATGCAGCGGTCTTGCCGTCCTATTATAATTTAAGTATCTTTAAGGCTAGAGTGAAAAGGCTTCTAATAAACTAGTGCGCTTTAACATGAAGGATTGCATCGCTGCTTACCATCAGGCGGGATTGTGGTCGGGCTTTAGTTTATCGTTAAATAAAAACAATTACAGAGTAAAATTAACATGCTACTGATCATCGCCTTGTGGACAGGGGCTCTACTCAAGTATGAAGTGCGGAGTTTCAGCCAAAGAAACGTGAGTTTTCTATTAATTTCGGACAACCGATGAGTTCGGGTCCCGAAATGTTAATGAATGATTAATGATACTGTTAATATAATAAATAATGATATTTTTGCTGCAGCTGCTTTGGGGTGTAGCAACCTTTTTCATAAAGCATTACTTTACAAAGCATACATTAAGACTGCACTTTTTAGCGTTTCTTCAAATATATGCTCTTAGTTGCCAAGATCTTTCGCAATGTCAATGAAACTGAGATTTGAAATCAAGAAGAATCAACGAATAATACAGTATGTTAAGAAAACCCTGTCCGACCCATAAGGATAATAAAGGTTAGGTAAAACATGACCAAATATAATATAAAATTTTACGTAATCATCATAGTACCAATACAAATGAATTTTGAAATAATCTTTTTTTCCCGCGAATTAATTCCAACTTCCCCGAAATTTGGTAATTTTTAAAAAAGTGACAACACCGGTATTATTATGAGCGAATAGCGATGCGACCACGTGCCGCGTGCCTTGCCGCCCGCCGCCCGCGGGTGCTTACGCACATTTATTAAGTTACCTCTTTTTGCGAAATAATATTTATTTTTTAGGGGGATTTTTTTTTTAAAGTTTAGCCCTATTTTGTATCCATTAGTAGAATCAGTTATCGATACCTAACAACACCTTCACGGGTCGGACAGGGTTTTCTTAACATACTGTATAGTCTGACTATATCAGGTACAGTAGTAGTGGTAAGTGTTTACGGCCACAACTTACAAATTGTAGGGCCTAGGTTCTAATACAAACATTAGTTTCTTCTTCGTTTGCGTATAGAGGTCCACTGCTGGACAATGGCTTCCCATAATCCCCAGGTTTTACGACATTAGTTTACTGTGTGTAAATTATTTCATTACTACTCCTCTCAAAACGATGAAGGAAAACATCGTGTGGAAACCGGAAAATTCTAGACCCGAAAATATGTAATATCTACCAGCTCGCACTGGGCTGCGTGATGGTTTACGCGGTCAAGATTTCCATTGAAAGAGTAGTGGCTATCTATTAAGAAGTAGTGTACAGGTCTGCCAAAGTGATAATGCTCATAGAAATCTTCGTCACTGTTCGGCAACGGTCGCATTCCCCGAGCGTTCGGAAGAAGATATGTATATAGAGTAGTTAAGTGCATTTTCTTCATGAAGAAAATGCACTTAACCACTCTATATACTCTCTATACGCTCGGGGAATACGACCGTTGCCGAACAGTGACGAAGATTTCTATGCGCATTATGACTTTAGGAGACCTGTAGAAGTGTTTTGAGACATTTCGAATCAATCGGCTAGATACCTGTATGTGTTTTGAGGGTGATTTTCCGTCATTATTGTTAGAAACATAAAAGAAGCTTTCATTTATTTTTGCTTTTGTCTGGATTATCAAGGGCAAACTAAAAATATTCGCAAAAATCAGAATAAATGCGAAAGTTTTGTGTTCAAACAGAACGCCAGATATCTAAAGCAGAAATGATAAAGTATATACACAATTCTGTAACAATTGATAGAAGTATGTTAGTGTCAGGAATTTGTGACGTTCGGTGGAGTCATCATAACATCTCTGTGGGTGTAACTATTCTTAGGATAGGGCTGCCTTGTGCACCTAATATCTGGAAAAAGCAAAATACTTCGTCTTAAATGCGTAAACAGAAAAAGAAGAGCCTTTTTTCAGGGGCGTATTATTTATACAGTATGTTAAGAAAACCCTGTCCGAGCCGTGAAGGTGTTGTTAGGTATCGATAACTGATTCTACTAATGGATACAAAACCGGGCTAAACTTAAAAAAAAAATCCCCCTAAAAAAAATAAATATTATTTCGCAAAAAGTGGTAACTTAATAAATGTGCGTTTACCCTTCCGCGGGCGACGGGCGGCAGGGCACGCGGCACGTGGTTGCATCGCTATTCGCTCATAATAATACCGGTGTTGTCACTTTTTTTAAAATTACCAAATTTCGGGGAAGTTGGAATAAAATTCGCGGGAAAAAAGATTATTTCAAAATTCATTTGTATTGGTACTATGATGATTACGTAAAATTTTATATTATATTTGGTCATGTGTTTACCTAACCTTTATTATCCTTATGGGTCGGACAGGGTTTTTTTAACATACTGTATAAGTATTATTATAGTATTTTTGTTTCTTATAGAAGTGTTTTATGTATGGGTTGTATTTGTATTTTTTATGCAATTAATACTTTCTTGTAATCAATAAATGATTTTTATTTATGTCTTTATGAGGATACCGTCCCAGTTGGGCGCCAACAGCCTATAGCGCTTCTTTTGGAATTAACCGGTTGTAATACTTCAAGTGAATTATACTGTAAATTTTCTTACATATTCATCGATTTTAAGGATTTCGGACATCCCTAAAATGTACAGAAAAAAAAGAACGATTGGCATAACTCCTTTTTTTTGAGTGAATAGGCTCTTAATAAACTAGCGCGCTTTACCATCAATGATTACATCACTGCTCACCATCAGGCAGGATTACAGTCAAGCACTAGTTTGTAATAAATAAAAATTAAACCTATGTCAATGCCAAGCTCTTCAAATCTAGCACATATATAAAAACTGCTACAAATAAGAACTATTAAAAAAACAAGATGTCACTCTCAACTCATAATCATAAACCGCGCAATAAAATCAAAATAAATTAGGGTGAGATGACCAGTTGTTGGCCGGACGCCAACAGGCGTTAAATATGTTGATAAAATGATTTATAGCTTGTTTAGAACTTTAAGTTATTACCGTTTAGTTAGTGTCGAGGTGTGCCAGGTAGAAGTAACCATTAAGAAAACGTTTATGTGTTTTGGTTTGTGAGACTACTATAAATCTACCTTCTCTTCAGGTCCTGGTCAATAAAACTGGTCATATGTCATGCCATAAGCAATCATTCTTGTAGCCAAAGGTTAAAAAAAAATCACTCAATTACTTCTTAACAGCTACTTTAGTAAGAGCAATACAACCGAACAGCTCAGCACTTTAGCTTTCGTGCATTCCTATAAAACTAATACAATTCATTATTTAAGTCAGTGCGTATTCGGCTGTCGATCGCGTAACTCAAACCATACCAAAACCATACAAACCATCTTTCAGATTAAACCAACATAGTATTTTCACTTATAATAATTATTATCTTTGTCTAAACCATAAAATCCTAACCAAATTAAAGTCGTATCATTTAAACCGAACCAATACCAAACCATAACCATCAACTAAACCAAAAACCATCATTCAATCTAGAAAGTTGGTATCACGCAGAAGCCATACTTTCTACACTTAACCTAACACTGCAATGTACATGTTTCATGCGAATCCCAGCTACAAGCTCAACACAGGTGTGAAAAGTTTGCAGCAGCGCGTCACACGCTCTTTCCATTACTCCCATTAAAAATATTCTACAGTCAGTACAATATGTACGCGATACAACACTACATAAAGTTGGGGCTGGTCCGCCCACACTAGAGAAGCAAAATAAATGTAAGTAATATAATATCAGAATATGGGAATAACTTCACATGAAGATTATGAATGAAACATGATGAAGCTAATGACCCCCGTTCCCCTGTTGACAAACAAAACTAAATATAAGTTCATTTTTAAGTGCATCTTTTTCTTACTACTTTATTAAGAAAAGGACAGAACATAATATTTCAGTTAGACCTGTCAAATTTGTCCGCGCCTGACGTAAATGAATGTATTTTTGATCGCCATGTTTATTATCGCGTCTAAACTGTCTATGGAATATCTTAATTTGACAGGATTAAACTAAAATGTTACCTTCTACCCTTTTAACTTAAAATTAGTTTGTAAACTAGAGAATCGGCGCCAAATGCCTCATTAAAGTTTAAAAAGCAAATCTTTAACGATGTCAGTTAGTGAAATTAGTGAACGTTCCTTCAATTCTTTAAGTTAATACAGCAAATTAATAGAAATCACATAGTCAACGAGAAGACAGAGACTGATATGATGGTACGAGTTTGACTCCTTCAAAAAGAAGTGATCCTAGAGAATAGGGATAGCCCTTTGCCCTATAGTGAGCATAAGTTAATGTTTAATATAAATAAAATAATAAACGAGCAATTTACCAGCTCGGTGTCAGATTTTCTCTGAGAAATTTCTTTAAAGATATTGGTATTCTCACGGTTGCTTCGCAATTCATCTTAGCCAACATCTTATATGTTAGGCAAAATATTCACGTGTACACCAAAAACTGTGATATTCATAATGTTAACACCAGAAATAAGGACAAACTGCGAGCCCCTTTTCACCGACTTCAAAAGGTTCATAACTCTTTTGTTGGGCTTGGTATAGCTTTTTATAACAAGATACCCTCTGCTTTGCTAGACTTGCCTTACAATGCATTTAAAGCACAAATCAAATCCAAGCTTTGTTCAAAGGCATATTATTCTGTAAGTGATTATTTAAATGATAAGAATAGCTGGTCGCTCTGATTAACTCAGGACAATGTTTGTGTTCTTTCTCCGGAATTAGCTTACTGATACGTTATATGAGTTCATATAATTTACTTTTTTACATTACATAAATATGTAAGCTGTCATGCCCTTTTTGCCTGGGGCTTTTTATTTAAGTGATAAGTTTTTAGTTAATTACATTTTCATTTAAATATATATACAGTATGTTACGAAAACCCTGTCCGACCCATAAGGATAATAGAGGTTAGGTAAACACATGACCAAATATAATATAAAATTTTACGTATTCATCATAGTACCAATACAAATGAATTTTGAAATAATCTTTTTTTCCAACGAATTAATTCCAATTTCCCCGAAATTTGGTAATTTTTAAAAAGTGACAACACCGGTATTATTATGAGCGAATAGCGATGCGACCACGTGCCGCGTGTCCTGCCGCCCGCCCCCCGCGGTCGGCAGGCGAAGGGTGGTCAACGCACATTTAATAAGTTACCTCCTTTTGCGAAATAATATTTATTTTTTTTAGGGGGATTTTTTTTTTAAGTAAAGCCCGGTTTTGTATGCATTAGTAGAATCAGTTATCGATACCTAACAACACCTTCACGGGTCGGACAGGGTTTTCGTAACATACTGTATATACTGTTTTGCTTTGCTGGTATTTTGGCGTGGTAGCTGGCATATGGTAAATAATTTTATTGTTGTTGTATTTTATCGTTTTCATCACTATACGTAGTATTGTATAAACTCATGTTTTTTTTTTAAATGAACAGACAGCTGTGCTGCTGGGGAGTTTCTTCCGCCACTTCTTCTTCCCAGCGAAAGTACTAGGAAGTGTCGATGGGTGGGCGTTTTGGGGGACTGTCTTATGTAATATTGACGTTCAAACAGTTCTGATTCTCAGCCTAATTTGAATAAATGACTTTTGATTTTGATTGATTTTGATTTTGTTATTAAAGAGACCAACCGATGCCTCAACCAGAAAACAAAAATATGCAACGCATACTAAGACATTATTTTTCATACATTTTGATAAACTACTGCGAAATGAAATTTATGGCAGAAATAAACGCAAGTTATTTGCGTAGGTTGTATATAAGTTATTTTTAGATCGCCTCGCAAACCAGACTGTGCGTCGCTGAATGCAAAATATAAAAGAGTCTCTGTAGTCTTGAACCTTACCTTACGATATGTATTTACGAATAAATGTTTTCGTGATTTGTGTGAACAAGCACAAAAACAACAAAAAAGTTTCTATAAGTCGTGTTGTATTCTGCCATTAATACTTTTACTTTGGAATAAACAGAAGATTTTGTCGAGCCAAAGTATTTTTATACCACCTCATGCTTTTTTTTTATAAATTATAAACTAGTGCCTGGCCGCAATCCCGATGGTAAGCAGTCATGCAATCGTTGATGGTAAAACGCATTAATTCATTAAGAACCTATTGACTCTAGTCTTGAAGACACTTAAATTGTAGTACGACGGAAACACCGCCGCTGGCAAATTGTTCCAGTCCCTCGTTGGGTAAATGCCCTTATAGATGTCAGTTTTCGTCATGAAGAGTATGTGTCGCGTTAGTACATATGTACAAACTCCAACTAGTTCTCTTTCAGTTTCTTCAGAAATTCAAAGGAAACAAATTCAAATTCTCTAAATGTGTCATATACATACGTCTATCCATAATCAATCAAATCGTGAATAATGATATCATTATGACATTTATAAGGTCAACTACGACAGAATACATATCAGTTCCTAATCCCAGGGAATTACATATGACGCAGTTCGTCATATGTACATAAGTATGTAATTCCCTAGGATAACGAAGTTTAGACTTGTCAGAGTTCTGGTTTTGTATTAAAGAGCATCGTGCTAATATTTCTTCTATGTTTCATAATCTACTTCTTTATTGGTTGCTCAAAATTCCCTAGCCCGCTAGTGTCAAAAGATTTTAATTTTTGTAGTCCACTTTCCTCCTTCATAAATATATCTCTCCATATTTGATAACAGGCTTCCATGTTTTCTTCAGCACCACTTTGGATCCCGTTTTTGCACGGTAGATGTTTAGTATAACAATATTGTCAACATTGAGTTCCACTTCGGTGAGTGTAAACATTCATTTACGCTTACACTGTGCTTTCACGTTCCCTTTGCCGGATGTTTTGTAAAATTATAGGCACCATGATTCCAAGGTTCCCGAGAAATACAGATTAACAACACATTCCTTATAAGTTATAGTTTTTATAAGCGACAGCGAAAGAATTGTTCCTCAAGTCATCCAGTCGCATCTCACCTCCTGGAAAGCGTTGAGATGCAGCTTAAATAGATTCAAACGAAATAATATTACTTCGTTTTCTTTTGCTCCTCAAAGCCTAGCCTTCCTTAAGAATTGTGCTGTCAAATGTAAAAAAAAATTTTCAAGCGTTCAGCGGGCTATATGCGTAATACTAACAGTAAGAATGGGCATTCATTCTGACAATTCAACAACATTAATTGCGTTATTTACATTGTTGAGCCAAATTTTTGGAACATATGAGGCAATGGTTTTCTGATACTGCATCACGCAATTTGGGTGATTAGTGGTAGATCAAAAGATTAGCGTGTTTTCAACTCTTCAGCTATATTATTAGTGTAGATTTGAGGTTGATCAATAGAGATGTTTTCATTCTTTCCCCTAGCTACACTTTATGAAACTAGGTTTATGACTATTAGTTGTTGTTCGTACTTATCGTGTCCTTGGACTCAATGAAAAATGATGTTCATTTCTGCCAACATCTGTTCTTGAACACGTATTGAAAAAAACAACAATATGTACATACGGTCCCACGGATAATCGAGGGTAAAATTAATGTCTTCAAATATTAAACGACGTTACCAGAATTCATTAAATGTACCTAACTAAGCAAGAGTAATACATATGAATTCGAAGATTACAAAAGCTTTTAAAGTCAGTCAAACAGTTACAATTTTTGTGGCCTACACTTTCTTTTCCATGAACATTCTATCTATTCAATTTATATTTCAATCAAATCAAGCCATAAAGTCGATCAGTTAGTCAGTCCATTCCAGAGACCTTTAAAAGAATGAAATTGTATTTATTGTGACTCGTGCAGGAATATCGCAAAATAGACTAAATAAAAACTAAATCTCAATGGAGTAGAACCGGCTTCCGAAACCAAGTGGTTCATCAAATTCATGCGTAATCCATCAACCATTTAGATGTGTCTAATCCTTTTATATCTACACAGGAGGTAGAATAAAAGTTACTGAAATCGTATCATCATAGCTCCGAACAAATAAATATTACCCAACACATATACGAAAGCAGCATAAGACCATAACAAATAGGGAACACAAACAAAACTGAAGTGATTGTATCTATTAAATAATGTTGAACAATATAAAACAGTAAACCATTTACATGTGTATATGAATGAAAATAGTGAAACATTATGTCTATGTGGTTGACTTTAGTGAAGACTTCGCATTGGGGACTTGGATGTAATCCTCGGCCTGTTTTTGTAAGTATTGGCGCGCTGTATCTTTACTTCTAAGGATCTACTGTATCTTAATGGTACACAGGGTAGGATGGAAGTACAGAATGCCACCTAAATAGTACTTACCTTTTCTTCGTTTCCGCACGCCGTTTGCGAGTGTTTTATGTACGCTTCTGCTTGCTGTGAATCATCACCAATAGAGTTATCACTATATGTATATCTTTCTAGGATGTTTCAGCTCGCATCAGTCTCTTCTACGGCATTTCTATCGTGATCTGTAATAGTATCTACTTTTTTAGAAATACTGACTTTTCTGGACGTAAAATAACGAAATACTGACGTTTTTTTTTTTTTTGTTATTTTCTGGATTCACTATTAGAACGACATTCCGCCATTTAAATAGTAGTAGAAATTACTTAACAACTAGAGTGCAAACGGGTATACTTGATATCGGCTAAAAACCATCCAAATATTGACATCAAAATCCTCCACCGTATTAATTATAACCCATATTCCACAAAATTATTGTGAATAACAGTAAACTCTGTTATTAGTGTAAAATTTCGTTGCAGTTTACTACCGAGTTTTTGAACTAATAAACAAGTTCAATTCGATTCACAGTTTTATACGCCATTCCGTCCTACTCGTTACTGCTCTTATAATATCCGTTAAAACAAACGACGTACGATAGTGAAACAATGACGGGAGTTATTATTTTTAACTCTGACTATTCTGGTCACAAACACAACAGACTATTTTTACACTGTAAACAATTCTTTTAATACTTGATGAGACTATAGAAAATTGCTAGGCGTAGTTTAGTTCAATGGGATCGTTAAGAATTCGAAAGACGATGGAATTCGGTTTACGATTTAATTTAGTAATGTTTATTTCGGGATGTTTGTTTTTGAAGGTCTTGGCCTACTAGAATTAATAACAAGATTATCGAATGAGTGATACTAAGCTACCGATTGCCGCATGAAAAGTATATCAAAATTTAATCGTAGACTCCAATCATGTTCAGGTGTAAATACATTTACAGTGTTTTTATCTATTCTGAAAGTTGACGCAGAATCTAGTAGGAAAATATAAAAGGGTAAAATCTTTAGTAAAGTTTACAATTTGAAATCAAAACATTTTGATCCCTAAGTTAGTAAAACTAGTTTAAATATTATACCGTGGCTAATATTTTATATCTACAGTATGTTAAGAAAACCCTGTCCGACCCATAAGGATAATAAAGGTTAGGTAAACACATGACCAAATATAATATAAAATTTTACGTAATCATCATAGTACCAATACAAATGAATTTTGAAATAATCTTTTTTTCCCGCGAATTAATTTCAACTTCCCCGAAATTTGGTAATTTTTAAAAAGTGACAACACCGGTATTATTATGGCCGAATAGCGATGCGACCACGTGCCGCGTGCCCTGCCGCCCGCCGCCCGCGGAATGGGGCATAGGTGTGCATAGCGCACATTTATTAAGTTACCTCTTTTTGCGAAATAATATTTATTTTTTTAGGGGGATTTTTTTTTAAGTTTAGCCCGGTTTTGTATGCATTAGTAGAATCAGTTATCGATACCTAACAACACCTTCACGGGTCGGACAGGGTTTTCTTAACATACTGTATAATTGACAGTCAGATTGTTTTTTTTATCACGCAAGTCATTGCTTTAAGTCTTTCAAAAGTTTTAAATAAATTAATAATAAATATATTTTTGTCAACAGCTCCAAGTAAGGAATTCGCGAACCGAGTCGACAGAGGACGACAAGCGAAGTGACGACAGCCGACCGCTCAGCCATGCCTCCGACTTTAGCAGAGACAATATTTGTAAGTATACAGTTAAGCTACTCATAGATCTAAAGCGATAAATAAAACAAAAGTAGAATAAATTTTTGTGTATGAAGAATGAACGTGGAAGGACCAACGAGTGTGTACAGACGTATGTTTCGAATAGAGTTGCGATACGTCCGGAATTTTCCGGACATGTCCGGAAATATAGTGCTTTGTCCGGAATGCGACGGGAATTCTAAACCGCCAGGAATTTCCACAATTTAAGTAAAAACTAAAATAAAAACCTTAACAAATCAAATATTTTTATTTCTCATATTTAGTGCTGCGGAGCAGAGGAGAGGCGTTTCCCCATCCTCGCCCTTTTTCGCTCTTATTAATCGTTCACAATCATAGTCATGCCACACTTGTGTTGTGACGTGCTTTGACTGCGTACCTTATGAATTTATGAGTCAACGTTGGCGCGCTCGCGTAAAATAATTTAATATTTTATTACACATGATTTATTGCAATGAAATCCAGAAATTTCTTGCGTTGTCTTGCGGAATTTACTGAAAAAACTACGAATTACTAAAAATACTGATTATAAATAAGGTAATTTGCAACACCTTTGGAAAAGAACATATTTTGTTATAGGCACACCGAAGCTGTGACAGTATTGTACACACTTTAATCGTATTTCTAGCTTATAACCAAACGATCTCTTTTCCAGTGTCACTCAGCAACGCCCCTCGTCGCAGCCGACGTGGTGTGGCGCCCTACAGCGAGTCACAGAGACCTCTCACGCGATATCTGCCCTCGGACAGAGACGACTTCGATCTGCGACGACACGTCGAGTCAGCTGGTCAGTACCTACCCTATTCATCATTCAAAGCTTGGAGCACAGGCGTAGAGTAGCCAGCCTTTCTGTATTCTATAGAATGCATTTTGGTGAATGTGCGAGGGAATTGCATGATTTAATTCCCCCATCTCCGTTCCGTCATCGTAGTGATGTTAACAACGTAAGGGTGGAAACTCGCCGCGAGTTTCCACCCTTACGTTGTTAACACCACTACGATCCGGACAAGGCGTATCGCCTCCTCTTTTATACCGCGTACATTGAGGGACTGGAACAATTTACCAGCCGCGGTGTTTCCATCGGACTACAATTTGAGTGTTTTCAAGGCTGAATAGGCTCTTAATAAACTTGTGCGCTTTACCATCAACGATTGCATCAGGCGGGATTCCACCACACACAACACGTTCGTATCTATGTATCTGACAAGTTTTTGATATTGATTATATAGGAGATGAGATTGCGGCAAGATTTTAATTACGAGAATTGGCGTTCAGGTCGTCGGACCACCAGAACCGGCTAGAATACCAATGCAAATATAACAGAAAACAAAATTAAACTCAGTCAAAACCTTTGGTACAGTTTCACAAAACGTAATTATTCTACTACTAACTACTACACAAAAGATAATTGACAATATGAGACAACTTGAAAAAATATTATAAGGTGTACCACAAGGAAGTGTCCTGGGGCCTACACTGTTTTGAACTTGTGTAAACTTCAGACGAAACAATTTCAAATGGCTGCTTTCACGGATGAGAGACTTATAATGTTTAGTGTATAATACTCAAATGCAAGTTCAAATCTGTTCAATGTCTAGCTATAATATATGATTTTGTTGGTTTAGGTCACCAGATCGAGGTTTGTCCATACGTGACGGTGACGCCGACGTCGTGTCGCGGCTACTTGCACAAACTCGGCGCTAAGTTCCACACATGGTCCAAACGGTAAGAATAATAAACAAAACTTTCTGTTTTTCTTTCTCGGTGGTGGCCATAATATCGGCTGCCGGCAGAAATTACCACCCACCAGATAAAGCCTTGCCGCAAAGCGATACGTCGTGTTCCGGCATGATGTCTGGTGAAGCCGTACGGAGGGTGCGTCTGAGCAGTTGTGTTGCGATGTGTGCCGGGTATGATGCTCCAATGTTGTATCGGGACTTTGGTCGTGGAGGGTCTCCAGATCAATCTCCCTCTGGCGCAGCATCGTTGGTCGTGTTGTTAGGTTTAACATTGCATCGCCTCGCTCAACTGCTCTCTTCCTTCTTACTTACTCAGTTTTTTTTTTGTGAATAGGCTTTTAATAAACAAGCGCGCTTTACCATCAACGATACTTTATAATATAAGATCACGCCTGTATTTTCTCGAAGGATTACGCGAACGAATGGTAGCTATATTTAGCATCCACATTTCACAAGACCTTAATGACTGAAACGAAAATGTTAAAAGTCTCAAGCCAGCACTACAATATATTTTTTACAATATTATTGGTCAGTGGTGGTTAGGTGTTCAGATAAGCGAAGTAGTTCAACTGGTGATCAGAACATCGTGGGGAAACCAGCATCTCCTAGAATCTAAGATTCGGGTACATTATGCCTTGTCGATTTCATTTAACATGAGTTGTTATAAGAAAGGAAGACGCAGCGTAGGGAGGCCCCCAACAAGGTGGACCTATGACCTGGTGAAGGTCGCGGCAAGCCGATGGATGCGGGCAGCACAAAACCGGTCATCGAGGAAAGATTTAGGGGAGGCCTTTGTACAGCAGTGGACCTCTATAAGCTGAAGAAGAAGAAGAAGAGTGGTTATACCATAGCAAATTATTGTAACTGTAATGTGTTGTACTTTCAGGTGGTTCGTTTTCGACAGAGAAACGAAAACGTTCGTCTACTACTGGGACAAGAGTGAGAAGAAGCCCAGAGGAGGGGCCTACTTCCAAGTGAGTAATTCAATACTTATCTTTTCTCCTTTTCTTAATTGAAATAGAAAGAAAAAGATACACTGGACTTAAATGTAATTTTGATTGTGATATTTGAATATTACAAAACGCATATTTTTTTGAATATTACAAAACGCATATTTATTTGAATATTACAAAACGCATATTTATTTGAATATTACAAAACGCATATTTATTTGAATATTCATCATCATCATCATCAACCTTTTATCATCCCACTGTTGGGCACAGGTCTCCTCTCATACAGAGAAGGATCGAGCGTAATCACCACGCTTGCTCAATGCGGGTTGGCGATTTTCGACTTAAAGTCCAGGTTTCCTCAAGATGTTTTCCTTCACCTTCAGTCATTGGTGTCCAAGATATACTTAGAAAGTACATATAACTTTAGAAAAGTTACTTTGGTACTTGCCTGACCTGGAATCAAACCAGCGCACTCATACTTGAGAGGCTGGTGTTTTAACCACTAGGCCACCACGACTTATTTGAATATTACAAAACGCATATTTATTTGCTCTCGGTGGTAGGCCATAACATCTGTTGCCGACAGAAGTTACCACCCACCAGACAAAGTCTTGCCGCCAAGGGATTGGTCGTGCTTCGGTATGATGTCTGGTGAAGTACGGAGGACGGGTCTGAGCAGTTGTGTTGCGATTTGTGCCGGGTACGACGCGCCAAACGTTGTTGTGTCGAGAGTTTGGTCGTAGAGGGTCTCCAGATCAGTCTCCCTCTGGCACAGCATTGCTCAACAGCCGTCTTCCTTCCTATTCACTCAGTTTTTTTGAGTGAATAGGTTCTTAATACATTAGCGTGCTTTACCATCAACGATTGCATCACTGCTTACCATCAGGCGGGATTGTGGTCAAGCTCTAGTAGCCGCTGCCAGCTAATGCAACGCCTGAGGGCGTCCCACTTTTTGATTAGCAAATTCGCGCCTCCACTTAAGAACGCGTCTATCTCAACAGCAGCTGCAACAGTGTCTCAGTGAATTATTGTAATATAATTACGTTTATTTTTAATTCTTTTGTGATTGATAAATATAATTAATCTCCCCAGGTAATAGAAGAAGTGTACCTAGACCACGGGAACACGTCAAAATCACCGAACCCCGTAACCACATTCATTGTGAAGACCAGGCAACGACGGTACTACCTCATGGCGCCATCTGGTGAGGCAGCCAGGATATGGATCGACGTCATCTTCACCGGGGCACAAGGCTACACCGAATATTTAGAATGAACTAAATGAGGGTAGGTCGGAGAAAAAATGTAGCTACGATGACAGCTGTCAAAGTGAAATGAAATCTAGGTTTTGCAAGGCAAGTTCGCTGAAATTTATGTCATGCGTTTATGACTAATAGAATCTAGTTTTGTGTTCTAAAATTGTAAGATTATGTAATCTTTCATTGATTCAAAATAGAGTGTCGTCTTTTATCGGTAAAAAGTTAAACATATCTAGGTTTTATCCTGTCAATTTAGTTTTACCTTGTCATATTGTAATATGACGTAATTTAACATGGCAGCTACAGTGTCATCGCAAAATGACAAGACAGGTCTTTCCTCGTTTTAAAGCGCTGAAATAGTTTTCTTAATTTTTTATTTTTATGTTCATCGGATATTGAATATAGCAGGTTTTTCGACCAAATGCGAGTGGAAATCTATTATTATTTATTTTGCGCTTTATAAATCGGGAAACTGACTTGTTCTTGTTGGAGCTGTCAAATATCGGAAGAAACTTGATAAATGTTCTGTATTAATAAAAAAAAATTGCAGGGCATATAACACGTGGAAATTACAAGATTAAATAATGTTGAATATTTATATTTGCTGCGTTAAACCACATTGAATTGAACTCCCAAAAAAGATTGATAAATAATAATAATTATCATCATTGTAAAAATATCATTTTAAATAATGCCCGTCCATTTTCACTTTCACTCTAACGTCACAAAATAATAGTACTTATCGAAATAGCTAGCTAAAGTAGAAACTCAAGCACTACCGTAGATTTTAAGTTCATTTTATATTTAAACTGTCAATTAAATTGTAGTTAGAAAATATTGTAAAGGTTGAGGGTGAATGTATAGATTGGCCAATTAATTCTAGCAATCTGAAGAATGTTGACTTTAACCAATTAATATGGAGCTCGATAAATGGCTTAAAAATACTACGAAAAATAATATCTATTTCAAGCCATTTTATGGTGAAATAAAAATGAAAACAAACGGTTCTTTACTTTTATTGGGTATTGCTTGGTTTGGAATATTTTATCATTATACACGAGAGTTTTATCATATAAACTATTTTATTATACCTACACGACGCAGTATTTTATCTAAATATATATTTTGTAACATATATGGAATGTCTCGATTTTAGCAATAAAATTTTCAGCATTGCCCGGTTATTGTAAGAATCTGTCACTATTTAAACAAATTACAGACTTTACTACATTAACCGGTTAATGTTGATAGTACCCAGATGATAATAATAAAAGTGCCAATTTTATATTCGTCATAAGACAGTTTACGGCAGCTATTTTTATACAATAATTATACAAAATCAGATGAAATCGGTGCCTTGTAGAAGACTGAACAATACATATACAAAAACAAATCGAAAATGTCATTAATCTATACTTTTTTAGTATTATAATGATGCTTGCATGATAATATAATTCGTAATGAAATAAGAGTGTGATTTTGAATTTTTCGTTTTATTCCAAATTATGTTATTTAAGTAAGCGTTTTAAAATTGAAATTAAGTGATTTTGTATGTCTTCATTATGTAAAATTATACTGCAATATAGCATAAGTATTTTAAACTTTATTACGGAGGGTAGTAATGTCTCTGTAGCATTTAAATGGCGAACAGTCTTATATGCGATACCAAGCAACGGTAATTTTCAAAATAAGAAGGCTGGATAAATAAAAAATAAAAAAATGGCCTTGTACTAACTCCTCCGCCCTAACGAACTTATGGCGGGCTGTCAACGTCGTGACAGGCTGTCAAGAGGTCTGACAGATTGACCAGTATGACGTGGGCTTGCAGGTACCCTCAATATGAGCATGATATATAGGAGGGAGGAGTTCGTGCAACATAATTTTCAACCTTTTCGTGCTTAAAAGATGGCAGCACCGTCACTTGGCATCGTAAATATTATTATTGTACTTATAGCAACGCTAATGAAAACCATGCATTTTATAATTACCTATTTATCATGAAAAAGTACATGAAATCGCTGAAGAGTTTTCTTTTTTGTGGGCTAGTCCTCACAAGAATTGTAAAAGGATATTATAAAGGCTTGTAAAATATACTTTTATTTAAAAATCTGGTGCAAATAATGCCATATGGTTGCCAGGAAGAATACCATCTCAAAACTTATTGTAAATCGGTATTTCTAATCCTAAGGTATCGGTATTTTATAGTTATTTGCACGCTTAAATGCAAACATGTTACCGTTTAGTTTTTAAAATGTTATAAATGAGTTCTAAGCGGATGAAAGGCTTCTTTTGTGTGCCTACAGCTTTTTTCAATAAAATAGCCAGAGCAAACAACCGAAATTAATTTGTTTTTTAATAAATTATTTCCTTGCAACATTTTTTTTTGTCTGGCTATACCAGCTTTTAAATATGGCAACTATAATAGCTGCCTATACACCTAAGTTACTAACTATTTTAAACTAATGAAATTATACAAAATTACCATTTTATGTCGTAATTGTTAAGTACAAAATTGTGATTACTTATTGAATCGTATTACCAGTGTAAAAAATCGTTTTATAACTTTGCAACATTGTATTTTTTGCTTAGTTTAAAGGGCTGATACCAATTTTACTTTAGATTTAAGATAATAAATCACATTGTATTAATAACCTAATGAATTATAGTTCATTTTATTGTACACGTTATTTTATTTAAACCCTGTGATAGTCTCCAGTATGAGAAATAGTGACCTAATGGAAACGGCTACAACAAGTGATAAGTCTTAGGTTCAAACCCAGGAACTAAACTTTTAGTGCCCAAACAACTCACTACTAATGGGTACTTTCTATCACCATCTATCATGGTATCACCACATTCATCATCGTCATCATTTCAGCCGAAAGACGTCCACTGCTGGACTTAGGCCTCCCCCAAGGTTCTCCACGATGACCGGTCCTGCGCCTGCCGCATCCAGCGGTTTCCCGCGACCTTCACCAGACCGTCGGTCTACCTTGTCGGGGGCCTACCCACGCTGCGTTTTCCGGTGCGTGGTCGCCACTCGAGAACCCTCCGGCCCCATCGGGCATCGACCCTACGGGCAATATGCCTGGCCCACTGCCACTTTAGAGTTGCAATTCTTCGGGCTGTCGGTTACTCTAGTTCTTCTGCGGATCTCCTCTTTCCTGATCACCACATTGGTGATAAAGAAACCGGCGAGTTACCGTGTTATGTCATTTTAATGCCGTTATTAATGTAGTCCGAGAAGGAGACAAAGTTACATATCGCCGCTTAAGTTCTAACACCGCGTAACTCAAAATAATGAACTTTTCAGGAGACTAAAAAAACTGTCTAGGTATACAAACCTAGAAGTTTTTTTAGACTAAAAAAACTGTCTAGGTATACAAACCTAGACAGTTTTTTTAGTCTCCACCGCGTAACTCAAAATAATAAACTTTTTAACTAAAAAAAACTCTCTTTTTTTAGTCTCCTGAAATGTTCATTATTTTGAGTTACGCGGTGTTAGAACTTAAGCGACGATATACATATATTATATACATTCGACGCCTCGCGTTCGCCCCGAGCGCACGTCTTCCCCCGCTCCGCTACTACCGCCGTGCCTGCGGCAACCGCCGCTCCCGCCGCGCTGTCGCTCGTGCCGCAACCGCCGCTCCTGTGTGCCTGCGATGCTTTGCTTCGTTCGTGCGAGCACATCACTGTCGATCGTCGCCCGAGACGTCGCACTCACGTCGCCTCACGCCGCACGCACAATGCACTCTCTAAAGTTGTCCATTGGTTTAATGTAAATAACCTTCTTTTGAATGAAAAAAAGAATATATAAATAATAATAATAAGTACCAATGTTCAACTGAATGGAGTAGAAATGATCCCTGTCGAGTCGACAGTTTTTCTTGGATTAACTATTGACGCCAAGTTACAATGGGGTCCTCACATTGAGAAGCTGTTGGCTAGACTCAGTTCTGCCGCCTTCGCTGTTAAGAAAATTAGACAGATAACTGATGTGGATACAGCCAGAATTGTTTATTTTAGTTATTTTCATAGTCTTATGATTTATGGGATTCTTCTCTGGGGAACTTGTGCGGACATCAATACCATCTTTGTTTTACAGAAAAGGGCTGTTCGAGCCATTTGCCTACAACCTTGGCCCTAGAGATTCTCTTAGAGAAAAATTCAGAGAGGTGAACATTCTGACTGTAGCTTCACAATATTAATTTGAAAATCTTAAGTATGTACATAAAAATATATCGAATTTTAAGAAAATAAGCGATATTCATAATATAAATACCAGGAACAAACACAATCTTGCTATACATCACACTCGTCTCCACAGAGTAGGCAACTCGTTCATGGGTCAATGTATACACTTTTACAACAAGCTTCCCATGGACATTCGAAACTTACCCATTAAACGATATAAAAACTATATAAAGGCCAAACTTTGCAAAAAGGGGTATTATAAAATCTCAGATTATTTAGAAAACAAAAAAGCTTGGGACTGAGCTGCTCGCTCTGTTAAGCATTGTTATTAAACAATATGCGTAATTATAACGTAAATTATTGTAAACATTTTCATTTTTAATGTCTGACTTGAAAAAAGACGGTGATCCCCGAGTTTGTTTCGGCTATTTCTTCTCAGAGGTAGTCAGTTAGGAAATGCCGGCTTCATCTAGTTAAAAAAAAAAAAAAAAAAAACAATATGAAATGTAAAAGTGATCAGTGATCATATTTGCTTAATAAACGATTTCATTTTACGTAAGCAGTCGCCCCGACTGTTTTAGTCAACTAGTCGGTCGCCCGTAGACTATTGCTTACTCGACCGCTGGTTAACTTATTTTACCAAAAGTCTTTTTCAAGACTGTTGTTTCTTTGACAGTCGCGTTTTGTTTTTTAGTGTCGCTAGGCCCCTTCAGGGTTAAAACCACAGTTTTGTGGTCCTCGACCGAAACCTAACGGTGATAACGAAACCGAGTGGGGTGTTGACCCAACTACACCCGCCAAACCCCTTCAGGGCTAGGCAGTCAGTTCGACGGGTCCCAGACCTCCGGCCTTGGGGGGTCTCCTAACCGGAACTGGTGTACAGTTTTGCCTTTCAGCAACTGACCTGGTGTCTTTAGGGTGTGTCTACACCCTTCGCGCTAGACCAGTCAGGGCTCCGTTGCACAATAAGATTGGCAACGGTATACAAGCTTAGGACTCACCCTTAGGTACTGACCTCCCTGTCTAAACCCGACAGGGAGGGTACGCACCCCCGGGCCAATTCACCCGGTGGGTAGGAATATGGACGCAAGTCCGCCCCCCCTGGATCAGGCGATCCTCATTTTTGTAAGGGAGGTCCTCCTAAGGACCCCGACTTCATCGCCAAATATGGCGAGAAATTCACTGCTTTACAGCAGATAACTCCACCGGCCGTCCCTTCCTGTCCTTGGACACCGAGGCAAAACGGCCCATTAATCCCTCTGATTCCTCCGAGGAATCATCTCCCTCGACCCATTCGGACGACGAAACCGAATTCACGGTCGCCTTAGGTAAGAGGAGGAGGAAGAAATCCTTCTCAAACCCGGCCCCAAAACTGGCAGCGGCTTGCCTACCCCCGCCCCTGTCCCCTTAACGCTGCCGCCGCCCCGCACGCCGCGACACCCAACCCCGCCCGCTCGGCCCCCCGAGCCGCCTCCAAAGTAATGTCTCGTCCTGGTGCACTGACCAGAAGGTCAGCCAAGTCGACCCAGACTGGCTTCAAAGTCTCAGTCCCGACGTCCAGGGACTTCAGGGAGCTGACGAAGCTTCTTCGTCAGAGAGGTGTGGCCTTCCACACCTACTCCCTCACCGAAGACCGCCTCACCCGCGTGGTGATCTGCCGCGTCCCAAAAGAAATCCCCTCCGATGACATCAAGGTGGACCACAGAAACGTATCATAGAAAATCCCTGTGAAAGAAGTCCACAGGATGCATAGGGCACGTGGAAACGGGGCCTACGACATGATCCTGGTGATCTGTCATCCCGTGGAAGGAGCCCTCCACCATCCCATTTTTCTGGTGAAGAGTATCTGCTCCCTCGCCGGAATAATCATCGAGAAGCCCCACAAGAGCGGCACTGTTGGCCAACGCCACAGGTGCCAACTTTACGGGCACGGCACTCTCGGGCTCACTGCCATGCGAAACCCCGATGCGTTAAGTGTCTGGGTGACCACGGCACAGCCGATTGCCCTCGGCCTAAGGATCGTGCGCTCTGCTCAGAGCCACCTAGTTGTGTCCTCTGCGGCACGACTGGCCACACGGCCAATTATCGAGGGTGCCCCAAGGCCCCTAAGTTCTCCTCCCCGAAACTAGCCAATCGGGCTAAGGCACGCCAGCAGCATGAATCTCCTGGGAGCCAGATCCCAGAGCATCTGAGCTCTCAAAGGCCCAACGCCTGGAACCTTCTAACCATCAGAAGGCTTTTCCGGCCCTCGTGGCGACTGCCCTCCAGATCCCCCAACCGCCCCCGCCTGGAAGGGCAAGGATCCTCGCATTCCTCCCACCACGGCTCAAAAGGTGACAAGACTTGGCAAGGCTCTAACACAGTTACATAAATTATTTAATATATTTTTTAATTCTTGTAATAGTTAAAAGCTTAAATTCCAAGACCATGAAATTCACAAATTCACAAAACATGGGCAGCTCTATTAGCGGCCATTTTATCCTCTCAGTAAAATGTAAGTATGCACGTTTTTTGGTAGGTATGGCACGTCTATGTTACTCTATGTCTATGGAACAACGTCACTTTGACCGTTTGACGTCTGTCACTGTCACTGACTTGATCTCATATTCGTTCATGGTAGAGAATTTAATATTAAGTTTTAATACCTCGGTAGGTAGAGACGATTACGACGAAACACAGTCATAAATTTAAATGATACTTCTCCGATAAGTGAAGTTTACACGTGTACTGTTTGGTGACTTAGTTCATACGGCACATTCTTTGGTGTTACCATCTCGAATACTTACAACTCTAGTTGCACTCATTCAACCGAAGTTCTTCGAAACTAGACGGGAAAATGGAATTTATAAAGAAAATTCAACAGTTCTTCAGCTACTGGTACGTTCGGTACCTATTGGTAACTGAACTGTATATGGTTGAAACCTGGGAGAAGATTGTAGTGCGTATCCTTTTCAAAAAAACACATTATAGTTACTTTTCAACTGTGAGTAAATTCATTAAGATTTTCCAACTCGAATACTTTTGAAGTAAGGGAATCTTTGCCATATCTTATTGCTATTTAAAATGTTAATGTCCTGTTAACTGGGAAAAATCATACAGAATTAAATTAGTGTATACTTGAATTCAGAAAAATACCTTTTTCGTGAAGAAATAATTCATCGTCATGGAATGCTAATAGTGCGTAACGCTAGCCTTGCCAATTAAGATGTTTAACAAGCTACTAAATAAAATTTTCGGGCTCCATACTTTGAATAATTTGATCAGATTATTTTTAAGTCTTTGTATTTTAAAATCAGTGACTGGAACTCCCCCTTTTTGTTTAACATGTGCACTGTAGCATAATAATATTATAATATGAATCTTTACAAAAAGTTTTATTCAAGATCCCAACTTGTAAAAACAACCTTTCAGGGACCATGTACTTTGTAATACCTATTTATAATTAGTAGAAACAAGCAGTGTTAAAGGAAGCTACTTTCCCATTCACTTGCTGCCGGCAGCCTTAAAACCTGTTTCTGTGTTTATATAATGCTTGTTATTATTTATATGTTGTGTAACATATATCAGAAAGGATATAATGTTGTACTAAAAGGGAACAGACCTTTTAAAAACCCTTTTTACCATGTCTTAATTTTGTTAATGTAGTGTGCGGCAATATTCTTAATACTACTTTGAGCCTTTATTAACTATTTAACTTTATAATAAACATATTGTACTTTAAAATTAGTGTGTCTCTTGTGTAGGAATGGCATATTAAAAAAAAAAATATTTTAATTTTTAGCATTACAGTCTAGCGATCTAATTTAAATGAAAGCACTTGGAATTACTGAAGGGTCTATGCCATCCATGTTATTTAAGTTATTATTATATTCTTACTGTTGCTATGTAACAAATTAAAAAAATTTTGAACTTCAAGATTATAAAAGACAGTCCCATAAATCCACATCCATCACTACTTCCAAGTGTTTGTGCTGCGGAGAAGGAGTGGCGGCAGTGATGCAACAAACTCCGCAGCAAAATCATCATCCCTAATAGTGAAGCCAGAGCTATACATCCCTTTATCTATTTTCCAACAAGTTTAAACTCAATATCCAATTTACTTATTTACTAGTACTTTTGCTTAATGCAATATACAGAGGTGGACTTAATGCCTTAGAAATTCTCTACCAGTCAACCATGGCTGGGGGAACAGATTAGATGTCAAACAAAACAAAAACAAATCATAATTATATATATTTTAATTACCTATACAGTTTTGAGGGACTTTTAAACTCTATATTTAAATATAAAACTGTATATTAGAATTAATGAAAAAAGAAATGTTTTAATATGTTTTCACTAGTGCACCCTTTTGAACCAGTCATCATCATCTCGGCCTTAATCCCAGTCGCATCTGAAGCTTTATCAGCTTTGGAGTCTGGGGTCCAATTTAATAGTCTAACTGCAGATGTTAGCTAAACTTCGATGTTTTCTGTGAAGCGACTGCCGTCCGACCTCCACAACCCGAAGGCGATATCGAAGCATTGCAGTTCGACCAATTGTAGGACATTTGAGGGCTCCAACAACCCGTAACGACTGCCATTAGATGTTCGTATGGCAACCGGGACTAACGGCTTAACGTGCTTTCCGAGGCACTTTTAAATATCACAAATTATAAGAAAAGGATTGCGAACGAGTCTTGCCAATGGGTATTGAATTACCCAGCACCTGGATTGCGAAGGTCAGGTAGGTAGTCCTGTAAAGTAAAATACTGGTGTCCAGACCCAACCTTCATCATAAATTAGGGAGATTCAACCATTCAACAGTTTCAAGCGACTCAGTCATTGATCTTATCAATATTATTAACCATTCGCTGATTAGAGATCCGATATTCCCGCGCTTAAATACCTACACTTGATTTGACGATAAAAATATGTTTTTCTTTCGTGTAAGTAATCAAGTTTAGGTATAATCTGTATGTACGCCACTACATATAGGTTTTGTTAATAAATATTTCTAAGAATACAATACCAGGTGGCGTATGACAAGGTATTTAGTCATTTTTGAAGGAAAAATTTAAGTACACAAATTGCTAGTTATTGATTTACTAGCTTTCCGCCCGCGTGGAATTCGGTTATATCGCGCTTTTTAGATTTCCCTCGGGAATATTGTTTTTTTTTTTTTTTTCAATAAAAGGTAGCTAATGTTCCTTCTCAAGGTCTAAGGATTATCTGTGCCCAATTTCATCAAAATCGGTCGAGAGGTTTAAGCGGGAAAGCGTAACAAATAGACAGTCGGACAAAAATTTAATAAAACTATATGTATTGCTTAAAATAATGTGTTTTTTCCGTCCGTTTTATGAATGCATTTACTTCACACGATTCTATTAAAACACTATAAAAATTCGCGTAATCATTTGTGGAACAGTTCCTGGCGCCCCGAACACGCGCGAAAAAAAAAATTATATTAAAATTTTACGTAATCATCGTAGAAACAATACTAATGAATTTTGAAATAATCTTTTTCCCACGAATTAATTCCAACTTCCCCGAAATTTGGTAATTTTTAAAAAAGTGACAATACCAGTATTATTTTGAGCGAATAGCGATGCGACCAAGTGCCGCGTGCCCTGCCGCGTGCCGCCCGCGGAAGGGTGCTCAACGCACATGTATTAAGTTACCTCTTTTTGCGAAATAATATTTATTTTTTTAAAGTTTAATCCGGTTTTGTATCCATTAGTAGAATCAGTTATTGATACCTAACAATACCTTCACGGGTCCGACAGGGTTTTCTTAACCAGGTACTTTTCATTTATACACCGCCCTTATCATGAAATCCCGTATTCCAATCTACAATTCATATCGCCACCCCTCACTGTACCATTTGAACCATGAAACAAAATGTACATATGTAATCAATGAAATCCTTAGCACATCACAGATATCCTCTTCGGCATCATCTTCACAATGTTCTGGTATTTCAACTACTCCATCATCGTGAGTGCAATCTCCCAGTTGCGAAGTTCAACAACACCCGACCTAGAACAGATGTTTTGAGCATCCATCTACAAGGGCTTTGAATTCAAATTATTATTAAATATTTATCTTGATAGTAGTAGAATAATTCTGAAAGAATCTAAATACATGATATGACAGAGGATATGAAGGTAATTTCCTACTAAGTAGTTATTTAACACCAATGATTGCCAATGAAAGGCTAGTTCTATTCAAGTCATTTGTTTGAATGAACATTTGGAAATGGATATATCTACAATGAATACTTACCTCCCTAGGATTAACCCATTATAAGTTACCTAAAACAAACTTCCTTGTTTGTAACTTGCATCCATTTCCTCATAAATACTTTATGAGGAAAAGGATGCGGTTTTGGAGGTACATTCCTAAATAAAAGTCGTGGATACGGGAACAACAGTTTAATCACTATCACAATTGGGTTGTATCCTAAAAAAATAATTTAATGTCCATCAGATAGATTTATAAAAAATATTAAACACGTATTTTTTCTTTTTTCTTTCATTCAAATATTTATGAAGATATATTGATTTGAAATGTCGTATGACGTCATAGCCCCCACTCCGTAACTTTAATACGCGATATCTTAGTAGTTTTTATGAATTTCGACAAAATAAAAAAATACGGGTCTTAATTTTTTTTATTATCTATAAGACGGACTAATTATTTTTTTTTATTTTCATACCTTGGATACATCCCTATTATTGAATTGCAGTCTAGAGGCAAAATATTTTTAGAAACTAATATTTTTGGCAAAATGAAATGGACTGTGATTCTAAACTATGTAATTAGTTTTATATCATTTGGCACAACAATGTACAGACGACAGCACATGATCAAGCTACAACAATCTGTCAGATTTCTTTATTAGATTTTCAACTTTATCTAGATCTAAAGCATTAAGACTCAAGGTTGGTTGGGAATTTGTGACAGTTTCATCTAGCCTTGACCTGCTGTCGTCCGAACACATTATTGTAATAAGAGCATGAAATTATGTATTTTGTGACAGTCAATATTTTTTTAAATATGGATAAACCCGTTTTAGCACTATTATTGTGTGTATTTCATTCCATATTATAATTGTTTTGTTATCAATTATGTTAATAAATGCATTTATTTATTATAATCAAGTTGTTTTAATTAAAAGTATCTTAAGTAACTTTACCCACAAAAATTTAATTAGTTTTATTAGATGAATACTGATAAGTTTTGAATTTTAAACAATTAACATGTGGAGACATGAGGAACAGGGAGTAAAGCTCACTCATCCTCCATAGAAAAGGGAGGATCCTCCGACCAGACGGGTGTTATGTCTGGCGGGCACTTGCCCTATGGTTGAAATTGGCAAGTTGTATGTATGCTAATTGCACGGTAAACTCTGATTGCGAGATGTAGAATTCGTGTGACGTCAGTATGACGCGTCGTTCATTTTGTGGCGTTTGTAGGTACCGCTACATCACTCCCCTCCGGAGACCGGAGGTCGATAGTGGGCTGAGTCTTGTATCTTGTGATTCTTGCTAGGCCAGCTGAGGTTCCAGTGAGTTGGAACCGGTTGCCGCGTAGTTCACGGTGAGTCGGAACTGTCTTTGAAGATTCCCCAGTGAGTCGGGGTGGTGGGGCGCTGCGTTGTACTCCAGTGCGTCGGATGTCGTACAGCGCCGGGTTGAGGCTGCGTCGAGGTTGCTGATGAGGTTGAGGGAAATGACCAGGTATGCGCGGTCGCTGCATGCTTGTGGTCAGGACACCCGTTGAAGAAGTGGGTGCTGGCTGGGTGGGTGATTCGCCGGTGAAGCTTGCGGGAGTGATGATGATGACGTCACGCTCAAGTTGTTGCACGAAGGCTGCGCTGACCATCACGTCGGGGTCACCAGTGTGGAGACATGAGGAACAGGGAGTAAAGCTCACTCATCCTCCATAGAAAAGGGAGGATCCTCCGACCAGACGGGTGTTATGTCTGGCGGGCACTTGCCCTATGGTTGAAATTGGCAAGTTGTATGTATGCTAATTGCACGGTAAACTCTGATTGCGAGATGTAGAATTCGTGTGACGTCAGTATGACGCGTCGTTCATTTTGTGGCGTTTGTAGGTACCGCTACAAACACATCATTTAAATTTTAGTGTTTATTATTTTAATGGGCAATATGAAATTAACAAGTTAACACTAAATTACCTAATTTAAATACCAGCTGTTGGCCACGACTTCGCGTCAAGAAATTTTACGTAGTCTGTCCCATAATGAACTGGCCAGTGTGGCTACTATGAGTTTTCTTTACGAAGACTCGATAATCGATATCGACCGCGTTTGACTTGTCGATTGGCCCGCTTCATGGCGCAAATTCATTGGTCGTTAACTCGTTCGGTATACAGCATACGGGGAGTCCCCGCAGGCGAGATAACTACCAATGAAAGTTACAAGTCGATATACTGCCTGCAGTGATTCCCCTCTTGCTTTAAGAACTCTCAACCAATGAGAGCGCCAAACGCGGTCGATGCGTATCATCGAGTCTCGCAATGAAAACTCACGCTAGCCACACTGATATAGTTCTACGCGACATGTCGCTACATGTTGTGTTGCCAGTGTTACCAACTCTCAAAAATATTTATCCCTAAAGTTTGTGTCAAAAACCCCTAAAATCGCCTTAATTAATTTGTTTCCCCCCTAAAAAATACATATAAATTCATAATTATTTATAAATAATATAGGTACTGTAATAACTGTAACTGTAGGTTCTGTGTTTCAAAATCTTTATTGCAGGTTATTTAATACATTAAATATTTTGTCTTCATCTGAAGATTCAGATTTTTTTGAATCATACATGTTAACATTGAATTTTATTGGATGGATTAAATGTTATACAAGATCCATCATTTCAATTTAATATAAATCGGACCAGCAGTCACTAGGCAAGAAATAAATATTAATATTATAAATTTCAAAGATAACGGAGTCAAAAAATCTCTGAAAATACCCCTAAAAAAATCCCATTTGACTTATTTACTCACTAAATCTGGGGGGAAAACCCCTAAGTTGGGAACCCTGTGTGTTGCATTAAGTAGTACGTTTATCATGTACTCAATATAAGAAACACGCATTGAATTGAAATGCTTATTATTCTTACATACTGTAGCAGGCATTTGAATCACGAGAGTCTGTTTATAAAAAAACGATTGGATGGCGCGTATAAGGAGTCTCCTATAGCACAGCGAAATATTGGGTGAGAGTTTCGTCTCGAGAGAGAAACCGTCGAAGATATTGACCATGTCGGTCGACCTGTGAAAGGTGTGCGTTCGCGCAGCGGAATGTTGTTGAATTTAAAGATTTTAGATATGCAGATATTTAGTGTATGACGTCGTATAATTGTGTATGGTAAAAAAAAATTTGTGCACGCAGCCATTGTGGAGAAATTCACAAAATACTGATTCCGCTGGGCGAACGTTGTCCTGGCGGAACTTTTTTAAATCCTTTGACTTTAGAAAAAAGAGATGTGTCCAAAAATTAGTGTGTATTTGTGTGTAATTGTGTATGTATGAATAAAATTTGTGCATGCATAAACTTCGGAGATATTCAAGTTTCCGCTGCGCGAACGTTTGGCCATTAGCTAGTTTTCATATAAAGCGCTTACATAGAGAGCTGTAGATTTTTACATACTTTGTTTTGAATTTGTGTATATTTGTTTAAAAAACAGATTTAGAAAAAATCGTAAGGCTTAAAAGATAAAAATATAAACGTAAAATACGCTTATTTGGGCTTAGTTCTTAAAGTATGCACTTTGGGGTCTAGATTTTCACGTTTATACAAACCTTGTAAGTGTCTGCAATATATTGCCAAGTATCAATGATGTTCCTTCAGTAATTAAAGAGTTATAGGACAATTTACCATGACATAATCACTGTTTACAAAGCAGTCAAATATCACGACATTCTAAAGGAATTGCATGGTAAAATGTATGCCAATAATTAGTGTATTCATTCAACTATTCACATGCAAAATTTCATGTCATTAAATTCAGTAATTAAAGAAATACAATTATAATACTGACGAAGCATCGAAAACCTACATAACCCGACCAAGTTCGGATAGCTATAAAAAAGCGGCCGTGCAATATATTTAGGTAACATCCCAAAATTTACAGTATAATACCGGATTGAATTGGTATAGGTGATAACACAATTGTTTCGATATAATATAAAGGTCATTTATTTTTGTACACCTATTTTTTTAAATGTATTTGACTATGACAAAGTAGGTACTATTTACGTAGTTATTTTATTTAAGTATGCGCTTGAGACTTGAGATATAATCTAGATATATTAATCAGGTTCAAGTACAACAGCAAATGAATACGCGCCGGCCGCGGCTAATGAAAACATATTGCCCTCCCTTTTCTTCAAGGATGGAAGTACTGTTTCAAGCGGGAAGCCGCCTAACGCTCGTTGCGCGCAGCGCGTTGTCTATTGTTTCACACTAGAATATTTTTGATCAATTCGTAACTACAATAGTAAGGTCCGTATTACAGAACGTCACTCAAAACTCCAGCTTTACTTAAGTCTCGTTTGAAGCCTTTTGATAGGTCTTGAGTTTTGAGTAACGTTCTGTAATACGGACCTTAGACTATTTAACCAAAAGACTAGTCTTAAGCGTACCGCTTCAATCAAAATAATTCTGAATATTTTGGTGGGGTGCGGGGGAACACGCTCACTTAAATAAGTCACAACCAGTACAACAGTATAGACCATCAATTAAAAAATCGATTGAAGAAGTAGTTTTTTTTAAGTTATTAGATTGTTTGATCCACTAAATTTGCAAAGGGGAACGCTCGTCTAGTGCATTGGTTAAAAAGTGTTATAAGCTACAATATGATAAGTATTTACCTAAACAGTAGTACTTACTTGTGGTAATTATTTATTATCCCTGGGGGGTCTATAGTAAGAATCCTGATGCGTGAAATCTTCAACAGAAATTAGCTGTATCAATTTTATTTGCCTAAATTAATATATCTTGATTATATCTCAAGTCTCAAGCGCATACTTAAATAAAATAACTACGTAAATAGTACCTACTTTGTCATAGTCAAATACATTTAAAAAATAGGTGTACAAAAATAAATGACCTTTATATTATATCGAAACAATTTTGTTATCATCTATACCAATACAATACCGGTATTACACTGTAAATTTTAGGATGTTACCTAAATATATTGCACGGCCGCTTTTTTATAGCTATCCGAACTTGGTCGGGTTATGTAGGTTTTCGATGCTTCGTCAGTATTATAATTGTATTTCATTAATTACTGAATTTAATGACATGAAATTTTGCATGTGAATAGTTGAATGAATACACTAATTATTGGCATACATTTTACCATGCAATTCCTTTAGAATGTCGTGATATTTGACTGCTTTGTAAACAGTGATTATGTCATGGTAAATTGTCCTATAACTCTTTAATTACTGAAGGAACATCATTGACACTTGGCAATATATTGCAGACACTTACAAGGTTTGTATAAACGTGAAAATCTAGACCCCAAAGTGCATACTTTAAGAACTAAGCTCAAATAAGCGTATTTTACGTTTATATTTTTATCTTTTAAGCCTTACGATTTTTTCTAAATCTGTTTTTTAAACAAATATACACAAATTCAAAACAAAGTATGTAAAAATCTACAGCTCTCTATGTAAGCGCTTTATATGAAAACTAGCTAATGGCCAAACGTTCGCGCAGCGGATACTTGAATATCTCCGAAGTTTATGCATGCACAAATTTTATTCATACATACACAATTACACACAAATACACACTAATTTTTGGACACATCTCTTTTTTCTAAAGTCAAAGGATTAAAAAAAGTTCCGCCAGGACAACGTTCGCCCAGCGGAATCAGTATTTTGTGAATTTCTCCACAATGGCTGCGTGCACAATTTTTTTTTTACCATACACAATTATACGACGTCATACACTAAATATCTGCATATCTAAAATCTTTAAATTCAACAACATTCCGCTGCGCGAACGCACACCTGTGAAAGTGCTCACTCCCAAAACGATTGCTCTTATCGAAGAGGAGGTTCCAACACAGAGCAAGTAATAACTACGTTTTAGTTCTATTTGATTGCCGTTTAAAGATTAGATAAATTCAGCTAAGTTTGGGCTCCCTAAAAGTAGTTCAGTCTAATGTCATACGCTAGTGCAAAGGCCTCGGAGGCCTTTTCTAACGTAACGTCGAACACGTCCTTTTTTGGAATGGGAAAGCTAAAACATGTTCTTTTAGTTGCATTTTCCAGCGAACATACGCGACTCTGACAGACATCGGGACCTTTCTTTTTCCCGGGGTGGAAATCCTCAATGGATGTCCGCCACCCTGGGGTGGGGTGGTCTGTCAGACTCTTACTGACTAAAACCACCTCGGTGTCTCATCCATCACGAGCACGCGTGGGGCCGCGGGAGTCTAAATTCTTCCATGGCCCCACACTCGTGCTGGCCCGGTCTCTCCGGGCCTCGTCTCCTGCACGGGTGTTAAACTACCCCGTGCATCGCCTAAGCGCGCGAGTGTTGGCGCGCGCCGCCGCCTCGGGGTCCATCGAATAGGGGGCGGGGACTTCCCATGTCCCTCGCCCCTGGACCCATTCATGAGGGGCGGAAGAGGGCGTTATCCGCCCTTCCTCGGCGCCCGGTGCGTCTTCTGCGGCCCGGAAAGGGACTTGAGATCTCCCTGTCCCGTTCCGCAGCTTCCCTTCTGCGATATCACGTCTTCGCAGGACACCACCGCGTCCCACGACTCTGCGCTACCGACCATCCTTCGCACTACTGCCGGCAGCGTCAGATCGCCAAATGAAGTAGGTTCATTTGTGAGGACACGGCGCTGATCCTCCTAAGCTAGACACTCGGAGAGCGTGTGCTGCGCCATGTCCTCCCCGCATTGGACGCAGTGGCGGCACCGAGCGTCCGGCTCCCTGCCTAAGCGACGCAGGTACTTGCCGAAGAGACATTGGGACCTTGTTCCTATCCTTGCGTCACGCAAAGTTGGGATTTTAGACGTAAATGGACGTAGTTATGCAAAATAGATCCAACCCACAAAAACAGTCTTTTGAGTTACTGTCATATCATAAATGTCTAAAATCTACACATCAACTTTAGTATATACAACAAATATCAAAGCCGCAAAAAAGATACAGGAAAGTACCCATTATTTAAAGGGAAATTTAAATCTACTATCATGTTATTTTAATATATAAATTTTAATTTTTTTTAAAAGCAAGCTTGCTGGCTGGATCCTTTTTGCATAACAACGTCCAGATAAAAACGATGCCAATCTGAAATGGGGTTAGGTAGATCATGTCGGCCGAATGCGCAGTGACCACTGGGCAAAGGTCTCCACACGTGGGCTCTGAGTTGTTGCGAAAGAGTTAGCGGGACGACCCGACTCAGTTAATAAAACATCAAAAATTCTTTCACAGATTTATTGGATCAAACTTTGAGATAGCTCACACAGTAACCATTGGTGTTGCGGAAATATTCAGGTACCTTCTGTGACATGCTCTGTAAATGTGCCAGACCATTGGTAAACATACCTTTTGAAATTTGAGTCGTCACCACACCTGGGTCTGAGATCCAAGACTCCACCTCATCATTCAAACAAAACTCGACTTTAAACAGAATTTTGGTCACTGAAGTTGACTGTAACTCAATTTTATCACTGAAAATCGTTTCCACACTATTTCTTAGCACTTGCAATTCTTTGTCCATTACCCAAATGAGTAAATATTGTTTTTTTACAGCGGATATTGTGCATTCTAGAACTATTTTACACATCACTGTGTACTGGAAGCCAAGGTTAAATTCTCTGGTCATAAACTCTATGGTATGAATAAAATCATCTGTATGTATGTCTTGTACGGTTTTGTGAGCAAACACCATAGATTCGGCTCCATTTTGTTGTATTTTGACTTCAGAGTTGTACAGTTTGACGGTGTCCTTCTCCTTAAGGCCCAACCAAGCCAGGCACCTGTCACAGTGATACACTTCTCTCTTAGAGTTGAATTTGTTAGTCTTTTCAGATAATGTACTATTGTTGACGACGAAAAATGTCAGTCTATATAGAAAATCACTTTTGTTTGGTTTTATTACGCCATCTGTTGGTGGTGGGGCGTCACCTTGGCCGTGGCTATGTCCGTGTCCGTGGCAGAACCATTCCGACATGTCCAAGTTAGCGGTCGGTAACTCTAGGATTCTGTCGAATTTCACACTACTGTCGGAAACCACATTGGAGCAATTCGCGCATGTTATTTTCAATTCTTCTGCCACTTTGACATTTAATTTTAAAACATTTCCTTTGGTAGAATTATCAAAATTATTTGTGGATAACAATTCTTTATAAAAATTGCCACCATTCTTGGGTGCCGTAAGAAGTCTAAATGATATAGTACTTTTGTCTATTTTGAGGCACGACATAGAATTTGGTATGATCTGACAGAACTGGCGGATCGGAATCACGCAGCTGATCTCGTTTTCATCTTCTGAGTAGCAATCCGATAGACTCTCGATTGAAGAGAGGCTGTCCCTCCTCTTAGACTTATCATAATCATCTTTACAATAATTTAAGACGATACAATTGCTTTGTATACTTATTTTAAAATTATAACAACTCTTGGTAAAATCGACTCCAGTTATTATAAAAACGTTGCAACTCCTCAATCTGGAGCGGAGCTCAATAAAAATGTTTTTGATTAACATTTTTGACGAATTACTTAGAAAAATTACTTATCAATTAGTTCAATATTCTCAATATCGGGTTTAATTCTCTGGACATGTCCATTGGTCTCGTAGATGTTAAAAATGTTGTCCATTTCGCGAATGGTGAATGGTAATGTGGCCTTTTTGTAGTAGTCACCGATCATTTCGATATTATCGATGACTGTGTCGAGGAGATGTGCCTTTTCGGCATAGATACCGGGTGCCTCGTGGCGGAGATACGTAAAGTGGACGTGCAGGTGGTAGAACGAAGGTTGGTAATGGAAGTAAACACGTAACTGTGACGCTGATACCTTGTATTTCTCGTAAATCTTTTTCTGTAATTGAAAAAAGGAAATAATTATTAAATGTACTTTGCTTATCAGTTCATACTAGCTTATAAAAAGAAAAAAAATCGTATTGTCTTTGGTCCCGGTCCAAAATTGTCAAAATATTTGTATCCTTGAATATGAGGCTTTTGAGTGTGTTGTATTTTATCTTTTTTATTCGATTTCTTTAATAAATATGCATTTCGTTTGTGCGGAATAAACGATTTTTCTGTCTTTTGAATGAATGAAAGAACATTTATTAGTACTCAACTTTAGAGGACTTACAAAGGTCAAACTTAAATATTTGTTTAACATGTGTCTAGAGTCAATGTTATATAAAAGTCCATATATAATGTCATGTTTAACGGGTGTTAACTACTTTTAAACACTGTTTGGTGGTAGCAATGTATATGTTTAAGAGAAATCATTATTCTTACCTTGCCCTCGTCTCGAATCCTCTTCAAAAGTGGCAGATGAGTCTCATCCAAGTCTCTCAATGACTTGATACCCCTTCTTCTTACAATAGCTAGTAAGTACAGTGTTTCCTTAGTAATACCGTCCCATTTCAGGTCAGGGAGTAACACGAATCCGTCTTGTTCGCACTTATTGTCGTGGATCACTCTGTCTTGCTCACTCTTGCCTTCTAGAATGTTGTATACCCACTGGAACAGAAAAAGAAATTAGGTTAAAATGAAGAAATATCGATACAACTTTTCACTAACCATAGGAAACACCTAAATATTGTCAATAGAATTACAACTCTCGGCGCTGGGCTGAATGTTAAAAATCGAACATTGCGCTTTTATGCAATTATTTAGTCATTTAATTTAAGCTATGTGGGATCACCCTCGCTACCAACTTGCTAAAGACTTAAACGCTAATAACACGTATGTTCTTCTTCGTTTTCAGTCTAGAAGGTCAACAGCAGGATATAGGCCTACCACGAGGTTTTTTATTGCTTTGGGGCGGGTTGGGGGATCGCAGTAATGTGATATTCGACAGATGAAGCGCTGCTGCCGGCTTCCCCGGTGAGAATTCCCTTAGACGCCTCTTACGACACCCCACGGGAGGTTATGGGTTGGTACCACTCCTAAGCCCAGTACTACACGTATGTTCAATGCCAGATTAAAAGCATTCTCTTAAAAAAGAAAGTTCCTAGGCTATTGCCTAGGAACTTTCTTTTTTGACTTGGTTAGACTGGTGTAGATTCTCGGACTTTAGGACCCGTAACAATTCTCAAAGATCCACGAATGCTAGGACCAACGGTATCCAGAAATGAAAGTGTAGTAGAAGAAGAGTTGTAGTAAAAGAAATATGTAGTGTTCAAATATATATTTTTGATAAGTTTAATTACACGTCAGAGATGAAATGTTTGTCTACCGTTATCATGAGGCATATATTTCAATTACTGTGGGTAGTGCTGGTTATAGCACAATAGAAGCATTGTTTGTTTAATGAGATTAGTCACACTAACGAATCACACACACACGATTTTTTTTTCAAACGATAGGTACAGTGTGGCTACCATGAGTTTTCATTACGAAGACTCGATCATCGATATCATCCGCGTTTGACTCATCGAGTGGCCCGCTTCAAGGTTGTAAGAACTCTCAACCAATGAGAGCGCCAAACGCGAACGAAGCGTATGATTGAGTCTCTTAGTGAAAACTCATGGTAGCCACAACTGAACGCGAAAATGTCTCTAAGCAACATGTCCTTCTTTCGAAGTCCGAATAGTCTGATCTATGTTCTATGTTACGGGTTTGGTTCTCGCACTTAGTCCTTCCAGTGGACCATTGTGCGTGTGTGCGGACGGGTCTTGGTATGTAACGGACTCGTGCACAGTCCGAACATGACAAGCATAGCTTAACTTGTTAATATTTATCAACAAGCCCCTCTTTTTTTCTTAATCTTCTCTACATTAATAATATAATAAATGCAAAAGCAGCCATTGTTAAATTTTTCCCCTAAATGAATTTAGATGGAGCATATGAGTATGACCTGATAGGGGTTAAGACCATATATTTTTTTCATTACAATTTTAGGAGAAGCCGCAGGTGAAAGCTAGTATGATATTATAAAAGACTAGCGGCCGCCAGTGACTTTGTTCGCGTGAAGTTAGTTATGCTCCGCTCCCATTGGTCGCTGCGTGATGTTCTATAGCCTAAAGCCTTCCTGGATTAATGGGCTATCCAACACAAAAATAATTTTTCAAATCGGACCAGTAGTCCCCGAGATTAGCGCATTCAAACAAACAAACTCTTCAGTTGTATATATTAGTATAGATTTTTTTTTTTTTAATTAAAGTATAAACCAGCGCTTGACCGCAATCCTGCCCGATGGTAAGCAGTGACGCAATCGTTGATGGTAAAGCGCACTAGTTTATTAAGAGCCTATTCATTCTAGCCTTGAAGACACTCAAATTGTAGTCCGACGGAAACACCGCCGCCGGCAGATTGTTCCAGTCCCTCGATGTACGCGGTATAAAGGAGGAGGCGAAACGCTTCGTCCGGATCGTAGAGGTGTTAACAACATAAGGGTGGAAACTCGCCGTACGACGGGTCGTCCGATGGTGGAACGGAGATGGGGGAATTAAATCGTGCAATTCCCTCGCACACTCCCCAGAATGTATCCTATAGAACACCGAAAGGCTGTACTCTACGCCTGTGCTCTAGGCTTTGGAGACCAACTCGAGTTAAATCAGGGTCACCAATCAGCCTCTTCGCACGCCTCTCCACTGAATCCAAAGTGGCCAGGTGACACTTAGCAGCACCAGCCCAGATGTGGCTGCAGTACTCCACACACGAACGGACCTGTGCTTTGTACAACATTAGAAGCTGCCCTGGTGTGAAGTACTGCCGGACCTTTGCGATTACACCAAGTTTTCTGGCAGCCACCTTGGCCTTGGACTCAATGAACCGCCCAAAGTTTAGGTTCGAGGAAATCTCAATACCCAAAAGCTGAAGGCGGTCGGTACACTCCAAGGATACATTCCGAAAAGTAGGAGCCAAGGTGAACGGGCTCCTTTTAGCGGTGAAAAGACACGCCTGCGTTTTGGCGGCATTGAATGCTACAAGATTGGCATTGCCCCATTGATTTACCTGTAAGTTAAACTGCTCCTTCGTAATATGAGGTAGTGTGAGTTGCTCATACAATTGCGGTGTCTCCAATACAATATGTAACTCCTGCTGGCTAAACTTAGCAATATGCTTCTCTGTAGCTGGATAGATGATTGAAGTTTTTACTCCTGAAATGTGGAAAAGTTACCATAAGTTAATGTTGATAGGTATATCATGGGAGAAATTTACATATAGTGATAGATAAAGTTGTGGTGGCCTAGTGGGTAAAACACCAGCCTCTCAAGTATGAGTGCGCAGATTCGATTCCAGGTCATCATCATGAGCTGGGTGTCATAGGTATGATACCCACACATAACAAATATTTATATGGCCTACACTATGGTATTGTTCTGGACTGCCTGTTTATAAAAGTACCCATGATATAGGGATAATTCTTAGTGGTTAATTTATTTATTATTATTTAATATAAAATAAAAAGTAGTGCAAATTAAACTTAGATCTGCCAATACAGAGGTAGAAGCCCCCTTTATCCAGCAGGCTATTTGCGTTACACACTACCCTATGAGATTTTATTTTATACAGTATGTTACGAAAACCCTGTCTGACCCGTGAAGGTGTTGTTAGGTATCGATAACTGATTCTACTAATGCATACAAAACCGGGCTAAATTAAAAAAAAAAATCCTCCTAAAAAAAAAAAATATTATTTCACAAAAAGAGGTAACTTAATAAATCTGCGTTATCCACCCTTCCGTGCTTGGCGGCGGGGCGGCGGGCGGCAGGGTACGCGGCACGTGGTCGCATCGCTATTCGCTCATAATAATACCGGTGTTGTCACTTTTTAAAAATTACCAAATTTCGGGGAAGTTGGAATTAATTCGCGGGAAAAAAAGATTATTTCAAAATTCATTTGTATTGGTACTATGTTGATTACGTAAAATTTTATATTATATTTGGTCATGTGTTTACCTAACCTTTATTATCCTTATGGGTCGGACAGGGTTTTCGTAACATACTGTATAGCATTTTGATAGTGTATTGAACTGTGCATCATGAACATATCACAATTTAATAAATTTCAACTTGTGATTAGCCTTATTCATGCCGAATTTGGATCTCTACACGCTGCTGAAGAGTAAGCTCTTTAATTTTAGACATTTTAAGAGAAAATCACTCAGTACATAAACTAGCACCAAAACAATCCTGGTAAAAAAAAATTGGATACGTGTCTACAACGAGGTTGATATGCACATTAATGCATTCCTAATATTATCTAGTTTTGTATATTTGGGAGTCCAGGTAGTTTATAACTTAATAAAATTGTTAAAATAATCTTTTGTACCCTTTTGGAATGCCAACTAACTGATAAGAAACAATAGGAGTCAATCCAAACAATAGTTGTTATGAATTTGTACTCTCTCATTTATAAAAGTGTTTAAGGAAATCTAAACTTCTAATTCATTAATATCTTCATAAAACGATGTAATTAAAAACATATATAGTATATTACATTCATTCAACAAAAACTTATTCTACAGGAATAATGAACTCTAACAAAGAAGTTAATTTTCTGAAGGAGCTGGGATTACAGTCTTACCTAATAAAATTCCCCTCTAATAAGTTTGTTAGTTCCACAAAACTGAATAAAACTAAGTATTTCATAAACAGAATTAATAACACACGTTTAGTATGCTTATCGAACCTTATCTGACCTGTGTGTCCGCCAGACGAAACGACTTAGCCAATTAACACTCAGAAACACCAATTTACTAATTACTTCGTAGAAATATACCATATGGTGAGAAATACATGACGTAAGGAGTTTTGTAACCATAAACTTAATTAAGTTATTAACTATTACGCTTGACGAGCGTCTCGTTAAGAATACTCAATGAAAGTGTTTCGAAAGAGTCTCTAGAATTTACTTGAATGACTGGTGACTAATATGGTGAAACAAAAAGAACCTTCGAGGTTGCGAAAGCCACTCACCGTTCAAAGAAGGTCGAGGATAACACTCGTAATTCCCGTAAATATCGTTCTGGAAGAAAGTCTTCAGTTCCGTGTCTGCGGAAAAGTAGCCTTTGTTGTCCAAATCCCCTTCCGTGAAAGCATTTTTCTCTAAAACAATCAAAGCCACGCCACTTTTGTCTTTGAATTTTCCTTGAACACACACTGTTTTCCTATTAGAATTATTATTTAAAATCTTCTCCAACTCAAAGTCTTTCAGTTCTAACTGATTATCATGCACAACATTATCATTTACATGGTCAATTTTTAGTTTTTTACTGCTCGGTTCCGATTCTGACTTTCGGTTTTTGCTGTCGGACATTTTGTAATAAGTTGCAAGTTACAAATATTAAATAAAGCGCATCAATGTTACCAAGTAAAAAAGCGAACGAAATTACGATTTTTTTTGAGTATAACAGTTCAATTTATATGTTTTATGTTTAGCTAGCATATATAATCAATTAATAATATTCTCAGAGCTAGGTGTTACCTATATTCTCGCCAAGCTCCATAAAGAAAAGAGGTAAACAAACCAATTTAGGGTTATCACAACTCATGTTTTACAAGTCTCCTGTTATTTACATGATTATCGACTTTTACATGCTAACCATTTATTAACAATTCCCACTGCAGCATATTTCAATAGAATCACTAAAATAACATGCATAATAACTTGGTATTTCGAAAAACCATTAAAAAGTTGTCATTAATTTTACGTCATAGCCCTACAAAAAAAGAAAGATGGATGAAATCCAGGAATTAAACACATTTTGTGGAATTCAACCAATGAACAAATTTGAGGCATTTGTCAATACAATTTTGCGAATTTTAATTACTTTTCACATCAACTGCATAACACATGCATTGTAATACTTTCAAGTATGGACTAAGTATACCTATGTATCAAAAATTTTTACCTATTAGGAAATTAGCTTACATGTGTGTCATATTTCATTCAAATCGGTTAAGCATTCTATGCAAATCATAAATATCTAAACAAATAAACTATTTACATTAGTAGGAAGTAGAATTATTACTTTAATGAAAATCATCTATCTAGAAAAGGTTGTTAACATCTGTCTTTTAGGCGTAAACTACTCGTTGCCTAGCAACGGTTTGTTTACCTCTATTCTTTATCGAATTTGGCGGTCATATAACTCTATGTGGCAAAAAGTGTAGACGTAAACACATCAAGCATCTACAGTCTGTCAATCGATTTTAAACTTTTTTGTTAAAACTCTAAAGTTTAAGGTTGATTGGGAACAATGTAGCAGTGGATTTTTTGCCAATTCAACAACGTTCATTGCGATATTTACGTTGTTTGACAGACACATGTTTCATACATATAGAACAATGGATTATTACTATGCTTTAAAATTATTGAAATTTATAGTAATAGTGTGTTAAGCAATTATTAGGGTGCTGATTAGTAAAGTTCTCATTGCTAGGTCATAGGCAACTTATTTATGTGAAGGCAATATGCTAATGCTCATACGAAGATGGGCCTTATACGAAGGCTCAGATTCACACAAAGGGCAATGGAATGAGCTATGCTCGGAGTTTCTCTGCGTGATAGAATCAGAAATGAGGATATACGCAGAAGAACCAAAGTCACCGACATAGCTTTGCGAGTCGCTAAACTTAAGTGGCAGTGGGCATGGCACATTGCTCGTAGAACCCATGGCCGATGGGGCAGTAAGGTTCTGGAGTGGCGGCCACGTACTGGAAGGTGCATCGTAGGGAGCCCACCAACAAGGTGGACCGATGACCTAGTGAAGGTCGCGGGAAGCCGATAGATGCGGGCAGCACAGGACCGGTCAGCGTGGAAAGCCTTGGGGGAGGCCTTTGTCCAGCAGTGGACATCCACAGCCTGAAGGAGAATAGGCTATAATCCACCAGAGAACGGTGTCATAATCATCCTATAGTGTTCCCGCTGCTGAAAACAGGACTCCTCTCAATGAGAGACGGAGTGGATACGAACCCACCATGCGAAGGTATGCTCAGTGCGGGTTGGTGGCCCAGTATGCATATCTCAAATGTTTTGGAATTTAGGTTCTGGGGTCTTGGTTACCCACAGAAATAATATATTCTCTTCTTCATCTCAGCGTTAATCCCAGTCGCATCCGTAGCTTTTCAGCTTTGTTGTCTTGGGTCCGCTTTTACCAGTCCTAACTGCTGATTTTGGCTAAACTTCGATATTTTCCGTGAAGCGACTGCCGTCTGACCTCCACAACCCGAAGGCGATATCTAAGCATTGCAGTTTGAACAATTGTTAGACTTTTGAGGGCTCCAACAACCCGTAACGACTGCCACTAGATGTTCGTAAAGCAACCGGGACCAACGGCTTGACGTTCTTTCCGAGGCACGACCAGACCAGTTCAAATATTCATATTCATGCATACAGAAATAATATATTATGCCACCAAATCTAGCAAACATACATACCTTTTTACTTCAGAAATAATTATTCACCTACAATTTGACAGCCTCCGTGGTGTAGCGGTAGCGAACGCTGCCGCTGCACAAGGAGGGTTCTATCCCCGCGCAGTGCAAATATTTGTATGCATGAATATGAGTATTTGCACTGGTCTGGTCGTGCCTCGGAAAGCACGGTAAGCCGTTGGTCTCGGTTGCCACACCTAATGGCAGTCGTTACGGGTTGTTGGAGCCCTCAAAATTCCAACAGTTGGTCTAACTGCAATGCTTCGATATCTCCTTCGGGTTGTGGAGGTCAGACGACAGTCGCCTCACGGAAAATATTGAACTTTAGCCAAAATTAGCATTTAGACTGGCAAAGAGGACCTCAGACTTCAAAGCTGAAAAAGCTTCGATTGCGACTGGGATTAACGCTGAAATGATGATGACTTATTTACCTACAATTTCCGCTTACTACGTCATGCCTTTTTTCTTTAATGTATACCTAGATATTAAGAAATGTTCTCATTCGTTACCAGTTCCTTTTAGATTTCAATACAGACGTCTACGTCGACTAATGAATTAAATGAATAGGTACTTTAGCCGTAACTGATGGACAAAGCGCCGGTCGTCGGACAGCCAGTGGTGATGAATTGATCGCTTATCGCCCTGCCTCGTACTGGACAATACAACAAATAGTTCCTATTCAGAAAACCGACGCGGGTATAGGATGTTGTGGAAAATGCAGCTTTTAATAGATTAGGATTTGCTAGTTCCGAGTTTTTAGAAGGAAACTCCTTTTGCTTTTGCACATCTGGCCAATGAGAGTTGACCAAAAAACAAAGAAAAAAAATATTGAATGAATTGCACCGATGGAGTTTTTGGCGGGAAAGTTAAGCTGAGTGTCACACTAATTTTTCTTTGGACGTTTCAATTATTTATAGTGTTGTTTACTAAATAAAAATGCGTGATTTATGTAGTAAAAAGTGCATTCAGTAAGTAATTTTTAAAAAACCTAGAGATATCGTAGGAGTGGCCCCATCATGACTTTGCCTCAAGCCTCCCTCGTAGACGGTTCACGCGGCCGTCTTTTTCGACATGAAATCCGTGCGAAGCCAAAGAACTAAGAAATATCCCAACGTCGTTTGCTCAGACCCGATTAATCGAATGGTCTCCAAGATTTACACCTCCTGCCGCCTCAAAGTTATGGTGCTAAAGCTGCAAAATACTGTACCATTGCAAATCAGGATAGATTTTTTAGGTTGGTTGGTCGGGGGTTGCGGAAGCAGTCTTCGTTCTCGTATATAACACCCCACATAGGTGTGAGATGGAATACCAGGGTGGTTCTCCACAGGGCGGTGGACATCCATGAGGATTTTGACATCCATGAGGAAAGCATTGCCAGTAATGTTTTGGCGGTTTTCTACTCTTTTCTTAGTTCTTTTGTACGTTATTGCGCTGCTGTGTTAGATGAACTATTTTCAATAACCTCGTTTGAGTTCTTGTTATTATTCGTTTCCCGCTATTTTCAAATATCGAATCTCTTGTCGAAGTATTTCATGTCCTATTTAAATTAACATTCCATGTGTAAATACGTCGGCTGGCCTTCTTCAATATGGCCTTTTACTGTATATTGCCTGAACAAATTTTGATAGCTTATAAAAAAAAACTTTTCAACAGTTTTTAAAATCGCGCTGTATATTATAGAAGACGGTAATATGCTCATCAGACATGACCCTACACGCGACGGAGGGCAAAGGTCAGAGCAATAAAGTTGTAAGGTTACTTTAACTCGTAGAAGAACTATTTTGTTGAACAGATTTAATGTGAGGCCAACTTTATTAGGTAATGCATATATAGATATTACTCTTTGATCAAGTATTTATGTAGGTATAGTTACACAGTCGTACTTAACTATTTTTTATTTATGTTATACAATATGTAAAGAAAACCGATCCATAAGGATAATATAGGTTAGGTAAATATATGACCAAATATAATATAAAATTTTACGTAATCATCATAGTAACAATACTAATGAATTTTGAAATAATCTTTTTTTCCCGCGATATAACTCCAACTTCCCCGAAATTTGTTAATTTTTGGCGCGCGGCGGTATAATAGTATACCGCTAAAATGGTGTTGTCACTTTTTAAAAATTACTGAATTTCGGGGAAGGTGGAATTAATTCGCGGGAAAAAAGATTATTTCAAAATTCATTAGTAGGTAATGTTACTATGATGATTACGTAAAATTTTATATTATATTTGGTCATGTGTTTACCTAACTTTTATTATCCTTATGGGTCGGACAGGGTTTTCTTTACATAAGTGTTTACTTTTTAAATTGTATGAAATGTAATGAAGTTCAATATTATAACTTTATTTGTAGACATTTTAATATTCCACAATATTAAGATTACTTCGTTACAATATGATTATACTCAAGCTAGTGCAATAATTTAAAATAACATTCAAAGCTTGGTCTCATTATAGCTAGCTATACATATATATATTGGTCTATGGCTCCGGATACATTTCATTTCATTTTTCATTCTACCATCTTGCCCAACATTTTTTGGGTTCCGTCAACTAGGGAATCTGAACTTTATTAATAAACCGTATATGCAAGCATTCTTTTTTTTTTAATTTCATTCCATATTTTATTACCTTGAAAAACTATATTCTTTCAAATAAATAAAAAAATATTAAAATCGGTTCACACGATCCAAAATAACCACTGAAAACCCGTCTACTTTGTATAAATTAGTAACCCAATCTCCAGAACGATGCACTGGCGCTGTACAGACATATCAAGCTGCTACAATCTGTCAGATTTTTTAATTCGATTTTCAACTTTATCACTAAGCCCTTAAGACTCAAGATTGATTGTAAATTTTGACAGTTTCGGTGAGGTGTTAAATCTTTTTTTTTTTTTTTTATAAATTATAAACCAGCGCTTGACCGCAATCCCGCCTAATGGTAAGCAGTGATGCGGTCGTTGATGGTAAAGCGCGCTAGTTTATTAAGAGCCTATTCACTCTAGCCTTGAAGACACTCAAATTGTAATGCGACGGAAACACCGACGCCGGCAAATTGTTCCAGTCCCTGTAATTGTTCCAGTCAATGTACGCGGTATAAAGGAGGAAGCAAAACGCTTCGTCCGGATCGCAGTGGTGTCAACAACGTAAGGGTGTAAACTCGCCGTACGACGGGTCGTCCGATGATGGAACGGAGATGGGGGAATTAAGTCATGCAATTCCCTTGCACACTCACCAGAATGCATCCTATAGAAGACCGAAAGGCTGGCTACTCTACGCCTGTGCTCCAGGCTTTGGAGACCGTTTCGAGTTAAGTCTGAGTCGCCAATCAGCCTCTTCGCACGCCTCTCCACCGAATCCAAAGCGGCAAGGTGACACTTCGCAGCACCAGCCCAAATGTGGCTGCAGTACTCCACACACGAGCGGACCTGTGCTTTGTATAAAATTAGAAGCTGCCCTGGTGTGAAGTACCGTGTGTGTTAAATCTGAGGCGCGCGATTGTTGGCGCGCCGCGGTCAACAATCCGCGGCTACAGATTGTTGACTTTTATTTGTTGACTTGGATTGTTGACGTTGATTCGTAGTTCGCCCAGCGTCTGCTAGTCCTCGGGGATAAAAACCGAGGACCAGCAGCCACCGAGCACTCGCAGCCACCACACTCGGGGAGATTTTCTGCCTCGCACCCCAAAGTAACAGATACCTAGCCTATTTTTTATCCCTTATTCAACTCTTAAGTGGGGTCACTTATTGTAACAGGAAACTACGGAACCCTACACCGAGCGTGGCTCAAAACGTTCTTGGCCTGTTTTGTTTTTAAATTGGGTTCATTCATCGCTAGACACAGCCGACGAACCGTACAGCCAATTCTCAACTTCGTTTCATTGCCTCAAGGGGCATCTAATATCGTAAATAAGGCAACTCGTTAGTGACCAGTAACATTAGAACTCGCCTAATTTTGTTTACAGTTAAATAAATAAAATTAATAAAGGTTTTCTGATTGGTCATACTTTGTTAAGGGGTGGCATTTGACAGGTTGATAATTAAGTTTTAATTTATTTATGTTTTTTGAATACTATATTTTTAAGTTTCGTAATCGTAGGTACCTATCCTATTTTATGGGATTCAGAACCTAGTAGAATAGTCATCAAAGGCATAAACTCTTCCTAGCATAGCTAGTAAAAACAATCAGGAACCATAGTCGGCTATATATATATATATATATATATATATATATTTTTTAGTGTGGCACTATTTATGACTTTGTGCCGATTTATTTACTCTTCTTCTTCAGCCTATGGATGTCCACTGCTGGACAAAGGCCTCCCCCAAGGCTTTCCACGCTGACCGGTCTTTTGCTGCCCGCATCCATCGGCTTCCCGCGACCTTCACCAGGTCATCGGTCCACCTTGTTGGGGGCCTCCCTACGCTGCGTCTTCCAGTACGTGGCCGTCACTCCAGAACCTTACTGCCCCATCGGCCATCGGTTCTACGAGCAATGTGTGATGTGATATAAGTAAATAAAAAGATTTATTTAGGTACTTATATCTTTTTATTATTACGTTTTTATTTTTACTGTATTACCGGTTCGGTGCTACTTTTAATTGTTTGTTGGGGTGGAGTGTCAGTGATTGACCACTAGAAAGTCACAATGACTTGAACTTGGAGAAATGTATCATTATGAGGTCACTGACCGGACTGAATCTTCAGTTACTATAAGACCAAATAACTTCGCTGATTTTGGATCACCTAGTACAAGTTGTTTAATTCTTTTTCGATACACAGGAATTTTCAAAAATTATTGAAAGAAGTAGGCAGGGTAAATATACCAGTTATTGTCAGTGAAAAATATTATTTTAATAACTGTCATCAAATAAATAAAACCACTTTATAATCATTTTTGTTGTAAGTAATAGTCGAACTCTTTTCCATAATTGGTTTTTACAACTTCCACGTTTAGATACGAAATAACTAAATATTTTTTTATTACCTTTATTAGAACAAAACTCTATATCATATAGAAATATATAAATATTAGAGATGTACCCACTACCACTTTGACCGACTAGCCGACTAGCCGACTAGTCGGCTGTAAAGAGGTTTTGCTATTTTTTAATATAAAAGAATGACATTTTGATTTGGGTTGCGTCCGATTAATCATATACCCCCTTATTCATAAACGCTGCTTAAAGTTAACTAGTGATTAGCGATTTTTAAAACATACATTGTAGACGCATGCAGGTCACTTAACTTTAAAAATTGATTATGAATAAACCCCTTAAACACTGTGGTGTTTATTCATAAAGGATGATTTAAGTTAAGTAACGTAAAAAGGTCAAAAATGTATGGTTAAAGAATCGCTAATCACTCGTTAAATTTAAGCAGTTTTTATGAATAAGGGGGATAAGTTCCTATGTTTCTTTTTATTTTCTTGAAACAGTTCGTGTTTAAATTATTGCATGTTTATTTTTTAATGTGCTGGTAATTAAAAACATCTACTTTTTTATTTGATCAACAATTGAGAAATGTTTATTTAAGTTAAGAAGATATTATTTTGTCTGTTAATTAATACCAGTTTCAAGAAGGTACTGTACCAGTTTTGTTTTGTTGATGTTATAGATATGTATTATGTATGTCTTCTTTTTAAGCCAGTATTTTTTTTTTAGAAAATTATTACTGACGTTAAGACTGGTTTGCTTAACTTGTTGAAATGTGTAAGATTGATTATAAAATCGGGGGTTTTTGGCGGGAAAGTCAAGCTGAGTGTCACGCTCATTTTTCATCGGACTTTTAAAATTATTTATAATGTTGTTTGCTAAATAAAAGTGCGTGATTTATGTAGTGAAAAGTGCATTCAGTAAATAATTCTTAGAGATCAGTGAAATATCGCAGCATAGTGGCAACATCATGACTTTGTCTCAAACCTCCATCGTAAGACGGATCACGCCGTCTTTTTCGACATGAACAATTCATTACGTGACATTGGCTAAATGCACAAACCGTGCGAATCCATAAAAGAAAGAAAAAAAAAAATTATAAAATCCAAAAAATAATGAATAATTAAGGTTTTATTTCATTTCAGTTCCCCTGAAATAGTACATATTAATGAGAAATACATACAAAGTAAAAAGCCGACTAGTCGGTGTTTTTTTCCGACCAACCACCGACTACTCGCCGACTACAAAAGCGGCCGAATAATCGGCTTAACCGACTAGACGGCACATCTCTAATAAATATAATTAAATTAAAGTCACTTGTGTCAACACCCACAGAGTCATATAATACCTAATAAGGAAATCGTAAAATAAATAATATAGATTGCTGTTGTAAAATCTTAATGAATTTAAATAAAAAACTGTTGGCGCATAGTTATTAGGGTTGTTGAGGAAATGATTATGAGGTAGAGGAAGAGGAAGAGGAGATGTCAATCACACATTTAGAGGATGCGGATGAGGATGAGGATATTTTTTGAGGAAGAGGATGCGGATGAGGTAGCGGAAGAGGAAGCGGATGAGGAAGAGGATAATATGAATGACTAGCGGACCCAACAGACTCTGAATAATTGAAAGAGAGATCTAATTGTGAATCTAAACCATTCTCGAATCCCCTTAAACAAACAAAACAAAATTATCAAAATCGGTCCAGCCGTTTAGGGAGAGTTCAGTGACATACGCACACAAGATATATATATATATATGTCGGAGATCGTCAATTAATTTTAATAGAAGTTGCTGATTTGATTTACGTAGTAGAGGGGCGAACGCTTGTGACGTTATTTTGTGATGGCGTCACATGGACAGAGTCGCTTTGGAAAGTGGGGTTCGTTGAACGGTGACTTTGCATCGAGACGCGGACCAAGGCACATCTCCGAACCGAAACTGTCGGTTTGCCTATTCAAATTGTGATTATGAAGATTGGAGGGTATATCTACACGTCGTGCTTCAATTAAAACTCACCTACGAAATGTAACCTGTACCACCACACCAAGATGCTGTCGACCCTACCGCTCTGCCGTCGCTGTCTCCGACATCAGAAGTTGGATAAAGAACTACACTGCTCACAATCTCGTTATAAATCAAGGAACAGAATAACGTGAGGCTGGAAGTGAACGTCGCGTTACGAGGTGCGCTCAATTGCTGACGCAGGGGAGATCGCTCAGCGTGATAGTGCGCTGTAGGAGTGCGCTGCAGGAGTCCGCTGCAGGCGTGCACGTGCGGCTGGACACGGCGCTGTCGCCACAGTGCTGGCTGTTGCTTGGCGAGCGAGGTGCGCTTGCGGAGCGTGCAAAGTGCGCTTGCGTAGCGCGCTTCTAGCTGCTTGGTGAATCACATCAATGGCGTGTGGCGCTGCTGGAGCTGCGTGCGGCGCAACCGGAGCTGCGTGCGCTTTGCGGAACGCCCAAGATTTTCAAGACTTGAGCCTCTACTCTGCAGGCGATGAGAAGAATTCAGGACAGCATCTACTCTGCAGGCGATGAGAAGGTTTCAAAATACCCAAAACGTTTGTGGTAACGTAATGGGGTTTTATGAGAGCTCCGAGATGTCTGGTGTGAAACGGTTGATAGTTGCCAGGTGGCGGGTGTTTGTGGGGGAAATTACCATAATCCGGTGAGTCGTACTATTTTTATTTTGATTCCGTGGCCAAATGTTCTCTTGTCAAGCAATCTGTAATTTCATTGGTGTATGTACACATGCGCCTGTATATATACAGTGTACAAGGTTGTGCCAGTGTATTGTGTACTGAACAATTTCTTTGCGACATGATAATAAGATTTATTTGCAAATTTTATTTCTTGTACTACCCGCATTGTTTGTAATAATGGACTGAGACATTTTAAATCAGGGTTTTAAAATTATGATGTCTGGTTTGCCTTTATTTCAAAACTAAAGTTCACTGTGGCCTATTGTTACAAGCTCATTTGAGTTTCTGATAGGACGTGTGGTTAGATCATAAAATCTCCTAACATTGAATGATACTGAACCAGAAATACTACAACAAGACAAGAGAGCATGCGGTAACGAACATAGAAATGAGTGCTATTTACGAAAAAGTTAAATTTGATAGAAGTGTGCTAAAGTAATGAAATGTAATAATGGTGAGTTGTTTGAAGGCGATAATGGCGATCGTTACCTATTGAAATGGTTGATTGGAAACAGAACTTATAAGTACCCCACTATAGCATAGTTACGAAAGATTTTTCCAAGTAAGGTAGGTTCGGCCAATAAGGCCTGTCGGGTAATAAGGCCTAAATTACAAAAATACAACTTAAAATTACCGCTATCACTCGTGGTCACAGTCGTAGGTAGTTAATAATCTTAGATGGCGTCCTAAACGTGGCACGACCCGATAGCTTGCTTGCCGTCACCAGTGCTGCCACATTTATCGTGGTCAACGGATGATCAGTTTAAATTATAATATCGCAGGAAATCTAAACGTAAGTACTTTTTGTAATAATATATTTTTTCACATAATTTTATTGTTTAATTGTCAATTAGTTCATGGTTCAGTAGACTGTGGTGTTGGAATAATATAATGTAAACTGAATTATTTTATTTTTAACTTTTCTTTGCAAAATTGACCAACGGTTTTTAAGGCCTACAAAATTCGTTTATAGGCCTTATTATACTTCTTTTCATCATGCAGTGGCTGTTTTTCGGCTTTTTTTTAATTTTTCTGTTTATTGTTTTTAGGGCATATAACAACAATGCCCCCGAAACGAGCATTGTGGTCTGAGGAAAACCTGGAATCGGTAAGAGCAGTACAGTGTGGACAGCCGTCCAGTGTGCTCAGCCGAGCACGGTATATCCAGTTCCAACGGTGATGAGGATAATATACCGCTTGCCCAATGTAAAAGAACAGCGTTTAAGCAGCTCATGCCTACCACAGATAAGAACAGTGAAAAGACACCAACAGTAAGAAGAGAGGCCATCAATTACAGAAGAACTCCAGTGACAAAAGACCTGTTCTACAAAAACGAAATAGAAAAAAACACCAAAAAAATAAAAAGAATAGAGATAATATTAGCACTAAAGAAAACCATGAGAGATGGTACTGTCACGGATGTAAGCTGGACGAAAAGGCTGCTTTGAAGCAATGTTTTAAATGCAGAAAGTGTTATCATGGGGAGTGCGATGGTTTCTCAGAGGAGGACTTTGGCAATTTTGAGTGTCCTGAATGAAACTAATAAAAAAATGTGTTATTTTTAAGTCTGAACACTGTGATTATTACCTAATTATTAACTATTGATCTAAATCTCCAAATATAAGATGTATATTTTGTTTAGTTTTATATGTTAAACTCTTAGGCCTTATTACCCTATCATAGTTTAACTAGGCTTAAATATAGTGTTTTTATAAATACTTTATTTAGACTATTTTTTTGGAAAATTCTCCAGTTTTTTATTTATAATGGATGTTAATTGCTATGAATGTTTCATAAACATTAAAATTTGTTGATTCATGTTAATAGTTTTTGTTTTTTTGCAATTCACGCTTAGCTAGGCCTTATTAGCCACACTTACATGTCTGCTGAGTTAGATTTTCATAATGTAGAAGATGGCGAGGAGGGTGCCTCCGCCAGCAAATAGAACACGTATCATGGCTATGTGGTCGCGCTGCTCGCACTAGTCTGTAGTCGTAACTGCAACCCAGTGAGGGGTTGTTCAGGGCGCGATGGGCAGCTAGTGGTGTGGCGGGGACACTAGTAGGTGTGGTCGCGCTGCTCGCACTAGTCTGTAGTCGTAACTGCAACTCAGTGAGGAGTTGTTCAGGGCGCGATGGGCAGCTAGTGGTGTGGCGGGGACACTAGTGAGATATGGTCGCACTGCATGCACTAGTCTGCTGTCGTGACTGAAACTCAGTGAGGAGTTGGTCAGGGCACGATGGGCAGATGGTGGTGTGGTGGGGACCAGGGTCTCGGAGGAGACTATTAGTTGTACGGTCATGTGTTGACCTGGGAGTCGTGGACTCTAGAGTTGGTCGTATCACATGAGGTGATGACGATATGGGTGTCAACTATGGGTTGTCACTAGCTACTGTGGTAGCGAACCATGGTGTGTTTTCTTTTTGATGATTATGATTTTGATTTGATAATTATGAGGCTTGGAGGAACCTTTTGTGTTTTCTTTTTGAAATTTGATAATTATGAGGCTTGAAGGACCTTTTGTGTTTTCTTTTTGAAATTTGATAATTATGAGACTTGAAGGAACCTTTTGTTTTCTTTTTGAAATTTGATAATTATGAGGCTTGACGGAAGCTTTTGTTGGACTTGGTTTTCTAATAGTCATAGTAACTAAGCGTGACGTGTGACGGTCAGGTTGGCCGAGTTCTCAAAAATGCTTAAAAGTCGGTTTTCTGTGCTTTTTTTTAATTTGTTACAGACATGCACGAGGATGTGCAACGGGAAATATCGAAGTTAGACCGGAGTCTGCGGTTTGCCTGGTGAACCGGATCCTGGACTCCGGGGCTGACGGAGCTTCGGATGCGATTGGGATTGGCGCTGGGATGATGATGATGATGATGCACGAGGACGTGCAAATCGTCAGGCTGGCCGTGTCGGAGATCGTCAATTAATTTTAATAGAAGTTGCTGATTTGATTTACGTAGTAGAGGGGCGAACGCTTGTGACGTTATTTTGTGATGGCGTCACATGGACAGAGTCGCTTTGGAAAGTGGGGTTCGTTGAACGGTGACTTTGCATCGAGACGCGGACCAAGGCACATCTCCGAACCGAAACTGTCGGTTTGCCTATTCAAATTGTGATTATGAAGATTGGAGGGTATATCTACACGTCGTGCTTCAATTAAAACTCACCTACGAAATGTAACCTGTACCACCACACCAAGATGCTGTCGACCCTACCGCTCTGCCGTCGCTGTCTCCGACATATATATATAAATATGAGATAATGATATAATTTTATTTAGGAATTGAAAAGAAAATAATAATGTAGCCTTTATTTCTTTATTAATTAAGTAGATATTATTAACCAATTTAAAAAATGATTATTAATAATTAAAATTAACTATAGGGAGGTTGAATTTTTTTTTGATAATTTGGACGCCGTTTCCCCTGACAAGTGGTTTCTTAACTCATCATAAACCAATCTAGCATTGCTAAAAAGTCGTTAAATATTGCCGTACAGCTCTAGTATTTCGTCGAGCTTTTGAGCTCTCAGATCGCCCGTTTGTCGTTATTTGAGTGTGACACATTTTAAAACTATAGACAATCTTTTGAAGTCAACATTAATGCCATGGACTGTAAAACTGAGCAGAGAAACACCAGCTCCAGGCTCTGTCCATACGTCAGTTGTGAAAGACACGTATTGCAAATCTTTTATCAGGTTTTTAATCTTTTCATAAAGTTTAGAATAAACGTAATTACACAAATGCGAAGCATAATATTGACGTTTTTTTAAATTATATTTAGGTTGTGCGGCATAGACAAAACGTCTAAAACCAATACCTTCCACGAAATTGAAAGGCAAATCTTGCAACGCGATCATTTCGCATACTAAATTATCTATCGTGATTTTTCATTAATGACTCTTGTAACTTGCCTCTTCAGCTTGACCAATTGAAGAGAAGTTTCTTACACATGGACACGTGGATGCACACTGAAATTCCTCTTAAATTTCTCTTAAATTTTGAGGAAGCGACAGCGGAAGAGGAATTTTTGATTTTTATTTATTAGGATGCGGTAACGGTTGAGGAACTTAAAATATTGCGGAACTTCCGCATTATGAGGAAGCGGAAGAGGAATCCTCAGCAACCCTAATAGTTATATAGGGTTCAATAAATTGGTCAATTTAAGTAAGTTTGCTTAACAATTTACTAATCATTGGTGGAAGAGGAAGAGTTTAACTATAGGGCCTGCATTTATAACTGTATTTGTTATTTATTTACCCCTTTATTCATAAACGTTGTTTCAAGTTAACTTGTGATTAGCGACTGTTTAACCATACATTTTTAACTTTTGCACGTCGCTTAACTTTAACATTCATTTATGAATAAACCCCTTGAACACTAAGGAGTCCATTCATAAACGATGATTAAAGTGAAGTGACGTTTAAACGTTAAAAATATTTGGTAAAACAGTCACTAAGTACTCACTAGTTAACTTTAAGCAGCGCTTATGAATAGAGAGATTAATGTACAGACGCCAGGTTAGGTCAAGCTAGGCCTAGACAGTACAAATTTGGCAATCAACCTAAGCCGAGGTTCGTACCCCACAGGGGGTGCCCTTAGTGCGTAGTCGCTCTGTAGTTCTTAAGTGCCCCTGGCTGGAGGCTTTAATGTATTTAAGGCATCCACAGGATAGGCCGGTTAAGTAGTCACGGCCTCCCATGGTCGATATGCAATAAAAAAAACCCGGTTATCTGACTTCCCCAACCCAGTTAATGTCTGATACGGTACTCGAGGAGTTTTGACGGGAATGCTAAGATGAGTGACACGCGCATTTTTCATTAGACTTTTAAAATTATTTATAGTGTCGTTTACTAAATAATAGCGCCTGGTTTATCTAGTAAAAAGTGCATTCAGTAAATAAATCATAAAGAACAATGAAATATCGCAGCATAATAGCCACATCATGACTTTGCCTCAAACCTCCCTCATAGAACGGTTCACATGGCCGTCTTTTTCAACTATCATTAGCCAAAGAATTTCTATAATTTGTTACATGTATTATTGGCACTATGCTGCGATGTTTCAATGTTCTTTATTGAATTATTTACTGAATGCTCTTTTTACTACATAAGTCACGCGCTTTTATTTAGTAAACGACACTATAAATTATAATATTAACTCCTCGAGTACCGTATCAGACATTAATCGGGTTTTTTTTTTATGGCATCTCGTAGTTGATCATAGGAGGCCGTGACTACTTAACCGGACTATCCTGTGGATGCCTTAAATACATTAAAGCCTCCGGCCAGGGGCACTTAAGAACTACAGAGCGACTACGCACTAAGGGCACCCCCTATGGGGTTCGAACCTCGGCTTAGGGCGTCGCTGGAAAGAACAGCAAAGGACGGTTGGATCGAACAGAGATAAGCGGGTGCTCCATACAGTATGTTAAGAAAACCCTGTCCGACCCATAAGGATAATAAAGGTTAGGTAAACACATGACCAAATATAATATAAAATTTTACGTAATCATCATAGTACCAATACAAATGAATTTTGAAATAATCTTTTTTTCCCGCAAATTAATTCCAACTTCCCCGAAATTTGGTAATTTTAAAAAAAGTGACAACACCGGTATTATTATGAGCGAATAGCGATGCGACCACGTGTCGCGTGCCCTGCCGCCCGCCGCCCGCGGAAGGGTGCTTACGCACATTTATTAAGTTATCTCTGTTTGCGAAATAATATTTATTTTTTAGGGGGATTTTTGTTTTTAAGTTTAGCCCGGTTTTGTATCCATTAGTAGAATCAGTTATCAATACCTAACAACCCAACTAACATTTAGGAAGTCGAGTAGACGTTTTGTTGGCGACTTAATGTTATATAATATAATCGTATAAACGTTATAAGGACGTTTACTCGACCGCATTAGGGCCCATTTTATTCAACTTAAGTCGCTAAGAGTGTCGTGTAATAGTCATATATGGTCCTGTAAAGTCGCATAGTAGTCATATTTACGTCGCCGATTTGACTACATGTCTTGTAAGAACAACTGTCGCGACGTTTATTCGACTTCGTGTCGAGTAATGGCTCACAATATGACTTTTATCCAATTTAAAGTTGTGTTATTGTCATTTAAAGGTGTGCTTATTTGAACAAATTCTATAACATATCACGTTAATATAATATGGCAGTGTTTTTGACAGCAGAGTTAATATTGTATATTTTCTTTGTTATTTGAGATGACAATTTTTTTACGCGCTTTTGAAATATTAATGTTTTCACATATTTCTATTAATTTATTATTAATGTGACTGCGTTATATGACAACTACATAACTTTCCGACGTATAACTGCGTGTTCATTCATTCGAGTACGCCATGACAGTTGATTTAGGGATCAATAATAACATAATAAACGCCTAACTAACTTTGTTCAATTAGGATGTATTTGTACTAAGTTAGCTAGGCATTTATATTTTAAGAACCGATTTGCGTGACATACCTATATCTTAGAATACTTTTGTTTTAGGTAAACCCCACAAGGATGTTGAAAAGTTTTTACCAAAGGAAGCAAAAATGTTGCACGAAAATAATCAGCAGCCCAGTTGAAAAGCAATGCAATGTCCAGAATGTAGAACTAGAAAATACACCATAATTTTATATGTTCTATTGTAAGATTAAGCTTCATAAGATGTTTCAATGTGGCAAAATAAATGAAGGTTTGATTTTGTATAATATTTCATATTTGACATCTATGAAGCTAACAGATCGGTCGACCTTGCATACGTTCAAAACATTAACCCATTCCTCCCCACTGTCCTATTTTTAGGACACTATATTCAACATTTTTTTTTTCTATGTTAGGGTTATTATTTTTATTGGTTTTGATGAAATTCGTATTTTCACACTATTTTCCCAATAAAATATATTTTTTTCGCTCTTAAAAAAGTTATCGTATTTATAATATACATATTTTTAAATTGAGGAAATTCGTCAGCTTAAAAAGAGTATTATGATTTGATTATAAAAAACCGAAAATAAAAAGTTATCAGCTTCAAAGTCCATCAAATAGATTTTTAGATCTCTACTGAATCTATTATAATTAAAAACTAAAACAAAATATTATTTGGAAGCTTGTGATACTAATTCAAAAAAAGGCGTACTATAAATATGACACTGGGAACATGTCTTTACAAGTAGCCGTGAAAGCGTGTTCGATCCTGTTACGCTCGCTATAAGTTCAAACGTGTCTATTGTTTTGTTTCTTGCAAGTGTTTCGTAAACTTTACTTTAGTCGATAAGTCTTCGTCAAGCACAACACATCTCGTAATATAAAAAATTGTGATTTTTTTATAAGATTGAGGAAAGCAAAGGAGGTAAGCAAAAATATTAGATTTTGTTTCTTATCAAGTGGTTAACGATATATTTGTTTAGTTTGGGATGGTATATGTATATATATATTTATATATATATAATATAATTTTTATACTTACTATATATGTATAATTATTGTTTATAGATCATGGATGCAGTGAGAAGAAAATATAAAAAAGCATTGATGGTGTCTGAAATCACCGAGTATCTTCAAGATATTGAAGATTGTAGTGACGAGGAGTTCAATGACTTGGAAGTTGCGATATTGCCCCCGGATGAAGTGGATGAAATGACTGATATAGAAGAAGGTAATGACGACGATATGGGAGTTCTGCCAGTGTCAGATGTGGCTGGTCAAGTGGAATTTTCATGTACAATTGATAACGTCGAGGAAGATCTTCCTACTCAAACCACATCTCGGACCAACAAGACAGTCATTTGGCGTAAGTGTGAACCTGTATATTCTGAAATTCAGCCGGAATCTAATACTGCTAAACAATGTTTAGAAAATATGATTACGGAATTGGAAGGAAAATCTGCGGTAGAAATATTCGAACACTTGTTATGTGACCAGATTCTAGAATATATAGTGCATGAAACAGTAACCTATGCCAAAAATTATAAAAATGATTTGAACTTCAATCTTACCGTGAATGAGCTAAAAGTATTCATAGGAATTTTGTTTTTCTCTTCGTATCTCCACTTGCCTCAAAGCAAACTATATTGGTGCAGAGATGATGATGTACACATTCCATTTGTTGAACGAGCGATGTCTCGGAATCGTTTTGATAAAATTAAATCATATTTACATTTCAATGACAATTCAAGAATTGATAATAGTGACAAAGCTTTCAAAATTCGCCCATTTATCGATAAAGCTAATAAATCATTCCAAAAGTTTGGTGTTTTTGAATCCAACTTAGCTGTTGATGAAATGATCGTCAAATACTTTGGTCACCATGGTATCAAACAGTTTATAAAAGGTAAACCAGTAAGATTTGGATACAAGCTTTGGGCACTGTGTGGAGTAAGCGGATATTGTTATAACTTTTCGCTTTATACAGGAAAGGATCCTCAAATATCTTGTAATACTGGTGATGGCTTGGGTTCAAGAGTGGTAAAAAAGTTGCTTACAGTATGTACTGATCCTAGTGCACATGTAGTCTACTTCGATAACTTCTTCAGCAGTATGCAATTGTTGATTGACTTGAAATCTGAAGGGTTCAGAGCTACAGGGACAGTCAGAGACAATAGGACTAAGAAATGTCCAATCATGACCAAACAGGAAATGAAGAAGCAAGAACGTGGTTATTCCGATCATCGTTTCGATAAAAATAATGAAATATTATGCGTGAAATGGCATGATAACAATGTAGTATGTCTCTTAACTAATTTTGATACTGTTGAACCTTTTGTAAAAACTAATAGGTACTCAAAGGTAGAAAAGGCCAAAGTTGCTGTGAATCAGCCAAAGCTTATTCATAATTATAATAAAAACATGGGAGGAGTGGATAAACATGATTGGCTTATTTCTAAGTATCCAATCCGCTTTAGAGGTAAAAAATGGTATTGGCCTCTAGTAATCCGTGTTTTGGACATGACTCTAGTCAATGCATGGATTATTTATAACCAGGTAAATAAAGATGAGACCATACCTCTGCTTGATTTCAGAAGAAGGGTATGTTTTTCTTGGATGAAAAAATCGGAAGGCAAAGTAAATAAGCTTACATCAGGTACTTCAGAAGTTCTTTTACAACCTATAAGATTTGACAACTATGGTCACTATATGACCAAGAGGGACAAACAAAGACGTTGCCAAGGACAAGGCTGTAAAAAAAAGCCTTTAACATTTTGTTCTAAATGTGAAAAAACACTCTGCAGTGATTGTTTCATACCTTATCATACAAAATAAGCTTTTATTACATTATTTCTGATACTGTTACTGGTCCTATTTTTAAATAAAGCTGATTTCCATATAATTCTTATCTTTACTTTTTCCTGACCATATGTTCCCACTGTCCTATTTATAGGACATGCTGAGTCAGCGAAACCGTTTTTTTTTAATTTATTTTTTTGCCATATTATTTTTTCTTAACATATTAAGAGCCCTAATACAAGATTTCATCAAAAAAATCCAATATTTTCAATGCTTGGGAAGTAATGGGTTAAAGTCAATGATAAGCATACCACAGGCATAGAGGAAACAACAGAAGTGCTAATTAATACACTTATCCCTGATGATTCACCGGCTAACGATAGCGACTACCACCAACAGATTCGAGCGTGGGCTCCTGTGCCACCTGAATCACCAATGTCAGACGTACCATCTAATGACGAATTTATAAATATTGTTAGAAAACTACCGGTCAACAAATCATCAGGTGAAGATAAAATATCTAATAGGATGATTAAAGAAGCGTGTAAAACAGCGGGTGACGCCATCTTAACTGTATACAACCGATGCATTGCTGAAGGCGTTTTTCCTCGTAAATGGCGACGCGGTTTCATACGAATACTTAATACCAAAGTGTGGTGACAAACCACCGGATGATCCGAAGTCATATCGTCCTATCACACTTCTACCATCTTTGGGTAAACTTCTTGAGGGCCTCATCGTTCCACGTTTACTACCGAAGGTCCAAAATTCCATAATAATCAATATGGCTTCACCATAGGTAAATCTACAGTCGACGCGGCGCTTTCTGTCAGAAGAACCGTTAACCAATCCGAAAACAAGTACGTAATTGGGATCTTCCTGGATATTTCTGGGGCTTTTGATAACGCCTGGTGGCCTATGCTGTTGTTAAAATTAAAAACCCGCGGTTGCTATAAAAACATATATAATCTCGTTTACTCTTACTTCATAAACGGTTCCGCGGTACTTAAGCTCGGTCATTTTTCTAGTACTAAAACACTAACCATGGGATGTCCTCAGGGTTCAGTTGTCGGTCCTTATTTATGGAATTTGGGTTTTGATGACTTCCTCGCGATCCCGCTTCCTTGCGGCTGTTCACTTACTGGTTACGCGGACGATGGCCTACTGCTCATTCAGTCAAGTACCCGAGCTGGACTTGAGAACTTGGCCAATACTTGCCTAAATTTAATATCTCAGTGGGGTGATCGTAACCGCCTAGCGTTTGAGCCACATAAAACCTATCAACTTCTTCTAAAAGGTAATCTTAAATCATTGCCTACTATTAAATTTAATAACGTTCCCATTAAAAAACAGCAATCCGTATGCTACCTTGGTATGATCTTAGAAAGGAATTTTACATTTATAGAACATATAAAAATAGTTAGTGAAAAAGCTAAAAGGAACTTTTATGCCCTAACTAGAATATCCAAAGCAACTTGGGGTCTATCATTCCTAACTTTAAAAACTATATATGGAGCTACCTACTTAGGATGTATGTGCTACGGTGCACCTGTTTGGGCCGATAGGGCCAGCATAGGGGCGGCACGACGTAAACTGCTTCAAAGCCAACGTTTGGCATTGATATTTTTATGCAAGGCGTATAGAACGGTCAGTACTGAAGCCTTACCGGTACTGGCAGGTGTACTTCCAGTCGACCTTGAGGTACAGCGACGTGCTTCAATGTACTACTCCGCGAGGGGGGAGGCCATGGACACTACTACTATTTTGTTACACAACGCGACTTTAATAAAATCTCTAGATTATTTAAACCTCAGACTGATGTCTGGGAGGACCTCTTATCCGAATGGCAAAGTAGGTGGGATAATTCCATCAAGGGCCGTCCATCCTCCTCCATCTATTCTTTCCATCCGTTGGCGATCGGCTGGCTAAGACATGGCTGGAGGTTGACCACTGCGTTGCCCAATTTCTCACAGGTCATGGCAACTTTAAAAGTAAACTGTATTCTTTTAAACTTGTTCCTTCCCCTTTGTGTCAGTGTTCTACATCGAACTGTGTATTTGAACAGTCCGCACATCACATCTTGTGGGAGTGTGTTCTTTGGCAGAATGAACGCAATATTATGTTGGATAGTGTACAAGTTACATCCGGAGTCGTTTATTATACGGACCTTGTAGAAACTAGAACCAATTTCCGTGCGTTCAGGCGCTTTTGCCATACCTATTATTGGAATCAATTGTAACAGATAATACCTACTTAGGACCCATTAACTTAATCAAATTTTATTCCGTGGTGTTTGGCAATCTGGGCTTCTCCCAGTTGCAATAATGTCCCTTTGTGCCGATTGGCCTAGTTCTGTTCTGTCTCCTGCTTGTTATGGAGGGAAGTGGAAAAAATAGAATAGAATAGAATACTCTTTATTATGTACACCATATAGATTACAGAACATAAATAAAAATATTTTACAAAGGGTGACACAATGGGCGGTCTTATCGCTAAGAGCGATCTTTTACAGACAACCTTTGGATGGAATTCTAAGAGGTAGGATAAAGAAATAGTGTAGGTAGTCTACAGTGTACTATTTACATAGATTATACAATAAATATATACGTTAAGTGTATCATACTAGTTTAAATTTATACATCTAATTAATAAATATCATACAAGAGCACATTAAATATAATAATATGTTTAAAGAGAGAGGAAGTGCTTTTTTATCATAGTTTTAAAAGTAAACAGTGTTTGAGCACGCCTTACGGACACGGGCAAGTCATTCCATAGCCGAACCGCTTGTACAGTAAAGGATTTATCATAGAAACTAGTGGAATGCATCGGCATGTCTAATATCAGGTTTTCCGATGACCTCAGATATCTATAAAATATCTTTTTTCTTACTCCTCCGCTATTCTTTTCTGATTAATTTCGTTGCGGGACCCAAGACAGTTGAATCGTTTCTCCGGGACTCGTCGAGCTTCATTGCTCGGCGTTTTTCTGGCGGTCGCCACTATTGATTCTGGCTTTCAGGAGTTGCAGTGGTTGGGAAAAGTGTGGCGGGTTTTGTCCCAATAAAAAAAAAAAAAAAATCTATGATTCAAAAAGCCATTTATTTAAGTTTTTCCAAAAACTAGCAATATTTGAAATCTTTGCTTTTATTTCTAATTAATAAGTCTCGTCAAACTTGAAATGTTAATTACTTTCTTGGGAATAATAAAAAAAATACTTCAATAATTTTTACTGCCTTTTTTATTACCTATTTCTTAAATGTATGAATAACACACTAACCAACTGACACTTTATATCAGTACCTAAAGTAATATAGATATGACTTCAGTTTGCGAAATTTCCTTCTCATATATTTGGATATGAAGATTTACAAAACATCTTTCCTTAAGTTTCAAATCATTTAATTGCTTTAATACAATTTGGGGAATATTAAAATCAATAGCCCCCACTTTTTTAATGGTCTCTGAAGTCGTCATTGTGGGTGTCTTTATTGACGTTAACTTCATTTTTGGACTATGAATAACTATTTTCAAATTTGGAAAGTGAACAAGAGTCCTGAACTTCGGCAAATGAACTGCAAGATGTACCTACTCGTAGAATTTTGGTTAAATTTACATTTAAATGTGATACGGAACCCTTCACATTTTCTTCACTATCAGTTTGAGTTCTATTACTTTGTATTAAAGGACGTGCTCGAAGCGAATGATACTTGTTTTTAATTCCCAACTTCTTTTAATACTTTTACACTTTTATCAATCCATTTGTTGTAGCAAACATTAAATACCTAAATATAATTTCAAAATGATGGAAGTTGTATATAAGGTGATTATAAACCTCTATTATGAGTAATAATTAAATAGCGGTCGTATTAGCATGTTTGTAATATTTTAGGTTGTATAAAGGTTGCTCTCGTAATACTTATTCGACTTATAGGTATATAATGGTTACAAATACTACGTGTAAACAATTATTATCCGTATAGCAGTTGTTTAAAAGGTAATTATATGACAAAATTGACAGTATTACGTCGTTTATACGATGAAAACGTTTACACGACGAAAAGTTGTATAAGTTAGTTTTATAGAAGTCGTCGTAGACACTACTATATGACGGTTGTATAAAAAGGTTGCAATAACGTCTATACGACATTATTATACAACCAAAAGCGTATATGACTATCGGACACATAATACACCAGTACACGATTAAGAGTTAACAAAAATACTGTAAAACAACTTTAATAAGACTTAAGGTCATATAAATGTTTGATTATATGACAAAAATGTTAGTTGGTTAACACCTTCGCGGGTCGGACAGGGTTTTCTTAACACATTGTATAAAGTATTAGTAGTACGTAGTATTCTTTAATCTGCGGTAGTACATACCTAGATGCAACCCGATTAGGCGGAAAGCTGACCCCAACACAGTAAGGAAAAGGCTGAACAGATAATAATGAAGTTATAAAAATTACTAATTCCATACTAAAAAAAAACGAGTGTGCTTATGACCACACGACTGAAGTGAAACTTCTTTCGCACCATCTGTATGTATATATATATATATATATATGTGTACAATATATACATGTATACACATATACATATATTAATTTTCTATAAATATTTAAATTTATTTCATGCTTTCATTTATAAATTAGTATTTTTGCATAGACCTCCAATTTTAAAAAAAAAGTGGATTCCCTCAGGGCCAAAAGGTCGGGCTCCTCCTCCTGATTCAGGGGACCCCAAACTCGGGTAGTCCACGACCTCTGGTTCCCGAGATAATTCACGGGGGGGTGAGGTAACTAAAGGGGGCGGGGGGGGGGGTAGATTTCGTGGGGTTGCGGGGGGTAGGGGGGAGGGGGAGAGGGGGGAAGGAGAGAGGGTGGAGTGGATTCCCTCGGGGCCAAAAGGTCGGGCTCCTCCTCCTGATTCAGGGGACCCCAAACTCGGGTAGTCCACGACCTCTGGTTCCCGAGATAATCCTCGGGGGGGTGAGGTAATCAATGAGGGGGGTCGGGGGGTGTTCGCAGCGTCATGTTCTCGAAGAAATTCATAGTTCTTAATCAATCAAGGTACTTAGCTTAATAATTGAGCTTATGAGGCTCGAAAGCAATTTGTACTTTGTGGCCAATTATCGTATTGTGACGATATCTTCTTCTATACTTTCAATTATATCAGAAATGTTCAGCAAAAATATATAAAACAATATAAAAGCCAGAACAGAACGAAATTTATAAATTATTTGTGCTCTTAGGTAATCAATTGTTAACAAATCTTAAAAAGATCCAAAAAATATATATTGCCTTCGGCAAGATGCGAACTCACAACTTCATACTCGACTCAATTGTTAACAAATCTTAAAAAGATCCAAAAAATATATATTGCCTTCGGCGAGATGCGAACTCACAACTTCATACTCGACATGTCATGCAATATTTACATGAGCCAACTCCTTGGTTGTAGTACAGACGAAATAGGACTATACTTTGCTTCCGTTCGCCTTGCCCGATCATTTTTCGTAACGCTTTCGCCAGTTTACTCCCAAGTCAAGCGTGCCTAAAGAAGTTTCACTTCAAAAATCCGGGCTAAACTTAAAAAAAATACCCCTAAAAAAATTAATATTATTTCGCATAAAGAGTTAACGTAATACATGTGCGGTATGCAACCCTGACGCGGGCGGCGGGAGGCAGGGCACGCGGCATGTTGGCGCATCGCTTATAATAATACCGTCAAAATAGTGTTGTCACTTTTTACAAATTACCGAATTTCGGGAAAGTTGGAATTAATTCGCGGGAAAAAAAGATTATTTCAAAATACATTAATATTGTTACTATGATGATTACGTAAAATTTTATATTATATTTCATCAACAATCATGCTATATTTGTGAACTTCTTAAATTCGCCGCATTATTAGAAGCTGTGCTTGTTCGGCCTAAAAATTTGAATGAAATTACACGCCCACGTACGCAAAGATTATGCACACAAGCAAATAATTTTATTCACAGACGCGTATGGAAGAGGCACATTAGTAACTGCTTATGTCGCTACGCGAACTGGCGCGAGCGTCGTGACGAAGTTGAGTTGCGCGGACAGCATTGTAATGTGTGTTAGTAGTTTGCATTAGCCCCAATAGATGGCAGTGTTATCAACAGTCTTTCAGTTTTAAGTTTGTAGTATATAAATTATTTTAATGTAATTATTATATATTTTTTTAGAAAATTATTAGGGTATGCAATGCTTATCTGCTTCTAAGGAGCGCACGCGCCTGCTCGAAAGCAATTTGTACTTTGTGTCCAATTATCGTATTGTGACGATATCTTCAAACTTCTATACTTTCAATTATATCAGAAATGTTCAGCAAAAATATATAAAACAATATAAAGGCCAGAACAGAACGAAATTTATAAATTATTTGTGCTCTTAGGTAATCAATTGTTAACAAATCTTAAAAAGATCCAAAAAATATATATTGCCTTCGGCGAGATGCGAACTCACAACTTCATACTCGACTCAATTGTTAACAAATCTTAAAAAGATCCAAAAAAATATACATTACCTTCGGCGAGATGCGAACCCACAACTTTATACACGGCATGTCATGCAATATTTACATGTGCCAACTGCTTCGTTGTATTACAGACGAAATAGGACTATACTTTGCTTTCCGTTCGCCTTGCCCGATCATTTTTGTAATATTTTTCGTAACGCTTTCGCGAGTTTACTCCCCAAGTCAAGCGTGCCTAAAGAAGTTTCACTTCAAAAAAAAACTTACTGCTCCTTAATCCGTAATTAAGCGGCTACTTATCAATAATAAGTTGCTCTACAATGAACATCATTGGAATTTAGAGACGTCTTCTCAAAATTCGAATTCATTTATCGATATGTTACAAGTTTACCGACTGCATTCGATGCAGGTGTTTGAATCGATGAATCGAGTTAATTAAGTTATTGGTGAGAGTTGCTTGTGCCTCTGGCTTTTTTAGGATACCGTACCAAAAGGGTAAAAAAGGGTATCCTGTTAGGTACTATAACTTCATTGTTAGTCTGTCTGTCGGTAATTTTTACAGATACTTAATGTATTTCTGTTGTCGCTAATATCAAAATCAATTTTATTTGTGTAACATAAGTAGTAGATACAGTTTATAGGTCGCTGTGTTATGCCAAGAAACGTACAAATATACATAGTACGTGCCAAATATAGAGAATAATATTTATAATCAATCATGCTACAGCTAAACATAAATTTAGCATAATATATTGTGTGAAAATTAAATTAAATGAAAACAAAGTTACAAATGTCATAATACGGAGTTATTTTACCAATCCATGCATACTTTTAAAATATATAAGTCATATAAACAAATACGCACGTCCAAATTAATTTGTCATTCAGAAATACTTCAGTCATTTAATAACATTTGCCAATTAATAACTGTTTTAATTTTGACTTTACTAAAAACTTTTTTTTTTTTGGTACTAATGGTACGGAACCATTTCTTGGCATTGCCATTTGGACTCGTATTTGTCCGCTTTTTAAATATTAATAATCTGGATGTGTTATCGAATTACATTTTTATGACAATGTTTTTACAATTGCTTCATTTTACTGTTTATTAACGTAGGTGTTTTAAAATGGTGGCACTTACGTAATATAATTTAGTGTGGGCAGTTTTTGATTATTAGATATGGCTTTATTTAGTTTTATTGACTTCAAACACAATCACATATGTTTGTGTCTAAATCGAAGAACTCAGTCGAGTATTAGCCAATAATACGTATATTTATGTAGTTATAAGTTCAGCAGGGTAATTGAATAACACAATATCAGGCGGGATGGCGATCAAGCACTAGTTAATAATTATTAAAGAAAAAAAAAATGTTGAATAGACAAAACTCCCTTTAATTCTAAATGCTCCCGTAATTTTAAAAAAGTGTCAACACTGGTATTATTATGAGCGAATAGCGATGCGACCACGTGTCGTGCCGCCCGCGGAAGGGTGCTTAACGCACATTTATTAAGTTACCTCTTTTTGCGAAATAATATTTATTTTTTTTGAGGGATTTTTTTTTTAAGTTTAGCCCGGTTTTGTATAAATTAGTAGAATCAGTTATCGATACCTAACAACACCTTCACGGGTCGGACAGGGTTTTCTTAGCATACTGTATAAAGCAATGGAAGAAAGAAAGAAAGAAAGAAATCGTTTTTATTCCGCACAAACAAAACGCACTTGACAACTAAATACCATAAAAATTAAATATTACAATGATAATACAGGAAAAAAAATATAATAATAATAATATCACTCTAAACATGCAAAACTGCCAAACTATATACAGTACAAAGTTGATTTGTTGTCTAAGCCGGAGTCATAGACCATAGACGATGGAAGTAATAAGCACTACGTATAACATAGTACTTACCACCTCCATGCCATAGGCATTAGACAGCACACATTATTTGACAATTCTGACATCTGCCTGTCAATTGTCATCCGTAATGCGCCCGCGCGGCACCGGCTCATGTCAACAAACCAAACAAAAACTTAAAAAAAAATACAAAAAGATAATTGCAGAAAGGACTAAATAATTAAGTGTATTACAAAACAAATAACAGTTTAACTGTGCGTCGCATCTGTGCAAGAAAAGGTCGTTGCTCAGCAAAATGCTGTGACTTCAGACGAACCTATTGTCACAGCGCTGATTTTCAGCATCCACCTCTCGGATGACGTAATGACGTCCCAGCTTGTGAGACAATTTAGCGGGTAAGTGCAATTTTTTTCACAGGATTAATAAGTGATAGACTAGGTGAGGATAGTATGTAAATATTATATTGAAAAATATGTATAAATATTGTGTATAGTGTAGTGTGATTTTCTATTAGGTACAAAATATCTTTGACTAATTAGTTCTATTGCATTTTTAGCCTTCCCCATGGGCGGCGATGGCGGCCATTTGCACAACAGCTTGGCGCTGGCAGACCATAACCATGCTTCTTGAAGACACCCACCCAAGGAACTGAAACACATGACAAATTGGGCTTAAGCAGGGAGGATCCAATGCCACTCGTACTGACGGAAAACCATATCCATTGCCCAGAGGCCATTACCTTTGAGGTGAGCATAGAAGGAGCAACAAAAATAAAAAACAAAAAAATAAAATAAAAATCAATAAAATAAAAATAATAATATTTTAAGCTAAGTTGTCTGCTGTATCTGCAAGAAGTATTTCTTTAATATATTTAAAAAGTGTTTCTTTGTTCTAAGGTCTCTTACTGGTGGAGGAAGGTTATTCCAACAGTGGGTGGCAGCATACCGGAAACTCCCCCTGAAAGCCGCGGTCCTATGTGCCACTGTACAAAGGGGTTTGGTAGACAAACGTGGTAAATATTTGCTCTGTCTCCAACTTAACTTCTCAAACAGATAGTGAGGTTTTTGTGTAGTGATTATTCCAAAAAGTAGACCAGCCATATGTAACCTTCTCCTAGCAGCCATTTTCAATATATTATTTTCGTTTATAAATGGTGTTACATGACTTCTACGAGGTATCTTTACACAGAACCGTGTACAAGCATTCTGTATCCGTTGAATCAGATTCTCTGTTCTTGTTAACAGGCACGGGCCATACACAGTATCACAATAATTAAGTCTAGATAAAATTAGGCTATCCACTAACTGTTTGCGCAAATCAACAGTCAGGTAGTCTCTAATTGAGTAAAGGAGTTTTAGTCTATAAAAACAACTCCTCATGCAATTACTGATGTGCTTTTCAAAGCGCAGTTCCGGATCCATGGTTAACCCAAGGTTGCATGCCATCTCTACCCTATCTATACTTTCTCCCCTGATAAAAACCTCTGGCTTGGCTGACAGTATAGTGCCTATCATTTTCCTACTGCCCAAAACCATAAATTTAGATTTTAAATGGCTTAGCTATGTCCTTCTAAATTAATAAAAAATAATAATAAATATATACGAACAAATCATACAGATTGAGCTAGCCCCAAAGGTAGTTTGAGACTTGTGTTATGGGATACTAACTCAATGATACTATATTTATAATAGATAGATAAACATCCAAGACCTATGTCAATCAAGAAAAGACCGTTTTCCATCATGACCTGGCCGGGGATCTATCGAACCCGTCATAATACAGGATAGCGGAAGTAAAGGACGATCTTATTCAACAGCTGATCTTAATATATTTATTAGCGTCCAAAAAAATTTCTGGACTTTAACTCAAACAACCTTGACTCATTAGTTGTTGAAAACATTGGCAGTTGGCGGCTTCCTTTTGATTTAGTAAACGATATTTATTAGAACACAACATCATCGTTGGCTTCTTAATAATCTGTGGGAAGTTGCGTAACAAACTATCAGTAGGCCTAGTATGAGTTTTTATTACGAGATTCGATCGTCGATATCGAGCGCGTTAGACTCATCGATTGGTCCGCTTCAACGTTGTAAGAAATCTCAACCAATCAGAACGCCAAAAGCGCTCGATATCGACGAACGAGTCTCGTAATAAAAACTCATACCAGGCATACTGTATATTTAAAAAAGTAAAAATATGAACCATAATGCTGAGCGAGAGACGTTTTGCGTGGATGTGACACATGTTCCCTCAACCATTTCCTGGTTTTTGTGTTTTTTGTTTTTAATTTTTGCGTCATGTTTAACGCAAATAAACATTTTGCCTTTTTTTTAATAAGTATAAACTAGTGCTTGACTGCAATCCCGCCTGGTGGTAAGCACTGATGCAATCGTTGATGATAAAGCGCGCAAGTTTCTTAAGCCTATTCACTTAAAAATCTTAGTGAGTAGGAAGGAAGACGGCAGTGGAGCGAAGTGATGCAATGTTAAACCCAACAACACGACCAACGATTCTGCGCCAGAGGGAGATTAATCTGGAGACCCTCCATGATCAAACTCCCGATATAACAACATTTGGCGCATCGTACCCGGCACACATCGCAACACAACTGCTCATACCCGTCCTACGTACGGTTTCACCAGACATCATGAACACGATGAATCGCTTGGCGGCAAGACTTTGTCTGGTGGGTGGTAACTTCTGCCGGCAGCCGATATTATGGCCTACCACCGATCCTTCTTTCCAACTTTGTTGCTTTCAATGGATTACCAATATTCTTCAAAATGATCCAGCAGGGTAATTGCGCTAATATACACTCACTCATTGTATATTGTGGCCATTTTATATACCCTCACAAAATAAAAAAAATGAGTGAACTGTTCTGTGCCGTCACAGCCTCCGTGGCGTAGAGTTAGCGAACGCGTCCTCTACGCGAGGAGACGCGGATTCGATCCCCACACACACACAATGCAAATATTTGTATGCATGAATATGAATATTTGCACTGGTCTGGTCGTGCCTCGGAAAGCACGTTAAGCCGTTGGTCACGGTTGCTATACGAACATCTAATGGCAGTAGTTACGGGTTGTTGGAGCCCTCAAAAGTCCATGAAATGGTCTAACTGCAATGCTTTGATGTCGCCTTCGGGTTGTGAAGGTCAGACGGCAGTCGCTTCTTTTCGCCAAAATCAGCAGTTAGATTGGTAAAGCCGACCCCAGACACCAAAGCTCAAACAGCTTCGGATGCGCCTGGGATTAACGCTGATAAGATAATGACACTTTTTTATACCGTGTTTTTCGCAAATAAATTGTATTAGTAACGGGTCTGACCAGTTGTGTTGTGATGTGTGCCGAATAAGATGTATCAATTGTTGTTGGTCGTGGAACTCGTGGAGGGCCTACAGATCAATCTCCCTCTGTCGCAGCACCGTTGGTCGTGTTTGTTGGGTTATTGGGTTTAACATTAGGTACATAACCTCGCTCAACTGCCGTCTTCCTTCCTATTCATTCGGTTTTTTGAGTGAATAGTATCTTAATAGACTAGCGCGCTTTACCATTAACGACCAACAGGCGGGAAAGCGGTCAAGCACTAGTTTATAATTATAAAAATATATATATATATAAGTATATTGACAGCTCAAGCTAAGTCTACTTAACTTTTTACGGTGATTTTTATTACAAAATCGATCGATTTTAGAGTATACAGTATACGTAATATTATCTAGATAAATGTACTTACTAAAACTTAGCTGAAGTGTGCGTGGAACGAGTTGTCTATTCAAAAGAATGCTATCCTCGGTAAAAAAAACTGATTCTATTTAGTCCGTCATTCAGATTATAGAAAAATATTGGATACGTATATTTTGTTCTATCAAATTAATAAAAATTGACAAATACATATAAAAGGCATCAAAGATCACGAGTGGTGGCTGGTAGCATGCAGTGACGTCACACGAGTTTTCAACGCACTGTATCTCCTTCATTTTTTGATATGAAAAAAAGAAAAAATACGTGTCTAGTATTTTTTGGAAAACTGACTAACGGAGTAATTAGTTTTTTTAGTCAAATACCCTATTGACACTATTCACAACTCTAAGTTCACTATAACATCACTACAATTAGATTTTGACGGTAATTTTTTTATAAAATCGTTCGGCTGTCGGCTCCTTCCGGGAATACATACGTGGTGTTACATAGATACGTCATAAAACAATTGTCTTAGCTCAGAATACATCTTTCATCCATTAGGACTAAATTAAAGGTGATACATTAATTGACTGGATACTTCTAAAGGCCGGAGGCACACTGAGCCGTTTTAATAGAACGGTCCCGTGGGAATAAAAGAATGCATGAAGTTTGTCGGTCTGTGAGCAAAGGTGTTATATGTCATCTGATGGCCTAAGACTTCGGAGTGATTATGAAATAACCTAAAATTAGGATAAGATTTAGACACTTCAACAACATTCAAACACATTATTTTAAACATTTATTAATAATTACTTAACAATCATTATAAAAAATCCATAACAAAAAATATTTAAGGAAAGGTGATTATAATAGAAATGTTATAAATATTAAGTAAGTATTAATATCAAAAATATGACATCAACTAGTTCCCTCGTTGTGTCCCAGGCCAAATTCATAATCGGGAACAGAGCGTCGGGCGCATGCGCCAGCAATGACAGTTCCACTTCGGTTTCCCGCCAAGACGCGCGCATTCGGATACATACACGACCAATTACTTTTATTGAACTCGTTGTCAATTTACTTTTTTATTTTTTTAATTTCAATTAAAGCGTTGTAAGTGATTTGTGATCTTGTAATAAAATTAGTCGAATAACGTCCGGTCTTTAAAATATTAATTTTGATTCCTACTTAATTGATATCTACCTTTTTTAACTTCTTTGGGAAATTGATAGAAAAGTTTAGTGTGAATTACTTATCAAAAGTTGCAGAAACAGATTTTTTTTACAATTGTTTGTAAAAAAAATTCTAATTAACTTCAGAGCGCTACATTATAGGCGGTAGACCGTAAATCCTATAATACCAGCGACCGAAACAGAGACAATACAAAAATAAAGGTAAAAAAACTGAGTTAGTCACTGTACATCCGTCCTCTTTGAAACTAATTAATTTTGTTCTAAACTTAAATTTGGCGCGCTCTTCTTAATTCAAAAACAGTGTTCGTTCCTCTTCATTGATTAAATAAAAAAAATGCAATGAACGGAAATTGATGCGCAAATCTTACCAAGACAGTATTTTTTTTTTTTCGTAAATACATAGTTACAAGTATTAAATATACAAAAATATAAAAAGAGTGTTTGATAAGTATATATAATTGTATGTAATCAAAATATATTTGCTTCCATATCTAGAATCTCTACAAAATGAAGTCATTTACATGCATAGTGTTGTTTTTGTTTACACAAAACTCAGTGAAAAGTGAAAAACCTTTCAAGAGTATTCCAGTGACTGTTAAAACTTATGAAAATGACACAGTTCTTCTACCGTGCTATATTGATGAAAATGGTGAGTAAAAAAAAATATTTTTTGTTACTAGCTGATCCGGCAAACGTTGTTTTGCCATATAAATAAAAAAAAAATAGGGATGGACTACCCCTAACATTTAGGGGGATGAAAAATAGATGTTGGCCGATTCTCATAGATACCGGATAAGCACAAAAAATTCATCAAAATCGGTCGAGCCGTTTCGGAGGAGTTTAAGTTCGAACACCGTGACACGAGAATTTTATATATTAGATAATGTTTTTTTTTTTTTTAATTTGGCCACAATCATCTGATAGTTAAGTCAAAATAAATAGGTAAATCTTAGAAGTAATGCAGCAAATGCAGCTGTTGAGTCCGTCAGGAATATCCTTTGAAGGGCGAAAGTTTCAACTTTCAGGCATTATCAAGGCTAATGATTTGTTCACTTATCCTTCAACTATCCTATGACTACACGATTGACCCAGTGGCTGAGTGATCGACTGCTGCGCTGGGAGTCGCGGGTTCGATTCCCACACGAAACAAATATTTGTATGGCCTAAATTAGTTGTTCCTGGTCTGGCTGTTTGTTTGTGTGACTTTATATGTTTGTAAACGCACCCACGATACAGGAGAAATTCCTAGTGTGGGGCACCGTTTTTTTTTTTAAATAACTATCTAAGTGTGTACTGTGTACTTTATACAGTATGTTAAGAAAATCCTGTCCGATCCGTGAAAGTGTTGTTAGGTATCGATAACTGATTCTACTAATGGATACAAAACCGGGCTAAACTTAAAAAAAACCCTTAAAAAAATAAATATTATTTCGCAAAAAGAGGTAACTTAATAAATGTGCGTGAGCACCCTTCCGCGGGCGGCGGGCAGCAGGGCACGCGGCACGTGGTCGCATCGCTATTCGCTCATAATAATACCGGTGTTATCACTTTTTTAAAAATTACCAAATTTCGGGGAAGTTGGAATTAATTCGCGGGAAAAAAAGATTATTTCAAAATTCATTTGTATTGGTACTACGATGATTACGTAAAATTTTATATTATATTTGGTCATGTGTTTATCTAACCTTTATTATCCTTATGGGTCGGACAGGGTTTTCTTAACTGTACAAAATGATAAATTGTCTGTCAAAGTAAAGTTTTAAATTCAATTATCAAATAAACAACTGTACCAAACTATTCTCAGAATTATCTAATGATATGTCTTATTAACTCTTCTAAACGCCACGAAACGTAAACATTCGTGATCTAAGCAATTGAATACTTGTTCTTTCTTAATTGACTCACGAAGGCCACTAACCGGTGCTTTCACCCTACTATTTCTTCGACGTCTCATTAGCATCAAAAAGGCGGGATTTTTTGAAAATAAATTACTATTCTTAAAGGATTTTGTACCATAGAACAATGAAGTTAAGGTTTTGTTTCGAAATATTGTCGAAAGATAATGTTTATTTTGATTCGTGATGGAGAATTAAATATGTTTTATCAAAGAAAAGAATCTACATCGTCCATTTTGTTAACGTTGTCTATGGAATGTTCATAAGTGGTCTACAAAATGATTTGACGTCATAAGCTCATTTCAATAAAGGCGGTTGATATTGTTTTTTAAAGTATTGTTTGACAGACTCGGCCCGTATATGTACGGATGACAGTAGGTTAAGCTATCCAAAACTTGACGTCAAATTTTCCCAATCAAGCTTGAGCCTTAATACTTTGTGAATAAAGTTGAAAATCTAATAAAGAAATCTGACAGATTGTAGCAGCTTTATGTGCTGTCGTCTGTACATACACGGCCATCTACCAGATGACTTCAAAACGCTCAGAAAAAGGCGCTGTCAGATTTAAACTCCAGATTACGCAGCTAATGCAGTTTAATAACTAGCTATAAAGGGTCACCATCATTTGAATAAGTTTGGGTTTTTAGCCCAGTTCGTATTATCCGGCTTAGCTATGGACGTACCGAGGGGAGGCAGGGGGAAGCTGCCCCCCCCCCCCTCCCTCCCTGGAAATATCGCAGTACATGTATGACCTCCCCTGATTACTAAAGAAAGTATAAATGAGGACTTATCTCTAACTTTTAAATAAACCACGCAGTCGAAACTGACAAAATATACCTTGTAATTGCCAAAAAAACACGTGATACTATAGCACACAAAGATTACTCATTCCAAAAACTTGAACGGCCCACCACTAGGCCTGGCTTGCCAATTAAGCCAGACATGCGACATCTCCTTTCATTTCCCGCGTGAACCGATTAGCAGAAAGATTTGGGACAAAGTCATGATGTGGCCACTATGCTACAATATTTCAATGTTCTTTATGAATTATTCACTGAATGCACTTTTACTACATAAATCACGCGTTTTTATTTAGTAAACGACACTATAAATAATTTAAAAATCCAATGAAAAATGAGCGTGGCACTCATCTTAGCTTTCCCGTCAAAACTCTCACTCCATTGACAGTTTAGACTCGATTATAAACATGGCGACAAAAAGAGCTCTTTCTTTCTTTTCTTTAGAGTGAATACTACTTTAACTCTTCAATGGCCTCTGTGGTTAGATACCACAATTTTGCCAATAACACGTGTAACAAATTATAGAAATTATAATTTAAAATTTTTATTTCACAATAATGGCGGATATCGCCAATGACAGTTGAAAAAACGGCCGCGTGAGCCGACTACTAGGAGATTTATGCAAAGCCATGATGTGGCCACTATGCTGCGATATATCAATGTTCTTTATGAATTATTTACTGAATGCACTTTTTACTAACTACATAAATCACGCACTTTTATTTAGTAAACGACACTATAAATAATTTTAAAAGTCCAATGAAAAATGCGCGTGACACTCAGCTTGGCTTTCCTGACAAAACACCCGTATAGCCAAAAAGACGTCAATTTACGTCTTCGGTGCTCGATGAATTACGTCAAGAGCGGACTAATTTGACAGGTCCAAACTAACATTATATTTTCTGTCCTTTTAATGAAATAGATAGAAAAAAAATGCATTGAACCTAAATTTAATTTAGTTTGCATACAAGGGAAACGGGGCCATTAGGCCTCTGCCTCGAATCTTGCAGGCAGCGGGACGGCGAGTGAGCGGCAGAATCTTATGCTTAAAATCAAACGGACCGGTTCTCGAAAACAGCGGCGCGGCAGCGGGGCGGTGGTAGGCAGCGAGCGGTGTACTTCTCGCGCTCGAATCTTGCGGGCAGCGGGCGAGCAGTGAGCGGTGATCGAGCGTTAGGAATAAATTTGAATCAAAAAGATGTTGGCGCCATTGTTCAGACATTTCTTTCGCGAATAAAAACAAATATCTCGTCGACACAATCATGAACACAACACTACGCGGCTATAGTGACACGCGATCTGCCCGCTAGTTTCGAGAACGGGCGATGCCCGTCCGGATCCCGCGCCGCTGCCACCGCCGCCCCGCTGCCCGCAAGTTACGATGCAGCGGCCTTAATGCCATTATAAGTATAAACATATCTTAGCATTTTTGACCCTAGGACATGCCGGTTTCCTCATGATGTTTTCCTTCACCGTTTTGAGACAAGTGTTGACGAAATAATTCACAGACGACAGCACATCAAGCATCTACAATCTGCCAAATACTGGATTCATTTTTCCACTTTATCGCTAAAGCATAAAGGCTGAAGGTTGATTGGGAATTATGACAGTTTTAGGTAGTGTGTCGACCCGGGTCTGGTACAGGGCGGACCCGCCCCCTAATTGACGAACACATTTTTGTCAAATGTTTGCTACTAGTTGGCATTGTTGTGAAGCCGTACGGAGGACGGGTCTGAGCAGTTTTTCTGCGATGTGTGTCCGTTATGATGCGCCAAATGTTGTTGTGTTAGGAGTTTGGTCGTGGAGGGTCTTCAGATCAATCTCCCTTTGGCGCAGCATCGTTGGTCGTGTTGTTGGGTTTAACATTGCATCATCTCGCTCAACTGCCGTCTTCCTTCCTATTCGCTCAGTTTTTCTGAGTGAATAGGCTCTTAATAAACTAGCGTGCTTTACTATCAACGATCGCATCACTGCTTACCATCAGGCAGGATTGCGGTCAAGCGCTAGTTTATAATTATTATTTATTTATTTTTTTTATAAATTATAAACCAGCGCTTGACCGCAATCCCGCCTGATGGTAAGCAGTGACGCGATCGTTGATGGTAAAGCGCGCTAGTTTATTAAGAGCCTATTCACTCTAGCCTTGAAGACACTCAAATCGTAATGTGACGGAAACACCGACGCCGGCAAATTGTTCCAATCCCTCGATGTACGCGGTATAAAGGAGGAAGCAAAACGCTTCGTCCGGATCGCAGTGGTGTCAACAACGTAAGGGTGGAAACTCGCCGTACGACGGGTCGTCCGATGATGGAACGGAGATGGGGGAATTAAATCATGCAATTCCCTTGCACACTCACCAGAATGCATCCTATAGAAGACCGAAAGGCTGGCTACTCTACGCCTGTGCTCCAGGCTTTGGAGACCGTTTCGAGTTAAGTCTGGGTCGCCAATCAGCCTCTTCGCACGCCTCTCCACCGAATCCAAAGCGGCAAGGTGACACTTCGCAGCACCAGCCCAAATGTGGCTGCAGTACTCCACACACGAGCGGACCTGTGCTTTGTATAAAATTAGAAGCTGCCCTGGTGTGAAGTACCGCCGGACTTTCGCGATGACGCCTAGTTTTCTGGCAGCCACCCCGGCCTTGGACTCAATGAACCGCCCAAAGTTAAGGCTCGAGGAAATCTCAACTCCCAAAAGCTGAAGGCGGTCGGTACACTCCAAGGATACATTCTGAAAAGTAGGAGCCGAGGTAAACGGGCTCCTTTTGGCGGTGAAAAGACACGCCTGTGTTTTGGCGGCATTGAATGCTACAAGATTGGCATTGCCCCATTCGGAGACTGCCTGCAGTGCAGCACTCACACGCTCTACCATGGCCTCTCTTTCGGACCGGATAGTTTCCTTACTAGCCCGAGCTTCCGGCAGGTATCTCTCCACAACTGTGCTGTCATCTGCATACCCATAGATACCGGGCATCAGCAGATCGTTAATATGCAGCAGGAACAGAGTTGCAGAGACAACAGACCCCTGAGGAACACCGGCATTGGTCGACATGGGCTCAGATGAACATCCGTCGACAACAACTCGGAGGGACCGTTCAGTCAGGAAGTCTTTTACCCAGCCAGTCAGGCCAGCGGAAATGCCGTACGCTGGAAGCTTACTCAAAAGGCCAGCGTGCCATACCCGGTCGAAGGCCTTCGAGACATCAAGGGAGACGGCAATCGCTTCCCCATTTTTCTCGAGGGCCTCGCCTCACAAGTGAGTGGCATACACTAGTAGGTCCCCAGTTGACCGATTGCGTCGAAAACCGTACTGTCGGTCACTGAGGAGATCGTTACCTTCCAGGTATGCCAAGAGGCGCGAGTTCAATAAACGCTCCATAATCTTGCAGAGTATGGAGGTTATTGAAATCGGCCGATAGTTGGTAGGATCGGCACGACTACCCTTTTTGGGTACGGGCTGCACGTTGGCAAGCTTCCAGGACTTGGGCACTATACCAGTCCTAAATGAGAGGCGATACAGGCGCGTCAATACAGGAGACAACTCAGGCGCACAAGCCTTAAGAACAATCGCTGGTATACCATCTGACACCACTAGCCTTATTCACGTCCAGACGACACAATACTCTCAGAACCTCCTTGTTTCTAATGCGAACCTCCGGCATTGAAGTTCCGCAATGAGGTAAATTAGGTGGAGTAGCATTGCCAGTGTCAAGACGCGAACTATGGGCAAAGAGAGATGCAAAGAGACCTGCTTTCTCTCTCGCCGTATGGGCCAGTGCTCCATCAGGCCTAACCAGCGGAGGCAGTGTGGGCCGACAGAAGTTCGCCTCGACCGATTTGGCTAGGGACCAGAAAGATCTGCTACCGGAAGGGTGCGCAGAGAGCTTGTTACCAATGTTAGTAATGCGGTCGAAGCGAGCCTTCTTAAGCGCCTTTTTGTAGGACTTGGCAGCACGGTTAAAGGCTCTCTTCTTTGAGCTTAGATCCAGAGCTCTGCGGTCACGAGCGTCAACCCAGGCGAGGAATGCCGTGTGCTTACGCTGTTCAGCTTGAACACAGTCGGCGTTAAACCATGGGCGAGCCGAGCCACCGACGGGCACGTCACTGAAGGGGATAAAATACTCCATAGCTTGACGCACCACGTCGGTTATAGCGTCCGCACAGCTCGATGGATTGCTAGAAGAGAAGCAGACCTGCTGCCAAGGATAAGATGCAAAGAAGTGGCGCATCTCATCCCAATCTGCTGACTTGTAACGCCATATTCGCCGCTCACCACGCGAGTCGCAATCAGGTGGGGAGAAGGACGTCACAGACTTCACCAGACAGTGGTCTGAAGTTCCTAACGGTGAGGAAACTGTAACAACACATCTGTCCGGATCAGTGGTCAGCAGAAGGTCCAGACAATTGGCGGTATGACCAGCCACATCAGGCACCCTAGTCGCTTCTTCCACCAGCTGGGAAAGGCCCATTGATAGCGCAAAGTTTCGCGCTTCTCTCCCAGCGTGGTCGGTCCTCTGGTATGGGAAAAGCCAGTCTTGGTGGCAGGCATTAAAGTCCCCCAGAGCGACGAACTGTGCGTCAGGGTGCTGATGCAGTACATTGTCAGCAGCCACACTGAGGTGGTCAAATAGTCGAGTTGTCTCCTGGTCACCGCTGTGCGATCGGTAGACACAGGTGTAGACAATTTTGTCCACACCAGTGTCAACCAACAGCCATAAGGACGATAGATGAGAGTCTTCGAGGTGACGGAGACGCCGGCAACAGATGTCATTGCGGACATACACACAGACCCCGGCACGCTGCAGGAAATGATGCTCCAAAGAGTATCCCGGGTAGTCGAGGTATGCCGCATCAGACGGACATCTGATCTGGGTCTCCGTCAAGAAAAGTAGGTGGGGCTATTAAAAAAGAAACTAGTCGCAATCATTAGACAAAAATGTGTTCGCCGTTTAGGGGGCAGGAGTAAGGACCAGACCCGGGTCGACGGCGCGTTGTGTTTCACGCGCTCCTCAAAGGGCTGTTATTCACAAGTCCGCCAAAATATGTAATTACGCCCAAATATGTAATTACATAATGCTTGAAAGTTGTTAGGTTGATAGGTTTACCGTCCTCTAATTTCTAAGCACCATTAAATACAGCCGAAATATATGATTAGCTATTTGAGGTTATTATTATTAGAAGTAGGAATAATAAATGTATTGGTAAGGCTAGTGTTACGTTGTTCGCAGCAAGCAATAAATAAACAAATTACGGGCCTCGATTTCCTTCTCCATAAACTAAAACTAAACTAAATTTATGTTAGTTCGGCGCATCATATGCTTTAGATTTCATTATGAAAGTGACACAAGATAATTATTAGTATAGTGTACTATCTTTGTGCCGAATTTCACCCTAATCCATTCAGGGATTTTTGCATGAAAGAGGACCAAACATACATATAAACTTTCACGTTTATAATATTCCTAGCTGCGTCCCGCGGTTTCACCCACTTAAATTTCGATACCGTGGAAATATATGAGATAAAAAGTTTCCTCTGTGTTATCCTTGGTTATAAACCATCTGTGTGGGAAATTACAACCAAATCTGTTCAGTAGTTTTTGTGTGAAAGCGGAACAAACAAAAATAACTCACTCTCACGTTTGTAATATTAGTAAGGGTTAGGATTAGTAGGTTTATATATGCTGACGTACATGGACGTACCCAGGTGAGGGAGAGGGGCAGGTGGGAGCAGCTGCCCCCAACCTGGGAATCTCGTAAAACGTATGAACTCCCCTAATTTTCCTAGTATTGTATAATTGCATGGAACACGTGTGAGCACGATCTACTTGCAGTAAAGCATCTATTTGTTGGGTTAGTCGTTTATTGACTTGATAGTGCTATGGCTGTTGAGAGTATGTCATGCTCACTCAAATGTCTCGCTGGTGGTGGCGTGTGTGTTGGGTCATTAGGTTCCCTTCAAAATGGTTGAGCTGAATGATGCTGATCCATACGTCATGTTCGTGAACGGACGCCGTCAGAGGGGACTGGTCATCTCTTAGCTGCTACGGCGTATTTTAAATTCTGAATTATTGTTTTTTTTTTCATAATGGACGCTCTCAGCGTACAATATATTTCTGCATCGTTCTCACACGATTGATTTCAAAATGAATGATGTAATCAAATATTTGTATCAATAACTTGATAATTTAAAAGAGTGTCCATGGAGTTTCTTGCCCGTTCTTCTCCATAGGTACCTACTCTTTGGAATGGGCGACTAGCTTCACCTTACTGACTGACCGACCTTCTGACAATTCAAAAGTGCCTGTAACTGGTTTATTTGAAATAAATGCTTTGATTTGATTTGATTTGAATTGCTAATCAAAGTATAAACGGGGAATTATCTCTAACTTTTAAATAAACCACGCAGTCGACACTGGCAAAATGTACGGTGGAATTATCAAAAAACCGAAGATTGCCGAATCTAGCCGAGCGTTTTAACGCTTGCGCTCGGCTGTAATCGGCAATCTTCGGTAGGGAGTTGCAAGCTGAGGTTACGAGTCATTAGCATTTATTTTATATGCCGATTCGAGCCTAAAAATCTGATCTGATCCCCCTAGGCCTAACTTGCCCTTCGCAAGGTCAGAGGCGAGGAATTTTAGGCGATATAGCAAAAAACTCTATGTATCTTTATCAGAATAACTATAACTCCGTATAATGTATTTTTCGGTAGGCCACATAAGTACTATTAATACCGTTTCTACTTTAACATTACCGTGAAAAATCACTTGACAATTTATCTTAAACATATACAAACAATCCGACGGTGTGCACCCGTCCTAACAACAGATTGGTCCACATTTTATTATAACAAATTGCTCTCATAGATTACCTACGGTATAAGCCTTATTACACACTATTGTAATAATGATTTATAATTCAGTTTAATATAAACAAACACGCTATGGGCTTAATTTTACTAATCAAAAGATGCTTTTATTTGAAAAATGATCGTTTGTTTTGTTTCATGGTTGTTTTAAATTTAAGTGCAAATACGGTTCAGTGATTATAGAGTCCGTTTTTACTTCTGCCATTAGTGACATAACAGCAACCTTATTACTATAAAAATAAGGTTCACAATGATTTTGACAGACTTATGCGATAATAGGGTATTTGACTAAAAAAAAAACTAATTAGTCCGTCGTTCAGATTATAGAAAAATATTGGATGACGTATATTTTGTTGACAAATATAAAAGGCATCAAAGATCAGGAGTAGTGGCTGGTGACGTCACTGCTCGCTAAAAAGTGTAGCGTCCAGTGACGTCACACGAGTTTTCAACGCACTGTGTCATCTTAATTTTTTTTTTATACGAAAAAAGAAAAAATACATACGTGTTTTTGGAAATCTGACTGACGGCTATATCCAGCAGTGGACTTCATGTGGCTGAGATGATGATGATAATTTCAGGTTAGTTTGTCAACAATTGAATCTTCGCCATTGATTTTATTTATTTATGCAAAATCAGAGGTAAAATTAAAGCAGTCTGATTATGTAACCAGGGGGGCAATCGCGCTAAAATAATTCAACCTAAACAGAATTGGATCGCAACCAAACCATAATTTTTGTTATGTGTCGTATCGCGCTATCGGTTTAACCATAACGTAACGTAACCGTCGTCAAATGAAAAAGTAGAAACAAAGCTAATTTTTTCTATGCCATGTCAAATTTACGTCTAAACGATTAGATTTACTTATAATTGATTTAGTTTTAATTATTATATCTGACGAAATGTATCACTCATACCTACATTGATTTTACTTCAACCGAAGTTAAAATTTTAACGCGATACGAAATGTGATCGAAACTAAACCACAACTTTAACTGGATTAGATACGAACAAGAGTTGAACTTCTACTGTTTTATTTAGCGCGATTACCCCCCTGAACTGCGCCATAACGAACAATCCTATGTAATCACACTTTCCGTATCGAATCTGAGGTCACCCATCCATCTAGCTACACGTTCAGCTAATGACTGGAAAAGTTATGTAGAGTGGGGTTCAAGTCCACAGTCGATAGAAAAGAAATGAGTTAAATGTGTCATACTAGTTTAAATAAATTTATACATCTAATTAATAAATGTCATACAAGAGTACATAAAATATAATAATATGTTTAAAGAGAGAAGCAAACACGTATGCGCAGACGTTGCTACAGTCTGTCACAATTTATTTATTTTTATTTTATTTACTAAGAAGGGTACACCAACAGCTTCGATATATAAATTAACAAATAGAGTAGTTATGAGTAAAAGGCTTATACAGTTGCCAATAACAGGTGAACTAACATTTACGACCATAAGTGGTAACTTACACTAAATAAATGTACCTAAGTACTACCAAATGTTAAGTGGAAATAAACTATACAAAGAAAATAACAAGGTTAGAATTGTACTTACTTATGTAAAAACAGAAATCCAAAACTAAAATTAAACTAACATGAGAAAAAAATTAGACAAACCTTAAACAAAAAACTTAAAAAATTAAATACAAAGAATAACTTAAACATACAAGAAAAAGGTTGCAAGACTTGTAGGAATAAACAGATACAACTATTATTTTGGAGCTTTTTGACTTACAATTAAAGGTTTTCACATTGTTATGGTATATGTCAATATCTGAGTTTGATTTTAAGAAGCAATTTATCTCTTTGCTGAGCCTATTGAGAGATGAATTTTCTCCTATATTTGTGTTGGAAGTTTTAGTGTGGAATAAATGGGTAATGGGATATCTAGGTATCCTATATTGGACTTTTATTCCAATTTGATCAATTAATTTAATACAATCTAATGTATTGTTAATTAATTTGTAAAAAATAACATAAGAGCTTGTATCAGTCGCCGGTCGCGCAGTGTTGTCATTTCGTAGTGTTGAACACGTTGCTCGTATGGACACCGGGGTGATACATCACCGAAAGTTTATATACTAGGTGTTTTGTGAAGGCCCTTTGGATGCTTTCTGTTCTTTGTGAGTGAACTGCGTAGTGCATTTTCAAATTTATCGCTAAAGTAAAAAAAAAGAAAAAGCACTAAGGTTCAAGGTTTGTTAGGATTTGAAAGTATCGGATAGCCTGATCTGCCGTGTCTATGGTTACTAAAGGCTAAAGTCGTGATGTTTTTAAGACTAGTCTATGAACTGCATTCCTTTAACACAATGATCAGACAGGAGACATAGTCAGCTTTGGGAAGTACGTAGCACAGCAGTTGAAGCTACCCGAAACTGTGAAATATTCCCAATCAACCTTGAGCCTTAATGCTTTAGAGATAATGTTGAAAATAATAAAGGAATCTGACAGATTGACACCGGTACACACCGATGTGTCGCCACTGTGCGGGTTGCCTGGAGGACACGGCGCAGCATACGATGGAGAAGTGCCCACTTTGGACAGGACTTCTGAAATTTCTTCTGTGCACTTGCACTTGCTAATACAGCGAGGGTACGGCGAGCTTCCACCCTTACGTTGTTAACACCACTACGATCCGGACGAAGCGTTTCGCCTCCTCCTTTATACCGCGTACATCGAGGGACTGGAACAAGTTGCCAGCGGCGGTGTTTCCATCGGACAACAATTTTGAGTGTCTTCAAGGCTAGAGTGAATAGACTCTTAATAAACTAGTGCACTTTACCATCAACGATTGCGTCACCGCTTACCATCAGGCGGGATTGCGGTCAAGCGCTAGTTTATAATTTATAAAAAAAACATCGTCGGTTGGTGAAGCATTTCTATGGATCCGTCTAACGGGTCTCTTCAAAGGACCAAGACGTCAGGGTCCCGTTATATGTCAAAGACATACGAAAAAAACATAATCCTCGTTTTGGCATAGTCGGGTAAAACTGACCGACAGATGCGACAAAACGGATGTTCTATAGCTATCTCTTTCTATAGGTACTATCCCACTTAACTGCATAAAGAGACTAAATAAGAAAAGAATTCTAACGATGCGTAAGCGCATACGGTTAATGGAATGACGTCAGAAGTATAATAAGCTCTAATCATGCAGACAGTTGTTTTATGTTATCAAGGTTACATAACGGCACGTTCCCTTCCCCTCACGCACTCCGCCTCCTCCTTTGCCAGCATCACTGCTTCGTAGAGCGAGATGACGGCTTGGCATGCACTTTTGCTCCGGACCATGGCCTTAACCAGGGCCTGACGCGAGAGAGGACACGGCGGTGCTCTACCCAAGCCGGGCAGACCTAAACAGTATGCTCCACACAGGCTACGGAAACCATACAGCACCTGTTATTTGAATGCCCGAGGCACAACCGTGACAGATATGACCTGGAAGTAAGTACAGGAAAATTTTTGACAGAGACAACTATCGCCGAAATAATGGCAGACAAGCACTCCAGGTCATATCTGGAGCGGTTTTGCCTCAAAGCTGCAAAACAAGTCATAGAAAGAAATAGGACAAGGGCAGCACAGCCAAGCACTGTGCCGTCGGCAAGAATCGATTAAGAAATGTAAAACAGAGGAATAAGATGTAATGTAATAGAAATAAGAGTAGTATAAGAGACGATTTATAAAAAGATACAAAAGATATATAAAAGTCAAAAAGAAAGATGACAAAAAAGAATAAGACACAGTGGAAAAAAAGCAATCCACGACAGCCTACCCGAAAAAGAATAAGCGGTAAAAAAGAAAGTTGAAATTAGAACAGAAAGACAAGGATTCTTGCCATGCAAGAAGGACAGAGACGGCTATAAAAAAAAAAAACAGTATGCTCCACCGTGTCCTCAGGGTGATTCCCATAGTGGTGACAGTATAAGGCGGGAGGTATTATCAGGGATAATTCCTCCCGCCTTATACGGAACAGGAACCTCCCGAAACAGCCGTGTCCGGTGAGCAACTGCGTCGGGCGGAAGGTAAGGCGCCGTGGTGCCTCTCTAGCCACTCCTCAAAGAGGAGCTTACGGCTTACCACGTCCTTATATCTTGAAGGGTTGTTTAGAGTTGTTTGCTTGTATAGCACTTTTTTTTGTAGTGTGGCACTAGTTATGACTTTGTGCCAATTTAAAGTAAAATAAAAATCTTCGAAATTTTTTCTTTCTTTCTATTTTGGCTTCGCACGGTTTGTGCATTTAGCCAATGTCACGTAATGAATAATTCATGTCGAAAAAGAGTCTGAAAAGAGCCATGTAGCCTTGAAGACACTCAAGACTCAAATTGTAGTCCGACGGAAACACCGCCGCTGGCAAGTTGTTCCAGTCCCTCTACGTACGCGGTATGAAAGAGGAGGCGAAACGCCTCGTCCGAAGAGTAGCGTTGTCAACGACGTAAGGGTGAAAACTCGCCGTGCGACGGGTCGTCCGATGGTGGAACGGAGATGGGGGAATTAAATCATGCAATTCCCTCGCACACTCACCAAAATGAATCCTATAGAACACCGAAAGGCTGGCTACTCAGAGGTCAGTTAGGAAATGCCGGCTATATCTATTTTAATTTTTTTTTAATAATTATAAACTGGCGCTTGACTGCAATTCCGTCTGATAGTAAGCAGTGATGCAATCGTGGATGGTAAAGCGCACTAGTTTATTAAGCCCATTCACTTACAAGCTTAGTGAATAGGAAGGAAGACGGCAGATGAGCGAGGTGGTGCAATGTTAAACCCAACAACACGACCCACGATTCTGGGCCCGAGGGTGATTGATGTGGAGACCCTCCACGACCAAACTCCCGACACAACAACATTTGACGCATTGTACCCGGCACACATCGCAATACAACTGCTCAGACCCGTCCTCCGTACGGAATCACCAGACATCATGGCAGAACACGACGAATCGCTTGGCGGCAAGACTTTGCCTGGTGGGTGGCAACTTCTGCCGGTAGCCAATGTTATGGCCTACCACCGATGTATAAATAAATAATATGACGTGTAAAAGTGATCAGTGATTCTAGTTGCGTAATAAACTATTTGATTTGATTTGATTTGCCGACCTCGACATAATTGTGATAAGGCTAGGCATATGATAATAATGGTCACACTACAAAGTGGTAACTCTTGGACTATTGTAGTATCAAAACAGGAACTCTGCCGAAATGATAAATAGGCCTTGGGCACATGCTTCCAGTGGATAAGTGGATCGTGTCAATAAAATGAAGATGATATTAGGAAGGAAGTTATGAGGTGACTGGAATGTTTCTAGAGGGGAATTGAGGTAACGGCGTAATGTGTAACCCACAGTCAGAAAGAACGGCTTTAATTTTGACCGTTCCTAACCTTTTTAATGTCACTACCCTTGTGAACAAGTATGGGAATAGAGTTTACCCCTAGGTGATTTAAAATAATTAAAACCACACAATTTTGAGCGAAAAATATGTTCATTATGTAAGAAATTGCACGTTTCGGTAACCAGTAAAGTAATATATGAATATTGGATTTAACTAGTGTGAAGGTTTTAAATAGCTTCGCATTCGCAAGTTTCACAATATTAGGTTCTGTTTCACTCAACGCGCTTCTCATAATTAATCTATTATTTTGTAGAATACCTAGAATCACCGTTTTACCCCAGCGGGGGTAATTACCCCTAGGTTAGGAACCACTGATTTAGACAGTTTTTAACAAACAATATTAGTTGGGTTATTTACATTGTCCTGCAGACAAATACTTAGAAGCTAATCGGCGTTTCGAAGATATTGTTGTTCCCTAGTTCACTACACTAATTTTTTTTTGGTTCGGGTGGCGCAGTGGATAAGCTATTGACTCCTGCGCTGCATGTCGTGGGTGATTCCCACACGGAACAAATATTGGTATGACCTAGTTGTTCCGGGTCTGGCCGTTTGTGTATGTGAGTCTATGTTTGTAAACGCACCCACGCTACAGGAGTAATTCCTAGAACGGGGCAACGTTTTTTTTTAATCTTTTTCTTTCAAGAAATTTAAATTCAGTGCATATTCTTCTTCCTTAGACCAGGGGAGTAATCGCGTTAAAATACTTCAACCAAAACAGAATTGGATCGCAACCAAACCATAATTTTTGTTATGTGTCGTATCGCGCTAAGTTTTTGACAGATGGTTTAACCATTGCTGGATCGCAATTGGAACGTAACTAGTGCAAATGAAAAAGTTGAAACAAAGCTAACTTTTTCTTTGCCATTTGTCAAACTTACATCTAAACGATTAGATTTTTTTTTTTACTAATTATAAACTAGTGCTTGACCTCAATCCCGCCTGATGGTAAGCAGTGATGCGATCCTTAATGGTAAAGCGCGCTAGTTTATTAAGAACCTATTCACTCAGATTGAGCGAATAGGAAGGAAGACGGCAGTTGAGCGAGGTGATGCAATGTTAAACCCAACAACACGACCAACGATGCTACGCCAAAGGGAGATTGATCTGAAGACCCTCCACGACCAAACTCCCAACACAACAACATTTGGCGCATCGTACCCGGCACACATCACAACACAACTGCTCAGACCCGTCCTCCGTACGGCTTCACCAGACATCATGCCGGAACACGACAAATCGCTTGGCGGCAAGGCTTTGTCTGGAGGGTGGTAACTTTAATCGAAGTTAATACTTTTGCGCAATACGAAATGTGATCGAAACTAAACCATAACTTTAACTGGATTAGATACGAACAAGAGTTGAACTTCTACTGTTTTATTGAGCGCGATTACCCCCATGTCAAATTAGTCCGCGCCTGACGTAAATGGACGTATTTTAGGTCGCCATGTTTATAATCGCGACTAAAATGTCTATGGAATATCATAATTTGACAGGACTAAACTAAAATGTTATCATCTATCCTTTTCTTAACGAAATGGAAAGTAAAAGATGCCCAGAACTTATTTTTTTTTTAGTTTGTGACAAGGTAATCGGGGTGAATGAGCAATGGGTTAGCAATAATATCCTTCAAAATTATTTACTAATAATATAAATGATTTACTTGACCGCAATCCCGCCTGATGGTAAGCAGTGACGCAATCGATGATGGTAAAGCGCACTAGTTTATTAAGAGCATATTCACTCTAGCCTTGAAGATACTTAAATTGTATTCCGACGGAAACACCGCCGCTGGCAATTTGTTCCAGTCCCTCGAAGGACGCGGTATGAAAGAGGAGGCGAAACCCTTCGTCTGATGGTGGGATGGAGATGCGGGAACTAAATCATGCAATTCCTGGCTACTCTACGTCTGTGCTATAGACTTTGGAGACCGTTTTCAGTTAAATCTGGGTCACCAATCAGCCTCTTCGGACGCCTCTCCACCGAAAAAATCCATACTAATATTATAAATGCGAAAGTAACTCCGTCTGTCAGTTACGCTTTCCCGCTTAAACCTCTCAAGCGATTTTGATGAAATTTGGTATAGACAATCTTTAGACCCTGAGAAAGGACATAGGCTAACTTTTATTGAAAAAAAAAAATTATATTCCCGAGGGAAATCTAAAAAGCGCGATATAACCGCATTTCACGCGGGCGAAGCCGCGGGCGGAAACCTAGTAATAAATAAATAATAAAAATAATGCGTTATGAAATGAGAGAGCTGACCATTTTATATTGGCAGTTGGAAGAATACAATGTAATGGTAAGGTAAAGGTAGCCTTCAAATTAGGCCCCCAGAGATCCAAACTCCAATATTTATAACCGACTTCAATGAAGGAAGAGGTTCTCAATTCGTCGGGATCTTTTATTTTGAATATATGTTAGTCGATCAAAAATAATTTTTTGTTTGATAGGGTATACTGCCCAGGTGGTCTCATAATCATCAGGTCAGGATCTGAAGATGGTAGGTACTCTTGAGAAATTGCGGGAATAATTAAAACTGTAAAGGGTGTATCTGACATCGACGCACAAACGAGTACCATGGATCCAGTAAGTGATTCTGAACCCCTAAGATGCGGAATTTTTCGTCGGCTTTTTCATTATTTAAAAAAAATATTTGTGTATTTTTTTCACTTTAGACCAATCATAATTGTTATACTTTTATAACCCAGTACTTGGATAGGTGGCGTGTCCTACCGGACGCGTCTTGTAGTGATCATCGCCTGATCGTGTACGAATTTGTTCCTGGTTATATTCAGGGTCCGTCTCATATTCCCGGTAATTTCAGATATAGATGTAAAGGCGCGAACTGGGAATTTTTCGGCTCGCTCTTTGCGTGTCACGCCAAAGAATTCACTCGGGACGGGCTGTCAGCCGAAGAAAGTGCTGACATTATGTCAGAAACCTTTACCTACTGTGCTGACATTGCCATTGGTCGCGGATCTATGACCAATATTCGTAGATGTGACTGGTGGAGTGATTATTTAGTTGAACAGCGTAAAAGATATCGCAGAGCGCGTAGACAGTTAAATAAACTCAAGAGCCGAAAGATTACTGGAGATCTTCTTACGTTCGCTTTAAATGCTTTTAGAGTTGCCAAGTCACGCTACAAAGCATCGGTGGAAAAATCTAAGGGTAACTTGTTGCGAAAAATCGTTGATAAACTTGACAGGGAGGGTCCGTGGTCTCCCTTATATCACGAATTTAAAGCTAACAGATCGGTCGACCTTGCATACGTTCAAAACATTAAAGTCAATGATAAGCATACCACAGGCATAGAGGAAACAACAGAAGTGCTAATTAATACACTTATCCCTGATGATTCACCGGCTAACGATAGCGACTACCACCAACAGATTAGAGCGTGGGCTCCTGTGCCACCTGAATCACCAATGTCAGACGTACCATCTAATGACGAATTTATAAATATTGTTAGAAAACTACCGGTCAACAAATCATCAGGTGAAGATAAAATATCTAATAGGATGATTAAAGAAGCGTGTAAAACAGCGGGTGATGCCATCTTAACTGTATACAACCGATGCATTGCTGAAGGCGTTTTTCCTCGTAAATGGCGACGCGGTTTCATACGAATAATACCAAAGTGTGGTGACAAACCACCGGATGATCCGAAGTCATATCGTCCTATCACACTTCTACCATCTTTGGGTAAACTTCTTGAGCGCCTCATCGTTCCACGTTTACTACCGAACGGTCCAAAATTCCATAATAATCAGTATGGCTTCACCATAGGTAAATCTACAGTCGACGCGGCGCTTTCTGTCAGAAGAACCGTTAACCAATCCGAAAACAAGTACGTAATTGGGATCTTCCTGGATATTTCTGGGGCTTTTGATAACGCCTGGTGGCCTATGCTGTTGTTAAAATTAAAAACCCGCGGTTGCTATAAAAACATATATAATCTCGTTTACTCTTACTTTATAAACGGTTCCGCGGTACTTAAGCTCGGTCATTTTTCTAGTACTAAAACACTAACCATGGGATGTCCTCAGGGTTCAGTTGTCGGTCCTTATTTATGGAATTTGGGTTTTGATGACTTCCTCGCGATCCCGCTTCCTTGCGGCTGTTCACTTACTGGTTACGCGGACGATGGCCTACTGCTCATTCAGTCAAGTACCCGAGCTGGACTTGAGAACTTGGCCAATACTTGCCTAAATTTAATATCTCAGTGGGGTGATCGTAACCGCCTAACGTTTGCGCCACATAAAACCTATCAACTTCTACTAAAAGGTAATCTTAAATCATTGCCTACTATTAAATTTAATAACGTTCCCATTAAAAAACAGCAATCCGTATGCTATCTTGGTATGATCTTAGAAAGGAATTTTTCATTTATAGAACATATAAAAATAGTTGGTGAAAAAGCTAAAAGGAACTTTTATGTCCTAACTAGAATATCGAAAGCAACTTGGGGTCTATCATTCCTAACTTTAAAAACTATATATGGAGCTACCTACTTAGGATGTACCTATGTGCTACGGTGCACCTGTTTGGGCCGATAGGGCCAGCATAGGGGCGGCACGACGTAAACTGCTTCAAAGCCAACGTTTGGCATTGATATTTTTATGCAAGGCGTATAGAACGGTCAGTACTGAAGCCTTACCGGTACTGGCAGGTGTACTTCCAGTCGACCTTGAGGTACAGCGACGTGCTTCAATGTACTACTCCGCGAGGGGGGGAGGCCATGGACACTAATTTTGTTACACAACGCGACTTTAATAAAATCTCTAGATTATTTAAACCTCAGACTGAAGTCTGGGAGGACCTCTTATCCGAATGGCAAAGTAGGTGGGATAATTCCATCAAGGGCCGGCACCTCCATCTATTCTTTCCATCCGTTGGCGATCGGCTGGCTAGGACATGGCTGGAGGTTGACCACTGCGTTGCCCAATTTCTCACAGGTCATGGCAACTTTAAAAGTAAACTGTATTCTTTTAAACTTGTTCCTTCCCCTTTGTGTCAGTGTTCTACATCGAACTGTGAATTTGAACAGTCCGCACATCACATCTTGTGGGAGTGTGTTCTTTGGCAGAATGAACGCAATATTATGTTGGATAGTGTACAAGTTACATCCGGAGTCGTTTATTATACGGACCTTGTAGAAACTAGAACCAATTTCCGTGCGTTCAGGCGCTTTTGCCATACCTATTATTGGAATCAATTGTAACAGCTAATACCTACTTAGGACCCATTAACTTAATCAAATTTTATTCCGTGGTGTTTGGCAATCTGGGCTTCTCCCAGTTGCAATAATGTCCCTTTGTGCCGATTGGCCTAGTTCTGTTCTGTCTCCTGCTTGTTATGGAGGGAAGTGGAAAAATATCTTTTTTCTTACTCCTCTGCTATTCTTTTCTGATTAATTTCGTTGCGGGACCCAAGACAGTTGAATCGTTTCTCCGGGACTCGTCGAGCTTCATTGCTCGGCGTTTTTCTGGCGGTCGCCACTGTTGATTCTGGCTTTCAGGAGTTGCAGTGGTTGGGAAAAGTGTGGCGGGTTTTGTCCCATAAAAAAAAAAAAAAAAAAAAAAAAAACCCAGTACTTAAGATTTTAAAGTAAAAATTAAAGAATTTGTTAATTACATAAAAAACGCAATGAAAACAAAACTCGATAAACTGTCTTATCAGCTGATTTAATAGAGTTCACATCAGGGATCAACGTCATACCTACAAACCCGCACGGCGGCACGCTTGCAACATTTAAAGGCCGAGCCGACACTTTTTTTTAAACACTGTAAATTCTGTAACCGTTCATTAACTTTTTTTTTTTTTTTTTTAATAATTATAAACTAGCGCTTGACCGCAATCCCGCCTGATGGTAAGCAGTGATGCGATCATTGATGGTAAAGCATAATAGAATAGCGTGGGTATAGAATAGGAAGGAAGACGGCAGTTGAGCGAGGTGATGCAATGTTAAACCCAACAACACGACCAACGATGCTGCGCCAAAGGGAGATTGATCTGAAGACCCTCCACGACCAAACTCCCAACACAACAACATTAGGCGCATCGTACCCGGCACACATCGCAAAACAACTGCTCAGACCCGTCCTCCGTACGGCTTCACCAGACATCATGCCGGAACACGACAAATCGCTTGGCGGCAAGACTTTGTCTGGTGGGTGGTAACTTCTGCCGGCGGCTGATGTTATGGCCTACCACCGAGAAATTTACCGAATTAACGACATAAATGACTATCATAATTTTGTTAGTGGCATGCGGTCTAGCCTTTTCGCGAAGTTTGCGTTACGATGTCAGTAGGCCTAGTATGAGTTTTCATTACGAATCTCGTTCGACGATATCGAGCGCGTTTGACTCAGCGATTGGCCTGTTTCAAGGTCGTAAGAACTCTCAACCAATGAGAGCGCCAAACGCGCTCGATATCAACGATCGAGTTTCGTATTGAAAACTCATACTAGGCCTACAGATACACACTGTATAGGTAAATTTAAACGTTTTACTTATACTTTATTACCAACTAAGTTGAAGTCAGCGTCCAGTCTGACCGGATGCAGCTGAACAATACTTTTCACAACTAAAAGGTATAAAATAAAACTTCTTTTCAAAAAAAAAACAAAAACAGCCTTCTTCCAACTACAAAGTGAAAAATAGCTAAGGTATTTTTCATTCTGTAGTGTTTTTTGGAAGTCGGTTGTTTTTTTTTTAAGTTTTTTGTTACATCGTAACAAAACAATTCCTTTTGATAACACATCACTATTAAAACCGGTAATCCACACAGTGGGACTGTCCGATTTAATACATGAAATCATAAATGAACCCCCATGCTTGTCGATAAATCATGGCTCACAAAAGCAATATATTTTTGTGTTCAACACGTACTCTGAGTAAGTAGATTAGATCGAGACATTCAGTTTTGAAACATTATGTAGTATAATGGATGCGGTATTTAAACCGAATTAGAGATGGCGTGACATCTATGTTGGTCGAGAAGCCAGTGGTTAACTAATAACAGCCATGCAGGGACCCTAGTCTGCTAGGGGGCATCCCTAGCAGACTGCTGTTGCTGCTGTTGCCTAGGCTGCAGTCTAGCGTCAGAATGGTACTTTTTAAAATATTTATAAACTAGTGCTTGAAATCTCGCCTGATGGTAAGCAGTGATGTAATCGTTGATGGTAAAGCGCGCTAGTTTATTAAGAGCCTGTTTATTCAATCTAAAAAACTGAGTGAATAGGAAGGAAGACGGCAGTTGAGCGAGGTGATACAATGTTAAGCCCAACAACACGACCAATGATGCTGCGCTAGAGGTAGATTGATCTGGAAGGGTCTCCAGACGTGACCATGACTAAACTTCCGACGCAACAACTTTTGGTGTATCGTGCCCGGCACACATCACAACACAACTGCTCAGACCCGTCCTCATCATATACCTACCTATATCATAAATATCATATTGATCGATTTTGACAAATTTCGTAATCTACTAACAAAATGGCGTCATTATGTCTGTCCAGTGGTCAATCACTGACACTCCACTCCACATTAATAAATGTTTAAATTGAGTCCGCTATTTTACAAATTCGTCATTTCAACATGATTCCATTGCCATTGTGCTGATAAGTTCAGTCGCCTCGTCATGGTATGGTAGTAGAATGACATTGCCGTATAGCTAATATTATAAAACTCGTTAGTAAAAATTATTTTCTAAAAACGACTACTCTATTTGAACATTTATTCAGTTGTCGTTTGAGTCAGTATTTGTATTTCGAACTTTATAAATTTAGACTTAAGAAAAATTCTTAATACAAAAGTGTAACTGAGTACTGAACTAAGCTGTCATTTTTGTATGAAGAACTACATTTCTATAATGGTTAGGTGCATAATTCAATAACCATTTAGGTGGTTTAAGCCCGATATAAATAAAATCCATGTTTTGTAATAAGGGTGATAAAGTTTCATTCCTATATACGACAATTAGAAGCAACTTAAAAGGACTTCTAAAATTTTTTTACACTGTTATTTTGTTACAAGTGAAGCTATAAAAAGCATGTTAAAAAGTATTTCTCACTTTTTTACGCCATAAAAAAGCTTTTACCTGTAAATCCTAAGACTATTATTCTAAATGCCTCCTCAATTTTTAGCTACATTAGCTTAAAAGTATGTATATGGATGACTCCAATTCAACCCAATTGCCTCCTCCACAATCTTCTCGATTCGTTCGCCTTGCTTGTTACAGTCATAGCATACAGGAAGGAGCGTAGATCCTCATCTTTGTGGCCCAATTGTGTCCCTATTGATGTGGACCCCTCGAAGATTGGACTATTGTACGCTTTCTTCAACCGTCTACCAATTTTCCAATATGTTCATTTATCTGATGAAACAAAATTGGCAATTGGCATGAATTTTTTTTTTTTTAAACTTGCCTCACACTAAGAATTTCTTCTGTATCATAGATGCGCTTACAAATATAAAGGGTGTCTCTGACATCGACGCACAAACGAGTACCATGGATCCAGTACATGATTCTGAACCCCCCAGTGGTGGAATTTTTTGTCGGTTTATTCCTGATTCAAAAAAAAAAAAAAATATGCTGTTTTTTACACTTTAAAGCTTTCATAATTGCTATACCTACATTTATAACCCAATAAGATTTTAAAGGAAAAAATAATTAATTAGCTAATTACAAAAAAAAGCACAATGTGAACAAAACTCGAAATACTATCCTATCAGCTGATTTAATAGAGTTCACATCAGGGGTCAACGTCATACCCACAAACGCGCACGGCGGCACGCTTGCATCGTTCAAAGGCCGAGCCGACGCATTTTTTTAAACACTGTGATTTCTGTAACCGCTCATTAACGATATAAATGACTATCATAATTTTATTAGTGGCATGCTGTGTAGCCTTTTGTAGCCTTTGTAGCCTTTACGATACACCCTGTATATAACTCACATACACCAACAGCCAGACCTGGAACAAATCTTGTATTTAGATCATACAAATAAATCGTTCCGTGCGGGAATCGAACCTGCGATACGCAGGCAGCAGTCAATAGCTTAATCACTGCGCTAACCGTGCATAAATATGCACAGATGTTCAATCTGCGACCCTGAGAGGGTTCAACCTGCGTTCCACTGCAAACGCGGAAAAAAAAATTATTTACGACATCACATTAGAAACCTCAAAATAATTGTATTTTTCTACAATTTAATGGATGTTATTATACATATAAACCTTCCTCTTTAATGACTCTATCTATTTAAAAAACCGCACCAAGATTCGTTGCGAAGTTTTAAAGATTTAATAATACAAAGCGATATAGGGAAAGTAAAAGTGACTATGTTTTATAATATGTAGTGATAAAAAAAATGTCTGAGGGACAATTTTATCATCGTTCATAGTCCGATCTGTCTCAATCTGTTAAAAATACTCAAATTTCCCTAGATTCTAACTAGTTTTTGACATTTCGCTTACCTAGTAATATATTGGCACATGTACAAAAAATGTGAAACTAAGTTAATTACATATATCCTAATAGGAATGGCGTCTATACTAGTAACTCGCACCCGTTGATTACTGTCTTTGGTGCCTCATGAATCTGTAAAAAAAAACGTAAAATGGACTCGTAGATTAATTTAAAACATGTTTAAGATCTTTCTTTGATCCTTGTGTCTGTAAAATATGTAAAATTTTAATGTGCCGATAATATATTACTAGGTGAGCGATATGTTCAAAATAAAAAAAATGAAAAATGAAAGCATTTATTTCAAATAAAGCAGTTGCAGGCACTTTTGAATTGTCAGAAGGTCGGTCAATCAGTAAGATGAAGCTAGTCGCCCATTCCAAAGAGTAGGTACCTATGGAGAAGAACGGGCAAGAAACTCCATGGACACTCTTTTAAATTATCAAGCTATTGATATAATATTTGATTACATCATTCATTTTGAAATCAATCGTGTGAGAACGATGCAGAAATATATTGCACGCTGAGAGCGTCCATTATGGAAAACAAAAAAAAAAACAATCCAGAAATTAAAATACGCCGTGGCAGCTAAGAGATGACCAGTCCCCTCTGACTCTGACTGGCTCTCTGTTTGTGGACGAGATGATACTGCAACTACATTCAGCAGAGTAATCCACGCGGCGCAATTTCCTTCCAGAAAGCAAGCTCCGCGTCCGTTGGTACAAGGATAAGAAGCTGCTGGGTGACAGTCACACACCTCACGAGATCCTGCCGCCCCGGGTGAGGATGCACACAAACTACAGCCTGCAGGTGGATGTACTGCAGGCTGATGATACAGCTGACTATACGTGTGAGGTAAGATTTAAATCTGACCTTTTTTCAAAGCATTTATTTTATTTATCTATTAACGAATAATATGTTTACACAATTTAAAAAGCTAAATTAAGGTAAGCTAAGTACAGACGACTGCACATCCAGCTACTACAATCTGTCAGATATCTTTAGGGGGCGTCCATAAATTAAGTGAGGTGTTTTTTTTTAACTTTCTATATGGTGAGATGTCATGAGATTTTATTCAACCCCCTCCCCCATCCCTCAAATCTCACGTGATATTTTTCAAAATATGGGTTTTTCACGTAAACGCGTTGGACTGTTATTGTAAAAAGAAAAAAAAAATTGCTTTGTGCTTTTATTTACGACTAGTTGAGACTAGTAATCAATATTGCTGAGAGATATAAGTGTAATAAAAATTTAACAATAGAATATACTTAAATCGTGACTACTGTGATTAAAAAAAGAATATCTACTCTAATTCAGTCCATGGAGAATCATGCGCGGTCTCAAGAGAGACTATTGGAACCAACATCTCCATATGATTTTCGCTCATCGAGTCGCGCGTTCGGCTGACAGTGGCGCGAAAACAAAGGACGGGCTACACTGTACCGTAAATTCAGATTAAATTGAGCTATCTGGTATAAAACAAATATGGTGGTTTGACAGTCAGTAAATGTGTAACGTCGAAGTATAAATGAAATTATTTTCTTTCGACGAATTAGTGAATGATCTTAATCATATTACGATTATGCTTAAGATTAAATCTGAGGCATGTACAATCTGGATTAAATGGACCAAAATTGTATAATTTTATTTGTTTCAATTAGAAAAAAAATTACGTGATATTTGCCGAGATACCCCCTCTCCCCAACGTAAGATTAGATGAGATTTGACTCGACCTCCTCCCCCCCTTAAACATCTCACGTAATTTATGGATGCCCCCTTATTAAATTATCCATTTTATCTCTAAAGCATTAAGGCTCAAGGTTGATTAGGAATAATTTACAGTTCCGGGTAGCTTGACCTGCTGTCGTCAGTACATAAAAAGGAGGAGGACGAGGAGGGAAACGATCAAGGAAAATGTATAGATGCGGACTTAATGCCTAATTGGATTAGATGGCAGGTGCTATCAGTAGGAAACGTGCCCAAAATGCTGGCAGCATTGCCACATGTGTTTGAAGTTTTTTGTTTTTATCTCTAGGATATGCCCGCTTCCTCATGATGTTTTCCTTCACCATTTGGAGAGCCACTGATAGTGAAATAATGTACACAAATTAAAGCGCCTGACGGGGTCGAACCTACGCACTACAACTTGTAACACTAGGCCACCGCTGCTATCCACAACACCGATACAACAGATTAAAAAGAGTGAACTCAAAGTTAAATTGCAAAAGGAACAATAAAAACTATTTCATTGAGTATATCAATTGGTTTTAACTGATAAACAGATGGCCGCCGTTCGATCTAAAACTATTTTTACTTTGCTGCTAGTGATATGACATGTTTATTGATTGATATTAGGTATCGAAGAACACGATTTGCGAAATTTATCGACATGTCTGTTGATTGGTTTTTGACCAGTGGGAGCGGTCGTGGCGCGTTCTTCTCTGCCCTAACTTGCAAATCGTAGGGCGTGAGTTATGAATCTAAGGATTCAGGCATTTTGTGTCTTTATATACATAAATCACCACTGCTGTCAAAAAGGTGACGGAAAACGTTGTAATGAAATCGTATCGTAATCGTGCTCAGTCCAGTCTTTCTAGGAAAGAGGAGATCTTTGTCCCAGCTTGGAGCCATTATATTTGAGCTTTGGGAACATTATATAGGCCGATTATATAATTTAGTCATAGGAACATAGCTATATGACCAAAATGTTGCCCGTAATCAAATTTCTCAAGTTCAGTCGCCAGCAGAACCATAGGTTTTTATTGATAAAGTTGTAAATTCACCAAAGGAATTTGACAGGTACTAGCAGTTTGATAATTCGTATGGCGTTATCTTTTTAGCGTGTTGATACATCTCGTTTGAGTCACTTGTACGCCGGGAGCAGCAAATAATTCGTTACTAGAAATACTTTTTAATCTCTACCCCAAACTCACTGCGACATTCATTGCGCTCAAGAGACTCTTCTATAACTACAGATATAACACAAATTCGGCTATATCGCTGAACTTATATCTTTCGGTGGTAGGCCATAATATCGGCTGCCGGCAGAAGTTACCACCCACCAGACAAAGTCTTGCCGCCAAGCGATTCGTCGTGTTCCGGCATGAAGTCTGGTGAAGCAGTACGGAGGACAGGTCTGAGCAATTGTGCTGTGACGTGTTCCGCCTGCTGTGTGAAGTTTGGTCGTGGAGGGTCTCCAGATCAATCTCCTTCTGGCGGAATATCGTTAGGAGTGTTGTTCAGTTTATCATTGCTTCACCTCGCTCAACTGCCGTCATCCTTCCTATTTACTAAGCTTTTTAAGTGATTAGGCTTAATAAACTAGCGCTCACTTCTTATCATCAGGCGGGATTGCGGTCAAGCACTAGTTTACAATTATTTAAAAAAAAAACTTACTCTTGTAGACAAGATCTGTATTGCGCCATTCAATGGCCCAATTCCTTTGTTCCCAAACTAAATTAAATTTAAGTTCAATGCACCTTTTTCTTTATATTTGAATAAGAAAAGGACAGAAGATAAACTGTTAGTTTAGACCTGTGAAATTAGTTCGCTCCTGAGGTAAATTGACGTATTTTTAGTCGCCATGTTTATAATCGCGTCTAAACTGTCTATGGAGTATCTTAATTTGACAGGATTAAACTAAAATGTTATCTTCTATCCTTTTCTTAATGGAATAGAAAAAGAAATATGTAAGTACTTAACTTAAAATTACTTTTTGTTTATGCACAAAAGACAATTGGTGCCAATGTTGACTTTATAGCTCAAACGTCATTGCTACAGAACACCATATCCTCTTAATCATAAAATCAAAATTCTTAACTCTGTGTCGATTTGACTTGATTTTGTTAGACTATTACGTACATTACTTCATATGTAGGGCAACGGTAAGCTAAAGGCGTTAAAAATTCAATATGATACCGAAGCCAGTAAAGTTCCCAATTGGTTTAGGCGGCCCCGTTACTTTATGGTTTGATTAGGGGATTTTAAAAAGTCCGAAGACAAAAGCCACTGCTCGTGCACTCGTCAAACTTCATCACCAGGTCGTCGGTCCACCTTGTCGGGGACCTACCCACGCTACGTCTTCCGGTTTGTGGTCGCCATTCGAGAACCCGTCGGCCCCATCGGGCATCGGTCCTAAGGGCAATGTGTCCAGCACACTGCCACTTTAGTGTTTCAATTCTTCGGGCTATGTCGGTTACTCTCGTTCTTCTACGGCTTCTTTCGTTTCAAACTTAAGTATACCTTATATTATACGGCGTTATACAACGTGATTACTGATGCAAGAAAATCCATTTGGGCTTTGCATTGCAGTATCGGAGCTTATCAGGATAACAGCGCTGCGGTATAAAAATATCGCAGTAGGTATTATACAAGCAGCTTTCATGCTACTCAAAAAGCTTCATTTATAACAGGATCTTTTTTGGCCACGCAATGATATTTTTGTCGTTGTATTTAATGTCTTGACGGCAGCAGGTCAAGCTACCCGGAACTGTCAAAAAATTCCCAATCAAACTTGAGCCTTAATGGTTTAGATATAAACTTGAAAATGTAATAAAGAAATCCTTTATTAGATAAAAATAATAAACAATGTCCACCCTTGACTTTGTTCATGTAACGTATTTTGATCTTACCCTTTTAGGCCGGCGGGGTCTGTGAGACTTTTACTGACTAAAAACCCACCGGTGTTCAATCTCACATCTTGCTTGCAAGAATGCTTCCGCAACTCCTGATTGGCCCGCCACTGGGCCTCTTCGCAACGTCAGGGAGCCGTGCCTTCTCCCAAGCAAGTCCGCCAGTACCGGCCGGTAGCGATGCATCTTTTTCTTACCATTTCATTAAGAAAGGGATAGAAAACAAAATGTAAGTTTAGGCCTGTCAAATTAGTCCGCTCCTGACGTAATCGACGTAGTATTTTCGGTCCTCATGTTTATAATCGCGTCTAAACTGTCTATGGATTATCTTAATTTGACATGATTAAACTAATGTGCTATCTGCTATCCTTTTCTTAATGAAATAGAAAGAAAAAGCTGCACTTAACTTAAAATTACTTTAGTTTGTAAAATAGAGAATCGGCGCCATAATTCTTTTTGTTCAGGAACTGGTATTATTTTTTCTTGTTTTTCATGTAATTTTGTTAGATTTAAATAATACTTTAAGATAACACAAAGAAGCAGGCAGAATACAAAAATATCGATAAAACTCTCGTTCACTTCTCGTCCCAGCACTAACCACTATGCCCATTTCAGTGTTAGCTCTCAAGGCGGTCCAATTATGCAATTAATCAATTTGTACTAACTCTTTTGTTACCGACCACCGTATTTTGTAATTGGAACAACTGTGGGGATCATTGAGTCGATGTTATCATGAGTTTGGTATGATATTATAGGGTCAAGACCAACTCCGCCTCCTTCTGCGAGACCGTCCTCTCGCAGAAGGAGGCTGCGGAGAGGGAGCGGGAAGAGCATGCTCTTGCCGCTCCCCTCCGGCGTAGACGGGCGGGGCGAAGAAGGCGGGGGACGAACCCCCGTCTCCTTTAGCCCCAGAGTGTGACCAGCGCGTGTGGGTAGCCCCCGCACGCGCATTGCACCGGTCACCACGTCTGGGGATTACTCCGGTTACCGGGTAATCCCCCCTTTGGCGCGGAAACCGGCCTTAACAAGGCCGGTAAGCCCTGAGAGTGGCACGGCGTCTAGGCCTTCGGGCCGATCCCGTGACACTCTCAACACAGGGCCCGAGGGTAACCGAGTGGTTTTAGTGGGTATTCCCGGCTCCGGCCGGGCGAGGCCCACACACGTCCGTCGCCTAGCTAGCGGCGGGTATGGTGTGTAAAGTCATTTCCACTCGTTAAAAAAAAAAAAGGGTCAAAACCAACTAGCCTGTGATTCATATATCTAATGTTATCTAGGCATAAATGACGTAATGATTCGGTCCATCGATTCTGTAAAAATGTCACTGTGATAAGTTAAGTAATAATAATAATAATATTAAGAAAGCAGGTAATAATAGTAAACAGATATGGAAACATATTAAAAACTTGACTTACAGAAATAAGCCACGGGAATCAGTTTCATGTTTACTGCTCACTAAGTCATCACCGCTATCATCAGCTAATTTTGTAAATAATTTCTTTGTGAACGTAGGGAAATCCCTCGCTGAACCACTTCTGAACCATTCTGGCGACCAGTCCGCACATTATCAGACATCTCTAAAGAGCTGTGTAAAATCTTTTGCGCTGTTGGACACGGACGAAATTGAAATAGAACAAATTATCTCAGAGCTGAAGGATGATTGTGCGGTAGGCTGGGACAATATTAACAATAGAATATTAAAGCGTTTTAAACACATTTTGGTACGCCCATTAACGTATATATTTCAGATGTGCCTCAGAGAAGGAATTTTTCCTAAAAGTCTGAAAAAAGCGACGGTCATCCCTATTTTTAAAAATGGTTGTAGAGATGTAGTGAGTAATTATAGACCAATATCTATTCTGCCTGCACTGTCTAAAATATTAGAAAAAATTATAAACAAGAGACTAGTCAATTACTTAGAAACGAACAACTTATTGTCTCCTTCACAATTCGGGTTTAGAAGCAAATTGTCTACAGCGAATGCTGTACAAAAGCTAACAGACCACGTTGCACAAGAACTCGGTGATGGAAACCAGGTCCTAACTATCTTCCTAGACTTAGCAAAGGCTTTTGACACCGTATCTGTTCCTTTACTCTTGAATAAACTGGAGGCTTTAGGAATAAGAGGTACACAGCTGAAACTCTTCAAAGATTATTTAAGCGATAGATCGCAATGTGTTCGAATCGAGTACATGACTAGTGACGAAGAAAAAACTCTAGGTTTTGGAGTCCCACAAGGCAGCATCCTTGGTCCATCGTTGTTCCTTATATACATTAATGATTTATGTAACTTAAATTTAGTAAATGGCAAAATAATATCGTACGCCGATGACACTGCGATTATTTTCACCGCCAAAACGATTTCCGAGTTGTATAGCACAGCACAGGCAGGTTTTAACTCCGTTATTAACTGGCTTCGTTGTAATCTATTAACACTGAATGCTGAGAAAACAAAATATATTCATTTCACTATGCGTAATGTTGATAACAAAACAATTGATTCCCATTTATACGCTCACCACTGTAACAAACCGTCTATCACTACTTGTACCTGTCCTAGGATCCTTGAAACAAAGTGCCTAAAATATCTTGGAGTCTTTGTTGACAACACACTATCCTATAGACAACATATTGAAAGTTTGGTTACAAGAGTACGTAAACTTATGTTTGTATTCAAAAAACTGCGCTCCATTGCAGACACCAACTTAGTAAAACAAGTTTATTTTGCTCTATGTCAATCTATACTCCAGTATTGCATAACTTCATGGGGTGGAACATCAAAATCTATCCTTCTCTCCCTGGAACGTGCACAAAGAGCTGTTCTAAAAGTAGCAAATTCTCTGCCTTTCCTTTTCCCTACATTCCAGTTATTTAAATCCTGCAAAGTTTTGTCAGTTCGGCAAATTTATATACTGCACATAATACTAAAACAGCATGCTACGCTTACTTACAACGCTAATATAATTAACAAAAGGCGGAATGATATAGTGTGCAGCTCAACCTCTATCTCTAAATATGCATTTACACACAAATTCTATACGTTCTTAGGGTCCTTTTTATACAATAGATTAAATAGAGTATTAAATATTTATAATTTGAATTATTTTAGCTGTAAGAATGTTGTTTATAATTATCTGCAAGGTTTGTCATATGAGCAGACTGAAGACCTACTTACAGTATGTAAATAAATTTAGCAATAACCATTACTTTAACAGACTAATAATACTATGTAAGCAATAGGATACTAATAATAACACTGTATACTTCCGTTGTGTTCTAGATTTTTACGTCCTACTTTTATTGTTAATTTATTGCAAAATAAAAAAAATATAATAAGCACTTTTACGCCTGAAGCACAGGTTCTACCTAGTTCAGGCAAATTATACATCAGTGCTATTTAGAATTAAGAAAATCATTATACAAATTATGTACAAAGTTGAGAAATAAACAATTTATTATTATTTATTATTATTATATTTATTTATTTTCTCACCACAATATCCTTATTAAGTTGATAATAACAAAGGGAAAACGATGTTGTCCAGTTGTGGGCTTATAGAAAAATGTTGTGAGTAACATAGTAAAGTAGCTAGATATGCACGATAAAATACAAAAGGATATGAATCATAAGACAAAATTAAGATCAGAATATAAAGGTATACCTACATTTTACTTTTCTTTTAAAAGAGTTAATTTAATACTGTGAACTAGAATTACATTACAAAACCAATTTAATCTTCAGTTACCCATTTAACTAAAAAAAAACTCTGACAGGAGCCCGGATAAGTGTAATGTTACCACAGCATCTTATGCAAAAGGAAGTCAGTAGTTAGCTCAATGGGCGGTATTAGAACTAAAGAGTAATTAATTGATTGCGGGGTGGCCTGCACGGTAATTAGTGGATGTCAGTCTGTTTTATGTAGAAACAGCAGGATACAGTAACAGACTGTCAGCATCATTAGGCTTCATTTTGACAGTTCAACAATATTCATTGCGTCATTTACGTTGCAGTGCAATAGTTATTTATGCCACTGTCAACCAATGATAGCTATTGTAATACGAGTGATAGTTTGTGCCACGAAGCGAAGTTGAGTGGCACAATAGATCGCGAGCAATAGATCAGTACGAGTATTACAATAGCTGTTTGCGACAGTGGCATTCAAAACTTTTTCTACGACCTTGAAATAAATACTTACAATAAACCGTCAATGTTGAACTTTATTTGGAATCATAGTAATTTACATTATGGGTGGTACCACTATTAAAGTGAAATATTGCCCATTTCGCTATTATCACTGATATTACTCATTTTCAAAACAATTTTATTTATAAACGCAGTTAAAAATGGCGCGAAAATAGGGCAGCGCGTACCGCAATGTTGTTTTATTGTTATAATTCCACAAATGAAAGGCAAAGGCAATTCATCCATACAAACTAAAAACATGCGATATTTAGTCGTGACGCAAATACGCGCGCTTTTCGGCATAATCATATGCTGATTTTTGATGCCATAGCCATAAAAAAAATTAAAAAGTTTCATTTTAGTACGGTTTACTCGTGTGGAAATGGTCATTGTAACACGACTTGGCATGAATGAGTACTATTGAGATATGACTTATGGTTATGTATTAAGCAAATTACCAAATGGTTTTGGTAATTTTTGGAACATATGGCGCAATGGATTAGCAATATGCTTCGAAATGCTTCCAACTAATAGTAATATTGTGTTACACAAATAGGGTGCTGGTTTTTTTCTTACAATTATAAACTAGTGCTTGACCGCAATCCCGCCTGATTGCAAGCAGTGATGCAACCATTGATGGCAAGAGTTGATGGTAGAGCGCGCTAGTTTATTAAGAGCCTATTCACTCAAAAAAAATGAGGGAATAGGAAAGAAGGCGGCAGTTGAGCGAGGTGAAGCAATGACTCCAGAGGGAGATTGATCTGGAGACCCTCTGTTGGTGATTCTGCGTCAGGTCGTCTGGATGTTGAGTGAAACCCAAGGCTGCTCGCCCTATTGGTTTAATTATCGTTTTTACAATATTTGCTTATATTAATACTTGAATTTAGGTAGGTACAGTAAATGATGGCTAACGGTCGACGTCGCGTCACACACTTCACACACACACCAACCGTAACATTCAAACGGCGTGCGAAGATGTCGCTTTGACAGCGCGACCGAGCTGTTAGCTGACCCTTCATCGATTTACTGTCGATGACTCGTCTCGCCGCTCCTAGATGCCGCTGTGGTCGTTAACACCCTCCACAACCAAACTCCCGACACAACAACATTTGACGCATAGTATCCAGCACAATCGCAACACAACTGCTCAGACCCGTCCTCCTTACGGCTTCACCAGACATCATGCTGGAACACGACGAATCGCTTGGCGGCAAGACTTTGTCTGGTGGTAACTTCTGCTGGCAGCCGATGTTATGGCCTACCACCGAGAAAGGCTGATTATGTAAAATAATATATCGGCACATTTACGTTTTTCATATTTTAGAGACGAGATCTAAGATTACAGTGTGAGCCTCTTCGCGGGCCCTGGTTCATGAATAGTAGAAAATCATCCCGGAACACGACGTTGGAGGAATGTTTTTTTTTAATAATTATAAACTAGCGCTTGACCGCAATCCTGCCTGATGGTAAGCAGTGATGCGATCGTTGATGGTAAAGCGCGCTAGTTTATTAAGAGCCTATTCACTCAGAAAAACTGAGCGAATAGGAAGGAAGACGGCAGTTGAGCGAGGTGATGCAATGTTAAACCCAACAACACGACCAACGATGCTGCGCCAAAGGGAAATTGATCTGAAGACCCTCCACGACCAAACTCCCAACACAACAACATTTGGCGCATCGTACCCGGCACACATCGCAACACAACTGCTTATTTAGATTATTTCATTATTTTCCTCCTATCAAAGAATCCGAATCTCTCGTAAGCTCTGATTGGACAAGAATGCCTTTGAAATACCTATTTCAATATGCGGTAGATAGTTTTATAAAAATAAAAGCTGCGCCGCGCGGTTTTACCTGTGTAAGTTTTGATCCCGTGAGAATATCGGGATAAAAAGTATCCTATGGGTTATTGCTGGTTAAAAACCATCTGTGTGCCAAATTTCATACAAATCCGTTCAGTAGTTTTTGTGTGGACAATTAACAAAGATACATCCGAATTTTCACGTTTATAATATTAGTAGGAATCATGTTTGCGAAGATAGAAAGAAGACATTACAGCAAAATACACCTTAAAACTATCAAAAGGGCCTCAGATCAACATAATATCAGATGACAACACAAGGTACCATCTGACGCTGGTCGGGGGACTACATCGCACTCCCGGCCACCATAGACGCGGGCTTGCGGGCGGTGAGCAGTGGGCAGTCAATCATAGACTAAAGTAATACTTTTGTTCTGTCCTTTTCTTAATGAAAAAGAAAGAAAAATATGCACCAAACCTAACATTCGTTTATGAGCAAGGAAATGGAGACCATTTATACTTCAATCATCATCATCTCAGCGTTAATCCCAGTCGCATCCAAAGCTTTTTTTTAACTTAGGAGTCTGGGGTCCGCTTTACCAGTCTAACTGCTGATTTTGGCTAAACTTCGACATTTTCCGTGAAGCGACTGCCGTCTGACCTCCACAACCCGAAGGCGATATCGAAGCATTGCAGTTAGACCAATTGTTAGAATTTTGAGGGCTCCAACAACCCGTAACGACTGCCATTAGATGTTTGTATGGCAACCGGGACCAACGGCTTAACGTGCTTTCCGAGGCACGACCAGACCAATGCTAATATTCATATTCATGCATACAAATATTTGCACTGCGCGGGGATCGAACCCGCGCCTCCTAGCGCAGCAGCCGCGTTTGCTACCGCTACGCCACGGAGGCTGTCCAATATAGGAGGATGTCCATTTATACTTCAATAAATAGTATAAAAAGAAAATACCTATAGTTTAAAAAAACTAAAAATTAAAGAATACCAAACTAAAAAGATAAAAATATTTTTAAAAAAAACGTGAGGCGCTTAATATACAAAAAATATGGCACAAAGCGCCTCACGCTTTTTTTCTTTAAAAGCATGTTTTTATTAGTTTTTTAAACTATATTTATTTTCAACTTTTTAGTTCGATATTCTTTTTTAAAAAATGAAACGAACGATAGAACATATTGAAAACGTTGGGACATTTTACAGTAATGAGCCGCTCACTCGTAGTCCAAAGAGTTAGAGACGGACAAACAAACAAACAAGCAAGCAAGCAAACAAACATACAAGTGAAGCTAATAAAAAGCATGTAACAAAGTCGCTTTCCCTTTCCCTATGTCCTTCCGAAATTTATCAAAATAAGTTACTCAATATTGAACACATTGAAAAGGTCTACAGAAAAATCCACGATGGATTGGTTTAACTGCAATGCTTCGATATCGCCTTCGGGTTGTGGAGGTCAGACGGCAGTCGCTTCACGGAAAATATTTAAGTTTAGCAAAATAAACTGGTAAAGCGGACCCCAGACTTCAAAGCTGAAAAAGGCTTTGGAAGCGACTGGGATTAACGCTGAGATGATGATGATGATTGAAAAGGTCTACAGAATAGTCCGCGATAGTACCTATATGTTTATCTCTTATGGATATTCCACAATAACAATTTTATTCAATTATATTTTACGACAATACTGGCTAATTTTCGAAGCGATTTTAACCAATACAGCATTAATCCTTATCCAATTTAATACCTTAAATATATTGTCGATTTAAATATTTTCGATAAGATATTACAGATTTAAAAATTGCGGGGCGTCGCGTTTGCGGCGGTATCGACCGGCCGGGCCGCTATGTTTTTTATAAAGCGTTCACAGCTTTTCTGTAGTGTATTTTAGTGTCAGCATTGCAGCCGTGCGAAGCCGGGGCGAGTCGCTAGTTAATAATAAATGTTTATCTTTGTTTGTTTGTTCGCAGATCATCAGACCGGAGCCATGGGGTCCGATCAGACAAACACACTCCATAGAAGTTCTATGTAAGTTTCTTTAATAAATTTCTTACAGCCCAACTGTAAGAAATTTAAGTTTGTCTACGTAATTTTCTGCAATATACAATATGTAAAGAAAACCCTGTCCGATCCGTGAAGGTATTGTTAGGTATCGATAACTGAATCTACTAATGGATACAAAGCCGGGCTAAACTTAAAAAAAAGATCCCCCTAAAAAAATAAATATTATTTCGCAAAAAGAGGTAACTTAATACATTTGCGGTAAGCAACCGTTTCGCGGGCGGCGGGGGACAGGGCACGCGGCACGTGGTAGCATCGCTATTCGCTCAAAATAATAACGGTGTATTTTTTATAATCTTTGGTCCTTTTTTTCTTAATTGGCTTTTACGCATAGCGTATGTCCATGGCGTATGTCAGTCCCATCGTAACCTAAACAGTTGCACTTTCACAACACGTGGGCCATGAATTTGAACAAACTTGGGATAGAATTGTATGGTACATATCAGTGGCGAAGGGTGAAATTTTGACAAAGGGAAGCCGGTCCAAAAAAATAAACACTTAAACACTTACCTACTGCAGGATATCTTGGAGGAGGTCTTCAGATAAGAATAATATGAAAAGCCCCACCTTCACCATACAAAAAAGGACTGATGATTTGATAACAGTGTCTTTCAAGTATGATAAAAGTGGCTTTGTGAAAAGCCTTTTTCGACGTGCATCTCTATACCACACATGCATGCTTGTTAGTAAGTACTAAGTTAAGTACCTATTGTCAGGGAATAAGAGTCAAGAAAAAATAAAATAAAAAATTACAAAAATAATAAAGTGTTAAAAACCGAACCACACAAACACCGATCCAAAACCAACAAAAATATTAAGCAAAAATAAAGCAAATTATACACAATCACAACGTTATTTATATTCTAATGCAATGCGTCTGTTTTTTTTAACAAAATGAGCTAAAATGTTGTTATAAAAATTCGGATTACTTTTCATTTTATTAAGCAAATTTTTTTCAATTGACATGATAGCCAAATCGGACAATCTCTGCTCTTTTTGGCAGTTTCGCACATACGTGTGAATGCGTTTTAAAGCAGAAAATGACCGCTCAGCTGAAGCTACTGAAATGGGGAGGGTCAGAATTAAACTGCAAAGAGTCGAAACTTGAGAAAATGCGTCTTTCAAAGACGTATTCTGGAGCTGTAAAAAAAGCTCATAGGTGTCCAATTTATTTAACGACGCTGACGTAAATAAGACTTTAAGTTCATTTTTCAACGCGGTAAAATCAAAAATTCCCGGAAAGTTCGCTGTCAAAGAGGAAACTTTTTCAGTTGGAAATGATTGGTTGTATTGAAGATACTTTGATTTATTAAGTAAATCAATAAATACAAGCTGAGAAAAAGATCGGTACCTTTGAGTAATTTGAGCTTTGACTTTATCTATAATCGAGGAAAAAATACGTTTGTACGCCGTTTTGGGATCCGTGTCAGTATTTATTCGGCGCCGTCGCCGCGGCGGCTCACAGATTTGTTCAATGCTGTGGAAAATGGTATCAAACGAATTAATAAACTCTTCCGAAATCCACCGTTCAAAAGAATCGATTTCGCGCTTTGCCACTTCAATGTCTACTTGCTTACTTTGAAGCAAAGCAAAAAGAACGTCTGTCTTTTCGAAAATGTCTGAAAAAATACGCAATAAGAAGCAAAATTGCATGTCTTCCAGTTTGTGTAACAAGCACTCGGACATTGAAATTGATTCGCTGTCCCATGATTCCGGTGAATCTAAAATACAATTCAAAGTTTCGATCATGTCGGTTCTGCAGTTGAAAATTACGTTAATTATGCGCGAGTGATAATGCCATCGCGTTTCTGCTACCCCCGGCATACGACGATGAGCAACTTCTTTCAGAAGATTCGATCTTTTAGAAGATTTATTAAAAAAGCGTACGATACTGTTAATATGACCAAAAAAAGCTTTTAATTCGGGTACGAATTCAAGAGACCGACTCAAGACTAAGTTTAAAATGTGAGCATAGCATGGAATAAACATCGCCATGGGACAGATTTCACGAACTTTAGTTTGTACACCACCGTGCTCTCCAGACATAACTGCCGCACCATCGTAAGACTGTCCAATTAATTTATCTTTACAACGAAAGTCATCGAGAATACCGATTAACATGCTGGTCAAAATGTCGGCATTTCGACCACCACTTACGTCATAGAAGCCCAGAAAACGCTCTTCAATTCCACTGCTGGACAAGTACCGCAATATAACAGTCAACTGTTCCCTGTGACTGACGTCCGGTGTTTCGTCGATCATAACCGATACAAATGAAGCTGAATTTATTTCCGACTTTATCTCATCACGCATAGAAGACGCGATACAATGAATTAAGTCATTTTGGATGTCACTTGAAAGTCCTGAAAATACAGATTTTTGGGTCGAGGAACATTGCTCCAAATGAGAATCAAGGACTGTATCGTACTTGCACAAATAATTTAACGTTTCAATGTAATTTCCGCGATTATCCGAATCTGCTCTTTCATTGTGACCGCGAAATGGTAATTCTTGCTTCCCCAAAAGAATGACCGTGTCAATAAAACGTTTCATTAACTCGCGATTACGGTCAACTTTTCTGTTATGTACATAAAAAGCGTTGGAAAAAAATGAGTCGATTCTGCCATTATTTCCAAATTCGTGAAGTAACAAGCAGCTGCGGATGTGTTTTTCAGTCTGAATGTGTTTTTTGGCTGAGTTAGACAAATTATTAATATCCGTAAAACCCGTACTGCTCCAAACAGATTTCGAATCAGAAAATAACAAACACGGAAAACAAAACATTTTGTTCAGTTTGCAACTGCCTGTCATCCATGTATATTTATCATATAACGACGCGTGAAAATGTTTAAAAAATCCATCTCGCCTTTTGCAATCAATAATCATGTGTGGGAGTGCTCGACCTAACTGAATAACATGCTTCTTGTATGCATAACTTCGTTTTGAAAATGAAGTTTCATTTGTAAGCAGGTAATCTGTAGAACAGCACTCTATATGAATTAAAGCCATAATAACAAACAAAATCCACAGTATTTAACCAAATCTGCGATTAAATTACCTTACAGAATCCGTCACAGTTTAAATAACACAAATATTAAAAACAAACGAAAAACTCACGCACCAGTAGGTAGGTTTAGAGAAACACATACTGACGGTGAACTGAAACGCTCGTAGTGGCGAGGTTAATTTGTCTCTTTCTAATAGAGTAGAGGAGAGTACTACAAGCCGCCCGCGAGTAGCCTTATATTTATCAAGTTTTACCGACGGTTAGCGAGCATTAGAAAGAGATGGTCTGACACGCTCTCTCTTTTCGCCGCATAGTAAAACGTTGACATAGGTAAGCTGAAATTCGTCGGCTTCCTTCAAGAGAACTACGAAAAGAATTACGAAAAATTGAAGCGCTGATTAATTTACGACTATAAAATGAAATGTGATACTTAGGGTATTGCTAAAAATTGCGATTGCTATTGTAAATCGCGCCGGCATTTGATTAATAATACTTTGTTAATGAAATAGAATGTAAATACTTTTGTATGAATATGGAACTGATTTTTGAAAGGTAACCCGGTGGGAATCGGCTTGTATGGACTCTTCGCCACTGGTACATATCTACATCAGGTCTGCCCAGATTCAGTTATCTTATTAAATTATCACTACTGGACTCATATTGGACACATTCCAATGATGCAAGTCCTCGACAATTCCACATTCCTCACAATAGGGTATTTGACTAAAAAAAAACTAATTAGTCCGTCAGTCAGATTTCCAAAAAATACTAGACACGTATTTTTTGTTTTATCAAAACAATAAATATTGACAAATATAAAAGGCATCAAAGATGAGTGGTGGCTGGTGACGTCACTGCTCGCTAAAAAGTGTAGCGTGTAGTGACGTCACGCGAGTTTTCAACACACTGTGTCGTCTTCATTTTTTGTTTATATGAAAAAAGAAAAAATACGTGTCTAGTATTTTTTGGAAATCTGACTGAAGGACTAATTAATTTTACTGCGGGATTGCAGTCAAGCACTAAAAAAAAAAAAAAAATATAAATATATACGGACAAATCACACAGATTGAGCTAGCCCCAAAGTAAGTTCGAGACTTGTGTTATGGGATACTAACTCAACGATACTATATTTTATAATAGATACATATATAGATAAACATCCAAGACCCAGGCCAATCAGGAAAAGATCGTTTTCCCATCATGACCTGGCCGGGGATCGAACCCGGGGCCTCCACGTCGCAGTCAGGCCTATAATGTTCCCGCAGTTGCGACACAGGTCTCCACTTAATGAGAGGGAGTGGGCCGGAATCTACCTGGCTAGCCCAGTCCGGGTTGGGTGGGGTTGGTATATTACTGGGTCGGTGATAAGTTCAGCCTGCAGGGTAATTGCGTAACACACTAAGTAGCAATGGTTTTCATTTTGACACTTCAACGACATTCGCTGGGTTATTTACATTGTTGAGCAGACACATTTTTGGAACATATGGAGCAATGGATTAGCAATATTTTCAAAATGATTCCAATTGATAGTAATGTTTGTTTCAAAAAAATCATGTTACAGATCCGCCAACAATCAAAACTGTCCCAGAGGATGGTTTTCTGGAAGTTCGCAAAGGTGAATACGTGGACATCGCGTGTGAGACCACCGGCACACCAGCGCCGATTGTGGACTGGAGGAAAAATGTAAGGAACGCCTTATTTGTAGGATAATTGTGTTGTGTCCTAAAATATCATTTAATGTCCATCAGATAGAAATATAATTAATTATAAAAAATATTGAACACGTATTTTTTTTCTTTCATTCAAATACTTAGGAAGATATAATATTGATTTTAAATGTCGCATGACGTCATGCCGTGGTACAAAATATACCACGGCGTGGCGTAATTAGCCCCCACTTTGTAACTTTAATACGCTATATCTCAGTTTTTGCTAATTTCGATAAATTAAAAAATACGGGTCTTCATCTTTTTTTTTTTGTTATCTATAAGACGGACTAATTATTTTTGAAGTTAAACTTCTTTACGCACGCTTGACTTGGGGAGTAAGCTTGAGCTGGGGAGTAAGCGAACGCGTGACGTAAGCGTTACGAAAAGTGATCGGGCAAGGCGAACGGAAGTTAAGTGGGGGATATAAGCACAGAGGCGCCCGTGGCGCGAGCTTGGTACTACAAGGTCTACAACAATTTTTTTTTTTTTCAATAAAAATAGAAGATCTATGCAAAAATATTAATTTACTAATGAAACCATGAAATAAATTTAAATATTTATAGAAAATTAATATATGTATATGTGTATACATGTATATATTGTACACACATATATATATATAGGTACATACAGATGGAGCGAAAGAAGTTTCACTTCAGTCGTGTGGTCATAAGCACACTCGTTTTTTTTTTTATTTTCATACCTTGGATACATCCCTATTGCGTAGCGTACTGACGACAGCAGGTTAAGCTACCCGAAACTTGACGTCAAATTTCCCCAATCAACGTTGACCTTTAATGCTTTAGTGATAAAGTTGAAAATCTAATAAAGAAATCTGACAGATTGTAGTAGCTTGGTCTGTACTATCTGTAGCAATGGGTTTCATTTTGACACTTCCTCAAGATTCATTGTGTTATTTACTTTGTTGGTAGACACATTGTTCGAACAAATTGAGCAAAGGATTAGCAATTTCTTTCAAAATGATACAGATTGAGGTTGATCATGTGGTAACCAATTAGGGCGACGATCGTAGGAACCTTTTCTATGGACATTAATCGAACTTTACTGTTAATATCTCTACATGAAAATTTAGGTGTAGTAAACTTAAAGTATCTTTCCTAAGTGGATTTAATCTGGCAATCTGACAGCCTCCGTGGCGTAGCGGTAGCGAACGCAGGCGCTGCGCAAGGATGTGCATTCGATCCCCGAACTAGTGCAAGTATTTGTATGCATGAATATGAATATTTGCACTGGTCTGGTCGGGCCTCGGAAAGCACGTTAAGCTGTTGGTCCCAATTGCCATACGCGTTGTAGCCCTCAAAAGTCCAACAATTGGTCTAACTGCAATACTTTCGATATCGCCCTTGGGTTGTAGAGGTCCAAAGCTGCAAAGTTTCGGATGCAACTGGGATTAACGCTGAGATGATAAATCTGGCTCCTGGAGCACAGGTTAATGAATGAACACGAGTGGGTTTTAGTCAGTAAATGTCTGACATGAACTGCCTACACCGCCCAGAGCGGGCATTTGATGAATTTCCATAAAAAAAAAGTGTTAATTCCTAGCGTTAGTTGGTTTAACAGCACACTCCACTCACTTCAACTTAGCTTTTAGATTAGGTCACACTAGACCCCGAGGCTCTTAATAAACTAGTGCGCTTTACCATCAACGATTGCGTCACTGCTTACCATCAGGTGGGATTGCGGTCAAACGCTAGTTTATAATTTATCCAAAAAAGAAAACCTTGCGGCGCGAAGTGTTCCACGCGCGCCACTCTTAGACGTCACTGGGGGAGTCACACACCTCACTCCTCCCCCTCTGACTTGAGGAGGCCAACAGTGGCGGGCCAGCACCAATCGGGGATTGCGGAAGCAGTGTTCGTTCTCGCAACCCCCGCGGTGTAGTTGTAAGATGGAACACCGGAGTTGTTTTTAGTCCGTAAGAGTCTGACAGACCCCGTCATTCAATTCATGAAGATTTTCCACCCCGGAAAAAACAAGTCAGGTCACACTAGACCCTCCACTTCTCTGTCACATGATGACCCTTAATATGATCCAGGGCGAGATGATGGCGTTGTTAGAGCACCGATCCCGCATCAGGTTCAGGGCAGAGCACCGCTTGCTAGCGGGCGTATATGAGTGCATCGCTAACAACGGCGTGGGGGATCCGGCAAGGGCTACCATTAGAGTTGTTATACAAGGTAGGTTTTGAAGACTTTTGGAGACCAGCCTTTCGGTATTTTATAGGATGTTTTTTGGTGAGTGCGCGCGGGAATTTTATGACTTAATTCCGCCATTATCAGACGACCCGTCGTACAGCGAGGGTGGCCCCAAAGTTGTTGACATCGCTATGATGCGGACTCGCTTTTTATACCGCAAAGGACTGAAACAATTTGCCTGCGGTCTTCCCGTCCGATTACAATTTAAGTGTTTTAAAGGACACTGAAATTAAATTTACTATAGTTTTTAAACATTATGTCTTGTTTATGCGAAACCCGAAACACGTGTCCAGTATTTTTAAGTAAAGCATCTACGAGTATGTACAAAATTTCAAAAAGATATCATGAAAACTCATTAAGTTATGAGCTTGTTATTCTACTTGGTTGTCCCAACAAAAATATGGTCAAGCTGCGCCCGGACGGGCGAGCGCTGTGCATCGACCCCTGGCATCAGCTGTGACGCGCGCGCAATTACTGTGATCGATCGTAACCGCTCGGTAACCACTTAGCAACAATTTCTAAATGTATTTGGGAAAAAATATAACATGGTGTAAAATGATTGGAATCGATTCAGCTGCTTATTTTGAACAAACTATATTCAGGTTTTGCATAAACAAAAAATAACGCTGTAGAAGAAACAAATAAAAAATAAAACAGAAAATTTTTTGTAAAAAATTTATAGTTTAGATCTTCTTAAAGCCTCCAGCTAAGGGCACAGAGGTTACACACTATCTACATCAGAATAATAATATACAACTCCCGCAAGTTAACTGTGCACCTTGCTGGAATTTGGCCCCTCTCCCGCTTCCCCGCGACGCCCCGCATGCGTTGTAAACGGTGAGTAGCGATAGCATCCTTGTTACAATGTCTAAATACAGTTTAAATCCCCTGTTGTTATTACTATTTCTGAGCAGTTTTTGCTTTGTTATTTTTTTATTAAGTTTGTTTTTGTTTTTTACATTTTCGACGCATTAGTGAAGCACCAACATTATATTTCAGTCCTTATGTATCAATTTAATTGCAAAATGTCATGAGTAAAATGATTTAGTATTATGACGCTTTATTATCAAAATGACCTTTTAAAACATAAAAAATAATTGAAATTTATATTTTTTTAACGTAACTCTTATTTTGTACAAACGGTACGTCCGATTTCCGAATGCCGTCACAGGTCGAGGTGCACAGTAACTCGCGCGAGTTGTAAGTAGACTTGGGACTAAGTGCTTAAAAGTAAAAAAGCAATTTTTGATATATGCTTATTTGCTTATAAACTTTGAAATCAATTTCTAGTGCAATAAGTATATATTAATGATTGCTGTTTGCTATTTTATTTATGCTTTTTTTATTAAACACGAATATTAGTAACATACGATTTATACGACAAAGATTTTTTACAAAAATTACATTCCGCTTACTTACTTTGTCAGAAAATGAACTTCTTTTAAAAAAGTTCCAAATCTCGTTATTATTACGATTGCGAGACATTTTCTAAAAGTCTAAATGAAATAAAATTTTTACAAAGTATTTTTTACACCAAAGTTAAGCACGAAAAATTTTAAATAAACTCTACTCAATTAATACCTATAGTCTTTCAAATTTAAAAAAACAGACTATTGTAGTCACAAAACAATATCCAAACGCGTATCAACACTGACCAGTGACCATTACCATTAAGCATCTAATTAAAAAAAAACATAATTCACTAATTCAATAAGTTGAACTGATTCGTAGAATCTGCCAAAGCAGAAAAGCAAAAGCAACTAAATAAATAAGCATAAAGCATAAGTGAAAGAAAAGTTATACAAAATTACGAAAACGTTACTCCGCAAAAGCACTGTCCAATTTAATAAGTCGTATATACAGAGTGGTGCTGACAATGCGACAATAAATGAAAACACGAACAATGCTGGTTCATAGGAATATTCCTAAACCATAGAAAAAAACTTAGCATCAAAAAAAAAAAATCAAAGAAACTAAATCGCATAAAATTGCAACCGGAATAGAATATCCTTTAAAAATATTGGTTCACTGATCTCCGATCAATGACAACGTGATCCTGAATCGACTTGCTTATTTCGCGCCAATACAGGGTGGCGCAATAGAACGTGCATATTGCATCATCTTTTTTTGCGGGGTAGAAGGGGCGTGGGCGAGGGGAGACCGATATCGTTGGGTAGCGCGGTTCATGAAGTTTTAGTCACTATGAGTCACTTCGACGGGAAGCGTCGCGCATTTTACGAAAACTCTCGTTCGTACGTAGTTGTCAGGCGACTATTTTGTTCTGAGTATGGTGTACGGCAAATTAGGGAGGCTCCGAGTGCTAATTTAATTAAAATCTGGATAAAACGGTTTGAAGAGACTGGATCGACGTTTAAACCACACGCAAAAGGTCGTCCACGCACATCTAGGACCGAAGACAATATTGAGAGTGTTAAGCAGTCGGTACGAGAAGATCCACAAATGTCTACTCGCAAGAGATCGTCTGTCCTAAACATATCGCGACGAAGTTTGCAACGAATTTTAAACTTGGATCTTAAATTGCATCCATACAAGCTGCAATTAACTCAAGAATTGAAAGACTCTGACTTCATAGCACGGCTCACATTTGCTAATGAAATGCTCAATAGGTTTTCAAATTTTGAAAACATCCTTTTCTCTGATGAGGCACATTTTCATATGAATGGGTTCGTAAACCGCCAAAATTGTCGTTATTGGAATAGTGAGAATCCCAGACTCAAACATCAAAAACCGTTACATACCCCTAAAGTGACGGTTTGGGCCGCAATCTCTGCCAAAGGAATAATTGGTCCTTATTTTTTTGAAAACGCACGGGGGCAAAACATCACTGTTAATACCGAACGCTATGTTGGGATGTTGGAAGGTTTTTTGGCCCCAGAACTTGAAAATTCAAGAATAAAGAACTCTAGGACTTGGTTCCAACAAGACGGAGCTACCAGTCACACATCAAATGACTCCATGGCGGTTGTGAAGCAGATGTTCCCTGGCAAACTGATTTTGAAAAGAGGTGATATCCCATGGCCTCCGCGCAGTCCAGACTTGACGCCTCCTGACTTTTTTTGTGGGGATACCTCAAACACAAAGTCTACACCAATAATCCGAGAAACATCAGTCAGCTCAAGGAGAATATTCGTGGTGAAATGGCAGCAATCACACCAGCACTACTTAAGAAAGTTTTCGGTAATTTCCGTTTGCGGTTAGAGGAGTGCCAACGTAGAGAGGGTCATCATTTAGATGATGTTATTTTAAAAAAATAAACTTCAGTTATCACTTAATAATTGCTTAGTTTTATTTTAACTATACCTTTTGTATTTATTTTTTAATAATTATTTTAAAAATGCACGTTCTATTGCGCCACCCTGTATTATTAAAGTTTGGTACCACAGGATGCGGCGGTCACTAACCTGTAAGCACTTTCTTATCAACATGTACATCATGTAGACAATGTGAAAAATGAATAATAATTGCCTGTGACTAAACTAATGGACATATTTATATGGTTTTTTTTTATGGGTATACTGAGAATGTGTTGAGGTACATGATGTTTAATTTATTGTCGTATCGTCAGCAGCACTCTGTATACAGTATGTTACGAAAACCCTGTCCGACCCGTGAAGGTGTTGTTAGGTATCGATAACTGATTCTACTAATGCATACAAAACTGGGCTTTACTTAAAAAAAAAATCCCCCTAAAAAAAATAAATATTATTTCGCAAAAGGAGGTAACTTATTAAATGTGCGTTGACCACCCTTCGCCTGCCGACCGCGGGGGGCGGGCGGCAGGACACGCGGCACGTGGTCGCATCGCTATTCGCTCATAATAATACCGGTGTTGTCACTTTTTAAAAATTACCAAATTTCGGGGAAATTGGAATTAATTCGTTGGAAAAAAAGATTATTTCAAAATTCATTTGTATTGGTACTATGATGAATACGTAAAATTTTATATTATATTTGGTCATGTGTTTACCTAACCTCTATTATCCTTATGGGTCGGACAGGGTTTTCGTAACATACTGTATATTGGTAGGATTATCACCACAAAAAGCTGAATCTGCGTTTTTAAAAAAGCAACATATTTTGCTTTTATTTAAAAGCATGCTTTTTTATTGCTTTATACTTTTTATCATCTCTAGTTATAAGTGTATGTCCACGTCCCCTCCCCCAGACGCGCCTGTGGTGAGTTCGTCCCGCACATACGTCCACACGGCGCTGGGGCTGCGCGCGGCGCTGTCGGCCACGTTGGAGTTCGCGGCGCCACCCGCGAGGACCGCCTGGTACCGGGACGGGGTGCCTGTACACACTGACGATAGGTAACACATCAATCACCATGGTAATAGGGATGTGTCCTGGGTAAAAATAAAAGATTTTATTTAGTTCGCCATTTAGATTACAGAAAAACTAGCTGACCCGGCAAACGTTGTTTTGCCATATAAATAATAGATTAAATTACTAAAATGGCTATTAAAAAATAAGGGTTGATCGTAGAAGGGTGAAAATTGGGGATTGTATGTATTTTTGTATGTTGTATCATAAAAAAAATAGAAATTAAAAATTTTGTCTAAAAAATAAAAAAATAAATTTAGGGGTGGACTACCCCTAACATTTAGGGGGATGAAAAATAGATGTTGGCCGATTCTCATAGATACCGGATAAGTACAAAAAATTTCATCAAAATCGGTCGAGCCGTTTCGGAGGAGTTTAAGTTCGAACACCGTGACACGAGAATTTTATATATTAGATATTAGTAACGTATAAGTATTTTGTTTTAACAAATCAATAAAAATTGTCAAATAATAAAACGCATCAAAGATCAGGAGTGGGGCTGGTGACGTCACTCCTCGCTAAAAAGTACCTATAGCAAGCAGTGACGTCACATGAGTTTTCAAAAAAGAAAAATAAGCGTCCAGTTTTTTCTTTTAATCTGACTGACGGACTAATTAGATTTTTTTAGTCAACTACCCTTTTGCGTAACCCACTATCAATAAGTAGTGTGTGGGGCTATTGGAAGGGGCCCCAGCTTCCCAAATAAAAGTTCAGTATTTTTAGGCGTATATCCAACTATGAAGAAGAATGCCTTTTGATTCATACTGAGAGTTAGTAATGTAAGTATTGCTAACAAATGTAACACAGTAAGTCTAGCAAAAATAGTGTATTTCACAAGAAGAAAATGTGTTGTTCACAAGAGATGACAAGATTCTTAGCGGTAAAATTTTATGACAGCCATCAGTACTGCCAAACTAAACTACAAAAATCAATAGTACCAAACTAATGACAAAAGTATAATTCATAAACGCTACAAAGGTTTTTGGCGGGAAAATCAAGCTGAGTGTCACGCTCATTTTTCATTGGACTTTTAAAATTATTTATAGTGTTGTTTACTAAATAAAAGTGCGTAATTTATGTACTTAGTAAAAAGTGCATTCAGTAAATAATTCATAAAGAACAGTGAAATATCGCAGCATAGTGACCACATCATCACTTTGTCTCAAACCTCCATCGTAAGACGGGTCACGCGGTCGTCTTTTTCGACATTGAACAATTCATTACGTGACATTGGATAAATGCACAAACCGTGCGAAGCCAAAAAGGAAAGAAAGAATAAACGCTACAAGTAGCAATTATTTTCATTTTGACAGTTCAACAACATAAATTGCGTTATTTACATTGTTGAACAAATACATAATATGGAATATCGAATATATAAATGAATGTATAGAAATCGTATCTTCGCCTCCTCCTCCGACTCCGTCACAACCGCGTTTGAGCGCGAAATGGTCAAGAATCAACAAGTGCAAGACGGGAATGCGGCAAATACAATATGTTGTCCTCTCTTAAAGCGTTTCGTATTTCTCTAACGATTTTCAGTAGGAATGACAAATCAAATCAAAATTGTTTATTTCAAATTAACCATCCGTTAGTGCTTTTGAATAGTCAATGTCGGTCAGTCCAAGAAAAGTGAAGCTAAATTGCACGTTCCAAAGCGTAGATCTCTATGGAGAAGAACGTGCAAGAAACTCCATAGACACTCTTTTAAAATCATAGTATGGGTTACATTTCTTCGTTACATATTTCTGTTGCTTCTATCATGTGAGCACAATGTATAAATATAAAAATTAATTAAAATATAGAAAATTAATTAAGCCCACTGGCAGCTAAGAGATAACCAGTCTCCACTGACGGCCCCCGTTTACGAGCATGACGCGCGCATCAGCCCCACCTGACAATCCAATAAGACATTTTTTCGGTAAATTCCACATTGTATCCAAAGACTTTAAAGTAAAAGTGAAGAGGCTTCTTCAGTTGCGTTGCGAGAAGACATTGAAGACTCGCCGACAGAAGTGAAAACGTCGTGAAACGTAGATAAATGGGCGACAAAAATTAAAAAACAAAAAACGATAACGGTGTCTAGTCGGTCACGCACACGCGAATCCAACAACAGTGCTCTCAACGCGATTAAAGAAGTTTTCGCTTCTGAAAAACTATCGTGGGGCACTTATCCACCAGACGCTAGAACTGTATAGGTTGAATGGTCCTGCTTTGTCAATAGAGGATGAACGAAGGCTTGATTTGAAAATCAAAATCAAAAGTCATTTATTCAAATTAGGTTTACTTACAATTGGCACCTTTTGAACGCCAATACGACAGCCACAGGAGGATATGGGTTGGAACTATTCTAAACCCGAAGCTATCCACATAGAGGGGGAGGGTGTTGTAAGGCGACTAAGGGAACTCTCACCAGGCAAGTGGGCAGCAACGCTTCTCCTGTGGAATATCAAATTACTGCGATCCCCCCCCCCCCCCTCCCAATGTAATAGGTTCATAACTCTTTTGTTGGGCTTGATATAGCTTTTTATAACAAGATACCCTCTGCTTTGCTAGACTTGCCTTACAATGCATTTAAAGCACAAATCAGATCCAAGCTTTGTTCAAAGGCATATTATTCCGTAAATGATTATTTAAATGATAAGAATAGCTGGTCGCTCTGATTAACTCAGGACAATGTTTGTGTTCTTTCTCCGGAATTAGCTTACTGATACGTTATATGAGTTCATATAATTTACTTTTTTACATTACATAAATATGTAAGCTGTCACGCCCTTTATGCCTGGGGCTTTTATTTAAGTAATAAGTTTTTAGTTAATTACATTTTCATTTAAATATATATATATATTGTTTTGCTTTGCTGGTATTTTGGCGTGGTAGCTGGCATATGGTAAATAATTTCATTGTTGTTGTATTTTATCGTGTTCATACGTAGTAATGTATAAAGTCATGTGTTTTTTTAAAATGAACAGACAGCTGTGCTGCTGGGGAGTTTCTTCCCAGAGAAAGCACTATGGGTCAGCCTAATTTGAATAAATGACTTTTGATTTTGATTTTAAATAGAAAACCTTGCGAGAGGCTATTTTCCAGCAGTGAATCTCTATAGGCTGAAAAACAAAAACGCCGATATTACATAAGACAGTCCCCCAAAACGCCCTCGCTTCGCACTTCCTAGTGTTTTCGCTGATTTGCTTCGTCTTTCCACCGCTACCCCCAAAAACTCTTGCCAGCTCTACTTAGACCTAAACAGCGGTAATTATTCTTCCAGGGTAGTGCTAATGGTCCATGACAAAGTGCATCAGCTAATCTTCAGGAACGTTCGGAAATCGGACCTCGGGAATTATACTTTTAGAGCGGAAAATAAACTAGGCATGGCGGACTTAATGTTCAAGCTAACTGGTGAGTTATATTTATTTATATATTAATTAATTTATTGTTTTTAAAAAAATATACAAATTGTGCAAAGTTTTTTTTTTTAATAATTAAAAACTATCGCTTGACCGCAATCCCGCCTGATGGTAAGCAGTGATGCGATCGGTGATGGTAAAGCGCACTAGTTTATTAAAAGCCTATTCACTCAGAAAAACTGAGCGAATAGAAAGGAAGACGGCAGTTGAGCGAGGTGATGCAATGTTAAACCCAACAACACGACCAACGATGCTGCGCCAAAGGGAGATTGATCTGAAGATCCTCCACGATCAAACTCCCAACACAACAACATTTGGCGCATCGTACCCGGCACACATCGTAACACAACTGCTCAGACCCGTCCTCCGTATGGCTTCACCAGACATCATGCCAGAACACGATTGAACGTTGATTAAATTAATTAAATCAAGTTGATTGAATCTGTCAATTAGACAAGAATTAGCTGGAAGATCCAAAACAGCATTAATAGGTAGCTTCAAAAATAGGTATAGGTTTAAAAAAAGGCCCTTAAGAAACATAGCCAATTACAAAAGTTGGCGGTTTGGTCGGAGCACTAGTTTCCTCGTGGCGACGTTCGACAGCGATTTCTCACGACCAGCCCTGGTTCATGCAATGGTCCGGAGCGGGAGTGCATGGCAGACCGTCACCTCCTTCTGGGAAGCAGTGATGCTGGCAAAGGAGGAGGCGGAGCGCGTATGCTCAGGGCCCTCACGCCTCTAGCCGCTGCAGGAGACGCCCTGGTCGGGAGACAACATCGAACTCCCGGCCACCTTAGGCGCGGACCTGCGGGCGGTGAGCTGTGGGTAGCTCATCGCCCTGTAAGGACCAGGCCCGAGTCAAAGGCGCGTTGTGTTTCACGCGCGCCTCAAAGAGATGTCAGCACGTCGTGACGGGGTCCACGAAGACCGACGCCAGGGCTGCGGGTTAAAAGTCTGACTCGCTCTTTTTTCCATCATCAAATGAACTCTCCCGCTCTGGGTGGAGCGGAACGGCGTGTCAGACTTTTACTGACTAAAACTCACCCGTGTTCCTTCACTTGCCAGTTGGCCAGGGGTCACTTAGGGGGTATCTTTTTAGAACAACCGGCAGGCGGCAGCCACATGCAACTTTACAATTGTAATTATAACTACTAATTATAACATTGCCAAATTGAAAAGTATGTAGCATCTATTGTAGCAGATGCTACACATGTTCTCTTACCCGCTGGGAAAGGTCGGCTATAAATCACACCAGGACCGCGGAAGTCATGGCGCGCGTCGCTGCAACCCTGTCCCCCGGGGCGATAGCAGATGCTACAAGTACAATCTATAAATATAATGACTGCTGAGGAGACCTGTGCCCAGCTCTCCTCTCAGACAGAGAAGGATTGAGCGTAATCACCACGCTTGCTCAATGCGGGTTGGCGATTTCAGACTTAAACTCCAGGTTTCCTCAAGATTTTCCTTCAATTTATAATGGGTCAAAAAAAGAAATTAGTACGGTTCTCAAATACACGAACGGCATGTGGTGTGGCTTTTGTCGCGTGTCGCGCGTGTGTATGAGGTCTTAATAGACTCGATCAGTAGGCCTAGTATGAGTTTACGTTACGAAACTCGATCTTCGATATCGAGCGCATTTGGCTCATCGATTGGCCCGCTTCAAGATTGTAAGAATTCTCAACCAATGAGAGCGCCAAACGCGCTCGATATCGACGATCGTGTCTCGTAATGAAAATTCATACTAGGCATACAGTGCGTTCGATGCTGTGTTAGTTATGAAATCTCTTATAATAGTTGATTCTTTCTACTTGCCAGGTGTTCCAAACGCAGCGTCATTCAAGGTGGATCCGGCGTTGAACAAGCGTACTGCCACCAGTTTCACCCTGATATGGGAAGTAGACTCCTATTCCACTATAAATGGTAAGATTAAGTCTTGTACTATAAAATCATCATGAGATGTAGTGGGCTGTAATCCACGCGGGGTCTGTGCTGGATGGTAGATATCTTCGTTCCAGGACACGCCTGTTCCCTCACGATGTTAGAGCAGTGGGGATGAAATAATTAACACATAGAAGACATGTGAAGGAACCAGCACTAGGCCTACGTGGTGGAATGCGGTCCACTGCCTTTTAAAAAAAAGAGAAAGCCTGTTTCCGAATAGTGGCAACAGTGGCTGAATATTTTATGTAGCTATGTACAGTTCCCGGCACGTAACTTGGCAAGAGTCGTTAGATGCGTAGAAATAGTTTTTAGATTTGTTTGGTGGGGCGCGCGGGACGCGGGGTATGAGGTAGCGCCAATCCACTCGCGTGATTGGTGCGTCAATCGACCTTATCCTCCCACACTGCGTCTACGTCCCATTCGCTCCCGATTACACTTGCGTTCATTCGGTCTCAGGAGCACCATGCACGAATTTACCCCCACTATGTCAAAATCCGAGCCGGGTACTGTAAAAAGCGATATAATCGTAAACGTAAAAAAATATGAGTTTATGAAAAAATAACTTTAATTCCTACTCAATAAAATTCATTTTACGCTGCAACTTCAAACATTTAAGCTGTTGCATAGCATTTATCGCGGGCTGTGAGCGCAGGGATCGAATCAAGAAATTCCGTAACGAAAATAAAACCTAACAACCCCTACTCCGACCGCCACAACGGCGTGGCGTTGAAAGCCGAACATCGTCTAAAGTCGTGTCAGTTCGGCAAACTTCGTGCGTGCGACTAGACGTATGCATGTAGACTAGTTTTATAAATTTTACAATAGTGTAGTTTATGGAAAAATGACGTTAATTCCTACATAATAAAGATCAGTTTACGGTACAACTTCAAACGCTCACTCTGAAATCAACTTCATTACCATTAAAAACGATAGAAATTGTCTATCTTGAAACATAATGTTTTCATGCTTCAATGCCTTATATTTTCAGAGTACAATCTCTGGCTGCGTCCGTACTACGCCCGTCAAGCATCCCCGGAACCGGATGCCTTCACTACGGAGCCGCCAACTAACCAGTGGAGGAAGATCGTGGTGCCAGGCGATCTTAGTGATGGTATGTAACACAATTACCAGACCAGCCGGATAACTGAGAACCCTCTAACAGTAAGAATTGCTTTGATTTTGACAAGCCAATAACATGCATTGTGTTATTAACATTTTTGTGGAGATAAATAAATCTAACATATTGTGGCGAACAATACTGATGTTTCCTAGGTAAAAAAATTGAATCCATTTAGTACGTCATTCAGATTATAGAAAAATATTTGGACACGTATGTTTTGTTTTATCAAATCAATAAAAAATGACATATACAAAAGGCATCAAAGATCAGGAGTGGTGGTTGGTGACGTCACTGCTCGCTATAAAGTGTAGCGTGCAGTGACGTCACACGAGTTTTCAACGCACTGTGTCGTCTTCATTTTTTGTTTATATGAAAAAAGAAAAAATACCTGTCTAGTATTTTTTGGAAATCTGACTGATGGACTAATTAGTTTTTTTTAGTCAACTACCCTATTGTTTATGGTTCCTATCGGACTTTAGTCTTGAGACACTGTGGTATCTTGGACGACGAGAAGATGTAGTGTAGCTTCTCAAACGCTGCCCAGCCGAGCTGGATTCGACGAGATACCTCTTTCCTACCATAGCTCTTCGAGTCGCTAAAATTAAGTAGCAGTGGGCGAGGCACATTGCTCGTAGAACCGATGGCCGATGGGGCAGTAAGGTTCTGGAGTGGCGGCCACGTACCGGAAGACGCAGCGTAGCGAGGCCCCGAACAAGGTGGACCGATGAACTGGTGAAGGTCGCGGGAAGCCGATGGATGCTGGCAGCACAAGACCGGTCATCGAGGAAAGCTTTAGGGGAGGCCTTTGTCCAGCAGTGGAGAATAAAATGGTTCCCACCGGATATCTAAAAGGACAACACTAGTGTCTAGAGGATGTTTTTTTGTTATAATTATAAAATAGTACCTACTTCATTGCAATTCCACCTGATAGTAAGCAGTGACGCAATCGTTGCTGGTAAAGCGCGCTAGTTTATTAAGAGCCTGTTGACTCTAACCTTGAAGACACTTAAATTGTAGTCCGACGGAAACACCGCCCCTGGCAAATTCTTCCAGTCCCTCGATATACGCGGTATACAAGACGAGGCGAAACGCTTCGTCCGGATCGTAGTGGTGTCAACAACTTACTCTAGGAGGTTCCTGTAAGGAACTCGCCGTATGACGGGTCGTCCAATGAGGGAACGGAGTTTGGGGAGTTAAGTCATGCAATTCTTGCGCACACTCTTCAAAATGTATCCTATCGTCGCGGTCGCGGGAAGCCGATAGATGCGGGCAGCTCAAGACAGGTTAACGTGGAAAGACTTAGGGGAGGTTTTTGTCCAGCAGTGGACCTCTATAGGCTGTAGAAGTAGAATATGCAGATATGTTCTGTTGTCGATTCTAAGCCATCCATTTTGAAGTGAAACTTCTTTAGGCACGCTTGACTTGGGGAGTAAACTAGCGAAAGCGTTACGAAAAATGATAGGAAAAAAAATTATGAAGGCGAACGGAAGCAGAGTATAGTCCTATTTCGTTTGTAATACAAACAAGGAGTTGGCTCATGTAAATATTGCATGACCTGTCGAGTATGAAGTTGTGAGTTCCCATCTCGCCGAAGGCAATATATATTTTTTGGATCTTTTTAAGATTTGTTAACAATTGATTACCTAAGTGCACAAATAAATTTATAAATTTCGTTCTGTTCTGGCCTTTATATTGTTTTATATATTTTTGCTGAACATTTCTGATATAATTGAAAGTATAGAAGCTTTAAGATATCGTCACAATACGATAATTGGACACAAAGTACAAATTGCTTTCGAGCCTCATAAGCTCAATTATTAAGCTAAGTACCTTGATTGATTAAGAACTATGAATTTCTTCGAGAACATGACGCTGCGAACACCCCCCGACCCCCCTCATTGATTACCTCACCCCCCCGTGGATTATCTCGGGAACCAGAGGTCGTGGACTACCCGAGTTTGGGGTCCCCTGAATCAGGAGGAGGAGCCCGACCTTTTGGCCCCGAGGGAATCCACTCCCCCCTCTCCCCCTCCCCCCTACCCCCCGCAACCCCACGAAATCTACCCCCCCCCCCTTTAGTTACCTCACCCCCCCGTGGATTATCTCGGGAACCAGAGGTCGTGGACTACCCGAGTTTGGGGTCCCCTGAATCAGGAGGAGGAGCCCAACCTTTTGGCCCCGAGGGAATCCACTCCACCCTCTCCCCTTCCCTCCTCTCCCCCTCCCCCTCCCCCCCGCAACCCCACGAAACCTATCCCCCTCCCCGACCCCCTTTAGTTACCTCACCCCCCCGTGGATTATCTCGGGAACCAGAGGTCGTGGACTACCCGAGTTTGGGGTCCCCTGATTCAGGAGGAAGAGCCCGACCTTTTGGCCCCGAGGGAATCCACTTTTTTTTTTTTTTTTAAATTGGAGGTCTATGCAAAAATATTAATTTATAAATGAAAGCATGAAATAAATTTAAATATTTATAGAAAATTAATATATGTATATGTGTATACATGTATATATTTTACACATATATATATATATATATATATATATATATATATATATACATACAGATGGTGCAAAAGAAGTTTCACTTCAGTCGTGTGGTCATAAGCACACTCGTTTTTTTATTTTTATATTATATACTTATTCATATTTACATTATTCTTCCTTACCTTTCAGGACCTATCCACAGCGCCATCTATACAGTGAGAGGACTTACTCCGTCCACTGTTTACGAAGCCATTGTTACTTCGAGAAACAGGTACACAATCAATATAATAATAATATTTATATTTAGGTATTTTATTGAGACAAAAAACACATTTTTCACTTTTCGTGTACAATAATACTGCATTACAAATAGGTCGGTACAATAGGTTTATCCCTGTCCCGTAAATTAGGCTAGGCCTGTATTTTAGGGGGCAGTGTCCAGTTATAGGGGGTATGCTATGAATTTTGACCTAGTGACTTTAAAACTATAAACTTTGAAAATAAATAAATAATTATATTATTTAACTTTACCCGTGAGAAAGCCCTGATTCTGTTGTTCACAAACTAAACCAATTGTAAAGGCAATGCATCTTTTGCTTTCCATTTCATTAAGCAAAGGATAGAAGATAGCATCCTTCTTTTTTTCCGGGGTGGAAATTCTCATAGGATGTCCGCCGCCCTGGGGTGGGCGACGGGGTCTGTTAGACTTTTACAGATTAAAACCACCCCGGTGTGTCTTCTATCACGAGCGCGTGTGGAGCCGCGGGAGTCTAAATTCTTCCACGGCCCTACCCTCGTGCTGGCCCAGTCTGTCCGGGCCTCGTCTCCTGCACGGGGTAGTGGGGTGTTAAACTACCTACTAGTGCATCGCTTCTGAGAGGCGCGCCGACACTCGCGCGCGCCTCCTCCTCGGGGTCCAACGAATAGGGGGCGGGAACTTCCCCATGTCCCATGTATGAACTCCACTAATTACTAAACAAATTATAAACGAGAACTTGTCTCTAACAAAATGTACGTTGTAATTACCAAAAAACCGCGTGCGAGTATAGCGCACAAAGAATACCCACTCTATAACCCCAGTCCCCCATTGAAAAGTAGTCCGGCCTGTGTGTGTGACACACAGGCTAGTGAGACAGTCCAGCACATACTACTAGAATGCCCAAGGCACGACCGCGACAGGTACGACCTGGAAGTAAGTACTGGCAAAAAATTAACAGAGTCATCTATAGCCGACCTTATGGCGGACAAACACTCCAGGCCGTACCTGGAGCGGTTTTGCCTCAAGGTTGCAAAAACATGTATAGAAAGAAATAGGACAAGGGCAGCACAACCGAGCACTGTGCCGTCGGCAAGAATCGTTTAGAAATGTTAAATTTAGGAATAAGATAATTGTAATAGAAATAAGAGTAGCATAAGAGACGATTTTTAAAAGATACAAAGATATATAAGAGTCAAAAAGAAAGATGACAATAAAAGAAAAGAAAAGACACAGTGGAAAAAAGAAACCTACGACAGCCAACCCGCAAAAGAACAAGCGGTAAAAAACTAAGCTGGAAAATAACAAAAATAGATAGACAAGGATTCTTGCCATGCAAGAAGGACAGAGACGGCAATTAAAAAAAAAAAAAAAACCCCAGTCCCCCCCCCCCCCTCCTACGGGGAGGGTCAGAAGCCGGGTACGCCCATGACCAAGCGGAGTATGCTCCTACCGTCAGTGCAGAAAACTAATTAAAAGTTGTAGCAGATGCTACACATATTCTATCCCGCTGTGGAGGGTCGGCTATAAATCACACCAGGACCGCGGAAGTCATGGCGTGCGTCGCTGCGACCCTCACCCCTGCAGCGAGGGTTCCTATTAATCGCCGGAAGACATCTGTTGACCATCGTCCATGTCGTGAGAACCATATCGAGTTGTCTAGCACGTGAAGAGTTAGTTGGCGCGCTTTCTACACCAACCAATCACACGCTGCGGCCTGCCTCGATCAACGAATCAAGCACCGAGAACGCTCGCGCCACCCTGAGGATTTCGGCAGCACAGCAAGCCGATTTCTTATTGGTTACCCCACTATTGTTTAGAGATAGTTAGTATTTAAGTGAGCGCATAGCTTGTAAGCATGTCCGAACTTGATTGAATCTTGGAAAATCAAGTGAGTGAATCAAGCTGCAGTAGACGGGCGGAGCCGTAAGTACAGACCTATGTGGTAGATTCCTATTTGCCTTTGGTCCTGCAGCTTTTCATATTACCCTTTACAGAGAAATCTCGTCCAAGCCTACATCCTCGGATGTATCTATAAACGCCCGCAAGTGGTCTAGGGTGGCTATAAAAACGCCGTTCAAGTCACGTCTGACGCCCTTGTCCGATGAAGGCCAGCCCGCGCCGCAGCTGAGCCAGTATGACCTCTGAATTTGTTTCGGACGTTTCTTCTCAGAGTTAGTACTAGGAAACGCCGCGGTCATCAAACCGAACTAAAACAAAAATTCGATCCAACCGTCCCTTGCTGTTCTCTCCAGCGACGCCCTAAGCCGAGGTTCGTACCCCATAGGGGGTGCCCTTAGCGTGTAGTCGCTTAGTTTTTAGTCGCCCTGAAAGGCGACAAATTTTGACAAGGAGGAAAATTTTGGAGGCTTTAAATTAATTTAAGGCAGCCACAGGATAGCCCGGTTAAGTAGTCACGACCTCTCAAGGTCAACTACAAGATGCCATATCAAAAAAAAAAAAAAAAAACGCCTGACGCCACTACCTGTGAGACAAATTTCATTATGGCCCACTTCCTCTCATAGAGAGAAGAGGCCCTGTCCCAACATTGGGAGTTGCTTAGTTATCTTCTATGAAGTGTTATGGGTAGAGAGTTAATTATTGAATGCAAATGAATGTTATATCATTGTTTCAGATTCGGCTGGAGCAAACCATCTTCGATCCTGCACTTTGATACTGAACCTGGAGGTAAGATTTTCTTTGTTACTCAATTGACATTTTCTTGGATTCTTTATTTATTTCTTTTACTTTGGTCCATAGACTCTGCCGATGGTGTGTTGCTCTATACTCTGCTCACAGCACTGAGCACAACAAATAAGTTCGTTAAATGATACAAATTGTCACGACACAGTGTAAGCAGTGCCTTATACTTAGCTATTTGCGCTTCCTGCACTTTTTAGTGCTTGTGAATAATTCTGTGTGCTGTGGTCTGTCTTCTATGAACTAAGAAATCAATTTTATTAATTCCGTAGTGTTTCAGTCATACTTTTCAAGAGTAGGTAAGCTATAAATTAGCATGGAATTAGTATGTACTAGCAGCGACATAATATCATCGTCGGCCTCTTAATTTGGTATTTAAACTTGAATAAGTATATCTTATATATTACTTACATCAATTCTAGATAACTTTTCGGGAAGAAAACGATCATAATTATTTTGAATTATACTCGTAGGTACAGGTTATATTTAAAAAAAATTACCTCCTAGAAAGTGCCGCTCGGGGCGCCCCAGACTACTCGACCCCACTCCATGTAGTCAAAATAATCTTGTGTCCTTTTCTTAATGAGATGGGAAGAAAAATATACCTACACAGAATCTGCAAATTCTTAAATTCCATCTTTTTCCAGTGGGTAGGACGAGACCCTCAACAGCAGACTACTCGGATATAACTCCGATACTAGAAGAAACGGAACCGGAACCATACAACATTTCACAGGCGCAGATTTTCGAACATCTCAACGAACTGTCAAGCGGAGGGCGGGAAACTGTATCTATTACAGCCATCTTGTTTTTATTCTGTGTTGTATTTAGTTTTAGCTGATTTGGTCGCTTATAAATGTTACTATTAATCGATCCAACCACTGGACAACCCGAATATACTTATTTAATATTTTATAACTTCTTTTCCTCAGTGCCTAAAGACTAAAGTCATTAACCAATGTGTGTTGCCGGTGATGGCATATGGATCAGCAACGTGGTCCCTCACTATGGGCCTCATAAGAAAGCTCAAGGTCGCACAGAGAGCTATGGAGAGGGCTATGCCAGGTGTTTCTCTACGTGATCGAATCAGAAATGAGGAGATTCGTAGAAGAATTGCCGACATAGCGCAGCGTATTAGCTCGCTGAAGTGGCAGCTGGCGGGGCACATAGCACGTAGAGCCGATGGCCGATGGGGCAGAAAGGCTCTTGAATGGCGACCACGTACCAGCAAGCGCAGTGTCGGATACCTACCGAATAAGTGGTCGGATGATCAGACCAAAATCGCAAGAAAGCGCTGGATGCAGGCCCCGAAAAACCGTAATTTTGGAAATACTTGGGGGAGGCCCATGTCCAGCAGTGGACTTCATGTGGCTGAGATGATGATGATGAACTTCTTTTAGAACTTGAAATAGTGAGATATAATCTAAAAAAAGTTAACATTTAAGTACAGCATTGATTTTTGTATCAAATTCGATCGCCTAACTAAGCAGATTGATTTGACTCACCTACTGAATTTCGATAAACCGTATTGCGGCATGTTACGAAAATTATCTTGGTCATACCAACCTCCTGGTGGTAGGTATAAACTAGGTAACTATCATCATCTCCCTAGCCCTGTCCCACTATGTTGGGGTCAGTTTCCAATCTAACTGGATACAGATTAATGCCAAAATTTCGCATGCAGTACTGGTATAATATATTATATAAAATTCTGTTTGTTCCTCCCTGAAAATCTAGTTTGAAGAAAGTGACCTGTCAAATATTTATTTCATCATCATCAACTGTTTTTCTCGTCCCACTGCTGGGCACAGGTCTCCTCTCACACAGAGAAGGATTGAGCGTAATCACCACGCTTGCTCAATGAGGGTTGGCGATTTCAGACTTAAAGTTCAAGTTTCCTCGAGACGTTTTCCTTCACCTTGTAATCAGTAACTGGTGTCCAAGATATACTTAGAAAGTACATATAACTTAGAAAAGTTACATTGGTACTTGCCTGACCTGGAATCGAACCCGCACACTCCTACTTGAGGGGCTGGTGTTCTAACCACTAGGCCACCACGACACTTATTAATATATATTTAATCCTTACCATTGGTCGATTTATTCTGGTAAACATCTCATCGTGTTGACATATGAGAAGTGACCTTGAATAAAGCAGTCTTTCCACCTGATTTTTATTTTTTTAGGAGTTTTTGGCTTGTTTGTTTACCTTTGAGCCATTTCTTAATTATTCTTGTTTTCTTTCGTAACTTATCCTAAACTTACCCTTTTTTTTCTAAACTTATCCTAATTTAACCTATCTCCTTTCCTCGTTTCCCGCGTGAGCCGACTAGGAGGGGTATGGGGTAAAGCCATGATGTGGCCACTATGCTACAATATTTCAATGTTCTAAATTATAAATCACGCGCTTTATTTAGTAAACAACACTATAAATAATTTTAAAAGTCCAATGAAAAATGAGCGTGACACCCTTCTTGACTTTCCCGCCAAAAACTCCATTCCACCTGATAGTTAAGAGCTCGACACTATTGATATCTCACTTCACATAAGTTTTAACGTTCAATTTTTTAAAGAACATCACCGTTGGAATGACAAGTTACTTCACACATATTGAGATTTTGGAAAGCTGAGTGTCACGCGCATTTTTCATTGGACTTTTAAAATTATTTATAGTGTCGTTTACTAAATAAAAGCGCGTGATTTGTGTAGTAAAAAGTGCATTCAGTAAATAATCCGTAAAGAACATTGCAACATCAGTGTAGTGGCCGCATCATGACTTTGCCTCAAACCTCCCTCATAGACGGTTCATGCGGCCGTCTTTTTCAACTGTCATTTCTATAATTTGTTACACGTGTTATTGGCAAAATTGTGGTATCTATTCCACAGAGGCCATTGATCAATTGTCGAGGTTGAATCTCACCTTGAAAAAAGAAGATAAGATTTTGCGGAATAAACGCTGATATTCTTGACAAAAAAACTTAGTTGTAATAATAAAGACACTCATTGGTAGACAACTATAAATTATTTATTTAATTTGTGAATAGGTAGGAATATTTTGAAATAACTTCTAAGTACTGTAAATGTTAACAAGAATCAAATATTTTAAGTGTTGTGTTTTGACAAGGAATTATTTTACCTTTATTTACATTCTGACAGCATTCCTTTATTCAACTGTAAATAATAGTTTAAAGAATTGATAAATAAACTTATCTTTTTTAAGTACAAACTCGTGTTTGATTTCGGCAGTCTGTCAGATTTATTTATTGATTTTCAACTTTATCAATAAAGCGTTAAGGCACAGGTTATAACTAATAATATAGCTTACATTTTGACACTCGCAATATTCATTGAGTTAAGTTATTGAGCAGACAAATTTTCAGAACCTATGAAGCAATGTATAAGAAATATCCATCAAAATAATATTTGATTACAATATTATGTACAGCCCCTAATCGGCGAACACATTTTTGTCAAACCATTGCGACTAATTGGGATCAGTTGGTATCGTTCAAGCCGCCCATTGGTTCGTTCGGTCCAAACGATCCCAACTAGTCGTAATCATTTGACAAAAATGTATTCGCCGATTAGGGGGCTGGTCTCCCAAAGTGATAATGCACATAGAAAATCTTCGTCACTGTTCGGCAACGATTGTATTCCCCGAGCGTTCGAAGAAGATATGTATATAGAGTGGTTAAGTGCATAAAAGTGGTTAAGTGCACCACTCTATATACATATCTTGTTCCGAACGCTCGGGGAATACGACCGTTGCCGAAGAGTGACGAAGATTTCTATGTGCATTATCACTTTGGGAGACCTGTACCTACTTATTCAAAATTCGCCACAGGATTCAAAATGATTCAGCTTGCGATTTATGGCGTGGACGGGTTTTTTACATAAAGGACACGGGTTCCTATAAAGACAAGTCGGCTTATCCCCATATCAACCATTGTACTCACACAAAGAAACAGTTACAACTTTGTGACTGTTTCTTACCGTAGGTCGGCCTGTAGAGATCTGTACTGAAAATCCGCTGTTTCATCTATGCAGCTGAACACAACTGGGGACCATCAAGCTGGACGTCGGCCTCTCCACAACATGCTGTCCGCCTCCAGTCTACCCTAGCGAGATTCTGAACGTCGTCTGTCCATCTATATGTCGGCCAAATTCGATAAAGAATAGAGGTAAACAAACCGTTGCTAGACAACGAATAATTTACGACTAAAAGCCTTTTCTAGATAATTTTCATAAAAGTAATAATTCTACTTCCTACTAATGTAAGCAGTTTATTTCTTTAGATATTTATGATTTTCATAGAACACTTAACCGATTTGAATGAAATATGACACACATGTCAGCATAATTTCCTAATTGGTTAAATTTTTTGATACATATATTACACTTAGTCCATACTTGAAAGTGTTACAATGCATGTATTATGCAGTTGATTTGAAAGTAATTAAAATACGCAAAATTGTATTGGCAAATACCTCAACTTTATTCATTGGTTGAATTCCACAAAATGTGTTTAATACCTGGATTTCATCCATCTTTCTTTTTTTTTGTAGGGCTATCACGTAAAATTAATGTCGACTTTTTAATGTTTTTTCGTAATACAAAGTTATTATGCATGTTATTTTAGTGATTCTAATGAAATATGCTGCAATAGGAATGGTTAATAAATAGAAGTCGATAATCATGTAAATAACAGGAGATTTGTAAAACGTGAGTCGTGATAACCCTAAATTGGTTTGCTTACCTCTATTCTTTATGGAGCTTGGCAAGAATATAGCTGGGATGCGTCCAACGGTACGCTTACGCGGTCTTCACTCCCGGACAATTCTGCTCCACCGTATACACGGCCAACCCAATGCGTCTTCAGTTTGCTTACAGCCGGCATGGCATGGCACGGCAGGTTGTGTTGCGGTACCCTGCGCAACTACCGGAGTTTGAACCTTATTTAACTTACCTTAGCAATCATAATTTCTTGACACGAGATTCATTATTTCACGGGACGCATTTTTTTTTTGCAATCAATAGCTTGACCGCTGCGCTAACCGTGCAATGACCGTATCGTTAAAATGAATTCTAAACTTATTGAAAAAGATTCAACATAACGCAATTAGTAACATCTTTTCCATGCCATGCCGGCAGGGCCGGTTCACTCCGGTTCTGTTTTATTCGCATATGTCATTAGGGTGCAGGGTTGAAAAATAAGAAACGCACGTATGTACGATTAGGTATTTATTTCATATTTTTCAATACATTTATCTTCATTTTTAAACAACCATATCAGGCCGTGCTTATGCACGAGCCTTCCTTTACACATAACTTTGGTTTTTAATCAAATTTGATACCAATACGCTTAGAGACACTAAACACTGATACTCTTTAATTATTCTTAAAATGTACTACAGTAAATATTTTTAAGTCTCTTCATATATCTAAGTAGTATGATTGATTTGTATCAAACTCATTTGATGTTTTATTTACGTTAAAAAACAGTTAAAATACATTATTTTTATTATAATTAAACATTGAGTACATTTACTTATTTTGATACAGTATTAAATTTTCGCTTTTTAGTACGGAGTAACAAATTTATTACGAAAAAGGTTATGGTCTTCGCTGTATAGAGGTGTTACACTGATTGTACCCGTATTTTATTATAACCTGCCTTTATTGTAAGTAAGACTTCGATCCAGACGCATTCGCAATTGCGATCGAATAATCGCAAACGCAAATCGAAATATAAAATCTTTTGTAATTTTCGTAAGTGAGCCCTCGTATCTTACAAAAACTTTCAAGATTTTATATTTTATTACCTTTCAAATAATATTGTGTTAAAAAGTGCTTTTGAATTTGATTTTGAGTGACACACCTCGTAAACAGATAACCAGAACCATTTTCGCGAATATTTACTTATTTATCAATATACAAAAACATTTTGGTCGTTTTATTTTTTCGAATTCAACATAAAATAATATTTATATGAGAATGATTTTGGAAAAAATACTGATCCATAGACTAGTCAACATTAGCTTTGTACGGTGAGAAAATGTGTTTGCGTGAATTTATAAAAAACTTTTTTTTTCTTTTTTTTTTTACTTAAAACTATACTGTAAACGTACATAATTATTTGAAACATTGATATTATATTTAATTTCAACCAGATTAATGTCAACTATATTTTAACACTAATAATAAATATATGACGTTTTGTTTCAATGACATTACGAATATTAAAATTTACAATACACATTAATTTTTATGTAGTAATATGTAATAATAGAAAAAATTACAACTTTGAAAAAAAAAAATGCCGCTGTCTAGGTAACAATACTACCCGTATTTTCAAATAATTCTAATTTAAAAAGAATGCGTAATCTATAGTACAAATATTTAAAAAATCTAGCCTAAATTTAAATATTTTATTAAGAAAAACCACAAATTTTAAATTAAAATTTAAATACGAAATATTTTAAAATTGAACTGAGATTAACTTTTAAACTTTATTTAAACTTAGGCTAGACGAGTAAAGAAGCTTTAAAATGTTAAATTTGTAACAATAAATGGGATATGTTAACATTTTGTATATCATATACTTTGTTATGAATACATCAATTAATAGAAATAGCATCTGTATTATATTCTCGACTAACTCATCGCGACAACAAATTCAACGTTTTTTAACACTTTCAAAAACAAATGCTAAGCCGTGGAAGACAGAAATTGTAAATAAAAAACAGATAATGCAGCAAACATACACATTATGGCACAATATAACATTTTATATAATAGTGTTGGGCGTTAAAAATAAAATTAAAAAGCTAAATGTGGCCCAACACTATGTTTAACATCAAAGACCATGACGAATTGATGAGCCCAATTCGATGCGATACTTCGCTAAAACACCGAACAAGTCTTACAGTGGCAACACCACACACAGCAACACTATAACTTTGACACTGGGTATAAAAAAGCGAAAGAAAAAACGTTGCCACTCCAAAAAATGTTTAATGTGGTAAGCACATCAACATTGTCACTTCACTAAGCTTTCAGTGTTGCTATCATGGAAAAATGTCTTGCAACACTGGCCTCTCTGGCTTTATTAAACCACATTCCTTGTCTTATATAACAAAAGAATTAATACTATAAAGGTGTTAGCGTCGTGTGTTGTCAGATCTAAAAATACGTACATCTATTGGAAAAAAAATCACTTCCGTTTTTATTTCTTGCATGTTTTTTTTGTGCATGTATATTACACTATAATGGAATTCTATTGGCCAAAATGGCGTTTTCTAACAAAATATTATTATGACGTTTTGTGCAAAACTATAGAGATATAACTTCAATTGCACTGACGGGTTCACATTATTTCAATAAACGATTTGTTTATGAGTTTATCGCACGCGGTATGCGTTTTAGTTTGAACGGTTATTCGATTCATTGATCTGATGCATTTATCTCATGATAATTTGTAAGTTGTTACTGGTTGGTGAGACAATGTTGTGATATATTTCCATTTAGTTGGTATGCACATGTGGGTAGTATAGTGCACCCTCTCCCCAGTGGTTGTGGCCTGCCCCCAGTGGTTGTGGCCTGCCCCCAGTGGTTGTGGCCTGCCCCCAGTGGTTGTGGCCTGCCCCCAGTGGTCGTGGCTAGGCGTGGGCGGGCGCGTGCAGCCCCCCGGCGCCGGGCGCGAGGCGCGCGGCTCGATGCAGCCCGCGCAGCAGCGGGTAGCACCACAGACACGGCACCAGCAGGCTCAGCAGGCTCACGCCCATCCAGCTGCCGCATAACCAGACATGCAATTTATGTCAAAAACAGCCTTTACCATAGGTAGGGGCAGGGGGACACAGCTGCCCCCCCTCCCCCGGAAATCTCGCAGAACATGTATGAAATAAATAAATTGTTGTATTTCTCAGCTTTGTACATAATTTTTTACTTGTACTTGTACTTAATTCTAAATAACACTGGTGTATAATTTGCCTGAACTAGGTAGAACCTGTGCGTGAATTAACTCTCCTAATTACTAAAGAAAGTATAAACAGGGACTTAAATCTCACCTACATTATGTTTCAGTCCATATGTATCAATGTAATTGCAAAACGTCAGGATTAAAATGATCTAGTATTATAACGCTTTATCATCAAACCGACCTTTTATTAACATAAAAAAAACTATTTTTTTTTTAACATAATTCTCATTTTTTACAAACTGTACCGTCCGAATGACGTCACAGAGCGAGGTGCACAGTTAACTGGCGCGAGTAAACATACTATTCGATGCTAAAGTCAACGAGCTAAAAGCCCGCCAACCCGTAGCCATTCAATACCATTCATCATCATTTCAACCGAAGGACGTCCACTGCTGGGCATAGGCCTCCCCTAAGGATCTACACAACTACCAGCCCTGTGGTTTACCTTGTCGGGAGCCTACGCACGCTGCGTCTTCCAGTGCGTGGTCGCCACTCAAGAACCGGTCGGCCCCATTGGGCATCCATCGGAAAACTTGCCCGGCTCACTGCCACTTAAGTGTAGCAATTCTTGGGCTATGTCTCATCATGAAGTGAAACCCCAAGCTTAGCCTTCTCCATTGCCATGAGTGACCTTGAGCTTTCTTATAAAGCCCAGTGTTAGGGACCACGTCTGGGTTCCTTAAGTTATCACAGGCAACACACACACTGCTCGAAGACTTTTATGCACTGCCGTTTTTGGGACGAGAAGATTCTACGTAGCTTCCCGAAAGTAGCCCAGCCGAGTTGGATTCGACGATTGACCTCTTTCTCGAAGTTAGAATACCATTATCTACGTGAATGGAATGCTTACGTACCCTCAGTGCGCACGAGCATTCTCAGCGAAACTTGGCTATTACAATATGTAAAGAAAACCCAGTCCGACCCATAAGGATAATAAAGGTTAGGTAAACACATTACCAAATAAAATATGAAATTTTATATTTTATTTGTAACAATACTAATGTATTTTGAAATAATGTTTTTTTCCGCGAATTAATTCCAACTTCACCAAAGTTTGGTATTTTTTTTTTAAAGTGACAACACCATTATCGACGGTATTATTATGAGCGATGCGACCGTGTGCCCGGCCCCTTCGCCAACGCATGTATTGCCTACCGCACATGTATTAAGTTTAGGGGACTTTTTTTTTTAATTTTTGCCCGGCTTTGTAGACATTAATACCTTCACGGACAGGACAGGATTTGATTTTCTTTACATATTCTATATAAGTCACCTTCACGCTCATAGTCGACGACCTGACTAGGAGTTAAGGTAGTCGCCATGACCGAAATCGGTCGGAAAATTCATCATCATGACATACATAACCATCCCAGTGTTCTTGAAGCCGGGATATAGACTCCATTGTGAGATAAAGTGGTCCAGGCAATGTGTATTGATAGATGTTCCATACCTTCTGTTCGTCCTGGGAGAGGCCAAACCTACGATGTTTTCCTTCACTGTTTTAGCCAACAACATGATTAAAATAAATTAATATACTCTTTGAAAAAACACCTAGAGAGAATGAAATGGACATGTTGTGAAATGGACACTGACTGATGTCTTAGAATTTCTGCACGAAAATATAAAAGGCAATTAATGGCTACTGCGAGCGTCATTCATCGACATAAAACTAATGGGCATGCCTGAAAGATGAGAATTGTGGCAGTCCGAAAGAAACAGAGGAAGCGATGTTTCGTCAGGAATGAGGAGATCCGCAGAAGAACGAGAGTAGCCGACATAGCCCGAAGAATTGCAATACTAAAGCCCGGTTTCCACTGCGAAAGGGTAATGTGCGGAAAATGGTTAGGCGGAACGGACTCCTTTTTAATGAAATAGGTTAGCGTTTCCACCAACGAAGAGTTGGTCATTTGATTTCCACTCTAGAACTGAGCGAGCTCATTTCTACTCTTTCTACACCCTCGGCTATTTCCGTCCGACTATTTGTTGGTGGAAATACAAGTATGCAGTTTGCGTTTGCGAGTTTAACGAAGTCATTAATGGGTCCGTTCCGCTCGCCGTGGAAACCGGGCTTGAAGTGGCAGTGGGCTGGACACATTGCCCGTAGGACCGATGCCCGATGGGGCCAACAGGTTCTCGAGTGGCGACCACGCACCGGAAGACGTAGCGTAGCCCCCGACAAGGTGGACCGACGACCTGGTAAAGGTCGTGGGAAACCGCTGGATGCGGGAAGCGCAGGACCGGTCGTCGTAGAGAGCCTTGGGGAGGCCTATGTCCAGCAGTGGACGTCTTTCGGATGAAATGATGATGATGATGTTTCGTCTATCTTTATCTCCCTCAAAATCATCAGTCACCTATGAGTAAAGAGATAGTGCTAGATCGAAAGCATAAATAAAATAAAAATAAATAAATAAATATATACGGACAAATCACACAGATTGAGCTAGCCCCAAAGTAAGTTCGAGACTTGTGTTATGGGATACTAACTCAACGATACTATATTTATAATAAATACATATATAGATAAACATCCAAGACCCAGGCCAATCAGGAAAAGATCGTTTTCCATTATGACCTGGCCGGGGATCGAACCCGGGGCCTCCACGTCGCAGGCAGGCGTGTTGACCGCTGCGCCACGCTCTCTGTTTTTTCAAACCAAAAAAATACTGCAGATTATACAAGTAGTGTCCATCAGTATATCGACGCTGTAAAACGATTTTTTCGTATCTCGAAAAAAGGAATTTTTTATTGCATAAGTAATTGAATTCAGAAAAAAAGTTTAGAAAAAGTCAACGTCGTATCCTAAAAAGAAACATCGTAGGAATACGCTGATCAGACCGTCGGATATTTTTTTCTGAATTCAATTATGCAATAAATGTCTTTGTTCGATATACAACAAAATTGCTTTCCAGCGTCGATATGTCTATGGCATCATTATTGTGGGTTTGTCTATGTTCATCAGTGTTGCCAATAACCAAACGACAAGAATATTTTCGTGCAAAAATCTAAGACATCAGTTAGTGTCTGCGTCCATTTAATTGCGTATTCCCCCTACATTTTGACTGTGGTTGTCACTAACATGAGATATTCTTCTATAACTCGCGCGAGTTAACTGTGCACCTCGCTCTGTGACGTCATTCGAACGATACCGTTTGAAAAAATGAGAATTGTTAATTATTTTTTTTATATATTTTTTAATAATAGGTTGTTTTGATGATAAAGCGTCATAATAATAGATCGTTTTACTCATAACGTTTTGCACCTAAATAAATACATATGGACTGAAATATACCCCCTTATTCATAAAAGCTGCTTAAAGTTAACTAGTGATTAGCGATTCTCTAAACATACATTTTTGACCTTTTAACATTATTTAACTTTAATCATCGCTTATGGATAAACCCCTTAACCACTATGGTGTTTATTTATAAAGGATGATTTAAGTTAAGTGACGTTAAAAGGTCAAAATGTATGGTGAAAGAATCGCTAATCACTAGTTAACTTTAAACAGCGTTTATGAATAAGGCGAATAATGTTGGTGCAACCAACATGCTACCCTAACGCGTCGTAAATGTAAAAAACAAAAAAAAACCGTAATGAAAAATAAATAAAGCAAAAACTCCACAGAAACAGTAATAACAACAGGGGATTTAAACTGTATTTAGACAATTGTAACATAGATGCTATCGCTACTCATCGCTTACGACAAAGAGTCGCGTCGCGCGGGGAAGTGGGAGAGGGGTCGCATTCCAACGAGGTGCACAGTTAACTCGCGCGAGTTGTAGTATCAGTGAATAAATGAATAAAAGCATACCGTTTAGCGCAGGCTTCGTCAGGCGGAGCACACGCACACGGGTGGAGCGCGAAGTCGCCCTCCGCGTCAGACATACAGTGGTACAGCATACACTGGAAGTATCACAAGTTATACGTAAATTTTACATTTATACGACATGTAATGTAATTAAAGCACACCCTCAAACACCCCAATTAGAATATTATGGGATAATCATAATACATACTGGAGATGCAACGGATATCCGGTAACTATCCGGCCGTCCTAATACTATCCGGCCGAATACCGGATATCTAATATTTGGCCGGATGTCTATCCGGCCGAATAAATAGAACAAACTGGATAAATGAAACATATATTTTGGGTAATTATTTGCTTTATTTAGTTAGTATCATTTTAATATAATTAGTTTAAGTTTTATATTTTTAATCACACAATAGTAAATTAATGTGATACAAAGAAAATGAATGAATTAGTACTCATACTGCACTAAGTGCAAATTATGGTGAGTGACTACTATTTTCTCTGCATTGGGAGGTCGCAGGCAATTGCGTTTCTCTTCATAAAAAAGGCCAGCTTCAGAAAAAAAAAGTCTTTCGCTATACACACTGCTACAAGGTGCAGAAAGGTAGATTTGAGTAAACTGTGTTAAATTTTGGTATTGCTTGGCGTTAGCTGCCCACCAGGAATAAGGGTCGCAATTGCGATCAATTAGCACTGACTAGAGATAAAAATCCAGCTCACAGGTTATCGCCGCCTGCGCAAACAACTAAGTTGCCGGATATCCGGCTATCCGGCCACACGGTCGGCCGGATATCTCCGGATATCTGAGAATCAGCACTTTTTTAACGTCAATATTACATAAAACAGTCCCCTGAAACCATCGACACTTCCTAGTGCTTTCGCTGGGAAGAAGAAGTGGCGGAAGAAACTCCCCAGTAGCACAGCTGTCTGTTCATTAAAAAAAAAACACATGACTTTATACATTACTACGTATAGTGATGAACACGATAAAATACAACAACAATGAAATTATTTACCATATGCCAGCTACCACGCCAAAATACCAGCAAAGCAAAACAATATATATACAGTATGTTAAGAAAACCCTGTCTGACCCATAAGGATAATAAAGGTTAGCTAAACAAATGACCAAATAAAATATAAAATTTTACGTAATCATCATAGTAACAATATTAATGAATATTGAAATAATCTTTTTTTTCGCGAATTAACTCAAACTTCCTCAAAATTAGGTCAAATTTTAAAATGTGACATCACCATTTTCGGCGGTAAAATCGTTGGATTCTTTATTGGATATTAATGCATAAATTTACGCTCGCGCGGCGAGCTTTTCGGCGTCCTCAAAGAAGAAACTAGGGATGTACTATTTTTTGCGCAATAACGTTTTTTTTATCGCTATTAATCGAAACTTTTACCAGCCTAATAGGCGAACACATTTTTGTGAAATGATTGTGACTAGTTGGGATCGTTTGGACCGCAGTTGGTATAATTTTAGTGTAAAACAATGCTGGTTGAATGATTTATTGTAAAAACAGATTACCTAATGGTAAATGATTTCTCGGTGGTAGGCCATAACATCGGCCGCCGGCAGAAGTTACCACTCACCAGACAAAGCCTTGCCGCCAAGCGATTTGTCGTGTTCCAGCATGATGTCTGGTGAAGCCGTACGGAGGACGGGTCTGAGCAGTTGTGTTGCGATGTGTGCCGGGTACGATGCGCCTAATGTTGTTGTGTTGGGAGTTTGGTCGTGGAGGGTCTTCACATCAATCTCCCTTTGACGCAGCATCGTTGGTCGTGTTGTTGGGTTTAACATTGCATCACCTCGCTCAACTGCCGTCTTCCTTCCTATTCGCTCAGTTTTTCTGAGTTAATAGGCTCTTAATAAACTAGCGCGCTTTACCATCAATGATCGCATCACTGCTTACCATCAGGCGGGATTGCGGTCAAGCGTTAGTTTATAATAATTAAAAAAAAAAAATGGTGAAAGTACTTTCATTTCATATCGATAAATTACTAATAACAATATTATTACACAAGTACCTATTAGTAAACAGAAAGGAGTATGTCTTATGAAATACTCTTTTAGTAAAGTATTATAAGTAATGTAAAGCATTTTAACGGTCAATATCAACGACATTTGGACAGAAACTGTAATTAAAACTTCGGCATATTATTGAGTTTTGTGAAATATTGAATCCATGCGAGTTACGAGTAAATTTTATCGATATCGATCCATCAATATTTTGAATACTTACACATCCCTACTCAAAGAATACCGCCACCTGTGTACCTATTATTTTTATGAAATAAAAATCATTTAACTTGGAATTATTATCAGTTTCGCGTAAATATTGCTTCCGTATAGACGTTTGGTGTATTGTGTGATTAATTCGTTTTTTAACGTAGGTAATTTAAAATGCTGATGTGTCTGGATGTGAGTGAAGCTCCTAGAGATTATGAGTTCCTTTTTATACCTCGGTCCCGTGTGATTGTGCGTTATAACGTCTGTACAATCGCGACTACGTAACGCGCAGTGTTATTGAAGCTCATGGTGTGGTCGCTGGTGCAGGGAAACCACGCATCCACGATCCGGATATTGAAAAACAGGTGCTCGAATTATTCAATGAGGACCTGTGACACGAGAGCTAGGCACTAACCATATGCAAGTGTGGAAGGTCATGCATGAGGTCAAGTGAGTTCATGACCTATCGGCACCGCTACGGTTAAGCGGGTGACCGCGTGACCTGCCTCGTCGCCCGCGCCGCTCTGTGTTGCCATGTAAGCTACCTGTTTTTGCGAAATAATATTTATTTTTTTAAGGGGGTCTTTTTTTTAGGTTTAGCCAGGTTTTGTATGCATTAGTAGAATCAGTTATCGATACCTATCAACACCTTCACGGGTCGGACAGGGTTTTCTTTACATACTGTATATATATTAAAATGAAAATGTAAGTAACTAAAAACTTATTACTTCAATAAAAGCCCCCGGCACAAAGGGCGTGACAGCTTACGTATTGTAAAAAAAGTGAATTATATGAACTCATATAACGTGTCTGTAAGCTAATTCCGGAGAAAGAACACAAACATTGTCCTGAGTTAATCAGAGCGACCAGCTATTCTTATCATTTAAATAATCACTTACGGAATAATATGCCTTTGAACAAAGCTTGGATTTGATTTGTGCTTTAAATGCATTGTAAGGCAAGTCTAGCAAAGCAGAGGGTATCTTGTTATAAAAAGTTATACCAAGCCCAACAAAAGAGTTATGAACCTTTTGAAGTCCGTGAAAAGGGGCTCGCAGTTTGTCCTTGTTTTTACTACAACTATTGGTTTTTACAACTAAATATGAGTAGTCCCTTCGATGTCGTTATAACAGATTTTGACTGTATATGCATTGTTATTTACTAAATTAGATATCCACTCAAGCGTCCCGGCCAACAAAGTTGCCTAAAATTTTTTGGCGTTAAGCGTTCAGGCAACCATGGTGGCCTCGCCGTCGTGTACACTTTAAACGAGTTTTTACATAAGATATGTATCAAAGAGCTTCATGAACTTTTTACTAGATGGTTCTGTATTAAAAAACGATTCTCTGATGTATAAAACAGTGCCCCAACTGACACATTATACCAATTCTTGGAGAATGAAGACCTTAACGTTCTTGGAAAAAGGTTTTCTGTCTTTATTTTGTGACGAATGATTAAATTTGTATAAATACAAGTAAAACTGTGATTATAGAAGCAGCAACAAACAACAGGGTTTATATGATAAAAATTACTTAAGTGTTAATTAATTTTGGAAAAAAACAATATCCTATTTTAAAAATGATATAAGCCGATTCAGTAAATGATTATTAACAAGCTAATTTCAGGAAGTCCGTTAATTAATTACTATACGTAAAGAAAACCCTATCCGATCCGTGAAGGTATTGTTAGGTATCGATAACTGATTCTACTAATGCCTACAAATCCTGGCTAAACTTTAAAAAAAATACTCCCTAAAAAAATTAATATTATTTCGCAAAAGGAGATAACTGACATGGCAATAAACAAAATACCGCCAATATTGTACATCATTCGTACAAGGTACCTACCTACCACTAATACCTACAAAAATGGTGTTGTCACTTTTTTTTAATCACCAAATTTTGGGGAAATTGGGAGTTAATTGGCGGAAAAATAAAAAGATTATTTAAAAATTCATTAGTATTGTTACTATTATGATTATGTAAAGTTTTAAATTTTATTTGATTAAGTATTTGATTACCTAACGGGGCGCAACTAATAAATATTAATTTACCTGAGCACACTTGATACAGGACACACAGTCAATACAGGAGCGGAAGCAATCGGGCGCGAACTCACACGCGCCCGCGCGATTCGCACTCTCCAAGTACCACTCGTGGCAGTGTCTGGAAATAAACGACAATTACATTAGCATTGTGATTCTGTATCCATTTTAGTCATCATCATCTCAGCGTTAACCCAGTCGCATCCGAAGCTTTTCAGCTTTGGAGTCTGGGGTCCGCTTTACCAGTCTAACTGCTGATTTTAGCCTATTTTCCCGTCTGACGTCCACAACCCGAAGGCGATATCGAAAACATTGCACTTAGACCAATTGTTGGGCGGCTCCAAAAACCCGTAACGACGGCCTTTAGATGTTCGTATGGCAACCGGGACCAACGGCTTAACGTGACCAGACCAGTGCAAATATTCATATTCATGCATACAAATATTTGCACTGAATGGGGATCGAACTCGCGGTCGCCTTCGCTACCGCTACGCCACGGAGGCTGTCGCCATAGCTGTATTTAAGGTGTTGTGCTTAAACTTTGTACTCGTTATTTTACAAAATCGCAATCGAAAGTTGCCAGTTGTTGATATGGTGTTCGTGAAACATTCACTCGCTGGAACAGAGACCCCTCTCCCGCTTCCCCGCGCGACGCCCCGCATTCGCCGTAAGCGATGAGTAGCGATAGCATCTTTGTTACAATTGTCTAAATATAGTTTAAACCCCATGTTGTTATTACAGTTTCTGTGGAGTTTTTGCTTAGTAAGTCTTTTTTAAGTTTGTTTTTGTTTTTTTTTTACATTTTCGAAGCGTTAGTGAAGCCTGTTGGTTGCACCAACATTATATTTTCGTTCATATGTTTCAATTGAATCGCAAAACATGATGAGTGAAATGACCTAGTATAATGATGCTTTATCATCAAAACGACCTTTAATTAAGATAAACAATTTTTTTTCCAAACGTTACCGTCCGAATGACGTCACAAAGCAAGGTGCGCAGTTAAGTTGCGCGAGTTATATGGGGCCCGTCCTAGCAGACGAGGGCATGACTATACTTTTAAAATGTTAGCATCATCGTTAGACGTTTTGGCAACTATATTTTACGCACCTGCATTTGAGCCTCGCCTGGAAGGTTTCGGCTGGCTTCTTATCCGGTAGCGCCGGAGGACCACTGCTGTACCCGCCCTTCTTTATCGACCCTGGAAACAACATCGTCGTTACTATTATCTATACTAATATAAAATATGTAAAGAAAACCCTGTCCGACCCAAAAGGATAAAGGTTAGGTGTGCACATGACCAAATAAAATGTGAAGTTTTACATAATCATCATAGTAAGAATACTAACGAATTTTGAAATAATCTTTTTTTACCTCGAATTAATTACAACTTCCAAAAATTTGTAATCTCAGGAACTACTGGTCCGATTTGGAAAAGTCTTTTTGTTGGATAGCCCATTAATCCAGGAAGGCTTTAGGCTATATAACATCACGCTGCGACCAATAGGTTCGGAGCATAACTAACTCCACGCGAACGAAGTCGCTGGCAGCCGTTAGTATTGAATATAGCTGAGTTTGTTTGTTTGAACGCGCTAATCTCAGGAACTACTGGTCCGATATGAAAAATTCTTTTTGCGTTGGATAGCTCAATAATCTAGGAAGGCTTTAGGCTATATAACATCACGCTGCGACCAATAGGAGTAGAGCTTATAAAAAAACATACAGAAACCTACGCGTGTCAAACCGCGTGGCGCAGCTAGTTTGAAATATATTATTATTATGCCTTCAATGGTTAAACGAGTTTTATGGACATTCTCTACGGTTTTTTTTATATAATTATAAACTAGTGCTTGACCGCAATTCCGCCTGATGGTAAGCAGTGATGCAATCGATGATGGTAAAGCGCGCTAGTTTATTAAGAGCCTATTCATTCAGAAAAACTGAGCGAATAGGAAGGAAGACGGCAGTTGAGCGAGGTGATGCAATGTTAAACCCAACAACACGACCAACGATGCTGCGCCAGAGGGAGACTGATCTGGAGACCCTCCACGATCACACTCCCGACACAACAACATTTGGCGTATCATACCCGGCACACATCGCAACACAACTGCTCAGATCCGTCCTCCGTACGGCTTCACCAGACATCATGCCGGAACACAACGAATCGCTTGGCGGCAAGACTGTCTGGCGGGTGGTAACTTCTGCCGGCAGCCGCTTCTGTCGTTGATCGTGTTCTTGAGTTTCACATTGCATCACCTCGCTCAACTGCCGTCTACCTTCCTATTCACTAAGTTTTTTTTAGTGAATAGGCTAAATAAACTAGCGCGCTTTACCATCAACGATTACATCACTGCTTACCATCAAGCAGGATTGCGGTCAAGCACTAGTTTATAATTATTAAAAAAAAAAAACAGACAGACAGGAGTCTTAGTAATAGCATCCCGTTTTTAACTTTTTTTTAGGTGTACAATGTACACATACATACTACAAAGGAAATTCTTCATATGAGAAGTTTCTTAATAGGATAGATGAGTTATCTTATTCTTTATAGTTATTTTAGATTAAATATATAGGGTATATGGTGCGTTGTCTTTGACCCGGGTTATGACATCAGGAAATAGTTATTTATGCCACTGTCAAGCAATGATAGCTATTGTAATAAAAGTGATAGTTTGTGCCACGAAGCGAAGGAGTGGCACAATAGATCACCACGAGTATTACAATAGCTGATTGCGACAGTGGCATTCAATACTTTTTCTGCGACCATTTGGTAATGTCTCTTATCATTTATGTTGATTTATTGATGTCATAGCCATAAAAAAGACAATTTCATTGTAGTACGGTTTACCCGTGTGAAAATGGTCATTGTAACACGACTTGGCAAGAATGAGTACTATTGAAATATGACTTATGATTATGTATTAAGCAAATTGCTAAATGGTCGTAGAAAAACATTTTTTAACTTCTTCATGTTTGAGTATCATTCATCATCATTATCAACCTTTTTATTGTCCCACTGCTGGGCATAGGTCTCCTCTCATATAGAGAAGGATTGAGCGTAATCCCCACGCTTGCTCAATGCGGGTTGGCGATTTCAGACTTAAAGTCCAGGTTTCCTCAAGATGTTTTCCTTCACCTTCAGTCATTGGTGTCCAAGATATACTTAGAAAGTACATATAACTTTAGAAAAGTTACATTTTTACTTGCCTGACCTGGAATCGAACCCGCGCACTCATACTTGAGAGGCTGGTGTTTAAACGATAGGCCACCATGACTATACTTATGTTTCAGTATATATTATATTTTTGTCTATCTTAACCGACTTTAAAAATGAGGAGGGTAATTTGATGTTTGTTCGCGGATAACTTCGTCGTTTATGAACCGATTATTATTATAGAGTTATTATTGAAATGTGCGTTTCGTTTGTGCGGAATTAGCAATTTCTCTTTCTTACCAGAATCTCGTTTGAGCAGTGGTGGCTTGGTGTTGGGCGAAGACTTCTCCGAGCTGATGACTCCGCCCGCGCTCACCTGAGGGTACGTATACTCGTGCACCTGGAACAATATGTAATTTATATGATTAATGTCATTAAGAAAACCATGCAGAATTTTGTTGGCATAAATAAAAGTTATTATTGTAGTCTATGCTTGGAAGTTTCCATTATTGTCTCTGCTTGATGTAATTCTGTAACCATCTCAATGTGAAAACTTTGGTAAAGGTTTTATTGCCGAAGCAGACATTTTTTATTTGTTTCCAGTAGGCCTAGTATGAGTTTTCAATACGAAACTCGTTCGATCGTATCGAGCGCGTTTGGCGCTCTCATTGGTTGAGAGTTCTTACGACCTTGAAGCGGGCCAATCGCTGAGTCAAACGCGCTCGATACGATCGAACGAGTTTCGTAATGAAAACTCATACTAGGCCTACAGATATTAGTTAGTAAATAGTTTTAGTTGAGTTAGGACATCCTTTTAGTCCAGATAATGGGGTCCTACTGTAATTATAGCTAACTCTAAGCTCAATTGGCTTGTATCCTAAAAAATAATTTATTGTCCATCAGATAGATTTCTAAAAAATATTGAACACGTATTTTTTATTTTTTCTTTTATTCAAATACTTAGGAAGATATATTGATTTGAAATATCGCATGACGTCACGCCGTCGTACAAAATATACCATGGCGTGACGTAATTAGCCCCCACTCCGTAACTTTAATACGCTATATCTCAGTAATTTTTGGTAATTTCGACAAAATAAAAAATACGGGTCTTCATTTTTTTATTATCTATAAGACGGACTAATTATTTTTTTGATTTTCATACCTTGGATACATCCCTATTCACCCAATTTTTAACAGTTTTTACCCATATTTTTATTGAAGTCTTGTGTTTAAAACTATGTTCCACATCATATTGACGGTTGGACGCCTTTATCTTAAAAATGACGTGTAATGTTGAGTTTTACGAGTATTTAAGTGAAACTCACCGCAGACAAATGTACGTAAGGACAACGATCAGGATCTGATTCATCCACGTGCAGCTTGTCGTCGTACTGAGCCTCGTACTGCTTCAACGAATCTGTAATGAGAACATTAAGTTAATAAGTTACGTGCGAAGCAGAAAATAATGCGATAGTGTCTTGCACGGGACCAGTGATAAAGGTCATCTGGATCATCATTATCAACCTTTTTATCGTCCCACTGCTGAGCACAAGTCTCCTCTCAGAAGGATTGAGCGTAATCACCACGCTTTCTCAATGCGGGTTGGCGATTTCAGACTTAAAGTCCAGGTTTCCTCAAGATGTTTTCCTTCACCTTCAGTCATTGGTGTCCAAGATATCCTTAGGAAGTACATATAACTTTAGAAAAGTTACATTAGTACTTGCCTGACCTGGAATCGAAACCGCGCACTCGTACTTGAGAGGCTGGTGTTTTAACCACTAGGCCACCACGATCTGGATCGTTTATGAATAAACACCTTTGTGGCTTTATTCATAAACCATGATTAAAGTTAAGTTACGTTACAACGTCAAGATGTACGGTTAAAGAATCGCTAAGCACTAGTTAAATTTAAGCAAGGTTTATGAATAAAGAGGATTGTACGGTGACCGCATGTGGGCAAGTGGCCAATTCTATTTGGTTACGGTAGACAAGTGGTAAGTTATTGAGTGCGTCTGAGTGTGATGATAGTCATGCCAGAGCCGTGGGTTGTTCGAAAGACCGTGGCCCCTGGCGCATAGGCAAATGAGGGAACACGGTTGGGTTTTAGTCAGTAGAAGTCTGACATCCCCTTTTGCTCCCATTTTTTTATTATTTTGATGGACAAGCGTATTCATTTAATTAAGACCCTATTCACTCCAGGCTTGCATACACGTAAATTGTACTCAGACAGTTCAACCGTCGCATTAAAAAGGTTCCTTTTGAGATACGGAACCGTAAACACTGTATGGTGTTTTGAGGTTATGAGCACGAGAAGTCATTTGATGAATCTCCAAACAAAAATAAAAAATAATGGTAACACCAAAGAAATGTGCTACGCCGTTTAATCAGTATCACTTAATAGCGGAATGAAAGTATTCCGCTATTAAGTTTCACACGAGCAAGTCGTTTTATTTTAGTGTATTAGAAAGTGTTATGGTAGTGTGATGGCAGTATGTTATACCTGATAGCGGATGTCTGGGCAGCGTGATGGCGGATAATATGGGCGTCTGTGTGATGTCGTCAGCGGGCCGGCGACGTGCCCGACTTGCGGTCGAGTTCTCCGAGCTGGAGCGTGACTCCGATGGTAGATTCAGACACTACAAAAACATAGTTTATTTAAAGTTGATATAATCGCATTGGGGTAACCAGTAATGGGAGATGTTAGAAATACAATAAATATCTTTAGAATTCGTCCTTCAAAGGAAAAAACACGTTGGCTTGTGTGATCATTACATTATACACGATAGATTTATAGAATACTCTTTAATAAATAAAAATATTTTACAAAGGGTGGTATTTTACTAGCTTTCCGCCCGCGGCTTCGCCCGTGTGGTATTTGGGTTATATCGCGCTATTTAGATTTACCTCGGGAATATATTTTTTTTTTGTTTTCAATTAAAGGTAGCCTATGTTCTTTCTCAGGGTCTAAAGATTGTCTGTGCCAAATTTCATCAAAATCGGTCGAGAGGTTTTACAAAACCAGGCTAAAGTAAAAAAAAAAAATTCGCAAAAAGAGGTAACTTAATAAATGTGCGGTAAGCAACCCTTCCGCGGGCGGCGGGCGGCAGGGCACGCGGCACGTGGTCGCATCGCTATTCGCTCATAATAATACCAGTGTTGTAATTTTTATAAAAATTACCAAATTTCGGGGAAGTTGGAATTAATTCGTGGGAAAAAAAGATTATTTCAAAAGTATTGTTTCTATGATGATTACGTAAAATTTTATATTATATTTAGTAAAGTGTTTACCTAACCATTATTATCCTTATGGGTCGAACAGGGTTTTCGTTACATACTGTATAATATTAGTATGAATACAAAATACTCTGATTTTAGGATTTGTTGTTACATAATCAGTCTATGTTCCCACTGTTGGGACACAGGCGTCCTCTCAGTAGGAGGGACTGGGCCGTAATCCACCACGCAGACCCAGTTGCGGGTTGGTAGATGCCATGTCTTCCAAGTTTTGTCTCGAGAACAAGGTTTCTTCACGATATTCTCCATCACCGTTTTGAGAGCAGTGGTGAAATAATTTACACTAAGTAGGTAATGCACAGCCCGCCGCCCTTCGGCGTATGTTGAAAGAAGCATGTCGACAACTTCGGCCACGCGTGTTGTATGCCGACACGTCAGCGGTTTGACGGCGGCTAGCGTACGCAAGCGCTCAGTTGCCCGGCGACATTTCAGCCGTAGTGCCGTGCTAATATTTTAACAGCCAAATAAGTTTCTGATGTCGAGCCGCCAACACTACTACTTGCAATAGCAACTGAAGCCGCCAATCTAGCCCGCCGGCAAAATGTTGCCACGGCTTTGGTGTGTAGAGCACTTACGTCCTACCTCTTGTAAGTCACGGCCGACAGCATACGGCCACCGCTGTTCTCTGACGAACTTACCTCAAAGATATTCTGGTCCTCGTCATCATCTTGTGGTGCTGGGTTGTGTTTTTTGTACGCGTGAAGTGATGGCCACGCCCCGCCCAAACCTATGGGAATATTTTTGTTTTAGAATGGGGCTTACGTCGCCAGTTGTGTAGAAGCAATAATCCCTCCTAACACGCTTAGATTAACATCATTTGTAAGTAACTAAATTTTGGCCTACTTCCAATTGTTGTATTAGAAATTAACCTTTTGAACGCCACGCCAAAACGGCATCTCCGTGCCCTGTACGGTACGCCAAGCCCGAAACTCGATATAAATACCTACGTAAAATGTAGGAATCCCAATTTTATATCGATAACCATTATTACATGTTTTGTCAAAAGTTCTAGCACAAAAAATGGACCATTAAAGATGTTAAAATTAACTTTGTAATATTAAATCTTTCACGACTCTTGATTTCTTTCTGTCGAGTATAGGCGACCGTGGCACACAGGGCACGCTTGCAGCTGTCGAGTATAGCCGACATTGCCGTTCAAATGGTTAAACTTGTTTAGTTATATGTAGCGAAATATGTATTCGTCATAAATATGAAATCAATTTAATTAAAAAAAAAAATGTATTAAAGAAACTTCGAAAACTTCAACATAATCTAGTAAAACATGTAAATACCCTTCCTGCCTACCCCACAAGAAGCATGCCGTGATGTTATAAATGAAAACTCACCGTGTAAGAATCCAGTATACGGTAGAGGAGGCAAAAGAAAGCACATTAGATAAATTAGTTCATTATTATTTAATATATAGCACAAACAGCGATAAATTATAAATATGTATGTAGTTATTTTTATAAGGCATACATACTGCAGTGCGATTCTGTAGTCATTCCAACGTGAAACCTTGGGTGAAGAGAAGGTGGAGTGGGCTGTCATCCAACTAATACTTGAGATTGGCACTTATTGGCGCCGATTCTGTTGTTCACTAACTAAACTAATTTTAAGTTATGTGCATCCTTTTCTTTCCATTTCGTTAAGAAAAGGATAGATGATAACATTTTAATTTAATCCTGTCAAAATACGATATTCCATAGACAGTTTAGACGCGATTATAAACATGACGACTAAAAATACGCCAGTTTACGTCAGGAGCGCACTAATTTGACAGGTCTAAACTGACATTTTATCTTCTGTCCTTTTCTTATAGAAATGGAAAGAAAAAGATGCACTTAACTTAAAATTAGTTTAGTTTGTGAACAACAGAATCGGCGCCAATGTCGTTTTTTTTTTAATGTAAGGGCGACAGCAAGTCAAGCTACCCGAAAATGTCGAATATTCCCAATCAACATTGTGCCTTAATGCTTCAGAGATAAAGTTTAAAATCTAATAAAGATATTTGACGGATTGTTGTAGCTTTATGTTCTGACAATGGCAGAATAATTGCCATTGGCCTCACTTGCCATAAATGAATACAGAATAAGACACTTATTGACAGCCTATTTCACCAAACTTTTCACGGTAAGATTATAATATAATTATATTATATAAGCAATTTCATAAAGCATAAACCCATTTCTTCATAAACGTTGCTTTAAGTTAACTAGTGATTCTTTCTTTCGTTCTTTTATGGCTTCGCACGGTTTGTGCATTTAGCCAATGTCACGTAATGAATTGTTCATGTCGAAAAAGACTGCGTGAGCCGTCTTACGACGGAGGTTTGAGGCAAAGTCATGATGTGGCCACTATGCTGTGATGTTCCACTGTTCTTTATAGGTATATCTGCGATATTTACTGAATGCACTTTTTACAACATAAATCACGCATATTTATTTAGTAAACAACACTATAAATAATTTTAAAAGTCCAATGAAAAATGAGCGTGACACTCAGCTTGATTTTCCCGCGAAAACTCCACCCAACTAGTGGTTAGTGACTGTTGAACCTTACATTTTTGATATTTTAACGTCACTTAACTTTAATCATCGTTTATGAATACACACCAGTGTTTAAGGGGTTCTTTATTTGATTTAGAAGGGGATAGACGCTTAATGTTTAATATTAATTTAGTTCAGTTAAATTAGTCAGGGCCTGACGTAAATTGGCGTATTTTTAGGAGCCAGTTTTTATGAAAAAAAAACCTGACACGTCTGCCGCTCCGCCAAGAGCGGGGGAGAAGTCATTTGATGACATGCCATTAGAAAAAAAAAAATGAACAGATGAACTTTCTGCCCTGTTATAAGAGCTGATTTTAAGCCACGGGTTCTCCTATCCCAAAAAAGACATTAAAACATCACTGTTGCTCCCGGTTCAGTCTACCCATAGCAAGCCTCCATGATGCTTACCTATGCCTTAAATCCTGAAAAAACAAACTGCCACCACACACCAAAACTTACCGTCCAGCAGCTCTTCGATAGCCGTCCTCACGCCCTTATCGAAAGCGCGGGCATCAGCAGCGGTCTGGAACGTCAGCCCGAAGCGCTTCTCATCAGTCACCCAGTGGTGGAACGTCGGCATCACCTTGTTGTACTGGAAATCTTTCTTTATCGTGCATTCTAAAACTACCTGGAATGGGGAAAATTGAGGTTTAGAGTTTTGAGGACACATGACAAAGATTTAGATTTTATTAGTTTAATGAAGAGAAAAGTGAATTTATGGTCGTTTTTCTTTTAATATGGCCTCAGTCGTTTTGTAGCGATAAAAAGACAATGGCGCAGTTTCTCTCGTTCATAAAAGAAACTTTTTGTTTTCATAAATTATAAACTAGCACTTGACCGCAAGTGATGCAATCGATAAATGTAAAGCACTAGTTTATTAAGAGCCTATTCACTCTAGCCTTGAAGACACTCAAATTGTAGTCTGACGGAAACACCGCCGTTGACAATTTTTTTTTTTTTTTTTTAACGTATACGGACAAATCACACAGATTGAGCTAGCCCCAAAGTAAGTTCGAGACTTGTGTTATGGGATACTAACTCAACGATACTATATTTTATAATAGATACATATATAGATATACATCCAAGACCCAAGCCAATCAGAAAAAGATCGTTTTCCATCATGACCTGGCCGGGGATCGAACCCGGGGCCTCCACGTCGCAGTCAGGCGTGTTGACCGCTGCGCCACGGAGACCGACGAATTTGACCGACGAAATTGTTCCAGTCTCTCGATTTACGCGGTATGAAAGAGGAGGCGAATCGTAGTGGTGTCGTCCGATGGTGGAACGGAGATGGGGGAACTAAATCATGCAATTCCCTCGCACACTCACCAAAATGAACTAATTTTAAGATAAATGCATCTTTTTCTTTATATTTAATTAGGCAAAATATAGAAGATAACATTTAAGTTTAATCCTGTCAAATTAAGATACTCCATAGACAGTTCAGTCTCAAGACAAAAGTCTTCGACCAGTGTGTGTTGCCAGTGATGACTTATGGAATTGAGACGTGGTCGCTAACAATGGGCCTTATAAGAGGGCTCAAATTCGCTCAAAGGGCAATGGAGAGGGCTATGCTTGGGGTTTCACTGCGCGATCGAATCAGGAATGAGGAGATCCGCAGAAGAACGAGAGTAACCGACATAACCCGAAGAATTGCAACACTGAAGTGGCAATGGGCTGGACACATTGCCCGTAGGACCGATTCCCGATGGGGCCGACGGGTTCTCGAGTGGCGACCACGCACCGAAGACGTAGCGTGGGTAGGCCCCCGACAAGGTGGACCGACGACCTGGTGAAGGTCGCGGGAAACCGCTGGATGCGGGAGGCGCAAGACCGGTCGTCGTGGAGAACCTTGGGGGAGGCCTATGTCCAGCAGTGGACGTCTTTCGGCTGAAATGATGATGATGAAGATGATAGGCAGTTTAGACGCGATTATAAACATGGCGACCATAAATACGTCAATTTACGTCAGGAGCGCACTAATTTGACAGGTCTAAGCTAACAGTTTAACTTCTGCCCTTTTCGTAATGAAATAGCAAGAAAAAAATGCACTTAACTTAAATTTAGTTAGTGAATAAGGGAATCGGGACCATTGTCAACGTAAACGTCACAAAATTTAGTTTGAAAGTCGTATTTGATTTTAAACTCTCTTTACTTTTAATAAGGTATGATATTAGTTTTTTTTTTTCATTTTGCCAGGCTCACTAAAAAGTCCGGTTAGATTTAATCAATTTCTTCTTGAAGCCAATACTAAAGCATTTTGTTTCTTTTTATTGATATTTTTATACATTCAATTCATCTGCGGAGGTCTTTTGCGACTTCAATTTAAGTGTCGTCAAGGCTAGAATGAATAGGCTCTTAATGAATGCGCGGATTATCATCAACGATTTCATCGCTGTTTACCATCAAGCAGGATCGCGGTCAATCTTTTGCAATTAGGATATTTTGAAAATTAGGGAGAATTGTGTATTGTGAGAACGTGTAAACTTTTTTGAAAAATATGGCGTTTTGCGCCTTGAACAGGACAAATATTAAAGAGGTTTTTGATTGTTATTTGCTTAGTTTTGTTGACAGATGTCGCCACTTACCATACTATCGCTGATTCGCTTCCCATGTATGAAGTATTCGTGTGTCGGTGCGGTTGCAGAAGAAGACGTGGTAGTGTCGCCATTGCTGTCACCCCCAGCTGGAATAAACATTTACATTAAAATCTTACATTTCCAATGACAATTTAAAATACAACGTCGAAAATTTCTTCGACATCGCTTTCGACTGGTAATGTACGGACGTCGGCAGGTGAAGCTACCCAAAACTTTGAGCCTTAAAGCTTTAGACATAAAGTTGAAAATCTAATAAACAAATCTGACAGATTGAAGAGAGAAAATAGAAGAGAGAAAAGCCTGCTCTTAGGGTACGGGATGTATCAACAAGCCGTTTAGAGATCATTGAAAAGGCAGTGAGCATTTAGACCCCACGGCCTGAGAGATTCACCCCGAAAATATAATTTCCGATAATGTTATATTTTCACCGATTGAGGTTTTCTGCAGCCGCAGTAACACAACGCCTTCACAGCTGATCCAGGAAGATGGGATAGCGGAAGAGTATAGACGTCAGTTGCGTTCCACACTAAAGGCCTACCCACCTTCCATGAAAATATAGACATGCCGTCCGGTCTCTTGCCATCGTCGCACACCTTTATACAAGACTACCTTCACAAGATACCCGAGACTTATAGCAGTGCGATTCTGTGACCATTATTTCATTGTGAAAACTTAGGTGAATTGCGCGTGGAGTGAGCTGTTATCATCATCCCCGCGTTTAATCCCGGTAGCATCCGTGGCTTTGGCGTTGGAGCCCGGGGTTGGCTTTCTTGCTCATTTTCCTCCATTTCGCGCGATCTGTAGCATCCTGTGGTGTGAGATTGTTGGCACGCATGTCGTCTCTTACAACGTCAAGCCAACACTTCTTTGGTCTACCTCGCTTGTTCTAGCCCGGCGGAGGCGAAATGACAAGACATTTGTTACCCGCGGAACATGCCGATTGTTTGATGTGACGTTTTCGTAAGAGGTGACCGTACAAGCGTAGGCGACCCTCCTGCAGTTTGTCTGCTATGTCATGTGATGAACTCTATTGACAGCTCGCTTTAAGCCCACTTCTCCTAACTTACAACCGTGAGTACTTTAAGGAAACAATCGGACTCGAAATAAATATTACAAGTCCAAATTAAGGAGGCGCGTTATGGTCGAGTTTATGAGTGAGCTGTAAATAAATATTTGTTACAGCAGCGAATCAAATTTAGATCAAAATACAAGTTATACAACCTGCAGAGTAATTGCGTAATAAACTATCAGTAGCAATGGCTTTCATTTTGACAGTTGAACAACATTCATTGCGTTATTTATATTATTGGACAGACACATTTTTCAAACAAATTAAGTATTGGATTAGGAAAAAGCATGTTTCAAAATTGTTGGATTCAATTGATCAGTAGACATTTTTTGAACATAGGATCAATGTAAATTATTATAGAATAGAATATAATACTCTTTATTATGTACACCATATACAGTATGTTACGAAAACCCTGTCCGACCCATAAGGATAATAGAGGTTAGGTAAACACATGACCAAATATAATATAAAATTTTACGTATTCATCATAGTACCAATACAAATGAATTTTGAAATAATCTTTTTTTCCAACGAATTAATTCAAATTTCCCCGAAATTTGGTAATTTTTAAAAAGTGACAACACCGGTATTATTATGAGCGAATAGCGATGCGGCCACGTGCCGCGTGTCCTGCCGCCCGCCCCCCGCGGTCGGCAGGCGAAGGGTGGTCAACGCACATTTAATAAGTTACCTCCTTTTGCGAAATAATATTTATTTTTTTTAGGGGGATTTTTTTTTTAAGTAAAGCCCGGTTTTGTATGTATTAGTAGAATCAGTTATCGATACCTAACAACACCTTCACGGGTCGGACAGGGTTTTCGTAACATACTGTAGATTACAGAACATAATTATAAATATTTTACAAAGGGTGACACAATGGGCGGTCTTATCGCTAAGAGCAATCTTTTACAGACATCCTTTGGATGGAATACTAAGGGGAAGGAGAGAAATAGTGTAGGTAGTCTACAGTGTACTATTTACATAGAGTATACAATAAATATGTACGTTAAATGTATCATACTAGTTTAACTAAATATATACATCTAATTAATAAACATTATACAAGAGCAGATAAAATATAATGACATGTTTAAAGAGAGAGGAAGTGCTTTCTTATCATAGTTTTAAAAGTGGACAGAGTTTGAGCACGCCTTATGGACACGGGCAAGTCATTCCATAGCCGAACTGCTTGTACAGTAAAGGATTTATCGTAGAAACTAGTGGAATGCATCGGCATCTCTAATATCAGGTTTTCCGATGACCTCAGACATCTATTATGTGTGTCATGAAGGAACTTAAAACGTTCTTTAAGATATTTGATTTTTTCACTGCTTCAGGAGATTCAATTATCAATGTGCTTCGAAATTATTCAAATTGATAGTAAATAGTGTGTTACGAACCCTGACCATAACAAAAACGTAAGAAAATTTAAATTTCGATGTCTACCCATTTTTTCACACTGCGTAAAATTTATACTCTTACTAATATTATAAATGGGAAAGTTGTTTGTTTGTTTGTTTGTTCCGCTTTCACACCGTAACAACTGAACCGATTGCTTTGAAATTTTGCAGACGTAAAGTTAGAAGCCCGGATTAAATAATAGGGTACTTTTTATCCTGGAAAATTTTGATATTCCCGAGGGAAACCTAAAAAGCGCGATATAACCGAACTCCACGCGGGCGAAGAATTTTCTGCCTATCTGACTTCCACAACCGCGTTATTGGGCCGTCATCCGCCACTCGGGCCCAGTACGGGTTGCTAGAAAAAAAAAACTGATTATTTTTCCCTCAAAATATGGTCCTCGTAAAAGAAGTTTCGGTTTTGGCTGATACAGAGACCGTTGCCGAAATTCGTTTTCGGTCAGACAGTAGCAACGGTATCTCTTTCGATCAGTCCGTGGCTAAAACATTACAGGTCTCCCAAAGTGATAATGCGCATAGAAATTTTCGTCACTGTTCGGCAACGGTCGTATTCCCCCGAGCGTTTGGAAGAAGATATGTATATAGAGTGGTGCACTTAACCACTTTTTATGCACTTAACCACTCTATATACATATCTTCTTCCGACAACGCTCGGGGAATACGACCGTTGCCGAACAGTGACGAAAATTTCTATGCGCATGATCACTTTGGGAGACCTGTACTTCTTGGACGGATTGTCTCATTTTCGGGCTTCTGACGACCGGTAATACAGTAAGGAGGTACCGGGCATAGAATAGTACCAACCCATATCCTCCAGTGGATGTCGTAAGAGGCGACTAAGGGATCTCTCACTGGGGAAGCGGGCAGCAGCGTTTCCCCTGTTTAATAACAAATTACTGCGAGCCCTAACCCGCCTGCCAAGCGTGGAGATTTTTTTTTTAGGACAAAACCCGCCACACTTTTTCCCACCCACCGCAACTCCTGAAAGCCAGAATCAACAGTGGAGACCGCCAGAAAAAAACGCCGAGCAATGAAGCTCGACGAGTCCCGGAGAAACGATTCAACTGTCTTGGGTCCCGCAACGAAATTAATCAGAAAGAATAGCTGAGGAGTAAGAAAAAAGATATTTTTTCCACTTCCCTCCATAACAAGCAGGAGACAGAACAGAACTAGGCCAATCGGCACAAAGGGACATTATTGCAACTGGGAAAAGCCCAGATTGCCAAGCACCACGGAATAAAATTTGATTAAGTTAATGGGTCCTAAGTAGGTATGTGTTGTTACAATTGATTCCAATAATAGGTATGGCAAAAGCGCCTGAACGCACGGATATTGGTTCTAGTTTCTACAAGGTCAAGCGTGGGGATTATGGTAATGCCCCCCCCCCCCCCCCCCAATGGAATGAAAGCCTTCGTGGAGGCCTCTGTCCAGCAGTAGACCTCTATGAGCTGAGAAGAAGGTAGAAGAGAAGACGACGACCGGTAATGATTGCCAAAGATATATCAAGGTCAGCCAGGACCAACGCCAAGTATATCTCCAAATAGTTTAGACTACATTTACTGTAGGCTCCATGTGCAAAAACAACATGTCGATCTTAGGCAAGTAATTTATGCATTGTTACCACAATGGGCTCTATGAGAGGGCCATTCATTAAAGTGACTCGTTACTCTTTGTTTTGAACTAGGCAAGGCTGTTTAGCATTTTCCAATATTGGTGAATGAGACATTGTGTTCACATTGGTATGTTGGTTGATGGTTTTATGTTTGGGGGTTGATGTCCGCATTATGTATATAGTTTTGGTTGTACTGAGTCGAATACGGCGCAAGGTGAGCGACGCGATGAGCCTCGTTTTTGAGGATTTTGTACGAAGGACAGCAGGTCAAGCTACCCGAAACTGTCAAATAATCCCAATGAACCTCGAGCCTTAATGCATAGAGATAAAGTTGAAAATCTAATAAAGAAATTTGACAGATTGAAGTAGCTTTATGTGCTGACGTCTGTACCTCGAATGGACAAACGGTACTCCTATACGATCACTTCGATCTATTCGTTCGACAAGACACTTGTTCTCAGGAATGAGAAGAGTTATCAAGTTGGAATTTATATCAAATACTAATGCGGTGATAATTATGGTTTATGTCCCGGGCTCGATTCCCGCACGGAACAAATATTTGTGACACAATAAAAATTCCCATAATATATACCAAACTTGACTTTTCGAATTACCAATTCTTCTAACACCTCTCATATTTCAGCATCGACCTTTAATCATATACAGAATAAGTACTTAACATTTCAATGCATCAATATTTTTTAAAGGTAAAAACAATTGAACAACTCCCACGTAAACTTGACATTTTAGAAGTTCTATTTTCATTTGTCTATATTTGGAGACCTTTTACACCTTCTTATTACTAGGAAATAAAAGACGTTAATCCCCCGCGTGGTACCGGGCTTAGAATAGTACCAACCCATATCTTCCCGTGTGTCGTAAGAGGCGACTAAGGGAACTCTCTCACCAGGGAAGCGGGCAGCAGCGCTTCTCCTGTGGAATATCACGTTACTGCAATCTCCAAACCTCCTGCCAAGCGCGGGGTTAATACAAAATGCATGCATTGAAAGCCTTGGGGAAGGCCTTTGTCCATGACCTGTGTCAATCAGATCTTTGTCAGTGGTTACGGGTCGTCAGCAGCCCGGACATTTAACAACCCCTTGGTGAGTCCAAGGGGTTGTTTATTACCTAATAAAAAGGTTGTGGAGATCACATAGGCAGTCAACCCATACATCTGTCGCCCCCCAAACATCATGACCCGAGGTGGCGGCGCGAAGTGTGCCACGCGCACCTCTGTTAGACGTCACGGGGGAAGTCATACACCTCGCTCCCCCCCTGACCCGAGGAGGCCCACAGTGGCAGGCCAGCACCAATCGGGGGTTGCGAAACACCGGGGTGGTTTTTAGTCAGTATGAGTCTGACATACCCCTTCGCCAAGTCTTCTAATTCCCCTCAAATTTCAATGTCATCCTTAAAATCTACAATACTTAACCTTCCAATGCATCAATATCTTTAAAACAACGTAACAAGACATTTTTGAGGAACTATATTTTCATTTGTTTTTATTTGGAGATATTTTACCCCATATTACACGGATGTTATTTAGACCAGGTTTAAACCACCTAAATGGTTATTGAATTATGCACCTAACCATTATAGAAATATAGTTCTTTATACAAAAATGACAGCTTAATTCGATACTAAGTTGACATTTTTATATTAAGAACTATGTAAAATATTTTTATTTATGTTCTGTAATCTACATATATGGTGTACATAATAAAGAGTATTCTATTCTATTCTATTCTTAACCTCAATAAAGTTCGAAATATAAGTACTGACTTAAAGTTTAAGTCTGGAACTAAAGTTACGATTTCGTTTTGTAATAAGAGGGTTTACGTTTTTTAACAATGCTTGACTAAGCCATATTTCAACGAGTGCACTCGAAATTTCAAAGCACCGATTGTAGGAGGACAGTGTGACCTGCTTATAAAGCCTATAGATAATGTTCCCAATGTTGGGATGCAGGCATCTACAACGCAGACCAAAAAGTCTACGCTGCGTCTGTAAGGTGTTAGCACACCTCAGAACAAAGGAATGATTGTACAAAGGAATGTTGTGCTCAGCTAAGAACCTAGATTAACAAAGAGGCTGTACTCACCAGAAGACCTGTGTGGGCGAGCTCGCTTCCCCACCATGACATCAGCGAGCCCGCCGCCCCCAAGCGCGACCCATCCACCGGTGCCTTCATCGCGGCACATAACCTGTGCACGCACCCGCACCAAATAGGCACTGTTAACAAAGGAATAAGGGTTAAAATTGCCTGTAATTGGATAATACAAAAAAATTAAGGAAAAAAAATTATAGTAGTAACTTATTTGCCGTTATGTTGTTGATGCGTTCTGCGAACTTAAATCTCCATGTTTGTTTCATCATCATCAACCTTTTTATCGTCCCACTGCTGGGCACAGGTCTCCTCTCATACAGAGAAGGATTGAGCGTAATCACCGCGCTTGCTCAATGCAGCGATTTCAGACTTATACCCCCTTATTCATAAAACCTGCTTAAAGTTAACTAATGATTAGCGATTCTTTAAACATACATTTTTGGCCTTTTAACGTTATTTAACTTTAATCATCGCCTATGGATAAACCCCTTAAACACTATGGTGTTTATTCATAAAGGATGATTTCAGTTAAGTGACGTTAAAAGGTCAAAAATGTATGGTGAAAGAATCGCTAATCACTAGTTAACTTTAAGCAGCGTTTATGAATAAGGCGGATAAAGTCCAGGTTTCCTCAAGATGTTTTCCTTCACCTTCAGTCCATGGTGTCCAAGATATACTTATATAACTTTAGAAAAGTTACATTGGTACTTGCCTGACCTAGAATCGAACCCGCGCACTCATACTTGAGAGGCTGGTGTTTGTTTGCTTGTAAGTTATTAACGAAAACTTCAAAACGAAGCCACTGTTACTGTTAGTACATTTTTTAGAAAGAATTGTGGTAAGGACAAAAATAAATACAAGGCAATTAGGGAGGATAAGTGAGTTAAAATTATAACTAAAAATATCATTTTATTATGAGGTATAAGTGGCCGGTAAGAGTGAAAACTTGAACATTCAACGTGCATTTTGGAGTATTTTGGAGTCGTTAGGGAATAATTTCTCACGACTTGCTTTATCACTATAAAAGTGCAGACAACAGGGCATCAAGCTGTCAGATTTCTTTATTAGAGTTACAACTTTATCTCTTGAGCTCTAATGTTCAAGGTTGATTGGGAGTATTTGACAGTTTCGGGTAGCTTTACAATAATTCACTAGTCATATGTATATATTTCAGTGTATATTTCATAGTCTGTACAATAATTTATGTGGCAAAAAAAAGAGAAAATTTCTTAAAAGTTGTATTTTCAGAAATGTTTTTTACGTCCCGCGTTCTTGCACGTTGCCTCTGAGGCAATTTCGTGTCAAAATGATCGTCAAAAAAAAAACAGTTCGTTATAAAAACAAGTAGATACGGTATGAGTCAGTTAAAAACTAAAGGAAATGTGTCATTATGAGGCTGGGCTGGTCAATTGCAGTGTAATGAACGTTGCCAGACATTGATGCATACAAAGTGCAACCCATTCGGAGTTCATAATTAATACAGGGTATATCTGACATCGTAACGCAAACTTCGCGAAAAGGCTACACCGCATGCCACTAACAAAATTATGATAGTCATTTATGTCGTGAATGAGCGGTTACAGAAATAACAGTGTTTAAAAAAAGTGTCGGCTCGGCCTTTGAAAGTTGCAAGCGTGCCGCCGTGCATTTTTGTAGGTATGACGTTGACTCCTGATGCGAACTCTATTTAATCAGCTGATAGGATAGTTTTTCTAGTATAATATTGTTCACATTGCGCATTTTGTGTAATTAACGAATTAATTAATTTTTACTACAAAATCTTATTGGGTTATAAAAGTATAGCAATTATGAACGGTCTAAAGTGAAAAAAACTGCATATTATTTTTTTTTAATCATGAAAAAGCCGACGAAAAATTCCACCACTGGGGGGTTCAGAATCATGTACTGGATCCATTGTTCTCGTTTGTGCGTCGATGTCAGATACACCCTTTATATACAACAGGTATTATGTGTGGATAAAACACAGTGTTGCAGCTGTTCTCTAGCTGGTGACCTGATGACCCTATGACGTAGACAGCTCCGTCAAATTGCTATTTACACCACATTTTTTCGTGTCTATATTAATTTATCAGAAATGCCAAGCCAAAGCATAGCTTGTAGCAATAAAAGTATTGCCTTGGTTAACCACACAGAAGACCACCCAGAGTGTGACGTTTAACGCACATTTATTTAAATTAGTGACACATGGAGACTCTTTGGTTGCACCTCTGTGATTTGTATATGCGTGGGGTACACGATTAATGCAGCCAGCATTAAATCAGCTTAAAAAAGCCAGGTGACAGCCTCCGTGGCGTAGCGCGGGCTCGATCCTTACGTAGTGCAATGATTTGTATGCATGAATATGAATATTTGCACTGGTCTGGTCATGCCTCGGCAAGCACGTTAAGCCGTTGGTCCCGATTGCCATACGAACATCTAATGGCAGTCGTTACGGGTTTTTGGAGCCCTCAAAAGTCCAAAATTGGTTTAACTGCAATGCTTCGATATCGTCTTCGGGTTGTGGAGGTCAGACGGCAGTCGCTTCACGGCACATATCGAAGTTTAGCCAAAATCAGCAGTTAGACTGGTAAAGCGGACCCCAGATTCCAGGGCTAAAAAAGCTTCGGATGAGACTGGTATTAACGCTGAGATGATGATGGCCAAAGGTCAGGTGCGTGTATGACTATCAACATACGTAATAGGGATGTATCCAAGGTATGAAAATCAAAAAAATAATTAGTCCGTCTTATAGACAATAAAAAAAATTAAGACCCGTATTTTTCATTTTGTCGAAATTACCTAAAACTACTGAGATATAGCGTATTAAAGTTACGGAGTGGGGGCAAATTACATCACGCCGTGGTATATTTTATAGCACGGTATGACGTCATGCGACATTTCAAATCAACATATCTTCCTAAGTATTTGAATGAGAGAAAAAATAAAAAATACGTGTTCAATATTTTTTATAAATCTATCTGATGGATATTAAATTATTTTTTAGGATACAACCCAATTTGGAGTTCAGTCACAATCCGATCTAAGTTTCAATCTGTTAAAAAATCCTCGAATTTGCCCACATTTTGACAAGTTTTTCACCGAGATGACACACTGACTCCAGATTTTGAACGTTTTAAATTACTAGTATCGGGCTTCCGGATGTTTTTTTTTATAGTCTGATGGTAAGTGGTCATGCAGTCGTTGATGGTAAAGCGTGCTAGTTAATTAAGAGCCTAGTCACTCCAAAAAAACTGAGTGAATAGGAAGGAAGACGGCAATTGAGCGAGGTGATGCAATGTAACCCAATGACACGACCAACGATGCTGAACGATGCTGCGCCAGAGGGAGATTGATCTAGAAACCCTCCACGACCAAACTCCCGACACAATAGCATTTGGCGCATCGTACCCGGCACACATAGCAACACAACTGCTCAGACCAATCCTCCATACGACTTCAAAGCTGTGCTATGTATGGACTGAAACTAAGCAAAAAGAGTGTGTAAGGATTAAGGCTCGTAGCAGGTGGCATTTTATAATTCCTGTCTACCCCATGAAGAGATAGTGTGAGTTTAGGTTTCGATTTCGTGGAAATCTTCTTCAGTCTGTAGAGGTCCACTGCTGGACATGGTCGTCCCTCAAGTTGCGAGGCCATAATCCCCAAGCTTGCACAGGAGAAGCGCTGCTGCCCACTTCCTTGGTGAGTTCCTTTAGTCGCTTCTTACGACACCCACGGGAGGATATGGGTTGGTAACTTGGTACTAAGCTCGGTACCACACGGGTGTGGCCGGGCCGGGCCGTGGGAATATTAGGATAAAAAGTAGCCTATGTGTTTATCCTGGTAACACACTATCTGCGTGCCAAATATCGCCCCAATCCGTACAGTAGTTTTTGCGTGAAAGTGTAACAAACAAACATAAATTCATACAAACATTCAAGTTTTTAAGTAGGATGTGATTATCAACCGGTGTTGATAAGTCACCATTATAATAGTAAAGTCCAGTCTTAAGAGCAATAGCGTTGAAGTATTGATCCGGAAGGACTTACGGTGTTCTCTGAACCACGCAGGCCACAGAGGGCTCCAGTAGGTAACATAGTTACACCTCAGTGCATCCACGCGTAGGTAGACTGTATACGAGGTGATTTTTCTAGGCTATGGTTGTTCAGCGGCGTTTTGTTAGACTGTGGTTGAGTCATGTTTTTTTTAATGTCTTCACTTCAATTGCTGCATGACTGCACGGTTCCCTAACCGGTCAGTCAATAATAGCTAAACCACTTCCAAAAGTGGTTAAGCTATTATTGACTACTGTGCTGCGTGTCACGGGTTCGATTCTCGCACGGAACAAATATTTATATGACCTATAAGTAGTTGTTCCGGGTCTGGCTGTTTGAAAGAAAGAAAGAAAGAAACCATTTATTTGGCGCACACCCTTATAAATACATACAGTTTGAGACAAAGGAAACAGAAAAAAAAAGAGAGAGAAACATATAAAAAAATAAATAATCATCAAATGTGAGTCCAACGGTTGCGCCAAATAGGTCCAGTTCAGCATAAATGTCAGACGATTACGTAGCAGTTGCCTGACGCTGGTTTTCAACTGAACCTGAGTGAAATGAGTGCATAATTATTAATTACTGTGTTTGTGTGATAAATCATAAATAAATATATATATATATAACAATTTCAAATTTGGATATAATAATCGATGCAAGTAGGCCAGACACAGAGGGTAAGTTATCATGAAAATATTAAATTACCGTCATGTTATTATATTTAAAACCACTAAGTAACTAGTTTGTGTGTTTTATGTTTGAGTTTATATGTTTGTAAACGTCGTATGGCAGTGAGGCGTGGCCTGTGCTTGAGCGACACAAGCAGGAGCTGCGTGTCACGGAGATGAGTATGCTGCGGTGGATGTGTGGAGTTACGCGGAAAGACCGCATCAGGAACTCCCGCATTCGTGGCAGTCTCCATGTCCGTGACATAGCAGACAAACTGCAAGAGAGTCGCCTACGATGGTACGGCCACGTCTTACGTAAACCGGCATGTTACGTGGGTAACAAATGTCTTGCCATGGCGCCTCCGCCGGGCCGGAACAAGCGAGGCAGGCCAAAGAAGTGCTGGCTTGACGTTGTAAGAGATGACATGCGTGCCAACAATCTCACACCACAGGATGCCAGAGATCGTGCGAAATGGAGGCGTAATAGTAGGAAAGCGGACCCCGGGCTCCAACGCGAAGGCCGCGGATGCGACCGGGATTATACGCTGAGATGATGATGATTATATGTTTGTAAACGCACCCACGATTCAAGAGAAATTCCTACTGTACTGGCAACGTTTTTTTTTTAAAAAAAAATTACAATGCATAAATGTGTAAGCTGTCAATCCCTTTATGCCTGGAAGCTTTTATTCAGGTAATAAGTTTTTACTTACTTACATTTCTATTTTTAATTATTTATTTTCTTCTTCAGTCTATATGTAGATGTACACTGCTGGACAAAGGCTTCCCCCAAGGCTTTCCACGATGACCGGTCTTGTGCTACCCGCATCTATCGGCTTCCCGTGACCTTCACCAGGTCATCGGTCCACCTTGTTGGGGGCGTCCTACACTGCGTCTTCCGGTACGTGGCCGCCACTCCAGTAGGCCTAGTATGAGTTTTGAATACAAAACTCGATCGTCGATATCGAGCGCGTTTGGCGCTCTCATTGGTTGAGAGTTCGTACGACCTTGAAGCGGGCCAATCGCTGAGTCAAACGCGCTCGATGTCGACGAACGAGTTTCGTAATGAAAACTCGTACTAGGCCTACAGAACCTTCCTGCCCCATCGTCCATCGGTTCTACGAGCAATGTGCCCCACTCACTGCCACTTAATTTTACTCGAAGAGCTGTTTGCATAAGTGGGTTTTAAACGTTTATAAACGCACCCACGAAACATTACACGGTTAGCGCAGATGTCAAGTTATTGACTGCTGCGCTGCAAGTCGCGGGTTCGATTACCGCACGGAACAAATATTTGTATGACCTACAAGTAGTTCTTCCAGATCTGGATGTTTGTGTATGTAAGTTTATATGTCTGTAAACGCACCCACGATACAGGAGCAATAGTATATTTGACTAAAAAAAACTAGTCCGTCAGTCAGATTTCCAAAAAATACTAGACACGTATTTTTTGTTTTAACAAAACAATAAAAAATTACAAATATAAAAGGCATCAAAGATCAGGAGTGGTAGCTGGTAACGTCACTGATCGTTAAAGTGTAGCGTCTAGTGACGTCACACGTGTTTTCAACGCACTGTCGTCTTAATTTTTTTGTTTAGGTATATGAAAAAAAAACGTGTCTAGTATGTTTTGGAAATCTGACTGACGGACTAATTAGTTTTTTTTTAGTCCAATACCCTATTACTAGGGTGGGGCAAAGTTTAAAAAAAATCATAGGGGGGGGGGGGGGGGACAAAGTTTATAAAAAAATTGTTTTGGTATGCGATGGTTTTATTTACAGTTTCCGAGAGCAGTAGTGATTTAAAAAATTACAGAAATTAAGACTCCTGTCGGGGTTCAAACCAATCTGGTGTCCACTGACCACCAGATCTCGGAAATCATCGCAAGCTACAGGCAAATACATAGTACCATAAAAATCAGGCTTAACGCGGTTATTAACTTTAATCTCAATACTTTACTCATGGGTGACAGCCTCCGTGGCGTAACGATAGCGAAAGCAATGCTTCGATATATTATCACCTTCGGGTTCACGGAAAATATCGAAGTTTAGCTAAAATCAGCAGTTAGACTGGTAAGGCGGACCCCAGACTCCAAAGCTGAAAAAGACCGTATATATTTATTTATTATTATTTTATGTATCGTGCTAGTGAGTAAAGATACACGTTGGTGGTCAAAACTAAGCCATTTTACTGACCAATAGGTTGTGGACCAAAATAACTTGTCTAGACTGAAATTTAGACGTGGGCACTTTGATACTCCGTGGCTACTTCGAAGTTTCGATTTCAGTATTAGAAAAGGGCGTCTAGTGTTTTGGCGGTCTAGTGCCAGGTTTATGAAGAATTAGTTGCGCCCCTCGGTTTCACCCGTGTAAGTTTCGTTCCCGAGGGAATATCAGAATAAAAAATGTCATATGTGTTATACCTGGTCACAAACCACTTGTGTTCCAAAGTTCATATAAATTCGTTCAGTAGTTTTTGTGTGGTGAATGGTGAATGTGAGAGAGATTGCATGATTTAATTCCCCCATCTCCGTTCCACCATCGGACGACCCGACGTACGGCTAGTTTCCACCATTACGTTGTTAACACCACTACGATCTGTAGGCCTAGTATGAGTTTTCAATACGAAACTCGTTCGATCGTATCGAGCGCGTTTGGCGCTCTCATTGGTTGAGAGTTCTTACGACCTTGAAGCGGGCCAATCGCGGAGTCAAACGCGCTCGATACGATCGAACGAGTTTCGTAATGAAAACTCATACTAGGCCTACTGGATGAAGCGTTTCGCCTCCTCCTTTATACCGCGTACAACGAGGGACTGGAACAATTTGCCAGCGGCGGTGGTTTCCGTCGGACTACAATTTAAGTGTCTTCAAGGCTAGAGTGAATAAGCTCTTAATAAACTAGTGCGCTTTACCATCAACGATTGCGTCACTGCTTACCATCAGGCGGGATTGCGGTCAAGCGCTAGTTAATAATTTATAAAAAAAAATATCCAGTATGGATACATTAATGTATTTGATATTAAGTACCTAATTACATAAGGGAAAATCTGAAGTGGCACCGGTAACTGAAAAGTTAGCAAGTGTGGAAATCGGTTGTCATGGCATCAGCAACTCATATGGAGAAAATGAGGAAAATTTTGAGTATGAATGTCGACGGCTAGAAGAGTAGAAAGAAACGATGGGTGGACTGTGTGAATGATGATATGGTAAGAAAGGGAGGGGGTGGGGCTGCCGTGAAGACAACTAATAGAGAAATATGAGGGGAAAAAAAGAATACTTGTGAAATTAACACGCGGTAGAAGTGAAACCTTTCAAAAATCATGGTTTCAGAATACTTATAAACTTTTACAACACTAAAGCCCAAGCAAATTCCCACTATGCCTTGGTAAACACGTGAAGGTGGTACAAAACTCGGGGTCCAAGAAGACCGATGCCGCTTGGGTCAGGGTAGCAGATTGGTTAAAAAAGAAACCGCGGCCCTGGCGCACAGGCACGTGAAGGAACACGGGTGGGTTTTAGTCAGTAAAAGTCTGACACGCGCTTCCGCTCCGCCAAGAACGGGAGAGATCATTTGATGATGTCCCATCCAGAACAGCACAAAGAGAACTACGAGAATAAAGTGTGCGCTTCTCATTTTCTCAAAAGTTTCCACTTCAAAAGATACCGATTAAATTGAGCATATTAATGATATTCGATACAGCTATTGGTATCGATATTGTTTTTGCACACAGCGCGTTACTGAACACTTAGTTACAATAGATCTAAATAATGAGAATCGCAAGGATAGATGGATCAGGTAATGCTGGCCACGATTGGTCCGTGATGGGTACCTTAGCATGGGTACTGTCTACCAAGACCCTCCATGCCTCGGAAGATATGTTAAGCTGTAGATCCCGGCTATAATTCGTAGATATTTGACGGATTTTACGGGTTTGCTGGGAACTTCCACCAAGACCCTCCATGCTCGGAAAGTATTTTAAGCTTTTGGCCCTAGTAGTCAGGTTCGTTGTACGGGTTTGCAAAACCCTGAAAGCCTAGTCTGTACAACCATTAAGCAAGTCACAGAACACATAAAACAGCAGATGTCATAAGTCATTGAAAATGAAAACAGTATTTTGATGATTTACAATGGTGAAACAAATATGAAACTATGAGTGAAACAGGAAAGTTTTGAAATGAAATGTCTATCAAATATGAGCTATTTAAACTGAAACGTAATTCTCATCTAAGCACAATGATCCACTAGAACATTGAACCTGATTCTCATACTGGAAAACATTCACAATCTAGCAACAACTTCATTTTAGAGGCAAGCAAGGCCAAAAACTAGTATAAAATGGAACAATATTAGGGGTAGGTACTTTTGATAGATTGAGATGAGTCTTTGTGTCTGTTTTAAAAAAAAACATTCTTAAAACGAAGAGAATCATCCTTTATATGATGTTAAAGATATAAAAGCAGTGCTGTAAATGATTGATCGAAAACAATATATGGATCATCACTGCTGGGCACAGATCTCTCATACAGAGAAGGATTGAGCATAATCACCACGCTTGCTCAATGCGGGTTGGCGATTTCAGACTTATAAAGTCCAGCTTTCCTCAAGATGTTTTCCTTCACCTTCAGTCATTGGTGTCCAAGATATTCTTAGAAAGTACATATAACTTTAGAAAAGTTACATTGGTACTTGCCTGACCTGGAATCGAACCCGCACACTCATACTTGAGAGGCTGGTGTTTTAACCACTAGGCCACCACGACTACGGATATTACGGATATTATTACTATATGGATATTTATGTATTATATCCCAAATATTTTTTTTTAATTTGAATAAAACCATGTTTAGCAGTTATTTTCAAAATTATAAATCTAAATAATATAGTTTTGAAAAATATTTAATAAAATGAAATGAAAATATGTGTGTGATGAAGTGTTTATACTTACAAATCTCCAATAGTAAGAGAAACAAAATCCATTTATCACTTATATATAATGAATATTCTTGATTTTAAATAGGGCTAGTTTAATTAATTAGAAAAATGTCAATGTTAAAGTGTAAAGTCAAACACACTTGAATTTTATTAATAAAGTGTCTGTGTACTGTGCATGAGATTATGTTAGTAACAAATAAAATATTTGTGTCAGCTAACTATTTATTTAATGATAAAAATGCATTGAACAGTTGCAACAATCAAAGACAAATAAATGGTCTTCGAAAATTATATGATAAGAAACAATGATAGCATATATTTTGAAAGCTTATCTTGCAACAATTTCATTACAAAAAAAAATAATTAATTTTACTAAGTACCACAGATCTGACGCATCTATATGCAAGCTTATATGCTAACAAATTAATTGTTAGACAGATATGAATTTTAAACCCACTTAAAACATGGATCATCCAATTGCATGGCCAGAGTCAAATGAGCTAATTATTAATTAAAACAGATGTTACTAACATAGCATAAATTGAAAAAAAAAATCTTATTGTTTCATTATTTTTTGACACTACACACGGGCCTCGATCATACGACCAGTTTTTATTTGCGCGAAAAATACGCGAGCAATTCATAACGGTAGACGAATAGGTAAAACAATTCATTGAGCAATACAGTACAGCTTGAATTGAAGTAGCTTCAAATGACCCCGAAAGGAGTTACCTACTTTAATAGTGAATGAACGGAGCACTCATTGATTATATCTAGCTACACAGGACGGGGTTGAGTTAAGGGCGGCGGTCGACACTTACTTGTATGCATTTTATCATACTATTTAGCTCATAAAACCCATCACCATCGCTTCTACATCCAATTGAGAAGCTCTAGACCGTTAGAAAACACCATAAATCACATCACACATTCCATGAGCTATGGAAAATGGCCGGGGTAAAGCCCTACCTAGCCCGAACAGGGCGAAGCACAAATCACAAAAACTGAGTTACAGATACATCACTTACTTTTCAGATGCCTCGGTCATGATTCGACACGTCGAATATCCTAATTTCTACTCGCCACTTCACAGATTTCACCATTTTTATGACATAAATACATCAGATTCACTTACGAACCGTTCTTATTTCGGCCCTTTGTTGGGCCTCAGTGCGCTTGCGTCAATAAAACAGTCCGGGCGGGTTATTCAATGAACGCGGCGTGTTCGCGCGACAGGTGGCGTGTCAGTCGCGCACAACTTTGCTATCTAGCCTCACGATTGGTCCGTCGGATGCTCTATCGCTTTTCCACCAATGACGTAACTTGACACTCTATATCCACCAGTAAATTCCCCTTCAGGGCGAATAAAAATATACGGCGGGATTTTTAAAATATTAGGCTGTCGGCAGTAATTTTTCAATACCCTCGCTCTAAGCTTCTGGGATTTAGGAACGCACAATTATTTTGTGAAAATAACACTGAAATACGCAATAAAATCACTAATTTCACTGTTTTCGGACCAAAAACCGTGATATATGCGGCTCGCGAACGGAGAGCGGAAGTAGGTCACGCCGGCCTCGAGGGTTCGACTGTTACTGAATGAAGCGAGGCTCGCAATGGGCCCATCCCCGTTCATGCACCACCCATTGAAAAATAAATAGGTCAAATTATTGCAACGTGCCCTACATGCAGGTTGCCTGCACCATTCATAGGCGGCGCTTGCATACGGGCCCCCGGTTCTATTTATAGCTGCTCTATATTTGGGCAGGTCATTCGCAGCAAACGTAAATGCAGCCTCCGTAAAGTAGGTTACCTGATTTTCTTTGTTAATAGCCGGTGCAGTGACGTAGTTCGCGTTTGTCATGACGTCAACAGTGATTTTGTATTGGTCTGTTTGATAATTTTCTAGATTTGTTTTTAATCTAATTTATTTTTTTAATGGAGCTTATAGGGAGGTATTATATGTTAATATTGAGTAAGAAAAATCGTATTAATACATTAGATTTAATGTAACATTTGAAGTTATTTTGAGACGGCAAAGAAATATTTTTTTAATTACCTATTTATAATATATTTGTTTATATATAAAACATGTATGTAATTAATCATAACGCAAGACGTGAGGATGAATGAAAAACAATTAATCTTATAAGTAATCAGATATTTTTTACTGGAGGCCCTTGATTGCTACCGCTATGCGTAAGAAAGTATACAAAGCAACTTCTTAGTGTAAGTTACGTTTCTAATTAAATTGAAATTACTTATGGAAATTATTTATTTATTTTACATTATTAATATTTACAAATACTTATAGTAGAAAAAGTAAAAAAAGTATAATATATTATAGTTAATATAAGGTAAAAATAATAAGATTTTACCTGAACTAGGAATATACCTGTGAATACATAAGTATTATAATAAAATCCATACAAATAGTTAATAATAATTTATCTTTCTTAATTATATAGAGCAAACTTAGTATGATACTTTTTTTGCATTTTCGTAAGACATTTTTGCGATCATGTTCTATTATGATTTTTGCAATGTTACATTTTCAATAAGGTCATGTTTATTTTGATAAACTTAAAAAATGCCGTATCAATTAACCATTGTTGGATATTTTCGGAGCCAATTTAGTGGATAATATTTAACTAATCCATTTTATTTCATTGTGTGCGTATCAAAGTCATGTAGACTAAAAAAATATTATTTCGTGTTTTTTTTTAAAGTGACCTAAATCCAGATAAGCCGGCAGTAGGACATGAATGACGTATTCGCTGTTGCCAACCAGTCGACTCGACGATTGGCCCAACTTGTCGAATTTATCAATGGTGTTGGTTTGATCGAGTCTTTCGTGTGAAGAGAACAAAAGAATACGTCATAATCATAATCGAAATAAATATCTGCAATGACGTTCTTTTTTTTTAACAATAATGAGTGAATTAATTAGAAACTGACGTTTTAAAAGAAGTTTAAAAACTATTTTTGATAATCTGTCGTTTGTTGACGCCCTTATTTCAGCTCGCCTAGTATCTTGACCCAAAATCGTCACAGTTACGTGCCATCTATAAATGCGCGCTGAAGGATGTAGTTTTTTAGTTCGTAATATACGGGAAAGAGAAAATAAACTACCTAGTTAGTTTAATAATTTTAAATATGGGGAGATTTACTACATTCGCGAACTTTTTTTTTTTTCTTTGGCTTCGCACGGTTTCATTCGCGAAGTTAGGTCTCAGGTCTACGATTTAAATTTCGAGCGCTCTTTGTCTCTTCCTATCTGTGGTCTAGTGCGAGTCTTTGGGATTTTTTCAAGACATAGGCAGTGGTTCCCCGTTCGTGCTTAGTTGGTATTTTAAATTTTCATAAATTCACTCATAAACATAATGCACTAAATCCTTAGCCCAGCACATTTATAAGTTTAAAATTAATGGCGTAACCTCGCAAACAATCATTCAGGATTTCTATAAGGTGGTTTACGTTTTTATTGCTGGCTGGCTGGCTGAATGAGGCAAAGACAATATTGTCATTGAGTTACTCTATAGAAACCAAAGAGATATGCAGAATTAGAGAAAGAAAAAAAGTTTTTTTGCTTTATTATTATATATTATAAACAATAAGTTTTGGTCATACAAATATTTGTTCCGTGCGGGAATCGAACCCGCAACACGCAGAGCAGCAGTCAGACATAATGACGCCATTTTTTAGTAGACTAGGAAATTTGACAAAATCGATCATTATGAGGTCACTGATTGACCATCCTGACACTATTGTAATAGCAGACTAGGGCCCCAGATTTAACTTGAGTATCATCATCATCATTATTTCAGCCGAAAGACGTCCACTGCTGGACATAGGCCTCCCCCAAGGTTCTCCACAACGACCGGTCCTGCGCCTCCCGCATCCAGCGGTTTCCGGCGAACTTCACCAGGTCGTCGGTCCACCTTGTCGGAGGCCCACCCACGCCGCGTCTTCCGATGCGTGGACGCCACTCGAGAACCCGTCGGCCCCATCGGGCATCGGTCCTACGGGCAATGTGCTCGGCCCACTGCTAATTAAGTGTTGCAATCTTCGGGCTATGTCGGTTACTCTCGTTCTTCTGCGGATCTCCTCATTCCTGATTCGATCGTACTTTTATCTCAATATTCCCACGGGATCGAAACCGTGGAGCACAACTTATAGTACGCCACAGTCTTGGCAATTGTTTTTAATTCTTGTGTCACATCTGGTATATTTCCTGATTTGATGAAACTTAGCAAAGTAATTCCACTGTTCAAATCTGGTAGTACAACTGATCCCACGAATTTTCGGCCAATTTCGATATTACCAACTTTGAGCAAAATTTTTGAAAAATTAATTTTGATACAGTTGTTGAGGCATTTTAACTTACATAATTTATTGCACGTGAAACAATTTGGTTTTACAAAGGGTCGTTCAACTACAGATGCGGCCGTGGCGTTGCTAAAGAACATATTTGGGGCCTGGGAGGAATCGCCAGATGCTCTTGGTATTTTTTGTGATTTGTCCAAGGAAATTGTACCATTATGGTTTAAGGGACAGAGCTCTCGACCTTCTGACTTCTTATCTGAATAATCGAATTCAGAGGGTTGATGTTAATGGCAAGAGATCTGCAGGATCTGTGGTCACCGTGGGCGTTCCGCAGGGCTCAATTCTAGGTCCAGTCTTGTTTTTAATCTATATTAATGACTTACCTCATCACGTGAGGGATAATCACAACATTGTATTGACACTTCTCTTATTTTTAAAGTCAAGCGTCAGCTAGCAAATTTTGACGAAGTTACCAATGCACTTTCTAAAGTTGTCCATTGGTTTAATGTAAATTACCTTCTATTAAATAAAAAAAAACTAAAGTCATTAAATTTTCTAATCCAAATGTCAGGCAGCTAAGTACCAATGTTCAACTGAATGGAGTAGAGTTGATCCCTGTCGAGTCGACAGTTTTTCTTGGATTGACTATTGACGCCAAGTTGCAATGGGGTCCTCACGTTGAGAAGCTGTCGGGTAGACTCAGTTCCGCCGCCTTCGCTGTTAAGAAAATTAGACAGATAACCGATGTGGATACAGCCAGAATTGTTTATTTTAGTTATTTTCATAGTCTTATGACTTATGGGATTCTTCTCTGGGGAACTTGTGCGGACATCAATACCATCTTTGTTTTACAGAAAAGGGCTGTTCGAGCCATTTACAACCTTGGTCCTAGAGATTCTCTTAGAGAAAAATTCAGAGAGGTGGACATTCTGACTGTAGCTTCACAGTATATATTTGAAAACCTTATGTATGTACATAAAAATATATCGGATTTTAAGAAAATAAGCGATATTCATAATATAAATACCAGGAACAAACACAATGTTGCTGTACATCACACTCGTCTCCACAGAGTAGGCAACTCGTTCATGGGTCAATGTAGGTATACTCGTACACTTTTACAACAAGCTTCCCATGGACATTCGAAACTTACCCATTAAACGATTTAAAAACTATATAAAGGCCAAACTTTGCAAAAAGGGGTATTATAAAATCACAGATTATTTAGAAGACAAAAAAGCTTGGGACTGAGCTGCTCGCTCTGTTAAGCAATGTTATTAAGCAATATGCGTAATTATAAGGTAACTTATTGTAAACATTCTCATTTTTAATGTCTGGACTTGAAAAAAGACGATGATCCCTGAGTTTGTTTCGGCTATTTCTTCTCAGAGGTAGTCAGTAGGAAATGCCGGCTTTATCTAGTTAAAAAAAAAAATACATGACGTGTAAAAGTGATCGGTGATCCTACTTGCTTAATAGAGTTTTGGCGGGAAAGTCAAGCTGAGTGTCACGCTCGTTTTTCATTGGACTTTTAAAATTATTTATAGTGTTGTTTACTAAATGAAAGTGCGTAATTTATGTAGTAAAAAGTGCATTTAGTAAATAGTTCATAAAGAACAGTGAAATATCGCAGCATAGTGGCCACATCGTGGCTTTTTCGACATGAATAATTCATAATGAGAGCTTCGGCTCTCCAATAATTAAAAAATTTGTTCAAACTTTAATAATTACTAACACTAGGCAATAAGTTTTTGTTTTCTTTGTATGCTACTAACACTCTTATGGATTCTTATGTCTGAAATAAAAATGATTTATTTATTTATTATATTATTATTATAATTACGTGACATTGGCTAAATGCACAAACCGTACGAAGCCAAAACAATAAAGAAATAAATAATACTTGTTTAATAAACGATTTCATTTCATTTCAGTAATAGAACTTAGAATATGTTTATTCGCCTTTTATACAAAAACTATGGAATGGATTTGGAAGAAATTTTGCACACAGAGGCTTTATAACTAGGATGAATAAAGCAAACAAATACGGGATGTATCTGACATCGTAACGCAAACTTCGCAAAAAAGCTACACCGCATGCCACTAACAGAATTATGATAGTCATTTATGTCGTTAATAAGCGGTTACAGAAATAACAGTGCTTAAAAAAAAGTGTCGGCTCGGCCTTTGAACGTTGCAAGCGTGCCGCCGTGCGTGTTTGTAGGTATGACGTTGACCCCTGATGCGACCTCTATTAAATCAGCTAATAGGATAGTTTTTCTAGTATTGTTCATATTGCGCTTTTTTGTGTAATTAACGAATTAATTAATTTTTACTTTAAAGTCTTAATGGGTTATAAAAGTATAGCAATTATGAACGGTTTAAAGTGAGAAAAACTGCATATTATTATTTTTTAAATCGGGAAAAAGCCGACGCAAAATTCCACCACTGGGGGGTTTAGAATCATGTACTGGATCCATGGTACTCGTTTGTGCGTCGATGTCAAATACACCCTTTATATAAAACTGAAGGGTTTGTTTGTTTGTTTGAACGCACTAATCTCAGGAACTATTGGTCCGATTTGAAAAATTCTTTTTGCCGTGGATAGCCCATTAATCCAGGAAGGCTTTAGGCTATAACATCACGCTGCGACTAATAGGAGCGGAGCATAACTAACTCCACGCGAACGAAGTCGCTGGCGGGCCCCTAATATAAGATAGTTTTTATCCGGTTTTTTTTTTATACATTATAAACTAGTGTTTGACCGCAATCCCGCCTGATGGTAAGCAGTGATGCAATCGTTGATGTAAATCGCGCTAGTTTATTAACAGCCTGTTCACTCTAGCCTTGAAGACACTTAAATTGTAGTCAGACGGAAACATTGCCGCTGGCAAATTGTTCCAGTCCCTCAATGCTCTCCTTCCGAACGTGGTGTGAAAGACGAGGCAAAACGCTTCGTTTGGATCGTTGGGGTGTCAATAACCTAGGTAAGGTTGGAAACTCGTAGTCCAATGATAGAACGGAGACCAGATGGGGGAATTAAATCATGCAATTCCCTCGCATACTCACCAAAATACCTTCTGTAGAACACCGACTAAACCTTCTTTTTCTCCTTATAGTGGGTAAAACTACGGGCCGTAGCTGGTACAGATGACAGCACATCAAGCTACTACATCATCTGTCAGATTTCTTTATTCGATTTTCAATTTTATCTCTTAAGCATTAAGGCTCAAGGTTGATTGGGAATATTTGGCAGTTTCGGATATCTTGACCTGCTGTTGTCCGTACATAGTTTTAATAAAGCTGTACTCACATAGATATAGGTTATTGGGTTAACTTTAGTGCAATGGCGATGTATCGACAATTTGGATCAATGTCATAACACAAGTTATTTTTCACAGAATGGCGCCAGTTAATTGCATCTTTTTCTTTCTCTTTCAGATAACATTTTAGTGCAATCCTGTCAAATTAAGATACTCCATGGACAGTTTAGACGCGATTATAAAAATGGCGGCAAAAATACGGCAATTTACGTCAAGAGCGGACTAATTTGACAGGTCTAAACTAAAATATCGTCTTCTGTCCTTTTCTTAATGAAATACACTTCTCAGCAGAAAAATTGAAACAACAACAAAGAAAACAAAAACAACACCCTTTTTATGGTTTATATCCTAATTTTACACAAAAGAGTATTTATTCCATGAAAAAAAGAACACATCAGGTATAGCTGGCATTTTGGCCATTAAAAAGGTAAGCGAAAATTTGAAATTAAAAACGTAAACATAAAATTTAAAACGCTATCGGGAGACTGGTTTGTTCACGCGCCCTTCAGGATCTGGTAGGAATCGGGTTACTTACTTCGGAGCGAGATGATCGATTTATTGTAACAACTTCTTTAGGTTTTCAACTACAGCAGCAGCTTCATGTTGTACGTGGTGCGGCTGTAAGTGACTCTACAATTAGAAGAAGGTTGAAGGAACGTGGATTAGTACCGCACAAACCAGCAAACGGGCCGAAATTAACTGCCGACCATCGGAGAGCACGGCTTAGCTTTGCACGTGAGCACCTAAATTGGTCAAAAATCCAATGGAGCAAAGTCCTTTTTTCTGATGAGTGTAAAATTATGCTATATAGTAACGACGGAAGCAACAAGGTCTATAGAAGAGATGGAGAACGCTTTGCATAATGCTGTATTGAAGAAAAGGTCAGCTACGGTGGCAGTTTGTGGACGGTTTGGGGAGGCATCAGCGCCGAAAGTAAGACAGAGCTTGTGTTCGTGTTTGGGCCACGTCTGCCTGCGCTAAACTGCCATTGGTACGTCGAACAGTGTCTTGAGCCTCACGTGGTGCCCTATGCACATTTTATTGGCAACGGCTTCATATTCATGCACGACAATGCTAGGGCGCACACCGCGAGCGTCGTACGAGATTATCTTGCCGAAGTCGGTATTCCCATTATGGAATGACCAGCAAGAAGCCCGGACATGAATCCTTTAGAACATTTATGGGATGAGTTAATGAGACCTGTTCGTGCTAGAAATCCGGCCTCGGGATCACTCAGCCATCTGCAGCAGGCGATCCAAGAAGAATGGAATGAAATGCCTCAACATTTGATTATCACTCTCATCCGATCCACGGAGAACCGCATGGAAGCAGTCATAAGAGCTCGGGGAGGGAATACCAGTTACTAAATAAACTTTTCTTAGCTTTTTTTTTCATTTACATGTATTGTTTAATTCATATCCTTCATACTCCATACAGGGCAAAAATTACCTACTCGTTACCAAAAACGAATCCTATAAAAATTTAATTTGAATTTAGAACATTAACATTAGGATTTTAAAACCTCTTTTTATTCACTATTAAACGACATATGACATATATTTCTAAATGTGTATATCTTTCTGATAAGCCTTACATAAAAATTATTATTATTAAACTCGTAAGCTGTTTCGATTTTTTTGATGAGAAGTGTATATAGAAAAAGATTAATCATTAATCGGGGCTAATATAATATGTAAGGGACTCTTGGTTAATAAAGTAATAACAGCTGGATGGTTCGGTAGCTCAGGTTAAGCAAGCTAGCAGTATTTTCTTTACGTACAGACGACAGCACATCAAGCTAGTACTGCAGTTTGTCAAATTTCTTTATAAAACGTTCAACTTTATCGTTAAAGCATTAAGACTCAAGTTCGATTGTGAATATTTGACAGTTTACCACAATTTTGCCAATAACACGTGTAACAAATTATAGAAATTCTTTAAAAATTTTATGTCACAATAATGGCGGATATCGCCAATGACAGTTGAAAAAACGGCCGCGTGAGCCGACTACGAGGAGATTTGACTCAAAGCCATGATGTGGCCACTATTCTGCGATATTTCAATGTTCTTTATGAATTATTCACTGAATGCACTTTTTACTACATAAATCACGCGCTTTTATTTAGTAAACGACACTATAAATAATTTAAAAGTCCAATGAAAAACGAGCGTGACATTCATCTTAGCTCGCCTGTCAAAAAACTCGCGTCTAAATTGTCTATGGAGTATCTTAATTTGACAGGACTAAACTAACATTTTATATTATGTCCTTCTCTTAGTGAGAAAAGGATGCATTGACCTTAAGTTCAACAACAAGACAATCAGAGGCATAATCTGGAGTAATGTTAGTACTGTTTCACTACACCGGTCACCATAATACTACCTACTATTAACCCATAATGAGCCCTATAAAGGAACAGGTCTGGTCTCGCCGAGGCTGTGGGCTGACGGCCCTCATCCACGCCGGCCCAGTGCGTGTTACGCCGGCTTCCTAACGGTGGTTTCCTTCACAATTTTGAGAGTAGTGATGGTAATTAAAGTAATTTACAGATACCAATACGATTGATAAGGTTTGAGCTCAAAATTTATAACGCGTATTTCGGGGATAGCTATCAGTAAAACGGGGTAAATAAGTAGGCAGGGATGAATCGAGACGAAAGTTTAAAATGGGTTTAAACGTTGAAACAGTATAGTTTGTTGACAGAAAAGATTAACCATCTAACGTCTGTGTCATCTTACTGCGTTTTAATTAAAGATTGTGGGGTTTATCCATAAACGATGATTAAAGTTAAATGACCTTTAAAAGTCAAAAATGTATGGTTAAACAGTCACTAATCACTAGTTAAGTTTATGTCACGTTTATGAATAAAGAGTTAGGTAAGTGTTGTTAACAGCAATAGGGATGTATCCAAGGTATGAAAATAAAAAAAAATTATTAGTCCGTCTTACAGATAATAAAAAAAATTAAGACCCGTATTTTTTATTTTGTCGTAATTACCAAAAATTACTGAGATATAGCGTATTAAAGTTACAGAGTGGGGGCTAATTACGTCACGCCGTTCTATATTTTGCACCATGGCGTGACGTCATGCGACATTTCAAATCAATATATCTTCCTAAGTATTTGAATAAAAGAAAAAATAAAAAATACGTGTTCAATATTTTTTATAAAGCTATCTGACGGACATTAAATTATTTTTTAGGATACAAGCCAATTATTCAAAGTACAAATCCAATTAAAGTTGCGTCTTGATTCACCTCGGCAACGGTGAAGGAAAACATCGTGAGGAATCCGGCATGTCCTAGAGCCAAAACTTCGAAGACATGACGTGACATCCCGCACTAGACCTCGTGGTAGATTACGGCCCACTCGCTCTGGCCGAGAGGAGGCCAGTAACCCAGGAGTGGGAACGTTATAGACTACTGATTATGTATGTTTTACGATACTAGGCCTATGCTCGGAGTTTTTCTGCGCGATCGAATCGGAAATGAGGAGATCCTCAGAAGAAGCAAAGATACCGACATTACTCTTCGAGTCGCTATAATTAAGTGGCATCGCTTCTACGAGCAATGTGCCCCGTCCACTTTGCTCGAAGAACCGATGGCCGATGGGGCATTAAGGTTCTGGAGTGGCGGCCACGTACCGGAAGACGCAGCGTAGGGAGGCCCCAACAAGGTGGAACGATGACCTGGTGAAGGTCGGGGGAAGCTGATGGATGCGGGCAGCATAAGACCGGTCATTGTGGAGTCTTTCTCTATAGGCTGAAGGAGAAAGCCACCACTGCTCCTCTGCTTACGCCCTCAAAACATATTTACTTAATTAATGTTATGTAAGTACTATAAAGGGTGTATCTGACATCGACGCACAAACGAGTACTATGGATTCAGTACATGATTCTGAACCCCTCAGTGGTGGAATAATTTATCGTCGAATTTTTCATGATTCTAAACGAAATATATGTAGTTTTTTTCACTTTAGGCCGTTTATAATTGCTATACTTTTAAAACCCAATAAGATTTTAAAGTAATAATTACTTAATTCGCTAAGTACACAAAAAAGCGCAATGAAAACAAAACTCGAAAAACTATCTTATCAGTCGATTTAAGAGTTCATATCAGGGATCAACGTCATACCTACAAACCCGCACGGCGGCACGCTTGCAACGTTCAAAGGCCGAGCAGACGCTTTTTTTTTCAACATTGTTAGTTCTGTAACCGTTCATTAACGACATAAATGACTACCACAATTTTATTAGTGGCATGCGGACTAGCCTTTTCGCGAAGTTTGCGTTACGATGTCAGATACAGCCTGTATAAGTATATACGAAATTAAAACACACTTTATAAATAAACGTTTTATTCAATAAATGCGTTACATATAAAATGTAACAAAAACAATTGTAAACAAATTTTTCAAAAATACTTATCTTAAAATATACAATGCCGTTCTCACTTATATTTACATACTAATTTTTGTCTCATTTACGTTCATACGTAGGAAGAAAATACATTTATTTAGCACAGATTAAAATATACACATTGGGGCCAATTCTCTTGATGACAAACTAAACTAATTTTTAGTTCAATAATATAAACAAAGACATTAAAATTATATTTATATAAACAAGGCCTATATCGTGCCTAAAACACTATCTATTGACAGCTCACTTGACACTTCACAGTCAATTTTTACCGAATCGATAGTCGGTTTTAGTTCATTTCTAAGATACAACAACATCACTTACAGAAATAAACTCTTCTATTCTGTCATAATATCATCACTGTTCTTCTTAAAAACATGGGGACTAAACATACGTCACACGCTGATATGACAGGACTAAATTAATATTTTACTTTTTATAAATAAAAAGATGCACTAAACAAATGGAAGTTTCATCATCATCAACCTTTTTATCGTCCTACTGCTGGGCACATCACTCCTCTCATACAGAGAAGGATTGAGCGTAATCACCACGCTTGCTCAATGCGGGTTGGCGATTTCAGACTTAAAGTCCAGGTTTCCTCAAAATGTTTCCTTCACCTTTTTTTTAATCAGTCATTGGTGTCCAAGATATACTTAGAAAAGTTACATTGGGACTTGCCTGACCTGGAATCGAAATTTAACCAGGGATGTTACGGAGTTTCGACTCAGACACCGTTAAGTCGAAACTTCCGATTATTATCGTACCTTCGGTTCCCATACTTTTAAATCGGAGGTTATTAAAGCAAAGCATAGCGGCGGCGGCCTGCCGACTGTTATGAACAGGTACAAACATACGACAAGTTCATAGGTTATAGATATTTGTTTTGATTTTTCGCTAGTTTTAGAGTCAACACATTTAATTTAATTTGTTTTAAAGCTTTTACTCTTTTAATGTAATATAATATGCTACTTTGGGTTTTAATTAACTTCATTTAATTTCTGGTTCATTTGGAAACATGCCAATATTCTTTTCACTGTTTGTGTTAATTTTACAAACAAAAATTTACTGAATAATGTTTTATGTGTTTAAATAAAAAAAACACCACTTTTGACCCTCTGCCTCCGGTTTCGACTCCGATAAATCAAATTTAAAAACTCCGACTCCGGTTCCGGTTCCGATATAACTACCTCCGTTACATCCCTAGTTTTAACCACTAGGCCACCACGGCCATTATTTTAAAAGGTATAAAATTAGTTTAGTCCTGTCAAATCAGCGTCTGACGTATGTTTAGTCGCCATGTTTAGTTTAGTTTGTGAACAAAAGGATCTGCGCCATTGTTATTTAAAAATATTAAACGTTGTCAAACTCTGGTACTGGACTCTTCGTGGCTTGAGCAATAGCTGCCTTCGACAAGTCCTCACCCTGATTGTTGACGCAGTTCAGTAAACGCTGTAATAAAAAATACAGAAATTTTTAAATGTTTGAAAAATCCGGTTCGGAGCGAGCCAGACTCGTGCAAGTTGGCTTCAGTTACGTCAGTTTCTAAAAAATATGTTTATAATACTTGATGTTATAGCAGCAACAGAAATTCATCATCATCATTATCATCTCAGAGTTAATCCCAGTCGCATCTGAAGCCTTTTCAGTTTTTGGAGTCTGGGGCCCGCTTTACCAGTCTAACTGCTGATTTTGGCTAAACTTCGATATTTTCCGTGAAGCGACTGCCGTCTGACCTCCACAACCCGAAGGCGACATCGAAGCATTGCAGTTAGACCAATTGTTGGACTTTTGAGGGCTCCAACAACCCGTAACGACTGCCATTAGATGCTCGTATGGCAACCGGGACCAACGGCTTAACGTGCTTTCCGAGGCACGACCAGACCTGTGCAAATATTCATATCATGAATACGAATATTTGCACTGTGCGGGGATCGAATCCGCGCCTTCTTGCGCAGCGGCCGCGTTCGCTACCGTTACGCCACGGAGGCTGTTAACAACAGACATGCAACGTTTGTAAAAATTTCATATGTCATTCACTGAATCATTTTGAAGCATATTGCTATTCCTCCTTATGTTCTCAATATGTATGTGCTCTACAACGTAAAAAACGCAATGGATGTTATTGAACTGTCAAAATGAAATGATAGTGTGTTACACAATTACCTAGTATGTAAAGATGGACCCACTTACTAACCAACCCATCCACTGACTAACCTCGCCAAGGTAAGCTTAAACTGATCGACCGACTATATATACCTTTATTATTTATTATACTAACAATATGTTCCAATCCGGCCTGGTTAGATCTGCTCTGTGAGTACACTAGGTTCATCTTCACAGTCTGCACGGCGACGGGACTCTTAGATGCGATGTTTTCTGCTATTTTTAACACTTTCGCTAACCCACTGTAACAAAATAATATGATTTAATATTCTAAATGTGTTATAATGGCCACGATTCCGAAATTTACGTTCTTCGTCTATAGAGGTCCACTGCTGGACAAAGCCCCCCCCCCCCCCCCCTCAAGACTTTCCACAATGACCAGTCTTGTCCTACCCGCATACATTGGCTTCCCGTGACCTTCACCAGGTCATCGGTCCACCTTGTTGGGGGCCTCCCTACGCTACGTCTTCCAGTATGTGGCCGCAACTCCAGAACCTTACTGCCCCATCGGCCATCGGTTCTACGAGCAATGTGCCCGCCCACTGCCACTTAATTTTAGCTGAAGAGCTATGTCGGTGACTTTGGTTCTTTTGCGGATCTCTACATTTCCGATTCGATCGCGCAGAGCATAGCTCTTGCCATCACTCTTTGTGTGACTTTCGAGCCTTCGTATGAGGCCCATTGTTAAGTATTTTGGATAACGAGAAGATGTAGTATAGGTACCCGAACGCTGCTTAACTGAGCTGGATTCCACGAGACACCCCTTTTTCGAAGTTGGACCTACCGTATATAGTTGGACTGTTTGTCTATTTGTTTGTATCAAATTCGAATGCAGAGCAACCAACTAGAGCTGTAGAGGATACGACATGGAAGTTCAAAATGATTTTCGTCTTATCCATGTTCATCTTTAGACCCACTTGTTTGCTGAGGTCATTGAGCATTTTGCCTAAGTCTTCCAGGGTCTCCGCCATGACCACGATATGAACTGCAAATCGGAGGTTAGTGATGTACTCCCCGTTGATGTTGGTGCCAAGTCCTTTCCAGTCCACATTTGGGAGATATGACATCTTCTTGTCTCAGTCCATGCTGCAGTTGGATCGGTTTCGAGCCCTGATCCTGGAGGCGGGCTGACATGGTGGCGTTTTTGTACAAACACTTTATCACCTCGATGTATCGATAGTCAATTTGGCACCGCTGGAGAGACTGCAGCACCGCCCAAGTCTCGATCGAATCGAAGGCCTTCTTATAGTCCACAAACGCTAAGCATAGTGTTTTGTTATACTCCTCGGACTTCTGTATAACTTGTCGCAGCGTATGCATGTGTCTATGGTGCTAAAGCCTTTTTGGAAGCCTGCTTGTTCGGGAGACTGGAAGTCGTCAAATTTTCGAGCGAGACGATTCGTGATGACCCTAGAAAACAGCTTATAGACAGGGCTTAGCAGCTATATCGGTCTCTTATTTTTCAGGAGGGTATTGTCATCTTTTTTTTTTAAAACAATACCACCACGCTCCTGTGCCATGCCTTAGGCGTTTCGCATTTGAGAATGACTGAATTAAATAGCTTCTGAAACGCTTTAAGACCCGGTTTGCCGCCCGCTTTCAGAAGCTCAGCCGTAATTATATCATCTCCAGCTACTTGTATCGTTCTTGAGCTGTTTCAGGGCCACACCTAAGTACCTATTACCTACTGCAAGCCTAAAACCCTGATTGCGTAACACACCATTACTACCATTTGGAATCATTTTAAAGCATATAGCTAATAGCTAATCCATATTTTTTTAAACTAGTGCTTGATCACAACCCCGCCTGATAGTAAGCAGTGATGCAATTGTTGGTGGTAAAGCGCACTAATTTATTAAGAGCCTATTCACTCAAAAAGACTGAATGAATAGGAAGGAAGACGGCAGTTGAGGGAGGTGATGCAGTGTTAAACCCAACAACATGGCCAATGATGCTGCGCCAGAGGGAGATTAATCTGGAGACCCTCAACGACCAAACTCCCGACACAACAACATTTGGAGCATTGTACCCGGCATACATCGCAACACAACTGCTCCTCCGTACGGCTTCACTAGACATCATGCCGGAACACGAAGAATCACTTGGCGGGCAAGACTGTCTGGTGGGTGGTAACTTCTGCCGGCGAGAGATGTTGTGGCCTACCATCAAGAAAATTTGCTCCATATGTTCGAAAAATGTGTCTACTGATACTGTGTTACGCAATTACCCTGCACAAATGTCTATCCTTTCGAATAATATAATAAGTACAACATAACATCATCAGCATATAATCTTTTCATTCTTGGGACACACCCCTCTCGGTGAGAAAGAGAGAGCCCAGGGGGGGTAATCGCGCTAAATAAAACAGTAGAAGTTCAATTCTTGTTCGTATCTAATCCAGTTAAAGTTATGGTTTAGTTTCGATCATATTTCGTATCGCGCTAAAGTTTTGCCTTCGGTTGAAGTAAAATCAATGTAGGTATGAGTGATACATTTCATCAGATATAATAATTAAAAGTAAATCTAATAGTTTAGACGTAAGTTTCACATGGCATAGAAAAAGTTAGCTTTGTTTCAACTTTTTCATTTGACAACGGTTACGTTCCAATTGGGATCCAGTTATGGTTAAACCGTTAGCGCGATACGAAACATAACAAAAGTCATGGTTTGGTTGCGATCCAATTCTGTTTTGGTTGAATCATTTTAGCGCGATTGCCCCCCTATGCAGTTTGGTAGATGTCACATGTCTTTGAACTTTTACCACTAGGACATGCCGATTTCCACAGAAAGTTTAAATCTTTCATCGTTTTAAGAAGACTGTTTAAGAAATAACATAATAGTGAAGACTACCAATGCGTGTTCAGTAATGCTCTTTTATTGTATAAACTTAAGGCTAATTATACTACATTATTAATATCGTGTGATCAAACGCATATTGCACACATAGACAGGAAATTTAGATGATCCAAATAAAATAAGTTTTAGAAGTAAACAAGATTCATGAAATTAATAGCTATGTAACAATTGTGAATAACGACGCGTGTGACATACATAGATGCAATTTGCCTACAAACTTACGTTCCTTTATCGGGGAAAACTTGACCGACTAGTCCGATTTCCTTTGCCTCCTTAGCGTCGAAATTTCTGCCCGTGAAGCAGAGTTCTCGCGCCACAGACACGTTTCCAACTACCTGTAAATATAATTAATACGGAAAATTAATTATATTAATATTATGAACGTGAAAGTTTGTGGACAGATTTATACAGATATCCCCACGGGATACTGCAAGACGGGATAGTCCAAGATACCAGTGTCTCAAGACTTAAAGTCTTTGATCAGTGTGTGTTGCTAGTGATGACATACAGAACTGAAACGTGGTCGCGCACAATGGGCCTCATACGAAGATTCAAGGTCACACAAAGGGCTATGGAAAGAGTTATGAGAGCTCAGAGTTTCTCTGAGTGGTCGAATCAGAAATAAGATCAGCAGATCGACCGATGACCTGGTCAAAATCGCGGGAAGCCGATGGATGCGAGCAGCACAAGACCAGTCATCGTGGAAAGCCTTGAGAGAGGCCTTTGTCCAGCAATGTACCTCTATAGACTGTAATAATAACTAGTTTTCCATAGTTTAGGTGCGATATAACCTGATCACCCCTCCTCAGCCGATAGCCTAGACCTGAAACCTCTACTAGTGTGTTTGGAGAATTCAATGCAAAGCAAAACAAAAGTGGACTCAAACTATCACCCTGCCAAACGCCTCGGGTTTATTTTGCTCGATTTAGAGCAAAATAAACCCGGATTGGACAGCAGAAATAATATTTATTATATACGATATACAATCGAGACATTTGACAGCAAGACAAGAATATAAAGCGACATAGAAGAGATGGTAATATCTTAAGCATAGGTGGCGCCATCTAGTTAAAACTTCTGTCAACAAGTGACATCACAAACTGTTTGGTTTATACAATTATATTTGTTTTAACACCTGCCCTTAAACTAAACAGTTTTTAAACCAATGTTTGAAATACAGTTAACATGTTTATCTTTACATAAAGGTTTGGTCAGCACATCTGCAGGCATAAGCTCAGTAGGCAAATATTCTAGTGTAACAATTTTATCCCTTATTATTTGTCTTACATAATGATGTCTGATATCTATATGCTTGCTTCGACTGTGATTAATTTGACTATTACATATTTTCTGTGCTGACTGATTATCGTTATACAGAGTCACAAACAAATATTTACCTAAACATTCATGTAAAAAGTTTCTAATAAAAATAGCTTCTTTAGCTCCCTCACATATTGCCATGTATTCACTTTCTGTACTTGAGAGGGCGACCGTTCTCTGTTTGCGGCTCTCCCACGATACAGCCGAGTTTCCTACTCTAAACACGTAACCTGTGTAGGAACGTCGGTCTAGTTGGTTTGATGCCCAATCTGCATCTACATATCCTGTAATTGACAATGATGATTTTTCATATACTAAGTTGTAGTCCATGGTTCCTTTTAAATACCGTAGAACACGCTTAGCTGCTTTCCAGTGTGTCTCAGAATGACAGTTATTGAACTGGCTTAGAACACTTGCAGCATGAGCAATATCTGGTCTTGTGCATACTGCTAGGTACATAATACATCCAATTATGCTTCTGTACTTGGTATCATTGTCAGTTTGATTCCCTTTTTCAAACTTCATGCCACACTCCAGAGGTGTGTTTACAGGCTTGCAATCAGCCATATTAAATTGTTGTAATACCTTCTCTATATAATTTCTTTGATCAAGAATAATTTTATTATGTTCTTGTTTTAAACGCATTCCCAATACATGTGTAGCACGGCCAAGGTCCTTCATTTCAAATGTTTTCATCAGTTCCTCTTTCAACTTGTTCTTCATAAGTGTATCCTTGCTGAAAATTAAAATATCGTCTACATAAAGTGCCAATATGATGAGATTGCCATTTCCATCTGATTTTATGTATACGCAGGGTTCACTTAATGATTTTCTAAACTGGAGGTCTGTCAAAACATTATCAATTCTGTCATACCAGGCTTTTGATGCCTGTTTAAGACCATAGATCGCTTTATTTAATTTAAATACATGGGTTTCTTTATTCTTTACTTTATACCCATCCGGTTGTTCCATATATACAGTCTCTTTTAATTCTCCATTTAAAAAAGCTGTCTTCACATCCATATGATCAACATGCATGTCTAAATTAACTGCAAGAGCCAGCAGGATTCGTATAGTAGAATATCTTACCACGGGAGCATAAGTATCAGTGTAGTCTATGCCATATTCTTGACTATATCCTTTTGCCACAAGGCGGCACTTATAGCGAAGAAGCTGTCCTTCAGATCCCAATTTCTTCTTGAATACCCATTTGCACTTCACAGCTTTCTTACCATCTGGTAATGTTGTTAGGCTCCAAGCTTTATTCTTTTCAAAAGATTTATATTCATCTGCGATAGCCTCCTTCCAATGTTCTCTTTCGGGTCCTGACAGTGCCTCTTGTATTGTCTCCGGTTCCTCACCGTGACTTACTGTCATGGCCACGACTGCATTAGCACCCTCTTCTATGTCTTCGTATTCACTTGACGTGTGATTCGTAGTCATGTCAGGATTCCATGTGACGTCATTGGGATCATCGACATAGCTAGAATCAGAAGAGCTTGTTTCAGACAGTTCTACAGTTTCTAGGTTAGGATGGTCAGTCTGCTCATTATTCCCAGAAGTGCCCATATCAGTATCAGTATCAGTAAGTTTTAACTCACAATCATTAATACAATTTTTCTTACTGGATTTCACATCTTTATACATTTTCTCTTCTAAGAAATGTACATCCCTAGATTTAACGATTTTGGAAGGATCATCTGGATCAATTAATCGATATCCTTTGGATTCACTACAATGTCCAACATGAATATATTTTTTACTCTTTGGATCCAATTTCTTACGCTTTTCATAGGGGATTATTGCATATGCAACACAGCCAAATACTCTTAAATCAGATAAATTGACTTTCTTACCAGACCATTTCTCCTCTGGTGTGGTGCCCCTTACTGCCTTGCTCGGTGATTTATTCTTAATAATGATTGCCATGTTCAGCGCCTCTGCCCAGAACCTCCGGTCCATTCCAGCATCTTGCAGCATACACCGTCCGGCCTCTACAATTGTGCGATTGGCCCGTTCCGCTACTCCATTTTGTTGCGGTGAGTATGGCACAGTTGTCTGATGCTTGATGCCATGTTCTTGAAGAAACATCTGGAACTGTTTATTTACATATTCACGACCATTGTCAGTTCTGAGGGCTTTTATCTTTAAATTTGTCTGATTTTCTACAAGGCTTTTGAAAATCTTAAATACTGGCAATACTTCATCTTTACTCTTGAGAAAATAACCAAACGTCATCCTCGTATAATCATCTATAAAGGTTAATAGGTATTTACTGCCACTAAATGAGGAAACCGACATTGGCCCACATAGATCGCTGTGAATAAGGCCTAGTTTCTCAGTAGCTCTATTATATGACCTTTTTGGGAATGGTAATCTACTCTGTTTGCCTTCAAGACATGCTACACAGGGAGTATGCTTCGTATTACTGTAATCAATTCCACTAGCCATACCTCGTTTCAGTAAATCCATACTCCTTCTGTTGAGATGAGCGAGCCTACGATGCCATAGTTCCTGAGATGGCTTCACGTCACACAAGTTCACAACCTCATCATGATCCACAGATGTGCGCACTTCCAAATCTTTCAATGAATTGTCAGAAACCATTAATTGACAGGTTGCAGCCAGCTCAGTAGTATCTGCTGACAGCTGACTCGTGTCCAATTGGTAAACACCATTGACCTTCGTAGCACTGGCAACTATAATTTTCCCACAGTAGATATTACACTTCTCATCGTCAAAATGCACATCAAGTCCTTTAGTTGCCATTTTTCCGACAGAAATAAGGTTCGTTGACAAACCCGGCACGTAAATAACCTCACTTATTTTCGTTAACTGTTTTTGTCCTTTCAACAACAATTCCACATCACCGTGTCCTTCACTATGCATCTTTTGTTTATTAGCCACTGTCACAGAACGCGGAGTATCCACAACATAGTTTTGTAGTATATTTTTGTTGTTTGTCATATGACAAGTTGCACCGGAATCGACATACCACGCATGAGAGTTAACGTCCACAGCTAGTGCTGTCAATAACGTTCCGTTCCACGCTTTTTCGCACTTGTCACTCCGTTTATCAGTTTTATCACTTTTAATCGTCTTATTAGGACAGTTCCTAGCATAATGATTGGGCTTTTTACATATGAAACACTTAACCTTAAATTGTTTGTTGTTTACACTTTTTGTATTCCGGTTTGAAAACAATGCGCTTTCTTCGCCCTTGTCAGAGTCTCTACGTAGATTTTCTTGTAACAATTTACTTTTAACCGTTTCACTACACAATTTAATGTTCGAGTTTTCCAACGCCATAATAAGTGGATCGTAATTTGGCGATAAACCACTCAACATCAACACTGATAGGAAATCATCGTCCAATGGAGCATTTATATCTCGTAGTTGTTGATCCAAGTCTGTGATCTTCAAGAGATACGCTTCCATATCACTAAATTGTTCCAATTTCAATCCAAATAACGTACGTAATAGTCCCAGTCTTCTACACAACCCTCTGTCTTCATACGCCTTTTTCAAGTTATTCCAGGCTTCATAACCAGTCGCTGCGTTCCGTACATGTGAAAAAGAAGACGGCAGCACCATTAAACATATTTTTGCCAGCGCCTTTTGTTGTTTACGTTCGTCGGTGATCTTGGGAACACCGGCCGCAGACTCTTCGATGCACTCCCACAAATCTTCATGTATCAAGTACATACGCATCGAGAATTTCCAATTCCCGTAATTTGAGATTCCACTGAGTTTCTCGAAGTTCACTGAGATTCCACCACTTGATGTAGGCGTAGCCATGTTAGACAAAAATGTTCTAGACTTTCTTGAGACACCGGTCGTGACAATTTTAAATGGTCATCTTTCATTACATTACTAAAAATAATATCGTATTTTTATTCTACGCGTATCCTGGGCCCATAACCTGAAGGATTTAGAGCAAAATAAACCCGGATTGGACAGCAGAAATAATATTTATTATATACGATATACAATCGAGACATTTGACAGCAAGACAAGAATATAAAGCGACATAGAAGAGATGGTAATATCTTAAGCATAGGTGGCGCCATCTAGTTAAAACTTCTGTCAACAAGTGACATCACAAACTGTTTGGTTTATACAATTATATTTGTTTTAACAAGGACCGTCCTCCATTGCCCCATACACGTCACCAGGAAGGTGCGCAGAGTTAAATCATATACAACTCCAGCACCCACATGAGCCATGTATTGACCGAGTCATAGGCCTTAAATAAAACGAAAAATAACAAATCTTCCATAGTTTAAGGTAACCAATCCATTATAACCTCCCAAACCCTTAGCCCAATATATGTTTTATTTCCATGTTCTATAATAGTACTGCACCAATCAGGGGTTATCCTTGGATGCCCTTGCATAGTGCATATAGGGATAATGTGCCGTTAAAACCGCAGAAACCCGTTAGATGCGAGAACAGAACCGGTCATAGTAGAGGTGCTTGAGGGAGTCCTATGTCCAGCAGTGGACGACTTTCAACTGAAATGATGGTGATGTTGAAAGCTTCGTACTTTCGTAGTCTTATCACAGTTACAAAGGACAGACAAACTGTTGGTAGAAAATTAGCAAAGAAAAGTATTAAATTCTTACCTTCGGTAGTCTTTGCAGCGTGCCTACATCGGGAGCTAAACCTACGTCCACCTCGCGCACTGAGAACCAACAGTCTTCTGTACAGTACCTGGAAATATATTATGTACAATTTCATAAAAGCTCTTATAAATGATATATACAACCAAATCACTCGCTTAATACACACGGTATAATAAAAAAGTATAAAAAAAACCTTTTTATAACTTAAAAAATTGTTAAAAATTGTGATTTTCCCCAACTAAGTCAGTTTTCGAACCTATTTTTAGGCCCTTGTCAAGTACTCTGTACTCTTTCAATAGGAAAAATGTGCGGAGGCGGTGGCTGTTGTGGAGACTGCTGCGGTGGTTGTTGCTGCCCTTGCATCACTATCTACATATGCTGCACGAAGATTTGCTAGTGGCACGGAGTTGCGCCACTTCTCGCAGACAAGTCATGCTGTCTACGTCGAAGATGGCGCATCGACGCCTATGTTCGTGTCTTCAAAGTATTCATTCCAGTGCCGTTTTGAGGAAATAACCTACTATAAATATGTTGTATGTACTTCAATTAACTGATCAGACAGCTGTGATTCTGGGGAGTTTGTTCCCCCTCTTCTTCCCAGCGAAAGCACTGGGAAGTGGCGAAGGACGGGCGTTGACTGTCTTATGTAATATTGACGTTCAAAAATTGCTGATTCTCAACCTAATTTGAATAAATGAGTTGTGATTTTCTTTTACACTGCAATCCAATTTTTTTAACTAGATAGGAAAATAAATCTTCCTAGAGAAGAAAGGCTGAAAGAAACACAGGTAGGACTTAACTAGTATTTTAACTTGTTAATATTAGATAAGTAGGTCGCGGAAAGCCGATGCATACGGGCTGCACAAGATCGGTCATCGTAGAAAGCCTTGGGGGAGGCCTCTGTCCAGTTGTGAACCTCTATACAATGAAGAAAAAATAATAATAAGCAAGTACCACTACATAACCGTTACGCGATACCACGATTTGGCAGGACAAAACTAATAATTATCTTCTGTCCTTTTCTTAAAGACATAGAAAGATAAAGATGACTGAAGGTAAAGTTAGTTTAGTTTGCGAACGCGGGAATCGGCGCCGTTCTCATTAAGTACATGGCGTTAAAAGAAGGCCTAGTAATGGCTTCATATTCTGTTTAAATTGTGCATAACTTGTACTTTTTTATTGCCTGCTGCCATTGCCCTACTGTGTATAGCAGGCAAATAACGCTATTCGAATTCTTAGCGAGTCTCTAATCTAAATGGACTCGACCCAGAATTCCGTCACTTGTTTGGCGCCATCACCAGCTTACAGTAATAATAATAATCTTTATTATGACAAACACACACGATTCATACATAAGAGCAGATGTACAAAATAATATTAAAATATCTACATGAACCTATAAATACCATGTCACACTGTCTCCTAAACTTGGTAATCCTGTATCTTAGGAGACGGTCGGGCGGTAAGGCGGCTGGAGATGATGAAATTAAGGCTGAGCTTCTGAAAGCGGGTGGCAAACCGGTTCTTAAAGCGCTTCAGAAGCTATTTAATTCCGTCATTATTAAAGGCGAAACGCCTAACGCGTGGCACAGGAGCGTGCTGGTGTTATTTTTCAAAAAAGGTGACAATACCTTCCTGAAAAACTACAGACCGATATCCCTGCTGAGCCATGTCTAGAAGCTGTTTTGTAGGGTATCACGAATCATCTCGCTCGAAAATTTGATGACTTCCAGTCTCCCGAACAAGCAGGCTTCCGAAAAGGCTTTAGCACTATAGACCACATACATACGCTGCGGCAAGTTATACAGAAGTCCGAGGAGTATAACAAACCACTATGTTTGGCGATTGTGGACTATGAGAAGGCCTTCGATTCGATCGAGACTTGGGCGGTGCTACAGTCTTTCCAGAGGTGCCAAATTGACCATCAATACATTGAAGTGATAAAGTATTTGTACAAAAACGCCACCATGTCAGTCCATCTCCAGGATCAGGACTCGAAACCGATCCAACTCCAGCGTGGAGTGAGCCAAGGAGATCTCATATCTCCTAAATTGTTTACTGCTGCGTTGGAAGATGTCTTCAAGCTCCTGGACTGGAAAGGACTTGGCATCATGTAGGTAGGTATAACCGTGCTTATAATGTGACCGGTTAGAATTTACCTTACCTTCTTTTTTTTTTGTTTGGGATGGAAAATCATCACATAACCTATCCCGCTCTGGGCAGAGAGGAAGGACGTGTCAGACTTTTACTGAGCAAAACCTACCCGTGTTTCTTCACTAGCCTATTCGTCAGGGCCACCTTACCTCATGTCTGCGGCTGTGATCAAGTCGATCGCGGCTCCGATGCAAGCATTGTGTGACAATGATATAACAGGCTTCACACATTCCTCCAACGATGATATGGTATTCTGTTACATACAATTAGTGTGAGTCCCTTTTATTATGTACTTGAAAAGGTCGCGGGAAAGTAGCTAGGTAAAATTCATCCAACCTTCTCTTTATGTTTTCAGCCTATAGAGGCCCACTGCTGGACAAAAGCTTCCCATCCGACCTATTTATGGATGAATTTTCGCATTTCTGGTAGAAAGAAAGAAATAATAAAAAAAAACAACGGGTAGCATTGCGAGAAACGAAACAGCAGGAGGAGGCATACATGAAAGCTGTTGACTCCTCCGTGGCGCAGCGGTCAACACGCCTGCCTGCGACGTGGAGTCCCCGGGTTCGATCCCCGGCCAGGTCATGATAGAAAACGATCTTTTCCTGATTGGCCTGGGTTTTGGGTCTCGAACTTACTTTGGGGCTAGCTCAATCTGTGTGAGAAAAAAAAAAAGTGTCTTGTTGACTCCTCAATGGCGAAAACGAATGGAAACGTAGGTATGCCTCCTCCTGCTGTTTCGTTTCTTGCAATGCCCGTCGTTTTTTTTTCGTTGCTCGTGGCGAAAGCCACGCGGTAGAAAGAGAAGGGGATATTACTTCCTGTCGTACGCCGCGTCGGAACTCTCTTTTCGTCTTACGAATTTTCGATCAGGTTACGTACCCAGACCCATCCCAAAAAGGTGCACCATATCACTATTTTCAGTTCAAAAAATAAATCATTATGATTTTTATTCAACAGGGTAACACACAATCATTAACAAAGGGTTTCGTTTTGACAGTTCAACAATATGCATTGTGTTGTTTAAGTTGTCGAGCAGACACAGTTTTCGAACATATGGAGCAATGAATTAGCAATATGCATCAAAATGATTTAAATTGAGAGTAACAGTAGTTACATGATTAGGATGCTGATTGACCTTTGATTCATCGTTAATCCCAGTCGAATCCGAAGCTTTTCAATTTTGGCGTCTGGAGTCCGCTTTACCAGTCTAACTGCTGAATTTGGCTAAACTTCGATATTTTCCGTGAAGCGTTTACCATTTGAGGTCAACAACCCGAAGGTGATATAGAAGCATTGCAGTTAGACCAATTGTTGGACTTTTGAGGGCTCCAAGAACCCGTAACGACTGCTATTAGATGTTCGTATGGCAACCGGGACCAACGGCTAAACGTGCTTTCCGAGGCAAGACCAGACCAGTGCAAATATTCATATTCATGCGTACAAATATTTGCACTGCGAGGGGATCAAACTCGCGCCTCTGCGCCACGGAGACTGTCAGTTTTAATTGGGCTGTACCTGTGCATATTTGATGAAGTTATAATGGTAACGGGCCTTTCTTGCTACGTCTTCTAATTCATCAGCCTCAGCAGCCATTTGTACTAGAGATTGTAAATCTATGCCTGAAACAGAGAACAATGAAAATTAGAATCGGAATTTAAATTTGAATCAACCTAAGTATATAATGTATTTTCTTTCTTTCTGTGATCTCTCTGTGGCCCGCGCTTAAGATGAGATTTGGTCGTGGACGTTAGTCCAAGTGGATTGGAGAAGCAAGAGTGTACGCAAAAAAAAATAATAATAATAAAAATAAAAAATAACGATGCTACATTGGACCTTTTTATATCTTGAAGGGTTAGTAGAAGTGGACTAACTATAGTTGTACGCTTCATTACGCCAAAGGGTAAAGGTGTATTGGGTTGTATCCTAAAGTAAAAAATAATTTAATGTCCATCAGATTGAACACGTATTTTTTATTCTATCTTTCATTAATCTTTCAAAGATATATTGATTTGAAATGTCGCATGACGTCACGCCGTGGTACAAAATATAACACGGCGTGACGTAATTAGCCCCGACTCCGCAACTTTTATATGCTATATCCCAGTAGTTTTTGGTAATTTCGACAAAATGAAAAATACGGGTCTTAATTTTTTTTATTGTCTATAAGATGAACTAATTATTTTTTTGATTTTGTCTAAGACCCTTTTTTAGTGTGGATGTGAAATCATCAAATGACCTCTTCTCCCACTCTGAGCAGAGCGGAAGGGCATGTCAGACTTTCACTGACTAAAACCCACCCGTGTTTCTCTACTTGCTTGTGCGCCAGGGCCACGGTTTCTCTTTTGACCAACCCGCAACCCTGACCCATGCATCGGTCTTCGTGGACCCCGTCACGATGGGCTGACATCTCTTTGAGACGCGTGTGTTACACCGTGCGCCATCGAGCCGGGCCCGATTGTCTATGACCGTGGCTTTTCTATAAGTTTTCATATTTGAGCACGAGACTTTTGACTTTTATTATTTTTTATGTCGTTTTGGTATAAAAATATTTCTTTCTTTCAAGAGGTAGGTACTTATTAACTCACCACCACAGAAATGCTTCCCCTTTCCTGACAGCACAATAACTCTGCATTGAGGAATCTCACTCAGTGTTGAGAAGCATTTGTAAATTTCCCTGAAAAATGTTTCTTGTTAAAAGTGTTGCCGATTTTTTTGTGTATCTTATTCTTTCTCTTTCAGTATGAAAGGGACAGAAGATAAAATATTAGTTTAGTCTTGCAAATTAAACAGCGCCTGACGTAAATTGACTTATTTTTAGACGCCATGTTTTTAAGCGCGTCTAAACTGTATATAGATGTAAAAAATTAAAAATATTAGTTGTCAAATTAAAAATATTAATATATAAATTCTTAGGAAGATATATTGATTTGAAATATCGCATGACGTCACGCCGCGCCGTGGTACAAAATATACCACGGCGTGACGTAATTAGCCCCCACTCCGCAACTTTAATACGCTATATCCCAGTAGTTTTTGGTAATTTCGACAAAATGAAAAATACGGGTCTTAATTTTTTTTATTGTCTATAAGATGTTGAGAACTAATTATTTTTTTGATTTTCATATCTTGGATAGATCCCTATTGTCTAAGACCCTTTTTTTAGTGTGGATGTGAAATCATCAAATGACCTCTTCTCCCACTTTGGGCAGAGCGGAAGGGCATGTCAGACTTTCACTGACTAAAACCCACCCGTGTTTCTCTACTTGCCTGTGCGCCAGGGTCACGGTTTCTCTTTTGACCAACCCGCAATTCTGACCCATGCATCGGTCTTCGTGGACCCCGTCACGATGTGCTGACATCTCTTAATATACTAGTAGTAGTAGTAGGTACTATTTTAACATTTTTAATTTTACAGGATTAAACTGAAATTTTAGCTTCTGTCCTTTTTTTAAGAAGTATAATAAAAATGTTGCATTGAACTTAAATTTAATTTAGTTTGTGAACAAGAACTTGGAGTTTAGGGAAAGATATGGGTCATTCTCCAAACTGCATTGAGTTGACAAGGTGATTTCCCGCCCACTACCTCACACAGAGCGGACACCTATTAGCGACAGCTTTCTAGTCTAATTGAATGCAGCTCAAATTCCAGGACATATTCTATTAGAGTTTGCATAATTATCAAAACTGACATTTGGTGGTCTAAACTGATATTTTATCTTCCGTCCTTTTCTTAACGTAATGGAAAGAAAAAGATATATAACTTAAAATTAGTTTAGTTAGAATCTGCGCCATTGAATTTAGTGCACCATCCCGCATTGAGCAACCATGGTGCTTACGCTTACGCCAGCAGCGGGACGATTAAAAGGTTGATGATGAGTTTAGTATCTTTGTGCGTACTTACTGCCACATAGTTAGGGTCAGTGTATTGGATTTCTTTGGCCTGTTTAATTCCACGTGGTACACATATTTTTTTGGTTCGGACACAGCTAGCGTTTCAAACTGAGGTAGTTCTGCTTTTGTGAATGTGCGTTTTAGAATATCTGGAAATTGAAATTTTTTTTTATTAAATATTTTTCTCATAATTTTTTACGTCCAACGATTCAATACAAAATACACGCAGGATAACTAGCGCTTGACCGCAATCCCGCCTGATGGTAAGCATTGATGCGAACGTTGAAGGTAAAGCGCGCTAGTTTATTAAGAGTCTATTCACCCAGAAAAACTGGGAAGGAAGATGGCAGTTGATCGAGGTGATGCAATGTTAAACCCAACAACACGACCAACGATGCTGCGCCAAAGGGAGATTGATGACACAACATTTGGCGCATCGTACCCGGCACACTTCGCAATACAACTGCTCGACCCGTCCTCCGTACGGCTTCACCGGACATCATGCCGGAACACGACAAACCGTTTGGCGGCAAGACTTTGTCTGGTGGGTGGTAACTTCTGCCAGCGGCCGATGTTATGGCCTACCACAGAGAACCGTTTGGGACCGGGTAGCTTTGATATAGCACCGTATAAGGGATGTTTGCAAAAGCTCATGTGAATTGTTTCTACATGGTAATGTGGAAAGAATTTGCATCCTTGGTCCATAGAGTGTGGGACAGTGTCTATAACATCAGTCGCAGAATCATTAATTTTTTTTTATAAATTACAAAATAGTGCTTTACCGCTATCCCACCTGATGGTAAGCAGTGATGCCATCGTTGATATTTATCGAGGTTTTTTTTTTAAGTAGTATGTATGATTTATAACCATTACGTGGAACCCTGACAGCTATAAGGTATTGTGACAGATCCTGTAAATGAACGCAAGAGGGGGAAATGATTCATCGTGTTCCGGCATGATGTCTGGTGAAGCTGTTTGATGGACAGGTCTGAGCAGTTGTGTTGCAATGTGTGTTGTGTTGGGAGCTTGGTTGTGGTGGGTTTCCAGATCAATCACCCTCTGGTGCAGCATCCTGCCGTCTTCCTTCCTATTCACTCAGGTTTTTTAGTAAATAGGCTTATAATAAACTAACGCGCTTTACCATCAACGATTGCATTAGCATCAGGCGGGATTGCAATCAAACACTAGTTTAAAATTATTAGAAAAAAAAAAAAACAAATAACCACAAGTGATCCACTTTAGCCTTAGATCAAAAAAGCTGGAAATCATGGTCAGAGGCTTCTGCCCTGCAATGGTATGATCCAAGCTAACAAAAACAGTATAAATGTAAACTGCCAACACACAATGAGTAAAAGCATTGCATTAGATGGCTGTGCCATTTTGCAAACATGAAGACTACATGAGGACTTCTCTATTTTAGAGTAGAGTAGATCTGTGACTGCTCTTTAACATGTTGAAGAAATTTTTGCCCTTTTACTGTACACACATTCCTTTTTTCATTAATTTATGTTTTTTAATAAAATAAAAAATAATAGGACTTTTTACCAAAGTTCATAAAAATGATTCTCATATTTTGATGTACCCAGATAAAAAGTATCTTAAGTAATTGGATAAACTTTCCTTTACGGTCCGCTGAACTGGGCGGCAAGATTTCTAGGGATGTTACAAAATCATGTAACACCCGTTACACACTTATCTTACCTTTCATTTGTTTACTGCTGTAATTGTCCAATTTATTACAGACACCGGTACACAGTCCTAGATGGAAGGTGTTAAGGTCATAAAACTTAATTGTTTTCTTATTGTATCATTAATTAATTGTCAAGTAGAAATGTACAACCTGTAACACCCATTACATAGAAAGCCCCATATATGTATAAAAAAAAAATTGTTTTTTATTTCTTATTAAAATCTTTGAATAAATAAATCTACCATAGTAAATTAAAATTTAATTTTCTCTATAACCATCATTTTCATCATTTCCCCTTCAGGGGGAGGGTTACACCCCCAAAAGAAAAAACTAAAATTCAGCGGTCAATAAACGAAAGATTTACCAATTAATTAACCAGGACATGGTCAATTTTTCTGCTAAATTCCATCTGCCAAACATCATGTTTAGACATTTATGAGCAATTTTCGACAAACATAAACAAGTTTTCCTATTTCTATTATATATAGACATTGTGAATTAGCACTTGAATGGTCTTTGGACTGCGATAAGTGAAATTCCAACTTTATCGCATAACAATGTCCATGTAATCCCACCCTATGTTGCTGTAGTTTGATTTAAAACAGGTTTTATTATAAAATAAATAAAATACAAAATCTACGTAAAACTATTGAGCATTATATGATATCATGATGATCATTTAGAACCTTTATTTGGCTTCGGTTAGACATTAAATCAAGTAATTAAGGATAATTTTGATATTAAAATACTTAAATAAGAATAGTAGAACATAAACATTGGTTACTTACTTGAAATAACTCTCCTAGGTTGGTTAAAAGCAATTGTTTTGATTAACGAAGACATTGTTCTTTTATTGATTTTTTTATTTTATACAAAATCACACAGTAATTCTTAAATATCTGCACAAAATTAAAATAATAAAACACAACCGGACAAAGTCCAAAGTTGAAAATGAGAAATCGGAAACATAAATGTCAAAATAGACTTGCCATTTTGTTACTTCGCTTGGTCGAGATTGCGAAACAAAACAGGTGATGCGATATTTATTTCTAGTTTATGTACTTTTCCTTGAGTTTTAATTATGATATAAATAAAGTGTAAAACTGCAACAAACGGGCGTGTATTAATTTCCTTCCGCAAGCAAAACAATACATGAATACGTAAATGAGGAAAATGGGTATTAGGTGTAATCCATGACAATGAAAAGCGTATAAATTAAACGCAACGTGTCGGCTGCGGGGCGCATGCGGGATGCCATCCACTTAGGCCAAAGAGTATAGTAAGTATCTTAGGCTCTAGAGCAGCAGCCTACCGTAGTCCCTATAGTATAATGTACTACGTACTCTGTTGGGCAGCAGTCTCAAACTCTCAACATTGATAAATATCACTTTACTGCCTATATACTAATGGACATGCCTTAAAGATGAGAATTGTGGGACTCCGAAAGAGAGGAAACGAAGTTTCGTCTATCTTTATCCCTCTCAAAATCATCAATCGTCTATGAGTTAAGAGATAGTGCTAGACCGAAAGCATAGGTCATGTCTAACTTTTTTGAAACCAAAAAATTACTGCAATAATATACGCGTACCTACGGCATGTCCATTAGTATATGTCTATGATACGACCGATACCGCAAAATCCTAAAGACATTTGGGAAGGTTTTTGGCGGGAAAGTCAAGCTGAGTGTCACGCTCATTTTTCATCGGACTTTTAAAATTATTTATAGTGTTCTTTACTAAATAAAAGTGCGTGATTTATGTAGTAAAAAGTGCATTCAGTAAATAATTCATAAAGAACAGTGAAATATCGCAGCATAGTGGCCACATCATGACTTTGTCTCAAACCTCCATCGTAAGACAGATCACGCCGTCTTTTTCGACATGAACAATTCATTACGTGACACTGGATAAATGCACAAACCGTGCGAAGCCATAAAAGAAAGAAAGAAAAAAAAAAGACATTTGGTAGTCTCGACTGTCAAAGTTATCAATTGTCACCGGTTCTACAGATTTTTTTCGGAAACTTAACGATTTTCTCACTTACAACTGCTGACCCCTGCCCTGGATATTGCTAACGACGCTGTCGCAAACTGCTGATAGTTAAGTAATTCCAGAAAACTAAAATTATTTTGATTGCATCGGAATATTGCAAATTTCGTCAAAATCGGTTCAGTAGTTTTTGAGATAGGATTTTTTCGTATTGATGAGAACTAAATAAATAGATATATATATACGGACAAATCATACAGATTGAGCTAACCCCAACGTAAGTTCGAGACTTGTATTATGGGATACTAACTCAACGATACTATATTTATAATAGATACATATATATAGATAAACATCCAAGACCTAGGCCAATCAGGAAAAGATCGTTTTCCATCATGACCTGGCCGGGGATCGAACCCGGGGCCTCCACGTCGCAGGCAGGCGTGTTGACCGCTGCGCCACGGAGGACGACAACTTATTCTAACAAGGGTTATAGCTGCCACTGTTGTTATGAGGTGAAAAAGTAATTTTCGAAGTTCTACTAAGACACTGAAACGCATGAAATAAAAACTTTATACAAAAAAAAAATAAGAAATAGAAACCGACTAAACAAAATAAACCTCGAGACACCGACTTCGAAAAAAAATCCTATCTTAAAAACTACTGAACCGATTTTGATGAAACTTGCAATATTCCCTAAGTTGAACAATACCTAGTACAACAAAAAAAACTTAAATCATACAAACATACATATAAACATACATACACTTTTGAATTTTGGCACATTTGTTCAGACGCTGATATAGACTAACATATACAAAAACTGGGCAGTTCTGGAAATATTACATAGGTACATACGGGACGAATTGCAAACCTCCTTTTTTTTGAAGTCTGTTAAAAAATAATCGCTTGCCATAACGATCCTTACGAGAAACGCAAAGACTCACATCCGAGATACTGATGTTTGCGGGCTAGCGAAGATCTTAATATTCATAGTTCGGTTTTTCAAAGGCAAATTACTGGCGAATGCAAGGAAAATTCACGATAGTTCATGTAATGCCCGCTCATTTAAATATTTTTGACAGTTACACTCACTCCTCAGACGCTTGACTAGTATAACTTCAACGGAATTCCCGCTAATAAAATCCCTAAGGGCCTCTTACGATGCCGTAGGTCGATCCCATACAATTTAACAGTAATTAGTAATTCGTTCACGTCTCCATGCGGGACAGCGTACTAAAAGGGACGTTGTGAGTTAAATATCTAATGGAATGACTCATGACTTCGTGTAGCCAAAAAACGGTTAGATTTGGACGATACGCGCACTTTGAATTTGAATATGGAATTTGAGGCGGTGGCTATGATTTTGCAGTTACTAAAGTTCTATGTATAAATTATTAAAGTTGCGCCCTAAATATGAAATATTTCGCTGCGTTAACATAATATTATGAGCTTTTTATTTAACTATTTTATTTTATACAGACTCCAGCAGGTCATGATACCCGGAAGTGCCAAATTTTCTCATTCAACCTTGTACGGGGAAGTTTGTCGTGCAACTTTTTATTCCCAGCTAAAGCACTAGGAAGTTTTAACGGGTGGGCGTTTTGGGGGACTGTGTAATGTAATTTGACGTTTAGAAAGTGCTGTTTCCCAGCTTCGCAAAAGTCATTTTGATATCTTTGTGATCACTGGGCTGAGCAATGTGATTCTTTGTTCTTACACATTAAAAGTTCTTTTTTTTTAAACTACTCCTGATTGGACGTTCCTCACTCTAACTTCTGAGAAAATGTGTCAGTAGATATTTGCAAAAACAACGGACGTAACGAACGGCTTTTATTCCGAGATTTATTCCACGAAACGCGTGGTCAACCTACATTTCCGATTCAACCAATCAACACCCTAGATGACATCAAGTGTGCCGCGAGCCGACTTTCTTACAAAGTCTAGATGCTATTTAGGGCACCTAAGTCGACTTTCCTAATAAAATGTAATGAATAAATTATAATAATTGGTACATTTGCGCTTTTTATTTATGTTGTGTTAGAGACAAGAATGCAAATGGTAGCTATTATGACATCATCAGGCGCTAAAGCCACACCGCTAATGATCGCCATAGCTTGTGAATAAGCTTAGCTAGTGATTCTATCTAGGGATAGCTCCTATCCAGTTAAACTCTCCTTTGCCCGACGAAGGCCAGCCCGCACCGCAGCTGAGCCAATAAAATCGTATCCACTCCGACTGTGACCTTTGAGTTTGCGACATTCCTTCTCAGAGGTATACTCGTAAGTAATAGGAAATGCCGCGGTCATCAAATCACTAAAAACTCCAGCCGTCCTTTGCTGTCCTCTCCAGCGACGCCCTAAGCCGAGGTTCGTACCCTACAGGGCGTGCCTTTAGTGCGTAGTCGCTCTGTAGTCCTTAAGTGCTCCTGGCTGGACTGGAGGCTTTAATGTATTTATAGGATAGTCCGGTTAAGTAGTCACGGCCTCTCATGGTTAACTAGGAGATGCCATAACAAAAAAAAAAAACAGATAAACTCTTATGATATAGTAGATGATAATCTTTACTAATATATAAAGCTGAAGAGTTTGTTTGTTTGTTTGAACGCGTTGATCTCGAGAACTACTGGTCCGATTTGATTATTTTTTTGCGTTGGATAGCTCAATAATCCAGGAAGACTTTAGGCTATATAAAATCACGCTGCGATCAATAGGGGCGGAGCATAACTAAACCACGCGATCGAATTCGCTGGCGGCCTCTAGTTACAAATAAGTGAAGGCTGTCCCTTTACTTCTCTCCAGGTTCGATCCCCGGCCAGGTCATGATGGAAAACGATCTTTTCCTGATTGGCCTGGGTCTTGGATGTTTATCTATATATGTATCTATTATAAAATATAGTATCGTTGAGTTAGTATCCCATAACACAAGTCACGAGCTTACTTTGGGGCTAGCTCAATCTGTGTGATTTGTCCGTACTTATATATTTATTTATTTTATTTATCTTCTCCGTAGCCTGAACTTAACGGATTTAAAAGAACCTTTTGACGACACGGTTGGCGTAGTGGTTAAATGTTTGACTGCTGCGCTGCAAGTCGCGGGTTCGATTCCCACAGGGAACAAATATTTGCACGCATCCACGATACAGGAGTAATTCCTAAAGTGTAGCCATACATTTTTTTTTTAAAGAAAAAAATATACAGTATGTTAAAAAACCCTGTCCGACCCGTGAAGGTGTTGTTAGGTATCGATAACTGATTCTACTAATGGATACAAAACCGGGCTAAACTTAAAAAAAACCCTAAAAGAATAAATATTATTTTGCAAAAAGAGGTAACTTAATAAATGTGCGTAAGGCACCCTTCCGCGGGCGGCGGGCGGCAGGGCGCGCGGCACGTTGTCGCATCGCTATTCGCTCATAATAATACCGGTGTTGTCACTTTTTTAAAAATTACCAAATTTCGGGGAAGTTGGAATTAATTCGCGGGAAAAAAAGATTATTTCAAAATTCATCATCATTCATTTTTATATTATATTTGGTCACGTGTTTACCTAACCTTTATTATCCTTATGGGTCGGGCAGGGTTTTCTTAACATACTGTATATTAGGAAAAGGACATAAGATAAATATGTATTACTTTCTTCTTTTTCTCAACAAGGGACAAAGGCCTCCCCCAAAGCTTTCATTCCATTGGGGGGCATTGCCATAATCCCCACACTTGGCAGGCGGATTGGGGATCGCAGTAATTTGTTCTTCCACTGGAGAAGCGCTGCTGCCCGCTTCCCTGGATTTCCCTTAGTCGCCTCTTACGACACCCACGGGAGGATATGGGTTGGTACTATTCTATGGCCAGTACAACACGGAGAATAACAGTTTAACAGTTCGGTGAATGTAATTAGGGTGCAGGAATCACGACTTAAAGAGACAAAGTTATGTAAGTAATCATCACAAACGTCTCTGTACCTACATTCTAACCGTAGTTCAGTGAAACCTTGGTTTGATCAAGTTCTCTGGCAGTTTAGAACATCATTTGCGACCATTTTGCGGTTTACCACAAAAGGAAACAACACACACAGGAATAAGGAAAATATCAACTTAATTTTAACTGGACCCTAATTGCATAAGACACTCGAATTGGATTCATTTTGAAGCACATTGCAAATCCAATTACTCTTTACATCCAAAAATATATCTGCCTAATAAAGTTACTAACGCAATTAATGTGGTTTAACTGTCAAAATGAAACCCAATGCTACTGATAGTGCGTTATGGAATTACCCTGGGGGGTTTTTGACAGGAAAGCCAAGATGAGTGTCACGCGGATTTTTCATTGGACTTTTAAAATTATTTATAGTGTCGTTTACTAAATAAAAACGCGTGATTTATATAGTAAAAAGTGCATTCAGTGAATAATTCATAAAGAACATTGAAATATCGCAGCATAGTGGCCACATCATGGCTTTGCAGCAAATCTCCGAGTAGGCGGCTCACGCGGCCATTTTTTCAACTCTCATTGGCGATTTCCGCCATTATTGTGAAATAAAATTTCTATAATTTGTTACACGTGTTATTGGCAAAATTGTGGGTATCTAACCACAGAGACCATTGAAGAGTTGAAGTGGTATTCACTCTAAAGAAAAGGAATTACCCTGCTGGGGTAAGGTAACCACTTCCTTTGTTGCTCGAAGGTAACCACTAACCACAGCCCTCCTACATCCAGTGAGTGACGATATGAAATACAGATTTAAAAATGAAATAATAATAAAAATGATTTTATTTCCACTTGTACCAAAGTTGCCTGCCAAGCGTGGGGATTATGGCAAACCCCCCTAATGCAAAGCCTTAGGGAGGCCCTTTGTCCAGCAGTGGACATCTTTAGGCTGAAGAAGAAGAAGAAGAACTGAGAAAATGAAATCCATTGCTATCGGCAGGGTGTTACGCAGTTGGATTAAGAAATACGATATTTATTACGCTTGTAATAGAAACCTAACAATATCAATTTTAACAAGTACCAATGGGGACATCCGCTAAAAAAATAATTGTAGTATTAGACACGACTACTCATGGCTCGTGTGTTAAAATAAATGTGCGTTTTTATGTGGTGTAATAGAGTAATAAAAAAAACATTTTATATGTTAAATTAGTCACGTAGTCGTTTAGTTCGACTATTGTTATACCCTGGAGGTTCTCGCTCACTTGGTGGTCTAAGCAGAAGACTTATACCTAAAGACTGAGCTTCAATAAAATCAGAAAAACACGTATCTCACTTTTTTATTAACTTAACTCTTCCCAAAACTTCATACAAAGTTTGCGAAATAGGCTCTTAATAAATTAGCGCGCTTTACTATTAACGATTGCACCACTGCTTACCATTAGGCATTGCGGTCAAGCACCAGTTTATAATTAATAAAAAAAAATGTTTTTTGATGTTAAGTCGAAGAGCGCTAAGATCCAAAGTGCTTTCTTTAGATCGGTTAGGTTTAGTCAAATAGGCAGACGGACGCATCAGAGGCAGTGGGATAAGCCGCTCTGAAGGTTGGTACGGAATAATCTTCATTAATACGTCCACCAACACTGTTGAGCGTGCCCTCCTACTAGCTGTGGTTAAATGGGAATCGGGCCAATGGCTTCAGGTGTTACCGTCACCCAATATAGAAACTTTGCTAGGTGACGCCACTTTCCGGCTCACTACTTGTCTGCGTCTGGGTGCCTCTTGTGTGGCTCCGCATCGCTGCCAATGCGGTGAAGGTGACTGCTTCAGACACCATCTTATCCTACGGTAAAAGCTCAGGCCGATTAGCACGGCACGCCAGCATTAATGATATTACCCGCCGTGCTCTTGTCACCGCCGGAGTGCCAGCTGCTTAAGAACCTCATGGCTTGACACGCGACGATGGGAAGAGACCAGACGGAATGACAGTAATGCCTTGGAAGGTAGGTAGGCCTTTGGTGTGAGATGCAACGTGTGTCGACACCCTTGCGCCATCCCATCTTATAAATACGGTGAGCTATGCTGCAGCAGCCGCTGCGGAAAACGCCAAACGGCGCAAATACTCTAATCTCTTTGGAACCTATATGTTCGGGCCGTTTGGGGTTGAAACACTAGGGCCATGGGGTCCGAGTGCACACCTATTCTTTCGAGACATCGTCATCCGTTTAATCGACTCTTCACGTGACCAGAGGGCTGGGCTATTTTTTGGCCAAGAAATCAGCATCGCCATAGAACGTAGCAATGCTGCCAGCCTTTTGGCCCCTTTTCCTGTTGACAGCGATGCGGATGCATTTTTTATGATGTTTTGTAGTTGTTTCCATTCCTATTTTATAGACTTGTACATAATATTATTTTTAAACTTATTAAATTATGTAAATATTAGCCATGTAATTGGTATTGTACGAACATATAAATAAATTATATACAGCATAAAAAAATAGGCAGACTAACAAACATTTACAAGTTAAGAATGTGTATCGGATTGGATTAAGTATGCTACGCTCAGTATATTTGAATACTGTTGATTTATTAGTATTGCTAAACAGCTTACTTATTTAGTATGTGTCACATCTTACCGATGCCGAATTTGGTATGTAGAAAGCCATCACTATTAGTCATAGTTTGTGCGTTAAAAATAGAAGTTAACATTATGTGTGGCCAAACGTCTTACAGAATAAAATTATATAGACGGATTAGAATATCACACTGTATTTGTCCCCGATAACAAACTGACTAGAATTTTGCTGTTCTCTTATAAACAGTTGATGTCCTTTCGATACGAGCTGTCCAAAGCTTTGATCTGTAGTCTTTTATCATGCTTTCGAAAGAATATTGGAAGAACGTTATTTTAGCTTTATCTGAAAACCTTTGCAAAAACATTTTGGCCACACTTCTGATTCTGAACTGTATTTTTTTGATTGGTCTATATTTATTTGTCACTTGACTGTTTGACACTGGCAGTTAGTTTGACGTTATTGTTGTTGTTGTTTGACAGATTTTCCACGGTCTGTATTGTTGTTTTGTTTACGTTACGGTTTGTTTTGTTACAAAAAAATAATAAAATGCGAAATTGTGGTGTCTCTTCCACAAGGGCCAGAGATCAAGAGTTGAAGTTGAAATCATGAAATAATACACAATATCAATTGTAATAGGTACTCGTTAACCAAAATGAACTCTGAAACTTCTCAAGCTTATATGCAATGCGTGAATTGCAGCATTAGCATAAAACGATTGAAAAGACGATGGATGGCTGAAGAAAGTGAAGATTTACGCCAATTATTGAGCGATTGGACATGCAAGGAGGTGATTAAATTCATAATTATTACCTTTAATATTCCAAAATTATGTTACAACAACGCATCGTGCTTGAAAAAATTAGAGGTTCCCGGTTGGCATAATAATTTTGATAACATTTGCTAGCTGGGACGAACGGCTCAACGTATTTCTGAAGCATGGAGGGGTCTGTGGCAAGCGTAGCTTAGCCGAATTTTACGAGCTGTGGGTTGTAAGCTCAAAACTAGACAGAAAGTTTTACACTAAGTAGTTTATCGGCTTATTGACCAGCAAGCCCAATACTACAAAATTTTACACTATTTTTCCTTTTCTACATGGTCTTCAAAAGATCTGGCTAAGATTAAAAATGGCTTATATGTATAAGAGACTGACCTCTGGGTTTGTTTCGGTCCTTCTTCTCAGAGTCAGATAGGAGATGCCGAACACACCCAGTGGAAAAAAAATTGTAAAGTGTTTAACAAAACCTACCTACAGAAAATAATTCATATCATTTACTAATCCATACTGGGCTGGCATGGTGGATTACGGCCCACTCCCTCTCACGGAGAGAATTGTGTACCAGCTATATCATGAATATCATGGAGAGTGAGAGATAACTAGCGTATGTAGTCTATATGTATACTATTGAGATGTACTCTGATTACCTTTTGTAATTACGTAAATTGGTTTTCAGACTAGCTGTCATTGAGAAATTCCGAATTCAATATTTTTTCGGGCCACAACCGAATTTTGATATATTCATAGTGCATAATATGTCCAATGAATAAAACAAAATTTGGCGGTGGTAAGCATATAATATTTATTATTAATTGTAAATTATTAGTAATAATTGTATCTATAACTAGACTATTGAATTACCTAAGCTTGTTTTTATTTCTTCTTTTTTTCAATAAATAAATAAAACTTCTTTTTTTGTAGCCTGAAGATAGTGATGCGCTTTGTATTGAATGTTATGACTTATTATATGTGGCTCATGAAAGTGAAAATAAATCTAGAAGATTCGGCCACAAAAACACATGTCTGCCGTGTGGAAGATCATTAAACACTACTCGGGTGTCGCCATTGTTGGACAGTCAACCTGATAAGAAACTTGTCATTGCTGAGTGGACTCCATCTCATCAGGTACATTTTATTTTTGTAGCCTGTACTGCTGGCCAAAATGCTCCTTCAAATCCTTCCAATAACTGTATTCCTGTGTCACCTCAAACCAGCCCTCGCTATAGTGGCTGTACATCATTCTTAACCTTTTTATCATTCCACTGCTGGGCACAGGCCTCCTCTCATACAGTGAAGAATTGAGCATAATCATCACGCTTGCTCAATGCGGGTTGGTGATTTCAGACTTTAAGTCCAGGTTTCCTCAAGATGTTTTCCTTGACCTTTTAATCAGTCATTGGTGTCCAAGATATACTTAGAATGTACCCGGAATGGAATCGAACTCATACTTGAGAGGATGGTATTTTAACCACTAGGCCACCACGGCTGTACGCATCCAGGTAATCTTGCCACCGCTTTCTTGGCTGACCCCGCGGGCGCCGTGCAACTTCAGGCACCAATATAAATAATTAAAAAAAAAATTGAATAAATGTCATTATTGTTACGGGCGGGCTAGGGGTACTTAAATGCCGGTTAAGGGTTACTATTACGTTATATTGAACCTTATGCCATTGGTATAAGGTGTATTCGTAACATTATTATCAGCCTAAAATAATCCATTGCTCGACATAAGCCTTTCTAATTGTAAGCCATTCTAGGGTCTGCTTTACCAGTCTAACTGCTCATTTTGGCTGAACTTCGATATTTTCCATGAAGCGACTGCCGTCTGTCCTCCACAACCCGAAGGCGATATCGAAGTATTGCAATTAGATCAATTGTAGGACTTTTGAGGGCTCCAACAACCCGTAACGACTGCCATTAGATGTTCGTATGGCAACCGGTACCAACGGCTTAACGTGTTTTCCGAGGGACGACCAGATCTGTGGAAATATTCATATTCATGCATGCAAATATTTGCACTGCGCGGGGATCGAACCCGCGCCTCCATGCGCAGCGGCCGCGTTCGCTACCGCTACGCCTCGGAGGCTGTCAACAGTACACATTGTTTAACAAAATCAACTTGGAATTTTTCGGCGTTTTCGCCCTTCAAAGAGTGTCGCCTCTCGTCACACAATTGTCCAGATTTGCTAAACAGTTGTTCACTTGATACGATAGTTAGGTGGCGCAGATGAAAATTAATTTGCTGAAGGCCTAAGAACCTTATAAAGTGAAGAAAACCAATACTAAAAATATTAGTAGTTCTAAGCAGTACTGGCTCTCTAAGAAAGCTGATTACAATCTCGGTAATGACGCAAGAATCTCCGCTGTAATCAGCCGAAATCAACCAACCGAAATAAATTTCTCGCTTGGATTTGTAACCGAGAATGCAGATAGAGACCGAGATGCCAGTTGAGTCTTAATACAAAGGTGGTCACCTTTTTTTTTCGGGGGAATCCTTCAAAAAGCAGTGTGGGGTTTCTACCTCACTAAATCACCCCGGTGACCACCGTCTGCGCATAGGGGTGGTCCCGGTTCCTCTTACAAGGCCAATTCCGGATCCTTCCGCGCAACGCCTGTAAGGCTCCTCTCAGGGGAGACAGGGGAGACGTGCATAGGAGGTTTAGGGGAGGCCCTCTTACTCTAGCACATGACCACTGTGCCACTGCCTTCCCTGTCGTTGCTTAGTGGGCAGGCAGAGTCCCCGCTTTGTGCCCGCGACATAATGTCCATAAAGGTGCCAATTTTTAAAGCTATAACGAGTTCCACTTTCTTTTCAGGTGAAGAGATTGGAGCGTGTTTGCTTGAGGTGTTGGTCAAAAGTACACCGGCTCGTGAAAGACAGAAACGAAGTACATTCCCAATCCAAGGGTGTAAAAGTAAAAATCGAACCTTTACATTCAAGTCTTGCACTTGGAGATGGTGAAGTAGACATTCCTGCCTCACCGTACTCCCAGTCTGAAGACGAAGAGGAAATTGTAGGGGACAACAACCATCAATCACACTCAATCTCTTTGGGAAACTACAAGAGAGCAGCAGCTTCTTCTTCCCGCTGTATTTTTAAAAACTGTGGATTTTCAGGTCTGGTTATACCTAGTAGAGCTATTGTAGAACGTTTATTAATTGATTATTCCTACTATATACCACTCAGGAGTCGTATTTGCAAGCATCATCAAATTAACACCCACAAGGAATGGCGAAGATTGGTAAACGACAGCAAAATTACAGATTTCACTGAAAAACATTTGGAAAATCTACTTTCTATACTTAGATTCACTGGATGCAATACTTATTGCAAGAAATTTGATTTTAAGATGAAGCAAGACGAGCAGCTATGTAATTATCTCTTAGGAGTAGATTATGTAACTTATGAGGAAATGCTAAAAGATGTAAGGATTAGTAAACGGGCGTGGTCTGTAAAAAAAGCTTTAGCTATGTATTTAATGAAGAATCATACTGGTTTCAGTGATAGCAAAATTTCAAAATTTTTTGGTGTGACCAAAAAATATTCTAAAAACGTTATTTTCAAGGTCCACAAGATTTTAGGCCGTCTTAGCGCAGATTGCCTTGTTCATTTGTTAATAAAATAAACTAAGGTTAAGTTCAATGCATTGTTTTCTTTCATTTTATTAAGAAAAGCAAGGAAGATAAACATGTCGTGGATAACGATATCATTTTAATAAAAGTTGCTCATTTGATTTATGTAGTAGTGGGGCAAAAGCTGTGACGTTATTTTGTAATGGCGGCACGTGTAAATCGCGTTTTGGAAAGCGGGGATTGTCGTGGGCACTTCTCCGGGGCCAAACTGTCGGTTTGCTTAATTAAATTGTAATTGTCAAGATTGGCGGGTAATTTTGCACTTCGTGCTTTAATACAAAACTTCACCTACGAAATGGAACCCTGACCACCACATGAAGACGGTGGCTACCCTATCGCTCCGCCGCCGTCCTTGACATCGTCAAATATTTTAGTCGTAAGAAAATAATTTGATAGGACTTGTTCGGAGCAATACAACCGAACAGCTCAGCACTTTAGCTTTCGTGCATTCCTATAAAACTAATACAATTCATTATTAAAGTCAGTGCGTATTCGGCGGTTGATCGCGTAACTCAAACCATACCAAAACCATACAAACCATCTTTTAGATTAAACCAACATAGCTCTGTCACTTATAACCATTATTTTGTCTAAACCATAAAACCATAACCAAATTAAAAGTCGTATCATTTAAACCGAACCAATACCAAACCAAAACCTTCATTCAATCTAGAATGTTGGTATCACGCAGAACCCATACTTTCTACAGGACTAAACAAATTTTTATTTTCCACTCTTTTTATAATGAAATAGACAGAAAAAGATAGACTGAACTGTTTAGCTTAGCTTGTAAACAGCATTCGATCATCTTTAAACTTTAATGCTTTAGCGATAAAGTTGAGAATCTATTATAGAAAGTTGTTTGTAGCAGTAGTACCCTGATGTGCTGGCTTCTGTACAGGTAGTATATAACATTATTTTATCTTTATACGATACCTGAATATACACTTCTGGACACATCTATTGACCCACCTTAGAGTTAAGGTTTCAATGGCCCCTACCGAAATATGATTGCTAGATTGAACAAAAACTATTGATGCAGTTTTAAACCTGATACATTTTACCATCTTTTTCGATCGTATTGTTTTAAATTTGAATTCAGAATACCATGCGACATGGAGCTACTCCTAACAAGTCGGATATGCGCCTTGTTAAAGGCAATTGATTTTTGAATAAAAAAGTTTTATCAAATAAAGGTTTACTTTAATAACGCGTGTTGCCTCCATGGGCATCTACCATAGCTCTCATACGATTAGGTATAGAGTTTATCAACCGATCTATGAAATTTTGAGGGATCATCTCCCATTCCTCTTCTATGGCAGTTTTCAACTCCTGCATTGTCTGGGCAACTGGCTGACGAGCCCTAACACGTCTTTTTAGCTCGTCCTACATGTGTTCAATGGGCTTCATGTCTGGGCTTCTGGCTGGCCAGTCCATAGCTGTGATGTTCACATCCCGAATACATTCCCCGACGATGCCGGCCGTATGGGCTCTTGCATTATCACGCATAAAAAGGAAATTTGGGCCCACATAGTCCGCGTATGGTATCACGTGAGGTTCTTAGCACTCACGGATGTATTTCAGCATTTAATGTTGGCAGCCGTGGTCCTGTAACAATCTCAAGTTGAGTTTTGCCGCTCGCGGATATACCGCCCCAGACAGTCCATGATCCACCGCACCGTAGGTGTGTCATGCAAAGCCGGGGTGGTTTTTAGCCGGTAAGAGTCTGACAGACAAAGCTGCGCAAACCAGGGTTATGGACATCCCTGAGGTTTTTCTACCCCGAAAAAACCGATCCTTCCAACGTTACGTTGCTATTGCAAAACCTTTTGGCCCCAACAGCAATCTTTTCTGCGAGCAATGTACCTAGCTCACCTGCGCATTAACCCTTCTTCGGGATATGTTAGTCACCTTGGTACTCCTTTTTTTTTTTTTTTTTTTTTTTTGCCGGGGTGGAAATCCTCATAGGATGCCCGCCGCCCTGGGGTGGGCGACGGGGTATGTCAGACTTTTACTGACTAAAACCACCCCGGTGTGTCTTCTATCACGAGCGCGCGTGGGGCCGCGGGAGTCTAAATTCTTCCACGGCCCCACACCCTCGTGCTGGCCCGGTCTGTCCGGGCCTCGTCTCCTGCACGGGGTAGTGGGGTGTTAAACTACCCCGTGCATCGCCTCAAAGGCACACGCCGACACTCGCGCGCACCTCCGCCTCGGGGTCCATCAATGGGGGGCGGGGACTTCACCTTGGTACTCCTGCGCATCTTTTCAGTTGGAAAATCCAAGCTTAACCATTTCGATTGACCATTTTGTGACTTTAAGCCTTTTAAATAGATCCATTGATAACGACCACGTTTCACTGCCATAGTTTATCACTGGCAACACACACTGGTCGTTAACTTTCGTCTTCAGACACTGCGGAATGTGGGACGACAAGATACTGCTTAGCTTCGCGAACGTCACCCAGCCGAGTCATATACATACCTACGTCCCCGACTGCTTCCTTACTATCTTGCGAAAGATTTATCTGCTCAAGAACGTAAATAACACTAAGAATGTTGTTGAACTCTCAAAACGATTGCTTCTGCCATTGCTTCTGTGTGTTACGCGATTATTCCGCAGATCCCTGTCTGCCCTACCGCCAAAATTAGCTCAACAAGTCTGGTGTTGTCACATAAAAAAATAAAAGAAATTTCTTTTTTATCTGTAGCAACTCTTAGCATGGCCATTAACACCACAATAGTGTAGTGGTGACTGTGCCAAATTCAGTTCTTTGAACATTGCTCGTTAGCACGGACGACGTGTTGACGTGGTGGCATGTGGTAACGGCCCTGGCCCGTGACACAAGTAAAGAGCGCGTCGACTTGAAACCTAGGCTATTACTAGGGCCCTGGTCGGGAGACAACATCAAACTTCCGGCCACGGTAGGCGCGGGCTTGCGGGCGGTGAGCAGTGTGCAGCTCGCCGCCCGGTACGGACCAGGCCCGAGTCGACGGCGTGTTGCGTTTTACGCGCGCCTCAAAGAGATGTCAGCACATCGTGACGGGGTCCACGAAGACCAATGCCTTCTGGTTCAGGGTTGCCGGTTGGTTAAAAAAGAAACCCCGTGGCCCTGGCCGTCGTACAGGCAAGTGAAGAAACACGTCAGTAAAAGTCTAACAAGCCATGACATCCCATCCAAAAAAAAATAAAAAATTTTGATACAGTTTATTTTCAATATTGTATAACTACATAGAATAATATTCCTATATAGAATAATATTCTCAATCAACCTTGAGCCGGGAAAATATTTTGATAGTTTCGGGTAGCTGGACCTGCTGTCGTCCGTACATATCAATATTGCAAATAAAATGTATAAAAAAATATAATTTTTGTTTTTGAAGTGATTTATTACGTAAGAACAATTTAAATTCCTCACACCTTTACGTAAGAAAAAATAAGAATTTCGGACCCCGAAAAGCAGGCCTTTTTTGAGTGGGAAATCGTCATAATTATGACTTCTCCCACTGGTAGGACCACCATATCTTAAGATTTTAAAAAAGAAACCGTGTTTGGGACCGAAACCGGAGTCGGAGTTTTTAAATTTGATTTATCGGAGTCTGAACCGGAGGCGGAGGCGGAGGCAGGGTCAGAAGTGGTGGTAGGAGAGAGACTTTTTATATAAACACAAAAAAACATTATTCACTCAATTTTTTCGTTGATAATTTTTATTGTATAAAATTATACACAAACAGTGAACTCAAACTCAAACTCAAACTCAAACTCAAACTCAACTCAACTCCTTCTCTGTATGAGAGGAGACCTGTGCCCAGCAGTGGGACGATGGAAAGGTTGATGATGATGATGATACACAAACAGTGAAAAGAAAATTGGCATGTTTTCAAATTAACAAGAAATTAAACGAAGTTAATTAAAACTTAAAGTATGTAGGTAGCATAGTATATTACATTAAATGAACAAAAGCTTTGAGACAAATTAAATCAAATGTGTAGATTCCAAAACTAGCGAAAAATCAAAACAAATGTTTATAACCTATGAACGTGTCGTATGCGTAACAAAATAATAACAAGTGAAAAAATACCTAATTAAAGTAATAGATAGAGTGCACGTAGCAGGAGTCAGGGAATTCCCCGCGCGATAGATAAGCCGCCGGAGCTATGTCATGCTTTAATAACCTCCGCCTCCGGTTTAAAAGTATTAGAACCAAAGGTATGATAATAATCGGAAGTTCCGACTTAATGGAGTCGGAATCGAAGCTCCGTAACAACCCTGGTACCTATATCTGTGTTCATGTTTGAGTTTTCTAACATGTAGACGAATAGGAAAAAATACTTCAATACCAATTTACATAAAGTTTATTTCACGATACGACTTAACTGTTTTTTTAAAGATTTTTAATGAATAATAATAATAGCCTTTATTTCCGAGTTTACAGTTATTACAGTTACAAATACAGTTACATAATATTTTGATGATATCTCTAAGCTCAGTGTGCCTCTTGGCATAGGCCTCCTCCAACTCCTTCCATTGTGCCCTGTCTTGTGGAACTCTGCTCCAATATGGCCCCAAAGTCAGACAGATATCATCTCTCCATCGGGTTTTTGGACGTCCCTGCCTCCTTTTACCATCCCTTGGATACCATAGAGTGACTTGTTTGCTCCATTTATCTAGCTTGCACCTCAGCATATGTCCTGTCCAGCTCCATTTAAGATGGTCTATCCGTGTCAGTATGTCTACTAGCTTAGTTTTTGACCTTATTTCTGAATTCCTTATTTTGTCACTAAGCCTGATCTGCAGCATACTTCTTTCCATTCCTTTGACATTGAGTTTTCAGGGGTTATAATTTGTCCGAGGTAAACATATTCCTTAACATACTCAAGGCAGTTTCCATAAACTTTTATATTGACTTCTGTGGAGTTAGTCATTAACTTGGTTTTAGTTGCATTCATTTCTAGCCCTGCTTTTCTGCTTTCGTTTGCTAAGGAGTTTATCATTTGTTCCAGTTTTTGTGGATCTTCTTCTAGCAAGATGATATCATCTGCGAATCTTAGATGGTTCAGTTTGTGACCGTTAATGTTTAGTCCCAGATCATTCCAATTAAATTTCCGGAAGATGTGTTCCAGCACCGCATTAAACAGTTTGGGTGATAGTGGGTCCCCTTGCCTCACGCCTCTTTCTATAGGGAATGATTCACCTATTGATTCTAGTTTTATGCGACCCTTGCTGTTATTGTAGATGGATTTTATCAGTTTTATGTAGGTATTTTCGACTCCTTGATCTTTTAAACTTAACCAGATGTAATCATGTTTTATACTATCGAAAGCCTTTGAATAGTCAATGAAAGATATGTATACAGCTTTTTGGTACTCATGATATTTTTCTATAATTTGTTTAATGGTGTGAATGTGATCAATAGTACTGTAGTTTCTTCTAAAACCTGCTTGTTCGATGGGTTGGTTATCGTCTAGTGTTTGCGTTATTCTCTGCAATATTATCTTTGCGAAGATTTTATATACGTTTGATATGAGGCTTATTGGTCTGTAGTTGCCGATGTTGTCCTTGTCCCCTTTTTTATAGAGCAATACGATATGGGATTCATCCCATTGTTTTGGGATGGTGTCTGTGTTTAGGATGTCATCGAAGAGCTTGGTAAGTATTGGGCTTAGTTCTTCCATTGTGCCTCTCATTAATTCATTTGGTATATAGTCAGGTCCTGGGGATTTTTCTAATTTTTGTGACAAGATAGCTTTCTCTACTTCTTGTTTAAGTATTTGTGGGACTATGTCGAGTTCTGTGTGTTCTGTTTTAGTGTCTATACTATTATTGTCCTCTGCGACATTTTTATTTGAATACAGACATCTATAGTACTCTGTAGCGATCTCTTGAATCTCTTTGCGGTTCGTAATTTGTTTAGATTTCCTATTTTTTAATTTTGCTATCCATTCCTTTCCATGCTCTCTCAATTCTTTTAGCGCTTTTTTTGTTCCACCTGTTTTTTCTATTTCCTTTTCAAGCGTATTCCTTCTCCTTGTTTTTCTGTCTTTCCTTATATTTTCCCTAATTTCTTTGCTTATCGTGGATAATAAGTGACATTAAGAAAAAATGGCGTTTTCATAAGCTACATAAAATAACAGGCTCCCAGACCGATTATGATTCGTTTTCTCGTTATCGCGCACGAGTAAAAACAAAGATAGCCTCAACGTATGAGACTTACCAAAACAAACTTCAACGAAACCTGAAGAAAGATCCGAAATCATTTTGGAGTTATGTTAGAATGAAACAGTCTAGACGAAATAAACCTAAGATTACTAACAACGGTATAGTACTGAAAGATGATGAATGTGCCGATTGTTTCGCTTCTTACTTTCATTCCGTCTATAGCGAGAAGCGACCAGCGCTGGACCCGAAGGCGGCGGAGCGCGCCGGCGGCGCGGCGGGCGCGGCGCGCGTGCATGTCGGCCGTCTCAGTGCGGGAGACATGCGCGCGGCGCTGCTGGCCCTCAAGCCCAAACGCTCAGTAGGCCCCGACGGCATACCACCTTACATTGTCAAAGATTGTCGTATGGTTTTTGAAGACCCCTTGTTGCACATCTTTAACTTGTGTTTGCGGGAAGGTCATTATCCGGACGCTTGGAAAATAACTCGTGTAATCCCCATCCCCAAAGGGGGTACGGACCTGAGTGGATACCGCCCCATCGCGGTGCTGTCTGCGTTCGCTAAGGTATTTGAATCAGCTTTACATAAAACCATTTATACGCAAGTGAGTTCACAATTGACGGACGTTCAACACGGGTTCCGGCCTGGCCGGAGTACGGGTGGTAACTTGATGTCTTTTGTGAACTACTTGTCGCCCATCATCGATGCCGGAGGTCAAGTAGACGTCGCCTACTTTGACTTCCGGAAAGCTTTTGATCTGGTTGATAATGATATACTTTTACGCAAACTATCGGCTTTAGGATTTACACCGCACCTGTTAAAGTTTTTTGCTAGCTACCTTGGCGAGCGCCGACAGTACGTGGAGTATGCAGGACACGAGTCAAGCCCGTATTACACATTTTCCGGAGTGAGTCAGGGAAGTAATATCGGACCATTGGAATTTATTTTGATGATTAATGATCTCCCTACAGTAGTGACGAATGCGAAATGCCTGCTGTTCGCGGATGATCTAAAGTTATTTCTATCAATTAAAGATGCCACAGACTGCGATCAGTTACAGTCTGATATTAATAGCGTTGTGATTTGGAGTAAAGCCAATAACTTAAATTTTAATGTTGATAAGTGTTGTGTAATGACCTACAGCCGCGCTCAGGCACCCTTACAACGTGACTATTGGATAGACGCTGAAGTACTGCCGCGCGTCACTCAGGTGCGAGACTTGGGCGTACAGATGGTCTCAGAGTTAACGTTCCGCAAGCACATTTTGGAGGTCTGTGGCAGGGGTTTTAGAAATCTGGGATTCATCTTGAGGCAGTGTAAGGATTTTAGTGATACAGCTGCACTTAAAGTCCTATATAATGCACTTGTTAGGAGTCATCTAGAAACAAGTTCTATTATTTGGAATCCTCATGAGGCTAAGTATAGCCTCATGTTGGAAAGGATTCAAAATAAATTCCTAAGATTCTTATATCTTAAACAGTATGGAGTTTATCCTTTTTATCCCTTGATGTACCCGAGCTTGTTTATATTAGGCATGGTCGGGTACACCAAGCTGGCTGTGAGAAGAGACGTCGCGCTGGTGAAGTATGTTGTCTCTATATTATTAGGGGTGCTCCAACATCCAGAGGTACTTAAAGAGCTACGCCTGCGCGCGCCGAGCGGGTACGTAAGTGCACGTCGTCGCCCCAGCCTTTTAGATGTCCCCACGGCTAGGACTAACCTACTAAAGTTTGCCCCTATGTCTCGAGCCGTACGTCTGATTAATGTGATTGCGCGTGCGGAAGACTTGTTTGGCCAAAAACTTCCTAAGTTGTTACAAGCAGCACAGAACCTAATGGAACAAGGTATAGACTTATAGGAAAATTAGGAAATTAGTGTATAATGATATTTTAAATTTTTTTCTGTACTAATTATTCTGACCTTATGTATGTTATGTTTTTTGTTTTACGTTTTTTTTTTTTCTCTTTTTGTATAATTTATCTTACTTATAGCACTGAATTGGAATGCTCTGTAATAGTGCTATAATTGTTCGTTTCTAAATAAATAAATAAATAATTTGCTACGATATTCTTTGCTCGGTAGCATTTTATTTTCAATTATGTTTTTTCCTTCTTGTAACAGTTTCAACGTTTTTGCACTGAATTTTGCTTTTGACACTACCTTTCCTTTTGTCGTTTGTGATAGGTGTTTTTCTAGACTGTCATACTTCTCGAGAACACTGATGTCTGAGCTAACTATCTCTAGCAGAGGTTTTATGGATGAGGTATCGATATTGTTGCCATATTCTTCTGTTAGCAGCAGCTTTCTTGACAAGTTAGGTCTAGTTTTTTTGTTAGGATGTTTCCTTAAGCAGCTACGTACCATTCGATGGTTCGTATTGAAATTTAAGTTTTGTATCACGTTTGTATCATTGAAGAGCATAGGCTTGTTCGTTATTATATAATCAATCTCGTTTTTGTACTCTCCATCAGGTGATACCCAGGTCCATTTGGTTTTAGGATTCTTTTTGAAGAGTGAGTTGAGTAGTGTCAAGTTATATTGGAGTAGAAAGTTGACTAGCCGAAATCCATTTGGGCTCCTCTTACCATATCCATATTTGCCTATTATCTTTTCTTCACTAGGCATTTTAACGCCAACTCTAGCGTTAAAGTCGCCCATGACAATGAGGTTATTATTTTGGTAGTCCTTTACAACATCTGATAAGTTGGTGTAGAAGTCCTCAATATCGTTTATAGATGCTAACTCGGTTGGTGAGTATACTTGCATGATCGTCCATGTCTTTTTATATCCGGGTAAGTTGATGTTGAGAACTGCTAGTCTGTCTGAAATCCCTATCAAGTCCCGTATGTATTGCTTTAGTGTTTTTCTGATAATAAAGCCCACTCCTCTTTCTCTTGATGTCCCTCCTTTTTGAAACAAAATATAACTATCATACTCTGTTGTTTTCTCTTCCGGTCTTCTCATTTCGCTTATTCCTAGGATGTCATATTTTATGTGTACTAATGCTTGGCCCAATTCTAACAAACTTTCCTGGGTACTGAGGGTTCTTGTGTTTAGTGTTGCAATGTTGAATACTTCAGTTCTTTTTGTGGGAAGATTTCGTTCTATTTGTATTTTTGTTGAAGGGTGTTGGTCACTTAGCCCCACGGTGACCAGCCGGCTTGGGGAAATTGGTTTTATAGTTGATGTGATTATAGTTTGGCAACTGTGGTTCCGGGTAACGATATTTCTTCTTAGTTTTTTGAGTTCTCTGAGAGTGAGTTGGACCTGCCACGCTCAACATAATGCAGGATATTGGATCTTATGATCTCTTTTGGCTTGCTGACTTCCCCTGTTTTTGAATGTTGAGTTGTTGTTATATTTGTTTTTTTCTGTGGTGGAGCCATTGGTGATCCTGATTTCTCTCTTTTCCTTTTTTCTTTATTAGTCATGCCTATTTTTTTTACAACTAGCTTGTCATATTTGATAAACGCTATATTTCCGTTCTTTCTTTCCTCTTCAACTTTTGGTTGCAACTGTTTCCGTATTTCAAGAACGTCCTTAGGAAAGTCCTCATTTACATACACATTTGCGGGTAAGCTGCTCTTGTTTTTCAGAATAAGGTGCTTCTTCCATGTTGTGGTTAGAGATATTTTCACCGGGCGATTATTTTCAGATATTTTTCCAATTCTTTGTATATGACTTATCTCTTGGCTCTCTAAAGAAGTCCCTGATTCTACTATAATGTCTTTTACATAATCAACTAATTCAAATACTGTCTTTCCCTTTTCTTCAATTCCGAAAATAACTAAATTATTCTTTCGTTTCTCCCTTTCCAAAAAAGATATTTTTTTCTCCAGACTTGTTATGTTGCTTTTGAGAAAATCATTTTCTTCCTTTAGCGTTTTAAATCTTTCATCTAAGGCTTCCATTACATTTTTCGTAATTTCTGCAGTTAATGTTTTTGTTTGTTGATTAAATTTTTCGTTTAGTTTACAGAGAAAAACTTCCAATTGTTCTTCCATAGTGTATGTTAGTAACAGTAGTAAATGGTAGAGATTTCTTTTGTTGTGGCAACTCCTTCAAATGTTGTCAATGTCATATAACGCGACACTCGACAGATATGTCAACGTCAACGTCGTTTTTAATGAATAGTACCTACTATTCATTCTGAAATCAAAATAATTTGCTTCTCAGTAAAGTTCACATTTGATTAACTTTAAATAACATCAAATGGAAACAAAAACATTTTTGTTTTGGTTCTCTTGTTTCCGTACTTTTGAACGGAAAAGGCAAAGGCATAGTAGGCATAGTACGGGGTAAAGACATGATGTGGCCACTATGCTACAATATTTCACTGTTCTTTATGAATTATTCACTGAATGCACTTTTTACTACATAAATCACGCGTTTTTATTTAGTAAACGATACTATAAATAATTTAAAAGTCCAATGAAAAATGAGCGTGGCACTTATCTTGGCTTTCCCGCCAAAATAAAAACCGGAAACAAAAACATTTAATATATAATACGTAAGTCAATTTATGGAGGGTTCCAAAAAGGTCATTTTTTTTACATATATGGCAAATGTAACATAAATTATAAGTTTTTAATTTCTTTGCTATTTTCCTAAGACATTTTAGTAGATACTGATCTCGTAAAGTGACGAGGAAGAAGGGGTTTCTCAGAGTTTTACTAAGTGCATGCATTTTTAGCAAGTGTTCAGCATTCACTTAATAAATGGATAGCTTCTTAGGTGTCACTATCGTAAAGGTACATACACATGAAAGGTCGTAGTGCCAAGCCAATGTTAATTTGAGCACAGTTGCGTCACTGGCATCGCCGTGCATCATATGCGAGATAACAACACGGAATGACGATAAAAAGATATTTCTAGCACATTGTAATATGAAAGTGAAGCTAGACGTTCTGTCTGTATTGATACGGAGGGCGTAGGTCAATATGGCTTCTATCATTCTAAAGAAAGGGCTGTTATAGGCTTTTTCTAGAGGTGTAAAGAACAGAGTGCAACGGTGGATTTACCTACACGCTGAGTAGGCTGAATTCGGGGATTTTTCTTTATTTTTTGCTACACACCTCATAGAAATCAATAAGATTTCTGTATGCTTTAGGTTTTCTTATGTTTTACAGACAGAAATACCTACTGAAAAAAAAAATTTCAACTTTAACTGAATTTTTGGATTCTAAAAATGTAGGACATGACAATTGTAGAGGCTAAAGGACGGCAAAAACCTTACAATCTATACCTTAAAAATTTGTAAATCCGACACTGACAGGGTAGAAAGCTTTTTATCCTCCATTGCAGAGGAAGACAAGATTTCCTGTGCGTTAGAGGCCGCGGCATCTCTTTCGAACATCCCGCGGTCATTTTTTTTTTTGTTTGAGATAGGAAATCATCAAATCTCTCCCGATCTGCGCGGAGCGGAAGGGCGTGTCAGACTGTTACTGAGTAAAACCGCACCCTGTTTCTTCACTTGCCTATGCGCCAGGGCCACTGTTTCTTTTTTAACCAACCGGCAGACCAGACCCAGGAGGCATCGATCTTCATGGACCCCGTATCGATGTGCTGACATCTCTTTGAGGCACGCGTGAAACACATCGCGCCGTCGATTCGGGCCTGGTCCTTACCAGGCGGCGAGCTGTCCACTGCTCACCGCCCGCAAGCCCGCGCCTACAGTGGCCGGAAGTACGATGTTGTCTCCCGACCAGGGCGTCTCCTGCGGCGGTTAGTAGCGTGAGAGCGCTGGAATTCCCGAACCCTTACGCGCTCATCACTGCTTCGCAGATGGAGGTGACGGCCTGCCATGTACTCTCGCTCCGGACATGGGCTGGACCAGGGCCGGATGCGAAAGATCGCCGCCACGAGTACACGGCGGTACACGGATCTACAAGCCGGGCAGACCTCCACCGTGTCCTCTACAACCCACGGCCCTTGTAACTGCCCATTTCTTCCTGCCTTTTGGCCTGATGTAATGTCATGTTATCAACATCAAACAATTATTAGGCAACTAAATAGCTGAAAATGTTGCCACATACAAAACTTTTTCTACTTCAGCTTTGCCACATCCGAAACTTTTCTACTTCAATGTTGCCTGTTAATTACCTTAAGGTCAGTACAGATAATATGACCTACAATTAAAAGGGATAACGAGTTTAATTTTCAACACGTCGTTTAGTACCTATATGAACGACAGTTAATAGTTTAGTAATGTAGGAAGTATAGCCCGTTAGTGGCTGTTTATGGTATTTAATTATGGTTTACACTATCAGTATGGGAAATGCGAAAGTGTTAATAGTGAAATGTTGACTTAAGGGTATTATATAGTATCGTATGCTTTAAGAGTGTCGAGCACACTTCCAAAAGTTGTTTCGTAGTTGTAGTGTAAACTAATCTTTATTATGTAAGATTTAAAGTTATTTTTCCATAAACTTTTATTTGCTAAATCTTTTGCAATAAACGGAGATTACGTGGGTACCTACGTGTGTTTTGTACTTAATTTTTTTTTTAATACAAATGTATACAATATAAAAAGTACTTACCTACTATCTAGGTCTCTCTTGTCAGTTCCCGGGCTAAAGCAACTAATTTAAAAAGTACCTTTAATATATTTTTATACATAATCGCGCTTCCTATTAAATCCTTTTCCTTTCTCCTAAAATTTTGCAAAAATTATAAATTCTTAATATATACACGATAAAACCAAATTCCACGCCGGCGAAGCCGCGGGCTGAAAGCTAGTCCTGAATAAAGTAAAGAGAATGCTTTATGCCAGCAGCAGCATGGGACTTCGCTGTCCGTCTGTCCATCCTTCCCTCTGTCACCAGGCTGTATCACATGAACCGTAATAGCTAGACAGTTGAAATTTTCAGAGAATATGTCGCTATAACAACAAATACTAAAAACAAAAAAGAACAATTAAGGAAACACGTGTCCAGTATCTTTTTAGTAAAGAATCTATGTACAAAATTTCAAAAAGATATCACGAAAAACCACAAAGTTATGAGCTTGTTATCCTACTTGGCTGTCCCAACAAAAATATGGTCCACGCTCCGCTTCCGCTGGCGTAAGCTGTTGCGTGGGCAATGATCGAGCTAAGCTCCGTACCGCGCTCGGTAACCATATTGCAATAGTTTCTAAATGTATTTGTGAAAAAATATGACATAGTGTAAAAAATATACGGAACCCTTGATGTGCAAGTCCGACTCGCAGTTGGCCGTTTTTTTTTTACATATTTTTGTAGATGGAAGGAGAATGGAAAAGGAGATACCCTTTCCATTCTATCCACTTATAATCCTGTTAAACTCCTTTCCTTTCCCCTTGTGCTACTAACATACTCGTTTTCTTACATTTAACCAAAACAAAAATAATAAACAAACTCAATCCCCCTTTTTTTTTGTTGGGATGGGAAATCATCAAATGACTTCTCCCGCTCTGAGTGGAGCGGAAGGCCGTGTCTGACTTTTACTGACTAAAACCCACCCGAATTTCTTCACTTGCCTGTGCGCCAGGGCCACGGTTTCTTTTTTAACCAACCCGCAACCCTGACCCGGGAGGCATCGGTCTTCGTGGACCCCGTCACGATGTGCTGACATCTCTTTGAGGCGCGCGTGAAACACGACGCGCCCGGTCGACTCGGGCCTGGTCCGCGACCGGGCGGCGAGCTAGCCACTGTTCACCGCCCGCAGGTACGAACTCAATCCCCCGTATTACAAAACAAAATTGTATTTGTATTTCGAATTCTATTGAAATTCTTTTTTTTTTCTTTCTTTCTTTATTTTTTGGCTTCGTACGGTCTGTGCATTTAGCCAATGTCAAGTAATTATGAATTATTCATGTAGAAAAAGACTGCAGCGTGACCAGTCTTACGTGTGAGGTTTGGGGCTAAGTCATGATGTGGCCACTATGCTGCGATATTTCACTGTTCTTTATAAACTATTTACTAAATGCACTTTTTACTACATAAATCACGCACTTTTATTTAGTAAACAACACTATAAATAATTTTAAAAGTCCAATGAAAAACGAGCGTGACACTCAGCTTGACTTTCCCATCTATTGAAGTTAAGTCAAAGTTCTAAATACAAAAATGATAACTTGGTACCGAACTAAGCTGTCATTTGCGGTTTTGACGGGAAAGTCAAGCTGAGTGTCACGCTCATTTTTCATTGGACTTATAAAATTATTTATAGTGTTGTTTACTAAATAAAAGTGCGTGATTTATGTAGTAAACAATGAAATATCGCAGCACAGTGGCCACATCATGACTTTGTCTCAAACCTCCATCGTAAGACGGGTCACGCGGCCATCTTTTTCGACATGAACAATTCATTACATGACATTGGCTAAATGCACAAACCGTGCGAAGCCATAAAATAAAGAAAGCTGTCATTTTTAAAGTTCCACCCGAGTTTCCACCCTTACGTTGTTGACACCACTGCGATCCGGACGAAGCGTTTTGCTTCCTCCTTTATACCGCGTACATCGAGGGACTGGAACAATTTGCCGGCGTCGGTGTTTCCGTCACATTACGATTTGAGTGTCTTCAAGGCTAGAGTGAATAGGCTCTTAATAAACTAGCGCGCTTTACCATCAACGATCGCGTCACTGCTTACCATCAGGCGGGATTGCGGTCAAGCGCTGGTTTATAATTTATAAAAAAAAAAAAAAAAAATAAAGAACTGCATTTCTATTATGGTTAGGTGCATAATTCTTGTTTAAAACTGATCTAAATAAAATCCATGTTTTGTATAATAAAGGAAATCTGTCTGAACAAACTGTACGGTGCTAAAATAAAATTACGGTTTTAGCAGATGAGTTCACCAGGGTAATTGCGTAACACACTATCAGTACCAATGGGTTCCATTATGAAAGTTCAACAACATTCATTGCGTTATTTACGTTGTTGAGCAGACACGTTTTTCGAACATATGGAGCAATGGATTTGCAATCTTCAAAATTATTTCATCATCATCATCATCATTTCCGCCGAAAGACGTCCACTGCTGGACATAGGCCTCCCCCAAGGTTCTCCACGACGACCGGTCCTGCGCATCCAGCGGTTTTCCGCAACCTTCACCGGGTCGTCGGTTCACCTTGTCGGGAGCCTACCCACGCTACGTCTTTCAGTGCGTGGTCGCCACTCGAGAACCCGTCGGCCCCATCGGGCATCGGTCCTACGGGCAATGTGTCCAGCCCACTGCCACTTTAGTGTTGCAATTCTTCGGGCTATGTCGGCTACTCTCGTTCTTCTGCGGATCTCCTCATTCCTGATTCGATCGCGCAGTGAATCCCCAAGCATAGCCCTCTCCATTGCCCTTTGAGTCACTTTGAGCCTTCTTATAAGGCCCATTGTTAGCGGCCACGTCTCAGTTCCATAAGTCATCTCTGGCAACACACACTGGTCGAAGACTTTTGTCTTGAGACACTGCGGTGTTTCGGACGAGAAGATTTTACGTAGCTTCCCGAAAGCAGCCCAGCCGAGTTGGAGTTCAACTCGGCTGGAATCCAAAATAATTTAAATCGACAGTAATAGTGTTTTACGCAATTGACAGCTCCCGTGGCGTAGCGGTAGCGAACGCGGCCGCTGCGCAAGGAGGCGCGGGTTCGATCCCCGCGTAGTGCAAATATTTGTGTGCATGAATATGAATAATTGCACTGGTCTGGTCGTGCCTCGGAATTAGCACGTTAAGCCGTTGGTCCCGGTTGCCATACGAACATCTAATGGCTGTCGTTACGGGTTGTTGGAGCCCTCAAAAGTCCTACAACTGGTCTAATTGCAATGCTTCGGTATCGCCTTCGGGTTGTGGAGGTCAGACGGCAGTTGCTTCATGGAAAATATCGAAGTTTAGCCAAAATGAACAGTTAGACTGGTAAAGCGTCGAGCTGTGCGGATGCTATAACCGATGTGGTGCGTCAAGTTATGGAATATTTTATTCCCTATAATGACGTGCCCGTCGGTGGCTCGGCTCGTCCATGGTTCAATGCCGATTGTGCCCAAGCAGAACAGCGTAAGCACACGGCATTTCTCACCTGGGTTGACGCTCGTGACCGCGGAGCTCCGGATCTAAGCTCAAAGAAGAGAGCCTTTAACCGTGCTGCCAAGTCCTACAAAAACGCGCTTAAGAAGGCTCGCTTCGACCGTATTACCCATATTGGCAACAAGTTATCTGCGCAGCCTTCCGGTAGCAGATCTTTTTGGTCCCTTGCCAAATCGGTCGAGGCGAACTTCTGTCGGCCCTCACTGCCTCCGCTGGTTAGGCCTGATGGAACGCTGGCTCATACGGCGAGAGAGAAAGCAGGTCTCTTTGCATCTCTCTTTGCTCATAATTTGCGTCTTGATACTGGCAGTGCTACTCCACCTATTTTACCCCACTGCGGTACTTCAATGCCTGAGGTCCGCATTCGGAACAAGGAGGTTCTGAGAGCACTGTGTCGTCTGGACGTGAATAAGGCTAGTGGTCCGGATGGTATACCAGCGATTGTTCTAAAAGCATGTGCGCCCGAGTTGTCTCCTGTATTGACACGCTTGTATCGCCTCTCATTTGGGACTGGTATAGTGCCCAAGTCCTGGAAGCTTGCCAACGTGCAGCCCGTGCCCAAAAAGGGTAGTCGTGCCAATCCTACCAACTATCGGCCGATTTCGATCACCTCCATACTTTGCAAAATTATAGAGCGTGTATTGAACTCGCGCCTCTTGGCATACCGGGAAGGTAACGATCTCCTCAGTGACCGACAGTACGGGTTGCGCCGCAATCGGTCAACTGGGGACCTACTAGTGTATGCCACTCACTTGTCGGGCGAGGCCCTCGAGAGAAATGGGGAAGCGATTGCTGTCTCTCTTGATGTCTCGAAGGCCTTCGACCGGGTATGGCACGCTGGCCTTTTGAGTAAGCTTCCAGCGTACGGCATTTTCCCTAGCCTGACTGGCTGGGTAAAAGATTTCCTGACTGAACGGTCCCTCCGAGTTGTTGTCGACGGATGCTCATCTGAGCCCATGTGGACTAATGGCAGGGGTCTGTTCTCTCTGCAACTCTGTTTCTGCTGCATATTAACGATCTGCTGATGCCCGGTGTCTATGGGTATGCAGATGACAGCACAGTTGTGGAGAGATACCTGCCGGATGCTCCGGCTAGTAGGGAATCAATCCCGTCCGAAAGAGAGGCCATGGTAGAGCGAACGAGTGTTGCACTTCAGGCAGTCTCCGAATGGGGAAATGCCAATCTTGTAACATTCAATGCCGCCAAAACGCAGGCGGGTCTTTTCACCGCGAAAAGGAGCCCGTTCACCTTGGCTCCTACTTTTCGGAATGTATCCTTGGAGTGTACCGACCGCCTTCAGCTTTTGGGTGTTGAGATTTCCTCGAACCTAAACTTTGGGCGGTTCATTAAGTCCAAGGCCAAGTTGGCTGCCAGAAAACTTGGCGTTATCGCAAAGGTCCGGCAGTACTTAACACCAGGGCAGCTTCTAAAGTTGTACAAAGCACAGATCCGTTCGTGTGTGTCACCTGGCCACTTTGGATTCAGTGGAGAGGCATGCGAAGAGGCTGATTGGTGACCCTGATTTAACTCGAGTTGGTCTCCAAAGCCTAGAGCACAGGCGTAGAGTAGCCAGCCTTTCCGTGTTCTATAGGATACATTTTGGGGAGTGTGCGAGGGAATTGCACGATTTAATTCTCCCATCTCCGTTCCACCATCGGTCCACCAGTCGTACGGCGAGTTTCCACCCTTATGTTGTTAACACCTCTACGATCCGGACGAAGCGTTTCGCCTCCTCCTTTATACCGCGTACATCGAGGGACTGGAACAATCTGCCGGCGGCGGTGTTTCCGTCGGACTACAATTTGAGTGTCTTCAAGGCTAGAGTGAATAGGCTCTTAATAAACTAGTGCGCTTTACCATCAACGATTGCGCCACTGCTTACCATCAGGCGGGATTGCGGTCAAGCGCTGGTTTATAAATAAATAAAAAAAAAAGCGGACCCCAGACTGCAAAGCTGAAAAGCTTCGGATGCGACTAGGATTAACGCTGAGATGAAGAAGATGAGTGTTTTACGCAATTAGGGTGTTGGAGACGGTGCATCTTCAAAGGTAGTGTGGAACCCTCTTCAGTTAGGAAGGTGGCTGGGACAGATTGGATGAGGAAGGCGGAGAACAGGATGTTGTGTCGCATTTCAGAAGTAGTTGATAAGGCTCGACCGAGAAAGGTTTTTCAATGTCGGGCGGGAACTAAAACGAGAATAAAATAATGAACAATTTGCCAGTGAAAGTGTTTCCGTCCGACTGTAATTTAAATGTCTTCAAGGCTAGAGTGAATAGGCTCTTAATAAACTAGCGCGCTTTACCATCAACGATTGCATCACTGCTTACCATCAGGCGGGATTGCAGTCACGTCGTCTCGTGAAAATCTAATAAAGAAATCTGACAGTTTGTAGTAGATTGATGTGCTGTCGTTTGTACAAAGTTAATGCTTATTTCACAAAACATCTGGAAAATGCTGGAAGCAGCATATCTGCAATAGGACAATCAATACAGAGATGTTGACAGCGTGTGACAGCCTCCGTGGCATAGCGCCAGCGAACGCGGCCGCTGTGCAAGGACGTGGTTTCGGACATGAGTATGAATATTTCCACTGAGACTGGCTAAGCCGTCAGTCCCGGTTGCCATACGAACACCTAGTGGCAGTCGTTACTGGTTGATGGAGCCCTCAAAAGACAAACAATTGGTCTTAACTGTCATCATCATCATCATTTCAGCCGAAAGACGTCCACAGCTGGACATAGGCCTCCCCCAAGGTTCTCCACGACGACCGGTCCCGCGCCTCCCGCATCCAGCGGTTTCCCGCGACCTTCACCAGGTCATCGGTCCACCTTGTCGGGGGCCTACCTGCGCTACGTCTTATGGTGTGTGGTCGCCACTCGAGAACCCGTCGGCCCCATCGGGCATCGGTCCTACGGGCAATGTATCCAGCCACACTGCCACTTTAGTGTTACCTACAATTCTTCGGGCTATGTCGGTTACTCTCGTTCTTCTGCGGATCTCCTCATTCCTGATTCGATTGCGCAGTGAAACTCCAAGCATAGCCCTCTCCATTGCACTTTGAGTGACTTTGAGCCTTCTTATAAGGCCCATTGTTAGCGACCACGTCTCAATTCCATAAGTCATCACTGGCAACACACACTTAACTGTAAAGCTTCAATATCGCCTTCGGGTAGTGGAGGTCATACGGCAGTCGCTTCACGGAAAATATCGAAGTTTAGCCAAAATCAGCAGTTAGACTGGTAAAGTGGACCATAGACTACAAAAGCTGAAAAGGCTTCGAATGCGACTGGGATTAATCGGTAGGTAACCAGGGCCCGATCTAGCTATTTAGCCGCTCCGGGCAAAGATAATTTTTGCCGCCCTTTACATACACAAAACCATGTAAGTCATGAGCTAGTGTTGTTGGGGGATGTTAAGTATACAGAAGGCCCATCCCAATAGACTGACGTGAATATTATTATTCACGTGTTCACATCAGTCTATTGGGCCTTTGAAGAAGTACCTGTACGAAAGTTGATGAGTGTTTCTATGTTAGTAACTATACAATGTATATCTTTAAACGAATTTCACAGTAACTACTGAATGGATTGATATGTTTTACCGACATAGTTATGTACCTTTCCACTTTATCATCATTATACACCTATTGCGACTCATTACTTCATATGGGCCTCTTTTTTCTTGTGCTATTTCTTACTGTTTCGGTATAATCTTGCTTATGTACCTATAATGGTCCTTTAATTAAGGGAACAATAAACATTGTTTATTAAAATCGTTTCAGAAGTTAAAAAGCTGAGGTCCAAGCATTTAGTTTGTCGAGTTAATCGGTTCATAATGTATTTAAGTTGAGGTTCATATGGTAGGTACCTACGTTTATAAAAGACACAACAAAAGATTTGTTTTAAAATTTAATAGGTAATAAGAAAACAATTATGTTACAACATAACAAAACAGTTATGTTTTTAAATAATGAAATTGTGTAAATTAAACAGTTTTTCGGAGAATAAGTATTAAATCCTATCTTAATTAGAATAATTTTCTTCGGACTTTTTGTTCTGCAAAATCTTTAACAATATTTGATAAATTTATACTGTCGCAAACCTTATGTTCTATTGAAATCATAGCCAATCCAGACAATCTATTTTGTGTCATGGTGGATCGCAAATAATTTTTTATTATTTTTAATTTAGAAAAGCTTCTTTCACCACTTGCAACTGCTACCGGTAAAGTTAAAAGAATCCTGAGCGCAATACTGATATTTGGACCAAATCTTAAATCTGTTACAAATTTCAAAACATCTTGAGGAGATAAATTACTATTTAAAAACATACTAAGGACTGACAATTCCTCATAAAGTTCTAATGCATTTATATCGCTCGAGTTCTCATGAGTTAATATAGCCTCGAGGTTCTTACAATGTTCTAACAATTTATCTTTTGGGAGTTCTCTTAAAGCATATATGTTATACAAAAAAGCAAAATGCGTACCATGCTCAGAAATCTGAGAAAATCTTAATTCTAAGGAGTTTATAGCTGTGTCCATAATGTGAAAAAATACTTCAATTTTATATTTTTGACGAGGCTCAATGATTGGTTCGTCAATACACTCATAAGTAAATTGTTTTTTCTTGGATCGTGCACGAGGTCTAGCTACATTTTCAAAGTCTAACACCTCGCAATCAATTTCAGAAGCTAAGGCTTTGGCACCTTCAAGAACTTGAGTAAAATACTCATCTGAACGCGAGTTTTCAAAGAAATCTTTTGTATTTTTCAGTAATTTAATGACGGAAACTAAGTCAAAATCTTTACTTTGCATTAATTTACTAACAGGGTTTATGCGATTCAAAGTTTCGTACCAAATTATAATGGAACATAAGAATTTAAACTGTTTAATTTGGTTCAACAAACTCGAAGCTTCATCTCGTGTGGAGGAATCCATATCTGTGTCTTGGTAAACACTAAACAATGCATCATAAACTTGTCCTACTTGATGTCCTAGTGGTTTTATTGCTTCGATTCGACTTTCCCATCTCGTGGCACTAAGTGGTTTTAGAGTAAGACCTTTTACATTATTCAAAAGAATCGACCACCTTAATGTTTTTGCACAGTATTAAAACAAATTGTAGCTTCCAGTGAGGACTTTGCCATGTCGTTTACCACTAAGTTTAAAGAATGACTACTGCAACTGCAAGGAACGTAAAATGCCCGTGGATTAATGTTTCTAATCCTGGCTTGAACACAACTTTGAATACCTTACATATTAGATCCATTATCGTACCCTTGCCCTCTTATGTTTTCTAAAGACAATCCAAGTGCTGATAATTGTTCCAGGATAATTTCTGTTAGTGCCAGACCTGTAGATTTCTCTATTGGTATAAATCCTAAAAAGCTTTCATTTATCACAAGCTCTGACGTTCTTGAATGGTTTTGGGATCGAATAATAGAAATATACCTAATTATCATGGTCATTTGCTCTGTTTTGCTTGCATCTGGAGTACAATCTAAAATAATAGAATAATATTTCGATGTATTGATAGCTTCCACAATATGTTTTTTATGCCGTCTGAAAATATTTTAATGAACTCGTTTTGAATTGTTTTACTTAAGTAGGTTGCTTGTTTCTCGTCTTTTTTCAAAACTCTACGTACATGTTCCTGCATAACGGGATCAAATTCGGCTAATAACTCTATTAGTTTTAAAAAAATACCATTGTTATGTTGATACAGATTATCAGAAGTACCTTGAAAAGCCAAACCATTTTTAGCCAACATTTTGATGATTGAGACAATTCATAGCAATACTCCATTCCAGTGTTCTATTCCTGATTTAATTATTCTTAATGCTGTTTACTTTGATAGAAGGGTAATTGTCTAGATAAGAATAAGTCAATTTTGCCGCCCTACAATTTTGCCGCTCTGGGCAAATGCCCGCCTGCCCCCCCTCTAGATCGGGCCCTGTAGGTAACATATTAATTTATTTTATTATTTAACCGTTTATGTGTTGGTTGTATGATTAAAATAAATATATTAATAGACAATAAATAAAATATAAGTGAACTGACAATGTTTATTTCATAAGAAAGTCTTCCTTTCATACCTGCAATAGGATAATAAATACAGAGATGTAGACAGCGTGTGGAAATGTAAAAGACACAAAAAAATAACACAAATACAAAAAAAGAACGTAACAATTAACATTCTAGGTATCCTTATTCACAGTATCTTTGGACCACACGATGATTTCATTCATATAATTTTAAAATTATGAATGACTGCATCGTACAAATACAGTGATAACTGCAACTTGCAATAACAACCGTAGCGTTTAACACTAGATAACACAAAGATGATTCTAGGAATCATTTCTTATTCATTGTTTACGTTATATTGTTCTGAGATAAGAATGACATAATTGTCTTCATTTCGTCCAACTATCGACTTATCTTTTAAATGCCGAGAGGTTGAATGATGAATTATTTTGGCGTGAATTAAAAAAATAAACTGTCAATTTTCCCGCGCACTTTTTTACAATCCAGTCCCAAATCTGAGTTGCTACGTATACGCTAGTTTAGGGTTAATTAGAGTTTAGAGTTGTTGGCGCATCACATATGCGCGTGATTGGTTGAGGGGACGGCACGGGGTGCGGGGAACCGAGCACGGTAAGCGACGTCCTCGCGCCTCACCACTAACCACACCACATTTCTGTTGTTCATATTCACTCATGTAAATTATGCTATTAGGTAAGTATACCTATTTTAATACAGTCCACTTGTTTTATTTCACCGACTGAGCCCAACTAGAGTTGAAACACTAGGGCCTTGGGGTTCGAGTGCTCATCGAATCTTTTAGGACATCGTTAAGTAGTTAATTGTCTCTTCACACAGCCAGAGGGCTGGCCAAATTTTATCAAGTCAAATTAAAAATAGGCTGAGAAACAGCACTTTACGAACACCAAAATTACAAAAGATAGGTCCTCAAAACGCTTTGAGCTCTAAGAAACAGCATACCAATCCAACTTGGTACAATGTCGTCCTCCGTGGCGCAGCGGTCAACACGCCTGCCTGCGACGTGGAGGCCCCGGGTTCGATCCCCGGCCAGGTCATGATGGAAAACGATCTTTTCCTGATTGGCCTGGGTCTTGGATGTTTATCTATATATTTATCTATTATAAATATAGTATCGTTGAGTTAGTATCCCATAACACAACTTTCGAACTTACTTTGGGGCTAGCTCAATCTGTGTGATTTGTCAGTTTATAAAAAAAAAAATATGTTAAATAACTTATATAATACAATTTCAGAATTAAATAGGTGGCAATGTCAAGTTAATTACATTAAAGAAATAGTATAATGTCAAAATTAAATGAGTATCAATGTCAAATATTTTACAATTTATCATTAAGGAATTTCTGAATTGTATAATAGCATGTCTCCAATAATAGATGTCTTAATTTGTTTTTAAATTCAATAATATTTAGGTCCTTAATCCCATTTGGTAATTTGTTCAATATTTTTGGGGCCATACAAAGTATACTTTTGTGCATCAAGGCGGTCTTTGAAGGGTTCATATCTGCTTTTCTCTAATCATTTTATAGCGATATTTAGATGTTTTTTTAAATAGATGCATGTATTATGCACACCATATAAATTACTGAACATAAATAGAATCTAAGAGCGACCTTTTACAGACAATCTTATGCGGACGAATTTTTGATGCCCAAAATGCTTCTGCCGTTTTTTGGCGTGGATGGGAGATTGTTAAATGACCTCTCGCGCTTGTATAAAAAATACAGTGATGTCCATAATATAAATACTAGGAACAAGCACAAATTTATTGTACCTACAACAAGGCTCAAGAAAATAGGTGGCTCTTTTAGATGCCAATGTATACATTTTTACAATAGGCTTCCAGAGGTGGTTCAAGATCTGAGCCTGAATAAATTCAAATCCTTCATTAAACGTAAGTTGTGTCAGAAAGCATTTTATAGTGTTAAAGATTATATTGACGACAAAAAGGCTTGGGCTTGAGCTGCGTCCGATTTCTATGCTTACACTGATTGTTCTTTGATTTTTCCTCTTGTAGTTTAAATTTGCAATTGTTTGTTTTTTTTTTTTTTTAACTCCAAGCCAGTACACACTACGTAGCCAGGCATATTGTACGTTACGGAATTGCATCGCTGACAGGGGTATTCGGCACTGGTGCAGCTACACAGGAGCTAAACTTAGCATTCGGGAACACCGTTGGAGCTGCTGAACCTTGGACAAAACTGTCTTTGCATTGTGTAGATTCAATTTCCTAGTATTGTATAATTGCATGGAACACGTGTGAGCACGATCTACTTGCTGTAAAGCATCTATTTGTTGGGTTAGTCGTTTATTGACTTGATAGTGCTATGGCTGTTGAGAGTATGTCATGCTCACTCAAATGTCTCGCTGGTGGTGGCGTGTGTGTTGGGTCATTAGGTTCCCTTCAATATGGTTGATCTGAATGATGCTGATCCATACGTCATGTTCGTGAACGGACGCCGTCAGAGGGGACTGGTCATCTCTTAGCTGCTACGGAGTATTTTAAATTCTGAATTATTGTTTTTTTTTCCATAATGGACGCTCTCAGCGTACAATATATTTCTGCATCGTTCTCACACGATTGATTTCAAAATGAATGATGTAATCAAATATTTGTATCAATAGCTTGATAATTTAAAAGAGTGTCCATGTAGTTTCTTGCCCGTTCTTCTCCATAGGTACCTACTCTTTGGAATGGGCGACTAGCTTCACCTTACTGACTGACCGACCTTCTGACAATTCAAAAGTGCCTGTAACTGGTTTATTTGAAATAAATGCTTTGATTTTGATTTTTTGATTTTGCTCTGGGCGGAGCGGAAGGACGTGTCAGACAACAGACAACAGAAACACAACACGCCGCCAGGCCTGGTCCTTACCGGGCGGCGAGCTGCCTACTGCTCACCGCTGCCACCCGCAAGCCCGCGCCTACAATGGCGGGAGTTTGATGTAGTCTCTAGGCGATGGTGACACCCTGGCGTTTCTTCCCGCCTTACAGAAGCGGAACCTCTCGAAACAGCCGTGTCCGGTGAGGTCCTGCCTCAGGCGGAAGGTGAGGACGCCGTGGCACCTTTCTGGCCATTCTTCAAAGAGAGGACTTACCACTGCTATTATGGTGTGTCCAGCACTTGGTTGCGTTGCGACAATCGCAGTCTCCTAGTCGCCATGAGATCCCGCCGGAGCTCTGTCCGCCGTACTGTGATCTCTCATTGCAGCGGGTTTATTCTTCGGCGTTTTGCGCCACTCCTACATGTGCGCGAGGGCTTTGGCCTCCAGATCTCATGTCGGTAATCCGGCAAGGGGGATCGCCGCCTTAGAGGAGAACGTGCGGTATCCCAGGACTAGCCAAACGGCCATAACCTCTAAGACGCAGACAGGCGTCGGGCTGGTCGCCGCCTCAGGGACCGCGCCTAATATGCTTCTGCCTTTTTCTTAATTGTTCATTGTACATTTGTGTAAAATATGTTATATATTTTAGTTTTAGCTTGTTAATTTCGTGTTTAAAACGTTAAGTAAGTATATACATAGGTAATTATGCACTACTTACTATTAATTAAGGTATCATTTACTGGGTCGGTTTTGCATTGACTTTATTGTGCTCTGGCGAATGAGAGTACGTTCACTCAAATGTCTCGCTGGTGGTGGCGTGTGTGTTGAATCTTTAAGTTCCCTTCAGAATGGTTGTGCTGAATTCTGCTGATCCATGCATTATGTTCGTGAACGGGCGTCGTCAGTTGTGACTGGTCATCTTTTAGCTCATCATCATCAACCTTTTTTTTTATCGTCCCACTGCTGGGCACCGGTCTCCTCTCATACAGAGAATGATTGACCGTAATCACCACGCTTGCTCAATGCGGGTCGGCGATTGCAGACTTAAAGTCTAGGTTTCCTCAAGATGTTTTCCTTCACCTTCAGTCATTGGTGTCCAAGATATACTTAGAATAGTACATATAAAGGAGTCTGCCCACTACACCGTATCATACCATGACCGTAATAGGAACGTGTCAGGCAAAAAAATATTCTTTGTATAGAAAAGCATGGTACTATGCCCACTAGACCGTTCCGTCACCGACCCGTACCGTCGCGTGCCATGCACGGTGCGTTGATAAATGTCGGCGAGAATATTTTGCCGGTGCCGAAACGGTCCGCGCATGGCACGCGACGTTGCCAAACCGGTGATAATACGGGTTATAACCGCGTATAAGGACCGTTATAAACGCGTCTCAAATGCCTACACTGAGTAGGAGTCTACCCACTACACCGTCATTAGTCATACGTTGCCAGTTCAAAAGGACGCACGTATTTATACAGTGGTATTTCTTCTGGAAATATCATTTTCAATTTTTTGCAGCAACATATTAAATTGGTATGTAGACATTCGGAAATACTGAAAAAACTTTTCCTCATCTTCAACTAAGTGCCTGTACAACGTCCAATATTCTCCTTCAGTTTTTCGTTTTTTTAAAGTATCGTGAATCCAGTAGCGTCGAGTGGGTTTTTGGTTCTCTTCTTCTTCCTCATCCAATATTATGGCAATCATTGCCAGTTGTCTAACAGTTAATCTTTTAATAGCCATACCTATATTTTATTATTTTATAACTTGAAATCACTCCCCAGACGTCCAGGCATTTATGCGATACTGAAACGGCTTCCTATCAATAGTCATACAAATTACGGGTGGGCAACATACGGGTTGCATACGGGTTGCATACGGTCACCATAGCGGCATCATACGGACATTAAACGCCGTCGACTCGTTTCAGTGGGCAAAGCAAGCCGAATCGTATTACCTTCCGTGCTTGATACGTTCCTATTACGGTCATGGTATGATACGGTGTAGTGGGCAGACTCCTTTACTTTAGAAAAGTTACTTTGGTACTTGCCTGACCTGGAATCGACCCCGCGCACTCATACTTAAGAGGCTGGTGTTTCAACCAGTAGGCCACCACGTCTTTTAGCTACCACGGTTTTAATTACTGAATTGGTTTGGGGTTTCTCTAACGGACACTTTTAAAGTGAACGTAACTTCTGCATCGTTCTCACACGGGTAAATGCAATATGAATGATGTAATCAAACTATTTGTACCAATTTTATGATTAAAAAAAAAGTCTGTGAAACATTCTTCCCGTCCTTCTCCACAGATACCTACTATTTGTAATGGGCGACTAGTTTTATCTTATTGACTGACCGAGCTTTTGACAATTCAAAAGTTTCTGGGATTGGTTTATTGGAAATAACGCTTTGATTTAGAAAACACCGTTTTTTCATTGTTTCTTGACAGATCTTTTTTTCTTGTACATCTTCTACTAATATACAACGATATTTTTTATACGAAACCTGAATATAGTTTGTTCAGAATAAGCAACTGAATTGATTCCAATAATTTTTATACCATATTATATTTTTTCCCAAATATGTATATTTAGAAATTGTTGCAGTGTGGTTACCGAGCGCAAAACACAGCTGACGGTAGATCATAGTACTAGGCGCTTGCGCACGCCCGCGCAAAAGCTTATGCGGGCGGACGAGTGGAGCGTTGACCATATTTTTGTTGGGACAATCAGATAAGATAACAAGGTCATAACTTTGTCGTTTTTCATGATATCTTTTTGAAATTTTGTACTTAGATTGTTTACTTAAAAATACTGAAAACGGGTCCCGAGTTTCGCATGTACCTTGTTTAAAATTCTCCTGTCACAGTGTTTGGCTTCAAACTCCTCCGAAAGGGTTGAACCGATTTTAATGAAATTTCGTTATACATTCGATAGGTCTGAGAATAGGGTTTTTATATATTTTTATATAGTATACTTACGCGGGTGAAACCGCGGTACGCAGCGAGTGATAAAATAAATATGTATACAATACGAAAGTGATGCAACCTCTATTCTGTCATCCTTTATAAATGTATCACAGGACTAAACGCAGCTGCACTTTTGTGGTTAAAATATGAGTTGTCCTTTTTGCGTCTCATGATTTCACAAATCCAGACTAAACGGGTAAACAAACAGAAATTTAAAAATTCGACATTGGAATCGATCCACTAAAAAAAAGGCAGTCGTAAGACTGACCGACAGAAGTGAAAGCTGAAATCATTATTATGTTATAAATTTTTTTTTTCAAAAAAAAAACAACCGACTTCCAAAAATCACTGCAAAGTGAAAAATAACTAATTTCGAAATTAGTTATTTTTCACTTTGTAAGTAGTGGTTTTTGGAAGCCGGTTGTCTTTTTTGGAAAAAAAAAATTACACTTTTTAGTTGTGAAAAGTACTATATATTCAGTTGCATCCGGTCAGACTGGAAGCTGACGCAAATATAGTTGGGAATCTATGTAATTTTGTTTACTTTAATTTTTACCCGTAATTTTGAAGAATTCCCTCGACTGCCTATGGTCTTCATCAGCAGATTTACTGCAGACCATTATTTTAACCCAATGGGTGCAAAGTTCTCATCAGTATAAAATAATGAAGTCCAACCACAAAGTAGATACTGTAAACCGTTGAGGAGTTCCCGGAACTGGCCTTTTTCTTCATCATCAGAGCTCTTATGACAGTCACAACCCATCTAGATGTAAAGTTCTTATCAATACAAATTAATCAAGCCCAAACACGAGGTAGCTGCTGTGAATTGTTTAGGAGTTCCTTCGATTGTCTCCCGGCTCCATCATCAGATCTACTGTAGACCTTTATCAAATTTTAGTGCTTTAAAATACTTAATGTAAAAACTAAGAAATGCACGAGTCGCCCCTACGATTTTTGAAAGTTCCCCGTGATTTCTCTGGTATTCCATAATCAAATCCTGATGTCCTTATCATGGGACCACCTTGGAAGTATCTTTTTTCCAATAAAAAAAGAATTATCAAAATCGGTTCATAAACAAAGAAGTTATCCACGAAGAACATATAAACAAAAAGGATATATACGGTCGAATTGAGTAACGTCCTCCTTTTTGAAGTCGGTTACAAAAAAATAATAAAAAATGTTGTAGCAATAAAATAAACAATACCATTGTATAGGTACATAGTCATCATCATCACCATCTATCTCAGCGTTAATCCCCGTCGCATCCGAAGCTTTTTCAGCTTTGGAGTCTGGGGTCCGCTTTACCTGTCTAACTGCTGATTTTGGCTAAACTTCGATATTTTCCGTGAAGCGACTGTCGTCTGACCTCCACAACCCGAAGGCGATATCGAAGCATTGCAATTAGACCAATTGTTGGACTTTTGAGGGCTCCAACAACCCGTAACGACTGCCATTAGATGTTCGTATAGCAACTGGGACCAACAGCTTAATGTGCTTTCCGAGCCGCGACTAGACCAGTGCAAATATTCATATTCATGCATACAAATATTTGCGCTGCGCAGGGATCGAACCCGCGCCTCCTTGAAGCCACATAAAGTCCACTGCTGGACATAGGCCTCCGGTTGGACGCGGCCTGCATCCAGCCTTCCCTGCGATTTTGGTCAGATCATCCGACCACCTAGTCGGTGAGCGTCCGACGCCATGCTTGCTGGTACGTGGTCGCCATTCAAGAGCCTTTCTGCCCCATCAGCCATCGGCTCTACGTGTTATGTGCCCCGCCCACTGACACTTCAGAGAGGAAATCCGCTGGGCTATAGATAGTCAGTATTATAATATTTTACAATCCATAAAGTACGTCACACATAAAGGGGGGAGTGGGGTGTCGACAAAGTGTGACATGGTGTGACAAGGGGTGGGTGGGGTACTAAGTTTCGTGACATCACATTTCAAAATCTAATATATTTAGTGGTAGTAATCGCGTTATTTGAAATATTAATTATAAACTAAAAAATATTTCCAACTCTATCTTTGGGACAATATGGTTTAAATTTCTTTAAGAGTTCATACCCGCACTATTGACACGCGCCGATCGCCTACGAGCCCTTTGAGTTTCTTTCTTTTTCTTTATATTCAATAGTTTATGCTTTGTTATTGTTTCAAATATTTGATAAAAAGTTGATTTCATAGAAAAGTATTTTATTTAAATGGAAATAAAACTAAATTCGGAACTGCTGTTTTAATTTAATAATTTTTTGATATGAAATTGTAAAACATATGACATACTAGGGAGGCTCGAAAATACTTGGTACAAATGGTAATAAATTTCCACTTATCTTGGCTGGCGATTTCAACATTAACTTCGCTGATAAAAAATCAGAGCGGTTGACAACTTTCCTATCAAAAATATTGAATTTGAAAATGAATAATGATCCACAAGAGTCCACAACAGAATATGGGACCACCATTGACGCGGTATTTTCTAGGTATTTAGAGGATATTAAGTCGCAAACTTATGTTTCTTATTTCAGTTATCATAAACCTATAGTTTCAACGATAAATATTCCTGAATAACCAACAGCTACTGTAAGGTAATAAAACCCACATGTATTGTAAAATAATAAAAATATTTTAAATAATATTAACTTTTTATTTATTTAATAAAAGAAAAAATTGTCTTCTTATCGGTCACCACGCTCAAAAAGTGTAACTTGATTTAATATCAAAGAAAAAGAAATACTGCATAAATAAAATAAATAAATAATTATAATTGCATAAATTGATACAAAATGCTATGCAATAGCTTTACCGCGGCAGTCCCCGAGTGCCACACGTCTTTTTTTTTTTATCGTCCCACTGCTGGGTACAGGTCTCCTCTCATATAGAGAAGGATTGAGCGTAATCACCACGCTTGCTCAATGCGGGTTGGCGATTTCAGACTTAAAGTAACCTCAAGAGATATTTTCCTTCACCTTCAGTCATTGGTGTCCAAGATATACTTAGAAAAGTACTTATAACTTTAGAAAAGTTACATTGGTACTTGCCTGACCTGGAATCGATCCCGCGCACTCATACTTAAGAGGCTGGTGTTTCAACCACTAGGCCACCACGTCTTTTAGCTACCACGGTTTTAATTACTGAATTGGTTTGGGGTTTCTCTAACGGACACTTTTAAAGTGAACGTAACTTCTGCATCGTTCTCACACGGGTAAATGCAATATGAATGATGTAATCAAACTATTTGTACCAATTTTATGATTAAAAAAAAAGTCTGTGAAACATTCTTCCCGTCCTTCTCCACAGATACCTACTATTTGTAATGGGCGACTAGTTTTATCTTATTGACTGACCGAGCTTTTGACAATTCAAAAGTTTCTGGGATTGGTTTATTGGAAATAACGCTTTGATTTAGAAAACACTGTTTTTTCATTGTTTCTTGACAGATCTTTTTTTCTTGTACATCTTCTACTAATATACAACGATATTTTTTATACGAAACCTGAATATAGTTTGTTCAGAATAAGCAACTGAATTGATTCCAATAATTTTTATACCATATTATATTTTTTCCCAAATATGTATATTTAGAAATTGTTGCAGTGTGGTTACCGAGCGCAAAACACAGCTGACGGTAGATCATAGTACTAGGCGCTTGCGCACGCCCGCGCAAAAGCTTATGCGGGCGGACGAGTGGAGCGTTGACCATATTTTTGTTGGGACAATCAGATAAGATAACAAGGTCATAACTTTGTCGTTTTTCATGATATCTTTTTGAAATTTTGTACTTAGATTGTTTACTTAAAAATACTGAAAACGGGTCCCGAGTTTCGCATGTACCTTGTTTAAAATTCTCCTGTCACAGTGTTTGGCCTCAAACTCCTCCGAAAGGGTTGAACCGATTTTAATGAAATTTCGTTAATACATTCGATAGGTCTGAGAATAGGGTTTTTATATATTTTTTATATAGTATACTTACGCGGGTGAAACCGCGGTACGCAGCGAGTGATAAAATAAATATGTATACAATACGAAAGTGATGCAACCTCTATTCTGTCATCCTTTATAAATGTATCACAGGACTAAACGCAGCTGCACTTTTGTGGTTAAAATATGAGTTGTCCTTTTTGCGTCTCATGATTTCACAAATCCAGACTAAACGGGTAAACAAACAGAAATTTAAAAATTCGACATTGGAATCGATCCACTAAAAAAAAGGCAGTCGTAAGACTGACCGACAGAAGTGAAAGCTGAAATCATTATTATGTTATAAATTTTTTTTTTCAAAAAAAAAACAACCGACTTCCAAAAATCACTGCAAAGTGAAAAATAACTAATTTCGAAATTAGTTATTTTTCACTTTGTAAGTAGTGGTTTTTGGAAGCCGGTTGTCTTTTTTGGAAAAAAAAAAATTTACACTTTTTAGTTGTGAAAAGTACTATATATTCAGTTGCATCCGGTCAGACTGGAAGCTGACGCAAATATAGTTGGGAATCTATGTAATTTTGTTTACTTTAATTTTTACCCGTAATTTTGAAGAATTCCCTCGACTGCCTATGGTCTTCATCAGCAGATTTACTGCAGACCATTATTTTAACCCAATGGGTGCAAAGTTCTCATCAGTATAAAATAATGAAGTCCAACCACAAAGTAGATACTGTAAACCGTTGAGGAGTTCCCGGAACTGGCCTTTTTCTTCATCATCAGAGCTCTTATGACAGTCACAACCCATCTAGATGTAAAGTTCTTATCAATACAAATTAATCAAGCCCAAACACGAGGTAGCTGCTGTGAATTGTTTAGGAGTTCCTTCGATTGTCTCCCGGCTCCATCATCAGATCTACTGTAGACCTTTATCAAATTTTAGTGCTTTAAAATACTTAATGTAAAAACTAAGAAATGCACGAGTCGCCCCTACGATTTTTGAAAGTTCCCCGTGATTTCTCTGGTATTCCATAATCAAATCCTGATGTCCTTATCATGGGACCACCTTGGAAGTATCTTTTTTCCAATAAAAAAAGAATTATCAAAATCGGTTCATAAACGAAGAAGTTATCCACGAAGAACATATAAACAAAAAGGATATATACGGTCGAATTGAGTAACGTCCTCCTTTTTGAAGTCGGTTACAAAAAAATAATAAAAATGTTGTAGCAATTAAATAAACAATACCATTGTATAGGTACATAGTCATCATCATCACCATCTATCTCAGCGTTAATCCCCGTCGCATCTGAAGCTTTTTCAGCTTTGGAGTCTGGGGTCCGCTTTACCAGTCTAACTGCTGATTTTGGCTAAACGTCGATATTTTCCGTGAAGCGACTGCCGTCTGACCTCCACAACCCGAAGGCGATATCGAAGCATTGCAATTAGACCAATTGTTGGACTTTTGAGGGCTCCAACAACCCGTAACGACTGCCATTAGATGTTCGTATAGCAACTGGGACCAACAGCTTAATGTACTTTCGGAGCCGCGACCAGACCAGTGCAAATATTCATATTCATGCATACGAATATTTGCACTGCGCAGGGATCGAACCCGCGCCTCCTTGAAGCCACATGAAGGCCACTGCTGGACTTAGGCCTCCGGTTGGACGCGGCCTGCAACCAGCGCTTCCCTGCGATTTTGATCAGATCATCCGACCACCTAGTCGGTGAGCGTCTGACGCTGTGCTTGCTGGTACGTGGTCGCCATTCAAGAGCCTTTCTGCCCCATCGGCCATCGGCTCTACGTGCTATGTGCCCCGCCCACTGCTACTTCAGAGAGCTCATCCGCTGGGCTATACATAGTCAGTATTATCATATCTTATTATGGAATTTATAAGTCTGTAATCGCCAACCCGCATTGAGCAAGCGTGGTGATTACGCTCAATCCTTCTCTGTATGAGAGGAGACCTGTGCCCAGCAGTGGGACAATAAAAAGGTTGTTGTTGATGATGATGATTATGGGCCTTTGTTGCCTGAGCCAAATAAATAAATATCTCGCTGTAGTTATCACGGTGTCGGATCGGTCAAGCTCACACGAATTCAATGCTTTTTTCCCCATCCAACAAAAGTAGTCAATATCTCTAAAGAAAATTTCACTTAAAATAAATAAGGATTTGTCTTCCGGGATTGTAAATGAGATCCTGGTAAATTAATATTGCACTCGGTCCAAGGAAGATAATTATGATTTCGTTCTGGAAAAGAATTCCAGGTGGTCTGGACGAGGACTTTGCCCAGCAGTGAGACAATGTAGGCTATTTTAAAATTGACGACACGGTTGGTACAGTGGTTGAGTGACTGACTACTGCGCTGCGTGTCGCGGGTTCGATTCCCGCACGGAACAAATATTTTGTATGGGCTACAGGTATTTGTTCCGGGTCTAGCTGTTTGTGTGTGTGTGAGATTAAATGCACGCATCATATAGGAGTAATTCCTAGTGTGGGAGAAAGTTAAAAAAAAACCGGCTAAGTGCGTTTCGGACTCACGCACAATGGGTTCCGTACCATTGATTTATGAAATTAAAGGATTTCAGTTATTTGTATGAAATATTACGCGGTAATAAGCGGTTTACGATATACGAGGTATTAAAAAAAACTACTTACTAGATCTCGTTGAAAACAATTTTTGTTGGTAATTTTTAAGGTAATGTACATCATATGTTATTTTAAGATTTTTCATTTTCTTATTTTAGAAGTTAGATAGTTTAGAAGTTAGGGGGGGGGTTCAACTTTTTCCACTTTAGAAGCGTTTGTCACGCAAACTATTCGGTTTAGAAAACCTATCCATAGATACCCCACAGGTAGGTATGTGTTTAATGAAAAAAAAAAAGAAATTTTGAGTTTCAGTTCTAAGTATGGGATGCCCCCCATATTTATTATTATTTTTTATTTTTGCATCAAAATCTTAATGCGGTTCACAGAATACATCTACCTACCAAGTTTCAACAGTATAGCTCTTATAGTTTCGGAAAAAAAAGGCTGTGACATACCGACGGACAGACAGACATGACGAATCTATAAGGGTTCCGTTTTTTGCCATTTAGCTGGGGACCCTAAAAACACAGAACGATCACGGTGTCGGGTATGCCATGCACTGACGCGGGTTCGATTCCCGCATGGAACAAATATTTGTATGGCCTACAATTACCTCGTTGTTCCAGGTCTGGCTGTTTCAGAATGTGAATTTATATATTTGTAAATACACCCACGATACAGGAGAAATTCCTAGTGTGGGGAACCGTTAAAAAAATGCTTTTCCTCATTCAACAAAACTGCTCTACGGCTCTAGAAAAGATTTCCCTTCAAAAAAATTCTCCAAATCTAGGTCAGTAGGTATTTATCAGTGCTTATGGCTAACCTTGGACCTCTCAACTTGTAACAAAGGCTCCAGTTATGTCACCCGCAGTATGTCATCCATTACAAATTATTGTTTGTCAAGATGGCCGCCAGCCCTGCGGTAGCACGTGACTGGACAGCAAATAGAAAGGATGAGTAAGCTTTTCTAAAGATCCATGTTTGGTGGTTTGTCTAATGGGTTGTTTTAATGTTTGTCTGTATATCAATTTATTTATTTATTCCTTTCTTCTTTGGCTTCGGACTGTTTGTGCATTTAGCTAATAAAAGACGGCGTGAACCGTCTACGAGGGAGGTTTGAGGCAAAGTCATGAGGCCACTATGATATCTCAATGTTTTTTTATGAATTATTTACTGAACGCACTTTTTACTACACAAATCACGCACTTTTATTTAGTAATCAACAATATACATAATTTAAAGTCCAATGAAAATTGAGCGTGACACTCAGCTTAACATCATATCTTATACTTAGGTAAAAATTGAGCTATGCCTGATTGGTTGACTGACTTGCGGATCCAATTCAATGCAAGTGTTTTTTTTGCAGATGGGAAATCAAAAAAGAACTTTCTCACTTGCCCGTGTGGCGGCCAGGGCCACGGTTTCTTTTTTAACCAACCCGCAGACCTGACCCAGGAGACATCGGTCTTCATGGACCCGTGTCGATGTGCTGACATCTATTTGAGGCGCGCGTGAAACACAACGCGCCGTCGACTCGGGCCTGTGTGGCTATAATGTCTTTTCATTACGAGGACTCGGATCATCGATATAGACGTATAATTCGTAATAAAGATACAAACACGCACAGACTCCACATTTCGCCCTTACTTATAATATTATTGAGATTACTGGTTGGAAGTGACCACGGGAGCTTATCTAGTGTTTATGATGATCTAAGAAAATATTGAATTAAATTATGTCATCCCTACGCCATTACTTTTGTTATTACGAATTGTAGTATGTGTCACCGTCAGTATGAGGAAAACTAGGTTTTATAGCTCGTCCCTATTTTAGAATTCATCGTGTGCCTAATTTGTCTCGTAAGCCATGACGTTATTAGTTACGGTTCGGCATAAAACCGTGTTAGATGGAAAGTTCTCGGTGGTAGGCCATACCATCGGCTGTCGGCAGACGTTACTACCCACCAGACAAAGTCTTGCCGCCAAGCGATTCGTCGTGTTCCAGCATCATGGCTGGTGAAGTCGTACGGAAGACGGGTCTGAGCAGTTGTGTTGCGATGCGTCAAACGTTGTTGTGTCGGGAGTTTGGTCGTGAAGGGTCTCCAGATCAGTCTCCCTCTGGCGCAGCGTCTTTCTATTCACTCAGTTTTTTTGAGTGTATTGTAGAGTGTATGTATAGGCATCATTGCTTACCGTACCATAAGTTAAATAATTTAATTTAATGTTCTGTGTTTCGTTATGTTAGATAGTTTATCATTTTAGATGCATCATCATCATAATCATCAACTTTTTTATCGTCCCACTGCTGGGCACAGGTCTTCTCTCATACAGAGAAGGATTGAGCGTATTCACCACGCTTTATAAGCATAGCATATTGTATAAAATCTGCTGTTTTTTTTTTAACTGAACTGACAGCTGTGCTTCTGGGGAATTTGTTTTGGGAGACTGTATTATGTAAGGTTGAGGTTAAAAAAAACTCGGGGCGGGGCTCTTCGCTCGTAGAACCGATGGCTGATGGGGCAGTAAGGTTCTGGATTTGCGGCCACGTACTGGAAGACGCAGTGTAGTGAGGCCCTGAGGCCCTCAACAAGGTGGACCGATGACCTGATGAAGATCGCGGGAAGCCGATGGATGCGAGCAGCACAAGACCGGTAATCGTGGAAAGTCTTATGGGAGGTCGATCTCTATAGGCTGAAGAAGAGGCAATAAAAGTGCTGAATCTCTGCCTAATTTGAATCATTGACTTTTGATCAACACGCCTGCCTGCGACGACCATTATGACCTTTCTGGGGATCGAACCCGGGGTCTCCAGGGTTCGATCCCAGGCCAGTTCATGATGGAAAACGATATTTTCCTGATTGGCCTAGGTCTTGGATGTTTATCTATATACAGTATGTTAAGAAAACCCTGTCCGACCCGTGAAGGTATTGTTAGGTATCAATAACTGATTCTACTAATGGATACAAAACCGGCTTAAACTTAAAAAAAAAACCCCCTAAAAAAATTAATATTATTTCGCAAAAAGAGGTAACTTAATAAATATGCGTTGAGCACCCTTCCGCGGGCGGCACGCGGCACGTGGTCGCATAGCTATTCGCTCATAATAATACCGGTGTTGTTTTTTAAAAATTACCAAATTTCGGGGAAGTTGGATGTAATTCGCGGGAAAAAAAGATTATTTCAAAATTCATTTGTATTGGTACTATGATGATTACGTAAAATTTTATATTATATTTGGTCATGTGTTTACCTAACCTTTATTATCCTTATGGGTCGGACAGGGTTTTCTTAACATACTGTATGTGTATATGTATCTATTATAAATATAGCATCGTTGAGTTAGTATCTCATAACACAAGTCTTTTTTTTTTATTCTACATTTTATTAAGGGGCTTTTGTCTCAATGTGTATATGTCAGCCCCATCGTACCTTATTATACAAATTATTTGACAAATTTAAACTTATAATCTAAGAAAAAAGTAAACAAACAATAGATTCAGTATGATCATTGACCGCTATCAAACGACATAATTTTCTGGCTGCCTCCGATTTCGGTTTTGATAGAATCCAGAGTATTCTATCAAAACCCACATTTAATCTATTTAATTTGAGTTCGCTCAGCAATGAATCGCGTTTATCTTTATTTCGAACACATTCCATCAGCAAATGTTGAACATCTTCAATTTTGTTACAAGTTACACAATTAGGTGAATCACTCTTCATTAAGTATGCAAACTTTGCCGATGGCAAGTGTCCGGATCTAAGTCTAAGGGCTAATTTTATATAGTTTCTGTTTAAGTTAGAATCATCAAACCAGGGTAAACGAGGAAGCTCACCCTGTATGGCTTTATACCAAATGCCTTTTTCTACCGATTCACTGTGGAAATGTGTTTTCCAATCACTGAAGCATCTTGTTTTAAATTTTGGAATAAATTACCACTGATCTGGTATATAATTAATTAACCTGCCATCTACTGCTGCTAATTTTGCTATACGGTCAGCATAACACAAGTCTCGAACTTACTTTGGGGCTAGCTCAATCTGTGTGATTTGTTCGTATATATTAATTTTTTTATTATGGATACGCGTGAAATAATTCTAGGTAAGCAGTTTAAAAGTGTAGCGTTGGAGTATTTTGAGAGCAGCGGTGGCCTAGTGATATCGGCTGAGATTTATAAGTTGTGGCTAGTAGTATCGAACCTCATCAGATGCTTTCATCATTCATCATCATCATTATCAACCTTTATATCCTCCCACTGCTGGGCACAGGTCTCCTCTCATACAGAGAAGGATTGAGCGTAATCACCACGCTTGATCAATGCGGGTTGGCGATTTCAGACTTAAAGTCCAGGTTTCCTCAAGATGTTTTCCTTCACCTTCAGTCATTAGTGTCCAAGATATACTTAGAAAGTACATATAACTTTAGAAAAGTTACATTGGTACTTGCCTGACCTGGAATCGAACCCGCGCACTCATACTTGAGAGGCTGGTGTTTTAACCACTAGGCCACCACGACTTCAGATGCTTTACTTTGTGTTAATTATATCATCCCCACTATTCCCAAAACGGCAAAGGAAGACATCGTGAGGAAACTTCTGTCTTAGAGCTAAGACTTCGGAGACATGTGACATCTAAACGCACTGGGTCCACGTGGTAGATTACGGCACACTCCTTCTCACAAAAAGGAGGTCTCTGTCCCAGGAATGGAAACAATATCCCTCTTATTCATAAACGCTGCTTAAAGTTAACTAGTGATTAGCGATTTTTTAAACATACTTTTTAGACGCTTGCAGGTCAATTAATTTTAAAAATCGATTATGAATAAACCCCTTAAACACTGTGGTGTTTATTCATAAAGAATGATTTAATTTAAGTGAAGTTAAAAAGTCAAAAATGTATGGTTAAAGAATCGCTAATCACTCGTTAACTTTAAGCAGTTTTTATGAATAAGGGGGTTAATCTATAACTAGGCGGATTATGTTATGGAGTTACTTTTTAAATGTTGCTGTAGCTTTGAAATGAAATGAAATGAAATGAAATCGTTTATTAAGCAAGTAGGATCACCGATCACTTTTACACGTCGTTTTTTTTTTTTTTTTTTTTTTAAACTAGATGAAGCCGGCATTTCCTAACTGACTACCTCTGAGAAGAAATAGCCGAAACAAACTCAGGGATCATCGTCTTTTTTAAAGTCCAGACATTAAAAATGAAAATGTTTACAATAATTTACGTTATAATTACGCATATTGCTTAATAACAATGCTTAACAGAGCGAGCAGCTCAGTCCCAAGCCTCTCTATCCTCTAAATAATCTGAGATTTTATAATACCCCTTTTTGCAAAGTTGGGCCTTTATATAGGTTTTATATCGTTTAATGGGTAAGTTTCGAATGTCCATGGGAAGCTTGTTGTAAAAGTGTATACATTGACCCATGAACGAGTTGCCTACTCTGTGGAGACGAGTGTGATGTACAGCAAGATTGTGTTTGTTCCTGGTATTTATATTATGAACTTCGCTTATTTTCTTAAAATTAGATATATTTTTATGTACATACATAAGATTTTCAAATATATATTGCGAAGCTACAGTCAGAATGTTCACCTCTCTGAATTTTTCTCTAAGAGAATCTCTAGGACCAAGGTTGTAAATGGCTCGAACAGCCCTTTTCTGTAAAACAAAGATGGTATTGATGTCCGCACAAGTTCCCCAGAGAAGAATCCCATAAGTCATAAGACTATGAAAATAACTAAAATAAACAATTCTGGCTGTATTCACATCAGTTATCTGTCTAATTTATTCTTTCTTGTGTATAAAGTCATGTGTTGTTTTTGTAATGAACAGACAGCTGTGCTGCTGGGGAGTTTGTTCCGCCACTTCTTCTTCCCAGCGAAAGCACAAGGAAGTGGCGAAGGACGGGCAATTTGGGAAACTGTCTTATGTAATATTGATGATCAAAAAGTGCTGATTCTCAGCCTAATTTGAGTTTTTTTTTTTTTTTTTTTAATATTTATAAACTAGCGCTTGACTGCAATCCCGCCTAATGGTAAGCAGTGATGCGATCGTTGATGGTAAAGCGTGCTAGTTTATTAAGAACCTATTCACTCAGAAAAACTGAGCGAATAGGAAGGAAGACGGCAGTTGAGCGAGGTGATGCAATGTTAAACCCAACAACACGACCAACGATGCTGCGCCAAAGGGAGATTGATCTGAATACCCTCCACGACCAAACTTCCAACACAACAACATTTGGCGCATCGTACCCGGCAGACATCGCAACACAACTGCTCAGACCCGTCCTCCGTACGGCTTCACCAGACATCATGCCGGAACACAACAAATCGCTTGGCGGCAAGACTTTGTCTGGTGGGTGGTAACTTTTGTCGGCGGCCGATGTTATGGCCTACCACCGAGAGAAATGACTTTAGATTTTTTATGGTTATGATTTCGATTTCTTACCCATTCCAATAACTTCTTATCTTACTGTTAAAGTTTATTAACATGTTCATTAATAAATATTTACCAGGAATACTGACTTCTTCGAGTTTAGTAAAACTTTTATTAGGATCGGCTTCCTTCTTATTATAACTTCTCTTAAAGTTCACAAGTTTATTATTCAAGACATAACTCTCCAACATAAAGTTACGGACAGTCGGACAAATCTTTTCATAATTGTTAAACGAGATATGAAAACAAAATATAAAAGAAAACAAGCAGAAACGTTTTCATTTATTTCGGTATTTCGAATCTGTTGTGCATCACTGGCTTTCATAATCACATTTAAATATCTACCTTGTACGTCAGAGTTAAAGTTGCGTTTTGAATGACAATTTTGTGTTAAAGCTCAAAGCTCGATGTTTGAATGCCTGTGTAAAGCTACAGCATTTACATTAGTGTGAGTGTGTATGTGAATGTGGGATACTGTTACTGCGTAGTGATGGGCGTTTCTTTTGTTATCGATAAATAAATATAATTGAGCACGTGTAAAAATGATTTTTAAATCTTCACGGTTTGTTAAATTGTGAATATTTTTTTTATTATGGTACTTATTTTTTGATTAATAAATGATAAAATACTTTAGGTTTAATTGTTATGTTTAGTTCTTTTTATGTTTCTTAGGCATGCCTATATTTTAGTAGATTGCTAATTAAGTAGGTAGGTACCTTTTAGATTACTTTTTCATTTTAATTTTCATTAAGTTTCATTTTCTCGGTGGTAGGCCAAATCGGCTGCCGGCAGAAGTTACCACCCACCAGACAAAGTCTTGCCGCCAAGCGATTCTTCGTGTTCCGGCATGATGTCTGGTGAAGTCGTACGGAGGACGGGTCTGAGCAGTTGTGTTGCGATGTGTGCCGGGTATGATGCGCCAAGTGTTGTTGTGTCGGGAGTTTGGTCGTGGAGGGTCTCCACATAAATCTCCCTCTGGCGCAGCATCGTTGGTCGTGTTGTTGGGTTTAACATTGCACCACCTCGCTCAACTGCCGTCTTCCTTCCTATTCACTAAGTTTTTTAAGTGGTTTAATAAACTAGCGCGCTTTACCATTAAATATTGCATCACTGCTTACCATCAGGCAGGATTGCAGTCAAGCGCTAGTTCATAATTATTAAAAAAAAAAGTTGGTAGGCTGTTTTAGTAATAGATTTATAACGTACATGTATGGACGACAGCAGGATAAGCTACCCGAAAATGTTAGATATTCCCAATCAACCTTGAGCTTTAATGTTTAAACCATAAAGTTAGAGATCTAATAAAGAAATTTGACAGATTGTAGTAGCTTGAGGTACTGTCGTTTGTACATATTTTTTAATAAAACTAACTACATATTCTATATAAAAAATATTAGGTAATAGTAGTTGTTAACCACACTATCTAACTAAGTCTATTAAATAAAAAAACCATCTCATAAGAAATGAATTTATATCGTTTTCATTGATTGTAAATTATAAAACAAGAGTGTGCGCTATTTTGTTTTTTTTTTTATGTCACAAAGTATGCTTAGAATGAATATTGAGAAATAAAGAGAAGAAGAAATAAAATAGTTACTTAAAAGACTGATAAATTATTCTATATAAACTTATATATTATAAGTATATATTTGGGTAAAAGTAGGTAAACTTGTTTAAATAATGTTAAGAGTTTTTGTTTCCTTATAATTTTTTCAACTATAGCTGACTGGAATGCCTAAGGTATTAAGTCCGCCTCTGTACAGTTCATGTAAGAAAGCGTAAATAAATAAATAAAGTCAAAGCCCAACTGAATCCTTTTTTTTTTGTATTTTCTTAAATATTTTTGTTCATTGTACCTCCTCAGATGTTTATTTCATAATATCTATTATTCATAGTATTGAAAATTACATATTTGCAAAAAAAAAAAAAAATTCGTTTACATCGCATTATGAAGATTTATTCTTGTTTTAATTTTATATTTAATATGGCGATTTTTTACGAGCGACTGTTCTGAAGATATTGTTTAGTTTTATACTTGCGGTTATTATTCTTCTGAATGTAGAGTTTGTATGTACATTATTGTGTATAACAAGCCAAATTTATCACATAGCTCTTATTATCAACAAAAGATTTACGCGAATGGCGCGCTGCAACAAACTATCGATAATAAACATCGACATGACCCCATCATTATTCACGCACACACCGAAAAACCTCGCAGAAGTTTCAACAGGCGTAGCTGCGCTCTGTTCGTACGTAAAGCGACACGACGGAAAAATAAAAGTTTGAATTGAAAGCCGTCTCAGTTCAGCCCGAGACCGCGGCAGTGAAGTCGCGTTGAACGATAACACACGGTATGTCGGCAGAAACCGAAATTAATTCACTATTCTAGCATTAATAAAAAAAAAAACTAAGAAAAAATTGAGTACGTTCCCGTTTATTTTTTTGTGTTCAAATTTTATTTTCATTCATTATCTGTGGTAAAAAGTGCTAATCTAAATCTGCGTACCGATATTCAAATTTCGAAGTGACGTGACAGTGAAAAAAGTAAATGAAAACACAGTGGATTCTTTTAGAGGTGTATTTTGTTTCGTCGCGATTTAATTCTAAATATACGTTTAAGCGTTTTGTGTCTCAGTTGTTTTTATTAGAAAGCATAAATAACTGTTTAGCGGTAAGGGATTATTATAGACTTAGCTGTTGGCGGCAACCTAATATATTATTCCATATCCAGGAACTTTCACTTAGAGATAAATAAATTGAATTTTCATTCATCGCAGATGACCTTGTAAAAACTGTTAGCATTTTTATAAAAAAAATGCCGCGCAAAGAAAAATGATAAAGACTATAGATATTTAAATGAATTAACGACAATTGATAACAAATCATTGATATAACAAATTATTAATCTATAGATTATTTTATATTTCATCATATTATCTTGTTTTCATTTTTATATATTATAATTATTACCGCGCGGAGACTTGAGTTAAAATGTTGTGTTTTTTTGCCAATTACATATATTTTTTTGGTAATTATCTGCGATTGAGAGTCAAGACTATGAAGTTACTACAATATCTGAAAGAAAAATAGATGTAGAGCTCAATGAGCTGCTAGAAAGAGTTCTGTTATTACCTAATCTATCTACATAATTATTAAGAAAACTGGCTGCAAGTATGTAAGTACTATAAATTGACGGTCCAGTAGAAATAGGTACCTACGATGAAGTAACTGTTCGAAGCAGTTAACTTGAAGGTCGTTTTGTACACAAATTTAACTTAAACATGTAGTTTTTGTCATAATTCTTACATTACGTTAGTATTTTTCTGTTTTGTAGCGCTTCGTGTTTCCTATTTCATTGTCTGGATCAGCGTTACTTCAATCTTTGTCCCGCGGAATTAGTGTATCAGGCTCACCAGGGTACCTAGTTGCTTGGAAATTAAAAAAAAAATCATCGATATCGATAAATTTTGAATCGTGTCTTTGGAATTCCACGGTACCAGTATCCGATATTGTAATTTAACATCCGAATGTCGTATGAAAATTAATGTTGGTCTATGAATTTTATTACAATTTACGCAACTATCAAGTTATAAGGTACTACTATTACGATAGGCATGATTTTTTTTATCAGATAAAGACAACATTGGTCAACGAGTTAAACACTGCTTCTGTTTGACAACCTACTTGTAAGTTTACGCAATGTTTGGCTTAGAGTTGGTTTTTACTTGAAAATATATTTTTCTTGCACTTAGACTGTAGTTTTGTAACTGACTATTGAGGATGAGGATTTGTTAACTGCATCCACAGAAAAATAAAATGAGCGAGTGACTTAGCGAATTGAAATTATATGTGTTTTCAAAAATATTAGATAACGTTTACCAATACCTTGTTGTCTCGTGCCCTCATTTCAGCGATGATCAGTGTTAAAAACTGGTCCCAAAAAGTGTTGGGAGAGGTTAGCAGTAGGAAAGACTTTGAACGTAAAATTACAGGGGAATTATTATTACCCCTCAGAACCTGACAATTTATTTATGACTTTATTTCTATTTTCAATTTTTTTACAACTACATTGGAGAGGACATCTGTTTTCTCAAAACCGTCAAAGAGAACAGACTATTAATTAATTACCCGTATTTCAATGTGGTAACATTTCCACGTTTCGCGCCCGCCGATGTCGTTGACCTCTCTGGCTGCCACAGCGGCCGAATTATGACAATTTTACTATTTTAAAGCGTTTATATGTGTTTGTTATTTTCTTGAGACAAATATATATATAGAAAATTTCTTTATTCTAGTCGCCATTAATGTGACATAAATCTATTTTGCAAATATCTTCTTTTTTCTTTCATCTAGATAAGTTTTATTTTTCTACAATTTTGTAAGTTCATTCTTTCATTCATAGAACGATCGAACTGTTGGAAAATTACATTGATTGGTATGATTTTCCGCAGTTAGCTGATACACATTCTTTGCCAAGACCAACGGGATACATAAGATTTTATTACTTGGGTTTGTTTCCGGTAGACTGAACTTATTTATGATTTATAAGACGCAGAGGGTAGTCAAATCCCCCCTGTCAGTAAGAAAGAAAATAAGGGGATACCACTGGATATACTTGTGTTGTTATTCGTACGTCTTTAGAAAAGCGGTACTTATGTGCTAAGAACCAAAAATTCTAAGACCAATAATTAATACCACCACCACTAACCTGCTCTAGGCCTATATGTTAGATTATGGCCCAGTCTCTCACACAGAGGAGGCCTGTGCTCCAGTAATAGGAATAATTACAGGCTGATTATGAATATTTGCTTTGTACCAGTTCCCCATGATATATCTAAGTCATAAACTTATTTACCTTGCTTTTATACTCTTTAATAAAAATGTTGACGCCTCACCTAAATTAGAAGTGAACAGACAAATAATAATATAATGTTAGTCTAGATTATATAATTGCCCCGTTCTTTAACGCATTTAATTACTTAATTTAATCTTCATCTCAGCGTTAATCCCAGTCGTATCCGAAGCTTTTCAGCTTTGAAGTCTGGGGTCCGCTTTACCAGTCTAACTGCTCTTTTGGCTAAACTTCGATATTTTCCATGAAGCGACTGCCGCCTGACCTTCACAACCCGAAGGCGATATCGAAGCATTGCAGTTAGACCAATTGTAGGACTTTTGAGGGCTCCAACAACCCGTAACGACTGCCATTAGATGGCAACCGGGACCAACGGCTTAACGTGCTTTCCGAGGCACGACCAGACCAGTGCAAATATTCATATTCATGCATACAAATATTTGCACTGCGCGGGGATCGAACCCGCGCCTCCTTGCGCAGCGGTCGCGTGCGCTACCGCTACGCCACGGAGGTTTAGTTGTCTAATTACTTAATTTAATAATAATAATTCATTTACTAAAACAAGGGATTGTAGGACACGTTAAAAATACAGCTTAGTTAAAGCAAACGTGCGGGTGAGCACTTTAGTTTTTTTTTCTGTTTTTTCTCAAAGGTGGAAAAATCCTCATGGACTATCCTCCGCTCGGGGATGCGGAGGGGTGTGCCGGACTCTTACAGGTTAAAAAACCACCTAAGCGTTCGTCATCTGCCTCTCCGGGGTACCGGGTCCTCCCAATTCTACGGTAGTGCGGGCGAGCACTGCTCTCCTAGCTAGGTTATGAAAACCGCTGCCGCGAGAAATCGCGATACGGCGGACAGAGCTCCGGCGGGATCTCATGGCGACATCCCCTCTTTGAGGAGTGGCTAGAGAGGCGCCAAGGCGCCCTCAACTTCCGCCTGACGCAGGTCCTCACCGGACATTGTTGTTTCGGGAGGTTCCTGTTCCGTATTAGGCGGGAGGAAATGCCAGGGTGGCACCATTGTGTTGATCGCCCTAAGGACACGGTGGAGATCTGCCCGGCTTGGGTAGAGCACCGCCGTGTCCTCGTAGCGGCGATCGGCGGCGATCTCTCGCGTCCGACCCTGGTCCAGGCCATAGTCCGGAGCGAGAGTGCATGGCAGGCCGTTAACTCCTTCTGCGAAGCAGTGATGCTGGCAAAGGAAGAGGCGGAGCGCGTGAGGCAACGGGAATCCCAGCGCCCTCACGCCACTAGCCGCCGCAGGAGACGCCCTGGTTGGGAGACGACACCTAACTCCCAGGCATAGTAGGCGCGGGCCTGCGAGCGGTGAGCAATGGGCAGCTCGCAGAAGTAAAAAAAGGGGAAGCAGTCCGATATATAATGAAGTTTTCTTAACAAAGTAATAAAAAACAGAGATTTGATATTATATTAATTATTTGTAGTATGTGCTAGGAAATTGTTAGTTTTACGTATAATACTTACTATTTATGACTAATGCAGGTATGCGTAGTAGGATACAATTACACTATTAAATTGAAGGCCGATTGCAAAAGGAAGGAATTAATACTATTTGATAGTTTGACGTAAATCGCTAGTTAGATTGTGAAGGCTTCAGTTGGAACAGGAATGCTTTATGGAAACTATTAAAACGGTTATATTTGGAGGTGATAGAATATTGTTAGGAGTGTCTAGTAAGTATTGGGTATGTGTGTCGATGGATGTATGAGTAACAGATGAGGACTAAATAATAAACTAATAAACTGACAATAGTCCCCATTTTCTTGTTCACAAACTAAACTAAATGTAAGTCCTGTGCATCTTTTTATTTATATTTCATTAAGAAAAGGATAGAAGATAAAATGTTAGTTTAGACTTGTCAAATTCGTCCGCTCTTAACATAAATTGTCAAATTTTTGGTCGCCATGTTTATAATCGCGTCTAAACTGTCTATGGAATATCTTAATTTGACGGGATTAAAGTAAAATATTATCTTCTATCCTCTTTTTTAAAGAAATGGAAAGAAAAAGACTGACTTGAACTTAAAATTAGTTTAGTTTCCGAACTAGAGAATCGGTTGAATGATACGGTTAGGTTACTACAGAGTTTACTAATAGAGAAGTATCTAAGAAAAGTAAATTAACTCCAAGTGAATTGAGATAAGGACCGGATATTGATGAAAACGATGTATACATAATCAGCCTATATTGATCCCACTGTTGGGATATAGACAAACTTTCGATGACAGGGAGTATGCTGTAATCTACCTCGGCGGCCTAGTGCGGGTTGGTAAGACGATGACATTAAAAATATGTCGGATTTTTGATATACCAACCAGGAACAAACACAATCTTGCTGTACATCACACTCGCCTCCACAGAGTAGGCAACTCGTTCATGGGTCAATGTATACGCTTTTACAACAAGCTTCCCATGGACATTCGAAACTTATCCATTAAACGATTTAAAAAGTATAAAAGGCCAAACTTTGCAAAAAGGGGTATTATAAAATCACAGATTATTTAGAAGACAAAAAAGCTTGGGACTGAGCTGTTCGCTCTGTTAAGCATTGTTATTAAGCAATATGCGTAATTATAAGGTAAATTATTGTAAACATTTTCATTTTTAATGTCTGGACTTGAAAAAAGACGATGATTCCCGAGTTTGTTTCGGCTATTTCTTCTCAGAGGTAGTCAGTTAGGAAACGCCGGCTTCATCTAGTTACATGACGTGTAAAAGTGATCGGTGATCTTACTTGCTTAATAAACGATTTCATTTCATTTCATTTGGATGTATACCTAGATCTAATCTTTTTAATGAGAAGTTCAGCATCCGTCAAGCCTGTTCCCTACTATGTCGGGGTCGGTTTTCAGTCTTACCAGATTCAGCTAAATACCAGTGTTTTATATGGAGCGACTGCCTATCTGACTTTCAAAACCCAGTTACTGGGTAACACAATACCCCTTGATAGGATTGGTGCATGGTGGTCAGAATTACGGACTTCTGACGACCGGTAACGGCTTTTTAATGAGAAGTTGAACATAGTAAAATATTTCAGTCTGCGATTATTTTAAGCACCATTAGGTATCTCGCGTTCTTCATACTATGGCATAATATTAACAGAAGGAAGTCTATCTTTCGAAAACCATAAAACGCTTCTTTCTGAAAATCTTCATTAATTTAAAAAAATACGCAGCAGCTTCCACGCAAAATATAATACATACCTACTTGAGAGTCAAGGCACATTCAAATTACAAACTTACTGTTAAACCCTCTGGCTTTTTCGTTGCGAGCTGGTAGGGTTAACTGCTGATAATGCTGATGATGTGGATCATACGAATCCTAGAGGTCAGTGATGGTCACATGACACCACGGCTCTAATATGAAAAATAAAACAATAAAAAATCTTCAAAATATCTTTGTTGCGACATTGATTTGGCTGATAGATGGCTGCACACTGACATTATTAAATAAAAACTTATTTGGTAAATTTGGTTGACTGATTTGTTACTAAACTAAAAATACCACAGACAGTTCCTAAGTGTAGGTTAGTAGAATCGCTCGAATATCGATTTATATCTACAGTTGTTATCAGTGAGATAACTTGCAATCGTAACTGATAAAATTTTGAGGTCGGCAGCAGAGTTAATGTATACACCTCAGTTTTATTTTGTAAACACGTTAACAGTCATTCAAAGTAACTTTGCTTATTTTTTTTAAGTCAAGGAAATCGATAACAGTAGGTAATTTAACTTCATGACAACTGATGTTCGAGGTTTTACTAAAATATTACGGGAATGCGTATTATTGAATTTCAAATAGGTGTTCTGAAATTCTATCCAATTGAAAGAAGTTCTAGCGCTTGACCGCAATCCTTGATGCGATCTTTGATGGTAAAGCGTGCTAGTTTATTAAAAGCCTATTCACTCAGAAAAACTGAGCGAATAGGAAGGAATACGGCAGTTGAGCGAGGTGATGCAATGTTAAACCCAACAACACGACCAACGATGCAGCACCAAAGGGAGATTGATCTGAAGACCCTCCACGACCAAACTCTCAACTACAACAACTGTTGTATTTTAGTACTTTAAAACCTAGCGGAGCATGTACATACATAATCAGTCTATAATTTTTGACTCCCAGGACAGGGAGATGTCACATGTCTTCGGAGTTTTGCCTCTAGGACATGCTGGTTTCCTCACGATAATTTCCTTCATCGTTTTGAGAGCAGTTTTTTTTTATTAATTTATAAACCAGCGCTTAACCGCAGTCCCGCCTGATGGTAAGCAGTGACACAATCGTTGACGGTAAAGCGCACTAGTTTATTAAGAGCCTTTTCACTCTAGCCTTGAAGACACTCAAATTGTAGTCCGACGGAAACACCGCCGCTGGCAAATTGTTCCAGTCCCTCGATGTACGCGGTATAAAGGAGGAGGCGAAACGCTTCGTCCGGATCGTAGTGGTGTTAACAACATAAGGGTGGAAACTCGCCGTACGACGGGTCGTCAGATGGTGGAACGGAGATGGGGGAATAAAATCATGCAATTCCCTCGCACACTCCCCAAAATGTATCCTATAGAACACCGAAAGGCTGCCTACTCTACGCCTGTGCTCTAGGCTTTGTTGTGCTCTAGACAAGTTTGGATGAAATAATTTACATACACAAACTAAAGAGCTTGAAGGGGATCAAACCTACGACCTACAATTTGTAAGTCGCAAGCCAAAATTCTAGTTTTTTTTTCTTTTTTGTAAAATTCCGTTGAAAACAAATGAATGAGAATAAAAATGTAACATCTGAATAAACAGCTCCGTTTAATTGTATTCGACTTCTGAAATTATGCACATACCTACATATTGTAATTCACGAAACAACAATTGTTACGATAGCGTAATTAGGACTTCGATTATACAGGTTTGTAAGTGAACATGATAAAATAACACTACTAACGGATCATATTCTTTTATCTCTTTTTAAATGAGTTCACAAAAAACAGAAAATAATTTTACACGTTTTCTAACATATTTTTAATAATTTAATATTAAATTAAACATCTGCTAACTTGTTCTAATTTATAATAACAAAAAAAAAATATCGATACAAAATCCCGCCATTTTTACCCATCACTACTGTTAGTATAAAAATGCAGAAGAGCGATACGTAAAAGTCAAGGGTACAGATAATAAAAGTAGGTAAACATTGCAAACGTTTGCTTAAATTATGCAAAATATTAGTTTAGTTTTACACAACAAGGTGTAATAATAGGAAAATTACTACGTTTTTATTATAGGTAAATGTTGCACGAATTGTATTTGTTATATTTTGTCTATGAGCTCTAGACTAATACGTGTCCTTGTCTTATATTGAGCACTAACGTTACGTCATGTCATATCTGAAGTGACATTACATTCTTTTACGAAAAGCGGAGCTGTATTTCTCAGAATATTCCCATGGTAACCTAAATACCTAAGTGCCCGGAAATATAAATTACATAATATATCTATGGTAGGAATAGATTTGCCGTCAGGGGGGCAAACGCGCTAAAATTATTCAGCCAAAACAGAATTGCATCGCAACCAAACGAAAACTTTAGTTGTTTCGTATCGCGCTAACCTTTTGACAGATGTTTTAACCGCTGTCAAATGAAAAAGTTGAAACAAAGCTAAGTTTTTCAGTGCCATTTGTCAAACCTAAAACGTTACGTCAAAACTAAAAGTCATACTTACGTTAAGACTAAAAAGAGTCATGTTACCGAGATATTAACTGTCAAAGCTGATCACGTGACTTAATCATAAACTTTAACGTTAATAATATCGTGACCGCAATTTTCAAAATGGCGCGACGGTAGATATACCACTGATCTTATAAGTCCTATTTAAACAAATTCAGACAAAGGTGTCGGTTCTCAATTCGGAAGTTTAATAAATATTTTTTTTTATTCATTACTATTCACCGTTGACAGTGACATTACCGTTTACCGTGGTAAATACCATACCTACAACATGAAGCGACAAAAACTCAACCCGCATAATTTACCATTATACGCCAAATTACGAGACGTAAATGTAATTAATTATTTATTAATCCTATTTAAACGATTCATGCCATTGAAATTTAAATTCATATAGATAAGGACCGGTATTTTCAAGGTCTCTGTCACCCCTTTCGAAAGTACTCTTCACACCTTTTAACTTTTTTTAAAATTCTCGAGTTACCGGCTTTGTCATCTCCCCTTATGTTTGCTAAATGATTTTTTTTCAAGGTTGGCAACTGTCAAAAGTCCCACGGTCTTCGTCAGTTTTTAAAATAGGAACAAGTTATGAATTTATTATGACTAGGTAAAAATTGTGGGACCAAGCGGGGTGATTTCGTAACACACTATTAGAAGCAATGGCTTTCATTTTGACAGTTCAACAAAATTCATTGCGTTATTTATGACGTGAACAGACAACTGTTTCAATCCTATCTGACTTCAACAATCCAGTTACGGAGTAATTGGATACCGTAATATGTCAGAATTTCGGGCCTCTAACCGTCCGTAATGACTGTCAAAGATTCACGCGCTTTCCAAAGAATGGATCTCGGTATGTAAAGATAATAATCACCCATTTATAGACCACCTACGGAAAGCATCATCATTAACATCGGATTAAATACAGTACACAAAATAAAACATCTCACCTATGCTTCGTTATATAACACGTGCACTTATTTTTTGACACTCCTAACATTTAAAAACATTCAAATATTGACGTAGTTTTTTTTTTTCTTAGTTTTCATATCATGCTCTGATGGTTTTGCTTTTTTAAAGAACCAGTCTTTTTGTCCGACCTTTCGAATTGATAATACAACATACCTACGTTAGTTAGCTAGACTATTGTGGCCCAGTGGGTGGCCCTGCTGATCGCGTCTTCACTAACGTCCTCAAATAAAACACTTTGAAGAACCAGTGAATGAATGAATGGACTAAAAAGAACAGCAGATTAATTGCACACTCTAACAGTATGTACCTAGGAATGGGTTACATTTTGACAGTTCAATGCAATGAATGTATCATTGCATTATTTACATTGTTGAGCGGACAAATTTTTCAAATATATAGTGCAGTGGATTGACAAAATTGAGATTTTGTTACGTAAATAGGGTGCATGTCGGATATTCGCTAATTGATTTAATTTGACTCTGTATGCGTGTGGCATTGGATAGCATTTAAACAATATAAATTTATGAAATTATCAATAGCGTATTTTAACAAACGCTGGTTATAATTATTTTAGCACATAAGCAGATAAATGTACAGTAATAATTTATCTGTGTAACAAAATACTGATATGAAACATACGGCCAGCATGTCTATCCCCAGACAGAGATACGAGACGTCTACATTTTTATCTTGTACGTACTAAGCACTTACTATGATGGCTGATGATGTATGATGACTATGGTGAGAGAGAAATCTGTAGAGTCTGTGTTCATAGAGTCCACGGGCTATTTCTGCGAATATTTGCAAAAAGTACATGTCAAGTTCTTTTTGACAGAAATTTGAATGAACAGAATAAATGAATGAGCGATTTACTGGTTTTCGCGGCTTCCATGCTTTTACTTGAAGTGTTAGCGCAAACTTAAGACTTTCATGGAACTTTGACAGTCGTTACGGGTAGTCAGAAACCCAGAAGTCTGATAGTCAAGCTTACCAAGGTTATAGTTTCGTATCACCCAGTAACTGGGCCATCATCTGTAGTCTGGGGTCCGTTTTAACAGTCTAACTGCTGATTTGTCTAAAATTTGATATTTTATTTACTACTAGCTGCACCGCGCGGTTTCACTCGCGTAAGTTTCGATATGTCTTTTTAAATATGCTCTGTTTCTATTAGTTGCAGTGTGATGTTATATATCCTGAAACTTTCCTGGATCAATGGGCTATCCAGCGTAAAAAGAATTTTTCTAATCGGACCAGTAGTTCCTGAGATTAGCGCGTTCAAACAAACAAACAAACTTTTCAGCTTTATATATTAGTATAGATTATTACCCAGTAACTGGGCTATGTGGGTCAGATAGTCATTCGCTCCATCCGGTTAGACTGGACACCAACCCCAATATTAATACATACATACTAGGAAAAGGTTGGACATAAGATGATGATAGCGAATAAGGACTCTCAAATATAACAGTCCTTTTAAAAATGGATGCCGAATATAATTCAGGGAAACGATTTCACGACAAGCTTTTTTTTTTCACACAAAAATGGTAATTAGCAACATTAAAATTAACATTGGTAACCTCAATTGTAAGGAGAAAGAAAACGTGTATTGTCATAATTTAATTGAAATTACGGTGTCCCAGATGGCGAAGCATTTTAATTGTTGGTATTCGGATATTGAGGACAATGTAAGGTACAAGGGCTTACCAAAAATTAAAGAGTTTCATTTTAGGTAGTAGGGAAGTGAAAAATATCTCCTTTTTTGTTTTTATTCCATCTGGATTTTGACATTGCAAATGTTACACATCGCACACCTAGTATATGTGTTTCATATTTTACAGAAACTACGATCAAAATTTTTATAAATGTTTTAAATAAAGTGAATTAATTTTATGTTTTTTTTACAGATTCATGTCTATATTAGTAACCAAATGCAGTGGTCAACGGGTTTAAAGTACTAGTAAAGACGCTAATAATTATGTGGGATTTGTAATGAACTGAGTTTTACATTTTTGCAGATGTGCCAATATATTACTAGTTAACCGATATATAGAGCTTATAACCATTAAAGTTTGCATAACTATTGGTAAGAAACTATCGATTTGTAACAGATTTAAGAACGCCATTCTCTGTTGCAGTCCCTCTTACCAAGAGGAGCCCTGTGTACCAGGAATGGAAACATCATAGGCTTATTATTTTAATTATTTTTTGTCAATAAACATGTCACTTGGAGCTTTTCAGTCTAAGAATATTTTTTTTAAGTTTGCTTAAGTATATTATGAGCAAAAAGATTACAACACGGTATATATAAGGATTTAGGAACTGGCCGGAAGCATTCCACGATTTTCAGGGCCAAAAATACAACTAGGTACTATTTTTCTCACAAACTCACACACAGGCTATAAGCATTTATTTTAAAACGGCTGCTTATTGGCCCTTCTGAATTGTCATGAAGTCGATCGGTGGAAAAATGAAGCTTATTTGGTATATATGGGCATTAGACTCCACGGTTTCTTTTAAATGTAAATGCTACAAAAATTATCTAATAAAACCAAGATCGAACAATTATATTTACAAGTGGCCATTCCTAGTTCTCCTGTGACTTAAAAACACCATAAAATGGATTACAGTTCAACTCGCTACTTCGCCAGCTCGAACCCATGTTTCAAGAATTGAGAACGAAACCAGTTATGGTAATCGTTCCCTTCACTCAATATTCAATACTGGCCGGTGAATGAGTTGGAATTTCGGGTTCGATGTTCGAAATTCAAAATATATAAATTTTGTTTGTTTTTATGCATGGAAGTGAACGAAACGTGCCATGGGACAGATGTTTGTTCTATTTTTAAATTGGTGATGATTTGGTTATTGGACGTTATAGGGTTGCTCCACAATTTTAAATAATGTCGATATTTTTGAGCTGAGGGCTGATTTGTAAATAGTAGGACAAATAACAAATCCGCTTTGACAGCTTTTATTACAAAATGTCTTTTGAAACCAAAGACTAGTTAACTAATTAAACAAAAGTCGCCATAAACCAAAAGAAATCCATCCATTTGTCTTTTTCTGTGGATATTTTCGTCAATTTTCGTACTTCTGACAGGGTAACAGTAACTGTGCCAATTTAGGTTATAAAACTAGGTCTAATAAGACATCAAAAACAACAGGAATCGCACATAAACACAATTTAATTCAACGATTCTCTTCTAAAATAGATAAAATTGCAATAAATCGTTGCATCCCAGAGTCTCTTTATCAAGAAAGTCGCTCCACTGACCTGTGACACTCAACATATTTCATAATAATGATATTATTAACGTTAGGAAATTAAATTGAACAAACAGTGAGTGTTTTGTAACTTTTTTATTGTAGTATGTTAATGATAAGGTATGTACAGTTAAAGTAACTTCTTTGGATACACATGTTATGCATTTCGTTCCAGATTTTATACAAAGTAGTGTAGACTAGAGATTGACCAGCAGTAACTGCGTTATACACTAAAGACTTATTTTACACGGTGCAATTTAATTGCCTATGGCATACAATAAAATTGATGGAACAAATTACTTGCGTCGTCTAAATGGTGTTTAGACAATGCAACTTTTATTGTTGCTTCAACTTAATTAAAGCCATACACAATTATATTGCACCGTGTAAATCAGTCTTAACGGGAGTTTTGGCGGGAAAGTCAAGCTGAGTGTCACGCTCGTTTTTCATTGGACTTTTAAAATTATTTATAGTGTTGTTTACTAAATAAAAGTGCGTGATTTATGTAGTAAAAAGTGCATTTAGTAAATAGTTCATAAAGAACAGTGAAATATCGCAGCATAGTGGCCACATCATACTTTGTCTCAAACCTCCATCGTAAGACGGGTCACGCGGCCGTCTTTTTCGACATGGATAATTCATAATTACGTGACATTGGCTAAATGCACAAACCGTGCGAAGCCAAAAAACAAAGAAATAAATAAACTAGATAAATAATCAGTCTTAACTACTAGTAGTAATGATTTTCTTTTTCATTTTGACAGTTGAACAACATTCATTGCGGTATTTATGTTGTTTATAAGATTTGTTGAGAATTTTAGGCCGATTTATTGCTTTTATTTTTATGAAAGCACCGGTGGCCTAGTGGTGTCCACCGTGACTTACAACTTGTAGGTAGTAGGTTCGAACCCATCAGGCGCTTTACCTTGTGTAAATTATTTTATCACTACTGCTTTCCAAAACGGTGAAGGAAAGTATAGTGAGGAAGATCATCATCATCATCATGTCAGCTACAGGAAGTCTACTGCTGGACATAGGGCTTCCCCAAAGATTTCCAAAAAGACCGATTGGACGCGGCCTGTATCCAGCGCTTCCCTGCGATTTTGGTCAGGTCATCCGACCACCTAGTCGTTGAGGTACGTGGTCGCCAATCAAGAGTCTTTCTGCCCCAATCGGTCATCGGCTCTACGAGCTATGTGCCCCGCCCACTGCCAATTCAAAGAAATAATCCGCTGGGCTATGTCGGCGACTTTCGTTCTTATACGAATCTCCTCACTCCGCATAGCCGGTATGTCCTAGACCCAAAATAATGGAAATGGAATAAATGTAGAGAAGGCCTGTGTCCCAACAGTGGGAACATCATAGGCTAATTAAGTTATGTAGTGCTTGTATTAATTTACAGTAAGTGTCAAAAGTAGAGTACCACTTTTGACGTGACGTGACGTGTTTCGGGTTCCGCATAAACAAAAAATGACGTTGTACATATACAGGGTGTATCTGACATCGTAACGCAAACTTCGCGAAAAGGCTAGACCGCATGCCACTAATATAATTATGATAGTCATTTATATCGTTAATGAGCGGTTACAGAATTCACAGTGTTTAAAAAAAAGTGTCGGCTCGGCCTTTGAACGTTGCAAGCGTGCAGCCGTGCGGGTTTGTAAATATGACGTTGATCCCCGATGTGAACTCTATTAAATCAGCTGATAAGATAGTTTTTCGAGTTTTGTTTTCATTGCGCTTTTTTGTGTAATTAGCAAATTAATTAATTATAACTTTAAAATCTTATTGGGTTATAAAAGTATAGCAATTATGAACGGTCTAAAGTGAAAAAACTACATTTATTTATATTTTTTTAAATCATAAAAAATCCGACGAAAAATTCTACCACTGGGGGGTTCAGAATCATGTACTGGATCCATGGTACTCGTTTGTGCGTCGATGTCAGATACACCTTTTCACGACTGTGCGTAGATATGACTTAAATTAATACTTAGTTAGGCAGAAAGCGCCAAACAGGTCAAAAGCAGTAACTATGCCAATTGTAGGCGTTAAATTAGCAGATAGTATCGATAATGTAACGCTAATAAGGTTCATATTCGTCGGATGAATCACTGTTTCCATATGAGTATAGAATGTAGTGGTAGTTTGTAATTTATTTTTGTGCTTGACTGCAATCCCGCCTGAAGGTAAGCAGTGATGCAATCATTGATGGTTAAGCGCGCTAGTTTATTAAGAGCCTATTTACTCAAAAAAAGTGACTGAATATGAAGGAAGGCGGCAGTTGAGCGAGGTGATGCATTGTTAAACCCAACAACACGACCAACGATGTTGCGCCAGAGGGAGATTGACCATCCAAGACCAAACTGCCGACACAACAACATTTGGTGCATCGTACCCGGCACACATCACAACACAACTGCTCAGACCCGTCGTCCGTACGGCTTCACCAGATATCATGCCGGAACACGATGAAATCGCTTGGCGGCAAGACTTTGTCTGGTGGGTGGTAACTTCTGCTGGCAGCTGATGTTATGGCCTACCATCGAGGACATCTTATCGGAGAGGTTACTCGCACGAATTTTATTTATTTGTAGGCGAGTCGATAATCCCAGAAATATTGTACTATTACTCGATTATTAATACACTATATTATCTAAAAGTGTCGTTTTACCCGTTTCTGTAATAACGCTTAGGGAACGAAGATGTGCTTATGCGAATAATGAGCTCGGAAATTGAAAATGAGGCCAGTATTTTGAAGTGTCTTATTTGACAGTTGTCAATATGGAATCGTCATTTTGACAACATGGCCTTGCCGCCAAGCGATTTGTCGTGTTCCGGCATGATGTCTGGTGAAGCCGTACGGAGGACGGGTCTGAGCATTTGTTTTGCGATGTGTGCCGGGTACGATGCGCCAAATGTTGTTGTGTTGGGAGTTTGGTCGTGGAGGGTCTTCAGATCAATCTCCCTTTGGCGCAGCATCGTTGGTCGTGTTGTTGGGTTTAACATTGCATCACCTCGTTCAACTGCCGTCTTCCTTCCTATTCGCTCAATCTGAGTGAATAGGTTCTTAATAAACTAGTGCGCTTTACCATCAACGATCGCATCACTGGTTACCATTAGGCGGGATTGCGGTCAAGTGCTAGTTTTATAATTATTAAAAATTAAATTAAAAATTACATGGCGATTGTTAAATGAGAGGCAGTGGCGCTGAATCTCTTATTAACAATGTAAACTAAATTTAAATTCGGTTCGTAACCTATTTTAGTACCTAGCCAAGTTTTTAATTACTTATAAACTGTTTATGAGGAGTATCTTAATTTGACAGGACTAAACTGCAATGCATCTCCTGTCCTGTTCTTAATGAAGCAGAAAGGAAAAGATGCACTGAAGTTCAATTTAGTACTTTGTGAATAGGGGAATCGGCGTCAGTATCCTTAGGGACTAAAATCTTTTTTTTTTTTTTATTAAAGTATAAACCAGCGCTTGACCGCAATCCTGCCCGATGGTAAGCAGTGACGCAATCGTTGATGGTAAAGCGCACTAGTTTATTAAGAGCCTATTCACTCTAGCCTTGAAAACACTCAAATTGTAGTCCGACGGAAACACCGCCACCGGCAGATTGTTCCAGTCCCTCGATGTACGCGGTATAAAGGAGGAGGCGAAACGCTTCGTCCGGATCGTAGAGGTGTTAACAACATAAGGGTGGAAACTCGCCGTACGACGGGTCGTCCGATGGTGGAATGGAGATGGGGGAATTAAATAGTGCAATTCCCTCGCACACTCCCCAGAATGTATCCTATAGAACACCGAAAGGCTGGCTACTCTACGCCTGTGCTCTAGGCTTTGGAGACCAACTCGAGTTAAATCAGGGTCACCAATCAGCCTCTTCGCACGCCTCTCCACTGAATCCAAAGTGGCCAGGTGACACTTAGCAACACCAGCCCAAATGTGGCTGCAGTACTCCACACACGAACGGACCTGTGCTTTGTACAACATTAGAAGCTGCCCTGGTGTGAAGTACTGCCGGACCTTTGCGATTACACCAAGTTTTCTGGCAGCCACCTTGGCCTTGGACTCAACGAACCGCCCAAAGTTTAGGTTCGAGGAAATCTCAATACCCAAAAGCTGAAGGCGGTCGGTACACTCCAAGGATACATTCCGAAAAGTAGGCGCCCAGGTGAACGGGCTCCTTTTGGCGGTGAAAAGACACGCCTGCGTTTTGGCGGCATTGAATGCTACAAGATTGGCATTGCCCCATTCGGAGTTAGTTTTTTTGAATAGGGAAATCGGCGTCAGTATTCTTAGGGACTAAAATCTTGTAAATACTTTCTAAAAAAACTAAGAGGAAGGCCGTCTTAGTTTTTTTAGAAAGTTTTCATGATTTTGGAATAACTGATTAAGACCGAAGATCATTACATGTCTAATGATTTTATATCATAATTAGCTTCGTTTATCTCGCCACAGATTGTTATAGTAAATAATTCTCACTGACCTAGGAGCGCATACTAATTGTTGATTATTTACGATTGTCTTATCAAAGCACATAAGTAATTACCTACTTACAAATATGCGAACAGCTAACAGTAGGTTACTTGGCTTTAGTTGGAACAGTAATCGATTACATAACATAATCAGCCTATTTTTTTCCCACACCTGGGAACAGGCACCCCCTCCGTGAGAAGGAGTGGGCCGTAAACTACCACGCGAGCCCAGTTCGGATTGGTAGATGTCACATGTCTTCGAAGTTTTCCTTCTAGGACCTAGGGTAGACCATAACATCGGCTGCCGGCAGAAGTTACCACCCACCAGACAAAGTTTTGCCGCCAAGCGATTCGTCGTGTTCCGGCATGATGTCTGGTGAAGCCGTACGGAGGGCGGGTCTGAGCAGTTGTGTTGCGATGTGTGCCGGGTACGATGCGCCAAATGTTGTTGTGTCGGGAGTTTGGTCGTGGAGGGTCTCCAGATCAATCTCCCTCTGGGTTAAACATTGCATCATCTCGCTCACCTGCCGTCTTCCTTCCTATTCACTCAGTGCGTCACTGCTTACCATCAGGCGGGATTGCGATCAAGCACTAGTTCATAATTAAAAAACAAAAAAAAAATGCCATAAATATGAAATGAAATAAATTGGCTGTCTGCTGTTGTGCGCTCGGAACTGCGACAATTTCTAAATGTATTTGGCAAAAAATATAACATGGTGTAAAAATGATTGGAATCGATTTATCAGTCAGATGCTTATTCTGAACAAACTGTATTCAGGCTTCGTATAAAGAAAAAAATAACGGCCAAGTGCGTGTCGGACTTACGCACAAAGGGTTCTGTACCATTGATTTATGAAATTAAAGGATTTAAGTTATTTGTATGAAAGATTACGCGATAATAAGCGGTTTACGATTTACGAGGTATTAAAAAAAAACTACTTACTAGATCTCGTTCAAAACAATTTTCGTTGGTAGTTTTTATAGTAATGTACATCATATGTTATTTTTAGATTTTTAATTTTCTTATTTACGAAGTTATGACCTACTTTTTTCCACTTTGGAAGCGTCTGTCACGCAAACTATTCGGTTTAGAAAAAAAATATTTTAAAAACCTCGATATCATTTTTGAAGACCTATCCATAGATAGCCCACACAAATTTTTGAGTTTCAGTTCTAAGTATGGGGAGCTCCCAATATTTATTATTATTTTTTTATTTTTGCATCAAAATCTTAATGCGGTTAACAGAATACGTCTACCTACCAAGTTTCAACAGTATAGCTCTTATAGTTTCGGAAAAAAATGGCTGTGACATACCGACGGACAGACGGACAGACAGACATGACGAATCTATAAGGGTTCCGTTTTTTGTCATTTGACTACGGAACCCTAAAAATAACGTGTTATAACTCGCGGCCGCTCTGTTACCAACAAGCACTGCTCTGAACACTAATTGGAGTTTGCGCTTCAGAAGATCCTATTTAAAACCCCCCCCACACCTTAATAGGTTGAATGAGGGTGAACACATTCCACGAACTCATCATCATTATCAACCTTTTATCGTCCCACTGCTGGGCCCAGGTCTCCTCTCATACAGAGAAGGATTGAGCGTAATCACCACGCTTGCTCAATGCGGGTTGGCGATTTCTGACTTAAAGTCCAGCTTTCCTTAATATGTTTTCTATTCTTTCCTTCAACTTCAGTCATTTGTGTACAAGATATACTTAGAAAGTACATATAACTTTAGAAAAGTTACACTGGAACTTGTCTGACCTGGAATCGAACCCGCGCACTCATACTCGAAAGGCTGGTGTTTTAACCACTAGGCCACCACGACTTCCACGAACTACTTATTAGATAATATGGTACCTATATACAAAAATGCTTAACAAACTTATATGCAATCGATAACTTATCACGTTTTGCGTCAGCACTGTTGATATAATGTATGCTCAACAGATAACGTTTCGTTTTAGGCAGAATTTTATTCTACAACTACCTTTTTCCATAACTTTACTGTATAATATATTATGCTTACTCTGCTAAATTATTAGCTATTTCAAAAACTACTTCATCATCATCATCAACAACCTTTTTATCGTCCCACTGCTGGGCACAGGTCTCCTCTCATACAGAGAAGGATTGAGCGTAATCACCACGCTTGCTCAATGCGGGTTGGCGATTTCAGACTTAAAGTCCAGGTTTCCTCAAGATGTTTTCCTTCACCTTCAGTCATTGGTGTCCAAGATATACTTGCTTGCTCATGCTTACTCTGCTAAATTATTAGCTATTTCAAAAACTATTTAAAGAAATAGAATTTTCAAATTAGTATAAAATGGACATTTTGTGAAGTTAGCTGGATAGTGCGCTTTGCTATCAACGATTGCATCACCGCTTACCATCAGGCAGGATCGCGGTCAAGCACTAGCTTATAACGGTTAAAAAAATGGTAACCATAATTGTGATTGAGAGTGGTCGTTAAGAAGTAAAGTTATATGTAATAGTATAATCTTCCATCAATTCCTTTATGAATTTGGTAGGAAAATAGGCAATAGAACTTAAATATTCAAAATGAATAGTCATTTATTCAAATTAGGCTGAGAATCATCACTTTTTGAACGTCAATATTACATAAGACAGGTCTCCAAAACGCCCGCCCTTTTTTTTTTTTTTTTTAATGATTATAAACTAGCGCTTGACCGCAATCCTGCCTGATGGTAAACAGTGATGCGATCGTTGATGGTAAAGCGCGCTAGTTTATTATAAGCCTATTCACTCAGAAAAACTGAGCGAATAGGAAGGAAGACGGCAGTTGAGCGAGGTGATGCAATGTTAAACCAAACCACACGACCAACAATGCTGCGCCAATGGGAGATTGATCTGAAGACCTTCCACGACTAAACTCCCAACACAACAAAATTAGGTGCATCGTACTCGACACATCGCAATACAACTGCTCAGACCCGTCCTCCGTACGGCTTCACCAGACATCATGCCGGAACACGACAAATCGCTTGGCGACAAGGCTTTGTCCGGTGGGTGGTAACTTCTGCCGGCGGCCGATGTTATGGCCTACCACCACAAAAACTTTTGAACGTCAATATTACATAAGACAGGTCTCCAAAACGCCCGCTCTTCGTCACTTCATATTGCTTTTTAGTTTAGTATGTGAAAAATGGAACCGACACTATTGCCTCCTCACATGGACATGTCTTAGAGATGAGAATTGTGGCACTCCGAAAGAAAGAGAGGACACGAAGTTTCGGTCTATCTTTATCTCTTTCAAAATCATCAAGCATCTATGAGGAAAGAGATAGTGCTAGACCGAAAGCATGTGCCATCTCTCTCACTCTTTTCAAACCAATAATGACTGCAGATTATACGCGTAAGGCATCTCCATTAGTATACAGAGTGGTGCTGACAATACGACAATAAATTAAACATCGTGTTCCTCAACACATTATCTGTCGACCCATAAAAAACCATATAAATATGTCCATTAGTTTAGTCACAGGAAATTATTTTTCATTTTGCACATTTTCTACATGATGTACACGTTGATAAGGAAGCGCTTACAGGTTAATGCCCGCCGCATCCTTGCGGTACCAAACTTTGATAATAATGGCACGAAAAAAGCAAGTCGATACAGGATCGCGCTGTGGCCGATCGGAGGCCAGTGAACTAATATTTTTAAAGGATGTTCTATTCCGTTTACAATTTTATGCGATTTAGTTTGTTTGAAATTTTTATTTTTTTTTTTATTTTTGATCCTAGGTTTTTTTCCATGGTTTAGGATTATTCCTATGAACCAGCATTGTTCGTGTTTTCATTTATTGTCGTATTGTCAGCATCACTCTGTATATGAATGGCTCCTCATGTACCTTATTTACGCGCATATCTGTGCACGCGTATCCGTAAGCGAACAAAACGCTTTATCTAGACCAGCTCTAACAAACAACGCAATATTTTTATGATCACTGTAGTAAATAGGAATTAAAATTATTATCATTCTAACCTTCCGCCAATTACTATGACTATGACAAAGTCATCTCCATCAGCTTTGACACAACGGACGTGTCAGATGACGTTACAAGTCATTATAGCGCCACAAGGTCTTTCCGCGCGTGTTCGCGCCAAACTCTTAGGTTTTTTTTTTTGCATAGTTGGTATAGGTACACAGTAAAAGCCTAAGGGAACTCTCACTAGGGAAGCGGGCAGCAGCGCTTCTCCTGTGGAATATCAAATTACTGCGATCCCCGCCTGCCAAGCGTGGGGATTATGGCAAATCAAAAAATGGAAAGCCTTGGGAGAGGCCATTGTTCAGCAGTGGACCTCTATAAGCTGAGAAGAAGGAGAAGAAGCCAAAGAAAAATTGAATTACAGGAAAGGACCTAAGACTGGTTTACACGGAGCATTTTAATTGCCTATGGCTTTCATTAAGTTGAAGCAACAATAAAAGTTGCATTGTCTAAACACATGGGCGTATCCCGGTGGGGGCAGGGGGAGGCAGCTGCCCCTCCCCCCCTTGGGTTCTCGCACTCCCCTAATGAATAAATAAAGTATAAACGAGGGCTTATCTCTAACTTTTAAATAACCACGCAGTAGATAGTAACAAAATGTAGGGTGAAATTGCCAAAAACCCGAATTCGACTATAGCGCACAAAGATAACACACTCTAAAAATTTGACTGGCCCCCCCTGGACCTGACTTGCCTTCCCCTAGGCCAGAAGCTGGGTACGCCCATGTTTAAACACCATTTAGACGATGCAAGTAGTTTGTTGCATGAAGTTTATTGTATGCCATAGGCATTTAAATTGCACCGTGTTAATCAGTCTTTATTGTATATAGGTACGGTGTCTTTGGTCTTAACTTTCCGTTTCTTGTCACCGACTTCCGTAATTAAAGTTACTTTGCACATTATAGTGTAGTTTTGGAAGTCGGTTTTTAAAGTTTTTGTTTTACGTTTATAGTTAAACCATTTTCACCTTGCCAGGGTTTATAGTTGAACCAACTGCATCTTGCCATCCCATCGTATAAAAAGTTTTAAAACATCCAGCTGATAACCCTGTAAAATCCCTCTTACAAAACTAAAAAGTCACAATCCAAATTCAAGAGCATATCTCACTAACCCGCTATCTCTTTCACTCTAAAAGTGAACGCGACATAGATTTTCTTCGTCTGTCATTTGTTTGTCTGTTGACTTTGACAGTTTACCTATGGTTTCGTATTCTAGTGACCTAAATTTGGGGCTAGGAAACATCGACATTTGTGCGCGGTAAGAAAAATCTGTCATCAAAATCTGAATGCTAATCCATGTGTCGTATCGGTTACTGGAATGTCTTACTGCACCCTAATTTGCGTAACATATAATCCATCAGTATCTGAATAATTTGGAAGGATATTGCTAATCTATATCTCCATAGGTTCGAAAAATATGTCAACTCAACAAAGTACATTAACGCAATAATGTTGTTGAACTGTCAAAGTGAGTAATTTATGCGACCAATGAGTGAATACGTTCTTTAGACTTCAACACAAACGAATACGATTGTAATATATATGTATATTGTTTTTTCTTTTTTTTTCCTAATATGACCTTTAGTATACAATATGTAACAGAAAGTCTGTTGTTCCTTCAACCTACGTTTTAAGAATCGGCATACGGACGTAATAAAGCAAGTAATTTAGAAAAATTGTTCCACAAAAATAATTAAAATAAATGTTTAATTATTAATATTTATAATCTGTAACTGATTTCTTAGATCTGTAATTCTGCATGAAGAAACTAGACATAAGTAGAACGTTCCCGCCAATTTATTTAACTTATAAAACTGATTTACATAATTAGAAAACAGTAGATTTTTTTTTAGAATATCTGAATATTCTAAAAAAAATTCGACTGTTTTCTAATTATAACTTCATTAATGATGTGCTTGTAGGTAAAATTATATGTCCCTGAAAGGAACAACAGGGTTTTTGTTACATAGTGTATACTTTTGGGCAAATCTTTGAGAATCAGCTTCACTTGATAGCCTCTTAAGGGATCATAGTATTCCTATTACTATGGTACTAAGCCTGAAACTGAAAAAAAACACTCAACTCATCGTAGTAGGTATGCCGTTATCATCAAATGCACAGAACATTAAATAAAAAACTTAAAAAAATAAAACTATATGCCAGCTACACGCCAATATTTGGTACCTATATTGAAACGGAATGCAAACAACTCTAAAGCAAATTAAAAGAATTCAAATCGGATACATTCCTTATTAGTAGATAGTTAAATCCATAGTATTCTCTTTTATATTTTCTCCAATTTTAACGCTTTATTTTGTGTAAATAAATTATTTCATTGCCACTGCTCTCAAAACGGAAACCGGCATGTGCTAGAGGTAAAACTTCAAAAACATGTGACATGTACCAACCCGCACTGACCCGCATGGTAGATTACGGCCCACTCACTCTCACTGAGTCCCAATAGTGGGAACATTAAAGGCTAATTACGAAGTTTCTTTAACCAATAAAATAACTGAACAGTTTCAGGTAACGCCTGAGTCTTGAGGCATACCTACGGACTTAAACCGCCATATACAGGCTGTATCTGACATCGTAACGCAAACTTCGCGAAAAAGGCTACACCGCATGCCACTAATATATTATGATAGTCATTTATGTCGTTAATGAACGGTTACATAATTCACAGTGTTTAAAAAAAAGTGTCGGCCCGCCCTTTGAACGCTGCAAGCGTGCCGCCGTGCGGGTTTGTAGGTATGATGTTTTGTTTTCATTGCGTTTTTTTGAGTAATTAGCGAATTAATTAATTTTTCCTTTAAATTTTTATGGGGTTATAAAAGTATACCAATTATGAACGGTCTAAAGTGAAAAAAACGACATACATTTTTTTAAATCATGAAAAAGCCGACGAGAAATTCCACCTCTGGGGGGTTCAGAATCATGTACTGGATCCATGGTACTTGTGCGTCGATGTCAGATACACCCTTTATATATATGTATTATGTCCCACAGACAAGAACGTTTCCAGTCTATTTCCACATTTAATAGGACAATTGTCTTATCCATCGTCATCAGGGTCAGGGTCATGGCTACTGAGTTCAATGGGACGTGAACCATTTGTGTTGAAGGTCGGACCATGGCGTCGCGTCTGTGAGCTATGGATGTAGTAGTTACTGTAATTGTAATAGATTAATTGTAGTTTGTAATGGTGGAATAGTTGGGATCTTGGTTGGAGAGATGAGGGTATTTTTATAGTTTTTAATTTGCAAATATTCACTATTTAGCAAGCAATATTTATAGCCTTGGCCAAAAGTATTATGCACCCATGACACCTTTCAGTTTATTGAACAGGATCAAACCGAAATAAAATGAAACATTTCAATATGTTTATATCATTCTATTCTATCGATCTGCTCGGTTTCGCACGGGTGCAATTCTGATATTAAATACACTACAGATAAACTGTGAAAAATTGCTTTTTATATAAAAACGTCCCGCAATTTTTAAATCTCTAATATCTTCGAAAATATTCATTTATATGTAAAGGGCCATAAAGATCTACATAATTATACTATTAACATCCACATAAATAAACAAAAGGCCAGATCCACCAATGCAGAGTCATCATCATCATCAACCTGTCAAATCTCATACAGAGAAGGATTGAGCGTAATCACCACGCTTGCTCAATACGGGTTGGCGATTACAGAGACCAGGTTTTTTTTTTAATAATTATAAACTAGTGCTTGACCGCAATCCTGCCTGATGGTAAGCAGTGATGCAGTCGTTGATGGTAAAGCGCGCTAGTTTATTTAGCCTATTCACTAAAAAAAACTTAGTGAATAGAGAGGGAGACGGCAGTTGAGCGAGGTGATGCAATGTTTAACTCAACAACACGACCACCGATGCTGCGCCAGAGGGAGATTGATCTGGAGACTCCACGACCAAACTCCCGACACAACAACATTTGGCGCATCATAACCGGCACACATCGCAACACAACTGCTCAGACCCGTTCTCCGTACGGCTTCACCATACATCTTGCCGGAACACGACGAATCGCTTGGCGGCAAGACTTTATTAGGTGGGTAGTAACTTCTGCCGGCACCTTTTAATCAGTCATTGGCGTCCAAGATATACTTAGAAAGTACATATAACTTTAGAAAAGTTACATTGGTACTTGCCTAACCTGGAATCGAACCTGCACACTCATACTTGAGAGGCTGGTGTTTTAACTACTAAGCCTAGACTGACAATCCAGAGTAATTCAAGGTAACTAATTCTTTTTCCAGATAAAAACTTAGTCACACTGTAATAGGCTTTATCTATCGCGTCTAAACTGTTTATGGAGTGTCTTAATTTGACAGAACTAAGGTCATCGTCATCGCGGTAGATCACGGCGAAGGTGGTGTCATGAAAGCACAAGACAGGGAGGTTTGGAAGAAAAAAGGAGAGAGAGGTCCCAGCAGTGGGACATCAAATAGGGTACAAAAAATATCATCTGTCCTTTTCTTAATGAAATATAAAGAAAAAGATACTCTGAACTAACTTTTAGTTTAGTACGTGAACTAGAGAATCGGCGCCATTTTTATATGGCTTTTGACGTAAGGGACTTACCACAAAACCCACTGAAACCATAGATATAGGAAGTACAATGAAATCCTAAAGCTATGACTGAAACACGGGGTTTTGGCGGGAAAGTCATGCTGAGTGTCACGCTCATTTTTCATTGGACTTTTAAAATTATTTAGAGTGTTGTTTACTAAATAAAAGTGCGTGATTTATGTAGTAAAAAGTTCATTCAGTAAATAATTCATAAAGAACAGTGAAATATCGCAGCATAGTGGCCACGTAATGCCTTTGTCTCAAACCTCCATCGTAAGACGGGTCACGCGGCCGTCTTTTTCGACATTGAACAATTCATTACATGACATTGGCTAAATGCACAAACCGTGCGAAGCCATAAAAGAAAGAAGACTGAAACACGGTATTGTGATACTAGATACTATAGATAACATTTATTTTATTAACTGTCTATTGTTTCTTTAGTTTAGTCTTATGCTAATTTCCTTTCTAAAACCTTTGTTTCTGTCTGATCGTTTTCTCCTGATAGGTTAGACTAGAATAGACTCTGAACTGTTTAATTGAGGGAAAGTTTCTTTGTTTAATAAAATGCCGGATATTTTTGCCAATAAATTGTATCTTAAAAGCATAGACATTTAAAAGATTTCAAAATTCTTACATGCCTTTTAGAATTCTACATATAATCTATGGTTGTTTTTTTTTTTAATTAGAATAGCCGACTGTCAACACTATAATTGCAGTTCGCTCATTATTGCATCACTGTCTAATTCAGAATAATCTTTATTCTCATGCGTGTAAAGTTGCTGTTTTAATGCTGCCACTGATAAAAGGCACAAATTATTGTGAGCTTTAAAAGTTATTTACTTATTCACATTCTAATATGGTTGCTGTTAGATTGCTATCACTGACAAGTCTGTCAAATCTTAAGCGGTGCACATAACGCAGAACAGAACATAAAACACAAAACAATTAGAAAAAGCCTGCCTGTATACACCTTTATTCAATTCACAATGTCTTTAGTTTGCCCATTTTCTTTTAAAAAAATCAAAAGTTATTTATTAATCCAAACTAGGCTGAGAAAGTGAGAATCAGCAATTTTCGGACGTCAAAATTACAAAAGGCATTCCCCCAAAACGCCCGCCCTTCACCATTTCCTAGTGCTTTCGCTGGGAAGAAGAAATGGCGAAAAAACCTCCTTATTCTTCACAGTGAATTGCGAAGAATAAGGAGTTTGTATAGCTTCACATTCTTCACCCGTTGTAGTTTGTGTATTCAAAGCTTACAACTACTTTGAAAGCTATTAATATCTATCAGCAAATTAATATGTTAATTTAATTTTAAATAACACATTAACCAACTTTTCAAATTGTGTTTGAAATATAATAAACAATTCATCATAACCTATAATATACTTTTTACATAATTTCATATTTTCTCCATTTATAACCATAGATAAGCCGAAATCGTGTCAGATCGTTATTTTTTTCTCTAAATTAGTTATCACCAATCAATGCTTCACATTATAAACTTTTGTACAAGCCGTTATTTTCGAAAATTACTAGCATCCGTCATTTGGTAAAGCAATCGTGTGATACTTAATTTTGTTGTAGAGGTCTAAGTTATAAGTTTGAAGAAGTCAACGTATTCATTGGCAGGGACGATCGAGGGATGATCTGTAACCAAATTGTCCACAAAAAAAAAAAAAAAGAACTGTTTCATAGACTTGTATTTACAATGTTATGTTTTGTTTATGCGAAACCTGAATATAGTTGGTTCAAAATAAGCGACTGAATCGATTCCAACCATTTTTACACCATGTTATATTTTCCCAAATAATTTAATCGTAAATCCCTTACAGACCTTGCGGGAACTCATGTGATCCTGCTTTTGATATGCAATGGATGGTACCCCATTATCATCTTCGGTTCCAAGCTCCTATATTCTATATGCTTCAAACAGCTAGTCGATTGCACCAAGTCATCAATATTTATTAGCCGAGATACGCAATAATCACAACATAATTAAAGCTCCATGGGAACTCAAAGGTCTGGAGAACCGGTCTGGTGACCTCAACTTGTGTTGCATCATTAACTAATAGTGAATTTGAACACGGACAAGAACAAAGGGTTTGGCTTTTAGTGCCTCTATTGTGTCAATTCGAGTTATTTATCAAAGCTTAAGCCATGATAAAAATATGGGCCTGGCAGTGATCTTGTAAGCGAGGCTGAACGAACAGGGTGCGCCGAGGTCCAGCAAAATGTATTGGATTGGTATAAACTGTTCAATGTTAAAAACAGACAAAAAAAGACCCATACTGTCGGTCACTGAGGAGACGTTTCATTTCAGGTATGCCTCAAGTAAAATGGGGAAGCGATTGCCCTCTCCCTAGATGTCTTGAAGGCCTCGATCGGGTATAGCACGCTGGCCTTTTCAGTAACCTTTCAGCGTACGTGAATACGCGTACGTATTCCCCTGGCCTGCCTGTCTGACTTTCTGATTGAATAGTCCCTCCGATTTGTTGTCAACTGATGCTCATCGGAGCCCATGTCCACTAAAACCGGTTTTCCTCATGGGTCTGTTTACCCTTACGTTGTTGACATCGCTACGATTCGTACGAAGCGTTTCGCCTCGTCTTTTATTATTTTTACTGCGTACAACGACAAATTAAGTGTCTCTAATTAAGAGTGAATAGGCTCTTAATAAAATAGCGTGATTTACCACCAACGATTGCATCACTGCTTCCTAAAAAAATGGACGATATACATTTTGTAACAGTCTCTTTGATAGTTTTTATTTTGTTCTGGCACTCCACGTTTTGTGACTTTGTTTGTTTGTGGTAAAACCAGAGTTTCCGAACTCTCAGACATTCTACCTCTCTACTGTCTGATCATCGTGTGGCTTCGAAAGAATGCGTTCACCTGCCAAAGCGACAATTTTACAATTTCCAAATACAGAACAGGAACATTTGCCAGCGGCTGTGTTTCCGTCTGACTACAATTTAAGTCTCTTCAAGAGTAGACTGAATAGTTTATTAGAGATGGTACGCTATCAACGATTGCAGCACTGCTTACTACCGGGCGGGATTGCGGTGAAGCACTAGTTTATTAAAAAAAAAGTTAGAAAAGGCAAACTTCAGGCACGATTATCTATACTAATATCTATAAAGCTGAAGAGTTTGTTTGAACGCGCTAATGTCAGGAACTACTGGTCCGATTAGAAAAATTCTTTTAGCCTTTGGTAGTCCATTAATCCAGGAAGGCTTTAGGCTATATAACATCACGCTGCGGCCAATAGGAGCGGAGCATAACTCACTCCACGCGAACGAAGTCGCTGGCGGCCGTTAGTCTTAGATAAAGAACACATTCCATCATTGTCAACTCTGGTCCAGTTACTACCAGACATACTGCGAAGATCATCGCTCCACCTAACCTGAGGGTGTCCCACAATACGTTTACCAATTCGCGGCCTCCACTCAAGAACACGTCTACTCCAATGGTTGTACGGCTAATATGGCCGGCCCACAAGACATTACAAACAGCTAATAAAATTGTCGGTCGTGGAAGCGAAATAAAAAAGCCAACAGGTTGTCAATTCAGTATCGACTCGTATCTACTAGAACAGTGTGACGTAACACTTTTCCTCTTTCGCCTTTTACGATAACTTCCATTGATAAGGCAATGATAAGTTCAACAGTTGCTTTGAACCAATTACATAATACACATCTACATAAGGCAGTCCTCCAAAATGCTTCTTCACGCACGCGTTTTGTCGTAGTTAGTTCGGACGAAGCGTTTCGCCTAGACGTTTTCTCGACGAAATAGTTTTTTGAGTTACTATCATAAATGGTATCTACACATCAACTTAAGTATATGCAAAAAATATCCAAGCCGCAAAAAAGTACAGGAAATTTAAAACAAACTACTGTCATGTTATTTTAATATATTAATTTTACTTCAAACTCTATTTTCTAAAAAGCAAGTTTTTGTGGCTGGACCAATTTTGCATAACTACGTCCAATTTCCTTGAGAGGTATTTACATCTGATTACAATTGTATCTAGTGAATAGGCTCTTAATAAACTAGCGCGCCTTACCATCAACAATTGCATCACTGTTTACAATAAGGCAGGATTGCGGACAAGCACTAGTTTAAATAATTAAGAAAAGAAAATTTTTAAGGGATATCCCGAGATCCTATAAAATAACTTACTACCCACCCATAACTAATCTTTCTATCCGTTACTAAAGACGATATATTTCCTATTAAGTACATTTCTATAATTAATGATCCATCTTACATAAACCAGGAAGTCGGTACTTATGGTACTGCTAGCTAAAAATAGCCGAGGATTTATTGGTTCGGGCCTTCCGCTCGTCCTTCCTTTGATCTTGAAGAAGTTATTGTATCTGGTATGGAGGGTAGTTGAAACATTTTTCATTCAACTGTGTAGTTTGTTACTGATGAACAGAATTGATTTGTTGAGTCCTTAATTTATTCGTGGTCTTTTATTTATTACGTTCAGCATAGGCGTACCCAGCTTCTGGCCTAGGGGGGGCAAGTCAGAGATTTTTAGGGTCGAATCATCCCCGTCTATTTTGTCTTACAAACTACACAAACACATGTACATGAAACATTAGGTAATTGTAGAGTAGTGTATAGGGCAAATAGACACAAATGATCCTGTACAGGTCCCCGTTTATACTTTGATTACTAATTAGGAGAGTTTATATACATGTTCTGCGAGATTTCCAGAGGGGGCTGCCTCCCCCACGGTACGCCTATGACGTTGAGGTTGTTCGTAGGTTGAGCTAAGCTTGCCAGGGTTTTTTTTTATATAATTATAAACTAGCGCTTGACCGCAATCCCGCCTGATGGTAAGCAGTGATGCGATCGTTGATGGTAAAGCGCGCTAGTTTATTAAGAGCCTATTCACTCAGAAAAACTGAGCGAATAGGAAGGAAGACGGCAGTTTAGCGAGGTGATACAATTTTAAACCCAACAACACGAAAAACGATGCTGCGCCAAAGGGACTCTCCCAACACAACAACATTAGGCGCATCGTATCCGGCACACATCGCAACACAACTGCTCAGACCCGTCCTCCGTACGGCTTCACCAGACATCATGCCGGAACACGACAAATCGCTTGGCGGCAAGGCTTTGTCTGGTGGGTGGTAACTTCTGCCGGCGGCCGATGTTATGGCCTACCACCGAGAAAAAATGTCCACTCGTGGATGGGGAACTTGGGTGACTATTCATGACATATCGAGACCCCTTCGTGCTTTGGAAAACACTTTAAGACATTAGTCCCGGTTGTCATTTCAAGATCTTTGATAGTCCTTGTAGGTAGTCAGCAGTCAACCCGAAATTCTATCACCTAGTGTTATCAAGGGCTGTAGTGTTAACCTGTGACTTGGCTGTGGAGGTTTAATTGGCAGTTTTCTTCTTCTACTGCGCCGTACGGAGGACAGGTCTAAGCAGTTCTGTTGCGATGTATGCCGGGTACGATACGCCAAATCTTGTTGTGTCGGGAATTTGGTCGTGGTGGGTCTCCAGATCAATCTCCCTCTGGCGCAGCATCGTTGGTCACGTTGTTGGGTTTAACATAGCATCACCTCGCTCAACTTCTTTACTATTCAGGCGCGCGCTTTACCATCAACTATTGCATCACTGCTTGCCATCAAGCGGGATTGCAGTCAAGCACTAGTTTATAATCATAAAAATTAAAAAAAAAACTCTCAGACTATAAAGGTCCACTGCTAGACAAAGGCTTCCCCCAAGGCTTTTCATGATGACCGGTCTTATATCCCCGGGGTATGTATGTATGTTCGGGGCCTCTCGATAAGCAGTCATTCCACGTGAAACACTGGTAATCAGCTCCATCAGGTTAGACTGGATTTTGTCTCCAACTCAGTTTATAACAGCCTAGTAAGACTGGGACAAGTCTTGGCTTTTAATCTTATATCTTTGCCTTACGGGAACTTTTGTGACCTTGTTTTAGATATGTAATAGATGGTAACCCATCCAGGAAACGACCGCGTCCAGCGCAGTAAATCCGTTCGACACGTGAGTCTCTTAATATTTAAATACGAGGCAATTTTTATCATTATATGTATTTCTCAGTAGCGCTCCCTAGCTATCCTGTCAGACTTATAAGGAGTTGCGAGTATAAATACATGCAAGGCAACAGCCTGTTGGTTCGTGTTGTATCTCTCCGACGTGTTGGCAGTGTCACAATGTCAGACTACGGTATCTTGTTAGGCTATGTTTATGTACGCTGGTTTTGTAATTTATGTGGTGCGGTTTAGTTTACATTGTGAGGAGTTTTCGGGTTATTGTTTGTGTTTGGTCTTGGACTCCTTACTCAGCTAAAGTAAATGCCTGTTACTTCTGTTGAAAGTGCGGACTTAGTTACCAGCTCTCAAAAGAAGTTACGGAGTTTAACATCTTCGTGTTTACGGTCAAACGTAAGATTAGTTCGGAACCCGAAATTACAATGACTACACCATTTTGACTCTAATTCTATGTGTAGTTTTTATATTTGTAATTGAGACCATTCAGGGAGAGGGAGCTCCATCTCACCGAGTGGAAGCCTGTGTCCCAACAGTGGGGACATAATAGACTGATTATGATAATGATTATGGTGTGGAATAAAATGAAGAAATGGCGCAAAGGCCAAGGGGCCATGCCACGAAACTTAATAAAAAATGTGTATTCTGATTTTTGTTACTTATCTGAAATAGAGATAGGGGTTTTGCCGGGAAAGTCAAGCTCATTTTTCATTGGACTTTTAAAAATTAAAATTATTTTTAGTGTTGTTTACTAAATAAAAGTGCGTGATTTATGTAGTAAAAAGTGCATTCAGTAAATAATTCATAAAGAACAGTGAAATATCGCAGCATAGTGGCCACATCATGACTTTGTCTCAAACCTCCATCGTATGACGGGTCACGCGGCCGTCTTTTTCGACATGAACAATTCATTACGTGTCTTTGGCTAAATGCACAAACCGTGCGAAGCCATAAAAGAAAGAAAGAAATAGAGATATTATTTTAGGATCATTTTTAAGTAATTTTATTATTGAATACTAGCTGCGCTTCGAGATTTCACTGGTATGAGTATCGATTCCGTGGGAATAATGGGATAAAAATATCTGTAAAAGTCAAACAAAAATATATAAAAACTTTAGGAGGTGATAGTAGAATATTAGTTTTCGCATATAAAACCAGCATTTTAATTAAGTAACAGACTATTAATCGAAATCTGCATCCCTTTGAAGCAAATTTTTAAACCATTGCTTCGTAAGTTCAAAAAATTTGTCGGAACAACACGTAACTACGCAATGAATAGAGGAATGTATTTGGTTACTTTCCTCTATTGTTGAACTGTCAAAATGAAACCAATTCCGATTGAAAATGTATTACGTAATTGCCCCACTACTTTGGGTACTGGAATAATTACCCATTATTTTAAGTCTGGCAATACATTAATATGAATTGATGTTTATATTATCTGTGAAGTTACCTTATTTCATGTAACCTTTATGAGGTAATGTAGAAAATGATCTTATTACATTATTACGAGCGGCTTTTAAAGTCACAATAATATTGTTAGATAAATAATAGCATTATGTGTGTAACCATGCTCTACAGTCGACGAGGGTTCACCTTCTGTAGGGGCAGGGGTTCACTTCCCGTTTGTGCTCAAATATTTGTTCAGGCACGGGATTCTGTATGTTTGTCGAAGTCTTTGAGGTTATTCTAATGGATTAATTTCTTAGTTTATTTGAATCTTGCGCAATGGACTTCAAATTGAATTCATATATTTTGTGCTAAACGCGAATGAAAATTTAAACGATTTTAAATCGCATGTTCATGCGTAATAAAATTAATCGCTAACGCAAATTATTTTTTAAGATTTTTTTTACTGCATTCGCGTATAAAACAAGATTGAATATAGTATACTATAGATATATACAATATGTAAAGAAAACTCTGTCCGATCCGTGAAGGCATTGTTAGGTATCGTTAACTGATTCTAATAATGCATACAAAGCCGGGCTAAACTTAAAAAAATACTCCTAAAAAAATAAACATTATTTCGAAAAAGCGAGGTAACTTAATGCATGTGCGGTAGGCAACACGTTAGGCATACATGCGCGGGTGTAGGAAGGCAGGGTAGGCGGCACGTGGTCGCATCGCTATTCGCTCCGTCACAAATGGTGTTGTCACTATTTTCAAAATTACTAAGGAATTAATACGCGGAAAAAAATATTTCAAAATTCATTAGTATTGTCACGATGATGACGTAAAATTTAATATTTTATTTGGTCATGTGTATACCTAACAATTATTATCCTTTTGGGTCGGACGCAGTTTCCTTTACATATTGTATAGTATAATAATGTTTTTTTTTTCACAGATTCGCGATCGCGAATATAAAATTTTCGTTATGCTTAGAGCTCAGTCTTATAGTTTTTTCAAATATCCTTAGGTATTATTAATTTAGGGGAAAGTTAAGATTCAACGCTTAACTTTAAAAGTAACGTTCATTATTATAAAGAGATAAAACAGCGAAAGAAAATAAGTTTCTTTGGCCTTCTATAAATAAAAAAAACTGATGTCTTAGGAACTGGGACCTGGGAGGAATCGCAAGATGCTCTTGGTATTTTTTGTGATTTGTCCAAGGCCTTTGATTGCGTACATCATGATACTCTTATTAGGAAACTGTACCATTATGGTTTAAGGGACAGAGCTCTCGACCTTCTGACTTCTTATCTGAATAATCGAATTCAGAGGGTTGATGTTAATGGCAACAAATCTGCAGGATCTGAGGTCACCATGGGCGTTCCGCAGGGCTCAATTCTAGGTCCTTTCTTGTTTTTAATTTATATTAATGACTTACCTCATCACGTGAGGGATAATCACAACATAGTATTGTTCGCGGATGACACTTCTCTTATTTTCAAAGTCAAGCGTCAGCTAGCAAATTTTGACGAAGTTAACAATGCACTTTCGAAAGTTGTCCATTGGTTTAATGTAAATAACCTTCTTTTGAATGAAAAAAAAACTAAATTCATTAAATTTTCTACGCCAAATGTCAGGCAGTTAAGTACCAATGTTCAACTGAATGGAGTAGAGTTGATCCCTGTCGAGTCGACAGTTTTTCTTGGATTGACTATTGACTCCAAGTTACAATGGGGTCCTCACATTGAGAAGCTGTCGGGTAGACTCAGTTCTGCCGCTTATGCTGTTAAGAAAATTAGACAGATAACTGATGTGAATACAGCCAGAATTGTTTATTTTAGTTATTTTCATAGTCTTATGACTTATGGGATTCTTCTCTGGGGAACTTGTGCGGACATCAATACCATCTTTGTTTTACAGAAAAGGGCTGTTCGAGCCATTTACAACCTTGGTCCTAGAGATTCTCTTAGAGAAAAATTCAGAGAGGTGAACATTCTGACTGTAGCTTCGCAATATATATTTGAAAATCTTATGTATGTACATAAAAATATATCTAATTTTAAGAAAATAAGCGAAGTTCATAATATAAATACCAGGAACAAACACAATCTTGCTGTACATCACACTCGTCTCCACAGAGTAGGCAACTCGTTCATGGGTCAATGTATACACTTTTACAACAAGCTTCCCATGGACATTCGAAACTTACCCATTAAACGATATAAAACCTATATAAAGGCCAAACTTTGCAAAAAGGGGTATTATAAAATCTCAGATTATTTAGAGGATAGAGAGGCTTGGGACTGAGCTGCTCGCTCTGTTAAGCATTGTTATTAAGCAATATGCGTAATTATAATGTAAATTATTGTAAACATTTTCATTTTTAATGTCTGGACTTTAAAAAAGACGATGATCCCTGAGTTTGTTTCGGCTATTTCTTCTCAGAGGTAGTCAGTTAGGAAATGCCGGCTTCATCTAGTTTAAAAAAAAAAAAAAAATAAAGAAAAAATAAAAAAAACATGACGTGTAAAGGTGATCGGTGATCCTACTTGCTTAATAAACAATTTCATTTCATTTCATTTCATTTCATTTCATTTCATTTCATTTCAACTAACGTAAGTAAAATATAAAGTACGCCACGATGATATCGGTGACTTATAACCTCAATTCCCGCCAAAAACAACCAATAGGTATAAGAGATCATAATAGTACTAAAAATATATCGTGCACAAGTAATGCTGGCAATAAACATGTTTATTACTAGCTATAATTTATATGGCAACACTTAAAGAGTTGGAGTGAATGCCATTAACGTTTTATACCTAGTTGCTGTGTTTGCATTTCGAACGGTAAAATGTACTTATGGCTGTGTTTTGAGTCTTGTCTATGGTATTCGTTTTTCAAATTTTTTGACAGATTTTCGACTGTATTAGAAAAAATAGATGAGCATAGAGTGTGTGATACTAGGGCATCGACATATAAGTACTAATGGACATGCCTTAGAGATGAGACTGTGGATATGGCACTCCGAAAGAAAGAGAGGAAACGAAGTTTCGTCTATCTTTATCTCTCTCAAAATCATTAATCATCTATGAGGAAAGAGAGAGTGTTAGACCGAAAACATAGGCTATCTCTCTCAGTCTTTTCAAACCAAAAATTTACTGCAAATTACACACATCAAAAGTGTCTAGGGATCAACATATATTTTTGCAATAACTTTTCTCCTGATTGATATTAATTAAAATTTTCTTTAAGGATTCATCAAAAAAAGTGTTTTCGTTTGTCACAGTAACGATAAACCAAGTCACCTTTGCATTAATAAAGAAATTTGCCATTTTCCTAATAAAGGGATATTTGACATTTGAACCACTAACACAAAAGTTCGAAAAAAAGACTGAAATAACAGTTTTCTCTAAAATTTTATTGGGTAACTTAAACAATTAATAATCCGTGTTTCTACCGCGAACACTAACAACACAAGAACATCGGTTTGGCATACTCAAAATGAGTTCATCCAAATCACGCTGTGGAATGGCCGCCCATGTTCGTTGCAACAACAAAAAAAGGTCTTCTTGCGACTGGATACCCTCCATATTCGGCAGAGCTCTTCTCTGTAGCATATCCCATGCATGCTCAATCGGGTTCAAGTCTGGCGACTGAGCAGGCCAGGGCAGGACATTGATGTTAGCTGCGGCGAGAGTCTGTCTTACAACTCTTGCGGTGTGCGGTCGTGCATTATCATGCATTAACTGAAATAAGGGACCGATTTGCACTTGTAGAGGAACGATGACGTCTGATACAATCGTCTCAGCATAAATTTGAGCGTTGAGGTTGCCTCTGATCCAAATCAACTCAGTTCTTCCGCCGATCCAAATACCCGCCCATACCATGATGGTTCCACCACTCATAAGGATGGACTTCCTGGCAGGATTTTAATCGCTGTTGGCGTCCAGGGGTTCTCCAGTGTCGTATACGTCTTGTATCCGGTCTCATACCAAAACGAGACTCATCAGAAAAGCACACGAAACGCCATTGTTCTTCTGCCCAATTTCTGTGTTCAAGAGCCCATTGATATCGAATCCTACGATTGTGCATTGCTATAGGTGGTACCCGTAGCGGTCTTCGGGAATGAAGGTTCACTTCATGCAAGCGGTTTCTGACTGTTTGCTTGCTAATTAAGTTCCCTGAAGAGTGATGAAGCCTCACGGCTAACATCATGGCGGTTATTGTTGGAGCTCTTCGAGTTAAGATTTGAATGTATCGGTCTTGTCTCTGTGTGGTGCAGCGATACCGTCCTCCATGGCGCTCAGCCACGGTACCAGTGCTTCGGTAACGTGTCCAAAGTCGACTGATAACACTCTGACTTGTATTCAGAGCTAAAGCCACAGTACGTTGCCGGGAACCAGCTTCTATCATTCCCACGGCTCTGAGCATTTCTTCCCTGCTTAAATGACGTCGCCGCTCCATAATAACGTTGGTTTTAATCAGTAGTAGGGAAACAGTAGCACTAATAATGTCTTCAACGCGTTGTATGTTTTTATAGGGAAAATATTGACAGCTGATTTTCATCTTTTACTCGAATTTGATTCACAGTTCCTGATTCAAATTATGAAATGCACCAAAAAGGATCCATATAAATTTATAAAATCATAAATTTATTACAAAGCCACATCTCAATCTCAAGAAATCCGCATAAAAATGCTTGATCCCTAGACACTTTTGATGTGTGTATATGCTTAGGTACGGCATGTCTATTAGTATTTATGTCTATGTACTAAGGATTGACACTATTTCACTTCATTAGCTTTTCACAATAAGTTTGCCGCCTAATGGTCGATACTCACACATTGATATGCTGGCGATTTTAAAATTTCACACTGATTTTGACATCATATTAAATGTGCCTATAATATTTCAATTGTTGGGACACAGGGGTTTCTGTGTGAGATACTGGGAGGTAGTGCAGATTGGTAGATGTTACATCTCATGGAATTTTAAGTTCTATGACAAGCCAGTTTCCTGCCAATGTTTCTCCTTACCGTTATGAGAGCAAGTGGATATGAAATAATTTACACAAAGTCAAGGGCCTGTCTGAGTTTGAACATACGAGCTATACAACTCGTTGGAGAATGATATTATTAATAACAAGTCGGCTGTCAAAAACTGTGTGTGGACATGACATATACCATCCCTTCGAACCTAAACTTTTCGAGGATTCTTTGGCGGGAATTTGAACAGAAAGGGCGGAAATTTTTGAAAAATTTTAATTTTTCTTCAAAATTGTAATTTCATCTTGTACGATTTGTAAATACATACATTGTAAATAGATAATCGTTATAAATAAAATGTTAGAACAGCAGGCCGGGGGTCATACCCCCCCGGCCGAACGGGGTACTAGCTCCTTGGGAAAAAGAGCCAGAACAATGGACTGCACGGATGCACAGGACGCTGATCGTGATAGCGGCGGTGAGGAACGTACAAACTATTTACCCTATTTTAAACCCAATTATAAAAGACTTTATCCTGAAAATTGTGCAAGGCAAGATTTTAAAGTATTTGTTGAAAGTAACAACAATGAACGTTTGGGTAACAAGAGCCCTATATATTTGAACCACATTTTCAGTAATGACATTAAAGGTGTAGTTGCCATTCACCGTGTTAATGCAAGTAAAATTGCGGTTGTTTTTAAGCAGTACAACAATGCAAATAACTTTTTAATGAATATGACTTTCCTTGAAAAATATAAAATGAAAGCTTACATACCGGCAGCGCAGATAGAAAAAACAGGCATTATTCGATATGTGCCAGCTAATATCTCGAATAAAGAGTTATATTACAAGCTCTCATCTACCTACGAAATTATTGCTGTGCGCAGATTTATCAAAAAAGTTGCCAATGAAAAGATTCCCCTGCAGACAGTCAGCATAACTTTCCTGGCAAATTCTTTGCCTGACACTGTACAATACGATTTATTCTCATATAGAGTATCTGAGTATATCCCTCCTCTGCAGCAATGTTATCGTTGTTTTAAGTTCAACCATTCGGCAAAGGTTTGTAATGGCAAACAGCGTTGCAGTCTTTGCTCTGGTGACCACATTTACAAGGAATGTGATAAACCCTCTGAACTTTGTTGTGTCAATTGCAGTGGGCCACACTTGGCAATATCTAATCTATGTCCTATTAAAATTAAAAAGAACCAAGAAAAGAAAAGTAAGATTACTTATTCAGGTACTGTTGCCACTACAAACGACAAAAACTACAATACTGAATTTCCGCCACTTGTAAATAATAAAAATGTAAATAAATCAAACAATGAGCCGGATCGTACCACTCCGGTTTCCAAAAACGTAAATAAAAGTATATCTGTTAAAGCTGTTCCACAGAAAAATGTACAGTTTTCATTGGATGAACTGAAGAATCAGTTAATAAATAATCCTGAAATAACAAATGCAATTGTTCGTACATTAGTTTTAATTGCTAATAAAGGGGATGACTCTCCAATTACATCTTCTTCAATAAAAGAATTATTAATTAAAAATCTAATTTAATCTTATGGATAGTAACAGCCCTTACAATATATCTACATTAAGAGTAACACAATTTAACATACAAAGCATTTATAACAAAATTCCCCTCCTAACAAGTTTCTTGCATGATAATAATATTGATATCTGTCTCTTAAACGAAACATGGTTAAAAGATAATCGAACCTGTCGTATTTCTGGCTACAACATGTATCATAAGAACGCAGCAAACAATCATGGTGGTGTAGCCATTCTTATAAAACCATATTTAAAATACAAAATCTTGCCAACTAATTTCTATGAAGAGATACAAACAATAGCTCTGTCTTTAACTACTCCACTCGGTAATTTATCCATTCTTTGTGTGTACTGTCCACCTTCAGGTCAAGTATTAATGAATAATTTGCAGAATATAATTCGAAATCTCCCATCACCTATGTTTGTGGCTGGAGATTTTAATGCTCATCATTCAGCATTTGGATGCCTATCTAATAAGCGTCGTGGTATACAGTTATACTCACTTCTAGATGACTTAGATTTATGTATTTTAAACGAAGGAAATTTTACAACAATTAACTATCCAAACCGTAACCCATCGGCTATCGATGTTTCTGTTGCTAGCCCATGTATTACACCTTTGTGCAAATGGTCAGTTCATGATGATAATATGGGTAGCTATCACTTTCCCACCATTACAGAGATATCAATCACAGTTGAGCGCTATAATGTTAATCCACCCATAGACAAATTTATTTATACCAGAGCTGACTGGATCACATTTAATGAGCTCTCTAAAACATGTTTTAATAATGTAGTCTCTAACATAAATAATGATCCCCTTGCTACCTATAATAACTTTTGTGAAGTACTTTCTACATTAAAATCACAATGCATTCCAAAATTTTCTAAAACTACTGAATATAGAAGTAGACCTCCAACACCATGGTGGAATGAAAAGTGTAAAGAAAGCGTAATCAAGTCGAAACAAGCCCTTAAGTATTACAGACAATTCCCTACAATTGAAAATTTTATTTTATACAAAAAAAGTGATGCAATTAAAAAGCGAACTATTGCAGAAGAGAAAAAGTGTAGTTGGAAAAAGTTGTGTAACAGTTTTAACAGGACTACTCCTATTTCTACTATTTGGAACAATATTAAAAGGTTCAAAAGAATAAGAATAAGTAACAAATATCATTGTGATGAATTCATTGTACCGTTTTTAAATAAGTTGTCAGATAATTCATATAAAAGTTATGATGATTTAAATAAATATTTCAAACTTCATAATACTAACAGAGAATCCGCTCACTTACTAAAACCTTTCACTTGGTCTGAATTTACTACCAGTCTTACATCTCGACGAGATACTACTCCTGGGTTAGATGATTTCCCTTACATATTGATAAAGAAATTAAATACCAACGCTCAAAAGCTTTTTCTGGAAATATTAAATGCACTATGGCTCAAACAAATTATTCCACAGTCATGGAAAACACAGTGTGTTATACCAATTCTTAAGCCTAGTAAACCTCCAGATGATTGTAACTCATATAGACCCATTTCCCTCTCTTCTTGTTTGGGGAAAATATTTGAAAATATGATTAGAACTCGCTTAGATCATTTTACTGAATCCAATGACTTCATCCCAAACATTCAATATGGTTTTCGTAGAGGTAGAAGCTGTTCAGACAGTTTTACTTCTCTCATAGCAGATCTGAAAAATGCAAAAAACAATAAATGTAGCACTGTGTGTGTGTTTCTAGATGTCCAAGGTGCATTTGATAATGTTCAACCAGATATTCTTGTTCAAATTCTATCAAATCTAGGAATTCCAGGTTTATTGTGTAAATGGATTCACAATTTTCTTGATAATAGGACAATTTTTATCAAATATAATAACATTTTACATGGACCTAAAACAGTTTCTAAAGGCACAATGCAGGGTGCCACATTGTCACCATTATTGTATAATTTATACACTTGTGAGATATGCAAATATGTAAATAGTGATACTGTAAACATTTTACAATTCGCTGATGATTTAGTTTTTTATAGTACAAATTATAATGTAGATATAGCAGTCCAAAATGTAAATATGGCATTACAAAATTTAAATTTGTATTATGGTCACTATTTAAAACTTAATATAAACACTAGTAAAAGCAGTGTTTTAATTTTTTCTAAGGATAGCCCAAGTAACAGAGTGATGTACAATTGTAAAATAATTCCAACAGTAGAACAACATAAATTTTTAGGAATCATAATTGATAAAAAATTGACTTTTGATCAGCATATTAAGTACATTGTTACAAATAGCAGTAAGGCACTAAATATAATTAAATGTTTAGCTGGTGTTAAATGGGGTGCAGACCCATTAACACTTTCTATTTTATACAAAGCAATTGTTAGAAGCCATTTTGACTATAGCTGTCTTGCATATCTTAATAGTCAACATGTTAAGAAGCTAGATGTGTTACAGAACAAAGCTCTGAGAACTATTAGTGGAGCAATATGCTCAACCCCTATAAGGGCTATGGAAGTTGAGACCGTAATTATGCCTCTCATACTTAGAAGGATACTTCTAACTGAAAGGTTTTGTTTAAAACTAATCACATCTGACAACCAACAGATTATAAAGAAAATTATACCTTTCCCTATGCAACCTAGACCTACTTTAACAGCTGCACATGAACTTTTAGCCTGTAAATCTCCTTCACTACCATTTATTCTCTTAGAAGTCCAAAATAAATATAAACAGATTTTTAAAAATAAAAAATGGCCATTGTATGATATATCATATGATTGTCAAATGTTCCCAATTCACATTATTAACCATAAAATTACAACAAACAATGATCTACTAACATTTTTAGACCGGAATAAACACTATTATACATTTTATACTGATGGTAGCAAAGGTGAAAATCATGTACGAGGTTCAGTGTATGACCCACAAATAAAGTTTTCTCAGAGCTTTGTTCTTGACAATACTTTAAGTATATTTTCTGCAGAGGCTTATGCAGTCTTTGAAGCGCTTAAGAGAATTAATAATGTATATAGCTATACATTCTTCCTAATTTTGACAGATTCACTGAGCTTAATTAAGTGTCTTGAAAACATTAAGTTAAACTATAAAAATAACTACATTATTTATAAGATTAGGAAAATGATATACAACCATTCACAAAAGGGAATCACAATTTCATTTATGTGGGTACCAGCGCATAAAGATATTACTGGAAATGTTATCGCTGACAAGACTGCATTTGATGGGATTAACCCGATTGACGTAAGTCTCATTACTGGTGTACCGTTTACCGATTGTTATGCTACTGTTAATAAGCACATTAAAGAACTATGGCAAGAGTTTTGGGAAGCAGATCAAGAGTTAAAGGGAAAGTGGTATGGAGCTATACAATCTGTTATACCTGTAAAGCCGTGGTATCATAAACTGAAGGAAGCCAGCCGTGAATTCATAATTACAATCAACCGCCTTCGATTTGGCCATTCTAATACACCTGCACATCTTGCAAGACTTGGAATAGTTAATAATAACGCTTGTAAAAACTGCGGAAGAGCTGTTGGTGATATCGAACATTTAATATTTAAGTGTCAGTGTCAAAATTTTGTGTTCAACAGACTGATTCTTGCTAGTGAATTAGATGAAATCTGTAACAGTGAAGTGCTAGTAACAAATAATTCCTCCCGCCGCTTGTCCGACTTATTAAAAAACAGAAAGACTTACTTACCAATTTATAAATTTATCAAGAACACAGTGGAAACTATCTAACAAAAAGATACCTAAAATCCCAACGAAGAAATGGCTCAAAGGTCTTAGCAACCAAGCCAAAAACTCCAAAAAAAAAAAAAAATAAACTTTTCGATTCCTAATTCAATCGTAAGTTCGATTCGATTCCTTTTCGAAATTCGAATATCTCGAAACATCGCACGGATGCAAATGTACATTTAAAAATAAACACGAATTTAAATAAATTAGCATGAAATGAATTAGATTATTAATAACAGTCATCTGTATAACATTTATTATGGCTACAGCTTTTTTTATGTTCACAATCAAATGATCGACTGATTCAGATAATGTTTAGTAGGTGTTTGCCAACAGCTAATTTTATTGGTAGGCCTGTTTTCTTTTCTTATTTATTCTTTATCTGGCTGGGAATCTAATCTACTGATTTATATACCTACGTAAAAACAACGGGCCTCGGTTGATTATAGGGGTATTGACTGCTGATTTTCGATCTATTTGTGTATTTCGAAAAAAATTTGCAGTGAATAACAGAACTCAGTTTTGACTCTCTCTGAACTCAGACTGTATTAGTTAAATGTTTTCGAAGTATCGAATTAATTTTTTGTTAACCGTGGAAAGAAATATTAAATTCAATGCTCTTTATCGGTTAGGATAACTAAACTAGTTATTGAATTAATAGAATTGATTAAAATTATCAAATTTGTAGAAATATAATGTATAATTTTGCAAAACCGCTCCATCGAAATAAAATGCACCGCTGTAATAATGTCACGTTTAAAAATAAATGAACGGGAACGTATTCGAAAAAAGAACACAGACTCCGTATTCTGGATAGATGCTCAAGCATGAATCTCGAATAAAAACTAATTACTTTTGAGTAGAGATTTTCTCATCAATACTGTAATTCGAATCGAGATTTATTTATGCTTTTTGATGAGTCTAGAAAACGAAGTTTTAATAACTGGAAATACTATAATTATAGACTCTGTATTATAACATATTTTGTTTTTTTTTTTCACAGATTTAAACGAAAAAGTGCCTAAATTACGAAGAAAGGAGTGCCTTCAGTGATAGTGCCAGTGTTTTAACAGTTTTTGATCAGTTTTGGTAATATTTTTATTACTTAGTGAACTGTATAGTGTTTTAATTGAATTTCTAAGTGATATTTAGAAAACCAGCACTATGGAGCTAAGGAGATTGACCATTTGTATGGCGCTGTTCGTCGTAGCGATCTCACAATGTTCAGGTGAGTTTTTTCATACTTATTTTCTTGATGAAGCCTTTCGAGTTTTCTACTCGAATAGTCATATGCTATCATTTGATGCTTTGTTAGGACTACATTTCAATGATCTTCGATATAAAACGGCCAGCTCTGATTTTTCTAAACAAAGTTACAAAACTTTTAATTAAGTATTGAACACTCTTTCGAAGGTCTATACTAAATGACATAATATGTACATTGCAATAGAATTTTTGACGGCCGTCATATCGGCTGCCGGCAGAAGTTACCATCCACAGACAGTCTTGCCTCCAAGCGATTTGTCGTGTTCCGGCATGATGTCTGGTGAAGCCGTACGGACGACGGGTCTGAGTAGTTGTATTGTGATGTGCGCCGTGTAGGATGCACCAAACGTTGTTGTGTCGGATGTTTGGTCGTGGAGGGTCTCCAGATCTATCTCCCTCTGGCGCAGCATCATTGGTCATGCTGTTGGGTTCAACATTGCATCCCCTCGCTCAACTGCAGTCTTCCTTCCTATTCACTAAGTTTTTTAAATGAATAAGTAGGCTTAATAAATTAACGTGCTTTGCCATCAACGATTGCATCACTGCTTACCATCAGGCGTAATTGCGGTCAAGCAGTAGTTTATAATTATTAAAAAAAAATACAAGCTTTTTCGTATGATTCACTTCATTCAGAAAAGCGGTTATTCACCGGACGTAACAATATTTGACATGACCCATTGTATAAACAGTTTCTCACACCACTAAATTCCCAAAAAAAACGGATGACACAAAAACTAAATAGCTATAAAAACCTAACCCAGTAATCTAAACAGTGGCATTATCAAAAATAAAACAATACCAGGAAACTCAAAGTTCTAGGATGAGTAACAGCCTAGTTTAGATTTCTAGGTCGTTGTGACCAGCCAACTGTGAGTACCTACACAATGACAGTTCTAAATTACGAGGTCGAATTTATAGCAAAAAAAAAAAAGCGTGTCACGCTTTAGGTCTGTACTTAAGATACTAAAGTTTCGAATATCGAATTTAAACTAAATTTCAGTAGAGATTTGTATCGAGTTAAACATCGAGATTCATACATATTTGAATTTCGATTCTTGAGAATACAGGTCAAGTGCGATTCGGGCTAGCGTACGAAGGTTTATCTATACAGTATGTTACGAAAACCCTGTCCGACCCACAAGGATAATAAGGGTTAGGTAAACAAATGACCAAATAAAATATAAAATTTTGCATAATCATCATAGTAACAATACTAATGAATTTTGAAATAATCTTTTTTACCAGCGAATTTACTGTAACTTCCCCAAAATTCGGGAAATTTAAAAAAGTGTAAACACCATTTTAGACCTTATAATTGTCGGCTTTCTTTTGATTATTTTTTTAGGTTCTTTAGCGGCGCCAGTGTGTCTAGCCGCCGACGGCGGCAAAGGAATAATTAGAGCTGTACTAGTTTATGCGTAATAACGTTTTGTTTTTGTCGCTATTATTCGAAACTGTATCTGGCCGAATGATTTGTTGTAAAAACACAGATTACCTAATGGTAAAAGTACTTTTTTTGATTATCGATTAATTACTCATAACAATATTGTAACACAAGTACCTATTATTAGTAAATAGGAACTAGAAAGGTCTTATGAAATACGATTTTAGGAGAATATTATAAACAATGTAAAGCATTTAAGTTCACCTGATTTAAGTTATGTGAAAGTTCTAAAATCTAAAGAATGCCATGCGATGTTGAATCGATGCGTGAAATTCTGAAATACAAAATTGATACCAAAAATCGATACGAGAAATATTTTGAATACTTTCACACCTCTAGTCAAAGGGCACCGCCGTGCAGTTAGAGTACCTATTTTTATGAAATAAAAATCATTTTTATTTTAAATTTATTAGTTTCGCGTAGACATCGCGTCCGTGTAGACGTATCGTTTATTGTGTGATCATATAGTTTTCTAACGTAATGTAACCTGCTGATGGAAGGTACCTAGTGAAACTGCAATTGTGTTGTGTTGTGATCAGGTGTTGAACGATTCGGATGTGACTACTTCTTGGTCAATGTGGTTCCAGCATGACGGTGCCCCACCATATTTTTGCCGACCTGTACGTGAGTACCTCCACTATCAGTTCGGCGAGCAGTGGATTGGTAGGAGTGGACTAACGTTGTGAAACACCGTGCTAATCTCGTGGGACGGTGCCAGGCCGGTATCGTTCTTAGTGAACGAAATATGGAACAACATCTCCGCCACAGCCATTGTGCTCATCGAATGAAATTCGAAGATACATTCGGAGGGTCAGACGACCTTCCTACTTAAAAAAAAGTTCTTTTCACGAGCTGCCTAAGTAGGTATCATTGTTTCTTTCTAGAGTCGATAAACGTGGTTAGACTACCAATACCTACATGCATGAGGTCAACTGAGGTCATGACCTGTGCCTGTGTTGCCATGAAATTACCTATTTATTTTATTTAAGTTATTTATTTTTAAGGGGGTATTTTTTTTTTTAGTTTAGCCAGGTTATGTACGCATTAGTAGAATCAGCTAACGATACCTAACAACACCTTCACGGGTCGGACAGGGTTTTTGTAACATACTGTATAATAATAGACACTATATTATAAACCTTATTGAAGTGAAAACTTTTTTGACATCGTTATCGAAAAAACGACAATAAAAAGAGAGATACGTACTTACATAAATTCATAAGATTTACCAAGGGAGAAAGTGAGATAGGAAGCATTGTACTGTATTTCTTATCATTAGTCTCATTATCATGAAACCTAATTTTTTAAGTTTCACGTATACCATAGAGGTAGTTTTTTTTTATTTATTAATTTTTCCATAAACTCATGTTTTTTTCTGGCAAATGTCTCTTCTGTAACTCACGGTTTGTTACTTACAAACGTTAGGAGCATCGAACTCTTAAGTGAAAATAACAGGACTTGAGTACCAGATTCCTTGAATAAACACTGAAAAATATGCGTTTTATCAATGATTCATTCATAATGTTTGTCTTGCGCTTTGTAAAGTAATACAAGATGAGTGTTACACGTTAGTAACTGTCAACATTTATTTCTGGATTTAGTCAATAATGAAATGATTATAGATAGATAATGTTTACATAGGTTGTCTCCTTATGTTTTAGGCCTTTCAATTTCCTAAAGAGTTATTGTTAAATATTCTTTAGCAAATTGAATATTGAATAAGCTTGTACCTACTTAAAAATGTTATGTTGTTGTGGCAAAAAATGAAACATTGAGTCTTCTTGTAATGAAATTCTTAAAATCATTCATTCATTCATTCACTGACAGACTACGAGCAGCCTAAATTACTGAGTACTTAGAAGCATGCAATTTTAAATTGATTTAAGCAGGGGATGATCATGTAATTACGTATTTTTTGCCTATGGTAACACGTAAAATTATAAGATTCCTACTATAAAGCAAAGGAGGCAAAAAGAGTTTTTATTCTTACCAACAAAAAATAAAAAGTTACGAAACTGCGTCTGCCTATTTTTAGTTAAAGAGTCAACAACACCGTGAAGGTTAAGGCAAGCTAATAATTCACTCGGCCAGCCATTCAAACAATTTCTGAATGAGTAAATAGATACAAATGTATGATGGGCGGTCTCAAATTTACTTTTTTAAACTTTTCTTACAATGCATCGGATTTTATGTGATCAACATACAAACGAAACTGTCGTCAATTCAGAACACAGTGTTCTTTCTATATTTGAAAAAATAAATAAAAGAAAATACGTTTAGTTGCGGTGAACCAATAAATCAATTTTTAGCAACTATATCCATTTTCATTCGGTCAATCAGCACAAAACCCAAAATTTGTGTACGAATTCGTTCAATCAAATAAATTTGCTTGTAAGCCAACAAAACGAATAAAACTAAACTTAAATTCAAAGTGCAGACATTTTAAGTGTAGTATTAACACAGATAGGTACCCATAACGGAACCCTAATTGCAAGCTCTTATTGACAGCCGCTGTCAAAATGATTGTCTCGACGCCTGTCGACATGACAGATGTCAACTCGAGGGTTCTTTAACGTGTGCGCTTCTGGAAATTAGTTTTATGTTTAGGTTTTTTTGAGGTCGGATGTTGTTATGAGAACGGAATTTGGTTTTTTTTTGTATGTACTGATTGGAATTAATACAACTTACTTATAATTGTTTTATTGAAATGGAAATGTTCTAATAAATTCTGTATTTATCTCATCGCTGCTTTTAAAACGTCTTAGAAAATCATGGCGAGGTAACCGACATGTTTAAGAACCAATATCTATTGCGATTCGGCTTAAAGTAAAACCTCCAAGTTTTTTTGTCGGATTTGGATTTCATTCAAAGCTAATAATTTGACTAGAAATAGACTTGTTTGATTAAATAATGGCACCGTAGCGTATGGCACCAACTATATTAAATAAATTACCAAATTGTATAAGGGACCCGTAACAAAATTTAAGAAACTCCTGTCATTGTTTCTGACAAAAAATGCTATTACACTGTGACTGATTTTATGTTTAATGTTGGCTCTATTTTATTCTAATTAACTATGTAAATAATTTTAGACTTAGCTTGATCTCATTTTTAATTTGTCTATCTGGATTGTAAATTATCTATAAATGAACCTCTGTATTTTTGTATGCCAAAAGGCAGAATGTACTGTGAATATATCTGACGACGACACCAATATTGTAACACCTGCATTTTAGACAAATAAAGATTTTTTTATTATTATTGAATTCAAAAATAGGTTATCATAGACAATGATTCAAATATATTTTGACGTGATAACGTCTATTAAATCGGTATGCTGGGAGTCATTCGCGAAAACTGCGTAACGGCCGAATCTGACGCTACACGGAGTCCACGCCTACTAAAACTAACCTTAGCCTTGTAGCTTTAGAGTGCAATATTATTTACCTAAAAGCACGGTTGTAAACAATTAGTAGCAATTTTTCGCATACATGATTAAAGCATTGATAGCCGAGTGGTGAAACGCTCGGATTAATATCGACTCACTGAAGAGCTGCCGCGGGTCGATTCCTGACGGCAACGGACGTTTTTTATCCTTTTTAATTTTTAAATTTTTCCTTTTTAATTTTTCTTTTTTCTTTTTGCTTTTTTTTTTTTATTTTTTAGAAAATTTAAACAAACTATTAAATAAAAATATAAATGTTATACATTACTTTATTTTAAATAATTTCATTGCACCCAGAAAAAATTACCATGTAATAGACGTTATCACGTTCAAATATCGGCAGTAGACGGAGTTCTACAGACAGCCAATTTTTTTTTATTTGATGTAATTTAGCGCGGGTAGGTATATTCTCTTTTTAAAATAAAGAATTAATACGGTCTATCTAGCGCAGTATTTTCTTTTTTTATGAGTCGTTGTTTTAAAACTTGTTACAGATAATATTAATGTTTGTATTTCAAATCGTGGACGGGCGACTGCGAGTTAAATAACTGATAATTTTGCTTCAATGAGTGTAATTTATTTCTTTAAATTACTATGCTAGCTGTTAATGTCATGAATTGCGATGGTAAATAGCCTTATTGGTTGAGTTAATCGGCAGGTGTTGATTGGTCCATTGGATTACTTGGTCCAGATCGTGATTTCGTATAAACTCCCAAATGGCTAGGCCGATTTCGACGGAACTATTTTTGACAGATAGCTGGTATTTAAAGGAGTAAGTACCTAATTGAGGCTGCTGTTATTTACGCGTTTAATTAAATTAAAACTACCCATGCCCGACATTTTAAAAACATTACTATTATTGCGTAACAGACTATTAATTTAAATTTGAACTTCGAAGCTTCGAAATTCGTAGTATATTGTTATAATTAATATCGTAATATCGTAAATAATACAATGACATCGTCAGACGACGCTTATATTTTTTCATACATTTAATCGTCTTTTCTGTCCTCATTCTTACTCACTTATAACTGGAAACGAAGAAATAAGACAATCGACTATAATCATATCATAACGATGTACGGAGGACAGCAGCAGGGTAATTACGTAACATTCTATCAGTAGCAATTGGTGTCATTTTGACAGTTCAACAACATTCATTGCGTTATTTACGTTGATGAGCAGACATATTTTTCGAACATAAAGAGCTATGGATTAGCAATTGGTTTCAAAATGATTCCAATTGATAGTAGTAGTGTTGCACTATTAGGGTGCAGGTCAAGCTACCCGAAACTGTCAACTATTCTAATGAACCTTGAGCCTTAATATTTTAGCGGTAAAGTTGTAAATATTTTAAAGAAAGATAACTTGATGTGGTGTCGTCTGTACTTACAATTTATTAGCGTGACAATGAAATGGCGATGATAGATATGTAAGGTACTCATTACAGGTCTTTTTTTAATCAATTAACTACGCCCATGGTGGTACGTTTTTAAAGGCTTGAAGACATTATTATGCGGGCCGCACCGCAGCGTCTGTACTAGTTGTTGCAGCCTCTGTAATGGGGGATTTACACTAGTGCGATTCTCGGTATGTTGCTGGCCGCTAACTAAGGCTGCGTTTGCACTGACGCGGAGCGGGGCGGAGAGGAGCTTAGCAGTGCACGAGTTAACCAATCACTATACTCGAAATCTCCGCTGCGCTTCAAACAGCACGAGCGGGGTGAAGCAAAGATGAGCGGATATTTTTAATAAAAATACAACGAGGCGATGCGGTGCAGAGGATAACGAGCATTGGGGTGCAAAGAGGAGGACAGCGTCATTACAGAAGGTGCATGACTCGCGCGCAGAGCCTCAGTTATCATCGTTACGTCATTAGGGGCATAAATATCAAAACGAATGAGAAGTTCAAAAGTATGCTCCGCTCCGCTCCATTCCATTCCGCTCCGGTTCGGTGAAAACACTAGCCACTTTTCATTGCTCTTCATCGCTCTCCACTTTTCACTGCTCTTCATCGCTCCTCTCCGCCCAGCACCGTGTCAGTGGAAACGCGGCCTAAAACGCCTCGCAAGCCGAATCGCCATTACATTATCATGGTCGATAAAAGAAAAAATAAAGTATTATGTTCATTTCACATCAAAATTCCGACCTCCATACGGCGATCGATCTTTTGCGATTGCAACTGAGCATTTTCACGGTAGATTTTTGTCATCCGTCGTCGCACAAAAGTCGAAACTCGTAATATTTTTAAATGTTGCGATTTTGGTCACCTGGATTAGCTGAATTGCTATTTAGACAGTTGATTCTTGCCGCGGCCCGCTTGTAAAGTGCGAGATTTAATACAAAATATACGAGATTAAAGAAGATTTTTGGAATAGCGTTACAGTACTTCCCGCGTTTATTAAGCACAGCCATTAGGTCCTATACTTGAGTAGACGCGGTTCAAAATCTAATTCTAAATTTGAATACGTATTACTCGTAGTCTTATTCTAAATTTGAATTTGGCTGTATATCGCGTTGTGGCCTCATGCCCTTTGTCGCGTTTTTTTCAATTCAGCACTACGATCCGTACTGGCGGAATAAATGTGCACATAGCTTTATAAAGCTTTTATGAACTAGTCAGACAGCTAGGCGGCTAAGTCTTTTTGCAATATTTGTATTGATTGTTCCCATTTTTTGCGCGTGAGTTTCTTATGGCTGATTTATCATCAATTTTAATGTAAATGTTTATTATGAAGCCATTTTGTCTGACTTTTTGTCTTACTGACTGCCTCGTTAGTCGCTAGTACTAGCTGAGCTGAGGTCCAAGGTTTGATTCCCGGATTGGGTAAGATATTGGTATTCTGCTACAATCGGTCAGACTGGAATCTGACCCCAACATATTTGAAAAAGGCTAGGCAGATTGACTAATAGCCATACCAGCGTTTTGTTCTTTAATAAACGAGGTAATACCGCCCCACGACTGCTCAGAGTTCAAGAAACCCATACAATTAATTAGCCGTATATTATCGCCCCTACATTTGTATGTGTCAACGGTGGCGTTGGGAAGATTGGATGCGGCATTTATGAAATTATCATGGTTGCTTCTTTTGTGTTTGTCATAGGTAGGCATGGCGTGTTCTTGATAAAATGTTATTCCTAATTAATAAGCGAAGGGTCTTAGAGCAAATTAGTTAATTTATAATAATATATACATCCTCTATAGTAAAACTGAGCTGCACACCTCCGTTATTATTTTAGTTAAACAAATGGTATCGTTATATCAATGATGATTAAGTTGATTTCAGTGTGAAATGCACTTACGGTCTGATTTTTACAAAATAAAGCAGTGAATACTTTTTTCTGATAGGTAATTCTACTAATTTTAATAACGTTCACAGTCTAAGGTCCGTATTACAGAACGTTACTCAAGACTCAAGCTAGTAACTAGTTTCAACCAATCAAAAGGCTTCAAACGCAACTTAAGTAAAGCTTGAGTTTGAGTGACGTTCTGTAATACCTTAGACATTTTAGTCTCAATCTATAAAAAAAATCAAATTTCCCTACATTTTGACAAGTTTACTCTGTGGTAGACCATAACCAGACAAAGTCTTGCCGCCAAGCGATTTGACTTGTTCCGGCATGATGTCTGGTGAAGCCATACGGAGGACGGGTCTGAGCAGTTGTGTTGCGATATGTGCCGGGTACGATGCGCCAAATGTTGTTTGTGTCGGGAGTTTGCTCGTGGAGGGTCTTTAGATCAATCTGCCTCTGGCACAGCATCGTTGGTCGTGTTGTTGGGTTTAACATTGCATCACCTCGCTCAACTGCCGTCTTCCTTCCTATTCACTAAGTTTTTTGAGTGAATAGGGTCTTAATAAACTAGCGCGGTTGACCATCAACGATTGCATCACTGCTTACCATCAGGCGAGATTGCGTTCAAGGGCCAGTTTATAATTATAAAAAAAAAAATACCGCTTCCAATTTCCTTCGGATCTTCACGGCTATGATCAAAACGGGCTTGGCAGCGCTTATAGTTATCAGTCACGCACATTTCGTGTTTCACTCGAAATCATTTAAACCTTATATTAATTGATGATTGGTGACCACACTTACTGTAATTTGGTTTCTGCGAAGAAATTGGTGATTAGCAATCTAAGGTGATGCTAAATCTGATTGAATTTTGTTGATTTGGAATTCGTCTTTCTGTGGAATATTAGTCGATTGATCGCTGGGACAATTCACTGTCCGCTCCTCTTCTTAAGAGCCTGAAATATATATGGGAATAGTATACACATAGAACAATACAGCAAAAGAAAGGGGTTCGATCCCCGCGCAGTGCCAATATTTGTATGTATGTATGTATATGAATATTTGCACTGGTCTGGTCGTGCCTCGTAAAGCACGTTAAGCCGTTGGTCCCGGTTGCCATATGAACATCTAGTGGCAGTCGAAGCCCTCAACAATTGGTCTAACTGCAATGCTTCGATATCGCTTTAGGGTTCCCGATATTATGGCCTTCTTCTTCAGCCTATGGATGTCCACTGCTGGACAAAGGCCTCCCCCAAGGCTTTCCACGATGACCGGTCTTGTGCTGCCCGCATCCATCGAGTCGCTAAACTTAAGTGGCAGTGGGCAGGACACATTGCTCGTAGAACAGATGGCCGACGGGGCAGTAAGGTTCTGGAGTGGTGGCCACGTACTGGAAGACACAGTCTAGGGAGGCCCCCAGCAAGGTGGAACGATGAAGGTCGCGGGAAGCCGATGAAATCATTTAATGAGCGTCAATTTAAATTCTTCATTTTGAAGAAATTGTTTACATTCTAAGAACTAATGAAATATGTATATGACTTGTTCTGGCGGCTTGCCATGCCCGCAGTACCCACAACTATAGTAACTGTAAACTAAAGAATCCTACACAATGTTCATTGAATTGGCTTGTATCCTAAAAAATAATTTAATGTCCATTAGATAGATTTATAAAAAATATTGAACGCGTATTTTTTCTTTCATTCAAATACTTAGGAAGATATATTGATTTGAAATGTCGCATGACGTCACGCCGTGGTACAAAATATACCACGGCGTGACGTAATTAGCCCCCACTCCGTAACTTTAATACGCTATATCTCAGTAGTTTTTGGTAATTTCGACAAAATAAAATACGGGTCTTAATTTTTTTTTTTATAATTTATAAGACGGACTAATTATTTTTTTGATTTTCATATCTTGGATACACCCCTATTGACGAAAACTTTGCTATATAAAGCTTTCATTCCATTGGGGGTATTGCCATAATCCCCACTCTTAGCAGACGGGTAGCGGATCGCAGCTATTTGATATATTTTTTTTTATTAAAGTATAAACCAGCGCTTGACCGCAATCCTGCTTGATGGTAAGCAGTGACGCAATCGTTGATGGTAAAGCGCACTAGTTTATTAAGAGCAGTAGAAGCGCTGCTGCCCGCTTCCCAGGTGAGAGTTCCCTTAGTCGTCTCTTCCGACACCCACGGGAGGATCATCATCAACCTATTTTATTGCGGCCGCTTTGTTACCAACAAGCACTGCTCTGAACACTAATTGGAGTTTGCGCTTCAGAAGATCCTATTTAAAACCACACCTTAATAGGTTGAATGAGGGTGAACACATTCCACGAAATCATCATCATCATTATCAATCAACCTTTTATCGTCCCACTGCTGGGCACAGGTCTCCTCTCGTACAGAGAAGGATTGAGCGTAATCACCACGCTTGCTAAATGCGCGTTGGCGATTTCAGACTTAAAGTTCAGGTTTCCTCAAGATGTTTTCCTTCACCTTCAGTTATTGGTGTCCAAGATATACTTAGAAAGTACATATAACTTTAGAAAAGTTACATTGGTACTTGCCTCACCTGGAATCGATCCCGCGCTCTCATACTTGAGAGGTTGGTGTTTTAAGCACTAGGCCACGGGAGGATATGGGTTGGTATTATTCTATGCCCGGTACCACACTGGATTATACAGTATGTTAAGAAAACCCTGTCCGACCCGTGAAGGTGTTGTTAGGTATCGATAACTGATTCTACTAATGGATACAAAACCGGGCTAAACTTCAAAAAAATCCCCCTTAAAAAAATAAATATTATTTCGCAAAAAGAGGTAACTTAATAAATGTGCGTTAAGCACCCTTCGGAAGACGTAGCGTGGGTAGGCCGCCGACAAGGTGGACCGACGACCTGGTGAAGGTCGCGGGAAACCGCTGGATGCGGGAGGCGCAGAACCGGTCGTCGTGGAGAACCTTGGGGGAGGCCTATGTCCAGCAGTGGACGTCTTTCGGCTGAAATGATGAAGCACCCTTCGATGGTCGAACCGCTATTCGCTCAAAATAATACCGGTGTTGTCACTTTTTTAAAAATTACCAAATTTCGGGGAAGTTGGAATTAATTCGCGGGAAAAAAAGATTATTTCAAAATTCATTTGTATTGGTACTATGATGATTACCTAAAATTTTATATTATATTTGGTCATGTGTTTACCTAACCTTTATTATCCTTATGGGTCGGACAGGGTTTTCTTAACATACTGTATAAACGGGGCAATCCCAGCAACATCCTCAAACCGTTGTGGTATTGGACTCGCAGGGCACTGAGCGATCTCTGTGTATAACAAAACCACAAAATAGGAAACAACAATGTTCAGCTACTAATTACGCTATTAAGGCAATAATAGATTCTATAGTAAAGCATACGCACAAAACAATACACCTCCTCCTCTCTTTGCTTCTATGGCAATACAATTTACATTTGACTAATTAATTAATGCAAATAGGAACATTAAAATTCTACGTTTAAGCCTACAGCTCATTGTCTTGCAATACTTTAATTCATCACAATTACGTTACATTACATGTTAGTGCGTAGTACTGTTAACCTATTTAGTTTATTACTTCTTTGATACATAGACAATAGAGATGCAGTGTGCTCTATAGTGAAAGCAACATATTTTGACATGGACAATGCATTTTGACAGCTAAGTAATGAATGTTTGTTGCACTGTGTTTGACAATCAATATGTTTTTCAATTAGTCATAATAACATCTCCAATATTTAAATGTATATGCACAAAATTTCAAAGAGATATCATGAAAAACCACTAAGTTATGAGCTTGCTATTCTATTTGGTTGTCCCAACAAAAATATGGTCAAAGCTCTGATTAGACGGGCGAGCGCGGTGTAACCGCTCGGTAACCACTCTGGAACAATTTGTAAATGTATTTGAGAAAAAATATAACATGGTGTAAAAATGATTGGAATCGATTCAGTTGCTTAAACAAACTATATTCAGGATTCGCAATAAACAAAAAAATAACATTGTCGGCCCCATTAGGATCCTTCTAAAATTCTCTTTAATATAATGTCTATATAAAAGCTGTTTGCAAAGAACTTCTCCAAGACAGCGACAAGTCTCTTATCAGTCATCCGTTATCAAATCACGAACGTTACGAAAGATGAGATTCAGGTTTGTCGAAAAACAAGTTTGTCCTCCATCTACCTACTATAAAAACAGTTTCGTCATTAACATAAGAGGTTAGAGACTGCGCTTATAGAGCGAAATAGTAATACAGTAGAATAGGGTATAATTGACTAAAAAAAAAAACTAATTAGTCCGTTAGTCAGGTTTCAAAAAAAAAAAAACTAAACACTTATTTTTTCTTTTTTCATATAAACAAAAAATATAGACTATATAGTGCGTTGTAAACTCGTGTGACGTCGGCACGCTACACTTTTTAGCGACTAGTGACGTCACCAGCTCTCACTCCTGATCTTCGATGCCTTTTATAGTTGTAATTTTTTATTAATTTAATAAAACAAAATATACGTATCCTATATTTTTCTATAATCTGAATGACGGACTAAATAGAATCAATTTTTTTTACCCAGAAAACATCTCTATTGAGCGTAATCACCACCCTTGCTCAATGTGGATTGACAATTTCAGACTTAAAGTCCAGGTTTCCTCTAGATGTTTTCCTTCGCCTTAATCAGTCAAATTGTACTTTATTTTATAGGAATTGAAGTTAGTTTTTCATTAATTTATACTTCTTAATAGTGGATGTCGCAGTTTTTCTATACGTCAAAAAATTAAGTACCTACATAATAAAATTACTATTGATCAACATCTTATATTTATACGTTACAAGATTACCTACACGACATTTTGCAATCTGACTAGATTAACGACATTCCGAAACGTAATGCCGGCTGTCATTTTGTCCACAAGCTCTGTAATAATTAAATAATTATTTAATTTATTTAATGGCGTAACTTCGATTATGTTATGATGGATACGAACAAAGTCTTGTCGCCAAGCGATTTGTCGTGTTCCGGCATGATGTCTGGTGAAGCCGTATGGGGGACGGGTCTGAGCAGTTGTGTTGCGATGTGTGCCGGGTACGATGCGTTAAATGTTGTTGTGTCGGGAGTTTGGTCGTGGAGGATCTCCGGATCAATCTCCCTCTGGCGCAGCATTATTGGTTGTGTTTAACATTGCCTGACCTTGCTTAACTGCCGTCATCCTTCCCATTCACCCAGTTTTTTTGAGTGAATAGGCTCTTAATAAACTAGCGCGCTTCATCATCAACGATTGCATCACTGCTTATAGATAGTTCAATCCACGAAGACGCGCCCCACTATTTCTCCTAACCGTTTATAGTATATGTGTGCAAGCTTCCGTCAATGTTTGAGTGTTATCCGTACACAATAATTATCTATGAGTGCACACCCACACTACAATAAATTGACTAATCAGGAGAGAGCGTCATGGTCAAAGTGAAAGATGCTCTACTTCAATTTTATACTCTTTACCCGACTGCAAGGAAAATTGAGGTGTGGATATTTTATGTGATTATTAGTTAATATACAATTATAATACCATTTTTATATAATAATAGGAGGTAATTAGAGACATAAATGAAATACGTGAAAAAGTTTTATGGAACTATTTTTATTGAAATAAAAATCGTCAATCACTCGTTTCAGAAATGTCTGATTCAGATTCTGAAGTATCACTGACATTTATAATAAAATTGAAATCAAGATCACAGTGTCTCATGTATTCGTCTTCTATTTTTTCCACGTGCTGAGAAGTATTGAACCAGACATCTTTATTTACTCGATCAAATGCTTCATTTAAAATGGGCATAATCGAAGTGTAGTTTTGATTGATATTGCGGCTAGCAACGTCGTTTTTTACAATACCCCAAATGTTTTCGATTGGATTTAACTCTGGGTGATAAGGAGGCAGCCGAAGCACTGTGAATCCATATTCATTTAATAATTCGTCAACTCTGTACTTGCGGAAGTTTTCTTTGTTTTTTAATATAAGGTCATAAAGTTCAGGCTTTTTGTAGGTTGGTACAAAATGGATATTTTTTGCATTCAGCCAAGTCTGCATGTCTAATTTGTTGGAGTTGGATGTGGGTATTTTTTCCGAACTAGTATTGTGATAGGCTGCATTATCCAAGACTACCACGGCTTCATTTGGGAGATTTGGTATTAGTTTCTCCTTAAGCCACTTTAAGTAATTATCCGAGTTCATATTATCGTGGTAGTCTCCGGATTTGATCTCTGCTCTGTACGTTAACAACGCATTTGGTACGAAACCCTCAGCACTTCCGGCATGTACTATAATTATGCGCACACCCTTTGTTAAATTTTGTTTCATTGCTGTTTTAGAGCCTTTGTCGGCCCAAGATTTTTTTTGCACGTGGTTGGTATGAATATATGATTCATCTGTGTACACTATAGGTCTACCTGCATTACGAAAAGATTTTACCTGTTTTAAATATTTCAATCTTAACATTTGAATATCATGTTTTTCGGTTAGGACCTTCCTATTATTCTCAGTTTTTCTCCATTTATAACCAAGCTTAAGTAACAATGTTCTTAGGGTGGTTCTACATCCATTAAATTGTATACGGTCTTTCAAAATAGTATTAAGTCGTGATAATGTTGGAAATTGATGATGTTCTTTATGGCAGTTTTGGATAGTTCTTCGGACTACACCAATATCAAATTTATCTAAATTAATTTTTCGTGGTCTTACCCTTCTCTTCTTCATAGGTGATGTAAAAATAGAAGCACTTCTGCCTGCTAAATTCGAATGCGACGTACTCGCTTCATTTTTAGAATCAATATCCATTTCCGTAGTCGGCTCTGTTGTACGCTCTTCACTTTGGACTACAGAAACTATCGCATCCGTCTCCATAGTTATATTAGACTCCATAGTAGATACTGTAGTTTGCTTTATTGTCTCAGTATAAGCCTTTCTTTCGCGTAGAATTCTAGTCACTGTGCTTTCAGATATTCCAACAGCCTGTGCGGTTCTCCATCGAGCATCAGTGAGTTTTTCTGCAAAATTTTTACTTGCTTCTTTTTTCATGAAATCGTAAACTTTAGAAATAATTTCTCTTGCCTACAATTAAAAAAAAAAAAAAGAAATAACATTAGTCTTACTTTTAAATATAAAATGAAGTCTAGTTAGTAAAATTTAATTTTGAATTAAACTACTTTTCTTTTATTATTTTATGTGTTTCTTAACAATAATTTACATACCTGGCTTTTAAGTACAACACGCTGAGATTTTTTCGACATTTAAAAAAAATATAAAGTAGAGCAACTTTCGTGTCGAGTCTGGATTTTTGGAATACAGGTTGTACTACTTGTGTGCATCGAACCACTGACGGTCCGTGACTGACGCTCGGAGAAAACTCCCCGCGCCCCGCGATCCCCTCAACCTAAAATTGGTGGGGCGCGTCTTCGTGGATTGAACTATCTATACCACCAGGCAGGATTGCGGTCAAGCCTTAGTTTATAATTGTAAAAAAATTCCGGCTATCATTTTGTCAACAAGTTCTGTAATAATTATAATTATTATTAAATAATTATTTAATGGCGTAACTTCGATTATGTTCGATGACACTACTTTAATAATCAAGAGTGAAAATACTAGAAACTTAGAAAGGGATACCGTACTAGCGCTGAACAATGCAGTAAATTATCTAATAAAGAATAACTTAAAAATTAATATGACTAAAACAAATATAATACAATTTCAAACATACAAATCGAATACAATAAATAATCTGGACATCCAATACAAAGACTCTAACTTAACTACTGTGGATAATTGTGTATTTTTGGGTATAACAGTTGACAAAAATTGCAACTGGAAACCACATATTGATAAAGTTGTTGTAAAAATTGATCGTTTTGTTTATGTTTTAAAAAGGATTCGGCAAACAACTAATCATGATACGACAATGCTTGCGTACCATGGCTATGTATCGTCCGTACTTCGATATGGTCTAATAATTTGGGGGAACTCAGTGGAGGTTGATAGAGTATTCAAATCCCAAAAAAAATGCATCCGAGCAATCTGTGGAGCTCATTTTTTAGACAGCTGTAAGCCACTGTTTCAAAGATTAAATATACTGCCTTTACCGTGTCTATACATTTTTGAAACATGCACTTTTGTAAAAAGAAATTACAATTTATTTGAAACTCTGGAAGACAGGCCAAATAGCCGAACACGACATAAAGACAGACTTCGTTTACCAAGAATAAAATTAAAATTATTTAAGAAAAATGTATATTGTATGTCCATAATCATTTATAATAAATTACCAAATAGTTTACAAGAATTACCTTTGACATTATTTAAGAAAATGATTTTTAAATTTTTGTTATCAAAGAACTATTATAGAATTAAGGACTACTTAGAGGATAAATCGATGGAATTTGGATGACGTAATTTTAATAATAAATTTGCACGCCATATATGGCAGGATACGCTGAAAAAAATGCACTGTAACACCCTTTGTACCGTATTCTAGCAAATAAACATTTTTGATTTTGATTTTTTGATTTGATTTGTTATGATGGATACGAACAATTTGAGTTAGCGCGTGGGTGAGCGCCATGGGGCAATAATGAGCCGTTTGAAGATATGATTTGTAAGCTGTTAAGTGATAGTTTATTTTGGCCCTTGACATGATTAACGTGGCTTTTATTTATAGTTGAATTAACTGACCCGGCGAACTTCGTACCGCCTTAGAATCTATAAATACAAAATCAATTTGTATGTCTTATAAACAATAAGAATGATTTATTTAGGTAAATAATTTCATAGACCGTTTTATGGGCCTTATTATGAGGCTTTAAATCACCGAAAGTACAATGGATAGACGGGCTATTTCAAAATTATCATCATCATCTCAGCGTTAATCCCAGTCGCATCCGTAGCTTTTTCAGCTCTGGAGTCTGGGGTCAGCTTTTCCAGTCTAACTGCTGATTTTATGTAAACTTCCATATTTTCCGTGAAGTGACTGCCGTCTGATCTCCGCCATCCGAAGGCGATATCGAAGCGTTGCATTTATACCAATTGTTGAACTTTTGGGCAGCGACCGCGTTCGCTACCGCCACGCCACAGAGGCTGTCATATTTTAGAAAGATAAAAGATCGATAAGTTTTATTGCTTATAATTTCTTGAGCTATGTCATACTAAATAAGCCATAACAAAACAATAATTTAATTACTGCTATGTAACATATTAAAACTTTTAAAACATTGCAACTTCATTTCATATCCGTATTGATTGAATCCAAGATAATAGTAGCAATCAAAACCGAATCGTAAATTCATGAATCAATCCGACGTAAATCGGATGATTGATTGATGAATCCATTAAATCTGAATTGTGTATTGTTTATATTGTAATTTCATTGTGTGCGTGTTGTAATGAGTTTGGGCGTCCCAATTCTGTTCCAATATAATGAGCTTCAGTAATCCTTTTTAGAACAAGCTGTTAGTTTTCGAGATATCCGTGTCGATAGTTAGATGTATTCCACTTAGAGCACCGATTTGAATAGCACTTCCGCGAACGGCACTTGAGCATTTCCGCTTACCGCACTGAAACAAAATTCCATAGCGTTCAGAGGACCTGCTTATTCATTGTGGAGTAAATGCAAGCATTTGAACGCAGTTGGTGTATTTTTTTGTAAAGCATAGCAGTGCTTACGCACTATCTGTAGCAATGGGTTTCATTTTGACAATGGGGTAGTTGACTAAAAAAACTATTTAGTCCGTTAGTCAGATTTACAATACTAAACACGTATTTTTACTTTTTTCATATAAACAAAAAATGAAGAAGACACAGTGCGTTGAAAACTCGTGTGACGTCACTGTACGCTACACTTTTTAGAGAGCAGTGACGTCACCAGCCACCACTCTTTATCTTTGATGCCTTGTACATTTGCCAATTTTTATTGATTTGATAAAACAAAAAATACGTTTTTTGGAAATCGGACTGACGGACTAATTAGTTTTTTTTAGTCCAATACCCTATTCCACAACATTCATTGAGTTATTTACGTTGTTGAACAGAAACATTTTTCGAACATACGGAGCAATGGTGATGATGGTGCTGATTGATTTTGTATCTTGCTTCGCTTGAAATTAGTAACGAAATTATATCATCATCATCATCATCTCAGCTACATAAAGTCCACTACTGGACATAGGCCTACCCCAAGGATTTCCAAAAAGAACAGTTGGACGCGGCTTGAATCCAGCGCTTCCCTGCGATTTTGGTCAGGTCATCCGACCACCTAGTCGGTGGTTGTCAGACGCTGCGCTTGCCGGTACGTGGTGACCATAAAGTCATGTGTTTTTTTAAATGAAGAGACAGCTGTGCTGCTGGTAAGTTTCCGCCACTTCTTCTTTCCAGCGAAAGCACTAGGTAGTGTCGATGGGTGGCCCTTTTGAGGGACTGTCTTATGTAATATTGACGTTCCAAAAGTGCTGATTCTCAGTCTAATTTGAATAAATGAATTTTGATTTAGAGCCTTTCTGCCCCATCGGCCATTGGCTCTACGAGCTATGTGCCCCGAAATTATATTTAAGACAGGATTTTGAGGTTTAAATTTTTTTCCGAGTTATAACCAGGTAGGTATGTAGATCTACGCGAGTTAGCAGTCTGTATCCAGTCGATATTGGTTACGTCTCAAGAGGATTTATAGCCGCACGTCCAATGTATCCTCGGTGTAATGGTTCCAGCTATAATTAGACTGAACCAATGTTATTTTCATGAGTATGTGATCCATTAAATTGAATTTCTGGGCTTATAGAGATGAGTTAAAGAAGTTATTTGCAGAGACGATATTTTGTTAAAAAATCTTTCCAGAAGCTTTCTAGATATTTCTTTTTTTTCTTTTTAAAATTGTCCCACAATAGCAATTACTCCTGTATCGTGGGTGCGCTTACAAATACTTAAAGTCACATACAAAAACACCCAAACCCTGAACAAGTACCTGTAGGCCATACAAATATTTGTTCTGTAGCGGTACCTACAAACGCCACAAAATGAACGACGCGTCATACTGACGTCACACGAATTCTACATCTCGCAATCAGAGTTTACCGTGCAATTAGCATACATACAACTTGCCAATTTCAACCATAGGGCAAGTGCCCGCCAGACATAATACCCGTCTGGTCGGAGGATCCTCCCTTTTCTATGGAGGATGAGTGAGCTTTACTCCCTGTTCCTCATGCTTCCACAATGGTGACCCCGAGCATGAACGTCAGCGCAGCCTTCGTGCAACAACTCGAGCGTGACGTCATCATCATCACTCCCGCAAGCTTCATCGGCGAATCACCCACCCAGCCAGCACCCACTTCTTCAACGGGTATCCTGACCACAGGCATGCGGCGACCGCGCATGCCTGGTCATCACCCTCAACCTCATCAGCAACTTCGACGCAACCTCAACCCGGCGCTGTACGACATCCGACGCACTGGAGTACAACGCAGCGCCCCACCACCCCGACTCACTGGGGAATCTTCAAAAAGACAGTTCCGACTCACCGTGAACTACGCGACAACCGGTTCCGACTCACTGGAACCTCAGCTGGCCTAGCAAGAATCACAAGATACAAGACTCAGCCCACTATCGACCTCCGGTCTCCGGAGGGGAGTGATGTAGCGGTACCTACAAACGCCACAAAATGAACGACGCGTCATACTGACGTCACACGAATTCTAAATCTCGCAATCAGAGTTTACCGTGCAATTAGCATACATACAACTTGCCAATTTCAACCATAGGGCAGTGAGCTTTACTCCCTGTTCCTCATGCCTCCACAGTTCTGTGCGGGAATCGCACCTGTGACATGAGGCTTAGCAGTGGATAGCTCAGCGTCTGCACCAAACGTGTCGTCCAGTGTTTGTATGGTTATACAAGCCGATTGAGTCCAGGTTTGGCCAGCATTTTTCATCATCTGCTTAGCTTATTCCCATCTATTGGGGACGGTTACCACCCTAACCGGAATACCCGTATTTATATTTATCGAATGTCTATCTGACCTCCACAAGTCAGTTATCAGGTACCTCCCTTGGTGCCGCTCCCCCTTATGTCGCTTTGTAAGACTGGTTGTCACGCTTTTGGGTTCCTGATGGTTCGTAATGAATGTCAAAATCCCATTCCAAATGGTAAGCGGGACCAACGACTTTACTTGCTTTCCGAAGCACAGAGAAATCTCGATATGTAATCTCCGGAGGTACTTTACAGCAGGACAGGTTCTAATGTTATACAAAGCACAGGTCCGTTTGTGTAAAATGCTACCTGGCAATTTTGGATTCGGTGGAGAGGCGTGCGAAGAGGCTATTTGGCTACTCAGATCTAATTCAAAACGATCTCCAAAGCCTGGAGCACAGGCGAAGAGTAGCAAGCCTGTCGGTGTTCTATAGGATGCATTTTGGAGAGTGTGCGATAGAATTGCATGACTTAATTCCTCCTCTCTCCGTTCGATCATCGCACGATCCGTCGTACGGTGAGTATCCACCCTTACGTTGTGGACACCACTACAATCCGGACGAAGCGTTTCGTCGTGTCTTTTATACCGCATATATCGAGTTATTGGTACAATTTGCCTAAACCGGTCTTCACATCTGACTAAAATTTAAGTGTCTTCAGGGCTAGAGTGAATAGGCTCTTAAATAAACTAGCTCGCTTCCCATAAACGATTGCATCACTGCTTACCATCAGAATCGCAACACTAGTTTATATAACATAAAAAAAATTGGTTTTATCTTTATCTCCAGTAACAAGGGCAGTACTTTCCTCTACACTATAAAGCGTTTACCATCTTACAAAACGCGGAACACGTAAGATTTTAGGCCTGTTATCAAATATGTCGTAACAGTGATAACAATATGTGTACATACATATCGGGGGCCCTTACTACTTGTAGTGGGTGAACTACGACACGTGGCAAATGAATTAGAAAGGAGAGCACTTGTTTATGAGGATAACACATTTTAATGTACCTACCCATTGCAGTCATGGTGGCCTAGTGGTTAAAACACCAGCCTCTTAAGTATTAGTGTGGTGGTTCAATTCAGGCAAGTACCAATGTAAGTTTTCTAAGTTATATGTACTTTCTATGTTTTGGACACCAATGACTGATTATAAGGTGAAGGAAAATATCTTGAGGAAACCTGGGCTTTTTTTGAATCTGAAATCGCCAACCCGCATTGAGCAAGCGTGGTGATTACCCTCAATTCTTCTCTGTTTGGGAGGACCTGTGCCCAGCAGTGGGACGATAAAAAGGTCTAGGGAAGAGTGGGTAGGTAACTTAACATGAGACCTCAGCAGGGGTTGGTAGGAGAATCCACCATGTTTAGTAGGTATTCACTAAATCGATACATAATGACACTGGCACCGAATCCCTAACTAAGCTAAGTGGATCTTTTTCAGTCAGACCTGGAACAGCCTCCGTGGCGTAGTGGTAGCGAACGCGGCCGCTGCGCAAGGAGACGCGGGTTCGATCCCCGCGCAGTGCCAATATTTGTATGCATGAATATGAATATTTGCACTGGTCTGGCCGTGCCTCGGAAAGCACGTTAAGCCGTTGGTCCTGCTTGCCTTACGAACATCTAATGGCAGTCGTTACGGGTTGTTGGAGCCATCAAAAGTCCAATAATTGGTCTAACTGCAATGCTTCGATATCGCCTGATCTCGGGTTGTGGAAGTCAGACGGCAGTCGCTTCACGGAAAATATCGAAGTTTAGCCATAATCAGCAGTTAGACTGGTAAAGCGGACCCCAGACTCCAAAGCTGAAAAAGGTTCGGATGCGACTGGGATTAACGCTGAGATGATGATGACAGTCAGATCTGGAACATTGTGGAACGATCCTGTAAGCCATACAAAAATCTGTTCTGTGCGGGAAGTGTACCGGGACAACCGTGTCGTAATTTTTTAAATATTTCTAACTGTCCCGTGTGGTACCGGGCATATCATAGAATAGTACCAACCCATATCCTCCCGTGGGTGTCGTAAGAGTCGACTAAGGGAACTCTCAACAGGGAAGCGAGCAGCAGTGGTTCTCCTGTGGAATATCTAATTACTGCGATCCTCATCCCGCCTGCCAAGCGCGGGGATTATGGCCTTGGGGGAGGCCTTTGTCCAACTGTGGACCTCTATAGTGTAAACTACAGCTCAGAAATGAAAAGGGTTCTCAATAAAACTGAATACGTTACAGATACAAAAACATATTTATTGTCCTTTCCACATTTCCCTAGTTAGAGTATTACATAAAATACTTACTTGCGAAAACTTAACCTCCAATCAAAAATAACAGTAAGTCAAAATAATGTGTTTGCCGGTCCGCGTCTCGAGCAAGAAGACCGGCTGTCAGTTGTCGTCCATAGATAATGCCAGGCCATGTCGTGTGGCCAGAACGAATAATTTACTGTAGGGTTACCAGATGCAAGCTAACAATAGGATGAGAAGAAGAAACTGTCTATGACTTTAAGTTCCTATGTCCCCTAGATGGGGCAGAGGGTCCACATTGTGCCGCCATCCCATTCGATCTTGAGCTTCGCATTATATTTATAAAACTTTTTTAAACATTCTACTCCTAAATTGACAGGACTGTACTAACAATAACCATCCCTCCTTTTCTATCTTTTCATATTTTTTTCTTTCTATTTCATTAAGAAAAGGACAGGCGATAAATATAAGTTTAGTCATGTCAAATTGGGTTGTATCCTACAAAATTATCTAATGTCCATCAGATAGATTTGTAGAAAATATTGAACACGTATTTTTAATATTTTCTTTCATTCAAATACTTAGGACGATATATTGATTTGAAATGTCGCATGACGTCACGCCGTGGTACAAAATATACTACGGCGTGACGTAATTAGCCCCCACTCCGTAACTTTAATACGCTATATCTCACTAGTTTTTGGTAGTTTCGACAAAATAAAAATACGGGTCTTAATTTTAGTTTTTATCTATAAGACGGACTATTTATATTTTAGATTTTCATACCTTGGATACATTCCTATTAGTACAGGCCTAACGTACATCGACGTATTTTCAGTCACCTTGATTTTAATCGCGTCTGAACTGTCTATGAATTATTATAAGTTTATAGGACTAATCTAGTATGTTATCTTCTATACTTTTCTTAATGAAATATAAAGAAAATGGTGCAATTAACTTAAAATTACTTTAGTTTGTGAACGACAGAATCGGGACCATAGTAAGTAAATAACGGAAACGCGAAACTGTATGCGGTAAAGACCATAGACTATGTAGACATAGATAATGCCTAAATAAGCAATATTTTGCCGCCATATTTGATATTTGCTTTGAGTAATACTCACGAAGTGTGTGAAGGACATCTTTTATAGTTTTGGTAAATAAAGATGCTATCGTATTCCATTCATTCAAGTTAATAGGCATTTAAACGAGTCTGAAAATTGCTTCTAGAATACAGAAAATCGAACCCTTTTCTTGTCTTGGGTTCCAAAGAGAAGGACAGTACGTAAATCGGTGAGTTTGTTTGTTCCACTTTCACGCCGTAACTACTGAACCGATTGCTTTGAAATTTTGCAGACGTAAAGTTAGAAGTCCGGATTAAATAATAGGATACTTTTTATCCTGGATAAATTTGATAATCCCGAGGAAAATCTAAAAAGCGCGATATAACCGAATTCCACGTGGGCGAAGCCGCGGGCGGAATGCTAGTATTAAATAGTTTAGTCCTGACAAATTAACATATTCCATAGATAGTTTAGACGTTATAAAAAAATGGCGACTAAAATTACGTCAATTACGTCAGGTACGGACTAATTTGGCAAGACTAAATTGATATTTATTATCTGTCCTTTTCTTAATTAAATGAAAAGAATAAGGTACACTGAACTGAAATTTAATTTAGTTTGTGAATAACGGAATCAGCAGCACTATCTATTTATTAGTCACTAGACTCTATCTCACAAACCCTGATAGCTACATAGTTGAAATTTTTACAGATGATGTATTTTGATGTATGATTTATGATTGTCTGAATAATATAAATGTCTAAGATAGGTATCCCATACAACTTGAACAGACTTGATTTTTTTACAGATGGAATCCTTTGTGCATTGGCCCGACTCGCACTTGGCCGGTTTTTATACCTAATATATACTTCTTGTTATTTTCTTCCACGGAAGTCTTATGAATAACTCTTTCGAGACCGTGACGATAATTCAGTCATTTTTAAGAACTCAAGACCCCTTGAGCTAATAAACCACACACTTCTTAAAAGGGGAAAATAAAGTTACTCGGTGTTATTTCTCAAAATCACTTTCTGTTAAGCTAAATATACGAGCCACTGTGCGCATAAAATAAATCTTTATTGTATGAACTATAAACGTCAAAATCGTTTGGAGACAATGAGCTGGTCGTTTTGCGAAAACAATTCGCACCCTTTTGTTTTTATAAGCGACGTGCTTAATATAAAACGGATGCATTTACACCGTTGTGTAATTGGTGTAACAATAATGCTAGTCATCATCATCATAGATCTTTTTATCGTCCAACTGCTGGGCACAGGTCTCCTCTTATACAGAAAAAGATTGCGCGTAATCACCACGCTTGCTCAATGCGGGTTGGCGATTTCAGACTTAAAGTTCAGGTTTCCTCAAGATGTTTTCCAGTCATTGGTGTCCAAGATATACTTAGAAAGTACACATTTAAAATCTTTTTACAAACGACAAATGTTACAAGCCGGTGTAAATACGCCCAGTCTCTCATTGCAAACACTCGTAAACTACAAAGGGCTAATATTTTGCTCTGTGACTCACTTCTGAATTACTTAAGTCTGTGCTTGAGCACGTCAATACCTCAACTTTAAGCCCTCAAGACGTGGAATACGCGGGGATAAGACTTATTACACTTTGCGGTATTCTATTTGCATTATTTCGGTATGCTTAACTGTTTATTACTCGGTTTATAAGTGATTTATTATTAGTATTAGGTATGGGTTGGTAAACAATCCAAATATAGTCTCTGCATTGTCATCATTTTCATTTTAACCGAAAGAGAGGCCAATCGTTTGGTCCTGTGCTTTTCGGGTTCAGCGGATTTCTTTTTAAATTATAAACTAGTGACCGCATCCCGCCTGATGGTAAGCAGTGACGCAATCGTGGATGGTAAAGCGCGCTAGTTGATTAAGAGCTATTCACCCTAGCCTTGAAGACACTTAAATTGTAGTTCAAGTACAAGCATTTTTATGGCAAAATTCAGATTCCTTGACACGTAATGTAAGCCAAATTGATGTGAATTTTTTTTTTTTTTTTTTTTTTTTTATTAAAATATAAACCAGCGCTTGACCGCAATCCCGCCTGATGGTAAGCAGTGACGCAATCGTTGATGGTAAAGCGCACTAGTTTATTAAGAGCCTATTCACTCTAGCCTTGAAGACACTCAAATTGTAGTCCGACGGAAACACCGCCGCCGGCAGATTGTTCCAGTCCCTCGATGTACGCGGTATAAAGGACGAGGCGAAACGCTTCGTCCGGATCGTTGAGGTGTTAACAACATAAGGGTGGAAACTCGCCGTACGACGGGTCGTCCGATGGTGGAACGGAGATGGGGGAATTAAATCGTGCAATTCCCTCGCACACTCCCCAAAATGTATCCTATAGAACACCGAAAGGCTGGCTACTCTACGCCTGTGCTCTAGGCTTTGGAGACCAATTCGAGTTAAATCAGGGTCACCAATCAGCCTCTTCGCACGCCTCTCCACTGAATCCAAAGTGGCCAGGTGACACTTAGCAGCACCAGCCCAAATGTGGCTGCAGTACTCCACACACGAACGGACCTGTGCTTTGTACAACATTAGAAGCTGCCCTGGTGTGAAGTACTGCCGGACCTTTGCGATTACACCAAGTTTTCTGGCAGCCACCTTGGCCTTGGACTCAATGAACCGCCCAAAGTTTAGGTTCGAGGAAATCTCAACACCCAAAAGCTGAAGGCGGTCGGTACACTCCAAGGATACATTCCGAAAAGTAGGAGCCAAGGTGAACGGGCTCCTTTTGGCGGTGAAGAGACACGCCTGCGTTTTGGCGGCATTGAATGCTACAAGATTGGCATTGCCCCATTCGGAGACTGCCTGAAGTGCAACACTCGTTCGCTCTACCATGGCCTCTCTTTCGGACCGGATTGATTCCCTACTAGCCCGAGCATCCGGCAGGTATCTCTCCACAACTGTGCTGTCATCTGCATACCCTACATCTGCATACCGGGCATCAGCAGATCGTTAATATGCAGCAAAAACAGAGTTTTTTTTTTTTTTTTTTTTTTATTAAAATATAAACCAGCGCTTGACCGCAATCCCGCCTGATGGTAAGCAGTGACGCAATCGTTGATGGTAAAGCGCACTAGTTTATTAAGAGCCTATTCACTCTAGCCTTGAAGACACTCAAATTGTAGTCCGACGGAAACACCGCCGCCGGCAGATTGTTCCAGTCCCTCGATGTACGCGGTATAAAGGACGAGGCGAAACGCTTCGTCCGGATCGTTGAGGTGTCAACAACATAAGGGTGGAAACTCGCATTAGTCGATATGGGCTCAGATGAGCATCCGTCGACAACAACTCGGAGGGACCGTTCAGTCAGGAAGTCTTTTACCCAGCCAGTCAGGCTAGGGGAAATGCCGTACGCTGGAAGCTTACTCAAAAGGCCAGCGTGCCATACCCGGTCGAAGGCCTTCGAGACATCAAGGGAGACAGCAATCGCTTCCCCATTTCTCTCGAGGGCCTCGCCCCACAATTGAGTGGCATACACTAGTAGGTCCCCAGTTGACCGATTGCGGCGAAACCCGTACTGTCGGTCACTGAGGAGATCGTTACCTTCCAGGTATGCCAAGAGGCGCGAGTTCAATACACGCTCCATAATTTTACAAAGTATGGAGGTGATCGAAATCGGCCGATAGTTGGTAGGATCGGCACGACTACCCTTTTTGGGCACGGGCTGCACGTTGGCAAGCTTCCAGGACTTGGGCACTATACCAGTCCCAAATGAGAGGCGGTACAAGCGTGTCAATACAGGAGACAACTCGGGCGCACAAGCTTTTAGAACAATCGCTGGTATACCATCCGGACCACTAGCCTTATTCACGTCCAGACGACACAGTGCTCTCAGAACCTCCTTGTTCCGAATGCGAACCTCAGGCATTGAAGTACCGCAATGGGGTAAAATAGGTGGAGTAGCACTGCCAGTATCAAGACGCGAATTATGGGCAAAGAGAGATGCAAGACCTGCTTTCTCTCTCGCCGTATGGGCCAGTGTTCCATCAGGCCTAACCAGCGGAGGCAGTGAGGGCCGACAGAAGTTCGCCTCGACCGATTTGGCAAGGGACCAAAAAGATCTGCTACCGGAAGGCTGCGCAGATAACTTGTTGCCAATATGGGTAATACGGTCGAAGCGAGCCTTCTTTAGTGCCTAAAAAAATAGAAATAAACTTATTGTATTTATTTATTTATCACTGCTTACCATCAGGCGGGATTGCAGTCAAGCGCTAGTATACAGGGTGTATCTGACATCGTAACGCAAACGCGCGTTTATATTTTAGTATTATGTATTTATTTAAGTAGTATATGTACTTATTTTTGGTTTATTGGTTTGGCTTATATATTTATTTTAGGTTTATATGTTTAGGTATATTTAATAGTATTACTTTAATAGTTATCATATTTTATTTCCTCCTTGTTCTTACACACTATTGTCTACATTTCTGTTTTACTTCTCCTTTCGCAGGTCTGCTGGAAGAAATTTCTTAAGAAATAAGCAGTACCTTTGTACTCAGATCTTCATTTTGTTGTATCTATATGTATTTTATTGTGTGTACATAAATAATAAAATAAATAAATAAATAAATAAATAAAAATATGATAGTCATTTATGTCGTTAATGAATGGTTGCAGAATTTACAGTGTTTAAAAAAAAGGGTCGGTTCGGCCTTTGAACGTTGCAAGCGTGCCGCCGTGCGGTTTTGTAGGTATGACGTTGATGCCTAATGTGAACTCTATTAAATCAGCTGATAAGATAGTTTTTCGAGTTTGGTTTTCATTGCGCTTTATTGTGTAATTAGCGAATTAATTATTTTTTACTTTAAAATCTTATTGGGTTAGAAAAGTATAGTAATTATGAACGGTCTAAAGTGAAAAAAACTAAATAATTTTTTTTTTAATCATGAAAAAGCCGACGAAAAATTCCACCACTGAGGGGTTCAGAATCTTGTACTGGATCCATGATACTCGTTTGTGCGTCGATGTCAGATACACCCTTTATAATTATAAAAAAAAAATATGGTCTGAGAATTTGTTATTAGTTTAATAAACAATGGGAATTTAAAGTCGAGTCATATATTTTACCACTTCACTCAATTGTGTAAAAAATGACAATGCACAACGAATAATCACGACATTTATTTATCTTTAAAGTTATATCTGGACTCTCAATTAAATGTCATCTTGATAAATGATCGTTGACTTTACACACAGACCCGATTGACTTGCATCTTCCGCCATTTTAAATTTTGAACAACTGATTTTTTCCTTCCATTACCTATAAGTATTTCGATAAACAATACAGTTACACCGATAGAAGGTAGGCGGTCGGGATGGGTCATCATCATCAACATTATTTCAGCTGAAAGACGTCCACTGCTGGACATAGGCTGCCCCTAAGAATCTCCACGACGATCAGTCCTGCGCCTCCCGCATCCAGCGGTTTCCCGCGACCTTCACCAGGTCATCGGTCCACCTTGTCGGGGGCCTACCCACGCTGCGTCTTCCGGTGCGTGGTCGCCACTCGAGAACCCGTCGACTCCATCGGGCATGAGCAGTTGTGTTGCGATGTGTGCCGGGTACGATGCGCCAAATGTTGTTGTGTCGGGAGTTTGGTCGTGGAGGATCTCCAGATCAATCTCCCTCTGGCGCAGCATCGCTGGTCGTGTTGTTGGGCTTAACATTGCATCACCTCGCTCAACTGCTGTCTTCCTTCCTATTCACTGGGGTTTTTGAGTGAATAGGCTCTTAATGAACTGGCACGCTTTACCACAATTCATCACTGCTTACCACACTTCATCACTGCTTACCATCAGGCGGGATTGCGGTCAAGCTCTATGTCAGAAATCGTGCTGCTCAACTCAAAAGTTAATGCATTTCTGTTGTTTGAAAGATATACTGTATTCCATGGTGCAAAGGCAAATGAAGGAAGACGGGTGAGTTGTCAGTAAAATTCTGACACGCCCTTTCGTTCCGCCCAAAGTGGGAGAGGTCGTTTGATGATTTAGTATTCATAAATAAGGCACACCATAGACACGCTAAGGCACATAATAGCCATTTACTAAATAAAAAAAAACAGTTGAGAGAGGGAGATAGAGAGTTTAGCGGACTCGGGCTCCAACGCGAAGGCCGCGGATGCAACCGGGACTGAACGCTGAGATAATGTTGATGATGAGGGAGATAGAGAGATTGTTCAACAACCTAAATAACACACTTAAACCCAATCCTACTTATAGTGTATTACGTCATTACCTGCTGATATCACTTACTGATTGTTATAACGTTTTAATTTTAGTATGATCCTTTAATTGCTCACGTTTGGCTCCACGTTTTCACCCGCGTAAGTTTCGACCTCGTGGGAATATCAGGATAAAAAGTATCCTAGGTTTTATTCTAGATTATAAACTATCTGTGTGCCAAATTTTATCCATATCCATTCAGTTGTTTTTGTGTGAAAGGGTAATATTTTTTTTTTAATAATTATAAACTAGCGCTTGACCGCAATCCCGCCTGATGGTAAGCAGTGATGCGATCGTTGATGGTAAAGCGCGCTAGTTTATTAAGAGCCTATTCACTCAGAAAAACTGAGCGAATAGGAAGGAAGGCGGCAGTTGAGCGAGGTAATGCAATGTTAAACCCAACAACACGACCAACGATGCTGCGCCAAAGGGAGATTGATCTGAAGACCCTCCACGACCAAACTCCCAACACAACAACACTAGGCGCATCGTACCCGGCACACATCGCAACACAACTGCTCAGACCCGTCCTCCGTACGGCTTCACCAGACATCATGCCGGAACACGACAAATCGCTTGGCGGCAAGGCTTTGTCTGTTGGGTGGTAACTTCTGCCGGCGGCCGATGTTATGGCCTACCACCGAGAAAATATCCATCCATTATAGTCAGAACCTACCAGAGATTACCAAGAATTTTCTCGATCCGATATCGCCGCGTTTGACTCATCGTCGACTGGTTCGCTTCCATGTTGTAAGAACTCTCAACCAATAAGAGTGCCAAACTCGGTCGATGTTTATCATCGAGTCTCGTAATGAAAACTCATGGTAGCAACACTGAATTCATTAAATATGGTTCGTGAAAGAAAAACTGAAGTTTTAATTAACACACCGTCTACATTATTAATTACTGCCGTTAACTACCCTTTAATGTTGAGGTAACTGTTAGTTTTAACACTTTCGTGTTTATATTTTCATGTTTTAATTATAATATCGCTTTGTGTTTTCTCAATTAACTTAAAAGCTTTGGGGTAATGAGTTTCATGATGAAAAGATTAATGTTAACATATGTAAATAACAATTTTTCTGTGACATTAGGGTTAATTTTAATAAAGAAGTGTAATTATAATTATGCTCACTATTGTAGAGGTAAGTGGCCAAATATTAACTGCCGTATGGGTTGATCGAAGGTAAAGCTTCGATTACGGGATTCTCGCGTGGAGTAAATATTAACTATTTGTTTTAGTTTATAATAATTTTCTTATTGTGTTATATTACTCTATTGCCGTGATATCACACTAGGTCCTATCAGAACACCAGCGTTGCGGCATTTACCCTTTGCTGAGATAGGAACCTTTTGGCATCGTAAGGGAATTTCTAATAATAAAACTAATTAGTCCGTCAGTCAAATTTCCAAAAAATACTAGACATGTATTTTTTCTTTTTCATATTAACAAAAAATGAAGACGACACAGTGCGTAGAAAACTCGTGTGACGTCACTTGATGCTACACTTTTTAGCGCGCAGTGACGTCACCAGCCACCACTCCTGATCTTTGATGCCTTTTATATTTGTCAATCTTTATTGATTTGATAAAAGAAAATATAGGTACGTATCCAATACTTTTCTATAATCTAAACAACGGACTAATTAGTTTTTTTTTAGTCAAATACCCTATTATTGTTAAGTACCTTTTTTTAATGTATTAAGTACCTACTTGTTTTTATATTTAATTGTGTCTACTTAGTTTAGTTTTAAGATTATCCGGGACCTAAGAGTCGCAATAAATATTTTTCTTTCTTTCTTTATATTGCCGAGGCTTGTTCGTGGATGGGTGACCGTCTTTACGTACCGAGACAGTTCCTTACTTAGATGTTGGTCCCGGCTGTTATTCTTGGATCTTTTCTTCCTCTTCAATCACGTCTATCTATTAAAAAAAAACTGCATTAAAATCCGTTGCGCAGGTTTAAAGATTTAAGCATACTCGTACATAGGGATATAGGGACAGAGAAAGCAACTTTGTTTTGCATTAGCAATATCAACAAAGTTATAAAAATGTTAAGTAGAAGTAGTAAACTGAACTTAATTGTGTAGGAATTAAAGTTTGGTTTTCTGTAAACTTATAATTGTTTACAGTTTTGGCAAACGACTCGTTTTTCGAGATTAGGCTTCATCATCATCATCATCTCAGCGTTAATCCCAGTCCCATCCGAAGATTTTCCAGCTTTGGAGTCTGGGGTACGCTTTACCAGTCTAACTGCTGATTTTGGCTAAACTTCGATATTTTCCGTGAAGCGACTGCCGTCTGACCTCCACAACCCGAAGGCGATATCGAAGCATTGCAGTTAGACCAATTGTTGGACTTTTGAGGGCTCCAACAACCCGTAACGACTGTCATTAGATCTTCGTATGGCAACCGGGACCAACGGCTTAACGTGCTTTCCGAGGCACAACCAGAATAGTGCAAATATTCATATTCATGCATACAAAATATTTGCACAGCGCGGGGATTGAACTCGCGCCTCCTTGCGCAGTGGCCGCGTTCGCTACCGCTACGCTACGGAGGCTGTCACTGTTTTTGGAGATTAGGTTTATGTAAAATAAAACATTTTAATTTGCATTTTGGTATACGAATTCCAGACGTGTTTAGTTTCGATAACGTTATCAATGATTCGCTTTGCTCAAAGTGTTTTCACAATATACAGTATGTTAAGAAAACCCTGTCCGACCCGTGAAGGTGTGGTTAGGTATCGATAACTGATTCTACTAATGGATACAAAACCGGGCTAAACTTAAAAAGAAATCCCCCTAAAAAAATAAATTTTATATTATTTCGCAAAAAGAGGAAACTTAAATTCATTTGTATTGGTACTATGGTGATTATGTAAAATTTTATATTATATTTGGTCATGTGTTTACCTCAGCTTTATTATCCTTATGGGTCGGACAGGGTTTTCTTAACATACTGTATAACAATGGTATTGTTGCCACCGTAAGATCATTAAGTTCATGTTTTCACGGAATTCACTTATCAGTATTGTAACTTCCTGTAAATTGTTGCTGAAGTGCAAAAATACGTCTTTTTGCACTTCATAATACGTAGAATGTGTAACGAACGTGAACACGTGGTTTCCGAGGCACGAAGGGAGTATGTAAAGTTTCACCCATCTACAAACTAACCGCGGCAAGCGTAACTTGTAACTAGCTGCAGTTGTTATTATTATGCCACGAATTAATCAGTGTTACCATAAAAGAACCGCTACTCCGCCTGTTGGTAAGCAGTGATGCAATCGTTGATGGTAAAGCGCGGTAGTTTATTAAGCTTATTCATTTAAAAAACTTAGTGAATTGGAGGAGGCAGTTGAGCGTGGTGATGCAATGTTAAACCCAGCAACTCAACCAACGATGCTGGGCCAGAGGGAGATTTATCTGGAGACCGGTTTCTCGGTGGCAGGCCAAATCGGCTGCCGGCAGAAGTTACCACCCACCAGACAAAGTCTTGCCGCCAAGCTATTCGTCGTGTTCCGGTATGATGTCTGGTGAAGCCGTACGGAGGACGGGTCTGAGCCGTTGTGTAGCGATGTGTGCCGGGTATGATACGCCAAGTGTTGTTGTGTCGGGAGTTTGTACGTGGAGGGTCTCCACATCTAGGTCTAAACTAGCGCGCTTTACCTTCAACTATTGCATCACTGCTTACCATCAGACGGAATTGCAGTCAAGTGTTAGTTTATAATTATTAAAAAAAAAACCCTCCACGACCAAACTCCCAACACAACAACATTTGGCGCATCATACCCGGCACACATCGCAACACAACTGCTCAGACCAGTCCTCCGTAGGTACGGCTTCACTAGATATCCGGAACACGACGAATCGCTTGGTGGCAACACTTTCGTGGGTGGTAACTTCTGCCGGCAGCCGATGTTTTCGTTGATTTCCAGTGACGGTATAGCTCACTACTTTTATATACAGTATGTTAAGAAAACCCTGTCCGACCCATAAGGATAATAAAGCTTAGGTAAACACATGACCAAATATAATATAAAATTTTACGTAATCACCATAGTCGAATACAAATGAATTTAAGTTACCTCTTTTTGCGAAATAATTTATTTATTATTTTAAGGGGATTTTTTTTTAAGTTTAGCCCGGCTTTGTATCCATTAGTAGAACCAGTTATCGATACCTAACAACACCTTCACGGGTCGGACACAGGCGCGTGCGCTCCATAGAGGCATTTAAGCACTGCATACCCTAATAATTTTCCAATTCGGAACACCCTAATCGTATTATAATATATTTTTTGTACTACAATACATTTTGTTAAAACACTACACTAAAACAGTAATACCGCCATCTTTTGGGGCTAGCGGAAACTAGCTAACACACATTACATATGCGTGCGTACGCGTCACTAGCGCTACGGAGCGGAGAGCGACGTAGGCACGAACTAAATTTGCTTATTTTTTAGCGAGAATGGCCGTGTATTTATATAAAATTATTTGTTGGTGTGCCCGCAGAATTTCATTCAGTTTTAAGCCCGGAAAGGCAGTGCCTATTTGGCAAACCGACCAAGTTTAGAGGCTATGACAAATAGCATAATTGTTTTTCGTTAAAATACCTATTTATTTTACCAGCTTTGCAATGTTAAATTACTCCATGTTTTTGTTGTTGTGATTTGTGATGTTTGTTTTCGTTTTAAGTGCAAATGAATGGAATTAAGTTTATTTACTTTAATACGTATTTCTTTCTAAAATATGCAAAATTATACCTGTGAGATTTGTTGGTTTAGTTGTTTTTCAACGTAAAGTTTTGAGCAAAAATATAAATTAAAGAGCGTTGTGTTCCCAATTTGGATGTAACTCAAAAAAAAGGTAATATCACACGTTGTTTTAATAAAAAGTATTATGATAATTATAACTGGTTAGCAGGCTGTGTACACACAAATTATTTTGTTTCCTGTGTATATTATTTTCAAAACATGATAGTAAAAATGTTTGGGGTTTTTGATATTCAGATTTACATAATTTTCACAAAGCCCCCTCTAAATACGATTCTTCGGAAAAACATTTAGATTCTTATTTAAAGTACCAAATTTTTGGAAAAGGTAGAATAGATGACGTGGTCTCGACGAATCGCTTAATAAACGAAAAATATGGTCCACGCTCAGACGATGGGCACGCGGGGCGTTGAATTCCGTCAGCTGTTGCCACGATGCAACAATGGCTAAATGTATTTGTGAAAAAATATAACATACATAGTGTAAAAAGATTAGAAACGATTAGGTTTCGTATAAAGAAAAAATAACGTTGTATAAACACAGAGATTTGGTTGTGTATGTATGCATACGCTTTTCTAAAGTTATATGTACTTTTTAAGTATATCTGGGACACCAATGACTGAAGGTGAAGGAAAACATCTTGAGGAAACCTGGACTTTAAGTCTGAAATCGCTAACCCCCATTGAGCAAGCGTGGTGATTACGCTCAATCCTTCTCTGTATGAGAGGAGATCTGTGCCCAGCAGTGGGACGGTAAAAAGATTGATAGTGATGATGATGATGATCTATGCATACCCTCAAAAAAATCTCTGTGCACGCCCCTGGTCGGACAGGGTTTTCTTAACATGCTGTATATATCTAGAAAGATAGGTGATAACCACACAATAATTCATTTAAGCAATTAATCAATAACATACAACAATTTAGTAACCATTGTTTTTTCGATGTTTCAGGTAATTTATGGCGATTTTTAATCAAAAGCTGTAACTCAATAATATTAAGGTAAGTAATAGGCATTTATAATAATTCTGATTATTCATCTTCAACCTTTTTATCGTCCCACTGCTGGGCACAGGTCTCCTCTCATACAGAGAAGGATTGAGCGTAATCACCACGCTTGCTCAATGCGGGTTGCCGATTTCAGACTTAAAGTTCAGGTTTCCTCAAGATGTTTTCCTTTACATTTTAATCAGATATTGGTGTCCAAGATATACTATTCTGATTATTATAATGCTATAAATGCAAAAGTGAGATTTGTTGTGTAACGCTTCTACGCTGAAACGGCTGAAATGGATTTGGATGAGAATTGATGCATGGATAAACTAGTATCAAACCAAATCAAATCACATCAAAAGTCATTTATTCAAAATAGGCTGAGAATCAGCACTTTTTGAACGTCAATATTACATAAGACAATCCCCACAAAACGCCCACCCATCGACACTTCCTAGTGCTTTGGCTGGGAAGAACAAGTAGCGGAATAAACACCCCAGCAGCACAGCTGTCTGTTCATTAAAAAACACATGACTTTATACAATACTATGTAGGTACAGTAACGAATACAAGAAAACTCAACAAAGAAGAAATTATTTACCACTAGCTGCGCGCCGCTGTTTCCGCGTAGCGTAGGTTTCGATATGTTTTTTTTTTATATGCTCCGCTCCTATTTGTCGCAGCGTGATGTTATATAATCTAAAGCCTTCCTGGATTAATGGGCTATCCAACGCAAAAATAATTTTTCAAATCAGACCAGTAGTTCCTGAGATTAGCGCGTTCAAACAAACAAATAAACAAACAAACGCTACGTCTTCCGGTGCATGGTCGCCACTCGAGAACCCGTCGGCCCCATCGGGCATCGGTCCTACGGGCAATGTGTCCAGCCCGCTGCCACTTTAGTGTTGCAATTCTTCGGGCTATGTCGGTTACTCTCGTTCTTCTGCGGAACTCCTCATTCTTGATTCGATCACGCAGTGAAACCCAAAGCTTAGCCCTCTCCATTGCTCTTTGAGTGACTTTGAGCCTTCTTATAAGGTCCATTGTTAGCTACCCATATTTTATACCTTGTGAAATATAGCTTCAGTCAATTCCAGATTTTTTGTCCTGCGTCGGATTAAACATGTCATAAGCACCTATTGGGGGAAGATACTCTAACACAACAACTCCAAAACAACTATAAGAATAAGCGTTACTCGGTTTTGCTGGCCAGACCGGTAATTAAAACTTAGCTACTTCATATTTCGATATCGCCTTCGGGTTTTGTAGGTCATATGGTAGTCGCTTCACGGAAAATATCTAAGTTTAGCCAAAATCCGCAGTTAGACTGGTAAAGCGGACCCCAGACTCGAAAGCTGAAAAAGCTTCGGATGGGACTGGGATTAACCCTGAGATTATGATGATGATGACTTCATACTTCGTTGAATTACTTGTAATAAGGATTTCCCAAAAAAAAAAAAAACAACAACACAGTCCAAACAAGACTAGCGATCTACCTTCACGTGTCTTCGCGGGGGCGGCCACCCCCGGCGTGACATCCATTCTTGTCGGTTCACGCTCTTTAAATAATTACTGTAAATAATTACCGTAGCATTTCTGTAATGAATGACCTATAGACATGCAAATACTGTAGACCATTTCTTTGAATAAAGCTGGAGAATACTTAGAGTACTGTGGAGTTTTGTGCCTTTTTTGCTATTCAAAAATTTTGTCGCGCCCCATAGCCCATTCATTGTTATAAATGATAAATGATATTATTCCTACAACTGAGTTTATACACGCACCTTTCTCCATCAATCATATTTAAATAGCGGGCATTTATGTCTACAATCTGATTACTCTGAGAAGGAAGATCTAAAGGCTTTTTGAAATCCGCACATACCTAATTTTGGCCAATTCATGCAAAGGTCATGCAAGCCCGTCTTTGACTTACTAGACGTCCCGGGATCTAAGGTTCTCGGGGTCTCTGTGTAGATATTTATTTTAAATCGTTCTGCAAATCAATTGCACCAATAAGTTTCAATGACAAAACAATGTTATTGAATCTTAAGGATTCATAGAATGGAACGGCAGCTGTAATAGAATGACTGTTCCGCCACTTCTTCCCAGCGAAAGCACTAGGAAGTGGCCAAGGGCGGGCGTTTTGGGGAACAGTTTTGTGTAATTTTGACTTTCAAAAAGTGCTAATATTCCGTCTAATCGCTCCGACCGGCACTTATTAGGGGCGGCAAAATTTAGCGTAAAACATCTTTTAATCTATCCTGTATAATAATTAGGTATAACCCGTATGACTGTCCTTGCCGAAAAGTTATCGAAAAATAATATGTTAATTTTGAATATTACCAAATTAAGCAGTAAATTGTCTTTCGCCCTGGCCGGCCGCATCCGGCAAGTAGGATCACTGATCATTTTTACACGTCATATTTTTTTAACTAGATGGAGCTGGCATTTCCTAATTAATTACCTCTGAGAAGAAAAGCCGAAACAAACAAACACACTCAGGGATCATCGTCTTTTTTCAAGCTTTGCCATGTCTTTACGCCGCTGATTTTATCCATCTTTTAGCTCGCTTAGCTCGATCCTAATACAAGTCTTCATCCAACTTCTACAGATCACCTTGACCGCAATACATTTCGTCGTAAAGCCTTATTAGACTTGACTCTCTAATTAGCGTGACACGAGCATCTTTAATATAACAATTCAATAACAATTACTTTTCATCGTGCGTGTATACAAGCGTGACAAAATGGCGGTTTGGCGCGAAATTTGACATAACGCTACTATTTGATGAAAAGGTCATAAAAAAGTGATTTGTGACGTGTGGGATGTTTTTTTAATTCGTTACAAGGTTTTGATTTTATGATAGATTTGTTCTTTTTTTTTGTTACGGCTGATTCACAAAATTTTACACCATAAACATAATATATTACTTATTTGCTTTTTGCACGCGGCATCGCCCGCGTGGAATTCGGTTATATCGCACTTTTTAGATTTCCCTCGGGAATATAAAATTTTTCAATAAAAGGTAGCCTATGTCCTTTTTCAGGGTCTAAAGATTGTCTGTGCCAAATTTCATCAAAATCGGTTGAGAGGTTTAAGCGGGAAGCGTAACAGACAGACGGACAGAGTTAATTTCGCATTTATAATAATAGTATGGATTAAAAAAAAAACACATTCAATTTATCGCTAAAGTATTAAGGCTCATAGTGGGAAATATTTGACAGTTTCGGGTAGCTTGATCTGGTGTACACACAAGAGAGATCGTATGAATCACGCGTTAATAAAAGGTGCTTCGTTTATTGATACTTATAGCGCACAGAGGTCAATGCCAATATGCACAAGGTTCTGTTTTGGCACACGAGGCAATAAGTATATCAATTGACACAGAAGTACCAATCAGAAGCCCAATTCTTGTGTTTTCTTTAATTCTTTATTATTTTTAGGGACTTCTATACAACTGTACATGCCAGTATCATTGGGCTTTTAAAACTAATAACATTCACAATAATCGACCTGCTCTATCAGGAATTATCCAATATTCTTGTAATTTTAAACGTCCGGACTACTCGTCGCGTCGTACCGAAACGTTTCGCCTCGTCTTTTATACCGCGTACACCGAGGGACTGGAACAATTTACCAACGGTGTTGTTTCCATCTGACTACAATTTGTCTTCAAGGCTACCGTGAATAGGCTTTTAATAAACTAGCGCGCTTTACCGTCAATGATTGCATCACTGCTTACCATCAGGCGGGATTGTGGAAGTTATTCGTTAGCGTCTAGTCTAATCATATCAGCACCCTGATTGCGAAACACAGTATTAATCTCAATAAGAATGACTTTGATAAATATTGCTAGTCCATTGCTTCGTATGTTCGGAGAAATTGTCTGCTCAACAACGTAAATAACGCAATGAATTGTGTTGATCTGTCAAAAGGAAGATCATGGCATGATACTTTCTTGGTAAACTCGCATTGACACGAAATTGTAACAGAACTTCTTCTTATATTTCGTTCTCTGTTTTAGCGAATGTGTGTGTGTGATATCAATTGTATTTAATTAATTGGCACGATTGATCAAGGTGCTTCCGTATTTGCAGAAAAGTGAAGGTCAATTGTAATTGCGACTGGAATTGAGTAATACAATACTATGGTAGGAGAATCATGTTACGGCAGTTTTGAAGTTTGACAGTTGAATGGTTTTGATCATGTCTTAAATAATAGAATTCTAATTCATCATCCCAATAATATCTAATAATGTTCAACTTGATTCAGTCAATAAATAACATAATTGTATTTCATCAAATCAATTAATCTCACAATTTCTAATAGTTATTTAAATACATTATATAATATAGTTAAACAATTTCTTTGACCAACAAAAAATCTGCAAATAAGATGCAATAACAACATAACATTGGCTGCAAGTTACCACCCACCAGACAGAGTCTTGCCGCCAAGCGATTCGTCGTGTTCCGGCATGATGTCTGGTGAAGCCGTACGGAGGACGGGTCTGAGCAGTTGTGTTGCGATGTGTGCCGGGTACGATGCCCTAAATGTTGTTGTGTCTGGAGTTTGGTCGTGGAGGGTCTTCAGATCAATCCTTTGGCGCAGCATCGTTGGTCGTGTTGTTGGGTTTAACATTGCATCACCTCGCTCAACTGCTGTCTTCCTTCCTATTCGCTCAGTTTTTCTGAGGGAATAGGCTCTTAATAAACTAGCGCGCTTTACCATCAACGATCGCATCACTGCTCACCATCAAGCGGGATTGCTGTCAAGCGCTAGTTTATAATTATTAAAAAAAATGGATTTGATAAAGGGCATCAGTACTAATAATTTGATAACTCGAAAAGCAGGATGCTATCTCCAATCCGGGAAAATTGTTACTGGGTTTATTCCTTAAACAAATTCTCAGAAAGACCCCGATGTCGGCATTTCTGTCTGATAAATGGTATCAAGACCGTTCCCTGTTACTTTAATGAGGCTTAATAACTGGGAAAGTATAGGTGTACCTCCCTAATTCTGTGCCCATCCTCTTCAGGGAATAAATGCGTGATATTACGGACAATGAACTCGAAGTTTGTTTAGGGTTCGGTTCGTGGTGGGTGGGAAATCGTCAAATGACTCTTCTTCTCCCGCTCTGGACGGAGTGGAAATGTCAGACTTTTACTGACTAAAACCCACCTGTGTTTCTTCACTTGCCTGTGTCAGGGCTATGGCATCTCTTTTGAATTAGGTGCGGCCATGACAGGGAAAGAAAACACCCTTATGATCACTTTTTTTTGCAACAGTCAAGACGATTTTTCTCAGGAACGCGTGGAGTTATCATATTGAGATTAATGTCAACCACTCAAGAGTGCCAATCCTAGAAAGAAGTGAAAAATCAAACTGTTAAGGCAACACAATCAAAAATTAGGAGTGTTTGTATCCCATTTATGCCGTCTATTTTGAAATCTTATCGAACACTATCGTTGGCCTAAAATTTATGAAATTTGGCAAGAAGCAATGACATGTAGGACAAATAAATGAAAAAATACGAAATCGTATTTTTTTAGTTACTTAAATATAAAATTGTACGGAATCCTTAATGTACCGGTTTTTTATACAAAAACATGACTCACATATCACCCTGTTCAGCTGTAAAGTTAACCCCATAATGCTATAACCGATACTATAAACAAACCGTAAAATAACCGTATCGTTCTTCACTTAATACACAACTAGCGTTAACGAAGCGAACCGTCAGCGCGAGAGGGTTATAACCTGTGGGGTTATAACGTTAACGGGTGGAGTAAAGTACTGAGTAAAGTGATATAATTATGTGATTTTAATAAAATGGTTGCCGCTGATATCTGGTGAAGCCGTACGGAGGACGGGTCTGAGCAGTTGTGTTGCGATGTGTGCCGGGTACGATGCCCTAAATGTTGTTGTGTTAGGAGTTTGGTCGTGGAGGGTCTTCAGATCAATTTCCCTTTGGCGCAGCATCGTTGGTCGTGTTGTTGGGTTTAACATTGCATCACCTCGCTCAACTACTGTCTTCCTTCCTATTCGCTCAGTTTTTCTGAGTGAATTGGCTCTTAATAAACTAGCGCGCTTTACCATCATCGATCGCATCACTGTTTACCATCAGGCGGGATTGCGGTCAAGCGCTAGTTTATAATTATTAAAAAAAAAAACTCGTCTTGCAAAGCAGGCATGTTGGCATGTTATATATGAGATTGGGAAGAAATGGAGCCAGCTGAATTACCTACCTTATTTTTAACCCAGGACCACACAAAACATGAAACAATGACGCCATCATTCACAACTTACCGAGCACCCTTTTTAAACAAAGTTATTTTTACCGTCAACATATTTATATCCTATATAACAAACAGCGTATAAATTAATTTGTAACACTTTGTCTAAGTATAGTGTTTTTTATTAATGTGTCATGGTGATGTCAGGGTAGCATTTACGGGTTAATGAGTAAGCTAATTACATGGTTAAAGGGTTAAGATTAATTATGAGAAATAATTAGAAGGAAGGTTAGTAAAATGTTTAACATTTTTCTAGATTTTTAAAAATAATAATTATATTATTTAAAGCAACCAAGTCTCTTAGATACAGAAAAAAAAAGTCCAACAAAAACTTATACAAAGACCTTATTCTATATTTTTATTATAAAATATAAAAATTAAAGAATGATAAATTTAATATTTTATTACCCTGTGTAAAAAATAGCTTAACAGTTTTTAGATTTCCAAAAAAAAAAAAAAAATTTTTTTTATACATTATAAACTAGCGCTTGACTGCAATCCCGCCTGATGGTAAGCAGTGATGCGATCGTTGATGCAAAGCGGGCTAGTTTATTTCGCTATATGCCAATTCTTTTTGTCAAAAAATAGTCTTACCTACTAAAAAGAGTATAAAGTTTTTTTTAAACTTCATAATCTCGCCATAGCTTTTGGAACAACCAAAAATCCTCGTGATTTAAATCGAAATACGACAGTAAGGTCTACAGAACCTTACTCAAGATTTAAGCATTATTTTTTTCAAATCACACAGATTGAGCTAGCCCCAAAGTAAGTTCGAGACTTGTGTTATGGGATACTAACTCAACGATACTATATTTAGATAAACATCCAAGACCCAGGCAAATGAGGAAAAAATCGTTTTCCATCATGACCTGGTTGAGGATCGAATCCGGGAGCTCCACGTCGCAGGCAGGCGTGTTGAACGCTGCTCCACGGAGGACTACAAACGACATTACTTAAAATTAGTTTGAACTAATCAAATCGCTTCAAACGAGATTTAAGTAAAGCTTGAGTTTTGAGTGAGGTTCTGTAATACGTACCTAAAAGTCCATTGCTTTATCCCACGAACTTCAAAACTCAATAATTTAGCATAGTATAATAAATCCATCCAAGATTCCTATATGTATATATAAAATCAAACACAATCTCTCGACAACCCCAGACGACAGCGATAAAAAAAACTAGATTGGTATGGTAATAGAAGCAAATAAAAATATCTCTGCACCCCATGAAGAAAAATAACAAGTTCACCCCAAAATATCGCGTGAAGACGGCGCTAACGAAGTGCTTGGTAAGGGTGGGGCTCCATAAGAAGCTATATAATATTATGGTATGCGATGACAGATGTCACATAAGAGACGAAAAAAGCAACGTTTATTTGAGGTAAACATGAGGCAAAAACGACAAAAACAAAAAGTAAGAAATGGTGGATGGAACATGCGTCAGATCCACGCAAAACTGCTGTCGCTCAGCATTGTCCTGAAACCCAATGCAAAACAGAGCCCAGCGCTGGTTTTCAGCGACATTCTGCCGGCGTTGACGTAATGACGTCACCCGGTGCAGCAATTATAAGTGACACCGATCCGGTACAGTAAAATAAAAAAAAAAGAAAAGTAAATCTACATGATGAGAGGATATTTTAAACAAACAAATCACACATTATTCCACTCAATATCTTCACAACTCTAAATATTGTAAATCTTTTCATAGTATATCAACGCTTACTTCTCCAATCCCGTCAGTGAATCACTACACAGGAATGCAGATCGAATCGAAGTGACTTTCGTAAGGGGAGAGCCACAAATACAATGATATTTTACATTACAATCTACATGACTGCATCGAATCTGATGCGGTTTTTTATCGAAGAAATGTACTTTTAGTGGCTTCAATTGACACTGATTTGGGGTCGAAAAAAATGTTCCAGTCCCTCGATGTACGCGGTATAAAGGAGGAGGCGAAATGCTTCGTCCGGATCGTAGTGGTATTAACAACGTAAGGGTGGAAACTTGCCGTACGACGGGTCGTCCGATGGTGGAACGGAGATGGGGGAATTAAATCATGCGATTCCCTCGCACACTCCCTAAAATGCATCCTATAGAACACCGAAAGGCTGGATACTCTACGCCTGTGCTGTAGGCTTTGAAGACCCTCTTGAGTTAAATGTGGGTCACCGATCAGCCTCTTCGCACGTCTCTCCACTGAATCCAAAGTGGCCTGTTAACACTTAGCAACACCAGCCCAAATGTGGCTGCAGTACTCCATACATGAACGGACCTGTGCTTTGTACAACGTTAGAAGCTGCCCTGGTGTGAAGTACTACCGGAAGTTTCCTGGCAGCCACCTTGGCCTTGGACTCAATGAACCGCCCAAAGTTTAGGTTTGAGGAAATCTCAACTCCCAAAAGCTGAAGGCGGTCGGTATATTCCAAGGATACATATCGAAAAGTAGGAGCCCAGGTGAATCGGCTCCTTTTGGCGGTGAAAAGACACACCTGTGTTTTGGCGGCATTGAATGCTACAAGATTGGTATTGCCCCATTCGGAGACTGCCTGTAATGCAACATGTTATATTAATTAAAATTAAAAAAAAAAAAAAATATGCACGTTGTAGTCTCCTGTAAGTGAAGGAGTACACCTTCGTGATAATATTGTCGTCCATTTTTATGTTTTTCATCAATTGTGTATATCCTTTGTTGGACATCCTAAATACATAAATAAACTAGCGGCCGCCAGTGAATTCGTTCGCGTGGAGTTTGTTATGCTCCGCTCCTATTCGTCATAGCGTGATGTTATATAGCCTAAAGCCTTCCTGGATTAATGGGCTATCCAACGCAATAATAATTTTTCAAATGGGGCCAGTAGTTCCTGAGATTAGCACTTTCAAACAAACAAACAAACTCTTTAGCTTTATTTATATTAGTATATAAAAAAAAAATTGTGTAGGATCGATATTACCTATTTGACTTCCCTTATGGAAAAATGGCAAAACAAATTAACTACCATTTCATTTACATGGCGATATAGTCATTTTCTGCGCCATATAATAATTCTTCTTATTAAACCCAAGTTAATAACTTAAGTTAATAGCTTAGGTTTAATAAGGAGAATATTTTACTAAAGCTTTCTTCACGGTTTACGCTAAAATATAGCGGCCAATGATTTACGTAAAATTATGCCGTGGTGTGGAGGAAAGTCTTCCATACGCTGAACTTGACCTGACCTTAAACCTACTTGATAAATTAAATGGCTTTCTACTTTAAGGATAATGTTTGCATATGAAGATACCTCGTGTTTACCTCTGTATTTTTACACTGCAAGCTGTGTTAGTACCATGCACAATGTCCACTGGTCTACTGGAAGAAATAAGGGCGGAAACCAAACCCTTTTTTTTGCTTTCGATGGGAAACCATCAAATGTCATCTTCCGCTCTGGGCGGAGCGGAAGGGCGTGTCAGACTTTTACTGACTAAAATCCACCCGTGTTTCTTCACTTGCCTCTGCGCCAGGGCCACGGTTTCTTTTTTTAACCAATCTGCAACCCTGACATAGGAGGCATCGGCTTCCATTAGATGTTTGTATGGCAACCGGGACCAACGGCTTAACGTGCTTTCCGAGGCACCAGACCAGTGCAAATATTCATGTAAATAAACAAATAATTATACAATATGTAAAGAAAACCCTGTCCGCCCTATAAGGATAATAGAGGTTAGGTAAACACATGACCAAATATAGTATAAAATTATACGTAATCATCATAGTACCAATACTAATGAATTTTGAAATAATGTTTTTTCCTCTTCTGAATTAACTCTAATTTCCCCGAAAATTGTTAATTTTTAAAAAAAGTGACAACACCATTTGGACTGTATTATTATAAGCGATGTGACCACGTGCCACGTGCCCTGCCCCCCGTCGCCCGCGGAAGAGTTGCCTACCGCACATGTAATAAGTTACCTCTTTTTGCGAAATACAATTTATTTTTTTAGGGGGATTTTTTTTTAAGTTTAGCCCGACTTTGTATCCATTAGTAGAATCAATTATCGATACCTAACAATGCCTTCACGGACCGGACAGGGTTTTCTTACATATTGTGTACGTACACATCACACAGATTGAGCTAGCCCCAAAGTAAGTTCGAGACTTGTGTTATGGGATACCTCAACGATACTATATTTATAATAGATACATATTATATAGATAAACATTCAAGACCCAGGCCAATCAAGAAAAGATCTTTTTCCATCATGACCTGGCCGGGGATCGAACCCGGGGCCTCCACGTCACAGGCAGACGTGTTGACCGCTGCGCCACGGAGAACGACGAAATATTAATGAAGATATTTATGCATACAAATATTTGCACTGCGCGGGGACCGAACTCTCGCCTCCTTGCGCAGTGGCCGCGTTCTCTACTGCTACACCAAGGATGCTGGCAATTTTTTACTACAATAAAGACTAATAAATACTCTATCAACATTCTTAAAACACATAACACCATTTCTGCAGAAACGGCTCGCAATTCCCCAACCCGACAGTTTTTTTTTTATCTTACACAAAAGGAATTGCAATAAAATCTAATTGTATCAACTTTCTAAAGCTTCCGGTGGCTACAGTAGACACGAGGCAAAAATATGTTTGTCTTGTATGATTTTCTCAGAAACTGCTAAGCTTTAGATTGTGTTGTTTGTAGTTTCGTATTACGGTGCTAAGGGGATATTGTTAGTTTACATCTTCTAGAATTATTATATGCGTTCGCTGTCTATTAATATTTTTACAGTCGAAGAAGCTAAATAGTGAATGAATTTTCTCCAACGAGATTAAGTTGCTTGATATCTTGTAAGTAAAATTATTTGTTCGACATTTTGCTAAATAAATAAATCATTTAAATTTTTAGGTTGTCAATATTTTTTTCAATGTACTTTAAATCTTTAGCATACTGTTAATTACTGTAAATTTACAGAGAACTTATATAATGAGTAATGGCGGACATTTTTTTTTTTTTTTAATAAATTATAAACCAGCGCTTGATCGCAATCCCGCCTGATGGTAAGCAGTGATGCGGTCGTTGATGGTAAAGCGCGCTAGTTTATTAAGAGCCTATTCACTCTAGCCTTGAAGACACTCAAATTGTAGTGTGACGGAAACACCGCCGCCGGCAAATTGTTCCAGTCCCTCGAAGTATGCGGTATAAAAGAAGAAATTGACGTTGTCACTTTGAAAATTGACGTCTATCAAGCAGAAATATCTGTATTTTTTCCTGACTATGTTTTGGTTGGTTTTTTTGACAGGAAAGCCAAGATGAGTGTCACGCGCATTTTTCATTGGACTTTTAAAATTATTTATAGTGTCGTTTACTAAATAAAAACGCGTGATTTTTGTAGTAAAAAGTGCATTCAGTGATTAATTCATAAAGAACATTGAAATATCGCTGCATAGTGGCCATCTCATGGCTTTGCACCAAATCTCCAAGTAGGCGGCTCACGCGGCCGTTTTTTTAACTGTCATTGGCGATATCCGCCATTATTGTGAAATAATTTTTTTAAAGAATTTCTATAATTTGTTACACGTGTTATTGGCAAAATTGTGGTATCTAACCACAGAGGCCATTGAAGGGTTGAAGTAGTATTCACTCTAAAGAAAAGAAAGAAAGATGTTTTGGTATCTTACTTTTAATATGATTGAGTTAATACTGAATATACGATATAAAATTTTACTTCAAAACCGAAGTAACATTCACAGTCGTATACTCCAATGTTGTTACCTACCTTAATAAATATCACACTTCACTTCTCAAATTAGCTTTTATAACCCAAGCACTTTATTTTGAGTGTCCAGTGCTAGTTGACTAAGCGATGCAATTGACTCCAATTCTTCATCCACTAAGCCGTATAATATAAACAAAGCGCAATAAATAGTATTCAAACATTCTTTCCCACGAAACCTCAGTACTGCATCTGTCCTGTTCTCACATACGTTAATCGAGAGGGAAATACATAATGAGTGAGTACCATTTGTTATAATTAAGGACGCTTAACTCGTTTTTAGGTTATGCGGGTGTAAAAACTGTTTTTGGGAGGGTCCTGACTGTGTCCTGCTGAGTTTAAATTGGCTAAGGGATCGGTTCCCAGATAAGAATGGTCGTATCTTCTTTATTCTTCTTTGTAGTTAGTAGAACGCGACTAGGGATACTTCTTATTCCTCTAAAAAACGTTGTCCCATACTAGGAACTACTCCTGGATCGTGGGTGTGTTAACAAACATTTAATCTCACACACAGAGTAGAAGTCGATCACTGTCACCAAATTCAACAACATATGTACATAATGAGTCGTGGTGGCCTAGTGGTTAAAACACCAGCCTGTCAAGTATGAGTGTGCGGGTTAGATTCCAGGTTAGGCAAGTACCAATGTAACTTTACTAAGTTATAATATACTTTCTGTATAGAAGATCTTGGACACAAATGACTGATTACAAGCTGAAGGAAATCATCTTGAGGAAACCTGGACTTTGAGTCTGAAATTGCCAACCGCATTGAGCAAGCGTGGTGATTACGCTCAACCCTTCTCTGTATGAGAGGAGACCTGTGCCCAGCAGTGGGATGATAAAAGGTTGATGATGATGATGATAAGAAAAGAGGCTATATATAATGTTCCCACTTCTGGGAGATCTCCTCTCTGTTGGAGGAGCCTCACCGCGGGGCCGGGGGCGGCGGTGGCGGCACCGGCACCGACACCGTGGTCTCGCCCCACGAGTCCTCCTCGTCTGCGGGCAGTGGTGGTAGCTGCGTGTCCTTGGGCTCCGCTGGGGACTTTGCAGTCGGTTGGAGGAGTGTGAGCATCAGCCTCTTCTGGGGAATGGGGCGCTCGTCTGGGGCACGTCTTCGATGCGGCAGCTTCCACGGCTGGCTGGGCTGCACTGTGTGAGCCGCGTGCGTGAAGTGCGAGGAGTGCTCTCGCTCGCGCTTTCTGCCCTGCCGCCGCTGCTCATCGCCGCGCTCTAAGCTCTTGATCAATCGCGGGCCCAGTTAGGGTTCCCTACCATACTCATCATCATCATCATCATCATTTCAGCCGAAAGACGTCCACTGTTGGACATAGGCCTCCCCCAAGGTTCTCCACGACGACCGGTTCTGCGCCTCCCGCATCCAGCGGTTTCCCGCGACCTTCACCAGGTCGTCGGTCCACCTTGTCGGGGGCCTACCCACGCTAGGTCTTCCGGTGTGTGGTCGCCACTCGAGAACCCGTCGGCCCCATCGGGCATCGGTCCTACGGGCAATGTGTCCAGCCCACTGCCACTTTAGTGTTGCAATTCTTCGGGCTATGTCGGTTACTCTTGTTCTTCTGTGGATCTCCTCATTCCTGATTCGATCGCGCAGTGAAACCCCAAGCATAGCCCTCTCCATTGCCCTTTGAGTGACTTTGAGCCTTCTCATAAGGCCCATTGTTAGCGACCACGTCTCAATTCCATAAGTCATCACTGGCAACACACACTGGTCGAAGACTTTTGTCTTGAGACACTGCGGTATTTCGGACGAGAAGATTCTTCGTAGCTTCCCGAAAGCAGCCCAGCCGAGTTGAATTCGACGATTGACTTCTTTCTCGAAGTTGGACCTTCCTAACTGGATAGTTTGTCCCAGGTAAACGTAACTGTCAACAACTGTCAACTGTCCCTACCATACTGTTTTCACAGTATTATACTGTTTTTCGCTACATTATACTTTTTACTGCAGAACAAAAAAAAAAAAAATATACAAAATACTGTTTTTATATCCGCAGAGATTTTTCACAATAGATGTAGGTACTAAGGAACCACTTGTCAAATTTGATTATATACGAAAAAAATTAGGTATAAAAGTCTGTTTCTATGAACTAAAACTACGTTGGAAAAGGACTGCTTAGCAAACGACCACCAATTTAAAATGTCCTAAAAATCAAATCGCAACTACCATTCAACGAAAAAATCAAAATTAAAGCATTTATTTCAAACGGACCTATTACAGGTACTTTTGAATTGTCAAGGGTCGGTCAGTCAGTAAGATGAAGCTAGTCGCCCATTACAAAGAATAGGTCTCTCTGGAGAAGAACGTGGATGAAATTCCACGAACACTCCTGCAAAACCATAAAATTGTTACAAATTATTTGATTACATCATTCATATTGAATTTATCCACGTGAGAATGATGCAGAAAGGTGTTTTTTTTTATATAATTATAACACGGGATTGCGGTCATGCCTAGTATTTACACCCAACAACATGAATAACGATGCTGTGCCTGAGGGAGATTGATCTGGAGACACTCCACGACCAAACTCCCGACACAACAACATTTGGCGCATCGTACCCGCCACACATCGCAACACAACTGCTCAGACCCGTCCTCCGTACGGCTTCACCAGACATCATGCCGGAACACGACGAATCGCTTAGCGGCAAGACTTTGTCTGGCGGGTGAGAACTTCTGCCGGCAGCCGATGTTATGGCGTACCATCGAGAAAACGTGCACGTTTTAAGCGGCTGTTGTAGAAAGCACTAAAGCAAATCAGAAATTAAGCTATGGCAGCTGAGAGATGACCAATCCCCACTAACATAGTATAATTACATACTTATTTCATAATCGAATAATTTCCCTAAAAGTACGCACTGAAGCTACCGTCGAATCTAAATAGCTATCAGAGCCAATTGATACCAGAATGGTTATCTAATCAATAGGACTTTGCAAGTGACGGTCAATCAATACCCATAAAAATAAAGATATCGACTCCCCCGTGAGACATACAATCGTTCAATTAGCTAACTCTATGGGGATAGTGAAGGGAGGGCCAAATTCAGGGGGCCGGTTATAGGAATTCATTTCTAAGGGACGAGTCAGAAAGTATTTTTATGTCAATAAGGGACAGGCAAGAACAGCATATTAATGGCGAAAGGAAAGAAAATGCGTTTAGTAGTATTCAGCAAAAGTATACCTTAAAACTTAAAAAAAACATAAAACAAAGATAAAGCTAAAAAGGCAGTTCAGCATAATTTTAGATGACACAAGGAAGCTGAACTTGTTTTTTTTTTTCAGCTGTAACCCACAATTGCCATACCTACCCTGGAATTACAATCATAGATAATATATACAGAGCGGTGCTGACAATACGACAATAAATGACAACACGAATAATGCTGGTTCATAGGAATAATCCAAAACCATAGAAAAAAACATGTATAATATGCTATTTTTACGCAAATGTCAGTCCTTACAATATTAAAAAAAAAAAAGTTTTTTGCAATTCATAATGTTTTATCTGTGCCTGTTTTTTCATAGTCTTTTACTTTTAATTCGTTGCAGGTTTTTTAAGTTCATATTATTTTCATAATTTTGAGTTATTATTTTTGACATTTTAATTTAAAACCGCAGCATTTTGAATGAAATATAGAGTCCCAATAATTTAGTTCTGACCACAGACAATGTTCTGTCTTTGTGGTTATATAAACGCTATTATTGAATGTTTGTTATATCTCTGAATGCGTACTGTTCATTTGTTTTTAGGTCATTTATAAATAAATGAAACTTAGTTACTTCTTATTTATACTACTTATAGGTTTGTGCTGAATTTTTATCGCCTATTCCTCGGGAATTGGGGCCGGATACTTTATCTACTATGCACTTGCATACCAATTCTCGCAACTGAAAACCAAAGTCTCGCCGCTAAGCTATTCGTCGTGCTCCACCATGATGTCTGCCGAAGCCGCACGGAGAAGCAGCAGTTGTGTTGCTATATAGGAGTTTGGTCGTGGAGGGTATCCAGATCAATCTCCCTCTGGCGCAGTCGGTGGTCGTGTTGTTGGGTGTAACATTGCATCACCTCGCTCAACTGCCGTCTTCCTTCCTATTCACTAATTTTGTTTGAGTGAATAGGCTGTTTATAATCTAGCGCGCTTTCACTGCTTACCGTCAGGACTCAGGCGGGTTACAGTCAAGCACTAGTTTATAATTAAAAAAAAAGAGTATGAAGTATAGGAAACTTTTAATCTCGATATTCCCACGGGATCGATACCTAATCGAATAAAATCGCAAGGCGCAGCTAGTTCTTCAATATGCAGTCTTATGAATCACTAAGGTGTGGTGCAGACGTTGATGTATGATATAGTAAATAGGTAGAAGTACTAAAGTTAAATGTTTACATATTTACTGAGAGTTTACGTTAACTGCTTAGCATTGAGAGGTGCTTGAGCTCAGTAGGCCTAGTATGAGTTTTCAATACGAAACTCGATCGTCGATATCAAGCGCGTTTGGCGCTCTCACAGAGATATTATGATATCTATGGGCGCTCTCATTGGTTGAGAGTTCTTACGACCTTGAAGCGGGCCAATCACTGAGTCAAACGCGCTCGATATCGACGGTCGAGTTTCGTATATTACGATGTTACGACACTGCATGGAGATAGAATTATTGTGTGTTGTTTATCTCACGAACATTATTGAAAACTCTGACATCTACCAACCAGTACTGGGCCCACGTGGTAGATTACGGCCCACTTCCTCCCACTGAGAGAAGGCCTGTGTCCCAACAGTGGGAACATTATAGGTTGATTATGTATGTTGTGTAAACAATAACTACATATTTGACTAGCAGCCACCAGCGACTTCGTTCGCGTGGTTTAGTTATGCTCCGCTCCTATTGGTCGCAGCGTGATGTTATATAGCCTAAAACCTTCCTGGATTAATGGGCTAGCCAACGCAAAAAGAAATTTTCAAATCGGACCAATAGTTCCTGAGATTAGCGCGTTCAAACAAACAAACTCTTCAGCTATTAGTATAGAGTATAGATAAAAAAAAAAAACACAATGGACTGATTTAAATAACTAATCACCAAACGCGACTAAATTGCCAAAAATTTAAACAAGTATAAGTAAGTTAATGATGAAACAAAAAACTCCTATAATAATAATAACGTAATAAATTTAATAATACTGATCTGGCTGTATGTGTAATGTTTGTGAAGCACCCACGGTACGGGAAAAATTCGTTGTATGAAACACGTTTTTTTTTTTAAAGTCCTGTTAAGCTATAACTTCAAACATTTTCTAATATCTAAATTTCCTAAAAAGTTATGCCTTAAAGGTCCACAGTATTCGCTTCCCACCACATTATCCCATCAACTTCTGACTCTCGACCTTCGCCCCTAACAACTTCACATAACGGTCCACTCCACACTTTCGCTTACTTCTGCTGTCCACAGCTTATAGGCATTTGGGTTAACATCACTCATACAGTCATAGCAATTAAGCTGGAGAGCTTATGTGTATAAATAGTTAAATAAATAAATAAACAGTTATGATTCTAAGCGTTAGGTAAGTAGTTGGCTGGTTAGATAAACTTCGACCGCCATTTGCAATAAATTGTGATTGTCAGTTTTAAAACTGGAATGCACCTATTTTGTTTTATAAAATGGCGCGGTTTTTTGGTGGTGAAGTCCTGTTTTGTCAATAAATTGGAAAATATGTAATGTTTCATACAGTATCTTTTTTTTTTTATTTATTTACCAGTACGCGCGATGTAAGTGGGATTTGCTGTTTGTGGGGCCGGAGGTCAAGGCCTGCAGTAGAAAAATGAAGATGAGAGAACTATGAACCTTTAAAATATTAAATTAATGAAGGGACTGGAACAATTTGCCTGCGACGGTGTTTCTGTCAGATTAAAATTTAAGTGTCTTTAAGACTAGAGTGCATAGGCTCTTAATAAACTAGTGTGCTTTACTATCAATGATTGCATCACTGCTTACCATCAGGCGGGATTGCGGACAACCACTACCACTAATACAACATAACGTTAAAAAAATGTAAAACAAAACAAGGATAAAGAATCAGCAAATTCGGCCACATCTGTCAGACTATCAGCGGAAAAAATTAGAGGTCCACAGCTGGACAAAGGCCTCCCCAAGGCTTTTACTGTGCTTTGGGGGGTTTGCCATAATATCCCCGCTTGGCAGGTGGGTTGGGGATCGCAGTAGTTTGATATTCCACAGAAGAAGCGCTGCTGCCCGCTTCCCTGGTCAGAGGTCCTTTAGTCGCCTCTTACGACACCCACATGAGGACATGGGTATATGATGATGCTAATAGGGTATTAGGCCAAAAAAAAAAAACTAATTAGTCCATCAGTCGAATTACCAAAAAATACTATTAGACATGTATTTTTTTGTTTTATCAAATAAAAGGCATCAAAGATAAAGAGTGGTGGCTGGTGACGTCACTGGTCGCTAAAAAGTGTAGCGTGCAGTGACGTCATAGGAGTTTTCAACGCACAGTGTCGTCTTAATTTTTTGCTTATATGAAAAAAGAAAAAATACGTGTCTAGTATTTTTTGGAAATCTGACTGACCGACTAATTAGTTTTTTTTTTTTTGTCAAATACCCTATTGTAAGGCCAGAGAGGTGAATGGTCCACCAACTGTTTGGCGATATCTCGAAAAACCAAGTGAGCATTCGGATCCCATGTCCCTATTATACAAACACAACAACTCGAGGCTCTTTAGGTAATTAAATGTCAATCTTCATGTTAAAGGTGTAACATGGGTCTTAATTTACGACCAATTAATCGAATGATTGATTCAAAGATTAATAGATTGATTGATTAATCTAACTTGTTTAGATTAACGACTTAAGTTGTAGTTTTTGTCACGATACGACACGATTACTGATAAACGTCTTGTTCCGGCATGATGTCTGGTGAAGTCGTACGGAGGACGGGTCTGAGCAGTTGTGTTGCGATATGTGCCGGGTACGATGCGCCAAATGTTGTTGTGTCAGGAGTTTGATCGTGGAGGGTCTCCACATCAATCTCCCTCAGGCACAGCATCGTCGGTCGTGTTGCTGGGTTTAACATTGCATCACCTCGCTTAACTGCTGTCTTCCTTCCTATTCACTCCGTTTTTTTTAAGTGCATAGGCTTAATAAACTAGCGCGCTTTACCATCAACGCTTGCATCACTGCTTACCATCAGACAGGATTGCAGTCAAGTACTACTTAGTTTATGATTATTAAAAAAAAATCGTTTCACATCATAACAAAGTAATAAATAGCTTTTCAAAAACGGTCACGTTTTTTCGTATATTTTATTTGAAAAGACGATAATTACTTATAAATTTATTTTACTAACAAATTTATACTAAAACTGCCTATTTATTGATAAATCAGCGTTTATTTATCTTTAATCCATTAAGTGTTTATTTAATCACATTTAAATTACAGCGCAAATATTGCCGAAATAAATGTCTTTATTATCCCCCTGGCCAATCTATTAAAAGTATTGCCTGTATATAATGTTTCAATCTGCGGGTTTGCCAATTTATGCCAAATGTTAGGGTAGGTCAAATATGTCTAAATTGAAAAGTAACACGGGTCATATCCCCCATGGCAATTTGTGGCAATTGAATTTGCTCAATTTAAATGCCATTTTAGCGTTGCTAGTGGAAATATATGCGTCTATTTGAGTCATTGTAGGTGCTAGAGTAATTCCGAGAGCCATATGCAATTGCGTCTGTCAGTTTTAAAATAGGAATGCACTTTTGTTTTACTAAACGCTTCACTCGGTTTAAAATTGGAATGCGCTTTTGTTTTTCTAAATGCTTCACTCGGCTTTTCGGTTTTAACAAAATATCGTGTATTCTTGAATATAAATAAGTTTGATACTGATATTGGTTTTAATTACCTATTATAAAATATAGGTACACACCATCCGACAAAATTCTCTAAATTAAGAAGAAAATCGCATCAAAATCCCTTGTGTATTATAAAAGATCGTTGCGGTCACAGACGCGGAAAGCGACATTGTGTATTGATGGTATCTTGTACTTATGAATGTTGATCTTGCGGCTTTATGATGACGTTATGTTTAGTGAATAAATAGGAAACGCAAGAAAATACATAAATGATTCATAGAACAGGTTTTTTATGTAGGTATACGAGTTGCAAGTGGAAGGTGTAGGTATGCCAATTTCAGACAGTAACAGTAGCATCGAAATTCTTTTTTTAAAACGCACATTTGCTTTTTGACATTGGCAGATTAGCGGACATCGGTTTTACTTGCCATAATTAAAAATAGACTACAATAGAAAATTGGATAACACGCACGATTTTGTTTCTTTTCTTAAATGTGTTGCTTTTAGAGGATGGGCTACACTAATCTATAAGTAAACGAAAACAGAAAAACACCTCACAGTTATTCGTACAGCATTTTTTATTTATTTGTGTTTATACAATATGTGACTAATAAATTAAGAATTCTAATCATTTACATAATAGGTAATGTGTAAGCAAATTACTTTTGTCTATTCATTGTCTTTGGTATAATACATATACGAGATCATCGATAAATAGAAACATATTAAAGAACTTTGTTTCTGATATCTATGTTGGGTAACCTTATAAGTTATAGTAAAATATAAAGCTTTCCAGGTATTGACCCCCTCTGAATCTTTTGGGTTTTTGAGATTGACACAAGTAGCTTACGTAAAAACTATATAATGTACGAGTAATTAATTAAATGCGTCATAAATTCAACAGATAGGTAGTTCGAAAGAATTTATTTATATATCAGTTGTCATAAAAGTTGATTATAATAAATTCAGCATCATCATTAACTGTAATGAAGCAAAAGATATATATTTTGTACTTTAATTACAAAGTGTACCCTTAAAACAACCTTTTTTGTCTTGTGTCTAATGCTATCGCGAATTTAGTACAGGGTACGGAATCCTTCGTGGGATATAATAATCAGATCGATAGTTCCGGCTTCGACGATGGACGAAGTGTTTCGGCGGATCCGACTCGGCTGGGCAGCGTTCGGGAAGCTCCGCAGTGTCTTCTCGTCGAAAATACCTCAGTGCCCAAAGACAAAAGTCTTTAACCAATGTGTGTCACCGGTGATAACATATGGATCTGAAATGTGGTCCCTTAATATGGGCCTCGTAAGAAAGCTCAAGGTCGCACAGAGAGCTATGGCTCTCCATAGCTCTCTGTGCGACCTTGAGCTAGAGAAGAAAAACTAGAAAAGAAAAGCTAGCTAGAGAAACACCTAGGATAGCCCTCTGGCTATGCTAGGTGTTTCTCTACGTGATCGAATCAGGACTGAGGAGATTCGTAGAAGAACTATAATAGTCGACATAGCCCAGCGGATTAGCTCTCTGGCATCGGCCAGAGAGCTAATCCGCTGGGCTATGGCTGGGGCATCGGGCCGATGGGACAGAAAGGCTCTTGAATGCCGACCACGTACTGGCAAGCGCAGCGGACGCCCATCGACTTGGTGGTCCGTTGATCTGACGAAAATCGCAGGGAAGCGCTAAATGCAGGCCGCGTCCAACCGTTCTTTTTGGAAATGCTTGGAGGAGGCCTATGTCCGGCAGTGGACTTCATGTGGCTGAGATGTTGATTATGATTCCTGAATTCTCCCAGTATTTCGCTTCACTAGGAATATATTAATTTCAAGCTATACCAGTTAGTTTTATGGAAAGGGCAGTTTCTCACGCTTATACTAATGGGCGATAACTACGATGTCTCAGTGTGTAATTTGCCTAACGGATTCAGGGCCCCGCGATTCTCATGAACGGGTGTGACCAGTATTTTGTATTGGAATAAAACCTCGTTTGAGGAAATTATTGCTAGGTTATGTAGTGTGAAGTTCCATTCTAAAGCGCGTTCTTTTTTAAAATTATTGTTTTTTTTTTTTGCAGGTAAATGTCGATCCATTATTCCACCAAGTCTGGCAGATTGGACTGCCTACAGATGGAGGTAAAATGAGTACAACCTTTATATATTATAAGTTGTCCTGTCAATCGAAATTAAAAGGAGATAATGGCCCCGATTCCCTAGTTCAGAAACTAAATTATATTTAAGTTTATCATCTTTTTCTTTTAATTTCATTAAGAAAAGGACAGAAAAAATATTAGTCTAGTCCTGTCAAATTAGTCCGCGCCAGACTTAAATTGACATTTGTTTAGTAGTATATTTTTGATCGCGTCTAAACTGTCTATGGAGCATCTTAATTTGAATAGCATCAAACTCTATTAAAGGAGACCAAGTAGCTCATCTCGTAGGTAATCTTCGTCTGGGCCTGCCGCGATGTAGTCTTCCATTATGCGGGACTCACTGGGCCTTATGGCACATCGATTGTGAGAAATGCTAATAATATGTTACATGGTTAAAAGCCATTTTGGCCTAGTGGTTAAAACATGTACAACATCTAAGTTACATGTATTTTTTAAGTAAGTATATCTTGAATACCAATGACTGATTACGAGGTGAAGGAAAACTTTTTTATTAATTTATAAACCAGCGCTTGACCGCAATCCCGCCTGATGGTAAGCAGTGACGCAATCGTTGATGGTAAAGCGCACTAGTTTATTAAGAGCCTATTCACTCTAGCCTTGAAGAGACTCAAATTGTAGTCCGACGGAAACACCGCCGCCGGCAAATTGTTCCAGTCCCTCGATGTACGCGGTATAAAGGAGGAGGCAAAACCCTTCGTCCGGATCGTAGAGGTGTTAACAACATAAGGGTGGAAACTCGCCGTACGACGGGTCGTCCGATGGTGGAACGGAGATGGGGGAATTAAATCGTGCAATTCCCTCGCAAAATGTATCCTATAGAACACTGAAAGGCTGGCTACTCTACGCCTGTGCTCTAGGCTTTGGAGACCAACTCGAGTTAAATCAGGGTCACCAATCAGCCTCTTCGCACGCCTCTCCACTGAATCCAAAGTGGCCAGGTGACACTTAGCAGCACCAGCCCAAATGTGGCTGCAGTACTCCACACACGAACGGACCTGTGCTTTGTACAACATCTTGAGGAAACCTGGACTTTAAGTCTGAAATAGCCAACCCGCATTGAGCAAGCGTAGTGATTACGCTCAATCCTTCTCTGTATGAGAGGAGACCAGCAGTGGGACGATAAAAATGTTGATGGTGGTTACATGGTTTGCGCTTATGTTTTCATACTACATATAACTGTTTTGCCATACAACCTCTGTTTTGCTTTACAACATTAAACTTGATACGTGCACCCGCGACAATCTCAATAAAGTATAGCAAATCAACTCCAATAGAGCTTATTGACCGTTTAGTTCCGCGTTCTAATGTGCCTGAGTCACACAAACAGACTCATACACACGTGCCTACAAGTCTTACATACATAGTGTTTATTTTGTTGATCGTGGCTCACCATTTATACTCATATATGGTGATCTTATATAATTACAGGTAATAGAATTTGACAGTTTTATTTTATTTACTGCTTTGTGTGTCAATGTTGACTTAGAATTATTCTGGTTATGTTTGTGTTGTTCCCGACGTTTCTTTCCCATGATTTAGCTGGTATTTTTCTTGTGACTGAGATTAACGCTGAGATGATGATGAAGGAGACCATTGTCGACCTAATAACATTCTTTATTCGCGGTCGTTAGTACTCGAGACATCACTTCTCTCCCATGGTATCATTAGGTTGTAAATCTACACTTACGTTATAGAAAACGAAAGCGCTAATTAGTACAAACAATCGTATAATCTTACAAACATCACACCGTAATCGACGTAAACTCAATTAACACTTACATAAAACCACAGCTGTGAGGTGCATAAAGCTTTTTTTTTTTGTAGTAATTACAAACTAGTGCTTGACTGCAATCCCGGCTAATAGTAAGCAGTGATGCAATCGTTGATGGTAAAACGCGCTAATTCATTATGCCTATTCACTTAAAAAACTTAGTGAATAGGAAGGAAGACGGCAGGTGATGCGATGTTTAACTCAACAACACGACCAACGGTGCTGCGCCAGAGGGAGATCGATCCGGAGACGCTTCACGAAACTCCAGACACAACAAAATTTGGCGCACCTTGCCCGGCACACATCGCAACACAACTGCTCAGACCCGTCCTCCGTCGTCCTCAAATAATATGGATAAGTCCAGAGTCCCAGCTGTCACCATAAATATGTTCGGAATATAACGTTTAGTAACTTTCAAGTCTTGTCTTTTAACAGATTGACGCCCGGATTTCGCATAGAAATTTATCGACGCATCAAAGTTATAGGCAAGGCAAGTGATACGATTTGCTGCTGTCTGGATTGCGCCAGTAGGTCTCTTAAACAGTCTGCTAATTCAACTTAGAGAAAGTGTTATCTTTGTTTAGTGATTAATAGGGAGTTTCACTTTGTTCAGTTCACTTTTGTTAGCGTTAATTGCTTGTGTCTGGTTTGGTTTAGTGAGTTGCGGTGTATTCGCTTTAGATTTAGTGAGGTAGGGAGTGTAAGGCCTGGTTTGAAATCTTACCTCTAGTTGACAATTTTATCTATATTAAAATTGTATTTACTTATTATTATAACTTATTTTAATGGCAATTAAGTTTATTTCCGTATGACTAGCATTATGAAAATGTCTCAAGTTTTAGCGAAGTCTGATCATTATGGTAGGAATCAAAGTCATTATTTCTGAAAATATGTATGTATATCGCAAACTGCAGTTCTGGTTTGTGCTTGCCAGCCAGTCTTTTCGGTAGCAGTGAAGCTCGTTCGGCCATCTTCGTGTCGGCTTGCCGCTATCACGTTGTGTTTTCTAATTCAGTGGGATCAAACCGAACAATTGCAACACTTAAGTGGCAGTGAGCCGGACACATTGCCCGTAGGACCGATGCCCGATAGGGCCGACGGGTTCTCGAGTGGCGACCACGCACCGGAAGACGCAGCGTGGATACGCCCGCGACAAGGTGGATAAACCTGGTGAAGATCGCGGGAAACCGCTGAATGCGGGAGGCGCAGGACCGGTCATCGTAGAGATTCTTAAGGGAGGTCTATGTCCAGCAGTGGGCGTCTTTCGGCTGAAATGATGATGATAATGAATCGGAGGTTTTCTTAGCCCATTGACATATCTAGGAATATGAAAAAAAAAAAAGAAAACAAAGGGTTGTATTTCAGGAGTGCCAGCAGAACTAAACTTGGAGACGGGTTGTAAATTATGTCACTCACCCAATGTACTAAATTATGGCTTGAAAACATCTTAAATCTTTTTTTCTTTTGGTAATTTTAACTTCATTTTCTTTGTGGTCAACTACTACTCGAGTAGGGGTACCATAAAAACTGCAATTGCGTAACATTTTTTGTAAAGGATCCTGAGTACCATTTGATGTTTAAGTCAAGAGCTCTTCAAAGCTCAGTTAGGAGGTATCAATGAACTCATATAAACAAAAGCAATGTAACTAATTCGTAAACAAAAGAGTTTACACTAAAAGTACTTGTTAATAGGGCTATAGATCTCTTTACATGTCAAAAATACAGGATAAATGCAGTATTTCAAAAGGTGTAACAATTAAAATTAACCATTTGTCACGTGACGAGAATGCATTCATTTCGAACGCATTCAAATTTGGCGGCCATGTCTGTTTCGAAGCCCGCGCTTTTTTGTATAAACGTCAAAAGATTTATGGCCCACTTCCGATGCGTCAGCTTTTTTTACTATATTTTTATTCTTATATAACTTTTTCTAAATAAGTAATGCGTACTATTTTAATTTTCGTTTGAATTATTTGAGAGTTAAAAAAAAAAATAATAATTAGGAATTTAAGTTAGGAGGAGATTCATCATTATCCGCAGTCTTTTTTTTGTTTGGGTTGGGAAATCATCAAATGACTTCTCCCGCTCTGAGCGGGCGTGTCAGACTTTTGCTGACTAAGGCCAGGGCCACGGTTTCTTTTTTAACCAACCTGTAACCCTGACTCAGGAGGCATTGGTCTTCGTGGACCCCGATTATCCATAGCCTGACTTCACCTACTACTGGGTACTCTTTCCTTGTACTAATCACCTTGCTCTTGTGTCAGCCTTGTTCAGGTTTTGTATCAATGTCAACTGGCCATCTTGCTACCGAACGACCGACATCTCGTCTTGCAGTCTGTGGACGCCGCTCTGTTACAAATAGACTTCGACCAGTGTAGCTACCATGAGTTTACATTACGAGACTCGATCGTCGATATCGAGCGCGTTTGACTCATCCATTGGCCCGCTTCAAGGTTGTAAGAACTCTCAACCAATGAGAGCGCCAAACGCGCTCGATATCGACGATCGAGTCTCGTAATGAAAACTCATGGTAGCTACACAGTAGGGTAATTGCGTAACTAACACACTAGTAGCAATGGACTTCATTTTGACAGTTCAACAAAATTTATTGCGTTATTTACGTTGATGAGCAGACACGTATCTCGAATATATGGAGCAATGTATTAGCAATATACTTCAAAATTATTGCAATTCATAGTAATAGTACATATTCCATGAACTTGCACGTAGTTGCAATTAAAATCATTACTAAGCTTATCAATAGACAACTTGTTATTGTAATTGAACGCCATAGCGCCATCTTATCGTGGGTTAGAAGTGTCATAATTCACATTAGTCTCCTTCTCACCTTGCCATGTAACTGATACGACACTGACCTCCGAGTATAGTATACAACGTATGTATGAAGAAACTAGCTGCGCTCTGCACTCTCACCCGCGTATAAAATATCGGGATAAATAAAAAGTATTCTATGTATTATTCCTAATTATAAAACATATTTGGGCCAAATTTTATTTATTATTTTATTTTTATAATTATGAAATAGTGCTTGACCACAATCCGGCCTGATGGTAAATAATCGGCTGATCCGGGGATACCGCACGGTCTCCGCTGAGGCGGCGTGCCTCCTTGTCGGATTGCCGCCGTGGGATCTGGAGGTCAAAGTCCTCGCCCACATGTGGGAGTGGTGAGAGAAGGCAAAACGCCTGGGCATAACTCCGCTGCCGCGAGAAATCGCGGTACGGTGGACAGAGCTCCGGCGGGATCTCATGGCGACATGGAGAGTGCGATTGTCGCAACCCAGTGTTGGGCACGCCATAATAGCGGCGGTAAGTCCCCTCTTTGAGGAGTGACTAGAGAGCCGCCACGGTGCCCTCACCTTTCGCTTGACGCAGGTCCTCAACGGACACGGCTGTTTCAGGAGGTTCCTGTTCCATATAAGGCAGAAGGAAACGCCAGGGTGTCACCACTGTGTGGATTACCCTGAGGACAAGGTGGAGCATACGATGGAGGTCTGCACCGACATGGCCTCGTGGCGGCGATCGGCGGCGAGGGAGCAAGAATCCCAGCGCCCCTCACGCCTCTAGACGCCGCAGGAGACGCCCTGGTCGGGAGACAACATCAAACTCCCGGCCACCGTAGGCGCGGGCCTGCGGGCGGAGAGCAGTGGGCAGCTCGGCGCCCGGTAAGGACCAGGCCCGAGTCGACGGCGCGTTGTGTTTCAGAGAGAGGTCAGCAGTGTTGCAATAAATGATGGTAAAGCATCATCATCCGTGGAGTAGTTTCTTTGTCTCTAGTTAAATACTTATCTCTTTTTAGCCTGTATTTAACTGATGTTAAAACACCTCTGCCGAACCTCAAAATCACCTGCGTGTCAATAGTTTATTTTAATATAAATGGGATCGAAGCATGGATATTCTATTGTATTGTATTTTTATGTATCTATTTTTCTATTATACCCATTTAGTTCAATGTAATAATAGCGATGATCATTGAAAACTCAGTCACCAGGATGACGCGTCACTTGAATCGATTAGTCGAATCGATTTCAACAATCGATTCGGTCTCGCACCACTGAATCAAGTTACAATGATCGATTGGTATGCAAAAGACCATTTAGTGGCCATTGGAATTATGGATTTTTTATAGTATATTTTAATGTCTGTAATCATTATCTGTGGTTATCCTATGAGTCCGGTTATGGCTGACTAACTGCCGTCACAATGACATTAAAAAGTAATAAAAACTTAGCCATGTTTCTTTTTACTTCTTTTTCCCAGCGGAAGAACTTCACACTTCCACTAGGAGGTAACGAAGGGCGCCCGTTTTGGAGGACTGTCTTATGTAATATTGACGTTGAAAAAGTGCTGATTCTCAGCCTAATTTGAAGAAATGACTTTTGATTTTGATTCTGTCAACAAGCTTGTGTGTTTAGTTGACGCAAGTGTTGTTAATGAGTATGATATCACGAATTCGATTCTCTGATCGCGCATAATGTTATTCGGTATTACATATTTTCATGAGAAAATTTTCAGTATCCATTGGAAGAGTCAGGATTTCTGAAGGCTTTATGGCGGCACACTTTCCTGCTAGTTTTGTACATTGGTTTTTTCACATGTTATTTCATACTTATTTTTTGTCCTTATTTGATGTATGTATATGTATGTCTCTTAATATGTGCTAAATAAATATTTTTTCTTTATTTCTTTATTTTATATGAGATTTCATTATCGTCATCTACAATCCGATCTTACTCACGGCTGGGCGACCTAGTCCTTTTCTTTTGGCAATCCCTACACTCCTCTGTCAGGTTCTACAAAGTTTCTTTCCTTGATAATAACATTATCGTTCCACCATCTCACTGCTGGATGACCAACATTCCGTCATTTGTCAGTTTTAGCAGCGAAATTTATATGGACAATATGAGGAGTGCCCACCCTTATGTTGTTGATACCGCTCCGATCAGAACGAAGCATTTCGCCACGTCTTTTTAACTGAGTACTTAAATCTAGTGAACAATTTGCCTGCAGCGGTCTTCTCGTTCAATTATAATTTAAGTGTCTTCTAGGCTAGAGAGGATCTTAATAAACTAGTGTGCCTTACCATCAAGATTGCATCACTGCTTACCATAAGGCAAGATTGCAGTTAAGATTAACTAGATTATAATACAAAAAAAAACTATCTACCTACATTTTTGCCTATTCCTGAAGGAAATACCGTGGTGACGTTATGTCAGCAAAGTTTATAATTATGCAAATGAAAACAACGGCTAACAGTCCATGTTGTATTTGTCAAAAACAGCGGAAAATATGTAAGGAATGAATGTAAACGATGTTTGTCTGTTTGTCATGATAATTTGTTAGTATAATGGGCGCGGCTTCTGATGTAATATTGTTTGTTATGTCAATAATTAACTGAGTTTGCATTAGTACTAGAAAAATACTACCATTGTTATGCATAATTTATTATAATGTGTGATTTTTAAGAGTAATTCCCCGTTGTGGTGGCTAAAACACCAGCCTCTCAAGTATTCTAACTGTAACTATTCTAAGTTATATGTACTTTCTAAGTATATCTTGGACACCAATGACTGATTACAAGGTAAAGGAAACATCTTGAGGAAACCCAGACTTTAAGTCTGAAATCGCCAACCCGCGTAGAGCAAGTCTGGTGATTACGCTCAATCGTTCTCTGTATGAGCAGAGATCTGAGCCCAGCAGTGGGGCGATAAATACGTTGATGATGACGAATCAAAAATCGTCAAATATATCCAAATTCCCTCCAATTTCTATTCACTCAACGATCATACAATAGATAGAAAACATTACCGACCAATAAAACATGTTTATCTATTACCCATTCATCACACGATACCAATAACGTTATCTGGTCTCAAAATAACTGAATAAGTAACTCATGTCACGCCAATTTTAACTAAATGCGAGGTACTGAGAATTTTTGAGAACTTTTAACTATGTATGTGGTAGAAGTATGTTGTATACTGTGGTAACAGAGCTATGCTGTAGCTAAATAATATTTATTGCTACGTTTCGTAGCAATAAATATTACAATATTTGTAGCCATGGCCTAGTATAGTCGTGGTGGCCTAGTGGTTAAAACACCAGCCTCTCAAGTATGAGTGCGCGGGTTCGATTCCAGGTCAGGCAAGTACCAATGTAACTTTTATAAAGTTATATGTACTTTCTAAGCATATCTTGGACACCAGTGACTGAAGGTGAAGGAAAACATCTTGAGGAAACCCTGGACTTTATAAGTCTGAAATCGCCAACCCGCATTGAGCAAGCGTGGTTATTACGCTCAATCCTTCTCTGTATGAGAGGAGACCTGTGCCCAGCAGTGGGACGATGAAAAGGTTGATGATGACGTTTCGTAGTGTTACAATGGGAACTGTAGTGTAGAAGTTTGGTTATGTGCGCGATACCAGACTTCTAGATTGAATGATGGTTTTGGTTTAGGTGATGGTTATGGTTTGGTTTAAATGATACATCTTTAATTTGATTATGGTTTTAAGGTTTAGACAAATAACAATGATTATAAGTTAGAAACCTATGTTTCTTGAACGGTTTAACCTAAAAGATGGTTTGAATGGTTTGAGTTACGCGATCGACTGCCGAATACTGACTTTAATAATTAATTGTACTAGTTCAATATTTTTTTTTTTACGCAGGAGATATCCCTATTCTTCCTGTGCTATTTTTATTTTTGGTATTTCAAAAAACCAAATATTTTTTTCCATCTTAAACAAACATTAAAAAAGAAGGACAACAGTTAAGTACAACGCTATGCATCGAACGAAAACGGCACTAAACTTAGAGTCCACGTTGACTAAAGAAAGCCATTTTCTCTCTATAGCATAGCTGGTCACTGCCACAATCTTTATAATCACCATGGTACAACATACTCGTAGATCAAAGCAAGCATGAATCGACAATGTTATGTCTACGTGTAAATATTCCAAACTTGTGACTTATACCACTTCTGTTGACGGCGGTAACAATGGTGCCATTTCGATTTTTATTCTCAGAATTTTTGAATTTTATTCTTATTTTTTTTCGGTTTGTGGTTCTATTTTTCTGACGTTGTTATGTGGTTCGAATTTTAAATGAAGTTATTTGGCAACCTTCCTGTTTCCCTTTTGGTATGATTTGATTTGATGTCTTTTGCATGTGAAAAATGTCTTGTTTATGGATTTTGCCTCCACTTCCAGTAGATTTGAGTGTTATGAATTTATTAGGTCCTTACATATGAAATTGGCGTTTTGTATGGAAGGAATAAAAGTCGTTTATTTTTTTAATATAATATATTTAATTAATCAATGTATGATCCATTGCTATCTATGCACTTCTGCCATCTCATAGGTAGTTTATGTCTTTTCTAAAAAAAAAAAACATAAGGACGGGAATCTATAAAATCTTGTTCTGTAGGTTGAAATTTCCAAAACGAAAACGTTGGAACCAAAAACGCACTGTGCTTTCTCTGGCGACACCACTGTCATACACGTCATTAATTCTTCGAGTCGTTCTGCAGCACTGGTGCTACGACGGAACTCATATTCGTAAATAACGCGAAATTTTAAATTTTCCATTTTGTAAACTCAATGACGCAGAGAAAACACCAAAATAAAAAAAATAAAAACAAAAGAAATACGGTTTTCGAGACACAAATCGATGAGTAAATTGCTGTATAAATTTGAATTTGGAATTCTAAGTCAAAGAGGAGATATTTGAGATCAAAGTGGTCAGTACGACAAAACGCCAAATTCATAACTAAGGACCTAATATTCATACAAAATTCATTATTTCAGCAAATCACTTCAGTTACAGTACTTACAGTTTTAAAAGCTTTCGAAGTAATTCGTCTGTTTCAAAGAAGTATTTATAACTACATGTCATTTTATATTACCCACTTCTTTCAGTATTTCTCCGAAGGCCAGTAAATGCTCACCCGAAACGTGCAAATCGTACTATTAATAACGAAGCATATTTCGAAGCCCTTTTAAAATGTCTTATGCATGCAACTCGTGTAGCATCGATTTTTACATACACTCTCCCTCGACATACTTAGCTTATAATTATGCTTTAAAACCTTTCCTTCGACTTTCCATGGGTGAGGACTAAATTATTGATACGATATACCGCAGGGTAATAGGGTAATTGACTAAAAAAAACTAATTAATCCGTCTGTCAGATTTCCAAAAAAACTAGACACATATTTTTTCTTTTTTCATATAAACAAGAAATGAACACAATACAGTGAGTTGAAAACTCGTGTGACGTCACTACTTGCTAGACTTTTTAGCAACGAGTGACGTCACCAGCCTCCACTCCTGATTTTTGATGCCTTTTGTATTTGTCAATTTTTATTGATTTGATAAAACAAAATATACGTATCCAATATTTTTCTATAATCTGAATGACGGACTAAATAGAATCATTTTTGTTTTCACCCAGGAAACATTCCTATTGTGTAACACATTATCAGTAGCAATGGGTTTCATTTGACAGCTAAGCTACTTTTTCCCAGTTTTTGGTACAAAAGTCGTAAAGTCGTCATTTTTATATTTTTTTCCAAAGTTATTGTTTTATTTACACAATAATACATTATTGTACAATAATCAAGTAAAATAACAGATATTTCCATACATATTTTGCATTTGCAAGCTGAACAAAAATACGGCTCAGGTAGTCAACCCGTATAGACCGCATTTATACTTCATCGGTGTTGATAGTTAACAAAAGGTATATAAAAAAAAAACACGTGACGTAATTAACCGACTGAACCAGTTAGGATTCTAGACAGATTCTATTTTCAAACTCGATCGTATAAACACAATTTAGCGCAAACACAAACCACGCACAGGGTGATGTAAAACAGTGCAAAAGAAAGTAATCAATATTAGCACCACACTAACAGACACATCCTGTAGCAGTGAACAAACACGACCGGCACACTTTCTCTGGACACCCGAAATATGAGCGCAAATGTAGGGTGACCATCGTTTGTGGTGAGAACTACACTATCTACTATTAATGCTACTGAGAAGTTTCTAATAATTGACCTTTCCCGCTCTGGGTCGAGCAGAAAGGCGTGTCAGACTTTTACTGACTAAAACCCGCCTGTATTTCTTCACTTGCCTGTGTGCCAAAGCCGCGGTTTTTTTTTATAACCAACCTGCAACTCTGACCCAGGAGGCATTGGTCTTCGTGGACCCCGTCACGATGTGCTGACATCTCTTTGAAGCGCGCGTGAAACACAACGCGCTGTCGACTCGGGCCTGTTCCTTACTGGGCGGCGAGCTGCCCACTGCTCACCACCCACAGGCCCGCGCCTACGGTGGCCGGGAGTTCGATGTTGTCTCCCGACCAGGCCGTCTCCTACGGCGGCTAGTGGCGAGGGGGCGGTGAGATTCCTGGTCCTTCAGACAGAGCCCTCAACGTTAATGCTAAGTTTCGGTGACTTAGTGACATCTCAGCGTTGGGAACTGTACCTACCCATGCTGGATGGTAATACTTTTCATTCTAAACACAACACTTTTTAATAAAATATATATGTACAGTTACTTTTTTATTACTTTTATCTGTGTTAAAAGAAAACAAAAGACCAATGAATTTCCTCTTTTATACAACAGAAACACAAATTCCTGTTAATTCAATATGGATGATAATTAAAACAAAAAATCTTATCACATTAATCAAAATGATGGATGTGTCCCAAAAATTAGTTCATATTACACGCTGGTAACCCAAACAAGGCCAGTTGCCATAGCAACGCGGCGCGTCATGGCGGCGCCCTCAAAACGCAGGGGTTTAGGAAATCACCCCTGAAATCTAAAAGGAAATAGGGAAGTGGCATGAGCTTGTGAAAGAATTTTGCTGAGCTGTGTAGTCAAGTAATCTTTGAGAAATAGGTAGTAGCTTTCCGCCCGCGGCTTCGCCCGCGTGGAAAATTGTTATATCGCGCTTTTTAGATTCTTAATTTTTGGGGATTAATTATCGTATCATTTAGCTTCTAAGTTCAAATGTGCATATTCGTTTGCAATAAATTATCTTGTTTTAAACGACACCACCACCAGACAAAGTCTTGCCGCCAAGCGATTTGTCGTGTTCCGGCATGATGTCTGGTGAAGCCGTGCGGAGGACGGGTCTGAGTAGTTACACTGCGATGTGTGCCGGGTACGATGCGCCAAATGTTGTTGTGTTGGGAATTTGGTCGTGGAGGGTCTTTAGATCAATCTCTCTTTGGCGCAGCATCGTTGGTCGTGTTGTTGGGTTTAACATTGCATCACCTCGCTCAACTGCCGTCTTCCTTCCTATTCGCTCAGTCTTTCTGAGTGAATAGGCTCTTAATAAACTAGCGCGCTTTAACGTCAACGATCGCATCACTGCTTACCATCAGGCAGGATTGCGGTCAAGCGCTAGCTTATAATTATTAAAAAAAAAAAACACTGGGTAATTGTTAACGTTGTTGAGCAGACATGTTTTCAAATATATGGAGCAAAGCACTAGCAATATGCTTCAAAATGATTCTAATTGATAGTGAAACGGTATTTGAAAAAAAAAAACTAATAAGTCCGTCAGTCAGATTTCATTTCCAAAAAATACTAGACACGTATTTTTTCTTTTTTCAAATAAACAAAAAATGAAGACGACTTAGTGCGTTGAAAACTCGTGTGACGTCACTGCAAGCTACACTTTTTAGCGCCCAGTGACGTCACCAGCCACCACTCCTGATCTTTGATGCCTTTTATATTTGTCAAGTTTTATTGTTTTGATAATACGTGTCTAGTATTTTTTGGAAATTTGACTGACGGACTAATTAGTTTTTTTTAGTCAAATACCCTATTAGGATGCAGAGTATAAACCGTTTCTGTGACAATTCGTTTCGTGGTAACAAAAATGTCCCATATTAGCGCCGATTCTCTTAGAAAGACACATACACAAACTAATTTTAAGTTAAGTACATCTTTTTCTTTCCATTTCATTAAGAAAAGCATAGAAGATAACATTTTAGTTTAATCCTGTCAAATTAAGGTACTTCATAGACAGTTTAGACGCCATTATAAATATGGCGGCAAAAAATACATCAATTTATGTCAGGAGCGGATTAATTTGACAGGTCTTAACAAACTTTTTTATCGTCTTTCCTTTTCTTAATGAAATAGAAAGAAAATTCAATACCCGAGAGGCAGTAAAAAGTGCCTTTGAAGAATTTGTTGCCTCCCGTCCAACTGATTTCTTAAAGAAGCGCATGACTAAACAGCCACCGGGTTGGCAAAGATGCATGATAGATAAAAAAATACAAGAACAAAAGTAGTTTAAATTTTTTCATACATAATGGCAATTTCATAGATAAAGATCTAATATTACAGCAAGAAATTCTACTGAAATAGGACCATGATGGCTCATTGTATAAACACCAAAAACAAATTTACATGAAGCCTTTCATATTGATTATGAAAGAGGGGTAGAAATGAAATTTTACGTCCACCGGAGGTTTTTACTACCGATAATGTATGTCAGGGGTTGTAACAGCAGTCGGTACTGGTCACCCCATTTTAGAGGGGTTATTTGCTTATGTAAGTTTTGGGTGCGACAAATACATAGCTAGTATGAGAGCACAGTAGCACCATAATTGCTTAACAAAGTTTTTTTTTTTAATAATTATAAACTAGTGCTTGACTGCAGTCCCGCCTGATGGTGGGCAGTGATGCAATCGTTGATGGTAAAGCGCGCAAGTTTATTAAGCCTATTCACTTAAAAATCTTAGTGAGTAGGAAGGAAGACAGCAGTTGAGCGAGGTGATGTAATGTTAAACCCAACAACACGACCAACGATGCTGCGCCAGAGGGAGATTATTCTGGAGACCCTCCACGATCAAACTCCCGACACAATAACATTTGGCGCATCGCACTCGATTCACATCGCAATACAACTGCTCAGACCCGTCCCCCGTACGGCTTCACCAGCCATCATGCCGGAACACGACGAATCGCTTGGCGGCAAGACTTTGTCTGGTGGGTGGTAACTTCTGCCGGCGGCCGACATTATGGCCTATCACCAAGTTTTAAAAAAATTAGTCTAACTGTAATGCTTCGATATCGCCTTCAAGTTACGGAGGTCAGACGGCAGTCGCTTCACGGAAAATATCGAAGTTTAGCCAAATCGGCAGTTAGACTGGTAAAGCGGACCCCAGACTCCAAAGCTGAAAATTTATATGTACTTTCTAAGTATATCTTGGACACCAATGACTGATTACAAGGTGAAGGAAAACGTCTTGAGGAAACCTGGACTTTAAATCTGAAATCGCCAATCCGCATTGAGCAAGCGTGGTGATTACGCTGAATCCTTCTCTGTATGAAAAGAGACCTGTGCCCAGCAGTGGGACGATAATAAGGTTGATGATGACCACATGTGTACCTCGTTTGTCTTTTTTTTATCATTTCTATCAATCAATAAACTGAGTTTCGTAGTCAACTGCTGGTCTTAGGAATCCTTTGCATGTGTGTTAGTAGACCATTCATTAATATCACTGGTGAGTGAGAATTAAGTGGCAGTGGGCGGGGCACATTGCTCGTAGAACCGATGGCCGATGGAGCCGTGAGGTTCTGGAGTGGCGGCCACGTACCGGAAGACGCAGTGTAGGGAGGCCAAGGCCCCCACAAGGTGGTCCGATGACATAGTGAATGTTGCAGGATGCTGATGCGGGTAGCACAAGACTGGTCATCGTGAAAAGCCTTGGGAGAGAGAGGCCTTTATCCATCAGTGGACGTGGACCTGTATAGGCTAAACAAGAAGAAGATTTGCTCAGGTGTTCAGATTGCATTAATTACTTATCGTTTGACGGTTTGATAACGATGGTGGAATCCTACAATTATTCTAGTAAGCGGGTTCTATCCCCGTGTGATTATTTGTTAAGGTAATTAGATTGCAATGTGATATAACTGTGCTAAATTCCTTTATAACAGTCCATTTTATTACTGTCAAGCACCCATTAAAGGTTAAAACTCCTACGGTTAAATAACATTTTATCCAAAATGACAATCTCCTATCAATCTTAGACAACAATAGGCTCAGCGGAGCCTCTATGGACTTTATGACGTCATAAACCATAGCCACAATGGTTCCCATGAGTCATCTACCCACGTTATGTACATGTATGGGAAATTTTACTTTAGGATTATGGCAAGACCTTGTACTTGGGTTTGAAATACGCGTCTGTCTATTATCTTAGATGATGTAAGATGGTCAGTGACAAAGAGTTTTGAAAATGGACGATACGTCTGTTTTTTTGAGTGGTAAATATAGATTTTGAAGACTGATCTCACCCAGTTCAGTAATGGCTCTGTGGTGACGTGGTATAGATATAGTTCCCACTGTTGGACACAGGCCTCTTGGCACATGTCAGATGTCTAGTTTTAGGACTGGCCGGTTTCCTTAAGCGTTTTGAGAGCACCTGTGGTAAACAAAGAATTTATATCTTTGTTACCATTGGGTTACACTATTCTTTCCACAGGGCTTTCACTATCTGTCAATTTTACATGAACTTGTATAAATGCATTCTCCTGTAGAATATCAGAAACAGAAAAAGAGTTCTTAAACAAACTAATAAGCTCTGTTCAGCACAAATCCAAGACTCCAAACACCGACCACATTCAGACACAATCACCCTTTGAATGAAATGACCGACATCTCTAATGCTTTAATACAAATCCTTATACGGAATGAAAGGATACGTTTCAACTCTCTTACTTACAATTTAATATCTGTGGTCCTCGCCAAATGTTATTTGGAAATGTTATCTTCTATCAAACACAAAATAACGTAGTTTTGTACAGGTACGGACTACAGCAGGTGAAACTACCCGAAACTGTTAAAAATTCCCAATCAACCATATTTTTTTTGTTCCGGGGTGGAAAGTCCTCATGAATGTCCACCGCCCTGGGGTGAGCGACAGGGTCTGTCAGACTCCTACTGACTAAAAACCACCCCGGTATCTCTCCTCTCACGTCCGCGTGGGGCCACGGGAATCCAGATTCTTCCGCGGGCCCACACTCTCGTGCCAGCCCGGTCTGTCCGGGCCTAGTCTCCTGCACAGGGTAGTGAGGTGTTTAACTACTCCGTGCATCACGCGAGTGACGGCGCGCGCTTCCGCCTCGGATCCATATAAGGGCGGAGACTCGTCAAGTTCCTCGCCCTTGGACCCTAGACCGCGGACTGTAAAAACGGCCCGCGGTCTACCCCATCTCGCTCCCTATTCATGCACTCTGCAGCTGCAGAGCAGAAACTCGCCGCGGACAACAATCCCCTCTTGCTGGATTGTTGCCCGCGCCCAGGGTGCACCGGCCCAGCGTCTGCTCGTCCTCAAATAAGCAAGAGGAATTCCCAATCAACCTAGCCGTACCTAATGCTGAAGTGATAAAGTTGAAAGTCAAATAAAGAAATCTGACAGATTGCAATAGCTGGATGTACTGAAGTCTGTACATGGTGATTACTAAGAAACACTTTTAGTATAATGTATTGACGATATGTTTCCGTGTCTTTTGACGACGAGTTATGAATGGCAATCGATAAAACAATGTGTCGTAAAAAAAGTGGGACGCCATTCAGCAGGAAAGTTTGTATGCAAAACTAAAGGAAGATATGCAAATTAGTTCCTTTTAATTTTAATTATTGTGGTTTGAATTGTGGGTCAGATTAAGGATTTGTGTCATGAATATTGAAGTTTTTACTCGGCTGCCGGAGAAGTGAGGGTAATGTTTTTCGAGCATGTGTATGTTTTTATAATTATAAACTAGTGCTTAACCGCAATCTCGCCTGATGGTAAGAAGTGATGCAATCGTTGATGGTAAAGCGCGCTAGTTTATTAAGAGCCTATTCATTCTAGCCTTACAGCCTGAACTGCTAGATTATGATGATGTAGAATCTACATGTACATCTACGTGTAAACATCTACATTGTAGATGTTTACACGCATGCTTCAAAATACGATATTTGAAATTGTAGAATTTTGTGTTGTGATGCCTCAGTAGGTACAACCTCTTTCCAATCTAAGTCATCCTAACTATTCACTAATAGACTTGGAAACAAGAAGGTGATAAATTAAAAAAAGGGGAGATAAATATTAACCCCCTTGTTCATAAACTTTGCTTAAGTTAACTAGTGATTAGGGATTGTTTAAGCATACATTTTAGACGTCTGCACGTCACTTAAGTTCTTGAACATCATTTATGAATAAACACCATAGTGTTTAAGGCGTTTATTAATAAACGATGATTAAAGTTAAGTGACGTTAAAAGATCAAAAATGTATGCTTAAAAATCGCTAATCACTAGTTAACTTAAAGCAGCGATTACGAATAAGGGGGTTAAAATAAGGAAGAGAAAGAAAGTATATGATTTTGTTTTAGTTTTTCATAAATATTTAACTCTGTTTTATCAATAATTTCGGGACCGTTTGTGACACTTCTGCAAAAACACGTCATGGTCGTGACCAACGCTTCCGTCCCGTTGTACTCAAGAACCATTTAAAAAATAATTTTCAGCCTCCACACAAGGCATTCCTTTGCACAAACATATGTAACTAAAAAAAAAAAAAACATAACATGCGACGTCAAAAACAATATGGCGTCGACATCTGCCGCATTTTGATTACAATCGTCATTACGAGTTATGTCTTCATTAAGTGCTGTGGGGAGCTCATTTTTGGCCCTCGAATGGGAAAGAATACAGATTATTATTAATATTTCATGTGTTTATGGACATTTTGGTATGCAAGTGACAAATACGGCATCATTGGCCTTGGGAAATAACCAAATGACCTCTCCGGCTCCAGGCGGAGTGGAAGGGCGTGTCGGACTTTTACTGACTAAAACCCACCCGTATTATTTAATTTGCCTGTGCGCCAGGGGCCACGGTATCTCTTACAACAACCCATGGGGGCGTTGTTGACCTAGCAACTATACTTTGCCCACTAAGTTAATCGTTTTTGACAATTGTCTTAGTCTATCTTTTTTTTTGGGATGGTAAATCATCAAACTCTCTCGCTCTGGGCGAAGCGGAAGGGCGTGTCAGACTTTCACTGACTAAAATCCACTCGTATTTCTTTACTTGCCTGTGCGCCAATTCCATGGTTTCTTTTTTAAACAACCCGCAAACCTGATTCAGGAGGCATCGGTCTTCGTGGACCCCGTCATGATGTGCTGACGTCTCTTTGAGGCGCGCGTGAAACATGATGCGCCGTTGACTCGGGCCTGGTCCTAGCTGGTACCCGGCGGCGAGCTGCACACTGCTCACTGCCGTCTTAGTCTTTCTCCTTTAAATTCTTGATTTATTGCTGGCAAACGTAGGTACTAGCTCCTTACATACATTCCAATACAGTGTAGCAACCAGTGTATATTGTGTGTTGCTACTATGACTATTCGTATAAGTCGTGGTGGCCCAGTGGTTAAAACACTAGCCTCTCAAGTATGAGTGCGCGGGTTCGATTCCAGGTCAGGCAAGTACCAATGTAACTTTTCTAAAGTTATATGTACTTTCTACGTATATCTTGAACACAAATGACTGAAGGTGAAGGGAAACATCTTGAGGAAACCTGGACTTTAAGTCTGAAATCGCCAACACGCATTGAGCAAACGTGGTGATTACGCTCAATCCTTCTCTGTATGAGAGGAGACCTGTGCCCAGCAGTGGGACGATAAAAGGGTTGATAATGATACTATGACTATTACCATCAAACTTTTCTTCGTCAGCCCATAGAGCTCCACTGCTGGACTAAGGCCTCAAACAAGTTGGGGGGTTATTGGCATAATCTCCACGCTTGGCAGTCGGGTCGCAGTAATTTGTTATTCTATAGGAGAAGCGCTGTTGCCTTCTTCCCTGGTGAGAGTTCCTATAGTGGCCTCTTACGACACCCACGGGAGACTATTCTAAGCCCGGTATCAATATCAATAAACCACTAGTTTGATCTGTCAAAAAATGGTTTAGACAATGGGCAGAGTATAGTGATCGCAAGCGAGGGCAATGGGAATTTTCCATTTGAAATGGTTCAGGGCAGCTCGAAGTCTCGACTTGGGCCCAGGTTTTGGCAAAAAGCTCTCCATTACATGGGAATTGAAATTAAATATGAGTGTACCAGAGATACACCTCTGTATAACTCTTTGGTTACGTTATTATTAATAGTTGATACGTTTTTGGATATTTTGACATTTTGATGTCCAACCTACATTGTATGATTGAGTGGGTAGGCTGAATGGATGTATCTTTACATGACATGGTTTTAGTACACAAAGACGAAATTGCTTCTTTTGTAATCGAAGTCATAATGTGTCAATATCTTATAGTTTGTTCATTGTATGTTAGTTATTTCAGAACAGTAAATCTTATGTATATTATGACATAAAACTGTGTGTTTTTTTATAAATAAATGTATTTTTTTCTTTCTTTCTGTGTTAAAGGATATAACTATGATAATACTAAATTAAAGTAAAACTTTACATTAAATTTTAGCTAAAAATATTTTTACTAACCCTTTAAAAATTCGATATATTCTTCTCCAAAATAATTTCAGCTTTAAATCTTTCTTTCTTTTTTGATGGGAAATCTTTTAAATGAATTCTCCGCTCTGGGTGTAGCGGAAGGGAGTGGCAGATATTTACTTAAAAATCTGAAAATGAAATCTTCTGGTTTTTTCATTCCATAGGAGACCTGTGCCCAGTAGTGGGACGATAAAAAGGTTGATATTGATGATGATGATGATGATGATGATTCTTTTTTTTTGATATTACTACTTTTGTCGATTATTGTCGAATTATTGAAAGGACAGGTAATCTGCCGGGTCAGGTAGTCTTTTAATAAAATTAATAAAGTCAATGGCGCCAATTTTGTTGTTCACGAACTAAACTAATTTTAAGTTATGTGCGTCTTTTTCTTTCCATTTAGTTGAGAAAAGGACAGAAGATAAAATGTCAGTTTAGACCTGTCAAATTAGTGCACTCCTGACGTAAACTGGCGTATTTTTAGTCGCCATGTTTATAATCTTTTTATTTTTTTAATAATTATAAACTAGCACTTGACCGCATTCCCGCCTGATGGTAAGCAGTGATGCGATCGTTGATGGTAAAGCGCGCTAGTTTATTAAGAGCCTATTCATTCAGAAAAACTGAGCGAATAGGAAGGAAGACGGCAGTTGAGCGAGGTGATGCAATGTTAAACCCAACAACACGACCAACGATGCTGCGCCAAAGGGGGATTGATCTGAAGACCCTCCACGACCAAGCTCCCAACACAACAACATTAGGCGCATCGTACCCGGCACACATCGCAACACAACTGCTCAAACCCGTCCTCCGAACGGCTTCACCAGACATCATGCCGGAACACGATATGATGTCTGGTGAAGCTGTTCGGAGGCTAATCGCGTCTAAACTGTTTATGGAGTATCTTAATTTGACAGGATTAAATGAAAATCTTATCTTTTATCTTTTTCTTAACGAAATGGATAGAAAAAGATGCGCATAACTTAAAATTTGTTTAGTTTGTGAACAACAGAATCGGCGCCAATATCTGTCATCTTAAATATTATGTCGAACAATAATGACGTCATAACAAAACCAGTATTATCGCGAATTTCCCGACCATGCTCGGTAACGGTCGCATACCGTTAGGTAGGGCAGCTGTTCGAATATCGAACAGACATCGGCCAATATTGTGTTACCAGCCTGTATTGTTGGCGCCATCCGATAAAGTCATAGACCATAGAGATTGGCTTTGATTTGTATAAAAACTCCTTTTGTGTGCGGAGTTAGTAATTTATTTATAATAGATGTAAAATGAATTAGGTAGCTTTGACGGGTATCGTGTAACATGAAGCTTGGAAATGTAGGTACCTACATATTGATAATTCACGTAGGAACATAATTTGTTTAAAAGTAATAAATACGTAATTATAAACCCGTGTTTGACCGCAATCCCCCCTGATGGTAAGCAGAGATACAATCGTTGATGGTAAAGCGCGCTAGTTTATAAAGCCTATTTACTCAAAAAAGCTGAGTAAATAGGAAGGAATACTGCAGTTGAGCGAGGTGATGCAATGTTAAACCCAACGACGCTGCGCCAGAGGGAGATTAATCTGATCTAATCTTGGAGATCCTCCACGACCAAACTCCCGACACAACAACATTTGGCGCATCGTACCCGGCACACATCGCAACATAACTGCTCAAACCCGTCTCCCGTACGGCTTCACCAGACATTATGCTGGAACACGACGAATCGCTTGGCGGCAAGACTTTGTCTGGTGGGTGGTAACTTCTGCCGGCAGCCAATGTTATGGCAAACGAGCCTTTAGCAGGATTAGACTAATATTTCATGTTCTGTTCTTTTCTTAAAGATACCCACATAAAGATGCAGTGTATTAAATTTAGTTTCGTTTATGAACAAGGAAATTATACCAACTTAAAGTATGAAGTTTATGTTAGAGAAAGGTCTCCATAGATCTCTCAAACTGTTTTCTGAACGGAAACAATAACCATTTAAATAAACATGATTGTTGAAACGTCAAAATCAATACCTTCATCACTTTGATGGGCGCCTAATTAAAAGCCTCTAGCCCCAAGGGACGCCATGACAGGCAATGAAAGGGCAACTTACAATGTATCCCACATGTCATTACTGACCTAATTTAGGCCTGTATTTGATTAACATAATTAACTATCTATTGTAGGTTTTTTAAAAGGTGATGAGTACTTTTTTTTTTATTAATTTTAAACTAACGCTTGACCGCAATCCCGCCTGATGGTAAGCATTGTCGTTGATGGTAAAGCGCACTAGTTTATTAAGAGCCTATTCACTCTAGCCTTGAAGACACTCAAATTGTAGTCCGACGGTAACACCGCCGCTGGCAAATTGTTCCAGTCCCTCGATGTACGAGGTATAAAGGAGGAGGCGAAACGCTTCGTCCGGGTCGTAGTGGTGTTAACAACCTAAGGGTGGAAACTCGCCGTACGACGGGTCGTCCGATGGTGGAACGGAGATGGGGAATTAAATCATGCAATTCCCTCGCACACTCACCAAAATGCATCCTATAGAACTCCGAAAGGCTGGCTTCTCTACGCTTGTGCTGCAGGCTTTGGAGACTGTTTTGAGTTAAATCTGGGTCGTCAATCAGCCTTTTCGCACGCCTCTCTTCTGAATCTAAAGTAGCCAGGTGACATTTTGCAGCTCCAGCCCAAATGTGGCTGCAGTAGTCCACACACGAACCTACCTGTACTTTATAAAACATTAGAAGCTGCCTTGGTGTGAATTACGCTCAATATTTATTTTATCGTACTCATAAGTTTAAAGCTTTTATGAGTGACATGGCACGGCAGTTTGCGTTTTCAATAATCACACCAGCAGGGTAATTGTGTAAACTTAACATTTTCAGTAGCATTGAGCATAATTTTGACAGTTCAACAACATACTCGTACCTTGCGTTTTTAATGTTGTTGAACAGGCATATTTTTCGAACCTATAGTGCAATGAATTAGTAACACGCTTCAAATAGAGTACGTAATAGTTTGTTACGAAATAATGTGATTAAGGAACTTCTTTAATCAAAACCGAAAACTGTAGTAAAAACCTTAAACGGCCGAGATATAAGTAAATATTTACATAGTTCATATAAAATAAAACTTAGGTTGTTTTATCCGAAAATAGTTATCTATCATGCTCCCTGCGGTGATCGAATTAGGTAATATCATAAAACGTCCACTTTTTTGTTGTGTTGAATATCCGAAAATCTTTTGTTACCTACCTCCTATCTCTATGTAAGTTATTGTAATCGTGTCAACCCCTTGTCTTTTATGATTAAGTACTTGTTTTTTTACACTTTTTTTTACAAAAATATTTGGGGTCGAAAACAGCATCTTATTGGTAAGATTGTGGTTATAACATTTATTCACTAAAAACTTTGGGACTTAAACCGGCATTTTTTTTTTTGGGAGGATTGTAGTTATAACGTCGTTTTTTTGTAATATGGTCTTTTTCTACCATAATTCTCACTGTAGTGCTAATTTTGAGTACAAGTTTGCTAGAAATTGCTATCGCTCGAGCTTTAAACCTGATTCTAATGGTTTCTGTTATGCACATATGTATTGAAGCTGATTGCTGTTGTAATTACAGTTTTAACGCAGAGGGCTAACAAGCTGATCGAAATTACATACGCATTAATCTCGAGATAAATGTACCTTATCTTGGGATGATTACTGCTTGGATTGACAATAAGTATACGTAAGATGACTCTAAGACATTAACTGTGAAGCAAAAATTATACCAATTAACACTTTAATTTATTGCTTTTTACTTAAAGGTTTGTTCAGTAGTCCAAAGTTAATGGGCCATTAACTAGCCAAAAAAACGAGATCTTTGTCACATCTCTTAGTGTTTTAGAAGTGCAGTAAAAACACAAGAAAGCCATCAAAACTTTAACGGGCATTTAGCAAGAGCAATTCACGGACTTGTTGGCGATAAAAACAAAATACAGTCAAATTTCGTTTTTACTTCAAAAAGAGAACAAATAATGTACTTAATTGCTTTCGGTAGTGGGTTCAAAATCGAACGTTTCGTATAGTTTTGTCAAGTCCAATTCGTATTATTTCTTTTTAAAACAGTCGATAAAATCAGTACCAAACATCAAGGTTTGCCCATTTTGTATAATCTTTTAACTTTTCGGGTCACAAAAGAAACCGCGATTTTTTGTTGTTAATTTTTTCTACCACATTCCTGAGACTTGATACCTGATCGGAAGGCAAATAATCAAGGTGTTGCAAACAAAAGAAGATTTTAACACAAAAAGGGTAGAGTTTAGAAATGTCTGATGTTAATAATTGACGGGAACATAGATTTCCCTCCAAAGTCGGTCTGGCGCCATTTTGTTATTTTGTTTTAAAAGGGTTCCTTCGTGTTTGTGATTGTGAATTAGTGGCTTTTTAGGGTATTACAATATTATTATGAGCTCCGACCAGCGATAAAGGGATTTATTGAATGCAGCGATCAATCTGTCTAGTATTTTCCAAACCATGTTCAAATCTGTTTCTAGTCAAACCAGATAGCGCTGGATATAAGTATTTTACAAGGCGCGACGGCTTATATGACCTTCACAATCCAGTGTCTGGATACCGCGGTATCCTGTGTTAGGTTAAGTTAGATTACATTATGACTTATGACAGTTTCTAAAAACGCTGTTGATAATGTCACCAAGAGATTTTTTTATCGGATTTGTCATCCAAATTCATCATCATCTCAACGTTAACCCCAGTCGCATCAAAAGCTTTTTTCAGTTTTGGAGTATGGAGTCCGCATTACCAGCCAAAATTGCCAAAAAAATCAACTCAACAACCTTTTTATCGTCCCACTGTTGGGCACAGGGCTCCTCTCATACAGAGATGGATTGAGCGTAATCCACGCTTGCTCAATGCGGGTTGGCGATTTCAGACTTATAAAGTCCAGGTTTCCTCAAGATGTTTTCCTTCACCTTCAGTCATTGGTGTCCAAGATATACTTAGAAAGAAAAAATAAATAAAGATTATTACGCAAAAGGAGGTAAATTAATACATGTGCGGTAGGCAATACATGCGCGGGTGAAACGGGACAGCTCAAAATAATACCGTGAACAATGGTGTTGTCACTTATTAAAAAATTACCAAATTTTGGGGAACTTGGAATTCATTTGCGGAAAAAAAAAAGATAATTTCAAAATTCATTAGTGTTGTTATGATGATTATGTAAAATTTCATATTTTATTTTGTCATATGTTTACCTAACCTTTACTATTCTTATGGATCGGGCGAGGTTTTCTTTACATATTTTATAATACGCAATCGCGACTCATTAGCCAAAATGTAAACAAATATAAGTTTATGGAAAAATACTTTTAATTCCTTCATAATAAAGTTCAGTTACTTGTAGTTGTAATTTTTAAACATTTTTAAGTATCTATGGATAGCCATTCTAAAATCTAATCTATTACCGTTGACATACAGAGTGTATCTGACATCGTAACGCAAACTTCGCGAGAAGGCTACACCGCATGCCACTAATAAAATTATGATAGTCATTTATATCGTTAATGAGCGGTTACAGAAATAACAGTGTTTAAAAAAATGTGTCGGCTCGGCCTTTGAACGTTGCAAGCGTACCGCCGCGCGTGTTTGTGGGTATGACGTTGACCCCTGATATGAACTCTATTAAATCAGCTGATAGGTTAGTTTTTCGAGTTTTGTTCACATTGCGCTTTTTTGTGTAATTAGCGAATTAATTATTTTTTACTTTAAAATCTTATTGGGTTATAAAAGTATAGCAATTATGAACGGTTGAAAGTGAAAAAAAAAAACTGCTTATTATTTTTTATAAATCAGGAAAAAACCGACGAAAGAAACCTGTGGGGGGTTCAGAATCATGTACTGGATCCATGATACTCGTTTGTGCGTCGATGTCAGATACACCCTTTATAGACAATATTTGTTCAAGTTCAATCAGAAATATTTGTATAACATATACTTTACCATAGATATCTTTTAAGGTAGTTGCTAAAACGATTTTAAAAGGTTAGTAGATTTTGTGGGCGATAGTTAAATAAACTTTGATAAAGTTGTGTTTGTAGAACCACCTTTCAAGTGATCCTTGGAGGTGTAAGCAGAGGCGTAGGTACTCTTTCATGTGTGGTCCTTGGGACTGAGTCACGGTTTGAGTTTACGTAGGTGTTGGAACAAAATTGGTTATTTGAAGTTGTAACAACAAATGCATGATTAGATTCATTAGCCGCTAGATTCTGTAAAATCTAACGCTGAAAAGTAAGGTGAATTAAGCTTGGCTGGGTAGGTCCTTGCAAGGTGGACCGACGACCTGGTGTAGGTCGTGGGAAACCGCTGGGTCCGGGAGGCGCAGGATCGATCGTTGTAGAGCTCCTTGTCGGAAGCCTATGTCTAGTAGTGGACGTCTTTCGGCTGAAATGATGATGATGATGAGCTTGGCTGCGTGTTGTTAGAAAGAGATACAGTGGCACTGGCACACAGGCGGGTGAAGGAACGCGGATGGGTTTTAGTCAGTAAAAGTCTGACACGCCCTTTCGCTTCGCAGAGAGCGGGAGAGGTCGTTTGATGATGTCCCAAAAAAAAGTGAAGTGAAATTAGCTAGTGAGTCTAGCGTTAATTAAAGATCACTTCACCTACGTTTTCACGGTGCTATGGTTACAGATGATCACTGCTGATAAGGCTACAGTTGTCGCTGTAGGTTCGTCGATAGGTAGGTACTTGGTTGATTTGGGAATTGCATGATTTAATTCCCCCATCTCCGTTCCATCATCGGAAGATCCGTCGTGCGGTGACTTTCCACCCTTAGGCATTGTCCTAATTGGCGTAGATCTCCGCCAGTTAGGACAACGCTTTACGTTGTTGACACCACAACGATCCGAACGAAGCGTTTCGCATCGTCTTTTATATCGCGTACGTCGAGGGACTGGAACAATTTGCCAGCGTCGGTGTCTTCACGGCTCGAATGAATAGGCCCTTAATGAACTAGTGCGCTTTACCATCAACGATTGCATCACTGCTTACCATCAGGCGGGATTGCGGTTAAGCACTAGTTTATAATTTATAAAAAAAATCGACTATCGTTCGTGGAACTTTTGACAGTCGTAAAAACACCGTGCTTGCTTTAACAAAACGTCTTTAAACGTGTTACACAACATACTAGAACCTTCTAAAACGTTACTTCCATGAAACATCAAAGAAAGAAAAATAGGAATAATACAAAAGCCTTGGTACCGTAAAGGTAACTTCAATTGGTACTATTCATGTATGTTATAATGACTACGGAAAGGTACCGAGAGTGACCATGCCGGTTGAATTTTGAGAGACATTCCCTGGAAATTATTGTTATTATATGGAGAAAACGTCTTGGGGAAAGTTTTGAGTATGAATGCTGATGGCTATAAAAGTAGGCGAAGACCAAAGAAATGATGAATGTAATCTGTGGAATTATTTATTGTGTAAGACCAAGAACCTAAACAAAATTAAACTCATTAAAACAAAAAAAAACAATATTTCTAGAACATACCAGAATATATGTCTTTCGTGACTTTGCATGCAGACTAATTAAAAAAAACGCATTACCAAAATTAATATTTACACATTACTTAAACGCGTGCAAATACCTTGCAAATTACTTAGGGTGGAGCCAAGAGTCATCGACATTCCATAAAATACTAAACTTCAAACGAAATCAAGCAAATAAATACGTTTGCATGAGAAAGGAGCATTAATAAAAATGACGCCATGACAGCCAAAACCATGCAATGTCATCAGTACGAAGTTTCTAATTAATTTAATTCTCTTGTCTTATTAGTCATTTTATGTGCTAGATTAAAAAAAGACTATATCGGGGAGATTAGATTCACGAAAACATACAATTTTGAAATTACGCTAAGTAGTTTTATTTCTGTTAATAAAGCAAAATAGAGTGGTGATTCTCGTAATTTTGAAAACATGCAACCCTTTATTACAAAACAATGATTTTGTTTAGACCAGATTTAAAACACGTAAATAGTTTTTGAATTATGAACTAATAAAGCCTTGTAGAAATGCAGTTCTATATTTAAAAATGGCAGCTTAGTAAGGTACTAAGTTTTTTGTATTAAGAACTTTGACTTAACCTCAATAAAGTTCGAAATACAAATACTGATGGAGTTTTGACGGAAAAGCTAAGATGACACGCGCCTTCACGCGCATTTTTCATTGGACTTTTAAAATTATTTATAGTGTCGTTTACTAAATAAAAGCGCGTGTTTTATGTAGTAAAAAGTGTATTCAGTAAATAATTCATAAAAAATATTGAAATATCGCAGCATCGTGGCCACAACACGACTCTGCCTCAAATCTCCCTCATACTGTCATTGGCGATATCCGCCATTATTGTGAAATAAAATATTTTCAAAGAATTTCTATAATTTGTTACACGTGTTATTGGCAAAATTGTGGTATCTATTCCACAGAGGCCATTGATCAAGAGCTGAGGTTGAATCTCATCTAGAAAACTAAGAAGAAGAACAAATACTGACTCAAAGGTTAAGTCTGGAACTAAAGTCATATTTATCTGTCAAAAATACCTAATACATAAACACCCTACATTTTCGACAATTGGTCAATATTGATTGTCGTTGAAATGAGACTGCACCTTGGTTACAAGCGTTTTTAAAAACGGATTGACCTTCTGATATTGTATTCTTTCTACTGATAACATTCATGCATATATTACATAACGCATTTTGGTTTTTATTCAACTACAAAAAAGTGAGATTCTCTGCTTTTAATCTGGTAATAAAAGTTTAGTTTGCGGGTAATTGCTTTATACTTCAACAGTAGCGACATTTTAACACTACAAAATTCAATCTCTAAATACTCATTACAAAATTTTCTCCCCGTCTTCAAAAACGCATATTAAAAAACATCGAAGTCTTCCATTCCTCAAAACCATGGCTACACTACACAGCACGTTCCTGCAATAGATTTATGTGCACCTTTATGCCCACACCCGCCGGCGGCAGGTGATGGACGCATGCGCATCTATTGTTTGGGGGGCTCAGAGATGGATGAACAGAAGGACATATGAACGGTGGCTGTGTAAGATGGATCTATGTAGGTTAGATTTTTTTATATAATTATAAACTAGTACTTGATTGCAATCTCGACTGATGGTAAGCAGTGATACAATCGTTGATGGTAAAGCGCGCTAGTTTATTAAGAGTATATTGCGTATAGCGGTGTTTCCGTCTGACTACAATTTAAATGTTTTCTAGGCCAGATGAATAAGGTCTTAATAAACTAGCGCGCTTTACTATTAACGATTGCATCACTGCTTACCATCAAGCGGGATTGCAGTCAAGCACTGACTTGACCGCAATCCCGCCGAGGTAATCCTTTCTAATATAGGCAGTTCTTCTTTTTTTAATTTTCTATCCATGTATAACTGTTGAGTTAACATAACATGTAAACATATGAAAAATTTATGTCGACTTTACAAGTAATTATAAAAAGAAAACATCTCGACTTACGTCGTTTCGATTTACGTTGCGTATTTCGAGATCCTAATATGCCATAAGCACGAGGACTGCCTGTATACCCTATTTCGCTCATTTTACTTTACCTACAAGATGTAACAACAATGGCGATATTCATCTGAATTTTGACCATTTTTTTCCCACTTTCGAGAACATTGTAAAAGTCCTTTTATTTCATTGAAAAAATCTTGTATACAGCTCGTGGTCACGGAGATTGGATCGGTCGTCACGAATTTGTAAATGGCTTAAGGGTTTTCACGATATCTTCTGTAAAGGTAATAATTTTAAATGAAAGGGGGTAATAGTTTATTTGTATCGGGAAGATTCGTGCTGTCGAAATTGAAGATTATCTAAGTCCTAACGAAAAATTAATGTCAAAGTATTAATACAAAGATTTTCTTAAATTATTTTTAAGATCGAAAGATTTAATAAAGAAATTTGTAATTTTTTTTTTATTACATCTTTAACTTTATGGCTTATAATATTAAGACTCAAGGTTGATTGGGGAATATTTGACAGTTTCGGGCATCGATCACTTATACACGAGATACACAGTCTCGAACAAAACTCTTATCGAAAATGGCGACAAGTATTAAGCAGTCTAATTTAAAATCAGCCTTAAGTGCAGTGTTTAAGGTTCTTATCACAAAGCAGTACAAAAAGCCATTATTTTTTATGACCAAGTCTGACATCAAACCAAATTCAACCTTATACGTATGCATTAAAGTCAAAATTATAAAGTAAGTACTAAATGAAAGAAGCACCTAAATGCTGAAGATGAGAAGGATCCCATTCATTCACATTCAGCGCTCACGAATAACTTCACTCACTCTCTCTTCAACAACGTCAAAAAAGTTCACCATGTGCTCTGGCCGGCTTATCATAAAAATTCTATAAATCGATAATTACGCCTTGAAACCACCAACAAAGTGACCAAGTGAACATTTGTGGAGACCTACACTACAACCCGGAGAGTGCAGCGCTGGGAATCCCGTAAGTCCACCCTTGTTTGTGCTTGGGATCTGTGGGGATTCCACCGAGTTTCCCAGAAGACGCGCCTAAGAAACGCAGTCCAGCTATCGAAGAAATATCTGTATACCACCAACAAATACACGCGCACGGTTTCGGGTAACTTAACCTGCTGCTGCGTCCTTGCATAACATGCACGTATAAGTAAGAAATAACGCCTTGAAAACTAGAACCAGACAAATTTCAAACGACAATACTCATGTCAAAATATGCTTTAAGTTACATAAAAATTAAGGCTATGGCTATGGCAAGCGGTCTATTTATTCATTTTTTGTTATAAACAGGTGCTTGACCCTATTTCTGTCTAATATATATTATTAGCATAGTACATATAGGCCTATAGAATAAATATTTTTCTAAAAATAAAAAAAATCATAATAATTTCCTCAAAATATAATTTGAACCATGACCAAGCTCTTTCAACAATTCCCATAATGATACCGCGCTACAAATTACCATAGATTCAAGACCACCATAGAGGTACAGTCGCTCACAAAAATGATTAAACGTCAGGATTATGGTAAGAACTATCTTTTTTCGAGGTCTAAAGGGAGCCGTGTGCAAGAGTCGTGGTAATTACTTTTGTTAAGGAAATGGTGTATTTGAATTTCAATTTGTTAGTATTGTGGGCAGTGGAGATATTAGAATAAGTAGTCAACAGCTTGACTATAGCTTTTGAAGATCTTCTTTATTCCTTTCTATACATAATTATAAATAAAATTAGAATGTCTATTTCTAATATTGTTATATCTGTTTTTTACTACATGCATATATCATTTTTTTCAATTTTTGTCTGACTTTTAAACACGTCATTATATTTTATCTGCTCTTGTATAATGTGTATTAATTAGATGTATATATTTAGTTAAACTAGTATGATACATTTAAGGTACATATTTATTGTATACTCTATGTAAATAGTACACTGTAGACTAGTACACTATTTCTCTCTCCTTCCCCTTAGTATTCCACAGGTTGCCTGTAAAAGATCGCTCTTGGCGATAAGACCGCCCATTGTGTCACCCTTTGTAAAATCTTTATCTACAAGTATATGTTCTGTAATCTACAGTATGTTAAGAAAACCCTGTCCGACCCTTAAGGATAATAAAAGTTAGGTAAACACATGACCAAATATAATATAAAATTTTACGTAATCATCATAGTACCAATACAAATGAATTTTGAAATAATCTTTTTTTCCCGCGAATTAATTCCAATTTCCCCGAAATTTGGTAATTTTTAAAAAGTGACAACACCGGTATTATTATGATCGAATAGCGATGCGATCACGTGCCGCGTGCCCTGCCGCCCGCCGCCCGCGGAAGGGTAGTAACGCACATTTATTAAGTTACCTCTTTTTGCGAAATAATATTTATTTTTTTAGGGGGATTTTTTTTTAAGTTTAGCCCGTATGCATTAGTAGAATCAGTTATCGATACCTAACAACACCTTCACGGGTCGGACAGGGTTTTCTTAACATACTGTATATGGTGTACATAATAAAGAGTATTCTATTCTATTCTATTCTAGTGGTTGACCACAATAGGATATTTGACTAAAAAAACTAAGTATATATAGGTATAGTCCGTCATTCAGATTATATAGAAAAATATTGGATACGTATATTTTGTTGCATCAAATCAATAAAAAATGACAAATATAAAAGTCATCAAAGATCAGGAGTGGTGGCTGGTGACGACACTGCTCGCTAAAAAGTGTAGCGTCCAGTGACGTCACACGAGTTTTCAACGCACTGTGTCGTCTTCATTTTTTGCTTATATGAGAAAAGAAAAAATATGTGTCTAGTATTTTTAGGAAATCTGACTGACGGACTAATTCGTTTTTTTAGTCAAATACCCTATTCCGCCTGATGGTAAGCAGTGATGCAAACGTTGATGGTAAAGCGCGTTAGTTTATTAAGAGCCTGTTCACTCAAAAAAACTGAGTCAATAAGAAGGAAGACGGTATAGTTGAGCGAGGTGATGCAATGTTAAACCCAAGAACACGACCAACGATGCTGCGCCAGAGGTAGATTGATGTGGGGACCCTCCACGACCCAACTCCCGACACAACAACATTTGGTGCATCTAACAAATATCTATACCACCTAAACTCTAACAAATTTCTTCCCGCTATTACCGAAAGTGTGAGAAGTACCTTTAAATATCAACCTTCCACCATTGTCTTTAATATTTTAATGACACGTAACCCATGAGTTATGACACAGAACACCAAAGAACCCTTTATCTATACTTTACGTGCTTTTAAGTTATATTTTTGACTTCTTTATGCCTCCGGGTATGGTCGTGTTAAGTTAAGGATAATTTTATGTCTTATATTGATGTTGTTCAAAATATTTTATGGTTTGTGGGTGGGCGGAAAGGTTATAAGGCTGGGTTTATTATCATCATCAACCTTTTTTGTCGTCCCACTGCTGGGCACAGGTTTTCTCTCATACAGAGAAGGATTGAGCGTAATCACCATGCTTGCTCAATGCTCCTTGTTCCTCAAGATGTTTTCCATCACCTTGTAATCAGTCATTGGTCTCCAAGATATAGTTAGACTGTACATATAACTTAGAAAAATCACATTGGTACTTGCCTCACCTGGATTCGAACCTGCACACTTATACTTGACAGGCTGGTGTTTTAACCACTAGGCCACCATGACTTTTAAGGCGAGTTAGGTTAAGCGACTGGGGCAAAGGGACAGATCGTATAAATACGGCCCCAACTTGCTGGCTTATCACAACGCAAATAAACACCAAAGAAAACAACATTGAATTGGCGTTATTTAACAAATTTTAAATGAATAAGTAGAAATAAAATAAAACTTCCCAATACAAATCATAAAGACGGATTCGCCCGAAAAAAAAACCGTAACACAATTAATGTTAGACGGCAAAAAAACCGCACACGCAGCCTGTCCGTTTACCTGGACATTTCTCGGAAACTGACCGGTGTTATCTGATTGGATGCTTTGTATATTCAAGCTTTTTGGTCAGAAGGTGACAGCAGAATGGATGGGGGCTCTAGAATTTTAACTTATGTAAGGTATTTAGGTGTATGTCCGGTATATTCCAGTTACATACATTTTCAGTCATAGCTGGCCTCGTTTCCGTACTATAAGACATCGTCCTAATAGAACCCAAATGTGTGGTTATCTTCCGAGTAAGCGATGAGAAAATCGCTTGATCGCGCGATGGTGAAAACTGGGTGTCCTATGATCATCATCATCATCATCTCAGTGTTAATCCCAGTGGCATCCGAAGCTTTTTCAGCTTTGGAGTCTGGGGTCCACTTTACCAGTCTAACTGTTGATTTTGGCCTACACAACCCGCAGGCGATATCGAAGCAGTGCAGCTAGACCAATTGTTGAACTTTTTGAGGGCTCCAACAACCCGTAACAACTGCCATTAGATGTTCGTATGGCAACCGGGATCAACGGCTTAGTGTGCTTTCCGAGGAACGACCAGGCCAGTGCAAATATTGATATATTCATGCATTGGTACAAATATTTGCACTGCGCGGGGATCGAACCAGCGCCTTCTTGCGTAGCAGCCGCGTTCGCTACCGCTAAGCCATGGAGGTTGTCAACTGGGTGACCTATGATCATCGCCCGAATGGACGACGCGAGCGAACGGCGGTAGACTGCCGATACAAATATCGCACGAATTTCTATTAGGACATTTATTCGAATTCAATATGATTAATCGCACGTTCGTGCGAATACATTTAAAGAAGGCGAAGAATAGCCAGACTGTCGGTGTTCTATAGGATACCTACATTTTGAAGAATGTGCGAGGGATTTGCATGACTTAATTCCCCCATTTTCGTTCCATCATCGGACGACCCGTCGTACGGCGAGTTTCCACGCTTACGTTGTTGACACCACTACGATGCGGACGAAACGTTTCGCCTCGTCTTTTATACCGCGTACATTGAGGTACTGGAACAATTTGCCAGCGGCGGTGTTTTTGTCTGACTATAATTGAAGTGTCTTCAAGGCTATAGTGAATAGGCTCTTAATAATCTAGCGCGCTTTACCATCATCAGGCGGGATTGCGGGCAAGTACTAGTTAATATGTATAAAACAAACAAATCTTCGTGTCAGTGTTACGTTAAATTCTATACAATAATTTCGTGTTTAAAAGTTGTTTAACCCAAATAATTTCTAATCACTATTTTTCATGGTAGTGAAAGTCTTTGGCTTACCATTAATACAAGGAAAGTCGGCCCAACAACATAGTTAAAAATAAAACAACATCTTTTAACAAGAATTTAGTATAAAATAGATAGGGGCTTCTTTATGAAGTGTGAAACAGACGTTATTAAGCTGATAAACTTAATAAATGACCCTATTTTGTTCCCAATACTGTCATAATGAGGAACCCTCTGTAGTGTAGAACAAAAGCAACAAAACTTTTTTTTTGTTTAATTAAGATTTTGTGTCATAAATCTCGGCCTTTTGGCCTCAGTTTCTTTTTTTTAAAGATGTTGTGGCGTTTGGCGTCTATGGTTTATGAAGTGAAGGAATAATTAATTGTTGGTACGACGGAGTTAATATTGTTGCCATCATTGATGTCATGAAATATATATAAAAATGATGAGGTATTTCTAGAGCATTTGAATACTGATGAGTAGTTTCAAGGTGGTAGGCCATAACACCGGCTGCCGGCAGAAGTTACCACCCACCAGACAAAGTCTTGCGGCCAAGCGATTCGTCGTGTTCCGGCATGATGTCTGGTGAAACCGTACGGAGGACGGGTCTGAGCTGTTGTGTTGCGATATGTGCCGGGTACGATGCGCTAAATGTTCTTGTGTAGAAAGTTTAGTCGTGGAGGGTCTCAGGATCAGTCTCCCTCTGGCGAAGCATTGTTGGTCGTATTGTTGGGTTTAACATTGCATCACCTCGCTCAACTGCCGTCTGCCTTCCTATTCCCTTAGTTTTTTTTTTTTTGAGTGAATACGCTCATAATAAACTAGCGTGCTTTGCCATCAAACGATTGCATGACTGCTCACCATCAACCTGTTTTCAATGTTTCTTTATATATATATGTTAATAATTATAATTTGATAAGATCAGATGGCACAGTGATTGATATTCAGCTGAATCCTGTCAGACTGGAAGCTGACCTCGATATAGTTGGGAAAAGGCTAGGCAGGTGATGATAGTGGTGATTATCAGATTTGACGGTGACTCACACAAAAATCTTAGTATTATTTGTATGGGTCACCATAGAAATTAGGCATTTGCCTACTTGGTCAATATTTAAGACATTTTCAAATATTACCGTTAAATTTTTAATCCTATTAAAATATTTTAAAGGTGAAAGCTTTTATGGATGTATGTTTGTAACTCTTTAACGCAAAACTTACTGAACTGATTTGTATGAATTTTGGCACACATGTGGTTTTATAAGCAGCCCCCTAATCGGCGAACACATTTTTGTCAAATGATTGCGACTAGTTGGGATCAGTTGGGATCGTTTGGACCGCCCATTGGTCCGTAGGGTAATTGCGTAACACACTATTAGCAGCAATGGGTTTCATTTTGACAGTTCAACAACATCCATTGCGGCATTTACGTCTTTGCGCGCTTATTTTATTAACATATGGAGCAATGGATTAACAATATCATTGAAATTCTTTCCACTTGACAGTAAAATGTTTTACACAATTAGGGTGCTGTTCGGTCCAAACGATCCCAACTAGTGGCAATCATTTGACAAAAATGTGTTCGCCGACTAGGGGGCTGGATTGATGTTGATGATTATCAGATTGGACGGTGACCCACATAAAAATCTTAATAATATTTCTATGGGTCATCTTTTATTCGGATAAAAAGTATCCATTATATCGGTCGGGCTCGAAATTAATATCTACCGTTATATCAAATGTAAACATAGTCGTCAAATTCTGTAGAATTATTTGTTAAATTAGTTTCTTACATTTAAATCGTGTTAGTTATCTAATGTATGTTTTTTATTTTGTTTACAGGTAAGCAGGGTCCTATCTACATCACGGGAATTATATTTTTATGTAAGTGGTAAATATTAGTAAAAATTATAAGTAAAATTATTACTACAAGGAAATAAAGATTTCGGATCTACTGGATAAAATGGAATGGAATGTTGCTTTGAGAATGGGATTACCAACTTTTTTTAAAATTAAACTACAATCGATTGCTTTCTATTCGACAATGGAAATATCTCGAGGAATATTGTTGAGATGTCAAAATGAATGGTATTGCTACAGTCATACTCTGTGAATTAATATAACTATTAAAAGCAATTCTATCGAAATTTAGAAAAAAAAGTAAAAGTTTTTATTGCGATTTGTGGCGAGGTGTCTTCGCCCGGGTTAGCGATCTATGAAGCTTTTAGATTTGACGCTGAACAAAAATCGGCAAGCTTACTGAGAAGACTCAATAACACACATTTTCACAATCAACTATGAACCTTATATTTGAGCAATATAGTTCATTTTTTTTGTCAGATTGTAATAGCTGGATACGCTACCGTTTGTAGAAGCTCACAAATAAAGCCATAAACAAAAAAAATATATAAAAGGTGCAAAAAAAGTAAAACGGTAAGTCAACGATACGAGGCCAAAAGGCTCCTGAGTATTTTTTTTTAATAATTAAAACTAGCGCTTGACCGCAAGTGCAGTAATGCGATCGTTGATGGTAAAGCGCGCTAGTTTATTAAGAGCCTATTCACTCAGAAAAACTGAGCGAATATTAAGGAAGACGGCAGTTGAGCGAGGTGATGCAATGTTAAACCCAACAACACGACCAACGATGCTGCGCCAAAGGGAGATTGATCTGGAGACCCTCCACGGGCAAACTCCCGACACAAAAACATTTGGCGCACCCTACCCGGCACACATCGCAGCACAACTGCTCAGAGCCGTCCTCCGTACGGCTTCACCAGACATCATGCCGGAACACGACAAATCGCTTGGCGGCAAGGCTTTGTCTGGTGGGTGGTAACTTCTGCCGGCGGCCGATATTATGGCCTACCACCGAGATATATGTAAGAGTATGGTGCTATATTCAATTGCCTGAATAACCCCAGTGTCTTAAAAAAAACTTCGTATTGTATTTGTTCTTGTCTTGAACAAGAAGACTTATATCTATTTAGAAACCGTGGACTACGGGCAAGTTTTAGTCAGTAAAAGTCTGACACGCCCTTCCTTTGGGGATTTCCCATCTTAAACAAAAAAAGGCTTATATCGAATGTGGCTTCTAGGAAAAACACATCTGGAGAATACGTAAATATATTCTGTTTGCTCTCAATAGCGTCTACTACAGAACTAAGTACTAAATACACAGGTTCATTACCCTCTGATAAGGAGCATAGAGAAACATTTCTCCAACAGCTGATAGCTTATCGAGATCTCAATCAAAGGTTCATTCATTGAAGAGTTTTATCTATTTAGTCCACGACTTTATTTATTGTGTTATTGTACCTAAAATAATATTGTGGCGTATTCGCCAAAAATATGAACAAATATAAATTGGAAAAATAACTTTAGTTCCTATGTAATAAAGATCAGTTTACGCTACAACACTAAATATTAGAATAACTTTATCAATAGTGTTAGTCACCCTGGAATCATTATCTTCATCATTTCAGCCATAAGACGTCCACTGCTGGGCATAGGCCTCCCCCAAGGATCTCCACGACGATCGATCCTGCGCCTCCCGCACCCAGCGGTTTCCCGTGACCTTCACCAGGTCGTCGGAATCAACTTAATTACTATTGAGATAAAGTTGATATTTGATTAAACATCCATTTTAAACGTAAATTTATAAAATTTTAATACAGTTTTCATGGAGATATTGGAGAGCACTGGTTCATCTATTTTTTATTTTGATAACTATTTGCTTACACACGAGCGATATACTATTTTTTTTTGTTTGGGATGGGAAATCATTAAATAACTTGTCCCGCTCACTGCCCGTCACGATGTGCTGTCATCTCTTTGAGGCGCGCGTGAATCATGACGCGCCGTCGACTCGGGCCTGGTCCTTACCCCGTGGCGAGCTGCCCGTTGCTGACCGCCCGCAGTTGGGAGTTCGATGTCGTCTTCCGACCAGGGCGTCTCCTGTGGCGGCTAGTGACGTGAGGGCTCTGGGATTCCCGCTACCTCACGCGCTCCGCCTCCTCCTTTGCCAGCAGCGCTGCTTCGCAGAAGGAGGTGACGAAACCCTGGCATCGGTCTTCGTGGACCCCGTCAAATAAAACGCGGTCTGACATATCTTTTTTTATAATCTATCTCAAACAATACCTACCGGACTGAAAGCTCTTCTACTGGCCTGTTAAGTACACGACTAGCTTACTGCTTAATATAAACAAACACTCTTTTTATTGCATATTTCAACGAGCAAAACAAAAAATTTCAATCAACTTTGATTTTGACTGACAACACACAATATATTCCAAAGATATTTTTAATTTGATGCTTCGTTACGCATTCTAATCATTAATCAACTGTATTATCTTTCTCTGCTACGTCCCAAGGCGCTAGCGTGAAGTTTACGCATTAATTAACTTGTACAGTTAAATTGACTGGAATTTGAAACAATTATCTTGTAATATGCAGGTTTATAATTAAAGAGTTTCGTAACTAGCTTTATAAAGTAGGTTTTTTAGATATTTCGGAACAATATTGGTAGCCGAAATCTTTATACCTAAGTGTGTGGCGCCATCTATTTTTTTAATAATTATAAACAAGTGCTTGACCGCAATCCCTCTTGATGGTAAGCAGAGATGCAATCGTTAATGGTAAAGCGCGCTAGTTTATTAAGCCCATTCACTCAAAAAAACTTAGTTAATAGGAAGAAAGACGGCAGTTGAGCGAGACGACGCGACGCAATGTTAAACCCAACAACACAACCAACGATGCTGTGCCAGAGGGAGATTGATCTGGAGACCCTCCACGACCAAACTTCCGACACAACAACATATGGCTCATCGTACCCGACACACATCGCAACACATCTGTTCAGACCCATCCTCCGTACGGGTTCACCAGACATCATGCCATGAACACGACGAACCGCTTGGCGGCAAAACTTTGTCTGGTGGGTGGTAACTTTGGCCGGTAGCCGATGTTATGTTTCTCACCAGATTCGACACCCGTCTGATTGCAGGATCATCCGGATTGCTCCGATTCAGGACTCAGAACGATGGCGTTTCTGGCAGTTTGATTTTAAAGTTAGTTCACAAGTCGTAATAATTTATTATAGGCGGCATCGTTAAAGGTCCCAGTAAACTTTTATACTATGTATTTTTAGACATATTAAGTTCCGTACTATTCTTAAAATAAAGACATTTCTTGGTATCGAAAAACAAGCTCATGGTTCTGAATTATAATTTCCCTTTTTTTAAAATGAAATGAATCTTCCCTGTCAAATTGTAAAGTAATACAAATGGTCCAAACTCGAATTCATGAATATATTGTCACCAATATTAGGTAATCCATTGAACAATGTCGCCCACACACCCATTTTAAGAAGAAAACTCGCCGATAAAGCAACCGGTTAAAAAGAAAGTGTTTACTCTATGGAAAGTGAAAGAAAAGCTTTGTTTAATCGTACTTTATGGTAGACTATGTGCATATCATATTGGATACTTCGTTAATTTTCATGTGTGAGTTAATATTATACCGCATCGGGCGAATTTCACTGGGCTTAAAAGCTGTGTCAAATATTCCATAACAATATTCACAGTGGTGTCTTGAACATCATTTAGATGTCCTGATATCGACCAGTTTAATTGATGAAATCCACATTAATGGCCGACTTCTACAATTTACGAGGATTTGAGTTATAGTTAAGAATCTTTTAACTTTCTTTAGTTTACCAATAATGAAGCTATTGCATAGTAGACAGTACCATAGGGAAGTAACACATGTGTGCTTTTAAAATGAACAGACATCTGTGCTGCTGGAGAGTTTGTTCCGCCAATTTTACAACCCACACGCGAAAGCATTAGGATGCGGCGAAGGGCAAGCGTTTTGAGGGACTGTCTGACTGTCGCAGGCTTAGCCCCTGTTATACGGGATATATACTGCAGTGCGATTCTAGGACCATCTGAAACAGAGTAAAAACTTAGGGAATGGAGCGTAGAATGAGCTTTTTTATATAAAATATTATAATGTAAACTAGTGCTGGATCCCAATCCTTCCTGATGGTAAGCAGTCATGCAATCGGTGATGGTATAGCGCGCTAGATCATCACCGATTGCATCACTGCTTAACATCCGAAAGGATTTTATTAACAGCCTATTCACTCTAGCCTTGAAAACACATTGTAGTCAGACGGAAACACCACCGCTGGCAAATTGTTCCAGTCCCTCCTGATCGGGCTGGTGTTCACAACGTAAGTGTGTACTCGCCGTATGACGGGTCGTCCGATGATAGAACGGAGATGGGGGGGAATCAAATCATGCAATTCCCTCGCACACTCTCCAAAATGCATTCTATCGAACACAGCTATGCTTATTTAATATGCTTCATAATAATAATAATATGCTTCAAAATGCCATAACATCGGCCGCCGGCAGAAGTTACCACCCACCAGACAAAGCCTTGCCGCCAAGCGATTTGTCGTGTTCCGGTATGATGTCTGGTGAAGCCGTACGGAGGACGGGTCTGAGCAGTTGTGTTGCGATGTGTGCCGGGTACGTTGCGCCAAATGTTGTTGTGTTGGGAGTTTGGTCGTGGAGGGTCTTCAGATCAATCTCCCTTTGGCGCAGCATCGTTGGTTGTGTTGTTGGGTTTAACATTGCATCACCTCGCTCAACTGCCGTCTTCCTTCCTATTCGCTCAGTTTTCCTGAGTGAATAGGCTCTTAATAAACTAGCGCGCTTTACCATCAACGATCGCATCACTGCTTACCATCAGGCGGGATTGCGGTCAAGTGCTAGTTTATAATTAATTAAGAAAAAAAAATTGATTGTAATAATGTGTTGACAGAATTAAATTGACAGAAAAGCCATGATGATGCAGAGGAGCCATGATGCGAAGTAGTCTTTTTATTATTGCTATTTCAAAGAATAGATATGTTTAACTTAATATTAGTGAGTAAATCTCACTTATACTTCCAATCGGATTACAAACAAATGATTTAATAATGGCAGTAAAGGAAATAAAAAGATGTATAATTTTTGTACAGTCGCAACGTGTTCAATAAACTATAAGTAACGTATTAAAGATCAGGGAAGCGAAGACAGAAAGAGACAACAGCACAAATTATAGGAACCAGAAAAGGAGAGAGTATCTGCAGTTGATTGCACTTTGATTGTGCGTTCCAGTTAGAAAAAGGCGGTGTCCAATGAGGTTTCTATTTTATTTCCATGTCTGATTTTTAATGACTAATGTTTCTAATAATAAATCGATAATATTAGTTTGTTTTAATACATTACGGTCAATTTCGTCATAATTATGATCTCGTGATGAAAAAAACTTTGGGCGGGATTTCGTTTTTATGACAACGATGACTACAATATTTTTTAATAAAGACGTCATTATCATTTGATAATTCAAAGCCTATGGGTTGACAAAGAAATGTTTTGATTGCTATGGTTAAATAGGAATGTATCCTAGGTATGAAAAATTAAAAAAAAAATAATTAGTCCGTCTTATAGATAATAAAAAAAAAGACCCGTATTTTTTATTTTGTCGAAATTACCAAAAACTACTGAGATATAGCGTATTAAAGTTAAGGAGTGGGGCTAATTACGTCACGCCGTGGTATATTTTGTACCACGGCGTGACGTCATGCGACAATTTTCAAATCAAGTATTTGAATGAAATAAAAAAAAATACGTTTTCAATATTTTTTATAAATCTATCTGATGGACATTAAATTATTTTTTAGGATACAACCCAATTGGTATCTTCCACACATCAATACATCCAATTAGGACATTTTTTTTTTTTTTAAATAAAATACGCTTTTGAAGAATTACCCATTTCATCCTATAAGTAAGAAAAGTACATGGTGGTAGAGGGGCTTGTAGCTAAGTAATTTTAAGGTTAAGCTGTCATTACCAAGCCGCGATTTATCAATGGTTAGGTGCCCATCTTTATTACTTCAAGACCCCACCGTGATTTGGAAAGTACGTAAAGGCAATGGTCCTGGCCGTTTCTCGTAGATCTTATCCGGCTCGAAGGACCACATATATTAAGGACTCTCGATGATATAAATGAAATAGCTAACTGTAGAAATAGGTGCTTGTAATTATATTAGGACAGGAATTAGAACGCGCGCTTGGTCCGTGGATTTTTTGGCGAGTGCCGCGCTACAGGCGGCCACCGGCGAAAACGATCCCTCGTCCCCCGTTCCCCGCTCGCCGCTGTCGTCTTCCTGTGGTCGTACGGTCCGGCAGCGGTGCTACGGTTTGTCTCCAACAGTAGTTACGGCTTGTCAAAGGCCCGAAAGTCTGACAACCAGAGGAAACCAAGAGGTATTTCTACAATCAACTTAACCTTACGCATTCCACTGCTGGACAAAAGCCTTTCCCAGCCTGTCCTCCGCTTTACGCATTCAGTAGACCCTATCCAAGGACAGGTCGATCAGAAATTTTCTCGCCCAATAATAAATACCAAAATATGTATCCAATTCAGAACGTGATGTTTGTTGCACCAGTTGTTATGAACAAAAGTTGGGCGTTACGACACAAGTACACTTGGAATTCCGTCTTCCCACCCCCAAACGGAAACCCACGAAAAGATAAAATACTTACTCATGATGGTCCACCACATCAAATCATCGAGCTAACTAAGAGGGACAAAGATAAAAGATTACTACCATACGGGAGAAAGAGACAAAGAACTGTCGGCTGCACTTTGATGAAAGAACCGATGCTATCTAATTCAAGAGAATCGACTGGGCCATAATTTTTTATAGTTTTTTTTTTTTGTTTTAACATGACAAAGGGTTTTGGACGTTGTATTGCAGTCACGGATAGTAATTCTGAGACGGTATGGCTCATTGAGTGATTTAGTTATTAAAACTGAAGGAGCATATTTTAACTTCAATGTTGCAATCACAGCGTGGAAGACTAAAGGCTTCATAAATACAGTGCTACAATACAGCTTTTCTATAGGATGCATTTTGGAGAGTGTGCTCGGGAATTATATGACATAAGTCCGCCATTACTGTTCGACCCGTCGTATTGCGAGTATCCTTACGTTTTTGACACCGCTAGGACCCGGACGAAGTGTTTCGTTTCGTCTTTTATACCGCGTACATCGAATGACAGGAACAATTTACCTGCGGTCTTTGCGTCTGACTACAATTTAAGCGTCTTCAAGGCTAGAGTCAATAGGCTCTTAATAAACTAGCGCGCTTTACCATCAACGATTACATCACTGTTTACCATCAGGCGGGATCTACAATACAACACGCGAACAACGCGTCGTACTGATGTTACGCAAATCCTACATCTCACAACAGTGTTTATCTCGCAAATAGCATATACGACATTCTGACATCAACCGTTGGGCAGTTGCCCGCCAGACCAAACAACGGAGGTGGTCGGAGCTGCTAGAAGAAGTTTCTCTTTTCTCTAAAAGATCAATGGACTTCACACCCTATTCCTCATACCTCGAAAACAATTACGAGTATATATGTATTAAATTTTACTTTTGATTGGTTTTGATGATTTATATTTTTTGACATTATAATTATTTTGACTTATATTTTTTGACATTTAATTTATAAGAAATAGTTCCTCATTTGAGTCTATCATTTTAATTAGAAACAATAATTATGCATGATTTTTAAAATATATCCTTAGAGGTTAAAATTTTGTTATTATGAGACAGATGAACACCATATTTTTTACGCCTACTGGCATAACATAGCTCGCTGTTCTACATATTTAAGGTATCTATTAAGTATCATTAGAAAACAACAAGAAGGTTGGCATAAAACCAAAAGTAATATCATAAATACGATATTGTAAAGAAAACTGAAAGGGAATGGTCATTTGATAGCCAAGAATGCTATTTATCACAACTATGAAATACTATACGTCTGGCCGATATGCAAAGATTCTGGCTTTTAAAAACGTCATAGTGTTGTTTCTAGGCTTGAATTTTTTTTTTTTGATAATTTAATTATAAAATAGTACTTGACTGCTATTCCGCTTGACGCAATGATGCAATAGTTGATGGTAAAGCGCGCTAGTTTATTAGTAGATAGATTATTTACAAAAAAAAAAAAAAAAAAACAAATAGTGAATAGGAAGGGAGTAGGTAGTTGAGCGAGGTGATGCAATGCTCAACCCAACAACACCACCAACTATGCTGCGCCAGAGTAAGATTGACTTGGAGACTCTCCACGAGCAAACTCCCGACACAACAACACTTGGAGTATCGTACCCAGCACACATCGTAACACAACTGCTCAGACCCGTCCTCCGTACGGCTTCACCAGACATCATGCCGGAAAACGACGAATCGTTCGGCGGCAAAACTTTGTCTGGTTGGTGGTAATTTCTGCCGGCAGCCGATTTTATGGTAATAGTCTCACTCATGGCGAAGTTGTAACAGCCGCACGAGTCGATCGATCAGGATAAGCTACGTTTGCTGCTCTTTGTCTTGGGATGGGTGACCATCTTAATATTCTGAGATAGGAGATAAGCCGTTGGTCCCGGCTGTAATTTGTAAATCTCAGTATGTAAAAATGGTCACCCATCTGGAGGCCTACCGCGGCAAGCATAACTTAACCTGACCGATCGACGTGTACTGTTATTACCGAGTCACGACACCTCCCCCCCTTTTTAAGAGCGAGAAGTATGTTTATCTTAATTTAGTTGATATCCCACAGCTCTGCCAATATTTAATATGATATGACTTAGAATATTTTTTAATCAAAAGAAATAATCCCTGTTCACCGATGATGTATCTATATCATTTTTAATTTTATCTCCTAACCTAAATTCTTTTAACGATTAATAGAATAGCATGCTTTAAAAGCTTCCGTATACATTAATATACCAATAACTAGTCTGTCCGGCTGTGTATAAATAACTCGGGAACATTGCATAAGTCTGGAGCGATGCCAATGACAATATGCACATGTAGAATATATGCATTTCGATGTTATATTTGTCGTAAAACTGGTAAGGTCGTGTGTTATTGGGTAATTAAAAAGCATTTTACTTTTAAATAATGGTGGAGCCTGAAGCAATTTCGTTGTTCACAACACAAGTTTTCACCCTGTCTATTCTCTATGTATGTAATCCATTGCTCCATGTGTTCGAAAAATGTCTCCGCTCAACAACGTAAATAACGCAATGAAAGTTGTTGAACTGTCAAAATGAAATCCATTGCTGCTGATAGTGTGTTACGCGACCCTGCCGGCCTCCAACACATTAGTAACACCGCCACGCTTCCTTTTTCACTTCTCTTTATTTATTTATTAAAACTTATGCAGAAACATTGCACAATGGCGGACTTAATGCCTTAGGCGTTTTCTACCAGTCTACCTTAAGGTGATGCAGAGACAAAACATGGTAGGTGCAAATAGGAGTAGGTGCGTTAGATATGAGGTTCAGTGCTGGACAAAGGCCTCTCCCAAAGCTGTCCACGACGACCGGTCTTGTGCTGCCCGCAACCTTCACCAGGCCATCGGTCCACCTTGTTGAGGGCCTTCCTATGCTGCGTCTTCCGGTACCTAGCCGCCACTCAAGAACCTTACTGCCCCATCGGCCATCGGTTCTACGAGCAATGTGCCCTGCCCACTGTCACTTAATTGTAGCGACTCGAAGAGCTATGTCGGTGACTTTGCTTCTTCTGCGGATCTCCACTTTCACTATGTCATTAGAATTTTTAACCCAAAAGTACAGTTATAAATACTGGTTCACACTCATATTTCGTTCCAAGTGACCTATTATTTACCACATTTAGTGTTGCGCTGTGTACACACCACGTATGCAAAACAGGCGTGATTGTACAATGAGAAGGGCGCCAGCCACGTGTATTTTGGCTTATAATTTATACTTTTGACGTTAATTAATGTAATTAGAGTCCCGCACATAGTGGTTAGTGGACCGGGTGTAGGGTTAGGGTGACTGCTTCCGGTGATGCACTAGTTATGAGCGGTGAGCGATTTTTTGGAGGTATAATTTTGTGTTCAGGTCTGAGATCGCCAACCCGCATTGAGCAAGCGTGGTGATACGCTCAATCCTTCTCTGAATGAGAGGAGACTTGTGCCCAGCAGTGGGACGATAAAAAATTAAAATTGATGATAATATTGTGTGCGAAAGTTGGCCTGGCCATTTTTAATTTTGAGAGTGAAAGTTACCCTGGCCTTTTTTTCATTTTGAGAGTGAAAGTTGGCCTGGCCTTTTTAATTTTGAGAGTGAAAGTTAGCCTGGCCTTTTTTTATTTTGTGAGTGAAAGTTAGCCTGGGCTTTTATCATTTTGAGAGTGAAAGTTAGCCCGGGCTTTTATCATTTTGAGTCTGAAAGTTGGCCTGGTATTTTATCATTTTGAGTGTGAAAGTAGGCCTGGCATTTTCTCATTTTGAGTGAAAGCAGGCCTGGCATTTTCTCATTTTGAGTGAAAGTTAGCCTGGGCTTTTATCATTTTGAGGGTGAAGGTTGACCTGGCATTTTCTTATTTTGGGTGAAAGTAGGCCTGACATTTTCTCATTTTGAGTGAAAGCAGGCCTGGCATTTTCTCATTTTGAGTGAAAGTTAGCCTGGGCTTTTATCATTTTGAGGGTGAAGGTTGGCCTGGCATTTTCTCATTTTGAGCCTGAAAGCTGGCCTGGCCTTTTTTCATTTTGAGAGTGAAAGTTAGCCTGGGCTTTTATCATTTTGAGAGTGAAAGTTGGCATGGCCTTTTATACGCATATCTATTAAACAATTCAATGTAGCATGGGATGCATTATGAACCACTGCGAATGACGGCCGATTACTGTAGTGTAGAATTATCCTACTAATATCCTTCTTTTTTTAATTATAAACTAGTGCCGCATTCCCGCCTGATGGTAAGCAGTGGTGCAATCGTTGATAGTAAAGCGAACTAGATTATTAAGACTTTATTCATTTGGCCTAGAAAACATTTAAATTGTAGTCAGATGGAAACACCGCTGCTGGCAAATTGTTCCAGTGCCTCGATGTACGCGGTATAAAAGACGAGGCGAAACGCTCGTCTGGATCGTAGTGGTATCAACAACATAAAGGCGGATTCTCGCCGTACGACGGGTCGTCATAATGATAGAACGGAGATATTCGCGTTTTATGACGCCAACGGATAGATAGGGTGTCCTCTTATTAGGCCGACTACAGGACATTATTGATAGAAATAACTTAGTGTTGCAATACAAATTGCACCTGGAATAAATGGATGAACATGCGAGAAGACACTTGTCAAATTTTAGAGGTTCTAAGAGGACTTTTCATTAGAAAAATAATCAGATTTTTTTGGGGGAATTAAGTCATACAATACCCTCGCACACTCTCCAAAATGCATCCTTTCGCCGTTAGAAATACATCGAAGTGCATAGTTGACTGCTCGGTCTTATATTTTGTACCAAAGACTGTTTGCTCCCGTGTCCTACAAACACATACGGTTACGTCATTTATAAGTTTGATATATTATTGAGTGTAACCTCTTCAAACAATACGAACTGATAAACTCTGCGAACTTTAAGAAAATGTACAGAAAAAACTATTTTCAAGTCATTAAAATTCTTGTTCTTGTTTCACAATAAACGTTATAATCACGTTTAAGTATGTAGTATAATCTTAACTTAAACTTGAAGTATTTCTATTTGAAATTAAACAAAAAGATTTGGATTCAGTGGAGAAGCGTGCGAAGAGACTGATTGGTGACCCTGATTTAACTCGAGAGGGTCTCCAAAGCCTAGAGCTCAGGCGTAGAGTAGCCAGCCTTTCGGTGTTCTATAGGATGCATTTTGGGGAGTGTGCGAGGGAATTGCATGATTTAATTCCCCCATATCCGTTCCACCATCGGACGACCCGTCGTACGGCAAGTTTCTACCCTTATGTTGTTAACTCCACTACGATCCGGACGAAGCGTTTCGCCTCCTCCTTTATACCGCGTATATCGTGGGACTGGAACAATTTGTCAGCGGCGGTGTTTCCGTCGGACTGCAATTTGAGTGTCTTCAAGAGAGAGTAAATAGGTTCTTAATAAATTAGTGCGCTTTACCATCAACGATTGCGTCACTGCTTACCATCAGGCGGGATTGCGGGCAAGCGCTAGTTTATAATTTATAAAAAAAATACACTTTTGGATCTTTCTTTCCGAGGTCCCCCGTGTCCCCTCTACCAGTGCTTGACCGAAATCCAGCCTGATGGTTAGCAGTGATGCAATCGTTGATAGTAAAGCACACTAGTTTATTAAGAGCCTATTCATTCCAGTCATTAGTTTATTACCGCTGGGGCAGAATCCTCATCATTTCAAAAGATGACAGGAGCATTTTTGCCTTGTATAGGAATTTCTGGTCATTTGTCTTAAGTATAGTTTTTTTTTTATAATTTGATTTTTCCATTTTTGATTGTGTTTAGTTTAGTTTTATACAATTCCTGTACAAGTTTAGAAATACCTTTCCTTTCTTTCTTTATTAGGTGGGTTGGTCCCCGCTTATATATAACCTTAAAACAAAAAATCGAAAACGTAACATCTGGTCACCCGCACTGGGCTGGCGTGCTAGTCCCCACCTAATAAAGAAAGAAACACAATTACAAATGGAAATATCAAAATATATTTTAAAAACAAAGAAAACTAAATATAGTTAAGAAAAATAACCAGAAATTCCTATAAGAGGCTAAAATACTCCTATCAACTCCTGAAAAGATGAGGATTGCGTCCCAGCCGTGGTAACTTTATAAGCTACATTGGCTGTTAATAAACTAGCACGCTTTACCATCAACGATTGCATCACTGCTTACCATCAGGCGGAATTGCGGTCAAGCACTAGTTTAATCGCCCGTCGGTCGCAGTGGCCCTTCTAATGCATCCCATGCTACATTGAATTGTTTAATAGATAATGCGTATAATATTTAATAGATGTATGGTATCCATAATAGACCAAGATATTTATTTTAAAATTAACCCTAATGCAACAATAACTCTATCTAACAGCAATTTGTATTATTTAAATAACGTTTTATTACAAAAGCACAGGAAACGCCGCGTGGTATGCATTGTATAGAACATTAAGCACAACATGTTATGTCAATTGTCACAACTTGCGGGAGTTTTGGTAAAAGTTTTTGGGGGGACTGTGATGTGAGAGTTTGACGGGATATTCTATGTACTTTTTATTAAGCTACTATAAGCTGTTAAATTAGTTTATTAGATTAGGGCTCAAGGTTGATTGGGAATAATATGTTGATTGCTGTCGTCTGTATGATACCTGTACGATAGGATATTCTATGTTGCCTGTGGCTCAACGTTAAGTAAGTGAGAAGTAGATCATACAAAAATGGCGCCGCTTTTTCTGTTCAAACGAAACTAAATTTAAATTTAGTACACTTTTCCTTTATAGTTCATTAGGAAAAGGACAGAAGCTAAATATTAGTACACGTCTAATAGGGATGTTTCTTGGTTAAAAAAATTGTTTCTATTTAGTCCGACATTCAGATTATAGAAAAATATTGGATACGTATATTTTGTTTTATCAAATCAGTAAAAGTTGACAAATATAAAAGGAATCAAAGATCAGGAGTGGCGGCTGGTTACCTCATTGCTCGCTAAAAATTGTAGCGTGCAGTGACGTCACACGAGTTTTCAACGCCGCGTGCCGCGTGCCGCGTGCCGCGTGCCGTCTTAATTTTTTGTTTACTTGAAAAAAGGAAAAATACGTGTCTAGTATTTTTTGGAAATATGACTGACGGACTAATTAGTTTTTTTTAGTCAACTACCCTATTGTCAAAATGAAACCCATTGCTACAGATAGTGCGTTAAGCACTGCTATGCTTAAGTAAGCGCCTCATATAAATTGACGTATTTTTAGTTGCCGTGTAAAATATCAATGGAGTATCTTTATTTGATAAGACTAAATCAATATTTATTTTCTGGCCTTTTCTTAATGAAATAGAGAGATAGACGTGAACTAAACTTGAATTAAGTTCTATTTGTGAACACGGATTTTGGCGCCATTGTTTCGTCACATTCTGTCTTCTCTACATATTCCCCCTTATTGATAAAAGCTGCTTAAAGTAAAATAGTGATTAGCGATTGTTTCTTCATAACTTTTTGGCCTTTTAACGTCACCTAACTTTAATCTTCATTTATGAATAAACTCCTTAAACACTGTGGTGTTTATTCATAAAGGATGATTTAAGTTAAGCGACGTTAAATGGTCAAAAATGTATGGTTTAAGAATCGCTAATCACTAGTTAACTTTCAGCAGCGTTTATGAGTAAGGGGGATTATGTATGTAGTAGTTACCTTACAGTGATACGCAGTCATCATATCATAACCTTTCGGCCCATCAGCCATCTGTTCTGCCAGCACTGTGCCCATTCTCCGAGCTATGTGGAGTGGCGCCCACGTACGGGAAGACGCAGGTCCAACAAGGTGGACCTATCAGCAGTTAAAGTTCGCGGGAAGCAGATGGATGCCGGCAGCACAAGACCGGTCATTGTAGAAAGCCTTGGGGGAGGCCTTTGTCCAGCAGTGGACATCCATAGGCTGAAGAAGAAGAAGATGTGGGTACTTTGGTTCTCCAGCGTATCTAATTTTTTTATCTGTTTTTCCTGTTATGATTATCTAGTGAAAATAAGGCAATAAAAGCCTTATTTCATAGTTAATAAGAAACGATTTACGATAACATCTTGATTCATTCAATAGATTTAGTTCATACTCTCATAGTCTACGTATTTCTCTTATCGATAGACTGGTACAAGCGCCGTTTGATCTAAGGTCATTGGCAGTGTTCATAGTTCGCATAGTAATATCAATAGTTAAATAATTCAACAGCTGCGAATAATTTTCTTGGTATTTGAATAGCAAATAATCTCTAAACTCACCTCGATATTTATTTCAATATTATGCATAAGACAGTCATCCAAAACCACATCCAAAACACACAACCTTTAGCCAGTCTTAGGGAATGAGCGCACTGCATCCGAAACGAATCCGTATTTGATTCAAGATAAGGGCTAACTTCCCTTAATTAAAAACTTCCAAAATCAGACTGTAAACATTTTTAAAGATACAAAAATTCTCCCTGTGATATACGGCTATGCTACTGGGCTGATATATAACTATTTTAAGCAAAAAGAAAGACGCACTAAACTAAAAAGTACTAAGTTAAAATATGAAGGCTAGCAATGAGCCAACATTTTTTAAAATTAAAAATAACGCGTTACACGCATTACACTGTGTAGGGGTGTCGGATTAAAATAACACCACAATTAATGAAGCCCTCGTTAAAAAAAAAAAATGAAACGAAAGGCACGCTTATTCATATCCAAATTTGCATTTACAATTAGGATTATTTATTTAAATTCCTCTTCGAACATATGGTCACCCTAGTCCACAGTGAACGCAGTAATGTGTCCACATTTGCTGGGCTATTAACTTTGGACAACGGCAAAGGTAGTAGAGCGAAAATAGTTTATGAAGAAAGGGAAAAGTTTAATGGTGGCTTGTTAAATAACCATTTGTGGTGGTCGCGATGTTAAAAGATTATTTTTGGGGAATTGAAAAATTGGTTTAATTGTTTTTCGGTGGTTTTTTTGGTGGGTGGTTACTCCTACGGACTTTGATGCCACCTTGGAGCAAAAAGACAACCTCCCTGCTAAGCAGATTGCATGGAAGCAGTAATTCAAAGTCTTGCCTCCAAGCGATTCCTTGTGTTCCGGCATGATGTCTACGGCCGTACGGAGGACGGCTTTGAGCATTTGTGTTGCGATTTGTGCCGGTTACGATGCACCGAATGTTGTTGTGTCTGGAGTTTGGTCGTGGAGGGTCTCCAGATCAATCTCCCTCAGGGTGCAAATTTAAAGCATCTATGGTTATCTATGTACCCGGAAACTACTGGCTCGAATTAAAAAAAAAATGTGTTCGATAGTCCATTTCTTCACAACTTCACGCTGCAATTAATAAGAGCGAAGAATCAGTGGAAAATATGAAAAAAAACAGGGAAAACATTCATCTTTGAGGGCTTTCATTACGTGTGCTGCATAAACGGTTCAAGTTACCCATAAATATGGTATAAAACTTTTTTATCGTGATTGTAATAACAGAAAGTCATGGTGTCCTAGTGGTTAAATCACCTTCCTCACAAGTATGAGTGTGCGGGTTCGATTCCAGTTCAGGCAAGTACCAAAGTAACTTATCTATGTTATATATACACACATCAAAAGTGTCTAGGGATCAACATATATTTTTGCAATAACTTTTCTCCTGATTGATATTAATTAAAATTTTCTTTAAGGATTCATCAAATAAAGTGTTTTCGTTTGTCACAGTAACGATAAACCAAGTCACCTTTGCATTAATAAAGAAATTTGCCATTTTCCTAATAAAGGGATATTTGACATTTGAACCACTAACACAAAAGTTCGAAAAAAAAGAGTGAAATAACAGTTTTCTCTAAAATTTTATTGGGTAACTTAAACAATTAATAATCCGTGTTTCTACCGCGAACACTAACAACACAAGAACATCGGTTTGGCATACTCAAAATGAGTTCATCCAAATCACGCTGTGGAATGGCCGCCCATGTTCGTTGCAACAACAAAAAAAGGTCTTCTTGCGACTGGATACCCTCCATATTCGGCAGAGCTCTTCTCTGTAGGATATTCCATGCATGCTCAATCGGGTTCAAGTCTGGCGACTGAGCAGGCCAGGGCAGGACATCGATGTTAGCTGCGGCGAGAGTCTGTCTTACAACTCTTGCGGTGTGCGGTCGTGCATTATCATGCATTAACTGAAATAAGGGACCGATTTGCACTTGTAGAGGAACGATGACGTCTGATACAATCGTCTCAGCATAAATTTGAGCGTTGAGGTTGCCTCTGATCCAAATCAACTCAGTTCTTCCGCCGATCCAAATACCCGCCCATACCATGATGATTCCACCACTATAAGGATGGACTTCCTGGCAGGATTTTAATCGCTGTTGGCGTCCAGGGGTTCTCCAGTGTCGTATACGTCTTGTATCCGGTCTCATACCAAAACGAGACTCGTCAGAAAAGCACACGAAACGCCATTGTTCTTCTGCCCAATTTCTGTGTTCAAGAGCCCATTGATATCGAATCCTACGATTGTGCATTGCTATAGGTGGTACCCGTAGCGGTCTTCGGGAATGAAGGTTCACTTCATGCAAGCGGTTTCTGACTGTTTGGTCGCTAATTAAGTTCCCTGAAGAGTGATGAAGCCTCACGGCTAACATCATGGCGGTTATTGTTGGAGCTCTTCGAGTTAAGATTTGAATGTATCGGTCTTGTCTCCGTGTGGTGCAGCGATACCGTCCTCCATGGCGCTCAGCCACGGTACCAGTGCTTCGGTAACGTGTCCAAAGTCGACTGATAACACTGTGACTTGTATTCAGAGCTAAAGCCACAGTACGTTGCCGGGAACCAGCTTCTATCATTCCCACGGCTCTGAGCATTTCTTCCCTGCTTAAATGACGTCGCCGCTCCATAATAACGTTGGTTTTAATCAGTAGTAGGAAAACAGTAGCACTAATAATGTCTTCAATGCGTTGTATGTTTTTATAGGGAAAATATTGACAGCTGATTTTCATCTTTTACTCGAATTTGATTCACAGTTCCTGATTCAAATTATGAAATGCACCAAAAAGGATCCATATAAATTTATAAAATCATAAATTTATTACAAAGCCACATCTCAATCTCAAGAAATCCGCATAAAAATGCTTGATCCCTAGACACTTTTGATGTGTGTATATCTTGGACATCGATGACTAATTACAAGGTGAAGGAAAACATTTTTAGGAAACCTGGACTTTAAGTCTAAAATTGCCGACCAACCAATACGCTTGCTCAATGCGGCAAGCGTGTTGATTACGCTCAATACTTCTCTGTATGAGAGGAGACCTGTGCCCAGCAGTGGGACGATAAAAAAAGTTGATGATGATGATGACGAATAACAGAAATTGACGCGGACGAAGTAGCGAGTAACAGCTAGTACATGAATAAATTGAAATATTCATAAATTAATCAGACGTCGAAGCGGTACAGGAAAACCACAATTAAGTAATTACGTTTATCTTCTTCTGTGGTTTCCTTTAAAAGGTACAACGCTTTTATTGTTAAAGCTGAAGTATTTTTTTGTATCTCTGCCAAGACAACTGATTTAATTAACTTATATATAAACGGCGGCAGTCCGTTTCGGCTCGTCTTTTACACCGCGTACATCGAAGGACTAGAATAATTTGCCAGTTGCGGTGTTTCCGTCGGACTACAATTTAAGTGTCTTCAAGGCTAGAGTGAATAGGCTAAACTAAACTAGCGCGCTCTACCATCGACGATTGCGTCACTGCTTACCATCAGACGGGATTGCGGTCAACCACTAGTCTGTAATGTTAAAAAAGGGATCAAAGCAGGTCGCGTTCTATAGTGTATCCCTGCTCATATCCATGGGAAGAAGGCTTGCATTTATGTATAAGATCATATAATTATCTTCATTATAAAATAATTTTTACAGTAACAGTTCAAGATTTCCATCTAAAAGCTGCATTTGGCTTTTTGCAACTTACATTACACTTGCTACTATTTGAGGATCTAAAGTAAATTTTAAGCAGTAAGTAATGTAAATCGGCCGCCGGCAGAAGTTACCACCCACCAGACAAAGTCTTGCCGCCAAGCGATTTATCGTGTTCCGGCATGATGTCTGGTGAAGCCGTATGGAGGACGGGTCTGAGCAGTTGTGTTGCGATGTGTGCCGGGTACGATGCACCAAATGTTGTTGTGTTGAGAGTTTGGTCGTGGAAGGTCTTCGGATCAATCTCCCTTTGGCGCAGCATCGTTGGTCGTATTGTTGGGTTTGACATTGCATCACCTCGCTCAACTGCCGTCTTCCTTCTTAATCGCTCAGTTTTTCTGAGTGAATAGGTTGTTAATAAACTATTGCGCTTTACCATCAACGATCGCATCACTGCTTACCATCAGGCGGGTTTGCGGTCAAGAGCTAGTTTATAATTATTAAAAAAAAAAAAATATTCCGCGCTTCAAACACCAAATCAGACTCATCAATCACCAAGCACTCTTGAATACCGAAAAAGGCACACCATAACTAATTCCCCAGTCGTACTAAATCACACTAAAATACTCTGAAAGAATCCGTATCACCACCATGGTAAAATCAACACACAAGTTATGTATTTGGGGCAAAAGTTCAATACTCTCAATCGTTCGCTTTTTTTCCTATAAATTTTTCGCACTTCGATGTTTATAAATATTTGTATTAGATCATTCAGCATTTTGAAGTCTGGATTAAACTGGGTTGGTCTGTTCACAGCGAGATAATATTTATGTTTGTGCCAGATTTTGTGTTAGGAGAATACCGTGGCCTAATTTAAAAGGGAATATTTTTGGTATAGTAAGTAAAATGGGGCAGAGCTGCTGGTTTAATCAATGAAATCAGCCTATCCCGGGTTTCAGGTTGCACCATAAAATCCAGTTCTCCACTCCCAACTTCTTTAGTTCGTCCATCTATCAAGCTTGGGTGTCCCACATTACGCTTGCTGACACCTGACACGTTTACTCCATTGCAGGAGTCGTCTGCACCATCGGCCTCTGTTTCTTCATCATAATCAACCTTTTTATAGTCCCACTGTTGTGTACAGGTCTCCTTTCATACAGAGAATGATTGAGCGTACTCACCATGCTTGCTGAAATCGGGTGGGCGATTTCAGACTTAAAGTCCAGGTTTCCTCAAGATGTTTTCCTTCACCTTTTAATCAGTCATTGGTATTCGAGATATAGTAAGAATGTACATATAACTTAGATAAGTTACATTGGTACTTGCCTGACCAGGAACCACTAGGCCACCACGACTTTGACTCTATTTCTTATTAGGCCTATATTCGTTCGTTTTTCCTTGTAGAATTTTTGCCAGCAGTCTTTTCCAGTCGCCTTTGAATTAGCAGATCATCTTTTTCACCTGTCGTTAGCTTGCTTACGTCAACACCATCCTTGTCATTTATATCGATATTCTTATTAAAGATATTGTAATCATCACCATTCTTATTATTGATACTGTTCCATATGCATGTGTTCTATGACTCTTTTGTGCTATGCTTCCATGATTTCTAACTGCCTCATTTATGTCATACGCGCGGTGCTTGTGTAATTCCTAATTGGCTTATAGATTTTGTTAGTTTATTTTATTATAAATAAGAGGTGATATTTATAACTTCTAAAGCGTGCGAATCAGATATAACACTCAACACTGATTCAAAGATTATCCGATACATATCTTGGAATTCGTGGACAACTCCGCTATCTTTCACTGTAATCTTATATTATATGCTATCAGATAAGCCTATATTATCTGTCACAAGCTAAAGTTCACTGTGAATTGTATGGTATGTATCGATAGACAATTTTTGATTTTATCAGTATGGTATAACTGTCAACGACCTGGACATAGTATAAATGTAAAACAGTAAACCAAAGATGCTATTTTTTTGCTATTTCTACAATCCATTGGCATCCATCCCATCGTTAGCTCTTAATAAACTAACGCGCTTAACCATCAACGCTAACATCACTGCTTATCATCGAACTAAAACTGCAGTTTAAGTTTACGAGGCTTGGCCAAAAGCTGAGAACTGAATCAGGACGTGGTTTAAAAGTATGATTAACAGGCTGTATAGTCCACTCACCCTCTTTAGGAAATTGGGGATCCTCCGACCAAACGGGTGTTGAGCCTGGTGGCTACTTGCCCATCGGTTGATCTTGGGAAATTGTATATGCGGTAATTACACTATAAACTCTGCTTGCAAGAGGTAAGATCTGTTTGAAGTCAGTATGACTAATTTTACTCGCGTGGCGTTAGTAGATACGGCTTCAAATCGTCGTAAACCAAAACAAAAAAAATGTAATTTTTTTTAAATATAATGTGTAAAAGTGTTTCCGCTAATCTATTTACGGAGTTAACAGTTTCAGACATTTCATTTTATATCGTTTTGAATCAGCAACTTTTATCAGAACTTCACCAATTAGGTATATTAAGATCAATCTTGCTTTGTTTACATATATGCCTTGTAAATATAAACACGAAATTTCAACATGAAACTGAAATCTGAACTAATGTAACAACTGGTGGTTTGCCAAATCGATCACAAGTTTGTTTTATCCCATTTATTCATGAGGTAAATAGATGTAAATATTTTACATAATCCAATAATAATATACGAAAAAAAATCGTAGATTCATTCGGAAGAGGTTCCTCTAATAGAGAAGATGCTTTTCACACCGCCGTTGGCTCGGATCGCAGAAACGCGTCGTTCGGATCGCTGTGGTGTCAACAACATAAGGGTGGAAACTCGCCGTACAACGGGTTGTACTATGATGGAACCTAGATGGGGGAATTATATCATGCAATTCCCTCGCACACTCTTCAAAATTCTTCCTATAGAACACCGACAGGCTGGCTACTCTACGCCTGTGCTCCAGGCTTTGGAGACCGTTTTGAGCTAAATCTGGATCGCCAATTAGCCTATGAGAACAGGACCAGTGGTGGTCCATTGGTAACTGAAAAGTTGGAGATCCGAACGCAGACCAGGGTTTTATGTTTTGTTGATTATTGATCATTACTGCTCTTAAAACGGTCAAGAAGAGGTCATGTCTTAGAACAAAAATTGGAATACATGTAACTTCTACCATCCTGCATACCGCCCGCGTTCCTCTAGTAGTGATGAAGGCTATGTCATGCTATGCTTATGCTGTTGTTATAGTTCACTTGTAACCTCACTCATCATAATCATAATTTCAGCTGAAAGACGTCCATTACTGGACATACGCCTGCCCCAAGAATGTCCACGACGACCGGTCCTGCGCCTCCCGCATCCAGCGGTTTTCCGCGCCCTTCACCAGGTCGTCGGTTCGCCTTGTCGAGGGCATACCCACGCTGCGTCTTCCAGTGCGTGGTCGCCACTCGAAAATCCGTCGACCATATCGGGCATCGGCCCTACGGGCAATGTGGCTCACTACCACTTAGATGTAGCAAATCTTCGGACTATGTCGGTTACTCTCGTTCTTCTGCGGATCTCCTTATTTCTAATTTGATCACACACTACGCTTAAGTGTAGACAATTTAAAAAGAAATTCATTTGTTTTTTAAATTAAATCATTGCAGTTTAACTACGAGATACCGTTCTAACTTCAAATTGATGTTACAGCTTCGAGAAATAAGTTGCAGAAAAAATTTAATAAATGCCCTGAGTTTGGCGTCCAGTATTATAAGAGAAGCTTATCCCAGTTTTTGTATGCTCTAAATTATATTTCAAACTGGTTAATCTCACAAACAGGTACAGAATGAACACAAATCTGAAATCAAAACATAGCTTCATTCTCGCGCCATTATTCTGATTATCGACAAGGCCAGGTATATAGGTCTTGTAGATTTATTGCCAGGTCAGACCTAATTCTCTTGAGTGTTTATTCATGTAACATTATTAGCTTTTAACACTCATTTATTATGTAAGTTCTTTCCAGGTGATTTGTTGGTTTCTACTCATTAGCGGAATTTTCTGGGAGGTGTAGATTTTTCTATAGCTGGATTGAATGAATATATGACTTGTGCTTGTTTTTTTTTCTTTAATTTTTTTTGGAACTAGGTTTGTTATTTCTAAATATTTGATCGAATTAATTACGGAAACTTACACAAGTGTACCAGAACAAATATTCAGATAATTCTCATCTCAGCGTTAATCCTAGTCGCATCTGAAGCTTTTCAGCTTTGGAGTCTGAGATCCGCTTTACCATATAACTGCTGATTTCGGCTAACTCCGACTGCCGTCTGACCTCCACAACCCGAGGGCGATATCGAAGCATTGCAGTTAGACCAATTGCTGGACTTTTGAGGGCTCCAACAACCCGTAACAACTGCCATTAGATCTTCGTATGGCAACCGGGACCAACGGCTTAACGTGCTTTCTGAGGCACGATCAGACCAGTGCAAATATTTTTATTCATGCATACAGATATTAGCACTGCGCGGAGCAATCGAACCCGCGCCTCCTTGTATATTCTGATAATTTTATTATAGTAATATACCAATTGAATTCCCAAAAAATGCACTCGTATAAATCTTAAACATATAAACTAATACAAACAAATGTATTAGTTTCCAATACCGATCTAGATATTCTCATAAAAATCCATAGTTGTATGTATCTGAGATATACGTTCATGATTTACTAGATCAGACGTCTGTTCTTGACATAGATGTGAGCTCGCTCATCTGTTGTTTACCGGTTTTAGAAGCCGTACAACTACAAATCATATGGCGTAACAGTTTTTATTTCACCTATGATCTGACTTTTCTTTAAGACTTCGATCGGTTCTTGACGGGATTATTTGATTGGATAATTTGATCAAAGGATCGAGATGATTCTTTGATGTTTCTCGTGCTTACCTCTGTACTAATGCTATCTTTGATTTGTCACTTTTTGTGGTTATATATGAATAGGCTTTTGGCCGTGCTGAAGGAAGCTGCTTCATGGTTGATTTTACTTGATTCAGATAATTAAACGACGATTCTCGTAATGTTAAAAGTAGTAGTAAGTTCCCAGTTTCAATCTGTTATAATATCCTTAAGTTTTCTACCTTTTTGACATTGATTTTTGCTGAGATTGCGACTGATTTTGTACGGTTTTATTTAGGAGAATTGGCTTCCTGTTATCTATGGAATAACATTGATAACTGACATTTCTAGTATGGAAAAACAGCTATCGAGGGACTGGAATAATTTGCCAGTGGCGGTGTTTCCGTCTACAATTTTAGTGTCTCTAAGTCTAGAGGGAATAGGCTCTTAAATAAACTAGCGCGCTTTACCATCAACGATTGCATCACTGCTTACCATCAAGCGGGATTACGCTCAAGCACCACTTTAAAAATATATTATATTTGATTTTTGAACATATAATTAAAACAATAGATACTTCAAAAGCTATCCTTCGTCATTAACTAATATCATTGATTAACTATAAAAAAATCCATTTGTTCAGTCCATAAAAGATAATTGATATAAAAGCCAATAATTTACAATTTGGGGGTCCAATTTGTTCAAACTTGACCCCATAAAGAGGTCAGCTGTGCAGTGGTCCGAGACGACATGTGTTTGGACAAAAAATATTCCGTTACCATGCTTTTCTGGTGGCCATAAGTTTGGGGAAATTTTTTGGACAGCGTAACCAAAGTATTGGTGTAACAATGTTGCACCAATGTTGTGCGCTTTACCATCAACGATTACATCACTGTTTACCAACAGACGGGATTGCGGATCAAGCACTTGTTATTTATTCATATTCAATCATATTTTCTTTCACCCAAAGCATCTGCAATCTGGTCCTTCCATCATCCATGATTAGCCAACCATGATGAGGCATTCCCTTCCAGCCGGTAGGGAATGCCTAGTCAGCGTTTGTATCTATTTTGTGCGATACATAATTAGTTAGTTTAGCTTAAATTTACCTATCATCAAGAATATAATAGAGATCTGTTGTGTTTTGAAAAAGAAAACTGCGGAATACGAAACGTTTTTTAGTCAACGTTTTTGTAGGTAAAATCAGCCTGAGCTGCAACTGTCCTTTTCGCACTTTAACGGGAGAGGTTGGAAGCAGCGTGACGGCAATAGTTTCTGCAAATACCTATTTTCCAAATTCCTCGGCACTAGAGTCTTAACAGATCCTCAAATGCATCAACAGACGGACTTATACTGCGATTACTTCCCTATGAAACTTAAAACTCATCATTCCGTTTATCTGGCCCTAGTGATATCAAATGCATAAAAAACGTATTTTCTCACAGGATTAAGTAATAAAATGACATAAGTAATAAGTAGTATTATGCGTAACAAATATCTGGCCTACGTTACACAGCTTTAGTTGATTCTTATCATGAGAGTGGGAAGCTAAGCCTCTAGTAATATGTTGGAGTTATAGTTGTACTAGCAGCTTGGACAGCATACTCAGACATTGAAAATTATGATTTTAATGTAGAGCTTTGCATGATATCGTAGAAGTTGTTTCTTTTTTTTTAAGTTATATCATCACGCCTAATGGTAAGCAGTGATGCAATCGTTGATGGTAGAGCGCACTAGTTTATTAAGAGCCTTTTCACTCTAGCTTTGATGATACTTAAAATATAATCAGATGGGAAGACCGTCTCAGGCAACTTTTTTCAGTCCACGTATGTACAGAAGACAGCAAATCAAGCTATTAAAATCTGTCAGATTTTTGTCTCTAAAACGTTAAAGCGTTGTTACCTTACTTAGTTTTGTCCCAACAAAAATATGGTCAACGCACTGCTCACCCTCCTGCGCCGAGTTGTCCGTAACCACACTGCAACAATTTCTAAATGTATTTATTTGGGAAAAACATTAATATGGTATAAAATTTGTTGTTGGAATCGATTCAGTTGCTTATTTTGAAGAAACTATATTCAGGTTTCGTATTAAGAAAAAATAATGTATTCTTATAATATATATACAAAATTAAAATTTATTATACATATACAGGGTGTATCTGACATCGTAACGCAAACTTCGCGAAAAGGTTAGACAGCATGCCACTAATAAAATTATGATAGTCATTTATGAAACAACAGAATGAGAACGGTTACAGAATTCACAGTGTTTAAAAAAGTGTCGGCTCGGCCTTTGAACATTGCAAGCGTGTCGCTGTGCGGGTTTGTAGGTATGACGTTGATCCCTGATGTGAACTCTATTAAATCAGCTGATATGATAGTTTTTCGAGTTTTGTTTTTATTGCGCTTTTTTGTGTAAATAGCAAATTAACTAATTTTTACTTTAAAATCTTATTGGGATATAAAAGTATAGCAAGTATGAACGGTCTAAAGTGAAAAAAACTACATATTTTTTTTTTAAATCATGAAAAAGCCGACGTAAAATTCCACCATTGAGGGGTTCAGAATCATGTACTGGATCCATGGTACTCGTTCGTGCGTCGATGTCAGATACACCCTTTATACAAAATTAAAACTATATTTTAATGATTTTCAGAGAATATGCTTCTAATAATAATTTTCTCTATTGTTCCAGGTAAGGACAGTCCCAAACTTTCACTGCATCATGCTGAACTTCTCAATATCTTTATTTTCCGTTCACGCTTGACGGAACGTGGGTGTGCACCAAGCACAATTATGGGTAATAACGCTTTGTCGCCTAAATACAGGGCAGGGTTGTCACCTAAGTATATACCATACACGTAAATCATATCTGAAAACACCTCTCTAGTCTCCACTCTGGAATTTGTATTGTGGAGGCATGAGGAACAGGGAGTAAAGTTCACTCATCCACCATAGAAAAGGCAGGATCCTCTGACCAGACGGGTGTTATGTCTGGCGGGTACTTGCCCAATGGTTGAAGTTCGGAAGTTGTACGTTAATTGCACGGTAAACTCTATTTGCGAGATGTAGAATTCTTGTGACTTCAGAAGAGTAACCAATGTTATTAGCATCTCAAATTTTGTACACGTCAACGCACATAAAATTGCCACAAATTTTTTGACAGGAGACTTTTGGCCTCCTTGGTTTCGTATCTTAATCTATAAGATCTTTATAATGAGTACATTTTCATTCTTTTTAGGGTTCCGTAACTAAAAGGTAAAACGGAACCCTATTCATGAGACTTCGCTGTCCGCCTGTCCGTCCGTCCGTCTGTCACCAGGCTCTATCTCATGAACCGTAATAGCTAGACAGTTGAAATTTTCAGAGATTATGTATTTCTGTTGGCGCTATAAAGACAAATACTAAAAACAAAAATAATATAATATTTAAGGGGGGCTTCGATACAACAAACGTGATATTTTTGCCGTTTTTAAAGATCCGCACTTGGCCGGTTTTTTATTTTTAATAAATCCAACTTTTTCGCAAACTTGATAACCCTACAAGGAAGCCAAAATGGGCGTCGTTAATTTTTGGCTGTAACAGCTTTTTGTGACATTCATTCGTTTTGTCGGTCAGTTCAGGGACAAGTTTCAACTGAACTTGTATTTTATTCCTTTTTGGGGTAAGCAGAAATCTTGACGGTACCTATTTTAGGCGTCGTGTTGTTTCACGGTAATGTTGAGTTAATTTTGACTTTACAAGGAATGAATGAGTACTTAATTTGAGAATGAATCGCCTTTGTAACTGATTTGGGGAACAAATTAATTACCTCAATATGTTTTAAAACGACTTGATCAAGTCGTGGTGGCCTGTCAAGTCGTGGTGGCCTGCCAAGTCGTGGTGGCCTAGTGGATAAAACACCAGCCTCTCAAGTATGAGTACGCGGGTTCGATTCTAGGTCAGGCAAGTACCAATGTAACTTTTCTAAGTGATATGTACTTTCTAAGTATATCTTGGACACCAATGACTGAAGTTGAAGGAAAACATCTTTAGGAAATCTGGACTTTAAGTCTGAAATCGCCAACCCGCATTGAGCAAGCGTGGTGATTACGTTCAATCCTTCTCTGTATGAGAGGAGACCTGTGCCCCCAGCAGTGGGACGATAAAAAGGTTGATGATGATGTTTTAAAATGGTGAGCTGTTAGTGAATATTTTTGAATAATTTCTTCTGTCTTTGAAGCTTTTATGCTTTCTGCGGTAGGTTCGTGGATGGGAACGCGGTATGTCGTTCCCTAGCTGTTGTTATGGGTCGTTAGAAGCCTGTAACTCTGATCAATGTAATATTGCCATTTATTTTCTCATTGCCTTTACATTTTTATTTGATATTTTAGTTTTTATTTTAATATACTTATGTGTTATTTTCATTTTGATATACATAATTAAAGTTATTAATTATGTATATCAAAATGTTATTGTTATTGAAGGAAAATATAATCTTTATATCCTTTTCAAATTATACATAATTTAAAAAGTTGTTTTATCTGATGTATGTATAAGTACATATGTATTTGGTAGGTATATTATGTGTGTTTTATTTCATGCCAAATATATGTACCTTTTTTCTTCTATCTCCATGTAACTTAACCTAATGCTATTGAGCTGCTACTTTCACAAATATTTTGTCTTCTAGTTAATCAACTAAAAGCCAAAATATTTGTGAAAGTCTTAGATTAATTCACAAACATTTAAACTCACATATACAAACAGTCAGACCTAAACTAAGCTAGCTAAGAATAAGAGTAGCATTGTCTGCATTGCCTTTAAATCTTGTGTGAGGAACAAAACACATCTTACATATACCAAAGGATTAATATTATAATCCAATAATAACATTTTTATTTATGTTCTGTAATCTATATGGCGTACATAATAAAGAGTATTCCATTCTATTCTACAACACATGATAAATGGGTTTTAAATATGGCACAGAGTGACTAAAGGCTAGGGTAGATATGGTTTGTTACTAGAAATAACTCTTTTTTTTAAATTAAATAATATAACTCAATAACACCTAAGTCCACTGCCAACCCCTTTCATATCCACCCCGTGATCATACACCTACATGCTACGGTTGCAATGTCCCATAAAAAGAGGAAATGGACAACACATCGCATCTTCGACCCAATTTCGATGTGAAGTTTATCTTGAAAAGCGCAATTCCATTGTCTTACGGAGAAATGGGGACGACCGGAGGACGGGTTTGAACAGTTGTGTTACGATATGTGCTGGGTACGATGAGCCAAATGTCTCCAGATCAATCTCCCTCTGGAATAGCATCGTTGGTCGTGTTGTTGGATTTAACATTGCATCACCTCGCTTAACTGCCGTCTTCCTATTCACTCAGTTTTTTTTTTGAGTGAATAGGTTCTTAATAAACAAGCGCGCTCTACCGCCAACGATTGCATCACTGCTTACCTTCAGGCGGGATTGCGCTCAAGCACTAGTTTAGAATAATAAAAGAAGGCTGGTTGACAGAAGTTACATGTTTTTAAACATATCGGTTTCCACACGATATTTTCCTCCAGCGCTTTGAGAGCAGTAGAAAGCCTGCCAAGTTACGAAATAGCCTGCCAGTATATCTATCCACATCCCGATTACTTGGTAATAAGATATCTTAAGTGGCACCGATGCCCCATCCAGAAACCAATTGCGGCAAGCGTAGCTTAGCCTGATCGATCATCCCGTGCACCAGTTATAACTCACAGACTCCTACAAGAAATAAATAAATATGGTTAATTTTAATTGGACTATTTATAGTATGTCTCTCTTTCTCATCACTCGAATTTATATTTCTCTCTTTCTGTTCACTCCAATTTCTCGTATCGTCTAAATAGTGTGAACGCACATACCCTGCGTTTGCGCAACCCGTCTAACGTTCCAGCACATGTGCGCTGTATACGACTATAATATAAATTATTTCAGGATCCGCGCCAACCGGCTCACACGCATGAATCGGTCGCTATTTCTAATATATTGTACTCCAAGTATTTGTGTAACTGTTAGTATTGAATGAAGGTTAGTGTGATGTAATTTCCTTTTCTTGGGAGAGCGGTAGTAACCATAAGGAGTTTTTATCCTAGGATCTAGGATAAAAACGCCTAACTAAAGCTAAAAAGTCCTGTGCTTGTCCCAAAAGTATATACTACATACATAACTAAAGCTAAAAACTCCTGTGCCTCTCCCAAAACTATATATTACATACATACATAACTAAAGCAAAAACTCCCCTGCCTGTCCCAAAAATATGTATTACATACATCAATAAGTAAAGCAAAAACTCCCCTGCCTGTCCCAAAAATATGTATTACATACATAAATAAGTAAAGCAAAAACTACCCTGCTTTTTTTTTTAATTATATAAACTAGCTCTTGACCGCAATCCCGCCTGATAGTAAGCAGTGATGCGATCGTTGATGGTAAAGCGCGCTAGTTTATTAAGAGCCTATTCACTCAAAACTGAGCGAATAGGAAGGAAGACGGCAGTTGAGCGAGGTGATGCAATGTTAAACCCAACAACACGATGCTGCGCCAAAGGGAGATTGATCTGAACTCTCAACACAACAACATTAGGCGCATCGTACCCGGCACACATAGCAACACGACTGCTCAGACCCGTCCTCCGTACGGCTTCACCAGAACTTTTGCTTGTCCCAAAACTATATACTACATACATACGGGGTCTTTTTATATAAATTATAAACTGCTTGACGGCAATCCCGCCTGATGGTTTCAGTCTATAGTGGTGCACTGGACAAAGGCTTCAATCATTGAAAGTTTGCCATAATCCCCACTCTTAGCAGACGGGTTGGGGATCGCAGTAATTTGATATTCCACAGGAGAAGCGCTGCTGCCCGCTTCTCTGGTGAGAGTTCCGTTAGTCGCCGCTTACGACACCCACGGGAGGACATGGGTTGGTACTATTCTAAGACAGGTACCACACGGGGTAACATGTGCACTTAATGATCATTACTGCATTAATGAACGGAGTTTGCGTAGTTGAAATTTGGGCATAGATATTTAAACTTGCTGCCATTGATACGAAAACAAAGATGGGGCACAACTTGTGATGCAACAGTATCTAGGATAATCATAAACTAACTCTCCCATTATCTGTGAGTATCGATTAAAGTCGCGCCATTTTAATTGAGACGCAAAGTAAACACCAATGACTGCGTCTCGACAGATGCAGCACTCGTTAACGAATGAATAGTGACCAATCATCTGTATTGTGTTAATTGATGTAAACCAATTAGTATAGAAATTCAAGCAAATAATACATACCGGGTATCTGCATCGACATTTGGAGATATGAGGAACATGGTGTAAAATTCCAGCCTTTCGGTCTTCTATAGGATGCATTTCTGGGGAGTGTGCGAAGGAATTGCATGATTTAATTCCCCCATCTCCGTTCCACCATCGGACGACCCGTCATACGGCGAGTTTCCACCCTAACGTTGTTAACACCATTACGATTCGGACGAAGCGTTTCGCCTCCTCCTTTATACCGCGTACATCGAGGGACTGGAACAGTTTGCCAGCGGCGGTGTTTCCGTCGGACTACAATTTGAGTGTCTACAAGGCTAGAGTGAATAGGCTCTTAATAAACTAGTGCGCTTTACCATCAACGACGTCACTGCTTACCATCAGGCGGGATTGCGGTCAAGTAGTTTATAATTTATTTAAAAAAAAGGGACGGATCCTCCGACCAGACTGGTATTGTCTGGCGGGCACTTGCCCACTGGTTGATGTCGTGCTAGTTGCACGGTAAATTCTGCTTGCAAGATTCAGAATTTGCGTTACGTCATTATGACGCGGTGTTCGAATCTGGCGGCGTAGGTACCGCTAGAGACGCGTAAAATGTAACCATCAATGGCTCCAGGTCTTAGAATGACGTTCAACTTTATATTTGAAATGCGACCATTTCATGAATTACTCCAGTTTTTTATGAAACAAACATAAAATCTTCGCCTTCGCCTAAAATCGCCTGACTGATTGACATACCCACTAACAATGTTCAATATTATTCCTCGTACTGTTTTAAATCATAAACTTTCGTACATAATATTATTAAACGTTGTTTTTACACATTAGGATGAAAGGAGTATATTGTTTACGTAACCTTGAGGAGTTTATTTAGGTGCAGGATGCTTTGTTTAAGCTTTTGGTTGCTATGCTGGACACTAACTGATGTTAGATCTAATAATAGACATGGATAAAGACTGTTAGATAAGTAGGGTCGGAAATGGAAATGCATCAGTTTAGAGATAGATAGATCAATCTAGAAATTAATGGTTGTTAGACTATTTGGCTCAAGGGGATAAAAATATACTCCCGGTTTTCAAAGGTGATAATGGGTCATCTATTTTAAAAAACGGGAGTATATTTTCAGGAGTATACATATTTTCAACTAGGGTTGACAGTAAGATTTAATTCTGTTTTATGTGGATTTAACTACCTAATCAAAATATTTACTGATCCAGCCCAACGCTACTGCCACCAAGGCCGAAGTTAGTACCTCACAAGAGGTTCCTATAGCGTGTAGTTATGTGACTTTTTAAAAAGCCACCTACAGGCAAGTCCGATTGCGCAGACGACAATCGGTTCGATCCCCGGTCAGGTCATGATAGAAAACGATCTTTTCCTGATTGACCTGGGTCTTGGGTGTTTATCTATATATGTATCTATTATAAAATATAGTATCGTTGAGTTAGTATCCCATAACACAAGTCTCGAACTAACTTTGGGGCTAGCTCAATCTGTGTGATTTGTCCGTATATATTTATTTATTTATTTATTTATCTTCGAGATACCGTTACCAAAAAAAAAAAGTAAAAACAGTCAACATTCATCTAATGTTGACTGTATTTACTTTTTTTTTCAGAGCAAAGGAAGCAGCAAGGAAAGCTAGAAAACTAAAATAGATTAAATTCTGTCATCTCCGTTCCATCATCGAACGACCTGTCGTATGGCGAGTATAATCTTTACATTGTTGAAACCGGTACGAACCGGACGAAGCGTTTCGCCTCGTCTTTTATACCGCGTACGTCGAGAGACTGAAACAATTTGCCTGAGACGGTCTTTTTTTTATATATAAATTATAAACCAGCGCTTGACCGCAATCCCGCCTGATGGTAAGCAGTAATGCGGTCGTTGATGGTAAAGCGCGCTAGTTTATTAAGAGCACTCTAGCCTTGAAGACACTCAAATTGTATTGTGACGGAAACACCGACGCTGGCAAATTGTTACAGTCCCTCGATATACGTGGTATAAAGGAGGAAGCAAAACGCTTCGTCCGGATTGCAGTGGTGTCAACAACGTAAGGGTGGAAACTCGCCGTACGACGGGTCGTCCGATGATGGAACGGAGATGGGGGAATTAAATCATGCAATTCCCTTGTACACTCACCAGAATGCATCTTCCCGTATAATTGTCTTCGAGGCTAGAGTGATTAGGCTCTTAATAAACTAATGCGCTTTACCATCAACGATTGCACCACTGCTGGCTGATAACATAAAAAGAAAAATTAAGCAGTAGCTAAATTAGAACTAGGCAGACGAATTACATGATAACTACAAACACTTGGCTTTGTTAAAAATATCAGTCAGCAAGTTGATATTGGGGCTAAAATTAACCTACAAAAGCTACTTAACAGGCAGTGTCCAAATGGGACCATTTTTACGACAACATCGAAATGAAATGAAATGAAATTTTATTTATCGTTGTCATCATCATTTCAGCCGAAATATGTCCACTGCTGGACGTAGGCTTCCCCCAAGGACCTCCACGATAACTGGTCCTGCGCCTCCCGCATCCAGCGGTTTCCCGTGACCTTCACCAGGTCGTCGGTTCACCTTGTCGAGGGCCTGCACCTACACTGCTCCTTCCAGTGCGTGGTCGCCACTTGAAAACCCGTCGGCCCCATCGGGCATCGATCCTACGGGCAATGTGCCTTGCCCACTGCTACCTAAGTGTTGCAATTCTCCGGGCTATGTCGGTTACTGTCGTTCTTTTGCGGAGCTCCTTATACGATAGCATAAACCATTGCATTTCGTTTCCTTATTCCAAAAATATTTCTTCGCTATCTTCAAATTCACAGTACGAAAAACATCAGTTTTATAGCTAATAAAAGTCAATATCATTAGTAATAACAACGTAATGTTTATCGATATTTGGAACGTGATGTAGCCTGATGTAATCGCTATTTCTCATGTGGCACATTGCCAGATTGTGTTATACCATCCCAATTATTAATCCCGGGCTTTCCGTTTTTTTTTCTTTTTAATAATTATAAACTAGCGCTTGACCGCAATCCCGCCTGATGATAAGCAGTGATGCGATCGTTGATGGTAAAGCGCGCTAGTTTATTAAGAGCCTATTCACTCAGAAAAACTGAGCGAATAGGAAAGAAGACAGCAGTTGAGCGAGGTGATGCAATATTAAACCCAGCAACACGACCAACGATGCTGCGCCAAAGGGAGATTGATCTGAAGACCCTTCACGACCAAATTCTCAACACAACAACATTAGGCGCATCGTACCCGGCACACATCGCAACACAACTGCTCAGGCCCGTCCTCCGTACGGCTTCACCAAACAGCATGCCGGAACACGACCAATCGCTTGGCGGCAAGGCTTTGTCTGGTGGGTGGTGACTTCTGCCGGCGGCCGATGTTATGGCCTACCACCGAGAAACTGTGAAACTGTGAACTGATTCAAAGGTTGATAAACTTTTTAGGCTTGTTTTGTCCTAAGAAACAGGCAGTCTGTTGTCTCTAGAATTTGCTGTATGTACTCGTGAATAGTTTACATCGAGTTCCTGATATAATTTTCTGGGATATGCAGAGTCAGAAAATAAACGCACTTTTATATCACTGTTATTAAAAGTTTTGCTCACTGATCTGTTGCGTTTGTTTATTCGATTTTCGCCAGATGAGTTTTTCCACTTTCATATTATGATTATCCGGTAAGGCGGGGTTCAAACCTTTAACCTACATCTTGTAAGTCATGGTTTATACCATTAGACCATCATTGCTGTCCAGGTGCAATTCCAACAATAGCTAGTTGTTGCATTAGCAATACGTATACTTTAAAATTATTCTAATTCATAATAAAAGTGGGTTACGTAATTGGGGTGCTGGTATTATATTTAATCGGTTAAATAAGCCGCCTGGGACTAAACTGAGGCAGTATAGTGATTTCAATGTATCTCGTTGCTTGCGTTGACTTTCACGGTTCTGAGCGTGAGATCCTGGTTTTCGGTGAAATGAAATGAAATGAAATCGTTTATTAAGCAAGTAGGATCACCGATCACTTTTACACGTCATATGTTTGTTTTTTATTTTTTTTTTATTCTTTTTTTTTTTTAACTAGATGAGGCCGGCATTTCCTAACTGACTACCTCTGAGAAGAAATAGCCGAAAAAAACTCAGGGATCATCGTCTTTTTTAAAGTCCAGACATTAAAAATGAAAATGTTTACAATAATTTATGTTATAATTACGCATATTGCTTAATAACAATGCTTAACAGAGCGAGCAGCTCAGTCCCAAGCCTCTCTATCCTCTAAATAATCTGAGATTTTATAATACCCTTTTTTCCAAAGTTTGGCCTTTATATAGGTTTTATATCGTTTAATGGGTAAGTTTCGAATGTCCATGGGAAGCTTGTTGTAAAAGTGTATACATTGACCCATGAACGAGTTGCCTACTCTGTGGAGACGAGTGTGATGTACAGCAAGGTCCCGGGTTTGACAATGTTCATTGGGTTTTCACCTGGAATTACCTAGTAGGAGCTTGAAGTGTCGATTTGAATCACACTGTCTGTGACAGTGTCCCCCCTTAGCTTAGGAAGCAGGATTTTTCACTATTTATACAGTGTTGTTCCAAAATCTTAATCAACAACATCATCTCAGCGTTAATCCCAGTCCCGTCCGTAGCTTTTTCAGCTCTGGAGTTTGGGGTCCGCTTTACCAGTCTAACTGCTGATTCCCAAAGCTTAATATTCACATTTATAGCACATCAGGATATTACAATCTGTCAAATTTCTTCATTCGATTTTCAACTTTATTGCTAAAGTATTAAGGCTCAAGGTTGAGTGGGAAAATCTGACAGTTTCGGATAGCTTACCCTACTGTTATCCATACCTACGTTTATTATTAATAGTTAACTAAGAATTTTGTGTAAATTAATATTTGTTATTTTTTGTCAGCTGATAGCAACAGGGCTATTTGAAAAAAAAAAAAACACAATAACCACCAAACAAATATATTCCTTTGTCCGATCATCTTGCAAATACTATGAAAACGGCAGCCAAACAAACAGTAAAATTTATTTACCATTCAAAACCCATTTACCTACATAAATGTTCAATTGTCACAATCATGGGAATGAACCCAAAAAGAAAACAAAAACCATAAACAATGGTCTATTACGAACGGTTGGACTCTTGTAAATTGTATTATAAAAATAGTATAAAAATGTGTTTAACGGGAGCCGCGTGATATGAGTGTGTAATGAGGCCACAGAGTAGTGTGGGACACAGAGACTCCAAAGCCCTAGCTTAATTTCACTATTACCACGTAAGGATTCCTTACTTCAAAACCGTCAACTCAGTTAACCACGTATTTTCCTTTCTCTTTAGGGAAATTTGCTTCACTTTACGAATTTCTCCAGTATCGTGGGTGCGTTTATAAACACTTAACCTCACATACGCAAACAGCCAAACCCGAAATAACTATGTACTTGTTGACTGTGTACCAGATGTTAAGACTAGAAATGAGACGACTATTGAAATAATTATTAACATTGGAAGCATTGGTCAAGAGATTGAATGATGAAATATAACATCACGGTCTATTCCCCGGTGGTGTAGCAGAGAGGTAGAGTACACTCACGTTTTACCAGCTAAAGTCCTATTTTTTAAGGTGCGTGTGATGTTTTCGTATGACTTTAGAAGAAGCATCGAAGAGTTCGCTCCTGGCTATTTGAAGGGTAAATATGAATTGACAAAAGTTTTCTCCTAACAGTATCCAATCGGATTAGTATCCAAGTGAAATTTTAGAAATCAGAAGGTTTCTCAAGCTGTAAGGTCAGATAAATATTAATCAATCTAAGAATCTTTCCGATTTATAAATAATGTAGTTCCTTAATGTGGCATGGTTACTTTATATATTTATGGATGATGAAAGGGTTAATCAAACACGTAAACTATACATGAATTCACACCTCGTTTCGATGGGGTAGACAGATACCTACTATAGAATGACACCTGCTACGATCCTACCTCCTTTTGCATAAAAAGTAGCACAAAAATATTTTTAAATAATTTCAGATTTTAGTCTTCAAATCTATGTGAGGGCAATTCCGTATTAATGTATAAGAACAATCGCATTTTAATTTAAATCTCACTCTATGCAAAATACTTCAAATTTTTACACATTTTTGACATTGATCAACGCTGAAATTATTTTTTTCGTGTAAATATGAACGAATACGTTATTTATCGAATTTAATCATTATTAATTACAAGAATTCTCACATTGACAGCAGCCTCTAGACGGCAAAACATTCTCTTAACGGACAGACAGTAAATTTTGAACATTTTTAAATTGCCTTTTAATTGTTCAGCAATGCATTTAGCCTCTGTATCAAGCCTACTCTATGCCCATAGCCACATGCGCAGAGGAATGCATTTTACTACGCGACGAGCCTAACACTTGTGTTAACATTAACTTAGAATAACACCATATTTGAATAACTTATGTATGTATGTAATTATATGCTAGACATGTTCTTGTGGTACTAATCAGTGAGAACACTGAAGCTAAAGACTGCGCCGAAAGAAATACTCGACGAAACTGGCGTCCCCATGAGATTTTTAAAAATTCTCTTATTTAAAAACATCATACCACACAGTAGCTCACAAACATTGTAGCAACATATTTTATGAATATTATCATCATCAACCTTTTTACTGTCCCACTGCTGGGCACAGGTCTCCTCTCATACAGAGAAGGATTGAGCGTAATCACCACGCTTGCTCAATGCGGGTTAACGATTTCAGACTTAAAGTCCAGGTTTCCTCAAGATGTTTTCCTTCACCTTCAGTTATTGGTGTCCAAGATATACTTAGAAAGTGCATATAACTTCAGAAAAGTTACATTGGTGCGCGCACTCATACTTGGAGGCTGGTGTTTTAACCACTAGGTCACCACGACTTTATGAATATATTTCATTATAATTAAGTCACCCGTGTGGTATCGGGCTTAGTATAGTAGGTACCGTCCCATATCCTCCCGTGGGTGTCGTAAGAGGCGACTAAGGGAGCGCTTCTCCTGTGGAATATCAAATTACTGCGATCTCCAAACCGCCTGTGAAGTGCGAGGATTATGGCAAACCAATGAAAGCCTTCGGGGCCGCACACTCATACTCGGGAGGCTGGTGTTTTAACCACTAGGACACCACGACTTGTACATTTAATAAAGACGTTCCAATAATAATGCTAAGAAATTGACACTATCGGCAGCTCATTTTAAGCCTAATTTACCAAAATAATAATGCTAAGAAATTAACACTATCGTCAGCTCATTTTAAGCCTACTTTACCAAAATAATAATGCTAAGAAATTGACACTATCGGCAGCTCCTTTTAAGCCTACTTTAGCAAAATAATAATTCTAAGAAATTGACACTATCGGCAGCTCATTTTAAGCCTACTTTAGCAAAATAATAATGCTAAGAAATTGACACTATCATCAGCTCATTTTAAGCCTACTTTAGCAAAATAATAATGCTAAGTAATTGACACTATCGGCAGCTCATTTTAAGCCTACTTTAGCAAAATAAAAATGCTAAGAAATTGACACTATCGGCAGCTCATTTTAAGTCTACTTTACCAAAATAATAATGCTAAGAAATTGACAGTATCGGCAACTCATTTTAAGCCTATTTTACCAAAATTTTCGCGATGAGATTTTAACAAAATCAATCGGCTTCTAGTTTCCCATAGATGGTTGAAACTACTTTCCACCAGATGGCCTGTCAGTCGGCTTACAAACCATCAATCAAACGCGATACGATTCTAGATCGAGAATTGATCAACGGTTGTCGACCTATTTAGTATTAAAAAAAACTGCATTAACTTATCTCCACACCTGTTGATTTTTTTCCTAGTATAATTGATAATCGCTTATACCATTTAAAGGAAAAAATAATTACTAACTATCAGCTGAATGTTTTGTAAACCTAGATTTTAGTATTCTGACCTTCTTAGATAGACATCGCCGATTGAAATGCAACTTTTATTAAATTTATAGGCAGTAAATTTTACCAGAATGGAGTTTTTTTTATAATTATAAACTAGTGCTTGACTGCAATCCCGCTTTATGGTAAGCAGTGATGCAATCGTTTCTGGTAAAGCGCGCTAGTTTATTAAGAGCCTATTCGCTCCAAAAAAACTGAGTGAATGGGAAGGAAGATGGCAGTTGAGCGAGGTGATGTTAAATCAAACAACACGACGATGAATGATGCTACGCCAAAGGAAGATTGATCCGGAAACCCTCCACAACCAAAACCCAATACAACAACATTTCGTGCATCGTCCCGGCACACATCGCAACACAACTGCTCAGACCGGTCCTCCGTACGGCTTCACCAGACATCATGCCGGAACACGACGAATCGCTTGGCGGACTTTGTCTGGTGCCTGGTAACTTCTGCCGGCAGCCGATGTTATGGCCTACTACAACAATTTTTAACAACGACAACAGAATACGACCCATTTCTTTGACTTTCGAGGTTAAGCCGCCTACTATTTTCCCAACTAAGTTGGGATCGGCTATTAATCTAACCAGATTCAGTTGAAAACGGAACGGAGAGGCATGCGAAGAATCTAATTTGGTTCCGAAATTTGGTTCAAAACTTCTATAGGATGATTTTGGAGAGTGTGCGAGGGAATTGCATGACTTAATTCCACCATCTCCGTTCCATTAGCGGACGACCTATCGTACGGAGAGTATCCACCCTTACGTGATTGACGCCACTACAATCCGGCCGAAGGGTTTCGCCTCGTCGTTCCTACCGAGTACATAGAGGGCTGGAACAATTTGCCGTTCACCTTGGCTCCTACTTTTCAGAATGTATCCTTGGAGTGTACCGACCGCCTTCAGCTTTTGGGAGTTGATTCGATTTTCTCGAACCTAAACTTTGGGCGGTTCATTGAGTCCAAGGCCAAGTGGCTGCCAGAAAACTTGGCGTCATCGCAAAGGTCCGGCGGTACTTCACACCAGGGCAGCTTCTAATGTTGTACAAAGCAGAGGTCCGCTCGTGTGTGGAGTACTGCAGCCACATTTGGGCTGGAGCTGCAAAATGTCACCTGGCTTCTTTGGATTCCGTGGAGAGGCGTGCGAAGAGGCTGATTGGCGACCCAGATTTAACTCGAAACAGTCTCCAAAGCCCGGAGCGCAGGCGTAGAGTAGCCAGCCTTTCGGTCTTCTATAGGATGTATTCTTTCGAGTGTGCAAGGGAATTGCATGATTTAATTCCCCCATCTCCGTTCCACCATCGGACGACCCGTCGTACGGCGAGTTTCCACCCTTACGTTGTAGACACCATTGCGATCCGGACGAAGCGTTTCGCCTCCTCCTTTATACCGCGTACATCGAGGGACTAGAACAATTTGCCGGCGGCGGTGTTTCCGTCACATTACAAATTGAGTGTCTTCAAGACTAGGAGTGAATGGGCTCTTAATAAACTAGCGCGCTTTTCCATCAACGTTTGCATCACTGCTTACCTTCAGGCGGGATTGCGGTCAAGCACTAAAATAAAAAACTTTATAATAAAAAAATAAATAATTATTTCATACAAATTTATAACAAAACTGTTTTATAAATAGTAACTTGTAATATTATTTCCCTATCTAGAAGTTCTTAGAGTACGAACAAGTTACAATAGCATAAATATTAAAAATAGCTATTATACGTCTGTCTGTCCTACTTATCTCTGTCCCGGTTGTCTCCAGCGTAAGTGTTACAGGCCTTACATGGAGGCTAGGCTAGTCTTTGATTTCTGTCCTTACCATAAAGAGTGACTAGTGATGGGGCAGATGTTTATCGATAGTTTCTACGATTATATTAAAGTTTCATGAATTGATAAATGATAAAACATTGAAGGAATACATCGAGACATGTACCATACCATACTGAGAACTTATGGTAGATTTAATTCCACTTATTCGCAAAGGAGGTTTTGATGCCGGCAATGGGAACAAATACAAATAACATGCATGCCCACTGCGGGTTGTTAGAAGTTTTAAAGCAAATAACTATTCTTATTCAACTTATGCTTATTCCGATTTAGAATTATATCGATTTGACCTTTCTATGATTCTATCTAACAGAAAATAGCTTTATATTTTTGCTCTCTAGACCATCTTCATACGGATTTTGTTAAGATTATTTTGTATCAAGATTTGAGTTAGTAGTGCAATAAGCATACAGGAAGTAGACTGTTTTAACTCAACTAAATAGCCTATTAAACTAGCAATAACCTTCAAAAAAGGTAGGTATTTTAAGCTGATTGCAACCGTGAAATTGTTGGTATTCGTTACATAGTTATAGCAACAAAATAATAATATTGCGTTTGTAGTGAATAACAATTTTAGCTGTTTGTTTTGAAATGTTAGACGGAACTGAACGTTTTTATAAGGCAAGGAGGTTTATGACAAAGTATTCATTCAATTGTTTGATTTTTGTGATTGTAGTACCTATAGCAAGTTTTCAATATTAATACAATAAGCATGCTCTTGCAAGTCGTGTTGGCCTAGTGGTTAAAGCTCGAATGGGTTTAATAAACTAGGGCGCTTTACCATCAACGATTGCATCACTACTTACCATCAGGCGGGATTGCAGTCAAGCGCTAGTTTATAATTATTTAAAAAAAATGGTATTAATTATTCAATCTTGTATTGGAATTTCTTATTTGACAATTTATTGAAGAGATTCATTCGAATATATAACCATAACACATTACAAGTCGAAATGTATCAAAAATTAAAGGAACCTCCATCATTGTCAGCTCCGAGAAAACCAATTTATCACAGTAAAAGGGATACATGAAATATATGATAAACTGTATTATTAAAGTTAAAAAGGGTAATAAAATTGATGAAACCTTTCGCTAATATCGTTAAATTATATACGATGGGGTTCGCCATGTAGCTATTCTTTGCCCACGCTTATTTTTCACAAAATTATATAGATTACTTGTTACTAAATTGGCAGGTAATATCGGAAATTGTTGACCTAGACCTATCTAACAAAAAACTATGATTTTTAATCAATTTTATGGACTATGATTCTGTCCTATACGGCTATCTAAGTAATGCTAAACTAAAACATTAATTAGGTACTCTTATAGGCAAGAACCCCGGTCCATAAAATTGAATAAGAATCATAGTCAGCAGGGTAATTACGAAATATGCTATTAATAACAATGGGCTTCATTTTAACAATTGGCTTGTATCCTAAAAAAGAATTTAATGTCAGTCAGATAGCTTTATAAAAAATATTGAACACGTATTTTTTATTTTTTCTTTTATTCAAATACTTAGGAAGATATATTGATTCGAAATGTCGCATGACGTCACGCCATGGTGCAAAATATAGAACGGCATGACGTAATTAGCCCCCACTCTGTAACTTTAATACGCTATATCTCAGTAGTTTTTGGTAATTACGACAAAATAAAAAATACGGGTCTTAATGTTTTTAATTATCTATAAGACGGACTAATTATTTTTTTGATTTTCATACCTTGGATACATCCCTATTCAACAACATTCATTGCGTTATTTACATTGTTGTGCAGACACATTTTTAAACACATGGAGCATTGGATTAACAATATGCTTCGAAATGTTTCCAATTGATAGTAATAGTGTTCTGCGATTAAGGGGCTGGTTGTATTTTATTTTTAGGGATGGTTAAACACTAAAATTATTTGTATTATATTTATTTTTTAAGCATGTTTATACACCAAAATAATTTGAATTATATTTATTTTTTTAGGCTTGTTTAAACACCAAAATAATTTGAATTATATTTATTTTTGACGTGATAACGTCTATTAAATCGGTATGCTGGGAGTCATTCGCGAAAACTGCGTAACGGCCGAATCTGACGCTACACGGAGTCCACGCCTACTAAAACTAACCTTAGCCTTGTAGCTTTAGAGTGCAATATTATTTACCTAAAAGCACGGTTGTAAACAATTAGTAGCAGTTTTTCGCATACATGGTTAAAGCATTGATAGCCGAGTGGTGAGACGCTCGGATTAATATCGACTCACTCAAGAGGTGCCGCGGATCGATTCCTGACGGCAACGGACGTTTTTTATCCTTTTTATTTTTTTTATGTTTTAATTTATTTTTTTGTAATTTTTTTATGTTTTTTTATGTTTTTTTTTTGTTTGGACGTTATCACGTTCAAATATCGACAGTAGACGGAGTTCTACAGACCGCCAATTTTTTTAGGCATGTTTAAACACCAAAATAATTTGAATTATATTTATTTTTAGGCATGTTTATACACCAAAAGAATTTGAATTAAATTTATTTTTTCATTGACTGTTTCTTCGTGGTTTGTTGTTTGTTATAGCGATGCCATAGCGGCAATTTCTACTCAGTTATCTAGTATGTAAGATGATACTTTATAATAGGTATAAGGTACCCAAGAGACAACCACTCGTAAGCGATCCTTCTCGTGTGTAGACGTATCCACTAATACATGTAATTTTCCGTTTTCGTAATCTATTGTTTTACCGATATTGTTTTACTCCTAAACTGTATTTAGTCTAGTTTTATGATCTTCCCGTACGAGTCACAGAAAGTATTTTATTTTTCTTTCCTTTTGACCAGTAGATAAAAGAAAAAGGATTGAAGTAAGTATCGGTGTGTACCTAAGTATCCGGGAAAAACCGTCTTGGATTCGATACCAGGTTCGGGTAAAGTGTTGTTTTTCCATCTTGGTTTTTCACTGATAGCCCTAGGTCGCGAGTTATGCCGAGCTGATTGCTATCGAGTGGTGACCACTTACCGTAAGACGCAGCATGGGTAGGCCCCCGACGAGGTGGACCGAAGACCTGGTGAAGGTCGCGGGAAACCGCTACATGCAAGAGGCACAGGACCAGTCGTCGTGGAGATCCTTGGGGGAGGCCCATGTCCAGCAGTGGACGTCGGTCACTCCCTGTTAAACGGCACTTACAAGATAACTGGCGAATGTGGCTAAAATGTTATAACTTCCTTGAACATCTAAAACATTTCTCAAAGAAAAGTTTTATTAAAATCAATTTATAAATGTGAAAAGGGTCGTTTCGTGGGAGAAATAACTATCATGTTATTATTATTTCAAAGCGCATTCTAAAAATAAAGAAATAAAACATCGATAAAATATACCTTCATAGTTACATCACTACCTACTTATGTTGTCACATCGAACCGTATAAAATAAAATAAAATAAAGCAGTACATATTGCTTCTGTCCATATAAGAAAAGTGGGTATTTTTATATTAATTGATCAATGAAAGCTGCTTCTCGTGTGCAATGCAGTAAATGTGTACTTTTTCTAATTACTTAACAACTTAGAAAAATGTGGATTTTTTATTACACTTTCTGTATTTCTTTATATGGTTTCATTCTTTATCAGATGGTGGTCATACCATATAGGATGAATGAGTCAATAGGATGAATAAAAGTGATTTTTAGAAAGTAAATTGTAAGCTTAATTAGCTAAGATGTGGGTATTTTTGATATTATCCTATCTAGAATGTAACAATGAACACAATGCAATTGTATTTATTTAAGAAGCAAATTGAAATAGTAATTATTATTAAAATTATAGTCGATTATTTAATTGTATCGAATCAAAGTTTAGGATGACAACACTATATGACATTATTCGATATATTTAAATCGAGGTAAAATAGAGACATTAACCATTTAACTATGGAAACGATCACTTATAAAATAAATCCGCTAATATTATCATAATCTCCGTTTAATTTGGGAGAAAGAAGAGTAGATCTTTTAAAATATGTCAGTAAAATGTCGTCTTTATTTACGTAAAATTAATGAACTAACCTAATGTGAGTATTACATGTTTTAATTCCCCCATCTTTGTTCCATAACCGGGTGACCCATCATACGGCGAGTTTCCACCCTTACGCTGTTGACACTACAACTATCCGAACGAAGCGTCTCACCTCTTCTTTTATACCGCGTACATCGAGGGATCGAACAATTTGCCAGCAGCGTTGTTTCCCTCGGACTACAATTTAAGTGTCTTCAAGGCTAGAGTGAATAGGCTCTTAATAAACTAGCGTACTTTACCATGGCAGAATGAACGCAATATTATGTTGGGTAGTGTACAAGTTACATCCGGAGTCGTTTATTATACGGACCTTGTAGAAACTAGAACCAATTTCCGAGCGTCCAGGCGCTTTTGCCATACCTATTATTGGAATCAATTGTAACAGCACATACCTACTTAGGACCCATTAACTTAATCAAATTTTATTCCGTGGTGCTTGGCAATCTGGGCTTCTCCCAGTTGCAATAATGTCCCTTTGTGCCGATTGGCTTAGTTCTGTTCTGTCTCCTGCTTGTTATGGAGGGAAGTGGAAAAAATATCTTTTTTCTTACTCCTCCGCTATTATTTTCTGATTAATTTCGTTGCGGGACCCAAGAGAGTTGAATCGTTTCTCCGGGACTCGTCGAGCTTCATTGCTCGGCGTTTTTCTGGCGGTCTCCACTGTTGATTCTGGCTTTCAGGAGTTGCAGTGGGTGGGAAAAAGTGAGGCGGGTTTTGTCCCATAAACAAAACTAGTTTATAATTTATAAAAACAATATGTCTTGTGTCCTTTTTTTTTAAGAAATAGAAGGATAAAGTTACGCTGAACTTAAATTTGGTTTGTGAACGAATAATTGACGGCAGTATTACACAATTCTTCTCAATAAGATTTCTACGAATTTCACCAGTCGCTTCACACATGTTTCTTTAGTCTACAAGCTAATCAATGGTGTTATCTATGCAGTCATGGTGGGCGGATACCATTACGACACGTGCCGCAACATATGGCCTGTTGCATGTGATGCGAGTGTGAATTGTATCATTATGAGTCGTTTAGGAGGTGTGTAAAGGGCGGGAAATTTTGATGAGATGATTCTTTTTGGGAACTGCGATAGATAAGTACAGGTCTCCCAAAGTGATAATGCGCATAGAAATCTTCGTCACTGTTCGGCAACGATCGTATTCCCCGAGCGAGTGGTGCACTTAACTACTTTTTATGCACTTAACCACTGTATATACATATCTTCTTCCGAACGCTCGGGGAATACGACCGTTGCCGAACAGTGACGAAGATTTCTATGTGCATTATCACTTTGGGCGACCTGTAAAATGTGTGTTCTCTTAGCAGTGCCATAATCCCCACGCTTGTCAGGCGGGTTGGAGATGGCAGTAATTTGATATTCCACAGGAGAAACGCTGCTGTCCGCTTCCCTGGTGAGAATTCTTCGTCGCCTCTTACGACACCCACGGAAGGATATGTGTTGGTACTATTCTAAGCCCGGTACCACACGGGCCAACTAATGTTAGGAATTGACACTATTGAGAACTCACTCTAACTTCACCTAAATTTTCTCGATGAGATATGGATACGGCCGCACCTTAGTTACTCATAACCCTTTAAATAATTCACACTAGGTAGACTATTTTTAATTCTCAAATAAATCTCGAATGTTTTATAAACATACATTACTGATTTTGATTTTGGCATAGACAATAGGGTTACCAACTTTTTTTACCAACCAGAAAGGGCAGAATACTCGTACCAGCGCTGTGACATTTAGGTACATTTTTTTAAATGTCGAAGCATTATGTTCAAATATGAGCCTTTTGGTCTTGTATACAACTATTGAAATTCAAAGAACGGGGAAGGAGGGGGAGGTAAATAAAACCAGGAGGTCAAATTTTTACAATCAACCTAGAACCTATGCTTCAACTATAGGCACAGATAAAAGCAACCAAGTGCCAATGGAACTTGCGCACTTCGTGCTGTTTATGTACTGTTGTTTTTTTTTCTATCGACAAAAGAAACACTCTATTCAGATTTCTTATAATTTCAACTGTCTAGTTATCACGGTTCATAAGATACAGCCCGGTGACAGATCATTTTACACTTTCAGTACTTCTTCTTCTTGGTTTGCCATAATCCCCACGCTTGGCAGGCGGGTTGGGGATCGCAATAATTTGATATTCCACAGGAGATGCGCTGCTACCCGCTTCCCTGGTGAGAATTCCCTTAGTCACCTCTTACGACACCCACGGGAGGATATGGGTTGGTACTATTCTAAGCCTGGTACCACACGGGGTAACATGTGCACTTGATGATCATTTTTTTTTGCAACAACGAAAATTCTTTATTTTAGTAGCAACCCTAAAACAAGCGGACAAACATACATTTTATATGCCTAGTGATGAGTAATACCTGACTCATGATGAAAATCGTAATAATGTGTGAGATATCTACACATGTGGGAGATTGTAAATATCATTTTTTACGTTTGTTTTTCATTTACACAGTATCATCATAAGTTGTGAGGGTTTGTTTCCATTATACCGTTGTATTGCTTACTTTAAGACTTGGATGCTATCGTGGCTAATCAGCGTGGATAACTCGCCGATTGTCCAGGTAGCGCCGATCGTATAGTAGCTCTGTAGTTCACTAGGGAAGGGTCTTTTATTGTCAATTTACACGTTATTTTATATGTTCCGGCATGATGTCTGGTGAAGCCGTACGGAGGACGGGTCTGAGCAGTTGTGTTGCGATGTGTGCCGGGTACGATGCGCCTAATGTTGTTGTGTTGGGAGTTTGGTCGTGGAGGGTCTTCAGATCAATCTCCCTTTGGCGCAGCATCGTTGGTCGTGTTGTTGGGTTTAACATTGCATCACCTCGCTCAACTGCCGTCTTCCTATTCGCTCAATCTGAGTTTTCTGAGTGAATAGGTTCTTAATAAACTAGCGCGCTTTACCATCAACGATCGCATCACTGCTTACCATCAGGCGGGATTGCGGTCAAGCGATAGTTTATAATTATTACAAAAAAAAAAAAGGAATATATCCTTCATTATAATCATCCTGGACATGGGCCTCTCCTTTTTCACGCCATTCAACACGGTTCTCAGCAACTCTCATCCAGTTATTACCACCTATCCCGCTAAGATCGTCGCTCCACCTAGTCTGAGGGCGTCCCACTTTATGTTTAGACACTTCAACAAACCTTTTTTACAGCCCATACAACCGGTTTTGCCTCTCCTACGATGGCAATAGAAGAAAAAAGTGGTTACCATCATTTGTCATGTTACCAACGCAATGAAAGTCAAAACTATTTCAATATTTCGCATGGTAGAAGTTCATAAAGATTTAAATTTGTTATTCTTCATAATAAATTTTCTTTTTAGTATTATTGACCATTGTCTTATCACTGGTTGATGGAAATTCTTTTATCTACCTAAAAAATTTCAAAAATATATAATGAAAAATCAAAAGTTATGAGCTTGCTATTTTATTCGGTTGTCCCAATAAAAATATGGTAAAAGCTCCTCTCGGGCGAGCGAGCGCGGCGCGTTGACCTCTGGCGTCAACTGTTGTGCGCGCGCAAGTACTATGATCTATCTTAGGTTACGTGCGCGCGCTCGGTATCCATACTGCAACAATTTCTAAATGTATTTGGGAATAAATAAAAGATGGTGTTAAAATGATTGGAATCGATTCAGCTTATATTGAACAAACTATAATCAGCTTTCGCATAAACGAAACATATCGTCATATAAATCGTTTTCTAAACTTAATACAGCGGCCATCTTGCAGTCCAGTAGAGCGTAACGGCAGTTAAACTCATCCGTCAAAGAAATGCCGTGACGTACACAATAATGAATACATGCAGCATTTAATTTTAACACATACGTTCACCTCCCGAAATAAGTGACATACTTTATGTAAAACTGTAACAGTTCAGGTCAGTGCAATGGTTTCGTGGAATTTTATTATTATTGAATGGATGTAATTAATTTTTCACGGCCTCGTCTGTGTCATCATCATCATTTCAGCCGAAAGACGTCCACTGCTGGACATAGGCCTCCCCCAAGGTTCTCCACGACGACCGGTCCTGCGCCTCCCGCATCCAGCGGTTTCCCGCGACCTTCACCAGGTCGTCGGTCCACCTTGTCGGGGGCCTACCCACGCTACGTCTTCCGGTGCGTGGTCGCCACTCGAGAACCCGTCGGCCCCATCGGGCATCGGTCCTACGGGCAATGTGTCCAGCCCACTGCCACTTTAGTGTTGCAATTCTTCGGGCTATGTCGGTTACTCTCGTTCTTCTGCGGATCTCCTCATTCCTGATTCGATCGCGCAGTGAAACCCCAAGCATAGCCCTCTCCATTGCCCTTTGAGTGACTTTGAGCCTTCTTATAAGGCCCATTGTTAGCGACCACGTCTCAATTCCATATGTCATCACTGGCAACACACACTGGTCGAAGACTTTTGTCTTGAGACACTGCGGTATTTCGGACGAGAAGATTTTTCGTAGCTTCCCGAAAGCAGCCCAGCCGAGTTGGATTCGACGATTGACCTCTTTCTCGAAGTTGGACCTTCCTAACTGGATAGTTTGTCCCAGGTACACGTAACTGTCAACAACTTCGAGAACAGAGTCTCCAATCTTTATAGGAGTCGGTACAACATGGGCATTAGACATGACTTTCGTCTTGCCCATGTTCATTTTAAGACCGACTCGCTCGGAGGCTCTGCTGAGGTCTTCGAGCATTGTACTCAGGTCCTCCGCGGTCTCAGCCATGACTACGATATCATCAGCAAACCGAAGGTGTGTCATGTACTCGCCATTGATGTTGATGCCCAGTCCTTTCCAGTCCAGAACCTTGAAGACATCCTCCAAAGCAGCGGTGAACAATTTCGGGGAGATAACATCTCCCTGTCTGACACCACGCTGGAGAGGTATTGGTTTCGAGGTCTGGTCCTGTATTCGGACTGACATGGTGGCGTTTTCGTACAAACCCTTCAGCGCTTCAATATACCGATAGTCTACTTGGCACCGCTGGAGAGACTGCAGTACAGCCCAGGTCTCGATCGAATCAAAGGCTTTTTCGTAGTCCACAAACGCCAAGCAAAGGGGTAGGTTATACTCCTCGGTCTTCTGTATAACCTGCCGTAGCGTATGTATGTGGTCTACTGTGCTAAAGCCCTTTCGGAAACCGGCTTGTTCGGGTGGCTGGAAGTCGTCAAACCTGCAGGCGAGACGATTCGTGAGGACTCTCGAAAACAACTTATAGACATGACTCAGAAGTGAGATGGGTCTGTAGTTTTTCAAAAGGGTGTTGTCACCCTTTTTGAAAAAGAGTACCACCACACTTCTGTGCCATGCCTGTGGCGTTTTTCCCTTGACTATGACGGAATTAAATAACTTCTGAAGGGCCCTAAGGATCGGTTCACCACCCGCCTTCAGTAGCTCTGCCGTTATTCCGTCATCGCCCGGCGCCTTGTTGTTTTTAAGTTGTTTCAGAGCCAATTGAATCTCCTGCAGGCTGACGTCCGGGATATCTTCGGTGTAGTGTCGGGTTAATCTTGCTCTAGGGTCTTCAGCAAGATTTAATGCGGGTTTTGTCGTCGAAGTGTAGAGCTGTCCATAGAAATTCTCGACTTCCCTCAAAAGCTCGGGCCCGGACGTTATGATCCTGCCGTCGTCAGTCTTCAGCTTGCTTAGCCGGCTATGCCCAATAGTCAGATCCCTAGCGAAAACTTTAGAGCCTCTGTTTCGCTCTATGGCCTCCGTTATACGCTCGGTATTATACCGACGTAGGTCGCGCTTCAGAGACTTTGAGATCTGCTTATTGAGCTGCCGGTATCTGCAAGCATCACTTGACGAACGCAAAATCATCTCACGTCTATCCTCCATGAGCTCGAGAGTGTAGTCCGAGAGCTTTTTAGTTCTATTTGTACGGCGGGTCTTAAAATACTTGGTCCCGACCGTACGGACAGCTTCTACAAACCCGTCATTGTATTCGTCCACCTCACCACTTAGGCATTCGAAGCGATTTTGGAGCTCGAGCTGGAAACCTTCGGAGTTATGGATCTGGATGGGTGCTGGCCGGAGCGTAGACTTCATCAGGCGAGATCTTTCGGACACTATGTTCAGATTCAATGTGCCTCTGACCATACGGTGATCGCTGCCGCATTTGAGCGAGTTGATCACTGAGACATCATTGAATATGTGCCTTTTTGTCGTCATAATGAAGTCTATCTCGTTCTTAGTGACCCCGTCGGGACTGATCCAAGTCCACTTCCGCTGTTCACGCTTCTTGAAGAAGGAGTTCATCATAAAGAGTCCCTCCCTCTCCATGAAGCCAGCCAACATGTGGCCTCGGTAGTTCCGACGCCCAAATCCAAAATTTCCCAGTCCGAGCTCCTCACCGCTCCGTTTTCCCAGTTTAGCGTTGAAGTCCCCCATGATAACGCTGTAGTGAGTTTTTGAGCTATGTATGGCTTTAGAGATGTCCTCATACATAGTCTCTACTTCATCGTCGGAGTGTGTCGAGGTCGGGGCGTATACCTGAATGACCTTCAGCGAATACCGTTTGGTTATTCTGAGTACCAGGAACGCCACCCTGGTCGACACACTCTCGATCTTCACTACATTGTCCACAAGGGACCTGTGGACGAGGAACCCGACACCACCTTGGGACTGATGGTCGCCCTCCCGGAAATAGAGCAAGTTACCGGATTTAAGGATTATCGAGTCCTCACCCTCTCTTCGGACTTCAGATAATCCCAGGACACCCCATCGTAACCTGCTCAATTCTTCCTCCAGTTCAATAACCCTCTCGTCGGTCCGCAGTGTGCGCACGTTCAGTGTTGCCAGGTCGATCCGTCGTTGATTGTGGTAGCCGGATCTCTTCCGGAGATTCTTCGCACCCCTTGCCCCGCCGTTACCTTGGCCGCTACCACAATGACCAGGAATAGCGGAGCTGCCGGGGACTAGGGGCCTTGGCTTAGTCGTGTGCATCATTATGGGGGGGGGGGTTTGCCATAATCCCCACGCTTGGCAAGCGGGTTGGGGATCGCAGGATTTGATATTCCACAGAAGAAGCGCTGCTGCCCGCTTCCCTGGTGAGAGAGTTCCCTTAGTCGCCTTTTACGACACCCACGGGAGGATATGGGTTGGTACTATTCTAAGCCCGGTACCACACGGGGCCCCGGTACCACACGGGGCCCCGGTACCACACGGGGCCCCGGTACCACACGGGGCCCCGGTACCACACGGGGCCCCGGTACCACACGGGGCCCCGGTACCACACGGGGCCCCGGTACCACACGGGGCTAACGTGCTCGTCTGTGTGACGGATCCAATTTATAATCATCTGCATTTTTCAGCTATGTCGAGGTCAGATTCTAGTCTAACCGGATACAGTTGAATAACAGTACTGTAAATGAAGCGACTGCCTATCTGACCTCCACAACCCAGTTACTGGGTAAGACGATACTTCTTGGTAAGATTGGTGTTCAGACTTTTAATTATACTTTGAATATAGTTAGTCGATTTTGAAGAAAGTATATGAGGTATGCATTATGCCATGCTTACTATACGGGTGCCAGTCGTGGGCGTTAACAGAGTTACAAGAAGATAAACTAAAAGTATGCCAGAATTCAATGGAAAGAAGCATCTTGGGTATAAAAAGAAGGGATAGAGTAAAATTGCAAACAATTAAGGAAAAAACCAAATTTAAAAATGCACACAAAGCCTACAGACAGCTCAAATGGCGGTGGACGGGACATATGTCGAGAGAAAATATAGAAAAATGGAGTAGGTTAGTAACAGAATGGTATCCAAGGGATGGAAAAAGAAGCAGAGGCAGACAAAACAAAAGATGGGAAGATGACTTGCGGAAAATAGCTGGCCCAATATGGAGCCGATTAGCAAGAGACAGGAACACGTGGAAATCTTTAGAGGAGGCCTTTGTCGACAGACAAGCTGTTCAACAAATGCAACCAGTTGCCGATTAATAATAATACAAATTAGAATTAGGATATATATTTGGTTATTAACAAGTAGGCATGTATGAATTCATTGTAAAAAGAAACAGCAATTAAAGGCTATTTTATTTTTTTATTTTATTTATTTATTTATTTATTTATATTCGATTTGTATAAACTTTCACAAATGGAGAGATTTAAGCAAACGAATTACTGCGCGATTGAATCAGAAATGAGGAGATCCGCAGAAGAACCAAAAATACCCACATCGCTCTTCGAGTCGCTAAAATTAAGTGGCAGTGCGCAGGGCACATTACTCGTAGAACCGATGGCCGATGGGGCCGTGAGGTTCTGGAGTGACGGCCACCGGAAGACGCAGCATAGCCGCATAGGGAGTCTTCCAACAAGGTGGACCGACGACCTGCAGTAGGTCGCAGGAATTGGGTTGTATCCTAAAAAATAATTTAATGTCCATCAGATAGATTTATAAAAAATATTGAACACGTATTTTTTTATTTTTTCTTTCATTCAAATACTTAGGAAGATACATTGATTTCAAATTTCGCATGACGTCACGCTGTGGTACAAAATATACCACGGCGTGACGTAATTAGCCCCCACTTTAATACGCTATAACTCAGTAGTTTTTGGTAATTTCGACAAAATAAAAAATACGTGTCTCAATTTTTTATTGTTATCAACAAGACGGACTAATTATTTTTTTGATTTTCATACCTTGGATACATCCCTATTCGATGGATGCGGGGTGCACAAGAGCGGTAATTGTGGAAAGCCTTGAGGGACGCCTTTGTCCAGGAGTGGAACTCTATATTCTGAAGAAGAAGGAGAAAAAAAGCAAACAAAACCATGGATGAACGGATCAAAACATCAATTCAACTGTTGTTAGTGTATTTCTGAATAAGTGTCTTTAGATATCCCAAAAATTTGGTACTGAAAGTGTTTTACTAATTATTATCAGCCTGTGATGATCCCACTGCAAAAGAAAAAGCCCTTCTTTTTTATAATTGTAATTTAGTGCTTGAATTTTTTAATAATTATAAACTAGCGCTTGACCGCAATCCCGCCTGATGGTAAGCAGTGATGCGATCGTTGATGGTAAAGCGCGCTAGTCTATTAAGAGCCTATCCACTCAGAAAAACAGAGCGGATAGGAAGGAAGACGGCAGTTGAGCGAGGTGATGCAATGTTAAACCCAACAACACGACCAACGATGCTGCGCCAAAGGGAGATTGATCTGAAGACCCTCGACGACCAAACTCCCAACACAACAACATTTGACGCATCGTACCCGGCACACATCACAACACAACTGCTCAGACCCGTCGTCCGTACGGCTTCACCAGACATCATGCCGGAACACGACAAATCGCTTGGTAGCAAGGCTTTGTCTGGTGGGTGGTGAATTTTTGCTTTTCAGTGAATAATATTAATAAATTTTGATTATTGAGTTTAAGTTTATTATTGAGTTGCATTCATTATTGAGTTGAAAGAAAGAATCTCTCTTTCATTTTCTTTATTACAAAATTTATATCAGTTGTAGTCATTTGAAAGTATGCGGCTAGTTGGCAACGTTTCAGTCCACACCTTTCAGCTTTAACCTGACGTACAAAACATGGCTTTTAAAAGGTATACTTAACATCACAAATGTCGATTGAAAATGAAATATTAGAAAAATTATTAGATATAGTGACATTGTTATAGAGATACATATGTATAAGAGTTAAAAAAAACCAGCTTCTAACTGAAAATTGAACCCACATCCTGAAGAATCAAATTTCCAAAATCACAGACAACAAGATCGAAAGACATCAAAGTCTGTGGTATTTTTAGAATGCAATGCTTTCCGGCGGTAGACTAGATAGAATGTTGGCTGTGGGCCAACGCGGACATCGGTTTGTCTATGGAAATAGATTCGGCTTGTATTTCTTGATTGTCTATGGTTCTTGTCAACCTGTGAGTTAAGAGGAGACGTTTTTACGTGCGTTTGATGGGCTTGAGAAGGGTTATGTAGGTACTTAAAATGGTTCTAATAACTGATTTATTTAGATTCTGATGACTTAAATCATGTATACTTCTCATTTCTTGTAACACGTAGATTTCAAGATATGACTGAACGAGTCCCATCCTAGGACCAACCGCAGCAAGCGTAGCTTTACCTGTTCAATCGGCCTTTGAACCTGCTGTAAATTTACCACGATCTCCTTCTTTTAATATGAGCTGAAAATAAAATTACTTGGCTTTTTTGTGGATAGAAATTCAACAAATAACCACCGCTCTGGGTGGAGTGGAAGGGCGTGTCAGACTTTTACTGACTAAAACCCACCCGTGTTCCTTCACTTGCCTTCACAGCCCTGAGGCTGCGAGTTGATCAAAAGATAAACCGTGGCTCCACAGGAGGCAGTGTCCACGAAGGCCGACGCCTTCTGGGTCAGCCCAGGAGGCGTCGGTCTTCGTGGACCCTGTCACGATGTGCTGACATGTCTTTGAGGTGAGGTGTCATGAAACAACGCGCCGGTCGATCCGGGCCATGTCCTTACCGGGCGCAAGCCCGCGCCTACGGTGGCCGGGAGTCTAATGTTGTCTCCCGACCAAGTCCAAGAAAATCTGTTAAGCAAATTTTGCATGAAAAAGTCATCTATAATATTAGAGGAATAATCTTGTATAAATATTTTTATGTACTTAAGTAAGTTTAGCTATTTGTATCCCATACAAAATTTACTTCTTTAATCCATAAAATATGATGATATTGCTTCTAATACGAATCAAATATATTCTATAGCTTATTTACCACCCATGAAACAAGTATTTCATCTATATTTTACGACGTTTGTGGGCGATTTTATAATTTGTCTTTATTGATACATCATTCATTGGTATAATAAAATTAATACGCGCTGTGTCGATGTGTGGGGTATAAGATGGGGAGTTCATCTGTTAATCAACGTTATATTATCTTCGGAAAATTACGTAAAAAAACTCTCTTAAATTAAATACAGTGAGCTGGAAGTGCTCTGTAATGCGATTATCGACCGTAATCGGTCGTAACAATCATCATCTAAAATAGAAAAAATATTTTCAGTTTTAAAATGTAGATAATATTAAATGAAGCTATTGTTGCCGACCGATGCCCGATGTGGGCGACGGGTTCTCGAGTGGCGACCACGCACCGGAAGACGCAGCGTAGGTAGGCCCCAACAAGGTGGACCGACGACCTGGTGAAGGTCGAGGAAAACCGCTGGATGCGGGAGACGCAGGACCAGTCGTCGTGGAGATCCTTGGGATCGCAACACAACTACTCAGACCCGTCCTCCGTACGGCTTCACCAGACATCATGCGGAACACGACGAATCGCTTGGCGGCATGACCTTGTCTGGTGGGTGATAACTTCTGCCAGCAGCCGATGTTATGGCCTATTACCGAAAAATAAGATGTTGAATAGCTATTTTATAAATAAAACTAAACTAATTTTACTAAATATTTATTTATTATTTGCGAATTAATCATAAAATAATTATATTCACATTGCCTTGAGGGTTTGAATATCAACATTATTCCCCATTGAATGACATGCTAACAAAACTGATTCATCATTTTTACTTAGAAAACCACTCGTTTGTTTATTCAACTGTCAATAAAAAGTAACCCCATGAATACATTCATAATTGGCAACATTACCAACGTGCGAAAATGAATGAATATTGCCAAGTAACCCTAAACTGCTTACATTGAGTTATTTATGTGTTTTTGCACCTGGACCATCAAAACCAATGGGGCGGCAAATAGAGGGTTGAATGTGATCAATAATATAATTTATATGGAAGCGCATGAGTTGATTTTAGTCATGCATGGATTATTACATTATACACTTATAAGGCTGTTTTCGGGAAGCTACGTAGAATCTTCTCGTCCGAAATACCGCAGTGTCTCAAGACAAAAGTCTTCGATCAGTGTGTTTTGCCAGTGATGACTTATGGAATTGAGACGTGGTCGCTAACAATGGGCCTTATAAGAAGGCTCAAAGTCGCTCAAAGGGCAATGGAGAGGGCCATGCTTGGGGTTTCACTGCGCGATCGAATCAGGAATGAGGAGATCCGCAGAAGAACGAGAGTAACCGACATAGCCCTTCGGGCTATGTCGGTTACTCTCGCAACACTGAAGTGGCAATAGGCTGGACACATTGCCCGTAGGACCGATGCCCGATGGGGCCGACGGGTTCTCGAATGGCGACCACGCACCGGAAGACGTAGCGTGGGTAGGCCCCCGACAAGGTGGACCAACGACCTGGTGAAGGTCGCGGGAAACCGCTGGATGCGGGAGGCGCAGGACCGGTCGTCGTGGAGAACCTTGGGGGAGGCCTATGTCCAGCAGTGGACGTCTTTCGGCTGAAATGATGATGATGACACTTATAAACTTAAATAATTTCCATCATCATCATCCACCTCTTTATAGTCCCACTGGTGCCCAGCAGTGGGACGTGGGAGGTCTCCTCTCATACAGAGAAGGATTGAGCGTAATCACCACGCTTGCTCAATGCGGGTTGGCGATTTCAGACTTAATGTTCAGGTTCCCTCAAGACGTTTTCCTTCACCTTGTAATCAGTCATTGGTGTCCAAGATACAACTACATACACCTTTAGAAAAGTTACATTGGTATTTGCCTGACTTGAGAGACTGAATTAGGGTAAGTGTAGGCCTTATTTCATGGGCAAATTCCATAAGAATCTCTGCATTACATCATACTAATCTCCGTAAATATCTTCGTAAGTGTCATTATGACATTATGTGTTTTTCTTAATCCACCATGACACAATTAGATGTTTGTTTTGCCCAATTGAGAAGTACTGAATTGCTATTCGATGTGCGAGGTCATTTGTGTCCTCAATCATGTTAAGTTGACACTGTAGACTTGTGTAATCTGTGGTGTTTGGTTAATAAACATAATATTTTGGACACAAATATTTTGGGATTAATAATAACCTAAACATCAGCCTTTTATGTATGAAGGTTGGATTCAGGTCAGGCAAGTAGCAATGTAACTTTTCTAAGTTATATGTACTTTTTAAGTATATCTTGGATACCAATGACTAATTATAAGGTGAACCATGGGAAATCTGGACTTTAAGTCTGAATGAAATGAAATTAGTTATTCATAAACGCTGTTTAAAGTTAACCAGTGATAAGCGATTGTTTAACCATACATTTTTGACGTTTGCACCTCACTTAACTTTACCCTTAAACCCTATGGTGTTTATCCATAATTATAGTTTAAAAACTTTAAGGAATCCACGATTTTTTTTTCTCTAATATCTAAAGCTACTTAACCAAGACTCGAGAGTACTTACACACTTATAAAAAGCAATAATCCTTTAACTGCTACACTCATGTATTAACAGTGATGGAGTGACAGATGACATCAGATCCAAGTGAGAAACATGACGCAAGTGATAGACTGCTCTGAGTAACATCTGTACACGATTTTGCACTCGACAAAGATGGCGGCAGAAGTGTCAATTTCATACAAATGAAAGTTTCACACAATGTAGACAAAGCTGCCGATGGATACTATAAAATTTCTCGCCGAGAAAATTAAGGTTAAGTGAGATTAACAGTGTCATGTCAATAGTGTCAAGCCCTAGCATCACATTTTTTTAATTATGAAATTATAAACTAGCGCTTGACCGCAATCCCGCCTGATGGTAAGCAGTGATGCAATCGTTGATGGTAAAGCGCGCTAGTTTATTAAGAGCCTATTCACTAAAAAAAAGTGAATAGAAAGACGGCAGTTGGGCGAGGTGACGCAATGTTAAACCCAACAACACGACCAACGATGCTGCGCCAGAGGGAGATTGATCTGGAGACCTTCCACGGCCAAACTCCCGACACAACAACATTTGGTTCATCGTACCCGACACACATCGCAACACAACTGCTCAGACTCGTCCTCCGTACGGCGTCACTGCGTCCACTGCTGGACATAGGCCTCCTCCAAGGATCTCTACGACGACCGGTCCTGCGTCTTCCGCACCTAGCGGTTTCCTGCGATCTTCACTAGGTCGTCGATCCACCTAGTCGAGGGCATATCCACGCTGAGTCTTCCAGTGCGTGGTCGCCACTCGAAAACCCGTCGGCTCCAACGGGCATCGGTCCTACGGGCCAGTAGTACAGGGCCCGTAGTACATTATTATATGTCCTGAAATATAGGAAATAACACACGTAGTTTGTAGTTGTCCAGGGTATCTATAGACCTGTCGTTGAGAATCATCACCAGTATTTCTATTTAGTTATGAGGAACAGACACAATCTTGCTGTACATCACACTCGTCTCCACAGAGTAGGCAACTCGTTCATGGGTCAATGTATACATTTTTACAACAAGCTTCCCATGGACATTCGAAACTTACCCATTAAACGATTTATAAACCACATAAAGGTCAAACTTTTCAAAAAGGGGTATTATAAAATCACAGATTATTTAGAAGACAAAAAAGCTTAGGACTGTGCTGCTCGCTCTGCTAAGCATTGTTACTGAGCAAAATGCGTAATAGTAACGTAAATTATTGTAAACATTTTAATTTTTAATGTCTGGATTTGAAAAAAGACGTTGATCCCTGAGTTTTTTTCGGCTATTTCTTCTCAGAGGTAGTCAGTTAGGAAATGCCGGCTTCAACTAATTAAAAAAATATATATACATGACGTGTGTGATCAGTGGTCCTGCTTGCTTAAAATTAAATTACAGAGTGTAAAGACCACTCATGCTTTATGTAGAAAGGGGAGAATTCTCCAACCAAACAGCTGTTGTGTCTGGCGGCAACTGCCCGAGAGTTGACATCGGGAAGCTAGATGCAGCATGACTGATGTCATTATGACGCGTTGTTAGAACCCCGAATACGTGTCCAGTATTTATAAGTAAAGCATCTATGTAAAAAATTTCAAAAAGGTATTGATTGAAAAACGACACAGTGATGAGCTTGTTATCGTACTTGCCTGTCCCAACAAAAATATGGTCATTGCTCCGCTCGGGCGAGTGAGCGGTGCTTTGACCTGTGGCTGTTGCGCGGTCGTGCGCAGTACTATGATCTACCGTAAGCTGCGTGGCGCCCTCGGTAACCACACTGCAACAATTTCTAAATGTATTCGGGAAAAAATATAACATGGTGTAAAAATGATTCGAATCGATTCAGTTGCTTATTCTGAACAAACTATATTCAGTCGAAGAAACAGTTCTACTTCTATCTCTCTTCATCCAATATTTTACGCAAATTTGTATGATTTTATGCCGTTACAAAACACATGTTTATTTTGTATAAGAAGAAGAAGAAGGGAAGCGTTGGATGCAGGCCTCGTCCAAGCGTTCTTTTTGGAAATCCTCGGGGGAGGCCTATGTCCAGCAGTGGACTGACTGTGGCTGACATGATGGTGATGATGTTGATTTTTGCAGATCATTAAAACATCGTCACCATTAACTTCTTCTGCTCAATACTTAGATATTTCTTTCCATTAACTATAAATTGCAAATTGCGTATTGTGATGCTACTATTAACCTCCATGATATTTTGACTCATCATGACAGCGTTAAACCCAGTCCCATCCGAAGCTTTTTTGCAGCTTTGGAGTCTGAGGTCCCCTTTACCAGTCTAACTGCTGATTTCCGTGAAGCGACTGCCGTCTGACCTGCACAACCCGAAGGCGATATTAAAGCATTGCAGTTAGCCCAATTGTTGGACTTTTAAGGGCTCCAACAACCCGTAACGACTGCCATTGAACCACGCCTCCTTGCGCAGCGGCCGCTTTCGCTAACGCTACGCCACGGAAACTGTCAATGTCGGTGACATTCTGACTGTTTTAGAATTAATCATTATCCTTAGCAGACAATTTGTATTTCTATAAACTGACGGTAACTTACTTGGAAAAAGTGTAGGCAGATTGGTTTTAAACCCCAGTACAAGACTTTTGCCAAGAATCGGGCAAAAATCCAGACTATAAACGATAAAATCCAGACGTGAATATTTAAATAATTATACTATTCTAATAGAATCCTACCTCAAAATCCTCATTACCCAAAACTGTTCACCGTAAATAAACCTGCAATAAATCCATCCATAAGTACTTGAATACAATTTGCTGATCTCGCTCATTTCTAATAAAGCGGCTGTCATTTTGACAGTTCAATAACAGTCATTGCGTTATTTATGTTGATGAGGCAACACGTTTTAAGAGTATATGGATCAGTGGATTAGCAATATGCTTCAAAATGATTCAAATTGATAGTCATGGGAGTTTTGGCGGGAAAGTTAAGTTAAGTTTATTGGAATTTTAAATTATTTATAGTGCGTGATTTATGTAGTAAAAAGTACATTCAGTAAATAATTCATAAAGAACATTGAGATATCGCAGCATAGTGGCCTCGTCATGATATTGCCTCACACCTTCCTCGTAGACGGTTCACGCGGTCGTCTTTTTCGACATGAATGAAAATTCATTACGAATTGGCTTTTCTAACAATCCCAACACGTGACATGGTTAAATGCACAAAGCGTGCGAAGCCAAAGAAGAAATAAATAAATAAAAAAAAAATGATAGTCATAGTGTTTTACGTAAATATGTTTTTTTTTTTATAAATTATAATAGTGAATAGGCTCTTAATAAACTAGCGCGCTTTGCCTTCAACGATTGCATCGCGGGATTATGTCAAGCACTAGTGCTTGACCACAATCCTGTCTGATGGTAAGCAGTGATGCTATCGTTGATGGTAAAACGCGCTAGTTTACTAAAGCTAATTCAGTCTAGCCTTGAAGACGTATCTCCAGTGTCTCGATATTATACCGCGTACATCGAGATGTACGCGGCATAAAAGACGAGGCGATTTGCCTGTAATATACAAAATAAAATACCAACCCAATTCTATGATTACACAAATCTGTATTTAATAAAATACAAACGATTTATCTGTACATTTATCCACACAACTGTTGAGTTTTGTACTATACACTGACATAACCTGAACTGTCAAACGATCCAATACATACACAACCGAAGACCAAGTTAAATTAGTTATTTTTGTCTGGTATGACGAAAAACTCCAGTTTCATTAGAGCTACGGATTAGAAGGGAATGAAGGCAGGGTGAGGTGAAGTTAGGCTGGTGTTATGATTAGGTTATTTTCATTGGTTTACTTTTCGCCAGGAAATTGGGTTTTGGGGTTGAAATGTGGTGTCTGTTGGCCTGTTAGTGAAGCCGTGAAATAGTTATTGTACTTTAATTGTAATTTCAGTAGGCCAGGTTGGTATTATTTTAGCTACTGAAATACATAGTTGCGAGAACTTCACATTATCAACATTATCACCAGTACTAGAATTGTCCTAATTATGTTTGGGTCAGACTCCAGTGTAATCAGATACAGCGCAATACCTATCGTCTGTCTTACCTCCACATCCCAGTTACTGGGTAATACGACACCCTTTGGTAAGACTGCTAACCCCTGATTACAAAACGAGATCTAACTTTAGTACCAGACTTAACATTTGAGTCAGCATTTGTATTTCGAACTTTATTGAGTTTAAGTCAAAGTTCTTAATACAAATTGACGACTTAGTAACGAATTAAGCAGTTATTTTTATATAAAGATCTGTATTTTTATAACGGTTAGGTGCATAATTCAATAACCATTTAGGTAGTTTAAATCTGATCTAAATGAAATTCATGTTTTGTTCTAAGGGGCTAGAGGGGGATATGATTTATACAATATGTAAAGAAAACCTCGTCCGACCCATAAGGATAATAATGGTTAGGTAAACACATGACCAATACTAATGAATTTTGAAATAATCTTTTTTTTTCGCAAATTAATTCCTACTTCCCCAAAATTTTGTATTTTTTTAAAAAGTGACAACACCATTGTTGGACGGTATTATTGTGAGCGAATAGCGATACGACCGCATGCCGCGTGCTCTGCCGGCCTTCGCCCGCCCATGTATTGCCTACTGCACATGTATTAATTTACCTCCTTTTGTGAAATAATATTTATTTTTTTAGGGGGATTTTTGATTTTTTTTTTTTAAGTTTAGCCCGGGTTGTAGGCATTAGTAGACTCAGTTATCTATACCTAACAATACCTTAACGGATCGGACAGGGTCTTCTTTACATATTCACTGCTGGTCATAAGCCTCCCCAGGCTTTCCAGAACGACTGGTCTTGTGCTGCCCGCATTGTTTTGCATCCTCATCAAATTTCAAAGGGTTTTTTTATGTAAGGCATTCAGTAACAAATTAAATTACGATACCTATTCTATTAATTAAAATGTACTATATTATATATATTTCCCTCGGTCACGGCATAAAGAGTTTGTTTGTTTGTTTGAACGCGCTAATCTCAGGAACTACTGGTCCGATTTGAAAAATTCTCTTTGTGTTGGATAGCTCATTAATCTAGGAAGGCTTTAGGCTATATAACATTACGCTGAACCCAATAGGAGTGGAGCATAACTAAACCATTTGAACGAAGTCGCTAGCGGCCGCTAGTATAATATAAAGCTGAAGAGTTTGTTTGTTTGTTAGAACGCGCTAATCTCAGGAATTACTCCTCTGATTTGAGAAATTATTTTTGCGATGGATAGCCCATTAATCCAGGAAGGCTTTAGGCTATATAACATCACGCTGCGACCAATAGGAGCGGAGCATATCAAAAATTTAAAATATATGCTGTGTATCATGATTTAGAAGTGTATTGATGAAGGTATTTATACAGTATGTTAAGAAAACCCTGTCCGACCTATAAGGATAATAAAGGTTAGGTAAACACATGACCAAATATAATATAAAATTTTACGTAACCATCATAGTACCAAATACAAATGAATTTTGAAATTATCTTTTTTTCCCGTGAATTAATTCCAACTTCCCCTAAATTTGGTAATTTTTAAAAAAGTGACAATACCGGTATTATTATGAGCGAATAGCGATGCGACCACGTGCCGCGTGCCCTGCCGCCCGCTCCCCGCGGAAGGGTGGTTAACGCACATTTTATTAAGTTACCTCTTTTTGCGAAATAATATTTATTTTTTTAGGGGGATTTTTTTTTAAGTTTAGCGCGGTTTTGTATGCATTAGTAGAATCAGTTATTGATACCTAACAACACCTTCACGGGTCGGACAGGGTTTTCTTAACATACTGTATAAATCGACTCTTTTGGGGTTAAAATAAAATGTTCAAATAACTAACTCCTGCGGAAGAAATCGCAGGCAGCCGCTAGTTGAGAATATATTTTCAAATAATCCAATTGCAGGCACTTTTGAATTGTCAAAGAGCCGCTCAGTCAGAAAAATGATTTCATTCGCCATCAACTCAAAGATTTGTCAAGATGTTCTACTTAGTAACACTTTTATAGTGTCTTAACTCTAAATCCAACATGTTTTTGAAGCTTATATTCTATTTAGGCCGGAAAAGCTCTTTAACATAATAAATCAATAAAATTTATATTGATCAGGTTGTAATCCGATCAGTTTAGGTTAATTGTCTATGGTTTTATTGTCCAAATGCTCAGTGTTTTGTTACTGATAATGAAAAAGGTTCTTCTTCTTCTTCTTTCTTTATTTTTTGACTTCGCACGGTCTGTGCATTTAGCCAATGTCAAGTAATTATTAATTATTTATGTAGAATAACACTGCAGCGTGACCAGTCTTACGTGTGAGGTTTGGGGCTAAGTCATGATGTGGCCACTATTCTGCGATATTTCACTGTTCTTTATAAACTATTTACTAAATGCACTTTTTACTACATAAATCACGCACTTTTATTTAGTAAACAACACTATAAATAATTTTAAAAGTCCAATGAAAAACGAGCGTGACACTCAGCTTGACTTTCCCGCCAAAACTCCAATGAAAAAGGTTGTCTTTCAGAGTTATTTAGTCTTTGATCATAATTCAATTAGCATTAAATGTCAGTCAAACCTAGAATAAGTATACCTCTAGTCTTCTGACTAAGAGGTATACTAGACTTGGAATGATTCGACAAAGCTGCATAGAACAATTTGTCAAAATAGTCGAATCTCACATAGACACTCTAGTTTTTTGGCTATCAGGCAGGACTAAATTAATAGATACTTGTCTTCTGTACCTTTCTTAATGTAGTTAAATTTAGTTTAGTTTGGGGAAACTTTTGTCGTTTTTTGATAGCCCGGATGTTGGCAGTCAGTATACAGTATGTTAAGAAAACCCTGTCCGACCCGTGAAGGTGTTGTTAGGTATCGATAACTGATTCTACTAATGGATACAAAACCGGGCTAAACTTTAAAAAAAAATCCGCCTAAAAAAATAAATATTATTTCGCAAAAAGAGGTAACTTAATAAATGTGCGATATGCACCCTTCCGCGGGGGGCGGGCGGCAGGGCACGCGGCACGTGGTCGCATCGCTATTCGCTCATAATAATAACGGTGTTGTCACTTTTTTAAAAATTACCAAATTTCGGGGAAGTTGGAATTAATTCGCGGGAAAAAAAGATTATTTCAAAATTCATTTGTATTGGTACTATGATGATTATGTAAAATTTTATATTATATTTGGTCATGTGGTTACCTAACCTTTATTATCCTTATGGGTCGGACAGGGTTTTCTTAACATACTGTATGTAAGCGCGCAGATAATTAATATTTCAAAACTGTAGAAGTTGATTGTGTAGTTGTGTCTGGCGGTCACTTGCCCAACGGTTGATGTTGGGAAGTTGTATATAATATGCTAGTTGCAAGAAAAACTGCTTGTGAGATGCAGGATTTTTGTGACGTCAGTATGACGCGTTGTCCGCATGTGGCTTTTGAAATCAAATGCGTTTATAATTAGTTTGGAACTTTAGCCTTCTTAGCTACATTCTTAGTACATTATTTTGTCCCTGTAATTCAAATCAAATCAAAACTCATTATACAATATGTAAAGAAAACCCTGTCCGACCTGTAAGGATAATAAAGGTTAGGTAAACACTTGACCAAATATAATATAAAATTTTACGTAATCATCATAGAAATAATACTAATGAATTTTGACACAATCTTATTTCCCGCGAATTAATTCCAACTTCCCCGAAATTTGGTAATTTTTAAAAAAGTGACAACACCGGTATTATTATGAGCGAATAGCGATGCGACCACGTGACGCGTGCCCTGTCCCCCGCCGTTAGTTACCTCTTTTTGCGAAATAATATTTATTTTTTTAGGGAGATTTTTTTTTAAGTTTTGCCTGGTTTTGTATGCATTAATAGAATCAGTTATCGATACCTAACAATACCTTGACGGATCGGACAGGGTTTTCTTTACATATTGTATAAAAAAAAATCGTGATGGACTCACATAGGCTTAAGATAGAATGTAAGTGTGGTGTCCGACGTAGGAGCATTACAACTGTAATGAGTTAAGAAAAATAAATAGATAACATTGTAATGTAACAAAGACGCGGGCAACCAAATCCACGGAAGCAATGTAAGGCAGGAGTGTCGTTTTAGCCGGTAAGAGTCCAACTCCTGCCAAAAAAGAAAAAAAATCCTGTTCACCGTAAAAAAAACCAAGCTACTTAGTTACTTTTTAATCTATGGATAACAGTAGATAAGTTCACACGTACAGCCCTAGATGGCGTCAGTTTGCACTAGCGAAATCCGAGTACACACCAAACTCTGTGACCCTCGTAAATTATTTACTTGTGTACACGAAGTTTTACACCAAATATTTGCCTCGTGAGAACTGCAAACAGAATCATGGGGTAATCTTTTTAGTAGTGACGTCATTAATTTGAACAGAAAATTAAAAGTGTAAGCAACAACTATGTAGATAATGAGATAATGGCACCGATACTCTTATTCAGAAACTAAACTAATTTTAAGTCTAGTACATCTTTTCCTTTATATATCATTAAGAAAAGGACAGAAGAAAATGTTAATTTAGTCCTGTCAAATTAACACCTGACGTAAATTGACGTATTTTTAGTCGCCATATTTATAATCGCGTCTAAACTGTCTATGGAATATCTTAATTCGACAGGATTAAACTAAAATGTTATCTTTTATCCTTTTCTAAAAAGATGCGGTAAACTTACAATTAGTTCAGTTTGTGAAAAAGAAAAACGGGGCATTGCTTTTTTTTATTTTGCATCTCGTAGTAGACCATTAGAGGCCGTGACTACTTAACCGGATTATCCTGTGGATGCCTTAGTTACAATTAAAGCCTTCAGCCAGGTGCAATTGAAAACTAAGGAGCGACTACGCACTAAGGGCACCCCCTGTGGGGTACCTACGAACCTCGGCTAGGCGGATAGTAAGGGACGGCTGGATCGACTTGAACACAAACTAAACAAAATTTAAAATCAGTGCATCTTTCCATTGCTCAAAAGGCATGATTTACATTTTTGCCCAAAATTTCGCAATTTTATTTCCAAAATGAATGTATTGATATTGAATTTGTAATTAAGTTGTTTATTTTACTTTTTCCAGGTAAGAAAACATTTCATTACGGATAAAACCCTCCGCCTCTGCAATAGTAAGTACTACTCATAGATCTACGATAGGATGCTGGTTTTAGAATCTGTTTGTCAGCAAGAGCGATGTCTATTAAGACTAATAATAAGTCTATTAAGACTAGTATTAACTAGTTAGGGAATGAATTACTTCATGGGCGTACCCGAGGGTTGAGGAGGTGGGGGCAATTGCCCCCTCCCTGGGCATCTCTTAGGAAATGTGTGAGCTCCCCTAATTTTTTTTTTTAATGATTATAAACTAGTGCTTGATTGCAATCCCGCCTGTTGATAAGCTCTGATGCTATCGTTGATGGTAAGGCGTGCTAGTTTATTAAGCCTATTCTCTTAAAAAAATTACTGAATAGGAGGGAAGACGGCAGCTGAGCGAGGTGATACACTATTAAACCAAACAACACGATCATCGATTCTGCGCCAGAGGGCGATTCTGGAGACCCTCCACGACCAAACTCCCGACAGAACAACATTAGGCGCATCGTACTCGGCACACATGGCAAAACACAACTACTCAGACCCATCCTCCGTACGGCTTCACCAGACATCATGCCGGAACACGACGAATCGCTTGGCGGCAAGACTTTGTCTAGTGGGTGGTAACTTTTGCCGGCAGCCGATGTTATGGCCTACCACCGAGCAATCCGAGCACCGAGTAATCAAAGTATAAACGGGCACGTATACAGGATCATTTGCGTCTATTTGCCCTATACACTACACTACAATTACCTAATGTATCATGTAGATGTGTTTGTGTAGTTTGTAAGAAAAAATGGGCTGAGATACCCCTCCCCCCCCCTCCCTAGACTAGAAGCTGAAGAAACTACTTCAAACACTAATAATGGAGCTACCTATATCTATAATCAGCCTATACCTAATGTTACCTCTCCTGAGAGACAGGTCTCCTGTCGGTGAAAGAGGGTGAGCGGTAATCTAACACGCGGGCCCAGTGAGTTGATAAATGTCACATGTCTTCGAAGTTTTGCCTCTAAGACCTACAGGTTTTGAGAACAGTGGGGATGCAATATTTACACAAAGTTCAGCGCCTGATGGGGTTCAGACCTACGACCTATCCTTATCCTTACTAATATTTTAAATGAGAAAGCGAGTTCGTTTGTATGTTTGTTTGTTCCGCTTTCACGCCGTAACTACTGAACCAATTGCTTTGAAATTTTGCAGACGTAAAGTTAGTAGTCCGGATTAAATTATAGGGTACTTTTTATCCCGGAAAAAATTGATATTCCCGAGGGAAATCTAAAAAGTGCGATATAGCCGAATTCCACGCTAGCTAGTAACTTATAATTCTCGGCTGATACCACTTGGCCACCACTTCTCTCATGGAACTAATCACACAAACCCCAAGCAGGTGAAGTCAGCATGGAAAGATCTTTTATTGCCAATTCATGCTAAGGGTGTGAAGGTGTACTGGTGAAGGTTGCAGGAACCTAATGGATGCGGGCAGCACGAAACCGGTCATTGGGGTAATCCTCGGAGGAAGCCTTTGTCCAGGAGTGTATCTCTACTAAAGGCTAAAGAAAAATGATAGAGGTAAACGCCATTGACGTCTCACTTACTTCAGCTTACAGAATCAATCTTCAGTTTATTATAATTTATTCCTTACCTATCAACGTCTCATAGTCAGCATAAAATATTCCCATATTTGAGACAAAAGCCTCCTTTCCTGCAGTGGCTGTAATCTACCACAGATCTTCACGATGTTCTGCTTCACCATTTTGAGAGCAATGGTGGCCAATTAATTTACACTTTTTTTTAATACTGCAATCTAGTGCTTGATCGCGACTCCGCCTAATGGTAAGCAGTAGTTCAGTCATTGATGGTAAAGCGCGCTCGTTTATTAAGAACCAGTAATCAGACGAGAAGACAGTATCAGGTAAATTGTTCAAATCCTTCGATGCAAACGCTTCGCCTGGATCGTAGTGGTGTCAACAACATAGGGGTGTAAACTCGCCTTATGACGTGTCTTGCGATGATGAAACGGAGATGGGGGAATTAAGTCATATAATTCCCTCGCACACTCTCCAAAATGTGCTACACTAGGTACGAGTAAAACGCCTAACTGGGTTAGATTCGATGACAATCTATAACTAGTATGTCGGGCCCTATTACTATCAAATTGAATCATTTTGAAGCGTTGCTAATCCATTGCTCCATATGTTCGTAAAAAAAAATATGCTCAATAACGTAAATAATGCAATGAATATTGTTGAACTGTCAAAATAAAACCCATTGCTACAGATAATGTGTAACGCAATTACCCTGCCGTTACTAATGACCCACCACTAACCACATTAAATACAATTAAAAGACTGTTAAAACTAATAGGTTATTAACATCAAGATAATATCATCACGCTTTTCAACAAAGGAACCAGGAAATGCCTTACTCCACGTTCGCTTGCCACTGATTAATAAGCCAATGGAGTGTCAACCGAGGTCGGCTAAAACTTCAGATATTCTGAACATACTTGTACTATAGTTACTTTACATTTGGATATAGTGAAAAATGCGTTATTAGGCACACTTCAGATTCAAAAAATAAAACTATGCTATTATATTAACTTTGTTTGCTGTAATTCTGGATCAATGGTGTGACCTAAATAAAGAATGATATATTAACGGTTTATTAAAACGAAATTATTCAGCAAAATCAAAAGTCCTTTATTCAAATTAGGCTGAGACTTTAATAGACTTTTATAAGACCATTAGGCTCAGCACTTCGTCACTTCCTAGTGCTTTCGCTGGGAAGAAGAAGTGTCGGAACATACTCCCCAGCAAGATCCACAAAGTCAAATGTCTTAGTGAACTGAAATGAAATGAAATGAAATGAAATGAAATCGCTTATTAAGCAAGTAGGATCACCGATCACTTTTACACGTCATGTTTTTTTTTATTCTTTTTTTTTTTTTTTAACTAGATGAAGCCGGCATTTCCTAACTGACTACCTCTGAGAAGAAATAGCCGAAACAAACTCAGGGATCATCGTCTTTTTTAAAGTCCAGACATTAAAAATGAAAATGTTTACAATAATTTACGTTATAATTACGCATATTGCTTAATAACAATGCTTAACAGAGCGAGCAGCTCAGTCCCAAGCCTCTCTATCCTCTAAATAATCTGAGATTTTATAATACCCCTTTTTGCAAAGTTTGGCCTTTATATAGGTTTTATATCGTTAACTGGTTATCCCAGGACACTTATTCTCTGTATTTTTATTCTTATACCTATAAAATAAATGCCATGAGTAAAAGAGTATAGATCATAATACTCTTGACATCTAGTTTACTTTATCGTGTGTCAGGCAGAAGTTAATCATGCCAACAACTTTTAAATAGTCGTCTAAATATAATCTGCATTAGGACGCACTACTACAGATTATATTAAGACAACCATTTGTACGAGAAATACTACACATAAAGCACATTCTGAGTGATCAGCAAGTATATAGCTTATAATTTCATCCCAATGGCATTCCATAGTCCTTCATTTGCTGTCGTCGCTAAGAAGAATATTGCTACATTTTATACTTTTGTCCGAAACTTATTATTGGTATTAGTCTTTACTGATTATACATTAGTAATAAATATATAAATTCATTCAACAAATAATATTAAAAATAATAAATATCGACAAATTTTATCATGGACAGTTCAATTGAGAATTTATAAATATGTCAAACAATTATTGAAATTAAAATAAAAGAAGTCAAGTCAATAATTTTAAATTTATAGGTGGTAGGCCACAACATCGGCTGCCGGCAAAAGTTACCACCCACCAGACAAAGTCTTGCCGCCAAGCGATTCGTCGTGTTCCGGCATGATGTCTGGTGAAGCCGTACTGAGGACGGGTCTGATCAGTTGTGTTGCAATGTGTGCCGGGTAAGATGCACCAAATGTTGTTGTATCGTGAGTTTGGTCGTGGAAGCTCTCCAGATCAATCTCCCGGTGACGCAGCATCGTTGGTCGTGTTGTTAGGTTTAACATTGCATCACCTCGCTCAACTGCCGTCATACTTCCTATTCGCTAAGTTTTTTAAATGAATAGGCTTAGTAAACTAGCTCGCTTTACCACCAACGATTGCATCACTGCTTACCATCAGGCGGGATTGCGGTCAAGCACTACATTATAATTATTAAAAATAAATAAATAAATGCAATAATATATGATCTCTTATTAATAGATTGCGTGTTATTTATAAATTCGATTATACTGCAATAGGCTTTTTCCAAGAGAAGTTGTTTAACTTTATGTTTAAATGTATTAAAGCTCATGTTTTCTATAATCGCTTTGGTGATTACAAGCTCGTGGCGCCACACACAGTAAACGATTTTTCATCAATGCACTTTTATGTGGAGGACAGTTAACTTTTAAAGTGTTGCGTTTACTTTTATAATATTATCGTACATCGTTAAGTTATATTTATATCTGACAAATAACACCAATTCATATAGAAAATGACACGGTACTGGTAATTTGTCGGTCTCCGTGGCGCAGCGGTCAACACGCCTGCCTGCGACGTGGAGACCCTGGGTTCGATCCCCGGCCAGGTCGTGATGGAAAATTATCTTTTCCTGATTAGCCTGGGTCTTGGATGTTTATCTATATATGTATCTATTATAAAATATAGTATCGTTGAGATAGCATCCCATAACACAAGTCTTGAACTTACTTTGGGGCTAGCTCAATCTGTGTGATTTGTCCGCATATATTTATTTATTTATTTAATATTTTTAATTTTCTGTGTTTCATTCCACAACTATCTATTAGTTCGAGCTTGCACATTGCCCTTATGCAATTTTGTGCTTTGAATATTTGCTCTTTTTCAATACAGTTTCCCTATACCTAATATTATGATTGCTTATCTTAGTAAACTTTCAACGTTCTCGAAATGTGCTGTCAGTACTGCAACCTCGTTAAGTTTTAGACTGCGAAATCATCAGTATCTGGTACTCTCAGATCATTTTCTCCACGAGTGAGCTATTCATTTACTACCCACTCTGTGTCCCTAAATACCTTTGTGTATTCATATCTCATTCATCATAGCAACTACATTTCCCAACGAAGATCCCACTTGATGAATATTAAACATTATATTTATCAATGACTTGATTGCATCACCATTCTGTGAGCGTCGAAGTTTACACTAACCAGATAAAATTGACCTTTTCTATCAAACATAATATTTCATACTATAGTTCAGCTTATATTTGTCAAGTATTGAATCAAAGATATTCATTATAAACCAGAATTATTAGACCCATATTTTCAACACAATTGCCCTGCAACAGAGGTCTTGTTATACTAGGCCAAACATTTTTTAAAGACCTCTGACTACATATTAATATTACGGCTTCAAAGCTCAAGTTCCGCTAGTTATCAATCTACATAGATAGTTATCAACCACAGGTGTAAATAGATTGGTTACTAAATGATAGTAAGCCTATGATTATCATATAAATAATTCATATTCAAAAGAGTAGTCGGAAAAAACTATCGGTACAGTATGACTAAGGTTTAAATTATATAAAGGGAAGTGGTGTCTCAATAGTAGGTAGACAAAGAGGCTACAGTGTGACCAGGAATCAGTTTAGGCCATCGACCATAGATTAGTGTGTGACTAGGGAGGGGCATTTTTAGTTTAATTTATTTTAATCGAAATTTTGTATCTATGTATTGTTTTCATTGCATTGTAAACATTTGAAATTCGAATCTATACTAATATATAAAGCTGAAAAGTTTGTTTGAACGTGCTAATCTCAGAAACTACAGGTCCGATTTGAAAAATTATTTTTGCGTTGGGTAGTCCATTAATCCAGGCAGGCTTTAGGCTATATAACATCACGCTGTGATCAATAGGAGCGGAGCATAACTAAGTCCACGCGAACGAAGTCGCTGGCGACCGCTAGTTAAGAATAAATATTTACTTCTTTTTTTAAAATAATAGAGGAATGCAAAGGTCTTTAGCGCATAAATGAAGAAAAACAGTATATCACTATATTTAGAAGGAACGAAGTTAGTTATAGGCTTCAATATAAACCATTGTTTTCTCTGGCATACACAAAGAGACATCAAGCCATTCATTTCAAGTTTTAGTTGAACTTTCATTATTGTGTAAGCTGACTCCTAATACTTTAAATATAATAATATTCTACACTTTAAATCTATAGCTTAATTACGCATATGTGTAGCTAAATATTAATATAGGATCTACCAAAAATGGCCTTAGACATTACATTAGTTTTTAATAGGTATTAGACCCGTGTAATCCCGTGACCATGGACGTACCCAGCTTCTGGCTTTGGGGGGCAAGTCAGGCCTAGGGGAGGGAATTGGCAAACCCAATTTTTAGAGTGATTGCACGCGGTTTTTTTGGTAATTAATTACATCGTACATTTTGTCGCTGTCTACAGCTTGATTTATTTAAAAGTTACACATAAGTCCTCGTTTATACTTTGTTTTGTACTTAGGGGAGTACATGCTCTGCGAGATTTTCATGGGCAGTCGTCCCCCTTGGGTACGCTTAAGGCCGTGACGTATCCTGTGAATTGCAGATGACGGCTGCTCCACGTGATTTCAGTAAAATAAATTAGTACTGTATTCTGGTTTCAATAAATTAATAGCTTGCACACTTGCCAAGGAGGACAAGGTTGGTCTTTTAGTGAAATGCATTTAGACAGATATTATAGTGAAGAGTTCTCTATTTTAATTCCTATGTGAGGCGGTTAATGACCTCTGCAACGAAGGTCGTCTTAGACTCTTCTTAGCAAATAATCAGCCTAACATGTACACACAGGACAGGTGTCTTCATAGGATAGACGCCCTACAGACGGCGCCCTTCCTTCTGTGAGAGGAATTGGGATTAAAATCTACCGTGCTGGCCCAGTGCTGGTTGTGTGTGTCACTTGTCTTCGAATTTTTGGTTCGAAGATGTGAATATATATACTAGTCTGGTCGTGCCTCGGAAAGCACGTTAAGCCATTGGTCCCGGTTGCCATACGAACATCTAATGACAGTCGTCACGGGTTGTTGTAGCCCTCAAAAGTGTAACAATTGGTCTAACTGCAATACGTCGATATCGCCTTCGGATTGTGGAGGTCAGACAAAAGCCAAATATCGAAGTTTAGGCTAAATCAGCAGTTAGACTAGTAAAGCGGACTCCAGACTCCAAAGCTGAAAAAGCTTGGGATGCGACTGGGATTAACGCTGAGATGATGATGATAATGTTAAATATGATCCGTGTTCTTAGCAGATGTACACAAACAGTTCTATTACAAAACGAAATCTAATATTAGTTCTAGTCTTTAAAACTTTCTCTCAATATTTGTATTTAGAAGTTCGTAATTTAAAAATCATCTTTGTATAAAGGGCAGTATTTTCTATATCAGTTTTTCTAATGCAACAACTAGCCAATTATAGCTTACCTAACTAGGTAGCCAGCTAGTCAGGTTTAAATCATGTGGTTTAAACCTGATGTACCGAAAAATTTTATTAACCAATAAAGGGGAACGAATTTTGAGTTTCATTCAAGTCGGCGTTTATAATTTTTAATACCCAAACATGTCTTTTTCGGTCTTCCTACCCAATATGTTAAACATTTGATTAACTAAATCACTAAACTTTTCAATCATCACTGTTTCAATCAACATTATATAGTTATTTGTTTACATCAAAGGAAAAGCAGTCTTCAACAATAGAAAATCGACCACGCTTTTTCTCAAATAATTGAAAAAAAAAACCGTTAAATTCTTAACGATCCCAACAAAATAGTACGATGAGTCAGCACAAAATCTATTCCCAGAATCGAAAGCGTCGAGCATCTGTGAAATCAATTAAAATAATTGAATCGACTAAAAATAACACGGCTTCCTTTGGCGCGACGATTGACAATGTGATTTCGGTGTTTCCCGCCTAAAGTCATAGACAGAATTCGTTTTTACAGCTACTCCTACAACTTAAAGTCGATTTTCAACTTTATCTGGACAGTTATAAAGTTTTAATAAGTTTAGGTTTGAAAAAAGGAACGTTTGTAACATAGAGTACGCTCCCTTTCTTTTGTTAGTAGTGTTGTAGCTAAAAATAATTCTGAATGGATGTATCGAAACAAATCTATCGGTGTTTTGAGGTTGGTATGTTTCTTATTACGGTGATCTTTTTATAGTTACAAAGGGTATCCGGTTGTATGTGTAATTGGGTTTCTTTGTTCTTAAAGGGTGGATTGACTGGACATTGGGAGCTGGCCGTATAGTATTCTTTGCTTTAGTATTTTTTTTTTTTTTTCTTCATGTGTGCTAAGGCGACTTATGTAAATCACATTGATGATTACGAAATCGTCTCTGAAATAATGGCATGTTAAATAATATAAAAAGCCTTACCTATTTCATAACTATTCTACCATTATTTCAATATTACACTTTAACGTGGGTCATCTACACACATGTATAACAGTTCTCCCTTTTTAATAGATTTCTCTGAAAAAGTGATCATGGATAATTTAAAAATACATATCAGTAAATCAAACAATTAAAAGCTCCCACGGGAAGTTCCTCTAATTATGTTTTGTTTTAAAAACGTTTCTTCCTGTCTTCGTATTTGTCAAACGTTGTTTTCCATCAGAAGTTTAGGACTATCGCTAGTCGCAAGGCAACGTGCCAGAAAAATATTGAAATGGCAACCGTGAACTTTTATGTTCGACAGTGTGGTGTAAGCTTTTAGAATTATAATCAAATCATCCAGTCCAGGGAAAATTAACCAGCTAAAAACGTAATGAAGATTAAAGAATGTTCTAGATTTTACGTCTTCACTTTTAAGAACTAAAACATCAACAATAAAACACGGTAAGAAATATTAGAAATACGTAAATAATTTTATAATGTTTATATCGAATAAAGGTGCTTTCAGCCACCTAATGTATAAATCAATATAATTACCATGTGTAATAAAAAATAATTAAAACTAAAGTACAGCTCTACCATAAATAAAAATAGTGAGGAGAAAAAACATAAATAGTATCGATTGTGCGTAGGAGCGAACAGGCGCGCCCTAGCTGGGTTAATAACCCTCTAACTAAAACAATATGGGCTCGAGAATTTGGTAGAATGCCACCGTTTTATAGAAGCGCTATAGTGAGAGAAAAAGGTGTTTGATCAAGATAATGATTGGCCTATTAACTTAATAGCAGTTACGTTTGAAGTTTTTGTAGGAGACCCTGCTTCGCACGGTTTATACCACTTGAAAAAACCATCGATGTCTTTGTAATATATCAATTCTGCTATACATGTAAACCTTACTGTATGAATGAAGCTTCAAAGAACGATCCGGTCATACAGACAGACACGAGAAGCGACTTTAATTTTGTGATCGTAGATTTTTTTTTTTCTGGTAAACAAAATTTAATAAACAATGAGGGAATCGTAATTAATTGTTGCTGATTGTTTAGAAGTCTGTAAAGTAATTCAAGTTATTAGTGATTACTACAACTATTTCGGTTCATAGCTGATAGTTTTAATGCCAAATGGCTTAAGCATCTGGCATTCCTATCTAAAGTAGTATTTATTACTACTATTGTTATCCAATTACCCATGTATATACGTTCATTTCATAACTTCATTAGCTTTTCAATACAATGTATTAAGTCATAAATCTATTTGGCCGCAGACATTTTATATTTTGTGTTTCCCCACCCTATAAGATTTAAAAACAGAACATCAATAATCCCATTAATACAATTCGAATGTTTTTTTTTTGCTACGAAGCATAGACAAATTGATGCTTTTATACTAAATTAGATACCAATTAATTAGTATCTTTAATTAATGTAATTATACAAAATGGACTCTCATTCTACTTTATACTACTTGATTTCTAAGAAACGATACGTCGGGTCTTAATTGGAAATCCTCCATTTTACAGCTATAATTACTAATTTATTTATTATATGAAGGCTTGGCAATGACGGTTTTAATATTCTTGCCCCATCATGCCTTCGTATTAGTTGATTTTAAAATTTAATTCTTGTTAGAAGATGAGTGATGTAAGTATTATATGTAATTATAAAAATATTCTTGTTGGAAAATTTTGACTTTAAAGAGGCATAAAGTTATTGATAGTGGTGTAATAAATAATGATGAAAATTATCGACTGTTTTTCTTCTTATGATAAATATAATCATTTGATTATATTTTTTACTTTTTGATTAACTGATTGAATACCATCATTACAGAAACCTCTTGCATGGATCCAAGTTCAATAATAAGAGTTAATTATATTGTTATTTTTAAACCTCTGCATCGTAATAAAATAGCGTTGTACCAAAACCGAGCTTTTACACAATTTTAACGAATTCCTTTCAAGTAAACAAATAAAATAGAAAGTGTAGGGTAACCCAACGCTTCCATTTTATCATTTTGATCGCTGCAGCTCGTGGGTGTTCAATTCCTTTTCGTTTTGGTATCTTTGAATGTGACTAGACCAGTTTTATTAGCGACATCTCCTGGGGAAAAATCTTCGCCCACATGTACTTGAATGAAACTTTGATTCTGAATTTTTGGAGCGGATTAAATTGTTTGTATTACTTTCGATCTTAGATATTTCGATTAGATAACTATGGATGGGTTAGTTATAATAGTTATTTAGTTGGACAACAAACGAGCAAAAGAAAAAATAATAATCATAAAACTGTGAGTGAATAAGGTTTATATAAAAAAAAAAAATAATTTAATGTCCATCAGATAGATTTATAAAAAATATTAAACGCGTATTTTTTATTTTTTCTCTCATTCAAATACTTAGGAAGATAATATATTGGTTTGAAATGTCGCATGGCGTCATGCCGTGCTACAAAATATACCACGGCGTGACGTAATTAGCCCCCACTCCGTAACTTTAATACGCTATATCTCAGTAGTTTTTTGGTAATTTCGACAAAATAAAAAATACGGGTCTTAATATAAGACGGACTAATATTTTTTTTTGATTTTCATACGTTGAATACATTCCTATTAATATTGTAAATAGATACCAATCCTATGAATACTTCGACTCTATAAACAGTTCTAATTGGACGTTAATAAATAAGCTTCCAACGTAGTTTTACCAAAAAGAATAAGTACATTCCCGCCAAAATTAAAAAGCCCATGTACACGCTTCTGGGTCAATTCAACTATCAAAATTCCACGTCAGTGGTGTTAATGTGTTAAACAATTCTAATTTTAATCTAAATAAACGGAGCGTGAAGAAACAATTGTATGATGTTAACCTAAAAAGAGTTTTAGGTTACTTGAACCATAAGCTTGTGCAACAATTACAATGATAACGAAATAAGTACTTAACGGAATTAATTTACGTGGCGTTTTAAATCAACACCTACATACGTGTCACACAATGAGTAAGACAGAAATCTTTTATCGATATTTTACGGTCAACCTTTTCCCATACCTAGAGGTGCTATGAACATAATTAAAAAAAAAAAATCTAAAATCCATTTTTAATATCCTTCGACATTTATTTCACCTTTAAGTTATATTGTGATAAATATGTATATTTATCTTTCCAAAGCATGATAGTAAAAGAGATAAATTACCCAAGGTGCAAGGTTCCCTTCTTCTTGACAGACAACTACGTACTGTGAACAGACAAAACGTTTACAAAAATAGACCATAGACAATAGAAGTTTCGAAATCTTTATTAATCGTTGACGGAACGCTGTTTACATTTTCATAATTAACATTATTATTTGAACGCTGTCATAAATCTGTCAATTCTTTTAACTTCTTTCAAAGCGCGAAGGGATACTATTTAATTTCGACACGTTATTATTTTGTGAATTATGTTGTTCTTAATTTGAATTTTCGACATTTATATTTTGAAAGATAGAATTTATTGTAGATGTTTATAGGAAAATATTAAAATGATTCGGATCTGTTATGTTAAAAAGCTCACCATTGAAACTTAGGTTCATTGGATTGTCAATAGTGCCAATCCGTTGTCATGAGGTTTTTTTTAAACTAGTGCTAAACCGCAATCCCGCCTGATGGTAACCAGTGACGCAATCGTTGAAGGTAAAGCGCGCTAGTTTATTAAGGGCCTATTCACAAAAAAAAAAAACTGAGTGAATAGAAGAGAATACTGCGCCAGAGGGAGATTGATCTGAAACCCTCCACGACTAAATTCCCAACACAACAAGATTTGACGCATCGTACCCGGCACCCATCATAACACAACTGCTCAGACCCGTCCTCCGTACGGCTTCACTAGACATTATGCTGGAACACGACGAATCGACTTTGTATGGTGGGCGGTAACTTCTGCCGGCAGCCGATGCTAGCACCAGAGAAATGTGTACCTATCAACTCTTTTCATCTAAGTTTTAATGGAACATTGTTACTGCCGACTGATTCTGTATAAAATACTCATAATGTAAAGTAGGGGTAATTGAGCTTAGAGTAAGCTGTAAATAGTGACGATGTCTTAGCATTACTTCGAATGACAGCTTTGCTTCAAGCTTACTTCGCCTAAGTTTTTACGTTACAGGATCGCACTGCCAAAATGCTCGGATGGAGTGCTTACTAACTATTGATTCAGAGTTCACATGTTGAACAAGTCCAACATGTTGTTTCAAGTTTAACATGTACTCACACTGTGGAGGCATGGGGAACAGGGTGTAAAGTTCACCCATCCTCCATAGAAAAGGGAGGATCCTCCGACCAGACGGATGTTATGTCTGGTTGTATATATGCTAGTTGCACGGTAAACTCTGATTGCGAGATGTAGAATTCCTGTGACGTCAGTATGACGCGTTGATCCATGTGGCGTTTGTAGGTACCGCTACATCACTTATTATTTGACAAGCTGGCGGATTGTTTAAAAGTGAAACCGTGACCCTGGCTCACAGGCAAGTCAAGGAACACGGGTGGGTTTTAGTCAGTAAAAGTCTGACACGCCTTTCCGTTACACCCAGAGCGACAGAGGTCATTTTATGATTTCCCATCCAGACCAAAAGAAGTTCTTTTTTAATCAGATATACTTACAATTTTAATGGTAACTGAGAGCAACGGTGGCCTAGTAGTATCAGCTGCGACTTACATGTAGGTCGTAGGTTCGATCCCCATCAGGCTCTTCACTTTGAGTAAATTATTTCATCAGCATAGCTCTCAAAACTGATGAATTAACTTTACGAGGAAGCCGGCATGTCCTAGAGCCAAAACTGCGGAGACATGTGACATGTACCAACTCACACTGGGCCTGCGTGGTAGATTACGGCCCACTCCGTCTCACCGAAAAGAGGCCACTGTCCCAATAGTGGGAAACGTTATAGGCTGATTATACAGTATGTTAAGAAAACCCTGTCCGACCCATAAGGATAATAAAGGTTAGGTAAACACATGACCAAATATAATATAAAATTTTACGTAATCATCATAGTACCAATACAAATGAATTTTGAAATAATCTTTTTTCCCGCGAATAAATTCCAACTTCCCCGAAATTTGGTAATTTTTTAAAAAGTGACAACACCGGTATTATTATGAGCGAATAGCGATGCGACCACGTGCCGCGTGCCCTGCCGCCCGCCGCCCGCGGAATGGTGAACGCACATTTATTAAGTTACCACTTTTTGCGAAATAATATTTATTTTTTAGGGGAATTTTTTTTTTAAGTTTAGCCCAGTTTTGTATCCATTAGTAGAAAGAGTTTTCGATTGTACCTAACAACACCTTCACGGGTCGGACAGGGTTTTCTTAACATACTGTATTATGACCATGGAATAAAATACATACCAGACCAAAAGTGCACGATTAATATCAAAATTTATATTACGGACATTTCACGTCAACCATTATGGTTAGAAAGTTCCATTTGAAATAAACATCAGAACATTGTCTTTGATATTTATAACCTCAACAGCTTCTTGGAAACGTAGGGCCGTCGGAATGCGTGACATTTCGAGAATAGTTATAATATTTATATAAAATGAGTTCAGGAGAATGATACTATCTTCAAGAAATATCTGAATATAATCTTGGAATTAAAATCTTATGTGCTATTCCTTGTTTTAAACTTTTTCTTTGAGCCAAATTTAATCCATCGAGAATGGATTTGTGATTTATCTATAAACCAGTTCTGTGACATATCTAAAATGTACGAATGACAGCAGTTCAAGTTACCCGAAACTGTCAAATATTCTCAATTAACTTTGAGCCTTTACTTTAAAAATAAATTTGAAAGTCTATTAAAGAAATCGGACAGATTGCAGTAGCTTGATGTGCTGTTATCTGTACTAATACAAAAAAAAAACCAATAAGTAATTCTGGCACAGTTGGCACCAAATGAATGAATACATAAGTGTCATAAAGTAACCACTTGACAGCATCACATCACTAATGACTTCTTAGTAACATTTATAACGTCGTCCCTACGCTTATTGTCTATGACAACTTCTAACACGTAATCTCAAGATTCAAATCAATTTCATTTCATTAAAATTTGACTTTACCATTGCGAGCCCGCATACTTTTGAATACTTTCATTACATCAATTGAATGAGTTTTTTGACCTTAATACACAAAAGGGATGAAGTTTTAATCGTGTCAATCGAGATCAAACATCGATTACGATTTATCGATTCGATAATGTTATTGGAAGACTGCGTATGTCATAGCTTATTGTGAAGGAGGAAAAATAAAAACTGTTTAGGCGGGAATTTAAACTGTCGAAATTTTTTACTACGGACAAAGCTGGCAACCGTTTTATTTTTTCGACTTAAAATCATATTTGCCATTTCTATAAATGAAGATGATGTAAATTAATGTTGTTGAGGGCTGATTTTTCTACAGCTAAATAGCTTTTATTCGAATAATGTATCTTTCTTTTCTTTAGAGTGAATACTAATTCAACTCTTCAATGGCCCCTGTGTTTAGATACCTACCACAATTTTGCTATTAACTCGTGTAACTATAAAATAAATAGAAATAAATTTTTTAAAGAATTTCTATAACTTATTACAGAGTTGAAGTAGTATTAAAGTTGCCATATTTTGGTCGCCAGGTTTATAATCGCGCGCGACTAAACGATATAGAGTATCTTAAATCGCCGATAACATTTGCAAAAACGGCCGCGTGAACCGACTACGAGGAGATTTGGTGCAAAGCCATGGTGTGGCCACTATGCTGCAGAACTAACTAACTATGATAAGTAAAGAACATTGAATTATCAATGTGCTTTATGACTTATTCACTGCACTTTTTGCTATATTAATCACGCGTTTTTTTTAGTATACGATACTATAAATAAGTTAAAAGTCCAATGAAAAATAAGCGTGACATTCATTTTAGCTATTCCGTCAAAAACCTCGAATAATGTAAGTAATTGACATTATTCGATAGTTTTTGAATGAAGTAACTGTCAAAATTATTCCAAAAATAAAGTTGTTGACTCAGATGAAAAATCAGCTCTAAATGTCATTCAATAAAAACATAATATTTCCGGAATTCAAAAATATCTTCCAGGGTTCAACTCTTCATTTGGTCCTCAGTCATCAGCATCCTATGTTAGTTCATAATATATAAATATACACCATCCAATATTACGTGTGCTTAAAAGTAATTTATTACACACGCCAGATATAATTTCAAGTGTCTCTTAAACTCAAGTAGCCAATCTTTCAAAGTGAAGCATTTCTTTTGTACTTATAACAGCCGGGTGGGCTAAAATAACAAAAGTCTAACATCATCATTACACTACGTGTGAACTGTTTACACATTTACAATAATTTTCGAGGTTAGAAATGGCGGGCATTCTTTCGTTCTATTTTGACGCCATCTTGGGGTTATTGACCTGGGTTCGCGCGTCCCGTTCACGGGGAACGCTACTCAAACGAGTTGGTTCCATTTTGCATTTTGTATAGTTAAAATTAAATGGCATAGTCAAAGCATGCTTTGTGAATGTTCTATTTTTTAAAAAGAGTGTTGTTTTGGCGGGCGTGGGCGAATTTTTTAATTGAAAAAATAAGTCTATTTGCTATCTAGCCTTTCTTTAATTGAAAATATTTGCAAGACACATTAGTTTAGATTTCGCATTATTTAAATATCGATGTTATTTTACAAACAGTACACAGATATTTTAGATATTCTAGGATTTACCTAAGACTTTAGTCTTAGTCATTGTTTCGCCGTGCATTCTCAATCACTATTCTGACATCTGACCTACTCTAATTATCTAACACAAATGAGTGTACAACTTACACTAAGTCAAAAGTAAACGAATGTTTTTCTGGCATGCCAGACGGCATGGCAGTCATAAGTGTCTCGCCCCACGCAAATCATAAAGTTGACTCCAATAATGGAACTGTGTCATTAGAATAAACTAGTCTTGCATGCGATGAATATGCAGTTTTGTTAAATTAGTCGTAATTTAACTGTTATATTGTGTTGTTAGTACTAATATTTGTAAATAGTACCAATATTTGGATAGATAAAATATGAAGCGTTCTCTTTTCATACAGTTGGGATTCATAAAAAAAACGTCTTAACCATAAACATCAATTTCATATTATTTTCTATAGTCTATGGTTTTTATTTTATTTTTAAACTCTGTGTGATTTTTATCGATAGAAGTCAACCTATATTACTTGGGATGACCTAGGTTTTATATTTCTGCACTCCTGAGCACTCGAAGCATTCGAAGCTTCCAAATGCAGAGACTTAAGACTGAGTTACACAGTGCAATTTAATAGCCTATGGCATACAATAAAATTGATGCAATGGACAACTTGCATCGTCTAAATGGTGTTTAGACAATGCAATTTAAAGTCTTCATCCTTTTCCCTCCGGCATTGTTTGCCACTTAGATGAGATTGCAATTAAATTTTAAACGTTTTTAATTAGTGATTGAGCCTTAAACTGCAAAAGTTCATAAAATAACACGTATTTGCCCCTTAGATTACTTACTGAATTCTAGTCAAGCGGTCAAGTTATTGTTGCCGGAAATACTAGCATACATTTCGAAGTATCAAAAGATTTGATTGGATCTATTTGGCTAAAAGACTAGGAGAAGACCTAATAAAATATACATGAATTGTATGAAAGATGGCTATAGTTGGGGTAACTATTGAAGTGACGAATAGAGAGCAACGGAAGAAAATAATTATATTGGTGCCGACTCTGTCGTTCACAAACTAAACTAATTTTAAGTTAAGTGCGTCTTTTTCTTTCCATTTCATTAAGAAAAGGATAGAAGATAACAGTTTAGATTAATCCTGTCAAATTAAGATACTTCATAGACAGTTTAGACGCAATTATAAACATGGCGACTTAAAATACGTCAGGAGCGCGCTAATTTGACAGGTCTGAACGGACATTTTATCTGCTGTCCTTTTCTTAATGAAATATAAAGAAAAAAATGTACTGAACTTAAATTTAATTTAGTTTGTGAATAAGGGAAATTTTGTCCACCTCAAAATTGGAATATGGTCGAGAGAACTATGATATGAATCTATTTGACATTTCAGTCAGAAATACATAATAGATTGTTAACCTAGGGTCGAAAGAATCAATTCTCCTAGTCGAAAGACTATAGTCCGAGTAGGAATTGGAACTATTTTTTTGAATTTCGGCACAGATACATAACAGATTAGTATCCCGCCAATGTACGTCGACTTTTTAATTTAATTGCGGCTTATTTTGCTCTAAGAAGTTTGCCCTAAGTTCACACTGGCTGTTTAGAAACACACATGTCTGCAGTATTTTTTTACATAAAACTCTTTACAGTTGACAGCAGTTCTATTTTTAAAGTTCATTAGGTAGGTAGGAAGTTATTTGTTTGAAACAACAGTAATTTCCGAGTATGAAAAATTAAAATAATATTTAAGTCCTTGAAAGATTTTATTTCGTTCCCTGAAAAACATGAGCCAATAAAATAATTAAAACGGCAACATTAGATGTCTTAGCTACAACCTTGAACTCCTCAATGAACTCTTTATTACCGAATTTATAGTCTAAAGTCTAAACTTATCGAAAAAACTCAGCATGGTTAACAGACTATGAAATTAGCGTCCTTAAGGCAACTGTCCTACTGCCGAGGATTAGCGAGAAGCTAATACAGCGACTAGGAACTAGTAACAGCGGACAGTGGGTGTGTAGATTGGATAGTTTTGACACTTTACTATTTTTCATATGGAACTGAGATGTGGTCGCTAACAATGGGCCTTATAAGAAATCTCAAGTTCACTCTAAAGGCTATCCTTGGGGTTTCACTGCCTGATCAAATCAGAAATGAGGAAATCTGCAGAAAAACGAGAGTAACCGACATAGCCCGAAGAATTGCAACACTTCAGTGTGTGTAGACCAATGATCGATGGGGCCGACGGATCCTCGACCATGCATCGGAAGACGCAGCGTGGGAAGCCCCGACAATGTGGACCGACAATCTGGTGAAGGTCGCGGGAAACCGCTGGATGTGGAAGGCGCAGGACCGGTCGTAGTGGAGATCCTTGGGAAAGGCCTATGTCCAGCAGTGGACGTCTTTCGGCTAGAATGGGACGGGAAGACTAACATTCCAGTCGATTGCTGGTATGCGTGTGGATAAAAAAAATGTACTTAATGTCAATAGGATATTAGACCTACTTACATACGTAAATAAGCTAGATAAGTTTAGCGTTTCTTGTCTGATCACTCTGAAAATAAAGGCTGAAACAAACTCGCCCTCTGAGTTTGTTTCAGCCTTTATTTTCAGTCTCGTCTTGTCTTGTTGTCTTGTCTTGTGATCTTGTCTTGTCTTTTACAGTCCAAACATGATCCGGTTTAGATCATTTAGATTAATGTTCGTTATCTCAATTTGTTATTATTTCCGTACTCAATGGACAAAAATGGGATCTTTTTAGCTCTGACCCCTCCGTCTTTTTTTTTTTATTAATTATAAACTAGCGCTTGACCGCAATCCTGCTTGATGGTAAGCAGCGATGCGATCGTTGATGGTAAAGCGCGCTAATTTATTAAGAGCATTTTCACTCTGAAAAACTGAGCGAATAGGTAGGAAGACGGCAGTTGAGCGAGGTGATGCAATGTTAAACCCAACAACACGACCAACGATGCTGCGCCAAAGGGAGATTGATCTGAAGACCCACGACCAAACTCCCAACATAACAACATTTCGCGTATCGTACCCGGCACACATCGCAATACAACTGCTCAGACCCGTTCTCCGTACGGCTTCACCAGACATCATGCCGGAACACGAAAAATCGCTTGGCGGCAAGCCTTTGTCTGGTGGGTGGTAACTTCTGCCAGCGGCCGATGTTATGGTCTACCACCGAGAAAAATCTCCACCTGTCCATCACTGAGTTGTATATCATCAAGCGTGATAGCTATCACGCTTGATCAAGCGTGATAGCTATCACGCTTGATCGGAGATTTTCTGTCTAGCTAGACAGTTTAAATGTTCACAGATGATCTATTTTTATTAACGCTATAACAGCAAATATTAAAAATATGTCTTTTTGTTTCCTTTTCTGTTTTGACGAGACAGTTGTTGCCGGCAAAGTATACAGTCGCCCATCAAATAATGTAATATAATATATATGTTAACGACTAAATGTATATATTGCCTAACTAAACTAATTTAAGTTCATTGCATATTTATCATTATATTTTATTAAAAAAAGTACAATAACATAATACGTTAGTTTCGAATTGTCAAATTAGTTTGCGGTTGACGTAAATTGATGTAAGTATTTTTGGTCGCCATGTTTATTATCGCGTTCAAACTGTCTATGGAATATCTTAATTTGACAGGACTAACTAAAATATTATCTTCTGTCTTTTTCTTATGGAAATATAAAGAAAAAGATGTTCTGAACTTAAAATTAGTTTAGTTTGTAAACTAGAAAATCGGCGCCATTGTATGATATTTGCAAATATCCGATAACTAGTCGCTTCCTCCTCTTGTGGGACATGTGCTTAAGTCCAGCTACAGACATCTGCGCTACATTTGGCAGTAAAAGAATAGTATTATTGAATAAAAACCAAAAAAAAAAAAAAACATTACGAAATTTTAATAGGAATTAAGCCAACATGTGATTTGAACTCTGTGTGGTAACACAGACCTCCACGGCACTTCCTGTAACTACTGAAATATAATGTGACTAATGTGTGGGAGATGGATGATACTTTTGAACGTTGTTATCAACGTGATTTCTAGTTGATTGCAGTTACGCTTTTCTCATAATACCAGCCACGAAGATAGATAGATCAGGTTAAAGTTTTTTTTTTTACATATATTTATAAACTAGTGCTTGGTCGCATGCAATTGTTGATGGTAAGGCGCGCTAGTTTATTAAAAGTGAATAGGATGGAAGACGGCAGTTGAGCGAGGTGATGCAATGTTAAACCCAACAACACGACCAACGATGCTCCGCCAGAGGGAGATTGATCTGGAGACCCTCCACGATCAAACTCCCGACACAACAATATTTGGATCGTACCCGGCACACATCGCAACCCAACCAGTCAGACCCGTCCGCCGTACGGCTGCACCAGACATCATGCCGGAACACAACGAATTGTTTGGCAGCATGACTTTGTTTGGTGGGTGGTAACTGATGTTATGGTGTGCCACCGATTAAAAGTAAAGTACCTACGCTTTCCGCAGTTGGTCTGTGGAGGACTGAGACTTCATCGTGCCTCGGAAACCACGTCAAGCCATTAATCCTGTAGGTTTGTAGATCTTTTATGCTTCAAACCAGTCACATTATAAGACTCAGTGTTATGTAAAAACTTAACACCGTAACCACAGCCCAACGTAACAATATGATTAGCTATGCATCACAGCTTCCAGCATAACCAGGTGTGGTTAAGTATCTGTATTTTACTCGAGCTAATGTGACCGCAACCCAATTAGTTACTGTGCTTATATCCTGAAGTTAGACTGTGTAGTTTTATACTATCATACCTAATTACATTAATCATTGGTGGTCCAATGGTAGGTTTAGAATTAAAAGAAGAAGTAAATTTGGTGAATATTGGCGCAATTTTACGATCTTGATCGCAAACTAAACAAATTTTAAGTTAAGTGAATCTTTTTCTTTTTATTTCATTAAGAAAAGAATAGAAGATAACATTTTAGTTTCTTCTTCAGCTTATGGATGTCCACTGCTGGACAAAGGCCTCTCCCAAGGCTTTCCATGCTGATCGATCTTGTGTTATCATCTTCCTGCGACGTTCACCAGGTCATCGGTCCACCTTGTTGGGAGCCTCCCTACGCTTCGTCTTCCAGTACGTGGCCGCTACTCCAGTAGGCCTAGTATGAGTTTTCATTACGAAACTCGATCGTTGATATCGAACGCGTTTGACTCAGCTATTGGCCCGCTTCAATGTCGTAAGAACTCTCAACCAATGAGAGCGCCAAACGCGCTCTATATCGACGATCGAGTTTCGTATTGAAAACTCATACTAGGCCTACTGAACCTTACTGCCCCATCGGCCATCGATTCTACGAGCAATGTGCCCTGCCCACTGCCACTTAAGTTTAGTGACATGCAGAGCTATGTCGGTGACTTTGATTCTTCTGCGGATCTCCTCATTTCTGATTCGATCACGCACACATTTATCATCATCACATTGTAGTTTAATCCTGTCAAATTAAGTAACTCCATAGACAGTTTGGACGCGATTATAAACATGGCGACCAAAAATACATCAATTTACGACAAGCGCGCTCTAATTTGACAGGTCTACGACGAAACTAACATACCTATTATGTTCTGTCCTTTTCATAAAGTAAAAGATGCTCTGAATTGAATCGGGGCTATTATTTCATTACTACCGCTCTTAAAATGGCTAAGGAATATATTCTCAGGAAATAGCATGTCTTAGGTCCGTATTACAGGAACCTCACTCAAAACTCAAGCTTGACCGCAATCCCGCCTGATGGTAAGCAATGATGCGATCGTTGATGGTAAAGCGCGCTAGTTTATTAAGAGCCTATTCAGTCAGAAAAACTGAGCGAATAGGAAGGAAGACGGCAGTTGAGCGAGGTGATGCAATGTTAAACCCAAGAACACGATCAACGATGCTGCGCCAAAGGGAGATTGATCCTTCTTCCTATTCACTCAGCTTTTAAATGAATAGGCCCTTAATAAACTAGCCCGCTGTAACATCAACGATTGCTTCACTGCTTACCATCAGGTGGGATTGCGATCGAGCACTAGTTTATAATTATTTAAAAAAAAAAGGCAACATTTTTCCTTATATTTTGTTACAGTATGAAAATACGTATACTAGAACCAAATACTCCTACTGTTTTCGAATACTGTTTTTTATCTCATTGATTTTTTGTAACTGAAATCAAGTAACAAATAAGAAATAAAACTACAGTCTTATTGTTTTATTTTAATCCCGAAAAGCTTGTACCTTGTTCGAGTTACGGCTTTATAATCCTTACGTGACTTCTGCCGTCTCCTTCGCTCTTACAGGACTCGTGAGCTGGTGAAAGGGATGGAGGATTGGTATTATAAACTCGAGACAAACTGTAGTGTTCATTCACATAGAGTCACTGCACCGCATTCTGCAATAGTGCTGTAACCTTTATCGATAACTTGTAGTGATTTTATTTTCTAAATATCTAACACTATACATTAGATTTGCATCTATAGAAAATTACTTTTGGATAAGTCTATCTCTTCGTGGAGATTCCTTAGAAACAGTGATGTTCTATAGGCCAACTAGTGCTTCACCGCAATCCCGTCTGATGGTAAGCAGTTATGCAATCGTTGATGGTAAAGCACGCTAGTTTATTAAGACCTATTCGCTTAAAAAAAATAACTGGGTGAATAGGAAGGAAGACGGCAGTTGAGCGAGGTGACGCAATGTTAAACCCAACAACACGACCAACGATGCTGCGTCAGAGGGAGACTGATCTAGAGACCCTCAACGACCAAACTCCCGACACAAAATTGGCCGTCTCGTACCCGGCACACATCAATCGCAACACAACCGCTCAAACTCGTCCTCCGTACGGCTTCGCCAGACATCATGCCGGAACACGACGAATCGCTTGGCGGCAAAACTTTGTCTGGTAGGTGGTAACTTTTGCCGGCAGCCGATGTTCTAGCCTACCACCGAGAAATACTAAGTCATGGGCATCATCAGTTTCTCCTTTTCCCAGCTACGTTGAAATCTAATTTCAGTCTAACCGAATTCAACTAAGTACCAATATTTTTACATGGAGCGACTTACTTTTTAACGGTATCTCTTAGGAAGACTGGTTATCTTGATTTTAGGGATACTGAAGACGCAAAGTGACTATCAAGGATTCAACCACCTACGCATGGGCGTACCCAGCTTCTGGCCTTGGGAGTCAGGCCTAGGGAAGTCAGATTTTTAGAGTCAAATCGTCAAATAAAATAATTGCCAATCACGCGCAACGTCAGCTCGCAAGTTCCTACCGATTAAGGCCGAGCGCAAGCGTTAAAATGCTCGGCTAGATTCGGTAATCTTTATGCGTCATAGTCGCACGCGGTTTTCTGGCTATTACAGCGTACATTTTGCCCGTGTCTACTACGTGGTTTATTTAAAAGTTACAGATAAGTCCCCGTTTATACTTTGATTAGATATTAGGGTTTTTCTTCCCCTGGGTACGCCCATGCAACTACGATAATACTCAAATCGATCCGACGTCACTATTAATCGAGTAGTTAGGAAGTCCGTTCCGTTAATCGCAGATTGAATATTCAATCAGCTAAACCATGTTGTGTTGTAAGCAGCATTTGTCACGACTTGTGACTCCGTAGGGAGTAATGCCTGTTAAAGTACGAAGTGTACTATGTAGGTACTAATGCTGTTAGGAAGGCAAATAATAAGAATTGTGTCATTTGTGACTAAGTGACATTTGGTGTCATAATTTCTTTAGTTTTTAGAGAAAGAAATGCCAGGAAAATGTCATGGCTTTTGTGTATAGTATTAAAACTTTCTAAGTCGGATTTAGTACAATGTTACAGGTTGTTTTTGCTACTTAAGTTGCAATTTTATTAGCAAACTAACCTTTATGCAAAGAAAAATGTCACTCTACTCTTTCAACGAGCTAAATTGTGACAAAACTATAATTGATACGACACTTTGATTGTTAAAGACATGCTCAATGGCTTAATTTAATTGTACTTGCGAAATGATTTCTAAATGATAAATGATTTACAATTAAGTCAACATCTCGGCGTTAATACCAGTCGCATCCGAAGCTTTTCCGCTTTGGAGTCTGGGGTCCACTTTACCAGTATAACTGCTGATTTTGACTAATCTTCGATATTTTCCGTGAACCGACTGCCGTCTGACCTCCATAACCCGAAGGCGATATCGGAGCATTGCAGTCAGACCAATTTATTGTTGGATTTTCAAAGAGAGGAGCTTCTTTGAGGGACTTACATAGTATGCATTATGAAGAAGGCTTAGGAAGAATTCTTGGATGACCCGTTGTTGTCCTAGCTATCAATCTCTTTTTGAATCCATTGCTTCATAAGTTTGACTAATTTGTCTGCTCAACTAATGCAATGAATGTTGTTGAACTGTCAAAATATTAGCCGTTGCTACTGATTGTGAGTTACGTAATTACGCTGCTTTATTATGGAAAGCGTATTATTAATTTGCCATCTGCTCTTTGGGATCTTAGATAATAGGAACAATGGAAATACCGCCTACTGTCATAATTTTATTAAGTAATATTATGTATTAGCCAACAAGATCATTAAACATTCAAGACATCATTATTATGTTGTAACCAAAAAGCGTAATACATGTTTCAAATCCAAAGCTCTGGTCTTTGGTTTGATTTTAAATTCAAAATCAAAAGCCACTGATGTAAATAAGGCTGACAATTCGCTTCTCGAATTCTACTTAAATACAAAAATCAGTCTCCCGAAACGCCCGCCCTCGATTTCCTGATTTTCTTGATTTTTCTGTATAGAATTTCTCAGTAACAGCTCCAAGTCTGGATTTAGGTCCTATTAATGGCAAAAAGCTTGCCTCCTACCACATGCAACATTATTTTGAGATACATAATGTACGCGGTACTATAGGTAGCTGCAATTCTGCCCTACCCGTAGAGGAAGCAAGGCGTGATAGATCCTGCCAGAGCCGCGGGTTCGAAAGAGTTACCTCTTTCAAGCAACACGTGGCCTCTGGCGCACAGGCAAGTGAAGGATATAATTCCAGATGATATCTCGAGCAATGAATCAGTGTTGCATACACCATAATATCTTATCGATATTCCAAAAGTATTGATAAGTCTTCCCATCCCTAACTCTCCGGGATAGCGAACCGGTTACCCGGTTCAATTGGCACACAATCCTTGTTTTTGTCTACACCCTGTATCACGAGATGTTTTGTAGCATACGTAAATGGCTAATATATTTCATTCATAGATCCTTTGATTAGATGAATGAGTTACTTAGTGGCCTATTTTTTTTAAATCCTTTTCCGATGTAGCTTTCTCTATTGAACAACTTACGCTTACTTTGTTTGTTTGTTTGAACGCGCTAATCTCAGGAGCTGCTAGTCCGATTTGTAAAATTATTTTTGCGTTGGATAGCCCATTAATCCAGGAAGGCTGTATAACATGTTGCGACTAAAAATACTTACGCGGGTGAAACCTCTTGGTACAGCTAGTTTATGATATTCATGAACGTAAACTGTGCGAGGCAGAATCTCAGATAAATTCTGCACATTTAAGTTAAGTTTAAATAAACGAACTGCTGCTCTTGTGTGCCCAAACGAAGTGCTGCTCTTCTTTGCCCCTCTGTGCAATGTAAAACAGCTTTCGCACAGCGACAATACAACGCATTAAGTTCCAGGTTTTACAATAAAATTAACAAATCTATCTCACTATACAAACTAAATAAGTATAATCTCAAAGATAAATTAAATAGTTGTTTGATGTTGTTGAGTTATGACGAAACTGACAAACTTATTGAAATAGCAAAATGAAAAAGATTAGTGTCTGAATTTTGCAAAACTGTTATTTGTAATGTTACTTTTAAAGTTTTAAATTGTTAATTATAAATAAAATAAAAAAGGCGGTGATATGTATACATATATTGACATTTAAAACGGCCGACCGCCGACTACCCAAGATACGAACATGTCGCAGTTTGGGAATCGTTGTCTTAAATATTTGCCTCTGTACATTTTACCTTACCAAAATATATTTAGGTAACTACTCTTTCTTCTAACGTTTTTGTATTTTCGAAAATAAAAAAAAATATTTTTATTATTATTTTGATGCCTGGTTTGACAAGTTTGGCTGCGTATAAGGGGAGTAAATGGAATCTATACAACAGAAATTATGTACTTCTATGATAACTGTAAAAGGTTTCTTTATCTCATGATGTTACCGGATTATATCTACCAAAATAAACTCGTACTTTCAAACTATCGACACACCTTGTTACCTTTAAAAGAAACACTTCTTTTCGTGTTACCAGCTCACGATTCCCGATAAGTAGGCTCGTATTGTAGTCGAGCATAATAAGCTGTTCTTATGAGCTATATGACTCAACAGCTCAACACTTACTTGATAAGGTTGCACTCAAAGTGGGTCACACTTTAATTTGAATGAATGATTTCTTATATGCATTGTAATGCTCGTCGATTGAACGGTGCTGGTTTGAATTCGGCTGCATAATGCAATACAATATTTACAGCTCCTAGCTAAAGAAGAATTTTTTTTTATTCCGCACAATCAAAACGCACTTTACAACTAAATACCTTAAAATTATAATAACAAACAAAATACAGAAAAAATTATATATCACCAAAAGTCTCGTGCTCTAACATGGAAAACTGCCAAACTATAAACAAAGTTGATTTGATGTCAAAGCCAGGGTCACAGACCATAGACCATGGAACAAATAAGTACAACGTAGTACTTATTAGTTCCATGGTTTATGGTTTGGGAGTTATTGGCGGGAAAGTCAAGCTGAGTGTCACGCTCATTTTTCATCGGACTTTTAAAATTATTTATAGTGTTGTTTACTAAATAAAAGTGCGTGATTTATGTAGTAAAAAGTGCATTCAGTAAATAATTCATAAAGAACAGTGAAATATCGCAGCATAGTGGCCACATTATGACTTTGTCTCAAACCTCCATCGTAAGACGGATCACGCGGCCGTCTTTTTCGACATGAACAATTCATTACGTGACATTGGCTAAATACACAAACCGTGCGAAGCCATAAAAGAAAGAAAGAAAAAACTACTTAGTACTTATTACCTCCATGCCATAGACATTAGACTGCACACATTACACACATTTTCAAAGCCACAACCTATTTACTGAAATAAAACTAATTCTGAAAACAAACGTCACGATTACATATTTGGATGGATACCCTGATGGTTTAGAACTAGGATTAATTGATAGGTCATAACATCGGTTGCCGGCAGAAGTTACCAACCTTCATGACACACATAATAGATATCTGAGGTCATCGGAAAACCTGATATTAAACATGCCGATGCATTCCACTAGTTTTTACGATAAATCCTTTACTGTACAAGCAGTTCGGCTATGGAATGACTTGCCCGTGTCCGAAAGGCGCGCTCAAACTCTGTCCACTTTTAAATCCATGGTAAAAGCATTTCGTCTCTCTTTAAACATGTCATTATTTTTTATTTGCTCTTGTATGATGTTTATTAATTAGATGTATATATTTATTAGACTAGTATGATACACTAACGTGCATATTTATTATATAAACTATGTAAATAGTACACTGTATACTACCTACATTATTTCTCTCTCCTTCCCCTTAGTATTCCATCCAAAGGTTGTCTGTAATAGATCGCTCTTAGTGATAAGACCGCCCATTGTGTCACCCTTTCTAAAATCTTTATATTTATGTTTTTGTAATCTATACGGTGTACATAATAAAGAGTATTAAATTCTATTCTATTCTATTCTTGCCGCCAAGCGATTCGTCGTGTTCCGGCATGATGTCTGGTGAAGCCGTACGGAGGACAAGTCTGAGTAGTTGTGTTGTGATGTGTACCGCATACGATGCGCCAAATGTTGTTGTGTTGGGAGTTTGGTCGTGGAGGGTCTCCAGATCAATCTCCCTCTGGCACAGGATCGTTGGTTTTTGCATTGTATCACTTCGCTCAATTGCCGTCTTCCTTCCTATTCATCCAGTTTAATTGGCTTAATAAACTAGTGCGGTTTACCATCAATATTTTATTATTATTAGAAAAAAGGATACTTTTTAGTATCGATACATGTATGGGTAAAACTGTGGGGCGCTCTGAATTTAAATTTTAAGACAGCAATTTAAATTACTCTTACAAAGTATGATGTTTCACAATTTTCTCAGAATCTTAACATTTAAAAGCAAATGTGAAATTAGTAAGAATTTACATCCTTATAAGAGTGGCATTACCGTTCCTCTTATTAGCATCATAAACGTTGGTGCAGAGGCCCAAAAATACGCTTTATCTCATGAGAGACGTTATCTTGATGGAATGACCATAAATTCCTCACGATTTTTAAAACTTATAAAATCCTTTGGTAAACATACTTTAGATATCACCGTGGAACACTTGTGTGGAGAAAATGTTGCTTCGTGTGTTTTTGGTATCCAGTGTACTTGATTAAATACTTAATAATAATAAAATACTTTCAGGTGTTATACAATATGTAAAGAAAACCCTGCCCGACCCATAAGGATAATAAAGGTTTGGTAAACACATGACCAAATATAATATAAAATTTTACGTAATCATCATAGTACCAATACAAATGTATTTTGAAATAATCTTTTTTTCCCGCGAATTAATTCCAATTTCCACGAAATTTGATAATTTTTTAAAAAGTGACAACACCGGTATTATTATGAGCGAATAGCGATGCGACCACGTGCCGCGTGCCCTGCCGCCCGCCGCCTGCGGAAGGGTGCTCAAGGCACATTTATTAAGTTACCTCTTTTTGCGAAATAATATTTATTTTTTTAGGGAGATTTTTTTAAGTTTAGGCCGGTTTTGTATCCATTAGTAGAATCAGTTATCGATACCTAACAACACCTTCACGGGTCGGACAGGGTTTTCTTTACATATTGTATATGGAAAGGGTTATTTGATGAAGTGGTTAGAAATTACTTATTGTTATTGTAGCTTCTTATTCTAAACTGCCAGAGAATAGTAGAAACTTAGAACAGCACCCTAATTATGTAACACTTTATTAGTATCAATTGGAATCCTTCTGAAGCCAATTGCTAATCCATTGCTCCATATGTTGGGAAAGTGTGTCTGCTCAACAACTAAATAACGCAATGAATGTTGTTGAACTGTCATAATGAAGCCCATTATTACTGATAGAGTGTTACGTAATTATCCAGCTGGTCGGTATACCGTCTCTTGAGGGGGCCTATTTTGAACAGTGGACGTCTTTTGGCTGAAGGAAGTCAGTAAAAGTCTGGATGTCAAGGGCGGAAGACAGGATTTACCAACTACACTGTGTGTCTGTAGTCAGGTGAAGTAGTAACATAACATACATATATGTAAAATATTATAAAATAAAATACTTAAATCTATACTTCAAAATATAAAACTGAAGAGTTTGTTTGCTTGTTTGTTTGTTTGAACGCGCTAATCTCAGGAACTGCTGGTCCAATTTGGAAAATACTTTTTGCGTTGGATAGCCCATTAATCCAGGAAGGCTTTAGGCTATATAACATCACGCTGTGACCAATAGGAATGGAGCATAACTAACTCCACGCGAACGAAATCGCTGGCGGTCGCTAGTAGTTAATATTTACTCCGCGCGAGACGTACCCTTAATTACCTACCCTTAATTATGAATGTCATAAGCACTCAGTATACCTATTTTTTCTGTGTCATTCAGTGACATTGCTGTGGCAAGTGGGAAAGCAGATTGATCTTTGCCTGAATTAAGTACTAGTTCTCAGATTCGTACCAACTCCGCTTTCCGAAACACTTAACCCGATTCTTGAAATAACATCTTATTGAACTTTTATTGGCCATTCGTTTTAATTTCATCGTTAGTGAATGATATTAATTTTTAACTTTTATAATTTTACTAGCTGCGTCCCGTGGTTTCACCCGCGTTAAATTCGAGCCCTTGGGAATATTGGGTTTAGAAGTATTCTATGTGTTATTCCTGGTTATTAACCAGCTGTGTGCGAAATTTCATCGAAGTCCGTTTAGTAGTTTTTACGTGAAATTGGAACAAAAAAACAAACTCACTTTCACTTTTACAGTATTAGTAAGGTTGAGACAATAGGGTATTTGACTAAAAAAAAACTAATTAGTACGTCATTCAGATTTCCAAAAAATACTAGACACGTATTTTCTGTTATATCAAAACAATAAAAATTTACAAATATAAAAGGCATCAAAGTTCAGGAGTGGTGGCTGGTGACGTCACTAAAAAGTCGCTAAAAAGTGTAGCGTGCAGTGACGTCACACGAGTTTTCAAAGCACTGTGTCTTCATTTTTTGTTTATATGAAAAAAGAAAAAAATACGTGTCTAGTATTTTTTGGAAATCTGACTGACGGACTAATTAGTTTTTTTTAGTCAAATACCCTATTATGGAGAGAGTCAGCTAAGGCTGTCTCTGACCTCCACAACCCAGTTAGTGGGAAATACGATACCCCTTACTGGTGGTCAGATTTTCGGGCTTCTGACTACCTGTAACGACTCTCAAAGATCCACAAATGGCAGCCGGGACCAAAGGCTTAACGTGCTTTCCGAGACACGGAGGAGTCTCGGTATGTAAAGATGGTCACCCATCCACAAATAAGCCTTGGCAAGCGCAGCTTAACCTGATCGAACGACCAGTGTAGCTACCATGAGTTTTCATTACGAAACTCGATCGTCGATATTGAGTGCGTTTGGCGCTTTCAATGGTTGAGAGTTCTTACAACCTTGAAGAGGGCCAATGGATGAGTCAAACGCGCTCGATATCGACGATCGAGTCTCTTAATGTAAACTCATGGTAGGTACACTGTTCGACTGTTACTGTTTAGCCACGAGCCATTAAAATTGTCCTCCAAGCCGAATTTCGACCATGGCAGCCTATCTAACCGGAGAAGGCTGGCGCCGAACACGAGACAATATTATAGTGCACTTTACAACATTATTTTTTGATTATACGAAACCTGAAACACATGTCCAGTATTTTTAAGCAAAGAATCTAAGTACAAAATTTCAAAAAGATATCATGAAAAACCATAAAGTTATGAGCTTGTTATCCTACTTGGCTGTCCCAACAAAAATATGGTCAACGGGTCGCGTATGCAGCGGTGCGGCGCGGTGGGGCCAGTCTCACACGCCTAGTACTATGTTCTAACGTCAGCTCTTTTGGGCGCTCGGTAACCACACTGCAACAATTTCTAAATGTATTTGGGAAAAATATAAAATGGTGTAACATGATAGGAATTGATTCAGTCGCTTATTCTGAACACGTTGTATAATGCGAACACACAAGTGCGTTCACTCTCGTATTCTCTGTAGTCCATTCCTCACCAGTTAATGGAAAGTATTACTTAAAGTAGGTTATACGAAAATATTTACATATACAATGTTAACATGTTAGTAGTTACTATTTATAGCATTTGATTAACTCAGTTATAAATAACAATTGTGGTAGTCAACTTGTTGGTAGTGTCAGAGACATTGAATCTGAAATACATGCATTTTTGAAGTGAAACTTCTTTAGGCACGCTTGACTTGGGGAGTAAACTGGCGAAAGCGTTACGAAAAATGATAGGAAAAAAAATGATGAAGGCGAACGGAAGCAGAGTATAGTCCTATTTCGTCTGTACTACAAACAACGAGCTGGCTCATGTAAATATTGCATGACATGTCGAGTGTGAAGTTGTGAGTTCGCATCTCGCCGAAGGCAATATATATTTTTTGGATCGTTTTAAGATTTGTTAACAATTGATTACCTAAATTTATAAATTATAAATTTCGTTCTGTTCTGGCTTTTATATTGTTTTATATATTTTTGCTGAACATTTCTGATATAATTGAAAGTATATAAAGCTTGAAGATATCGTCACAATACGATAATTGGACACAAAGTACAAATTGCTTTCGAGCCTCATAAGCTCAATTATTAAGCTAAGTACCTTGATTGATTAAGAACTATGAATTTCTTCGAGAACATGACGCTGCGAACACCCCCCGACCCCCCTCATTGATTACCTCATCCCCCCGTGGATTATCTCGGGAACCAGAGGTCGTGGACTACCCGAGTTTGGGGTCCCCTGAATCAGGAGGAGGAGCCCGACCTTTTGGCCCTGAGGGAATCCACTCCCCCCCCCGACCGCCTTTAGTTACCTCACCCCCCCGTGGATTATCTCGGGAACCAGAGGTCGTGGACTACCCGAGTTTGGGGTCCCCTGATTCAGGATGAAGAGCCCGACCTTTTGGCCCCGAGGGAATCCACTTTTTTTTTTTTTAAATTGGCGGTCTATGCAAAAATATTAATTTATAAAAGAAAGCATGAAATAAATTTAAATATTTATAGAAAATTAATATATGTATATGTGTATAAGTACATGTATATATTGTACACACATATATATATATATATAGATATACATACAGAAGGTGCGAAAGAAGTTTCACTTCAGTCGTGTGGTCATAAGCACACTCGTTTTTTTTTTATGTTGCAACATTATTCAATGTTTATTCCGCACAAAAAAAAAACGCACATTACATGTAAATAATATAATAATTATAGAGTCAAAAGCCTCATACTCAAACATGAAGACTTGTAAACAATGTTGGCCTGATGTCAAAGCCAGGTAATGGGAAAACCTAAAATACTAAGGTCAAATTCAATTGGATATGTGGCGTTAAAATATCAGTTGGCGTTCCCGAGACAACTCAAATCCCCAATCTTTGTAGGTGATCTCATCTGCCTAGCCTTCTAACTAGTATATTAATGGCGACATCGATTTTAAGATGCAGAGTGACTGCAAAGTCATTTCTTCAAATTAGACTGAGAATCTGCATTTTTTGAACGGCAATATTGCATAAGACAGTCCCCCAAAACGCCCGCCCATCGACACTTCCTAGTGCTTTCGCTGGGAAGAAACTTCAATATTTTCCGTGAAGCAACTGCCATCTGACCTCCACAACCCGTAGGCGATATCGAAGCATTGCAGTTAGAGCAATTGTTGGACTTTTGAGGGCTTCAACAACCCGTAACAACTGCCATTAGTTGTTCGTATGGCAACCGGGACCAACGGCTTAACGTGCTTTCCGAAGCACGACCAGACCAGTGCAAATATTCATATTCATGCATAGAAATATTTGCACTGCGCGGGGATAGAACCCGCACCTCCTTGCGCAGCTGCTGCGTTCGCTACCGCTAGGCCACGGAGGCTGTCTATAGAATTTATCAACATGACAGTACATATTACCATAATTATAGTTTAGTATCGCGCAAGCCTCGGAGTGCATGTCACTACAGATCTTAACAGATTTGATATTATGACAATGAATTGTTACTTATTGTTATGTTCTGCTTGGGACTTCGGGCGTTTAAAACTTGGATTTTATTTAGATCAAGTTTAAAGTACCTAAATGGTTATTGAATTATGCATCTAACCATTATCAAAACGCAGTTCGAAATATGAAAACTGACAGTTCATTTCGATACTAAGTTTTCAATTTTGTATTAAGAACTTTATTAAAGTTTGAAATACAAATACTGACTCAAAATTTAAGTCTGGAACTGAAGTTAGATTTCATTTTGGAATTAGGAGTATTGAGTCTTGATTATTAAAAGGAACAGCCCCGTTCAAAATGGGGCGTCTTCTCTCGTCATTTAAACCTAACCAAACAGGTGACATATGTGACAGAATGACATATCAGTAACTGAATACATTTATCGAGTTCGTTTTGATACGAATAAAAATAATTAAAATGCCTTATTTATTAGTCATCCTAATAAATAATGCAACATCATCTAATACCGATGTACTCTGCAATTCACAGCACCTATCTATAAAATACTTTATAAGGAACATTAGAAATGACACAGGCCATTGACTTATGAGATGATTGGACAGACCTATGCGATGATGTGATGATTAAATTAGAAAACTATAAGTGGAAATTAGTATTTCCTTGTTTTAATTTATCACAGAATCGATCAATGAGCTCCATTCCGTGGAGTTTGGCACTTTAAATATATGTAATGTTGCTATTTTAACAAAACGGAATAGATTTGATTTATTTATTTAAACTTTTCGCACAAGGGTATGCGGACTTAATGCCTTAAGAATTCTCTATCAGTCAACCAAGGGTGGTGAAAGAAAAGATTAGATGGCAGGCTTTGGCTCAGAGCAACACGGAAAAACAACAAAATTTTATTTTTTTATTTTTTTATTAGTGCTTGACCGTAATTCCGCCTGGTTCTAAGCAGTGATGCAATCGTTGATGGTAAACCGCGCTAGTTTATTAAGAGCTTGTTAATCAATTGGGATTAGCGGTAGCCCTATGGTGTCGGCCTAGACTTAGATATAATGTATTAAAGTTACGGAGTGGGAGCTAATTACGTCACGCTGTGGTATACTTTGTACCACGGCGTGACGTCATGTGACATTTCAAATCAATATATCTTCCTAAGTATTTGAATGAAAGTAAAAATAAAAAATACGTGTTCAATATTTTTTATAAATCAATCTGATAGACATGAAATTATTTTTTTAGGATACAATCCAATTCTCGCGCACACTCTTAAATATACATCCTATAGAACACCGAAAAGCTGGCTACCCTAAGCATGTGTTCCAGACTTTGGAGTTCTTAATCAAAAGTTGTTGCCAATTAGCCTCTTAGCCTATGTCTCAGAAGTGGGAACGTTTAAGTCTGATTTTGCTTAGCTTCTACTAAACTAGACGAAGAAGCTTGCATGACGGATGACTAACTCTTTTGCTATCATTACTGATGCACATTACATTGTCAGGTCGCAAGAGGAACATGCCACGTAAATGACGCATGCATTTGACTCACGCAAGATGATGGGACTCAATTGAAAAGCTGAACCAACGGCGTTTGACGAACTCAGTCGCCGATGACTTGGTGTGGAGTACAAATGTTGAGATTAATGCGTATTAAAATCACTGAAAAATTACTTTTCCTTCTTGTTTATTTATTCGTTTATTTGTGTCTGTGAGTCTTTTTTTTATAACTATAAACTAGTGCTTTTATTAAAGCGCGTTAGTTTTTTAAGAGCCTAATCACTTCAAAAACTGAGTGAATAGGAAGGAAGACAGTAGATAAGCGAGGTGGTGCAATGTTAAACCCAACAACACGACTAACGATGCTGAGTCAGAGGGAGACTGATCTGGAGACCCTCCACGACCAAACTCAACATTTAGTGCATCGTACCCGGCACACTCAGCAAAACAACTGCTCAGACTAATTGGGATCAGTTGGGATCGTTCGGAACTCCCATTGGTCCGTTCGGTCCAAACAATTCCAACTATGTAGTTGCAATCATTTAACAAAAACGTGTTCGCTGATTAGGGGTCCGTCCTCCGTGCGGCTTCACAAGTGTGCCTATTATGAGTTTTCATTACAAAACTCTATCGTCGATATCATCATTACAATACGACGAATCGTTTGACGGCAAGACTTTGTCTGGTGGGTGGTGACTCCTGCCGGCAGCCGATATTATGGCCTATCACCGAGCAAAATGCCAAAAAAACCATTATTCATAATAATGGGTTTTATGGGCTTGCCTTAAAGAATAATAAAAAAAAAATGTCATCAATCCGCTTAAGCTTGTCAAACCCACTCAACCTCAATTCACTCACGCGTTACAATTCTAGCTTAAATTACTCGAATAAAAATGCATCGACACTTATAAATTACAGTTAGTACTTGAGATGGACGCAGTGAGTTATGCCCACGGCTGGACAAAGGTTGTCCACAACTGGATAATTGGTATAAATTAAGACAGTCGTTAAAACGCGTTAGGCAATTGTTTTATGTAAAACCGACAATTAGCGGGTTCTTTTAATGGTCGATTTGCGTAATTAAATATGGTGTGTCATAATGACTTATTTTTGAGGGTTGGTAATCATCAAATGTGTTCTCCCGCTCTAAGCACTAATATTCCTACTGGGAAATAGGATTCGTCTCTTTGAAGGGAAATAGACTGTAATTTGTCACGCGGAGGCATTGCGGGTTGGTTACTTTTGGTAGGTCAATCCTCTAGATCAGTGTTTTTCAACCTTTATCATGGCACGACCCTCTTAGTGTCAAAAAATATTTCGCGACCCCGTTCCCTTCCCTTTCAGTCACTTTGGGTATCTTTTAGTTCGACAGAATAACGGAATACCCACAATCAACCACAGAAACTTTAAAGTGTTTGATTCCATTTGGAACCTTCTATAATTTTTACATATCGTTTTCTAACGTAATATAACATGCTGATGGAAGGTAGTAACTGCAATTAGCTGTCTTGTGTTGTGATCAGGTGTTAGACGATTCGGATGTGGTTGTGGTGATGTGGTTTCAGCATGACAGTGCCCCACCATATTATTGCCGACCTGTATGTAAGTACCTCCACTATCAGTTCGTCGAGCAGTGGATTGGTAGGGGTGGACTAACTTTGTGAAACACTGTGCTAATCTCGTGCGACGGTGCCAGGCCTGTATCGTTCTTAGTGAACGAAATATTTAACAACATCTCCGCCACAGCCATTGTGCTCATCGAATGAAATGATACTGTTACGGGCTAGGGGTACTAAAATACCGGTTAAGGGTTACGAAGTTTATTGGCAACGAAGGTACAGTCGATTGTAGGCAATGACAAGTAGAATGTTGCTGACGTTGCACCGAAGTCTTCACTTACGTCCACGAAGTCCGTGTTGTAAACACACAATAACACTACAGATGTTTCTTCACGTAGTACTCAATGTTCTCGTTACAGTTGTCGCAGTAGGTATTCTCAAAGATCGCTTCTTAAGTATCGTTGTTTTCGTCTCGGTAGTCAAGTGCAGACTGACTCGGCGCCGGCGTCACGGTGCTATATATAGGCCAGCTGATCGAACATTCCAGAATCGTCTAGACGTAATAATAATAGCGCATACCTTCGAGTACATTCAGTAAGTACCTACGGTAATTCCCGGAAACGGGTTTCTAGAAATTTCGATGTCGTCACTTTGTTGACAAAATTGATAAAACCTGTACCATTCAATAGGCCACCTTAAGTCTAGGAATGCGTTTTTATACTACATCTAGACAATGTCTAGATCTCGAGTTATAGAGCTTAAAAGTTATGCACTGCATGTCACGCGATATTGAACCTTATGCCCTCGACATAAGGTGCATTCGTAACATTGCCCCCTTCTTAGTCGTGCTCGTCCCGAGCATGATTTGATCCGTGATAGCGAGCTAGGCGGTCTACGTGTACGATCTTCAGCTTCCCTCTAGGTCCTTTCTTTATGCGGTAGGTGACATCGTTTATCCTGGTTACTATCGTGTACGGACCCTCCCATTTGGCTTGAAATTTCGGACTCTTTCCTTTTCTCCTAATGGGATTATGTAACCATACCAAAGTTCCCTCTTCAAATCCGGGCACGTTAGCTTTGCGGTCGTATCGGATCTTCATTTTCTCGCTGGTTTTCAGACCATTCTCTCTCACTAGCTCATGTATTCCATCTAGTTTTCGTCGTAGGTCAGCCACATAGTCGACGGCTAGGATAGGGGTATTGGGGGGTGTTCCGGTTAGTGCATCTATGGGTAGTCTAATTTCTCGGCCGAAGTTGACTTTCGCCGGTGTACAATTTGTGCTATCATGTGTTGCAGAGCGGTATGACATTAAGAAGAGTGGGATGTATTGGTCCCAATCCCTCTGGTGTTCTTCCACTACTTTGGCCAAATGATTCTCTAGCGTCTGGTTGAATCTTTCGACCATTCCATCTGACTGAGGGTGATATGGTGTTGTACGAGTCTTATGTATCCCGAGTAGTTGGCAAACCTCTCGGAACAGTGAAGACTCGAAATTTCTACCCTGATCAGAGTGTAACTCCAAGGGGACGCCAAATCGACAGAACACCTCGTGAACTAGCTTTTTGGCGACAGTATGAGCTTCTTGGTTGGGTACTGCAAAAGCTTCTGGCCATTTGCTGAAATAGTCTTGCATGACGATGATATACCTATTCCCTTCTTCAGTAATAGGGAATGGCCCAGCTATATCGACAGCAACTCTTTCCCATGGTGCACCAACATTGTACACTTTCAGCCGACCTCTGGCCCTCGTTTGCGGTCCCTTTACTGAGGAGCAGGCTACACATTTCCTACACCAGTCCTCTACGTCTTCGCGGCAATGCACCCAATAGAACCTTTTTCTCACCTTCTCCAGAGTTTTCTTTACTCCTAGATGTCCTCCAGATACTTCGTCGTGCACCTGTCTTAGCACCGACGCGACCTTATCACACGGGACAACTATCTGTAAGGCGACCTCCTGTCCACTAGGTGATTCCCATTTCCTCTTCAGAACTCCATTATCAATTATCAGGCTGTCCCATTGAGCCCAGTAACTTTTTGCTGTTGGGCTAAGCGCTGATATTTCGCTCCAAGCGGGCCTCTGACCACGCTGCTTCCATTCAATTACTGCCCTCAGGTCACTGTCTTCCTTTTGTGCCTCTTCCAATGATCGATTATCCCAGTCTTCATCCAAAGCGTTCACCTGGATAATCCTTACGTTCTCTTTCTTTTCCTTTTTGGGTTCTTCACCTCGGTCCTTACTCCCTGAAGTAATCTGGCGGCGGCGGTCCTTTTGTTTTGCCTTTTTCTCGAGGCGCTTCTTCTTACGCGCCTCGTCCTCGACTTCCTTGTCCCGCCTTGCTTCCGCCTCACTCCACGACCTTCTGCACGACTGCTCTCGCTCTTGTTCTCGCTTGCCGAAACATTCGCGTTCCCGGTCATTGACGCGTTCCCGCTCTCGGTCAGCGGGTCGCTCGCGGCGCCCACTCCGATCGCTCCGCTCGCGCCAATCGACGCGCTCGTTCGTGCGCTCGGACTCGACCTTGGCGTCGCGCTTGCGCCACAACAACACCTCTGCGTCTTTACGCGCCCAAGAAGTACTTCTTGCCTTAGCCTTCCTGGGACAATCAATTCGAATGTGCCCCTTTTCGCCGCACTTATAACAAGTTGGTCCTCGTCGGGCTTTTATTTGTGCGGTCACTTTTCGAATACGGTCGTGTTGTCGGCCATCTTGACGTACAGCTTCCACCTCCAGAGCATGTGTCAAAGCTGCCTTCAGGGTCTGATGGTGACCCAGACGTACTGCAGCTCTGACTTCTGCATCTAGAATCCCATCAGTAAAGAATCGCAGAGTAGTAGCGTCAATCAGTCCCGGTGTTGATGCATACGCCTTGCGGACCAAACGTTCTATTTCCATTGCCCACTGTTGCAGACCCTCACTGCTCTTCTGTGTGCGGTCGCGGAGTTGGGCCCTGTAGACATGTTCGAGGTGTTTCTCTCCATATCTAGTCTCCAACGCTTCTAACAGACAGGCCAGGGTATTGCAATCGCCGGAAATATTCTCGAGAATTCGTACGGCATCACCACGCAAAGCAAGCATAAGGGCCGTTAGTGCTTGATCGTCGTCCCAATTGTTGCCTTTGGCGACCTTCTCAAACTGTAGACGGAAGGCCACCCATGACGTTGTTCCGTCAAAGTGAGGTACTTTGAACGTCGGCAAAGCACTAGGTACAGGTATCACACCTTTAATACCTCCTTTTTGTACTCTCTCTATTTCTTTCCCAAACTCCATGATGGTACTATCTAGTTTCTCGATACGCGCATCATGATCCTCAATACGAGCTTCTTGCTGGTCCATGCGGGTATCTTGTTGTGCTGTTTTTATTTTAAGCTCGTTGACCTCTTCTTTAGTTGTTTCCCACTTTTCATTAAGTTCTAATACTAATTGCTGGGATTTTACCTGAGATTCTGCTATACTTGTAATGATTTGTGCCTGGGTTTCTGCCTGGGATTGTTTTAGTTCTGCCTGGGATTCTGCTATACCTTTTATTTGCGCCTGGGATTCTGCTATGCTCAGCCTTATTTGCGCCTGGGTTTCTGCCTGGGATTCTGCTATGCTCAGCCTTATTTGCGCCGTCAAGTGAGCCAGTAATGCCGATAAATCGCATCCGCTGGTTCCGGGAATAGTGGTGGTACTAGGCGCACTCACATTCGTCGGTGTTACGACGGTCGCATCTTCTATGGGTGCAGGGACACTAAGCGCTTCTTCCTCTTGACGCGCCAAATCCATCGCTGCTTGTCGCCGCGTGCGAACTCTTTCGTCTTCCCTTGGCGTGACCGGCATTCCGCTTCTGACACCAATTGTTACGGGCTAGGGGTACTAAAATACCGGTTAAGGGTTACGAAGTTTATTGGCAACGAAGGTACAGTCGATTGTAGGCAATGACAAGTAGAATGTTGCTGACGTTGCACCGAAGTCTTCACTTACGTCCACGAAGTCCGTGTTGTAAACACACAATAACACTACAGATGTTTCTTCACGTAGTACTCAATGTTCTCGTTACAGTTGTCGCAGTAGGTATTCTCAAAGATCGCTTCTTAAGTATCGTTGTTTTCGTCTCGGTAGTCAAGTGCAGACTGACTCGGCGCCGGCGTCACGGTGCTATATATAGGCCAGCTGATCGAACATTCCAGAATCGTCTAGACGTAATAATAATAGCGCATACCTTCGAGTACATTCAGTAAGTACCTACGGTAATTCCCGGAAACGGGTTTCTAGAAATTTCGATGTCGTCACTTTGTTGACAAAATTGATAAAACCTGTACCATTCAATAGGCCACCTTAAGTCTAGGAATGCGTTTTTATACTACATCTAGACAATGTCTAGATCTCGAGTTATAGAGCTTAAAAGTTATGCACTGCATGTCACGCGATATTGAACCTTATGCCCTCGACATAAGGTGCATTCGTAACAATACATTCGGAGAGTCAGATGACCTTCCTACTTAAAAAAAGTTCTTTTCACGAGCTGCCTAAGTAGGTATCATTGTTTCTTTCGGTAAACTTGGTTAGACTACCTATGCCTACATGCATGAGGTCAACTGAGGTGATGACCTGTGCCTGTGTTGCCATGAAATTACCTATTTATTTTATTTAAGTTATTTATTTTTAAGGGGGTATTTTTTTTAGTTTAGACAGGTTATGTAGGCATTAGTAAAATCAGCTAACGATACCTAACAATACCTTCACAGGTCGGACAGGGTTTTCTTTACATACTGTATAATAAAGAGTTTCTATTCTGTTTTATTCTATTCTATATCGCATCTGCAATTATCCCTGACTATGCGTTTCATATAAGCAGATACCAAACACCAGTCATCAAAGATTTCAACACAAGCTTGACTATATCCTTTCTTACTGCTATCAATCTTGTCACAAAGGCTCACTTCCATATTAAGACACACAATCCATAAACATATGTCTGTTCAGTGATTCGTGATTCAAGATTCGTGACTATGCCTAACTTATCTAGACTTTTAGAGCCTTGTAAACTTGCCTGGGCATGATTTGACTCCTATTAGAAGCATTGTCTCTGTATTTTTGTGTTTCTGATTGTCTATAGAAAATAGGCGCAATTTAGACATAAATTAATAAATAAAAAAGCGTGCGCCGTTATGTCCGAACAAGAAATGTTACGTGGACGAAGTCGAAGCCAGAAGCTAATCTACAAAAGATGATTAAACATCCAGATGGAATTATTTTGTGGATGGAAAATCGTCAAATGAACTCTCCCGCTCTGGCCGGAGCGGAAAGGCGTGCCAGATTTTACTGACTAAAAACACCCGCGTTCCTTCATTTGCCTGTGACCCAGAGCCACGGTATCTCTTTCGACAACCCGCAGCTCTGGCAGGCATTGGTATTCGTGAACCTCGTCAGACATACAATGACTTAGGGATAATTTACAAGCGACAGTTAGTTTCTCCTTCTTCTTCCTCAGCCGCTGGAGACCTCCATTCCATTGTAGGGGTTTGCAATAATCTCCACGCTCGGCAGGCGGGTTGGGGTCGCAGTAATTTAATATTACACAGGAGAAGCGCTGCTGTCCGCTTCCTTGGTGAGTTCCCTTAGTCGCCTCTTATGACACTCACGGGAGGATATGGGTTGGTACTATTCTAAGTCCGGTACCACACGGGGCAGTTAGTTTCTATTTGGGAAATAATATTGACATCTGACAGTTTTTGTACGGAGAAACTGTCAAAAATTCAAATTCGTCCGCCGAGAGTGTAGAAAAACTGAATTTTTAAACAGTCAACCACGTTATTCACTGTAATATAACTTTTTGCTCCCATGTATTTTCCATTTTGTATTTTCTATGATGTAATTACAATTTTACTTATAATTATTTTCCTTTTGTTACAGGTAATTCAATAAATAAAAAGAAATAACATACCAACGAAGAATCTTATCATCGAAAAGGCTTTTATAGCAACACCAAGACAAAACTACAAACCTTTATTTTTTAAAGTTTTTTCATCCAGCATTTCGCCAAGGAACCCCAAAAGTCATAATTCATCTCATAAATACCGCCGACAAGTAAGTCAATTGGTTGTCTATGGAAGATATATACCTAATGTACAATGTACTGTTGGAGCCAATCATCTGCCGACTCCCTGCTGTGTTCTGCGTGATGATTTAGCTGTAATAAACCCTTGTGTTATCCCATACTATTATACTGGTTTGGTATAGCGTGTGAATTATGATCATCATACAGATTATATAGTAGTATAGCTCTGCCCCGTGATTTTACCCGCAAAAGTTTCGATCCAGTGGAAATATCAGGATATAAAGACTATGTATTATTCCTGTTTATAAACCGTCTGTGTGCCAAATTTCATACAAATACGTTCAGTACCAATACATCCTCACAAACTTTCGCATTTAAAATATTAAGAGGGAGCTCTAGTGGCACTTTCTATAACTGTAATCCGCTGTATTCTTCGTGCGGAACGTTTTTAGAGATTTTTGTTTTCTAAAGTTTTTAGACCTTGATTATTCATGCCCCATTATTTTATTTTTTCCATAACTTAATTAATATAAAATATGATACTTCAAAATCCCGATAAATAACCCATTTTTATCGCGATGTTGAAAATAATAGAAGCATGATAAATTTCCTCTAAATTTTGATATAAAAATAATTGAGACTGTCGTGTTTTGAAAAAGAGGTAAAATCAGTAAAGCCTGAGTTGCAACTGTCCCTTTCGCAATTTACGGGGAGAGGTTGGAAGCGACGCAACGGCAATAGTTTCTTCAAATATCTATTTTTCAAATCCCTCGGCACTAGAGTCCCCTCTTAATAGGATAAATTAATACCTTTATATATTAAGCCAAGAATTCAAAATAACGAAAATTGGTGTTTCCGTCTGACTACAATTTAAGTGTTATCAAGGCTAGAGTGAATAAGCAATATAGAGTCAAATCAAATCAAATCAAAGCATTTATTTCAAATAAACCAGATACAGGCACTTTTGAATTGTCAGAAGGTCGGTCAGTCAGTAAGGTGAAGCTAGTCGTCCATTCCAAAGAGTAGGTACCTATGGAGAAGAACGGGCAAGAAACTCCATGAACACTTTTAAATTATCAAGCTATTGATACAAATATTTGATTACATCATTCATTTTGAAATCAATCGTGTGAGAACGATGCAGAAATATATAGTACGCTAAGAGCGTCCATTATGGAAAACACACAAAAAAAAAAACACAACAACAAAAAAGACTAACCCAACAAATAGATGCTTTACAACAAGTACATTGTGCTCACACGTGTGCCATGTAATTATAAAATACTAAGAAATTGAATCTACACAATGCAAAGATAGTTTTGTCCAAGGTTCAGCAGCTCCAACAGTGACACAACTTACGTTTAATGAAGGATTTGAATTTATTCAGGCTCAGATCTTGAACCACCTCTGGAAGTTTATTGTAAAAATGTATACATTGGCATCTAAAAGAGCCACCTATTTTCTTGAGCCTTGTTGTAGGTACAATAAATTTGTGCCTGTTCCTAGTATTTATATTACGGACATCACTGTATTTTTTAAACAATTTTATATTTTTATGAGCATACAAAAGATTTTCATAAATATATTGAGACGGCACGGTCAGTACATTAATCTCTTTAAATGAAAGAAAAGGAAGAAAGAAAGAAGAAGAAGTGAAACTCTTCATGAAATCTCACATATTTCTAAGTCTCTTATTTGTCTGTTGCAAGTCACATAAATCTACCAGACCATGTTTACCAGAAAAATACTCCAACTGTCTAATGTTCTGCATCACTAATTTCATTCCCCCACTGTCAAAATATTTTTCTAGCCCAAGGCTTCTAATAAAATTGGATCCTGTCACATCTTGCCCTCGTTACATGACACCGAGCAAATTTGCACATACACTATTAACTTTGGGTCAGTGTTGCCAGTAGGACAAATTGACCTCTCCTGCCCTAGTTCTGGTGCAAATAATCGTCTTGTGTAGTAAATTTTCTGGTGTATTTGGTATTAGATTTATGACACACTTGTGAGTAGGGTTGCCATACGTCCGGAATTTTTTTTACATATCCGGTAATTTAGTGCTTTGTCTGAAATGCGGGCGGAATCCTAAGCCGCCAGAAAATTCTACAAATTAAGTAACATGCAAATTAAAAACCTTCACCTTCACCTTTTAAAACAAAGAATAAATCCGGAAATTTCATCCGATGTCCGGAATTTGCACTGGAATTTCGATTTTTCGATCTGGAAACCCTTCTTCTTCTTCTTCAGCCTATGGATGTCCACTGTTGGATAAAGGCCTCCCCCAAGGCTTTCCACGCTGACCGGTCTTGTGCTGCCCGCATCCATCGGCTTCCCGCGACCTTGACCAGGTCATCGGTCCACCTTGTTGGGGGCCTCCCTACGCTAAAACCCCTTGCTCCGCCGGGGGGGGGGGGGGGGGGGTTGCCACAATCCCCACGCTTGGCAGGCGGGTTGGGGATCGCAGTGATTTGATATTACACAGAAGAAGCGCTGCTGTCCGCTTCCCTGGTGAGTTCCCTTAGTCGTCTCTTACGACACCCACGGGAGGATATGGATTGGTACTATTCTAAGCCCGGTACCACACCCTACTTGTGAGTAATATCAGGTCGTGAGATGTAGATGTATTGATTCCTAGAGTATATATACAGATAGTTGCTCCCAGAAAAGATGGTCGATGAGACCGAAAAGTTCTGGAGTGGTGGCCGCGTACCGAGAGAAGTTGGAAGGCCATTCACAGGTCGACGACGATCTTGTTAAGGCCGTGGAAACCCGTTGTATGCTAGAAACCCAGAACCGATAGAAGTAGAGGTGATTTAGGGAAGCCTATAGTGATCTCATAATGATCAATTTTGACAAGTTTCGTAATCTATTAACAAAATTGCGTCATTGTGACTTTCCAGTGGTCAATCACTGACACTCCACTCCTTATCAATAAATATTCAAATTGAGTAGTAGTTTTTAGAAAATTATTTCTACTAAAGAGTTTTATAATAATGGTAATACGGCAATGTTTTTTTTTTATCACCATTCCATTCCCAGATGACTGAGACATTTTATGATCGATCAATTATTTATCTATGAATTTAACAGATTACGAGCTTTTAAGCGCAATGACAATGGAATCGTGTTGGCATGACAAATTTATAAAAATAGCAGACTAGGGTCCCTAGATGTCCGTCGCCTGAAATGGTGATGGTACCATCACCATTAATAAGATTACCAAGCAACAGTATCAGTCTTATTTCTTTTATGGAAATCTTTCACCAGGGCCCAAATAGGAGATGGAAATTTGGGAAAGGGGAACTGTGTTGCCCCGAATTTAACGCGACCGAAACCGCGGGTAAAAGCTTGTAATTTTTTTTTTTTTTAATAATTATAAACTAGTGCTTGACCGCAATCCCGTCTGATGGTAAGCAGTGATGCGATCGTTGATTGTAAAGCGCGCTAGTTTATTAAGAACCTATCACCACTCAGATTGAGCGAATAGGAAGGAAGACGGCAGTTGAGCGAGATGGTGCAATGTTAAACACAACAACACGACCAACGATGCTGCGCCAAAGGGAGATTGATCTGAAGACCCTCCACGACCAAACTCCCAACACAACAACATTTCGCGCATCGTACCCGGCACATATCGCAACACAACTGCTCAGACCCGTCCTCCGTGATGCTTCACCGGACATCATGCCGGAACACGACAAATCGCTTGGCGGCAAGGCTTTGTCTGGTGGGTGGTAACTTCTGCCGGTGGCCGATGTTATGGCCTACCACCGAGAAACCTACAATTAATAATGGCTGCCCACTATTTCCACCACAGTATATCAAACAAAATGACGACATATCCTAACGATCTCAATATTAGGTTTAGAATGTCGGATGACCTAACTATGGTGTAGGGCGGAGTTCATTCATTACTATTCATTACTCATGGTATGCTTATAGTATACTTCCATAACTATACTAGCCACGCACCCCTGGTTTACACGGCTTTTTACACTTGATAAAACTCTACTTCTTCATCATCTTAGCGAATAGTGGCAAAAAGTTTTATTTTTGGTTCAATATGACACGATTGACGCAGTGGCTGAGCAGCGTGTCGCGGGCTGGATTCCCGCACGTAACAAATATGGCCTACAATTAGTTGTTCCGGGTCTGGTTCTTTGTACCTATATGTAACTGTTGTATGTTTACTCACGATACAGATGAAATAACTAGTGTGGGGCAACGTATTAAAAAAAGCAGCTTTTTAGTTTATAGCAAAGGAATTGCATGATTTAATTCCCCCATCCCCGTTTCCGTTCCATCATCGGACGACCCGTCGTACGGCGAGTTTCCATCCTTACGTTGTTAACACCACAACGATCCGAACAAAGCGTTTCGTCTCTTCTTTTTTACCGTACATCGAGGGACTGGAACAATTTGCCAGCGTAGGTGTTTCCGTTGAACTACAATTTAAGTGTCTTCAAGGCTAGAGTGAATAGGCTCTTAATAAACTAGCATGCTTTACCATCAACGATGGCATCGCTGCTTATCATCAGGCGGGATTGCGGTCACGGACTAGTTTAAAATTGATACCGCGTGACGCTGCTAGAACTATAACCTATAGTACAAAATTAATAAATAAAGAATATTCATTAATTTTGTAGCATAGATACCTACCTATAACGACATAGTCATACAGACAGACATGTAGAAGACTTTCCTTTATAACAATTATGTGGGTATTAATACGCTTGTCCAGTCGAAGCCAGTAGGGAGTAATTAGGCTTTATATGTGACCTAGACTGTAATCAGTATTAAAAGCTGACATTATGTGCAAGAATAATATAAAGGGTGTATCTGACATCGACGCACAAACGAGTACCATGGATCCAGTACATGATTCTGAACCCCTTAGCGGTGGAATTTTTCGTCGGCTTTTTCATGATTAAAAAAAATATATATGCAGTTTTTTCACTTTAGACCATTCATAATTGCTATACTTTTATAACCAAATAAGATTTTAAAGTAAAAACTAATTAATTCGTTAATTACACAAAAAAGCGCAATGTGAACAATACTAGAAAAACTATCCTATTAGCTGATTTAATAGAGTTTGCATCAGGGATCAACGTCATACCTACAAATACGCACGGCGGCACTCTTGCAACGTTCAAAGGCCGAGCCGACACTTTTTTTTAAACACTGTTATTTCTGTAACCGCTCATTAACGACATAAATGACTATCATAATTTTATTAGTGGCATGCGGTGTAGCCTTTTCGCGAAGTTTGCGTTACGATGTCAGATACAGTACAGCCTGTATAAATCTACTGCGCCCCGTGGTTCCACCTGCGTTAGTTTCAATCCTGTGGGAATATCGGGATAAAAAGTATCCTATGTATTATTCCTGGTTATAAACCATCTGTGTGCCAAATTTCATCCAAATGTGTTCAGTAGTTTTAGCGTGAAAAAGTAACAAATATCCATCCATACATTCTCAAATATTTTGATATCAGTAGAATAGAAACAATATTATTTACATTAATATTTAACCATACATTTTTGACATTTGCACGTCACTTAACTTTAATTATTGAATTGTGGAATTGCGTGATTTAATTCCCCCATCTCCGTTCCACCATTGGATGACCTGTCGTACGGCAAGTCTCCACCCTTACGTTGTTAACACCACTATGATCCGGTCGAAGCGTTTCGCCTCCTCCTTTATACCGTGTACATCGAGGGACTGGGACAGTTTGCCAGCGGCGATGTTTCCGTCGGACTACAATTTGAGTGTCTTCAAGGCTAGAGTGAATAGGCTCTTAGGCGGTTTTCACACTGCCCCGCATCATGCTGCATATTGCGTGTCGACGCACCTACGCGCGTTCCTGCGGGAGTGCAGATCTGCATCATCGTGCGGGTTTTTTGCGCACTCACGCGCGTTGGTGCGTTTTGTAGATTCACGCACGGCGGCTCTCATTTATTCGCCGTTCTCTGTTGTGGTCGTGCAGTACTAATTAATGTAATTCCAGAATAATTTTTAATTCCAGAATTCCATTAAGTAATTCGAGATAGCTGAGTGGTTTTCGATTTCGAATATAAATCGATCGATATCGAAATCCATTTTCAAACACACACGTCACGCCCATTCAAAATCACGCGCGGCACTGCGGGATTCGGTGTGCCATACCTTGCGTCTCGCCCCGCACCTACGCGCGGGGGTGCATGTTTCTCCGCGTGTATGCGCGTGATCCGCATGAACGCGCGTGGATGCATTTTCTGTGTGTTACACTGTGCGTGTTTTCCATACAAACGGAGATACTTACAAGCAACGGAAGAACACGCATCCACGCGCTACGCTGCATCATGCGGGGCAGTGTGAGAATCGCCTTAATAAACTAGTGCGCTCTACCATCAACGACTGCGTCACTGCTTACCATTAGGCGGGATTGCGGTCAAGCGATAGTTTATAATTTAATAATAAAAAAAAAACTTTATAAATAAACACTAGTGCTTAAGGCGTTTATTTATAAACGATGATTAAAGTAAAGTGACGTTAATACTTCGAAAATTTGGTTCCACAGAAAGCCACATTATGAGTGTCAAATATATTAATCTTTAAAATAAAAATACTTTTTCGGTGTAAGAGATAATATTATTATGCTCGGAACCGGGAATCGGACCTAGGGCCCCCACGCTCAGAAACCCTAGCGACCACAAGTCCGAAGGCAGTAACACAGGAAGACTGTTCTCATACAGAGAAGGATTGAGCGCAAACACCACGCTTGCTCAATGAGGGTTGCTGTGCCCAGCAGTGGGACTATAAAAAAGGGTGTGGATGCATGAGCAACAAAGAGTAAAGTTCACTCATCCTCCGTAGAAAAGGGAGGATCCTCCGACCAGACGGGTGTTATGTCTGGCGGGCACTTGCCCAACTGTTGAAATTGGCAAGTTGTATATATGCTAGTTGCACGGTAAACTCTGATTGCGAGATGTAGAATTCGTGTGACGTCAGTATGACGCGTTGTTCCATGTGACATGTGTAGGTACCGCTACAAGGGGGTTGATAAATAAATAAATAAATACGGACAAATCACACAGATTGAGCTAGCCCCAAAGTAAGTTCGAGACTTGTGTTATGGGATACTAACTCAACGATACTATTTTTTATAATAGATACATATATAGATAAACATCCAAGACCCAGGCCAATCAGGAAAAGATCGTTTTCCATCATGACCTGGCCGGGGATCGAACCCGGGGCCTCCACGTCGCAGGCAGGCGTGTTGACCGCTGAGCCACGGAGACCGACGAGATGATGATGATGATTATTTTTTAATTCGTTTTTAGTGTTTGTATGTTTCGTGGGCCAGCCCGACTCATACTTGACTCGGTTTTAATTCATAATAACCAAACAATAGGGATGTATCCAAGGTATGAAAATCAAAAAAATAATTAGTTCGTCTTAAAGATAATAAAAAAAATTAAGACCCGAATTTTTAATTTTGTCGAAATTACCAAAAATTACCGAGATATAGCGTATTAAAGTTACGGAGTGGGGGCTAATTACGTCACGCCATGGTATATTTTGTACGACGGCGTGACGTCATGCGACATTTCAAATCAAAATCTTCCTAAGAATAAAAGAAAAAATAAAAAATACGTGTTCAATATTTTTTAGAAATCTACCTGATGGACATTAAATTATTTTTTAGGATACAAGACAATAGTATGATCATCCATTACGTGTGTGAGGTTTTTGGGCAAATTTCCCATAATCAATTCTTTCATCTTAAATAGACAAACACTTTTACTATTTACGTAATTTTACATATGATCTATCACCATCAGTATCATCTTAGCGTTAATACTAGTCGCATCCAAAGTTTTTTCAGCTTTTGGAGTCTGGGGTCCTGTTTATCAGTCTAACTGCTAATTTTGGCTAAACTTCGATATTTAAACCTACCCGTGTTCCTTCTCTTGCCTGTGCACCACGGCGACGGTTTCTCCTTCCACCAAGCCGCAAAAACACCCAAACACATCATTCACCTGCATACAGTTAGGTTGGAAGTTGACCCCAAAAATAGGAAAAGAATCGGCAGATTAAAGAGTGAAACTTTCGTATTATTTTAATGACAGATAGTCATCATCTTCTCAGCGTTAATCCCAGTCGCATCCAAAGCTTTGTCAGCTTTGAAGTCTGGGGTCTGTTTTACCAGCCTAACTGCTAATTTTGGCTAAACTTCGATATTTTCCGTGAAGCGACTGCCGTCTGACCTCCACAACCCGAAGGCGATATAGAAGCATTGCAGTTAGACCAATTGTTGGACTTTTGAGGGCTCCAACAACCCGTAAGGACTGCCATTAGATGTCCGTATGGCAACCGGGACCAACTGCATAACGTCCTTTCTAAGGCACGACCAGACCAGTGCAAATATTCATATTCACGCAAATGTTTGCACTGCGCGGGGATCGAACCGCCGCGTTCGCTACCGGTACGCCACAGAGGCTATCAACAACACATGACCATTACATCATAACCCATTCTTGACTCACCCAGTTCAAATATTTACACTAAAATTCTGTGCTTAGAAGCCATGCCAATTCCTGACGAATACCGTCCACATGGACTGCATGTGGCAAAATCAGGTCATGGTTATTAGACTAATGGATTTCCCATCTAGGTACAGTCAAGTTAGGGTGCAAGTAAACAGGCAGCTAACTCAACGGCTGTGGCGTAAAATCGGCGCTGGGCTCTGTTTTGCATAGGGTCGCTACATAAAGCTGAGCGAATGCTGATTTGGACACATTTTCCCTCAAACATATTTTTTTTCTTTTGTCTTTTTGTAATTTGCACGTTACTTTAAAATTACAAATAAAAAACGGACAAGCATACACATTTTCCCATTTATAGTACGGCAGGGTAATTGCATAACATCTATCAGTAGCAAGTTCCATTTTGACAGTTCTACAGCATTCATTGCGTTTCATACGTTGTTGAGCAGACATTTTTCCCGAACATATGGAGCAATGGTTTAGCAATTGGCTTCAGAATTATTCAAATTGATAGTAATGGAATATTACGCAATTAGGGTGTAGATTATTTTTGATCATTTTAGTCCACTTTTTAAGGTCAGTCTTTTTCTCTGTAAGTTTGAAAAAGTAAATCCGCATTTGAATAAAACTGGCAGCATATTTGCAATATAAAAAATTTTCTTTTGCCTGTCCATCAATCTATTTTGCCGACTATAGGTAGTTAAGTAATGTTTGCTTACTTACAAATGACGTCACGTCGACTTCAAGCTGTGAAGTGGTACGCAATGGAATTATGGAAAGTGTTCCATAAAGCTCTAGGCTAGTGTTAGAGATGACTTCATTTAATATAATTATGTTACTAGGACAATGCAGTAGATAGTTTTGACTGAAAAACATCATAATCAAGCTTTTTATCGTCCCACTGCTGGGCACAGGTCTCCTCTCATACAGAGAAGGATTGAGCATAATCACCACGCTTGCTCAATGCGGGTTGGCGACTTCAGACTTACTTAAAGTCCAGGTTTCCTCAATATGTTTCCTTCACCTTTTAATCACTCAATGGTGTCCAAGATATACTTAGAAAGTATATAGATAACTTGTTACGGACCAAAACCAAGCTTAAAATGCCTGACCTGGAATCGAACCCGCACACCCATACTTGAGAGGCTGGCTGGTGTTTTAACCACTAGGCAAGAATTCAAAATAATAAAATTATAACCTGAAACACATAGGTTCTCTATTACAATTAATTAAACATTAATTAAACTCCCATTACAATAATTATATCATCAAATATAATCACTTTTCTCCTTAACCTAATTCACACTTCATTATTGCCATATAAAACAAAGAATAACAGATAAATCTACCAAAACAATCTTTACGATATACACGGCCACCTTAAAAATACCTAATGCCAATAAAATTCATATAAAAACAGGAACGTACAATGAATAGGGCAATAAAATCTATTAAAGTTTTCTTACAGGGTTCGGCTGTAAAATGGAGCCATGTGCTCAAAGGTTTTTAGTATTTATTTATTTGTTGGATGACCCTGAGAAGAGTCTTTAGTTCTTTTATGATCAGGGGCAGCATCATCATTGTTTTTGGATGCTTTGATGTCTTGTGCATTATAATTTATTATTGTTATCAACAGGCAACATTTTCCTAACCTACTTAAAAAGTGGTATTGTCTATGGCAAGTAAAAATTGCGTGGAATTAGTATGTACCTACCTACCAAATCGAAATTGATGCCTGTTTTGGCACTTCTTTTTATTATTCTTCGTTGCACTTGAAATATGATTTTCATTTCGGAAAGAAATATATTGTTCAAAAAAATCTAATCCAATCTTTCTTTAAAATTGTAAGAGATAATCTGTGATACCACTACAAAAAATATGATAAATGTCGTGGGCACTGGATTTAGCTGTAATTTTATTTCTTAGTTACTTATCACGTGGGCGATAACAGAGCGCGGGCAAAAGCTTAATTAATAAAATAATTAAAAATAATGTTAAACTTCAAATATTTCAAATCTTGTCTGAAACTGATTAAGAACTTTAGTTTCCTGTTCCTTTCACAATGTAATTAAGTACAATAAAAAATTCGCCACAAAAAACCCAGACTAACCGTTATAAAACTGGAAATACCATCTAATATTATAGTTCAGAGAAAATTATTCGTCACCAGCATTAAACATAATGAAGGACACTACTCAACGGGATTATTCCACGGCCGCCATGACAGATTCTGACGTCATAGATTAAGCTTGGTACACATGACTGTTTAAACAAAAAAGTGAGCGCTTATATACATAGAGTGGGAGAAAGTGAGTGCTAGATTCAATATAGGTCAGATTAGTTATTTTTTTTTAGGTCATGCGAATTAGTAGGTGTGTGTTTAAGGATGGGCAGTATCTAGTTGTGAAGTGATAGTAATTTGATGGCCCAGTGTATGTTTGCTGGATCTATATTATGAAATGAGGAGCCTGTGGCTGAATAATAGTAACAGCGGATCCAATTGTAAGTTAAGCTACCCTTTCCGCGGTCGCTTTGTGGATCAGCGTCCAAAACACATCGAGACCCCTTTATAAAATCACGATATATTTACGGATGCCATGTTATTACTTTATAATTCTGAGTATTATAGTTGATATAATAAAATATAAAACGACCTTTATGATTAGGTCCTAGATTAACAAAACACCCTAAAAATTCATTAAAATCGATTAAATAATTATATAATCTTACATCACTATAATAGGGATGTTACCTGGGTAAAAAAAAAAAAATATTCTATTTAGTTCGTCATTTAGATTATGGAAAAATATTAAACGACAAAACGCTAATTTTAAATAAGGACCTAATAATAATATTTCATTAATTTAAAATATTGAATAAATAAATATATACGGACAAATCACACAGATTGAGCTAGCCCCAAAGTAAGTTCGAGACTTGTGTTATAGGATGCTAACTCAACGATACTATATTTTATAATAGATACATATATAGATAAACATCCAAGACCCAGGCCAATCAGAAAAAGATCATTTTCCATCACGACCTGGCCGGGGATCGAACCCGGGGCCTCCACGTCGCAGGCTTGACCGCTGGGCCACGGAGACCGACAAACAAAATATATATTGGAAAACAAAATATATATTGGATACGTATATTTTGTTTTATCAAATCAATCAAAATCAAAAAAATCAAAATCAAAGCATTTATTTCAAATAAACCAGTTACAGGCACTTTTGAATTGTCAGAAGGTCGGTCAGTCAGTAAGATGAAGCTAGTCGCCCATTCCAAAGAGTAGGCACCTATGGAGAAGAACGGGCAAGAAACTCCATGGACACTCTTTTAAAATATCAAGCTATTGATACAAATATTTGATTACATCATTCATTTTGACATCAATCGTGTGAGAACGATGCAGAAATATATTGTACGCTGAGAGCGTCCATTATGGAAAAAAAAAAACAACAATTCAGAAATTAAAATACGCCGTAGCAGCTAAGAGATGACCAGTCCCCTCTGACGGCGTCCGTTCACGAACATGACGTATGGATCAGCATCATTCAGCTCAACCATATTGAAGGGAACCTAATGACCCAAAACACACGCCACCACCAGCGAGACATTTGAGTGAGCATGACATACTCTCAACAGCCATAGCACTATCAAGTCAATAAACGACTAACCCAACAAATAGATGCTTTACAGCAAATAGATCGTGCTCACACGTGTTCCATGCAATTATACAATACTAAGAAATTGAATCTACACAATGCAAAGACAGTTTTGTCCAAGGTTCAGCAGCTCCAACGGTGTTCCCGAATGCTAAGTTTAGCTCCTGTGCAGCTGCACCAGTGCCGAATACCCCTGTCAGCGATGCAATTCCGTAACGTACAATATGCCTGGCTACATAGTGTGTACTGGCTTTGAGTTAAAAAAAAAAAACAAACAATTGCAAAATTAAACTACGAGAGGAAAAATCAAAGAACAATCAGTGTAAGCATAGAAATCGGACGCAGCTCAAGCCCAAGCCTTTTTGTCGTCAATATAATCTTTAACACTATAAAATGCTTTCTGACACAACTTACGTTTAATGAAGCATTTGAATTTATTCAGGCTCAGATCTTGAACCACCTCTGGAAGTCTATTGTAAAAATGTATACATTGGCATGACAATTGACAAATATAAAAGGCATCAAAGATCAGGTGTGGTGGCTGGTGACGTCACTGCTGGTTAAAAACTGTAGCGTGCAATGACGACACACGAGTTTTCAACGCACTGAGTCGTCTTAATTTTTTGTTTATATGAAAAAAGATAAAATACGTAACTAGTATTTTTTGGAAATCTGACTGACGGACTAATTAGTATTTTTTAGTCAATTACCCTATTCCATTAACATTTAAGTAGTCGATTATGCAAATAATAATGCCTCATCATTTTTATGTGAATTATTTATCAATTCGGTGGTTGTTTTGTTGTTTTACCTAAGGGTTAATTTGCTAACCCGCGATAAATATATTGCAAGAATAATTTGAAATTTTTGGCAGTTCTCCCATACAAAAACTTTTATTAAAGGAATAAAAAATATCTTTGAGTTGAGAAATCAACCTAGGAATGAATATAATCATCAGCTTGCGTACAGCAATCCTCTGCTGGATACAGGCCTCTCCAATTACATGCAATTCAGCTTGGTTCGTTCCATCTCTCATGAAGATGCTACCAGCCGCCCTACAAAGACAATCGCTTCATCTACCTTATACCTACGGTTTTCATTCCAAAACACGACAACGGCTCAACGACCACCGGTTCTTCAGTTAGAAAAGGCTAATATTATGACGTAGTCTTTTTGTCACAGGTGATCGCAGTATGTAACTTGCAGATAAGGCTACTCTCTTGCCCACCCGTTGACGTTGTTTCTAATTCCATTATGACAACACTCACCAACAAAGAGAGTTTCGCAAAGTCTAATAATTTCAAATTCTAGACTATTTGTCTCGTCATTGTCATCATCGCCATTTCAGCCGATATCCACTGCTGGACGTAGATCTCTCCCAAAGTTGTCCACGACGACCGGTCCTGCGCCTCCCGCATCCAGCGGTTTCCTGCGATCTGCACTAGGTCGTCGGTCCACCTTGTCGGGGGTCTAATCACGCATCTTCCGGTGCGTGGTCGCCACTCGAGAACCCGTCGGCCCCATCGGGCATCTTGTAGGATAGATGCCCGATGCACGATGGAAATACGCCCGGCCCACTGTCACTCTAGTGTTGCAATTCTTCTATTTGACTATTTGTCTATTCTAAAATAAGTCCGCTACTTTGATCTTACTCAAAGTGAAATAGAGCAGTGGTAGCTTTATGGCTATCGGCCACGTCTTACAAGTTGTAGCTCGAAAGTTCGAACCCCTTCAGGCGCTTTAATTTGTTTAAATTATTATCATCACCACCGCTCTCAAAACGGTGAAGGAAAACATCGTGAGAAAACATGCCCTAAAGAAAAATTGCGAAGACTTGTGACATTTGCCAACCCGTACTTGGTCCATGTAGTAGATTACTGCCTAATCCCCACTCACCGATAAGAGTGGAAACACTTTAGAGCTTAAGAGCTTCACACGAAATTGAATGCTCATTTCTTACCCTCCTGTTTAATGTGCTTTTTTCCTTTTCTACCTCTCTCTATCTCAAGAAACGTTTTCAGTTTCTTTGCGACTCATACAATAAAGTTTTAAGGTCATCGGACAACTTGAATATCAAAATACCTATGCATTCCACAACTTGATAAGTATAATTCGAATTGATGCGTTGTTAAACTGAAAAATACAGCTGTGAGGTATAATGACAACTTTAGTCTGTCAAGTAGGTCACGTGGTTTTTTTTATTACCTTTAGATAATTACCTAAACCAGGGGCTTAGAATCTCAGACAGTTTACTTGAAAGCTTACTCGTCCAATGCAAACGCGCCTTTATGGAAATAGGTCGAGGCAAGTAGGAAATGGTGCCAATGGACAGAGTTGATGGAAAAAGGAATTTTATGACATCAATTAATGTATTTCGCATAAAGTCTAAATGACAATAAATTAGCAGGAACGATACTGGGGAGTGGAATATTCTGTTTCATAAATTTATTGGATTACCAACTTTTTGCACGGGGTTTTTGTTGCGAAACACAACATCATCGTGTAATCGTATTTTTATTCGAGACTAATATGAACATTAGTCAATTAGTAGAATGTAATATTATTTTAGCTTTTCCAGCTTCTAAAGCTGCTAAAATTAATCAATTTCATCAAGTCATTTTTAACTGTCTCGAAAATAATATAGACCAAAAGCTATAGGTACACGAGAATATTTGCAAGTATGTAAGGCCGCCCTAAGGATTCATTCACAAATTTCATGCACAATATTAATTACGGTGCGTATGATTTGAATTTCGAACGTTTTTGATCAATTTATTCTAAGTGTCATTGGCGTTTCATTGGTGCCAGTGTTGGTTTATATAAAGAAAAAAAAATGACAATGTGATTTTTTTTTCATTTCATAGGGTTTGTCATAGATTTGATTTCATTGCATCTATGGAGTTTGTAACCAAAGAATTGTGCCGACTTTTTCTACAATACAATCGTGACTTATTTTACAATATACGAGTACACTCGAAGAAAAACTATGTAAATATGATGTCACGTATACATTCAAGTCTCCGGAAGTGCTAATTTTGTATTCAAACTTGTCAGATCGTCACATCCATCGTCAATTTTATTTCCGTGACACAGAGGCATCATTTCGTATTATTAATTTTCTAATAATAAGTCTGACGGTAGCTATGACGTCATATCACACATTGATGGCCCACCGCATGATCATGGGACTAAGAAAACTGACACTTTTTGCTAATTTATCGATATTCTATATTTATCTTATTTAGTTCTGGCGATGATTGCTGCGAGGTTTGACTGCCATTGTTTGTAATGCCTATAGGTAGTTTTTATGGATCTGGTTGTTTATGTATGCGAGTTTCATCATCAACCTTTTTATCGTCCCACTGCTGGGCGATTTCAGACTTAAGGTCCAGGTTTCCCCAAGATGTTTTCGTAAGTTTAAATTTTTATAAACACACCCACAGGAGTAAATCTTAGTGTGGGGCAACGATTAAAAAAATGTCTACTTAGGTGGTCGAATCATATTGGACTTTGGACCCTGTAGGGCACAGAAAAGGGTAGAAGAGAGAGAAGCCCTGTTTTAGAAGTTAATTTATTAAGAAATCAAATGGTAATCAGAGAGAAACCCTTCCGGGCGTGTCAGACTTTTACAGAACTAACACCCACCCGTGTTACTTCACTTGGCTGTAGGTCAGGGTTTAATGTTTATTTTTTAACCAACCCGCAACCCTGACCCAGGAGGCATCAGTCTTTGTGGACCCCGTCACGATGTGCTGACATCTCTTTAGGGCGCGCGCACACAATGCGTCGTCGACTCGGGCCTGGTCCTTACCGGGTGTCTCCTGCAGCGGCGAGAGGCGTGAGGGCGCTGGGATTCCCGCGCCGACTCTTCCTTTGCTAACATCACTGCTTCGCAGAAGGAGGTCTGTCAAGCACTCTCGTTCCGGACCGTCGAACGCGTGAGATTCGATCGCCGCCACGAGGACATTGCGGTTCTCTACCCAAGCCGGGCAGACCTCTACCATATGCTCCACTGTGTCCTCAGGGCGGTCCATACAGTGGTGACACCTCCTCTTTTCTACCCTAGGTTGCGTTTGTGAGGACTAATTTATTAGTCCATTAAACAAAGCAGTAGGATGTGTCGATCATAAAAGCTGACACCACCATCTAAATATTATTACTATTTATAATTAGTTTCTCTATGGAATGGTGGTGACATCACCGCGGAAGTGACGAGAATTTTGTTTAGTCTGTGCCTTACTGTGAGAATATGTAACGAGCTTAGTTTACAGGGAATTTTTTTATAGTATCTAACCGTTACAGTATATAATGTCCTGGAACACACACACTTTCACTGAATTTTTATTATTATGTACAATCCACTAATGATAGAAATACAACACCGTATCCTGTAGGACGGACGATGGGGCCGACGACCTGGTGAAGGTCGCGGGAAACCGTCGGATGCAGGAGGCGCAGGGCCGGTCGTCGTGGAAATCCTTAAGGGAGGCCTATATTCAGCGGTGGACGTCTTTCAGCTGAAATGATGATGATCATGATGACTAATGACTAATGACTGCGGCTCCAAGTCCTTTCCGAGGCACGAAGGTGGTCTTGGTGTGTAAAGATCACCGATCCACAGAGAAACTGCAGCAAGCGTAGCTTACTCTCATCAATCTACCAACTAACAATCTACAAACTAAACCGCAAACTTCGCCTACTATAGATGTTTCAAAAAGAGCTTTGAAGCTGTTTCTTCTTCTGCAGCTTATAGAGGTACACTCTTGGACAAAAGCCTCTCCTCAGGCTTACCACAATGACCGGTCTTGTGCTGCCCGCTTCCATCGCCTCCCCGCGACCTTCACCAGGTCTTTGGTCCGCTTTGTTGGGGGCCTCCCTACGCTGCGTCTTCCAACCTTACTGCCCCATCGGCCATCGGTTCTACGAGCAATGTGCCCCGCCCACTGCCACTTAATTTTAATGGCTCGAAGCCTATATGAACTTGGACAACTATATCCAACTCTAAATCTTCTGCTTAACTTTTTTTTTCTTGACCGCAATCCCGCCTGATGGTAAGCAGTGATGCGATCGTTTATGGTAAAGCGCGCTAGTTTATTAAGAGCCTATTCACTCAGAAAAACTGAGCGAATAGGAAGGAAGACGGCAGTTGAGCGAGTGATGCAATGTTAAACCCAACAACACGACCAACGATGCTGCGCCAAAGGGAGATTGATCTGAAGACCCTCCACGACCAAAATCCCAAAACAACAACATTTGGTGCATCGTACCCGGCACACATCGCAACACAACTGCTCAGACCCGTCTTCCGTACGGCTTCACCAGACATCATGCCGGAACACGACGAATCGCTTGGTGGCAAGACTTTTTCTGGTGGGTGGTAACTTCTGCCGGCGGCCGATGTTATGGCCTACCACCGAGAAGCTTAGCTTGTCTTTAATAAATGGTTAATTTCTGGGCCGAATTAAATTTAGAATGGACTCAGCCCAGAACTTAGGTATTTGTATCACCAGTACCCATCAGTTCCTGTCTGCATCTTACAAGACTCGCAGGACATTTTAAGTGTCTCCCTCTCGATTATGGAACAGCGCCACATTTACACTCCATCTCTTTTAGTTCTCGTCTTTCCCAGATCTTATCGATGACTCAGACACTTACTCGTATCTAATTGCGAAGACTAATAACTGATAACATTCTTAGAACTTCCTGTTAAGACTTAAGATAAACAATTTTTTGAAACAACTCATCTGATGCAGGCATTAAGGCTTGAAGCATTCGGTTTTCTATAGGATGCATTTTGGAGAGTGTTCGCGCGAATTACATGACCATCTCTGTTCCATCATCGGACGACCCGTCGTACGGCAAGTATCCACCCTTACGTTGTTGACACCACAACGATCTAGACGAAACGTTTCTCCTCGACTGCTATATGGCGTACATCGAATGACTAGAACAATTTGCCTGGAGCGGTCTTTTCGTACAATTTATGTGTCTTCAAGTGTAAATAGTGAATAAACTAATGCGGTTAAATTTCAACGATTACATCACTGCTTACCATCAGGCCGGATTTCGGTCAAGCACTATATTATAGTATTAAAAAAGTATATATAAATGCGATAGTTTGTTAATGAGTGCTTGTGTCCCTAAGTAATATACGAGTATAGGATTTACTGTCTTTTACTATTTATCCTGATTTTTTCACGGGATTGATATAATGCGGGTGAAACCGCATCGCACTACTAGTAATAGTATAAACTAGTAATAGTATAAACGCGAAAGTTTGTTATATATTATTATATTATATAAACTAGTGCGCTTTATGACAGCCTCTGTGGCGTAGCGGTAGCGAACGCGTGCAGTGCAAATATTTGTATGCATGAATACGAATATTTGCACTGGTCTGGTCGTGCTTCGGAAAGCATGTTAAGCCATTGGTCCCGATTGTCATACGAACATCTAATGGCAATCATTACGGGTTGTTGGAGCCCTCAAAAGTCCAACAATTAGTCTAACTGCAATGCTTCGATATCGCCTTCGGGTTGTGGAGGTCAGACGGCAGTCGCTTCATGGAAAATATCGAAGTTTAGCCAAAATCAGCAATTAGACTGGTAAAACGGACCCCAGACTCCAAAGCTGAAAAAGCTTCGGTTGCGACTGGGACTAACGCTGAGATGATGATAATGAAACTAGTGCGCTTTACCATCAGCGATGCCATCATGGCTTTGCCATGAGACGGGATCACGGTCAAGCACTAGGTTACGTACGAGAATCTAACCTACACACAGCGCATCAGTCGATAGCTTAGCCACTGCACCAAGCGTTACTCAACATGACCATCAATCATCGCTTCTCCTGAACTCAAAGTACAAATCTTCAACACTTCTCGATATACTGTACCATGAACAGATTCAACCTATATCTGTCCGAATATAGGACACTTCCTTATATCGACATTCGACGGGCTATTTATGGCGTTTTTACTATAATACATAAAAGTTTATGTGTTACGGAGACCATTTGGGCATTTTCTATGAAATGGTGTTCAACGGGTACAATAATTTTGGCGATATGGGTCGGTGGTTACCGGTTCCCATATTGTGAAATCTCGTTAAAGTTTCCAGTTGTGTCCTATTGATTCTGCGTACACAGAGAAAAGAAAGAAGGATTTGTTTATTGGGAGTTACACTGGACAACATAAAATAAATATGAAAACGGAGTACGGAGGACGGGTCTGAGCAGTTGTGTTGCGATGTGTGCCGGGTACGATGCGCCTAATGTTGTTGTGTTGGAAGTTTGGTCGTGGAGGGTCTTCAGATCCTTCAGATTCCTCGCTTTGGCACAGCATCTTTGGTCGTGTTGTTGGGTTTAACATTGCATCACCTCGCTCAACTGCTTCCTTCCTATTCGCTCAGTTTTTCTCTCTCTCGGCTCTTAATAAACTAGCGCGCTTTACCATCAGCGATCGCATCACTGCTTACCATCAGGCGGGATTGCGGTCAAGCGCTAGTTTATAATTATTAAAAAAACAGTAATTTTCCATCATCGCTGGGACACAGGCTTCCTCTAAGTACAAAGGTGTGGGCCATAATGTCACTTGAATTCCACCTTTTAGCTCTTGAACATGCATAGGTTTTCTTACATGTTTTCATAAATCGTTTTGAGAGCAGTGGTGATTAAGAATCAAATAAGAAGAAGTAAGAATCAAATAAGATAAAGAGTAAGTAAATAATGACGAAAAAAAAACGTCTTCCTGTAGACTGGGCACTTTTTATTAAAACATTAGATAATACATAAAATAATTAACATAAGCCATGGCAGTTAAAAGTTGACCAATCCCTAGACCGACACTCGTTCACAAACGATACATGAAGAGATCGGCAATATTCAACTCGACCATTTTGAAGGGAACTAAATTGTGCAATAGATGTTTATACCGAAATTATTAATATAATGTTATTCATATCTGTGTCAAGGAAAAACTTACAAAACCAATCTTACACTTTTTAAATGTTCTAGAAAAACTTTGACAGTGTGTGTTCCCAGTAATGACATACAGAACTGAAACGTGGTCGCTCACAATGGGCCTCATACGAAGCCTCAAAGTCCCACAAAGCGTGATAGAAAGAGCTATGCACGGAGTTTCTCTACGCGATCGAAACAGAAACGAGGAGATCCACAGAAGAACCAACGACAGCTCATCGAGTTGCTAAAATTAAGTGGCAGTGCGCGCGGCACATTGCTCGTAGAACTGATGGCCAATGGAGCTGCAAGGTTCTGGAGTCGCGGCCACGTACTGGAAAACGCAGCGTAGGGAGGCCCCAAACAAGGTAGACCGAAGAACTGGTGAAAGTCGTGGGAAGCTGATGGATGCGGGCAGCACAATACCGGTCATCATGATAAGCCTTGGGGAGGACTTTATCCAGCCGTGGACAAATATATATATAGACTGAGAAGCAGAAGAAAAACTTGTACTAGAGGTTTTCTATAAATGTCTCAAGTAGGAAATGTAAGCAAACCATTATAGTGACTTATGAACAATTTGGTCAATAGTCACTTGTATGACACACTCTAACGAATTGGGTACAAGCTTATAGGAGAAAGCGATTTGTACAGCTGTTTCAAAACTACAGGAGCTTTAGATCGGCAAGAAACACCCAGTACAATATTATCTGATCAATGAAATATGCTCTCTGGGGCAATCGGGCTAAAATAAGTCAACCAAAACAGAATAGGATCGCACCCAAACCATAACTTTTGTTATGTTTCGTATCGCACTAACCTTTTGACAGATAGTTTAACCATAACTGGATCGCAATTGGAACAAACCGCTGTCAAATGAAAAAGTTGAAACAAGTTAACTTTTTCTTTGCCATTTGTCAAACTTGCGTCTAAACGATTAGATTTACTTATAATTTGTTTAGTATTAATTCTTGTGTCTGATGAAATGTATCACTGATGCATTGATTTTACTACAACTGAAGTTAAAACTTTAGCGTGATACGAAATGTAATCGAAACTAAACCTTAACTTTAACTGGATTAGATAGGAACAAGGGTAGAACTTCTACTGTTTTATTTAACGTAATTACCCCCCTGGAGTAACTTAACTCTGAAGTAGCGATGTCCTAGTGATATAGGCAGCGACTTCGAAGTTGTAGGTCGTCGTAGGTTCAAATCTCTGTGGCACGGCGTCTAGGCCTTCGGGCCGACCCCGTGACACTCTCAACACGGGAGGGATGTTTCTCACGGGCCCGAGGGTAACCGGGTGGTTTTAGTGGGTATTCCCGGCTTCGGTCGGGCGAGTCCCACACACGTCCACCGCCTAGCTAGCGGCGGGTATGGTGCCTAAATGCATTTCCACTCGAGAAAAAAAAAAGGTTCAAATCTCTTAATGCACACACGCTTAAAACACGCTTAACTATGTGTAGATAGTTTCATCGCCACTGCTCTCAAAAAGATGAAGGAAAACATCGTTAGGAAACAGGGCATGTTCTGAAACCAAAACGTAGGAGACATGAAGCCACTATGCAACCCGCACTGGGCCCACTTGGTAGATTACCCACTCTGTCTCACTGGGAGGAGTCCTGCGTCCCGGCAGTAGGAACATTATAGCCTGATTAGGTAATCAACTCTGGCTATAGCAGTCTCCAACGACATAGCTCTTCTCGTCGCTAAAATTAGGTGGCAGTGGGCGGGGCACATTGCTCATAGAACGGATGGCCGATGGGGCAGTAAGAATCTGGAGTGGTGGCCACGTACCGGAAGATGCAGCATAGGGAGGCCCCCAATAAGGTGGTGTTCCGGTGACCTGGTGTAGGTCGCGGGAAGCCGATGGGTGCGGGCAGCACAAGACCGGTCATCGTGGAAAGCCTTATAGCCTAAAGCAGAAGAAGAAGATATCTGGCAGTGGACTGCTTTGTATCTGATAATGATGATAATATTTAATTTTACAAATTAGGTATACAATATTTTTACTTTTTATTTTATATTTATTCTTGTATAGATAAAATCAAAGCAAACAGCGTCTAAACCATTATAAAGACAACATTATAAAGCTTATTTCTTTTTGTCCCCACAAAGCCGCAGCCTTCTTTGCTTTCCACCACACAATCATAAACAAATATTTGCTATAATACGCGATCGGTGTCACCGAAAATCAGAAAAAGAACGAACCCGTTCTTTTTGATGTTCAGTCTATGATTTCGACGGCGAGTTTTGTTTGAACGGTAGATAGAGCGATCAACGTTGGTTGAAGGTTAAGTTAAAAGGTAAATAGCACGGAATGCAGTTTCGTAAAACCATAATAAATCGAATCAAATCAAATCAAAAGTCATTTATTCAAAGTAGGCTGATAATCGGCACTTTTTGAAAGTCAATATCACATATTAAGATAGTCCACCCAAAACGCCCGCCCTTTGCCACTTCCTAGTGCTTTTGCAGGGAAGAAGAAGTGGCGGAACAGACTCCTCAGCAGCACAGCTGTCTGTTCCGTTAAATAAATACGTTTCTTTTGACAACACGTTTCATTTTTCATATTGGAAATATCAAAACACGTTTTAAAGATACAATCGTAACAATTACATTCATACAACTACTTATACATAATAAAGGGTGTATCTGACATCGACGCACAAACGAGTACCACGGATCCTGTACCTGACCCCCCAGTGGTGGAATTTATCGTCGGCTTTTTAATGATTAAAAAAAACATGTAGTTTTTTTTACTTTAGACCGTTTATAATTGCTATACTTTTATTACCCAATAAGATTTTAAAGTAAAAATTAATTAATTCGCTAATTACAAAAAAAGCGCAATGAAAACAAAACTCGCAAAACTATCTTATCAGCTGATTTAATAGAGTTCACATCAGGGATCAACGCCATACCTACAAACCCGCACGGCGGCACGCTTGCAACGTTCAAAGGCCGAGCCGACACTTTTTTTAAACACTGTGAATTCTGTATCTGCTCATTAACGACATAAATGACTATCATAATTTTATGAGTGGCATGCGGTCTAGCCTTTTCGCAAAGTTTGCGTTACGATGTCAGATACACCCTGTATCCTACTATATTGAATTTACTTAATGACTTCCTGTAACACTATCGGCTAAGTTATTTATAGGATACACTACAACTTAACTCAAGTGTTTCACTTGAATAAATATTGTGTACTTATGTAGGTACCAACTGTATATATTATTCTTAATGCATTGATAACCGCCTAGTGGCTTAAACACCAGCCTATCAAGTATGAGTGAGTCTGAAATTGTCAACCCGCATTGAGGAAGTGTGCTGATTACGCTCAATCCTTCTCTGTATGAGAGGAGACCTGTGTCCAGCAGTGGGACGATAAAATGTTAATGATGACGATTGATAACCATAGGTATTAGGGATCATTAAATCTATACCTGCTTCAAAAATATCCATTGAACATTAAGCAAATATACATATGAGCTAGTATATCTCGATATCTAAGAATGGTCAGCCATGGCGCCTTGTGTTTCACGTGCGCCTCAAAGAGTTTTTAGCACATTGTGACAAGGTCCATGAAGACCGTAGCCTCCTGGGTCAGGGTTGCAGGTTGATTAAAAAAGTAACCGTGGCCCTGGCGCATAGGCAAGTGAAGAAACACGGGTGGGTTTTAGTCAGTAAAAGTCTGACACGCTTCCGCCGAGCGGGGAGGTCATTTGATGATTTCCCATCCCAAACAAAAAAAAGGATGGTAACCCATCCACGGACCAACCTCGGCAAGCGCTGCTTAACCCGATTAATCGGCCCTGTGTTGCTGTTATTTTTTTATCCACGAGCCCCTCTAAACTAAAGAACAAAATAACAAGCATATTATTATGCAACATGACTGAATACGATAAAGGAGTAAGATTATAGCGATGACGTGCGCAGGAGTTCGTTTGTTGAACTTGGCGCTTGTAAGGGGCTAGAGAGATTCGATAGCGAATCACATTTCGTTTCGATAATGGTGGTGGGATTTCGAATGTTGACGAAGACTGTTACATACTGGGTAGTATAATGTTTTCCTCAGATAATTTAATTTATTTATTTATTTGTTATTATTTATTTTATTACCTATTTATGTGCACACAATAAAATAAATAAGGATAAGACAAAATTAAGATCTGAGTACAAAGGTGTTGCTTATTTCTTAAGAAATTTCTTCCAGCAGACCTGCGAAAGGACAAGTAAAACTGAAATGTAGACAATACTGTGTAAGAACAAGGAGGAAATAAAATATAAAGTATCTAATAATATTATTCATATATACCTTAACATATAATCCAAAAGTAATTACATAAGTAGGTATACTTAGATAAATACATAATACTGAAATATATAAATATATAATAAACAAATTCTCACAGCATAGAAGGTTATGCTCTTTTAATCTATTTTAAGAGTCCTTTTTAGGGTTCCGTAGCCAAATGGCAAAAAACGTAACCCTTATAGATTCGTCATGTCTGTCTGTCCGTCTGTCCGTCCGTATCTCACAGCCATTTTTAAACGAAACTATAAGAGTTATACTGTTGAAACTTGGTAGGTCTATGTAACATATTCTGTGAACCGCATTAAGATTTTGATGTAAAAATAAAAAAAATAATAATAAATGTTGGGGGCTCCCCATACTTAGAACTGAAACTCAATTTTTTTTTCATCAAACACTTACGTGTGGGGTATCTATTGGTAGGTTTTCAAAAATGATATTGAGGTTTTTAAAATATTTTTTTTCTAAACCGAATACAAGACAGACGCTTCCAAAGTGGAAAAAAGTTGGTCCCCCCCTCTAACTTCTAAAATAAGAAAATGAAAAATCTAAAAACCACATACGATGTACATTACTATAAAAACTACCAACGAAAATTGTTTTGAACGAGATCTAGTAAATAATTTGTTTTTTTTTAATACCTCGTAAATCGTAAACCGCTTATTACCGCGTAATCTTTCATACAAGTAAATCCTTTAATTTCATAAATCAATAGTACGGAACTCTTTGTGCGTGAGTCCGACACGCACTTGGCCGGTTTTTTTATTTTTCCTACTTGTCTTTATACTTGGTACAACACTGCTGAAATATCCACAGAGTTGTATTGGCTCGCTCATAGAGAGCAGATACCTACTCTCTTTTATTTGGGTGGCAGAGGTCGCTTTACGAAATGTGACCTTAATGAGTCTTCCATTAACTGTATTGTTACCATTTATCTCTTATTGTGTACCTAATCTAATAAACTCTGTGGTTGTGAACTCCATGTTGCTTATACCAATAAAATAGCAACTCCAAATCCTGCTGACAATTTCTGTCTCGTCACACCATAGCAATGAAATCCTAAATCTATGCGTCACACTCCTTCGATCCTACATTACTTGTGACGTCAGCGCAACATGTCTTCCGAGGACTTCGAAATCTTAAATTTCAACTTCAAATAAACTACACCACCTTTCTGTAATTTCCATTGCTTAACTCGAAAACCACAGAGCTCCTTTCAACCCCAATTTATTACCATGTCAAAAGTTTCCGCGTATGCCTACGACCATTCCTCATAGATCTTTGTACAACACCAGAATATTCCCCGATTTCTCTTCGTTTCTTCACGTAAAGGGAAGCAGGACAGATCTTGGTTATCTGGTTGGAATTTTTTCCTTCTTAAAGGAGATTTATATGAGTGAGGACGTGGACTAATGTGTTGACATGTCGATGTGTTTTTAGTATTTTTATTAGTGTGAGTTTACTTGTGAAGAAATTGTGGTTGCTTGGTTTAGTTAGCAATAAGCTATTTATTCCTAGGGTTTCATACTTTGGTAGCTTCTTAAATATATTTGTTTTATAATTTCCATATCAGAATAATTATAATAATATACTCGTTTATTAAGAGTTAATTTGGTCCTATAAGCAAAATTTCAGATTAATCCGGTATTTTCTTCCAACTTCTTGAGGCACTTTTTAGTTCATCACTATACAGAAAGAAATAAACATAAATACCAGCTTCTTATTATCTCTAAGACACTGAACACGAAGAAAAGACGTAAGACGTAGACGGGGCACGAACATTTGCCACTACCGCGTCCCTTTCATACGAAATGTATAGAACATACAGAAGAGACGGGGCGCCCCTCTTTTTCTGTCCGCGCCCCGTCTGTGTCTTAAATATTCTGTGTGTCCAACTCTTAAGAGCAAACACACATTCTCGTACAGAATCGACACAATATTAATCAACAAGCTTGCTAAAGACGGGTATTTAAATATATTTTTTTCTAAAACAAATGAACGTGTAAGTATTTTGTTTGGTGAATATTTTAATGCAGTTTTAGAAATTTATATTCGTTATAATGCGTACAATATTTAGTACATTATTTTAATAAATCTCGTAGGGTTCCCCCCTGTTTTAATGCGATGTCGACATAGCATTAGAAACCTCAAATATAACAGATTTCTCCACTATTTAATGGGTGTTATTATACATTATAAACCTCATTCCACTTTAATCACTCTATCTTTTAAAGAAACCCACATAAAAATCCGTGGCGTAGTTTTAAAGATTTAAGCATACATAGGGATGGAAATAGCGACAGAGAAAGCGACTTTGTTTTATACTAAGTAAGTAAGTAGTGATAGTGAATATAGTGATTTCTTACTTGCTTACCCTTTTCCCAACTATATTGGAGGTTGGCTTCCTGTCTGACCATAATACACAGCTGTATAATTACGAATATCCAACCCAATTAAAAGAGCTTACAAACGTAAAGAGATCATCTACCCTTATTACCACTTATTTACATAATCCATGAATCAAGCTCGTGGGCAGCTGTGTAAATAATTTCTTGTCTAATATTAGATATTATTGCCACTGACTGCACGCCCACTTTCACTGCCCGGCTCCGTTTTGACATGGCGTTATATTTAGACTTTACTGAACTGGACGGAGAACTATGTTTTATTAGTCTGTTTTAGGACGTTGAATAACTAGATTCTGAGTTCAAAACTTAGCTTTTCAGTCTTCACATTATAATGGTTATTTACGAACGGCCTATGTAGCGTATGATAGAAATATTCTTCTTCTTCAGACGATAAAAAAGATGATGATGATGATGGTTAAAACTTGTGATAAAAAAAATCCAATAACACTTACCCCAATTACCAGGACATCATATCACCAACGGATGGTAACCAATAAGGGCGGATATTTCCTAATATCCGACTACAGCCTCAATAAATCAACCTCAACAACAAATAAATGCGAAGTTGTCGTGATAATCTACAATAAATAACGCCATATTTACGCCGCTCTATGGACTAAATCGTCTATGCTCCATAGTTTATGGCAATTGGGTCATGGACTCACAAATTCGTTGAAATGACCTTTTTGATTATTAGTTGCAATTAATTTGCAACGTTTAGATGATATGTTTTTAAATGGCCATATTTTATGATCAGCGTATTACACAGTAATTGGATTGTGGAGGACAGATAGATAGTCGATCTGTGGAAAATACTGATATTCGGCTACCGGCAAAACTGCAGAAGTTACCACGCACCAGGCAAAGTCTTGCCGCCAAGCGATTCTTCGTGTTCCGGCATGATCTCTGGTGAAGCCGTACGGAGAGGACGGGTCTGAGCAGTTGTGTTGCGATGTGTGCTAGGTACGATGCGCCAAATGTTGTTGTGTCCGGAGTATGGTTGTGGAGGCTCTCCAGATCAATCTCCCTCTGGCGCAGCATTTAACATTGCATCACCTCGCTCAACTGCCGTCTTCCTTTCTATTCTGATAGTGTTTTAAGTGAACAGGCTTAATAAACTAGCGCGCTTTACCATCATCGATTGCGTCACTGCTTACCATCAGGCGGGATTGCAGTCAAGCACTCGTTTAACAAAAAAAGCCGATTAGACTAGAAGCCAACAAGGCGGATGATGAAACAGACAACTTTTCCCCACTTTATATAACATAATATCTTCAAAAGCTACCACCGCTGAACCTACAAAGTGACATTATTATACAAAAGGTTTACTCCTGTCGTGCCTACGGGTCCCGTGGTGCATACAAATTGGTTTCATTATGGTGGCCAAGACAGCGTTTCGAAGACAGACACATGGCATATTGATGGTACATACTATGGCAATTGTCGAGATAACTGTGAAAAATAACATCTGATTACGTATACACAATAAAATAAATAAGTTGGACCCCGGGCTCCAACGCGAAAGCCGCGGATACAACCGGGATTATAAGACTTTATTCATCATTAACATTATACAGTATGTTAAGAAAACCCTGTCCGACCTATAAGGTTAATAAAGGTTAGGTAAACACATGACCAAATATAATATAAAATTTTACGTAATCATCATAGTACCAATACAAATGAATTTTGAAATAATCTTTTTTCCCGCGAATTAATTCCAACTTCCCCGAAATTTGGTAATTTTTAAAAAGTGACAACACCGGTATTATTATGAGCGAATAGCGATGCGACCACGTGCCGCGTGCCCTGCCGCCCGCCGTCTCCGCCGTCGCGCGCGGAAGGGTGGATAACGCAGATTTATTAAGTTACCTCTTTTTGCGAAATAATATTTATTTTTTTAAGTGGATTTTTTTTTTAATTTAGCCTGGTTTTGTATGCATTAGTAGAATCAGTTATAGATACCTAACAACACCTTCACGGGTCGGACAGGGTTTTCTTAACATACTGTATACTTTATATATAAGGATGAGACAAAATTAAGATCTGAGTACAAAGGTGCTGCTTATTTCTTAAGAAATTTCTAGCAAACCTGCGAAAGAAGAACTAAAACAGAAATGTAAACAATGGCGCAGATTCTGTTATTCACAAACTAAACTGATTTTAACTTAAATGCATCCTTTTCTTTCCATTTCGTTAAGAAAAGGATAGAAGATAACATTTAATCCTGTCAAATTAAGATACTCCATAGACAGTTTAGACGCGATTATAAACATGGCGACCATATACACCAGTTTATTATTATAGTATTAAGTATACTTATGTAATTATTTTTAGAATATAACTAGTGATTAGCGATTCTTTAACCATACATTTTTGACCTTTTAATGTCACTTAACTTTAATGATTGTTTATGAATAAACCCCTTTAACACTGTGGTGTTTATTCATATAGGATGATTTAAGTTAAGTCATTCTATATCAAGTCAATTATCAGCAACATGATTTGTGACGTGATGTAATGTCACGTGACCTTTCATTCTTCGACTCAAAACGGGTAATAATCCATACTTAATATTATAAATGCGAAAGTATCTCTGTCTGTCTGTCTGTCCGGCTTTCACGCCAAAACTACTGAACCGATTGTAATGAAATTGGGTACACAGATAGTCTAGAGCCTGAGAAAGGAGATAGACTATATAAAATCAGGCTATGACCAATAGGAGCAGAGCAGTAACAAAAAATGTTGCGAAAACGGGGACCAACACAGACGTACATATTGCTCCCATGTTTTTATCAGGCGCTTATTTTATATCAACTGAGCTCTTTTTGTTTTCGGAATAGACTACGGCTTTGGCAAAAAAACTACTGAATGAGTTTTGAGGAAATCTTGCAGTAATGTAGGCATTTATCTTGGCATTCCCACCGCACACTGTATACTGAAATCCACGCGAACGGAGTCGCGGGAAACGACTAGTAGCTGAATTAAAAATATAAACTTTTTTTAAGTTACTTCTTCAAAAAGAGTTAGTTGGCTTCTACTTAGTTAACTTAGTTATATTTATCCGAAGAACAAATTTGCTTTAACATAGCTTGTGATGATTTCAAAGCAAAATAAAACTCCATCTGCTACTCAAATTTTCACCCGGTTTCTGAAATCGGGACAATATTGCGTCTCAGAGTTCGTTTTGGGGACACGGGGACACCATTTTTAATTATAAAACCGGCCAAGTGCGTTTCGGACTCACGCACAAAGGGTTCCGTACCATTGATTTATAAAATTAAAGGATTTAAGTTATTTGTATGAAAGATAAATAAATAAAATAAATAAATATATACGGACAAATCACACAGATTGAGCTAGCCCCAAAGTAAGTTCTAGACTTGTGTTATGGGATACTAAACTCAACGATACTATATTTTATAATAGATACATATATAGATAAACATCCAAGACCCAGGCCAATCAGGAAAAGATCGTTTCCCATCATGACCTGGCCGGGGATCGAACCCGGGGCCTCCACGTCGCAGTCAGGCGTGTTGACCGCTGCGCCACGGAGACCGATTACGCGGTAATAAGCGGTTTACGATTTACGAGGTATTAAAAAAAACTACTTACCCACTAGATCTCGTTCAAAACAATTTTTGTTGGTAGTTTTTATAGTAATGTACATCATATGTTTTTTTTTTAGATGTTTCATTTTCTTATTTCCACTTTGGAAGCGTCTGTCACGCAAACTATTTGGTTTAGAAAAAAAAAATATTTTAGAAACCTCGATATCATTTGTGAAGACCTATCCATAGACACCCCACAAGTATGCGTTTGATGAAAAAAAATTTTTTGAGTTTCAGTTCCAAGTATGGGGAGCCCCCAATATTTATTATATTTTTTTTATTTTTGCATCAAAATCTTAATACGGTTCACAGAATACATCTACCTACCAAGTTTCAATAGTATAATTCTTATAGTTTCGGAAAAAAATGGCTATGACATACGGACGGACAGACGGACAGACAGACATGACGAATCTGTAAGGGTTGCGTTTTTTTCCATTTGGCTACGGAACCCTAAAAAGGGGACAGTCCCGTTCAAAACGGGACGTTTGGTCACGTTAGATATAATGTGATATAATGGTATGTGATGCGTTGTGATATGATGGGGTCTGATGGAGTATGATGTGATGAGATGTAATGTATTGTGGCGTGGTGTGGTTATGTGTAATGCAGTTATTCACTATAATGCCTACAGTAGGTCAAAAATGGACTAATAAAACAGATGTACAAGCATATCTGACCTATAATCCAAACTCCCGCAAAACTGTCCGTCCGTCCGTTAATAGGACTAATTGATATGCCCCGGTTTCGCCCGTAATTATATCGAGAGCGCTTCCTTACATTATGTGTTTATACCCGTTAGGGAAATGTTATGATGTTGGCTTATTTGTGTAAGTATATAATTGAGTGTTCGATCCAGTAGTAATTAATATCATCATTTCAACGTATAATCCCGGTCGCATCCGCGGCTTTCTCGTTGGAGCCCTGGGACCGCTTTTCTACATATACGCCTCCATTTCGCACGATCTCTAGCATCCCGTGGTGTGAGATTGTTGGCACGCATGTCATCTCTACCAACGTCAAGCCAGCACTTCTTTGGTCTACCTCGCTTATTCCGGCCGGAGGCGCTGTGGCAAGATATTTGTTACCCATTTAACATGCCGGTTTTCGTAACACGTGTACCAGCGTAGGCGAACCTCTTGCGGTTAGTATGCTATATATATCAAGGACATGAAGACTGCCACGGATGCGGGAATTCCTGATACGGTCTTTCCGCGTAACTCCACACATCCACCGAAGTATATTCATCTCCGTGACACGCAGCTCCTGCTTATGATCCCGTACTAATATCGATGTAAAACGTATTATATCTATTTTTCCTGGTTATGTACCCAATCCCATCAGTGTACCCAATTTTACCCAATTTTTTTTTTTAATGTTTTTTATATACCTATACGGACAAATCACACAGATTGAGCTAGCCCCAAAGTAAGTTCGAAATTTGTGTTATGGGATACTAACTCGACGATACTATATTTATAATAGATAAATATATAGATAAACATCCAAGACCCAGGTCAATCAGGAAAAGATCGTTTTCCATCATGACCTGGCCGGGGATCGAACCCGGGGCCTCCGCGTCGCAGGCAGGCGTGTTGACCGCTGCGCCACGGAGGACGACAATTCGTTTATTAGTTTTTGCGTGAAAGAGAAAGAAACATAAATTCAAACTTTCACGTTTGTAATACTAGTTACGCCCCATGGTTTCACCCAGTTTGCCGCCAATTCTCCTGTCCACAAACTAATTTTAAGTTAACTGCTTCTTTTTCTTTCTATTTCATTAAGAAAAGGATAGAAGATAATATTTTAGTTTCTTCTTCTTTTTTTTTTTTTTTAATAGATATAAAGTAGCACTTGACCGCATTCCCGCCTGATGGTAAGCAGTGATGCGATCGTTGATGGTAAAGCGCGCTAGTTTATTAAGAGCCTATTCACTCAGAAAAACTGAGCGAATAGGAAGGAAGACGGCAGTTGAGCGAGGTGATGCAATGTTAAACCCAACAACACGACCAACGATGCTGCGCCAAAAGGAGATTGATCTGAAGACCCTCCACGACCAAACTCCCAATACAACAACATTAGACGCATCGTACCCGGCACACATTGCAACACAACTGCTCAGACCCGTCCTCCGAACGGCTTCACCAGCCATCATGCCGGAACACGACAAATCGCTTGGCGGCAAGGCTTTGTCTGGTGGGTGGTAACTTCTGCCAGCGGCCGATGTTATGGCCTACCACCGAGAAAATTATATAACAACAACATTAGGCGCATCGTACCCGGCATACATCGCAACACAACTGCTCAGACCCGTCCTCCGTACGGCTTCACCAGACATCATGCCGGAACATGACAAATCGCTTGGCGGCAAGGCTTTGTCTGGTGGGTGGTAACTTCTGACAGCGGCCGATGTTATGGCCTACCACCGAGAAAATTATATAACAACAACATTAGGCGCATCGTACCCGGCACACATCGCAACACAACTGCTCAGACCCGTCCTCCGTAGGGCTTCACCAGACATCATGCCGGAACACGACAAATCGCTTGGCGGCAAGGCTTTGTCTGGTGGGTGGTAACTTCTGCCGGCGGCCGATGTTATGGCCTACCACCGAGAAATCTTAAATCTCATCTTCTTCTGCCTATTGAGGTCCACTGCTGAGCAAAGGTCTCCCCGAAGGCTTTCATTGCTTTGAGGGGGTTTGCCATAACCTCCACGCTTGGCAGGCGGGTTGGGGCTCGCAGTAATTTGATATTCCACGGGAGAAGTGCTGCTGCCCGCTTCCCTGGTGAGAGAGTTCCCTTAGTCGCCTCTTACGACAACCATGAAAAGATATGGGTTGGTACTATTCTAGGCCCGGTATATTTTAGTTAAAGCCTGTCAAATTAAGATATTCCATAGACAGTTCGGTTTCATAGGCAGTTTATGTCGTGGTGGCCTAGTGGTTAAAAGACCAGCCTCTCCAGCACGAGTGCGCGGGTTCGATTCCAGGTCAGACAAGTACCAATGTAACTTTTCTAAAGTTATATGTACTTTCTAAGTATATCTTGGACACCAATGACTGAAGGTGAAGGAAAACATCTTGAGGACACCTGGACTTTATGTCTGAAATCACCAACCCGCATTGAGCAAGCGTGGTGATTACGTTCCACACTTCTTTGTATGAGAGGAGACCTGTGCCCAGCAGTGGGACGATAAAAAGGTTGATGATGATGATAGACAGTTTAGACGCGATTATAAACATAGCGACCAATAATACACCAATTTACGTCAAATGCGGACTAATTTGATAGGTCTAAACTGGTATATTATCTTCTGTCCTTTTCTTAATGAAATATAAAGAAAAAGAAACACTAAACTTAAATTTAGTTTTGTTTGTGAACAAGGATATAGGGCCAATATCTTCATAAAAAACTAATTTAAACTAATTTAAACTATCCTATGCATTAACCCTAGTTATAAACCAGCTATTGCTCGTTGAGGGGGTTCTCGAGTGGCGACCACGCACCGGAAGACGTAGCGTGGGTAGGCCCCCGACAAGGTGGACTGACGACCTGGTGAAGTCGCGGGAAACCGCTGGATGCGGGAGGCGCAAAACCGGTCGTCGTGGAGAACCTTGGGGGAGGCCTATGTCCAGCAGTGGACGTCTTTCGGCTGAAATGATGATGATTTCTCTTTGAGTGAACCTTGAGCTTTCTTATAAGGCCCATTGTTAGCGACCACATCTCAGTTCCATAAGTCATCACTGGCAACACACACTGGTCGAAGACTTTTGTATTGCGGTTTTGTGAGAAGATCCTTGGGGGAGGCCTATGCCCAGTAGTGGACGTCTTACAGCTGAAATGATGATCATGATAAAGTATCTGTGTGCCCAATTTCACCTAAATCCGTTCAGTAATTTTTGCGTGAAAGAGTAACAACAGCCACTCACAAACTTTCGCATTTATTATGTACATTAGTTGGATGTAGGATTTAAAGTTAGGTTAAAATAATGCTAAAATATGTCTTCAGTTCCGTAGATAAGGTTTGTGCTGCCGGCACATGTCACAGACCACAGACTGCAGACTAAAGGACACGTCTGAACCCGTCCATTGTAACATGCTGCTCCCTAAATGGTAAAGCAAACAGAATTCAATTGGAATACAATTTAAGAGTTAGGTATTACTGGATAAATACGAGTTTCGTTTGGTTGAAGTTGAAAGTTGTGAGCGAGTTAATTTTTTTTTAATATGATACTGTTAGACAAAGGTACAAATACAGTCAGTGCCTTTTTAAAGTAAATTATTTGACGTCGAATGAAAATTCAAAATATTGTAATTTTATTTTATATTTCTCATCACAATAGTCACAATCGTGTTCCGGCATGATGTCTGGTGAAGCCGTATGGAGGACGGGTCTGAGCAGTTATGTTGCGATGTGTGCCGGGTACGATGCGCCAAATGTTGTTGTGTCGGGAGTTTGGTCGTGGAGGGTCTCCAGATCAATCTCCCTCTGGCGCAGCATCGTTGGTCATGTTGTCGAGTTTAACATTGCATCACCTCGCTCAACTGCCGTCTGCCTTTCTTATCATTCATAACGTGTTGTTCGCATGTAATATGTAGCTACAAATCGAACGCTATAAACTTCTAAACTGGACCAAAGGACACCTATTTACCAATACCCAACTCAATAACTACAGCAAGTTAACTAAATAGGTTTTACTTAGCGCTGAATCGCTTAACACACGGTGGAGAGTAATAGGTATATTTTTTTTTTGTGCAAAAAAGAAAGATAAGGAATGAAAATCACCATCATCTTAGTCACATGAAGTCCACTGCTGGACATAGGCCTACCTAGGCCTACATAGGCCTAAGAATTTCCAAAATGAACGAACGGTTGGACGCTGTCTGCATTCAGCGCTTCCCTGTGATTTTGGTCAGATCGCTTGCCGGTATGTGGTCGCCATTCAAGAGCCTTTCTGCTCCACTGCCACTTTAAAGAGCTAATACGCTGAGTTATGTCGACTTTCGTTCTTCTACGAATCTCCTTATTCCTGGTACGATCACGTAAAGAAAGACCCAGCATAGCTCTCTGAAGGCGTTTGTATGCATCAAAACTTGGGCTGTGCTCCAGTATCTCCAGCGATGCCGCATGACCATCGGTATATCGAAGTGTTGAAGTCCTTATTTATTTAGCACAGACTTAAAAGACACACAGTACATTAGATAGGATCAAATGAAAATGAAATAGTAAGTATGAACATCGGTGTAAGATAATAATGGAGAAAGTGTCTCGCTGTTGCACCAAACAACAAGAACCTTGAGGTCTGATTGACCTCCTCCCAGTTATCAGTCTTAAGTGAGTTTTAAAAAACCGTCCAAATTTCGATGTATTAATCTTTGGCGAGTGTTTTTTTTCTTTTAGCATCACTCAATATAAAAATATTGAGATATCACATCACAAAGTTATCAAAATTTGATAAAAAACAATATAAATAGTTGATGTTTGTTGACATCGCGCCGTGCCATCGGCCAACCCGCCCCACGCTCCGCCAAAGTTCATTAAACACAATCGTTTTAAATCAGTGACTACGCAGAGCGGATTTAAATTCTTTCGAGAAAATGATTTAATATCTTTCGAGAAAATGAAATTAAATAATATGAAAATTTTACGTATCGATTTTTTTTTTTTTCAAAAATGGGATTAGTGAAGGATACCTAATGCCTAGAAAAAATTTGGACGGTGACTAAAAAATCTTATTGTATAGAGGTTGTTTCTTTGGTATTGTTGATCGAATTTCTTTGATATTGTTCATCGAAACGTGAGGCAGTGCACATGAACAGCTGCACGGGCCGAGCGATCTGTAGGGTAATTGCGTATCACACTCTCAACAGCAATGGGTATCATTTTGACAATTAAACAAGATTCATTGCGTTATTTACGTTTCTGACCACACAGATTTTCGAACAAATGAAGTAATGGATTGGCAATTTGCTTCCAAATGATTCCAACTAATAATAATAGCACGTTTCGCAATTAGCGTGCTGGTTAAGCTTCGCTTGAAATGGTTGATTCGTGAATGGGTGACCGTCTGTCAGAAAGCACGTTAAACCGCTGGTGGCTGGTCCATTGATATACTAGCAGCGCCGCCCGGTTTCACCTACATAACATAATGAGCGCAATGATTCGATGAACAATATCATCGAATCGTTGAGCTCCTTAAGTTTTGAGTTCAGTTGCATAATTTTTGACAAATGCGTGTTGACTGGACGTGCATTCAACCTATGCGTTGGTTTATTCAAAATACCACTGCAGCTTCATATCTACACCCTTCTGCAGTTCTGTCGAGTTAGACCCACTTTGCCAGGTTGAATTTACATCGGAGACGGTTTAAGAACATTTAAATGTACAATGATGTGTTATTAAGACAAATAGAAATAAATATGGTTTAAAAAACTAAAAAAACATGCTTTTAAAGAATATCAAACTAAAAAGTTAAAAATGATTTTATGAAAAAGCGTGAGGTGCTTTGTGCCATAATTGTTGTATACCTATTAAGCGCCTCACGCTTTTTTAAAATTATTTTTACTGTTTAGTTTGTTATTCTTTAAAAGCATGTTTTTTTTAGTTTTTTAAACTATATTTGTTTTCAACTTTTTAGATCGATATTCTTTTTTAAAAAATGAAACGGACGAACGAACGTATTGAATACGGTGGGCCATTTTACAGTAATGAGCCGTTCACTCGTAGCCCAAAGAGTTAGAGACGGACAAACAAGCAAGCACGCAAACATACAAGTGAAGCTAATAAAAAGCATGTAATTAATAATAATCTTTCTCTATTGTTACAGATGCCCACTCGATGCATCGGCGGCAAGCGTCAGATGAAGTCAACTACGATGATCCTTTACTTGGAGATGAAGCCACGGATGATGAGGCGATGAATGATACGGAACAATCAGGTAAAGGAGATACCATTTTATTATAATATTCTCATCAAGGGGCTTGTGTATAGTATCCGACCGAAACTAGTTTTTCGACTGAAACCGAAAACGAATTTCGGCAACGGTCTCTGTATCGGCCGAAACCAAAACTCCCTTACAAGGATCATATTTTGAGGAAAAAATAAAGAAAATGTTATTATAATCAGTCAGACGTTATTGTATTCTCTTTACATTACAAAGATAAGCAGTGATCGATTATTCAATTTCTTAATAATCAACATAGGAACCTATGTTTAAGAAAAAAATATTAGTTCCACCTCAAAAATACTCACAATAGGTATTTATTTGAGTGGATATAAGACACTCAGTCACACGAAAAATCGCCATCAGCACAAAACAACACGAACAGCAAACAAACAAGCGAATTACAACATTGGATCCGACGGGATTCATTCATTAATTCAACGCACCTAACATGACCGACCACAGCGCGAAAACTTCAGAACGAACCTTCGGTTTCGGCCGTAGTTTCGGCAAGTTTGCCGCCGAAAACGAAACTAAACCAAAACTCGTGTTTTAGCCGAAACTCAACTGAAAACGAAATCGAAACCGAAAACGAAATCGAAACCGAACATTCGGTCGGACACTACTTGTGGATAAATAATAACAGATGCGAGGGCTGATCGATCAGGTTAAATAAAATACGCTTACCACGGTTGGTCCGTGGACTTACACATACCAAGACCCATCCATGTGTCAGAAAGCGCGTTAAATCGCTGGTGGCTGGTCCATTGATATACTAGCAGCGCCGCCTGATTTCACTCGCATAAGTAACTATCCCATCGGTATATCCCATTCGAAACTTACCCATTAAACGATTTAAAAACTATATGATGGCCAAACTTTGCAAAAATTCCAGATTATTTAGAAGACAATAAAGCTTGGGACTGAGCTGCTCGCTCTGCTAAGCATTGTTATTAAACAATATGCGTAATTATAACGTAAATTATTGTAAACATTTTCATTTTTAATGTCTGGACTTGAAAACAGACGATGATCAAATCAAATCAAATCAAATCAAAATTATTTCAAATTAAGCTTTTGAATAGTCAATGGCGGTCATACCAAGAAAAGTGAAGCTAAATTGCACGTTCCAAGGCGTAGATCTCTATGGAGAAGAACGTACTAGAAACTCCATGGACACTCTTTTAAAATCATAGTATGGGTTACATTTCTTCGTTACATATTTCTGTTGCTTCTCCCTGAGTTTGTTTCGGCTATTTCTTCTCAGAGGTAGTCAGTTAGGAAATGCCGGCTTCATCTAGTTAAAAAAAAAAAAAATATGAGGTCTAAAAGTGATCGGCGATCCTACTTGCTTAATAAACGATTTCATTTCATTTCCCATCAAAATTGGTTCTGCCGTTTCAGCGTGAAGAAGTAACAGAACAGACATACAAGATTCACTTACAAATTTTCGTCTTTGTAATATTAGTGTGATGCGCTTAGCTTCAGACGTAGAAATAACCGACCTGTTTATTTCAGAACCCCAGCCAGAGAAGATCCCAGCCATCATAGAAACGAAGCCAACTCAGTATGAAGTGGAGGCTGGAGGAGAAGTGCGACTGCATTGCAAAGTTATTCCTGAGAGTGAGTATATTTATCCTTATACCCAGGTTAGGGCTCAAGTGTTTTAAGAGTTAAAGGCAAGTTTGGCGAAGAAATCGAATCCAGCGATCTGAAGGACTGTCTAAATTTTCCAACTTTTAACGGCCACGAAAACTCAAGTATTGACTGACGGATTGCTGTTCCATCGGGCTATGAGAACGAGGTACAGAGTGAACAGAGAGACAGAGTGCATCTGTACCTGCGCACACGTTTTTGCGTTATAATATCTCCTACTCCGTTGGCTATTCTCTGCTTGAGATTCCGCCATGGCCGAATCTCGTTCTGAAGGCCTTAGGTCATAGAAGACTGGAAGACTCAGGGGTTTATAGGCTATGCTGTACGGTTGCCTTTTGACCTTTTATCCAAATAGTAGGACTACTGGTATCCTGGAGTATACTTCCAGAGTACTAGGCTCTGATATTGCTTTCTTAGCGCCTTTTTTGTTTTTGGGGAAAAAAATAAAAGGCGCCTCGTCTTTGAGAATAAAACTGGAAGGTGTGGGATATTTACCTCACTCAAATCAACCCTAATTGTCTCCGTCTGCACATGAAAGGGGCACAATTACCTCTCAAAATACCAATCTGGAGCCCTCTCTATGCAACACCACGATAGAGCGAGTCCAAAAGTGTTCCCAGGGCAAAAACTAAAAAAAAAATCTGGATCTAGGTGTTAAATAAGTGACTCCTCACTGCATACGTAGTCTATAACAATTTTAGACTTTCATTCAGGAAAGACACGAAGTAACAGTCATACATGACAAGCAAAAACATATTCAAATTTCCTCAGGCTACATAAAAAAGCATCCTACCAAAATAAAATCACAAATACATGAACAGATTTCCTTTCCCCGTTCCAAATCCAATAAAATGTTAACCGTGATTCATTGCGCAATAAAACAGTGTTAAAAACAAAATGGCGGGGCTTCCGGTTGGCGCCAAAGCGCGTGCGCAAGTTCCGGCTAACTGTCAAACGGTTAACGGACGGATTTGGCTATCTTTGTAATTAAGTGCAATCATAAATGGTCATGTCGGTATGTCTGTCACAACGTTAGTTATGCTTTGTTGCTTTTACCGGGAAGGAAACCTTGTTTATTTGTAGTAGACATCTTGGAATCAAATAATTGGTTCGTGATAATAATTTGTTTCATGTACGATACGGTACAGCTTGTGTATAAGTAATAATAATTGTCGATCACGCTAGCAGTTAGTTACGCTCACCGCGGCTTGTTCATGGATTAGTAATCATCATCACATACCAAGACCCCTCCATGCCTCGGAAAGCACGTTAAGAGTGGTGATCACCAAAATAGCGTCATTTTTTAAATATTAGATGGGGCGGTTTCTCTATAAAAAAATATTCAGCTCTTTTCTTCGTGGACTACAATCTTACACCTTGATTATACGTGCCCATTTGATATTTTCCAAAACTTAATTAATAAAAAAAAAGATATTTCAAAATAACGAAAAATAACCTATTTTTACAGCGATCTTCAGACGAGTATTAGGCAATAGTTTCTTCAAATACCTATTTTTCATATTGCTCGGCACTAGAGTCCCCTCTTAATGTTAGCGACTCGAAGCCTATGTCGGTGACTTTGGTTTCGCTAAAATTAAGTGGCAGTGGGAGGGGCACATGGCTCGTGGAACCGATGGCTATGGGGCAGTAAGGTTCTGGAGTGGCGGCCATGTATCGGAACACGCAGCGTAGGGAGACAAGGTGGACCGATGACCTGGTAAAGATCACGGGAAGCCGATGGATGCGGGCAGCACAAGACCGGTCATCGTGGAAAGCCTAAGGGGAGACCCTTGTCCAGCAGTGTGAAAATATTGGCATATGATGTTTACTTGGAATATAAAAACAACTACGCTACCCACCTGATGGCAAGCAGTGATGGTAAGGCGCGCTGGTATATTTAGAGCCTATTCAGTAACAAAAAAAAAAACTGAGTGAATAAAAAGGAAGACGGCAGTTGAGCGAGGTGATGCAGTGTTAAATTCAACAACCTGGAGACTCTACGACCAAGCTTCCGACACAACAACATTTACTGCATCGTATCCGGCACACATCGCAGCACAACTGCTCAGACCCGTCCTCCGTACGGCTACATCAGATATCATGCCGGAACACGACGAATCGCTTGGCAGCAAGATTTCGTTTGGTGGGTGGTTACTTCTGCCGGCAGCCGATATTATGGCCTACCACCAAGGAACACTTATAAAATCTTATACAATTTTTATAACATTTTCTTTTTTCTTCTCCACAGAGGGTACCGTGGTAGCGTGGCACAAGAATAATGAGCAGTACTTCATGGGAAACATTAACATTAAAAACAATGCCAGATATTCTATGTAAGTCTAAAATTAAATCTAACGAACACTTTTTTGATCCTTTTAGCTGTTTTCAGTATTAATGTCATACCTCTAGCTGCCGCAGGAGACGTTCTGGTCGGGAGACAACATGAAACTCCCGGCCACCGATAGCGCGGGCTTGTGACGGGCAGCTCGCCGCTTGGTAAGGACCAGGCCCAGGTCGACGCGCGTCGACTCAAAGAGATGTCAGCATATTGTGACGGGGTCCCCGAGGACCGATGCCTCCTTGGCCAGGGTTGCGGGTTAGATAAAAAAGAAACCGTGACACATGGGTGGCTTTTAATCAATAAAAGTCTGACATGCCCTTCCGCTCCGCCCAGAGTGGAAGAGCTCATTTGATGATATCCCCTCCAAAACAAAAATGTATTTAGAAAGCCTATATATATATATATCAGGCCAAAAATACTTCTATCTCGATACGACGCTGCAATACTCAAAATCACAATCATGCAACCATGCCTGATCCTCCATTTCTTCATTTCCAGAGCGGAAGATTCCAAGGACCTCTTAATAAAGAACGCTAAAGCAGATGACAGCGGAATCTTCAGGTGTGAGACTATGCAGAAAGTGCCCGTGGCTATCAACCATACGCTTCTAGTTATGCAGAAACCTGAGATTATAAGTAAGTAGCTCTTCTTACCTTTATTTAGTTCTAGAACTAACAAGTTGTAGGTCGGAACCCCATTAGGCACTTTATCTTGAGTAAATTATTTCATCACCGCTGCTCTCAAACCGGTGAAGGAAAACATCATGAGGAACCCGGCATATGCTAGAGCTAAAACTTGGAAGACATGATATCCACCAAACATCAGTGGGCCCGCGTGGTAAGGGACCGCACATTAACGGTTCGCCGGCGGATATCTGCCTGTCAGTTAACCAGAAAAGATCACAGACACACAGTTTCCCTGACGATTTCGTATCGACGGTCAAAGCGAAGCCAAAGACAGGTATCGGCCGGACAGTCCATGATGAAAAGTGTGAAACTGTCAACTGCCGCCTGCTAGTGTGTAGACTCAGAGCCGTTGTTCAACCATTGTCGGCAGGGAATAATCGGTATAGTGAGTGAGCTATGTAGACCTTGGGTGGCAAGCCGCCCGTTGGGACCAGAGAATGCAGGCGGACTGTAAGTATATGGGACCCTGTAGATTACGGTCGTTTCCCTCTCACCGAAAGGAAGCCTGTGTAGTATGTTTAGAAATATTATAGACTGATTATGTTTGCAGTTATAACAGCCTCATAAATAATAATAATCAATAATTATAATCATGTTAAGCTAGCTTGAAGTCTTTGACCAGTGTGTGTTGCCAGTGATGATTTTCGGAACTGAGACGTTGTTGCTCATAATGAGCCTCATACGAAGGCTCAGAGTCACACAAAGGGCAATGGAAAGAGCTATGCTCGGAGTTTCTCTGCGTGATCGAATCAGAAATGAGGAGATCCGCAGAAGAACCAAAGTCACTGACATAGCTCTACGAGTCGCTAAACTTAAGTGGCAGTGGGCAGGGCACATTGCTCGTAGAACCGATGGGGCAGTAAGGGGCACGTACTGGAAGACGCAGGGAGGCCCCCAATAAGGTGGACCGATGACCTGGTGAAGGTCGCAGGAAGCCGACAGATGCGGGCAGCACAAGACCGGTCATCGTGGAAAGCCTTAGGGGAGACTCTCGTCCAGCAGTGGACCTCTATAGGCTGGTAGAAGAAGAAGAAGCTTGCTAAGGTCGTCCGTGTTTCGGTCATCATCGTTACATACCAAGATCCATTCGTGCCTCAGAAAGCACGTTAAACCGTTGGTTCCAGCTGACATTTATAGATCCTAGACACTCGTTACAGGTCGTCAGAAGCCCGAATGTCTGACCCCCATTCTTACCAAGGGGTGTCGTATTATTCAGACACTGAGTTGTAGAGGTCAGATAGGTAGTGTCCCTATGTTAAATATTGGTATTCAACTTTTTTCTCGGTGGTAGACCATAACATCGGCTGCCGGCAGAAGTTACCACTAACCAGACAAAGTCTTACCGCCAAGCGATTCGTCGTGTTCCGGCATGATGTCTGGTGAAGCGGAAGACGGGTCTGAGCAGTTGTGTTGCGATGTGTGCCGGGTACGATGCGCCAAATGTTGTTTTGTCGGGAGTTTGGTCGTGGAGGGTCTCCAGATCAATCTCCCTCTGGCGCAGCATCGTTGGTCGTGTTGTTGAGTTTAACATTGCATCACCTCGCTCAACTGCCGCCTTCCTTCCTATTCATTAATTTTTTTTAGTGAATAGGCTAATTAAACTAGCGCGCTTTACCATCAACGATTGCATCACTGTTTACCATCAGGCGGGATTGCGGTCAAACACTAGTTTATAATTATTAAACAAAGAATATCAAATAGCTGCGATCTCCAAACCGCCTGCCAAGCGGATGGACTGGGGTTTATGGAACCCCCAAATGTAATGAAAGCCTTGGGGTAGGCTTTCTCTAACAGTCGACCTCAATAGGCTGAGAAGAAAAGGAGAATCTAGGATTAACATAAACTCTTACTTATTTTCCAGACATGACGGCCTCCAACGGTGGTATTTTGGGAGTGGGCGCTGACCTGACAGTGACATGCCACATCAACGCTTCTCCTGTGCCCACAGTTCTGTGGTCAGTGACCAAGAAGGACCAAGTAAGTCTCAAATTCAGACGTGTTGTTACTCTAGCGGTACCTACAACGCCACATGCGAACAGCGCGTCACAATGACGTCACGCAAATCCTGCATCTCGCAAGCAGAATTTACTGTGCAACTAGCACACATACAACTTCACGACAGCAACCGGTGGGCAAGTGGTCGCCAGATAATACCAGTCTGGTCTAAGGATTCTCCCTTTTCTATGGAGGATGAGTGAATTTTACACTCTATACCCTAATTACATAATACACTATTACTATCAATTTGAATCATTTTGAAGTATATTGCTAATCCATTGCTCCTTCAGTTCGAAAAATGTGTCTGCTCAACAACGTAAATAACGCAATGCATATTGTTGAACTGTCAAAATGAACTGTCAAAGCCTTTGTTTGCTACTGATAGTCTTCTCCGCAATTTCCATACTGTTCCTCGTGTCTCAAAATTACCAACAAACATCGACTGTTATGTATCTACGGTTATACAAGAACAGTTACTGAGGGACGACGGTAGCTTCTAGCTGTTGCATTTAGTATTATACCTCCCATTTCCGTTTCTTGTCAGAACAAAATAACACTAAATTTAGACCGCCGCAACTGCTTTCTGAGAAATGGGAATATATTATTCGTGTACATTTTAGCGAGATGTTAATATGGATGATTTACTAACACATGATAAATTTTTGAACCATTGCAGTCATGTTTTCAAACTAAGCCGAGAATCAGCATTTTTCGATAGTCATACATAATACGATGGCCCAGATTGTCTTGTTCAAGAACCACACTGAATTTGTTTTATTCTATTTTTTTTATGACAATGGTGCCGATATCGACAATTCTGCCAATGTCTAATGTGCTATGAGAATCACTAAATTTAAGTTCAATGGGTCTTTTTCTTTCTATTTCATTAAGAAAAGGACAGAACATAATATGTCAGTTTAGACCTGTCAAATTAGTCCGCGCCTACCGTAAATTGGTCGCCATATTTATAATCGCGTCTCAACTGTCTATGGAATGTCTTAATTTGATAAGATTAAGGTCGAAACATACTATCAAAACGTGACACGACGCCACGCCACCCGACGCATGTGAGTACGTATCAATTCCATATATTTAATATGGTCAGAAGCGCATAGGCAACACGCTACGTGACCACACGCTGCAACATCCAACCGATTTGGATCAGCGTGTTGCCGGAAGAAGTGGGGGATACGCCACCCGACAAATAAGCGCAATGTGTTTCTAGTTAACACCTGACGCCACGCGTCAGTCTTTCGTGAACATTTTTAAGGCTATGATAAAAGAAAAGATATTTTTTGTTAGTTTTTGTTTAAAAATTCTTTTAAAATGTCGGATGAAGAGTTAAAGAGAATTAGGGAAAAACGGTACTCATTGTTATATGATATGACATCTTTTTTTATTAAATCTTTATGTATATAATATATCCCCAAATTCTGCAATAACTCTAAGTTACTACACTACATGATACGTGTTGTAGCATCGTGTGGCGTGTTGCCTATGTGCACGGCGAGCGTTGGGTGTCGACACAACACATCGCGTTGAGTTTTGATAGTATGTTTCGACCTTTAAACTAAAATGTTATCTTCTGTCCTCTTCTTAACGAAATGGAAAGATATTCCTATTGCTTAGTGATATGGGACAGCATAAAATTTTTCCCTCTTCTTTTTTTACATCATATATACCATTTTCAAAGGACGCTACACAAAACTGATTGCATCTCTTTCTCTATCACAGAACCAGCGTCTGACAGAGAAGGACGCCGAGTTTCACGTCGAAGGCAACGTTTACTCTATTCATATTAAGAACGTAAAGAAAGAAAATGCTGGACAGTATTACTGCTATGCCATCAATAATCTTGGAAGTGACCAGGCTGAGACCAGCGTGGTGGTTAACGGTAAGAACTTTAATAACCTAAAATTAAACCTAAAAAGTAAATATATCACCTAATTAAAACTTACCTTTTTATCAGTTTACGTCCTTTCAAACTAATAATGGCATGTTTCAGTGAAGTCCCGTCTTTCTTTATAACGAGTTTTCTATTATTTTAACAGTTATATAACGTTGTTAACACCGTAGGTGTATTATAAGAAACCAATTGTCTTTGTAAGTTATTGTTTTATATGACTGTTTGATGCCAAAATAAAATAAAAAACACAATAACTCCTGTCTTGCTATCTGTGGTCGCTTGAATATTTCCACTGGTCTGGTCGTGCCTCGGAAAGCACGTTAAGCCTTTGGTCCCGGTTGTCATACGAACATCTAGTGGCAGTCGTTACGGGTTGTTGGAACCTTCAAAAGTCCAACAATTGGTCTAACTGCAATGCTTCGATATCGCCTTCGGGTTGTGAAGGCCAGACGGCAGCCGCTTCACGGAAAATATCGATGTTTAGCCAAAATCAGCAGTTAGACTGGTAAAGTGGACCCCAGATTCCAAAAGCTGAAAAAGCTTCGGATGCGATTGGGAATAACGCTGAGATGATGATGATGATTGCATCACTACTTACCGTCAGATGGGATCGCAACACTAGATTATATGTATTCATCATCATCATCATTTCAGCCGAAAGACGTCCACTGCTGGACATAGGCCTCCCCAAGGTTCTCCACGACGACCGGTCCTGCGCCTCCCGCATCCAGCGATTTCCCGCGACCTTCACCAGGTCATCGGTCCACCTTGTCGGGGGCCTACCCACGCTACGTCTTCCGGTGCGTGGTCACCACTCGAGAACCCGTCGGCCCCATCGGGCATCGGTCCTACGGGCAATGTGTACAGCCCACTGCCACTTTAGTGTTGCAATTCGGATCTCCTCATTCCTGATTCGATTGCGCAGTGAAACCCCAAGCATAGCCCTCTCCATTGCCCTTTGAGTGACCTTGAGCCTTCTTATAAGGCCCAATTATATGTAGTACAACAGTAAAAAGAATTGTTCTTATACCAAAAATTCTAATACATGTGACAACTATCAACCCGTACTGGATCAGCGTGGTATTCCACAGTCACAACCCATTCCCTCTCGAAACTCTAAGGTCCAGTGGGAATATTAAGGATATTTATGACAGGCAACATTCTCGCCCTTAACATACCTTTTACCCCAATGAGCCAGCCATTTAGCAGAAAACAGATTAATAATGTTGTGTTTTTTCATTAAAGGCAAACCTCTAGTTCATGTAACGAAGACCGTTGTGAACTCTGCTATCCAGATTGAGGCAGTTCTGCAGTGCGTCGCTCATGGAGATGCCAGGTAAATGACAAACCTATGAGATAATTATCCGTTTTAGAACAACAATTAGAACAATGCCGTATACATCTGAATTTCATCGGATTTTGCCATCTAAAAACAGCTACAGAATACTCTTGGAGCTGTCATTATTTTAAAGTACCTCTGGCAGCTTCACTTATGTATGTTCACGACTTCCACGCTCTAGTCATATTAAAAATGGCGTCGCTAATATAAACAATGCAGTCAGCTCTTAGGAACATTCGGAAAATTTTCATAGAAAAAGATATTAAAGTAGCTTGAAACTGTCAAAAAAGAAAGAAAAAGAAGACTTGCTTCTCTGTGAATATACCTATTAATAGATTTTAATTTGCCTTTAACTCGATCAAACATTTTCATAAAGACTAAGAAAGGCAGTTTCCAAAATGTTTGAATTTTTTTCAGTTTTTGTACTTGTTTTCAGGCCACACTTCCGCTGGTACAAAGATGGTGTGCTGATTGAAGACAGCGCCACCCAGTACGACATCAGCACCCGTGGACCACACTCGAACTTGACCGTGTCTCCTAATGCTGATGCTGACTTCGGTACCTTCACTTGTGAGGTAAGAAGCTTTAGACTACACTTTTTGGCGCGGAAAAAGTAGTGATTGATTGACAGAGAGGAACTTTGACCTGGTGGTATCGGCTGCGGCTTAGTTGTAGATCAGCCGCTTTCATCATCATCATCATCATTAACCTTCATATCGTCCCACTGCTGGGCACAGGTCTCCTCTCATACAGAGAAGGATTGAGTGTAATCACCACGCTGCTCAATGCGGGTTGGCGATTTCAGACTTAAAGTCCAGGTTTCCTCAAGATGTTTTCCTTCACCTTGTAATCAGTCATTGGTATCCAAGATATACTTAGTAAGTATATACAAAGTGGTGATGGTAATACGACAATAAATTAAACATCGTGTACCTCAACACATTCTCAGTATACCCATAAAAAATCATATAAATATGTCCATTAGTTTAGTCACAGGAAATTATCTTTCATTTTTCACACGCTCTTATAGGTTGATAACCGCCGGATCCAGCGGTTCTAAACTTTAAAAATAATGGCGCGAAAAAAGCAAGTCGATACAGGATCGCGCTGCCGCCGATCGGGAACTAATATTCTAAAGGGTGTTCTATTCCGTTTGCCGTTTTATGCGATTTAGTTTGTTTGAAATTTGATTTTTTTTATTTTTGGTGTTAGGTTTTTTTCTATGGTTTAGGATTATTCCTATGAACCAGCATTGTTCGTGTTTTCATTTATTGTCGTATTACCAGTCTGTATGTCAGGCGCTTTGCTTTGTATATATTATTTCATCACCACTGGAACTACTAATGGATACAAAACCGGGCTAAACTTAAAAAAAAAAACCCTAAAAAAATAAATATTATTTCGCAAAAAAGAGGTAACTTAATAAATGTGCGTTAAGCACCCTTCCGCGGTCGGCGGCCGGCAGGGCACGCGGCATGTGGTCGTATCGCTATTCGCTCATAATAATACCGGTGTTGTCACTTTTTAAAAAATTACCAAATTTCGGGGAAGTTGGAATTAATTTGCGGGAAAAAAGATTATTTCAAAATTCATTTGTATTGGTACTATAATGATTACGTAAAATTTTATATTATATTTGGTCATGTGTTTACCTAACCTTTATTATACTTATGGGTCGGACAGGGTTTTCTTAACATACTGTATAAAACTGATTAATATATTTTTATTAAATTCCAGGCTGAAAATAGCTACGGCACCCACAATCGTTCTATCGAGCTGGTCCAGAGCCCTGTGATTGAAGACCTGGATATTGACGGACCTAGGATGTCCTGGACTGTGCACTCGCATCAGCCGATTGAGGACATGGAAGTTCAGCTTAGGGCTAACAATGAGGTAAGCTATATTTTTGTGTATTTTCAATTTTATTCCACGTGATGTGACGGACTTCAAGAAGACTGATGCCTGCCAGACCCATGGGTTCTTCGAAAAAGAAACCCTGGCCCTAGCGCCCAGGCAAGTAAAAGAACACGAGTAGGTTTCAGTCAATAACTGTCTGACTGCCCTTCTGCTCCGCCCAGAACGGGAGAAGATATTATTAATGAATTCCCATCCAAAAAAAGCATCTAATTCGTGGGACCGATGTCTTTTTGTAATACCTAGGCTGATACCAAAGACATGACAGCCAAGTGCCACGGATTTACACAATCGAAAAATTTAGCGGGCAGCGGCGGTGTTTCCGTCGGACTACATTACTTAAGTATATTCAAGGCTAGAGTGAATAGGCTCTTAATAAACTAGCGCGCTTTGCCATCAATGATTGCATCACTGCTTACCATCTGGCGGAATTACGATCAAGTACCAGTTTTTAATTTATAAAAAAAAAAAACATTATATTGACTTTGAATCCTATATGTACTGAAATTGGACGACGGTTGTTGAAAGGATATTTGCTCATGATTATTTTTTTCCTGCATAGATATTTTTTTTAATTGTTACTAATTATACGCTTTCTACGCCAGAAGATCTATAAAAAGGATCTAGACTAGACAGCGTGTTCGAAGTAACTAAAATAAAAAAAAATAAAAAACAGATTTCGCACAACACCTTTTATGTTTAATTAATTTCTTTAAATTCTTCTCTGGAACGACGAAGCTATTGACTGCTGTGTTGCATGTCGCAGGTTCGATTCCCGCACGGAACAAATATTTGTTTGGCCTACAATTAGTTATTCCGGGTCTGGATGTTTGTCTTTATGTTTGTAAACTCATCCACGATGCAAGAGAAAAATACCCTCAGTGCTCCTGTTCATCATTATCATCAACCTTTTTATCGTCCCACTGCTGGGCACAGGTCTCTTCTGACACTGAGAAGGATTGAGCGTAATCACCACGCTTGCTCAAGGCGGATTGGCGATTTAAGTTAATTTCTCTAAATTTTTCTCTAGGACGGGGAATGGACTACGCTTCATGTACCTGTGCCAGCAGGCAAACAAAATAAATACGACATCAGCTATACACTTGAAGACAAACAGCTCCAGCCTGGTCAATACATGGCCGCTGTTAAAGTGAAGAACACCAACAGCTGGGGAGGCACCGACGCTGGTGTTGTGACAATCCGTAAGTTTTAGGACATGTTATTTTTTTTAAATAATAAGTTTGCAAAAAGCCAATGGTCCATCTAATGGGTAGTGATTACTTCTACTTTGACGCACAAACTGGGTAGGCCGTGATTTTTCTTAATTTATAATAAAAAAATAATTTTAAAAATATATTTACAGAGTGGTACTGACAATAAATGAAAACACAAGCAATGCTGGTTCATAGGAATAATTCTAAACCATAGAAAAAAACCTAGCATCAAAAATAAAAAAATGAAAATTTCAAACAAACCAAATCGCATTAAATTGCAAACGGAATAGAACATTCTATAAAAATATTGGTTCACTGACCTCCGATCGGCGACAGCGCGATCCTGTATCGACTTGTTTTTATCGCGCCATTATTATTAAAGTTTGGTACCGCAGGATGCGGCGGTCATTAACCTGTGAGCGCTTCCTTATCAACATATACATCATGTAGAAAATGTGAAAAATGAAAAATAATTTCCTGTGACTAAACTAATGGACATATTTATATGATTTTTTATGGCGAGACAGAGAATGTGTTGAGGTACACGATGTTTAATTTATTGTCGTATTGTCAGCACCACTCGTTAGGTAACTGAATTGTTAGCATTAAATTTAAAAAATCACGGCCTATTGATCTAAATATGATACACGCTCAAAAATCTGCAACGTCTGTATCTATGTATATTTATATCTCTGACAGGCATTATAAGGTCTCAAAAGACCAAGTTACAACCAGTCCTTTCAAAGGGTATCGTTTACCTTTTTCGTGGTTACCCGTTGGTCCCGAATGTCAAGTCGTTATGGGCCATCAGAAGCTCGAAAGTTTGACAACCTCACTAAGAAGTATCTTATAACACAGTAACTGGGTTATGGCGTTCTAAAAGGCTGGTCTTTGTAGAATATTAGTATTCAAATGCTTCTAGTTAACTGACCCTAACATTTTTGGGGAAAAATCTACGCAAATTGATTTTACGAAATTAAATTATATTTTCTGTTTGCACTTTAACCAATATTTATTCCATATGACAAGGAATTTTCTTTTTTTGTTTCTTTTTATCTTAGGGCTGATTTTTACGATCCCAGATACCTTTATCAAAGGAATAATTTATATAATTAATATCCCTATATAATAAAAAAAAAATAATTTAATGTTTAACAGTTCTTCTGTACAAGAACTGTCAGTTGTCAATATTAATCCACAGATAATAAAATTATCGATAGACGGAAAAATCAGCCCAATTTTTTTATTTTTTTGTTGTTTTAATTTTATGTTTTGTGTTGAATAACATGTTTTATTTTGCTTTCTTCTGTTTTGTTCAGAAGATCCTCAGTCGCTGTACATCCAGACTGCTTCAGGTAATTTTCGTGATTTTTTTTTTTTTTGTAGTAAATAATAAAAAAATGTTTTGAGTAATAATTTAGGAGGAAAAATTTGGAATGAACACGTAAGATGATCGTTATTTTCTTTTTACAGTTATTCGTGAAAACTCTGCGCATTCCATCAGACCAGTATACACCGTGCTATCATCAATCCTGATGTATCTCCTTGTTCGAATGCTTTAAACTAACTAGCATAACTTATTTATTGTTATCAAAAGTATTCGATGTTTATCAGAGACAAAACGATATAACTTTGCTGTTAAAATTATTAAACGCTTCAAAATGACCGTTTCGTTTAAGAAAACAATTTGAAAAAAAAATATGCAAAAAATTTTTCTTATTTTTTTTTATATGTATTAAAAATTTTTGTTCTGGTCACCCTATCATACTAATGAATTGAACGCAGTTTATCTTCTTGTTTGTTTTGTCTCCGTTCCATGAGTTTTCATTATATATTATTGTACAGAATAAATGGTAAGGAAATTAACTTTTATTTTAGCGTAAGTGAAAATTTTGAAACTTATGTAAAGCGAAGATACTTAAAATTTGATAATTTTCGGCACGAAATTAAAAAAAAAAGACGTTGTCTTTGCCTGGAAAACGAATTTCGAACACTTTCATATTAGAAATCTGTGCTTTGTATTCCAAATTGTATCGCAGCATTTTAGGAAATACACAGCTTTTATTTTAATTATTAAGAAAAATGTTTTTGAAAAATGACAGCTCTTCAAACCACTTTTAGTAATGTAAATATTTATTATTAAAATCCATTATAATTTCATCACAGCAGTGACTTCTACCATATAGTACTTTATCTTTTACGAAATGACGTTCCCTTTAGTATTTTTATTTCCCTAAAATTGGAAAATAAATCTGTACTTTAAAAGGATTTAGTGTATCTTTTAGTCTGCTATAGTTTCTTTTAGTTTATGGATTAATTAGTCGATTTTTCTCACATTAATATAGTTTTTTAATAGGTAAATATTACCAAAGTGTAATTAAGATCACATTAAGTAGTTATATGTAAGCTTATGTTAAATATGTATTACAATTAAATGCTTATTAATTATTAAAAAAAATATTTAATTTGTAGGTTAAAATACCATTCGCTTTTTGATAATATTTTTAAAGACGGTCACATAAGGAAGTTTTCTTCTGTTTTATAATGCTAACGTTTTCTATGTAAATGGTTAAAAAAGTACAATAATAATAGTTTACAATGATAATATTGATTTCTAGAGATAAGTTTGGCTTAACGAATAAAAAAAATATTTGATTTTTTAAAAAGGAACGTCTTTTGAAGTTTTGTGTGACAAGCTTCAAAAATTATTTGCACAAAACTGCATTCGTCAAATTATTTTATTAATATAATATATTTATAATGTCAGTGACTTTTCATCTTTGTGTAACAGGATCATTCGTGATGCTGAACTTATCGATAGTTTTAATAAAATAAATAGTGACTAATATTTACAAGTCAAGTCAGCTGCCATAATATCTTTGAACGCACAAGTTTTAAATATCTTTCTTTTTATTCACACAATCTTTTAAATATTTTTCTTCGTACTTAGTAAATTCTTTTTAACTTACATTCATTTAAAAATACACAGAAAATAAGAAAAACAATGTAAAATGCATATTTTTTCCTGTAACTTTTAATTAATTCAACTGTGTCTTTTAAAAATTGTGCCGAATTGTGACATATTTTTTCCTTTTTTTTATTGTATAAACGCGTTCAAAGTTTTAAATGAACTAATAATAAGAATTACCAGTTATAAATGTAGATTTTAATAAAAACGTGCCTGTAATTTATTACAATAACACTACAATAGTTCCATGCAAAGGTGCTTAGTTATTTACAAATAATAGAATTTCGCATACTTCCATTTTAACTTAAAATATTAGTAAAAATATATTACATACTAGTCTTATTTTGTATTACAGCAGCAATGTTTTTAATAAATAATCATGTACCAGTAGGCATAGATTTTGGGAAGTATTAAAATTACAGAGAAGACGTAATTTTATAAATCAATTTTTGTCATCCATCGTTTTAGCGAAAAAGACGATTATTTGAATTTTTAAAACCAATATTTGATGAGTTTTTAACAGTTTCCGACTTAGTTTTAATTAAAGTCCAGTGAAATAGAATTAATATTGAAATATCACAGCAAAATAACAATATATGAAATAATATGTTTCGAGTTAGTGCTGACGCCATGCGTCATACCGCTGTATAATCCAATAATATTTTAGAATAATTTCGAAATCTTATTATCAGTCAATAGAGTCGAAAAACCAGATTAAAGGGTCTTTTGTTCCCTATACTTAAATATTTATCTGTATTTTAGGATAAAAAAATCGCTGGCCCAAATAACAGAAATAACACTCTGGTATTTTAGACCCAAAATCGATATATAAAAATCATGTACAATAATCGATAAAACTTTATCGATTGATGTTTTATCGATATGTTTAATCAATATATTGTATGTACAATATAATTATGTTCACTTAAACTGTGCCTTCTTTATATTAAAACTGAAAGAGGGTGATATATTTTTTCTTTAATGAATAAACGATTCATGTTTGTAAATATGATTAAACTGATTGTTTCATTTTTTTTTTACCTTATACAACCTTTAAAATCAAAACAGTATCCTTAAACTGTGTTTGCGTTTTAGTTTCGAAATATTTGAACCCACCAGACAAAGTCTTGCCGCCAAGCGATTTGTCGTGTTCCGGCATGATGTCTGGTGAAGCCGTACGGAGGACGGGTCTGAGTAGTTGAGTTGCAATGTGTGCCGGGTACGATGCGCCAAATGTTGTTGTGTCAAAGGATCCTCCCTTTTCTATGAACGATGAGTGAACTTTACACCCTGTTCCTTATACCTGTAGCCGCCAGCTGCTACACAGCCCGCTGCGAAGGGTTCCTATAAATCACACTAGGATCGCGGAAGTCATGGCGGGCGTTGCGACCGCCCATCGCGAAGTGCCTATAAATTTCACCCCGGAAGCACATCTGTTGACCATCGTCGATGTGCGTGGAAAACTATAGCGAGCTGTCTTGCACGTGAACTGTCAGTTGGCGCGCTTTCTACACCGACCAATCGCACGCCGCGGCCTCCCTCGATCAACGAATCAACATCGAGAACGCACGCGCCACCCCGAGGATTTCTGCGGCACAGCAAGCTGTTTTTCTAATGGTTACCCCACTATTGTGTAGATTTCGTCGCTAACAATGGGCCTTATAAGAAGGCTCAAAGTCACTCAAAGGGCAATGGAGAGGGCTATGCTTGGGGTTTCACTGCGCGATCGAATCAGGAATGATGAGATCCGCAGAAGAACGAGAGTAACCGACATAGCCCGAAAAATTGCAACACTAAAGTAGCAGTGGGCTGGACACATTGCCCATAGGACCGATGCCCGATGGGGCAGACGGGTTCTCGAGTGGCGACCATGCACCGGAAGTCGTAGCGTGGGTAGGCCCCCAACAAGGTGGACCGACGACCTGGTAAAGGTCGCGGGAAACCGCTGGATGTGGGAGGCGCAGGACCGGTCGTCGTGGAGAACTTTGAGGGAGGCCTATGTCCAGCAGTGGACGTCTTTCGGCTGAAATAATGATGATGATGATGTGTACATTTTGCTAAATTTATTTAAGCGAGTGCATAGCTTGTAAGGGACATTCATATTCACATTCTTATTCTGATTCCTGTTCATACTCTTGTACATACAGTATGTTAAGAAAACCCTGTCCGACCCGTGAAGGTGTTGTTAGGTACCGATAACTGATTCTACTAATGCATACAAAACCTGGCTAAACCTAAAAAAAAATACCCCCTAAAAAATAAATATTATTTCGCAAAAACAGGTAGCTTACATGGCAACACTGGGCGGCGCGGGCGACGAGGCAGGTCACGCGGTCACGCGCTTAACCGTAGCGGTGCCGATAGGTCATGAACTCACTTGACCTCATGCATGACCTTCCACACTTGCATATGTTTAGTGCCTAGCTCTCTTGTCACAGGTCCTCGTTGAATAATTCGAGCACCTGATTTTCAATATCCGGATCGTGGTTGCGTGGTTTCCCTACACCAGCGACCATACCATGAGCTTCAATAACACTGCGCGTTACGTAGTCGCGATTGTACAGACGTTATAACGCACAATCACACGGGACCGGGGTACAAAACGAATCTCATAGTCTCTACGAGCTTCACTCACATCCAGACACATCAGCATTTTAAATTACCTACGTTAAAAAACGAATTGATCACACAATACACCAAACGTCTATACGGAAGCAATGTTTACGCGAATCTGATAATTCCAAGTAAAATGATTTTTATTTCAAAAAAAATAATAGGTACACAGGTGGCGGTATTCTTTGAGTAGGGATGTGTAAGTGTTCAAAATATTGACGGATCGATAAAGATACGATCGTAACTGTTATGGTATCGATTTAGTATTGCAGAATCTCATGCATGGATTCAATATTTCACAAAACTCAATAACATGCCAGCCAAAGTTTTAATTAGAGTTTCTGTCTGAATGTCGAGGATATTGACCGTTAAAATGCTTTACATTGCTTATAATACTTTACTAAAAGAGTATTTCATAAGACATACTCCTTTCTGTTTACTAATAGGTACTTGTGTATATAGCAGTGGCGAAGGGTGAAATTTTGACAAAGGGAAGCCGGTCCAAAAAAATAAACACTTATACACTTACCTACTGCAGGATATCTTGGAGGAGGTCTTCAGATAAGAATAATATCAAAAGCCCCACCTTCACCATACAAAAAAGGACTGATGATTTGATAACAGTGTCTTTCAAGTATGATAAAAGCGGCTTTGAGAAAAGCCTTTTTCGACGTGCATCTCCATACCACACATGTATGCTTGTTAGTAAGTACTAAGTTAAGTACCTATTGTTAGGGAATAAGTAAAATAAAAAATAAAATAAAAAATTACAAAAATAATAAAGTGTTAAAAACCGAACCACACAAACACCGATCCAAAACCAACAAAAATATTAAGCAAAAATAAAGCAAATTATACACAATCACAACGTTATTTATATTCTAATGCAATGCGTCTTGTTTTGAAATTTTGTCGTGTTTCCTTTCTTGTAGTGGCGTGGTTTCTTTGTCTCTTTCTAATAGAGGAGAGGTGAGAACTACAAGCCGCTTGGCATTAGCCTATATTTATCAAGTTTTACCGACGGTTAGCGAGCATTAGAAAGAGATGGTCTGACACGCTCTGTCTCTTTTCGCCTCATAGTAAAACGTTGACGGAGGCAAGCTGAAATTCGTCGGGTTCCTTGTACGAAAAATTGAAGCGCTGATTAATTTACGACTATAAAATGAAATGTGATACTTAGGGTATTGCTAAAAATTACGATTGCTATTGTAAATCGCGCCGGCATTTGATTAATAATACTTTGTTAATGAAATAGATTGTAAATAGTTTTGTATGAATATGGAACTGATTTTTGAAAGGTAACCCGGTGGGAATCGGCTTGTATGGACCCTTCGCCACTGGTATATAGGTAATTGTTAGTAGTAATTTATCGTTATGAAACGAAAGAAGGTTGTAGCGCGTAGGTCGTGTCGCGTAATTAAAACTCAGATAAATCGAACTTTGTGTATTGCACGAATGTAAAAGGGTACAATGTATTTGACGTGTACAATAATGACGTGATACAATAGTGTGAACAGGAATGGACTGTAATGTAATAGAGTGTAATGGAATATAATGATAGAGTAGAATATAATAATAGAGTGTCTCTTACAAGCTATGCACTCACTTAAATACTAACTATCTCTAAATAATAGTGGGGTAACCAATAGCAAATCAGCTTGCTGTCCTGCGATGTCCACGCGGTGTTGCGTGCGTTCTTGATGCTGATTCGTTGATCGAGGCAGGCCGCGGCGTTTGATTGGTTAATGTAGAAAGCGCGCCAGTTCAGTCTTCACGTGCTAGACGACTCGCTTGGTTCCCACGGACATTGACCGTTGGTCAGCAGATGTCTTCCGGGGTGAGATTTATGGGAACCCTCGCTGCGGGAGTCAGGGTAGCAGCGACGCGCGCCATGACTTCCGCGCTCCTCGGTGTGATCTGGTGTGATTTACAGCCGACCCTTTCCCAGCGGGTAAGACATGTGTAGCGCCTGCTACAAAGTACTTTTACCATTAGGTAATCTGTTTTTACAATAAATCATTCAACCAGCATTGTTTTACACTAAAATTATACCAACTGCGGTCCAAACGATCCCAACTAGTCACAATCATTTCACAAAAGTGTGTTCGCCTATTAGGCTGCAGGTTCGATTAATAGCGATAAAAAAAAGTTATTGCGCAAAAAATAGTACATCCCTAGTTTCTTCTTTGAGGACGCCGAAAAGCTCGCATAAATTTATGCATTAATATTAAATAAAGAATCAAACGATTTTACCGCCGAAAATGGTGATGTCACATTTTAAAATTTTACCTAATTTTGAGGTAGTTGGAGTTAATTCGCGAAAAAAAAAGATTATTTCAAAATTCATTAATATTGTTACTATGATTATGTAAAATTTTATATTTTATTTGGTCATTTGTTTACCTAACCATTATTATCCTAATGGGTCGGACAGAGTTTTCTTAACATACTTTATACATCACGTTATTATACACATTGTACTGCGTGCGTACACAACATTCAATTCATCTAAGTTTTAATTACGTGACACGCCCTACGTGCTATAGTTCTTATTGGTGACGTTCTTCAGAAAGATCAGGTGCGCACTCCTCGCGACTGACGTGTATGTATGGCCTTTAATTGACCGTGATCGTTACCTTTGTGCCTTTATCAAATATTGTATAGAGGGGATTGAAGATCTTTCTATGAGGCCTAGCATAACGGCACCAATTCGCACTGGGCCCGCGTGCTAGATTACGGCCCTCTCAACAAGAGGAGGCCTGTATTGTATCCCAACAGTGAGAACATTATATTGGCTGATTATGTATCTATGTAGCATAATAAAACTGTACTCTTCGCTATAAATTTTAGTTCCACAGGCGTTCACTTTTCTGTCAGGGTAAAAACGGTGTAATTCATTTTGTCATGAATAGTATGAAGTCAAGTCGTGGTGGCCTAGTGGTTAAAACACCAGCCTCTCAAATATGAGTGCGCGAGTTCTATTCCAGGTCAGGCAAGTACCAATGTAACTTTTCTAAAGTTATATGTATTTTCTAAGTATATCTTGGAGACCATTGACTGAAGGTGAAGGAAAACATCTTGAGGAAACCTGGACTTTAAGTCTGACATCGCCAACCCGCATTGAACAAGCGTGGCGATTACGCTCAATCCTTCTCTGTATGAGTAGAGACCTGTGCCCAGCAGTGAGACGATAAAAAGGTCTATGATGATGAGTATGAAGTCCAATATACTAGGTCAACATGTTATCACAATTTACTAAAATCATTGACATCTCTATACTTGTCAATATTGACATTATGGTACTTTATTATTGATTAGTTTCTTAAGATATTTCTCGCTAAATATTCGATATTCGCGCTAAATACTCTCCAGCGTTTGATGGTTTATTAATCGTTTGCACGTGATATTGGCAAAATTGTGGCGTCTCTCCCACTAAGGCCATTGAGCAAGAATTGAATTAAATTGAAGATATTTCTCAAATTCTTGGTAATTCTTGCATATGTTGCGAACTATTTATCGGTCAATAGACTCATCAGTAGCTAGGGAATAGTTCTTCTAATTATTTTCAGCTTACAAATTTACATCATGGATCCTAATGTAAGTATTATCCAATAAAACAATACTTGGGGTGCTATTGCATCTACCAAGATTATACAGTGCAGGTTTAGCGGTAAGAAGAACAAGGCTCAAAGTTCATTCACCCTCCATAGAAAAGGGAGGAACCCCCGACCAGACGGGTGCTGTGTCTGGCGGGCACTTGCCCCAGCAGTAATTATTCTTGGAAGTTGGAATATACTCGTTGCACGGTAAGCTCTCTCTTACTAGTGCGTCGCATGTGGCGTTTGTAGATACCGCTAAATATGTGTCCATGAATCAGCAACGTAACTTAGGACGCCCAAATTAGGTGGAGCGACGATCTCCACAGGGTGGCTGGTAGTAGCTGAGAAGCAATTGTCGAGAATCGACTCCCAAGACGTGCATATAGCGAAGCCTATGTCACGCAGTGGACAGTAGGCTAATGATAATGATGATCTCCAATATCTGCTCAAGCCAGAGTAGATGGGCCTTCTTCTGCTGTTGTGTTGAACAAGAATACGAGTCTTCTAACCCTATTGTGTTACAGAAGTAGTTCGAAAGTTACTGTTGCGCTGTAAACGAAAACCTTCTAAAACAGAGAAAATATCCTGACAATGCAAGTCTAGTCCAGAAGTAACGTTTTCTGAATAAAGCCCTCGATCTAACTGCTCAACAAGAGCTTCCTTAGGTGTTGGTCGCTCTTGGCTATTAACACATTAGTTATTACAACTGTTGGCACAATGGTCGCTGAGTGACTTTCCTATATATACAACCTCGAGAGCCAGCCAAGTCCAGATACTTAAATAAAGAAATTATTATAAACTAGTGCTTGACTGCAATCTCGACTGATGGTAAACAGTGATGCAATCGTTGATAGTAAAACGCACTAGTTTATTAAGCCTATTCACTCAAAAAACTTAGGAATAGGAAGGATGACGCCAGTTGAGCGAGGTGGTGCAATGTTAAACCCAAGACCAACACCACCAACGATGCTACGCCAGAGGGAGATTAATCTTGAGACTCTCCACGACCAAACTTCCGACACAACAACATTTGGCACATCGTACCCGGCACACATCGCAACACAACTGCTCAGACCCGTCCTCCGTATGGTTTCACCAGGCATTATACCGGAACACGACGAATCGCTTGGCGGCAAGACTTTGTCTGGTGGGTGGTAACTTCTGCCGGCAGCCGATGTTATGGCCTACCACCGAGGAACGCATGAAGAAAAGTTGTATATATGCAGCTAGCATATATACAACTTCTCAACATCTAACGTGGGGTAAGTGCCCGTCAGACAGATTCTCCCTTTTCTATCGAGGATGAATGAAATTTTATACCCAGCTCTGCTCTGCTTCTAAACTGGTGACCCCAAAGTCCTACATAATTGTGTTGGCTTACATGTAAGTCAAGCGTTCTCATTCCTTTCCAATAGATCCTTAGCAGCAGCGTTAGTGAAAATGATGCAAAAGCCAGGTTCACATCCAAAAATAACCCCGTTGATGCAGAAAGCTATGATTATTGTAGCAAGAGATCTTATTTGACTAAGCCAAACAAGTATGTAAAACCCAATTTCTCTTAATATTATACTTTTACCTTTTAACTAGTCGGTTTTAATGGTCATCACACTCTGCTCACTCGTGCCATACGCGAGTTCGCTTCGCTCACTGCCCTTGAAAGTGGTCTACCTCCACTTGCGTGCCCCAAGAAATAGACTCGCTTCACTTGGTTTTGTCGTGGAAAACCGGACTCATGACGAAGGTGGGCTTCCTTCACTAACTGGAATAGTCTGCTTGTATACTTATTTCAAACAATGGACCTTATAAGAAGGTTCAAGGTCACTCAAAGCGCAGTATGGAGGGCTTCGCTTGGGGTTTCACTGCGTGATCGAATCAAGAATGAGGAGATCCGCAGAAGAACCAGAGTAACCGACATAGCCCGAAGAATTGCAACACTAAAGTGGCACTGGGCCGGGCACATTGCCCGTAGGACCGATGCCCGATGGGGCCTACGGGTTCTCGAGTGGCGACCATGCACCGGAAGTCGTAGCGTGGGTAGGCCCCCGACAAGGCGGACCGTAGTGAAGGTCGCGGAAAACCGCTGAATGCGGGAGGCGCAGGACCGGTCGTCGTGGAGATTCTTCGGGGAGTCCTATGTCCAGCAGTGGACATCTTTCGGCTGATGATGATGATGATGATGGGGATCGTTTCCCTCGGTCATTGATAATTTTTGACGCTGTGGGAATGCATTTACGCACCATACCCCGAAGGGCGTGTGTGGGACTCGCCCAGCCGAAGCCGGAAATACCCACTAAACCCAACAGCGGCGCACCGACATCGCCTTAGTGGCGGGGTCATGGGAAATAGCATGCCTGCCGACCAATCCCCCGCCAGCGATTCCTGCCCGAAGGCAGGCCCACAGTGGGCCCTCCATAGGGAGGGGCCCGGCTGGGTACGTCTTCGTGTGCAAGAAGACGCAGCAGCCAAGGGTTTTTTAGCGAGGTGTCCTTCCTCTTAGCCCCACTCGTTTGCCCGAAGACAAACGGGGCCCCCAGCTCCTCTCAGTGAGGAGACCAGGTTGCCCGACGGTGACCCGGAGTTCGGGTCACGTCAGCCACCTGGAGAGGTGGCCGACCCGCCGCGCGTGACCGCCGAAGCGGTCCCCACTTCTGGTTTTGGTCCGCGCCGGTAAACCGGTAACCCCCATATCTGGGGGCCGTTCCCCTATCCGCCACCTGGGGACGCGTCCGATGGCAGGCTAGAAACTGCACACGGAATGTTAGGGAATACCTACCTCAACATAACTTGATGTGACTGCCTCCAGCTCTCATTAATTGGGAAAGAGTTAGCTTGCCCTTATAAAGGTAAAGTGCTAATTTGAGTGTTCAGGGAACTCCTTACCAGGCTTAGGAAGGTTAGGAAGTTACACGCGTCACTATGATATCTATTTGCATTAATATCAGCAATTGGCTTGTATCCTAAAAAATAATTTAATGTCCGTCAAATAGATTTATAAAAAATATTTACACGTATTTTTTATTTTTTCTTTCATTCAAATACTTAGGAAGATATATTGATTTGAAATGTCGCATGACGTCACGCCGTGGTGCAAAATATAGAACGGCGTGACGTAATTAGCCCCCACTCTGTAACTTTATTACGCTATATCTCAGTAGTTTTTGGTAATTACGACAAAATAAAAAATACGGGTCTTAATTTTTTTTATTATCTATAAGACGGACTAATTATTTTTTTTATTTTCATACCTTGGATACATCCCTATTGACATATACAAATGGACATGCCTTTAAGATGAGAATTGTAACACTCCGAAAAAAAGAGAGGAAACGAAGTTTCGTCTGTCTTGATCACTCTCAAAATCATCAATAATCTATGAGAAAAGAGATAGCTAGACCGAAAGCTTTGGCCATCTCCCTCACTCTTTTCAAACCTAAAAAATACTGCAGATTATACGCGTACGGCATGTCCATTTGTATTATGTCTTATATCAGCTATCGAATTTTTTCAAAATGATGGACAGCTAGGTATGCGAAGGCCCTCCAAAGCCCTTTATCTTTTCCAGTATAATAGAGTCCGTAATACACATGCTGATGTGTGGCCTAGGTAGTGGCCTTGTGATAGCCCATACTGCCTATATGGAATGTGGACTATTTGCTTCGATGGCTATGAATATCCTCCTGTCTGCCATTGTCAGTTACTGCGTCTGTGTGAGTTTTACGTACTAAATTACTCTTTATCTTCGTCTTCTTAGCATATCGATATTAATAAACTCAGCCTAGCATTCAGTTACTTATTTCTTTAGCGCCATCACCTACTTCCATCCCACTAACTGGAGAACAATCACGAGAAAGGTTGAAGCTGTGGCGATTCAGTACAAATTACTTATCCAAACCATTGGTTCTATCCGCTGAAGACCATCTGGACATTTACCTTGGGTAGTAAACTTGAAAGTTTTTAACCAACAAGATTCAGCTTCTCCGAAGTTAGGAACACCAGCACAGATGGAGATTGGTAGACGACTCCACCTTGAAGTATAAAGGTGGTGCTGCTCCACAAGCGATGGAACACCTGTTTTATTTTGTTTTGGATGGGAGCGGAAGGGCGTGTCAGACTTTTACTGACTAAAACCCACCCGTGTTCCTTAACTTGCTAGTGCGCCAGGACCACGGTTTCATTTTTAACCAACCCGCAACCCTGACCCTGGAGCTATCGGTCGTCGTGGACCCTGTCACAACGATGGGATACCCAATACCATGTCTACCGTGTCCTATCAGCTGAATGTCAATGTCACCATCACCCATCAGTCCTTGTAACTGATGGGTGATGGTGACTTATAATGATATTCCTTAAACAGTTTAGAGGTAATTATGGCGACTAAAAATACGCAAATTTATGTCAGGCGCGGAGTAATTTGTCAAGACTTAAACATTTATCTTTTATTTATTTATTTATTCTTTATTGTACACCAAACAAACATCGAACAAAATACATGGAACATAAAACATACAATGGGCGGCCTTATCGCTAATGCGATTTCTTCCAGGCAACCAAAGAATGGACAGATTCTCCTGAACCACAAATGGGACTGTCGTTGGTGCAAATATCATTGTTACAATTTACTAAATTAGATACACAAATACATACATAAATACATAGATACTTTAATAGTAGAAATAGCCATAAAGTGTTTATTTAACAAGATTATAACGACAAGTAGTGTTCCCTCACCAGTCTCTTGAATTGCTGTAACGATTGTGCGCGTTTAACTTCAATTGGCAATGCATTCCACAAACGAGGGGCCTGAACAGTGAAAGATTTATCAAGGAACGTTGTGGAATGCATAGGCATTTTGAGCTTTAAGTCATCTGATGACCTTAACGATTTAGTATGTGTGTTTTTCTTAGTGGAAAAGCAAGAAATGGATGAGAACTTTTTAGTTTAGTTTGTGGACAAGAGAATCGAAATTTTTTCCATTTGATTTTGTAAAAACAAACTAGCTATCATGCGATCTAGACGAGTTGGCACCTCATATGTTCAATCAAAGTTTCTTTCTTTTTTACCACCATGCTTATTACACATATGCGCGAAAAACATAACCCTACCTTTGCTCTCACATTGTCGGCTAAAACAAGTTCAAAAGAGAGAAAAAATACATAATTCCTATGTCTCAGATACTTGTATGGTCAGCCCAGAAGTTGTACGGACGAGTGCAGGTGCACGAATTAACGTACCCTGATGTAATGGAAGCTGCCATACTTCTTTCACCCTGGCCACCGTTTCGGAAAGCAGCTAGAGGCTCCAGGTAATAATTATTTAAAAAATGGGCTCTCCCCCATCGGCCATCGGTTCTACGAGCAATATGCCCCGCGCACTGCCACTTAATTTTAGCTACTCTAAGAGCTACGTCGGTGACTTTGGTTCTTCTGCGGATCTCCTCATTTCGGTTTCGATGGCGCAGAGAAACTCCGAGCATAGCTCTTTCCATTGCACTTTGTGTGACTCTGAGCCTAAGACTGAGGCCCATTGCGAGCGACTACATCTCAGTTCCGTAAGTCATCACTGGCAATACACACTGGTTAAATACTTTAGTCTTGAGACACTTATCTGAGACGACCTGAATAGGGATATGTCCTGGGTAAAAAAAAATATTCTATTTAGTCCGTCATTCAGATTATAGAAAAATATTGGATACGTATATTATATCAAATCAATAAAAATCGACAAATATAAAAGGCATCAAAGATCAGGAGAGGTGACTGGTGACGTTTCTCCTCGCTAAAAAGTGTAGCGTGTAGTGACGTCACACGAGTTTTCAACGCACTGTGTCAGGCGTGTCAGGCGCACGGTGTCTGTGTGGGGCGTAATCTACCGTGAGGGCATGAGAGTTGGTAACCGAAAGCGTTTTGTACCTTTAGTTAATTACCTAAACAATGGCAATCAGTGCATTATAAGCTACCTGCGTACTTGACTAAAAACTAAAAAAAAAAGTAATTAGTCCGTCAGTCAGATTTCCAAAAAAATACTAGACACGTATTTTTTCTTTTTTCATATAAACAAAAAATGAAGACGACACAGTGCGTTGAAAACTCGTATGACATCAGTGCACGCTACACTTTTTAGCGAGCAATAACGTCACCAGCCACCACTCCGGATCTTTGATGCCTTTTATATTTATCAATTTTTATTGATTTGATAAAACAAAATATACGTATCCAATATTTTTCTATAATCTGAATGACGGACTAAATAGAATCATTTTTTTTTACCCAGAAAACATCCCTATCGTAGCCAAAAGGTATCAACCACGGCTTATGAATTTGAGGTCATAGGTTGGAACCTATAGATAGTTCAATCCACGAAGACGCGCCCCACCAATTTTAGGTTGAGGGGTCGCGGGGCGCGGGGAGTTTTCTCCGAGCGTCAGTCACGGACCGTCAGTGGTTCGATGCACACAAGTAGTACAACCTGTATTCCAAAAATCCAGACTCGACACGAAAGTTGCTCTACTTTATATTTTTTTAAAATGTCGAAAAAATCTCAGCGTGTTGTACTTAAAAGCCAGGTATGTAAATTATTGTTACGAAACACATAAAATAATAAAAGAAAAGTAGTTTAATTCAAAATTAAATTTTACTAACTAGACTTCATTTTATATTTAAAAGTAAGACTAATGTTATTTCTTTTTTTTTTTTTAATTGTAGGCAAGAGAAATTATTTCTAAAGTTTACGATTTCATGAAAAAAGAAGCAAGTAAAAATTTTGCAGAAAAACTCACTGATGCTCGATGGAGAACCGCACAGGCTGTTGGAATATCTGAAAGCACAGTGACTAGAATTCTACGCGAAAGAAAGGCTTATACTGAGACAATAAAGCAAACTACAGTATCTACTATGGAGTCTAATATAACTATGGAGACGGATGCGATAGTTTCTGTAGTCCAAAGTGAAGAGCGTACAACAGAGCCGACTACGGAAATGGATATTGATTCTAAAAATGAAGCGAGTACGTCGCATTCGAATTTAGCAGGCAGAAGTGCTTCTATTTTTACATCACCTATGAAGAAGAGAAGGGTAAGACCACGAAAAATTAATTTAGATAAATTTGATATTGGTGTAGTCCGAAGAACTATCCAAAACTGCCATAAAGAACATCATCAATTTCCAACATTATCACGACTTAATACTATTTTGAAAGACCGTATACAATTTAATGGATGTAGAACCACCCTAAGAACATTGTTACTTAAGCTTGGTTATAAATGGAGAAAAACTGAGAATAATAGGAAGGTCCTAACCGAAAAACATGATATTCAAATGTTAAGATTGAAATATTTAAAACAGGTAAAATCTTTTCTTAATGCAGGTAGACCTATAGTGTACACAGATGAATCATATATTCATACCAACCACGTGCAAAAAAATCTTGGGCCGACAAAGGCTCTAAAACAGCAATGAAACAAAATTTAACAAAGGGTGTGCGCATAATTATAGTACATGCCGGAAGTGCTGAGGGTTTCGTATCAAATGCGTTGTTAACGTACAGAGCAGAGATCAAATCCGGAGACTACCACGATAATATGAACTCGGATAATTACTTAAAGTGGCTTAAGGAGAAACTAATACCAAATCTCCCAAATGATGCCGTGGTAGTCTTGGATAATGCAGCCTATCACAATACTAGTTCGGAAAAAATACCCACATCCAACTCCAACAAATTAGACATGCAGACTTGGCTAAATGCAAAAAATATCCATTTTGTACCAACCTACAAAAAGCCTGAACTTTATGACCTTATATTAAAAAACAAAGAAAACTTCCGCAAGTACAGAGTTGACGAATTATTAAAGGAATATGGATTCACAGTGCTTCGGCTGCCTCCTTTTCACCCAGAGTTAAATCCAATCGAAAACATTTGGGGTATTGTAAAAAACGACGTTGCTAGCCGCAATATCAATCAAAACTACACTTCGATTATGCCCATTTTAAATGAAGCATTTGATCGAGTAAATAAAGATGTCTGGTTCAATACTTGTCAGCACGTGGAAAAAATAGAAGACGAATACATGAGACACTGTGATCTTGATTTCAATTTTATTATAAATGTCAGTGATACTTCAGAATCTGAATCAGACATTTCTGAAACGAGTGAGTGACGATTTTTATTTCAATAAAAAAAGTTCCATAAAACTTTTTCACGTATTTCATTTATGTCTCTAATTACCTCCTATTATTATATAAAAATGGTATTATAATTGTATATTAACTAATAATCACATAAAATATCCACACCTCAATTTTCCTTGCAGTCGGGTAAAGAGTATAAAATTAATTATTGTGTACGGATAACACTCAAACATTGACGGAAGCTTGCACACATATACTATAAACGGTTAGGAGAAATAGTGGGGCGCGTCTTCGTGGATTGAACTATCTATAGACAGTATTAGACTTTGTGTAAATTCTACTGCTATCTAGGTTCTGCCTGCACGGTTAGAGCAGTAGTTTATCTATTGACTGCTGCACTGCTAGCGCGGGTTCAATTCCCACACGGTACAAATAATTGTATGACCTATAAGTAGTTGTTCTGGATCTGGCCGTTTGTGTATGTTAGTTAATATGTTTGTAAACGCACTCACGATACAGGAGAAATTCGTAATCTGGAGAAAGGTTTTTTTTAAAAAAAAAAACATCGCTTTTTTAATTCAAAAAGGTAAAAGAAAACATGATGAGGAAACCGGCATGTACTAAAATGAATAATTCATAGACATGTGTCATCTATAAACTTTTCTTTTTGTCGTCCTCCGTGGCGCAGCGGTCAACACGCCTGCCTGCGACGCGGAGGCCCCGGGTTCGATCCCCGGCCAGGTCATGATGGAAAACGATCTTTTCCTGATTGGCCTGGGTCTTGGATGTTTATCTATACATGTATCTATTATAAAAATATAGTATCGTTGAGTTAGTATCCCATAACACAAGTCTCGAACTTACTTTGGGGCTAGCTCAATCTGTGTGATTTGTCCGTATATATTTATTTACTTATAAAACCGAACGGGGGAATCACGGTCCACTCTTAGAGAAGGATTGGGTCTCGGTTGTGGGAACCTTTTACGCTAATTATGCTTACAGATATCTAGTGGAGGCAACATTACTGTGTCACCTTTACGGGTCCTGCTTTGTTGTGGTAATTATGTTAGCTCGGAATCTAAAGGAGCTGATGACAACAGACGGTACAATCACCGAAGGTGGCAATCCATCCATCAAAATGATTCTTTTTTCACTGATGGTACCGTGTGCCATTATCTCCATGGTTACAGATATGAAAAGCCTTGCACCATTTGCATTGATCTGTGATCTATTTGGTGGTACGTAATTTTTGTTAAATTAATTTTCTTATGATTCAGGTAGACACTGAGTGATTCGGCTCGGTAGGAACCAAATTATGTTTATGATTAGGTTTCCAATGATTAGATTTATGTGGCTGGCTGGAATGAATTATTTATGTTTTTCCTCCAAACCGAGAACAAGCTATAGGATAAGATGGGATTTTAGGTACTTACTGAAGCCAAGACCCAGGGGATCACCACGAACAGTCGTAAATCACAGTAATTTTTGAGTTTCTACACCGTGCGTGGTTATTGCTGCAGGCAGCCGCCATGCTTCGGTTTCGAACTTGTGTCTTTCGTGGCGCCGGTGGTACATAGATTAGGCGATTCATCATCATCATCATCAACAACCTTTTTATCGTCCCACTGCTGGGCACAGGTCTCCTCTCATACAGAGAAGGATTGAGCGTAATCACCACGCTTGCTTGATTGGGCGATTGGTGTTGCCAAATTATGGAGGAATTGGATTGGATTAGGGAAGTATCTTAAGCCGACTTGACATGTTATGAGGACGACACGCCTGTCACTACCCGGGGGAGCTCGCACAGGGAAGCGACGTTGATAGCCACGGCTTCGATGTCACAGATGGTGAACCGCATCCGGTGCCTGGGCCTGGAAGTGGCCCTTGACAAGTCGCAAAGCCATGGTTTTCCATGGCCCCCGGCGTGCGCCAGCACCGCGATCGCATATCGTGGTCAGTGGGGCCCGGATAGCTGTCCAGTCCACCATGAAGTATCTATCAGGGATTGGTGTTCGACAGCCGATGGGAATTCGGGCCCCACTTCCGGCGGCTAGCGCCCAAGCTGATGGGTGCTGCGGGCGCGCTATCAACGTTGCTTCCCAACATGGGGGGCCCGAGTACCGCCTGTAGGCGGTTGTACGTGGGAATCGTGCGGTCCATGGCAATGTATGGGGACCCTGTGTGGGCGATGGGCCTGATGGCCGGAACACTCGCCATTCTGCGCAAGCCGCAGAGGTGAATGGCCGTCAGGGTCGACCTCGGGTATCGCACAGTTTCCTACGAGGCGGCTTGCGTCCTGGCTGGATCCCCGCCCTGGGACCTAGAGGCGAAAGTACTCGCGTCATTGTACCGATGGCGCAAGGAAGAGCGGACATGGGGCTCCAGTCCGGTGCAGCGATAGATCGAGCTGCGCCGACAGGAGCTCCGTTAGGTCCTGGTGGCGGACTGGCGGCAGAGGCTTATGCGCCCTACCGCCAGCCTCGCTACCGTAGAGGCGATCCGGCCAGTACTCGACGACTGGCTCGGGAGAAGGCACGGCTCCCTGTAGTTCAGGGTGACGCAGGTACTGTCGGGGCACGGCTGCTTCGGCAAGTACCTGCAACGTATAGACAGGGAGCCGGACGCTCGGTGCCACCACTGCGTCCAATGCGGGGAGGACACGGCGCAGCACACGCTCTCCGAGTGTGTGACTTGGGAGAAGCAGCGCCATGTCCTCACAAACGAAGTAGGAGGCGACCTGACGCTGCCGGCAGTAGTGCGGAGGATGGTCGGTAGCGCAGAGTCGTGGGACGCGGTGGTGTCCTTCTGCGAGGACGTGATGTCGCAGAAGGAAGCTGCGGAACGGCAGAGAGAGATCTCAACTACCTTCCCGGGCCGCAGAAGACGCACCGGGCGCCGAGGAAGGGCGGATAACGCCCTCTTCCGGCCCCCATGAATGGATCCAGGGGCGAGTGACATGGGGAAGTCCCCGCCCCCTATTTGATGGACCCGGGTACACGGGGTTGGTTTTTAGTTTAACATCCCACTGCACGCACACGTGCAGCAGACGAGGGCCGGGCAGACCGAGCCAGCACGAGGTTGTGGGGCCGTGGAAGAATTTAGAGTCCCGCGGCTCCACGCGCGCTCTTAATAGAAGAGACACCGGGGTGGTTTTAGTCAGTAAAAGTCTGACAGACTCCGTCGCCCACTCCAGGGCGGCGGACATCCTTTGAGGATTTCCAACCTGGAAAAAAGAGGGAAGTATCTCAAAGCCTGTCCACTCAGCGCGGTTACACGACACAATACCACTAACACACACGGCTGCTCCTTTGACCTGCTCCTTAGAGCTAAGTGGTCGTGATCCGACTGCGACCGGCTAGCTCTAGGTGTGGGACGGGCGGAAGTAACACAATCAATGTCTGTAGGGTCGTCAATCGACACATTTGTTGCTGTTCAAGGCAAGCAGAGACCGCCAAGGTGTTATGAATCATAGTCGTAGCGCGCCTACAGAAAAGAAACAAGCAAACACACACATGAATGCGCGTAAGTTCTGTCGGCCCTCACTGCCTCCGCTGGTTAGGCCTGATGGAACACTGGCTCATACGGCGAAAGAGAAAGCAGGTCTCTTTGCATCTCTCTTTGCCCATAATTCGCGTCTTGATACTGGCAGTGCTACTCCACCTATTTTACCCCATTGCGGTACTTCAATGCCTGAGGTTCGCATTCGGAACAAGGAGGTTCTGAGAGCACTGTGTCGTCTGGACGTGAATAAGGCTAGTGGTCCGGATGGTATACCAGCGATTGTTCTAAAAGCATGTGCGCCCGAGTTGTCTCCTGTATTGACACGCTTGTACCGCCTCTCATTTGGGACTGGTATAGTGCCCAAGTCCTGGAAGCTTGCCAACGTGCAGCCCGTGCCCAAAAAGGGTAGTCGTGCCGATCCTACCAACTATCGGCCGATTTCGATCACCTCCATACTTTGCAAAATTATGGAGCGTGTATTGAACTCGCGCCTCTTGGCATACCTGGAAGGTAACGATCACCTCAGTGACCGACAGTACGGGTTTCGCCGCAATCGGTCAACTGGGGACCTACTAGTGTATGCCACTCACTTGTGGGGCGAGGCCCTCGAGAGAAATGGGGAAGCGATTGCTGTCTCCCTTGATGTCTCGAAGGCCTTCGACCGGGTATGGCACGCTGGCCTTTTGAGTAAGCTTCCAGCGTACGGCATTTCCCCTAGCCTGACTGGCTGGGTAAAAGACTTCCTGACTGAACGATCCCTCCGAGTTGTTGTCGACGGATGCTCATCTGAGCCCATGTCGACTAATGCCGGTGTTCCTCAGGGGTCTGTTCTCTCTGCAACTCTGTTTCTGCTGCATATTAACGATCTGCTGATGCCCGGTATCTATGGGTATGCAGATGACAGCACAGTTGTGGAGAGATACCTGCCGGATGCTCGGGCTAGTAGGGAATCAATCCGGTTCGAAAGAGAGGCCATGGTAGAGCGAACGAGTGTTGCACTTCAGGCAGTCTCCGAATGGGGCAATGCCAATCTTGTAGCATTCAATGCCGCCAAAACGCAGGCGTGTCTTTTCACCGCCAAAAGGAGCCCGTTCACCTTGGCTCCTACTTTTCGGAATGTATCCTTGGAGTGTACCGACCGCCTTCAGCTTTTGGGTGTTGAGATTTCCTCGAACCTAAACTTTGGGCGGTTCATTGAGTCCAAGGCCAAGGTGGCTGCCAGAAAACTTGGTGTAATCGCAAAGGTCCGGCAGTACTTCACACCAGGGCAGCTTCTAATGTTGTACAAAGCACAGGTCCGTTCGTGTGTGGAGTACTGCAGCCACATTTGGGCTGGTGCTGCTAAGTGTCACCTGGCCACTTTGGATTCAGTGGAGAGGCGTGCGAAGAGGCTGATTGGTGACCCTGATTTAACTCGAGTTGGTCTCCAAAGCCTAGAGCACAGGCGTAGAGTAGCCAGCCTTTCGGTGTTCTATAGGATACATTCTGGGGAGTGTGCGAGGGAATTGCACGATTTAATTCCCCCATCTCCGTTCCACCATCGCACGACCCGTCGTACGGCGAGTTTCCACCCTTATGTTGTTGACACCTCTACGATCCGGACGAAGCGTTTCGCCTCGTCCTTTATACCGCGTACATCGAGGGACTGGAACAATCTGCCGGCGGCGGTGTTTCCGTCGGACTACAATTTGAGTGTCTTCAAGGCTAGAGTGAATAGGCTCTTAATAAACTAGTGCGCTTTACCATCAACGATTGCGTCACTGCTTACCATCAGGCGGGATTGCGGTCAAGCGCTGGTTTATGTTTTAATAAAAAAAAAAAAAAAAAAGTTACCATCAGCCATGAAGGTAACAAACCAAATAGGGAGGCTGAATTTACAGGCCACTGTATAGCCTTCTGTAGCCGGAGGGCTATGCCTCAGGACCGCAGAGGGCATCGCGATCTTCATCGTAAAGCATATGTGTACAACGTCCCGACTTGAATGCTCGGGCAGTTGCTCACTAGGCAATTTCTCCACGTATCTCTCTCTATACTAATATTAACAAAAGTTTTGCTAAAAACGAATTCCTGACTTTCAGGAGCCCTCGTTCTAGTGCAACTATGGTACAGCTTACATTATATTGAAGACAGCCCGATGGACAGATCTCCTTACAAGGGTATAACAGGTTTGGTGCAATTTACCTGCGTTTGCACATTCGTCTTAGAACCAATCTGTTATGCGTTCCCAATTGAGAATAATATGAAATACCCAAATAAGTTTCATATCGTGATTCTGGCTGGTAAGGATTTTTCTTGTATTTGACTTGGTTCTTGCCGGACCTGTAAAAGCAAATTTCAGGTTTTGATGAGAATTTCTTTGCAGAGCAGTAATAAAATAGTACATGGCGGGGCGGGCTTCGCTCGGATACCTAAAAAGGACTGACTGAGTGTTGGTAGGGTCAAAAGACACAGTTGAGTGGGAAAGGAAGAGGGTAACCATTTCCCTGCAGTGGAACAATACAGTCTGGACACTAATTGAGTAAAACACACAATTAATGTCATTTTGAAGCATATTGCTAATCCAATGCTGCATAATTTAAAAAAAAATATTTATTAGGCTTACACTTGGTTAAAATTACAAGAATTAATAGCATGCAGTTACAACAGCAGAACAGCTTTTCATTTAGTTAGAATTAACAGCGGGCCCAAACTAGGCGCAGCCTGTATCTTGGTGACCCCAATTTCGATAATTTCGATAAATAAGGCTGCTAAACAATGTAAATAACGCAATGAAAGATAAAACAAAAGCTGACAAAATAAAACCTATCGCAGCTGATGTATTCCGCGTATAATGTGTTTTTCGTGTGCCATTGTAGGTAGCGCTACATTATCATCGTAGGTAGAAACCTGACTGTCACAGAAGAGTTAAGTTGTAGACAAGAAATGAGAGGCCTGATGCCAATGATGACTTTGTTGGTGCATTTCGTGCAGCTTGTGGCTTAGGTACGCAGAAGGCTTACAACGCTCTGCGCGTCCAGTGCAATAAAGCGCTGAGGATGTTGTTGGGGCTGCCTCGATTTTGCAGTGCATCAGGCATGTTCGCGGAAGCGCTGATTGATGACTTTTATGCCATTATACGCAAACGGTGTGCTTCGATGTTGCGGCGATTTCGGGGCGGCCCGAATAGTATCCTAGCTACACTGGCGGACAAGGTCGACGGACCTTTTATTAGGCTGTAGCGCGTAGGTCGTGTCGCGTAATTAAAACTCAGATAAATCGAACTTTGTGTATTGCACGAATGTAAAAGGGTACAATGTATTTGACGTGTACAATAATGACGTGATACAAGAGTGCGAACAGGAATGGCCTGTAATGTAATAGAATGGAATAGAATATAATAATGATGTATAATGTTGTGTCTTACAAGCTATGCACTCACTTTAATACTAACTATCTCTAAATAATAGTGGGGTAACCAATAGCAAATCAGCTTGCTGTCCTGCGGAAGTCCACGCGGTATTGCGTGCGTTCTTGTGCTAATTCGTTGATCGAGGCAGGCCGCGGCGTTTGATTGGTTAATGTAGAAAGCGCGCCAATTCAGTCTTCACGTGCTAGACGACTCGCTATAGTTCCCACGGACATTGACCGTTGGTCCTGCAGATGTCTTCCGGGATGAGATTTATGGGAACCCTCGCTGCGGGAGTCAGGGTCGCAGCGACGCGCGCCATGACTTCCGCGCTCCTCGGTGTGATCTGGTGTAATTTATAGTCGACCTTTGTGTAGCGCCTGCTACACTGTGATCTGGTGTGATTTATAGTCGACCTTTGTGTAGCGCCTAGGCTCTGGTCGGACAGACATGTGCGCGCACACATTCATGTCGCCAACTGATCCCTGTTTCTCTTTTTACTAACATAGGATAAGTTTTTTTTTGTACTAACGATATATGGGCCTTGCCTGAAATAAAGAGTTTGAATTTGAATTATTGAAATTCAAATTCATTTCTCATACACACAGCATTTTCTCTTTTCTAGCTATGCCAACATATACCATAGCAATGGTGTCGGTAGGATTCCTTGGCTACTGGAGTTTTGGAGAATATTCTGTGGCTCCAATCACTGTACACTTTCCATTTTCACCGTAAGTATTGTACTATCTAACATATATAAGCTCTTGGTGAGGCTGATTGCCAGATTTTCGGGTTTCAGACTGGGTAGTTTCGGACTTTAATTATTGATGTAACTTCTATCAGAAATCCACTGGATTAAAGTGCTATCCATTAAGCCTTTGTCTCATTATCTTAACATAGGCTACTTTTTCTCTTTCTAACCCCCCAATTCCCTATTCTTTTTTCTTACTAGCTACCTCCAACGTTATTGGTGCCTTTTATAATGAATATACTCTTTCATACCAATTCTCGCTATTATTCCTCTTGCACTTTTATTCCGCATATTTTATCTTTTTGTCATTCATCCTCTTTTAGTCTAATGGGTGGGACTCCCGTTTTATTATTTTACTGTCGAAGTTTCTATCTATCTATGTATGTACTTTTGTTTTTCTTTCTCATTTTTGTTTCCTGAGAAAATAATTATTGTCAACATCAGATATGCGGACTATTTGAGACTAGCAAAAATATCGCGCATCCTTTTTTTTTGGGAAATCTGCCACCAACGCCTTAAAATATCGTCTACAGTAGCATCATAACATAATATTCTGTCCCGAGTTCTCTTCTGTGTTCTAAATCAGGAAAGAGGAGTCGTGTTAACCCCGACTTTACAGCGAGCGAAGCCGAGAGCAATAGCTAGTTTTATAATACAATACTATAATTGTTATTTTTCCTTCTTTTCAGCTTCGCGGTAATAGTGAAAGTTTTCTTATGCATAACACTATTTGTAGTATATGCATTGTACTTCTTTTTGGCTTTTGATATTGAGTGGTATTACCTTAGACGACGCCATAAACTGTCAAATTACTGGTTCTGGGAGAGGCTGTATAGAGGGCTACATGTAATTGCTCTCATTTTTATAGCTAATGCGCTACCTAATCTCTCAAGGATGATGGGAATTGTAAGTATTTTTATCTATACTCTCATTAGCTTCCTAGCTGGCTATAGTAGAAAAATATTTCTCGGTGGTAGGTCATAACATCGGCTGCCGGCAGAAGTTACCACCCACCAGACAAAGTCTTGCCGCCAAGCGATTCGTCGTGTTCCGGCATGATGTCTAGAGAAGCCGTACGGAGGACGGGTCTGAGCAGTTGTGTTGCGATGTGGGCCGGGTACGATGCGTCAAATGTTGTTGTGTCGGGAGTTTGGTCGTGGAGGGTCTCCACATCAATCTCCCTCTGGCGCAGAATCGTTGGTCGTGTTGTTGGGTTTAACATTGCTCTACCTCTCTCAACTGCCGTCGTCCTTCCTATTCACTAAGTTTTTTTTTTTAATGAATGGGCTTAATAAACTAGTGAGCTTAAAAAAAAAACAAAAATCACCCAATTTTTTCTTTTGCAGTTGGAATCATTTTCAAGTTTATTGCTATTCCATTGCTTCATATGTTTCAAAATGTGCCCGCTCAACAATGTAAATAACGCAATGAATTTTGTTGAGCTGTCAAAATTAAACCCATTGCTACAGTCAGTATGTTACGCAATGGAGCTGCAGATATACAGCGTGTAACATAAAGGGTATATACATATCAAGGGCATGGCATCTTTACATGATATCAATCGATATTGGAAGGGTTTTTTTAACCTATCTCTTTATGTTAGGAAGTTACGAGGAAAAACACCGCCTGTGATAGGCTACTACCATATTAGGCGCACAGAATTTTTGAAGACATTTATCGTAATTTTGCCAAGTAATGTGACGTGTAACGAGTAGTTATTAAGTATGTAGTGTGGTGCACGTTTGTTATGATTTGAATTTAAGAAATACATAGAACCGAAAATATTTTCTAAGTTTTTTGAGTATTTTATTTTGAATTAAAAACCTTCCGATATCATTTGATATCGTGTAAAGATGCCATGCCCTTGGTATGTATATACCCTTTATGTTACACGTTGTATAAGATGTTTTTTTTGTTGTTTCAGTTTGGAGCTTTCAGCACAATACCAGCAGTATTCATATACCCTCCATTTATTAATCTCCTTGTGGACTGGGAGCTGCGAAGCGTTGGCAGATGCAGATGGAGACTAGTTTCATGTATCTCTATTATGTTAATGGGATTCCTTCTGGTTGCCGCTGGAAGTTATTACAATATCGTTGAACTGATAAGAGATACATCTCCGAAGACAGCAATTGATAATGCTGGCATTTTGTGGAGAATCAAAATGTTAAAATCGGATTGAAATGGAATAGTACTTTTTAGACCTTATATAATGTTATTTTTTGTTTATGCGAAACCCGAAACACGTGTCCAGTTTTTTAAGTAAAGAATCTATGTACAAAATTTCAAAAAGATATTATGAAAAACCACAAAGTTATGAGCTTGTTATCCTACTTGGCTGTCCCAACAAAAATATGGATCACGCTCCGGACGGTCGGACGAGCGGTGCATTGACCTCTGGCGTCAGCTGTTGCGCGGGCGATGATCTACCGTAAGCTGCGTATCGCGCTTGGCAACTACATTTTCTAAATCTATTTGGGAAAAAATATAACTTGGTGTAAAAATGATTGGAATCGATTCACTTGCTTATTCTGAACAAACTACAGCATGTTAAAAAACCCTGTCCGACCCATAAGGATAATAAAGGTTAGGTAAACAAAAGACCAAATAAAATATACAATTTTACATAATCATCATAGTAACAATACTAATGAATTTTGAAATAATCTTTTTTTCACGCGAATTTACTGTAACTTCCCCAAAATTCGGCAAAGGACAATGCCAAGTCTCCATAGAAACTTTGGCTCAATATGAATTTGTTGAATGCAGTGAATATTCTTACGTTTTTTTGTGTGGTTTAATATCAAAAGTATGTTTGTGATTTCCATTTTTAAATTGAACTTGTAAGAAAGAAGTTATTCAGACATTTTAAATTGGAGGTTATGCATTTCTACGCAGAGAAAATTAAAGAACAAATAAACTGATGAATAGTTTTATTCTTTTTTACCATAATCATTCATTATCATCATCATCAATTTCATTATCAAATTCGATTAACAATTCATCAAGAAACTGTGCAGGGGGTTCAATATTCTTTTGGTGTCGAGCCCACCCTAAATACCATAAAATGGTCATAATGTGGGAACAGCATCCCACAGTTCATTTGCCTACCTTACAATTGCAATAATATTGACTTATTGCCTCTCTCCCATTTAAATTGTTATCAATCAAAACCTTCACAAAATATTCTTTTCTTCTTATATGGTGACTTTGAATTTTCACTCTTAAAAGCCAAGAGCTTTGAGAGAGAGACAATTGTTATCTTAGATTACTGATTGATGCCTCCCTACACACTTCTATCTTATATTGGCCACTAAAACGGATGTGCTCACCATAGTAAGATCGAGCCTGACGGAGTTGGTAGGTACCACAAGTTATTAAAATCAAATCGTGATACTCAAGCTGAGGAAACTCAGTGACATTGCTGTTATCAACATTTATATTTGAGAAGTGTGTCCTTCTTCTAGTATAATTATTTTGTTTGATTGTATTAGTTTGGAACATTTTTTGTTGGATGATTTCTAGTGTAGTAGAGTGGTAGATTTTTGAGCAGCATCAAACCTGTCTGTGAGTGGTGGTCAACTATTGATTAGGGCAGCAGCGCTTTATAAAAGTAAATCATGACATGTGGTGAAGCTCTGTTGTTGAGCTTGTGTCGGAATATTTAAACAGCTGCTAAAAAATCCCATTCATAACTTCAATCACCCCATCTGCAGATAGTAACAGCTCGAGTTTTACATACTTGTGTTGATACAGCAGAGGCTGTTGAAGGTTGATAAATACTTGATGATATAGGGTGTTTAAGGTCCGTTGAACAAAACGGTAACTTCTTTGCCAACATGGGTGACATATTACTTTACTATCTGTTGATCTGAGCTGTAACAAAAACAAAAATATCTTATTGCAATCAGAATAATACATATCAACCAGCAGCAACACATACAATCATTGAAAGATATTGCTTACCTGTAGTGGTGGAATCTATTGCTCTATCACGCATCTGATAGTGTATTCTCTTTCTAAATGAGACCTACACGCAATGGATAACCGCAACCAATACAAAGATTTCGATGCAGAATGGATTCAGTTGGGACATGCTGCTTGTTCAATTCATAACCAACCGTAATAACAAACAACACTGTCATTTGGAATCTAAAACAAACAAAATACAGTTATGTTACAATTCAACATTTAGCTCGGCTAAAATAGTTTACATTCTGTTAATATGAATCGTACTTTACCTCAGAAAGTGAAGTCCATTCCCGTAACAATGAACAATTAAATTCGAAAAAAAAAATCAACCGAACAGTATACTCCGACAACAACACAAGATGTGTCAATGTGAGACTGTCAGTTTCGACACGCGTGCAGGGTTGCTATTACAAGATTATTATGTAATCGATCGCAGATGAAAAATTGGTTTCTAATCATCTATAAAACTATTAACTGTAAAATAGGACGAAAATATAAACAAGAAAGAGAATAATGAGGTGGTAAATAAAAAGTAGAGTATTTTTTTTTATTTAGAATTATCTAAATAACAAAAAATATTTTTAAAATACAATTATCGATTACAGCGGCAGGAATTTATTTATTTAGCGTAATCGATTAAAGTGGCAAGATTGGCAACATTTTTTTTATTTAAATCAGGAATATAAGAACTCAAATTAATAACTTATTAAAATGATTTTTTATTGGATAAGATCCCGTAAAATACTAAACATATTTCTTTAATTTTCTATTTTATATTTAAATTATAGGAGGTAAGAACTTTGTGAATTCGTGAGTTTAACGGTTATAGTAGCCTCAATGACCTTGTGCATGTGGGCGGAGCTAAACGCCGTACTCCCGAATTCGTAAAATGCGCGCGGTGGCGCGCTAAACTAAAACGACAATCAAAGAATATCCAGAGATGCAGACAAGCCGCGTGTAGGTCGCGATTTGTGCCTACGATTTCAGACGGGGGTATGGATGCAAGACGATAAATGTATATTTTGCATTAATAAATGGTAATATCGTACTATAATATATTTTTAGTATTCTTGATCAATGTTTAAATAAAATCAAGGAGTGCTCGTTACACAGTTTAATGGCCGATCGCAGACTGACAGACATTTGTAAAACAAGTACCCACACATTATAATATATCATAACATTCACATAAAAAATAACGGTAGATGGTAATATCTACCGATTCAACATATTTGAATTTTTTTTTCACTACTTTTCAGTATATGAGTATCATGTCTTTGCAGTGTCCTTGAATTAATTACTAAAGCGAATAACATAAACGAGTTCATCGCGTTAACGTAAACCAAACGCGCACTAGGCACTTTGTGATATTTTTATTAAAAAAAAAAACGTTGAACCACACTAGAAATTACTTGTATCGTGGGTGCATTTTTAAACATATAAATTCACAGACACAAACAGCCAGACCCGGAACAACTACTTGTAGGACATGTTCTGAATATTTGTTCCGCGCGGGAATTGAACCCGCGACAAGCAGCGCAGCAGTCAATAGCTTAACCGCTGCGCTAACCGTGCTTTATATAGATGCCTTGAGATTACAAAGCGCGTAGTTTCGGCCGTTTTCCATAAAGAGATAGTACCATATTTATACTGTGTCAGTGACGTGGCATTGAATGTACTTCGTCGTAATAAGGTTTCAAATAAAACACGAGTTATTTTAAAATCTGTAAATTTTAATTCTTCGATCCAATAAATAACATGCGAGATTATAGGCATATCTAAAGCTGCAGAAATTTCTTGCAGTTGAGAATGGCCACAGTCTATTTCTATTGTTCCTACAACTGCACAGCTGATATTGATTTCTGTAGGATGTGCAAAATGTTTCCATACACCTACGGCATTTAAAAATAAATAGGGAATGTAGTCCCACTTGTCGTTCTCCAACAATATCCACAGATCCTAAACCACAGTCTATAATTCTCCGTGCTTGGCAATTTTCTTTAGTTCTGAATAAAAGTAAGCAATATTAATTATGCGTCGCCCTTCGATGAAACAAGCTTGAGATTTGTTGTGGTTTTGGTGATATTTTGAGCTAAAAAAAGATATAACATACATTTTAATTAACCCTTGCAACACTGTTAGAGATTTTTGTCAAGGAATTAAGAATTTATCAAGAAAAATTAATTAAGAATTAACAAAAAAATAATTTTACAGGTATATGATATATTTGTAAACTAAAAATATAGGTTGTAGGACATGCAGGCATAATTTTACCTGAATGATGATGATGGAACTTGCGTCGTTTTTTTGTGCACATAGAGATATATAATATTATCATTTTCTTGACGACATTCTGTATGGATGTCTGACCTAGAATCAACTGCGTTAGTGTTCGACCTAAAAAGCAAATTAAACTTTTAAGTTCTGTCGATTGGTTTCTTTCTCTTCTTTTCTGTAAGTCGAAAAATGTTATTACAATATTATTTGTGAAAAACAGAATATATATATACATACTGTAGGATATATATATATCCTACAGTATGTTAAGAAAACCCTGTCCGACCCGTGAAGGTGTTGTTAGGTATTGATAACTGATTCTACTAATGCATACAAAACCAGGCTAGCTTAAAAAATACACCCTAAAAAAATAAATATTATTTCGCAAAAAGTTACCTCTTAATAAATATGCGTTAAGCACCCTTCCGCGGGCGGCGGGCGGCAGGGCACGCGGCACGTGGTCGCATCGCTGTCGCTATTCGCTCATAATAATACCGGTGTTGTCACTTTTTTAAAAATTACCAAATTTCGGGGAAGTTATTTCAAAATTCATTTGTATTGGTACTATGATGATTACGTAAAATTTTATATCATATTTGGTCATGTGTTTACTTAACCTTTATTATCCTTACGGGTCGGACAGGGTTTTCTTAACATACTGTATATATACGGACAAATCACACAGATTGAGCTAGCCCCAAAGTAAGTTCGAGACTTGTGTTATGGGATACTAACTCAACGATACTATATTTATAATAGATACATATATAGATAAACATCCAAGACCCAGGCCAATCAGGAAAAGATCGTTTTCCATCATGACCTGGCCGGGAATCGAACCCGCGGCCTCCACGTCGCAGGCAGGCGTGTTGACCGCTGCGCCACGGAGGACGTCAAAAAAATTTACTGATAACTGTGACATTCCAAGCCCGCCAGCCCGCGTCCATCGGCTTCGGCTACTTTAAACAATTACATATAGAAATAAAATATTTACAGGAAGAATAATTTAAAATAATCCAAGTAAGAGTATTTATTACACATTTTTGCTAATATCGCAAAAACTAAAAGTCCTATCAACTCAAAACTTTTTGTAAAACTGTTTTTACACCAAAACCTTTAATTGAGTCCTAATTTTTGGTTTATATCACCATAAACAAAAAATCACATTTTCAAGTTACGTAAATTTCTAAAAGATTTTTATTTTTAAATCTCCTTACAAACGTATAAATTATAATCTAAGTGCGAGTGTTTACTTACCTGAATAGAGTCTTCTATATTATCAGCGGATGTAGTTAGTCGGATTATTGCCTTTCAAGTCTAAAGATTTCTTTCTAGATTTCCTGGAACAATTCGTAATTGTTTAACTTCAATTGTAAAAGAAAAATGGTTACAAAAGCTAATAGTAATTATAAAGAAAAATACAGTAATATGTAGGTATAAATACAAGAGTATAGGTAGATAGATACTTACGCCACCAGACGCATCTTCAATTCTCATTTGCGAGCTAATCTATGAACGTACACTGACACGATTCGCTCGTAAATATTTGCACTCACACAGACAACCACGCGTAGTCGGCGATAGCCGGAGCAGAGCAGCAAGCGACACAACCCTCCCGTCTGAATGCTAACGCACGACTGCCGCCCGCGCCCGCGCAGAGCACCTCTAAACCTATGTTTCAAAATAAGGATATTTTCTTGGCAAATGTTGATGGATTTAAATACGCTCTTGCATATTTGTAGTACTTCTAACTGCGAATTTTTCAGTGTAAAAATATTTCCACACATCAATGCCGTTTAGAAGTAATAACGAATATTAGCCAAAAATAGCGTTTTGGTAACTATTTTTTTAAGGCAAAAGGCAAAATCCTACGAAAAAATCATCTTTAGTAAATGTTGTACATGAATCAATAGACAAGATATATTTTTTTCAAATCTCAAAACCAAGCCGTTAATTAGAAATTAGCTTCCTAAAGTGACCATTTTACGCTACTAAATGAGACTAAGGCCCTTAATTATAAAAGTTGTGTAGGCCGAAAGTTGACATTCTCCTTTAAAAAGTGTAAACACCATTTTAGACCTTATATCTATCGGCTTTCCTTTGATTCTTTTGTTAGGTTCTTTAGCGGCGTCAGTGTGTATTAGACTTGTGTTATAATAATGTTATTAGTAATTAATAATTACTAATTAAGTGGTAATTAATCGATAATAAATAAGTACTTTTTGCATTAATAACATTATTATAACACAAGTATTGGACGTGTGTTATAATAATGTTATTAGTAATTAATCGATAATAAAAAAGAACTTTTTGCTTTTTTTGCGTAATAACGTTTTGTTTTTATCGCTATTAATCGAAACTTGTACCTGGTCGAATGATTTGTAGTAAAAACACAGATTACCTAATGGTAAAAGTACTTTTTTTGATTATCGATTTTTTTAATAATAATATTGTAACACAAGTACCTATTAGTAAATAAGAACTAGAAAGGTCTTATAAAATACGATTTTTGTAAAATATTATAAACAATGTAAAGCATTTAAGTTCACCTGATTTAAGTTATGTGAAAGTTCTAAAACCTAAATACAGATATTTTGTTCACAAATACAATTGTACGGCGAAACCATACACCAATAATGCACTAATGCTTATTCGTGCATTTTTGCCTCATTTCGCTAAGTAACATTAGTCGAGCATTCAGTACACGATTAGCGGTCTTCGCGTGTGCTCTCTCTATCCTTTGTCACACCACACCTTTGGTCCGAAGAATATATTTAATTTATCATTATAAACAGCTGTATCATTTAGCCACGTTCCAACCTTCTACATGGGTAAAAATGCACGAATAGGCTTTATGCATTATTATTGTATGGTGTCACATTACAACAATAATACCTCACTCGAATGGATCACTTAATCATTTTAATGGAAATGAATATTCAGGTAAGCATATTTATTTGTATTTAATTTTCTCTAAACATACACCTGGACTTAAACTGCAATACAGCGGCCATATTGGTTGGACGTGCACCGACTTTAGCACCATACGCCATCTGTAGGAAAATAAATTTTGTTTATAATTAAGATAACGGCCTATTTCCTTGTCCCCAACTAAATTAAATTTAAGTACACGGCTTGTTTTTTTTTTTCTATTTCATTAAGAAAAGGATAGAAGATAAAATGTTAGTTTAGACCTGCCAAATTAGTCGACGTCAATTTACGCTCCTGGCGTTAATTGACATATTTTGGTCGCCATGTTTACAGTCGCGACTAAACTGTCTATGTAGAAAGAAAGCAAAAGATGCACTTAAAATTAACTAACTTAACTTAATTAACTTATTATTAACTTAAAATTAGTTTAGTTTGTAAACTAGAGAATCGGCGCCAATGTAGATATCTATACTTGAAAGAAAGAAAGAAAGAAAATAGGTACATTTATTTAGCACAGATTAAAAGACACAGACTTGAGACTAGCGGCTGCCAGCGACTTCGTTCGCGTGTAGTTAGTTATGATGCTCCGTCCCTATTGGTCGCAGCGTGATTTTATATAGCCTAAAGCCTTCCTAGGTTAATGGACTATCAAACTCAAAAAGATTTTTCAAATCGGACTATTGGTTCCTGAGATTAGCGCGTTCAAACAAACAAACTCTTCAGCTTTATACAATATGTAAAGAAAACCCTGTCCGACCCATAAGGATAATAAAGGTTAGGTAAACACTTGACCAAATATAATATAAAATTTTACGTAATCATCATAGAAACAATACTAATGAATTTTGAAATAATCTTTTTTTCCTACGAATTAATTCCAATTTCCCCGAAATTTGGTATTTTTTAAAAAAGAGACATCACCGGTATTATTATGAGTGAATAGCGATGCGACCACGTGCCGCGTGCCGTGCGCGAAATAATATTAATTTATTTAGGGGCATTTTTTTTAAGTTTAGCCCGGTATTGTATCCATTAGTAGAATCAGTTATTGATACCTAACAATACCTTTACTGATCGGACAGGCTTTTCTTTACATATTGTTTATTAGTACAGATTAATTTAAGTATACAACATAGCGTATAGTTTGATAGCTCGTGATAGCTATCTACCCTCTTTTCAAATAATTACAGGTACTTTTGAATTGTCAACGGATTAAAAAGAGCGATCATAGTTGTGATAGGCATCGTCCTAATAGAAACCGACCGCGCGATTAAACACATTGAACTCGACTAGGTGTTCTAACTAACAATCCCACGACGCGGTAGCGGTCAGTTAGAACGACGCCTATTAGAATTCAATATGTTAGATCGCCTCGCGTTCGTACGAATAAAATTCGCGCGAACCTACGATGATTGCGCATTCTATTTCTATTAGCACTATACCATAGAATTTTAATTATTGTTTATCTTTTTTTTATAATTATAAACTAGTGCTTGACCGATTTATTAAAAGCATATCCACTCAAAAAAACTGAGTGAACAGGGGCCCAAGTCTGCTGTTACAATGGTGTCAGAATGGACCATCAGTGATTTCATAATGATCGATTTTGACAATTTCGTTAACTACTAATAAAATGGCGTCATTATGACTTTCCAGTGATCAATCACTGACACTCCACTTTGTATTAATAAATGCTCTAATTGAGTAATATTTTTTATAAAATCATTTCTAGTAACGGGTTTTATATTAATACTATACAGCAATGTCTTTCTATCACCATTCCATTACGAGATGACTGAGATAATTGATCGATCATTATGAATTTAGCAGATTACAAACTTTTAAGCACAATGGAATCGTGTTGGTATGACAAATTAATGAAATAGTAGGCTAAGGCCCCAGGAAGGAAGACGGCAGTTGAGCGAGATGATGCAATGTTAAACCCAACAACACTACCAACGATGTTGCGCTGGAGGGAGATTGATCTGGAGACTCTCTACGACCAAACTCCTGACACAACATTTGGCGCATCGTACACATCGCAACACAATTGCTCAGACCCGTCCGGCTTCACCAGACATCATGTCGGAACACGACGAATCGTTTGGCGGCAAGACTTTATCTGGCATATAACTTCTGCCGGCAGCCGATGTTATGGTATGGCCTACCACCAAGACACTCCCGTAATGGTATCCATAGTTTCATGTTCCAAAAATAGACCTTTATTGTTATTTATTTATACTATTATTCTTACCTCTGGCTGTCTAATCTGACATACACTTGGCTGGTGACAGTACCATTGAGAATTATATCAGACCAGAGCCGCTCCGCTACCGCTGCTGCTCGTGGCCATAGATGGGAATCCAGATTACCTGGAATAAGTGTGGTATTTAAAAGTTTTAAAATAATTGGTAACCAACATCCGCCTGCAAGTTCACTCTCGTGGTATGCAATGTTTTGGCTAAAATATTGTGTCGGATCGCCTTTTGGAAAGCAAAGTCATATTCTATATTTCGATATTTAAAATAACAGGGAACTAATTTTTTAGGTATACAGAGTGGTGCTGACAATACGACAATAAATGAAAACACGAACAATGCTGGTTCATAGGAATAATCCTAAACCATAGAAAAAAACCTAGTATCAAAAATAAAAAAATGAAAATTTCAAACAAACTAAATCGCATAAAACTGCAAACGGAATAGAACATCCTTTAAAAATATTAGTTCACTGACCTCCGATCGGCGACAGCGCGATCCTGTATCGACATGCTTTTTTCGCGCCATTATTATTAAAGTTTGGTATCGCAGAATGCGGCGGTTATTAACCTGTAAGCGCTTCGTTATCAACATGTACATCATGTAGAAAATGTGAACTAAACTAATGGACATATTTACATGATTTTTATGGGTATACTGAGAATGTGTTGAGGTACACGATGTTTAATTTATTGTCGTATTGTCATCACCACTCTGTATAATTATAAACTAGTGCTTGATCGCGATCCCGCCTGATGGTAAGCAGTGGTGCAATTAAGAGCCCATTCACTCAAATAAACTGAGTGAATAGGTAGGAAGGCGGCAGTTGAGCCAGATGATGCAATGTTAAACCCAACAACATCACCAACGATGCTGTGCCAGAGGGAGATTGATCTGGAGACTCTCCACGACCAAACTAAAACATTTAGCGCATCGTACACCTCATCGTACCCAGCACACATCGCAACACAACTGCTCAGACCCGTCCTCGCTTGGCGGCAAGACTTTGTCTGGCGGGTGGTAACTTCTGCTGACATCCGATATTATGGCCTAGCACCGAGGAAACTAATGAAATAAATGAATTGAGAACTTATACTTCATTGCTTTAAGTATTCCGTAGCTTACCTGTCGTCACTTCAGTTGTCATGTTAGGTACAGTCGACACCAAGCTACTACAATCTTTAATAGATTTTCAACTTTATCTCTAAAGCATTAAGACTTAAGGTTGATTGGAAATATTTGACAGTTTAGGGTAGCTTGACCTGCTGTCGTCCGTACATTAGTACTTTTCAATTTAGCAACAGTACAAATCCAATCATAATGTTGCTAAATCAAAAAGTACTTCTGTGACATATAATGACGTCACTGGTTTACGTTTTTTTCGTTTAGTCGGTTAACTAAATCACGTGACTTTTTTTGCTTACCTTTACTGAACCGAAAGCGATGGAGTACCTTTATGAAGTAACTTATGTTAACTACGTATGTACAGATGCCAGCACGTTAAGTTACAACAATCTTTCAAACTTCTTGAACAGATTTTCAACTTAATCGTCAGAGTATTAAGGTTGATTTGGAAAATTTGATAGTATATAGATACTGTTTTTTTTGGGATGGGAAATCATCAAATGACTTCTCCCGCTCTGGGCGGAGACGAAAACGAAAACCCATCCGTGTTTCTTCACTTGCCTATGCGACGGCCAGGGCCACGGTTTCTTTTTTAACCAAGCCGCAACCCTGACCCAGGTGGCAACGGTCTTCGTGGACGCCATCACGATGCTGACATCTCTTAGAGGCGCGCGTGAAACACAACGCGCCGTCGACTCACGCCTGGACCTTACCGGGCAAGTCAAGGTACCCCTTGACCTGCTGGCGTCAGTGCTTTTAACAGAAGTGTAGCCACAAAAATTTTAATATTGATTTTAAGATTTCTAATAATAATATGAGCGGGTTCCAAGTTCATGTTTTTTTTTTTGTTTTGTTCAATTTGTGGCTACTTTTTTATGCTTAGTTATTTTTTTGTGTCAAGGATTTTTAAAATTTGTAAACTCCTGTCGTTGTGTATGTGTTGGAAGAAAACTGCTGTATCTGATAATGATTCTGTAAGATTAATTACCAGAATCAACAAGGTCAGTCCATAGGATAGCTTCGCCCCCCTCAATGGTGAACACCTCAAGATTCCGCCAGGATTTCCACGAATACATGGCTTGCCAAGTCCTGTCAATGAAAATGAATGAGAAGCAGGAACAAGACCTGCAACCTAATTTCGTAACAAACTATTAATCGGATTCTGCATCATTTTGAAGCAAATTTCTAAACCATTGCTTCATGAGTTCGAAAAACTTGTCTCACAACACTGAAATAACGCAATCATCATCATCATTTCAGGCGAAAGATATCCACTGCTGGACATAGGCCTCCACCAAGGTTCTTCACGACGACCGGTCCAGCGTCTTTCCACATCCAGCGGTTTCCCGCGACCATCACCAGGTCGTCGGTCCACCTTGTCGGGGGCCTACCCACACTACGTCTTCCGATGCGTGGTCGCCACTCGAGAACCCGTCGGCCCCATTGGGCAACGGTCCTACGGGCAATGTGTCCAGCCCACTGCTACTTAAGTGTTGCAATTCTTCGGGCTATGTCGATTACTCTCGTTCTTCTGCGGATCTCCTCATTCCTGATTCAATCGCGCAGAAGAAATCGTCTTCCTTCCTAAATAACGCAATGAATGTTGTTAACGTGTCAAATTGAAATCGATTCCGATTGATGAAGTGTTATACGAGGGTCAAAGTGAAAGTTCTTAGAACTGGCCACTTATAAACAATATAATAAAAAATAATTCTAAAATTTGAAAATAGAACTCTTTGACTGAGTATATATTTCATTCATTTGTCATTAGTTATACGATTTGGCGGCAAATTGAAAATTGTCTGTGTCACGTCAACATGAATTTAACACGAGAAAATTTTCGTGCAATGATTTTTTATGACTTTCGATGTCATTTAAGTCAACAAGAAAGTTATGATAGACTACGATTGGCCTTTCACGATGAAGCCCCATCTCGTGCGACTGTTTACAACTGGTTTAATGAGTTTAAACGTGGTTGCACTAATCTCACTGATGATTTACTTGAGGGACGGCCTTCTACGGCGACGACTGAAGATAACATCTGTGTTGTGCGGCGTATGATAGAGACTGACAAAACAGTGACCTATCAGCAGATTCGGACAAGCTTAGGCATCGGTATGAGTCAAGTGCACAAAATCCTCCACGAACATTTAGCGGTCAGGAAGCTTTGCGCCCGTTGGATACCTCATAATTTGACTGAGGCTCAAAAACTCCATCGTGTGGATTGGTGCCGTAAAATGATTGAAAGATTTAACGGAGGTGACTCAAATGCTGTGTGTTCGACATACTAACAGATGACGAAAGCTGGATTTACTGTTATGATCCTGAAACCAAAAGACAATCTGCTCAGTGGGTGTTTCCTTTCGAGGAGTTGCCAACTAAAGTGAAGAGAGATCGAAGTGCGGGGAAAAAAATGGTGGCCTCGTTCTTTGGAAGGATAGGTCATTTCGCAACAATTGTGTTAGAGGATCAAAAAACAGTTTCTGCATAATGGTACACTACCAATTGTTTGCCACTTGTCTTGGAAAAAGTTCGAGAGAAACGACCTCGCAGTAGGATCCTCCTTCACCACGACAACGCCTCGTCGCACACCGCCAAGCGAACGATCGACTATTTGGCGACATCAAACGTTGAATTACTGGGTCACCCGCCGTATAGTCCCGACATCGCGCCTTGTGATTTTTATTTATTTCCAAAAATTAAAGAAAAACTTAAAGGAAAGCGGTTTATGAATGCTGAAGAAGCGGTGGCTGCGTATCGCAATGCCATTGAAGAGACCCCTAAGGACGAGTGGGCAAAGTGCTTTTCCCAGTGGTTCCATCGCATGCAACGGTGTATTGACGTGAATGGACAATATTTTGAAAAGATATAATAAAACTAATAACTGGCTAATGTTATCAGTTTTTGATTTTCTAAGAACTTTCAGTTTAACCCTCGTATATCAGTATCATTTTGACAGTTCAATAAGATTCATTGCGTTATTTACATTGTTGAATGAATAATTTCTCGAACATATGGAGCAATGGATTGGCAATATGCTTCAAAATGATTCCAATCGATAGTTATATTGTTTTACGCAATTAAGGTGCTATAACATGAAGCTTTTGGTAAAAATAAAGGCTTCTTCAATATCTATTCGATACAAATTTAAATCGAATAGATATGCCGTTGAAGTGAAATTAAGTTCAGTTTTTGAATAAAGAATTTACTTTGAATTAAATTGTAATTAATATTTGAATTAATTCTTAAATTCTTATTATTATTTTAATTAATTTTAAATTGTTATTGTTATTTTAATTAATTAAATATATGAGAAACTTCTCACACCTGTATTTCGTACACCTCTGTTTTTTAACTTCACAGGATAGATCCCATCTGCTTGAATGAATCACCTTGAATCTGCTGAACTGATCTGAAGGATTTGCCTGCCATTCTGTTAATTGTACTCCAAATCTGGAAACATATGTGAATGGATTAAAAACTAATCGTTCTCCAGTTTCCTTTCGATCCCTGAGTACATTGTTCTCGCATATGAGTCTGCAAGAAGAATAATGTACTCAGAATTTTGTAGTAACGTCTTTTTGGAGGTAGGCCATAACATCGGCTGCCGGCAGAAGTTACGACCCACCAGGGGGGCAATCGCGCTAAAATAATTCAACCAAAACAGAATTGGATCGCAACCAAACCATAACTTTTGTTATGTTTCGTATCGCGCTAACGGTTTAACCATAACTGGATCGCAATTGGAACGTAACCGTTGTCAAATGAAAAAGTTGAAACAAAGCTAACTTTTTCTATGCCATGTCAAATTTACGTCTAAACGAGTAGATTTACTTATAATTGATTTAGTTTTAATTATTATATCTGATGAAATGTTTCACTCATATCTTTTTTTAACATTGATTTTACTTCATCCGAAGTTGAAACTTTAGCGCGTTACGAAATGTGATCGAAACCAAACCATAACTTTAACTGGATTAGATACGAACAAGAGTTAAACTTTTACTGTTTTATTTAGCGCGATTACCCCCCAGACAAAGTCGATCAGGCGGGATTGTGGTCAAACACTAGTTTATAATTATTAAAAAAAAGATTAAAAATAGGGCCCTTAGAGTTTCTTGGCCGTTCTTCTCCATAATTATGATCAACATAAGTTTTGGAATGGGGCCATTATAGCTTCAACTTTCTGACTTCAACACCATCATCATCATCATCTACCTGTAGCAGTCCACTGCTGGTCAAAGCCTCTCCAATCTCACGCCATTCAGCTTGATACTCTGACTTATTAACCGACAATTAAATAAATGAAATCAATATCTCGTATAAATTGGATATTGTAATAATCGTTTTTGTTAACCCAATCCCTATTCTTCAGTAAGTTAGAAGTGTAAAATTGCACTTCTTATATTTGACACACTTTAATCAAGTGTGTAAGTGTTTGTGGTATGTACAGATGACAGCATATCAAGCTATTACAATTAGACTACAGGCCCATGTCCAAAATGGATGGGTCATATTAACCACCAGGTTACGTAGATAGGACGATATAAGAGCATAAAATAATAAGATTCAGCTCTATGCCGTCACTTGTAAGCTGTCCAACTGAGTGCTGGGAAGAATTCAAAAGCGCAGGTAGAGTGAGTACCTTTTGGGTCATATATTTTTGTACGGCATTGCGGAATAATGGATTAGAAGCTAAATTGAAACAGAATGAAACTGATGCCGTACAAAATAAAATGACCAAATTTACCCTGGAAATTGTCAGAAAATCAAAAAAAAATTACCGACTTTGTGGCGCATCATTTTTTACGGCACTGCGCGCTTTCTTATTATTTTTCATGGATTTACCGATGATAAAAATGCCGTACAAAAATATATGACCCAAAAGGTACTCACTCTACCTGCGCTTTTGATTTCTCACCAGCACTCAGTTGGACAGCTTATAAGTGACGGCATAGAGCTGAATCTTATTATTTTATGCTCTTATATCGTCCTATATACGTCACCTGGTGGTTCATATGACCCATCCATTTTTGGACATGGGCCTGTAGTCTAAATCTGTCTGATTACTTTATTAGATTTTTAGCTTTATCTCTAAAGTATTAAGGCTCAAAGTTGATTGGGAATATTTGGCATTTTCGGGTAACATGACCAGCTGTCGCCTGTACATGAATTTATTATGTTGATATTTCTTCTATAAATGTTCTAAACGCACCAAGGACTTTGAAATCGACATGTTTTAAATTTTCCGTAACTACATATGATATATAGATGCCATGAAAATTGTAATGTTGCTTCCACAACATATCTGGGACCCTAGTCTGTTTTACGATAGTGTCAGGACGGTCGATCAGTGATCTCACAATGATCGACTTTGACAGGTATTCCTAGTAATTTACTAGACAGCCTCCATGACAGCATCTATGACAGCCACCATCGTTTTGCGAATGCGTCTCAGCAGGATAGTCCGTGAATTTGGCACCACCAGCAGCTGCGGGTTATGCCGCCATGCTATGAGTCTTACCGGTAAATTCTAAAGTAAAAAAAAAAAGAGAAGACAAAAGAAAGAATAGACACGGAAAAAGAATAACCCAAGAAAAAAATGACAAGCCGCAAAAAAGACGTAGCGGTAAAAGAGTAAAAAGGAAATATAAAATAATGGCAAAAAAGAATTCTTGCCAAGCAAGAAGGGACAGAAGGCAAAACTAAAAAAAAAAAGTTTAAAATAGTAAAAAAAAATCACATTACCTGTCCCAAGTCCTAGCTTCCATATCCTTGGTCAAATGCGTCGTATACCAAATAATCGGTAATTTTGGCAAGAATCCTTTGTTCGCCAGTTTCAGTCTTTCCAAAGCCTTGTCGAGAAATCCTCCCCTCTCCTCCATCAAATAAAAACAGTTGATCATAGAAAACATGCTATCACTCAAATGAAATACGTCATCAATTTTCGTCATCTCCAAGATCTCGGAATATATAATCTGAAGTAAATCAAAAACCGTATCGTGGATTCCCAATCTTAGACAAAGATCGTTGTTACAGGTAAAATTCTTGTTCTTCGTTGGGCAACTCGCTTCTGGTACCCAAGACCAAGCTCTGCCAACAGGTCCTGGAGCCGCTACCTCCACTAAAACTCTTATACCACGGATCCCTGCTCTTCTCACAACTGCTTTGACATCGTCCTTGGTGTAAACTAGATCTCTAGCATAAGCCCCATATTCAAAAAGTTGAGGAATTGCCGGCAGATATAGCGGAAAACTGGTGACGTCCGAAATTCTCCAGTGAAAAGTATTAAGCTTCACTGAGGCCATACCATCTATAGTCCTCATGATATCTGGGACTGGGATGTAATTTCTTCCAGTATCTATCATTAAACCTCTATATTTGTAGGTGGGAGCGTCTTTGATAATAATATTTGATAAGGTTATGAGGTTCCCAGTAGCCTGGTCCAGTAAGATCAATTGGCTGAGAGTTTCCAGAGCATGTCTGATACCACAAAATGATGCCGATAAGAGCTTCATTACCAGTTGGTTCGTTACAGTCTCGATCTTTATTGTGTATGATTCTTCTGTATTCAGCCTGATCCGAGGATCAGGGTCAGTTTCTACATCCATTTGTATATACATCTTTCTGACCATCGTGTCCCTTGATATGTTCATTCTTCTAGCATCTTGAGTGTACCTTTCTAGTTTTGCCAGATCTCCGAGAAAGAGTTTGAATGCTTCTGCCAAGTACATATGGACTGCTTCTGAGGGCACTGATTGAAATTTATATTCAAGGTTGTTTGTTGTAAGGACTACGACCTTTTTACTGTAGTAAGTGTAACCTATGGGGTGTGGCCAGAGTTGTGGCCCCATGCAGATCAATATGCATCTACTTCGGGATGAGTAAACGTGCTCTGAGGTTGGCTCGTAAACCTTTTGACAGAAGCCTTGGTTGCATATGTAGGAATTTGCCTGGAATATCCTGTAAAATTCATAAGATAAATGAAACGAAATTAAGAAATTGTACGATTAGAGAATAGACCAGTTATTTTTAAGTTCCGGGTACTAAGGGAATATTAGTGGAGACAAAATTGCAAAATTACTCGACTTGGGTATTGACCTGTAAATTAGCGGTTTGAAAAATGCTACACAATACTCATGCAAATTGCCATTCAATCTGCAATTTCCTTAGATAGTCCGGACGACAGCAGGTCAAGCTACCCCAAACTGTCAGATATTCCCAATCAATCTTGAGCCTTAATGCTTTACAGATAAAGTTGAAAATCTGATAAGGAAATCTGACAGATTGTAGTAGCTTAATGTATTGTCCTCTGTACAAGCTAGTAGTGGTGTTTGTTTTAGTATTTCAAGTTTAAATTGGGTAAATGAACGTACTTTACGAAATTTTATTCGTGATAATTAATTAATTAATTCGCTAAGTCATGAGGCCCTAGGTGATAGAACACAAGGCTATAGGCGATCCTGTTTGGAAAAGAGGAGGCATCAGGGAGGCAACCGCCTTGGCACTTAATACGCAAATACCCGCTGGGGTAGCTGGCACGTAATAAAATAAATAAGTTTATTTTATATCATTTTCACTTTTATTGCATAAAGTGGGGACTCATCCACCCATCAAATGACCCTAGGGAAATAAAGACGCTCAGATAAAGCCGCTTTGAAGTCTTCACAGTCATGTGTCAACAGGCGATGCACAAGGGAAAGTTGTGGACTTGGTTTTATTGCTAGAAACAGAGACTGATGGTGATTACCGGGGTAGTTTTGGTGAAAATCCCACACTCCCCGACCTCCTCCGAGTTGAGGTGCCTATTGAATATTTCCTCCCCAAACAAGAAAATATCTCTGAACACTGAGCAAAACCTATAAAAGTACATAATTATGTAGCCAAAGCCTATTTTATGTTACCTGGCTTCTTCACTTGATCTCAATTTTATCGCTTTATCATCAGCGGTCTTTGTAGCTAAAGGAATACTTCTAAACATTACTAGGAATATCAGTAATCCTGTGACCATGAACGATAAGACCACAGCCGTGATTATTATGCACCATCTGCCAAACAGATTTTGAATAAACCTGAAATAAGAGAGAAAAAAATCATTTAAAAAATGGCCTGCAGTGCGATTCTATAGCCATCTTTTTTTTTGTTCTGTATGCCCCCTCTGGGCGGAGCAGAAAGGCGTGTCAGAGTTTTACTGACTAAAACCCAACCGTGTTTCTTCACTTGCCTATGCACCAGGGTCACGGTTTCTTTTTTAACCAACCCGCAACCCTGAACCAAGAATCATTGGTCTTCGTGGACCCCGTCACAATGTGCTAACATCTCTTTGAGGCGCACGTGAAACACAACGAGCTGTGGACCCGGGCCTGGTCGTTACCGGGCGGCAAGCTGGCCAGCCCCCTAATCGGCGAACACATTTTTGTCAAATGATTGCGACTAGTTGGGATCATTTGGACCGAACGGACCGAATGGGTGGTCCAAACGATCCCAACTAGTCGCAATCATTTGCCAAAAATGTGTTCGCCGATTAGGGGGCAGATCGCCGTCGCAAGCCCGCGCCTACGGTTGGCGGGTGTTCGATGTTATTCGAGGCGTGAGGACGCTAGGATTCCCGTTCCCTCACGCGCTCCACCTCCTCCTTTGCCAGCATCACTGCTTCGCAGAAGGAGGTGACGGCTTGTCATGCACTCTCGCTCCAGACTATGGCCTGGACCAGGGTCGGACGCGAGAAATCGCCGCGTACGCCGTGTAAAGTGAGCTGTCATTCCAATTAATCAGTCAGCAACTCATTTTAAGCTTACTTTTCACGGTGTGATTTTTAGAGAATCTATCGGATATAATACAATGAGCAAATAACGTCAAAAACCCAGGTCTCAGAATAAGAACATTATAATATTTAAGTTTATATGATTTTTAAGGTCTCAAAAAAGCCAAGCCGTAGATTTTGACCAAGAATAGACTTGCCCTACAATGCATTTAAAGCACAAATTAAGTCCAGACTTTGTTCAAAGGCATATTATTCCGTGAATGATTATTTAAATGATAAGAATAGCTGGTCGCTCTGATTAACTCAGGACAATGTTTGTGTTCTTTCTCAGTAATTAGCTTATTGATACGTTATATGAGTTCATATAATTTACTTTTTTACATTACATAAATATGTAAGCTGTCACGCCCTTTATGCCTGGGGCTTCTTAGTTAAGTAACAAGTTTTAGTTAATTACATTTTCATTTGAATATAAATATATTGTTTTGCTTTGCTGGTATTTTGGCGTGGTAGCTGGCATATGGTAAATAATTTCATTGTTGTATTTTATCGTATCGTTTGTTTACATAGTATTGTATAAAGACATGTTTTTTTTAAAAATGAACAGACAGCTGTGCTGCTGGGGAGTTTGTTCCGCCACTTCTTCTTCCCAGCGAAAGCACTAGGAAGTGTCGATGGGTGGGCGCTTTTGGGGGACTGTCTTATGTAATATTGACGTTCAAAAAGTGCTGATTCTCAGCCTAATTTGAATAAATGACTTTTGATTTTGATTTTGATTTTGAAATAAGGTTTGAAGAGGGGCTCGTAGCTAAAATTAAGCAGCAGTTAAGCTACGCTTGCCGCGGTTGCTCTGTGGATGGGTGACCATATTAACATTCCGAGACTCCTCCGTGCCTTGGAAAGCCGTTGGTCCCGACTTCATTTGTAGTTTTCCAGTCGTTGGGGGTCGTCAGAAGTGCGGAAGTTTGATCATCAGTCTTACCAAAGGGTACCGTATTACCCAGTAACTGGGTTGTGGAGGTCAGATAGGCAGTCTCTTCATATAAGATACTGGTATTCAGCTTTAGTTGGTTCAATTTAGTTGGGAAAAGGCTAGATAGATCGGGGCACGGCTGTTTCGGCAAGTGCCTATGCTGCGTAGATAGGAAGCCGGACGCTCGGTGCCACCACTGGGTGCAGTGCGGGGAGGACAGGGCGTAACACACTCTCGTCGAGTGTATAGCTTGGGAGGAGCAGCGCCGTGTCCTCACAGATGAAGTAGGAGGCGACCTGATGCTACCGGCAGTAGTCCGGATGGTGGTCGTTATTAGCGCAGAGTCGTGCGATGCGGTGGTGTCCTTCTGCTAGGACGTGATGTCGCAAAAGTAATCTGCGGAACTGGAGAGGGAGATCTCAACTCCCTTCCCGGGCCGCAGACGCACCGGGCGCAGGAGAAGGGCGGACAACGCCCTTTTCCGGCCCTCATAAATGGGTCCAGGGGCGAGGGACATGGGGAAGTCCCCGCCCCCTATTATATGAACCCGAGGCGGAAGCACGCGTAAGTGTCGCCGCGTGCCTCTGAGGCGATGCAGGGGGTAGTTTAACACCTCACTACCCCGTACAAGAGACGAGGCCTGGACAGACCGGGCCAGCTCGAGGGTGGGGCCGCGGCAGAATCATGGACTTCCGGGGCCCCGCGTGCACGTGACTGAAGAGACACCGGGGTGGTTTTTAATCAGTAGGAGTCTGACAGACCCCATCGCCCACCCCAGGGTGGCGGGCATGCATGAGCATGATCCACACCAGAACAAAAAAAAGGCTAGATAGATGAGTAACATTTATAAAGTATGGGGAAGTGGTACCCGAAACCGTGCCTACACCAATTTAACTCTTACTTGGCCATTTTTATAGATTCAGTCTAATTTCACTTTGTGAACATTTTAGATTGTAATGTAATGTACATGAGAGTGAAAGGTGATGAAGGGTCCTGCCATGGGTCAGGGTTGCGGGTTGGTTGAAAAAGAAACCGTGGCCCTGGTGCACAGGCACGTGAAGAAACATGGATGGATTTATAGTCACTAAAAGACTGACATGCCTTTCGGCTCCATCCAGAGCGGGAGAGGTCATTTGATGCTTTCTAGTATCAAACAAAAAAAAGAGCAAATATTGACGTATATAATATTAGTAGGATTAATTAGTATTATTTACAACTTACGGAATTTTCTTTTCCGGTTTTGGTCCCTCGGGTACTGGCAAAGGCTGCTGGACGTAATACACATCCGATGAAGATTCCATTGCTGTGCCCATTTCTGCATTGCAGTCATATATGGAATTGCCTGAATCCGCACAGGATGGCCCGTTGGGACTGCACCTGCTGCAGGCACAATTTGACAAGCAACGACGTTCTGGATATTAAAGAATAGGTGTGCTTTATTCAACTTTTTCGGTATAGATATTTTTAAAGATATAAAATTTGTGTGTATGGGGATACTACATAATTATACAGTATCTTAAGAAAACCCTGTCCGACCCGTGAAGGTGTTGTTAGGTATCGATAACTGATTCTACTAATGGATACAAAACCTGGCTAAACTTAAAAAAAAAATCTCCCTTAAAAAAAATAAATATTATTTCGCAAAAAAGAGGTAACTTAATACATGTGCGGTAGGCAACCCTTACGCGGGCAGCAGGGGGCAGGGCACGCGGTACGTGGTCGCATCGCTTTAATAATACCGTCAAAATGGTGTTGTCACTTTTCTTTAAATTACCAAATTTCGGGGAAGTTGGATTTAATTCGCGGGAAAAAAGATTATTTCAAAATTCATTTGTATTGGTACTATGATGATTACGTAAAATTTTATATTATATTTGGTCTTGTGTTTACCTAATCTTTATTATCCTTATGGGTCGGACAGGGTTTTCTTAACATACTGTATAACGTTATATTTTTTTTTTTACGAAACCTGAATATAGTTTGTTCAGAATAAGCAACGGTATCGATTCCAATAATTTTTGCACAATGTTATATTTTTTCCCAAATACATTTAGAAATTGTTGCAGTGTGGTTACCAAGCACACAACACAGTTTACAGCAGATTGTGGTCGGGGGTGTTGGGTATTAGTTCCACAGACACTCACATTGCTATCAGCGCCATCATCAATGCAACCAGAAAACGACGAGATCACGAGACCAAACACTAACGTCTAATTAATATTACGTATATCTCTTACCAGAGTCGACAACCGGAATTAGCTCAACGTATTGGGCAACGTTTAGTTCAGCCTTTGAATTTTCCATATAAGACTTTTCCTCCGTTTCAGATTTGGAACCATAGTTCATTATATAATCAATCTCAGAATATGATGCGTCAGTTGTGACCACTGACGGTAACACTGTAACTGATGATTTGAACTTCAGAGAATTCATATTTTCGTCTTTTGGTGACTTGCCAGTAGTCATGATGGAGATCACAGGAGTTGTTATACGCCTTGGACCTGATTTAGATTCATACTTAGCCCGGATGGGTTTAGAATTTTTATTCTTATGGCTTTCTGCTGGTGGTTTTTCCGCAACCTTGGAGTTACGGGAAGATCTGTCCCGCGATGAGTATGATTCGTCAGGTTTAAATTTAAATTTAGCGTTCGACTTAGTACTAGTTTTTTGATCCTGGCTCCCAATTTTGGCTTCTATTGGTAATTTTTCGAAAGATTTCGAGTTAATTGACGCTGTTTCGATCGATGAGCATGATTCATAAGATTCCTTAACTCTTGATTTTACATTCAATCCTTTCTTCTTGACTTCTGCTGGCGATTTTTTGAAAGCCTTGGAGTTATGTGGATTTTTTTCAGGTGGACATGGTACATAAGATTCGTACTCCACTGTTTTGATAGTAGTATTAAATTTTTGCTTCACACTGCCGGTTGGTGAATTGCATAAAGTGTTGGAAGACCTATCCGTCGACAAACATGGCACATATGATTCATATTCCACCGATTTTACCGTGGTTGTAATTTTTTTCTTTATACTGCCTGTTGGAGATTTGCTAGCACCCAAAAAAGGAGTCAATTCAGGCAACGTGGCTTGTTCAAAAGATCCAAATTCAAGAGATTGGAAATCAGCGTTAATTTTTTCTGTGCGTGCTGTGTCGGTAGCCATGGAGTTTAACGATGACAATGGTATATCGGATGTTGAACAAGGTTCAAATGATTCAGAGTCTGCCGATTTACGACTTAAAGCATCATATTTCTGTTTCATCCCATCAGTCGGTGATGTATCAGTTGCCAATGAATTAAAAGAAGATAAAGGCATTTCAGGCTCAGAGTAAAAATATTCCGATGGCTCTGAAGTCGTTATTATTGAAGGTTTCTGGGTGTGGTCGATTTTTCGGTAGACTCGAGAATCTTGTTTAACTAAATCGAACGCTTCTGTAATGTTAAAAGGTCTTTGTACAAATTGTACCTAATGATATTAAAAAAAAACACGCCACGATTTGAAATTGAATCATTTTAAAGAATATTGCTAATACATTACTTCATATATTCGAAAAATTGGCCAATACAACGTTATTTTTTATTTATACGAGACCTGTTATATTTTTTCCTAAGTACATTCAGAAATTGTTGCAGTGTGGTTACCGAACGCACAACACATCTGGCAATAGAAAACAGTAAACAGCCCCCCCAAGCGACCATTATTTTGTTGTTGAAACAACCAGATAAGATATCTGGTATAACAAAAATATGGTAAGCTTAAGTTTGTGATTTTTCATGATACTTTTCTGAAATTTTGTACATCAATTCTTTATTTAAAAAAACTGGACACGTGTGTAATTTAATTAATGTTGTGGCTGACATTGGAGTATTCTTTGGCGGGAAAGTCAAGCTGAGTGTCACGCTCGTTTTTCATTGGACTTTTACAATTATTTATAGTGTTGCTTACTAAATAAAAGTGTGTGATTTATGTAGTAAAAAGTGCATTTAGTAAATAGTTCATAAAGAAAAGTGAAATATCGCAGCATAGTGGCCACATCAAGACTTTGCACCAAACCTCACTCGTAAGATGGGTCACGCGGCCGTGTTTTTCGACATGAATAATTCATAATTACGTGACATTGGCTAAATGCACAAACCGTGCGAAGCCAAAAAATAAAGAAAAAAATGTTATAGCTGTCAAAATGAAAATCATTCTAACCTGTAACAGCGAACTCAATATTATTACAAGTGACCTCCATACCCATCAGTTTCTCACAAAACTTGAGAATCATTTTCTGATCATTTCTGGTCAAATTAGTGCAAATGTCTCCATCCACCGTACCCTTTATAGAACTTACGCAGCAATGAAACAATAATATCGAAGTCATTAGATACATCTTTTTCTGGACTTCTTTTAAATCATAGTATCTGAAATCAATCAAGTCATTGGCGCTGATTCTCTTGTGCATATGCATCTTTATCTTTCCATTTCGTAAAGAAAAGGATAGAAGATAACATTTTAGATTAATCCTGTCAAATTAAGATACTCTATAGACAGTTTAGACGCGATTATAAATATGGCGACTAAAAATACGCCAGTTTACGTCAACTTCAACTCCTGACCAATGGCCCCTGTGGAATAGATATCACAATTTTGCTAGTAATACGTTTAAAAAATTATAGAAACTCTTTGAAAATTTTATTTCACAGTAATGACGGATATCGCTAATGACAGTCGAAAAAGGCCGCCGTCCGCCCCGCTGCCCGCAAGATTCGAGGCAGCAGCCTTAGGATTAAACGCGGAAATCGTAGCTTATCTTAATCGACCCGTGAGACTGTCATTACTATTTAATTAGCCCTGAGCTTCTCCTGACTATTGAATGTAAACAACTATACAATATGTATAGAAAACTCCGTGAAGGCATTGTTAGGTTTCGATAACTGATTCTACTAATGTCCGCAAAGCCGGGCTAAACTTTAAAAAAATCCCCCTAACAAAATAAATATTATTTCGGAAACGAGGTAACTTAATACATGTGCGGTAGGCAATATATGCGCGGGTGAAGGGGGGCAGGGCACGAGGCACGTGGTCGCATCGCTCAATTGTGTTGTCACTTTTTAAAAGATTACCAAATTTTGGGGAAAGATTATTTCAAAATTCATTAGTATTGTCACTTGATGATTGTGTTAATTTTGGTAGGTATTTTATTTGGTCATGTGTTTACCTAACCTTTATTATCCTTATGGCTCGGGCGAGGTTTTCTTTACATATTTTATATTTATTTTAGTTACAAATGAAACTAATAAAAGCCTGCTATAAAGGACACGTGTTGCACTAACCTTAGTCTTAGTAACGGGTACTTATTTTTGATAAATGCCTCAACGTCAGAAAACAATATGGCGTCAGGAATCTCATCTACACATACGTCATGCCTGTATTTTTTTAGCACTTCCACCATACTCCATGGGCTTAACCGATTCACAGGAGATTTCGGGTGCACGCATCTGTTTAGCTGAAAAAGAATAGTGTTTTATTGACGTCTGCCTCGGCTCGCCAACGCCATTAGCCTCACTCCAGGCCGTACCTGGAGCGGTTTTGCCTCAAGTTTGCAAAAGTGGCCATTGAAAGGAACCGGACGAGGGCAGCACAGCCAAGCGCTGTGCCGTCGGCAAGGATCATGTAAAAATTAATAAGTGTAATTGTAATTATATAGAGTGATAGAAATAAGAATATATATGTAACAAAGCACTAAAAGATGACAAAAGAAAACATGACAAAAAGAAAAGAAATGACGAGGGAAAAGAACAACCCATAAAGACAAGGCCAATGCCGCTAAAAGAAAATAGGCGGAAAAAAGGAATTGACAGAGAACAAAAAAAAAAAAAAAGCAAATAGGAATCCTTGACACGCAAGGAGTGAACTGACGGCACACAATTACAAAAAAAAAAAAACGCCATTAGCGTCACTAGCGCTCTGGGTTCCATTTTCAGGTCTGGTAGTTTTATTGTGTTTTTGTCAAGAACATCTCAGTAGTGACTGGAGCCTAGATTTGTGCTCGGTTCATAGCAATAGCGTAATCAAATTAAAACGTTCCCCTTGCTGGGATACCTACTGATCTCCTTTTTTTCCTCTTCCGCCTATAGAGGTCCACTGCTGGCCAAAGCAGCAGCAGGCGCACCGGGTATCAAGGCAGAGTGGCTTATTACTGTTATTACATACATTAATTTTCTGCTTATTTTCAATTGAAAATATCAGTGAATAGTTTTATAGTGTCATGCTGGATTGCTCACGATGCTTTCCTTCACCATTTTGAAAGCAGTGGTGATGATTTTGAATTCTTCTCGGTGGTAGGCCATAACATCGGCTGCCGGCAGAAGTTACCACCCACCAGACAAAGCCTTGCCGCCAAGCGATTTGTCGTGTTCCGGCATGATGTCTGGTGAAGCCGTACGGAGGACGGGTATGAGCAGTTGTGTTGCGATGTGTGCCGGGTACGATGCACCAAATGTTGTTGTGTTGGGAATTTGGTCGTGGAGGGTCGTCAGATCAATCTCCCTCTGGAGCAGCATCGTTGGTCGTGTTGTTGGGTTTAACATTGCATCACCTCGCTCAATTGCCGTCTTCCTTCCTATTCGCTCAGTTTTTCTGAGTGAATAGGCTTTTAATAAACTAGCGCGCTTTACCATCAACGATCACATTACTACTTACCATCAGGTGGGATTACAGTCAAGCACTAGTTTATAATAATTAAAAAAAAAGATATAATTTACACAACTGCGCTTGATGGGGTTGGAACCTACGATCTACAAGTGTAAGTAGCAGCCGTTACCACTGGATCACCAATGTTCTATCTTAAAAATGTGTTTGTAATGTTAATTTAGCAGGTCTTCATATGGATAGCCTTTTTCCAATGTGTTGGGGTCGTCTTCCAATCTAACCGGATTCAACTAAATATCAGTATTTTGTACAACGTTATTTTTTGTATATGCCAAACCCGAAAACGTGTCCAGTAATTATGTAAAGAATTTATGTAAAAAATTTCGAAAAGCTATCATGAATAATCACAAAGTTATGAGCTTGTAATGTTACCTGGTTGTCCCTTCAAAAATATGGTCAACGCGCCACTCAACCGCTCGCGCCTACAGCGTCGCGGCGTGGTATGATCCCTAGGACACTGATCCGCTGTGAACTGGTAGTGCGCTCGATAACCACACTGAATCATTTTTTGCATATATTTTGGAAAAAATATAACATGGTGTAAAAATGATTGGAATCGATTCAGTTGCTTATTCTGAATAATCTACAAGTTTTGTATAACCAAAAAAAACGTTGCATAGAGGGACTACTTATCCTTATGTTGTTAACACCTCTACGATCCGGACGAAGCGTTTCGCCTCCTCCTTTATACCGCGTACATCGAGGGACTGGAACAATCTGCTGGCGGCGGTGTTTCCGTCGGACTACAATTTGAGTGTCTTCAAGGCTAGAGTGAATAGGCTCTTAATAAACTAGTGCGCTTTACCATCAACGATTGCGTCACTGCTTACCATCAGGCAGGATTGCGGTCAAGCGCTGATTTATACTTTAATAAAAAAAAAAAAAAATATCTGACTGCCACAAACCAGATACTGGTTTATACGATGCCCCATGGAAAGATTGATTGTCAGACTTTCGGGCTTCTGACAACCTGTAGCTACTATCAAAAGTCCCATAATAATAAATGTATCATTATTCTTATTACCCAACTGAATAAAAGTTCTGTCCACCTTCTCTCGATCAGTTCCAATTTACAGTCAGAGCAGGACAGTGATTCTTTGTCATCGGCAAACATTTTTTAAATAAATATAAAGAGTACCTATGAATTATTATAGAAATAAATAAATAAAAATACACGATACTCCTGCCCGCATAGTGTAAAAAGTGACATTGTCAATTTACTCTTGGCAGTCAAACATTATGACTGACTTTGATGATAGAATAAAGAGTTTATCAATGTAATAGAGAATGATAGACAAGACATTGCTCCAAATAAATGTATCTTCTTTCTCTTTACAGAACATAAATATGTCGACTTAACAAAGGGGCACAATAAGCGGTCTTACCGTTTTGGAGGCTTGAGGAACATGGAGTAAAGTTCTTTTATCCTCCATAGCAAAGAGAGGATCCTCCGATCAAAGAGGTGTTATGTCTGGCGGGCATTTGCATCGTGAACTTGTATCGTGTGCTAGATGCACAGTAGACTCCGCTTGCGAGATGTAGCATTTTGCGTGACGTCAGTACGTTGCTCGCATGTAGCGTTGTAGGTACCGCTACACCACTAAGAGCGATCTTTTACAAACAACCCTTGTGTGTTTCATCCAGTACACAATCTCTATGATTGTGTACTGGATCAAATTAATATAGATATACAGAGTGGTGCATATAATACGACAATAAATGATAACACGAACAACGCTGGTTCATAGGAATAATCCTAAATCATAGGAAAGAATCTAGCATCAAAAATAAAAAAAAATCTCGCTTTTTTCGCGCCATTATTATTAAAGTTTAGTATCTACCGCTGAATGCGGCGGTCATCAACCTGTAAGCGCTTCCTTATCAAAATGTACATGATGTAGAAAATGTAAAAAATGAAAAATAATTTCCTGTGACTAAACTAATGGATATATTTATATGATTTTTTATGGATAGACTGAGAATGAGTTGAGATACACGGTGTTTAATTTATTGTCGTATTGTCATTACCACTTTGTATAAACTTCACTGATCATTATGGTGGGTATCGACGTATACAGTATGTTAAGAAAACCCTGTCCGACCCGTGAAGGTGTTGTTAGGTATCGATAACTGATTCTACTAATGGATACAATACAGGGCTAAACTTAAAAAAAAATCCCCCTAGAAAAATAAATATTATTTCGCAAAAAGAGGTAACTTAATAAATCTGCGTTAAGCACACTTCCGCGGGCGGCGGGCGGCAGGGCACGCGGCACGTGGTCGCATCGCTATTCGCTCAAAATAAAACCGGTGTTGTCACTTTTTTAAAAATTACCAAATTTCAGGGAAGTTGGAATTAATTCGCGGGAAAAAAAGATTATTTCAAAATTCATTTGTATTGGTACTATGATGGTTACGTAAAATTTTATATTATATTTGGTCATGTGTTTACTTAACCTTTATTATCCTTATGGGTCGGACAGGGTTTTCTTAACATACTGTATATCTAAACCCCTAAAAATGTTTGACATTTTTCATGTGAAAAGTTTAGCGCCGTTCTGCACACAGTAAAATATACAGGGATACATGGGCCAAATCTTAACTCCCCTAATTACTAAGTTAAGTATAAACGGGCACTTATAGGGGATCATTTGCGTCTATTTGCCCTACACACTACACTACATATACCTAATGTAGATGTAGATGTATGTGTGATGCATGTAGATGTGCTTGTGTATATTGTAAGATAAACTAGCCGGGGATGATTCGACTCTAAAAATCTGACTTGCTTCTTCAAGTCTAGGGTAGTTGAACCACGCTGGCCCAATTCGGACGCGTCCCCAGGTGGCGGATAGGGGAACGGCTCCCAGATATGGGGGTTACCGGTTTACCGGCGCGGACCAAAACCAGAAGTGGGGACCGCTTGCGTGGTCACACGTGCGGCGGGTCGACCACCACTCCAGGTGGCTGACGTGACCCGAACTCCGGGTCACGTCGGCCAACCCGGTCTCCTCAATGAGAGGAGCTGGGGGCCCCCGTTTGCTTCCGGGCAAAAGAGTCGGGCTAAGAGGAAGGACACCTCGCTAAAAAACCCTTGGCTGCTGCGTCTTCTCGCACAAGAAGACGTACCCAGCCGGGCCCCTCCCTATGGAGGGCCAACTGTGGGCCGCCTTTTGGCGGGAACCGCCGGCGGGGGATTGGTAGTGCAGGCTCTGCTATTTCCCATGACCCCGTCACTAAGCCGATGTCGGTGTGCCGCTGTTTGGTTTTAGTGGGTATTCCCGGCTTCGGCTGGGCGAGTCCCACACACGCCCTTCGGGGTATGGTCCATAAAGGCATTTCCAAGGCGTCAAGAAAAAAATAAAAAAGCGGGTTGACAGATGTCACATGTCTTTCAAGTTTTTAGGGCATATAAAAATTAATGCCACTTTCTTTGTAATTTTATAACTCAAGAACGGACTCACCTATCAAAAACAAATGTTTAGGCTTTGTTTAGACTAGTAGATGGTTTATGTGAAGTTTGAACGGGATCGGTCGAGCGGTTCTTCATAATCACATTTTTTGTAATAAATATATAAAAATCTAAGCCACTTTCTTTGTAATTTTATAACTCAAGAACGGACGGAATAATTTTAATGATCCAATAATTTTTTATTTATTATTTCACTTTATACGTAGCGAAGCACGTATCGGGCCACCAGTATTATATAATATTAGGTATATTACCGCTTGATTAATTTGAACTTGAACTGAGCACGCTCTTAAATCAACTATTTAAATAAGAACGACTATTTAAATGATAAGAATAGCTGGTCGCTCTGATTACCTCAAGATAATGTTTTTGTTCTTTCTCCAGAACCAGCTTATTGACACATATATATAAGATAATATAATTATCGTTTTTATGTACATTTATTTAATATTTAATATCTATTATTAATATGTGAGCTGTCACGCCTTTTATGCCTGGAGCTTTTATTTAAGGTTTTTTTTTTTTAAGTTTTGACTTATTTACATTTTTATTTTTAATGCATTTACAGCAACGTGGTATTGTGTAAATTCATGTGTTTTTTAAATGAACAGACAGTTGCGGAACAAACTCCACGGCAGCACGCTGGGGAGTTTGTGCCGCCACTTCTTCCCAACGAAAGCACTAGGAAATGTCGAAGAGTTGGTGTTTTCGGGGATTGTCTTATGTAATATTGACATTCATCAACTAGATTTCATACGCTGGCAGAATGTGCTGCTTAGAAGGAGCCGCACCGTGATCTCTGAAGTAGGCAGTGACCTGTTTTGCTGTTCCAGACACAATGGGAAATTTAATACCATGTCCTGCCTGTCATGGACTTTCTAAGTGACCTCTGGAATTGTTTCGGTCTTTCTTCTCAGAGTAGTCAAATAGATAAAGCCATGATAAAGCCGACCTTATCTGGATTTATTTTCGTATTATGTGGCATAAAAGTGACTGTGATATACTTTTTGCAGACTCATCATCATCATCTCAGCGTTAATCCGAGTCGGATCCGAAGCTATTTCAGCTTTGGAGTCTGGGGTCCGCTTTACCAGTCTAACTGCTGATTTTGGCTAAACTTCGATATTTTCCGTGAAGCGACTGCCGTCAGACCTCCACAACACGAAGGCGATATCGAAGCATTGCAGTTAGACCAATTGTTGGGTCTTTAGAGGGCTCCAACAACTCGTAACGACTGCTATTAGATGTCTGTATTGCAACTGGGACCAACGGCTTAACGTGCTTGCCGAGGCACGACTAGACCAGTGCAAATATTCATATTCATGCATACAAATATTTGCACTACGCGGGGATCGACCCCGCGCCTCACTACCCAGCGGCCCCGTTCGCTACCGGTACGCCACGGAGGCTGTCAGACTAAACAATTTCAATAATTCCATCCAATTAAGAGGATTTCACCATGCCTTGAATCACTGATCGTCTTAAAACAAAGAAAAATGTCCGAAGAAAACCGTCTTATTACGATTTTCTGAGAATATTTCAATAACAATGGTCTATGGCCTTAGCTTGCATGCCTCAATGGGTCAACAGACCAGCTATTATATAATCGACCGTGAAAACATAACACTGGCAAAAAGTGAGTGTAAAAAACTGTATTGCAAAAAAAGTCGGTCAAGCTCAATGTTTTGGTAATAGGGATCATTTTGTGCGATCGAAAAACTATTTGGATTGTCAGGTAGGTATGTTAACCCATGATGAACTTACATCGGCTGCCAGCAGAAGTTACCACCCACCAGAAAAAGTCTTGCCACCAAACGATTCGTCGTGTTCCGGCATGATGTCTGGTGAAGCCGTACGGAGGACGGGTCTGAGCAGTTGTGTTGCGATGTGTGCCGGTTATGATGCGCCAAATGTTGTTGTGTCGGGAGTTTGGTCGTGGAGGATCTCCAGATCAATCTCAAATTCAAATTCAAATTCATTTATTAATCTTCTGAACACAGGTTACAGTCATACAGATGTTATGTACAAAGAATTTTTGTCCATGCTATGTCTCGCCAAAAGGCATACAAAATATCATAGGAAACGAATGTAGATGTCACAGTTTCATGCAAAATAATATGTCAATAAATTAAGCCGACACATTAACTCAATAGGCAGCAACACAATAAAGTCTTAGAAACAATAAAATAAAATGTCAACAAATTACAATTTTTAAATATTAAACAAAAATAAAATATAGTCAACAGAGTCAAGAGTCGTCAAATTTAGATAATATTATACAAATTTATCTTAATTAATAAAGTTTGTCATTACGATATTCATTGACAGAGTAATATGTCTTTTCAATAAGTAATTTAAAAAGCTGACGCTTAAAAATATTCACGTTTTTAGCTGATACAATTTGATTTGGTAATTTATTGTATATCTTGGGAGCCATTGCATATATGCTTTTATGTAGAAATTTAGTTTTTGTGAAAAGCAAGTGTAACTTATTCGAGCGACGTTGGCTTTCGACAGAACTATAGAGATCCTTATTATTTTTAATAAAAATACAGGCCTCATAGATGTAGAGGGAAGGTACAGTTAATATTTTTAAGTTTTTAAAATGTGGCTTACATGAATCGATCCATTTTATTTTGCATATAGCTCGAATGCATTTTTTTTTGTGCAATCAGTACTTGCTCAATTTTAGTACCATTGCCCCAAAATATCAAACCATATCGCAGGGTGGAGGCAACATAACCATGATAAGCTGCTAACAGTGCGGTCATGTTTGCACTTTTACCCAGCATCCGAAGAGCATAGGAGAACTTGCTAAGTTTCCCACACATAATATCAATTTGCGTCCTCCAAGACATATCGTTGTCAATGTATAGGCCAAGAAATTTTTCGATTGTAGTATTGAAGCTCCTTTGTAAGTGACTTTAATTTGTGATTGTCCTTTTTGTCCAATTTTGAAGCTCATAATTTTAGTTTTTGTCAGATTAATTTTAAGATTATTTGCATTTGGCCAGTCAATAATCGTAACCAAACTAGCGTTTATGTCATTCTCTATTTCTTTGTCACTACCACTATTATAGATAACCGTACTGTCGTTCGCAAATAAAGACATCTGGTGTGTAATTGCTTGGGAAAAGTCATTTATATAACAAATGAACAGCAAAGGTCCTAATATGGAACCCTGCGGAACACCGCAATGAAGAAATCTAGGATCAGACGAATATACTACTTCACTTTTTGTCTTAATATTCACTTGGCTAACCTGAGTAATTTGTTTCCTATCCTCCAAGTAGGATTGTATGAGATTGGCTACGTTACCCCTGATGCCAAATCTATATAGCTTAGCTAGCAGCACACTATGGTTAACATAATCAAAAGCCCTGGGGGCCGAGTCTGCTATTTTATATCATTTTGTCATTCCAGTACGTTACCATTGTCATTTTGCTTTTATCCCGTAATCTGCTAAGAACATAAAGATCGGTCATTGATCTCGTAACGGAATGATCACTGCTGTATTGCCATTATTATAAAACTCGTTAGTAGAAATGAGTTTCCAAAAACTACTACTCAATTTGAACATTTCGTAATGCAAGATTTTATTAATATATATTTTTATATATTAGTTAAATTTTATAAGCAGTCTGGAATAGAAAATAGTTCTTAAATAGCAAAAAACATTATTGTGAAATTATAAAACTAGATATTTTGTTATCTGTTAAAGTCAATGTGACATTAATACAGACTGACTGACGTTTATTTGTTTTTTGCAACAGCTGGTGTTTTGTTATGTATTTATTTTTGTTTATATTATTAAAATTATATTTACTACGTAAAGAAAAACAATAATAAAACAATCAGCAAATTTCGGTCAAGATATGGCGCCAGGCCACTACAGTCGCGCCAATAAAATGCGAAGTGTAATTTGTTTTTAAACTCTCGACGCTGCTCATCATCCTTCAAGGCTGGATGCTATTGGAGTCAGGAATACATGCTCAGACGATCAACAAATTGACTGCGGTCATTAATCGACAGAGCTCCATCACAGCAAAAATGGTTCAAGTTTATAGGTCATCGAGATATCTGTGTCAAAAAAGGTAATTACGCACTGTTTATATACATATACGTAATTCATCTTTATGAAAGTTTAGTAGAATAAACCTAATTATCCTAAATCAGAACTTCCACTCATTGGGTGTTCTACAAACATACCTACAATAAGAATTAAGTAGCTTTGAAAACAATAACATAAAATTAAATATAACCCCCCAGCTAAGCTTGTGTTAGATGTAGGTTTACATTTCTGCGCAAGCCGCAGAGGGCGATGGCCGTCAGGGTCGTCCGCGGGTATCGCACGATATCCTACGAGGCGGCTTGCGTCCTGGCCGGATCCCCGCCCTGGGACCTAGAGGCGAAAGTACTCGCGTCATTGTACCAATGGCGCGAGGAAGAGCGGACACGGGGCTCCAGTCCGGTGCAGCGACAGATCGAGCTGCGCCGAGAGGAGCTCCGTCAGGTCCTGGTGGCGGACTGGCGGCAGAGGCTTATGCGCCCTACCTCGCTACCGTCGAGGCGATCCGGCCAGTACTCGACGACTGGCTCGGGAGGAGGCACGGCTCCCTGTCGTTCAGGGTGAAGCAGGTACTGTCGGGGCACGGCTGCTTCGGCAAGTACCTGCGTCGCTTAGGCAGAGAGCCGGACGCTCGGTGCCACCACTGCGTCCAATGCGGGGAGGACACGGCGCAGCACACGCTCTCCGAGTGTGTAGCTTGGAAGGAGCAGCGCCGTGTCCTCACAAATGAAGTAGGAGGCGACCTGACGCTGTCGGCAGTAGTGCGGAGGATGGTCGGCAGCTCAGAGTCGTGGGACGCGTCGTCGCGCTCGTGGGCGTGGGACACCACCGCGGTGGTGTCCTTCTGCGAGGACGTGATGTCGCAGAAGGAAGCTGCGGAACGGGAGAGGGAGATATCAACTCCCTTCCCGGGCCGCAGAAGACGCACCGGGCGCCGAGGAAGGGCGGATAACGCCCTCTTCCGCCCCCCATGAATGGGTCCAGGGGCGAGGGACATGGGGAAGTCCCCGCCCCCCATTGATGGACCCCGAGGCGGAGGCGCGCGCGAGTGTCGGCGCGCGCCTTTGAGGCGATGCACGGGGTAGTTTAACACCCCACTACCCCGTGCAGGAGACGAGGCCCGGACAGACCGGGCCAGACGGGGGTGTGGGGCCGTGGAAGAATTTAGACTCCCGCGGCCCCACGCGCGCTCGTGATAGAAGACACACCGGGGTGGTTTTAGTCAGTAAAAGTCTGACATACCCCGTCGCCCACCCCAGGGCGGCGGGCATCCTATGAGGATTTCCACCCCGGCAAAAAAAAAAAAAAAAAAAAAAAGATGTAGGTTTACATCAGTAGTAGTACATTGGCCAGAATTTAAATTCTTTATTGCAACTACTTACTAAGCGCTAGGTACCAACCCATATTAAATAGGTATAAGAACTTTTCATCAGATTCTGAAACAGATTTCTGGAGAATGCAAGAGGTAAATTTGACAATTTATTAAAAGCTAGTTTAATGAAATATATTTTAGGAGAGATCTCCTACAATATTAAACTACTTACATATACTTAGTAGGTTATAGTTTGTCCATAGAAGATATGTCTAGCAGTATGGATTACAAATGGATGTAATAAGTAAATGAAACAGTGTTTATAAAAAGATTAATAATTTATTTTAAATCTTTGTTTGGTGCATGACTGCGGTGGATCTGTAACAAAGAGTTAAATCATTTTAATAACAATTAGAGCGTTTTCATAATTTCCTAGAATATTGAGGAGGGTTTACACTACATACCTGCTAATTTATTGTATGCATTTTTCCACAGATAGTCAACAAAAGCCTGGTGCTGTGCTCAACCTTCAAGAAGATCCCGGTTCATACTGCACTGGAAATTAAAAGACTGATTATTGATGTGTTAATATTATTACATTAGGTGTTGTACCTAGGATTTGTTTTATTATTTAAATGACAAAATGTCTTTTTGTTTTGTATAATATTTTTTTTGACTTAATGTAAAGTAGATATTTAGTTTATGAGAAACTAGATATATAGTTATAAATAAATGTTGATTTTTAATATGTATAGTAGTTTCATTTATGTTGCTCCCAGCAAAAACAGAAATCAGATCTCTGGTCTGTCATACTATAAAGGTGCTGAATAAACTTATGGGTGTATGTTTGGTCTTCTGTGAAAGAAAGTATGCGAGAGAGTCCACTGTTCCATGTTAGTTTTAGTAGTTGTCTTTAAGTTAATTAATGTAATTAGTGTTGTACCGTTTTAGTTAACAATAAATAAATAACTGATAGAAGTCCAACTATTATGTACCTTTACCAACATAGTTAAAAGAAATTCATACCTGTCGCAGTACTTCTGCATAATCCTCATCAGGTGGCAATAATGCTATTGGCATGTTTGCAATTTTTGTGGTATATTTTTAAGTTTCAAAGTATTTGTTCCTTCATTGATTGCACTAGACACAGTAATTTGGTAAACTTTAAGGAGGGCAATGTTCTTGTCCAATAAAATTCTCGTAGGACTCTGATGCATAAAATGCAAGTGCTATTAGAATCTGCAACAAGAATATAACATTAATCAATCTATTTCGTGTTTGTAGCTATATATTACTATAGAATAATACATCAATTGTCAAATTACGTTTCCTCACCTTAATTTCTGCCCATACGCTATCAATTCGACGCAGTCTGGCCATAAGGAGAATGAGTTCTTCAATTTTTTTTTTTTTAATAATTATAAACTAGCGCTTGACCGCAATCCCGCCTGATGGTAAGCAGTGATGCGATCGTTGTTGGTAAAGCGCGCTAGTTTATTAAGAGCCTATTCACTCAGAAAAACTGAGCGAATAGGAAGGAAGACGGCAGTTGAGCGAGGTGATGCAATGTTAAACCCAACAACACGACCAACGATGCTGCGCCAAAGGGAGATTGATCTGAAGACCCTCCACGACCAAACTTCCAACACAACAACATTTGGCGCATCGTACCTGGCACACATAGCAACACAACTGCTCAGACCCGTCCTCCTTACGGCTTCACCAGACATCATGCCGGAACACGACAAATCGCTTAACGGCAAGGCTTTAAAACCCTCTTACTGAGACATATTCAAGGCAAAACATTTTCAGAAATTCCGCCTCGGGAACATTAATAAAGCGATCCGTATTCAAACTCGTCAAGCGATGTGTTCGACGTCTCCTGCATATTATCTTCCTTCTCTAGCATCCACTGAGTTGGCTAGCTCAAGAATATTTGCTAGTAAAGAAAACATTCTCAAATATTCCACAAACACAATAGATATCACACTTTTTGTACAAAACCACCATCACCATCGAGCTGCCTTGCTTCGAAAAGCAATGATTGTACAAAGACGGCATCATAACAGTTCAATGATCAAAAGAACTGACAAAATTTTAGCAGATTACCGCATATGTCAGTCATTGATTTGTCATTTTGGACAAGAATACCGTTTTATGCCATTTCGTTCAGTGATTGACCACTTGGCACGCCATTTTGTTAGTAGATTACGGATTTTGTCAAAATCGGTCATTATGACATTAGAAGTCGACAATTTTGACACTATTGCAACAGCAGACTAGGGCCCCTGGTGTGAAGCCAAACGTTGAAAATTTAACAGTGTGCATTTTCAGTCTACAGAACAAGTACTTAATTACAATAATTATTTATTCAATTCTGCAATACCGGTAACTACCTTTGACAGCTGTACTACTCTCGTTAAGGAAAACGAGTAACTATTAATACAAAAAATAACGCGAGAAGAAGTCTTCATCTCATACAGAGATGCTGAATCACCACGCTTGCTCAATGCGGGTTGGCGATTTCAAACTTAAAGTCCAGGTTTCCTCAAGATGGTTTCCTTCACCTTTTAATTAGTCATTGGTGTCCAAAATATATCTTCATAAAATTCTATATTTTAAATTATAGTTTTATATTTATTTAATAAATTCTATAATGTTATGAAGACTTTAGAACTCACGGTGTCTTTGTTGCGGCTTATTCGGCTCAAAGAAGTTTGCTCTAAATTCACTCTGGCTGTTTAGGAATTCACGTGGCCACAGCATTTTTGTTTTTTTACATAAACTCGTTACAGCTAACAGCAGTTCTATTTTTAAAGTTCATTCAGGCCCCTAGTAATTTATATGAATATTTGGTTCTCTAGGGAGGGATGAAGCATTTTCCACTCAATAATCAGATCAAAACAACACTACTTTTCGAGTATGACAAATGAAAAGGGTATAAAATATATATACGTATAGTTCTTGCAATTTACGAGCGCGCGTGACTATTGCTTGTGGTATGTTGTGTACACGCACAATGCGTTAGTGTGTGTGCCTGACGGAGCGTTCAGTCAGTGTTGCCAACTCGGATTTTGAAAAAGGCGTAGACTAGACTAGAAAAATACGTAGAATTTGTGAAATTTCCATAGAGAAAATACGTAGATCTACGTACTTTTTTTTCTGATTGAAATGAAGAGAGTAGTAGGGTAGGCAAATAAATAAAACGACACTTCGTATTACCCTAGAAGTAGTAGACAGCAGCAAACAATAAATTTGAAAAAAAAAAACTATTAGCAAACAAAAAAAAATCTACGAATAAATATCACTTGTAGATAATTAAAAAAGTTTGCTACTTTCAAAGTCATCATCAATTTATTTAAATTATTTTTCATTGGGTATCATTTTCAGGTAAATTAAATTTATACATTTATTTATTAAAATGCTTAATGTGTTCCTGCTAAGGCTCGCGATTTTTTTTCAAACCACTTTTAGTATAAAGTAGTCCTGAGAGTGTGTCAGTGTGAAGCCTGTTTCTTATGTTAGTTTTCATCAAATTTATCGCAGAAAACAGTCGCTCGATATACGCACTACTATGTGGCAATGTTAATAAATTTTGTGCAAATTGAGTCAATAAAGGAAACATTTGAGACAAATCGCCTTTTCTTATTTTTGAAATGTGACGCCAAAACTCATTTACTTCGATTAGCTGATTCTCTTGAAATGGGAGATTAGTGTTCCTTAAAGCTCTCTATTCCCGGTCTAATTCTGTTAAATTTGTTAGACATAATCCTGAAAATAAATATATTAATAAATTAATTTATAAATTAATTGAAATAAATCAGTAAAAGTCTGCATCTTACTTAGTTTTAGTAAGATGCAGACTCAACTCATAAAGGAAATATTTGAAGTTAATGATAAACATATTACCTGGAAACATTTGCCCTAAATGAGCTATAGACGGTACAGAACGTTTTAAATTTGAGTCCATCAATGTGTCGGGGTTTAAAAACTTTAAATTTTTCAATCTTTGTCTGTACTCATCTTCAAAGGGAAAGCGATTTTTTATTTGATTAAGACTTTCAATATAAAATTCAAGTCATTTTTGTCTTAACAGTCTTAGTTGATCTGGATGAATACTGTTTTTCTTCATTATAATTAAAGCAGCAACATTGCCTCCCTAAGATTATTGATAGATTCTGCAAGCTTCGTCAAAACCCTCTTACCTCCACCACATTTCAAGTCACACTTGCATAACTTACAATAACAATAGTAATCTCCTTTGGTGCTTTTTTTAATCCAACTTGAATAATTTTTGTCTTTTTCCCACAAGTGTGAGTATTTTTGTTCATAATGCAGCTTTCTTTTTTTAGTAGGAGTAACATTCTGCTCTTCCTCACTGTCACTGCTTGTTTCCATAATTGAATCCAATTAAATTGAGCAGAAAGTTAAAAAATATCGAAACAAAACAACACCTTCGAAGACTTAGTTTAAATTCTCTTTGACGGTTTACTACACACACAGAGTCACGTCACATTTCAAATGTCATATACATGTGACATGAGTAAGAGACCAAAGTTTTTTTTTAAATGAGTGGCGCGACGTGCTGAATGGCGAGGCGAGTGGTGTGCATTAGTATGAAACGGAACGTTTATTAACTTTTTTTCGCGTAAGTAAAGGAAATTGTGCCCATTTAGTCTATTTTGCAAATTTGAACAATTTTGATAGAAAATACGTAGATTCTGGGACTAAAGTTCGTAGGTTTGCAAGGAAGGCTTAAAGTACGTAGATCTACGTAAAAATACGTAGAGTTGGCAACGCTGCGTTCAGTAGCGAGCGGTCGCCCGCTCAGGTCACTTGTGCTTATTGTTTTCACGTCGCTATCCGCCACGAAGTACCGTCAGCATGTCAAATACCAATAAAAAGCGAAAAATTATTCGTAGTGAGGTGAGTTATTTAAATATGCATTTATAGCGTTAATTTAATATTAATCTTTTTGTATGGATCAACGATCATGAAGATTGTATTATCTTTATTATTTGTAGGGTCGTGCAATTATCGCCCGAGTTTTTCATTTTCTTCAAGAAGAATATAATTTCATGAAGGCGAATAATAATGATAATTGTGATTTGAGTCCTTTGGCTAACGTAAGAAAACGAACCGCCGAAGCAACAGGGGTCAGTGAACGTACTGTAACTTCTATTTTGAAAGAAGAAAAAGAGATGCCCTCTACATCTGCCAAGTTTCTATCACTAATGAAAAAGTAATAGAAGTAGCAAATTTAATTTTGATAATTTCGACACTAATTTGATTCGAAGTACAATTCAAAATTATCACATCGAACACAAGGAAATTCCAACTTTAAACAAAATTCGGTCAGTTCTCAGAGAAAAGATAGACTTTGAGGGGTGTCTAAGCACTTTACGTTCATTGCTCATAAAAATTGGTTATAAATGGCGAAAGATTAGCAGTAACCGACGAGTATTACAAGAAAGGCATGATTTACAACTATGGCGTTTAAAATATTTGAAAAAGATTTCTCAGTGCCGTGCAGAAGGACGTCCTATTGTTTACACTGACGAAACATGTGTTTTAACGTCACACGTTCGACAAAATACATGGGGCATAAAGGATAAAGATACTCCATTTATGAAGAAATTAGGTACTGGGAGCCGGTTTATTATAGTGCACGCAGGTACTAAAGATAGATTCATTCCAAATGCCTCATTGGTATATAAAGCATCCTCCACAACTGGAGATTATCACTCAAATATGAGCTTTGAAAATTATAAGAAGTGGCTAGAAGAGAAGCTTATGCCAAATTTGCCAGAAAGGGCAGTTATTGTGATGGATAACGCGTCCTATCATAACGCCCGCAGCAGTAAAATTCTTACGTCCAGTTCAAGGAAGAGCGATATGATAAAATGGCTAACTGATAACGGAATTTTATGTGACGAACGATTAAAAAAAATCGAACTCTATGATTTAATAAACATCGTTTCATAACATTCAAAATCGACGAAATAGTTAAAAGCAAGAATTTTGAAATATTACGTTTGCCGCGGGCTATCACCCTGAGTTGAACTGTATCGAAAATATCTGGGGAATATTAAAAAATAAAATTGCAACTAAAAATATCGGGCAAAATATGACTATTTTACAAAATTTAATAAATGAGTGTATGAACGATATCGACAATGATACCTGGCGTAAAACTTGCAAGCATATCGAAAAACTTGAAGAAGAATATAGAAAATATTTCGATTTGGACTTCGAGTTAACGATTAATGTAGAATCAACTGATAGCGACACTGAAGAGTTTGAAGATAGTGACACTTCTGACGATGAATAATAATTAATTTTAATAAAACTTACTATTAAAATATTTGTTTTATTATCATTGTTGGTTTCAAAGAAAAAATTATTTTAACATTGATTATTATTTGTATGCTAACCGTAGCGCGTCTACGCTCACGCACACATTTAAGAGCACACACCACACAACTAAGAGCCACGCGCGTTCGTGAATTGCAAGAACTATACCAAGGACACGCCTTCGTTAGATGATATCTCATGACTTCCAAACAAGTAGAGATAGGTTTAAAAAGCACTGCTTATGTACATATATACCTACTATTTAGGTTACATGTTGTATACAGTATGTTAAGAAAACCCTGTCCGACCCGTGAAGGTGTTGTTAGGTATCGATAACTGATTCTACTAATGCATACAAAACCGGGCTAAACTTAAAAAAAATCCCCCTAAAAAAATAAATATTATTTCGCAAAAAGAGGTAACTTAATAAATGTGCGTTACGCACCCTTCCGTGGGCGGCGGGCGGCAGGGCACGCGGCACGTGGTCGCATCGCTATTCGCTCATAATAATACCGGTGTTGTCACTTTTTTAAAAATTACCAAATTTCGGGGAAGTTAATTCGCGGGAAAAAAAGATTATTTCAAAATTCATTTGTATTGGTACTATGATGATTATACGGGGTTTTTCATTAAGAGCGCTCGAACATTGAAATGAAATAAAACAATCTGTTTAAGTGATATTACCACAATTTTTATTACATTTTAAAGAATATTCAATGACATTATGTGTAGAAAAAAACGAGTGTGAGCCCCCCTATCGTACTGATTGCTATAGGGGGGCTTCTTCTTCCTCTCCACTACCTTAATGAAACCAGTGTCAGAACCTGCTTTGGTTTTGACAGGCTCCGTTTACCACCTTTAGTTTTATGCGCTAGTTTTACCTGCGACTTATGTGGCTCAACAGGCTACAATTGCTGCGTAGGCTCGTTTGGGGGTCGCCGACCCACGCCGAACCTACACAAGTCATCGTCTCCACCTGTGGCGAGTTAAAGACGGCCGCGGCACACGTTACAACGCATGCATTCTCGGCAGTTATTGTAGTGATACACTCTGGGAGTACTTAGTGGTTGGTAGTGGTATAGGGCGAGACTTACAAGTTCTAGGTCGTAGGTTAAAACCCCGATAGGTGCTTAATATTTCTTTATCACTGCTCTCAAAAAGGACACCTTCGTGAGGAAACAGGCATGTCCTAGAGGCGAAACTTCGAAGGCCCACTCCCTCTCACCAGGAGGAGGCGTGCGTCCCAGAAGTGGGAACATTAAGGGGCTAATTATGTACAGACAATTCAATATTGTAAAGAGTATAATAGATATCTCAATGAAAATTAAGGTTACGTATTTTCCTCTTTTATAATGATTTCATAGAAAGCCTAATTGATGACGTAAGTGTAGTCTTGTAATAATTTGACCTAAGAAACAATGGATGGATTATGTAATTTGATACCGGCTGACTTTTTAACATCTGCTACTGAATTTTGTAAAACACATCATCATCGTCTCAACGTTAATCCTAGTCGCATTCGAAGCTTTTCAGCTTTGGAGTCTGGGATCCGCTTTACCAGTCTAACTGCTGATTTTGGCTAAACTTCGATATTTTCCGTGAAGCGACTGCCGTCTGACCTCCACAACCCGAAGGCGATATCGAAGCATTGCAGTTAGACCAATCGTTGGACTTTTTAGGGCTCCAACAACTCGTAACGACTGCCATTAGATGTTCTTATGGCAACCGGGACCAACGGCTTAACGTGCTTTGAGAGGCACGACCAGACCAGTGCAAATATTCATGTTCATACATACAAATATGTAATGCGCGGGGATTGAACACGCGCCTCCTTGCGCAGCGGCTGAGTTCGCTACCGCTATGCCACGGAAGCTGTCCAATTCTGTAAAAAGAGTTTTACAATTCTGTAAAACTCTCAACATGAATAGTTGCATACTGAGCAGGGATGAAGTGTGCAAAGTTTTCGTTTATTTATTAAATTTTAATTATTAAAATTAGCATTCATATTCATATTTTATTTCTCGGTGGTAGGCCATAATATTGGCAAACAAATTATAATCTATACACCAGCTACAAGCTCTCACTAGATAAAATATGGCTGACGTAATGTCCAATCTTATTGATATTAGATAAACGCCACATTACATCACCCAGTAAATGAATTGTGGAGGTCAGATATAAGTCACTCCATGTAGTGTACCTGGTAATCAACTGCGTCTGGATAGATTAGACGCCGACCCCAAAGCAGTTGAGAAAAGACAAGATAGTTATTGTTATTGCGAGTCGCAAAGAAAGATAATCTTGATAGCAAAACTGAACTAAACACAATCAATAATTTTATTTATTTATTTATTACTAGCTTGCCGCCCGCGGATTCGCCCGCGTGAAATTCGGTTGTATCGGGCTTTTTAGATTACCGTCGGGAATATCAATTTTTTCCGGAATAAAAAGTACCTAATTAACTTTACGTCTGCAAAATTTCAAAGTAATTTGGTTCAGTAGTTACGGCGAGAAAGCGGAACAAACAAACAAACTCACTTTCCGATTTATAATATTATTACCTAAGGATCTTTATAATTATAAACTAGTGCTTGACCGCGATCCCGCCTGATGGTAAGCAGTTGGGCACGCCACAATAGCGGCGTAAATCCCCTCATTGAGGAGTAGCTAGAGAGTCCCCTCTTTGAGAAGTGGCTAGAGAGGCGCCACGCTACGAAGTTCCTGTTCCGTATAAGGCGGGAGGAAACGCCAGGGTATCACCACTGGGAGGATCGCTCTTAGGACACGATGGAGCATACGGTGGAGGTCTGCCCGGCTTAGGTAGAGCACCCCTGTGACCTCGTGGCTGTGATTTCTCGGGTCCAGCCCTGATCCAGATCATGGTCCGGAGTGAGAGTGCATGGCACGCCGTCACCTCCTTCTGCAAAGCAACGATGCTGACAAAGGAGGAGGCAGAGCGCGTTAGGGAGCGGGAATCTCTCCGCAGGAGACGCCCTAGTCCGAACACAACATCGAACTCCCGGCCACCGTAGGCGCGGGCTTGCGGGCGGCGAGCAGTGGGCAAAGTAATTTAAACGTGTTAAAATAATTATCTGCAGAACCCTGTCAGTTTTTAGAGCACTCTTAACACAATAAAACGTTACTTATTATCTGACGATTTTTTATGTATGACAACAGTTTTTTGTCGACCAATCTTATTGAGGCGCCATGGTGTGTATGTATGTATATTCTGTTTATAGTTTATCAAAATATTAGATGACATTATTAGAATAGAATAGAATACTCTTTATTATAATAATAATAAAGTTAGTAGGTACACTTTAAAAACACACATAAGTACACAGGAGTAAAAACTGTACAGCGAGTCACTTTAAAAGGCGAACTGATGCCTCCTGAAGTAGGACAAAAGCTTGTGTTTTAGGAGCCAGGGTTCCTCAAGGTATGAAACACAATTGGTATAAGGTGACGTACAAGTACATAAGACAGAAATACAGATAATATAAATACATCATCATCATCATTTCAGCCGAAAGACGTCCACTGCTGGACATAGGCCTCCCCCAAGGTTCTCCACGACGACCGGTTCTGCGCCTCCCGCATTCAGCGGTTTCCCGCGACCTTCACCAGGTCGTCGGCCCACCTTGTCGGGGGCTTACCCACGCTACGTCTTCCGGTGCGTGGTCGCCACACGAGAACCCGTCGGCCCCATCGGGCATCGGTCCTACGGGCAATGTGTCCAGCCCACTGCCACTTTAGTGTTGCAATTCTTCGGGCTATGTCGGTTACTCTCGTTCTTTTGCGGATCTCCTCATTCCTGATTCGATCGCGCAGTGAAACCCCAAGCATAGCCCTCTCCATTGCCCTTTGAGTGACTTTGAGCCTTCTCATAAGGCCCATTGTTGTATATAAATACGCCTTAATTAAAATACAGTACGCCTCTCCTATATCACGCCATTCAACTCGGTTCTCGGCTCTCATCCAGTCACTATTTGGATGACCTGCAAAGATCGTCGCTCCACCTAGCCTGAGGGAGTGCCACCTTACGTATACCGATTCGCGGACTCCACTCAAGAACATGTGGAGGCATGAGGAACAGGGAGTAAAGCTCACTCATCCTCCATAGAAAAGGGAGGATCCTCCAACCAGACGGGATGTTATGTCTGGCGGGTACTTGCCCGATGGTTGAAATTGGCAAGTTGTATGTATGCTAATTGCACGGTAAACTCTGATTGCGAGATGTAGAATTCGTGTGACGTCAGTATGACGCGTCGTTCATTTTGTGGCGTTTGTAGGTATCGCTACATCACTCCCCTCCGGAGACCGGAGGTCGATAGTGGGCTTACGTCGATAGTAGACTTCAACGGTATCGCTTCTATGGCTAATATGGCCGGCCCATTGCCACTTCAATTTGCTTATCCTGTAAGCTATGTCGACAATTTTAGTTATCCGCTCGATGACGTCTTTGCGCATTCACAGCTTACTTACTTACTTCAGGGCTGCCGAAAAGTTTACTACTATTAGTACTTTTAGTACTATTTTAATACTGTCGCGTGGATTTTTGTAAACTAGTCCTTGACCGCAATCCCGCCTGATGGTAAGTAGTGATTCAATCGTTGATACTAAAGCGCCCTAGTTTATTAAGAGCTTATTTACTCTAGCCCTGAAGACACTCAAATTGTAATTTGACGGAAACGCCGCCGCTGGCAAATTGTTTCAGTCCCTTGGTGGTATAAATATATAGTACGAAGGATCGTCCAATCATGGAACAGAGATGGGAGAAATAAATAATGAAATTCCCTCGCACACTCTCCAAAATGCATCCTATAGAACACCGACAAGCGGCTACTCTTCACCTGTGTCATAGTCCTAGAATCAAAAATCCGTGTAGTGTATTACGGCCCACACTTTCGCATAGAGAGGAAGCTGTGGACCATCAACAACGGGAACTTTATACGTTGACTAAAATGGAGACAGTAAGTACTTGAAGTTTACGGATCACAGCACCTTTAATAACAAATATTCTGGAGAATTCTGAAGTCGTATAGCCGTCTATGTTACGGCATTGTAAATATAATCTATTAAACCTATCAACCGTGTAAGAAAAACCACTGAACGTCGCAAAAAAAACCCTTGGGTTTGTCTGTGATACAAATATTTGTTGAATGATTCATTTGAAGGCTGTGTCCGCTTTGAAGGCGTTACGAAGTTATGTGGCGTTGTAGCATTGCTTGGAATTTACTTATCATGTTCGTAATGTTATTTTTAGGCTATCTTGCGCAGGTCCTTACGAACTTTGCAAGACCGAGGTCGGGGAGTGTGGGATTTTCACCTCACTGAAACCACCCCGGCGTTCAGTACATAGGGGTGGTTCAGGTTCCTCTTAAAAGACCAATTCCGTAACCGCCCCTGCGCAACGCCTGTAAAGGCACATCTCTGGTGAGACTGTAAATGCGCCACCCTAGGCCTCGCTGTGTACGGCAGCACGTGACCACTGTGCCACCATCTTCCCTGGAGTCACTTGATGTTTGCACAGAATCCCCACTCTATGCGCCCGCGACCCAGGTCCACTTACCTGAAGTACCTAAGTAAGTAAGCTATGAACGCGCAAAGAGGTGATCCGGCAGAGAACTAAATTTCTCAATATAGCTCACAGAATAAGTAAACTGAAGTGGCATGGACCGGGCCGGGCCATATTAGCCGTAGAAACGATGACGTAGGCGTAAGGTAAAACGCCCTCAGGCTAGTCGAAGCGATGATCTGGATGAGAGTTGCCGAAAATCGAAATAGTGAGTGAAATAGGAGAGGCCTATGTCCAGCAATGGACTACTATTGGATAATGATGATGAAGTCCGCTACTTGGTGCGAGTTACGTCGCCCCTTGCCCCCACTGACAGATGAAGTTGTTACTGCGCAGTGATTCGCGACAAATTTCGAGCTGTTATAAAGTTTGAATTGAGCTGTGAGGCCCAACCTCACTATACCTACCAATATAAGAAACCCCAAAGAAAAATCAAAATCAAAAGTCTTTTATCCAAATCAGGCTGAGAATCAGCACTTTTTTAAAGTCAAGATTATATAGGTAAGTCAGTCCGCGAGGCACCCACCCTTCGCTTTTTTATGCTTTCGCTGGGAAGAAATGGCGGAATAAACTCCCCAGCAACACAGCTGTCTGTCTATGCATGTGAAGTAACTATCATTATAAAACACAGCAGTCGAACTCAAAGTGTTTTTCGAAAGAAAAGACGATGATTAATATTCTTAAAAGTATACCGGCGGTCAGGGCTCCAGGGAGAGGAAACTCTTGACAATGCGAGCCGTGTCCAGAAGTACCGCTATCTGAATCAAGCCCCTGATCCAGCTTCTCAAGATATACAAAGTGTAAAGAAAACCCTGTCCAACCCATAAGGATAATAAAGGTTAGGTAAACACTTGACCAAATATAATATAAAATTTTACGTAATCATCATAGAAACAATACTAATGAATTTTGACATAATCTTTTTTTTCCCGCGAATTAATTCCAACTTCCCCCAAATTTGGTAATTTTTAAAAAAGTGACAACACCGGTATTATTATGAGCGAATAACGACGCGACCACATGCCGCGTGCCCTGTCCCCCGCCGCCCGTGGAAGGGTTGTTTACCGCAAATGTATTAAGTTACCTCTTTTTGCGAAATAATATTTATTTTTTTATGTTTTTTTTTTTTAAGTTTAGCCCGGCTTTGTATCCATTAGTAAAATCAGTTATCGATACCTAACAATACCTTGACGTATTGGACAGGGTTTTCTTTATATATTGTATGACATATGTCTGATGTTTTTGACTCGCGCCTTGAGTGCCTAGTGCGAGTTTGTTACGTTCGTATACAAATATAAATAAATATAAATATAAATATATACGGACAAATCACACAGATTGAGCTAGCCCCAAAGTAAGTTCGAGACTTGTGTTATGGGATACTAACTCAACGATACTATATTTTATAATAGATACATATATAGATAAACATCCAAGACCCAGGCCAATCAGGAAAAGATCGTTTCCCATCATGACCTGGCCGGGGATCGAACCCGGGGCCTCCACGTCGCAGTCAGGCGTGTTGACCGCTGCGCCACGGAGACCGACACGACCGATACAGTATACACGTTCGAATTTGGCAGTGGTGGCCTAGTGGTATATGCCACTTGGTATAAATATTCCTTCACCACCGTTCTTAAAACGGTGACGGAAAACATCGTGAGAAAACCGGCATGTCCTAGAGGCGAAACTTCGAAGACATGTGACATTTACCAACCCGTACTGGGCTCACGTGACAGATTACGGTCCACTCCCTCTCACCGAGTGGAATTATAGGCTGACTACTGTAGCGGTACCTACAAACGCCACAAAAATGAACGACGCGTCATACTGACGTCACACGAATTCTACATCTCGCAATCAGAGTTTACCGTGCAATTCGCATACATACAACTTGCCAATTTCAACCATTGGGCAAGTGCCCGCCAGACATAACACCCGTCTGGTTGGAGGATCCTCCCTTTTCTATGGAGGATGAGTGAGCTTTACTCCCTGTTCCTCATGCCTCCACAATGGGATGAAGCTTGCGGTGAGAATATTTGTCAATTTAGTGTTGATTACGGAACCTAAATTGTATTTCATAATTTAAAGAGTGTGGGAAGTTATCTAACAATGATATAGGGAAAAATTTTTGCGTGATTGGTAAGTGTTTTGCTATGACGAATGCTAAATTAATATTTAGCAAAACACTTGACTAGGAAGGAAAACGAATCTGATGTGAGGGTCAGTAGGAACATAAAGACACGCTGACTGTTACGAAATAATTAGAAGTTGGGACTGACTAAATCCTTTAAGAAAAATATCGGGGAAACTTTCCAACACTTAAACTCACTAAAACAACTCAGGTGATCGTGACGTCCGATGTAGATGTAGTCTATTAGAAATTGAAGGAGTTTGCCGTCACTCGCATAGGAACGTTACACGCACTGGATTTTAGACCCTCGATTTTGAGCCGACCATTGAAAATCCAACAGAGCGCATCCCAGTGCGTCGATAATCCATCACTCGATCCGCTGCGATATTTTTCATCAGGCATAAAAAGGTTGTTATATGTTTTACATCTCTCATATTCGGTAAGTAGATCCTTATTACCCCCAAATGGGGCTTGTAGGTGACCAATTAGCGCTCTAGAATAATAATCTAGCTAGAAAAGCCCTAGACCGGCAAGTAATTTAAAAAAAACTCTTCGCTCTTTCAAAAAGTTTGCGTAACGATCACACTGGCAATAGACATCATGCATTCAGCCTAATGACAGAAGAAGTCGGTTCGCTATTCAGCCTTGTCTTCGTATGAGTATAACATTCATCAACTTTAAATATCGAACGGCAAAGCTTAATTTCGTCTTGAAAAAAAATAATTAAATAAAAAGATGAAAAAAGGCGAGAATAGAAATTCTTGTAATGCCGGTTTTTTTTTTCTACTTACCACACAATCGAGATTTAAATTAGAGTAGTTAGCTCGGGTTTAAGCATCAATTGCACCCTCGAACTATAGAGTGTTCGTGGACTTCAATTGATGCCTTACAGCCCTTGGCTACTAATCTACTATAAAAACATTACTCACAATACAATTTTAAACAGGTAATTTATTAGGGAAATAATTAGAACAGTTATGACTATTGCTGTTTTAGATTAGGGAAATAACATTAAACGTAGGAAAACCGCATGTAAATATATCATTTACATACCTGACGTGGTTAAAATAATTTATTTCAAGACCTTTATTCATTGTACAGACGACAGCATGTCATGTTACTACAATCTGTTATACAGTGTGTTAAGAAAACCCTGTCCGACCCATAAGGATAATAAAGGTTAGGTAAACACATGACCAAATATAATATAAAATTTTACGTAATCATCATAGTACCAATACAAATGAATTTTGAAATAATCTTTTTTTCCCGCGAATTAATTCCAACTTCCCCGACATTTGGTAATTTTAAAAAAAGTGACAACACCGTTATTATTATGAGCGAATAGCGATGCGACCACGTGCTGCGTGCCCTGCCGCCCGCCGCCCGCGGAATGGTGCCTACGCACATTTATTAAGTTACCTCTTTTTGCGAAATAATATTTATTTTATTTGGGGGATTTTTTTTTAAGTTTAGCTCGGTTTTGTATCCATTAGTAGAATCAGTTATCGATACCTAACAACACCTTCATGGGTCGGACAGGGTTTTCTTAATATATGTACTGTATATCTTTATTAGATGCTTAACTTTAACTTTATTGCTTAAACATTAAGTCTCAAGATTGATTGAGAATATTTGTCAATTTATGGTAGCTTCACCTGTTGCATCCGTACAGTCTTGGTTGTTGAAGACTTGATTCAGATAGCGATACTTCTGAAAACAGCTCGCATTGTGAAGAGGTTCCTGTCTCTTTAGCCTTGACCTAGCCAGAAATGTAGGTGAAGTGAGATCATTCGAACGGGATTTTTTTACATTTATTTTCTAACTTTGCCTCTTTGCACTAGCAATTAGACCAGATAAATGGAAAGGAATTGACAGCCTCCGTGGAGTAGCGCAAAGAGGCGCGGGTTCGATCCCCGCGCAGTGCATGTATTTGTATGCATGAATATAAATATTTGCACTGGTCTGTTCGTGCTTCGGAAAGCATGTTAAGCCGTTGGCCTGGTTGCCATAAAAACATCTAATGGCAGTCGTTACGGGTTATTGGAGCCCTCAAAAGTGCAACAATTGGTCTAAAAGCAATGCTTCGACATCGCCTTCGGGTTGTGGAGGTCAGACGGCCGTCGCTTCACGGAAACTATCGAAATTTAGCCAAAATCAGCAGTTAGACTGGTATAGCGGACCCCAGACTCCAAAACTGAAAAGCTTCGGATGCGACTGGGATTAGCTAGATTTGAAACTAGATTTAAATGGAAAGAAATTGAAACTGAGAGGGATGATTGGCTCAAGGGATTTATGAACAGACACAATGATTTGACAGTGAGAAAACCCGAAAGTACTTCACTATCCCGTGCAACAGGTGTTAATGCAAGAAATATGAACACATTTTTTTCGAGAAACTAATCACTATTTTACGAAAATATAATTTTCTTCCATAATGATATCATCCGCGTGCTCTCGTCACCGCCGGCGTGCCAGCTGATTTAGAACCCAATGGCTTGAGTCAATTGCAATCCCATCTTCCAAATTCGGTGAGCTGTGCTGCAGCGGCCGCTGCAAGTGCGGAAAACGTCAAACGGTGATAATACTCCAATCTCATTGGAACTTATATGTTTGAGACGTTTGGGGTTGAAACACTAGGGACATGGGGTCCAAGTTCACACATACTATTTCGAGGCATCGCCAAGCGTTTAGTCGACTCTTCACGTGACCACAGGGCTGGGCTATTTGTTTGCCCAAAGAATCGGCATCGTCATACAACGTGGCAATGCTGCCAGCCTTTTGGGCACATTTCCTGTTGACAGCGATGCGTATGAATTTTTTGATACCCTTTAATTATTTCACTACTTTATAGACTTGTAGGTACATAATATTATTTTTAAACTTTTTGAATTATGTGAATATTCTTTAATAAAATATTTTCCTCCCAAATTTTATTTTTAACGCCGACCAAACAGGTTGAATGACTGTTACCAATCCTTCTACAGACATAGCTGAAAGAGGTCCCAAGCAAATTGGGCAAGTTACCTGAGCTGAACGAGGAACATTGGTGACATCACCGGATAACGTTCCGGGAATAGAAAAAATATTTTTATTCTTTCATTCATGCTTCTTTTTTTAAAGTTGCCCCACACTAGGAACTTCTCCTGTATCGTGGGTGCATTTACAAACATATAAACTCACATACACAAACATCCAGACCCAGAACAACTACAAACGTAGGTCATACAAATATTTTCGATTCGAACTGGACAAGAGTTCGAACCCGCGACACCTAGCCCAGCAGTCAATAGTTTAACTACGCCGCTGTTCGTGCAGTCAAGGATATGAAATTAATCGATAAAATCGATTGGATATTACCTATGCTAAGATTAAACCGTCCATTAGAATTATGTAAAATGACTATTACAAACAGAGTTTTCTTATAAATATCATTATTTCCAACAAAGGATTATTTAGAATAGGGTATTTGACTAAAAAAAACTAATTAGTTCGTCAGTCAGATTTCCAAAAATTTACGGATTCGTAATATATATAATCATGGTACAGTTCGTTTTATCAATGTATTGAGCGACAAAAAAGTATCTGACTAAATGTGATGTCCGTATTTGGTTGCAGATAGCTGTATTGTTGAGTTAACTTTACAGTTTTATGTCCACACTTTAATTTTCAACGGTTCTTCCTGCACCTTATGAAAAAGTGGTTCATTTGATTTCCACCAGGTTTTTGTTGAAGATAACAATCACAGCACTATATCGTCACTTTATGTAGTGGTTTTTTTATAATTATAAACTAGCGCTTGACCGCAATCCCGCCTGATGGTAAGCAGTGATGCGATCGTTGATAGTAAAGCGCGCTAGTTTATTAAGAGTGAATAGGTCACTCAGAAAAACTGAGCGAATAGGAAGGAAGACGGCAGTTGAGCGAGGTGATGCAATGTTAAACCCAACAACACGACCAACGATGCTGCGTCAGAGGGAGATTGATGTGGAGACCCCCACGACCAAACTCCCAACACAACAACATCAGGCGCATCGTACCCGGCACACATCGCTACACAACTGCTCAGACCCGTCCTCCGTACGGCTTCACCAGACATCATGCCGGAACACGACAAATCGCTTGGCGGCAAGTCTTTGTCTGGTGGGTGGTAACTTCTGCCGACGGCCGATGTTATGGCAAAATAACAAAATTTGTCACTTCTTTTATATTAGACGGTTCTCTTTCAAGCGTTCCGTTGACGAACTTAGAGATACGAAAACCTGACATGCAAAAATACCCAGGTAACATTGTTTTATTGTATAAAGCTATAACTTGTCCATTGGGATAACCGGATTAAGCGTTTCGCCTCGTCATTTATACCGCGTACCTACATCGAGGGACGGGAACAATTTCCCAGCTGTGGAGTTTTCGTCTGACTACAAATTAAGTGTCTTCAAGGCTAGAGTGAATAGGCTCTTAACAAACTAGCGCGCTTTACCATCGATTGCATCACTGATTATCATCAGGCGGGATTACGGTCAAGTACTTGTTTATAATTATTAAGTAAAAAACCGTTTTTTTGTCAAACCTCTTAGAACGTACATATTCCATCTTATATATACAATATGTAAAGAAAACCCTGTCCGATCCGTAAAGGTATTGTTAGGTATCAATAACTGGTTCTACTAATGGATACAAAACCGGGCTAAACTTAAAAAAAAATCCCCCTAAAAAAATAAATATTATTTCGCAAAAAGAGGTAACTTAATACATGTGCGGTAAGCAACCCTTCCGCGGGCGGCGGGCGGCAGGGCACGCGGCACGTGGTCGCATCGCTAATCGCTCATAATAATACGGTTGTTGTTTAAAAATTACCAAATTTCGGGGAAGTTGGAATTAATTCGTGGGAAAAAAAGATTATTTCAAAATTCATTAGTATTGTTTATATTATATTTGGTAATGTGTTTACCTAACCTTTATTATCCTTATGGATCGGACACGGTTTTCTTTACATATTGTATAAAAATCAATGCCGCTTTCTTTGTAATTTTATAATCCACCAAAACTGTGTAATGCACCAGATTGGCAGTGAAAAACTCATAGCCAAATTTAATTGAAACTACGACCTTAACTGGTAAATCAAAAGAAGAAGTTTGCTTGATACCGCGTATCCCTATGATCCCAACTGAGCATTTGAGTTCAAACGATTACAATATCCTGTGCGTTTATCATTTGCTATGCCCATCAACAGAGCCTAAGGGCAAACATTACACGTTTGTGGTGTGAATTTGGAGAAATCATGTTTTTCACAAGGTCAACTTTATGTAGCCTGTTCGAGAGTCAGTACCCCCAGTCGTTTGTTTATACATACTAGAAATGGAAAAGCAAAGAATATTGTTTATCTACATGTTTTGAATTAAGTTTTAAAATTGCTAGCAATTAAAAAATAATATTTTATGTTTGAATAAATAATTTTGGTGATCCAATAAGTTTGTTTTTATTATTTCACTTTATACGTAGCGAAGCACGTATCGGGCCGCTAGTTTTATCTATTTATTTATTCTTTTTTGTACACCTAAAACATACATTTGTTAAACTATGCATTTAACACTACAAAATATAACACATTAGACGGCCTTATCGCTAGTGAATTCTCTTCCAGCCAACCTTAGAATGGACAAACATTGGTCTAACTGCAATGCTGCGATATCGCCTTTGGGTTGTAGAGGTCAGACGACAGTCGCTTCACAGAAAATATTGAAGTTTAGCCAAAATCAGCAGTTAGACTGGTAAGCGGACCCCAGACTCCAAAGCTAAAAAAGGGGGAAAATCAAGACGAGTGTCACGTTCATTTTGCATTGGACTTTTAAAATGATTTAGTGTTGTTTACTAAATAAAAGTGCGTGATTTATGTAGTAAAAAGTGCATTCAGTAAATAATTCGTAAAGAACAGTGAAATATCGCAGCATAGTGGCCACATCATGACCTTACCTCAAACCTCCTACGTAAGACGCGGCCGTCTTTTTGACATGAATAATTCATTACGTGACATTGGCTAAATGCACAAACCGAGCGAAGCCAAAAAGAAAGAAAGAAAGCTAAAAAAAGCGATATAATGATGATGATGAACCTTAGAATGCACAGAAACTTTCTTGAACAATAAATGGGACTGTCGTTGGTGCAAATATTATAAACTAGCGAACGCCAGCGACTTCGTTCGCGTGGAGTTGGGTATGCTCCGCACCTATTGGTCACAGCGTGATGTTATATAGCCTAAAGCCTTCCTGGATTAATGGACTATGCAACGCAAAAGAATTTTTCAAATCGGTCCAGCAGTTCCTGAGATTAGCGCGTTCAAACAAACAAACTCAACTATATTCAATACTAACGGCCGCCAGCGACTTCGTTCGCGTGGAGTTGGGTATACTCCGCACCTATTGGTCGCAGCGTGATGTTATATAGCCTAAAGCCTTCCTGGATTAATGGACTATGCAACGCAAAAGAATTTTTCAAATCGGTCCAGCAGTTCCTGAGATTAGCGCGTTCAAACAAACTCTTCAGCTTTATATATAAGTATAGATTATACATATACATTATATATAAAATAAAAAAATATTTTGAAATAATCTTTTTTTCCCGCGAATTAATTCCAACTTCCTCGAAATTTGGTAATTTTTAAAAAAGTGACAACACCAGTATTATTTTGAACGAATAGCGATGCGACCACGTGCCGCGTACCCCGCCGCCCGCCGCCCGCGGAAGGGTGCTTAACGCAGTTTTATTAAGCTACCTCTTTTTGCGAAATAATATTTATTTTTTAGGGGGATTTTTTTTAAGTTTAGCCCGGTTTTGTATCCATTAGTAGAGTCAGTTATCGATACCTAACAACACCTTCACGGGTCGGACAGGGTTTTCTTAACATACTGTATATTCGAGGAATTCTTTCATTGTTATGTCAATTTATGTTAATTTTAAAATTTATCAACATTTTATTTACTGCTATATTCACCATTTTCATCTGTCAAAAAAACGGTATGCCTAGTGGACAGAGTCAATATCAACATCTCAGCGTTAATCCCAATCGCATCCGTAGCTTTTCAGCTTTGGAGTCTGGGATTCGCTTTACCAGTCTAACTACTGATTTTGTCTAAACTTCGATATTTTCCGTGAAGCGACTGCCGTGTGTCCTCCACAACCCCTAAGGCAATATCTAAGTATTGCAGTTAGACCAATTGTTAGACTTTTGAGGGCTCCAACAACCCGTAACGACTGCCACTAGATGTTCGTATGGTAACCGGGACCAACGGCTTAATGTGCTTTCCGAGGCACGACCAGACCAGTGCAAATATTCATATTCATGCATACAAATATTTGCACTACGCGGGGATCGAACCCGCGCCTCCTTGCGCAGCGGCCGCATTCGCTACCGCTACGCCACGGAGGCTGCCTAGTGAACAGAGTATAGGGTTAAAATTCCTTATTAATTATCTATACTAATCTATAATGCTGAAGAGTTTGTTTAAACGCGCTAATCTCAGAAACTACTGGTCTGATTTGAAAAAATTATTTTGCATTTTCTATATAACATCACGCTGCGATCAATAGGAGCGTTTTAAAGCCGAGGTAAATCTACGCTTGCCGCGGTTGGACTCTGGATAGGTGACCACCTTTATATCCCTCCGTGCCTCGTAAAGCACGTTATGCCTAAGGTGCAGTCATTCGTAGATTGGGGGTTGTGGAGGTCAGATCGCAGTCGCTCCATATAAAATACTGATATTTAGCTGAATCCGGTTAGACTGTGAGCTGACCCAAGTATAGATGGGAAAGGTCTGGTCAGTTGATGATAATGATGAAGTTGGTGATATTTTAAAACCATCAGGTTCTCTCAACCTGATGGTTTTAAAATATCATTGCATAATATAGCATAATAAAACAGCATTGAGATTCCAAGCATAGCCCTCTGGCTATGCTTGTAATCTCAATGCGTGATCAAATCAGAAATGAGGAGATCCGCAGGAGAATGAGTGTCACCGACATACATAACGCGAAGAATTGCAAAACTTAAGAGGGAACTCTAGTAATGTTTTATCTATTCAAACGTATTCCGCTGTTTTCTTCGTGGATAATGCTTTTAGAACAATTATTTATGTGCCCCTATCATTTTGTTATTCCCGAAACTTAATTCATAAAAGAAATACGATAAGTACTTCAAAATCGCGAAAAATAACCCAAAAAACAAACGTTATAAGTTTTTGACAAAAAAGAAAATAAGAGAAGCATAGGTATAAGTTTCCCTTTCCTCTAAATTTTGATATAATGGTGTTTTGAAAAAGAAAACAGCGGAATACGAAACGTCTTTTAGTCAACGTTTTTGTAGGTAAAATCAGCCTGAGCTGCAACTGTCCCTTTCGCGCTTTACCGGGAGAGGTTGGAAACAGCGCGACGGCAATAGTTTTATCTAATACCTATTTTCCAAATTCCTCGGCACTAGAGTCCCCTCTTAAGTGACAGTGGGCCGGGCACTTTGCCTGTCAGACCGATGCGGGAGGCGCAGGACCGGTCGTCGTGGAGATACTTGGAGTAGGCCTATGTCCAGCAGTGGACGTCTTTCGGCTGAAATGATGATCAGATTGAGGCACTTGTGAACAAAGACCACAGTATAAAATATAATATCATCTACGGCCACTGAATTAATTAGCCAAGATAAAAATATCTCAATAAAAAAAAATGTAACAAAAAATATTTATATCAACTAACCGCCGACTTTACAGAGCGAATCATACACAATGTTAACTGTAGCAGAAAACATCGTATTTTTTGTATAAATATAAGAAACGTTACAGCAATAGCGATCATTTGTACATACGTCGCTGTACAATAAACAGCTCCGGTTAACTTTGAAATAATTCACTACTTAGTCCTTTTAGAATAAAATAAAACAATTAAACCATTCTCCTTTTTTTTCGTTCGTGATTACCTTGACTGTTTGTTGTACGTAGTCGAAACAACACCACTTGGCGCCAAAGCGAAGTGTCAAAGTGACGTTTGAAAACGCGCGAATCGGTCCTTTTCTTTTTAAATTAACTTTTTAATTCGTTCATAATGAGGGAGCTCAACGGAGTTTCTGCTACTATCGAGAATAACGGAGTTATTGTGGCCAAGAAAAAGTCTGAAAACGGAAATGGTGAGTTTTATTGTTTTATGGATTTATTTCGTTATGGTAACTATAGTGTGTACTTACTTCATTATATCTTCTTGATTGAAACAACTGAAGTCATTCTAATGACATTGAAATGTATGTTGCGTGTTTCATTACTCATTGTTTTATGCCACCGAAGTCAACTCTTAAGTGATTCTATCAGTTTTTTTATCAGACGTCTTTCCAAAAAAAAGTGATAAGTATAGAAATAAAACATTTTTTTATGAAGAAAAAAAATTTACCGTTTTAATTGTATGTAGATAATATCTTTATTATTATACATAGAACCAATTTTATTTGACATTTTTTTTTTCATATATGGTATCAAAAAAGCATTATTATCGTTTAATTTCTTTTTCAGTCATCGTTTTTGAAGTAATATTTTAATTGCTAGAAAATATGTTTGAATTTTATAAACTCGTAATATTAATAAACATAAGCATTAATGCGAATATGCATACCTACCTAAGTTGAACTATGATGACAAAGCACTTGTTAGTTCATCATCATCATCAACAACCTTTTTATCGTCCCACTGCTGGGCAAAGGTCTCCTCTCATACAGAGAAGGATTGAGCGTAATCACCACGCTTGCTCAATGCGGGTTGGCGATTTCAGACTTATAAAGTCCAGGTTTCCTCAAGATGTTTTTCCTTCACCTTCAGTCATTGGTGTCCAAGATATACTTAGAAAGTACATATAAGTTTTAGAAAAGTTACATTGGTACTAGCCCGACCTGGAATCAAACCCGCGCACTCATACTTGAGAGGCTGGTGTTTTAACCACTAGGCCACCACGACTTGTTAGTTACTTATACTTTATTTGCTCTTGAATGATGTTTATTAATTAGATGTAGGTATACATATATTAATTTTAACTAGTATGATATTTATGTACATATTTATTGTATAATCTATGTAAATAGTAACCTGTAGACTACTTACATTATTTCTCTCTCCCCTTAGAAGTAAAATACAAAGGTTGTCTATAAAAGGTCGCTCTTAGCGATAAGACTGTCTATTGTGTCACCCTTTGTAAAATCTTTATATTTATGTTCTGTAATTTATATAGTGTACTACATAATTAAGAATATTATATTCTATTCTATTAGTAAGAAAGATTATATAAAGGTATCTCTGACATCGACGGACAAACATTCTGAACCCGCCAGTGGTGGAATTTTGCGTCGGCTTTTCCCGATTAAACAAAAATAATATGCAGTTTTTCTCACATTAGACCGTTCATAATTGCTATACCCAATAAGATTTTAAAGTAAAAATTAATTCATTCGTTAATTACACAAAAAATCGCAATGTGAACTATACTAGAAAAACTATCCTATCAGCTGATTTAATAGAGTTCGCATCAGGGGTCAACGTCATACCTACAAACAGGCACGGCGGCACGCTTGCAGCGTTCAAAAGCCGAAGCCACACTTTTTTAAACACTGTTATTTATGTAACCGCTCATTAACGATATAAATGACTAACATAATTTTGTTAGTGGCATGCGGTCTAGCCTTTTCGCGAAGTTTGCGTTACGATGTCAGATACATCCTGTATAAGTAACTGTTTTATCTTAACTTTAATTTTTTCATTTTTTTTATTATAAACATAAAAACAACTAAACAAAGAGCTTTATAAAAAAAAATATGTTAGTTACTTCAGTTACAACAAAAACAAAAAAAAAACAAATATCAACTTTATCTTAATAGGAATTTAGGTTCATTGCAGTGTGACTAGCATTTCTTGGAAAAAATATAAAAATGTTGTAGCGTAACTTGAACTTTATTATGTAGGATTTAAAGGTGTTTTTCTCGAGACTATGTTAGGATCCGCAGAGTCTCAATACAAAAGGCTTAGAACAGTGTGTGTTGCCAGTGATGACTTATGGAATTGAAACGTGGTTGCTAACAATGGGCCTTATACGAAGGCTCAAAGTCACTCAAAGGGCAATGGAGAGGGCTATGCTTGGGGTTTCACTGCGCGATCGAATCAGGAATGAGGAGATCCGCAGAAGAACGAGAGTAACCGACATAGCCCAACACTAAAGTGGCAGTAAGCTGGACACATTGCCCGTAGGACCGATGCCCGATGGGGCCGACGGGTTCTCGAGTGGCGACCACGCACTGGAAGACGTAGCGTGGGTAGGCCCCCGACAAGGTGGACCGACGACCTGGTGAAGGTCGCTGGAAATCGCTGGATGCGGAAGGCGCAAGACCGGTCGTCGTGGAGAGCCTTGGGGGAGGCCTATGTCCAGCAGTGGACGTCTTTCGGCTGATGATGATGATGATGATGTTAAGATTCAATAAACCCAACCAAAAACAAGCAAATAAGCGGGCACTTTATACGTCTACCTCCTCGATCCACCAGGTTCATCACCTTAATTTGTGTAATTTACTTTCAATTCGAAGCATATTGCTAATCCATTACTTCTAATGACCAAAAACTGTATCTACTCAACAATCTAAGCAACGCAATGGATGCAGTTGAACTGTCATAATGAAATCCGTTGCTACTGATAGTGCGTTGCGCAATTACTCTGCTGATATTAATTCATAGGAGGAGAAAGAGTGTTATAAGGTTTATCAAAACTTCTCTGTGAATGGTTTATGATAATAGACACAAACCTATTACATGGGACCTAACAGAACTGGCGAAATATGAGTATATTAGAGCCGTACCTAAAAAGAAAGAAAATATCTTATTTTTAGTCATACATCTGCCTTATCCCTAAGGCAATGTTTTCTCTCTTCATTCCTATTAAATAGATCATCATATTATAATCTTAATCCCATCCTACTTCAAACATGAAAGTTTATATTGGGTTTTATGAGAAAGTTATATATAGGTACTTAGGTAACATCTTTTATTAACCTCAGAAATAAAGCAGAACCAATTGTATCCAAAATGAGTATATTGTAACTTAACCATCAAGAGCATCAATAACAAAACTTATTGTTGCCATATTGTGTCATTTTTAAACTCCGCTCCCCGAATACAGTTTAAGTTAAAGTAAGTAAAGTTTAAGTTTTTCTCATTGGTAGACCATAACATCGGCCGGCGGCAGAAGTTACCACCCACCAGACAAAGCCTTGCCGCCAAGCGAAGCTGTGTAGAAAAAGTCTGGTGAAGCCGTACGGAGGACGGGTCTGAGCAGTTGTGTTGCGATGTGCCGGGTACGATGCGCCAAATGTTGTTGTGTTGGGAGTTTGGTCGTGGAGGGTCTTCAGATCAATCTTCCTTTGGCGCAGCATCGTTGGTCGTGTTGCTGGGTTTAACATTGCATCACTTAGCTCAACTGCCGTCTTCCTTCCTATTCGCTCAGTTTTTCTGAGTGAATAGCCTCTTAATAAACTAGCGCGCTTTACCATCTACGATCGCATCACTGCTTACTATCAGGCGGGATTGCGGTCAAGCGCTAATTTATAATTACTAAAAAAAAAAATACCAAACTTATTCCCGCGCTTCTCACCATTCCCGCCTACTTGACGCTGCGTCATCCGTATCGTCAGTGTAGCCAACTTTTTCCTTTTAATTTACTATTAATCTTAATCAAACGAAATCCATACTAATATTATAAATGCGAAAGTATCTCTGTCTGTCTGTCTGTCCGGCTTTCACGCCAAAATTACTGAACCGACTGCAATGAAATTTGGTACACAGATAGTCTAGAGCCTGAGAAAGGACATGGGCTATATAACATCCCGCTATGACCAATAGGAGCAGAGCAATAACAAAAAATGATGCGAAAATATGTTGCTCCCATTATTTTAACTGGCGCTTATTTTATATCAACTGAGCTCCTGTAAACTAAAGTCCACGCGGACGAAACGCGGGCAATAGCTAGTATTATATATTATTACAAATCTGACTTGAAAAGAAAAGATCTTGGTACCCCTATGGTTTTACATTCGAAGAGTATGCGCAACTGTCTCGTCAGCCTCCATGCAAGCTCTGCACAGAGGGCTGTCCGTTATGCTTATTGTGTGGAGATGTGGAGTGTGTTACTTTTACTCAATAGAATAGAATACTTTTTATTATGTACACCATATAGATTACAGAACATAAATAAAAATATTGTACAAAGGGTGACATAATGGGCACAATCAACTTATCTCATTAGTAATTCTCTTTCTAGCCATTTCATCTTTCACACACTCTATCCGTCGTATCTTTCCTCTACTCTTAAAGACTTCGATATTCATACTTAAAACTTCCCTCGTTCCTCCGACGCTTTCCTCATACCTCCGTACCACATGTCCATACAATGACAGACGATTTCCTCACCACAACCTCTATAGATCATTCAGAGATGTATTGCAAAAAATCTTACAATTTTTTTTATTAAACTATTAGTGTAATGTCATGATTTTATATCCGTTTTCTTGTAACAATGTAATTTATAATTACTCTTAGTAATTGTAATAAGTAACTATAGTTAGATATCTATAGAGTCTGTAGATTCTATGCGTCTGTAATCAATCAGGAATGTTTATCGAGTTACAGAGAATAGCGTCTTCATTGGTATAAACAAATATTTCAACCATTGATTCTATATAGAAAATTCGCTATTAAAAACCCAAACTAATAGTAATTTTGCATTTTTATTACTGAGTTCTATATCACTGTAACTTAATTGTGTTTAAAACAATTCACAATAGAAAATATCACGTGATCGCGGATCACAGATTAAAAGAAATTATACAAAAATATTTTTTTAATCTGTGGCCTTTCTTTGATCAAATTATTTCACAAGAATAATGAAGACAAAAATGATAAATAAATTTATATCAAGTTAGACGATTAATTCTGAATTAATTTCAAGGCCAAAAAACATGTTATCAGTGCCTAGTTTCTAAATAAAACAGAACTTTTATTAAGATAAAAATTGAAAACATAGACTGGGAGCATTAAAATATGTTATAGGTACAATAGGCAATAAAAAAGGTTAAGGTCATAAAAATTCTATTTGAGATAATAAGTATACATTCTGTCTAAGATTCAATCTGCAGAATTTAAATGAATCAATAAGACGCTATAGGTAATAAAACAAAGAACATTTCAATTAACACAATTATCAGATAAAAAATATTAGTCCCATTTCATTCAGCACCATGAACTCGACACATGATTCAGGATCTCTTAACGTGGAAAAAATCAGCTGCATCATAATAAAGGGTCATTGGAAAAGGATAGAAGATAACATAGTTAAGTCCTGTCAAATTAACATTCACACTCCATAGACAATCTAGACGCCCGCGCTATTAAAAACATGGCGGCTAAAATTATGTCAATTTACGACAGGCGCGGACTAATTTGACAGGACTTAACAAAAAATTATCTTCTGTCATTTTCTTAATGAAATAGAAAGCAAAATATGTACTGAACTTGAATTAAGTTTGAGAACAAGGGAAGATCTTAACGCGTTATTAGTTGCCACGAAATAACAAAAGTCTACAAACTTCTGGCTGACCTTATTAATATAACAATAAGGTCTTTATTTCGGTAAACTCTAGGCTACATTAATTATGTTTTTAACAATGTGTTGAAACTAAGCATCGCATGATATACCATTTTCCGGCTGGTTAGTGCCACCCGGCGCGGTCTAGTAATTCCAAGGCTGGGTGATGATTAATATGGCCAATTATGTACTCGCGAAGTTACATATGGTGACCAGGACTTTGGGACTAAACAAAACGAGAAAATTATTCAATTTATTATACATATCTATACTATCTACATTAATAATTTCGTCAAGAGCTCCGGTAAACTCGATCGAAACCCAACTTTAATAAAAAAATAATAAAATTTATATATTTCGAGTCGACAACACATATCCGCAAAATTCGGATTGTCGAGAGAAGTTGGATTTTTATCTAGTAATATTATACTACTTTTTATCTCGATATTATCAATCGAAACTTATACGGACGAAACCGCGTGGCACAGCTAGTATTTAAATGTAAATGTCCTATAACACTTATCATGATGGTCACCGCAGTTTAATGTAATAATCTTTTCAATTAGAGTTTATAGTCTTTAATTATTTTAGTATGCAGCATGAACGTACTATTCATAGATATATTCAATCCTAACTATACAGGTTAAGGTGACTGGCAGATAACTTTAATAACGGTTTTTATGGACGGCAAGTCTTTTGGATTTAATGTCGATTACTTTTATTATGACCTAGCTGCGTCCAGTGGTTTCAACCGCATAGGTAATGATATGTTTTTTTTTATATGCTCCGTTCCTATTGGTCGCAGCGTGGTGTTATATAAAGCCTTCCTGGATTAATGGGCTATCCAACGCAAAAAGAATTATTCAAATCGGACCAGTAGTTCCTAAAATTAGCGGGCTCAAACTAACAAATTCTTCAGCTTTATACAATATGTAAAGAAAACCCTGTCCGACCCGTAAGGATAATAAAGGTTAGGTAAACACATTACCAAATAAAATATTACGTAATCATCATAGAAACAATACTAATGAATTTTGAAATAATCTTTTTTGCCCGCGAATTAATTCCAACTTCCCCGAAATTTGGTAATTTTTAAAAAGTGACAACACCGGTATTATTATGAGCGAATAGCGATGCGACCACGTGCCACGTGCCCTGTCCCCCGCCGTCCGCGGAAGGGTTGTTTACCGCAAATGTATTAAGTTACCTCTTTTTGCGAAATAATATTTATTTTTTAGGGGGATCTTTTTTTTAAGTTTAGCCCGGCTTTGTATCCATTAGTAGAATCAGTTATCGATACCTAACAATACCTTTACGGATCGGACAGGGTTTTCTTTACATATTGTAAATTAGTATAGATTAAAATACTAGAAATAATGTTTTTTTTTTAAATATCATCATCATCATCAACCTTTTTTATCGTCCCACTGCTGGGCACAGGTCTCCTCTCATACAGAGAAGGATTGAGCGTAATCACCACGCTTGCTCAATGCGGGTTGGCGATTTCAGACTTAAAGTCGAGGTTTCATCAAGATGTTTTCCTTCACCTTCAGTCACTGGTGTCCAAGATATACTTAGAAAGTACATATAACTTTAGAAAACTTACATTGGTACTTGCCTGATTGCCATGAGGCCTCCACGACAATCTAATGTGATGTCGTCAAATAATTACATTTTTTCCGCGTTTGCAGTGAAACGCAGGCTGAACCCTACGAATAATGTACTAGTTACATATTGTTTTTTTTTTTTTAATAATAATAAACAAGCGCTTGACCGCAATCCCGCCTGATGGTAGCAGTAATGCGATCGTTGATGGTAAAGCGCGCTAGTTTATTGAGAGCCTATTCACACAGAAAAACTAAGCGAATAGGAAGGAAGACGGCAGTTGAGCGAGGTGATGCAATGTTAAACCCAACAACACGACCAACGATGCTGCGCCAAAGGAAGATTGATCTGAAGACCCTACACGACCAAACTCCCAACACAACAACATTAGGCGCATCGTACCCGGCACACATCGCAACACAACTGCTCCGTACGGCTTCACCAGACATCATGCTGGAACACGACAAATCGCTTGGCGGCAAGGCTTTGTCTGGTGGGTGGTAACTTCTGCCGGCGGCCGATGTTATGGCCTATCACCGAGAAAAATAACAATAACATTTTTTTTCATTTACTTTTTACGACAAATATTGATTAATTTTCAATACGGCATTAATATTTACCCAATTTAATAACTAGAATACATTGCTGATTTAATATAGATCTATATCGCCGTTTATGGCATACCATTTAAATGAATATTTCCGAAGATATTACAGATTTAAAAATTGCGGGGTGTGGTTACGTTTGCGGCGGTACCGACCGTCGGGACGGCGGGAGGGGCGTGGCGGACTACTATGTTTTTTATACAACGCTCACAGTTTTTCTGTGGTGTATTTAGTACAAACATTATACCCGTGCGAAGCCGGGGCGGGCAATATTAATCTATCAGTTTCGATTTAACCACTTTGACCGGTAGGGAACGGCCCCAATAAGGTTATCGTTGTAAATGTTATTATGAAATTAGCGACCTACCGATGTAGCAATCAGCTCATGTACAGAGGCGTTAGGTTACTGTATTACAAGTAACATTAAACTAATGGTTAACCGACTCGGGCGACCACAAAGAGGAGATTGCTGTCGAAAGAATTGACTCACTTATACCGTGTGACTTTTCCTGTATTTTGAACTTATTTACCTACGTTACTTATATTATAATGTTTTATTTTGTATTTTATATATTTATTTCTCAATATTATGGTAAACTAGCGGCCGCCAGCGATTTTGTTCGCGTAGAGTTAGTTATGCTCCACTCCTATTGATCACAGCGTGATGTTATATAACCTAAAGCCTTCCTGGATGAATGGGCTATCCAACGCAAAAAGATTTTTTTTTAAGAAAATTGGATCAGTAATTCCTGAGATTAGCGCGTACGACTCGTGGGTTGCAGCTGAAAATCAGCGTCAGGTACACTTTGTTTTCATCTGACATTATGCTGAGCTGAGGCCCTTTTGGTATTAGAAGCCAAGTTTTATAGTTTTAAATTTATGTATCTTGCTGTAATGTCAATAAATGCATTTTTCTTTCTTTCAAAGAAACTCTTTAGCTTTATATATTGGTACAGATGGGCGATGTAGATATACAGTATGTTAAGAAAACCCTGTCCGACCCGTGAAGGTGTTGTTAGGTATCGATAACTGATTCTACTAATGCATACAAAACCGGGCTAAACTTAAAAAAAAATCCACCTAAAAAAAATAAATATTATTTCGCAAAAAGAGGTAACTTAATAAATCTGCGTTATCCACCCTATCGCGCGCGGCGGCGGAGGCGGCGGAGGCGGCGGACGGCAGGGCACGCGGCACATGGTCGCATCGCTATTCGCTCATAATAAAACCCGTGTTGTCACTTTTTAAAAATTGCCAAATTTCGGGGAAGTTGGAATTAATTCGCGGGAAAAAAAAAATTATTTCAATATTCATTTGTATTGGTACTATGATGATTACGTAAAATTTTATATTATATTTGATCATGTGTTTACCTAACCTTTATTATCCTTATGGGTCGGACAGGGTTTTCTTAACATACTGTATACACGTAGAGGAACTTGCCAGTAACGCTTACTTATCTATATTTTATTTATGTGTATATCATAAATCAATGTCTGAGCAAGCCTTGAGCCGGTGAAAGCCTTTGGATGAATAGACTTTGGTGGTTTATATACAGTATGTTACGAAAACCCTGTCCGACCCGTGAAGGTGTTGTTAGGTATCGATAACTGATTCTACTAATGCATACAAAACCGGGCTTTACTTAAAAAAAAAATCCCCCTAAAAAAAATAAATATTATTTCGCAAAAGGAGGTAACTTATTAAATGTGCGTTGACCACCCTTCACCTGCCGACCGCGGGGGGCGGGCGGCAGGACACGCGGCACGTGGTCGCATCGCTATTCGCTCATAATAATACCGGTGTTGTCACTTTTTAAAAATTACCAAATTTCGGGGAAATTGGAATTAATTCGTTGGAAAAAAAGATTATTTCAAAATTCATTTGTATTGGTACTATGATGAATACGTAAAATTTTATATTATATTTGGTCATGTGTTTACCTAACCTCTATTATCCTTATGGGTCGGACAGGGTTTTCGTAACATACTGTATATTTTTAGTTATTTTAGTATTTTTTTACCTATTATAAAATAATGATTGACCGCAATCCCGCCTAATGGTAAGCAGTGATGCAATCGTTGATGGTAAGGCACGCTACTTTATTAAGGACGCCTATTCACTGTAGCCTTGAAAAAACTTGAATTATAATTTGAAACACCGCCGCTGGTATATTATTCCTGTTCCTCGATGTACGCGTATAAAACACGAGGCCAAACGCTTCGTCCGGATCGTAGTTGCGTTAAGTTTAAGTTACAATTATGTTTGATTTGTTTTATTTAGCTGAACCCGGTTAGACTGGAACTGACCCCAATATAGTTGGGTAACAGGCTTCGCAGATGATGATGACAACGAATTATGTTTAAATTGCCCGAACTTTATTAGACTGTCACATCGCTGTTATAAATTTTAACAAGATTCGTTGATTATAATAGTACTTATATTAATACAGTTACAATAGTTTTAAATTCAATTTTTTTAATAATTTTATGAATTTTTTCTATCCAAAAAATTGTCTGAAAACGTGTTTGGAAAACAACAATTCTTTCCTAAATATGATCAAGATTAACATATATATTTTTAGCTGCTCTAAAATGTATACATTTGGCTAAAAATAACTGTTTTCTGAAACCTATTTTTACTGAGCACGTCGTCTTAATGTCGAGTTGTATTTTGGATGGAACGAAAATGTTCAGTAGTACCTTTTTGCGTAGAAGAGCTAGAAATATCTAAGCCTCCATAATAATATTAGTAGTAAAAGATTCAGCTACTAAACACTGAGTTTTAATTAACATTTATTCCACTTTCAAAAGAGTTTTTAATATTTAACAAAGCTTCTTCTCTTCTTAATTTTTTTTTTATTATTAAAATTATAAACTAGCGCTTGACCGCAATCCCTGATGGTAAGCAGGGACGCAGTCGTTGATGGTAAAGCGCACTAGTTTGCACTCTAGCCTTGAAGACACTCAAATTGTATTTCGATGGAAACACTGCCACTGGCAAACTGTTCCAGTCCCTCGATGTACGCGGTATAAAGGAGGAGGCGAAACGCTTCATCCCGAAAGCTTTGGAGCTTTTCAGCTTTGGAGTCTAGGGTCCGCTTTACCAGTCTAACTGCTCATTTTGGCTAAACTTCGATATTTTACATTAAGCGACTGCCGTCTGACCTCCACAACCCGAAGGTGATATCGAAGCATTGCAGTTAGACCAATTGTAGGACTTTTGAGGGCTCCAACAACCCGTAACGACTGCCATTAGTTGTTCGTATGGCAACCGGGACCAACGGCTTAACGTGCTTTCCAAGGTACGACCAGACCAGTGCAAATATTCATATTCATGGATACAAATATTTGCACTGCGCAGCAGCCGCGTTCGCTACCGCTATACCACGGAGGCGGTTATTTAACAAAGCAATGCGTTAAAAACTCACCTGGCGTTTTTCTTCGTCTTCTTCTTGTTTTATTCAAATTGAGATTCCACCTCAACTCTTAAGCAATGGCTTCTGTGGAATAGATACCACAATTTTGCCAATAACACGTGAAACAAATTATAGAAATTTTTTGAAAATTTTATTTCACAACAATGGCGGATATCGCCAATGACAGTTGAAAAAGAGGGCCGCGTGAAACGTCTATGAGGAAGGTTTGAGGCAAAGTCATGATGTAGCCACTATGCTGCGATATTTCAATGTTCTTTATGAATTATTTATTGAATGCACATTTTACTACATAAATCATGCGCTTTTATTTACTAAACGACACTATAAATAGTTTTAAAAGTCCAATGAAAAATGCGCGTGACATACATCCTAGCTTTCCCGTCAAAATTCCAAGGCGTTTTTCATTCAAAACAACAAACTGACGCCTCTGTCAAAATGTCACTGTCATCTCTTTCTTAATGACTCACTTGTCATAATTAAAAAAAAACAATCTAAATGTGCGTTCGGATATCCTTATTTCATTTTCATTCTTAATGTATAATAGTAGGATATATTAGAATAGATATCATAGATACACATATAGGTATACATACATACTTAATGTAATACATAGCCAATCATTCAGAGGCTTTATCTGTGAGGGTCTGCAACCCACACTTCATGGTCATTTACACATTCAAGAGTAGTGTAGCCAAACGGGAAAGGTATTTTTTTGGGATAAGAATTCTAACTACATATGTTTTATTGGGATTCCGAACAAAAAGGATGTCAATGGGATCCTTTAACTAAGGCTGTTTCATCTACATCGTTATCTGTCTGCCTTTTCCCAATTATATTGAGGTCAGATTATAGTCTTACCTACTCAGGTAAGACTGCTCTGAATACCAGTATCTTACATAGAGCTGCTACCTATCTGACCTGCACAGCCTAGTTACTGGACAGTCTGAAAAAGTCTGACCTGAGGCTATAACCTTGGTAAGACTGGTGGTCAGACTTCTGGAATTCTGACAATCCGTAACGACTGTCAAAGATCTACAAGTGACAGCCGGGACCACGGCTTAGCTTGCTTTGCATGTCACGGAGGGAAAATGAAAGATGGGCACCCATTCATATCGACAATTATAAAGCATAATTTTGAAGCATACCTATGGCTAATCATTTGCTCCGTATGTTCGAAAAATATGTTTGCTCAACAACGTAAAACCCATCATCATCATCCCAGTCGCATCAGAAGCTTTTTCAGCTTTGCTGTCTGGGGTCCGCTTTACCAGTCTAACTGCTGATTTCGGCTACACTTCGATATTTTCCGTGAAGCGACTGCCGTCTGACCTCCACAACCCGAAGGCGATGTCGAAGCATTGCAGTTTAGACCAATTGTTGGACTTTTGGGGGCTCCAACAACCCGTAACGAAAGCTTTGGAGCTTTTCAGCTTTGGAGTCTAGGGTCCGCTTTAGCAGTCTAACTGCTCATTTTGGCTAAACTTCGATATTTTCCATGAAGCGACTGCCGTCTGACCTCCACAACCCGAAGGTGATATCGAAGCATTGCAGTTAGACCAATTGTAGGACTTTTGAGGGCTCCAACAACCCGTAACAACCGCCATTAGATGTTCGTATGGCAACCGGAACCAACAGCTTAACGTGCTTTCCGAGGCACGACCAGACCAGTGCAAATATTCATATTCATGCATACAAATATTTGCACTATGCGGGGACCTGTGCCTCCTTACGCGGCGGCCGCGTTCGCTGCCGGCAGCAGCAACGGTGGCTGTCAATATGCTGTAATCGCGTCGAAACTGTCTATTGGGTATCCTAACTTGATAGGACTATAGTAATATGTTATCTTATATCCTTTTCGTAATTAACTAGAAAGAAAAGGATGCATTAAGATGAATCGGCACCAGTATATTACGCAATTACCTCGCTAAGACAGACCCCAGAGATTTAATAAATTATGTGCCTTCTTTAAGTTAAGCAAATTGTATTCAACATTATTTTTTATTTATGCGCAACTCGAAAAACGTGTCCAGTACTTTTAAGTAAAGAATCTATGTACAAAATTTCAAAAAGATATAATGTTATGAGCTTGGCTACTTGGTTGTCGTAACAAAAATATGGCGCTGCAAACAAAGCAGAAGCGTAAAAACCGAATTGGTAGAAAACCTAACAAAAAATTAACAGAGATTCTTGCCACGCAAGAAGTGTAGGGACGGCAACGCCCTGTGATGACGGGTGCCTAAAAAAAATATATGTTCAAAGCTCCGCTCGGGCGGGCGAGCTCGGTGCGATGACCTCTGACGTCAGCTATTGCGTGCGGAAGTACTATCTTAACCGCTCGGTATCCACACTGCAACAATTTCTAAATGTATTTGCGAAAAAATATAACATGGTGTAAAAATGATTGGAATCGATTCACTTGTTTGTTCTGAGCAAACTACATAAAAGGTGTAACCATGGATCCAGTACATGATTCTGAACCCCCTAGTGGTAGAATTTTTGTCGATGATTTAAAAAAAAATATTTGTAGATTTTTTCACTTTCGACCGTTCATAATTGCTATACTTTTTTATCCCAATAAGATTTTAAAGTAAAAAATAATTAATTCGCTAGTTACACTAAAAAGCGCAAAGAAAACAAAACTCGAAAAACTATATTATCAGCTGATTTAATAGAGTTCACATCAGGGAACAACGTCATACCTACAAACCCGCATGGAGGCACGCTTGCAACGTTCAAAGGTCGAGTCGACACATTTTTTTAATCACTATGAATTCTGTAACCGTTCATTAACGACATAAATGACTATCATAATTTTATTAGTGGCATGGGGTCTAGCCTTTTCGCGAAGTTTGCGTTACGATGTCAGATACACCCTGTATATTCAGGTTTCGCATAAACAAGAAATAACGTATATTTTTTTTTTTTTTATATAATTACATAAATAACTACGAATCAAAACACCGGCTTATAGTCAATGCTGTCCATCAAATGTCGATTTACTAAACAGGTTATCACTAAAAACTGAGCGCAATCTTACATGACCAGTTAATTCTGTTGCTAGTCGGTAGCTAGGCATACAATGTCTCGGCCATGGTCATTTTAAAACAACCTTGGCGACTCAATTGATTGCCGAATCGCAAGGCAACGATCGAAAAGATAAATATTATTCAATAAATGATTGCCTTAAAAACTAGCGAGACTGCAGAGAGAGTACGGTCTAATTACTCTAAAAGTCTGAAAATCTGTAGTGTGTATGTTGTCTTTAACTAATGTGTGTTACCAATCATGACATGGATCAGAAACATGGTCCCTCACTATAGGCCTCATAAGAAATCTCAAGGTCGCACAGAGAGCTATGGAGACGGCTATGCTAGTGTTTTCTCTGCATGATCGAATCAAGAATGAGGAGATTCATAGAAGGACGAAAGTCGCAGACATAGCCCAGCAGATTAGCTCTTTGAAGTAGCAGTGGGCGGGGCACATAGCACGTAGAGCATGGACCACGTACCGGCAAGCCCGGCATCGGACACCCACCGACTAGGTCGAATGACCTGACCAAAATCGCAGGGAAGCGCTGGATGCGTCCAACCGTTCTTTTTGGAAATCCTTGGAGGAGGCCTAAGTCCAGCAGTGGACTTCGTGTGGCTGAGATAATGATGATCATGATGTTGTACGTGTGTTAGTGTGTAATCAATCCTTAATAATACATATTATAAATCAGAAAGTGAGTTTGTTTCTTTGTTCCGCTTTCACGCCGTAACTACTGAACCGATTGCTTTGAAATTTTGCAGACGTAAAGTTAGAAGTCCGGATTAAGTAATAGGGTACCTTTTATCCCGGAAAAATTTGATATTCCCGAGGGAAATCTAAAAAGCGCGATATAACCGAATTCCACGCGGGCGAAGCCGCGGACGGAAGCTCATACTTTTTTTTAAATTTCTTTTAAACTAGTGCTTGACTGCAATCCCGCCTGTTGGTAAGTAATGCAATCTTTGATGGTAAAGCGCCCTAGTTTATTAAGCCTATTCACTTAAAAAAAAACTTAGTGAATAGGAAGGAAGACGGCAGTTTAACGATGTGATACAATGTTAAATCCAACAACACGACCAACGATGCTGCGCTAGCGGGAGATTGATCTGGGGACCCTGCAAGACCACACTCCCGACACAACAACATTTGGCGCATCGTACACGGCACACATCGCAACACAACTGCTCAGACCCGTCCTCCGTACAGCTTCACCAGACATCATCGAACACGACGAATCGCCTGGCGGCAAGACTTTGTCTGGTGGGTGGTAACTTCTGCCGGCGGCCTATGTTATGGCCTACCACCGAGAGAATTATAATCAACTAGCTGTGCCCTGCGGTTACACCCGCATAAATTTTAATCTCGTGGAAATATCAGGATAAAAAGTATCCTATATACTCATTCTGGTTATAAACCACGTGTGTGCCAAATTCTATCCAAATCTATTCATTACTTTTTGGATGAAAGAGTAACAAAGATTCATCCATCTATGTCCATCCAATATTAGTAGGACTGTAGTATATTTGTTTATCATCCCACTGCTGGGCGCAGGTCTCGTCTCCTACAGAGAAGGATTGAGCGTAATCATCACGCGGGTTGGCGATTTCAGACTTACAGTCCAGGTTTCCTCAAGATGTTTTCCTTCACCTTGTAATCAGTCATCGGTGTCCAAGATATACTTAGAAAGTACATATAGCTTTAGAAAAGTTACATTGGTACTTGCCTGACCTGGTGTTTTAACCACTAGGCCACCATGATTTATTGATTATGTAGTCTTCAATAGAGTAAATATTTAGGCACCTATCACTATCAGTTCTCTCCACAAATACCTTGACCTTTGAGCTATATTGTAAGATTCATATTTTTATTCACTACATCATGATTTCAGACGTGACATGCAAAAACAACTACACTTCAAGCTTTTATTGTTTTTATTAAATTTAACATTTGGGTTTATTATAAAATTTTAAAGTCAATAAACTTTATTTGAAGTTTTAACATTGGCACAATGAGAATCAGCACTTTAATATTTATTTAGCGTGAATATTTATTTGTTAACATATACAGCCATCATTATATGTACTAAACTAATATTTTATCTTCTCTCATTTTCATAATGAAATAGAAACAAACCGATGCTCTGAACTTGAATTAAATTTAGTTTGTCAACAATGGAATTATGTTAAATAATAATATGGCAAAATATCCTTAATTATTCGATCCATTTGGTCGCCCTACTCTAATCCCTATACGTATAAAATTACATTTAAGAACACTTGAATCCTGAACCTTTGTGCAAATGCTAGCCGCAGAGTATCTATTACTGACCTATATTCTTAGTCGATATATCTACCTACCTTTAATACATCTGCTCTTTTTTTTACATTTCTTGAGCCAGATGATCGTTGTGACAATAACAACGAAGCGGTGGCCTAGTGGCTAAAATATGAGCCAGACTCTCAAGTATGACTCTGCGGGTTTGATTCCAGGTCAGGCAAGTACCAATGTAACTTCTAAGTTATATGTACTTTCCAAGTATATCTTTGACACCAATGACCGATTACAAGGTGAAGGAAAGCATCTTGAGGAAACCTTGACTTTTTTGAGTCTGAAATCGCCAATCCGCATTGAGCAAGCGTGGTGATTACGCTCAATCCCTCTCTGTGTGAGAAGAGACCTGTGCCCAGCAGTGGGACGATAAAAGCTTGATGATAATGATCGTTATCGACGCTACTGTGGGACAAATAAATATAAATATATACGGACAAATCACACAGATTGAGCTAGCCCCAAAGTAAGTTCGAGACTTGTGTTATGGGATACTAACGCAACGATACTATATTTTATAATAGATACATATATAGATAAACGTCCAAGACCCAGGCCAATCAGGAAAAGATCGTTTTCCATCATGACCTGGCCGGGCATCGAACCCGGGGCCTCCACGTCGCAGGCAGGCGTGTTGACCGCTGCGCCACGGAGACCGACAAGTTGCTAAAATATACTTAAAACGAGATAAATTGTTACATTTGTCGTCTCGGGCAAATGCATGACAAGTGATCGGAATCCCCCTAGCTTCCATTAATGGACGTAACAGGTTTTAACGTGTAAGTATCTTACTAGACTTAGTAATTAAATATTCACAGGAAACCGAATGTAAGATTTACATTGGGGTTTATTTCATATGCATAGGGTATAAATATACGTACATACAGGCTGTATCTGACATCGACGCACAAACGAGTACCATGGATCCAGTACATGATTCTGAACCCCCCACAGGTGGAATTTTTCGTCGCCTTTTTCATTATTTAAAAAAAATACGCCGTACGGAGGACGGGTCTGAGCAGTTGTGTTGCGATGTGTGCCGGGTACGATGCGCCTAATGTTGTTGTGTTGGGAGTTTGGTCGTGGAGGGTCTTCAGATCAATCTCCCTTTGGCGCAGCATCGTTGGTCCTGTTGTTGGGTTTAACATTGCATCACCTCGCTCAACTGCCGTCTTCCTTCCTATTCGCTCAGTTTTTTCTGAGTGAATAGGCTCTTAATAAACTAGCGCGCTTTACCATCAACGATCGCATCACTGCTTACCATCAGGCGGGATTGCGGTCAAACGCTTGTTTATAAATATAAAAAAGTAGTTTTTTTCACTTTAGACCGTTCATAATTGCTATACTTTTATAAACTAAGATTTTAAAATACAAATTAATTAATTCGCTAATTACACAAAAAAGCGCGATGAAAAGAAAACTCGAAAAACTATCTTATCAGCTGATTTAATAGAGTTCACACCAGGGATCAACGTCATACCTATAAACCCGCACGGCGGCACGCTTGCAACTTTCAAAGGCCGAGCCGACACTTTTTTTAAACTCTGTAACCCTTCATTGACGACATAAATGACTTTCATGATTTTATTAGTGGCATGCCTTTTCGCGAAGTTTGCGTTACGATGTCAGATACACCCTATACGTCCTAGGTTCAATCACCGAGTCTAGAAATAAAACATCGGGGTTTACCATTAAGAAGTTTTTAGTACCTCAGAGTCTGCATTTTTTCCTGGATTCATCTAGAAGTATGGGAATGCCGGTCTTGGTATTCATGATTGATGGCTTGGGTGGAAGGTGAAGGAAAACATCTTGAGGAAACATGGACTTTAAGTCTGAAATCGCGAACCCGCATTGAACAGCGTGGTGATTACGCTCAATCCTTCTCTGTATGAGAGGAGGCCTGTGCCCAGCAGTGGGACGATATAAAAAAGTTGGTGATGATGAATGGGTTGGGTGTATTGTGTGTTTTCCTCGATTCATCTACACCTATGGGTCTTGAGATCTATAACATATCATCATCATCATCATCTCAGCGTTAAGCCCAGTCGCATCCGTAGCTTTTCAGCTTTGGAGTTTGGGGTCCGCTTTACCAGTCTGACTGCTGATTTTGGCTAAACTTCGATATTTTCCGTGAAGCGACGGCCGTCTGACCTCCACAACCCGAAGGCGATATCTAAGCATTGCAGTTAGACCAATTGCTAGATTTTTGAGGGCTCCAACAACCCGTAACGACTGCCACTAGATGTTCGTATGGCAATCGGGACCAACGGCTTAACGTGCTTTCCGAGGCACGACCAGACCAGTGCAAATATTCATATTCATGCATACAAATATTTGCACTGTGCGCGGATCGAACCCGCGCCTCCTAGCGCAACGGCCGCGTTTGCTACCGCTACGCCACGGAGGCTGTCTAGCGATCTATAACATCTGAGTAACGATATACGAGTGTGTTGTATGTAAATCTCTGTTTAACTGTGGTTTAACTCTTTGGAAATAAGCAGGCCTCATATTATCATTACCATCGAATGTATTTCATTATCCCAAATCATATTAAATATCACACAGGACAGGGGAGGATTCTGAGCATAGATATTTTTATTTAAATCAAATCAAACAATATGACAAGGCTAGAGTGAATAGGTTCTTAATAAACTAGTGCGCTTTACCATACACGATTGCATCACTGCTTACAATCAGACGGGATCGCGATCATGCTCTAGTTAATAATTTAAAAAAAAAAACACGTATTTGTAAAGTTAAGATCTAAATTTCTTTGTATTCTGCCTGCAAGAAAACGTGTAAATTGTTATCAAGGCCCATGCATTTTTTACTTAAAGGAATGACACCAAACTGTTTCATTATGTAAATTTAAAACTATTATATAAATATTTACGTTTTGCTTATTATGTAAATCACAACACCGTCCACCCGGTTATCAATTAAAAAAAATACAAAAACAGAAAGATGAGAAAAAATCTTTACAACCATCGCCCTAATTGAGTAAAAAATTATTACTAATCCATTACTCTATATGTCCTAAAATGATGCCTGCTCAACAACGTAAATAACGCAATGAATCTTGTTGAACTTTCAAAATGAAAGCTATAGCTACTGATAGTGTGCTACACAATGATCCTACAGGACAAATTTAAAACAATAATAAATGACATCACAATATGTAATTAATTTTCAAGAGTTTTGAAGATAACTTGAAACTGAACCCCCTTGAATAGTTGGAGATGTCAATACTTACAAGAGTAAAAAAGGATACCAACTCTTTTTGATACTAATTAAACTGGAGATACATATATAATATTGTTATGTACATATGCAGTCGTGTACTATACATAAACACACATAATCATCAACCTTTTTCTCGTCCCACTGCTGGGCACGGGTCTCTTCTCATACAGAGTTGGATTGAGCGTAATCACCACGCTTGCTCAGTGCCAGTTGGATTTTAGACTTAAAGTCCAGGTTTCCTCAAGATGTTTTCCTTCACCTTATAATCAGTCATTAGTGTCCAAGATATACTTAGAAAGTACATATAACTTTAGAAAAGATACAGATAGAATTGGGTTTTTTTTTTTGCCATTTCTAAAAATCGATTCGATCGATTATTGTCTACCTATTCTGTTACAATATCAGTAAGTATTTAAGCTGAGTATGGTATTTTACAATAACCAACTGCCTATCTGATAATCCATAACCATGATCCATAACCCCAGTTACTGAAAACAAGAATAGTTGTCAGATTTTCGGCTTCTATGACACGCAACAACTTTCTATTGTCAAAACCAGGTTTTCTCGGTGGTAGGCCACAACATCGGCTGGTGGCAGAAGTTACCACCCACCCGACAAAGTCTTGCTGCCAAGAGATTCGTCGTGTTTCGGCATGATGTCTGGTGAAGGCGTACAGAGGACGGTCTCAGCAGTTGTGTTGCGATGGTGCCGGGTACGATGCACCAAATGTTGTGTCGGGAGTTTGGTCGTGGAGGGTCTCCAGATCAATCTCCCTCTGGCGCAGCATCGTTGGTCGTATTGTATCAGCTCACTCAACTTTCTTCTTATTGACTCAGTTTTTTTGAATGATTAAGCTCTTAATAAACTAGCGCGCTTTACCATCAATGATTGCATCACTGTTTAATAGCAGGCGGGATTGCGGTCAAGTACTAATTTATAATTATTTAAAAAAAAACACCTTTGACAGCTGAGACAAACGATTAAAGTGCTTTTCGAGGCATGGAGAGGGTTATAGTATTTAAAAATGGTTTCCCATCCATGAAGTAACCATCGATCAGTGTTGTTGTTATTACTTTTCCTCAAGAATTTAATTTATTAAAGGATTAGTCATGATGCTATTAATCATAACTAAAAGGGCGGAACACAGTCGACCGCAGGCTAATGTAAAATTAACAACTTCACAGAAATGACCGCGGAAGCCAAACCTGGAGGTACTTAACCGTAAAATCGTCTGTACGGGTTTTTGCAAGACGTAAGTGACAGGAAACGGTTAAAGAAACCCATTCAACACACACTTACCTGTTTAAAATTTTCCTGTCAACGGTCAACGATGCTTTTTTAATTTACGAAAATGTGAGAAGTATGACGTAACTGACAGCTGTCAAATTGAAAAAAATAAGGTGGGTAAACCACCTTATTTTTTTAACAAATATTTTCGGTTTCTCCTCGATTCGTCATTGTATACTTTGAATTGTCATTGATTTTATTAATAAAAGTCGTGGTGGCCGAGTGGTTAAAAAACCAGCCTCTTGAGCCTCTCAAGTATGAGTGTGCGGGTTCAATTCCAGGTCAGGCAAGTACCAATGTAACTTTCTAAGTTATATATCCTTGCTTTTGACGAAGTAAACAGTGCACTCTCAACAGTTACGGAAATATGTAGAGTTCGCCTTGCCTAACGTTAGAAATCTAGGACCCAACATTGTTTTAGACAAAGAGGTGCTTGAAACTGTGGGCTCGGCAGTTTTTCTGGAAATAACAGTACATGCCAAACTTCAGTGGGGACCACACATATCAACTTAGATCTTTTCCGTAACCAGAGTGTTTCTGGTCCTGTACAAAATAAATAAATATGACGTTGACAGGGAAAACAATTGATTCTCGGGTTCACTAAGTGTTAAGCACCCCTGTATTTTTATGTCTTTCAAAGTCATATAGAAATCAATTAATACATTACCACAAACACAAATTTGCATGTCGTTTTCTTCTAACACCTTATTGGGTTTCTCTATCTTGAAATTCTCTGAATCAGCCTGTATTTATTCCCGTGATATTGGCATTAGGTTCGCCCCCTTTGACGTGGGATTTATAAGTTAATTGCATAACTTAGGTGTGTCATATAAGGATAGAGAGGCCTTAAATAATAATAGCCAATCCAATAGCCAATCCAATATCCAATCAAAAATCCAGCTCGGCTGGGCAGCGTTCGGGAAGCTACGATACATCTTCTCGTCGTCCAAGATACCACAGTGTCTCAAGGCCAAAGTCTTTGACCAGTGTGTGTTGCCAGTGATGACTTACGGAACTGAAACGTGGTCGCTCACAATGGGCCTCATACGAAGGCTCAGAGTCACACAAAGGGCAATGGAAAGAGCTATGCTCGGAGTTACTCCGCGTGACCGAATCAGAAATGAAGAGATCAGCATAAGAACCAAAGTCACCGACATAGCTCTGCAAGTCGCTAAACTTAAGTAGCAGTGGGCAGGGCACATTGCTCGTAGAACCGATGGCCGATGGGGCAGTAAGGTTCTGGAGTGGCGGCCACGTACTGGAAGACGCAGCGTAGGAAGGCCCCCAACAAGGTGGACCGGTGACCTGGTGAAGGTCGCGGGAAGCCGATGGATGCGGGCAGCACAAGACCCGTCAGCGTGGAAAGCCTTGAGGGAGGCCTTTGTCCAGCAGTGGACATCCATAGGCTGAAGAAGAAGAAGAAGAAGAAATAATAATAGCCGCACAATTCGATCAACCAGGTTTAACTACGTTTGCCGCGATTGTTTTATGGACGGGTCACCTTTTCTGCACGGAGGGGCGTGACTCGAAAAGCACATTAAGCCGTTGGTCCCGGTTGTGTTTTTTTTTTTTTGTATAATTATAAACTAGTGCTTGCTCGTAATCCCGCTTGATGGTAAGCAGTGATGCAATCGTTGATGGTAAAGCGCGCTAGTTTAATAATCCCATTCACTCAAAAAACTGAGTGAAGAGGAAGGAAGACGGCAGTTGAGCGAGGTGATGCAATGTTTAACCCAGAGGGAGAATGATCTGGAGACCCTCCACGACCAAATTCCCGACACAACGACATTTGGCGCATCGTACCCGGCACACATTGCAACACAACTGCTCAGACCCGTCCTCCGTACGACTTCACCAGACATCATGCCGGAACACGACGAATCGCTTGGCGGCGAGACTGTCTGGTGGGTGGTAAATTCTGCCGGCAGCCGATGTTATGGCCTACCACCGTTAAATCTTCATGAAGGTCGGATATACAGTCGTTCTATCTGGTAATCAGCGAAATCAGGTTAAACTGGAAGTCACACAGTTGGGGAAAAGCTGGACAGGTAATGAGGTGAGTCATAAAACTCGTTTCAACTACGTCACCCAACTTAATTGGATAGTTCTTAAGGAAAAACTGCTTTTAACACGTGCTGCTTCAACTCTCATCGTGACGTTGGCAATATTTAGTATTCAGGACAAAATTTTACTGACGTCACATTTAGCAAATATTAGATTTCTTGATACTGACGTCACATTTAGCAAATAATAGTATGTCTGCAGGTACTTTTCCCTTCGTGTTAGCAAATCTTGATTCATTGGTCAAACGTTTGCGCCAATGTTTGTAGTACTTGCTCTCGGGTAGCGTGACAAGTTTTAATGATGTGACGTATTAAATATTTCGGAACTAGGGCATTTAAATTTTTCGGTTTTTTAAAACATTGCTGCGGTATTTTTAGATGTGTTTTTCTTTTTCTTTAAGGCTTGTTTTCGATTACTTTTTTTGCCTGTTACTATGCCTAAACAAAAGTTTTTCTTTAATGTTTCTTCCTAAAGTCCCAAACAATTCTTTCGTTTTTTTAACATTAACAAACTTTGCTTTATTTTTTGTACCTATGCAATGTTAAAAGAGGAACAGAGAGACGGAGACAGTGTGTGAGAAAGAGAAAGATAGAATTATGATACTATACAAATACAATAGATTAGATTAAAATACAGACATCATTGAGTTAAAAGCAGTCAACCATTAAATTGTTTAGGAATTCATAGCCATTCAGACAGCATAGTTCATAGATCACTTTTTTGAACACTTGTTGGGACAAATGTGTAGAAAGGGTACTTGAGTATTTGTTCAAAGCTTTGTTAAAACATTTGTAATTTGCCATTTGTTGTCGGTTTCGAGCGCACATCAAAGCGTTCAAAGTTGTCTGTGTGCGCAGAGAGAGCGCCAGACACAGATACAAATATTTGTTTTACAAATATTTGTACAAACATTTGCACAAATATTTGTACGTCACTAGTAATCGTCACCTCAATAGTCACCCGTGATCATTAAGTATTAATTAGAAGTCAGATATTCCGGCTCATAAAACCTAAAATTGATTAGACGAAAGAAAAATATGGATATGCCTTTCGGTACACATACTTACTATAGGTTTTGTAGATAAATATTTCTAAAAATACCACTAGACATTTCGTTATAACAAGGTATTTCGTCGTTTTAGAAGGAACAATTTATAAATATACAAAAAATAAAATATTTTACACAAATGTTAATTAAAAATCTCATCCACATTATTCTTTAGTCGGCATTTTGTGTAAGTTTAGGTACTTAAGCGCCGTAATTTCCGATATCTAATCTACCTATATATAATCTAAAGTCCGGTTTTATTCCTAAATCTGGGTGTAGGGTACTTTACTCGGTTTTTACTTTTTAGAGTAATTAGTGATTGAATCATGATTTAACTTAATGGAACCTATTAGCGTCATCCGAGAAGCCAATACCGGTTTAGCTGTAATTATCTGCAGCAATATTAAGCCGTCTAGATGGACCGATGACCTCAAAATGTAGCTAAGACAGATCAGAGTCAAGCATGTGTATAGCTGTGGATTTCTATAAGCTGAGTTGTTTCATTGATCGAATATTATTAAGCTAAATAATATTAAACTAACAAAAATTATAAATATTTTTCTTAAATAAAATATAGGTACCTACCTAATAAATTACTTTTTTATAATTCAAAAATATTACTTGACCGCAATCCCACCAGATGATAAGCATTGATGTAATCGTTGATGGTAAAGCTTACTAGTTTATTAAGAGCCTATTCACAAAAAAAAATTGAGTGAATAGGAAGGAAGACGGCAGTTGAGCGAGTTGATACACAATACGACCAACGATGCTGCGCCAGATAAAGATTGATCTGGAGACCCTCCACGACCAAACTCCCGACGCAACAACATTTGGCGCATCGTACCCGGCACACATAGCAACACAACTGCTCAGACCCGTCCTCCGTACGGCCTCACCAGACATCATACCGGAACACGACGGCAGCCGATGTTATGGCCTACCACCGAGTAAACCGTAATAAATATTTTTTTATGCTGCATAATATTTTTTCTTATTTGAAAAATATTGTGACAGTTTTTAATGGCTGCGTTCGGATAATGATATATTATTTGGAAACTAATTTGTAAATGATGATTCTTGACATTACTGATTTTTTTCTTTTTTGGTAGTATTGTGCAATTAAATTTGAACCTACAAATAAATATGAAAACAAAATAATTACTAACCTACCACTATACTGTATTATTTATGAATAATATAAATTTATTGATCGAATATTATGAAGCTAAAAAATATTTGACTTATAAAAAATATTAATATTTTTTAAATAATAAATTCTTTCCAAATTTTTTGATCGCTACTCACGAAAAGTACCTACATATATCTGATTGACCTCTGCCTAATCCCTAAAATACAGGCGTTATATTATTGACCTCCACATTTTAAGGAAGTATAATCTAATAAACTAAAATCAAAGTCCTAACGGATGCTTTTAAAAATAAATATCCAAATTAATCACTATTGACGTTTTAATCGGTACTGACTACCGGTAGTAGTGAATTTATGTAAATTAATTTAAATCAACTGTTATGATTATTATAACCGTACCGGACGGAACTTTTTTTACATCGCTCATGGAAATCTTTTAGTTCAAATAAGTCAGAAAATGCATTTGATTTTTAAGCACCCCTAATTGCCTATAAAATAGGGGTGTTTTGAGAAATTTTACTCTTTTGATCCCAAACTGCAGAAATGTCTAAAGAAAAGAAAAAACAATGCTCTTTGGTTATGAATATAAAATTTTAAAAATCGAACTTTTAATTGAATTTAATTGAAATTGATGATGTGTAAATGGAAAAGCGAATACTTTATATATTATATTTCTATGGGTACGATTTACATCTAAACAGTAGTACCTATTTAGGTGAAACTTGGTATGAAGAGTAGCTTGGTACCAAAAAAACTAACTACTGATTTTCAATAGTTGTAGGTATTCCGAAAACTCGAAAAAAGCCGGTAAGCCCTGAGAGTGGCACGGTGATTAGGCCTTCGGGCCGATCCCGTGACACTCTCAACGCAGGGCCCGAGGGTAACCGAGTGGTTTTAGTGGGTATTCCCGGCTTCGGCCGGGCGAGTCCCACACACGCTCGTCGCCTAGCTAGCGGCTGGTATGGTGCGTAAAGGCATTTCCACTAGTAAAAAAAAATGTATGTATATTAAGGCAGTACAAATGGTTTAGTGTCCTTTAACTTACAAATAACAGAACTTAAAATAGTAAAAGCAAGGATAGTGCTTGGATAAACTCAAACTCACTTATTGCGAAAATGGATAATTCAGATAATTAACATTGATACATAAAATAGTTTAGCATCTCTATGATCCGCCTGAAGGCATGCAATTTTATTTTCCGTATGTCTTTACTTATTGTACATTAGATACTAATAAATCATATAAATTTTTAAGCGACTACATTCCTCCGTTTCAATATTCCAGACCGAGCTAAAATTGTCAACGTAAAAGTAAACTCAATTGAATCAATTCAATTAACAAACTTAAATAGAATTCTAATCGATTCATCTGAAACTGGTGCGAATATCGATACTTATACCCATTCACAGTAGTTATCGATTCCTAAGTTTTGACGCATGCGCAGTAAACGTAGCTGAAGTACAAATATCATCTGTTGAATGCCTCACACAGTCAGTCAGCCATCGTCGTGTGTTCAGACACATCGTCCACACGAATTTAATTTATTTTCCGTGTTTTCTGTTCTTAAAAAACCCGCGAACCGTAAGTAGAGATAGCAAAATAACCAAAATACTTTTTTGTTAAACGTCCGTTTTGTGCAGTTTTTGTTTGTGTGTAATTGTTTTTATTTATTTTTTTGTTTTCTTTGACTGAGTGAGTATGCATAGTGATATAAACAATTAGGTGTTTACCTTCGCTTATCGAGATTTGTCACGAGTTATCAATGTGATTTACTTTTTATACCGTATCCGGTTCCGGTCGTAAACCTAGGTCAAAAGTTGACCTAGGCTTGTTTAGTTACTCGTTACTGCGTAATGATTTCAATGAACCATCGCGTGGTTAAATCACTTTAAAACATCAAGGTTTGCCTACACCACGTTTTCGTTCATAATTATTTGTGTATAATAAGCATGTTTTGATACAAAACGTTATGCAATCTAAAATTGTTATTGTTAGACGTAAGTAACTTTAACAGATTGTGTTATAATGCATTCCTCGTTTCAGTTACCAAATTCGTTCTAAATGTGATATTAGTATGCAGTTACAAAGATTGCCCCCAAAGACTTTCGCTCTATGTGAAGTACCTACTGGTATTTCACATGGAAACTTTGGAAAAGGGCTGAACAAGTGATGATGATGCTTAAGACTACTCAAGGTCTAAGAGACCATTATTCCTCTCCGGATGGTTTACAAAGACTCTCGGTATCTTAGTACATATCATGTATAATACTAATCTCAAAAAAACTGTTTTAATTTCAATATTTTTTTCTTAATTTATTCCGAAACACGTAAGCAAAATTTGCGCAATCGAGTAATTCGATGTTTTACAAAAACTGAGGGTGATTGAACAAAACTAATTATGGGGTTTATAATATGTGGGTAGGTAGTAATGTTTGAAAATATCACTTGATTTCGTTTAAAAAATTTACTGTTTATCAATAGGATCTTTTCATTATACTGCAAATTTTAAGAGATGTTTTGTCCATTCCCAAGGGAAAAAGGTGAAATTTTTTGTATGTGTATTAAATCAAATTATTTGCATCTCTATTATCAGCGTATATTAGATTGCTAAGCATATATTAGGGTCAGCTTCCAGTCTGACCGGATTCAGCTGAATATCAGCATTTTATATGAAGCGACTACCTATCTGACCTCCAAAACCCAGTTACTTGGTAACACGGTATCTATCTGACTATCCGTAACGACTTAACGTGCTTTGCAAGGCATGGAAAGGTCTTGATATGTAAAGATGGGCACCCATCCACAAACTAACCTCGCCAAGCGTTGCTTAACCTGATCAATCAACCAATACGGCTCTTATTATTTTAGCGTCGACCCATTTTACTGGCATATATAGCTAAAGGGAAATTGACAAAAATCAAATGTTCTCAGCCTATAGAGGTCCATGGCAGGACAAACGCCTCCCCCAAAGCTTTCATTCCATTGGGGGGCATTGCCATAATCCCCATGCTTGGCAGGCGGGTTGTGGATCGTAGTAATTTGTTATTCTACAGAAGCGCTCCTGTCCGCTTCCCTGTTGAGAGTTCCCTTAGTCGCCTCTTACGATACCCACGGGAGCATATGAGTTGGTACTATTCTAAGCCCGATTCCACACGGGAAAATCAAATGTTGGTTCAGTTCAAACTCTATGTGTGTATTAAACCCAAAGATCATAAAAAGTAAACAATTTATCAAGGTCTGAATTAATAAGCGTCTTGTTGTTTATTTATATTAAATAACAGTGCTTACTTACTTATTGCTTTAATACAGTAGACACGTTAATGGCAATTGGCTGGATCCTGTAGCAGTGCACTGCTGGACGTAGGCATCTTATCTCACTCCATTCAACTCGATTTTCTGCAACTCTCATCCAATTACAGTCATCCTGCGAAGATCATCGCTCCACCCAGCCTGAGGGAGTCCGACCTTACGTTTACCGATTTGCGGTCTACACTCAAGAACATGTCTACTTCAACGGTCAACGGTTCTACGGCTAATATGGCCGGCCCATTGCCACTTCAGTTTGCTCAGTCAGCTCCGGTCATCCTTTTTATCGTCCCACTGCTGAGCACAGGTCTCCTCTCAATACGGAGAAGGATTGTGCGTAATCACCACGCTTGCTCAATGCGGGTTGGCGATTTCAGACTTAAAGTCCATGTTTCCTCAAGATGTTTTTCTTCGCCTTTTTAATCATCATTGGTGTCCAAGATATTGTTAGAAAATACATATAACTTAGAAAAATTATATTGGTACTTGCCTGACCTGGAATCGAATCCGCTCACTTATATTTGAGAGGCTGGTATTTTAACCACTAGGCCACCACGACTTGCTCCTGTACTAATACTTGATATTTAAATATAGCTCGTGGTGGTGGACGGTGAAGTTACGCCTCTGCTTACCCCATCGAGGCGTGATTTTATGCTAAAATAGCTAAATATGAAGCAGATATAGATAACTGGCTTAAGCTACGTTTAAAGTATATTTAACGAAAAACGTGGTTTGTACAATTGACAGTACGGTCTGACAAATTGTTATTAATAGTAATATGTATTACTATTTTATATTTGCAAGCAAAATTTTAATCCAAATTCATGACATCATGCTAAAATAGTCGTGGTGGCCTAGTGGTTATAACACCAGTCTCTTAAGTATGAGTATGCGGGTTCGATTCCAGGTCAGGCAAGTACCAATGTAACTTTTCTAAGTTATATGTACTTTCTAAGTATATCTTGGACACCAATGACTGATTACAAGGTGAAGGAAAATCTTGAGGAAAACTTTTAAGTTTGAAATTGGCAACCCGCATTGAGCAAGCGTGGTGATTACGCTCAATCCTTCTCTGTATGAGAGGAGACCTGTGCCCAGCAGTGGGACGATAAAAAGGTGGATTATTATGATGACAAAACTAACAAAACGTATAAAATATGGATCCGATATTTTCTCTAAAAGAAAGTATAGAAAAAGAATAGTAGTCTAAACAATCAGCGTTCTATTTCGCCATTAATTCGTTGTTAGATTTTTTCAGCGTTCTATTTCGCCATTAATTCGTTGTCAGATTTATCAGCGTTCTATTTCGCCATTAATTCGTTGTCAGATTTATCATAGGCTTGCTATGCCCCGCGGTTTCACCCGTGTAAATTTTGATCCCGTAAAAATATCGGTATAAAAAGTATCCCATATTTTAATCCTGGTTATAAACTATCTCTGTGCCGAATTTCATCGTAATCCGTTCAGCAGTTTTTGCGTGAAAGCGCAACAAATAAACAAACTCACTTTCACATATATAATACTAGCTTTCCGCCCGCGGCTTGGCCCGTGTGGAATTCGGTTATATCGCGCTTTTTAGATTTCCCTCGGGACTACCAAATTTTTCAATAAATGGTAGCCTATGTCCTTTCTCAGGGTCTAAAAATTTTCTGTGCCAAATTTCATCAAAATCGGTTGAGATGTTTAAGCGGGAAAGCGTAACAGACAGACAGGCAGAGTTTTTTTCCCATTTATATTAGTATGGATTAGTCTGGATTAAATAAGGATTTTTATATACTCTTAATTTTTTCAGATGTTACAGAGAACAACCATTTAGTAAAAATTTACATTAAAATATAATTGATTAGCAAAGCCCATGATTTTATCAAAAAATCTGGATAAATAATTCGACCTTAGAGGCATTAGGTCGTATGTGTGGCTTGACCTTAGAAGCAGTATGTATATTGATGACCTATAGATACGACCTAATACTTCTATGGCCGGGCTATATACAGTATGTTAAGAAAACCCTGTCCGACCCATAAGGATAATAAAGGTTAGGTAAACACTTGACCAAATATAATATAAAATTTTACGTAATCATCATAGAAACAATACTAATGAATTTTGACATAATCTTTTTTTCCCGCGAATTAATTCCAACTTCCCCGAAATTTGGTAATTTTTAAAAAAGTGACAACACCGGTATTATTATGAGCGAATAGCGGTGTGACCACATGACGCGTGCCCTGTCCCCGCCGCCCGCGGAAGGGTTGTTTACCGCAAATGTATTAAGTTAGCTCTTTTTGCGAAATAATATTCATTTTTTAGGGGTTTTTTTTTAAAGTGTAGCCCGACTTTGTATCCATTATTAGAATCAGTTATCGATACCTAACAATACCTTGACGGATCGGACAGTGTTTTCTTTACATATTGTATAAAGCTGAAGAGTTTGTTTGTTTGTTTGAACGCGCTAATCTCAGGAACTACTGGTCCGATTTGAAAAATTCTTTTTGCGTTGGATAGCCCATCAATCCAGGAAGGCTTTAGGCTATATAAAATCACGCTGCGACTAATAGGAGTATAATAATAGTATAACTAACTCCACGCGAACGAAGTCGCTGGCGGCCGCTATTGTAACAATATTGCAGCCCACTACATTATCTGCATGTTAACAATGTCAGTTTAAATTAAAATTGGTAATGTAAAAAGGCTATCCAAAGCAAAAAGAATTTTTCAAATCGGACCAGTAGTTCCTGAGATTAGCGCGTTCAAACAAACAAACTCTTCAGCTTTATACAATATCTTAATACCGGTTTTGTCACTTTTTTAAACATTACCAAATTTCGAGGAAGTTTGAATAAATTCGCGGGAAAAAAAGATTATTTCAAAATTCAATAGTATTGTTTCTATGACGATTACGTAAAATTTTATATTATATTTGGTCAAGTTTTACCTAACCTTTATTATCCTTATGGGTCGGACAGGGTTTTCTTTACATATTTATAGATTATAATGTTATGCTATTTTTCTCTATATTTGATTTCGCCTCGCCTTTTCCCGTTACCCGGGCTCAGCTTACCTGGTGCTGAGGCGCCACTTATTCTACTGTTATGCGTCGTCATCTGAAAGCCCCACCTGCTGAGGCCTTCCCCTTCCTCTCGTCTTTGTACCCATAGAAAGGCTGTTTATTTTCCTATAATAAATACAATAAAATGAAAACCCTTCACAATGACGTAATTAAATTACATACAGTAAGGAGTGCTCCCTAATCGCCGGTTTAGGGAGACTCTTATAACATAATTTCCTTTAAGTATAATCCAATTTGTGCTACACATTACCGGGGAAGATTGTTTTACTTAGGTCCATCTAATAGAATTCATCATACAGAAAATTATATGAAGGCTTGTGACATACACATATCTAAGTAAATCAAAATCAAAAGTAATTTATTCAAATTGGGCTGAGAATCAGCACGTTTTGAACGACAATGATACATAAGTCCCCCCAAAACAACGGGCCTTCGCCAGTTTCTAGTGCTGTCGCTGCGAAGAAGAAGTAGCGGAACAAATTCCCCAGCAGCACAGCTGTCTGTTCATTAAAAAAAACTTGACTTTATACAATACTATGTAGGTATAGTAATGAAGACAAGAAAAGATAAAAAATAAAGAAAAGATATAAAGAACAACAATGAAATTATTTATCATATGCCAGCTAGCCACGCCAATATACCAGCAAAGCAAATACAAAAACAAAATGTCGTTAAAATTGGAAATGTAAATAAGTAAAAACTTACTACCTAAATAAAAGCCCCAGGTATAAAGCAATTCAATCTTACCCAACCCTTGGTATTGTGTTACCCAGAAATTGGGTTGTGACAGTCTGTTAGGCCGTCGCTCCATGTAAATTACTGGTTAGACAGGAAGCTGACCCAATATAATTGAGAATAAGTTAAGCTGATTGATATTTGTGAAGGATAGAAATGGCAAGCTATGTCGTTGTAATAAGTCATGGATATAAAGGAAAGCTTACATAATAAGATTCTAATCACGGTCATTAAATTTATGAATATAAATAAATAGGTTAATTTAATGCAAAGTACTTGAAATCCTTAAAGTTATAGAAAGTATAAATTAATTAAGTATAATACGTAGATGTACGCAATTTTCTGTGGGACGTGTTTTCTTTAAGTTATTGATAATGTTAACCAATTTTCTTTTCTTAACATAAAAACGGCTAAATAGTTCCTTGCCGACAATTTTCACATTCAATTACACAATCCTGTGCCATCGTAATCAGCCTTTAAAATTCCCACTATTGGGACACGGGTCTCCTCTCTGTGAGAAGGACACAATCACTACAATCCTGTGTGATCACTAATAAACATTGAAGATAAAAATACGTGGTTATACAACCTTAGATTACAGTCAAACATCCTTTTCGTTCATAAAAATACCCCAAAAAAGAAAGATAAGAGTATGAACTTTAAATACGGCAAGCTCAATAAAAGACGGTTAAGAACTCAGCATTAAGAAATAAAAGAAAAGAATTGAAAATCGCCATCTTTTTTTTACGAAATAATTTTCGTGTCCCTATTTTATTTTTTTGCTGACGCTACCGATGCCCGCGCAAAGGACACGCGTTCACTTTTGCAACAAGGACATTAGGTACCCAGCGTTAGATTTAGAACTATATAAGGTTTAATTATTATTATTATGCTGTCCGTACTTTCAAGTGAAGGGGAATTTTGTTACGTTATTTTAATTAACAAATTTTAGGTTATTTCGTGCTAAAAATCAGCTATGGATATTGCCAAAAGTTATCCAAAAAGGTTAATGCCTGATACATTCATTGTACTAACACTAGGCTATCTATCCCTGGCACGGAGTTCTTGGCCTTCGGGTCGGCCCCGTGACACTCTCAACACAGGGCCCGACGGTAACCGGGTGGTTTTAGTGGGTATTCCCGGCTTCGGCCGGGCGAGTCCCACACGCGCTCGTCGCCTAGCTAGCGACGGGTATGGTGCGTAAATGCATTTCCACTCGAGAAAAAAAAAAAAAAAAAAAAAAAGAAAAAAAAAAAAAAGGCTATCTATCCCTAAGCCGAATAAATCTATGACCATAGTCAGTAAAAAAAACTGAGCTGTCATCTTTTTCCCGGTAAAACACAATGATTAATCTGTTCTAGTTTTACATCCGAGATATGGCAACGGAACTAAAACATAAATCCTAGTTTAGATCCTGCATTTAAATTATGTATATAGATCCATATATTAATAATAATGTGAGAAAAACACGCGTTACATATTCATGGCACCAATGTCAAAGCCAATGTTATCGTGAACACGCTAACATTGGGTTTTTACTAACATATATAAATCATTAGAGCAGTCCTCATTGTATTTTGTTGATTTATTAAACAAAAACGCTTGCTCGAGAATAACTACAGATGACTATTTCAGTTGCATAGACGAAACAGCACTATAATTAAATACTTGTAAAAGTGTTTATACAAACCTACATACCTATAGAAGTATAGAATATGCCACAGTCAGTAAGTTATTGCAATATGAGTGATAGTTTGTGCCCCGAAGCTAAGCCGAGTGGCACAATAGATCGCCAGTTTGTGCCACGAAGCGATGCTGAGTGGCACAATAGATCAGCACTAGTATTACAATAGCTGTTTGCGACAGTGGCATACAAAACTTTCTACGACCTTGAAATTAAAAAAAAAAGTGTTTATACAAACCTATTTACAGAAAATAAATTTATTATTCTTTATCCATCTTCGAGAAAACAGGGGCTCTAATCTGCTATTATAATAGTATCAGAATGGATCAGTGGTATCATATTGATCGATTTTGACAAGTTGTGTTGTTATTATGATTTTCCAGTGATCAATCACTGACACTTTACTCCATATTAATAAATGTTCAAATTGAGTAGCAGTTTTTAGAAAATCATTTCTAGTAACGGATTTTATAACAATGGTATTACGGCAATGTCATTCTATCACCATTCCATTAATTCCAGGCCGATACTTGATCGATCATTATGAATTTAGCAAATAGTGATCAAGACCAGTGATATCTCGTTTTAAGCTAACTTCACTTAAGATTTTTACAAACACGATCGGCTTTTACGACGATGTTCTTTTTTTTTAATGCCTCAGGCACTAACACCGCCTATATAAAGAATTTTTAAATTGTTTTTAATAAATTTGACAGAAATTTTAATAAATACTTAGCATAACCTGAGTATCAAACCCATGGCCTCTCTGGTAGCTTGCCGTTCGTCAGCAGTCGTTAAATGACGTTGATTGATTTATCATTGTTCTCCTAAGTATGTTAAGGTCTGTTTAACTGGTAACCAGAGTCGTGCAGCTCCAGTTGCACATTTCTTGACAATTGCGTGCACTGACTGGACGTTCCAGTCAAATCTGTGTGGTTATTTCCTCAGACGACCATCTCAGACAGTAATCTGGCCCTCATATGGCGTGATTATGTCCGATATCTAAGTGTTTCGACTTTTCTTTCATAGTAATAAATAGGCTAGAAAAACACAGAAAACGTATAGGGACACGTTATTTTTTGTTTAAGCAAAACCCGAAACACGTGTAGTATACTTATGTAAAGAGTCTGTTTGCAAAATTTCAAAAATATATCATGAAAAACTACAAAGTTGTGAGCTTTTTATCTTACTAGGTTGTAGGCGGGGGAGGGGGGGGGGGGGGTTTGCCACAATCCCCACGCTTGGCAGGCGGGTTGGGATTCGTAGTAATTTGATATTCCACAGGAGAAGCGCTGCTGCTCGCATCCCTGGTGAGAATTTCCTTAGTCGCCTCTTACGAAACCCACGGGATATGGGTTGTACTATTCTAAACCCGAGACCACACGGATGGTAGGTTGCACCATACCAACCGTGGTGGTTTCCTATGGATAAGAGAGAGAGAGGAGAACCTGTAAGAAAAAGCACCGTTACTCTTAAAAAACTGATTGTTTTTCACAATATTTTCAAATTACACTTTTAATTGGTATAGGAAAACCGATGTGTAGGCCAGTCAAAACGAGTATTTTAATTACAAAATTAGTAATTAGAACCCTTTTACCTACATCGCACAGTTATAAAGCCATACCCGAGTCAAGAAAATTGCATTTGGACCATTCAAAGTAAGTCGAAGTCAATTTTGCAACAATGGTCGGGTTGCAAATTCATTTATGAAGTTCAAAGTTCAAGCAAAGCTGTTATATTAAATGCTTGCACGTGGATTTGACGTCAAAAATACCACTTTGAGTTTCAACTAGTTTGAGGATGTAATCTTTTTTGATGAGGATTTAGGTAGATTATAAAGAAATACAAAAACTTAAGTGGCTGGATTTTTTGCCATTTTATGTAGTTTATTTTTTTTAATGCGAAATCCGAAACACGTGCCTAAGTTTTTTAAGCAAAGAATCTATATTTTTAAAATGTCAAAAAGATATCATGAAAAACCACAAAGTTATGAGCTTGCTATTTATTCTACTTGGTTGTCCCAACAAAAATATGCTCAAAGCCCGAGCGGGCGAGTTCGGTGCATTGACCTCTGGCGTCAGCTGTTGGCCGCGCGCAAGTACTGTATATCGTAAGCTGCGAGCGCACGTTCGGTATCCACACTGCAACAATTTCTAAATATATTTGGGAAAAAAATTACATGGTGTAAAAATTATTGGAATCGATTCAGTTGCTTATTCTGAACAAACTATATTCAGGTTTTGCATAAACAAAAAAAAATTGGTTGTCTGTAGAACTCCGTCTACTGCCGATGTTTGAATGTGACAACGTCTATTACATGGTAATAGACCTCGCGCACGAGTGTGACACACGCTCTAGGGGTGGGGGTAAAGTAGGCGTGGACTCCGTGTGGCGTCAGATTCGGCCGTTACGGTGTTTTCGAGAATGACTCCACGCCGTACCAATTTAATAGACGTTGTCACGTCAAAAATATCGTATATTTCACTGCTTGATAATTTCCGTACTCAAACACATTTAAAAGGGCTGCCGTTTTATAATAATTATTATTCATAACCTATACAGTATGTTAAGAAAACCCTGTCTGACCTATAAGGATAGTAAAGGTTAGGTAAACACATGACCAAATCTATATAAATAAAAATGAATCGCCGTTCGTTAGTCTGGTTAAAACTCGAGAACTGCTGGGCCGATTGAGCTGATTTTGGTTTTAAAATGTTTGTCGTAGTCCAGGGTAGGTCTAAAAGGTGAGCCATTAAGGAAAAATTGCGAAGAAGATAGAGTATAACAACAATTCGATTTTCCCATATAAGTTGCCTTACCTACTTTCTGTCAAACATTTGACTGTATTTGTACTCTCGGTTCCACTCGAATTGAAGAACGCATTAAAATAAGAGTTTTGAGTCGACAACATAATATCCACTTTGCTCTGATCATCGAATATTTGAATATAAAAAATTCACAATAACGAGTTGACATGTTTGATGGTTGTATTTTGGTTGTCATTGTTTGTGCGTTCAGAAAACATAATATCAACTTTTATCATAGTAATCTTTGGTTGGTTTAATGAACATTTACTACATCAAAAACACTATAGAAGATATTTAAAGGGAAAGAAGAAAGAAGAAAAATTGAAAAGGATAAATATACTAAAGTCCAGGCTGTATGGCGTATCATGCCTTTGCCTTTTCCGTTCGGAAGTACGGAAAGAAGAACACCAAAAAAAAAATCTTAAAAGGGAAAGAAGAAAGAAGAAAAATTGAAAAGGATAAATATACTAAAGTCCAGGCTGTATGGCGTATCATGCCTTTGCCTTTTCCGTTCGGAAGTACGGAAAGAAGAACACCAAAAAAAAAAAATCTTTGGTTGTCATTGTTTGTGCATTCAAAATTTCGTGACTAAAATTGTATTGGGACTTTGCCTACTGAACTTTTATCTACTTTTCTGATTTAAATTATTTATTTTTCTGATTTCTATATAAATAAAAATGAATCGCCGTTCGTTAGTCTGGCTAAAACTCGAGAACTGCTGGGCCGATTGAGCTGATTTTGGTTTTAAAATGTTTGTCGTAGTCCAGGGTAGGTCTAAAAGGTGAGCCATTAAGGAAAAATTGCGAAGAAGATAGAGTATAACAACAATTCGATTTTCCCATATAAGTTGCCTTACCTACTTTCTGTCAAACATTTGACTGTATTTGTACTCTCGGTTCCACTCGAATTAAAGAACGCATTAAAATAAGAGTTTTGAGTCGACAACATAATATCCACTTTGCTCTGATCATCGAATATTTGAATATAAAAAATTCACAATAACGAGTTGACATGTTTGATGGTTGTATTTTGGTTGTCATTGTTTGTGCGTTCAGAAAACATAATATCAACTTTTATCATAGTAATCTTTGGTTGGTTTAATGAACATTTACTACATCAAAAACACTATAGAAGATATTTAAAGGGAAAGAAGAAAGAAGAAAAATTGAAAAGGATAAATATACTAAAGTCCAGGCTGTATGGCGTATCATGCCTTTGCCTTTTCCGTTCGGAAGTACGGAAAGAAGAACACCAAAAAAAAAAAATCTTAAAAGGGAAAGAAGAAAGAAGAAAAATTGAAAAGGATAAATATACTAAAGTCCAGGCTGTATGGCGTATCATGCCTTTGCCTTTTCCGTTCGGAAGTACGGAAAGAAGAACACCAAAAAAAAAATCTTTGGTTGTCATTGTTTGTGCATTCAAAATTTCGTGACTAAAATTGTATTGGGACTTTGCCTACTGAACTTTTATCTACTTTTCTGATTTAAATTATTTATTTTTCTGATTTAAATTATTTATTTATAAGCCAAACTCGAGTTGACGCGAGTTAGGTACTCGAGTTGACCATCACTATTCTGAGTGTAGTATAGCTACCTACTTTTGCGGCGTAGTTTTGCGGCATAGTATCTTTGTTTTGACTTTTGCGGGTGCCATACATATAAACGAAAGAAAGAAGAAAACATTATTATCTGATACCGCTTTACAATGCCAAGGAGAAAACGACCTGACATAGGTCGTCGAAGTCGTTCAAATGTGCAACGAGCTACCTTACGCTCTGACCGCACTGATGACCAGCGAGAGGCTGATAATGATAACAGTCGTGTCTATATAAATAAAAATGAATCGCCGTTCGTTAGTCTGGCTAAAACTCGAGAACTGCTGGGCCGATTGAGCTGATTTTGGTTTTAAAATGTTTGTCATCATCGAAGCTAAAATAATCAAAGGGAAATACAAAGGAGAGGATGTCTTAATCCCACGTATACCTATGATTCCAACGGATTTGCCATTCGATTTTAAAAGGTTGCAATTTCCCGTACGACTAGCTTTTGCGATGACCATAAATAAATCGCAAGGTCAATCATTGCAAGTTTGCGGTATTAACTTGGAGTTTCCCTGTTTCTCGCATGGGCAATTATATGTTGCATGTTCGCGCGTCGGAAAACCTACATCTTTATTTATATACGCACCACAAAAGCAAACTAAAAATATTGTCTATCAGAAAGCATTACAATAATTAACGCCCATATTCACTAAAATATTTTAAGCAATTGTTTATCTAAACTATGTTTTGAGCCTTTCTATGGAATTAAATCTTTTCAGTAACAGACAAAAGACTAAACAATTGTTTAAAACATTTTATTTATTTACTTTTATTTTACTTTATTTTGGCATCAAACAGTCATATACAAACAATATGTTATAATTGCAGTTGGTTTCTTATAATAGACCTATAGTGCCGACAATGTTACATAAGTAATTGTTAAAATAATGCAAAACTTCTTATAAGGAAAGACAACGGTTGGACGTAAATATGTTTAGGTACATAATATTTTTGCATCAATGCATAATGTTTTATGAATAACTGTATATATGTACAGCAGTTGTCATTTATTGGCCGATATCGTGATGATGATAACTGTGTTGTATTTAATTTAAGCAAAGATTTGTTTATCACTCTCATAGTCCAGAAACAAGCACATCCAAGAAAGTTTAAAAATTGTGTAGGTATATTAGTGTAAATACATATATAATAAAACCAATTTCATATAACTCTAATTTTTTAATTTCAAAATATACTAATCAGTCTTTAGGAACCACTTAAATGTAAATGTATCAGGAGGGATGACCCCAAGTAGAGAAAAAGCTCGATTGATTGATTCTTTAGGAACCACTTGGCTCGCCCTGACTTGGTAACATAGCAGAAGTAGGTACTAGGCGACTCGCACAAGTGTTGTTCAACCAGAACATTGTTGGTGTTGAGCTGCTGTTTGTCTTCAATGATATCAATATCTTTTATGTCTAACAGAACATTTTTGATGTTGCGCTGCTGTTGCGGTTCTATATCGTCAATATCTTTCATCATAAATAAATTTGGTTTGGCTAAATAGATAAGTGATACGAAGTTCACCGGGTCATCTAGTATAATATAAAATTTTACATAATCATCATAATAACAATACAAATTAATTTTGAAATAATCTTTTTTTTCCCGCGAATTAATTCCAACTTCCCCGAAATTTGGTAATTTTTAAAAAAGTGACAACACCGTTATTATTATGAGCGAATAGCGATGCGACCACGTGCCGCGTGCCCTGCCGCTTGCCGCCCGCGGAAGGGTGGTTAATGCACATTTATTAAATTACCTCTTTTTGTGAAATAATATTTATTTTTTTAGGGGGATTTTTTTTTAAGTTTATCCCGGTTTTGTATGCATTAGTAGAATCAGTTATCTATACCTAACAACACCTTCACGGGTCGGACAGGGTTTTCTTAACATACTTACTTTATATTTGAACGACAATCTATTTTTAAAACCGAAATGACTTACGTAATTAAGAACAATAATCACCTTCAAACTTATATCCTTATTTCATAAGAAACCTCATTATTTATATCAACATTTATGTACTCGTATATTTTTTGTATGTATCCATAAATCTAATGATTTGTACATTTCCATGCAAGCAATTGGTGGATCGTCATTTGATTTATTGCTACATCATTCCTTATGAGATTGGTAGTGTTTATACCTTTTTTTTTTCGGAGGATAACCTTCAAAAGACACCCGACCTTTGGGTATCATAAAATATCAATAAAAAAAATTAAAAGTCATTTATTCAAATTGGTGGTAGGCCATAACATCGGCCGCCGGCAGAAGTTACCACCCACCAGACAAAGCCTTGCCGCCAAGCGATTTGTCGTGTTCCGGCATGATGTCTGGTGAAGCCGTATGGAGGACGGGTCTGAGCAGTTGTGTTGCTATGTGTGCCGGGTACGATGCGCCAAATGTTGTTGTGTTGGGAGTTTGGTCGTGGAGGGTCTTCAGATCAATCTCCCTTTGGCGCAGAATCGTTGGTCGTGTTGTTGGGTTTAACATTGCATCACCTCGCTCAACTGCCGTCTTCCTTCCTATTCGCTCAGTTTTTCTGACTGAATAGGCTCTTAATAAACTAGCGCACTTTACCAACAACGATCGCATCACTGCTTACCATCAGGCGGGATTGCGGTCCAGCGCTAGTTTATAATTATTAAAAAAAAAAAAATAGGCTGAGAATCAGCACTTTTTGAACGTCAATATTACAAGACAGTCCCCCCAAAACGCCCACCCTTCGACACTTCCTAATGTATAGTGTACTATAGTGGCATATAAGCTGATTAAGTTGTGCTCATTACCATAAGCAACGGCAGCTTTGATCCAATCACTGATTAGAACATAACTCCTTATGGGATCCAGCAAGCAAGCAAGAAGCAATAACAGGGTATTTGACTAAAAAAAAACTAATTAGTCCGTCAGTCAGATTTCCAAAAAATACTAGACACTTTTTTTTTCATATAAACTTAAAATGAAGACTACACAGTGATTCAGTGCGTTGAAAACTCGTGTGACGTCACTGCACGCTACAATTTTTAGCGAGCAGTGACGTCACAAGCCACCACTCCTGATCTTTGATGCCTTTGTATATATGTAAATTTTTATTGATTTGATAAAACAAAATATACGTATCCAATATTTTTCTATAATCTGAATGACGGACTAATTAGTTTTTTTTTTTTGTCAAATACCCAATTACGTAACACGGTATCAGTAGTAACGGGTTTCAATTTTGACAGTTCAACAATATTCATGGCGTTGTTATGGACCAATGGATTGGCAATATGCTTCAAAATGTTTCAAATTTAGAATAATATTTTGTTACGAAATTAAAAGCAGGTCTTATCCGCGGTCGTTTGAAGGACAGGCACCATTTGCGAGCTTCATTTTTTTTTTTTTGATAAACTTCGCTCCGCACTAGGAATTTCTCCTGTATTGTGGGTGCGTTTACAAACCCATAAACTCACAAACAGCCCGACCCGGAACAATTACTTGCAGGTCATACAAATATTTGTTCCGTGCGGCGAACCCGCGACACGCAGCGACATGTTGACTGGTAGACAACAGACACAATAGAAAAAGATTGTTGACAGTTGTCTTGTGACAGCGATTACAATTAATGACTTGACGAACAATACGAAAACCCTCCTTTATTAAAACTGGAAACAGAGTTGTCTATATACGGACAATAGCAGGTCAAGCTAGCCGAAACTGTTAAATATTCCAAATCAACCTTGAGCTTTAATTAATTTTTTTTTTATTAAAATATAAACCAGCGCTTGACCGCAATCCCGCCTGATGGTAAACAGTGACGCAATCGTTGATGGTAAAGCGCACTAGTTTATTAAGAGCCTATTCACTCTAGCCTTGAAGACACTCAAATTGTAGTCCGACGGAAACACCGCCGCCGGCAGATTATTCCAGTCCCTCGATGTACGCGGTATAAAGGAGGAGGCGAAACGCTTCGTCCGGATCGTAGAGGTGTTAACAACATAAGGGTGGAAACTCGCCGTACGACGGGTCGTCCGATGGTGGAAAGGAGATGGGGGAATTAAATCGTGCAATTCCCTCGCACACTCCCCAAAATGTATCCTATAGAACACCGAAAGGCTGGCTACTCTACGCCTGTGCTCTAGGCGAGAGAAATCATCGTGAGAAAACCGACATACCTATCCTAGAAGCAAAAAGTTTAAATACATGCGACATCTACCAATCCGTACTGGCCCCCACCCTCTCTCAGAGGCGTATTTCCTAGGAGAGGGAACATAATGACTGATTATGTTATGTATTGATGTCGTGGTGGCCTAGTGGTTAAAACAACAGCCTCTCAAGTATGAGTGCGCGGATTCAATTCCAGGTGAGGCAAGTACCAATGTAACTTTTCTAAAGTTCATCTTGGACCCCAATGACTGAAGGTGAAGGAAAACATCTTGAGGAAACCTGGACTTTTAGTCTGAAATCGCCAACCCGCATTGAGCAAGCTTGGTGATTGCGCTCAATCCTTCTCTGTATGAGAGGAGACCTGTGCCCAGCAGTGGGACGATAAAAAGGTTGATGATGATGTTATGTATATAAGAATCCTGGTCATAAGCTATTTGTGTACCGAATTTCTTCCAAATCCGCAAAGCAGTTTTCCCGTGAAAGATAATAAAACATTCATCCTTCCATCTTCACAAACTTTCGCGTTTGTATAACATATTAGAATTCGTAAAAGTACTTTAGAAATAATTCTCATGCTTGACAACAATTTAGACAGTAAGAAACGTGATTCCAACCACGCAAGACACCATAAGCGACCATTTAATGCGTCTGATTTGAATCTCTACAAAATCTTTCTAGATCATCACATTTAAGATCTTCATTAGCAGACATAGGTATTCGGAACAAGCTGAGAATTTAAATTCATTTCGTCGTAAACAACCACTTTCGTTCTTTAATTGTTACTGCTCTGATTTCTCTTTTCGTATTTGATAATAAATGGCTTATTACGCACAACATTGAGCCAACCATTTCATACCATAATTCTATTCTCTCCTAATCTACCCATGGGCGTTAATAAGGCCTACCGTTTTATCTAAAAAAAAATATTCTACAGACCTAAGGTAGCAGGGTTTTATCTCCGTAGGTAGCCCTTAACATCAGCTGCCGGCAGAAGTTACCACCCATCCTTGTTCCAGCATGATGTCTGCTGAAGCCGTACGGGATATGAGTCTGAGCAGATGTGTTGCGATGTCTGCGGGTTAAAATGCGTCAAATATTGTTGTGTCGGGAGTTTCGTCTTGGAGGCTCTCCAGATCAATCTCCCTCTGTCGCAACATTGTTGGATGTGTTATTAGGTTTAAAATAGCATCACCTCGCTCAACTGCCGTCTTCTCACTCAGTTTATTTTTATGTGAATAGGCTCTTAATAATCTAGCGCCCTTTACCATCAACGATTACATCACTGCTTGCCATCTGCCGAGATTGCGGTCAAACATTAGTTTAAAGTTAAGTGAATTGGGATTAATTCGCGGAAAAAAAAAACCAAAATTTATTAGTATTGTTACTATGATGATTATGTAAAATTTCATATTTTATTTGGTCATGTGTTTACCTAACCTTTATTATCCTTATGGGTTTTCATTACATACTGTATAACCTGTGTGTAATACTAGAGAAAAAAAATAATTTCGATGTCTTTAAAGAACAATCATAATAAATCTATAACACCAGCACCTCTAACCATCAGTCATGAAGGTCCACCTCTAGGTCACACATACAAATAAAGTTATCAAAATTCGCAATAGCTCCAATTAACGTAACAATGAAAACCGGAAACTGAAAACCGCACTACTTCACTAATAGGAAGCAAACCTTGATTGCGACCTCAACTTTCATATGTGGGTAAACGAACCGAAAACGTATCAAGGTTGCGTGTCAAAATACCGGCTGGCACCGGTTTTTTCGGTATAGATTTGAGATCACTATCTCTGCTATAAAGTTCCTTAGAAGGTATTTAATAACCGAAATCCGTGAGATTTGCTTTTATTTGTTAGTTTCACTTTTTTATCTTTGTTGCTTAGGTTCTGTAAGTCAGATAGGATGGGATCGCGGGCGGACAGAGTGGGGACTCTGCCTGCTCACTAAATGAAACCAGGGAAGACGGAGATGGCTAGATGAGAATAGGGTATTTGACTAAAAAAAACTAATTAGTCCGTCAGTCAGATTTCCAAAAATTACTAGATACGTATTTTTTGTTTTATCAAAACAATAAAAATTGACAAATATAAAAGGCATCAAAGATCAGGAGTGGTGGCTGGTGACGTCACTGGTCGCTAAAAAGTGTAGCGTCTAGTGACGTCACACGAGTTTTCAACGCACTGAGTCTTCTTCATTTTTTGTTTATATTTGTATATATGAAAAAATAAAAAATACGTGTCTAGTATTTTTTGGAAATCTGACTGACGGACTACTTAATTAGTTTTTTTTTAGTCAAATACCCTATTTGAAGGCTTAGATGAGGTCCTCTTTGAGTCTCCCCAGAGATCTGCCTTACACCCTTATATGCAAATGGTGATCATCGGGATGGTATAAGTGAGGTAAAAATCCCACACTACCCGACCTCATCCCCCGGAGGTCAAGTGCCTTTCGAAGGTTCCCCCCGAAAACAAAAAAAAAGTCAGATGGGCGATCGCCCCGTGTAACATTAAACTGTATTTATTAAGACTGAATACTGAACTGAACATAATTGCGTAAAAACTAGGCAGACTGATTATTTTTGTCACCAATAACGTCTTCTATTTACAAAGTCATTAAGTAAAATGCAGTTATTTTTCTTTGTTTTTATTTTTAAATTCTCCTTTTTTTTATTTTTTATATACATTCCCCCGTGTGGCTTAGAATAGTACCAACCCATATCCTCCCGTGGGTGTCGTAAGAGTCAACTAAGGGAACTCTCACCAGGGAAGAGGGCAGCAGCACTTCTCCTGTGGAATGTGAACCACTGCGGTCCCCAACCCGTCTGCAACGCGTAGGAACTATGGCAAATCCCCCCAATGCAATGAAAGCCTTAGGAGAGGCTTTTGTCCACCCGTGAGCCTCTATAGGCAGAAGAAGAATCAAGATTAGCTAGTTGTTGAATTGGCAACTGTAAAATGTCCCAGCTTAAGCAAACGCAGAATGACGCTTAACTAACATTGGCGACAAATGTTTGTGTAATACATTGGCTGTTGCATTAAACCAGACTACGTAATGATTGCATTGGACATAACATTTATATACGCGTGATACAAATGACAATGCACTTCGCCTTGATAACGATTAGTTTGCTATTTCGAAATAACCTTTTATACGATAATCTAAACATAATTTGCTCTATTTGTAACTATGGCTAAACCTTAGTCATTATTTAGTATTTATTGTGGCTTTTTTTACCCCAGACACAAAAACAACGGGGTGTTATAAGTTTGTGTCTCTCAAAATCAAAAGTCATTTATTGAGTATAAGACTTTTAGGCCGAGAATCAGCACTTTTTAAACGTCAATATAATATAATAAGACAGTCCCCCCAAAACGCCCACCCATCGACACTTCTTAGTGCTTTCGCTGGGTTGAAGTGGCGGATCAAACGTGGTGACATTGTAGCTACCAAACGCATGAACCGATTTTGACGTTTTTGTTTGAAAGACGAATTATCCTAATAATATTATACACATGAAATTTTACATACAGATAGTCAATAACCGGAATAGGGTAGTTGACTAAAAAAAACTAATTAGTCCGTCAGTCAGATTTCCAAAAAAGACTAAACACGTAGGTATTTTTTCTTTTTTATATAAACAAAAAATGAAGACGACACGGTGCGTTGAAAACTCGTGTGACGTCACTGCACGCTACACTTTTTAGCGAGCGGTGACGTCACCAGCCACCACTCCTAATCTTTGATGCCTTTTATATTTGTAATTTTTTATTGATTTGATAAAACAAAATATACGTATCCAATATTTTTCTATAATTAGAATGACGGCTAAATAGAATCTTTTTTTTTTTTACACAGGAAACATCATATTTTAACAAAATTAAGTATAAGTAATTCAAAATAATAGTCGATCTAAAAAAGATATTCATAAAACTAAATTTTGGAATCTTAAATCACATTGAAACTCAACTATCCTCGAAAAACTCGTTAAAGATTATTACAAAATTACTCATAACAACATGGACCTACTTCGCTCTTAGTACTTAAAAAACTTTCAATTTGTGTCGTACTTCAGCCGGAAGCTTTATTATTGTTTATAACTGACGAAATAACAATTATATTTAATAACGAAATGATAAACGAGAGAGAGGTTATCAACATAATATAGTAAGTCATAATTTTAAAGAGATAACCCAGAGGTCTTCTTTCATAAACTCACTCAGTCAAAACGCACGTTTGCACAAAACGGACGTATTCCAAATTCAAATACAAAAGTGACACACAATTTAAATTTTGGAAAACGAATTTTTAGTAAAAACAATATGGCCGCCGTTAACGGAAAGGATTCAGACCCCATCGTCCCTCCTTCGTCTTTGATCAGAAGGGTCAGTTCCCGATCAATCAGAAATTCAATATCAGAGGAAAAAGAAAATGGTGATGGTCCCGTGAAGGGATCTTTTGTCAGTAAATACAAGAAGGCTCCTGAGGCGTTAAAGAGTTTCCATTTAACTGATGCTGAGAGTGAGCTGGAGGTCCCCGGAACACCTATGACTCCTAGAACATCTACCACACCTGGTTTGTATATTTGGATGATGCTATAATAAATATATTTTTAAACGTGTGTATGTCATCGTAATTCTAAGCATTTTAAATTTTACTTTTAATCTCTTCGTCTACATTTCTATTAACTTAGTTTAATTATGAATGATTTGTATACTTTAATTTCACATGATAACTAAAGATACTACAAACTTCTAATGCTAAACCAACTACAAATTATTCAAAAAAACCTATGTACATTAATTTGTAGTTCTAGTAACTAAATTTATTCTAAAACTACAATACAGCGTCAAAATATTTATCCGCATCGTTGTCGACTAGTAATGTACTCAAGAGACTCGTAGTATCACCACGTTTTGTGGCAATGCTTAGCCTCTAGCTAAGGTAAAACCTAGCTCCTGAGATACGGGAAGTATCAGCAAGCCGTTTAGAGTTCATTGTAAATAGCAATGAGAACTCAAATCCCACGGCCCGAGGGTTTCAACCCCAAACGCCTAAAAGATGTAATTTCGGATAAGGTTTTCATGTTTTCGCCGCTTGAGGTTTTCTGCAGCAGTAGCAGTAATGCCAACACAGCAGTCCCAGGAAGATGGGGTGGCGCAAGGGTATCGCTATCGATACAAGTTGCATCTCAAACTAAAGGCCGTCCAACCTTCCTTGGAAATAAAAACATGAAATCCGATCTCTTGCCATCATCGCTCACCAAGCCATTGGGTTCTAATACAGCTGGAACTTCGAGGCAGATGATGTCTGCGTATCGTGCTAAGCGACTCGCACTTCAGTTGCAAGAGAGACCGCGGTGTCCGAGGCTGGCAACTTCGAGAATACACTTGAATCGTACTTTTATACACACGCTACATCTTCTCGTCGTCCTAGATACCACTGTGTCTCAAGACTAAAGTCTTTGACCAGTGTGCGTTGCCAGTGATGACATATAGAACTGAAACGTGGTCGCTCAACAATGGGCCTCATACGAAGGTTCAGAGTCACACAAAGGGTGAGAGAAAGAACTGTGCTCGAAGTTCCTCTGCACGGTCGAATCGGAAATGAAGAGATCCGCAGAAGAAACAAAGTTACCGACATACCTCTTCGAGTCGCTAAAATTAAGTGGCAGTGGGCGGGGCACAATTGCTCGTAGAAACGATGGCCGATGGTGCAGTAAGGTTCTGCAGTGGCGGCCATGTACTGGAAGACGCAGCGTAGAGAGGCCCCCAACAAGGTGAACCGATGACCTAGTGAAGGTCGCGGGAAGCCGATGAATGCATGCAGAACAAGACCGATCAGCGTGGTAAGCCTTGGGGGAGACCTTTGTCCAGCAGTGGACATCTATATGCTGAAGAAGAAAAAGAAATACTTTTATACATTTGAAATGCGTGGCTTCCACATGAATGCAATCCTAGTACTTACGCATAAATTAAGTATTATATGTGTGTATGTGTTTCCCTGTATCTGTGTATTATGTATTTTCGTCATATTTATCTATGTTATATAATACCGTTATAATCTGCCTTGACAATGTCAAAGATAAATAAATAACGTTATTTACATCGTAACTAAAATTTTAACAGTATTCACAAAATGCAATATCCAAAAATGTATATTGTTTTTGAACTCGAATATAAACAAAGCCACTATTGAAGGTCTGATACTAAATTATAAAGTGTATAATCCATTGGCTGAGTAATTTGTTAATTTGGACGGAGTTCATTTCCAGTTTTTAGAAACAATTTAATTTTAGAAACGTCAAAGGCGAGTTTCGAGTTTGCCAACTCACTATTGCACTAACCATTTCCACAGTTTTGACTAAGTTATAAGCATTTGTTACAACTTGCAGAGAAGTACAGTGTAAATATAATAACTCTAAGCCTGTTTGACCAAATGTTTGGAATGCCACAGGGCATGCTATATACTAAAAGTAGAATTATAGAAATGTGCTATAATACTTCTTTTTAATCAATATATAACACTTTGAGGAGACAGCCTCCGTGACGTAGTGGATTGAACCCGCCCCTGGGTTCAATCCCCGTGCAGTGCAAATATTTGTATGAATGATTTAATATTTGCACTGCTCTGGTCGTGCCTCGGAAAGCACGTTAAGCCATTGGTTCCGGTTGCCATACGAACATCTACTGGCAGTCGTTACGGATTGTTAAAGTCCAACAATTGGTCTAACTGCAATGCTTCGATATCGCCTTCGGGTTATGGAGGTCAGACAGCAGTCGCTTCACGGAAAATATCGAAGTTTAGTCAAAATCAGCACTTAGACTGGTAAAGCGGTCCCTAGACTTCAAAGCTGGAAAAGCTTCGGATGCGGCTGGGATGATGATGATAACACTTTGAGGAAAGACTCAAATAGGGTTAGCAACATTGTCCTAAAGACGTTAATAACCAGCACGACACGTTGAAACCTGTAACTGACAGTTTATATATATATTATCACTTCTGTCATACAGGAGATCTGTGTATCCATGTATATTTCTGATACAGTTATGAAATTACTGGAATACTATGATTTTAGACTTTTCGTTCCATTCGCACGTACTTAATCGTCCAAAAACTTACTTACATTATTTATTGTATTGTAGGCGAAATGACACCTCACTCGCTCACAGCACTCTGGGGCCCTAGTTTGCTGTTATAATAGTATCAAAATGATCACTCTAAAGTAGGCAATCACTGACACTCCATTCCACATCAACAAATGCTTAGATTGAGCAGTAGTTTTAAGAAAATTATTTCTACTAAGATCTTTTATAATAATGTCAATACGGCAATGTCATTTTATCAGATTACAAACTTTTAGCAATTGACATGACATTCATTCCATTAATGACAATGGGATCGTGTTGGAATGACAAATTTATAAAAATAGCTGACTAAGGCCCTTTGGTAGCATGTTATCTATGACATAATCAATTCATTGGTTGATCACGCCAATTTCGCACGCTAATTGGCTCATTGAATTGATTGGTTTCGAAGTAAGGAATCACTTATTGGCCATAGTGACTACGGCCCTGTACTTTTCTTCGCATAATATTCACAAATAAAATAACTTCGTTCGAGTCGCCTTAAAAAAAAACACGTTTAAACTAATCAAATCTACCAAGAAGCTTGTTGCTATTAAAATTTATATTCGGTTGGCATAATTTATTCAAGGTAGGCTTCAACTGTTTTTTTCTAACACACCTTTTTATTTACTAACAATATTTAAGATCACGCAACTTTACGGATCGATTGCAACATATATATTTCATCAAATAATTAAATAGATTGATCTACAAAAACAATCCTGCAACGTTACATTAATATTGCGTAATATTTTGGGAATTTATGTCCAAATCACGTTTGAAAAACAGACGATGTCTTGCCGCCAAGCGATTCGTCGTGTTCCGGCATGATGTCTGGTGAAGCCGTAACGGAGGTCGGGTCCGAACAGTTCTGTTGCGAATTTGCAATGTGTGCCGGGTACGATGCGCCTAATGTTGTTGTGTCGGGAGTTTGGTCGTGGAGGGTCTCCAGATCAATCTCCCTCTGGCGCAGCATCGTTGGTCGTGTTGTTGGATTTAACATTGCATGACTTTATTTGCGAGTGGAAATGCCTTTACACACCATACCCGCCGCTATTTAGGCGAGGGGCGTCTGTGGAACTCGCCCAGCCGAAGCTGGGAATACCCACTAAAACAACTCGGTTCTCCTCGGGCCCTGCGTTGAGAGTACCACGGGATCTGCCCGAAGGCATTGTTCCCGTGGCACTCCCACGGCATTCCGGCTAGGCCGATTTACGCGCCAAGGGAGGATTACCCGGGGATACGAAGTAATCCTCAGACGCGGAGACCAGTGCAACAGACACACGCTCCGGGGCTAAAGGAGACGGGGTTCGTCCTCCGCCTTCTTCGCCCCGCCCGTCTATGCCGGAGGGGAGCGGCAAGAGCATCTTCTTCCCACTCCCTCTCCGCTGCCTCTTTCTGCAATAGGACGGTCTCACACAGAACCCTTATTTTATGCATTCAAAGCAAAAAATCATACTGTCAAATAGCCTATTATAAAAAAAAGACTACGCCAGCATAATCACTCAATCTACCCACAATTTTCCCAACTATGGTTGGCTTCTAGTCAAATCTGATGCAGCTGGAAACCGTCACGGGTAGTCAAAATCCCAAAGATACAATCAATCTTACCAGTCTCATGTTTACTAGTAATTATTTTATGGAGATCAGATACCCGTAGTTGCTTTATGTAATGGTTAGACTCGAAGCCAAACAGAATAATCTGAGTCTTTAAGGAAGCTAATCCATTGCTACAGACTACAGTCTAAATTTTCAACAAACTGTCAGATGCCAAATTTGATAAACGAATAAAAACATTGAAACATCAGTAAACTGAACTTTTATTAATTAGATGTATATATTTATAGGCACTGTTACTTCTTAATACAGGCTATTTCATAGCCTAGCAAGGAGAACAGCACGTCACCCACTTGATTGTCGGTAAAACTTACCCACTATGTAAAAAATGTACTACTAACTGTTTTCCTATACAGGTTGTATCTGACATCGTAACGCAAACTTCGCGAAAAGGCTACACCGCATGCCACTAACAAAATTACGATAGTCATTTATGTCGTCAGTGAGCGCTTACACAAATAACAGTCTTTACAAAAAAGTGTCGGCTCGGCCTTTGAACGTTGCAAGCGTGCCGCCGTGCGTGTTTGTAGGTATGATGTTAATCCCTGATGCGAACTCTATTAAATCAGCTAATAGGATAGTTTTTCTAGTATTGTTCACATTGCGCTTTTTTGTGTAATTAACGAATGAATTAATTTTTTCTTTAAAATCTTTTTGGGTTATAAAAGTATATGAAGTTATAAAAGTTATGAACGGTCTAATGTAAAAAAAAACTGCATACTATTTTTTTTTAATCGGGATAGAGCCGACGCAAAATTCCACCACTGGGGGATTCATGGTACTCGTTTGTGCGTCGATGTCAGATACACCCTTTATAAAGAAATATTATTTATTAGACTAGTTTGATACACTTCACTTATTATACAATCTATGTAAATAGTACACTGTTGACTACCTACAATAATTCTCTCTCCTTTCCCTTAGTATTCCATCCAAAGGTTGTCTGTAAAAGATCGCTCTTAGCGAAAAGACCGCCCCATTGTGTCACCCTTTATAAAATCTTTCTATTTATGTTCTGTAATCTATATGGTGCATGTACATAATAAAAAGCTATTCTATTCTATGCTGAACAGCGTGAACAGCGTTTAGATAATTGATGTTCGAAACAGCACGAAAGCATAGCGAATGATCTTGAATACCTATGCTGAATTATTAAAACTGGCACTACAATAAAATTTATGTTTTACTCATTAAACAGTTAAGCGGTTTTTACGAGCATAATTTGTGTGTTTGAATATTTGCAAGATCTTACATTATAATTTCGTCAATACAAAACAAATGAATGTGATAGATTTAAAACATTTTTCAACTAAGCAATAAATAGGACATACTTAAATAATTTTTCAACCAAGCAAATATAATGCCTTACTAGCGTGACTTGTTCAAACTGCGTCTTGCCTATTCAGCGTCTACATCAGATAGCCAATAAATATGACACACTTATGATTTTGCAGTTTTGTAACTAAAATCCTTTGCTTGCAAGACTTAAAAATAAACTTCACCCTAATTGATTAACACACTATTACCATCAGTTGGAATCATTTTGAATCGTATTGCTAATCCATTGCTTATTATGTTCGAGAAATGTGTCAGCTCTACAACGTAAATAACGCAATGGATGTTGTTGAACTGTCAAAATGATTGCCATTGCTACTGATAGTGTGTTACGCAATTGGGTTGTATCCTAAAAAATAATTTAATGTCCATCAGATAGATTTATAAAAATTATTGAACACGTATTTTTTATTTTTTCTTTCATTCAAATACTTAAGAAGATATATTGATATGAAATGTCGCATGACGTCACGCCGTGGTACAAAATATACCACGGCGTGACGTAATTAGCTCCCACTCCGTAACATTAATACGCTATATCTCAGTAGATTTTGGTAATTTCGACAAAATAAAAAATACGGGTCTTATTTTTTTAAATTATTATCTATAAGACGGCCTAATTATTTTTTTGATTTTCATACCTTGAATACATCCCTATTACCCCGCTGAATATATTCTAGTCTATCCAGCGTTTATTTCAAACATTCAACACAATGTCGTCATTATTTTGTGCTTATACCAATTAATATGGGGTCTCTTTCTTCCACACTTCTCTAGTTATTATCTCAGTATAGTGATAAAAAGGGGAGAGCCCTTTTTATCATCTTTCACACACTCTGTCCGTGGTTTTTTTGTTCTTCCTCTACTCATATAGCCATCTACCTTCACCTCTAACCAATAATATTCTTTTGTTACCAGGCCACGAGAATTGCACCTTCCACCATGACTTGGAATTGGATCACAGACCCCCCACCAGGGAGGCGCTTCTCCCCGACATGGCAAATTCCTACAGACTTCTGCTTACTGGTAAATATGCTTACTTTTCTCTAAGATTTTCAGGAATTTCACGGAATAACTATTAGGTAGATCTAGTGTTTTTACTTTAACGTAACAAACTGGTGCTTGACCGCAAACCCACCTGATGGTAAGCAGTGATGCAATCCTTGATGGTAAAGTGCGCTAGTTTATTAAGAGCTTATTCACTCTAGCCTTGTAGACACTTAAATTGTAACCATACGGGAAGACCGCCGCTGGCAGTATACTTGGTATAAAAGCAAAGGGGAAACGCTTCGTCTGTAAAATCTATACTAATATATAAAGCTGAAGAGTTTGTTTGATTGGACGCGCTAACCTTTTTAATTTTTTTTTTTTAAATTATAAACTAGCGCTTGACCGCGATCCCGCCTGATGGTAAGCAGTGATGCGATCGTTGATGGTAAAGCGCACTAGTTTATTAAGAGCCTATTCACTCAGAAAAACTGAGCGAATAGGAAGGAAGACGGCAGTTGAGCGAGGTGATGCAATGTTAAACCCAACAACAAATCTCAGGAACTACTGATCCGATTTGAAAAACTCTTTTTGCGTTGGATAGCCCATTAATCCAGGAAGGCTTTAGGCTATATAACATTACGCTGCGACCAATAGGAGTGGAGCATAACTAACTCCACGCGAACGAAGTCGCTGGCGGCCTCTAGTACAATATAATAATATTGCTATTACTAAGAACAGTTACTTTTATTTAAACTCTTCTCCTGGGACACAAGCGTATTATCGGTGAGAAGCAGTAGACCGTAATCTACTACCGGGGCCCAGTGCGGTCACACATCTTCGTCGTCAGACAGTACATGTCACAAATCTTCGAAATATTGGCTCTAAGACATGCCGCTTTCCTGACGATATTCTAGGGCCTTCCAAAATATTAATTTTAATTGTAATACGCCAACGTGTGTTTTCCCCTTCTTCAGGTCTTGGAGAGGATCCAGAGAGGGCGGGTCTGCTGAAGACCCCGGAGCGTGCCGCCAAAGCTATGCTCTTCTTCACTAAGGGATACGACCAGAGCCTTGAAGGTGCGTTAACATGACAAGCTTCTCTTAAGTTATGCCAATAAACTCGTTTTTTTGCCTTAACATCCATTCCGTCTCAGTTGCCACTTTCGGCCGCCGTTGTACTATGCAGACGCGTTTTATCCATTAAGGCTGGTATACACAGTGTGAGCTGCTGCCTGGCCAGTAGACAGCTAGTCGGTTTGTCTATTCGTACGCCAATAGCCTCGCCTTTGCTGTCTACATGACACCTAGCTACTGTCCAGTCCAACAACTAATGGAAAAACACGGGTTCCAATCACAACTGTCCAGCTGGCACTGGCGGTGCGTTCGACGCACGAGTTGCTGTCATGTGCGAGTAACAAATAATGTTGAAGTAACTCGGATGCGAGCTACTGGCTAACTCGTACGTACGAGCTACTCGGAAGTTACGTCCAAACACTGCAAGTAACTGCAGAACAGCTACTCGGAAGGCATAATAGTACGCTAGCTTGCACTGTCTAAACCAGCCATTTAGTTTCTTTAGAACAACTAGTTTGCACTATAGTTTGAAATAAAGGAAGAAGGTAGATGGATATAGCTCTGTGCAGGTTTTTGGTAGATTACACGGTTAGGGCATTGCCTGAGCCAAGCGCTGCGTGTGACCTATCCGATACCCGCACGGCACAATTTTGTATTGCCTACAGGTAGTTAGTACCATGTACACATGACTACACGAGTTAGAATTTTTCCAAACGCATCCAAGGTATAGAAGTCATTCATAATGAGGTGCAACGTTTTATAAATGGAACGTTAATAAAGAGGAAAAAGGCTTTTATCGTGCAATGGATTTTCAACTGTCGGTCTTGATGCGAGATTTGAGAATTCAACAGAGCTCATCAGTGTGCGGGATGCGGGAAAGCAAGCCCGTGCTGTTTATACTAATATTTCATCAACCTTTTTATCGTCCCATTGCTGGGCACAGGTCTCCTCTCATACAGAGAAGGATTGAGCGTAATCACCAGGCTTGCTAAATGCGGGTTGGCGATGGTTTCCTCAAGATATTTTCCTTCACCTTGTAATCAACTTAGAAAAGTTACATTGGTACTTGCCTGACATGGAATTGAACCTACACACTCATCCCCTTATTCATAAAAGCTATTTAATGTTAACTAGTGATTAGCGATTCTTTAAACATATATTTTTGACCTTTTAACGTTACTTAACTTTAATCATCGCTTATGGATAAACCCCTTAAACACTGTGGGGTTTATTCAAAAAGGATGATTTAAATTAAGTGACGTTAAAAGGTCAAAAATGTATGGTGAAAGAATCGCTAATCACTAGTTAACATTAAGTAGCGTTTATGAATAAGGGGGTCATACTTGAGAGGCTGGTGTTTTAACCACTAGACCACCACGACAACCGAATGTTTAATAGTATATTATTTAGTAAACACGCTTTGAATGAAAACTGGCATTATCAGTGAGATTATTGTAGATGACGAAATAAGAAAATTTCTTGCATCATTGTATTTTCACTTAGGAGAGAGCTTCTAAATGAAAGTTATTATACCGAGCCTAAATTGGACTCGATCTCAGTAAATAAATTATATACCAGTAATTACAAGAACATTAATCGTTTTATGGATAATAATTAATCCCTTGTCAATTAAACTGTTACATAAAATTCCCCTGTCACAATGTTTGTCTTCGATCTCCTTCAAAACGGCTAAACCGATTTTAATGATTAGAAAAAAAAACATATGACGTGTAAAAGTGATCGGTGATCCTACTTGCTTAATAAACGATTTCATTTCCTAAACTTTCAAATATTCCCAATCAACCTTGAACCTTAATGGTTTTGCCATAAAGTTGAATGTCTAATAAAGATATCTGACAGATTGTGCTGTCATCTGCACTATAGAACATGTATAGGCTATATATGTTAAATGTTATTTTACCTTTATTTGAATTTCCAGAGGTCCTGAACAATGCCATATTTGACGAGGATACCGATGAGATGGTCGTTGTGAAGGACATTGAAATGTTCTCCATGTGTGAACATCATTTGGTGCCCTTCTACGGCAAGGTCTCTATCGGATATCTGCCTCAAGGGAAGATCCTGGGATTGAGCAAGCTGGCCAGGTAAGAAACTAAAGACTTCATTGAAAGAGAGACCTAAGAAACTAAAGGTTTCTTTTGCTAGCTATAGGTTACCGTTCACATCTTGATTTGAGACCTCTATCCTTTCTCTGTCATCATCATCATCATCATCTAAGCGTTTAGTCCCGGTTGTATACACGGCTTTCGCGTTGGACTCCGGGATCCGCTTTCCTGGTCATTCTCCTTCATTTCGCGCGATCTTTAGCACCCTGTGATGTGAGATTGTTGGCACGTATGTCATCTCTTACAACTACAAGCCAGATTTCTTTGCTCTACCCCACTTGTTCCGGCTGACGGAGGCGCCTTGGCAAGACACTTGTTGCCCACGTAACATTTCATCACGTTTTCGTAAGATGTGGCGTTCACTATATTTGAGTCTTGATCTTTCACAAATTATAATAAATTTCTTCCTTCATTCCAGGATCGTGGAGATCTTCTCTCGTCGTCTGCAGGTTCAAGAACGTCTCACCAAGCAGATCGCAATAGCTGTTACACAAGCAGTCCGCCCGGCTGGTGTCGCCGTTGTCATTGAAGGAGTGTAAGTATTAAAACCTAATTATTACACACAGTCTGATTTGAGACCCCTTTGCTGCTGTGACTTTCATGTTCTCGGTTTGAACCTAGACAGATGTTTTTTAACTATAATATAAAGGATATATCTGACATCGACGCACAAACGAGTACCATGGATCCAGTACATGATTCTGAACCCCCCAGTGGTGGAATTTTGCATCGGCTTTTTCCCAATAAAAAAAAAATAATATGCAGTTTTTTTCACTTTAGACCGTTCATAATTGCTATACTTTTATACCTCAATAAGATTTTAAAGCATAAATTAATTAATTACACAAAATAGCGCAATGAGAACAGTACTATAAAAACTATCCTATCAGCCATTCTGTTAGTGGCATGTCTCGTGGCATGCCACTAACAGAATGGCTCGTGGCATGTTCGCCTTTTCGCGAAGTTTGCGTTACGATGTCCGATACACCCTGTATTTAAATTCAGGGCATGAGACAGACACAGGCTCCGTGGCGTAGTGGTAACTAACGCGGCTGCTGTGCAAGGAGGCGTGAGTTCCATCCCCGCGAAGTGCAAATATTTGTATGCATGAATATGCATATTTCCAGTGCAAATATGCATATTCATGCATACAAATATTTACTTATTAACTTATCGTGCCTCGGAAAGCACTTTAAGCCGTTGATCCTGTTTGCCATACGACCATCTAATGGCAGCCGTTACGGGTTGTTGGAGCCCTCAAAAGATCAACAATTGGTCTAACTGCAATGCTTCGATAACGCCTTCGGGTTGTGGAGGTCAGACGGCAGTCGCTTCGCGAAAAATATCGAAGTTTAGCCAACTTCAGCAGTTAGACTGGTAAAGCGGACCCCAGACTCCAAAGCTGAAAAAGCTTCGGATGCGACTGGTATTAACGCTGAGATGATGATTAAGTTTAATGCGCTTTTTCTTTCTATTTCATTAAGGAAAGGGTGTCAAATACCTGATGTAATGTGACGTATGTTGAATTACTTCTAAACAGTTTATACAGTATGTTAAGAAAACCCTGTCCGACCCGTGAAGGTGTTGTTAGGTATCGATAACTGATTCTACTAATGGATACAAAACCGGGCTAAACTTAAAAAAAAAAAATCCCCCTAAAAAAATAAATATTATTTCGCAAAAAGAGGTAACTTAATAAATGTGCGCTATGCACACCTATGCCCCATTCCGCGGGCGGCGGGCGGCAGGGCACGCGGCACGTGGTCGCATCGCTATTCCCCCATAATAATACCGGTGTTGTCACTTTTTAAAAATTACCAAATTTCGGGGAAGATGAAATTAATTCGCGGGAAAAAAAGATTATTTCAAAATTCATTTGTATTGGTACTATGATAATTACGTAAAATTTTATATTATATTTGGTCATGTGTTTACCTAACCTTTATTATCCTTATGGGTCGGACAGGGTTTTCTTAACGTATATAGGTAGTATATTAATTTGGCAGGATTAAACTAATATTTTGTCTTCTGTCCTTATCTTAATGAAATAGAAAGAAAAATAATATGCACTGAACTTTCATTTAGTTTAATTGTGGTTAAGAAAGTCGCCGTCACTGTAGGTACTCTTTTTGACAGTATCTTCAATTCTAAAAATGTTATCTTCTATCATTTTCTTAATGAATACAAAGAAAAAGATAGAAGATATAATTTTAATCTGATTCTGTCAAATTAAGTTACCCTATAGACAGTTTAGATGTAAAGAAAACAAAAGTCATGACGTCATGCCTCCTTCCTTGCCTTACCTACGCATGTCAAACTCGGAAATATACATCCAAAATAAAAAGCAAAATCACTACCTACCAGCGGGGAATAGAACGAAGTATGCTCAACATTAAAAAGATACAAAAAATACGGCATAATAAAATTAGAGCAACCACCAAAGCGACAGATGCTCTAACGCTAAGAAATTAAAATGGAAGTGGGCTGGTCACGTAGCGAGGCTAAAGGACGAGAGATGGACCAACAGGGTAACAATGTGGAAGGGTCCTATCGGCAAACGCCTCAAAGGCAGACCCTACACGAGCTGGGCCGACGAGCTGATAAGAATTGCTGGTACCGGCTGGCCGCAAATAGCTCAAGACAGAGACACGTGGCATTCTTTAGAGGAGGCCTTCACCTTCACTTGAAGAGGGGTTCATGCATTCAACTTTTTTTTTTTCTTTTCAAAAATCTAATCTAATAACTAACTATTGTATCGTACTTTTGCATGGAATAAAAGGTTTATTATTATTATTTAAACAGTTTAGACGCGATTATAAACATGCCGACCAAGAATACATCTATTTATCTCAAGAGCAGACTAATTTGATAGGTAACATTTTATCTTCTCTTCTTTTCTTAATGTGCACTTTTACGTGATCCATTTTGTAATAAACGATTTCAGTTCATTTAGAGCTTTACTGTTTATTATGAGGAAACAGTGTTTAAGTGAGGCCACTGACTCTTTCTGACATCATTAGACGAGGAAAAGTTAATAATAAATGCAGCACAACATAACAATCTTGACTGAGATGAAAAAGATTGGAATAAAGACCGTGATTTTTATCAAAATAATGTTAATATGTTGATGTAAGCACTTGGCAGAATATTAATATTTTCTGAGAGAAACCCTGTATGAATACGTGCAAGCCATCTAAATTACTGCGATTCTACATTTTATGCAAGAATACTTTGTTTCAAGAAACAATACTAGATGGCGCTACGGTTGTCGCAGCATATGTAATATGACATAGTTATTAATTTACTCAACAGATGGCGACACATTTAGTTAATCTAATTTATTTTGTAATTTTTCTGTAAAGGTTTGTTTATCGACTTTCCTTTCGATTTTTAACCGAAAAGGAAGGATTTTGAAGATATTGTTATGTTCTGGCATCAGCAAAGTTTTAACGTTTTTACGATAGGTGGCCCAGCTCGTACTATAAACTCGTACTATCGTAAAATTATTACAAACTAGTGTTATAGTACAACCGTTTAATAAACGTAAAATTTAAACAAAGCAATATCAATTTTGAAATGAAGAGTTATTTTCAGACAATATACACAAAAAAAAAATCTAAAAAAGTAGGTCGAGTTTGTGTTTGGAGGAGTTGCGGGCTAACACTGCGTCACGAGGATGTTACTTAAAACTTTATAAGTAAGATTTAAACGATTTTTTTTTTTGCAGGCACATGTGCATGGTCATGCGAGGAGTCCAAAAGATCAACAGTAAGACGGTGACTTCAACGATGCTTGGAGTCTTCCGCGATGACCCCAAGACGAGGGAAGAATTCCTTAACCTCGTCCACTCCAAGTGAGACAGCGAGATTACCTATGAGTTTACGTTGACGAGTCCTTAATATTTTTTCTAAGCTTTCTTTTATAATAATTATTATTTTATATATTATAATTGTCAGATAAATTCTAATTTTTTTCCTGGAGAATGCCACATCTTTTTTTAGTTTTTTTTTTTTTTTGTCAAACAACTTTCTTCTTTATAATTTTTTGAACGAAAAAATATTACGGACGCAATTCTTCGTGTGGTTTATTTCCTAAGTTACTTAAGTTATTGCTTTTTATTGCTATATTTTAGTAATTTATAATTACTTTAAAGAACAATTTTATAATATGGAAAACAAAAAAAATGCAGCTTATATTTTGTTCCCTCTTTCTTTTCTTTCTTACGCAATTTTGACTTTTTTAAGTCAAAATATCCAAGTTACTGCTAAACAGTATTTATTAAAACGTTGATAGGTATTAATAATTTTTCAAAATAGACAAATTGATACTGCCTTAGTTTTATAGTAGATATAATTTAATACTTTTTTGCGATAATAATTTATTCTTGGCTTTCTTTTTTATTTTTAATTCTTTCTTTTAATAATTAAATCGCACAATTTTCATTTTAATTTAAAAGATACATGACAATAAAAATGACAAAAGAATATTTATTAATTTAAATTAAATTTTAGTGGGGAATGTGATAACAATATATATTGCCCAAACTTATCACATTTTCCAAAGTAAAATTATATTTTATTAAGAGATTTAGTACAAAAAATAATTCTTAAAATATTTTATAAAAATTGTTGAACGTTTTTTGGACCGATTAGTTTAATTTTTGACAAAAATCTCAAGCATAACATGGCTGATGTTTGACATTTTTGACATATTTTTTTATTTTATATTATATATTAATAAAAAATGCTAAGAGCCGATGATGTTGCCTTAATGTGAATGTACGAATTTTTGATATGTTTAACTATATCATGATTTTATAAATAAATGTTTTTTATTTTAAGTTAATTTTGCTTTTTATTACACACCTTAATAGGACCATTACCCCAATGTTTCAAAGACCTTCAAACATGATATTAATGTTTAATATTTTACATCTTATATTTTATTTTAATAGCTTGCATACAATTTACAAACTGAACATCAGAATTTGTTGCATGTGCTTAACTTTACTTAAATTACATGATAATTATATACTAACTACCCTACTCTGCCATCTTCTTCGCAAAATAGAGGCAGAAGAAATAGAGATATTTTGTTGAATTGAATTGACCTTTTTTGCATCTTTTCCGGTTTTATTTTCCTTTTGAAATTATTTTCCATAGACAATTATTTACTGTTTGTGGTGACAAAGATTAGCTGCAATAGATACCTAAAAAAAGGTGTAAAATCCTCTCAACGTCCATAAAATTGGGAGGAACCTCCGACCTAAAGGGTGCAGTGTCCGGTGCAGTGGCCCTAAGGTAGATGTCGGGACATTGTATTAAGCTTGTCGCGCTGCAAACTTTACTTGCGCGATGTAGGTTTCTGCGTGACGTGAATGTGATGCGTAGTTTGTGTACTACGCAAACCAGACACGCACGCCAGGTGTGGCAATGTCGCTGCAGATGGTCTATGGTCCAATTCAAATAGATTTTTCATTTATTCGGCACGGAACGGTTATCCGGGGGGCCTAGTCTACTATTACTAGATTGTATCTAGTAATAGTAGACTAGAGAGTGTCAGAATAGCGATCAATGATCTCATAATGATCGATTTTGACAAATATCGTAATTTACTAACAAAATGGCGTCATTATAACTTTCCCACTCCTTATTAATAAATTTTCAAATTAAATATGTAGTAAATTTTTAGAAAAGCATTTCCATAACGGGTTTTATAATATTGGCAGTCATTCTACCATCATTCCATTACGAGACGATTGACCAAATTCTTCGATCATTATGAACTTAGCAGATTACGAAACTTTTTAGCATGATGACAATGGACAATCCTGTCGGAATGACAAATTTAAAAATAGCAGCCCCAGCTATTGTTAGCTCTGCCATGGTGGACAAAATGTCTTTGATAAACAAAGGAAAAGACAGGGCCGCGTTAGTTCTCTCCGCAAGAGACCACTTGCGGGTCTCCGGCCCCTCGATGAGCTTCATCGTAAGAAATGTATCAAATCACGGTAAGATCGAAACATCGCTGACATAATGGCATACGGCCTTGTAATGGAAGCATCCACTTCACAAAAATTTTAATAATAAGACATTGTTCATCCTCCATGACGCAGAGGTCAACACGCCTGCCTGCGACGTGCCTGAGGACTGTCCACAGCTACTTTTCTTATTGGCACTTTTATTTTTTTTTAAATTGACTGAATAGGAAGGAAGACGGCAGTTTAGCAAGGTGATGCAGTGTTAAACCCAACAATACGACCAACGATGCTGGGCCATAGGGAGATTGATCTGGAGACTGCGGGGACGCCCGGACACCCCCAGGGATCGCCATTGGGTCCTCTCACCCGGTCGCCAACCGGCACGATGAGGCCACCCTGGGATTCTACGCAGTTTGCGGGACAGCCTTTCGTGTGTGACTGGCACACTACTTGGGCCCCCAACTACCTGCGGTCGGCCAGCAGAGTACCGTGCTTCGGGTTCCGCTAGCCTCCATGACCAAACTCACAACAACATTTGACGCATCGTACCCAGCACACATCGCAACACAACTGCTCACACCCGTCCTCCGATGGATTCACCAGACATCATGCCGGAACACGACGAAACGCTTGGCGGTATGACTTTGTCTGGTGGGTGGTAACATACGCCGGCGGCTGATGTTGTTGCCTACCACCGAGAAATATTTGGATTTTAGTCAGTAAAAGTCAGACCCGCCCTTCAGTTGCGTCCAGAGCGGGAGAGATCATGTGATGATATCCCATCCACACTAAAACAAAAAGGTCTTTAATTAATAAAAAATATTTCATTACATAGTATCTAATAAAGATTTAAGAAATGTTATTGTGGTAAAGGTGACGCAAAAATATTACAAAAACACAAAAAATAGGGAACATGCCTCACATTCACGCAAAACGGCTATCGCTCAACATTATGCTGCGACTCTAAGCAAAACATAGCCCAGCGCTGGTTTTCAGCGACAGCCGGCGCCGACGTAATGACGTCACCCGGCGCAGCAAACAGCTAAAAGTGACACCGAACCGATATCACAGATTACAAAAACGTAAAGTATAAATCGACTTTTGTCGCTTACCATAATACGGAAATAATTTTAACAATAATACGTAGGTAAACATGTTACATAAAGTATTATGATCATTTTAATGTATTAAGCCTTTGAACAGGAGACAGCACGTAAACCATTGTGTTTCAGTGTTGCGTCATTGAAGTTTTATATCCTTAAGGCACCGTTGAGCAGGAAAACGTTGCGAGTAATCTATTTTGCACTAGCCGAGTCACTGCTATCCTATGGATTAAACACATATGGCCGTAACAGTATAAAATCACTGCAAATCCGTTTTATGAATTATCTTGTCTTATCAAAACTTGCTTGTAAAGAAAACTACGAAACACTTTTTGTTGCATGTAAGGTGCTTCCTGTACATGAAAAGGTTGCGTACCTGTTGGTTCTAAAACAATACTACAACGAAAATTATAAAATACATGTGCAAAATAAATATAATACTAGAAGTGTTAGGGAGCATAAACTTATGCGACCGCCAGTAAAAAATTACTATGGCTAAAGAACCAACAAATATTTGATACCTACACTGTTCAACAATAATAATTATGAATAGATAAGAAAGGATAATAAAATGTGTAAAAGAACTTCTAAAAATAAATTAAAGACGATTCTCCTTAAGTAGGATACGAGATGTGAAAATATTGCCAACTAGTAAATATTAGCATTTTAATTATTTAATTTCAGATTCTAGCTAGATACCTCGATTGCATTTGAACCAAGTATTTCAAGTAAGCGCTAATCCCACCGACAAACTGTTACGCAGTTTGGTGGTTTTATTATATGTAAACAATTGTTGGTCTAAATAAAGCATTTATTTATTTAAACACAATGGTTTACATGCTGTATCTATGATTGCTTACAGGCGTCAACATCGAGCGAAAATGATCTCACTATAGTCGGACAGTCGGTATAATATGGCGGATGTTAAACATTATTTATTAAATGTATAAGTCATCATAATTTTCAGTTCTAAAATTTTAAAAAAAACTTCGCTAGTTCACAATGCATCTAAACAAATTGTAACGTTTTAATATTTTTAGCAAGTAGGTATTTATATTATCCAACATGTTTTTTGAATTCTATGACTCTAGGTTTGTATTATTTAAGTTAATTATGTGGTCTGTGTCTGTCAGTGGTGGAATATGTGGTCCAAAAACGCTAGTTAATTCTTTGATATGGGCTTGATATTCATACCCTAGAGATAGGGATCCCCCTACAGATAGGGATCCCTAGAGATAGGTACCCCCTATCTCTAGGGATTTTGGTGCATCGACACCGTGTCGCGGCCCGGGAACGGGGGGAACGACCCGCCTTCGAGGAAGTAAGGCGGGTCCGATTAGCGGCTCAGGGGGAGGCCCTGAGCCGGTGAAGGGAGGCGCTCCGCTCCCCAGCTGCCGGCCACCGGACGATTGGAGCGATTCGTCCGGTGTTGGAGGGATGGGTTGGGCGCCGGCACGGCAGCGTTACCTTCCGCTTGGTGCAGGTACTGACCGGACATGGCTGCTTCGGTCACTACCTGCACCGGGTCACCCGTCGGGAGGAGACACCGCGGTGCCATCACGCGACTCCCCCGACGACACGGCCGAGCACACCCTCGTGGAGTGCCCGGCCTGGCGAAACGAGCGCCGCGACCTCGTTGCGGCGCTCGGAGGCGGACGCCTCTCCCTAGCAAACATGGTGCGAGCCATGGTTGAAAGCGAGAGTGCATGGGAGGCTGCCGCCTCCTTCTGCGAGACCGTCCTCTTGCAGAAGGAGGCTGCGGAGAGGGAGCGGGAAGAGGACGTACTTGCCGCTCCCCTCCGGCGTAGACGGGTGGGGCGAAGAAGGCGGGGGACGAACCCCCGTCTCCTTTAGCCCCAGGGTGTGACCAGCGCGTGTGGGTAGCTCCCACACGCGCATTGCACAACGGTCACCACGTCTGGGGATTACTCCGTTACCGGGTAATCCCCCTTTGGCGCGGAAACCGGCCCTAACAGGGCCGGTAAGCCCTGAGAGTGGCACGGCGCCTAGGCCTTCGGGCCGGCCCCGTGACACTCTCAACACAGGGCCCGACGGTAACCGGGTGGTTTTAGTGGGTATTCCCGGCTTCGGCCGGGCGAGTCCCACACACGCTCGTCGCCTAGCTAGCGACGGGTATGGTGCGTAAAAGCATTTCCACTCGTTAAAAAAAAAAAAAAAAAACTCTAGGGATTTAAGAAAAACACTTTGTTTAAGCTAATTGAATAAAAATTGTGTCTACCAAATAGTTCTTTAGGAAGGAAGGAGGATGTAAGAAGATTAGGAAAGTAGGGAGCCGTTTGCCCAACAGTTGGACATTAACGGTGAATAACAAAAACAAGTTCTGTTCTGTTCTGGTCGTTTGTTCCCCATCAGGTGCTTTTCTTTGTGTATTATTATTTCTATATATAATATTATTATTTCATTACCACTGCTCTCAAAACGGTGAAGGAAACATCGTGGGGAAACCGACATGTCCTAGAACCAAAACTTTAAAGACATGTGACATTTACCAACCTGATTCTATTTTACGGCCTTCTTCCTCTTACCGACAGGAGCCACGTGTCCCAGGAGTGGGCACATTATAGGCTGATTATGTGTGGCAGAGGCTCGGAGTAATCAGTTGGTCATTATATTTTTTTTCTTTTTGGTTCACTTCTTTCCGTACTTCTGAACGAAAAAGTCAAAGGCATAGTACGCCATACAGCCTGAACTTGAGTAAGTTTTATCTTGAGAAAGTTTATATCCTAACTTATCTTAATTAATCCTAACTTATAATAGCTTAACTTAAACTAACCTATCTCTTTTCGTTTCCCGCGTGAGGCCGACTAGGAGGGGTTTGGGGTAAAGTCATGATGTGGCCACTATGCTACAATATTTCAATGTTCTTTATAAATTATTCACTGAATGCACTTTTTACTATATAAATCACGCGCTTTTGTTTAGTAAACAATACTATAAATCATTGTAAAAGTCCAATAAAAAATTAGCGGTGACACTCAGCTTGACTTTTCCGCCAAAAAAGCGGTCATTATCGGTTGATCAGGTTGCGTTTTATTTTTAGGAAAAGCGTTTGCAGTTCACTCATCCTCTATACAAAGGGGAGGATTCTCTGACCACACGGGTGTTGTCGGTGACGGGAAATTGCCCAACGTAGATGTCGAAAAGTATGTGTGCATATGCTAGTTACGCAGTAAACTCTGCTTGCGAGACGTAAGATTTGCATGTGATGTTACAGCTACAATATTTTCAAATGCAAATAAGAATCAAAATCAAAAGTATTTTTTTCAAATTAGGCGCTGACCTTTTGAACGTCAATATTACATAAGACAGTCCCCCAAAACGCCCACCCATCGACACTTCCTAGTGCTTTCGCTGGGAAGAAGAAGTATCAGAAAAAACTCCCCAGCAGCACAGCTGTCTGTACATTAAAAAAAACACACACTTTACTTTATACAATACTATGTAGGTACAGTGAAATAAAAAAAAATTAAAGTTAAAAGGTAATAAAGGAATTACAATGGACTCCTTTCTATATTTTTTGATACGGATTTGGATTCCGCATTTACTCATTCAATTGGACCATTTGGCCTGGGCCATCACGGATGTTGGTGGCCAATCCAACCAAGCAACCTCTCTCCAGAAGCCTACTAAGTCTCCTCTTTTATTGAGAACTCTCTATAAGATCCAGGTGCCTAAAGGGTTTGCCGGCGGGGCCGCTATGGCAACACATTTGTTACCCATGTAACGTTTTCGTAAGATATGACCGTACCAGCGTAGACGACCCTCTTACAGTTTGTCTACTTTGTCACGGAAACGAAGACTGCCATGGATGCGGGAGTTCCTGAGGCGGTCTTATCAGCCTCCGTATAAGTTCAAATCAAATCAAATTATTTATTTGCCAGAATGTAGGTATACAAATAAGATTGTGGGCAATTAAAGGTGAGCTACAAATTCTGTCCAAGAAGGGACATGCAAAATTTAAATGATGTCAATATGAAACTACAACAATAATCATTTATCAGATTTAAAAAACACAACAATTAATACAAACAAAATCGATTCAATCACAATAAGTTCAAAATGCAATGAATGTCAAAGTGCAATTAATAGAAGGTCAAATATAATTAAATGTCACCTTACAATGTCAATACTTGAGCATAAATACAATCATCATAAAACATCGTTCAAGAAATCAGTAGTTAATAGAATAATAAAATTTTTAACCGACTTCAAAAAGGAGGAGGTTACTCTATTCGACCGTATATATGCTTATTTATGTTGTTCGCGGGTAACTCTATGAACCGATTTTGATAATTCCTTTTTGGTTGGAAAGAACATTCCAAGGGTGGAAATGTATTAATGTTAACTTTTCTTGATAGATTGTATAACACCCACGCCTGGGTGTTATACAATCTATGGGTGCTTAACTTCTTACAAATATGTTCAGCCTGTGCCTTCCATATCAATTGATTGTCCATCAATATTCCCAGAAATTTAACTACTTTAACATTTTCAATCTTATGTCCACCATAATTAACGTCTAAGTCTTCGGGATCAATTCTTTGGTAAAAATGCATGATATTCGTTTATTGTATATTTAATTTTTAATTGTTGCAATTAAGCCTGTAGCTTGAAGAGCGTCATTAATATCATTTTCTTATTTTCCCTTTTTTGTGCATTTAACTAGTGCCGTACTGTCATCAGCAAACAATATAACTGGATGGTATTTTTGGAGTGGAAGGTCGTTAATATAAATTAAAAATAAAAGCGGACCGAGAACGCTTCCTTGTGGGACGCCATACTTGATGTTTCTGTAAGATGATCTGAGTTTTTTCGGTAATATTGCATTTAAAAATTTCGGTATTATTGCATACGACCAGTAAGATAGGATATTATAAAATTTAATGCATTTCCACGAATCCCGTAAATGTGTAGGTTATTTATAAGTATACAATGATTAACAACGTCGAAGGCCTTTGGCATATCCGTGAAAATGGCACAAACGGGTGTTTTATTATCTACGTTTACCATTATAATTTTTAATAAGTCGAATATAGCCATATTAATATTTTTATTTTTACGGAAACCCTTTTGCTCGCAACAATGTATACAACTATAGTAAGTAACTGAATCGATTCCTTTTTACACAATGTTATATTTTTTTCCAAATACATTTAGAAATTGTTGCAGTATGTTTACCGAGGACGAAACGTAGCTTCATCACCCGCGCAACAGCTGACGCCAGAGGTGAATGCACCGCTAGCCTGCCCGACCGTAGCGTGGACCATGTTTTTTTTGGGACAGCCAAGTAGGATAATCAAAAAAAAAAATCATAATTTTGTCGTTTTTCATGCATGATGTCTGGTAAAGCCGTACGGAGGACGGGTCTGAGCAATTGTGTTGCGATGTGTGCCGGGTGCGATGCACAATGTTGTTGTGCTGGGAGTTTGGTCGTGGAGGGTCTTCAGATCAACCTCCCTTTGGCGCAGCATCGTTGGTCGTGTTGTTGGGTTTAACATTACATCACCTCGCTCAACTGCCGTCTTCCTTCCTATTCGCTCAGTTTTTCTGACTGAATAGGCTCTTAATAAACTAGCGCGCTTTACCATCAACGATTGCATCACTGCTTACCATCAAGCGGGATTGCGGTCAAGCGCTAGTTTATAATTATTTAAAAAAAAAATGAAATCTTTTTGAAATTTTGTACATAGGTTCTTTACTTAAAAATACTGGTGGGGTTTCGCATAAACAAAAAAATTTATAAAAAAAAAATTAAAATGTATATTTTTTTCTATTACTTTAGAAAATACGGGAATAAGAGCAATTGGTCTGTAATTTCACATATTTTCTTTATCATTTTTTTAAATGAAGAGGTTTCACAATCGCAGCTTGCGTTGATAATGTGACTTAAAAGACCAGAAATCACACCATAAACAAATTTATTTACTTTCGTTGAAATGCCGTCGTATCCAAAGCTTTTTATTTTTCAATGATTTTATTGGATACGTCTTGCGGTATAACAGGGGACAAGAAGATCGAATTTCGATTAAAATCTATTATTCCCTTAAGTCACAGCAGCAATGAGTCGTAGATTTTGGTAGTTCTGAGAATTGATCAACAAAAAAAACATTCAATGATTCAAATATTTGCTTAGAGTTAGTTATTATGACACCATTTTTATTAATTTTAGAAATTACTTCATGAATATTATCTTTGACTTATTTTTCGAGTTTAGAAGTAAATGGTTATTTTGCGCTTTTTGAATTAACTTTACGATTTTTAAAATTTTCTGGAATAATTACGAAAGATTTGTTAAGTTTCCTCCGTGGGTTTTGATCGTTGCTGCCACAGTAGATATCATTGACACCGATTCTGTTTTCTTTTTCTTTCCATTTCGCTAAGAAAAGGACGGAAGATAAAATGTCAGTTTAATCCAGCCAAAATCAGCAGTTAGACTGGTAAAGCGGACCCCTGGCTCCAACGCTGAAAAAGCTTCGGATGCAACTGGGATTAACGCTGATGATGATGATGACGATATTTTATGGGGAAGCACAAGTTGTAAAGGGTGTGTCTGACATCGACGCACAAACGAGTACCATAGATCCAGTACATGATTCTGAATCCCCCAGTGCAGTGGTGGAATTTTGCGTCGGCTTTTTCTCAATAAAAAAAAAATAATTTTCATTTTTTTTTTAATTTTAGACCGTTCATAATTGCTATACTTTTATAACCCAATAAGATTTTAAAGTAAAAATTAATTAATTCGTTAATTACACAAAAAAGCGCCATGTGAACAATACTAGAAAAACTATCGTATCAGCTGATTTAATAGAGTTCGCATCAGTGATCAACGTCAAACCTACAAACACGCACGGCGGCACACTTGCGACGTTCAAAGGCCGAGCGGACACTTTTTTAAACACTGTTATTTCTGTAACCGCTCATTAACTTTTTTTTTATATAAATTATAAACCAGCGCTTGACCGCAATCCCGCCTGATGGTAAGCAGTATCATAATTTTGTTAGTGGCATGCGGTGTAGCCTTTTTGCGAAGTTTGCGTAACGATGTCAGATACACCCTGTATAGTAAAACAAACAAATCCAAAAACGCATCATAGGCTAAGTTTGGATCATCGCTGCTATAAACCTCTGAAAATTTAGTGATAGCATTGGTTTTAAAATTTTTTGCAGATTTTCATTCAATTTTTGCTCTATACAGACGGCTGTCCATTGCATTGAAATGTTTGTTTAGTGAGCAGTGACCCGTGGTTTTCCCAATCATCAGTTCTGGCGTAACAGTCGTTTATTTAGCCTGTCTTCCTATGTCTTTAGCGACCTGCGTAGTTAGTTTTAAGGGATTGGCACGATAGGCACCGGCCCGCAGACCGATGCGCTGGATGCCTGGATGCCAGTTTGTCGGCTGCGTCATTACCCAGTGATTCGCAATGTCCCTTTATCCATTGTAGTGTCACAATGTTTGCGGTCTGATACAGTTACCCGTTCAAGTAACTCATGGCATTCAAGTATTAGACTCGATGTGATGCACCCCTCGTTCAGGAATTGGAGGACGGAAGCGTTATCAGAAAGTATGCAAAATGAGTGTCCACAACTCTCTTGGCTTCTATGGCTTGAGCCGCTAGTGTTATGCCCACACACTCTACTTGATAGACCTTGTTAATTATTTATGTTGCAGTTCTGTGAGTGGTCTTGGTAGTTGGTTGAATCCATTGAAGCGCATATGAAATGGCGTACTCTTACAGGAGTACTTTGTGATAACAAAATGCCAATTAGAACAAGGGGCAAGGTCTATAAAACAGCTATTATTCTATAATATAGCTGTTCTCTACGACAGCGAGATATGGGCTGCGAAAGCCAAGATGCTCACTGCTTACCATCAGGCGGGATTGTGGTCCAGCAGTATTATAATCGTTTATAATATTTGCACCAATTGCAGAAAGAAACTCGGAGTCTAGGCTGAGATGGTACGGTCATATATAACGAATGCCAGGTGACCATATCGTGAAGAAGTGCCTTTCCATTCTACAAAGACGAGAGGGAGGGAACTATGTAGTGTATTTTTGATACGTCGGTGTAAAATCTCAGCTCTTTCGGGCTCGTCTATTTTCGATCCCTCGTGTAAGGTCTCAGCTCTATTGGACGCGTGTATTCGCTCTGCTCCTCTAAGCCGCTGCCTCGAATTTTGCGGGCAGCGGGGCGGTGGCGGCAGCGGCGCGGGAGCCGGGTGGGCATCGGAGACCCGTTCTCGAAACTAGCGGGCAGATCGCGCGTCACTATAGCCGCGTAATGTTGTGTTCACGATTGTGTCGACGAGATATTTATTTTTATTCGCGAAAGAAATGTCTGAACAATGGTGGCAACATCTTTTTGATTCAAATTTATTCCTAACGCTCGATTATCGCTCGCTGCCCACCCGCTACCCACAAGATTCGAGCGCGAGAAGTACACCGCTCGCTGCCCGCCGCCGCGCCGCTGTTTTTGAGAACCGGTCCGTTTGATTTTACGTATAAGATCTTGCCGCTCACTCGCCGCCGCCGATGCCGCCCCGCTGTCTGCAAAATTCGAGGCAGAGGCCTTAAACCTGACGTTCATTGTCGTCACGGACATCATGCCGGAACACGACGAATCGCTTGGCGGCAAGACTTTGGCTGGTGGTTGGTAACTTCTGCTGGCAGCCGATGTTACGGCCTACCACACTCACTCTCACGGTGACATTTTTACAGAATCGGCAGTTGTTGTTGCTAGGAATTCGGATAGATGTATTCAGACTTCTTCTTCTTCTTCAGCCTATGGATGTCCAATGCTGGACAAAGGCCTCCCCCAAGGCTTTCCACTCTGACAGGTCTTGTGCTGCCCGCATCCATTGGCTTTCCGCGACCTTCACCAGCTCATCGGTCCACCTTGTTGAGGGCCTCCCTACGCTGCGTCTTCCAGTACGTGGCCGCCACTCCAGATCCTTACTGCCCCATCAGCCATCGGTTCTACGAGCAATGTGCGCTGTCCACTGCCACTTAAGTTTAGCCACTCGCAGAGCTATGTCGGTGACTTTGGTTCTTCTGCGGATTTCCTCATTTCTGATTCTATGCTCGTAGTTTCTCTGCATGATCGCAGAGAAACTCCGAGTATAGCTCTTTCCATTGCCCTTTGTGTGACTCTGAGCATTCGTATGAGGCCCATTGTGAGCGACCACGCTGGTCATGGTCTATGGTTTCGGCTAAAGATATTAAATAATTTGTGGAGGTATGAGGAACAGAGAGTAAAGTTCACTCATCTTCCATAGAAAAGGGAGGATCCTCTGACCAGACGTGTGTCATGTCTGGCGGGCACTTGCCTAACGGTTGACATTCGAAAGTTGTATATATGTTAGTTGCACGGTAAACTGTAATTGCGTGATGTAGCATTCGTGTGACTTCTGTATGACGCGTTGTTTATTTTTGGCGTTTGTAGGTGCTGCTACAAATTACTCATTATAATTAATTTTAAAATATAAATTAATTATTTATAACGAATAAACGACCATCTTCATTTATCATTTCACTTTCTTGTCATAGGGTAACCAGAATGCCATGTCCACCAGGAGCCTCGCCTTCAGAGACCTCTAAAGATGAACCGAGCTCAGATCCTCTAGAAATGTTTATAACGAAATAAACTTATATTTTCTTGGCATTTTAGTTTCATTTCAACACATTAGATTATTAATTTTTCACCATTTTTTACATGACACATTTGAAGACATCACCACGCCTTTCTTAAAACATTGGGAAATTTTGGAATTGGAACATACGTATTTTTACTTATAAATAATTATATTTCCATAACAGAAAATAACTGATCAGTCACCCTAACAGTAGTTACATGTGGGAAATTACGAAATTGGAACATAATGTGTTTTTACTTATAAATAATTATATTTTCGTAACAAAAAATGGGTGGCCAGTCTCACACATAGAATTTCTTTTTTCGCAAGAGAAGCTAGTAATGTATAAATGATAAAACAGTTTCATAGTATGTACTTAGATTGAATGATATATTACGTATTTCTCAGTAATCTATCGCGATAAAGTGACCCAAGACACATCGTCATGCATTTTAATAAGAAATTCAGAATAACAGTTAATCTTTTCTTGTAAATGTTATCTTAAAAGTTCTGCATTAATATACTGAAGAGTTTTAAGTTTGCAAACGTGGCAACCGTCAATAAAGGGACATAAACTAGAAGGGATGCATAAGAATTTCTATCAGCATCAAAGGGACTAACACATACAGTATTGTAGAAAAATCTTTTAAAAATAAACAAAAAGGATTGTGTGGTTTTATGAAACCACAGTAAAAGTGAAACTTTTTTCCTCGCGCCTTTAAATTTGTCGACCGTCACGCGACATGCAACACAAAGACGAAAAGGTTTGAGACGATGTACTAAAAGTTTCACTTTAAAATAAAGCAGAGTGGTTTAATTCTAGTAATTTAAATAGCAATATAACACAGTTTGATCCTCAATCTATCGAACTTTATGTCAAATTTCCCTACATTTTGACCAGTTTCTAACACTACTTCTTCATTATCCTATAGAGGTCCAATGCTGGAAAAAGGCCTCACCCTAGGCTTTCCACAATAACCGGTCTTGTTCTGCCCGCATCCATCGGCTTCTGGCGACCTTCATCAGGTCATAGGTCCACCTTGTTAGAGGCATCCCTACGCTGCATCTTCCGGTACGTGGCGCCACTCCAGAACCTTACTGCCCCATCGGCTATCGGTTCTACGAGCACTGTGCACCGCCCACTGCCACTTCATTTTAGCGACTCGAAGAGCTATGTTGTGTGAAATGAAATGAAATGAAATCGTTTATTAAACAAGTAGGATCACTGATCCGATCACTTTTACACGTCATGTATTTTTTTTTTTGTTTTTTTAACTAGATGAAGCCGGCATTTCCTAACTGACTACCTCTGAGAAGAAATAGCCGAAACAAACTCAGGGATCATCGTCTTTTTTCAAGTCCAGACATTAAAAATGAGAACGTTTACAATATTTTTTTTTTTTTTAATATTTATAAACTAGCGCTGGACCGCAATCCCGCCTGATGGTAAGCAGTAATGCGATCGTTGATGGTAAAGCGCGCTAGTTTATTAAGAGTTTGTCAGTTGTGTTGCGATGTCTACCGGGTACGCTGCGCCGAATATTATTGTATCAGGAGTTTGGTCCTGAAGGGTCTCCAGATCAATCTCCCTCTGGCGCAGTATTATTGTTCGTGTTGTTGGGTTTAACATTGCATCACCTCGCTCAACTGCCGATTCCTACCTATTCACTCAGTTTTTTTTTTTGAGTGACTAGGCTCTTAATAAACTAGCGCGCTTTACCATCAACGATTACAATTTGAGGGAATTGCATGATTTATTTTCCCATCTCCGTGCCTCTATCGGACGACCCGTCATACGACGAGTTTCCACCCTTACGTTGTTAACACCACTACGATCCCGACGAAGCGTTTCGTCTCCTCTTTTATACCGTGTACATCGAGGGACTAAAACAATTTGACAGCGGGGGTATTTCCGTCGGACTACAATTTGAGTGTCTTCAACGCTAGAGTGAATAGACTTAATAAACTAGCGCGCTTTACCATCAATGATTGTATCACTGCTTACCATCAGGCGGGATTGCGGTCAGTTTACAATTACATGAAATAAAAATATCAGCTAACCATCTAAATAATGCCATTAATAGACATCGGATTATATGCATTTGCATTATTGCATATGCAAACGCATATAATGCTATTTTTATAGCGTTATTGCATATTTTGGTACTTTTTCATTGACAGTGCTTATTTTAGTATTTATACGTGTTAGACGTGTTGTACTTCGCCGCCGTCCCCACACCAAACATCAACACATCGCCCTCGCACGCACTGCGAGAGCGCACTGAGAGCGATCCGTACTCAGTCCGTACCAGTCAAATTCTGCCTGAAGAGGTCTCGGCAGAAATGGCGCCAAATTTTAAGTTCTGTCCGGTAACGTCAGTGGACGTTGAAAGGTCATTTTCAGCATATAAATTAGTTTTAAGTGACAAACGTCACAAATTTGCGCCAGAAAACCTTGAAAAATATGTTATTGTATATTGTCACAAGAATTACAACCAATAAGTACCTATATAATTATTAATTATGTATTGTGAAAATAAAGTTAATTCTAATAATGTTTTTTTGATTGTGCATATTTTGTGCATATTTCGCCCTTTTTTAGTGCATATTTGCATGCATATTTTGGCATTTTGATAGTGCATATAATCCGAAGTCTAGCCATTAATATTTTTGCCCTAATCACGTATATACATTTTAATGTATATGTAATAGTTATGCCACGAGTAAGATCGACCTCCAAAGTTTATCAGTATTATTTAATTTATTCGTCAAAACACCTCGCGCATCCCCAGAAAGACTTTTCCAAATAAAACTCGACCAGAAGGTCATATTACAAACAAACTGATAAACCACCAATTAACCCGGAGATATCGTTGTCTACTTCATATTTAACTATGGCAGCTTATTTGCTATGCAGTTCGATATTATCCGTCATCCCGTGAACACGCATTGAGGTAAGCTTCGTTTTTCTATATTTACTTCTCTCGTCGTTAACACATGTAGAACAAACAGAAGGGCCTAGAGAGGTGATAATCGCTTTCGGTATACCAACAATAAATTTTAACGATTTTGATATTTGCTCGGTAGCTTGATAATCTCGTATAATTTTGGCCCTAAAGTGGTCCCTTTTGTAACTCCATAAGTGGAGAGTTCTTTAGCCTCCAATACTTAGACGAGAGTCTTAACATTCTTCTTTTTTTATATTTTTATTTTTTAGTGTTTATACTAACCTACTTACGAATAACAAATCACTTATCACTTATAGACTAGCTGACCCGTGCCCACTTCTTTAGGCGGTAAACAGTTTTATTTGTGATAAAATCCACGAAAATGTCTTTTCATTTTTTGGGTTAAGATATAGCCTAGAACACTGATAAATAACTTGGTTCTCTATTGGTAACGGCTTCCTGATCCACGGGTATCAACAACGTATAATATACTAGCCTTCCGCTCGCGGCTTCGCCCGCGTGGAGTTCGGTGATATCGCGTTTCCAAGAGAACTCTTGAAAAGTCCGGAATGAAAACTATCCTATGTTATTTCTCAAGGTCAACTCTATCTTTGTACCAAATTTCAATAAAATCAGTTCAGTGGTTTAGACGTGAAAACGTAACAGACAGACAGACAGAGTTACTTCGCATTTATAATATTAGTAGGGATTTATATTTCGAAATACTTAATTTATTTATTTGATATCCAAATATGTCTCCATATACAGGGTGTATCTGACATCGTAATGCAAACTTCGCGAAAAGGCTAGACCTTAATGAACGGTTACAGAAATAACAATGTTTTAAAAAAAGTGTCGGCTCGGCCTTTGAACGTTGCAAGCGTGCCGCCGTGCGGGTTTGTAGGTATGACGTTGATCCCTGATGTGAACTTTATTAAATCAGCTGATAAGATAGTTTTTCGAGTTTTGTTATCATTGTGCTTTTTTGTGTAATTGGCGAATTAATTAATTTTTACTTTAAAATCTTATTGGGTTATAAAAGTATAGCAATTATAAACGGTCTAAAGTGAAAAAACTACATTACATATATTTTTTTTAAATCATGAAAAAGCCGACGAAAAATTCCACCACTGGGGGGTTCAGAATCATATACTGGATCCATGGTACTCGTTTGTGCGTCGATGTCAGATACACCCTTTATGTATCTCTCTGAGAGTAGTGATGGCCTAGTGGTATTGGCTACGTATTACTTATACTTGTAGGTCGTAGGTTCGAACCCCACCAAGTGCTTGACTTTGTATAAATTATTTCATCATCACTGCTCTCAAAACGGTGAATGAAAACATCGAGAAGAAACTGGCATGATTACGGTCCACTTATTCTCACCGAGAGGAAGTGGACCTGCTTAGAGGAAGTGCTGTGTCCTAGGAGTGAGAACATTAAATAAATAAATATATACGGACAAATCACACAGATTGAGCTAGCCCCAAAGTAAGTTCAAGTGTTATGGGATACTAACTCACCGATACTACATTTATAATAGATACATACAGTATGTTAAGAGAACCCTGTCCGACCCATAAGGATAATAAAGGTTAGGTAAACACATGACCAAATATAATATAAAATTTTACGTAATCATCATAGTACCAATACAAATGAATTTTTGAAATAATCTTTTTGTCCCGCGAATTAATTCCAACTTCCCCGAAATTTGGTAATTTTTTAAAAAGTGACAACACCGGTATTATTATGAACGAATAGCGTGGCGACCACGTGCCGCGTGCCCTGCCGCCCGCCACCCGCGGAAGGGTGAACGCACATTTTTTAAATTGCCACTTTTTGCGAAATAATATTTATTTTTTTAGGGGGATTTTTTTTAAAGTTTAACCTGGCTTTGTATCCATTAGTAGAATCAATTATCGATACCTAACAAAACCCTGTCCGATAACAACACCTACACGGGTCAGACAGGGTTTTCTTAACATACTGTATATACAGGATGTTAAGAAAACCCTGTCCGATAATAACACCTTCACGGGTTGGACACGTCACGGATCCGTGAAGGTGTTGTTAGGTATCGATAACTGATTCTACTAATGGATACAAAGCCAGGCTAAACTTAAAAAAAAAATACTGTATAGAAAACAACCAGTCTTCTTGAATAGCATATAATTCATCTCAAGACCTCTCTCCTTTTTGCGAGGGGTGCGGGTTGGTCGAAAGATATCGTGGTCCTGGCCCATGGGCAAGTGAAGGAACACGGGTGATCAGTAAAAGTCTGACACGTTCCGCCCAGAGCGGTCATTTGATGATTTCTCATATAAAATGCATCTGACTTCTTATCCTTTCACCACCCTCTGTTCATCATCATCAACATTTTTATAGTCCCACTGCTGGGCACAGGTCTCCTCTCATACAGAGAAGGATTGAGCGTAATCACCACGCTTGCTCAATGCGTATTGGCGATTTCAGACTTAAAATACAGGTTTCCTCAAGATGTTTTCCTTCACCTTGTAATCACTCATTGGTGTCCAAGATATACTTAGAATGTACATAAAACTAACAAAAGTTGGCCTGGAATCGAACCCGCACAATCATACCTGAGAGGCTGGTGTTTTACCCTCTTATTTTCACCCCTAAGACATTAATTCGCTTTGTATAGACGACAGTACATCAAGCTTACTAGAATCTGTCAGATCAATTTATTACATTTTCGACTTTATCTCTAAAGCATTAAGGCTCAAAATGCATCGGGAATATTAGACAGTTTCTGGTAGCTTGACCTGCTTATTTATCAGCTACTTTATTTTGGCTTTGCTAAGTTCATTATGATGGCAAGTGAATTATAATGTCTAACTTGATATTCATAATTAGGCAAAACTGTTAGCGCGGCTGGGATATAAGCCTTCTCTTTGTGAGAGGGAATGGGCCATAAACCATCACGTGGTCCCAATGTGAGTTAGTAGCTGTCACAAGTCTTGGAATTCTTTGTTTTTGGACATGCCGGTTTCCTGACGATGCTTTCCTTCACCGTTCTTGAAAACAATTGTGGAAGAGATAGATTAGTCAAAAGAGCAGCACCTGATTGAATCCAGTTAATTGAGTAATACACCATCATTAGCAAAGGGTTTGGTTTTGACAGTTCAACAACATTCAGTGCGTTATTTAAGTTGTTGAGCAAACACAGTTTTCGAACATAACGAGCAATGAATTAGCAATATGCTCCAAAATTATTGAAATGTCCTCTAGTTTTATAAAAGCATTACACAATAACATGTTCTTCTAGATAATAAAAACAACGATAAATATTAATATACATAGTTACAAGTCAGGCAAAGATTATAACTACAGAAACTGTTCATATGTCAAAGATCAAGTAACTTAGACGTAGATAATGATTACCGATGTTTTCTGTGTCAAATTGTACTCGGTGTATTCGATTGATTAATTAACTACTCCGTGTGGCACCGGGCTCAGAATAGTACCAACGCATATCCTCCCGTGGGTGTCGTAAGAAGGAACTCTCACCAGAGAAGCGAGCAGCAGCGTTTCTCCTGTGGAATATCAAATTACTGCGATTGTGTCGGGAGTTTGGTCGTGGAGGGTCTCCACATCAATCTCCCTCTGGCGCAGCATCGTTGGTCGTGTTATTGGGTTTAACATTGCACGGGGTCCATTAATAGGGGGCGGGGACTTCCCCATGTCCCTCGCCCCTGGACCCATTCATGGGGGGCGGAAGAGGGCGTTATCCGCCCTTCCTCGGCGCCCGGCGCGTCTTCTGCGGCCCGGGAAAGGGGTTGAGATCTCCCTCTCCCGTTCCGCAGCTTCCTTCTGCGACATCACGTCCTCGCAGAAGGACACCACCGCGTCCCACGACTCTGCGCTACCGACCATCCTCCGCACTAACATTGCATCACCTCGCTCAACTGCCGTCTTCCTTCCTATTCACTAAGTTTTTTAAGTGAATGGGTTTAATAAACTAGCGCGCTTAACCATCAACGATTGCATCACTACTTACCATCAGGCGGGATTGCAGTCAAGCACTAGTTTATAATTAATAAAAAAAAAAAAGATCCCCAACCCGTCTGCCAAGAGTGGAGATTATGGTAAACCCCCCAATTTAATGGAAAACTTTGGGGGAGGCCTTTATCCAGCAGTGGACGTTTATCGGCTGAAGAAGAAGAATAATTGCTGCTCGGATCGATAGATTAGGTTAAGCTACTCTTATCGAGATTAGCCCACGGATGGGTGACCGTTGTTATATATATCCCTCCGTGCCTTGGAAAGTTCATTAAGCTATCGCCTCTGGCTGCTATTCGTAGGGTGTTCTTCCTATGATTAAATATAATTTGATTGTCGATTCTGGTTGTCAGAAGCCCGATAATCTGAAAATCAGTTATACCAACGGGTTTGTGTTTCGTTCACTTAGTAATTTTTTTTCTTTCTTTTTAAAATCGTTGCCCCACGCTAGGAATTGGGTTGTATCCTAAAAATAATTTAATGTCCACCAGATAGATTTATAAAAAATATTGAACACGTATTTTTTATTTTTTCTTTCATTCAAATACTTAGGAAGATATATTGATTTGAAATGTCGCATGACGTCACGCCGTGGTACAAAATATACCTCGGCGTGACGTAATTAACCCCACTCCGTAACTTTAATACGCTATATCTCTGTAGTTCTTGGTAATTTCGACAAAATAAAAAATACTGGTATTAATTTTTTTTTATTATCTATAAGACGGACTAATTATTATTTATTTTTTTTTCATATCTTGGATACATCCCTATTTCTCATGTATCGTGGGTGCGTTTACAAACATATAACTCACAAACACAAACATCCAGACCCGGAATAACTACTTTTAGGTCATACAAATATTTGTTCCGTGCGGGAATCGAACCCGGGACACACAACGCAGCAGTCAATAGTTTAACCACTGTGTAGCGCTTGTTTGATTAAAAATTGAAATTAATATAGAATACACCAACAGGAGTATTTACACCTTTACCCCCAATCTACCATCGCCTACCAAGCGTTTCCCCAACTACATATATTACAATATATTGAGGTCAGCTTTTGGTCTAACCGAATGCAGCTGCATACAGTTAGTCTGGTCAACTTCCAGGCTAACCGAATGCAGCTGCATCGTTTGTCTGGTCAGCTTCCAGTCTAACCAAATGCAGCTGCATCTGGTTAGCCTTTTTCGAAGATGGCTTTGTGTGCTTTTCAGAACACAATCATAAAAATCGTTCACTAATTTTCAGCAATTCTGTAAATATGGCAAATTGACATAATGGGCCCGGTCTGAGTAATAGCTATTTCAGCGAATGAGCAAAGAGGAAATTGCCACAATTATCTTGATTATCAGAATACGCGACAGTACGTTTTGCTAACTATAGAGGACGCTACTGATCTAGGTATAGTTCGTGCCAAAACTAGGTGGGAAAACGGTAAACAAACCCTGTTCAAAAGTCATTTATTCAAATTAGGCTGAGAATCAGCACTTTTTGAACGTCAATATTACATAAGACAGTCCCCCAAAACGCCCACCCATCGACACTTCCTAGTGCTTTCGCTTGGAAGAAGAAGTGGCGGAAGAAACTCCCCAGCAGCACAGCTGTCTGTTCATTTTTAAAAAAACACATGTCTTTATACAATACTATGTATAATGATGAACACGATAAAATACAACAACAATGAAATTATTTACCATATGCCAGCTACCACGCCAAAATACCAGCAAAGCAAAACAATATACTCGTATTTATATTTAAATGAAAATGTAATTAACTAAAAACTTATTACTTAAATAAAAGCCCCAGGCATAAAGGGCGTGACAGCTTACATATTTATGTAATGTAAAAAAGTAAATTATATGAACTCATATAACGTATCAATAAGCTAATTCCTGAGAAAGAACACAAACATTGTCCTGAGTTAATCAGAGCGACCAGCTATTCTTATCATATAAATAATCATTCAGGGAATAATATGCCTTTGAACAAAGCTTGGATTTGATTTGTGCTTTAAATGCATTGTAGGGCAAGTCTAGCAAAGCAGAGGGTATCTTGTTATAAAAAGCTATACCAAGCCCAACAAAAGAGTTCTGAATTAATCTTCCTTTAGAAGATTTCAACTTTATCTCTCAAGATATCTATTCTATGTTCCGTGTTACGGGTTTGCTTTTCTCGTTCATTTAAGTGGACCATTGTGCGTGGGCCATAGCGATGGTTGGTGGTTATTCCAATCAGCCCACCTCCCTCCAGGAGCTTATCAAGTCTCCTGGTTTGTTGAGAACATCTATGTAAGAACTTAGTGTCCCCAGAGATTTAATTTCAATCTGGGTGATGCCTGTACACTCGAAGAGCAATCTCAAGATATTTTCCAGCAATGGTTTCTTACGTCTTTCGTCCGTCATAAAAAACATCTCCATCTGGGTGGTGGGCCATAACATCGGCCGCCGGCAGAAGTACCCACCCACCAGACAAAGACTTGCCGTCAAGCGATTCGTCGTGTTTCATCATGATGTCTGGTGATGCCGTACGGAGGGCGGGTCTGAGCAGTTTTCGTTGCTCGTGTGTTCGGTTAACATTGTCATCACCTCGCTCCACTGCCGTCTTCCTTCTTATTCACTCAGTTTTTTTTTATTTTTTTTTATTTTGAGTGAATAAGGCTCTTAATAAACTAGGGCGGCTTTACCATCAACGATTGCATCACTGCTTGCCATCAGGCGGGATTGTAGTCAAGCACTAGTTTGTAATTACATAAAAAAAAAACTGATGTTTTTTTTTTGCTGTGATCAGCGGTGTCACTAAAATGGCAGCGGGAAACATGACAATAATAAAATAATAATAATTTATCGATCGGTCCATCATCACTGACAGGACTCTTGTTGCCAATAAGCCTGATATAGTGATGGTGGGACGATCAGAGCGGCTTGCAATGATTGTTGATATAACCATCCCGCATGATGGGAACCTCGTGGCAGTCGAGAAAGATAAACAAATATCTTATAATATCTTGACTTGGCTCGTGAGGTTTTCGACATGTGGGATGCACTATCAGGATGTTCCTCTCTCTGAAGCCCTGACCACCGGTAGCTTGGACCCTATTCCCGATACCGATGGACTACTATTTATTAAATTTAAATTACTTATATATGTTAATAATATTTAATAAAGGCTTAATTTCTTTATTAAAACGATTTAGGTAAGCTTGCTTGCTTGTCATGGCAACTTTAAATGTAAACTGTATTCTTTTAAACTTGTTCCTTCGCCTTTGTGTCAATGTTCTACATTGAACTGTGAATTTGAACAGTCCGCACATCACATCTTGTGGGAGTGTATTCTTTGGCAGAATGAACGCAATATTATGTTGGATAGTGTACAAGTTACATCCGGAGTCGTTTATTATACGGACCTTGTAGAAACTAGAACCAATTTCCGTGAGTTCAAGTGATTTAGCCATACCTATTATTGGAATCAATTGTAACAGCACATACCTACTTAGGAGCCATTAACTTAATCAAATTTTATTCCGTGGTGCTTGGCAATCTGGGCTTCTCCCAGTTGCAATAATGTCCCATTGTGCCGATTGGCCGAGTTCTATAAGTAAAATATGTGAACAAATAATAATCTTTGTCCTCAATATTAAGCCTTTTCATGGATATGGAGAATGTGTCATATGGAGTATCTTAATTTGACAGCACTAAACATGTCATCTTTTATCCGTTTCTTAATGAAATAGAAAAAAACGGTGCACTGTACTTATAAGTAATTTAGTTTACAGTTATTCAACAAGAGTGCCAAAGTTATGAATCCCTAACATTACTTTGAATGACAGCTACGGTGACATTTTTACAGAATTGAGCGGCTGTCATCAATCAGTGCAACAAGCGAGATGATTATAACTATTTCCTCTTCAGCCATTTGATTCAATGCCATTGTCATTGCCAAAACACCACACCTTTACAAATGCCTTGTATTTAATTGAACCCCAAATAATATTTTCGTACCTATTGCTTTTCTAAAAATATTATTTAACGCTTTAATATAACGATTGCAAACGTCTATAAAACTTTAACTCCTTATCACAAAACATGTACTTTATTTTAATCAGCTTTAAACCACCTAAATGGTTATTGAATTTGGACCTTACCATTATAGAAATGCAGTTCGGTATATAAAAATGACAGCTTATATCGGCACTAAGTTGTCACTTTTGTATTAAGAACTTTAAAAGTTCGAGATACAAATATTCTGACTCAAAGGTTAAATCTGTTTCGACGTTTGGCTCCCAGACTGGAACGGGCCGGGGTTGCCCTAAGACAGGCCTTCAATCTAGGAGACCCAAACGCCGTCCGTGTCCCTTTACGGGGCACCGGTATGGGCGCGATCCCTACGGAAGCGTCCAGCCGATGCCTAAGTAGCAATGGGTTTCCCATTGCTACTTACAGTGTGTTACGCAGTTACCCCTCCAGTTACATCGAACCGCGTACATCGAAGGACTGGAACAATTTGCCAGCGGTGGTGTTTCCGTCGGACTATAATTTATGTGTCTTCAAGGCTAGAGTGAATAGGCTTTTAATATACCACCGGGCGGAATGGTGGTCAAGCAATAGTTTATAATTATAAAAATAAAATCTTTAATTAACTCAAATTACGCTATCACTAAGGTTATATGTAGTTACCTAATACAAGTCTTAATCTATTAGTTCAAGAGGTCATTTTGATAAAAATAAGTATCGTGAAAACAAAAACATTTATCGGAAATTTTAACAATAATATCATGTTATCTATACACAAGCATCTTCACACGTCTTCCCGCGGCTTAAACATAGCATCGCACCGCATCGCAGCGCATCACCTACTTAGTTTTCAAGGCCCAATAGGGACTAATTATGCCTTACTGCCTTGGTATCCAAGGCATGAAAATCAAAATAATAATTAGTCCATCTTATTATACTTTCACTGTGTTTTCACATGAGGACATGGTATGAAAATCAAAAAAAAAATTAGTCCGTCTTATAGATAATAAAAAAAATTAAGACCCGTATTTTTTATTTTGTCGAAATTACCAAAAGCTACTGAGATATAACGTATTAAAGTTACGGAGTGGGGGCTAATTACGTCACGCCGTGGTATATTTTGTACCACGGCGTGACGTCGTGCGACATTTCAAATCAATATAGCTTCCTAAGTATTTGAATCAAAGAAAAAATAAAAAATACGTGTTCGATATTTTTTATAAATCTATCTAATGGACATTAAATTATTTTTTTAGTATACAGCCCAATTGTAACAGCCGCAACTTACGACTTAAAAATGTCGCGGTTTCGAATTCTATCAGGTGCTTTAAGAGCTCCACTGCTGGACAAAGGCCTCCCTCAAGTTTTTCCATTACATTAAGGGGGATTCACCATAATCCCCATGCTTGGCAGAAGGGTTAGGGATCACAGTAATTTGATATTCCACAGGAGAAGCGCTACTGCCCGCTTCGCTGGTGAGAGTTTTTTTTTTATATATAAATTATAAACCAGCACTTGACCGCAATCCCGCCTGATGGTAAGCAGTGATGCGATCGTTGATGGTAAAGCGCGCTAGTTTATTAAGAGCCTATTCACTCTAGCCTTAAAGACACTCAAATTGTATTGTGACGGAAACACCGACGCTGGCAAATTGTTCCAGTCCCTCGGTGTACACGGTATAAAGGAGGAAGCAAAACGCTTCGTACGGATCGCAGTGGTTTCAACAACGTAAGGGTGGAAACTCGCCGTACGACGGGTCGTCCGATGATGGAACGGAGATGGGGGAATTAAATCATGCAATTCCCTTGCACACTCACCAGAATGCATCCTATAGAAGACCGAAAGGCTGGCTACTCTACGCCTGTGCTCCAGGCTTTGGAGACTATTAGTACTATTCAAAGTCCGGTACCACATGGAGCAAGGCGCTTTCATCATCATCATCTTCATCATCATCATCAACCTTTTAATCATCCCACTGCTGGGCACAGGTCTCCTCTCATACAGAGAAGGATTGAGCGTAATCACCACGCTTGCTCAATGCGGGTTGGCGATTTACTTTGTCTAAATTATTTCATCAACACTACTCCCAAAACGATGAAGAAACACATCGTAAGGAAACCTGAACGTTCTAGAACCAAAAATTCAAAGACATGTGACATCTACTCGCAAAGAATTCGCGTGCTGGATCACGAAGACAGATGCCTCCTGGGAGGAAAGTCTGACACGCCCTTCCGCTCTGCCCAGAGCGGAAAAGGACATTTGATGATTTCCCATACAGAACAAAATAAGGGTCGTAGAGTTGTTGAAACTCTCCTGAAGAGTGAGGTTATCAAATGCTAAAAGACAGTTTAACACATTAAAACAAGCACTCATCTTCTCATCGTTGTTATAAATTACACAACGGATTTGTATACGGTATTCACCATCATATAAAACAATTGTAAGGCTGAGTACTCTTTCTAGAACAGACAAGAACGATAATTAATGATTACAAATAGGTTTAGAGGAATGTAGTTTTCAAAATTCTTAGTCTTATTGTATGTACCCTTTATTGAATTCTTTCATTTTGACCCACAGGACAGGTCTACCATCTGTTGTCGACGTAAATTAAAAATCGATAAAACAACTATTTTTCTTCTCATTTCAGATCACAACATGAAGCTACTAATATTCTTCACGACATGTCTCCTAGCGGGATTAGCATATTCCGCTCCAGCCTCTGAAACCGCTGTCGCCTCTGAAACCACTCCTGGCACCGACGATGAAAAACTCGTCATTACCGAAGAATTCTTCCCAGAGTCACTAGTAGTATACACCGCTGAACATGACATCGTCAAAATATTAACTCCTCTAAATGCACTAAACTTTGATGACGACGACGATGATGAAAATGAAGACGACAGCGGTTCCGAAACGGATTCCATCACCTTCATCGTTCAAGCTGACATCAACGAGAATGGTGAAAGGGTCGACCAAGGTCTCTACATGCTGAGAAAAGGAGAGGCAACGAAGTTACTTGATCATGGAAGGGACGCTGCTGCAGCTAACGATGACACCAAAACAGCTTACTTCGCTGCTAATGACGGAATCTACATATACAATGCTACCTCTATCAAAGCGGAGAAATACGGAACTGTAACTGATGACCTCATCGGTATTGCTAAAGTTAACGGCAGTGACGTCATCTATGTACTGACAGCTGACAATGTTTTGTACAAAGTCACAGAAGAAGGAACAAAGAAGGAGGTAGTCGACAAAGTAGTTAAAGCTAAGGAAATCGTTTTGGATTACGAAAACAATTTATATTTCTACACAAATGAGAACGTTGTCTACGTTCTGGTTGGTGACGAGGTCAGGAAGATTGAAGGTCTACCTGCTAACCCCTCTTACGTCAAAATCATTAATCCACCTTTCATCATTGAAAATGGTGTCCCTGTTATCATTGATAACAAGTCTTACGTTGCTTATGAGAATGGTACAAGTGAACTGGGCGACTTTGAGTTCAACGTCAAGCCTACTGCTTACTCAGTTGAAGCTACGCTCATTGAATACCTTGCTTACAACAAAAAGGTTTACGAGTACAATATTCTGACTTTAATCTTAAGTGAAGTTTTGACAGAACTTAAGACATTCTTGAACGATATGACTGACACAATTCAGTCCATTGCGACCAGATCCAGGAGCGATTTGAAGGCGTAAGTTCTACCAAAAATGATAAAGGACAGAATTTGTATAAGGCTTGGTGCGACAGAAGACAAATAAAAAATAACGTCAGAAAAATTGTTAATAAATTGATTACCAACATAAAACTCAGTATATCTAAATGACTAATTTACCAATCTTTAACATTCAACAACATTTTTGTGTGAAATGTCTGTAGAGCGGCTATTATTAGGATGTCAATTTGATAAGCAAACACATTTCCATTGCAGTCACGAAATTTAGTTATAAAAATTATAACAACTAAAGATACAATTAAAGTTTGTCTGAAAATCAATATCAGTAAAAGTAATGATAAAAATTGTAAACCAAATATATTCACACCATATTTAACCCTAAGATAATGTGGTCACATTCATCATGATGTTACCAGAAATAAAAATGTGGTAACCTACTGGCAGGTGTTATATTTATTTAAAACTAACAATGGCCCCGAATCCCTTGTTCACAAAGAAAAGTAAATTTAAGTTCAATTGGTACATCTTTTTCTTTCTATTTCATTAAGAAAAGGACAGAACATAATATGTCAGTTTAGACCTGTCAAATTAGTCCGCGCCTGACGTAAATTGAAGTATTTTTGGTCACCATGTTTATAATTGCGTCTAAACTGTCTATGGAATATCTTAATAGGGTATTACAGTCTAATTCAAAAAGTGTTTTAATTTAATCTGTTATTGATAAAATACCACAAAAAAATATAAATACATTTTTTTTATTCCAATTATTTCATAAAAACGTGTTTTAATTTTACAATTCAAATTTGGGCGCGAAAACGCCAATTCTCAGGCCGCCATGTCTGTGACGTCACGGGCATTGTAAACATTACGCTTCGCTGAAAGAAATAAACATATTTTCGAAATAAATAATGAGTTCTAGTGGTGCAGAATATCAAGAAACGTGATAGTAATAACTGAGAAACTTCGTTAATCTAATAAATTACACAGTAGACATGTACCTACAACAAAAACCGAGGTTGTTTATTTACAAGTCCAGTGACGTCACAGCGAATGCAAACATGGCGTACAGCGTTTTTGACATTCGAAGCACAGATAAAAAAACTTGTATTTTCAAATTGAAATATTTAATTTATTTTGCAGTTTTATGAATAGAAATTAATATTTTTCGTTTGTTTTTTCATAAATGAACTATAAAAACATAAATTTAGATTTTATTTTTCATAGTGCGTAATACCCTATTTGACAGGATTAGACTAAAATGTTATCTTCTATCCTTTTCTTACTGAAATAAAAAGAAAAATATGCGATGGAACGCAGAATTAAGGCTAAACCTGATTTTAGTAAATTATATCACAAGTTTATGGCAGAATATGAATCATTGGGTCATATGACCGTAAACAAGGAATTAGATGTCAATTCATATCAGAGACCTCATCAGGGGGTGCTACGCGAACTACCACTACCAAACTACGTGTAATAATCAATGCTAGTTGCCCTACTTCATCGGGGGTATCCTTTTATGTATCTTTTAATGATTAATAGATGTTGGGTCCTACGGTTCAGGACGACGTACTGTCTACGTCTTCGATTTCGACAGCATAAGTATGTCTTGTCAGCCGATGTTGAAAATATGTATCTCTCTCTGCAGTCGGTCCCTCATATCTGAGGATCGTGATCAGCATTGGGGCAGCATTTCGAATGGATGATCTGCCTCCATCGGTTTCGATCCAGCGCGTCTCTCACCACTGCGTAGAATTTAGAAGACGATGTGTCTTTGACTTGATCGGTCCATCTGGTTGGTGAACGACCGCGCGATCGTTTGCCTTCGGTGTTCCCAACGACAATCAATTTTTCAAGACATTCATCGCCTCTGCGCATTGTGTGACCGAAATAGGACAAAATACGTTGCTGGCATATGGTCGACAAACGGGTTTTTATGTTAAGTTGGTTCAGAATCGACACATTGGTGCGTTTTGCAGTCCAAGGTATTCGGAGTAATCGCCTCCAGCACCACATCTCGAATGCATCGATTCTCTGGCGTTCTCGAGCTAAGATCGTCCACGTTTCCACACCATAGAGGAAGATAGGGAATACTAGGGCACGAACCAATCTGATCTTAGTTTTAATGCCAATTCCTCTCCTCCTCCAAATGTTGTTTAGACGGGTCATTGCGTCCTTAGCCATCCCGATACGCCTCTTGACTTCGGGAACACAACTGCCATCGTCGCAGATTTGGGAGCCTAGATAGATGTAGCGATCGACGATGTTAATGCCAGGAATGTTACAGGTGACATTTGCTAAAGTTCCGGCTCGATCTACTATCATCATCTTCGTTTTAGTTCTGTTGACTGCAAGACCAATGTTGCCACTTTCAATTTCGAGTCTTTGGAACAGCTCACTCATATCTTCCATAGATGTTGCCAGGAGTACGGTATCATCAGCATATCGGAGGTTTGATAATCTCTTTCCGCCTATAGGAAACCCCTTCTCCCAATTTTGGATGGTTTTCCGCATTATGTATTCTCCATATATGTTGAAAAGTGCAGGGGAAAGGATACAGCCCTGCCTCACACCCCTCTTCGTTTGGAACATACTGGAGTATTCTGCGCCAATCCTGACAAAAGATCGATTTGCTGTGTACAGACTCTTGATTAGGGCAACAAGATGTTCAGGAACTCCCATCTCCAGTAGCACACTCCATAGTTTATCCCATTTTACACAGTCGAAGGCTTTTGTATAATCTATAAAGCAAAGGATCACGGGGCTGTTAAATTCCCTGCTTTTCTCAATAATTTGGCGGACATTCAATATTTGTTCCCGCGTTCCTTTACCCTTAACAAAACCTGCCTGTTCTTCAGGAATCTGTCGGCTTAAAAAGTAGTTCAGGCGTCGGTTGATGACATAAAGCAGGATCTTACTTGCATGTGATATAAGCGCTAAGGTTCTATAGTTAGCACAGTCTTTCGAAGAACCTTTCTTGTGCAAGGGGATGAAAACCGATTCTGTCCAGTCTTTCGGCCATTTACCTGTTTTCCAGATAGTGTTGCATATGTCGGTGATAAATTCTATGCCCTTTTGACCTAGGTTTTTTAATAGTTCGGCCGTTATACCATCTTTTCCAGGCGACTTCTTACATTTAAGAGCCCTGACCGCATGTACAACTTCCGATGGTAAGATGTCAGGTTCCTCTGTCGACCATGTAAGCACAGCGTCTGTAGAATCGCTCGTGTGGTACAGTTCTTCGCAGTAGGTTTTCCAGCGCTCTACTACGTCAGCCACATCTGTAAGACAACGTCCGTTTTCATCCTCTATGACACAGGTCTTGGGTTTGCGTGTTCCAGTCAAATCCTTAACCTTCTGGAAGAAATACCCTGATTCATTATTAAGAGAGTGCTGTTCGAGTTCCAGACAAATATCATTGATGTGTTTATCATAGTCCTTTCGACAGCATAGTTGAACTTGACGGTTAAGTTCTGAGTACCGTTGTTGATCTTCAGGTGAGCTTAAACCGTGTTCTTTGAGTTCACGTTTCTCAAGTATGATTTGGGCCGTCTTAGCTGTTATGAAGTCTTTCATGGTGGGTTTGACCAGCTTGTTCTCGATGGCTGTCTTTAAAATTATGCTTTTGAGTTGGTCCCATTTATTATCGCTGTCTAAGATGTTACTCGGCAAGTCTTTCACTCTCTGCTCAAAGCTTTGTCTGAAACCATTAAGTTCTACGTTTTGCATGCTCGGACCTACTTTAGATTTTTTAATCGTCTTTAGCCGCAACCGGATTGTCGCCACAAGAAGCTGGTGGTCGGAACCGCAGTCAGTACCGGGGTAAGTTGTGGCGTTCGTTACCGAGCTTCTCCATCGAGTTCCTACCAATATGTAGTCGATCTGGTTTCTACATCTGTCGCCAGGGGATATCCATGTGTACAGTCTACGGATATGATGGTCGAAGCAAGTGTTGGAGATAGTAAAATTTTCTTCACAACAGAATTGTAACAAACGTTCGCCCCTATCATTACGTACTCCGAGGCCATGGTTACCTACAACGCGACGAAGGTGGCTGTCATTCCTGGTGTCACCAATTTTGGCATTAAAATCCCCTAAGATAATGGTAACATCCCGTTTAGATAACTGTTTAAGTGTCGCAGTCAGTGTATCATAAAAGCCCTCTATTTCTTCTTCAGTCGATTGAGCAGTGGGCGCATATACCTGTACGATGTTAAGATTACACGGTATGGTGTTTAGCTTCAGCGTTATTATCCGATCACTGACTGGATTATAGCCTACAACGTATTTGTTCATTGACTGTGGCACAATGAAAGCCACTCCTTTGCTGCTTTCGTCTTCGGGGCCCGAAAAATATACTGTACTATCAGAGTCAGATGTATAGTGACCCTGACCTTTCCAGTGTGTCTCACTTATTCCCAGCAGATGAACATTTTTCCTTTTCATTTCGTTCTCCACAATTTGAAGTTTGCCAGGTTGGTTGAGGCCACGCACATTCCACGTTCCAAAACGGTGGGGGTGGCGGATCGATTTACTGTTCTTTGGTTCATCAGTAGCTGAATTTCCATGCGGCGCCTGAAGAACCACGAGCGCATGGCCGGTAGCACATTTCACACCACTCGTCCCGGAAAAGTGGCGCCGGGCGTCAGCCGGATCGCCAGACAAATCAAAATTTCTGTGGGCCTCCATATTCCATGCTGACTTTCTTGGGAAAAATAGTAGCAGTGGTTTCCCGTTGCCTTCTGCCCTAGTCCTTTTTGGAGTTATTTAGACCCCAAGGCTGCTATAGCCTCTTCCAACCGTAGTCGGGTGTGTGGTTATACCGCCATTGCTCGGTCGCCATTGCCTCGTCTGTTATCTAGCAGGGAACACCGCGACGCTAGAAAGCGCCGCCGCCGGCTATTCATTACGAACCACCGGCGCGGGCAGGTGAGGTTGACATTTGGGCCAGTGTAAGATCTTAGTAGCTGTTCTCCCCTTACTCCCCGAAAATATGTATAAACTTGTCTATAAAGTCTTGAAAATGGATTTTTCTGAAACTAAAAATTTTAAAAGTAGGGCAACACTAAATCTTAGTAAATACAAGTACATCGAATGTCATCGCAGTAATCGATTTATTTTGTGACTTGTTATTTATTAAAATTTGTATTAATTTTAAATTCCATTTAAACAAAACATCGAATAAATGTGTTAAATATGAGAAAAACAAACCGGAGTGAAGCTCGGGGAATTATTTTTAAAGTTTATCATCAATGTTTGTTAGTACACCAAGCAGCAAGCTGAACAAATTTTATCAAATATGGATGATATTTATGCTTGAACAGTTGCTAAAACAGGTATGTAATCATGTTACTGTTTGTTTTTATCTACTTGAAGTTTCCAATTTACTAAGTAAACGATTTTAAGACTAAAATGAGGATTGTTTATATTGCGCATTTATAGGTTGGTTTGTAAATATGTTTGTATATGATTTGCAAATGTTGATACTTTAGGTGATTTAATATACCACTGATTTTAAAAATGAATTATATCATGTTCGGAATTAAAATTAGTGCTATCCATCTACAGATAGAAATTACATATTATTATTTTTAAAATTTCAGGAAAATGTGAGAGTGAACCCTATAACAACATACAGATGAGTCAGTTATTCGCCTAAGCGAAGGTAGCAGGCTGATGACAGCAGTAGCGGAGACGTTGTTAATGCCGCAGCTGACAATAAAAATACTTTTTAACGAAGAATATTTGGAATCAGATGATGAAAGCAATTATTATAATTTGGAATACTTTTCATTGGTAAAAACACATTAAAAATTTAATAATAAATATGTATCATTTTTTTTACTCGTTTTATTTAAACGCCAGAATCCATAGATTTGTGTTTTCATTAAAACCAGTTTTGCTTCTAGTACAAAATAATGTGTTAGTATCAAAATGATTTGAGACAAGTCAACAGGGTTGCTATATGCCCGACCGCAGCGCCCTCATTTATTGTCACGACTTTATAGACAGACTATAGTAGTCCTTCCATCTGATAGGCACTTGCAACAGGTAATTTGGCGGGAAGACACGGCCAGTCCGGTCAAGGTATTTAAACTCAACATCCTCACATTTGGTACCGCGAGTGCGCCGTTTCTTGCGACGCGCTGCCTCAAGCAGTTAGGCATTGAGTCCAGTAATGATAAGTTTGCCACTATAATAAAACATAATTTTTACCACAATTTTTTTTTTTTTATCTACTCACCGATGCTACTGATTTAAATAAAGTGATAGAAATTCGCAATGAATTTACCGAAGTGTTGAGTTCAGCTTGCATGGGACTTCGAAAGTGGAAGTCGCATGACCCTGTTTTAATTTCAGGGACTTCGCAGTCAGCTTTAGATTTAAGTATAGGTTCTAGGGAACCCAATAAATTGTTAGGTCTTAACAGGTTTGCTAACTCTGATGAACTAGGTTTCGTGATTAGTTCTAAGATGCCTTCTAATTGGAGAACTGGGCGGATATTTGCTTTCAGTATTTGTACGCATTTTTGACCCTTTAGGTCTTATATCTCCTTTTGTGGTAACCATGAAACTGTTGTTTCAAAAAATGTGATTAGCCAACCTTTCATGGACGAGCCATTGACTCTGGAACTCAACACTACCTTTAATAAGGCTATTGTTAAAAATCTCCCTTTTCTGCGTAACTTACATATCCCACGTTTTGTTACGTTTGATAATCGTGGCTTCTGATGCTTTACAAGGGTGGTCTGGTGGTGTGGCCCTGACTTTTTACAGATAGAACAGTCCCACTGGCCATCTCATATTAAAGGTTTAGAAATGGAGACATTGCCCGAAACGGTACCTCAATTTCCATTGAGCACTATTGCAGGTGATTCTTTGAATGTATTTCTCTAATTATTTAAGACTTTTTCGTTCCGTAGCTTATGTGTTGAGATTTATTAGAATTTGCAGAAAACTTCTCACAATTAGTAACTTTCTGACAAAAAAAGAACTACAGGAAGCATTAAATGTTATTATTTTAAGGTGTCAAATCGATTCGTTTCCAGAGCACAAATTACTTTCAAATAAACGAAGAAACGCACATACCTTCAAAGCGCGTCCTACTCAAATTTAATATATTTTTAGACAGCAATAATATAATGTGTTTTTGGAGGACGCTTAAGGAATTCTTACTTACATATAATAAAAATCACCCTATTATTTTACAGTCGGATTTGTCGGAGCAGCGAACATCGATAAGCCCTTTTATAGTTTTAAGTCGTTATAAGAATTGGCTTGTCATATTTTTCTACACATGTTGGTGCAATTGGTTGTTGGTTGCAATGCTTCGATATCGTCTTCGGGTTGTGAAGGTCAGACGGCAGTCGCTTCACGGAAAATATCGAAGTTTAGCCAAAATTAGCGGTTAGACTAATAAAGCGGACCCCAGACTCCTAAGCTGAAAAAGCTTCAGACTCGACTGAAATGAATGAGAAGAAAAAGATGATTATTTTTCTGCACGTGTGTCTTAGACTCGCTAGGAAGTACATCTTTTGGATTTTTGACAGGAAAGCTAAGATGAGTGTCACGCGCATTTTACATTGGACTTATAAAATTATTTATAGTGTCGTTTACTAAATAAAAGCGCATGATTTATGTAGTAAAAAGTGCATTCAGTGAATAATTCACAAAGAACATTGAAATATCGCTGCATAGTAGCCACATCATGGCTTTGCATCAAATCTCCTAGTAGTCGGCTCACGTGGCCGTTTTTTCAACTGTCATTGGCGATATCCGCCATTAATGTGAAATAAAATTTTAAAGAATTTCTATAATTTGTTACACGTGTTATTGGCAAAATTGTGGTATCTAACCACAGAGGCCATTGAAGAGTTGAAGTATTATTCACTCTAAAGAAAAGAAAGTACTTTCTTAAAGTTCCATATTCTCATAGTATTATTTTTACCCAAGTCCTGTTACCCGTGTACTCCTTCCGACTGGAAAAAAGAAATAAATCACGTTGAAAGGTTACAACAGGAGTATTGGGAGAAAGGTCAGAAAGGAAAAGTCGAAGTGGCCTAGTGGTTAAAACACCAGCCTCTCAAGTATGAGTGTGCGGATTCGATTCCAGGTCAGGCAAGTACCAATGTAAGTTTTCTAAGTTATTTGTAGTTCCTAAATGTATCTTGGACATTAATGACTGATTTAAAGGTGAAGGAAAAAATCTTGAGGAAACCAGACTTTAAGTTTGAAATAGCCAACCCGCATTGAGCAACCGTGGTGATTACGCTCAATGCTTCTCTGTATGAGAGGAGACCTGTGCCCAGCAGTGGAACGATTAAAAGGTTGATGATGATGATAATTGGGAGATAGACCACCGTGAAGAAGAAAATGTTCGTGAAATAGTAATCCCTAGGCGAAGAGAGTTCGGACAGTTAGGTCAGCGATAGCGATAACGAGACAATGACTGGCATCGAGCCAATCATATATTCTGAAAAAGATTTTTACTCTCTAGTTTTGTGTAATAAACACTTCTTGTACCCATTTAACCAAGACTGTATCATTTATTTTTCATAATATTTTTTTTTAACAATTATAAACTAGCGCTTGACCGCAATCCCGCCTGATGGTAAGCAGTGATGTGATCGTTGATGGTAAAGCGCGCTAGTTTAATAAGAGCCTATCCATTCAGAAAAACTGAGCGAATAGGAAGGAAGACGGCAGTTGAGCGAGGTGATGCAATGTTTAACCCAACAACGCGACTAACGATGCTGCGCCAAAGGGAGATTGATCTGAAGACCCTCCACGACCAAACTCCCAACACAACAACATTAGGCGCATCGTACCCGGCACACATCGCAACACAACTGCACAGACCCGTCCTCCGAAAGGCTTCACCAGACATTATGCCGGAACACGACAAATCGCTTGGCGGCAAGGCTTTGTCTGGTGGGTGGTAACTTCTGCCGGCGGCCGATGTTATGGCCTACCACCGAGAAAAATAGTAGTAGTAATATAGTAGTAATAATTTTAATCATATAATCATAATAATATTACCTACATTAAATTAATTAGCACAATATTTGTTTTGTTGGAAATATTATTGTTTATCCTATCCTTAACTAGAGGTTGTTATGCTCACCATATCAGAGCGCCGACGCGACATGACGTCATCGATGCCAGGTAAAGAGATACTGTGACCGGGTAGGAGATAGCTAGTGACACATAATCATAGTTAAAATATTATGTATATACCCAAGAAACAAGTGTTTCTATTATTTTCAAAAAACCGGTAATATGAAAATATAATTTGATTAAAGTTTTTGAACGAGAAATATTAAACAGCCAATGACATTACAGCACGCCACAGACTAGCATAACGATTCAACATCGGTGAACTTCGTTCTATAATCGTTTAATTTTAATCCTACGACATAGTACGATTATTAGCAGCGCTAAATTAAGCTTACTTCAAAACTCACTGGAAACGTAACGTTTTATTAAGAGGTCATGGTAAACCCCAGATTATTTCCTTCGCTTTCATTCATTTTTTATTTATATTTCCAAGAAATCTTGGTCTATGGTTTGCTCAACTTAGCGATTGTCAAACTCGATTTTAATTGTGTCAAAGATCAAATTTCTTTTTAAAATTAGATCATAATCTTGTTTTGCAGAATAGCTTTTAGTTACTCTTAACTAAAAATTAGAAAAAATAAAATAGGTGAGTTTAGTTTAGTATGATGTACAGAAGAATCAGCACCATTATCCGTCATCCCGTGAACACGTATTGAGGTAAGCCCCATGTTTCTATATTTGGGTGGATTTCTACAAAGTTGTCAAATGGAACTCCACTATTTTAAAAGTATTTATTTTAAGGTTAAGTGTGTTTTATTTAATTAATTAATAATAAGACTACCTATAGGAAAATATTACTTTTACAATGAATATTCATTATTTTTCACGTTAATTGAAGCTCAATGTATACTTAGTCCATGAAAACTAAATAGAATAAAACTAGCCTGTAATATTGATAACAGCATATTGTAATTCGAATGTTTATAACATTAAGTCTTATAATAGAGATATCACATACAATTAAACTACTCTTATTAATCTAATTTGGACCAATAAACAACATTACGTCACTTTTTGGTACAGACGACAGCACAGTCTGTCTGCAACACTGTCAGATTTCCTTATTTTCAGCTTTATCTCTAAAACATTAAGGCGCAAGGTTCATCATCATCATTATCAACCTTTTTATCGTCCCACTGCTGGACACAAGTCTCCTCTCATTCGGAGAAGAATGATTGAGCGTAATCACCACGCTTGCTCAATGCGGGTCGGTGATTTCAGACTTAAAGTCCAGGTTTCCTCAAGATATTTTCCTTCACCTTCAGTCATTGGTGTCCAAGTATACTTAGAAAGTTCATATAACTTTTTAAAAGTTACATTGGTACTTGCCTGACCTGGAATCGAACCCGCGCACTCATTCTTGAGAGGCTGGTGTTTTAACCACTAGGTAACCACGACTTAATACACGGCGCAGGGTTTGGTGTAGCTTGATTTGCTGTAATCCGTACTTTGTACTTCCACCAACGACTTTGGTGCAGTTGATCACGTTTATAATGATATAATTATTTTTAAAAATCAAACAGGTGCCAAAATATTTCTTTTTGATTAACCTAGAAGCGCATATTTGCCTAGATTTATTTGGAAATAATCAGTTTAAATCGTCTTCTTCTTCCTGTGTCTCTACAATCCTGAATGTTGGCCGTCAGTTTCTTGTACTCGGTCTTGTCAACCGCGGGACGGAACAGTTTTTCGACGAAAGTAATGCCGGTCCACTCCCTGATGTTACACAGCTACGACTTTCTCTTCCGTCCAGCGCGCCTTTTTCCTTCTACCTTGCTCATCATAATCAGTTGGAGTAGCGCATATCTACCGTGTCGGAGCACGTGGCCGAGATGATCTATTTTGCGTTTCTTTATGGTGGGCAACAACTTTCGAGGCATTTGAACACGCTAAAAGACGGTGTCATTTCTGACCTTTTGGGTCCAGCTTATGCGCAGGACGACGGTAACACCACATTTCATAAACCTGCAAGCCTCGTGTAGTGTCCTCTTTCAGAGTCCATGCTTCGCAGCCGTACATGAAGACAGGCCATACGTAGTACATCAGTAACCTGACTCGAAGCTTTATTTGGAGTTTACGACAGCACAGAACTTTCTTCATTTTGTTAAAAGATCATCGAGCAAGTTCTATCCGGGTCTTAATTTCTTGGTCGGACTCCCTTGCTTTATTTACCCCAGCACTTAGATACTTGTACTGTGGTACCCGCTCAAGTTGTTTGCCTGCCACTCATATGCTAGGGCGTAATTCTGGGTTTCTAGAGACCATCATAAATTTTGTCTTGCTGATGTTCATCGACAGACCGGCCTTCTCGCTGCACTCATTGACTTTATCCACAATGGCTTGCAAGTCTTGCTCAGAGGATGCAATGAGAACAGTGTCGTCGGCATAACGCAGGTTATTAACGACCTTGCAGTTGATCTTCACTCCGGCTTCCAGACCGTCAAGAGCCTCCGACATTACTGCCTTGGATTAAATATTGAAGAGGAACGAAGACACAACACAGCCTTGCCGAACTCCACGACAGATCTTGATATCCTCGGTCTCTTCACCTTCAATTCTGATTCTAGCTACTTGGTTCTCGTACAGATCCATCCTTGTCCTTGCCAGCGAGTCTAATATATGTTAAAAGACCCAGGAGATGCTGGTGCTTAACTCGGTCGAAAGCCTTTAGATAATCTATGAAGCACAGCAGTACGTCGGTTTGCATATCCCTATATTTTTGTACGAGAACGTTGAGGGCAAAAAGAGCTTTACGAGTACCGACACCAGAGCGAAATCCAAATTGACTGTCGCCCAGTTGTTCGTCACATTTCGGTCTTACCCTGTTCTGTATGATGTTTAAGAACACTTTGAGGAAGTGGCGGACGGACTCATTTGACTAATCAAACGGTACTCTCCACATTTCCTGGCGTTTTGCGTTTTTGCATAGTGATAAAAATAGATTTTAACCAATCAATAGGAATGTCACCGGTTTCATAGATGTAGTTGAAGAGCTGTGTCAATACTTCAAGTTGATTCTCCTCCAGTAGCTTCATGAATTTGAATTTCAATGGGTATGTTATTAGGTCCCGTTTTAACTGATTTCAAGACGCGTAAAACCTCAGATTTTAAAATAGGCAGGCGGTCTTCAGTAGGCATTGAAATATTTCTTGAAGTATCAGCAAACATCTCCGAGATATACAAACACCATTGTTTCTTCTTTTCATCGAGATCCAGAATCAGATTCCCTCTGTCATCGGTCAAGGCACTATTGATTTTACGTCTTTGACCCACCATTTCGTTAATATAATTATGGGCATTGAAACTGTCGTGCTTGCGAAAGAGATCTTCCATGTGTGCGCACTTATTATCATAATAGGTGTATCTGGCTTTCGCAATCTCTATTTTGATGGTGTCATCGATCTGTTTGTACCTGTCTAGGTTTGTGCTCTTGTATAGGCGGCGTTCTTCCATTAATTGTAGGATTGCGTCATCCAATCCTGTTTCTTAACCAGTGGCGGTGGTTGTAGATATTTGTTGCAGATATCATATATGTTTTCCTTAAGGCTGGTCCACGTGATGAGATCGGGGCTAGCAGATATAGCGCGATGGTCAGTGGCCCATTGGTTAATTGCATTGTACACCTTTACTCGCGTGTCGGGCGTCTGTCGTCAGTCTTTATGGCTGTACCTTCTTCAGTCTGCTTTCACGTCCACCACCACTGTATTGTGGTCCGATCTAATGTCGGCTCCAGAGTAAGTTTGTGCTTTTTTGACACAGTTGCGGTATCGTTTATTAATCATCACGTAATCGATTTGGTTCCTCACAACATGACCAACCGTGTGCATTGATGATGTCCATGTATATAAACAGCGTGGTGGTAGTTTGAAGAAGGTGTTCATAATAACAAACTTCCTATCTTGGCAATGTTCCACCAACATATCACCACGGTCATTTCGGATGCCAAGTCTATAACCACCAGCAACTCCAGGAACGATGGTCGAAACCACCTTCTCGTTCATATCGCCCATAACGATAACCGCCTCGTGTTTTTTCGTCATGTGTCAACATCTCTGTACAGGTCCTCCATTTCAGTTAAAGGCTTATTTGCGGTGGGTGCATACAGTTGTATAATGTTGATGTTATATGGTTTAGCCTCCAGTCTGATTAGCATGGCTCTGTTGGACAAGGGAACAAAGTTGCTAACACATTTGGACATTTCTCTTGCAAGAAAAATTCTCACACCATAACGTTCTGTTGGCTGGTCGCTTCCTGAGATGTAGAGGACATCAAAATCAAAAATATTTTTTTGCCAGAAAATACATTGTTCGACAAGGGAACATCTTAAAGCCCAAGAGCTATTTGTATTATACGTGCAAATTACAATGTCAAAAAAAAAGCAAAGTTTAAGTTGTCAGACTATAAAAAATCGTCAAATATCAAAAATAGCACAATAACACAAATTTAAATGTCAACACTAAATCTAAAATGTCATTAGTCAAGCTTTAAGTATATTATGTCAATAACTCTTATTATAAAAAGTTAATATCATACATACACTATAAATGTCAACGTAATACAAAAGTGAATAAAATACAAGTTAAAAAAAAAGAAACAATTGTGTATATAAATGAAAATTACCATTACAAACAACAATGTTTATGTTCTATAAATTCTTTAATACTATAAATGCAATGATTTTGTAACCACGCTGTCAGTTTGAATTTATAAACATTATTCTGCAATAATTTCAATTTATTAGGAATTTTATTATAAATCAATATACACATATTATACACATTTTGCTTGTATTAAAAAATCTTTACAAGCAGATGGCTGATACAATAAGTTTTGAAACTTAGCCCATTTTTTGTCTTGGTACAACTTTAGTATGTTGTCTAAAGTAATGCATATGTTTCTTTGTGAAGATGCAGATTTCACATTGTCGTCAGGTATGAAGTGCTTGCCCTGACCTGGGCATTTAGTATCACTGATACCAAAAATGTCCACCCGCAGTCGCCTCATTTCCTGTAAAACATTTGGGAGCTTTCCATCTTGTTTAAGACTTCTTACGTTCCAGGTACTCTTAGTGTTTTCCGCCCGGGGATTCTTAGCACCCCTGTCCCATTTAAGAGACGCTGGGCACTCGGGGCCGTAGCTCTATGTAACTTTACCATTAAAGCTAACTTCTAGTGAATATAGTGCAGTGGTTCTGCACCAGACAAACAGAGACAGACAGAGGTTGACAGTAGGGCTGGACTAGATGTTAATGCCGTACTCTCCTTACTCTCTCCCGTTTAAATAGCACAGTCAATATAGGACGCGTCACGTAACTGGGGGACCATCTTTTTTTTTAAATAATTATAAATTAGCGCTTGACCGCAATCCCGCCTGATGGTAAGCAGTGATGTGATCGTTGATGGTAAAGCGCGCTAGTTTAATAAGAGCCTATCCATTCAGAAAAACTGAGCGAATAGGAAGGAAGACGGCAGTTGAGCGAGGTGATGCAGTGTTTAACCCAACAACGCGACTAACGATGCTGCGCCAAAGGGAGATTGATCTGAAGACTCTCCACGACCAAACTCCCAACACAACAACATTAGGCGCATCGTACCCGGCACACATCGCAACACAACTGCACAGACCCGTCCTCCGAAAGGCTTCACCAGACATTATGCCGGAACACGACAAATCGCTTGGCGGCAAGGCTTTGCCTGGTGGGTGGTAACTTCTGCCGGCGGCCGATGTTATGGCCTACCACCGAGAAAAATAGTAGTAGTAATTTGGTAGTAATAATTTTAATCATATAATCATAATAATATTACCTACATTAAATTAATTAACACAATATTTGTTTTGTTGGAAATATTATTGTTTATCCTATCCTTAACTAGAGGTTGTTATGCTCACCATATCAGAGCGCCGACGCGACATGACGTCATCGATGCCAGGTAAAGAGATACTGTGACCGGGTAGGAGATAGCTAGTGACACATAATCATAGTTAAAATATTATGTATATACCCAAGAAACAAGTGTTTCTATTATTTTCAAAAAACCGATAATATGAAAATATAATTTGATTAAAGTTTTTGAACGAGAAATATTAAAGAGCCAATGACATTACAGCAGGCCACAGACTAGCATAACGATTCAACATCGGTGAACTTCGTTCTATAATCGTTTAATTTTAATCCTACGACATAGTACGATTATTAGCAGCGCTAAATTAAGCTTACTTCAAGACTCACTGGAAACGTAGCGTTTTATTAAGAGGTCATGGTAAGGCCCCAGATTATTTCCTTCGCTTTCATTCATTTTTTATTTATATTTCCAAGAAATCTTGGTCTATGGTTTACTCGACTTAGCGATTGTCAAATTCGATTTTAATTATGTCAAAGATCAAATTTCTTTTTAAAATTAGATCATAATCTTGTTTTGCAGAATAGCTTTTTAGTTACTCTTAACTAAAAATTAGAAAAAATAAAATAGGTTAGTTTAGTTTGATGTACAGAAGAATCAACACCATTGTCCGTCATCCCGTGAACACGTATTGAGGTAAGCCCCATGTTTCTATATTTGGGTGGATTTCTAGAAAGTTGTCAAATGGAACTCCACTATTTTAAAAGTATTTATTTTAAGGTTAAGTGTGTTTTATTTAATTAATTAATAATAAGACTATAGGAAAATATTACTTTTACATTGAATATTCATTATTTTTTACGTTAATTCAAGCTCAATGTATACTTAGTCCATGAAGACTAAATAGAATAAAACTAGCCTGTAATATTGATAACAGCATATTGTAATTCGAATGTTTATAACATTAAGTCTTATAATAGAGATATCACATACAATTAAACTACTCTTATTAATCTAATTTGGACCAATAAACAACATTACGTCACTTTTTGGTACAGACGACAGCACAGACTGTCTGCAACACTGTCAGATTTCCTTATTTTTAGCTTTATCTCTAAAGCATTAAGGCGCAAGGTTCATCATCATCATTATCAACCTTTTTATCGTCCCACTGCTGGACACAAGTCTCCTCTCATTCGGAGAAGGATTGAGCGTAATCACCACGCTTGCTCAATGCGGGTTGGCGATTTCAGATTTAAAGTCCAGGTTTCCTCAAGATATTTTCCTTCACCTTCAGTCATTGGTGTCCAAGATATACTTAGAAAGTTCATATAACTTTCTAAAAGTTACATTGGTACTTGCCTAACCTGGAATCGAACCCGCGCACTCATTCTTGAGAGGCTGGTGTTTTAACCACTAGGTAACCACGACTTAATACACGGCGCAGGGTTTGGTGTAGCTTGATTTGCTGTAATCCGTACTTTGTACTTCCACCAACGACTTTGGTGCAGTTGATCACGTTTATAATGATATAATTATTTTTGAAAATCAAACAGGTGCCAAAATATTTCTTTTTGATTAACCTAGAAGCGCATATTTGCCTAGATTTATTTGGAAATAATCAGTTTAAATCGTCTTCTTCTTCCTGAATGTTGGCCGTCAGTTTCTTGTACTCGGTCTTGTCAATCGCGGGACGGAACAGTTTTTCGACGAAAGTAATGCCGGTCCACTCCCTGATGTTACACAGCTACGACTTTCTCTTCCGTCCAGCGCGCCTTTTTCCTTCTACCTTGCCCATCATAATCAGTTGGAGTAGCGCATATCTACCGTGTCGGAGCACGTGGCCGAGATGATCTATTTTGCGTTTCTTTATGGTGGGCAACAACTTTCGAGGCATTTGAACACGCTAAAGGACGGTGTCATTTCTGACCTTTTGGGTCCAGCTTATGCGCAGCACGACGGTAACACCACATTTCATAAACCTGCAAGCCTCGTGTAGTGTCCTCTTTCAGAGTCCATGCTTCGCAGCCGTACATGAAGACAGGCCATACGTAGCACATCAGTAACCTGACTCGAAGCTTTATTTGGAGTTTACGACAGCACAGAACTTTCTTCGTTTTGTTAAAAGATCATCGAGCAAGTTCTATCCGGGTCTTAATTTCTTGGTCGGACTCCCATGCTTTATTTACCCAAGCACTTAGATACTTGTACTGTGGTACCCGCTCAAGTTGTTTGCCTGCCTCTCATATGCTAGGGCGTAATTCTGGGTTTCTAGAGACCATCATAAATTTTGTCTTGCTGATGTTCATCGACAGACCGGCCTTCTCGCTGCACTCATTGACTTTATCCACAATGGCTTGCAAGTCTTGCTCAGAGGATGCAATGAGAACAGTGTCGTCGGCATAACGCAGGTTATTAACGACCTTGCAGTTGATCTTCACTCCGGCTTCCAGACCGTCAAGAGCCTCCGACATTACTGCCTTGGATTAAATATTGAAGAGGAACGAAGACACAACACAGCCTTGCCGAACTCCACGACAGATCTTGATTTCCTCGGTCTCCTCACCTTCAATTCTGATTCTAGCTACTTGGTTCTCGTACAGATCCATCCTTGTCCTTGCCATCGAGTCCAATATATGTTAAAAGACCCAGGAAATGCTGGTGCTTAACTCGGTCGAAAGCCTTTAGATAATCTATGAAGCACAGCAGTACGTCGGTTTGCATATCCCTATATTTTTGTACGAGAACGTTGAGGGCAAAAAGAGCTTTACGAGTACCGACACCAGAGCGAAATCCAAATTGACTGTCGCCCAGTTGTTCGTCACATTTCGGTCTTACTCTGTTCTGTATGATGTTTAAGAACACTTTGAGGAAGTGGCGGACGGACTCATTAGACTAATCAAACGGTACTCTCCACATTTCCTGGCGTTTTGCGTTTTTGCATAGTGATAAAAATAGATTTTAACCAATCAATAGGAATGTCACCGGTTTCATAGATGTAGTTGAAGAGCTGTGTCAATACTTCAAGTTGATTCTCCTCCAGTAGCTTCATGAATTTGAATTGCAATGGGTATGTTATTAGGTCCCGTTTTAACTGATTCCAAGACGCGTAAAACCTCAGATTTTAAAATAGGCAGGCGGTCTTCAATAGGAATTGAAATATTTCTTGAAGTCTCAGCAAACATCTCCGAGATATACAAACACCATTGTTTCTTCTTTTCATCGAGATCTAGAATCAGATTCCCTCTGTCATCGGTCAAGGCACTATTGATTTTACGTCTTTGACCCACCATTTCGTTAATATAATTATGGGCATTGAAACTGTCGTGCTTGCGAAAGAGATCTTCCATGTGTGCGCACTTATTATCATAATAGGTGTATCTGGCTTTCGCAATCTCTATTTTGATGGTGTCATCGATCTGTTTGTACCTGTCTAGGTTTGTGCTCTTGTATAGGCGGCGTTCTTCCATTAATTGTAGGATTGCGTCATCCAATCCTGTTTCTTAACCAGTGGCGGTGGTTGTAGATATTTGTTGCAGATATCATATATGTTTTCCTTAAGGCTGGTCCACGTGATGAGATCGGGGCTAGCAGATGTAGCGCGATGGTCAGTGGCCCATTGGTTAATTGCATTGTACACCTTTACTCGCGTGTCGGGCGTCTGTCGTCAGTCTTTATGGCTGTACCTTCTTCAGTCTGCTTTCACGTCCACCACCACTGTATTGTGGTCCGATCTAATGTCGGCTCCAGAGTAAGTTTGTGCTTTTTTGACACAGTTGCGGTATCGTTTATTAATCATCACGTAATCGATTTGATTCCTCACAACATGACCAACCGTGTGCATTGATGATGTCCATGTATATAAACAGCGTGGTGGTAGTTTGAAGAAGATATTCGTAATAACAAGCTCCCTATCTTGGCAATATTCCACCAACATATCACCACGGTTATTTCGGATGCCAAGTCTATAAGCACCAGCAACTCCAGGAACGATGGTCGAAACCACCTTCGCGTTCATATCGCCCATAACGATAACCGCCTCGTGTTTTTTCGTCATGTGTCAACATCTCTGTACAGGTCCTCCATTTCAGTTAAAGGCTTATTTGCGGTGGGTGCATACAGTTGTATAATGTTGATGTTATATGGTTTAGCCTCCAGTTTGATTAGCATGGCTCTGTTGGACAAGGGAATAAAGTTGCTAACACATTTGGACATTTCTCTTGCAAGAATAATTCTCACACCATAACGTTCTGTTGGCTGCAGGTCGCTTCCTGAGAAGTAGAGGACATCAAAATCAAAAATATTTATTTGCCAGAAAATACATTGTTCGACAAGGGAAGATCTTAAAGCCCAAGAGCTATTTGTATTCTGCCTGCAATCAGGTGTGCAAATTACAATGTCAAAAAAAGCAAAGTTTAAGTTGATACACTATAAAAAATCGTCAAATATCAAAAATAGCACAATAACACAAATTTAAATGTCAACACTAAATCTAAAATGTCATTAGTCAAGCTTTAAGTATATTATGTCAATAACTGTTATTAAAAAAGTCAATATCATACATACACTATAAATGTTAACGTAATACAAAAGTCAATAAAATACAAGTTAAAAAAAAGAAACAATTGTGTATATAAATGAAAATTGCCATTACACGCAACAACAGCAACAATGTTTATGATCTATAAATTCCTTAATACTATAAAAGCAATGAATTTGTAACCACGCTGTCAATTTGAATTTAAAAACATTATCCTGCAATAATTTCAATTTATTAGGAATTTTATTATAAATCAATATACACATATTATACACATTTTGCTTGTATTAAAATATCTTTACAAGCAGATGGCTGATACAATAAGTTTTGAAACTTAGCCCTTTTTTGTCTTGGTACAACTTTAGTATGTTGTCTAAAGCAGTGGTTCTCAAACTTTTTTAATGACGGAACCCTTTTGGGAAGAAAAATACTTGATGGAACCCTACAATAAAACAATTGTTTTTTTAAGTGTATTTTTTATTAATCAGCATAATAAAAGTACAATGTAACAGTTACTAATTATTATTTACTTCACCACCTGGCAATGACAATAATAGAAAACATTAAAAAAGAAAGAATCTAACTAGTGGGAGGTATGAAACTGTTTTTTATTTTTCATCAATTGGTTGATATCAGGCTTTATGGAAGAAAGTTGGAGTCTCATATCAGCCTCGGCGTCCAGTCTATTGCGATATTTTGTTTTCGTGGCTGCGTAGGTAGAGAATCCTGTTTCACATAAATATGTAGTTGGGAACGAGAGAAGAATATCCAGAGCCATTTGGCCAAGCATTGGATATTCATCTTGGATTCTGCACCAAACATCATTGAGAGGCGTCGTTTTGAACAATGACTCCATACTTGTGTCTGATCACATTTCTAAAAGAGATTCATAGATTTCGTTTGACATGTTTTTTAGGCTTTTCCAAGTTGGGTAAAAAAGGATTATGAATTCATGAGTTCACTTTAATTTTTGTATTGTGCTCTTCTGGAAAATACTTTTCAAAAGATACGCGCATCGAACTCAGATATTGGACCAATTCTTCAAAAACATCATCTTTAAACATTTCCGAGTCGTTTTCGCTAACAAACTCACTGAGTAATGTAAAGCTTTCTATTTCTTTCTTACCAATGCAAATGATCCAAAAATCTAATTTTCTCTTAAAAGCAGTTATTTTATTATAGGCCTGAAACACTGTTGTTTGTTTGCCTTGCAACGATAAATTCAATACGTTAAGTTTTTGAAAGATATAAAGTAGCGTCAGCAAAACAAACTACCTATATTTAAAATATATTGTAACACATGTTTATACATTTAAATAACGTTAATAACGTTTTGTACGCGCAGCCGCGGAGCCGCGGAGCGACCAGAGAGAGGCGTTTTGATTTTTGTTTTTCTAAATTCTTGCGGAACCCCTACAGAGGTATTACGGAACCCTAGGGTTCCGCGGAACACACTTAGAGTATAGCTGGTCTAAAGTAATGCATATGTTTCTTTGTGAAGACGCAGATTTCACATTGTCGTCAGGTATGAAGTGCTTGCCCTGACCTGGCCATTTAGTATCACTGATACCAAAAATGTCCACCCGCAGTCGCCTCATTTCCTGTAAAACATTTGGGAGCTTTGCACTTGTTTAAGATTTCTCACGTTCCAGGTTACTATTCTTAGTGTTTTCCGCGGGGCCATGGCCCCGATATGTGACTTTTGATAGTGCAGTGGTTTTCCGTAGCCTTCTGCACCAGACAGACAGAGGTTGAGAGTAGGGCCGGACTAGATGTTAATGCCGTTCTCTCCTTACCCTACGACAGCTATACTCTAAGTGTGTTCCGCGGAACCCTAGGGTTCCGTAATACCTCTGTAGGGGTTCCGCAAGAATTTAGAAAAACAAAAATCAAAACGCCTCTCTCTGGTCGCTCCGCGGCTCCGCGGCTGCGCGTACAAAACGTTATTAACGTTATTTAAATGTATAAACATGTGTTACAATATATTTTAAATATAGGTAGTTTGTTTTGCTGACGCTACTTTATATCTTTCAAAAACTTAACGTATTGAATTTATCGTTGCAAGGCAAACAAACAACAGTGTTTCAAGCCTATAATAAAATAACTGCTTTTAAGAGAAAATTAGATTTTTGGATCATTTGCATTGGTAAGAAAGAAATAGAAAGCTTTACATTACTCAGTGAGTTTGTTAGCGAAAACGACTCGGAAATGTTTAAAGATGATGTTTTTGAAGAATTGGTCCAATATCTGAGTTCGATGCGCGTATCTTTTGAAAAGTATTTTCCAGAAGAGCACAATACAAAAATTAAAGTGAACTCATGAATTCATAATCCTTTTTTACCCAACTTGGAAAAGCCTAAAAAACATGTCAAACGAAATCTATGAATCTCTTTTAGAAATGTGATCAGACACAAGTATGGAGTCATTGTTCAAAACGACGCCTCTCAATGATGTTTGGTGCAGAATCCAAGATGAATATCCAATGCTTGGCCAAATGGCTCTGGATATTCTTCTCCCGTTCCCAACTACATATTTATGTGAAACAGGATTCTCTACCTACGCAGCCACGAAAACAAAATATCGCAATAGACTGGACGCCGAGGCTGATATGAGACTCCAACTTTCTTCCATAAAGCCTGATATCAACCAATTGATGAAAAATAAAAAACAGTTTCATACCTCCCACTAGTTAGATTCTTTCTTTTTTAATGTTTTCTATTATTGTCATTGCCAGGTGGTGAAGTAAATAATAATTAGTAACTGTTACATTGTACTTTTATTATGCTGATTAATAAAAAATACACTTAAAAAAACAATTGTTTTATTGTAGGGTTCCATCAAGTATTTTTCTTCCCAAAAGGGTTCCGTCATTAAAAAAGTTTGAGAACCACTGCCCTACGAGATACAGACCAGACAGTAGTTTTAGTATCAAGGTCCCTATTTATTCCTTGTGAAGGGTCCCTAAAATATAATATATACCTGTGAGTAAGAATGAGAAAACGATAGTGTTAAAGTAGGATTTTTATTGTTCTACACCAACACTTCTCTCGGTGATAGGCCATAATATCGGCTGCTGGTAGAAGTTACCACCCACCAAACAAAGTCTTGCCGCCGAGCAATTCGTCGTGTTCCGGCATGATGTCTGGTAAAGCCGTAAGGAGGACGGGTCTTAGCAGTTGTGTTGCGATGTGTGCCGGGTAAGATGCGCAGCAACGATGGTCGTCTTCCTTCCTATTTACTTAGTATTCTTGAACGCGCTTTATCATCAACGATTTCATCACTGCTTACCATCAGGAGGGATTGCGGAAAAGCACTAATTTAAGGCTCAACGTCGGACCCCCACCGACTAGATGAACGGATGATCTGACTAAAATCACAGGGAAGCGCTGGATGCAGGCCGCGTCCAATCGTTCTTTTTGGAAATCCTTGGGGCCTATGTCCAGCAGTGGACTTCATGTGGCTGAGATGATGATGATGATGGTGACAAATTTAAAATTATAAAATAAAAATATCTTAAATAACTTAAATGGCGCTATCACTAAGGTTAAAGGCATATTATTCCGTGAATGATTATTTAAATGATAAGAATAGCTGGTCGCTCTGATTAACTCAGGACAATGTTTGTGTTCTTTCTCCGGAATTAGCTTACTGATACGTTTATATGAGTTCATATAATTTACTTTTTTACATTACATAAATATGTAAGCTGTCACGCCCTTTATGCCTGGGGCTTTTTATTTAAGTAATAATTTTTTAGTTAATTACATTTTCATTTAAATATATATATTGTTTTGCTCTGCTGGTATTTTTGGCGTGGTACAGCTACCACGACAACAATAATGAAATTATTTACCATATACCAGCGCATATGGTAAATAATTTCATTATTATTGTATTTTATCGTGTTCATCACTATACGTAGTGTTGTATAAAGTCATGTGTTTTCTTTTTTAATGAACAGACAGCTGTGCTGCTGGGGAGTTTCTTCCGCCACTTCTTCTTCCCAGCGAAAGCACTAGGAAGTGTCGATGGGTGGGCGTTTTGGGGGACTGTCTTATGTAATATTGACGTTCAAAAAGTGCTGATTCTCAGCCTAATTTGAATAAATGACTTTTGATTTTGTTATATGTAATTACCTAATTTAAGTCTTAATCGATTAGTTCAAGATTAGATTAAATAAAAATAAATATCGTGAATAAAAGAATCTCTTAAGTTTTAGAAATTTTAACAATAATATAATGTTCTTGATTGATTGATTGGCGAAACCAAGATCATCTATACGCAAGAATCTTCCCGCGGCAAAGACATCACATCGCACCTCATCGCCTACTTAGTTTTCATGACGCGGTTTCGAATCCCATCAAGCGCTTTACTATGTCTAACTTGTTTTATCGACATTGCTCTGAAAACGTTGAAAGAAAAAACAAGATCGCTAGAAAACCGGCACGTCCTAGTACCAAAAATTCGAAGACATCTGACATCTACCAACCCACAATGGGTTCGCGTGGTGGTCACCACGACCCAGTCCCTCTTACAGAGGAAGGCCAGTCTCCGAGCAGTGGGAACATTATAGGCTTACCATGTGTATTTTTTTCATTTCTCTCTGCTCCTAAGTGTCGTAGAGTTTCAAAACCTTCCTGAAGAGTGGGGTTATCAAATGCTAAAAGAGTTTCTCAAACTGAACTGATAGTTCACAGGTTCACACGTTCAAATAAACACTATAGTTTCATTCATGTCATTTTTGTGTGTATGTGTGTATGTCCTCATCGTTGTTATAGATTACACAACGTGTTTGTATATGGTATTTACCATCACTTAAAAATTGATTCCGGAAAGCTAATGTAAACTTACATATCGGATCATATTCAATAACGTCATTTTTAAGCCAAAAACCGTTAGAAGCAAGAGCAGGTTACTAACCTTACAATAAAACACAAGCCTGTGGTTATCTTACTGCAAGGCTGAAAACTGAAACTCTTTCAGGGCAGCGGGTTATTTGAAGGAGATGCCGTGGCCCTGGCGCACAGGCGGGTAAAGGAACATGCCTGGGTTTTAGTCAGGAAAACTCTGATACGTCCTGCCGCTTCACCCAACCTAACCTAACCCAACCAGCAAATTATTAAATGATTAAATGACCTCTCATTTAATGATTTCCCATCAACAAAATCAAAAAAGTCTAAGAACTCTTCTAGAACAGAGAAGAACGACCATTGATGACTAAATTGGCTTGCTCACCAATTTCAAATTGTATTAACAAACAAAGTTTAGAAGAATGGCGTTTACAAAATTCGTAGTTTATTTCATGTATCTACCCCTTTTTTAATTATCTCATTTTAGCCCAGAGGACAGGTCTACCATCTGTCCTCGAATCAAATTAAAGATCAATAAAATAACTGGTTTTCCTCTCATTTCAGATCACAACATGAATCTACTAAACTCTGGAGCTGCTCTCAAATCCGACCATCAATATCTCCTCATTACCCAAGGATTTCTCTCAGAGTTACTAGTAATTTACACCGCTAATCATGAGATCGTCAAAATAACCCCTCTTAGCGCACAGCAAATGGATTCCGTCCTCTTCATCGTTCAAGCTGACATCAACGAGAATGGTGAAAGGGTCGACCAAGGTCTGTACATGCTGAGAGAAAAAGAGGCAACGAAGTTACTTGATCATGGAAGGGACGCTGCTGCAGCTAACGATGACACCAAAACAGCTTACTTCGCTGCTAATGACGGAATCTACATATACAATGCTACCTCTATCAAAGCGGAGAAATACGGAACCGTAACTGATGACCTCATCGGTATTGCTAAAGTTAACGGCAGTGACGTCATCTTTGTACTGACAGCTGACAATGTTTTGTACAAAGTCACAGAAGAAGGAACAAAGAAGGAGGTAATCGACGAAGTAGTTAATGCCAAGGAAATCATTTTGGATCACGAAAACAATTTATATTTCTACACAAATGAGAACATCATCTACGTACTGGTTGGTGACGAGGTCAGGAAGATTGAAGGTCTACCTGCTAACCCCTCCTTTATCAAAATCATTAACCCGCCTTTCCACATTCAAAATGGAGTCCCTGTTATCATCGACGACAAGTATTACATTGTTTATGAGAATGGTACAAGTGTACTGGGCGAATATGAGTTCCCCGACGTGAGGCTTACTGCTTGCTCAGTTGAAAATTCGCTCATTCTTTACTTTGGTTACAACAAAAAGGTTTACGAGTACTCTGTCTCGACTGGGGACACTGGTTCATATTTGAGTAATGTCAGGACTCCTGACATTATTCAAATGTGAACTTCTACCTGTACTTAAGTCATTCTTGAACTCGAAGATCCAGGAGCGACTCGAAAACGTAAATTCTAAAAACAAAAAATTTCAAAATTTAAAAACAGAATTTGTATAAGGCTTGGTGCGGCAGACGACTACAGCGTATTTGACGAAAAAAAAGTAAGTAATCAGTCCGTCAGTCAGATTTCTATTTTTTGTATTTTTATTTTTTCATATAAACAAAAAATGAAGACGACAGAGTGCGTTGAAAACTTGTGTGACGTCACTGGGCGCTACACTTTTTAGCGAGCAGTGACGTCACCAGCCACCACTCCTGATCTTTGATGTCAAATATACATATCCAATATTTTTCTATAGTCTGAATGACGGACTAATTAGTTTTTTTTAGACAAATACCCTATTGCAATCTATTTTCTATATTTTTAGTCATAATTTTAACGGCCAAAAATTATTTAATAAATTTATTACCAACATAAAAACTCAGTATATCTAAATAACTAATACCAATCTTTAACATTAATCATCAACATTAACTTTAAACAACATTTTTGTCTGAAACGGCCGTAGAGCGGCTATTATTAGGATGTCAATTTGATAAATAACACATTTTCCTTACCGTCACTAAATTTAGTCGTGAAGATTATAATAACTATAGCTACAACTAACGTTTGTCTGGATACAAGTCCTTCAGTCGAATACATAAATGGATTTTAACTTCGTAACTTATCCTTTTTTTTTTGTTGTCGCTGTGGAAAATGACAATTACGCATCCCCGCCCGTCGGAGAACGGGAGGGGTATGTGGGACTTCCCGAAAGAGAGCCTCCCAGTATACCCACTAAAAACCCCAGCGGCACCCTGGCGTTGCCTTGGTGGCGGGGGACTGGGAAAAAGCGGAGCCTTGGCTACCAGCCCCCCACCGGCGATATGCCCGCCTAATATGACGGGCCCTCATTCGCCCCTCCACAGGGAGGGGCCGTGGCTCAGCCACCCTCATGGTGAGCGCGTAGCGGGCGCGGGCACCCCCGTGCCTCACGCCCGCCGCTCACCTCAGGGAGAGAGCAGGCGGCCAAACATCCGCTTTCTCCTGCCCCTACGCCGTTTGCGGAGCGCCGGAGCGAGGGGATCCTCCTCTCGCTCGCGCTCCGCGGCCTCCTTCTGCGACATCACGTCCTCGCAGAAGGAGCCCATCGTCGCCCAAGCCTCCTCGCTCCCCACCATCGCTCTGACGATGGCGGGCAGCGAGAGGTCCTCTCCTACCGTCGCGACAAGGTCGCGGCGAGGCACAGCCCACGACGGGCACACCACGAGGGTGTGTTCCGCCGTGTACTCCGCCGCGCCGCAACTATGGCACGACGGTGTCTCCTCTCGTCCTATCCGGTGCAGGTACCTGCCGAAGCAACCGTGACCGGAGAGTGCCTGCTGTTGAACCTTACAGGTCTCTTGCAGGGCTCACAAATGAAAGATGTAAATTTAAGACTCAAACCCCTTTATTACATGCCATCCTTTGTTCATATATATAACTAGAAATAATTGTTACAATTTAGACATCTTTACGACAACATGGTTTATAGTGAACTACGTCAATTTGACGCAGTACAAACCTTCTAGTTATTTTGACATTCACTATTTAAAAACACGCAATCCATGATTCGGCCAGTATTCTCACAAAGGAGTTGAGATTACTTCCAACACCTGCATCAAACGGAAGGAGAGGAACCCGTGACGCCTGTCGAGCCAGTTCTTCAGGACCGGCCCGATGGCGTCGAGGGTACGACGGCCGAAGACGGTGGAGGCGGAGGTAGGCCCGCGCTGCCCGCTGGGCGATGGCCCTTTGGGGCGCCCGAAGAGCGGTGAGGTTCTCCCTCCTATGGACGGAGTCCGCCCAAATGGGGGCCCCGTAAAGGGCCATACTCTTCAGTATGCATATAAACGCCGGCACCGCATGATTGGCCTTCCCAAATTTGGCATGAGCCATGAGATTGCGTCCGCAGCCTTCAGCAGGCGCGTCGACAGCCCGCTGAAATGCGGGCCGAATCGCCACCTGCTGTCCAACATGAGGCCCAGATACTTCATCTGGGCCATGATTCCAATCCGGACGCCCTCCACGAAAATGTGGGCCTCAGGTGGGGGGCGCTGCCGGGGGCCGTGAAAGAACACGGCCTCCGTTTTGTGCAGCGCCACCCTCAAGCCCAGGCGGCGGATCCTTCCCGCCACTAAGGATCCGCCCGCCGACGCCAAACTGGCCGCCTCCCGGAAGGTGCTCCCGCATTCGTGCCTCGAAGAAGGGTTCCCCGCAGGAGCCAGTTATAACCGACGTTCCACAGAAGAGGCCCTAGAACGGACCCCTGTGGAACGTCGGTCCCCACGCCATACCGCCGGACCTGGCCAGCCCCGTCCACGAGGAGGACGGCACGGTCTTCCAAGTAGCTGGCCAGGAGGCCCCGCAATTCGTAACTTATCCTAACTTAATTTAACCTAACCTATCTCCTTTCGTTTCCCGCGTGAGCCGACTAGGTGGAGTTTGGGGTAAAGTCATGATGTGGCCACTATGTAGGATAATGTAACCGCCATGGTGTTACCAGAAATAAAAGTGTAATACTTTACTGGCAAGTGTTACACCTATTTAAAACTACCAATCATCATCATCATAATTAACCTTTTTTTTACAGGCACAGGTCTCCTCTCGTATAAAGAAGGGTTGAGCATAACAACCACGCTTGCTCAATGCGGGTTGGCGACTTTTGGCTTAAACTCCAGGTTGCCTCCAAATGTTTTCCTTCACTTTGTAATCAGTCATTGGTGTCCAAGATATACTATTACGAATGCACCTTATGTCGAGGGCATAAGGTTCAATATCGCGTGATATGCAGTGCGCCACTTTTAAGCCCTGTAACTCGAGACCTAGACATTGTTGAAGTACCGTACAAAAACGCATTGCTAGACCTATCGAATGTTACAGGTCTCAACAATTTTGTCAGCAAAGTGTCGACATCGAAATTTCCAGAAACTCGTCTCCGGTGAATTACCGTAGGTACCTACTGAATGTACTCGAAGTTATGCGCTATTATTATTACGTCTAGACGAATCTGTAATGTTCGATCAGCTGACCTATATATAGCGCCGTGACGCCAGCGTAGAGTCAGTCTGCATTCGAATACCGAGGCGAAAACAAGCAACAGTTAAGAAGCGATACTTAAGAGGATCTACAGCGACAACCCAGAGAGAACTTTGAGTACTACGTGAAGTAACATCGGTAGTGTTGTTGTGTGTTTACGACACGGACTTCGTGGACGTAAGGGAAGACTTCGGTGCGACATCAGCTGCGTTCTACTTGTCATTGCCTACGATCTACTGTAGCTTCGTTGTCAATAAACTTCGCAACCCTTAACCGGCGTTTTAGTACCCCTAACCCGTAACAATACTTAAAAAGTACATATAACTTAGAAAAGTAACATTGTTACTTGCCTGACCTGGAATCGAACCCGCACACTCATACTTGAATGGCTAGTTAGTGTTTTAATGACTAGGCCACCGCGACTTACTTGGAAACTACCATTATCATTAAATATATAAAAAAATAAAATAAATGATGGTCTGTATGTACATAATAACATCCATTAAATAGTGGAGAAAAACTATTATTTTTGAGTTTCCCGCTTGATGTTAATCATTGATGCAATAGTTGAACGACGACGCTAGTTTATTAAAAGCCTATCCAATCAAAATTATGATTGAATAAGAATGTTATAGTGATGCAATGTTAAACCCAACAACACGTTCAACGATGCCAGAGGGAGATTGATCTGAGACCCTCCACGACCAAACTCCCGACACAAGAACATTTATCGTATTGTACCTGACACACATCCAACACAACTTCTCAAACCCTTCCTCCGAACGGGTTCAGCAGGCATCATGACTTAATGCTTTTGGTCTTTTTATACCTCAAAACTATTATTTATTCAACTTTAAATTATAATTACGGAACAGCACTGAGATACTAAAAAGAAAATAGATGTAATTTCGTTAAGATATATATATCGCATCTTTAAACAATAGAGACCTAATACGAAATTTGAATATTTCAATGTTGACTCATAAAATTACCTTGCAAGATCATCTTCATCGACTATTAATAAAACAGAGATGGTTGTTCAACATTGTTGCACATTGTGCAACAAGTTCAACATATCAACATTGAAATCTTCAAATTTCGAATTAGGTCTCTATTGTTCTAAAGGTGCGAAAAATATATTTGTAAATATCTAAGGGCTCTAATATAGCAGAATCATCATGTACAATATGTGAAGAAAACCCCTTCCGACCCATAAAGATTTATATAATTTAATTAAAAAAATATATACACTGAAACTTGGTTAATTGGGATCTCAAAGGATCAAGATATATGTACCAATTATTGAGGGTTTCCAATAATACAGTTTTCCATTTAAGCAGGTTTAAAATTGTAGTTGTCTCATTTACAGTTCTAATTTTTGAAAACATGGACAGGCGAGTACAAGTTGATGCAGTTTATACTGATTTCAAAAAGCTTTTGATAAGATCGACCATGTATTCCTATTGAATAAGATTGCGTTTAATGGTATACGTGGAAATTTGCTTCGCTGGTTCTCATCCTATATTACAAATAGAACTGAAAGGATTGTCGTGAATGGTCATCAGTTTGATCCAGTGCTTGTAACCTCGGGTGTTCCACAGGGTTCAATCCTGGGACCATTATTGTTTATTCTATATATAAATGACATAGGCAAATGTTTTAAAAACACTAAATTTCTTATATACGCTGATGACCTAAAAGCTTATATATCTATACAGACTGTAAAGAATATTCGACTCTTCCAACAAAATCTGGACAGGCTCATTGACTACTGTCTTAAAAATAAGTTACACCTTAGTCTTACCAAGTGCAATTGCATCAATTTCACAAAGAATAAAAGAATTATCAATTTTAAATACTCATTGCATGACACAGCGCTCAGTAATGTACACATGGTAAAGGATCTTGATATGTTGATTGATGATAAGTTGTCCCTAAACCAACATGTTGAGAGTATTGTACATAAAGCATTTAAGATGTATAATTTTGTTATAAAATCTTCTACTGAGTTCAAGCGGGTTTCTACATACCTTCACCTTTATAAAACTATTGTACGATCACAACTGGAATATGCCGTACCTGTCTGGAACCCGTTTTACCAGAAGTATATAGATTTAATTGAAAAGTTCCAGCGTAAGTTTCTACGAGCCATGCACTATAGGTGCCATAAAACGTATTTGTCGTACCTTGTGGGTACTTACTACATAAATATGGACAGGTTAGCCTAGAATCTAGGCGAATATATCTTGAAGTCTCTATATTGCATGGTATTGTTCGTGAAGATTTTGATTGTATCGATCTCACAAGCAAATTATATTATGTTGTCCCACGCACTGTTAACATTCGTAGTACCCGAGCAGATGCCTTATTTGCTGTCAAAGGCTGTCGAAGTAATTCTGGGTTGCGCTGCCCCATCCATCGTATGATTGAATCTTTGTATACTAAAATCTAAATTTAAATGTAATGTAATTTAAATTATTACTGATAATCATAAGAATGTTATTAGGAATGTAAACTAGGCTAAGACTTTATTTATTATTTAATTGTTATTAATGTTTAATTATTTTTATAATTTTCTAATTGCTAAGCAATCGAGTTGGATTTTCTATTTTGCATGATATTATTAATATTGTTGATTATTTATTTATTTAATGATTGTTAATTGTTTTTTAAATATTTTTTATCATTAATGTGATATAATTAATAAGAGAATTAATAAGATACTTATTACCTAACTAGTGGCACTCATTATCATGTTTTTTTGTTAATATGTGCACAATGTAGTGGGCTACAATATTGCTAATAGTAGTAATTATCCTTTCTGTGTGTGTATTTATATTGTTGCTGTTTATTGTCCCTAATTAAATAAAATAAAAAAATACAGAGGCCCTCCGCTCACGGAGGTCAAAATGTCCCGTTACTCCATTATTAGAGGTGATATTAATATAGGTATAAATGTACATACATAAACAAACAATACATAAATAAACAGTAACATTTCTACACAGGGTTGACTTTGGTATAAGTATTATTATCCCTACAGTTCATCTCGCCATTTTCCGCAATCATAATCTGATGGAAGTTTTAATTTTCCAGATACAGATAACGTTTTGTATTTACGTTTGGACATTTTGTACGCGTTTATTACTTTGTTTTTAGATCAAAACCTGAGATAGTACTGACAAACAAAGCCTGCGCGAAAGACGACGTGAAATGTATGTAAACAAACATCTCAAAACGTGTTAAAACCTAATTAATTTGTCTTACTTATGCAGGTAATTGAGCTACTGAGTCTCAATTATATAGGTAAAAATCGAAAACGTCTTAGAATTCAAATTTAATTTAACCAGGTTCAAAAAGTCCCATTAACAGAGGTAATTTGATGAAAAAGAAACGGGACCTCATTGCAACTCTCAATAATAGAGGTTTCTTACTTATCCAGGTCCAGAGGCGGAAGGGGCCTCGCGCCTTCAAATATTTGTATGCATTGCTTCAAAGCAAGAAAAAAAATAAAAAAGATACAATTTTGTTGTGAAATATATTTTTATAGTCTGGCAACATTTGCTTACGTTGCGTAACTACCGCGAGCAAAGCCAACCAATCAAATCAAACTTATATTTAATTGACTATACTATTAAATAAAAGTTCTTTACAGCCAAAAATATATTTTAAAAAAAATTAGTAACACTATAAACTATTTTTTTTTTTTCAAACCTATTCATTCGGCCATAATCAGACACAAATTTAAGCAACAACATGGGTTTAAGTGACGAAAATTTTGCTTAATATCCCTTTAAAATCAACCAATTCCAATAATTCAACAAGAAATCTGCTGCTACGAAAATATGACGTAATTTATTTGGATAAGTATGAATAATAAACAACAAATAGTGGGCTCTGATTTCGACTGGCATTTTAATTAACTTTTCAAACATTAAGAGGTTAAGAGGTTAAGGCTTTAAGAGGTCTTTTTTTATCTTTCTTTACAATTTTTTTTTTCAAACCAAAGCACCTACCATCTTATCTCTTCACCACCTATGGTTGACTGGTAGAGAATGCCTAAGGCATTAAGTCCGCCTCTGTACATTTCATGTGAAAAGATTAAATAAATAAATAAACATAAAAAAGTAGTCATAATGAAGAAACTATAGTAGGTACACATAAGGTGTCACAGCCTTTTTTGTAGGCATTTTTAGGGTCTACAATACTGTAGTACATTATTTTGATCTATCTCATAGGGTTCAGCCAGCGTTTGCAATGTAAGCTCAAAAAAATTGGTTTATTTTGCGATATGTGTAAGAAACCTCAAAAATTTTTAGTGTTCCTCTTAAATATTATGCATGTTATATACATAAAAACCTTCCTCTTGAATCACTATCTATTAAAAAAAATACTTATTATATATTCAGAATACCATACGACATGGAGCTACGCCTAACAAGTCGGATATGCTCCTTGTTAAAGGCAATTGATTTTTGAATAAAAAACATGTTTTATCAAATAAAGGTTTAATTTAATAACGCGTGTTGCCTCCATGGGCATCTACCACAGCTCTCATACGATTAGGCATAGAGTTCATTAACCGCTGTATGAATTTTTGAGGGATCATCTCCCATTCCTCTTCTATGGCAGTTTTCTACTCCTGCATCGTCTGGGCAACTGGCTGACGAGCCCTAACACGTCTTTTTAACTCGTCCCACATGAGCTCAATGGGGTACATGTCCGGGCTTCTGGCTGGCGAGTCCATAACTGTGATGTTCACATCCCGAAGATATTCCCTGACGATGCCGGCCGCATGGGCTCTTGCATTATCATGCATAAAAAGGAAATTTGGGCCCACCTCACGTGATATCATACGCGGACTGCGTATGATATCACGTGAGGTTCTAAGCACTCACGAATGTATCTTTCAGCATTTAATGTTAGCAGCCGTGGTCCTGTAACAACCTCAAGTTGAGTTTTGCCGCACGCGGATATACCGCCCCAGACAGTCCATGAGCCACCGCCATAAGCAACCCTCTCTTCAAAGCAGCATTGTGCGAAATGCTCTCCCTACTAGGTCTACCGACGTAGACCTTCTTCCTTCCATCATTGCCATGTAACACAAGTTTAAAGTCATCAGAAAAGAGTACACGGCTCCAATCTTGCTGTGTCCAATTTAAATGAGTGCGTGCGAAATGAAAACGCGCTGTTCGGTGGGCACGCGTTAGTTTGGGCCCATTAGCTGGCTTGTGTGGTACCATATCGCGTTCTTTTAACCTTCTCCGAACAGTTCGAGTTGGTTTTTGTATCTCAATGGAGGTAAGGTGACGATTTCTCAAGCTGGTCGTCACGATGAATCAATCCTGTCTTTCAGTTGTGACCCGAGATCGTGGCCTTCCTTTGCGACGAGCAAAGCCGCCAGTCTCTAGGTACCTCCGATAAACATTTTAGACCGCAGATCGACTTAAATTAAGTTGAGCACTCACATTTCTTTGACTGTGTCCGGCTTGAATAAGTGCCACAGCTTGGGCGGCGACTTCAGGTGAAGTATCCATAGATTATTGATAGAACCTCACCTTAATGTTAAGAATAAGTAATGTTTGTTGCAAAACCAAACATATCAATCACTTTTTCAAGAATTAAATCCAAGTAAACCAATAAAATCAAATTTTCTTAATATTCGATTATTTGATATCTACAAACAGGCTCCAAATTGTCTTTTGTTCCTTTAAACTCTGTGTTCGAAATTCAAAAAAAGACTATTGAATGCAATTATGAATGTGCCAGGTTCAAAACTGCATAAAAACTTTTTGCTCGACCTAATATAAAATTTTAGCTAGGACCAAACGAAACTGAAAATGCAAGGTGGGCCAATAGATGTGTCTAGAAGTGTATGTATATCTATATCATCAATATAGGGTTCACTTTTACATTTTCCTAAAATTTTAAGAATAATAATATGTAATTTCTATCAGAAGATGGATAGCACTAATTTTAATTCCGAAAATGATAAAATTCATTTTTAAAATCAGTGGTAAATTAAATCACCTAAAGTATCAACATTTGCAAATTATACAGAAATATATTTGCAATCTAACCTATAAATTTGCAGTGTAAACAATCCTCATTTTAGTCTTAAAATCGCTTACTTAGTAAATTTGAAACTTCTAGTAGATAAAAACAAACAGTAATATGATTACATACCTGTTTTAGCAACTGTTCAAGTATAAATATCGTCCATATTTGATAAAATTTGATCAGCTTGGTGTACTAACGAACTGTTGTAATTATGAAATATTTAGAAGGATGCAGTACCTCTTGAGATCCTGTGGTAAAAGCTTCAAAAATAAATCAAATATAATCCGTTCTTTCTTTTATTCCCACATGATGTTCAAAACAAGACTCTATAAAAAAACAGTTACACAAATCACAACTATATGTGAAACTTGTTAATTTCACATATAGTTCCAACCATTCGTTGTGACAACATTTTTACTACTACATTTCTACAAAACATTTTTCTCCTTTCTATCGAATCTGTCTTCTAAACTTGAAATTATTTAATTTCTTTGTAAAAATTAAAACAACCAGAGACAATATTAAAATTCAACCTCAACTCGAACATTGATGATGATAAACTTTAAATATAGGTACACACATCAAAAGTGTCTAGGGATCAAGCATTTTTATGCGGATTTCTTGAGATTGAGATGTGGCTTTGTAATAAATTTATGATTTTATAAATTTATATGGATCCTTTTTGGTGCATTTCATAATTTGAATCAGGAACTGGGAATCAAATTCGAGTAAAAGATGAAAATCAGCTGTCAATATTTTCGCTATAAAACATACAACGCATTGGAGACATTATTAGTGCTACTGTTTCCCTACTACTGATTAAAACCAACGTTATTATGGAGCGGCGACGTCATTTAAGCAGGGAAGAAATGCTCAGAGCCGTGGGAATGATAGAAGCTGGTTCCCGGCAACGTACTGTGGCTTTAGCTCTGAATACAAGTCAGAGTGTTATCAGTCGACTTTGACACGTTACCGAAGCACTGGTACCGTGGCTGAGCGCCATGGAGGACGGTATCGCTGCACCACACGGAGACAAGACCGATACATTCAAATCTTAACTCGAAGAGCTCCAACAATAACCGCCATGATGTTAGCCGTGAAGCTTCATCACTCTTCAGGGAACTTAATTAGCGACCAAACAGTCAGAAACCGCTTGCATGAAGTGAACCTTCATTCCCGAAGACCGCTACGGGTACCACCTATAGCAATGCACAATCGTAGGATTCGATATCAATGGGCTCTTGAACACAGAAATTGGGCAGAAGAACAATGGCGTTTCGTGTGCTTTTCTGATGAGTCTCGTTTTGGTATGAGACCGGATACAAGACGTATACGACACTGGAGAACCCCTGGACGCCAACAGCGATTAAAATCCTGCCAGGAAGTCCATCCTTATAGTGGTGGAACCATCATGGTATGGGCGGGTATTTGGATCGGCGGAAGAACTGAGTTGATTTGGGTCAGAGGCAACCTCAACGCTCAAATTTATGCTGAGACGATTGTATCAGACGTCATCGTTCCTCTACAAGTGCAAATCGGTCCCTTATTTCAGTTAATGCATGATAATGCACGACCGCACACCGCAAGAGTTGTAAGACAGACTCTCGCCGCAGCTAACATCAATGTCCTGCCCTGGCCTGCTCAGTCGCCAGACTTGAACCCGATTGAGCATGCATGGGATATGCTACAGAGAAGAGCTCTGCCGAATATGGAGGGTATCCAGTCGCAAGAAGACCTTTTTTTGTTGTTGCAACGAACATGGGCGGCCATTCCACAGCGTGATTTGGATGAACTCATTTTGAGTATGCCAAACCGATGTTCTTGTGTTGTTAGTGTTCGCGGTAGAAACACGGATTATTAATTGTTTAAGTTACCCAATAAAATTTTAGAGAAAACTGTTATTTCAGTCTTTTTTTCGAACTTTTGTGTTAGTGGTTCAAATGTCAAATATCCCTTTATTAGGAAAATGGCAAATTTCTTTATTAATGCAAAGGTGACTTGGTTTATCGTTACTGTGACAAACGAAAACACTTTATTTGATGAATCCTTAAAGAAAATTTTAATTAATATCAATCAGGAGAAAAGTTATTGCAAAAATATATGTTGATCCCTAGACACTTTTGATGTGTGTAATTTCCCGAGCTCCACTCCGGTTTGTTTTTCTCATATTTAACACATTTCTTCATGTTTTGTTTAAAATAAAATTGAAAATTAATACTTACCAGTTTCAATAAATAACAAGTCACAAAACAAACCGATGACTGTCGATGACATTCGATGTACATTGTATTTACGAAGATTTAGTGTTGCCCTACTTTTAAAATGTTAGTTTCAGAAAGATTTAAGCTATACCTAACAATACTTTCACCGATCGCACAGGGTTTTCTTTACATATTGTATATTATTTCTGTTGCATAGATCCCTTTTTATCCCCTTATACGAATCCAAAATGTACGAACCTGATATCAAAATGCATAGAAGAAGATTCTGCGAAACACCTGCTCGTAGTACGAGGTATAGGTATAGGTTCTACGAGCGGGCGTTTCTATAAAGTAACTTTAGATAGCTATTTAGGGAAGTAAATTGAAACAACCAAATGTTACAAAACAAAAATGAGCGTTTAATTTCTATACTCACATTATTTTATTATAAAACAATGTAAGACAAACCTTTTTTAACACATACATTATTTATAAAATTACTAATAGAAAAAAATCTTCAGAATTAAATTGTTTTATTTCTAAAAATAGGTCAAATTACAACAGAGTGTGAGGTGTTACAGGTAACTAGATCCTCTATGTTTTTCCCAGAATCGTACAAATATAAATAATGTTAAACGTCAACGTTAAAATATAAATAAATGTATATTTTTCATTTTAACATTTCTTCACGTGACCAGCCCTAGTCTACAATAGTACTAGTAGGTAGACAATAGTATAAGAAAATAAATCTCAATCAGATTCAGTTTTTATCACACTTCAACGGTGCGTTCAGAATCATGTACTGAATTCGTGGTTGTAACTTTGATAGATTGTAGAAGTTGATGCCTGTTGTAAACGTATCTAAAGATTAAAATTGGGAGTGTAAAAGAAAATATCAGAGTTTGGCGAGCTGTATGACGAGCACGTTCCAGATTCGCCGGAAACTTGCTGGAACCATCTGGAACATTCTAGAATCCGGTCGAATTCTAGACTCGCATGGAACATCAATAGGTAATCAAAAAACACGCACACACATTCAACATTTTATTATTATTAATATTGTTTTCTCGGAAATGACGAAAGTTCTAGATCGATCCACCGTCTTATATATACATATATTATAAAGAAACGCTTGCCGGATGAAGGCCAGCCCGATCCGCAGCTGAGCCAGATAAATTTCCGATCATGACCTCTAAGTTTATTTCGGCGTTTCTTCTCAGAGCTAGTACTGGGAAATGCCACGGAAATCAAACCGAATTTTAAAAAAATCGATCCAGCCGTCCCTTGCTATTCTCTCCAGCGACGCCCTAAGCTGAGGTTCGTACCGCACAATGGGTGCCGTCAGCATGTTGTCGCTTAATTTTTAAGACTGAAGGCTTTAAATTCATTTAAGGCAGCCATATGATAATCCGGTTAAGTAGTCACGACCTCTCAAGGTTAACTACGATATGACTTGTCAAAAAAAAAGATAGTTCCATATAATTGACCGAGAAAAAAGCAACTGTAAACCAAAGTAGATAATAAATTAAATATAAAAAAAATAAATTAAAATAAAAATCCAGATAAATCTTTATTGAGGTGTTACTTACTATCTTTTCCATAACCCACACTTGTATAGATTGTTTATTAACTAATAATTCTGTTTACTGTGCATAAATAAGCTAACTGTAACCATGTATTCAACGTAATTATGATTCAGGAAAATTATCAAAGATTATCCAACAACATATGGAACATATATTTATATTCTTTTAACCTTTAAAGAATGTGTAGGCTAAAATTATATACCGTAAAATGGGGTTATTTGGAACTCATGGGGTTATAATTTGGAACTGGTGAAATAAAAGTTTTGGTCAATTATATTTTTTTATCTGTTGGTAGTAGAAAGTATATTACACCACCTAGCAAGACATCTACCATTCAAAGTCGATTTCACATTACAAAAAAAAAATTGTAGAATATCGGTGGCAAACGTTGTGATTTTTTTTTTTTTTGGGAGCTTTATTTTTCGTAAACATACATTTGAGAAAAAAAGTGCTCCAATCAGTTCCAATTAGCCCCACATACTTTACGGTACTGAATGCATGATAACAGTTTCCGCACGAGTTAAAAAAAAATCTTACTCCACTTCTTCTTCTTCTTCTTCTTCAGCCTATGGATGTCCACTGCTGGACAAAGGCCTCCCCCAAGGCTTTCCACGCTGACCGGTCTTGTGCTGCCCGCATCTATCGGCTTCCCGCGACCTTCACCAGGTCATCGGTCCACCTTCTTGGGGGCCTCCCTACGCTCCGTCTTCCAGTATGTGGCCGCCACTCCAGAACCTTACTGCCCCATCGGCCATCGGTTCTTCGAGCAATGTGCCCTGCCCACTGCCACTTCAGTTTAGCGACTCGCAGAGCTATGTCGGTGACTTTGGTTCTTCTGCGGATCTCCTTATTTCTGATTCGATCACGCAGAGAAACTCCGAGCATAGCTCTTTCCATTGCCCTTTGTGTGACTCTGAGCCTTCGTATGAGGCCCATTGTGAGCGACCACGTTTCAGTTCTGTAAGTCATCACTGGCAACACACACTGGTCAAAGACTTTATAGTCTTGAGACACTGTGGTATCTTGGACGACGATATATATCTTACTCCACTACTTAATAAAAATGTTTTTTGTCAAATCTTTTTGATTCAAAGGCTACATTTTAAAATGGTCAGTCATTTCAGTCATGGTAATTTTTTCAGTTTGGAACTCTATCAGTCAAAACTCAAAAGTAAACAAGATTCATGATGGGCAAGTAGAAGCCCAAAAGGTTGACAACCAAACTTACCAAGAAGTATCATGTTACCAAGTAACTGACTTAACAGGAGGTCACATAGGAAGTTAGGTACATCATATAAAATTGTAGCTCGGTCAGATTAAATGCTGTTACCAACATAGTAGGAAAAATCAGGAAGATAAAGTTTAAGATGAAAAATAATTTTTAAATTTTTGCAACATATGCTAAGTCAAAAGCGTGGCTTTGAAGGCTTCCCAACAGGTAAACCAATGACTTTATAAAGGTCACAGGAATCCGTTGAATGCAGGAAGCACAGAACCTGTCCAAGTGGAGGTATTTGGGGAAGTCTATGTCCAGCAGTAGATGTCTTTCGGCTAAAACGATGATGATATTGATGATGTGGAACATTATGCTGGGTAAATGATTGATATTGTCCTTGAGAAAAGCAGAAACAAAAGGATATTTGCTTTCTGTGTAGCGGAGGATTAAAGCTTTAAATTAATATCAAATAGGTACGGCTGGACCACAAATTTAAGGTCGCTCAGCGAGCTATGGAATGGGTTACGCTTGAAGTCTCTCTGAGGGACCGAATCCACAGTGAGGTGATCCGATAGAAAACCAAAGTTGTAACTGAAAACTGAAGTGGCATTGGGCCGGACATATTAGTTACAGAACCGATGACCGTTAGAGTAGACTTATTCTAAGAGTTCAAGACAGCGAATCGTAAATGTAAGAAGGGACGCTCTCAGACTAGGTGAAGCGATGATTTCGCAGGATGGCCGGTAGTAACTGGATGAGAGTTGCCGAGAATCGAGTTGAATAGAATGAAATAGGAGAGGCCTATGTCCAGCAGTGGACTATTACAGGCTGATGATGATGATGAAGGTGAAGACCTACAGCCGCATCGGCGTTGAAAATCCAAATAATGACTCTTTAGCAGTATCAATATACGACATAATAATTTTAGTCACGTCTTTTGGCCATTCTGTCGCTACACCAAACATTGACCGAATTAAAACTTCCATAACATTGAACTCATATATCCTTCCATTCAATGAAGCCACTAAATATAAAGCAGCATCTACACTAAAAGCTGATGCTTCCTCTCTTATAACCAAATCTTTCTTCTCATAACTTCCGTTTGAATATAAAATATATAGCACGCCATCTCCAAAGAAAGGTATACAACTCTCCATAATGAATGCAGGTCTTAATAGTTTTAGATCTCTGAACTCTTCTATAACACTCGCTGTTAGACTCAGTACGTTGCCATTGGACTTGATGATGTGAGGCATACGATCTCCACATCCGACATAGTAAATATTGTTAGATGTATCTAATACAAATTGTAAGGCACAAGCTATATTATTTATTTTAGTTTTAAGAGTACCATTTTTTTCTATTTTGTACATTTTATGCGCAGTGTTTAGTATGTAGATAGTATCAGTGCCATTAGCTTTTTGTAGTTGTATAATATCATCTCTAAAAGGACCGAATTTCTTAGCTGAGAGTGTATCAGAGTGGTATTTGTAAATACCATCTTTTGCACCGAAGTATACAGCTCTGTCTAAACTATAATCTGCAGTAGAATCTCTTCCGCCTTCTAAAATTTCGTAAGCTGCAAATCCTTCTAGAACATATATACAGCTGCCTCCTTCTGCTTTCGGATCTGCCACGGTAAAGAAGATTGATGGTATATCAGACCCTTCTGTTTGAAGATATTTCTGACCGTTTGCTGGTACCAGTAACCTGGTGATATTGAATGGAGATGAAAAGACAATCTGATCATCTCTGAAGATTGATGTAAACTTCGGCCCTTGTTTTGCGTACTTCACCGTCGCACACAGTGTTATCAAGAACGGTGTGATATATATTGATGGCCACATGTTTGATGAATCTGTGAGCAAGAAAATGCAAATTTAGTTCCATGGTTTTATCTTCTGCTTCTTCAGTCTATAGAGGTTCACTGTTGGACGAAGGCCTCTCCCAAGGCTTTCATTACATTGGAGGGGGGTTTGCCATAATCCCCAGTCCATCCGCTTGGCAGGCGGTTTGGAGATCGCAGTAATTTGATATTCTACAGGAAAAGCGCTATGGTTTTATACAGGGTGGCAATTTGGTCACCTGCATCCATTAAGGGGTTAATTTTCAAAATCACTATCGCTTTTTACTTATTTATTTTCAATAACAAGTAACAAAAGGATTTAAATATTTTAGTAACAATATTTATTAACAACTACTTTAGTAAAATCAATCTACAGACTCGCATCTTTTCTTTCTATTTCATTAAGAAAAGGACATAAGACAAGGCAGATAGTCCTTTCAGATCAATCGGCGCCTGAATTGGCGTGTTTTTTTTTTAATCGCCATGTTTTAATCACGTCTAAAACGTCTTCGGAGTGACCAACAGTACAGAAATAAACCGAAATTCATACTTAAGTTTAAAGAACTTGAAACTTTATTTATCACCAGCATCCTATATACGAAAATGATTGATAAGGTCTTTAACAAAGGCAGAAACAAAAGGATATCTGCCTTCTGTGTAGCGAGAACGAGGGCGCTGAAATTCTCGGTTCCTCAACCGCTCCGCCTCTTCCTTTGCCAGCATCATTGCTTGGCAGAAGGAGATGACGGCCTGCTATGCACCCTCGCTCCCGGCTATGGCCTGCACCAAGGCCGGACGCGAGAGATCGCCGCTGATCGCCGCCACGTGGACACGGCACTATTTAAAGCATAATTATTGGTAATCCATTACTATTTCATATGTTCGAAATATGTGTCTGGTCAACAACGTTACTGATAGCGTACCTACTACGCAATTAGTCAACAGTTTTTGACGACACTTTTGGTTCAGTGGATGCTGCACTTTGTGTCGCGGGTTCAATTTATTCCCCCAGGGAAAAACTATTTATATGATCTATATATCGCATCAACAAATATTTGCATATTTCTAGAATATAAATGCTATGCAATCACCATCCGCCCAACTTTTCCTGTTCAACTATCTTAAATTCGACTTCCAATATAAACGCACACAAGAGAATACTAGTACTAGAACAATTACTGGGTTAATGAGTAACACGATAAATCTATCAAAACCAAAAATCATTTATTCAAATTAGGCTGAGAATCAGCACCTTTTGAACGTCAATATTACATAAGACAGTCCACTCCCAAAGAAGTTGCTGAACAAACTCCCCAGCAGCACAGCTGTCTGTTCATTTGAAAAAAAAAAAAGGCGTGTGGCACTCGGAGACTGCCGCGGTAAAGCTATTGCATTGCCTTTTTTTATCAACTACTTATAACTTGCAATTATAATTATTTATTTATTTTATTTATACAGTAATTTTTCCTTTGTTTTTTTTTTCTTTGATATCAATTCAAGTTTTCTTTCTGTTTTGTAATTTATTTATTTTTTACCAGCAACGTCATCAAAAGGGTGCGAAAAATGGTGACGATTAAGCGACTAAACTATATTCAATGTTTTCTGTTCGACTTTGATAAAGAGATAGAAAGAAGCTAAGCAATAGCTTAAAAACGACGTCATGTTCGTTATCACACCCATGTCAGAATGTCATGAAATATGATGTCGGCCATCTTGAATTTCAAAAATGAAATCATTTTCGTGATCAGCACCCTGAGTTTTGGCGGGAAAGTCAAGCTGAGTGTCACGCTCGTTTTTCATTGGACTTTTAAAATTATTTATAGTGTTGTTTACTAAATAAAAGTGCGTGATTTATGTAGTAAAAAGTGCATTTAGTAAGTAGTTCATAAAGAACAGTGAAATATCGCTGCATAGTGGCCACATCATGACTTTGTCCCAAACCTCACTCGTAAGACGGGTCACGCGGCCGTCTTTTTCTACATGAATAATTCATAATTACGTGGCATTGGCTAAATGCACAAAGCGTGCGAAGCCAAAAAATAAAGAAATAAAGAAAAAACCCATGAAATCTATTATATTATCACTCGAGTCAGTAAGCATGTAAAATGAGAAAACTAACATAGAACGATCCGTGTGAGAACTAAACGATCACTATTACACAACAACACTGATACCTTTGAGAAAGCGGACTTCCTCTACAATAGGGCAATTCCTCCGTAAGGTCTGTCTATGCTATTACTTATAATCTCTGTCATTGTGTGCTGTTTCGGTGCAATCGCAAGACCGGCCGGGCACTGAGGGGCAGGCAAGACAGCTATAGTATCCTTATGACTCCACCAACTGGTATTTCGTTGACTCGGAAACGGCGCACAGGGAGCACCACGAAATATACTCAAAGACTCCGAGGTTCTTTTTCAATATACCCCACTGTTTTGTCGTGGTGGCCTAGTGGTTAAAACACCAGCCTCTCAAGTATGAGTGCGCGGGTTCGATTCCAGGTCAGGCAAGTACCAATGTAACTTTTCTAAAGTTATATGTACTTTCTAAGTATATCTTGGACACCAATGACTGAAGGCGAAGGAAAACATCTTGAGGAAACCTGGGCTTTATAAGTCTGAAATCGCCAACCCGCATTGAGCAAGCGTGGTGATTACGCTCAATCCTTCTCTGTATGAGAGGAGATCTGTGCCCAGCAGTGGGACGATAAAAAGGTTGTTGATGATGAACGGCGTCGGTGTCGAATTATTTGTTATCAATTTAATATTTTCGAGCTGATCTTTAGTAACATAATCACTTCTGATTGCGTTAACATCTGACCGTAGAATTAATAAATCCTTCATCAACTTCTTTACGTACGTTCTACGTAGTCAAAGCAAACTGGTGGCAATTTGTGAAGGTCATATGCCACAAAAACTGGGATTGTTCGGGATCCGTGATTTTAAACACCGTAATCGTATATTTTAGGTCTTTCTGCTTTTTGTTCTTACGCCTCGATACATGTTTTTGTCTTGTCTTCGTAGAAACAAACAATAACTTTTTTGCCTCATCTCTTCCTCAGAAAAAGCCGACGAGCATATTTTTATTAAACTTTCGTTGTTTCGTTTCGGAGATAACAATATTACAACTCGTACACTTAAATGTACTCGTATTAACATTGTTCACCGACATCTTTCTGTAATATTTTATTTAATAAAAACTTCAACTTCAACTCTTGATCTGGTCCCTGTGGATAGATACCACAATTTTGCCAATAACACGTGTAACAAATTATAGAAATTCTTTAAAAAAATATTTCACAATAATGGCGGATATCGCCAATAACAGTTGAAAAAACAGCCGCGTGAGCACTTTTTACTCTATAAAATCACGCGCTTTTATTTAGTAAACAACACTATAAGTAATTTAAAAGTCCAATGAAAAATTAGCGTGACATTCATCTTAGCTTTTCCGTTAAAAAAAAAGCTATTTTATAAAAACACTACTAAATTAATTTGAATAAAAGTACTTAATAATTAATTATATGAAAAGTTTTTAAGGTAGCCATGACAACCTCGATGACGTCTATGACATATCACTATAGAAGACCTATTTCAGAGAGAAAGTTAATCGCAAGTTTAGCACATCGCGACTATCAGTAACATGGCAAGTGTGTAGAACTGAGTTCGCGCCCTGCAATATGCATGCTCTTTTTGAAAATCTATAAATTGTTTTCAAAAGATGTAGTCGCACGCACACAAACATACCGTGCCGAAGACTGCCGAACTGAAACGACGTTAGACGATGTACGGCCTTCAAGCCACACCTCCGTGCCCGTCGGAGTGGGGAGCGTGAGGTTTTTTTGTTACGGAATTTCTGGATTCGGTCCCCGCGCTCAAGGCCCGCGATAGAAGCTATGCAATAGCTTAAAAACACTTTATACAATACTATGTCTAGTAATGAACACAAGAAAACACAACAACAATGAAATTATTTACCATATTGGCATATCTATACTAATCTATACTAATATATGTATAAAGCTGAAGAGTTTGTTTGTTTGAACGCGCTAATCTCAGGAACTACTGGACCGATTTGAAAAATTATTTTTGGGTTGGATAGTCCATTAATACAGGAAGGCTTTATGCTATACAGTATGTTAAGAAAACCCTGTCCGACCCATAAGGATAATAAAGGTTAGGTAAACACATGACCAAATATAATATAAAATTTTACGTAATTATCATAGTACCAATACAAATGAATTTTGAAATAATCTTTTTTTCCCGCGAATTAATTCCAACTTCCCCGAAATTTGGTAATTTTTAAAAAAGTGACAACACCGGTATTATTATGAGCGAATAGCGATGCGACCACGTGCCGCGTGCTCTGCCGCCCGCCCCCCGCGGAAGGGTGCTTAGCGCACATTTATTAAGTTACCTCTTTTTCCGAAATAATATTTATTTTTAGGGGGATTTTTTTTAAGTTTAGCCCGGTTTGGTATGCATTAGTAGAATCAGTTATCGATACCTAACAACACCTTCACGGGTCGGACAGGGTTTTCTTAACATACCTACTGTATAACATCACGCTGCAACCAATAGGAGCGGAGTATAACCAACTTCACGCGAACGAAGTAGCTGGCGGCCGCTAGTGGTAAATAATTTCATTTTTGTTGTGTTTTCTTACTACTCACACCGAAATACTAGCAAAACAAAAAAAATAATAAAAAATCAATAAAAATGGAAATGTAAATATGCATAAAAACTTATTACCTAAATAAAGTCCCAGGCATAAAATGGCGTGACAGCTCACATATTTATGCATTATAAAATAAAATATGAACTCATATAACGTGTCAGCTAATTCTGAGAAAGAACACAAACATTGTCTACTTTTGTCAGAGTGACCAGCTATTCTTATCATTTAAATATTCGTTTACAGAATAATATGCCTTTCCCAGCGCCCTTGTCGCTTCTAGCTGCCGCAGGAGACACCCTGGTCGGGAGACAACATCGAACTCCCGGCGGAGGGCAGCTCGCCGCCCTGTAAGGACCAGGCCCGAGACGACGGTGCGTTGTGTTTCACGCGCGCCTCAAAGAGATGTCAGCACATTGTGACGGAGTCCGAAAAAATAGAAACCGTGGCCCTGGCGCACAGGCGAGTGAAGAAACACGGGTAGGTTTTTGTCAGTAAAAGTCTGACACGCTCTTCCGTCCGCCCAGAGCGGGAGAGCTCATTTGATGATTTCCCATTCAGAAAAAAAAGCAAGTCTTGCAAAGCAGAGGGTTGACTTGTTGTGAAAAGTTGTACCAAACCCAACAAGAGTAATGAACCTTTTGAAGTCGGTAACAAGGGGCTCGTAATGTCCTTATTTCTGATATTAACATTGTGAATCTCACTGTTTTAAGTGTACAAGTGAATATTTTTTCCTAAGTTTTTTTTTTTGTTTTTTAATAATCATAAACTAGTCCGCAATCCCGCCTGATGGCAAGCAGTGATGCAATCGTTAATGGTTAAACGCGCTAGTTTATTTAGCCTTTTCACTAAAAAAAACTTTGTGAATAGGAAGGGAGACGGCAGTCGAGCGTATCATTACCGGCCCACACCCCACCGGAACAATTGTTGGACTTTTGAGGGCTCCAACAACCCGTAACGACTGCCATTAAATGTTCGTATGGCAACCGGAACCGACAGCTTAAGGTGCTTTCCGAGGCACATCTATTTTTACCACCTACCAGATAAAGTCTTGCCGCCAAGCGATTCGTCGCGTTCCGGCAGAGCGGCTCGCGTTCTGAGCAGTTGTGGTCGCACCACAACTGCTCAGACCCGTCCTACGTACGGCTTCACCAGACATCATGCCGGAACACGACAAATCGCTTGGCGGCAAGGCTTTGTCTGGTGGGTGGTAACTTCTGCCGGCGGCCGATGTTATGGCCTACCACCGAGAAGAATGCATGAACACGAATTGAATGCCTTACATACTCTGATTACTGAGTTTCCTATGGAATTCAGCCGACCCTCGCCGACCCTGGCACACTTGTTACGTGCCCAGTTCCCTCACCTAGCATGCGTTCAGTTATACAACAAGTGCACGCGATTGTGCGGCGGTGCGTGGAAGAAAATTGTGCGCGGGTACATTGTCTTTGTTGGTTTGTTTTTTTAATACCAGAAGTGGGCGTGGTTGCTACACTTTCCCGGATGAGACAATACTAAAATACAGTACACTAAAATACTGAAAGTATAGTTTAATACTAAGGCAATCAAACTTTAAGGACATGGAGTTCTGAGTATAGATACACTTAGTATTTCAATATATCGCCAAGCGGTATTTTTTTATAATTATAAACGTATATGTAGTGCTTGACCGCAATCCTGCCTGATGGTAAGCAGTGATGCAATCGTTGATGGTAAAACGCCCTAGTTTATTTAGACTATTCACTTAAAAATCTTAGTGAATAGGAAGGAAGACGGCAATCGAGCGAGGTGATGCATTGTTAAACCCAACACACGATCAACGATGCTGCGCCAGAGGGAGATTTATCTGGAGACCTTCCACGATCAGACTCCCGAGACAACAACATTTGGCGCATTGTACCCGGCACACATCGCAACACAACTGCTCCGTCCCGTACTCCGTACGGCTTCATCAGACATTATGCCGGAAAACGAAGAATCACTTGGCGGCAAGAGTTAGTCTGGAAGGTGGGTCCGGTTGCTGTGGCCTAACATTTCCAAAACAAGTGGCAATACTGCCTTTTGGACACGTTTCTTATTGACAGCGACGCGGTCAAATTTTTCAAAAAAAGATATAAATAAAGTTTATAAATTTAAATTAACTTAAAGTTATATAGGAATCCGTCACTAACCGTGATTGTACAATTTTACATGTTTTATAATGGAAACGAACACCGAACTTCCTTCCGCAACTAGATATATAGCAGTAAACACAAGAATAATAAACATTTAATAAAACAACACAAACAAACATACTTACAATCAAAAGAAAATACTAGAAAAATAATTTAAAATAATAAAAGTCAGAAAGTTTGGTAATTATTGCTTATTATAATTATTGCAGATAATTTGTGATTAATTTTATTTATTCAGTGACAGTTTGGTTGTGGATTTCAATCTGTGATTTTTTTTTATGTTTTCCTAAAAGTGACGGGAGTTTTGGCGGCAAAGTCAAGCTGAGTGTCACGCTCATTTTTCATTGGACTTTTAAAATTATTTATAGTGTTGTTTACTACTTAAATAAAAATGTGTGATTTATGTAGTTAATAGTGCATTCAGTAAATAATTCATAAAGAACAGTGAAATATCGCAGCATAGTGGCCACATCATGACTTTGTCTCAAACCTCCATCGTAAGACGGGTCACGCGGCCGTCTTTTTCGACATGAACAATTCATTACATGACATTGGCTAAATGCACAAATCGTGCGAAGCCATAAAAGAAAGAAAAACAAAACAAGTGACGGAAAAGGAATTATTTAACAGAACATGTTAATTAGTGTTTTTTTTTTTTTTGGTAACTACAGTCATAACACGAAAGTCTAGGTATTATAGTGTAGTGGTACATTACCCTGTGTGTATATAGCCCTCAAATATGCTTTCTCTACATCAAACTAAGTAAATTGTACGAAAGTAATAGATTGAAAATTTGCTATAGGTAATATTTGCAAAACACAAACAACACGCGGAAAACAGTGTATGCAGGGGTCGTGAGGGTAATTAAAGTTGTTTTAATTAAACAAGTTTTCGTAAAAAAGAAACGTCGCTACAGGCTGGAATGACCTTTAATATCTCCGTAACCTGAAGGTCCCCAGACATGATTCAGTACAAAAAAATGCAGTTACTGGGAGTACAAGTGACTTTCGGCTTCGTTAAATGTATTATTTAAGCCCATTGTTAACTCCACATTTGTGTTATCGGATGCCAGCATCAACGTCATGGTCGTCGTTTCTTATAGTATCTATTTGAATTTACAATCACTGGATACGATTCCGTGCCGTATCAAGCATCAATCAATGTTACCATAAGAGTAAAGATATTCACAAAGAAAATGCCCGAAAGTGTTGTGTCTTTAAAGACTGAGTTTTCCAACGCCGTTAAGGTAATTTTATTCGTGAAATATTTTTCCTACTTTGGAAGTTATTTCAAAGAAAACTGCCAATTTTATTACACGAATAAAATCTTTTTGTCAAATGAAAAATCGACCATGACACAGCAAAAAACAACGTCGCATTTAGTATTTTATTTACCATCCAATCGAATACTTTTACATAGTTTCGTCATAGCAATTGCATCGATGATCTAATCACACATTTCATTTGATTGCAACCATAATGGAAAATAAATGGGAAGGAACGATATTCAATCAATTTACTTTTACATGTATCGTTTTCGACCATGATATTATAGGAAAGGAACGAGCACAACTAGAACATTGGGCCCAGCGCACTCCGCTGGAGGCGCGGCGGAGCGCATTTCCTTGACTTTTCTTTTGTAGACCGTATGTCAAGGTAGTTAAGGTTTGTACTACATTGTTGTATTCAATTGCGCTCCACCGGGCCTCCTGCACTGGACCTTGGTGTCGAGTCAGACAGTGTCATAAGATTGATAAGATTCCATTAAGAATTTCACAGTAATAGTCCAGAATATCAAACTTGAGAACCCCCGTGCCTCTGCCATGTCTTTGTGACGGCGATTGGCGGCAACGATCTCTGGCATCCGGCCCTGGCCCATGGTATAAAGGGAAAGTGCTTAGAATTCTGTAACATCCTTCTGCGAAGCTATAATGCTCACAAAAGAGGAAGTGAAGCACGTGAGGGAGACGTAATATTCTCCTCATAAGACGCCCTGACCGCCGAAAAACAATAATCAACTCCCGGCCAACATAAGCGCAGCTTGCGGGCGGTGAGCTACCCATTGCTCGCCGGTAAGATCCAGGCTCGGTCGAAGACGCGTTGTGTTCCACGCGCGCCTCAAAGACATGTCAGCAGGCCGTGATTGAAGCCTGCCAGGGCATCGGGTTGTTCGAAAACGAGACCGTAGCCCCTGACACAGGCAAATTAAAGAACACTGGTGGGTTTTGATCAGTAAGTCTGTCTGACTCCCTTCCATTCCCTCCAAAGCGAGACAAGTAATTTAATAATTTCCGACACAAAAGAAATAGTTAAGCCATTAGTCATGCACCAAGGGCCCTAGGCTGGTATTTTTTTATATTTGTCACTCTTTTTTTTTTATTACACAATAAATTGGTACAAATAAGTGTGAAGTCCCTGACTCCTGTGCTAGGTGATATACCTGTGTTACAGGAGCCAGTGCCCTCTCCCAAATTGGAAATTTTAGAGAATTCTATGCAAACAGATTAACAACTCTAACATGATTCCATTGTCATTGTGCTTAAAATTTCGTAATCTGCTAAATCTATACTAATATAAAAAGCTTTAGAGTTTGTTTGTTTGTTTGAACGCGCTAACTCCACGCGAACGAAATCGACTTCGTTCGCGTGGAGTTTAATAATTGATCAATTATCTCAGTCGCCTCGTAATAGAATGGTGATAGAATGACATTGCCGTATTGGCATTATTATAAAACCCGTTGATAGAAATGATTTTCTGAAAACTAATACTCATTTTGAACATTTATTAATATGGAGTGGAATATCAATGACTGACCACTGGCAAGTTATACTGACGCCATTTTGTTAGTAGATTACGAAACTTTCAAAATCGATCATTATGACATCACTAAACGTCCATTCTGACACTATTGTAGCAGACTAGGGTCGCAGACCGGACTATGAGAGTGAGGGCATCGGTCTGCTCACAATTGCGCTTTGTAATATCTCCCTCGTAGCTGGCTAGTCTCTTAAGATTGGCTGCTAGGGCCGAAATTCTGTTAGGATATCTATAATCTATCGAAAAGTTCGGTATAAGAAATGGCAGCAGTGCGATGTGGAATATGTGTTATGACTCGTGTATTACGTATGTGTAATAAAACAATTGAACGCATGAAAATGGCGGACGACTGTGGAATTATGTGTTTCTTTTTTTTTTGTTTGTACTGGATAAGTGAACAAGTTACGTACTTATAATGTTTCTTTTTTATTGTGTGATTAAAACTAGAGATATTCTTTACAAACTTCTAATATATAAACTACAAATTATCTATACATATAATAAAACTGTAGAAAAGTCATTTTTGTACATTGAAAAATAAAAAGAAAAATAGCTTGCGTGTTAAAATAAAACAATTGAACGCACAAAAATGGCGGACGACTGTGGAATTTTGAGTTTCTTTTTTTTTTTGTTTGTACTGGATAAGTGACCAAGTTACGTACTTATAATGTTTCTTTTTTATTATGTTATTAAAATTAGAGATATTCTTTACAAACTTCTAATATACAGTATGTTAAGAAAACCCTGTCCGACCCGTGAAGATGTTGTTAGGTATCGATAACTGATTCTACTAATGCATACAAAACCGGGCTAAACTTAAAAAAAAACCCCTAAAAAAAGAAATATTATTTCGCAAAAAGAGGTAACTTAATAAATGTCCGTTAATCACCCTTCCGCGGGCGGCGGGCGGCAGGGCACGCGGCACATGGTCGCATCGCTATTCGCTCATAATAATACCAAGGTTGTCACTTTTTTTAAAAATTACCAAATTTCGGGGAAGTTGGAATTAATCTGCGGGAAAAAAAGATTATTTCAAAATTCATTTGTATTAGTACTATGATGATTACGTAAAATTTTATATTATATTTGGTCATGTGTTTACCTAACCTTTATTATCCTTATGGGTCGGACAGGGTTTTCTTAACATACTGTATAAACTACAAATTATCTATACATATAATAAATTTGTAGAAAAATCAATTTTGAACATTGAAAAATAAAAAAAAAATAGCCTGCGTGTTAAAGGATAACTAACAGGACCCACTTCCATATTTTTTTAATTTTTTGTCTGTTTGTCTGTTTATATTTTTGTTTGTGCGCGCATCACGTCAAATGTACGAATTCAATGCAAACAGTGTATTGGTTGTCATACGAGACTGTTCGACTGTTCGTTCCTTTCTTTTAAGTTTGCAAGCTATTCGGTGATAAGTGTTGTTGGTTTTATCTATTACTTTGATATTTTCCTTGAAAACGCCTTAAAGAAAAAAACAAACCTTTCGCTACGAAGCCGAAATGCGATAAGGACGAGATTTAGTAGGTCTCAGGAATTAGAAGAAGATCGTGAAGCACGGTTAATTGCTAACCGTGAGCACGTCGCTATTTTACGTGAATCTGAAACTTTCGAAGAAAGTCACGTTTAAGTTCACAAAGAACACGAACCGCGATTTTGCGGTCTCAAGAGAGCATCAAGAAACGCGAAGTACGGCTGTCAGCTGTTCGAGAGAGTAATGCCCCCTCACTACAGTCTTAGACTTTCACCGAAAGTCACGCTTAAGTTCGCAAAGAACTCGGACCGCCACTTTGCGTTCTAAAGATAGCATCCAGAAACTCGAAGTCCGGCTATCTGCTGATCGGGGGCGCCACTCCCTCTCACGCAAGTAAGAGACTTTCATCGAAAAGGAGTCGCACTTAAGTCCGCAAAGAACTCAGACCACAGATCTGCGCTCCCAAGAGAGTATCGAAGAATGCCAAGCACGTCTGTCCTTTGATCGAAAGCGACACGCTCTCTCGCGCGAGTCTGAATCTCTCTCACAAAGAGAAGAACGATTACAAATAGCTAGACATAACTATGTAGGTATACAAAGAAACAATGAAAGTTATCTTGCATCTGAAAGGGAAAGAATAGATGAAATAAGACGAACAGAAACAGTAAAACAACGTAAATCTTGAATTTGTATATTCTCCGGGTGATTGGGTTGTATCCTAAAATATATTTTAATGTCCATCAGATAGATAAAAAAAAATATTGAACACGTATTTTTTATATTTTCTTTCATTCAAATACTTAGGAAGATATTGTAGCATACAAATGCCACACGTGTTCGCTATTGTGGCGATGTACAAAGGCTACACATGTCCTCTTACAAATTACACCAAAAAGGTCGACTATTAATCACACGAGGATCGCGGAAGTCATGGCGCGCGTCCCAGCGACCCTGACCCCCGCAGCGAGGGTTCCGACCCTCACTCCCGCAGCGAGGGTTCTCATTCTTCACCCCGGAACACATCTGCTGGTCCAACGGTCAACGTCCGTGGGAACCATAACGAGTCATCTAGCACGTGACTGAGTTGGCGCGCGTTATACGTTAACCAATCATACGCCGTGGCCTGCCTCGATCAACGAATCAGCATCAAGAACGCACGCAACAGCGCGTGGACATCGCAGGACGGAAGCTGATTCGTTATTGGTTACCCCACTATCATTTAGAGATAGTTAGTATAGAGATAGTTAGTATTTAAGTGAGTGCATAGCTTGTAAGACACACTATTATCACATTACAACATCATTATACAACATCATTATTATATCCATTCCTTGATCACACTCTTGTATCGCGTCATTGTACACGTCAAATACATTGTACTCTTTTACATTCGTGCAATACACAAAGTTCGATTTATCTGAGTTTTAATTACGCGACACGACCTACGCGCTACATTGGTGACCCCGACGTGATTCAAGATAGACGTGACGATATTCGTGATTAGCACATTCTAGTGGCTTCCCACAAGCGGGTCTCACCACTAGGATTTCAAGAGGCTATATTCACGGTATTGCTGCGTGATACACCAGAAGAGTAATCAGGATGGCGACCAACAACACAACACAGGTAAGCAACGCAACACAGGTAGGAGGGCAAGTCGACACGCTCACACTACAAGCACGGCTGTCTGACTTTTGGCCGGCGTATCCCAGACTATGGTTTACACACTTCGAAGCAGTAATGGCGCCACAGAGGCAAGGTGATGACGCGCGCTATCAAGCAGCTATCGCCCGACTAGGCCTGGACGCACTTCAGCAAGTAAGTGATATTCTAATCAACCCGCCCATTGAAAACAAGTACGAAGCCCTGAAGTCCCGACTCATCAGTGTCTACGAGGAATCCGAGAGCCGGAAGCTGCAGAAGCTGATGGATGAGATGGAACTCGGAGATCAGAAACCCTCACAGCTGTTGCGAAAAATGCGGGAACTAGCCGGACAGAAAATACCAGACGGTACACTGCGCATCATGTGGACCCGGCTACTTCCACCCTCAGTACGCGCTGTCCTCACCGTGAGCAACACTACAGACTTGGAAAAGTTATCGCAAGTAGCAGACAGTGTAATGGACAGTATCGCGCAACCTAACCAGGTCGCGCAGATTTCACGCACGAGCGATGTGGCTGCCCTACACGATCAAATAAGGCAGTTATCTCTGGAGCTGGCAGAACTCAAGAACAGGCAAGAATCCAGACCACGATCACACAGATCATCCGACAGACGGCGTTCAAGATCGCGTTCAACAAGCAACGATAAGAGCAACCGCAAGTATTCAGAAAAATCACTTATCTGTTATTACCATCGCAAGTACGGCACGGAGGCGCGCAAGTGTACACGTCCGTGCAACTTCAACAACAACTTCAACAACAACAGCGCCCAGTCGGAAAACTAACGCCTGCGTCGGTTGAGGCGGCAACTGACGCGAACAACACTTCTCACCGCCTATTCATAACTGATAGGAATTCGAGTCTGTCATTTCTAATTGATACGGGCGTAAACGTTTCCGTGATACCGAGGACAAAAGGCGGGAAAGCAAAGCAAACCGATTTCTGTTTGTACGCAGCAAACAACACGATCATTCCAACGTACGGAGAGAAAACCCTACAACTGGATCTCAACCTACGACGGCCGTACACCTGGAAATTCATCGTCGCTGCAGTCAGCAAACCCATCATCGGTGCAGACTTTCTGAAGCGTCATCAACTTCTCGTCGACATAGCCGGCCGACGTCTCGTCGACAAAGTTACCAACATGACCGTCAGAGCATCAGTCATTCGTTCCGCCGAACCTACAGTTCGAAGTATCGACATGGAACAGCCGTATCACCAGCTCCTCAGTAAGTTTCCTGATATCCTGCGACCATCAAGCATGAAGGATACTCCCAAACACAAGGTAGAACACCACATCGAAACTACTGGCCCACCAGTGTTCAACAAGTGCAGACCTCTTCCTCCACATCGCTACCTGCCCGTGAAGAAAGAATTCGAGCTCATGATGCAGCAAGGAATTTGCCGACCAAGCAAAAGCCCTTGGTCCAGTCCGCTGCATGTCGTTCCTAAGAAAAACGGCGACTTACGCATCTGTGGTGACTACAGAAGGCTCAATGACGTCACCAAACCCGACCGCTATCCAGTCTCACGCCTCAAAGATTTTACCTACCTACTTCACGGCAAGAAAATCTTCAGTACTCTCGATTTAAACCGAGCTTATTCTCAAGTACCTATCTTCGAACCTGAGATCGAAAAGACAGCGATCACTACACCATTCGGTTTATTCGAATTTCCACGAATGTGCCCAGGTCTCAAGAACGCCGGACAGACATTCCAACGATTCATAAACAAAGTAGTCAACGGAATCGAAAAGACAGCGATCACTACACCATTCGGTTTATTCGAATTTCCACGAATGTGCCCAGGTCTCAAGAACGCCGGACAGACATTCCAACGATTCATAAACAAAGTAGTCAACGGAATAGACTACGCGTTCCCATTCATCGACGATGTTATCGTTGCATCTGAAAGTGAAGCAAGCCACATCGGAGATCTGCAGGAAGTTTTACGCCGATTAGACACGTATGGTGTCACTATAAATCCCTCTAAGTGTGTTTTCGGCAGCGAAACCGTCAAGTTCCTAGGTTATGAAGTATCAAGCAAAGGAATCAAACCACTTCAAGACAAAGTCAAAGCAATCGCAGAGTACCCAAAACCCAAAACCATTCAAGACTTACGAAGATTTATGGGCATGATAAATTTTTACCGAGACAGTGTCCCAAATGCGGCAAGCATTCAGGCACCGCTGAATGCATTCCTTCATAATTCAAAAAAACGAGACAAGACGGAAGTAAAGTGGGACAATCAATCGACAAAAGCTTTTGAGTTGTGCAAACAAAGCATAATAAACGCTGCTTTATTGTCTTACCCATCCAGTTCGCCAGAGGACCAAATCGCTATTTTTTCGGACGCCTCAGCTACCTGCGCCGGGGCATCTCTACAACAAAGGCGAAGCAACGGACAATGGCTGCCACTCGGATATTTTTCAAAGAAATTTTCGGAAAGACAAAAAAAGTACTCCACTTTCGACAGGGAGCTCCAGTCAATACACATGGCAATAAAACATTTCAGAAAGATGTTTGAAGGCAAAGAACTCGTGATTTACACTGACCATAAACCGCTGACCTACGCAATTCGTAAGCCGCCTTCCGATAACGACACACCACAGCGAATCAGGCAGCTACTGTTTATCAGCGAGTTCACTACTGACATTCGACACGTGAGCGGAGCTCAAAACGTTGTAGCAGATGCATTATCACGCATCGAAACTATCGACGTGCCATCACCTATCAACTACGACGAGTTATCTCAAGCTCAAGAAAACGACAGTTGTATCCCTACATTGTCTCAACAGACCAACATACAACTCAAGAAAATCATTTTACCGGGTACTAACAAGCCAATATTCTGCGAAACATCGACGTCACACGTTCGTCCATATTTAACAGCTGATTTTCGTCGCATAGCTTTCAATGCCGTGCACAGCCCAAGCCACCCAGGAGTACGATCCACACGGAAGCTGATGCAAGAGCGATTCTTTTGGCCGTCAATGAATACCGACATCGGCCAGTGGACTAAAACATGCAATTCGTGTCAGCTCTCCAAAGTACAGCGACACAATCATAGTGACATCGCAACATTCCCACCGAGCGAACGATTTCAACATATTCACGTTGATATCGTTGGACCGCTACCGACGTCAGCATGTGGACACAAATACTTGCTCACGATGATCGACCGGTGCACACGATGGCCCGAAGCTGTACCACTTCAGGAGACAACCGCTGAAATCGTCGCAAGAAAACTTTACGAAGTATGGATATCTCGTTTCGGTTGTCCAATAAGAATCACTACCGATCAAGGACGACAGTTTGAAAGTCGACTATTCCGAGACCTCGCTCAATTACTCGGTGTAGAAAAAACCCGTACTACTGCATACCACCCGCTCCAAGCTCACACCTACATACAAATCGCATGCAAATAAGCGATGTATGTTCGTGCACAACGACCTACAAACATGTAGCCACGTGTTTGTACGCGATGACACCGTCCGCAAACCTCTGCAGCATCCATACCAAGGTCCATACAAGATCATCGAACGTAAGGAAAAGTATTTTACAATCCAGCTACCAGGACGAATTAGCAATATATCGATAGATCGCCTCAAACCTGCGTATACAATCAACACAGAAGATGATCCCAGGCATATGAACAGCGAGACCAATCAAGCACCTGCAGCTACCACAGATGAGCAAACCAGCCTACATCCAGACCCGCATACGAGGGAACAACGTACCAGATCAGGCAGGATCGTCAAGACGCCTGCACGCTACGTACGCTTTGCTAAAAAGGGGGGAGTACTGTAGCATACAAATGCCACACGTGTTCGCTATTGTGGCGATGTACAAAGGCTACACATGTCCTCTTACAAATTACACCAAAAAGGTCGACTATTAATCACACGAGGATCGCGGAAGTCATGGCGCGCGTCCCAGCGACCCTGACCCCCGCAGCGAGGGTTCCGACCCTCACTCCCGCAGCGAGGGTTCTCATTCTTCACCCCGGAACACATCTGCTGGTCCAACGGTCAACGTCCGTGGGAACCATAACGAGTCATCTAGCACGTGACTGAGTTGGCGCGCGTTATACGTTAACCAATCATACGCCGTGGCCTGCCTCGATCAACGAATCAGCATCAAGAACGCACGCAACAGCGCGTGGACATCGCAGGACGGAAGCTGATTCGTTATTGGTTACCCCACTATCATTTAGAGATAGTTAGTATAGAGATAGTTAGTATTTAAGTGAGTGCATAGCTTGTAAGACACACTATTATCACATTACAACATCATTATACAACATCATTATTATATCCATTCCTTGATCACACTCTTGTATCGCGTCATTGTACACGTCAAATACATTGTACTCTTTTACATTCGTGCAATACACAAAGTTCGATTTATCTGAGTTTTAATTACGCGACACGACCTACGCGCTACAATATATTGATTTGAAATGTCGCATGACGTCACGCCATGGTGCCAAAATACCATGGCGTGATGTAATTAGCAACCACTCCGTAACTTTAACACGCTATATCTCAATAGTTTTTGGTAATTTCAACAAAATAAAAAATACGGGTCATAATTTTTTTTTATTATCTATAAGGCGGACTATTACTCTTTTTTTTTATTTTCATACCTTGGATACATTTCTATTACACCGCTAACATAGAGAAGCATTAACGTAATCAACTATACCAAAGTCAGGATCATTATTCGCAAATGTTATTGCCCAAAAAAATACTATACCGCCTTCTTGGATGAAGTGTATATATAGTACATACTACATAGTCATAACATCGGCTGCCGGCAGAAGTCACCACCCACCAGACAAAGTCTTGCCGCCAAGCGATGTGTCGTGATGATGTATGGTGAAGCCGTACGGAGGTCGGGTCTGAGCAGTTGTTTTGCGATGTGCCGGGTACGATGCGCCAAATATTGTTGTGTTGGGAGTTTAGTCGTGGAGGGTCTTCAGATCAATCTCCCTTTGGCGCAGCATCGTTGGTCGTGTTGTTGGGTTTAACATTGCATCACCTCGCTCAACTGCCGTCTTCCTTCCTATTCGCTAAGTTTTTCTGAATGAATAGGCTTTTAATAAACTAGCGCGCTTTACCATCTACGATCGCATCACTGCTTACCATCAGACGGAATTGCGGTCAAGCACTGGTTTATAATTATTAAAAAAAATCTAAATGACGTTGTTTTGTTTTCGACAACCATGCGGGCGAAGTCGCGAGCACAGCTAATAAAAAATAATAATTACAACCTACACTAACTTAAACTATTATCAAACGAAAATACAGCGTTGAAAATTCCTCGGAATCACTGGCGACTGGCCAAGACACTGGCGGCATTGCCAGCTTAGCCTCTGACTAAGATGTTTTTTGCTGGGATGGGAAATCATCAAATGACTTCCCCCGCTCTGGGTGGAGCGGAAGGGCGTGTCAGACTTTTACTGACTAAAACCCACCCGTGTTTCTTCACTAGCCTGTGCGACGACCAAGGCCAGCCACCCCTTGAGTCACGGGATGTGTCAACAAGCCGTTAAGCGAATTCATTGCAAAAGCCAATGGGTACTCGGACCCCACGAGCCGAGGGTTTCAACCCCAAAAGTTTATGTTCTTTCGTAATCAAATATCATCATCATTCTATTGTGGAGGCATGAGGAACACAGAATAAAGTTCACTCATCCTCCATAGGAAAGAAAGGATCCTCGGGCACTTGCCCAACGGTTTTTTTTTTTTTTTTTTCTTAAGCCGTCTTCTATTCTTCTTGCGTGGCAAGAAACTTTTTTATCGTTTTATGTATTTCTTTATTTCTTTTTTTGTTTGCCTTCAGTGAGCTGTTATTAGGCTTGTGATTTTTTGGGGGTTGCTCTTTTCCCCGTATTCTTTTCAACTCGTCTTATTCTACAATTTCTTAATCTCTATTCACTACTTTACCACAGTCTTTTCCATTTACATTAGTCTTTTTATCATTCATATTACAGTTTTATGTCTTGTTTTTGTTATTTTCTAACAGGTCACTTATAATTACTATATACATTTATCCTTGCCGACGGCCTTGCTGGCTGTGCCGCTCATCTTGTACGGTTCCGGTCAATACAGATTTTTGCGATTTTGAGGCAGAACCGCTCCAGACACGGCCTGGAGTGTTTGTCTGCCATTAGGTCAGAAATCCTTGCCCAACGGTTGAAGATGGGAAGTTGTATGTATGTTAGTTTGCACGTTAAACTCTGCTTGCAAGATGTAGAATTCTTGTGACGTCAATATGACGCGTTCTTGTTTGTTTTGTTTGTCGATAAATAGTTGGCCTTTAGTGGTGATTGATGATATTATTAGAATTAATTTTGTAGAATGGTCAATTCTCCTTTCGTAATGGTTCATCGAACTCCAGATCTTATCTTAATTTTTTCGGTATCGGTGTCACATGTTTCTAGTATATGAAGAAAATATAAAAAAATGTAACCCAGTGAGTTTAGAATCAAGTACTGAATACATGGTAACAGATTCACCTCGATGTCCATATGACCTCGTAGGTATAATGACGCTTAAATTGTAACGTAATGGCGCCGATTCTTTCCATTTCGTTAAGAAAAGGATATAAGATAACATTATAGTTCAATCCTGTCAAATTAAGATACTTCATAGACAGTTTAGACGCGATTATAAACACGGCGACTAAATTTACGTCAGTTTACGTCAGGAGCGCTCTAATTAAAAGTATAAATTAATTAATTCGTTAATTACACAAAATTTGAAAAACTATCCTATCAGCTGATTTAATAGAGTTCACATCAGGGGTCAACGTCATACCTACAAACACGCACAGCGGCACGCTTGCAACGTTCAAAGGCCGAGCCGAAACTTTTTTTTAAGCACTGTGATTTCTGTAACCATTCATAACGACATAAATGACTATCATAATTTTATTAGTGGCATGCGATCTAGCCTTTTCGCGAAGTTTGCGTTACGATGTCAGATACACCTGTATATTCGTGATATTTTGCAAAATATTCCCGTCTAACAAAGACCATTTAATCTAAAACTCACACTAGGAAGTACAAAAGTAACCTGTTAAAATCCGTAACCATTTTCGCATACAAATATTATTACTCTGTCGCCCCATTTTGATAGAGGTACGTTCAACCTCAAGTATAGGGCACCGATAAAGACAGAAGTTGATATAAACAAATTCATATCTATACCAAACAGTTGCTGAATTGATTTCTTAGAAGCCAGTTGTGATCTTAATTGTTTACGAATCGGTAAGTGATCTTTCCATGGCTTCTCTATCTTTATTAATAAGTGACGGATTCCGCTGATTGGTGATTTAATGAAAATAAGTATTATATAAAAGGTTTTTAGATGTGATAGATGACATAATAGCTAAATATGGCCTAAATTTTAGCGACTCGAAGAGCTATGTCGGTGACTTTAGTTCTGGTTTTGTTCTCCGGCCCTTATCCCATTTTCAGCAAGTCTTTTTCCACCATGGTTCTCATCAGTCATCATCTCGATAGTTGCCATCTTTCTAGCCATAATCCTAATTCACATAGTCCATCCATCATCTCTTTCCCTTACTCGTAGGTAAAATTCACACTTAAAACATTCCTTACCACCATTATGCCATCTTTGTTTTACAGAAAAAGGCTTCTCGAGTCATTTACAACCTTGGTCCTTGAGATTCTCTTAGAGAAAATTTCAAAGAGGTGAACATTCTGACTGTAGCTTCACAATATATGTTTGAAAACCTTATGTATGTACATAAAAATATATCGAATTTTAAGAAAATATGCGATATTCATAATATGAATACCAGGAACAAACACAATCTTGCTGTATATCACACTCGTCTTAACAGAGTAGGCAACTCGTTCATGGGTCAATGTATATACTTTTACAACAAGCTTCCCATGGACATTCGAAACATATCCATTAAACGATTTAAAAGCTATCCAGACTTTTCAAAAAGGGATAGTATAAAATCAAAGATTATTTAGAAGACAATAAGGCTTGGGACTGAGCTGCTTGCTGTGCTAAGCATTGTTATTGAGCAATTTGCGTAATTATGCTACAATTATGAGATTTTAAACACTGTTTTTTTTAAATCACCTAATTTATTGTAAACATTTTCATCTTTAATCTCTGAACTTGAAAAAAGACGACGAACCCTGAGTTTGTTTCGCATTTTTTCTTCTCAGAGGTAGTTAATTAGGAAATTCCGGCTAAATCTAGTTTAAAAAAAATATGACGTCTAAAAGTGATCAGTTCAGATTTCATTTCATTTCCTCCCGACTTTTCCACTTTCAAAGACAAAAGTCATTTAGTGATTGTTTGCTGCACCGGGTGACGTCTTTACATCGGCGCCAGCTGTCGGTGAAAACCAGCGCTGGGCTCTGTTGTATAAGGTCGCAGCATAATGCTGAGCGACAGCCGTTTTGCGTGGATGTGACGTACCTCAACTAATTCTTCATTTTTGTGTTTTTGTAAACTTTAGTATTAAAACAAATAAACGCGTTTCCATTCTTTCTTCTTTTCTTTCTATTTATTCACATTAGGTTGAATAATGTTACTTTTTGAACGTCAAAATTACAAAAAGCTGTTCCTTTAAGCACCCGCCTTTCACCACTTCCTAGTGCATAGTTAAGTTGTGCCCGCAAATCCACGACAATGCGCGTATTTGGCGTACTAAGTCTCTAGTGCTTTCGCCAGAATGTATACAATACTAAGCATGTAAAATAAATAACATTACAAGATACAGGATTCCTCCATATCGCCATATTTTAAGTTACCCGTGCCACAATCAGAGTTCCTCGTACTCATTTCTTGTTCTATCTATTTGTATTACGCCACACAACCCTCTTATCAATGTCATCACATGTTATTTGTTGAAATTAATACTCCTAGTGAAATAAACCACCTAAATAATTTATATTATTTTTAATAATTTACTAGCTGCCCCATGGTTTCACTAAGATTGTTAGGGTCGAATGGTCAAACAAAATAAATGCTAATCGCTCGCAATCTCAGCTCGAAACTCCCTACCGAAGATTACCGATCACAGCCGAGCGCAAGCGTTAACACGCTCGGCTAGATTCGGTAATTTTCGTGTGCTATAGTCGCACAGGGTTTTTTGTCAATTACACCTTACATTTTGCCAGTGTCGACTGCGTGGTTTATTTCAAAGTTAGAGATAAGTCCCCGTTTATACTTTGATTATTAATTAGAGGAGATTAACCTAACATGCTGCGAGAAGCGCCTCTTCTTCTTTTTTCAAGGTGAGATTCAACCTAACTCTTGACCAATGGCCTCTGTGGAATAGATACCACAATTTTGCCAATAACACGTGTAACAAATTATAGAAATTCTTTGAAAATTTTATTTCACAATAATGGCGGATATTGTCTATGACAGTTGAAAATGATGGCCGCGTGTACCGACTATGAGGGAAGTTTGAAGCAAAGTCATGATGTGGCCACTATGCTGCGATATTTCAACATTCTTTATGAATTATTTACTGAATGCACTTTTTACTACATAAACCACGCGCTTTTATTTAGTAAACGACACTATAAATAATTTTAAAAGTCCAATGAAAAATGCGCGTGACACTCATCTTAGCTGATGACTGACTTATTCTGTTGCACCTTGGATCATTGAATGAATTTACTAGAACAGCTACCTATTTAAAATGTGGTATGGCAAACTAAGGAACTATTAAAATCTTAAGTGTGCTACAGTATCGCATTAGATCTAGCCGGGAATGACATTTGTATGTATATATAATACTAAAATAATTAATTAAAAAAAAAATCTGCACTGCGTGTCACAGGCGACTGGGCGCGGCGAAAGTTTATCTCTAAAGCGTTAAGGCTCAAGGTTGATTGGAAATATCTAAAAGTTTCGACTTGATCCTTATTTCTCAGCTTCACAGAATCCTAACAAATGATTGTCACGCAACTCTTCGCGCTAAGCGTTGCGTCTGATTTTTCACCTCATCACTAATGTGTATTTTGCTTCCCCGAACTCTGAATGGTAACTATTGTCGATTGAAAACTGGGTTGTTTTCGCTGAAACTACATTTCTCAAAGTAAAATTACGAAACTGTTTCACAAACTAAAAAAAAATACAATCCCTGAGGCGATTGTAAATACTAATCAAAAATTAAATATCTCATCCAAATCTGTCAAAGCCTTGCACTTACAATTGTTATCGTCTCCTTTCTGAGTTATTCGAAGGATAAGTTTTACTGCATCTTCACGACTGGACTCAAAACTGAATCCACGAATGTCATAGTAACTGTGCGAAAACATCTTACAAGTATCGATGATCGCCATAAGTTATAACAAGCAGACACAACCCTCATTATAAGTACCCAATAAAAACTAAACTCTATCCTCTCTAATTTACAGATCAAAATGCTGCCGCTACTATTCCTGATGATAATAGGAACAGTTTATACGGAGAAGCTGAACTGTTCACACATATACAATGGAATAGCGTACGACAGATCAGCGATCCTTACAATTAAAGGATTACCCACGAATTTAGTCTTTAATCCACTCAATAAAGATCTGCACTTCACTCTGATAGACCTAGATAGTCTGCAGAACGACAATGTTCAAACCAAGATGGACCAATATTTCTTGAGAGAAAATCAAGCCATTAAAATTTCTGATGTAAACGGGCAAGCAGCAGCAGTTGATGTTAAAAATAAAAAAGTATATATAGCAACTGATAATGGACTCCATTTCTTAAATGCTAGTGACAAAGCTCAATTTTTAAGCATGAACGATGAAGATATTGTCCAACTGTTCAAGCCTCTTGACAAAGATGAATTGTACGCTGTATTCTTCCCCGAAAACGAAGTTTATGTGATTGACGTACAGAAGAATGAGAAGAAAAAAGTTGAAGATGTCCCGTGTGCTTTCATTCTAGCTGTAGATGATAAAGATAACATATTTTACGAATGTGATTCTAAGTATGTTAAAGTATTGCTTAAAGGTTTTCATGAACCTGTAGAGTATGTTGGTATACCTAAGAATTCTGCTAGAGCTATTGCTGTTGATAGCTTCTCTAAAGTCATATTAGCTACAAACGATGGCCTCTATTTGTTGAAGCCTAATAATATTATTCCTACAAAGCTAATGGATCTGGATTATGTTCCGTCTGGTATAACATTTGATGGAGAGAATTTTTATGTGTCAACCAGCGGTATTATTTATAAGTATAGTAACTGTGAATTCGAATGAGTATGTTAAATATATCGATGTTGTTGATTTTTTTCTAGTGTTTTTTTTTTTGTCAATAGCACAGTATTTATTTCAAATATACCCATTGTTACATGCTAGGGGTACTGAAGTTAAGGGTTACGAACTTAATTGACAACGATGGCATAGTCGATAGTAGGCAATGGCAAGTAGAACAGCTGAGGTCGCACCAAAGTCTTCCATTATGTATGTCTGTAGCGATTCCTACGAAATGCCATAGACAAACACGCGTTATACTGACGTCACACGAATTATACACTATGCAACAAAAACCCTGTTGTTCCTTTCAGGGACATATAATTTTACCTACAAGCACATCATTAATGAAGTCATAATCAGAAAACAGTAATCATTGTCTAGTCGAGGGGTCACAATCAAATACCTATTAAAACCGACAAATTCGATTTTTTTTTAAAATATCTGACTTTATAAGTTAAATAAATTGGCGGGGAACGTTCTACTTATGTCTAGTTTCTTCATGCAGAATTACAGAGCTAAGAAATCAGTTACAGATTATAAATATTAATAATTAAACATTTATTTTAATTAGTTTTGTTGAACAATTTTTATAAATTACTTGCTTTATTACGTCCGTATGCCGATTCTTAAAACGTCCCTACGTTTTAAGAATCGGCATACGGACGTAATAAAGTAACAATATGAAACAAAAACCCTTCAACCTTGAAGGAATAACAGGGTTTTTGTTTCATATTGTATATCCCGTAAGCAGAGTTTACCGCGCAATTAGCATACATACAACTTCCTAATATCAATCGCCGGGCAAGTGCCTTCCAGACAAAACACCTGGCTGGTCGGAGGATCCTCCCGTTTCTATGGACAATGAGTGTACTTTACTCCCTGTTCCTCTTGCCTCCACAAGGTCCATGAAGTCCGTGTCGTAGACACACAATAACATCACAGAAGTTATTTCACTTAGTCCTTGAAAGCGCTTTTTGAATATTGTGAAAGGGTTAGTTAATCAGAAAGATTAATCTAGTTGCCCATTCCGAAATGTAATTACAGTAGGTGTCAAAAGTGGAGTACCATTTTTGACACTTATTGTAAAATTACAGTGAGGGTTTTTTATTACTGTAAAAAACAGTAATTTGAACGGGTAAAAAACTCCACGAACATTCATTTAAATCATAAAAATATTTCATAACATCATTCAAGTTGAATTTATTCATGTGAGAACGGTGCAGAAATGCACTTTATAACCGTGCGAAGTATAAAACATTAAAATGATTCAACAATTACAATAAGTCGTGGCAACTAAGTTGCCAAAGAACATATCCTTCCATGGGTGTTGTAAGAGGCGACTAAGGCCAGGGAAGCGGGCAGCAGCGCTTCTCCTGTGGAATATCTAATTACTGCGATCCCAACTCGCCTGCCAAGCGTGGGGATTATGACAAACCTCCCTATGCAATGAAAGCCTTAGGGAGGCATTTACTCAGTAGTGGACCTCTATAAGCTTAAGATGAAAGAAGATGAAGTGGCAGCTAAGAAATGACCAGCACCACGTCGCAACACAACTGCTCAGACCCATCCTCCTTACGGTTTCACCAGACATGAATGAAGTTTACACTCTACCTTTATCTACTACGCGTTCTGATCATCAAACTAGATAGTAAACATTGCAGATGAATATTATTATGATGTTATTTTGAAAAGGAGTAATTTACAGAAAAAAACTACTTTTTTATATTAAAGTATAAACCAGCGCTTGACCGCAATCCTGCCTGATGGTAAGCAGTGACGCAATCGTTGATGGTAAAGAGCACTGTTTATTAAGAGCCTATTCACTCTAGCCTTGAAGACACTCAAATTGTAGTCCGACGGAAACACCGCCGCCGGCAGATTGTTCCAGTCCCTCGATGTACGCGGTATAAAGGAGGAGGCGAAACGCTTCGTCCGGATCGTAGAGGTGTTAACAACATAAGGGTGGAAACTCGCCGTACGACGGGTCGTCCGATGGTGGAACGGAGATGGGGGAATTAAATCGTGCAATTACCTCGCACACTCCCCAGAATGTATCCTATAGAACACCGAAAGGCTGGCTACTCTACGCCTGTGCTCTAGGCTTTGGAGACCAACTCGAGTTAAATCAGGGTCACCAATCAGCCTCTTCGCACGCCTCTCCACTGAATCCAAAGTGGCCAGGTGACACTTAGCAGCACCAGCCCAAATGTGGCTGCAGTACTCAATCATCGATATCTTTAAACTTAAACTCAAGCAATTCTTGATAGGATTATATTACCGTGCTGGCGTCAGAATACATTTTATTTAAATTACATGTACTTGAATTAATTGATAATGTCTTCTCCTGCTTCTTCTTCTCAGCTTATGGAGGTCCAAAATCCTCTCCCAAGGCTTTCCATGATGACCGGTCTTGTGAATTGATAATAATGTTTGAACATAGAATGTGTTATAGATATGAGTTTTTATGTCAACGTATAAATATTTTTATTGTAATGTGAATAAATCTTTTTTTTTTTTTCATTTAATGCGATGGACTGTATCATATATCAGATTTTGTGTGAGTTATTTTTCATATTTTTCTAGTATCCATTTTAATGATAAGACCGCCCATTGTGTCACCCTTTGTAAAATCTTCATATTTATGTTCTGTAATCTATATGGTGTACATAATAAAGAGTATTCTATTCTTTTTTTTTCATAATTATAAACTAGCGCTTGACCGCAATCCCGCCTGATGGTAAGCAGTGATGCGTTCGTTGATGGTAAAGCGCGCTAGTTTATTAAGAACCTATTCACTCAGAAAAACTGAGCTAATAGGAAGGAAGACGGCAGTTGAGCGAGGTGATGCAATGTTAAACCCAACAACACGACCAACGATGCTGCACCAAAGGGAGATTGATCTGAAGACCCTCCACAATCAAACTCCCAACACAACAACATTTGGCGCATCGTACCCGGCACACATCGCAACAGAACTGCTCAGACCCGTCCTCTATTCTATTTTGAAATTTGATTAATGCAAAGAGTACCTAGACAAACTGTAAGTATGTACAAAATAAAAATAACGTAATCCTAATACGCGTATAGATATGATACAGAGTTATTATTATAATACTTAACTAAAACATCTTTTTCTACATACAAAAAACAATAAAGCATTTGAATTCAAATATAATCTTTTACATACCTTAATATTTTATCTTCCGAATGTCCTTTACAAAGACACTAGTCCTTCCAAAGGGCTCTAAGCTAATGCCAACATTATTAGACATGCTGGGACTGCTTTTCATTCTAATGAATGATGTGATCCCTCATTTGTAATTACACAAATTACATCACTATAAAACTAGTAGTAGTATATACAGGCTGTGTTCATTTATGTCATAAATTTGTTGTTGTTGTTGTGTCGGGAGTTTGATCGTGAAGGCTCTCCAGATCAATCTCCCGCTGGCGCAGCATCGTTGGTCGTGTTGTTTGGCTCAACATTGCATCACCTCGCTCAACTGCCGACTTCCTTCCTATTCACTAAGTTTTTTAAGTAAATGGGCTTAATAAAATAGCATGCTTTACCGTCAACGATTGCATTATTGCTTAGCATCAGGCGGAATTGCAGTGAAGCACGAGTTTATAATTATTGAAAAAAAAATACAAAAACCCGAACTCTCACCAGGAAAGCGGGCAGCAGCGCTTCTCCTGTAGAATATCAAATGTAATGGAAAACTTTGGAGCAGGCCTTTGTCCAGCAGTGGACAGGCTCTATAGGCTGAATAAGTAGAAGACCAAGTCCTCATATCAAGGAGTATCATTTAACCCAGTAACTGGATTGGAGTTTTCATGTAATATATTGGTATACTGCTGCATCTGTTTAAACAGGAAACCGTCCCCAACTTAGAAGGGAAAAGGCTTGACAGATGATGTGCGTTAAGCAAATAGGGTCTTGGTTCATCATCATCATCATTTCAGCCGAAAGACGTCCACTGCTTCAAATAGGCCTCCCCCAAGGTTCTCCACGACGACCGGTCCCGTGCCTCTCGCATCCAGCGGTTTCCCGCGACCTTCACCAGGTCGTCGGTCCACCTTGTCGGGGGCCTACCCACGCTACGTCTTCCGGTGCGTGGTCGCCACTCGAGAACCCGTCGGTCCCATCGGGCATCGGTCCTACGGGCAATGTGTCCAGCCCATTGCCACTTCAGTGTTGCAATTCTTCGGGCTATGTCGGTTACTCTCGTTCTTCTGCGGATCTCCTCATTCCTGATTCGATCGCGCAGTGAAACCCCAAGCATAGCCCTCTCCATTGCCCTTTGAGCGACTTTGAGCCTTCTTAAAAGACCCATTGTTAGCGACCACGTCTCAATTGCATAAGGGTCTTGGTTATCAGTCTTCTATTCAGGTTCTTCTATTCGCAGCACCAACACCCTATATGTCTCGATGAGAATGTCAACATGGAGTATATTTACAAGCATCGTGGACTCATGACACAATGGCAGATATTTTATAAAGACTAAGAGGACAGTCGAACGAACATATCATTCCAAACTGGTGAAGCAGACCGACGTCCAGGTACTTATTATATTTTATACATATCTTAATCAAATACATCTTCTCTTCTATATATATATATAAACATCAATGCCACTTTCTTTGTAATTTTATAACTGAAGAACGGACTCACCTATCCAAACCAAATGTTTAGGCTTTGTTTTGACTAATTAGTAGATGGTTTACGTGAAGTTTGAACAGAATCGGTCGAGTGGTTCTTCATTTATCACATTTTTTGTAACAAATGAATTCAATGAACGGTGGATCATCATCTCATCTTCTATACAGGATGTATCTGACATCGTAACGCAAACTTCGCGAGAAGGCTAGACCGCATGCCACTAACAAAATTATGATAGTCATTTATATCGTTAATGAGCGGTTACAGAAATAACAGTGTTTAAAAAAATGTGTCGGCTCGGCCTTTGAACGTTGCAAGCGTGCCGCCGCGCGGGTTTGTGGGTATGACGTTGACCCCTGATGTGAACTCTATTAAATCAGCTGATAGGATAGTTTTTCGAGTCTTGTTCCCATTGCGCTTTTTTGTGTAATTAGCGAATTAATTATTTTTTACTTTAAAATCTTAATGGGTTATAAAAGTATAGCAATTATGAATGTTTTAAAGTGAAAAAAACCACATATTATTTTTTTCAAATCATGAAAAAGCCGACGGAAAATTCCACCACTGGGGGGTTCAGAATCATGTACTGGACCCATGGTACTCGTTTGTGCGTCGATGTCAGATACATCCTTTATATCTAAAAATCAATGACGCCTTCTTTGTAATTTTATAATCCACCAAAACTGTGTAAGGGGCACCTGTAGGCCTAGTATGAGTTTTCAATACGAATCTCGTTCGATCGTATCGAGCGCGTTTGGCGCTCTCATTGGTTGAGAGTTCTTACGACCTTGAAGCGGGCCAATCGCTGAGTCAAACGCGATCGATATCGGCGAACGAGTTTCGTAATGAAAACTCATACTAGGCCTACAGGTTAGCAGCGAAAAACTTATTGCCAAGTTTAATTGAAGTTTAATTTGTTTGATACCGCGTATCCCTGTGATCCCAACTGATATGCCATTTGAGTTCAAACGATTACAATATCCTGTGCGTTTATCATTTGCTATATCCATCAACAAAGACCAGGGACAAACATTTCTCGTTTGTGGTATGAATTTGGAGGAACGAAGTTTTTCACATGGCCAACTTTATGTTGCCTATTCGTGAGTCGATACCCCCAGTCGTTTGTTTATACATGCTATAAATGGAAAAACAAAGAATATTGTTTATCTTAATGTTTTGGATTAAGTTTTAAAATTGCTAGCAATTAAAAAAAATATATGTTCTAAGAAATAGTTTTGATCGTAGATCGTAGCGAAGCACGTATCGGGCCGCTAGTTTTATATATAAATATATCTTTTGGGTAAGTATTTTTGTGAATAAGAAATTTCAAATCTATCAGATGGTGATGATATTTTTGGAGGAAATTTGTTTAAGAATAGATTTCTTTTTAACTGGATACGACAAGGATTTCACCTACTTGCGCGTCCTTTCCGAGTGTTTTCCAGCGACACGCAGCGGTATGTTTAGAACGCCTTGTTCACTGTTCCACGCTTAATAATTAATTAGAACTGTTCCAAATATCACAGCTTCGATCAACAGGGCTTCCCTAAAGCCAAAATTATTAATTCCGTCAACAAGCGAAACCATACTTTACAATTTCCGTGTAATAGTTCCGCTTAATTTAATTTCAGTGTTGGTACTTCTTTCACCCTCATTTAAAGGGATAAGTTTAGATTGAGGGAACTTACGTAATAAAGAATACTGTTTCCTGTAACATGTATTTTTAGTCAAAATAAACGAGCGTCTTTGATAATAGTGTAAATTTATCATCCTGGATCATGAACAGGACTTTTGGGATATTGAGATCTTACATTGTTGAAATAGAAATAATGTTTTTATTTTGACAAATCACATACAACAGGAAATTGCACCAACCTCGACATTTGAAAAATATTCCTCATTCCTTGTGTGCTTGTCACAATTTATTTTTGGTTGTCCTAACAGCCCTTTTGTTGTCTATCTATTAGCCTTTATCTCTGAGATCACCCCTATTTCATCTTTGACACAATTCGTCCACCATTTCAAACTTGTTGAATATTTTTATATAACACACTGCTTGTCTATGTTACTCTCCTGTTTTAATTAAAATAAAACATTCATCCCAAAATCTGCAAAAGATTGTGTGGCACAACACGATATGTCTATGAGATTGATCAATACGATCTGTAGGCCTAGTATGAGTTTTCATTACGAAACTCGTTCGCCGATATCGAGCGCGTTTGACTCAGCGATTGGCCCGCTTCAAGGTCGTAAGAACTCTCAACCAATGAGAGCGCCAAACGCGCTCGATACGATCGAACGAGTTTCGTATTGAAAACTCATACTAGGCCTACATATCCTTATTAGAGATTGTACGTCATCGTATTTGATCAAATCAATGAGGTTCATTTTGAGTTGAATGATTAATGCGTATATGATCTTCTATTTATTTCGGTCTTTCTTCTCAGAGGAGTCATCATGGAAACTATCTTTAAAAATGTGATTAAAGAATAAAAGTGTTTAGAGATTATAAGGTTCTAACCTTTTAATCCCACACCAGATTTTTTTAAGTATCCTCTCTAAAAGAATTAAATGCGAAAAGGGTCAAGGAATCGAACGAAGGTCAAAGCTGTAGAATCAAATCAAAACATTAGTAAATACTTTCATATTTCCATGGTTTCATTCAATACTTATGCCATTCTAAAGTATGTAGTTACTTATTTGTATCTGATGAAACCACCAAGAAATTACTTTTCTCGATGGTTAATTGGTTATTGAATACTTGCCTTTCATCAAATGAATCAGCTGTTTTCTTTTTTTTTTTTTTTGTTCAGTACATGATTATTAATTAATTTCACCTATAATTTGTTGACCTTTGAATTCATAGCCATATTAAAATACTAAAATGTTTTAACGGTTAAATAATCAAAACAATTATGGGTTTATGCTATCACCCTGTAGCATTCCGCATGCCTTTTCAAAACCGATGAAATAGAACTTTTTGTGATGGTAAATCGTCGAAAATCTGTATTATCTAACTATGCATATATTGGTTACATAAATGTCACGTCTATCATAAATGTGACTCGTGTCAGTCAATCATGAAGTGAATCAAAGGCTTATTCAAAATCAGTCAAAGCGATGTTTTGACGATTTTCCAATTAATACAAAGCTAATATAAAATTCTTTAAAACAATAACTACATACGCATAACATTATTTTGAGAATTATAACAATTACTATTGTATTTATAATCTGTGCAACTCACAAAGTGGGTCACTGTGACAATATTGAATCATAATTCATAATCGATATTTGTATCACTCTTTTGTTTGTCGCCATTTTAAACAACAGTTTATGTTCTCATGGACAATATTTATATAACTGCATCGTATAGCGTAGATGTTACACATCCGTTATCAACAGATGCAGGCATTATGCATGCATTATGTCAACGTCTGTAAGCAAACGCCCTTCTTCATTGACCACTGCAGCAAGAAGAAGGAGGTGAAGAATAAAATATCCTTCACCGTAAGTCTATTCTATTCTATTGCTGTCCACTGCTGGACATGGGCCACCCTATTCATTTCGATTTTCAGCAACTTTCTTGCAAGTCACTACTCTTGCAATATACGTAGAATTTTCATAATGTATAAATTTAATTTTATATTTTATATCGCGGTGATAGGCCATAACACCACCAGACAAAGTCTTGCCGCCAAGCGGTTCGTCGTGTTCCGCTATGATGTCTGGTGAAGCCGTACGGAGGACGGGTCTGAGCAGTTGTGTTGCGATGTGTACCGGGTACGATGCGCCAAATGTTGTTGTATCCGAAGTTTAGTCGTGGAGGGTCTCCAGATCAATCTCCCTCTGGCACAGCATCGTTGGTCGTGATGTTGTTTTTAACATAAGATCACCTCGCTCAACTGCCGTCTTCCTTCCTATTCACTCAGTTTGTTAAGTGAATAGGGTCTTAATAAACTAGCGCGCTTTACCATCAACGATTGCATCACTGCTTATACAATTGAATACGTGTGACATCTACCAACCAGTACTAGGCTCGCGTGGTGTATTATGGCCCTCTCCTTCTCAGCGAAAGCACGCTAAACCCAGTAGTGCGAGCATTATAGTCTGATTGTGTATATGTATAGATATGTGATACAAATAATATATTACAAATCTGAAAACATAGTTGTAAATAATTAATAATGATATAACGAAACGATTGCGTAATACTCTATAAGTAGCAATAGCTTTGCTCTGTCTTTTTAAATGTCAATGTTCTTTTCTTCTTTCTTTCTTTTATGGCTTCGCACGGTTTGTGCATTTAGCCAATGTCACGTAATGAATTATTCATGTCGAAAAAGACGGCCACGTGAACCGTCTTACGAGGCAGGTTTGAGACAAAGTCATGATGCGGCCACTATGCAGTGATATTTCACTGTTCTTTATGAATTATTCACTGTATACACTTTTTACTACATCAAACATGCACTTTTATTTAGTAAACAACACTATAAATAAGTCCAATGAAAAATGAGCGTGACACTCAGCTTGACTTTCCCGCCAAAACTACAATGGCAATGTTTAATATGTTCTTGCTACAATAATATTTTTGTCTATCCACAGATACTACAAACGGTTGTCATGCACTTAAGTTTACAATGTGGAGCCTAGAAAGAGTTTTGCCTATCATTGCCGTATTGTTCTGCGGGTGCATTGCAGAAAAATGTGAGAGAATCAAAATCGGAAACGAATTCTACAAACGACAGTTGATCGCCACCATCGATGGGTACCCAACAGGAATAGTCATAGACCCAAAAACTGACCATATATTCTTCATCCTGCATAAAAGGAATTACACCAAGGGTATTCATTTGCTAAAACATGGATCTTTGGGGATCAAGGAACTGCCAGTCTCTGATGATCTGCTAGGACAATGTATCGCCATAGACACGATGAGTAATGTGATTTACATTGGCACTAACCAAGGACTTGTAACCTATGACTATTCAAGAACAGAAATTACTGCCGAACGTCCAATCGGAGACGATGACGTCCGAAATATCTTCATTGATAAAACTGACAGCCAAATGTATATAGCGACGGGATCGAACCACGAAATATTCCGATTCATGAATGGTTCTGCTGCTGTCAAAAGATATGAGAAAATTCCTAAAGCGTACAGTTTTATTTTGGACACTAAAGGAAACGCCTTTTACGAATTTATTGATGGCAGATTGTATTTCTTTTCAGTAGATTACTATGAACCTATTCAGTATAAGGGATTTACTCGGGAACTGAAGTATATTCTGCAGCTGAACAATAATGATGAAGCAATTGTAGCTGTGAAAGGATCGTTGTTCAGACTCTTTACAAGGAGTATCCTACCTGTCAAAATCGGACAGCTGGGATTCAAAATAACAGGACTAGCCTTTGACCATAAGAATAATATTATCATAGGTACTAAAGGAAAGATTTACAGGTATAAACCGATAGACACAAATGACCCCTGTCCTGCTGATGACTATTTTATGTCCAGCATTTAATTTTAAGCTTTATTTATGCTGCCGAAGATTCTGTTTTGCAGTGTCAAAGTTCACGAGTTAGTTACCATTTTTGCTAAGTTATTTATTACATAAGGAAATTAATGAAGTATCAAAACTTTTTTCTACTATGCAATGATGATATCTAACACGCTTGAATTTTTTTTACAGTATAGTACCATAAAGTTACGTTAAAACTTGGAAAAAATCTAAAGAGTATTTATCGGTTAAAATTATCGTGTTGTCTATGTCGACATTTCCCTGATTAACGATGAAAAAACTATTTCTAGTTGTGGAGTTATAGTTTATACGAACAACGCTTCACCACGCTTGACTACGCTTGATCACGATGTTACCATATTAAAGAAGTGCTGGACATAAAATAAGGGAAATTATTTTTATAGTATATAATTTGCCAATAACGTTCACGTTGGTTATCAGCTTCCATGATAGTAATTTGTGTTCTGTTTTTAACTTGTATTTATTGTTAACTTACATAGCATTTATGTTTCATGATTTTTCAATTTAAATAAAAAAACACCTGAATTATTTTATATAAATTTCGACATTCTTTTGAAATGAAATTATAATTAAACATGTGTTTTTTTTTGTGTTTAAAACAAAAAGACCGATTTAGTTATATTAATATTATCATTTTAGTTATTTCCCCTTCAGGTTTTTTGCAGCTTAATCATTGTCTAGGTACACATGCGATCTTACACTCAAGCAAATAGTTTTAGTTTAGTATATTTAGTATGGAGTTAAATTTTTCTTTTTAACTTTAAATTATATTTCTTTACTTTGAATTCACCGAATAAATGCTACTTTTGATATTTTCTTAAAAAATTGTTTGTTATTTCTACCTCTTTTTGGACTAATCTTTATGGTTAAGATTTTTACAGGATGAAATAATATCCCCGATTATATTGCTCACAAACTAAACTTAATCTAAATTCAGTATGGATTGAAGAAGGATTATCTCATGTCCTTTTCATAATGAAAGAGAAAGAAAATGATCTATTGAACGTAAAATTAGTTTTGTTTGACAACAAGAGAATCAGCGCCACGCCATGGAAAAACATGGAACTACGTAAGCAATGATAAATGAGAAGAAAAGAGAAATGATTTAATATGAAATACATTTTAGTTGAAATAATAAAATTGATTATAGCAATGAACTGCTTTTTATGCATTTTAATAATTTTTTGAGTAAAGATACACTACAAAGTGAAAAATAACTAATTTCGGAAGTCTGTGTCTTTGGTTTTTGTATATTAGTTTTTGACACCGAACCCTGATGTCCTTACCATGGGACCACCTTGGGAATGTCTTCTTTCCAACAGAAAAAGAATTATCAAAATCGGTTCATAAACGACGAAGTTATCCGCGAACAAACATAAAAAAAGCATATTAAGTATATACGGTCGAATTGAGTAACCTCCTCCTTTTTAAAATCGGTTAAAAATAACTTCATTGAAACTAACCGTCGAGCGACATCTATCGGCAAAATTATGAAGTAATAAAAACTTTTTGATTAAAACACTAGATGGCGCCACTCTCTTCATCCACCTATGTTTTTAGTTTTTTTGTAATATTGTGCATTAAGAAATAAAGTTACAATGATATGCTAATATTGTAAGTCTGATATAATTATAACAATAAATTAGCTAAGATATATGACGTACAATTACCATAGAGTCATCTTTAACAGTCAAAATATCACATACCATCTATTCAACCTTATGAGAAATGCTAAATATATACAGATTAATTAAATAGAAAGTTGAGAAAAAACATCCACAATACTATAGTAAATAAAATGACAAAAGATTGGGCTCGTCCGGGATTTGAACCCGGGACCTCTCGCACCCTAAGCGAAAATCATACCCCTAGACCAACGAGCCGCTGACTATTTTGTCGAAATAGCGGTTCTAAAGCTAGTAAGAAATATCAAATTGTAATGTAACAAGATTATTGAATTTTTTTTATCTATTAAACAGACTAACAATAGTGGTTGAATGATCAATTGCTGCTTTGCGTGTCGCAGGTTCTATTCCCGCACAATATTTGTATAGCCGGAAGTAGTAGTTTCGGTTCTAACTATTTGTGTATGTGAGTTTAACCGCCTTATTCATAAACGCTGCTTAAAGTTAACTAGTGATTAGCGATTCTTTAAACATACATTTTTGACCTTTTAACGTAATTTTACTTTAATTATCGCTTATGGATAAACCCCTTAAACACTATGGTGTTTATTCATAAAGGATGATTTAAGTTAAGTGACGTAAGTTAACCCCTTAAACACTGTGGTGTTTATTCATAAAGGTTGATTTAAGTTAAGTGACGTTAAAAGGTCAAAAATGTATGGTGAAAAAATCGCTAATCACTAGTTAACTTTAAGCAGCTTTTATGAATAAGGGGGTAATTGTTTGTAAACGCACCCACGATATATGACTAATTCTTAATAAGATGAATGTTTAATAAAAAAAAAGTTTGTTCACACAAACATTTACAATAATTACTAAGTACGAGTAACTTAAATGTTTTGTTATTTATCTAATTAGTCTGCTCTAATACACATGGCCGTACCCAGGATAGGGGAGGCAGCTGCCTCGGTAATCTCGCTGAACATGCATGCACTCCAACACGTAGTAGACATTAACAAAATGTACGGTATAATTGCAAAAAAACCCCCGAGCGACTATAGCGACTGATCTGACTTGTTCTTTAAGCACTTCACTTCCATTTCACACTTAGATTTTTACGGAATCAATTCTGTATCACAATTCGAATAGTTATGCAGAATACACATAATCCTTCATACTTATGTTTGAAAACTAGAGTGTTATCTGGCTAGCCCGGATTAGCCAACAACCTCAATGGTTGACCAACGAGATGCCATACTTAAAAAATTAACGCCTACCAAATATCAAGTAGCAATGTGCCGACGTAGAGTGTAGATGCCTACTTGTAAAAGTCAGTACGGAACAAATATTTTTATTGCCCACAAGTAGTTATTTTGTTCCGCGTCTGGGTACTTGAGTATGTGAGTTTAAATATTTGTAATCGCAACCAAGACACAATAGGTAGTAATTCTTAGCAAAACAACTTCTTTTTTTTTAACTAAAACGGTCCGTTTATTCAAATCACAACTGTAATAATTTGATGTTGCGACACTGGAATGTTTGTAGCCACTTCTTCTCAGCGAAAGCACTAGGAACTAGTTACGTTTGGGAGGGGAGGGGAGGATTAGGACTTATATTTTGCAGGACTTATGTAATTCTGACGTTCGATAAGTGTGGTTTCTAGTTGACTAATTTGAAAGTTAGGAAAAATTCGGCACATCTAAGTCGTACAAAAATATAAAATTAATAAATGATTTATAAAAACAAAATAAAATAGCGACGGTAAATTGTATTTTGTTTTTATAAATCATTTCATCAATCTTTTATAACCAACACTGGGGTGCTACAATCGTACTCTGCATGTCGCCATGAGATCCCGCCGGAGCTCTGTCCGAAGTACCGCGATTTCTCGCGGCAGCGGAGTTATGTCCCCGCTTTTTGCCTCCTCTCGTCAATCCCAGATGTGGGCGAGGGCTTTGGCCTCCAGATCCCATGGCGGCAATCCGGCAAGGAGACTCGCCGTCTCAGTGGAGACAGTGCGGTATCCCCGGGCCAGCCGAACGGCCATGACCCTCTGGGACGGGGTCAGGCATCGGGCTGGTCGCCTCCTTAGCGACTGCACCGACACCGATGCCCCGTAAAAGGCAATGGACCGCACGGCCCGCGCGTAGTGCCTCCGGCAGGAGGCGTTTGGTCCCCCTATATTAGATAGGAGGAGCCGCCTCAGAGCAGCCCTGGCCCGTTCCAGCCCGGGTGTCGAATGTCGGAAATGCTCCTCGAAGTTCCCCCGGCTGTCGAGGACGAGTCCCAGGTACTTCATCGTCGACCCGACGCCGATGTCAAACACTCCTACCGTATTAAATCGATACCTTAATTGGCAAACCTGCTAACTCCATATAAGCAAATTTTTGCAAGAGATGCTTAGAACTATATATTTTTTAAAAGTCATAAAAACTGTTTTTAGATACATCGTAAGCTAGTATTTTTGATAATGCAGACTCCTTTATACCTACCTATTAAATGAAATACTTAGATATTGGCGCCGATTCTGTTGGTCACAAACTAAACTAATTTTAAGTTATGTTATGTGCATCTTTTTCTTTCCATTTTGTTAAGAAAAGGATAGAAGATAACATTTTAATTTAATCCTGTCCTCTTTGAGGAGTGGCTAGAGAGGTGCCACGGCGCCTTCACCTTCCGCCTGACGCAGGTCCTCACCGGACACGGCTGTTCCGGGAGGTTCCTATCCGTATAAGGCGGGAGGAAACGCCAGGATGTCACCACTCTGGGGATCGCCATGATTACACGGTGGAGCATACGGTGGAGGTCTGCCCGGCTTGGGTAGAACACCGCCATGTCCTCGTGGCAGCGATCAGCGGTGATTTGGTGGCGGCCCTGGTCTAGGCCATGGCTCGGAGCGAGAGTGCATGGCAGGCCGTCACCTCCTTCTGCGAAGCTGTGATGCTGGCAAGGGAGGAGGCGGAACGCGTGAGAGCGCGGAAATGCCAGCACCCTCACGCCTCTAGCCGCCGCAGAAGACGGTCTGGTCGGGAGACAACAACAATGACGACAGCGGGTCAAGCTCCCCGAAACTGTCAAATATTCCCAATCAACCTTAAGCCTTAAAGGTTTAGAGATAAAGTTGAAAATCTAATAAAGAAATCTGACAGACTGTAGTAGCTTGATATTCTGTCGTCTGTACGTACAAATATTCGGCGACAAAGCATAAAAACACTTCGCCTCACCAGGCGTGGAAATAAAATTCAATAAGTACTTATAATAATAGCTAATTTAATATTAATTATAATAATAATATATATAATTACCTGAACGACCTTCATAAGCTGCACTTATTGTCACTAACTATGTAAGTTCATGACGCAATTAGTATTATAAAGCTATTTGCATACTATGGCGTACCTATTGTTTAACGAATAATTAATAATATAATTTAACCAGAAGTTTTTAAAGAGAGGCATTTTATGCCTCTATTTTTAAAAATAGTAAACAGGAGTATGAAATGTACCTGATAACCGATTCTGAACATGTTATAAATTTCCACTGTAGTATGCACATTCGCGCCTATTCCGATGAAACAATAGCCAGCGTCTGTGTTTCCGTCTGACTACAATTTAAATGTCGTCAAAGCTAGAGTGAATAGCCTCCATCAACGATTCCATTACTGCTTACCACTACTCGGTCGGCTTATTGTCCGGCTCTATTATCCTTTTCAAACAAATAAATAAATAAATTTGGAACCGTGCACCTAGCTTCTAACGTTTCATAAGTGCCTGTGTGGTATGTGAAATAAAAATGTATCTGATTTTTTTTAAAGTATCGTTTAATTGTTGTCGTTGATGCTCGACCACAGGTAATTATAAAATACTCTAGTAAGTACCCAATAACGTCTCAAATTAGTTCCTTTTTTTTACAGAATCGTAACCAAAATTGTTCTGTTTGTTTTTTTTTTTTGTTATTCCTATCTGTCTGGGAGACATTCAACAATACTTACTTAAGACTCAAACTAGTGAACAACAATCCTTACTCTTTACTTTACTCCAACAAAACGGGTTCCCAGCATAATTTATAATAACTTCGGTTTTCTTTGTTTTTAAAAGTGAAATTACACTCCCATGGCTGAAAAAACGAGATTGTGATCGACATAGCGCCATTGTTCCGATTATCGGTCAAGCGTGTGTCGTTGTCGTGGGAAATGTCTATGGCTTAAAAAAATTTGTTAGCTTATCGATGGTTAAAGACCTTATGTGGCGAAATACTTTGGTAAATAGAGTGTTTTTTTTTTCTTTTTAACTGACTTCAAGTAAGGAGGATTTGTCATCATCGTCATTTCAGCCGAAAGATGTCTCCACGACGACCGGTCCTGCGCCTCCCGCATCTAGCGGTTTCCCACAAACTTCTACAGTTCGTCGGTCCACCTTGTCGGGGACCCACTCTGCATCTTCCGGTACGCCACTCGAGAGTCCTCACAAATAGTCTCGCTTGCAGGTTTGACGACTTCCAGCCTCCCGAACAACTCGGATTCCGAAAGGGCTTTAGCAATAAAGGATTTATCTGACATCGACGCACAAACGAGTACCATGGATCCAGTACATTTTTCGTCGACTTTTTCATGATAAAAAAAAAATATATATATGTAGTTTATTTCACTTTAGACCGTTCATAATTGCTATACTTTGCAACATTCAAAGGCCGAGCCGACACTTTTTTTTTAAACACTGTGAATTCTGTAACCGTTCATTAACGACATAAATGACTATCATAATTTTTTAGTGGCATGCGGTCTAGCCTTTTTGCGAAGTTTGCGTTACGATGTCAGATACACACTATATAGACCACATACATACGCTGTGGCAGGTTATACAGAAGACCGGGGAGGATTTGTATTCGAAATAATATATATATATAAGTAGATAACCAAAATTCAAACGCAAAATAATTAAATAACTGGCTCGGCAGAGTAGTTATCGCAAATTCTATTGCTGAGTAATTACGTAAACATTATCAGCAGTAAACTTCGATCCAGCCGTCCCTTCCCTTGCTGTTCTCTCCAGCGACGCCCTCAGCCGAGTTTCGTACCCCACAGGGGGTGCCCTTAGCGTGTAGTCGCTTAGTTTTTATTCGCCCTGACTGGAGGCTTTAAATTCATTTAAGGCAGCCATAGGATAGTCCGGTTAAGTAGTCACGACCTCTCAAGGTCAACTACGAGTTGCCATAATCAAAAAAAAAAAACTCTCATTAGCAATGGGTTTCATTTTGACAGTACAACAACATTCATTGCGTTATTTACGTTGTTGAGGAGACATATTTTCGAATATATGGAGCAATGTATTAGCAATATGCTTCAAAATGATTCTAATCTAATAGTATGTTACGCAATTCGGGTGTTTGCAATGTTGGTGTACACCTTAGAAAAATCCTTCAGGAATTATAGACACGAATGTATTGTTATGTAATTTTTTTTACAATTATAATCTAGTGATGTAAAACGCGCTCATTTATTAAGAGCCTATTCACTCTAGCCTTGAAGACACTTAAATTGTAGTCAGGTGGAAACTTCGCAGCTGGCAAATTGTTCCAGACCCTCGATATACGCGGTATAAAAGTCGAGGCGAAACGCTTTGTCCGGATCGTAGTGGTGTTAACAACGTATGGGTGGAAACTCTCCGTACGACGGGTCGTCCAATGTTATGGGGGAATTAAATCATGCAATTCCCACGCACACTCTCCAAAATGCATCCTATAGAACACCGACAGGCTGGCTACTCTTCGCCTGTGCTCCAGGCTTTTAGGCCGATGAGAACCAAATCTAGGTCGCCAATGAGTCACTTCGCACGACTCTCCACCGAATCTAAAGTTGACAGGTGGCATTTTGCAGCTCCAGCACAAATGTGGCTGCAGTACTCCATCCACGAACGGATCTGTGCTTTGTATAAGATTAGAAGCTGTCCTGGGTATGAAGCACCGCCGGACCTTTGCAATAAGCCAAGTTTCGTAGCAGCCACCTTGGCTTTGGACTCAATGAACCGCCCAAAGTTAAGGTTCGATGAAATCTCAACTCCCAAAAGCTGAAAGCGGTCGGTGCACTTCAAGCATACATTTCTGGAATAAATTACAGGATAACAACTTCAAGGATAATTTCCTGCAATAATTACGAAGACCGTATGGAAAAAAAATTGGAGCAGGCATTTTTCCAACAGTGTCACTGTAGCGCTGATTCGGTGCATTTTCTTTTTCGTTAAATTTCATTAAGTAAAGGACAGAAGATAAATATTAGATTACTCCTGTCAAGTTATACAGCGCCTGACGAAATTTGACCTATTTTTGGAAATAGAAAAGGATAAATTTGTTCAAGAAAAATAAAAAAGGATAAAATTACTTAAGTCCAGGCTGTATGGCGTACCATGCCTTTTCCGTTCAGAAGTATGGAAAGAAGTGAACCAAAAAAATGTCTATGGAATATTTTAATTTGACAGGACTTAACAAATTAAAAAAAAAAAAAAACGTTATGTATAAACTAATATTGACCGCGATTCCGCTTAATGGTAAGCAATGATGTAATCATTGTCGGTAAAACACGCTAATTTATAAAGAGCCTATTGACTATAGTATTATCTTCTGTCCTTTTCTTAATTAAATAGCAACAGAAAGGAGGAAAACATCGTTAAAAACTAGGGAATGGGCGCCATGATAAGCTAACATATTTTTTTTTTTTTTTATATAAAATACCTTTCTACCATCTCTGACCTCGATCCTCATATGAATTGACTATACTTATTTAGCTTATCACTCATTACATGCTTGTTTTGCTTTTTTTAATTTTAACGGTTTCTTACAGGATATAATAATGATCCGAAATTGCTAGGCTAAAACTTTTTAAATTGGTCTCGGCTAACAATTAATAAACATTTCAACAATATGTGTGCAAACAAAGTTATTAAAAAATAATTGAAGCAATTAAACAAAGGAATCTAAAAACTTAATATCTTACTTTACAATTTATAACATTCACTTAGTAAATATTCCCATAGAATACATTGCTGTTTTTTTTAATGTGAAATTTCGCTATCGCTAAACTAAAACTAACTTGGATATGTAACATCAAGGACTGAATAGTTACTAGCGCTACCAAGTATCACCTAAACATTGCAATACATAAGGAAATTTCGACGTACTCGACATTCATAGCTGGTTTTCTTTATCAATATGAATCCAATGATAGTTACAAAAGCGCGATGAATACCAGTTAAACGAGACTGTAAAAGATTCGAAATATCAATATTGTCATATCCACCTCCATACACGAAGTCGGCGGTTTAAAACTAAAAACAAGCCTCTTAGCGGCCAGTACCTACTTTATGCTGCAACGAGGCTGAATGCTTTTTGGTCAGTGCATTTAAAAAGTTATCGATCGTGATTTGAATTTTAAAATAGAATTGTCATCTTGTGAATCTGTGACTTGGGAGTTTAATTTTATAGCCAGTTCGTTCTCTAATGCGGTGGATTTTTATTTGATGTAAGTTGTTTTTTTTTTGTAATTATAAAAACATACATTAATATTTATGACATGCTTAAATCGATTAATTAAGACTACAATATAATAATATTCACGGCTATTCAGTAGCCTAGTTATTTTATAACTAAATACGGAATCCAAAATGATTTACATACTTACTACAGTTACTACTATATATTTTCATTGACCGAAAAAGTTTTAATCACGAAAATTATTATTTATTTTTTTTAAATCATAGAAAATCTAGGTCTCTCAAATGAAACTTAACCTATAAATCTAATTGTAAATATATACTTACCTAATTAGACAAACGATAAAAAATAAGTCAAGTTGACACCGTTGTTTTGAGAGGTTCCTGTTCCGGATATGACGAGTGGAAACATCAGGGTGTCACCACTGCAGTGGATAGATCGAAAGAGATCCAGGGTCCCTGGAGCACACGCAAGTGAAGGAACGCGGATGGGGTTTAGTCAGTAAAATTCTCACACGCTCTTCCGCTCCTTCTAGAGGGAAAGCGGACATTTAATGATGTCTCCAAAAAAATGTGTCTACTGTGTGAATCGCCCTGAGGACACGACGGTGAAGATCTGCCCGGCTTGGGCGGATCACTGCTGTATCCTCGTGGTACTGATCAGCGGCAGCGATCTCTAGCGTCCAGCCCATCAGCATCAAATCAGCACATCGTGATGGATCCAGTAGGACCCCGTCACGATGTTGCTGGAATGTTACCTCTAGCGCACATGCAAATGAAGAAAAAATCTGACATCACTTAAATATCATAAAAATACAATTCCATTTCATGTTCAGTTGAACAATCCTCTTACTTATTAAAATGACAATGAGTCAGAGAAATTACGTAAAATGCAATTTAAATTAACATAATAAGAGTATTTATTACCTTTCCATGTGTGTGCATTAGAAAAAAATAACATACAAAATCATATTATGAGTGAAAGTTTCAATAAAATACATAATTATAACTTAATACAATATGACAACGTGTTACATTGTTAATCCTAAGTACTTAATTATTACCCTTCATCAATCATATATTTACCCTGCTATAAGAAAGTCAGGCAAGTACTAATGTAACATTTCTAAGTTATATGTACTTTCTAAGTATATCTTGGACACCAATGACTGATTGAAAGGTAAAGGAAAACGTTTTGAGGAAACCTGGACTTTAAGTCTGAAATCGTCAACCTGCATTGAGCAAGCGTGAGGATTACGCTCAATCCTTCTCTGTACGAGACGAGACCTGCGCCCAGCAGTGGGATGATGCAAAAGGTTGATGATTAAGCCGTGTATCGTATCGACGAAAATTACGAGCTTCCTTGCAAACTATCATCACCTATCTAACCCCTTTAAGGGATGAATATTCAAAAATCCTTTTTCAGTGTGTACATTTCATTACAGGTTTTGTAACACTTATGGGATGGCTTAGTTAGCCTTTATGTCACCTGTGTACCTAATCAACCATGACTACGGAAACTCCTTGGACAAATCCTTTCACTAGCTGACCTTATTACTAAAACTTTTCGGAAATACCATTATCAACATTAAAAGCCGGCAAACTTCATGGAATTGAGGCAATGGCCCAGATTCTCTTATACACAAACTAATTTTAAGTTAAGTGCATATTTTTCTTTATATTTCACTAAGAAAAGGATAGAATATAATATTTTAATTTAATCCTGTCAACTGCACTGAATTAAAATTTTGTTTAATAGGGGCCAATAATTGATTAAATTTTCGTATGATATTAAACTTTATTTATGAAACTGCATTTACATACAGTTACTTACCTTTGTAATCAAAGGTAAGGGCGACGGCAGGCCAAGATACCCGAAACTGCCAAATATTCCCAATTAACCTTAAGCCTTAATGCCTTAGCGTTAAACTTGAAAATACATTAAAAAACTCTGACAGATTGTAGTAGCTTGATATGATGTTGTCAGAATATGCATGAGGAGCTTTTCTGATTCTTCCACGAAACTAGGACTTGAGGGTAGGCGATAGATAGGTTGACAGGATGGTCCAGCACTTCTTCTTCCTCTTCTTCAGCCAATAGAAGTCCACTGCTAGGCAAAAGCCTCTCCGAAGGCTTTCCACGATAACCAGCAGTGGCGAAGGGTCCATACAAGCCGATTCCCACCGGGTTACCTTTCAAAAATCAGTTCCATATTCATACAAAACTATTTACATTCTATTTCATTAACAAAGTATTATTAATCAAATGCCGGCGCGATTTACAATAGCAATCGTAATTTTTAGCAATACCCTAAGTATCACATTTCATTTTATAGTCGTAAATTAATCAGCGCTTCAATTTTTCGTACATTACATTGAAGGAACCCGATGAATTTCAGCTTACCTCGGTCAACGTTTTACTATGGGGCGAAAAGAGACAGCGTATCAGACCATCTCTTTCTAATGCTCGCTAACCGTCGGTAAAACTTGATAAATATAGGCTACTGGGAAGCGGCTTGTATTTCTCTCCTCTCCTCTGTTAGAAAGAGACAAAGAAACCACGCCACTACGAGAAAGCGTTCTATACCTATGGTGCGTGAGTTTTTCGTTTGTTTTTAATATTTGTGTTATTTAAACTGTGACGGATTCTGTAAGGTAATTTAATCGCAGATTTGGTTAAATACTGTGGATTTTGTTTGTTATTATGGCTTTAATTCATATAGAGTGCTGCTCAACAGACTACCTGCTTCAAAAGAAACTTCATTTTCAAAACTAAGTTATGCATACAAGAAGCATGTTATTCAGTTAGGTCGAGCACTCCCACACATGATTATTGATTGCAAAAGGCGAGATGGATTTTTTAAACATTTTCACGCGTCGTTATATGATAAATATACATGGATGACAGGCAGTTGCAAACTGAACAAAATGTTTTGTTTTCCGTGTTTGTTATTTTCTGATTCGAAATCTGTTTGGAGCAGTACGGGTTTTACGGATATTAATAATTTGTCTAACTCAGCCAAAAAACACATTCAGACTGAAAAACACATCCGCAGCTGCTTGTTACTCCACGAATTTGGAAATAATGGCAGAATCGAGTCATTTTTTTCCAACGCTTTTGATGTACATAACAGAAAAGTTGACCGTAATCGCGAGTTAATGAAACGTTTTATTGACACGGTCATTCTTTTGGGGAAGCAAGAATTACCATTTCGCTTTGTTTTTGTTTGTTATTATGGCTTTAATTCATATAGAGTGCTGTTACTGTTAATACGTCTTTGAAAGACGCATTTTCTCAAGTTTCGACTCTTTGCAGTTTAATTCTGACCCTCCCCATTTCAGTAGCTTCAGCTGAGCGGTCATTTTCTGCTTTAAAACGCATTCACACGTATGTGCGAAACTGCCAAAAAGAGCAGAGATTGTCCGATTTGGCTATCATGTTAATTGAAAAAAATTTGCTTAATAAAATGAAAAGTAATCCGAATTTTTATAACAACAATTTAGCTCATTTTGTTAAAAAAAAAAAACAGACGAATTGCATTAGAATATAAATAACGTTGCGATTGTGTATAATTTGCTTTATTTTTGCTTAATATTTTTGTTGGTTTTGGATCGGTGTTTGTGTGGTTCGGTTTTTAACACTTTATTATTTTTGTAATTTTTTATTTTATTTTTTCTTGACTCTTATTCCCTAACAATAGGTACTTAACTTAGTACTTACTAACAAGCATGCATGTGTGGTATAGAGATGCACGTCGAAAAAGGCTTTTCACAAAGCCGCTTTTATCATACTTGAAAGACATTGTTATCAAATCATCAGTCCTTTTTTGTATGGTGAAGGTGGGGCTTTTCATATTATTCTTATCTGAAGACCTCCTCCAAGATATCCTGCAGTAGGTAAGTGTTTAAGTGTTTATTTTTTTGGACCGGCTTCCCTTTGTCAAAATTTCACCCTTCGCCACTGATAACCAGTCTTGTGCTGCCCGCATCCATCGGCTTCCCTCGACCTTCTCCAGGTTCAGCACGTTAGCTTTAATTTATTTAACATGGTTTTATTGCCCGTAATACTGTTTTAACGCTATATCCAAGCACGTTAAGCTTGGTTGGTCCCGGCATTTATTTTGGACCTTTGACAACTATTATGAGTCATCAAAAGCCCGAAAAATCTGACAAAAAATCTTAGCAAGGGGTATCGTATTGTCCAGTAAGGGCTATATTTCACCGGGGCACCGTGGTGGCACAACCAGTCGCTGCTACCAACAAAATGTATACAGAGTTGCGCAATCAAACGGATGGGTGTTCCGAACAATCCCAACTGATACCAACTAGTCGCAATCTTTTGACAAAAATGTGTTCGCCGATAAGGGGGCTGGTGAGTAACTCTCTATAGAGGTGTATACATTTTGTTGGTAGCGGCGACTGGTTGCACCGCCATGGTGTCCCGGTGAAATATAGCCCTAACTGTTGTGAGGGTCAGTCATGAGATTAATTCAGGAAATGAAACTTACATAAAGAGATCGTGGAGATAGATGTCATTCTAACTAATACAAAAAGATTATCACTATTAAAAAAAAGAAATGACTTGAGACATTTAGAAAATCTTTACTTTTATATAGCAGCATCGGTTAAACTTTGACCTACTCTCGGTGGTAGGCCATAACATCGGCTGCCGGCAGAAGTTACCACCCTCCAGACAAAGTCTTGCCGCCAAGCGCTTCGTCTTGCTCCGGCATAATATCTGGTGAAGCTGTACGGAAGACGGGTCTGAGCGGTTGTGTTGCGATGAGTGCCGGGTACGATGCGCCAATCCATGTCTCCAAGTCCATGTCCCTCTGACGCAGCATCGTTTGTCGTGTTCGGTTAACATTGCATCATCTCGCTCAACTGCCGTCTTCCTACTACTACCTACTAGCGCGCTTTGCTATCAATGATTGCATCACTGCTTATCCATGCCCATCAGGGGAGATTGCGGTCAAGCACTAGTTTATAATTATTAATAAAAAAAATGCAGAATGCTCTATACAAACATCCACCTCCCATTTTAGGTAAGTGTAAGGTTAGTTTGAGAGAAAAGTAGCCTATGTCACTGCATCCCTGCAACGATCGCCACTTAAACAATCACGTCAATTCGTTGTTCCGTTTTACCGTAAAACACGGACAAACAAACACACACACACATTTTCATATTAATAACATAACCTCAGGCCAGTAATCACCAAAGTCGGGCGTAGATGTACCTTTAATAGGTACACACACATTTCTCCAGCTAAGCCTATTCCGGGCCAAATCCAGACTCCGAGTTGCTACTGATAAATCCCTGACGGAAAAACCAATAACAATTTGCTTAACCTAAGAATCAAATCTCATACTCAGCAGTAACTCTTTACGAGCAACTACACAAACGAGGCATTCGACGAAAAAATATGTACCAGGTCACTTAGAAAGTATTGCGGCAAAAAGTTTTTATGTATGAGAAACTGGCCAGTTATAATTTATTTAAAAAATATGATTATTTATAACTTATAATAACAGGTAAGTTCTAAATTCAAAACTTCCCTCCACATTTTTGTGAACTAATTTAAATTATCGTGTCTTTTTGGAAAATGGATTTTACCGAGACCATTTTCGCGCTATGCCGCTATGATTTTTTACGGTTTCAAATGTCGCTTGAAACCAGACGAATCGTACGATAGACTACAAATGTCATTCATGGATGAAAGACCTTCTAAGGCAACCGTGTATCGGTGGTATAATGAATTTAAACGCGGTCGACTAACTTTAGGGGATCAAGAAAAAAGTGGTCGCCCTTTGACGGCTCCTACAGAAACGAGCTAGCACTGAAAAAAATATTTTTAAATATTACTAATATTATGAACGTGAAAGTTTGTATGTATGTATGTACCTACGTTTGCTATCCTTTCATGCAGAAATTATTACACGAATTTCGATGAAATTTATGAAACAGATGGTTTATATCCAAAACTAATATATAGTTAGTATCTGGTTTATATAGTATAGTAATAGTTTTTATATAAATACGCTCGCGGAACCAAAACTTATGCGGGTCAAACCGTTTTCATATAAATTCATGTATGTCGTAATTTTAATCTTAATATCTCACCAGATTAAAGTATACACAGCCATGCGTGCTGATATAATCGACGCACTTTCGAAATTCGCAAGAAACGATAAATTAGTATTTATATAAATATATGAGTTGATCAGGCCTATATTCAGGTCACAACAGAACATTGTATACACAAGACTTCTATATGTCCATCATATCCACTGACCGTATCTGATAACAACTAGAAACCTTTTCCCTTCATCTTAAGTACATAGGTTATACGTAGATCATAGGGTGATCCCTTTTTTTTTCTAAAGTTCAAAAATCCTTGTGGTCTATCCACCGCTCGTGGACGGAGGGGTGTGCTGAACTCTGCCTTTCCGAGATACTGGGTCCTCCCAATTCTAAGGTACCCCAGGCAGGCCTTCAGGAGTTCGACGGGTCTCTTCTCGCACGTCACAACGTCAACACGGCCATGTGACGGACGTTGGATTCCCCGGGCCCTTCGTTCGTCGGCCATTATCATGGAGGCAGTAGCCTCGGCCCTGCAGTCTCTCTGCAACTCTGAGAACTCTGTGCATCTCTCTCCCTCTCGGCCGTCTCCTTTGCTTGCCTTACTGCTTCGTAGAAAGAGACGAGCCCGTATAGATTATGATCCCTGACCATCTTGTATTGATCTATGCCCAGCAATGAGACGATAAAAGGTTGATGATGATGTCGGTCACCTTTGTATTGATGGTTACATCTTTACGTCTAGGTTTTGATAGAGTTTCGCTCCTCACCTCTCGTCCATTAATTGCTCTTACTATTAGATTATTGCTAATTAATTGCGTGTCATTTATAATTTACATAAATATGTATTTAAATATGCGTAAAGAGCAGATTGCAACGGAATTCTCATGCCCAAGGTGTACAACTTTCGCTTGTGGAGTTTTTGAAGAGGCGCATCCTTGCGGTGGTAGGGTGAAGGTAACACAGTAAACTGCACGAACGAAACTCTCTGTAAACTAATCTATACTTATACTTACTAATATAAAAAGCTGTAGAGTTTGTATGTTTGAAAGAAAGAAAAAACGTTTATTTGCGGTAAACATGACATAAAAGTGTACAAAAACAATTGAGTGATAATAGTTGACATGCGTCACCTCCACGCAAAACGGCTATCGCTCAGCATTATGCTGCGACCCTATGCAAAACAGAGTCCAGCGCTGGTTTTCAGCGACAGCCGGTGCCGACGTAAAGACGTCACCCGGTACAGCAAACAATCACAACTAACACCGAACCGGTACAAAAAAATTAAAAATAAAAATGCAATAATACTAATAACAACAAAAGACTAAAATAAAAATCGAAATCTACATAGTGAGAGAACAGTTTAAACAAACAAAAACAGTAGGCCTAGTATGAGTTTTCAATACGAAACTCGTTCGATCGTATCGAGCGCGTTTGGCTCAGCGATTGGCCCGCTTCAAGGTCGTAAGAACTCTCAACCAATGAGAGCGCCAAACGCGCTCGATACGATCGAACGAGTTTCGTATTGAAAACTCATACTAGGCCTACTGGAGTGTGAGAAAAACAGGATATAAAAACGACGAGAATATCATGCTCAACAATGGGTTACCTTTTACATAGTGGCAACATTGGTTTGTTTGTTTGAACGCGCTAATCTAAGGAACTACTGGTCCGATTTGAAAAATTCTTTTTTCGGTGGATAGTCCATTAATCTAGGAAGACTTTAGGCTTTATAACATTACGCTGCAACCAATAGGAGCGGGACATATTAAAAAAAGACATATCGAAGCCTACGCTAGTCAGATTATAATGTTCCCATTCCTAAGTCATAGATCTCTTCTCTCTGTGAGGAAGTGTGTCACCCTCACCACACAAGCCCAGCTTTCTTTGTGTTTTATAATTGACCGCAATCCCGACTGATGGTAAGCAGTGATCCAATCGTTGATAGTAAAGCGCGTTAGAATATTAAGAGCCTATTCACTCAAAAAAATTGAGTGTATAGAAAGGAAGACGATAGTTGAACGAGGTGATGCAATGTTAAAACTCAACAACACGACTAACGATGCTGCGCCAGAAGGAGATTGATCTGAGACCTCCGTACGGCTTCACCAGACATCATGCCGGAACACGACGAGTCGCTTGAGGCAAGACTTTGTTTGTCTGTTCAACAACGTCAATAACGCAATCAATGCTGTTGAACTATCAAAATGAAACCCATTGTTACGATAGTGTTAGTAAAAGGGTCCCGTTTTTACCGTTTGTGTACGGAACACAAAACACCCTTCGGTTACCTTCAAATACTTTGGAATATTTTTAATCTACGTACAGTTGAAGCTATGTGTATTTCGTCACCTGATTTACTGAAACTTTTCGCACAAATGTACAAAGGCAGACTTAATGCCTTAGACATTCACTAATACACACAACATAATAACACTACAGATGTTATTTCACGTAGTACTCAAAGGTCACGTTACAGTTATCGCATTAGGTATTCTCAAAGATCGCTTCTTAACTGTCGCTTGTTTTCGTATCGCTAGTCGAATGCAGACTGACTGTGCGCTGGCGTCACGGCGCTATATATAGATCAGCTGATCGAACATTCCAGATTCGTCTAGACGTAATAATAATAGCGCATAACTTCGAGTACATTCAGTAGGTACCTACGGTAATTCACCGGAGAAGAGTTTCTGGAAATTTCGAAGTTGACACATTGCTGACAAAATTGATGAAACCTATACAATTCTATAGGGCACCCTAGATCTAGCAATCCGTTTTTATATTGCACCTATACAATGGCTACGTCTCGAGTTTAGAAAAATTACGCACTGCATGTCACGCGATATTGCACCTTATGCCATCGACATAAGGTGCATTCGTAACAAAAAAAACTCGCACAAATTAACCTAATAACCTTAAAACTTTTGGGACGTGGTTTAAAAACAACATCCGCACCGTCCGATCGATCAGGATAAGCTATGCTTGCCGCGGTTGGCTTATGGATGGGTGACCGTCTTTACATACCGAGACCACTCCGTGGAAAGCACGTTAATCCGTTGGTTGCCGTCGTCGTTCATAGATCTTTGAAAGTCGTTACAGGTCGTCAGCAGTACGAAAGTCTGACCCCAGTTTTACCCACTAACTGGGTTGTGGAGGTCAGATAGGCTGTCGATCCATGTAAAATACTGGTATTCAGCTAAAACCGGATAGACTGGAAGCTGACCCGAGCATAGGAAAGGCACTAGAAGACACGCACATACCTTACCTTATCACGTTTGTAGCTCGATTCCTGTCTTAGGCCGCTTTTCCACTGATGCAGAGCTGGGCGGAGAGGAGCGGTGAAGAGCGGTGACAAGTGGTCAGTGTTTTCAGTAAAGCGGAGCAGAGCATACTTTTGCACTCAATCTCTCAGAAAGTGCCCTCGGTGGTAAGTCATAACATCGGCCGCCGGCAGAAGTTACCATCCACCAGACAAAGCCTTGCCGCCAAGCGATTTGTCGTGTTCCGGTATGATGTCTGGTGAAGCCGTACGGAGGACGGGTCTGAGCAGTTGTGTTGCGATGTGTGCCGGGTACGATGCGCCTAATGTTGTTGTGTTGGGAGTTTGGTCGTGGAGGGTCTTCAGATCAATCTCCCTTTGGCGCAGCATCGTTAGTCGTGTTGTTGGGTTTAACATTGCATCACCTCGCTCAACTGCCGTCTTCCTTCCTATTCGCTCAGTTTTTCTGAGTGAATAGGCTCTTAATAAACTAGCGCGCTTTACCATCAACGATCGCACCACTGCTTACCATCAGGCGGGATTGCGGTCAAGCGCTAGTTTATAATTATTATCAAAAAAAAAGACTCCGCACCACCCCGCTGCTCTCCACACAACACCACCCCGCTGTCCTCCACTCTGCACCCCATTGCTCGTTGTCCTCTGCACCGCCTCGCCTCATTGTATTTTGGTTATGAATATCCGCTCAGCTCTGCTCCACCCCGCTCGTGCAGTTTCCATTGAAGTGAACCGGAGATTTCGAGCATAGTGATTGGCAAATTCGTGCACCGCTAAGCTTCTCAACAATGAATCAAAATCAATTAAATGGACCTATAGATCAAGTCCTACGCCCACACCTAGCTTTGCTTACTTCATTTACATCAACAATATACTTAGTTAAGGAAACATAGATATCTATCACACCTACTTCCTCGAATTGCTATGCAATGAGCAGCTAAAGTTCCCTTTGAAAGTTTTAAATACAAACCCTATTATTACAAGACGAAATCTTGCTGCCAAGCGGTTCGTCGTGTTCCGGTATGATGTCTGGTGAAACTGTACGGAAGACGGGTCTGAGCAGTTGTGTTGCGATGTGTGCTGAGAAGTTGCGCCAAATGTAGTTGTGTCTGAAGTTTGGGCGTGGAGGGTCTCTAGATCAATCTGCCTCTGGCACAGTCTCGTTGATCGTGTTGTTGGGTTTAACATTGCATCACCTCGCTCAGCTGCTTTCTTAATTCCTCAGGTCAGTCAGGCCTAGGGGGGGCAAGTCAAATTTTTAGTGTGAATAATCTTATGCGCTGGAGTCGCATGCGGTTTTTTGGCAATGAAATCGTATATTTTGTCAGTGTCTACCGCGGGGTTTATTAAAAAATTAGAAATAAGTACTCGTTTATACTTTTTTTAGTAATTAGGGGAGTGCATACATATTCTGGGAGATTTCCAGGATGGAGGGGCGGCGGCGGCGGTGTCAAATTAAGATACACCATAGACCCTTGGTTCACAAACAAAACTAAATTAAGCTCAGTCCATTTTCTCTTACTATTTCATTAAGAAAGGGACAGAAGGATAACCGTTGTCGTCCTCTCAAATTAAAATACACCATAAACAGTTTAGACGTGATTAAAAACATGGCGACGACAAATACTTCAATTCACCTGTCACAGTTGACAGGACTAAAATTTAATTTAGTTTAGTTTGGACTCATATTTAGTTTAGTTTGCCCACCAGACAAAGCCTTGCTGCCAAGCGATTTGTCGTGTTCCGGCATGATGTCTGGTGAAGCCGTACGGAGGACGGGTCTGAGCAGTTGTGTTGCGATGTGTGCCGGGTGCGATGCGCCTAATGTTGTTGTGTTGGGGGTTTGGTCGTGGAGGATCTTCAGATCAATCTCCCTTTGGCGCAGCATCGTTGGTCGTGTTGTTGGGTTTAACATTGCATCGCCTCGCTCAACTGCCGTCTTCCTTCCTATTCGCTCAGTTTTTCAAAGTGAATAGGCTCTTAATAAACTAGCGCGCAGGCGATCAGGCGGGATTGCGGTCAAGCGCTAGTTTATAATCATTAAAAAAAAAAGGGAATCGACGTCATCGTCCGCATTAGTTTAGTTAGCATTAAGTCCGCCATTGTGCAATGTTTGTGCATATTTTTTTTAATAAATAAATAAACCTGCCCGTAATTCCAAATGAAGTGAGATCGGTACTAAGGTGACGTCGGAAGTGAAGAGCGGTCATTACATTACATCTTGGCATAATTTCCGTTTGCGCTTACGTCATGACGAGTGTAATTTACTTTGTTTAGTAGGGCTGTCGCGTTGCTGTTTAATTGTTTATACTATAAATATTTTTTTAAATGCTAATACAAATTATCGTGAGTGATTTAATCATTTTATGACGCCACGGTTGGTGCAATGATTGAGCGATCGACTGCTGCACTGCGTGTTGCAGGTTTGATTCCCACTCGGAACAAATATTTGTATGGCCTAAAGGTAATTGTTCCGGGTCTGGATGTTTGTGTATGTGAGTTTATATGTACCCACGATACAAGAGTAATTCCTAGAGTAGGGCAACGTTATTTTTTAAGTGATTAAAATATTTTAAATGTGTTTTTAAGCAAGTAAGTAGTGTTGTTTTAGTGTAAGCAGTGATCCAATCGTTGATAGTAAAGCGCACTAGTTTATTCACTCTAGTTTTAAGACACTTAAATTGTCCTGAAACTACAAATTTCTTAAGTCAACAGAATCAAAAGATAAAGGTTTATTGTTCACACATATTTTAAAATATGCGTTCGAATTAAAACCTATAGCAATCATGTTTGGCAAGAAGCCATGTCATGTAACACAACTAAATAAGAAATAAAAACGAAAAACGCAAATTCGTATTTACATACAAAACATTTTTTTTACAAAACCCGTGCGTGAGTCCGACACGAATTTAACTGCTTTTTTCATGGGATTTTTGTGAAATAACCACAAATTGACATTGGATGGATGCATCTTCATCTTCTTCTTCAGCCTGTGGATGTCCACTGCTGGACAAAGGCCTCCCCCAAGGCTTTCCACGCTGACCGGTCTTGTGCTGCCCGCATCCATCGGCTTCCCGCGACCTTCACTAGGTCATCGGTCCACCTTGCTGGGGTCCTCCCTACGCTACGTCTTCCAGTGCCTGGCCGCAACTCCAGAACCTTACTGCCCCATCGGCCATCGGTTCTGCAAGCAATGTGCCCTGTCCACTACCACTTAAGTTTAGCGACTCGCAGAGCTATGTCGATGCATGCACATGGATGGATGCATGGGCTCACTCATCTGCCCCCCCCCCCCCCCTGGAATTCTCGCGGGACATCTATGAACTCCCCTAATTAGTATAAACGACGACTTAACTGTGACTTTTAAATAAACAACGCAGCACACACTGACAAAATATACGCTGTAATTGCTACATAACCGCGTGCGACTATAGCGCAAAAAGATTACTCACTGGGGCAAGTCAAATTTTAAGAGTGAGTAATCTTTCTTAGACCTTACTTGAAGGGCCAGAAGCTGGGTACGCCCATTAATCTTTTACGCAAAACTACTGAACGGATTTGTTAGCTAGTAATTCATAAATTAACCATGAGTGAACGACGAATAAATATATAAAAGATCAGGTACTAAGTATAGTGTAGCTATATTCAAAACTTACTTAAGTTTCAAATTGGCATTTCAAGTTGAGCAAATATCAATTTTATTTTAACGGCAATAAAGTTGATTTCAGGGTGATTAGCACTGTTGAAAAAGTTAAAAAAAAGTATTGAAGATGTAGCTTAAAATAACTTTATTGTATAGGAATTGAAGTTATCTTTCCACCAATTTATATTTATTGATATTTTTAGTGAATAGGTCAAAATATTACTTTAGATACACAAACAACATTACTTTTTATTTATGCGAAATCCGTAACACGTGTCCAGTATTTTTAAGTAAAGAATCTATGTACAAAATTTCAAAAAGATATAATGAAAAACCACAAAGTTATGAGCTTGCTATTCTACTTGGTTGTCCCAAAAAAATATGGTCAAAGCTCCGATTGGGCGGGCAAGCGCGGGGCGTTGACCTCTGGCGTCAGCTGTGGCGCGCCCACAAGTACTATGATCTATAATAACCGCTCGGTAACCACTCTGCAACAATTTATAAATGTATTTGGTCAATAATAATATATCATGGTTTCAAAATGATTGGAATCGATTCAGTTGTTTATTCTGAACAAACTATATTCAGGTTTCGCTTAGACAAAAAATAACGTTGTCTTACCTTAATGGTTTATCAGAAGGTTTTGATTTTGAGTTTGCGAGCACATGTTGCTAACTAATCATTATTTAACTAAAACAAAAGCTAAAAATAAGTCCCACGAATTTAAAAGATCACAATTAAATTTTGGCAACCCTAACCAAAAATGAGTTGAAAATAACTATATTAAATAACAAACTACGTTCATCTTACTAGGTAACATTATCTCACGAAACTGTAATAAAAAGCACTTTTACATACCTCTGTATATGATGTTTATTATGTAAAAAAAACGTCAGCAAATGTCGTGGTGGCCTAGTGGTTTAAACACCAGCCACTCAAGTATGAGTATGTGGGTTCGATTCCAGGTCAGGCAAGTACCACTGTAACTTTTCTAAGTTATATGTACTTTCTAAGTATATTTTGGACACCAATAACTGATTGCAAGGTGAAGGAAAATATCTTGAGGAAAGTTCAAGTTCAAATTCTAGTTCTTTATTTCATAACAAAAATACATTTATGTTGAAATGTTTACATTAGGTATACAAGAAAAAGCAACATAAATATTAAAATATAAGCAATCCCATAGTGCAGTATTTATACCTAGCCAATATAGTAATTGTACATAGCAATTTATACATTGCTCCTAGCAATACCACAAAAATACAATGAAGTCGGATAATTAATTAGAAAAAGAAAACAATATTTATAAGTCAAACAAAGAGTAAACACAAATATAGTTTAATGTCAACATGATATTAATTTAAGCTTTTGTCATTACAAAATTCGTCCATGCTCTAATAGGCTTTGTTGATTAACAAATCCCTGAGTTTATTTTTGAATATGTCCACATTCTGAATAATCTTCAATTCTGTTGGTAATTTGTTAAACAGATTGACCGACTGACCTGGACTTTAAATCTGAAATCGCCAACCCGCATTAAGCAAGCTGGTGATTACGCTCAATCATTTTGTGTATTAGAGCACACCTGTGCCCAGCAGTGGGATGATAAAAAAGGTTGATGATGGTGTAAAAAAGCGACCGAACACGAAGAGTTCCAAATCACTATATAATAAATAACACCACATATTTTTGAAGTTAATGTTTTGCATGATGTTATTTTTGTTTATTTATTTAATGATCGTTAATTGATTTTACTATATATTTTTTATAGTTAATGTGATGTAATTAATTAGATACTTATTACCTGTTTAGTGGCACTCATTAACATATTTTCTTTGTTATTATGTGGATAATCTAGTGAGCGGCAATATTACTAATATAATGAATTATCCTTCCTGTGTATGTATTTATATTGTTAAATAAATAAATAAAGTAACAATTTCTTCAGCGACGTTGAACAGTTTGTAGGATGGGAAGAAACAATGAATTCGCCATCGCGGGTCGCTGGCGCGGGTCACCAATTAGCCTCTTCGCACGCCTCTCCACTGAATCCAAAGTTGCCAGGTGACATTTTGCAGCACCAGCCCAAATGTGGCTGCAGTACTCCACACACGAACGGACCTGTGCTTTGTATAGTCATTAGAAGTAGTGCTGTAACGGAGGCCTTGTTAACGGAGGCGGAGGCTAATGCGGAGGCGACGAGTCTCACCTCCGCGGATGCGGAGGTTAACGGAGGCGGAGGTGAAAGTGGATATAGAAAAAATTTAAATTTATGGTTAAATAAAACAAAAATTTTATTTTAAATACGTACATTAATAGTAGTACACTTAGTAAAAATATATTACCTTCTAGTAATAAAAATGAAGGAGAAACAAATTGTATTTGCCGCATTCCTATCTCGCACTAGTTGACTCTTGACCATTTCGCGCTTAAACGCGGCCAGACGGCTGTCGAGCATCGCAGCTTGCGCGTTATTTATTTTATAACTCCGCAAAAATTATGCGGAGTCGGAGGCGGAAGCGAAGATACGATTTCTTTGCGGAACTTTCTTTCGCAGTAACGGAAGCGGAGGCGAAGCTCCGTTACAACCCTAATTAGAAGCTATCCTGGTGTACTAATTTCTCACATCTTTCATCATTTGATCTTTACTTAAATCATTCAAAAGCCGATGTGGTTTTTTTTACTTACGTTTTATTTTCATTGGATAGTTGAATTGACATCTCTTTACAACACGACTAAATTTCAAATTCCACGGTACATAATCGGTCTATGTAAAAAAATAATACTTACATTCGGTGATCGTACACAATGTTATTTTTTGTATAGGTATGAGAAACCCGAAACACGTGTCCAGTATTTTTATGTAATTAACATTTTATATACAAAATTTCAAGAAGCTATCAAGAAAAATCACAAAGTTATGAGCTTGTTATGTTAAATGGTTGTCCCTACAAAAATATGGTCAACGAGCCACTCGGCCGCTCGCACCTATACTATAACAGCGCATCGGCGCGGCGTGGGCCCTAGGACACTATGATCCGCTGTGAACTGTATTGTTGCGCTTGATAACCACACTGCATCATTTTTTCAATATATTTGCGAAAAAATATAACATGGCTTTAAAATTATTGGAATCCATTCACTTGCTTGTATACAACAACTGAAGATTGTTCAGAACATCAACATTAATTTTTTCACCATGTCATATTTTTTCCCAAATACATTTCGAAATTGCTGCAGTATGGTTACCGAGCGTGCAATTCCACTGAAGGTAGATCATAGTACTTACTAGCCAGGCCCCCTGCGCCGCGCCGCAGACGGCCCGGGCGGACGAACGGTGCGTTGACCATATAAGATTACAATTACAATTAAAATTTAGATTGTATTTATACAAAAACTAACGTTGTTATATAGTTAGTCAAGTGTATGATGTGAACTTTTGACATTAGATAATTACTCTTCTAATCGTTTAAAAGGCATGAATGACAGTGTCTCGGTGGTGTATTAGCCCCGATTAAGACTGGTGAGAGTGTGGAGTCGAGGTTTCATTACATATTATCATCATCTTTTTATCTGATGATAAGAAGTGATCCAATCATTGATGGCAAAGCGCTCTAATTTATTAAGAGCCTATTCACTCAAAAAACTGAGTGAATAAAAAGGAAGACAGCAGTTGTGCCAGGTGCTGCAATGTTAAACCTAACAACACGACCAACGATGCTGCGCCAGAGGTAGATTGATCTGGAGACTATCCACGACCAAACTCCCGACACAACAAAATTTGGCGCAACCCAACTGCTCAGACCCGTCTTCCGTACGGCTTCACCAGACATCATGTCGAATCGCTCGCCGGCAAGACTTTGTCTGGTGGGTGGTAACTTCTGCCGGCATCCGATGTTATGGCCTACCACCGAGAAATTAGCCACGTGTTCCTATTACGTATTGTATTACTTCCATATTCTATTCGTGAATATCTAAAGTCAATTACTGTAATTAAAAACTTTCAAAAACTACTCTCAAACTCAGATTATGAGTTTGAGACAGACAGTTATCTTGACGGCAATCAACTCAAAAACGTATAAAAAATGTAGAGAAATTACAGGGATTTTTGACAGATCAGTCTGTTAACTTTCTTAAAATTACAAGACTTACTTCTCATATGCATTATCATTGAAATCCATTCAACCATAAGAGTATAAAAAATTACTTTCATATTTTATAATATTTCAAGCTTCTGCTAGTGATTTCGTCCGCGTTAAAATTTGGCTCCAACTCACCCGCGCGGCACATCGCATCACCAGGCTGTATAAGTTTATTTAAGTTTATTACTATATGCTTTATTTATCAGTGTTTAGATATATGAGGAACAGGGAATAAAGTTCACTAATCCTCCATAGAAAAGGGAGGATCCTCCGACCAGACGGGTGTTATGTCTGGCGGGTATTTGCCCAACGGTTGAGGTTGGCAAGTTGTATGATCTAATTGCTGTAAAGCATCTATTTGTTGGGTTAGTCTTTTATTGGCATGATAGTGCTATGGCTGTTGAGAGTATGTCATGCTCACTCAAATGTCTCGCTGGTGGTGGCGTGTGTGTTGGGTCATTAGGTTCCCTTCAATATGGTTGAGCTGAATGATGCTGATCCATACGTCATGTTCGTGAACGGACGCCGTCAGAGGGGACTGGTCATCTCTTAGCTGCTACGGCGTATTTTAATTTCTGAATTGTTGTTTTTTTTCATAATGGACGCTCTCAGCGTACAATATATTTCTGCATCGTTCTCACACGATTGATTTCAAAATGAATGATGTAATCAAATATTTGTATCAATAGCTTGATAATTTAAAAGAGTGTCCATGGAGTTTCTTGCCCGTTCTTCTCCATAGGTACCTACTCTTTGGAATGGGCGACTAGCTTCACCTTACTGACTGACCGACCTTCTGACAATTCAAAAGTGCCTGTAACTGGTTTATTTGAAATAAATGCTTTGATTTTGATTTTGATTTTGATATGTTACATACTAATTGCACAGTAAACTTTGCTTGTGAGATCCAGAAATTCGTATGAAATCAGTATGACGCGTTGTGTTTTTTTTGTTTTTTGGCGTTTGTAGGTAGGTACCACTACAAGTACTATAAAAGCTAAAACCTTTATCACATCGGATAAATTAATCTGGATATTCCCACGGGATCGCAATTCGCAACCTATGCCATTAAAACCGCAGGCACAGCTAATTAAATGCTTAAATATTTTCATCTGAATTCAAGCCAGTTATCGGAGTTAGTTAGCCAAGCTTAAATTCTGTTCATCCTCAAACAACAAGCGTTACTTTCTCTCCGACAATACTAAAACTGCGAGACGTTGATTTAAGTCCGCTGTCATCTGGGAATTGAAGTACAATGCACAATACTGAATTATAAATTTGCTTATTATGTAAGAAATGAGGAAAAGAAGTAATTTAATTATATTGTTGTGTAGTTATCACGTTGGGATTGTCTTCCGGCTCGTGGCTATGTCATCATCATCATCTCAGCGCAATCCCAGTCCCATTAGAAGCTTTTTCAGCTTTGGAGTCTGGGGTCCGCTTTACCAGTCTAACTGCTGATTGGGCTATACTTCGATATTTTCCGTGAAGCGACTGCGGTCTGGCCTCCACAACCCGAAGGCGATATCGAAGCATTGCAGTTAGCCCAATTGTTTCACTTTTGAGGGCTCCAATAACCCGTAACGACTGCCACTAGATGTTCGTATGGCAACCGGGGCCAACGGCTTAACGTGCTTTCCGAGGCAACGACCAGGCCAGTGCAAATACAAATATTTGCACTGCGCGGGGATTGAACCTGCGGCTCCTTGCGCAGCGGCCACGGCTAGGTAATAATATTAACACGGGTCGATCAGCACCCTTTTTTTCTTGAGGAAGTCCTTATAGATACCCTCTGTCTGGGAATAACGGCAGGTTATGCTGGACTCCTACCGACTAAAACTGCACTGCTTCGAGTACCATGAGTCAGGGGCCCAGGAGATACTATTACATTCGCCGCTCCCCCGTCTGGTATCAGGCCACCATCCCTAGCCGGCGCCATAGCCAAGTGCAGCCGATTCCACGACCGCACAGCCTTCTATTAAGACGCACATACTGCATGTCCCCTCCTCCTTGAACTTTAGCGCTCGTGCGACGACACGGCCCTAATTTTGTCGTCCACATGGTCTTCCTTATGGTGGCTGGAGATCGTCAAGCGCCCATCGACGCCCGGCTGCTCTTCTGGTGCGAATGGAGTGAGAAGCGAATGTGTTCAAAAATTGTGTCTGCTCAACAATGGAAATAACGCAATGAATGTTGTTGAACAGTCACAATAAAGCTACTGATAGTGTGTTACGTAATTACCCCGCAGGTTAAGCGCCGCCTGCCGGGGTTGGTCCGTGGATAGGTGACCATTTTAATGTTAAGATTGTTGCCCCAAACTAGGAATTACTCCTGTATCAAAAAGCCAGACCCGGAACAATTGGTTAGTATCTAAAAAAATAATTTAATGTCCAGCAGATAGATTTATAAAAATTATTGAACAAGTATTTTTTATGTTTCCTTTCATTCAAATACTTAGGAAGATATATTGATTTGAAATGTCGCATGACGTCACGCCGTGGTACAAAATATACCACGTCGTGACGTAATTAGCCCCCACTCCGTAACTTAAATACGCTATATCTCACAAATTTTTGGAATTTCCGACAAACTAAAAAATACGGGTCTTCATTTTTTTTATTGTCTATAAGACGGACTAATTATTTTTTTGATTTTCATACCTTGGATACATCCCTATTATATAGTAGTACATAATATGTTCCGTGTGGGAATCGAACCCGCGACACACAGATCAGCGTCAATAGCTTAACCACTGAGCTAACTGTACAGTCAAGAAAACGTATTAAAAAGTCTACATTGGTTTCACTTTTTGTTTGTGGTTTAAAAATAGTGAACAGAGAATATTCATTCAACAACTAAATACGTAAAAAATACAATTTCTTTTCGTATCAAAGCCTCTAGACTTTTCCAAACCACTTAGTCTATTATATTAAGCGCAAAATAAACAAAAAATATCCACTAAGGCACCTAATAATTACAAAATGTCGAATTACAATCCGGAACTAACTAACAATAGTTTTTGTGTAACAATACCAAAACGATTATGCTTGGTCATAGACTAGTGTTACAGCTGAGAATAGACAAGATATAGAAGGAGTCACTCTTTGTTGTCTATGATTACATATTGCAGTCGTGGGTCAAACAAAAAAGTTTTATTAATGTAACATAATATGATAATTATGCAGCACACGTCTCGTTAAATTAAGTCTTGACTTGACACACCGAGAGGCAGACACGAATCCATTATGCGGAAATACGTTCACGGGTATAAATATCTTACTGTGGACAGCTCGGAATATAAATCTGAATTCAAGATTCAGCCATTAATTTCTGTTGTCAAGATGATGGCGAATAAATGTAAATAATAAATATACAATAGTTACCAATGTTTTTTTATGTTGTTGTTAATATTTATATAATTTAAAAATATAATAATCTGTACAGACGACAGTAGGTCAAGCTGCTAGAAACTGTCAAATATTTCCAACTAGCTGCGCTTCGCGGTTTTACCCGCGTAGGTTTCGATATGCTCCGCTCCTATTGGTCACAGCGTGATGTTATACAGCCTAAAGCCTTCCTGGATTAATGGGCTATCCAACGCAAAAAGAATTTTTCAAATCGGACCAGTAGTTTCTGGGATTAGCGCGTTCAAACAAACAAACTCATCAGTTTTATATATTATTTCCAATTTCCAATTAATAGGTACTTTAGTGATAAATGTGAAAATCTTTTTTTTTATATTTATAAACTAGCGCTTGACCGCAATCCCGCTTGATAGTAAGCAGTAATGCGATCGTTGATGGTAAAGCGCGCTAGTTTATTAAGAGCCTATTCACTCAGAAAAACTGAGCGAATAGGAAGGAAGACGGCAGTTGAGCGAGGTGATGCAATGTTAAACCCAACAACACGACCAACGATGCTGCGCCAAAGGGAGCTTGATCTGAAGACCCTCCACGACCAAACTCCCAACACAACAACATTTGGCGCATCGAACCCGGCACACATCGCAACACAACTGCTCAGACCCGTCCTCCGTAGGGCTTCACCAGACATCATGCCGGAACACGACAAATCGCTTGGCGGCAAGGCTTTGTCTGCTGGGTGGTAACTTCTGCCGGCGGCCGATGTCGAATCAAAAAATGTGACAGATTGTAGTAGCTTGCTGTGTTGTCGCCTGTACTATACAAGTCTATAAAATAGGAAGGGAAATAATCAGAGGGCATCAAAATATTCATCCACGTCGCTGTCAACAGGAAATAGAAAACATAAAATATTATTTTTGTGATCGTTCTCCAATATCTATCCTAAAAAAAACTACCCGACAGTGTCCATAACTGTGTACGTACTCATTATGGAATGCAATAAATTATTGAGTAAATTAAGTTCGTGATAAGTTGTGAAAATCTATATTAATAATTTTAAAGAGGTATTAATGACGCCTAGCTGGCATCCGATAACACAAATGTGGAGTTAATCTCACCAACCTCTTTATCGTCCTCCTGCTGGGCACAGGTCTCCTCTCATACAAAGAAGGAATGAGTGTAATCACCACGCTTGCTCAGACTTAAAGTCCAAGTTTCTTCAAGATTTAAAGTCCAGGTCAGTCGGTCAATCTGTTTAACAAATTACCAACAGAATTGAAGATTCTGAATAGAATGTGGACATATTCAAAAATAAAAAGTTTAAATTAATATTATGTTGACATTTAACTATATTTGTGTTTACTCTTTGTTTGACTTATAAATATTGTTTTCTTTTTCTAATTAATTATCCGACTTCATTGTATTTTTGTGGTATTGCTAGGAGCAATGTATAAATTGCTATGTACAATTACTATATTGGCTATGTATAAATACTGCACTTTGGGATTGCTTTCAACATAAATGAATTTTTGTTATGAAATAAAGAACTTGAATTTGAACTTGAACTTTCCTCAAGATATTTTCCTTCACCTTGCAATCAGTTATTGGTGTCCAAGATATACTTAAAAAGTACATATAACTTAGAAAAGTTACATTGGTACTTGCCTGATCTGGAATCGAACACTCTGACTTGAGAGACTGGTGTTTTAACCACTACTTTTTTGCGTTTAATAGGCTAATTTTTGAGGAAAGTTATACGCTATAGAACATCACTTTACGGCCTCCGAAGAATTTTGGAATATTTTGGCCATTTTGCCAGAAAGGATGGAGACAACCTCGAACATCTGATGGTTACTGGGAAGGTAGATGGACGACGTTCTAAAGGTCACAGTTCAATAAGGTGGACTTATCAAATTCGTTCATCTCTGGACACCGGCCTGTATGATGCTATACTCGCGACCAGGGATCATAACGGATGGTGAAATATTGTAAAGGAGAAGATAATTCCACAAGGACATCACGACCCTCAGTAATGAGGAGAATGACTTGAGGAGGAGGATTTACATAGTTTATACAATAAATATGTATGTACGGAAAGTTTATAATACTAATCATATATTGTCATAAAGACCTCCATGATGCAGTATCCCACAGTTATAGTTAATCGTTGTCCTTTATAAAGTGAATGTAAGCCACGATCTTGAATAATTACCACCATCGCGAATCGTGCTTAAGGCTGTGAAGTTTAGAGGTTTAAACTTCTAGGCTTAGCCAATTGTCCCACTGTCAGCGAATAACGAGAAATGTGGATTCGAAACCAGACAGGCGTTATACATTTTGTAAGTAATTTAACCGTGGAAAAAAGAAGAAAAGAGTCGTGGTAGCCTAGTGGTTAAAATATCAGCCTCTCACGTATGACTATGCGGGTTCGATTCCAGGTCAGGCAAGTACCAATGTAACTAAGTTATATGTACCTTCTAAGTATATCTTGAACACCAATGACTGATTACAAGGTAAAGGAAAACATCTTGATCAAAAAATGGAAATTCCGAAGCAAATTCCGGATATCGGATGAAATTTCCGGATTTCTTCACAATAAATCGTGCATGTGTAAAGTGAAACAAATTTTTGAATTTCTACGCGGACACGCCAGCCATTCATAATTTTGTTTGATTTATAATTTGTTAAGGTTTATATTTTGGTTTTTACTCAAATTGTAGAAATTCCTAGCGGCTTTGGATTCCCCCTGCATTCCGGACAAAGCACTATATTACCGGACATGTCCGAAAAATTCCGAACGTATGGCAACCCTAATCGGAACTCACTGCATTTTTCCTGACGTCACAACTTACATCATACGTCAATAAACTCCGCGCGAAATCACGATACAGTCGCGAGGAAAAGCTCAAAGTTACAAAACACACGTAACTTTGTAACAACAGTGGCAGTGAGAAGAAATGGTACAATCGCGATGAGATTGTTGTTCCCATGACGGTACTTTCAATTACAGTTTTTGTGGTTACTATACTGACAAGCCGATTAAGAGAAGGTACACGCGATTTAATTAAATAATTATATAGAGATGATACGGTTGATCATCTGCCTGCCTTATGTCATCTTTGTTGGGGTCAGCTTCCAGTCTAACCGAATTTAACTTATACCATTACAAGTAATTTAACCGTGGAAAAAAGAAGAAAAGAGTCGTGGTGGCCTAGTGGTTAAAACACCAGCCTCTCAAGTATGAGTGCGCGGGTTCGATTGCAGGTCAGGCAAGTACCAATGTAACTTTTCTAAAGTTATATATGTACTTTCTAAGTATATCTTGGACACCAATGACTGAAGGTGAAGGAAAACATCTTGAGGAAACCTGGACTTTAAGTCTGAAATCGCCAACCCGCATTGAGCAAGCGTGGTGATTACACTCAATCCTTCTTTGTATGAGAGGAGACCTGTGCCCAGCAGTGGGACAATAAAAAGGTTGATGATGATTACATGGAGCCCCGTGTGGCTTAGAATAGTGTCATCCCATATCCTCCCATGGTTCTCGTAAGAAGCGAATAAGGGAACTCTCACCTAGGATGCGGGCAGCAGCCACTTCCCCTGTGGAATGACAAACTACTGCGATCCTTAACCCGCCTGCCAAGCGTGGCGATTATGGCAAACCTTGGGGGAGGCCTTCATCCAGCAGAGGTCTTCTATAAGCTGTAGAAGAAGATTACATGGAGCGATTCCCTTGTCCGATGAAGGCCAGCCCGCAGCGCAGCTGGACCAGTAATTACAGTATGCTAAGAAAACCCTGTCCGACCCATAAGGATAATAAAGGTTAGGTAAACACATGACCAAATATAATATAAAATTTTACGTAAACATCATAGTACCAATACAAATGAATTTTGAAATAATCTTTTTTTCCCGCCAATTAATTCCAACTTCCCCGAAATTTGGTATTTTTTTAAAAAGTGACAACACCAGTATTATTATGAGCCAATAGCGATGCGACCACGTGCCGCGTGCCCTGCCGCCCGCCGCCCGCGGAATGGTGCTTAACGCAGATTTATTAAGTTACCTCTTTTGCGAAATAATATTTATTTTTTTAAGAGGATTTTTTTAAGTTTAGCCCGGTTTTGTATCCATTAGTAGAATCAGTTATCGATACCTAACAACACCTTCACGGGTCGGACAGGGTTTTCTTAACATACTGTATAAATTCCCGACTATGACCTCTGAGTTTGTTTTGGCGTTTCGTCTCTCAGAGCTGGTACTAGGAAACGCCGTGATCATCAAACCGAATTAATAAAAATTTCGATCCAGCCAGCCGTCCCTTGCTGTTCTCCTCTCCAGCGATGCCCTAAGCCGAGGTTCGTACCCCACAGGGTCGAACAGGGTTGTCGCTTAGTTTTTAGATGCCCCTGGCTGGAGGCTTTAAATTCACTTAAAGCAGCAATAGGTCCACTACGAGATGCCATAATAAAAAAATGGAACGATAGCTTATCTGATCTCCTCCTTCTCCTCAATTCTTTCTCCTCATTACTGAGGGTCGTGATGTCCCTGTGGGGTTATCCTCCCCTTTACAATAGGTCCCCATCTGTTACGATCCCTGGCCACGAGTATAGCATCATACAGGCCGGTGTCCAGAAATGAACGAATTTGGTCAGTCCACGTTATTGGACTGCGACCTCTAGAACGTCGTCCATCCACCTTCTAATTAACCATCAGATGTTCGAGGTTGTCTCCATCCTTTCTGGCAATATGGCCAAAATATTCCAAAATTCTTTGGAGGCAGACAGAGGAGAGTCTTATTGTGACACCCACATCTGACCTTCACAACCCATTCGTTGACCATACCACTTCGAAAGACGTGTTGTAAAATTTTCGGGTTTTTGATTAAAAGGGCAGCAAGTTACGTACTTCCTGAAGCACGGTGGTGTTTGTGTGGATATTTCACCACTACAATACGGACCAAGCTTTTCGCTTGAGGGATCAATCGAGGGATTGGAATAATTTTCCGGCGACGGTGTTCGCGTCGGACTACAATTTAAGTGTCTTCAAGGCTAGAGTGAATGTGCTCTTAATAAACTAGCACGATTTACCATCAACGATTACATCACTGCTTACCATCAGGGATTGCGGTCAAGCACTAGTTTATCTATACTTTTAATATATAAAGCTGAAAAGTTTGTGTGTTTGTTTGAACGCCCTAATCTCAGGAACTACTGTAATGTCCGATTTGAAAAATTCTTTTTGCGATGGATAGCCCATTAATCCAGGAAGGCTTTAGGCTATATAACATCACGCTGCGACTAATAGGAACGGAGCATATAAAAAAAACATATCGTAATCTATCGGCGCAGCTAGTATTTTTTTTTTTTTTTTAATAATTAAACCTAGCGCTTGACCGCAATCCCGCCTGATGGTAAGCAGTGATGCGATCGTTGATGGTAAAGCGTGCTAGTTTATTAAGAGCCTATTCACTTAGGAAAACTGAGCGAATAGGAAGGAAGACGGCAGTTCAGCGAGGTGATGCAATGTTAAACCCAACAACGCGACCAACGATGCTGCGCCAAAGGAAGATTGATCTGAAGACCCTTCACGACCAAACTCAACAACATTAGGCTCATCGTACCCGGCACACATCGCACCACAACTGCTCAGACCCGTCCTCCGTACGGCTACACCAGACATCATACCGGAACACGATAAATCGCTTGGCGGCAAGGCTTTGTCTGGTGGGTGGTAACTTCTGCGGGCGGCCGATGTTATGGCCTAATTTATATAAAAAAAGACAATCACCCATCTAGCTAGGATGGGTGATTGTCCTTTTTCATTCATCGATAAATTCACGTCTGCAGCTCTCATAATTTCGCCACGGGCCCCTTCCTTATGTCTACAGAGATGATTCTGTTATAATTACGATATCAAATAAGAGTTACGATGGCGTTCTTTCTCAATAACCAGAAGCAATTTATTACTTAAACTTTGAAATATACTTACAAAATCCTCATTAATCTTTCACATTAACGATATCAGATGCATATTGAAACAAAATTAATGTTAATTAAGTAAAATCTTTAAGATAAATGTTAACTTCGGTACAAATGTGACGGGTTTGTTGCAATATCGCCTTCTATGTCTTCATTAATATGGTAATTGATTAAGTTAGGCGTATGTAGAGTGGTCTACAGGAAAAGCTCTGCTGCCCGCTTCCCTGGTAAGAGTTCCCTTAATCGCCTTTTACGACACCCAGGGAGCGTTCAAGTATTACGTAACTCAATTTTTGAAGATTTTTGACACCCCTACTCGCCCTTGTAACGCGCCGTAACGTTTTTCTGTACCCCCCCCCCCCCCCTTCTCTATTTTATCCTAAAGTCGTAAAACTTATGTAGGTAATACTTTTTACACTTGGTATATTTTTAATTTACTGAATCATATTTTTTTTAGAAACAACGTTACGTAACGTGTTTTAAGAAAGACCCCCTCCCGCCCCTGTAACGCATCGTAACGTTTTACGAGATTTTTTTTTTATTTCTGTAACCGTTCATTAACGACATAAATGACTATCATAATTTTATTAGTGGCATGCGGTCCAGCGTTTTCGCGAAGTGTGCGTTACGATGTCAGATACACCCTGTACCTATAGTTTTTTTTTTTAAAGCATGAGGGCGGCATTTCCTTTCTGACTACTCTAAGAAGAAAGGCCGAAACAAACAAACTCAGAGGTCACACAGTCTCTTTTGTATCAACATCTTTTTTACTTCTTCTTCGTTTCGTTTTTGACAGAACGGTGGTGGTCATGTCACTATGACTGATTTCGAGACGTTGATGTAGCTCACCGCACGATCTCTCTCCATCTATCTCTGTTGGATGACAGTCTGGAGCATTCATTTACAGGTCCCCCACTACCGACTTGATTTGGTCGGTCCAGTCATCGGTGACCTTCTACGAGGTCTGTTCCGTTCTACTCTGTCGTGGATGTCCTCGAATCTTTTTATACAGTATGTTAAGAAAACCCTGTCCCACCCATAACGATAATAAAGGTTAGGTAAACACATGATCAAATATAATATAATATTTTACGTAATCATCATAGTACCAATACAAATGAATTTTGAAATAATCTTTTTTTCCCGCGAATTAATTCCAACTTCCCCGAAATTTGGTAATTTTTAAAAAAGTGACAACACCGGTATTATTATGAGCGAATAGCGATGCGACCACGTGCCGCGTGCCCTACCGCCCGCCGCCCACAGAAGGGTGCTTACGCACATTTATTAAGTTACCTCTTTTTGCGAAATAATATTTATTTTTTTAGGGGTTTTTTTTTAAGTTTAGCCCGGTTTTGTATCCATTAGTAGAATCAGTTATCGATACCTAACAACACCTTCACGGGTCGGACAGGGTTTTCTTAACATACTGTAGGTATACACGTGTGACAAATAAACCAATGTTTAACTCCTGCTGCAAAAACGATGGGGTGTTATTCTATAACATTCTAGCTGATCAGGGAAACGTTGCTTTAACATATAAAAAATTGCTGACCGATTCTTAGACCTACCCTATACGTAAAGAAAACCCCGTCCGACCCATAAGGATAATAAAGGTTAATAATTTAATATTGACAGCAACGCCATCATGTCTGCCTCTCAAAATGGATGTAGGAGCGGGTCCCGCAGTACTAAGGAGCTACTCCTCATTGATATGGCCATTAGCCAACAAGTTCGTCGTTCCCGAAATGATCTATCGACATGTTGGATAGATTATAAGAAGGCCTATGACTCAGTGCCACATACATGACTCATGCGGGTGCTGGAGTTGTACAAAGTGGATGCAACTCTACGCATCTTCCTGATGACATGTATGAGGACATAGAGGACAGTCCTTCGCTATCCAGGATGTCGAAATATTCTGAGGAATAGCGAACCGATAAGGATCGAGCGAGGAATATTTCAGGGCGATAGTTTGAGTCCACTTTGGTTTTGCTTAGCATTGAATCCTCTAAGCACATTATTGGAGGATTCAGGTTTAGGCTATCGGTTGTGGTCAGGTTATATCGCTCCTCCTTTACATGGATGACCTGAAACTTTTTGCTCCCAACAATTCACAACTGAAGGAGCTACTGAAAATTACTGAAACTTTCAGTAGCGCCATCAGGATGGAATTTGGTGTGGACAAATGTGCGGTCATGCATGTAAAGCGAGGAGAGATTGTGGAATCCGTGGGAACCCAACTCACGAGTTCCATAAACCTTAGAGCCCTCTCCGCATCCGAAACCTATAAGTATTTGGGTATGTCGGAAGCGTTGGGTATCAATGTTACTGACATGAAGAAATCGTTGAAGGAACGCTTCTTTGGCCGCCTGAAAAAAGTACTTAATAGTCTTCTATCAGGCGGAAACAAGGTGCGCGCTTTCAACGATTACGTCATGCCGGTATTGATGTACTCTTTCGGCATACTCAAATGGAGTCAAACCGAACTTGACGCCCTGGATCAGAGGGTCCGTACGCTGCTGACTGCAAATCGATTGCATCACCCACGATCATCGGTTATGAGGCTGTATATCCCGCGAAAATGTGGAGGTCGTGGCTTTTTAAACGCTAAGACCCTCCACAATCGCGAGATATGCAGTCTCAGGGAATATTTTCTAGAAACCGACGTGAGGATGCATCGAGATGTGGTCGCGGTTGACCAGGGCCTCACTCCGCTCTCCTTGGCTAAAGAGAACTGGCGCAAACCAGTAGTGCTTGACACCAATGACCGCATGGAGGTATGGAAGAGCAAAAAGCTTCACGGACGCTTTTTCAGAGCCCTACATGGGCCTGATGTAGATTTACAAGCGTCCGTAGCCTGGCTACGATTCGGTGACCTTTTTGGGGAAACCGAAGGTTTTGTATGTGCAATTATGGACGAAGTTATGATGACGAACAATTACCGGAGATTTATTGTGAAAGACGGCACAGTTGACATCTGTCGGGCATGTCACCGGACGGGGGAATCAATAAGGCATATTATCTCCGGATGTTCTCGTCTAGCTAACGGAGAGTACTTGCATAGACACAACCTTGTAGCCAGGATAATTCATCAGCAACTTGCTCTCAAGTACAACCTTGTGGAATCGGAGGTGCCGTACTACAGGTATGTGCCCGACCCAGTTCTCGAAAATGGTCATATCACATTGTACTGGGATCGATCCATCATCACTGACAGGACTATTGTTGCCAATAAGCCTGATATAGTGATGGTGGATCGATCAGAGCGGCGTGCAATGATTGTTGACATAACCATCCCGCATGATGAGAACCTCGTGAAAGCCGTGAAAGATAAACAAATCAAGTATCTTGACTTGGCTCACGAGGTTGTCGACATGTGGGAGGTGGATTCAGCAATCATTGTGCCGATAGTCGTGACAGCCAATGGCTTAATAGCCAAGAGCCTCGACCAACACCTCAAGAGGCTCTCGTTAGGCAGCTGGATCAAAGGCTTGGTTCAAAAAGCTGTACTTCTGGACACGGCTCGCATTGTCAGGAAGTTCCTCTCTCTGGAGCCCTGACCGCCGGTAGCTTGGACCCTGTTCCCGATGCCGGTGGGCTACTATTTTTTATATTTTTAAATGTTTTTTTTATGTATTGTTTATGTAGAAATATTTAAAAATGTAATTTATATGTATATACAATGGAATAAAGAAAAATAATAAAGGTTAAGTAAACACATGACCAAATAAAATATGAAATTTTACATAATCATCATAGTAACAAAACTAATGAATTTTGAATAATCTTTTATTTTCCGCGAAGTAATACCAACTTCCCCAAAATTTGGTAATTACAAAAATAGTGAAAACACCATTTTCGACGGTATTATTATGAGCGATGCGACCACGTGCCGCGTGCCCCCCTTCTCCCGCGCATATATTGCCTACCGCACATGTATTAAGTTACCTCCTTTTACGAAATTATATTAATTTTTTTTAGGGGGATCTTTTTTAAGTGTAGCCTGGCTTTGTAGCCATTAGAAGAATCAGTTATAGAGACCTAACAATACCTTCACGGATCGGACAGGGTTTTCTTTACATATTGTATACAAATAAAATATCATACAGATCGCCAGCTGTGCACACCGCGACACGAGAATTTTATATAAGTATTGCATTATGCTAGCTCAAAAGTATGTTAATAGAGGATAATTTATTTTAATTTTGCCTACTTTGGAAAAAATACGGGCCATAGAAATCGAAAAAAATCGATCCACTGTCAAAATTAATCAACGTCACGTAATAAAGTGTACCAAATTATGCGCATGATTACAATTTATCACTCTCAATTCAAATGTCGAAGCGCTATTTTAAAAAAAGAACTTAACAATGAAAGCACTTCATAACCAGTCTATAATGTTCCCAGTTGTTGGACACAAGGCTCCTCTCGGTAAGAGAAAGTAGATAGATATAGGTAGGCTGTTAGATATCAAGTGTCTTCGAAGTTTTGCCTCTGGGAAATGCTGGTTTCCTCACGATGTTCTCCTTCACCGTTATGAGACCTGTGCTGATGAAATAATTTATACAAAGTCAAGCGCTGGTGTCTGAACCAACGACCTGTAACTTTCAAGTCACGGCCGATACCACTAGGCTACGATGCTGCCCGATGGGACCGATGGGGCCGACGGGTTCTCGAGTGGCGACCACGCATCGGAAGACGCAGCCTGGGTAGGCCCCCAACAAGGTGGACCGACGACCGGTGATCGCAGGATGCGGGAGACGCAGGACCGGTCGTCGTGGATATCCTTGGAGAAGGCCTATGTCCAGCAGTGAACGACTTTCGACTGATGATGATGACCTATTCAATGATCAACCGCAGTAACCGTGCGTAACAGACTATCAAAAACAATCTAAATAATTTTAAAACTTATTACTAAACCATTGCTTCATATGTTAGAAAAATTTGTATGTTCAGCAATGTACATAATGCAATGAATATTGCCGAACTGTCAAAATTAATGTCATTCCTATTGTTCGTGTTACCAAAATTATCGATCGACAATTCGAATTTCAATTCTCGAGTAAATAAAAAAAATCTCAAGTAAATAATTAACTTCTAAGCATTGAGTTATACTTATAATTTACTACGCAACTCAATGCTACCAAGATTAATTGCCACTTAATTTTAGTGACTCGAAGATCTATGTCAGTGACTTTGGTTCTTCTGCAGTGGGCAGGGCACATTGCCCGTAGAACCGATAGCCGATGGGGCAGTAAGGTTCTGGAGTGGCGGCCACGTACCGGTAGACGCAGCGTAGGAAGGCCCCCAACAAGGTGGACCGATGACCTGGTGCAGATGAATGCGGCAGCAAAAGACCGGTCATTATGGAAAGCCTTGGGGAGGCCTTTCCAGCAGTGGAAAAAAGAAAAAAAATATTTGGGTATATGCATTACCTACAAATGTAATTGATCACACTTCTAATTTGTTGACAAGATCAACTGACATAGATGTATTATGAGTTTATGACAGTACTTGTAACATTAGCTCTATTAAATAACATTTTATAAGCGCTTGCGCACCGACCGCACACTAAGGAAATACGGGAATTTATTGTGCACGGTCACGTTTGCGCTTTCTTGTCGAAATTGTGTATGTGCATACAATACTTTTATGACTTGGTGTTGAATAAAATATGAAGTATTTTTGTAAAGAATTGAAAAGTTGTTGGTAGTTTTGTCTGAGGAAGAATTGCAATAAAAGTGTTTTAGAATATTTTGTATACATTAAATATTAGATATATGTGAAGGCGATGCACCTAGAATAAATTTACTATACCAGGGAAGTTGTACTTTCTTTTCTGATGAATAAATAGACAATGGATTGTTGTTATTATTTCCCGCTTTAGAAATGAATAGCATTTGTTATACCTATTGCAATATAAGCAATAAATCATTGCACAAAAGCCAGCAGGTCAAGCTACACGGAAATGTAAAACCATAAGGCTACCAGCGATAAAGTTGAAAATCTAATTAATAAATTTGACAGTTTTTATAGCTTCATATGCTGTCTGCGTCAGTACAACTGAGTCATGAAGTTTGCCACTCATCATCATCACAGTACTTTTTTAATTCGCTAGCGAACTTCGATGTACTCCAGAACCTATAGATAACTAAAGGATTGGAAGTTTCTTGTAGCATCTATAACACCACATGCAAGATCCTGCATCTCGCAAGTAAAATTTACGATGCAACTAGCAAACAACTTTCCAACATCAACCATCGGACAAGTGCCCAAAAGACACAACAATCGTCTGGTCTGTAGGTCCTCCCTTTTCTATGGAGGATGATCCTCCTTTAACTTTAAAGCCTGTGACTCATTCCTCTAAATCCTTTTTGGTTTCTAAAACGTTTGCAAGTGTAAGTGGGATATCAAAAAAGAGAAAAAAATATATAATGTCAACCTTTCTTTTATTTTGTCCCGCTGCTGGGCACAGGCCTCCTCTCATACAGAGAAGGATTGAGTGTAATTACCACGCTTGCTCAATGCGGGTTGACGATTTCAGACTTAAAGTCCAGGTTTCCTCAAGATGTTTTATTTCACCTTTTAATCAGTCATGTCATCATGTGTGTCTAAGATGTACTTAGAAAGTACATATAACATAGAAAAGTTACATTGGTACTTGCCTGAACTGGAATCGAACCCGCACACTCATATCATACTTGAGAGGCTGGTGTTTTAACCACTAGGCCACCACGACTATAGAAAGTATCTAAGTCAAATTCATGTTACCACATACTTTTATAAGGAAACCCCACCTGACGTTAATTGGCAAACAAATCGCTCTCCCGGGACGTGCCCACTCCTATTTCCCATCCGTGTATTTCTAATCCGGACAAACGGACGCATAAACTGGTTTAAAACGCATATACATGTATGTATGTATGCACGGTCAGTGAAAGTACGGAGCCATGGACCATGGTCATTGCGCTTGCGCCGGTACAGTGGTTGCCAAAAGCTTTAGAAATGAAATTATTGTCCTAAGTTGGTGTCTTTGTAATGTAAATATGATGCGTTGGGTTTAATAGACGGTAAAACAAACGTTTATTGCTGCTTTTTGCAAACAAATATTTGCGGTGAACATGGCGCATAAAATAACAAAACACACCAAAAATATCTTAATATCTCACCAGATTAAAGTATACACGGCTGTTTGTACTTTAAGATTAAAATTACGACTTAGATTTATATGAAAACTATTTACGCCCCGCGGCTTCGCCTGCATAAGTTTCGATCCCTAGTGTTTTATTAAAAAAAAAACTCAAATCTTCATGTCCAATATATATAATACCGCCACGTAAGAAAGGAGATGTTTCATTTTGGGTCACCACTATGTACGGTATAAAGATAAAAAGGAAAATCATAAAAGATTTTCATAAAAAATACTACTAAATTAATTTGAATAAAAATACAAGTATCTATAATTAATTATTTGAACCTTTTTTTAGTGAGATAACCCTTTTTTTTTTCCATTTTGGCAACTGAGCCGATATCGACTATTCTGCCAATGTCATGTGGAGACAGACGAGCTGTCGAACTTCGCACTTCGTGGTAGTTTTCTAATATATGTAATAGGACAACACAGGTGTAACTATAATAAATAATAATATAACAACAGTATAACTATCTATACAATATGAATACTAACATATAAATTTACAAAGGACAACACAATATATATATTTACAAAGTTATTATTACTACACACCAAACTACAATTTGACCTTATTTAAATTTATAAAAGTTGACAAGAGGTGGATTAATTTTGGAGAAAAGTAGGTCAACAGGGAATGGAAGTTAATAGGAAGAGGGATTTTAATTTTGGAAAGTTTGTGGTATAAGTCAAGAGATTGGGAATTTAAAGGACAAGAGAAGAATAAGTGATCCAGATTACCATCATCAAGACCGCATTCGCACAGGGAACTGTCACGAACACGAATCTTGTACAGAAATACTGGGCTGCAGCAGTGACCCAGTCTCAGTCTACACAAGGTTGCAACAGTTCTTCTGGACAATTTCGGACATTTAAAAAACCAAGGTTTCCGCTGGATGGCTGGTTGAATACTGGCGTAGTGCGCTCCCTTTAGTTTCGAACTTACCTGCCACACTGCTGACCACGAGTTGTAAAGCTTATGTTTGGTGTCAGACCGTAAGTCGTAGCTATGGATCACGTAGGAGATAACCCTTTATTAAGGTAGCCATGACAGTGGTTATGACGTTTGATTGGCGACTTTGACAGTTCTATTTTCCCGTTGTGTTCGTGTCGAGTGTCGATTTGAGTTGATTGTGTTCATTTAATGGGCCGTGTGTTCTGATTCAAGTTTTGTTTTTTTCGCAGTCATATTGTAAATAATGTAGATACGATAACCTTAGATACATGACACGTCAATCAAATGTCACTGTCAAAATCTTATTTCGCTTATTGCTGAGCACCATATTTATTAGTAGTTGTGATGTACTCCTTAGCCGAGTTAAATTGAATCTGTATAAAAACTAAGCCAAAATATAGGAAATTAACATTACAAACAGTCAACTATAGCGTAACTATACCTAGCATTAAGTATACAATGTGCTGGCCCAGGCTCCATACATTTTTTTTTTTTTTTATTAAAAATATAAACTAGTCGCTTGACCGCAATCCCGCCTGATGGTAAGCAGTAACGCAGTCGTTGATGGTAAAGCGCACTAGTTTATTAAGAACCTATTCACTCTAGCCTTGAAGACACTCAAATTGTAGTCCGACGGAAACACCGCCGCTGGCAAACTGTTCCAGTCCCTCGATGTACGCGGTATAAAGGAGGAGGCGAAACGCTTCGTCCGGATCGTAATGGTGAAAAAACTTAACCTAACACTTTTTCTTCCAACTGTACACAAACCTTAGAAATTGAATTACAACTTAACCTCTGAATTCAATGAATTATTCATTCATTGTATTATTATAATAATACTACATAACAGACTATTATACGCACAATTAATTTTAATACTTAATATAATCATAAATCATTCGTCACGGAAGGAGATTTTTGTGAAAGTCATCTGGTGACGTCACAAGCTGTGGACTGTATCATCTACCTAGCCCTGTCCCAAATATATTCAGGTCAGCCTTCAGTCTAACTGAATGCAGATAAATAGCAGAGAGCCCATTACTGGGTAGTATATTGAAGCCGTACGGAGGACGGGTCTGAGCAGTTGTGTTGCGATGTGTGCCGGGTACGATGCGCCTAATGTTGTTGTGTTGGGAGTTTGGTCGTGGAGGGTCTTCAGATCAATCTCCCTTTGGCGCAGCATCGTTGGTCGTGTTGTTGGGGTTAACATTGCATCACTTCGCTCAACTGCCGTCTTCCTTCCTATTCTCTCAGTTTTTCTGAGTGAATAGGCTCTTAAGGGCCTTACTCTCATTTAGTAGCGTAAAATGGTCACTTTAGGAAGCTAATTTCTAATTAACGGCTTAGTTTTGAGATTTGAAAAAAATATATATTGTCTATAGATTCATGTACAACATTTACTAAAGATAATTTTTTCGTAGGATTTTGCCTTTTGCCTTAAAAAAATATTTACCAAAACGCTATTTTTGGCTAATATTCGTTATTACTTCTAAACGGCATTGATGTGTGGAAATATTTTTACACTGAAAAATTCGTGGTTAGAAGTACTACACATATGTCAGAGCGTATTTAAATCCATCAACATTTGCCAAGAAAATATCCTTATTTTGAAACATAGGTTTAGAGGTGCTCTGCGCGGGCGCGGGCGGCAGTCGTGCGTTAGCATTCAGACGGGAGGGTTGTGTCGCTTGCTGCTCTGCTCCGGCTATCGCCGACTACGCGTGGTTGTCTGTGTGAGTGCAAATATTTACGAGCGAATCGTGTCAGTGTACGTTCATAGATTAGCTCGCAAATGAGAATTGAAGATGCGTCTGGTGGCGTAAGTATCTATCTACCTATACTCTTGTATTTATACCTACATATTACTGTATTTTTCTTTATAATTACTATTAGCTTTTGAACCATTTTTCTTTTACAATTGAAGTTAAACAATTACGAATTGTTCCAGGAAATCTAGAAAGAAATCTTTAGACTTGAAAGGCAATAATCCAACTAACTACATCCGCTGATAATATAGAAGACTCTATTCAGGTAAGTAAACACTCGCACTTAGATTATAATTTATAGGTTTGTAAGGAGATTTAAAAATAAAAATCTTATTAGAAATTTACGTAACTTGAAAATGTGATTTTTTGTTTATGGTGATATAAACCAAAAATTAGGACTCAATTAAAGGTTTTGGTGTAAAAACAGTTTTACAAAAAGTTTTGAGTTGATAGGACTTTTAGTTTTTGCGATATTAGCAAAAATGTGTAATAAAAACTCTTACTTGGATTATTTTAAATGATTCTTCCTGTAAATATTTTATTTCTATATGTAATTGTTTAAAGTAGCCGAAGCCGATGGACGCGGGCTGGCGGGCTTGGAATGTCACAGTTATCAGTAAATTTTTTTGACGTCCTCCGTGGCGCAGCGGTCAACACGCCTGCCTGCGACGTGGAGGCCGCGGGTTCGATTCCCGGCCAGGTCATGATGGAAAACGATCTTTTCCTGATTGGCCTGGGTCTTGGATGTTTATCTATATATGTATCTATTATAAATATAGTATCGTTGAGTTAGTATCCCATAACACAAGTCTCGAACTTACTTTGGGGCTAGCTCAATCTGTGTGATTTGTCCGTATATATACAGTATGTTAAGAAAACCCTGTCCGACCCGTAAGGATAATAAAGGTTAAGTAAACACATGACCAAATATGATATAAAATTTTACGTAATCATCATAGTACCAATACAAATGAATTTTGAAATAACTTCCCCGAAATTTGGTAATTTTTAAAAAAGTGACAACACCGGTATTATTATGAGCGAATAGCGACAGCGATGCGACCACGTGCCGCGTGCCCTGCCGCCCGCCGCCCGCGGAAGGGTGCTTAACGCATATTTATTAAGTTACCTCTTTTTGCTAAATAATATTTATTTTTTTAGGGGGATTTTTTTTTAAGTTAGCCTGGTTTTGTATGCATTAGTAGAATCAGTTATCGATACCTAACAACACCTTCACGGGTCGGACAGGGTTTTCTTAACATACTGTAGGATATATATATATATATATATATATATATATTATCTGTTTTTCACAAATAATATTGTAATAACATTTTTCGACTTACAGAAAAGAAGAGAAAGAAACCAATCGACAGAACTTAAAAGTTTAATTTGCTTTTTAGGTCGAACAATAACGCAGTTGATTCTAGGTCAGACATCCATACAGAATGTCGTCAAGAAAATGATAATATTATATATCTCTATGTGCACAAAAAAAACTACGCAAGTTCCATCATCATCATTCAGGTAAAATTATGCCTGCATGTCCTACAACCTATATTTTTAGTTTACAAATATATCATATACCTGTAAAATTAATTTTTTGTTAATTCTTAATTAATTTTTCTTGATAAATTCAATTCTTCATTCCTTGACAAAAATCTCTAACAGTGTTGCCAGGGTTAATTAAAATGTATGTTATATCTTTTTTTAGCTCAAAATATCACCAAAACCTCAACAAATCTCAAGCTTGTTTCATCGAAGGGCGACGCATAATTAATATTGCTTACTTTTATTCAGAACTAAAGAAAATTGCCAAGCACGGAGAATTATAGACTGTGGTTTAGGATCTGTGGATACTGTTGGAGAACGACAAGTGGGACTACATTCCCTATTTATTTTTAAATGCCGTATGTGTATGGAAACATTTTGCACATCCTACAGAAATCAATATCAGCTGTGCAGTTGTAGGAACAATAGAAATAGACTGTGGCCATTCTCAACTGCAAGAAATTTCTGCAGCTTTAGATATGCCTATAATCTCGCATGTTATTTATTGGATCGAAGAATTAAAATTTACAGATTTTAAAATAACTCGTGTTTTATTTGAAACTTCATTACGACGAAGTACATTCAATCCGACGTCATTGACACAGTATAAATAGGGTACTATCTCTTTATGGAAAACGGCCGAAACTACGCGCTTTGTAATCTCAAGGCATCTATATAAAGCACGGTTAGCGCAGCGGTTAAGCTATTGACTGCTGCGCTGCGTGTCACGGGTTCGATTCCCGCGCGGAACAAATATTCAGAACATGTCCTACAAGTAGTTGTTCCGGGTCTGGCTGTTTGTGTCTGTGAATTTGTATGTTTAAAAATGCACCCACGATAAAAGTAATTTCTAGTGTGGTTCAACGTTTTTTTTTTTTAATAAAAATATCACAAAGTGCCTAGTGCGCGTTTGGTTTACGTTAACGCGATGAACTCGTTTATGTTATTCGCATTAGTAATTAATTCAAGGACACTGCAAAGACATGATACTCATATACTGAAAAGTAGTGAAAAAAAAAATCAAATATGTTGAATCGATAGATATTACCATCTACCATTAATTTTTATGTTAATGTTATGATATATTATAATGTGTGGGTACTTGTTTTACAAATGTCTGTCAGTCTGCGATCGGCCATTAAACTGTGTAACGAGCACTCCTTGATTTTATTTAAACATTGATCAAGAATACTAAAAATATATTATAGTACGATATTACCATTTATCAATGCAAAATATACATTTATCGTCTTGCATCCATACCCCCGTCTGAAATCGTAGGCACAAATCGCGACCTACACGCGGCTTGTCTGCATCTCTGGATATTCTTTGATTGTCGTTTTAGTTTAGCGCGCCACCGCGCGCATTTTACGAATTCGGGAGTACGGCGTTTAGCTCCGCCCCCATGCACAAGGTCATTGAGGCTACTATAACCGTTAATAAACTAGCGCGCTTTACCATCAACGATCGCGTCACTGCTTACCATCAGGCGGGATTGCGGTCAAGCGCTAGTTTATAATTATTACCATACCACTAATACCATAATACTAAATAATACAAGAATAGTACCAACCCATTTCCTCCCGCGGGTGTCGTAAGAGACGACTGAAGCGGGCAGCAGCGCTTCTCCTGTGGAATATCAAATTACTGCAATCCCAACCCGCCTGCCAAGCGTGGGGATTATGGCAAAATGTAATGGAAGCCTTGGGGGCGGCTTTTAGCCAGCAGTAGACCTCTTGAGGCTGGAGAAAAGATACAATGGTCGGGCTGGTTGGTACACGTTAAGGCTTCTGTTCCCATTTATTCAGTCTGTTTCAGTATTCTGTGTCCGTTACGACTGTCTTAGCTTAACCTATATTCTGAGGCACGCCTAGGGTTGCCAACCGTACTCTAAAATAGAGTATTGTACTCTATATCATGTAGGCGTACTCTATAATCTATAACACTAATAAAGTACGGTAAAATACTCTTTTTTATAAAATGTTTACTAAAACTATGCACGTCTGTAATAATATGCAAAAATCCTTAATCAGAATAAAAAAGTCCACTATTTACTGTTAATATGTTGGTATCGCCGATTCCCCTATCTATATTCGAACATTCCTGAACCCCATTATTTGCAATAGGTTTTTAAAAAATGTCCTGAAGAATTTGATTGTTTAAAAAAAATTATTAGCTATTACTCTCAGATCCCGCCACTTCACCTTTTACTGAAAGAGTCTTTTCGGTCATGAATGTGAAGTGGCGAGAAGAGAGAAACAGAGCTTCATTGAATTTAATCAAAATGAGCTCTTAATACATATAAATTTAGAGTTGGAATGTTTGGACTCACACAATTCCTTTAAAAACAATGGTAAATTGTTATGTGCCGAAAAAGTACAAAAAAAACCTTTTTAAACGTAAAAAATAAATGATACTCTTTTTTGTAAGTCCGTACTCTTTATTTACCTTCTTTAAAATCAGATGTACTTTATTTCTGCTAAAAAAAGTTGGCAACCCTAGGCACGCCGGTCTTGGTATATGAACCTTGGGTACCCATCTAAAGAACTAACCGCAGCAAGTATAGCTTTATCTGATCAATCTCAGGGTAATTTCGTAACACACTATCGTAGCAATGGATTTCGTTTTGACAATAGGGATGCTTCCTGGGTAACAAAAAAACCGGCCAAGTGCGTGTCGGACTCACGCACAAAGGGTTCCGTACCATTGATTTATGAAATTAAAGGATTTAAGTTATTTGTTTAAAAGATTACGCGGTAATAAACGGTTTACGATTTACGAGGTATTAAAAAAAAACTACTTACTAGATCTCGTTCAAAACAATTTTCGTTGGTAGTGTTTATAGTAATGTACATCATATGTTTTTTTTAGATTTTTCATTTTCTTATTTTAGAAGTTAGAGTGGGTGACCAACTTTTTTCCACTTTGGAAGCGTCTGTCACGCAAACTATTCGGTTTGGAAAAAAAATATTTTAGAAACCTCGATATCATTTTTGAAGACCTATCCATAGATGCCCCACACGTATGTGTTTGATGAAAAACATAACATTAATTATTTAAGTTGTTACGGATGCGACTGGGATAAACGCTGAGATGATGATGACTATTTACCACCATGACTTGTATCCTTATTTGCAATATATAATATCTTTCATCATCATTTCAGCCGAAAGACGTCCACTGCTGGACATAGGCCTCCCCAAAGGTTCTCCACGACGACCGGTCCTGCGCCTCCCGCATCCAGCGGTTTCCCGCGATCTTCATCAGGTCGTCGGTCCACCTTGTCGGGGGCCTACCCACGACGTATCCGGTGCGTGGTCGCCACTAGAGAAACCGTCGGCCCCATCGGGCATCGGTCCTACGTAGGGTTGCCAACTTTTTTTAGCAGAAATAAAGTATATCTGATTTTAAAGAAGGTAAATAAAGAGTACGGACTTACAAAAAAAGAGTATCATTTATTTTTTACGATTAAAAAAGTATTTTTTTGTACTTTTTCGGCACATAACAATTTACCATTGTTTTTAAAGGAATTGTATGAGTCCAAACATTCCAACTCAAAATTTATGTGTGTCAAGAGCTCATTTTGATTAAATTCAATGAAGCTCTGTTTCTCTCTTCTCGCCACTTCACATTCATGACCGAAAAGACTCTTTCAGTAAATGCTGAAGTGGCGAGATCAGAGAGTAATAGCTAATATTTTTTTAAACAATCAAATTATTCAGGAATTTTATTAAAAACAAATTGCAAATAATTGCGTTCAGGAACGTTCGAATATGGATTGGGGAATCGGCGATACCAACATATTAACAGTAAATAGTGGACTTTTTAATTCTGTTTAAGGATTTTTGCATATTATTACAGACGTGCACTAGTTTTAGTATACATTTTGTAAAAAAGCGTACTTTATTAGTGTTATAGATTATAGAGTACGCCTACACGATATAGAGGACAATACTCTATTTTAGAGTACGGTTGGCAACCCTAGTCCTACGGGCAATGTGTCCAGCCCACTGCCGCTTTACTTTTTTTATCTTTATCTTAACATTATTAAAACCACTGGACCGATCATCCTGAAATTTTGCATAAATACCTGGTCAGGTGTACTGAAACAAATATAGGGCGCCTTTTACAAATAAAATTATCTTATCTTAGCTTTATTCCCAAATAAATACTATTCCCGAGAAGATCAACAATAACTCTATTATGATTATAGATGGCGCCACGTATCATCGAATCGTGCTTGAATTAAGTATATTACAATTTTATGCAAACAAAGCCGCGGACAGAATCTAGTTTCTTATATAAAATTCATATTATAGTGACCTAGAAATTATGTAGTTTTTATATGCAAATCATTCTAATTAAAAAACTAGATTGTCAAAACGCCTAAGAATTTATAATTAATTAGTTAGCCCTACATAAAAAGGTCAGTTATTGGTGTCAAGTAAATAATACTGTTTACTTTTGTTGTCACAATAATATCCACTAACTAGCGGCCTGTGTTATTTTTATTGTTATTTTATATATAATTATAACTTTTTCGACAATTTTATTACATTTTTGACTGCATATTACCTACATATTTCTCGGTGGTATGCCTTAACGGCTATAGTAGCCTCAATGACCTTGTGCATGTGGGCGGAGCTAAACGCCGTACTCCCGAATTCGTAAAATGCGCGCGGTGGCGCGCTAAACTAAAACGACAATCAAAGAATATCCAGAGATGCAGACAAGCCGCGTGTAGGTCGCGATTTGTGCCTACGATTTCAGACGGGGGTCTGGATGCAAGACGATAAATGTATATGTAATGTATGTTGTAAGTAGGTAGTGTTACAAAATGTTTCAACATTGTACCCTCAACATTATGTGTGTATCGATCGCTGTCCTCTTAATAAACGGTTCGCCAGTCGACCATATACTGCATTCAAGGAAGTCGTATTATTTCTCCAAAACCCCTATATACAATATTTGGCGACGAGTTGGACCATAGCGTGTTATACTGCGGTTAATACAAGATGCCTTTGGGAAAATTGGAAGTTTTTGACGTCGAAACTGATAATTGGACCTTGTACATTGAGCGGTTGGAGCAGTACTTTTTAGTGAATGATGTGAAAGTGGATTTAAAAGTACCAACATTGATAACGGTCATGGGAAGTGCGTGTTACGAATTATTAGTCACATTATGTACGCCGAAGAAGCCTTCTACATTAAAATTTGATGAGATTGTTACGATACTGCAAAGTCATCTTCAACCGAAACCAAATGTACTGGCCGAGAGATTTAAATTCAGACAAAGGAAACAGTTGAAAGGGGAGAATATCGCAACTTATGTAGCTGAACTGAAAAAGTTGACGAAGTTCTGTGATTTTGGGGAAGCTCTGGATAATAATCTCAGGGATCAATTTGTTTGCGGTATTGAAAATGATGTCATTCGGCAACGCTTGTTCGAGGGAGAGGTACCGACGTTCAGTAAGGCGCTCCAGTTGGCAGTGACGATGGAGGCGGCGGAGTCTGACGCGGCGATGGTAGAACCTCGGGCTCGGGACCGCGGTCAGTGCAGTGACGTCAGAGACGCGGCGCAAGGGGCAGCGACGCACTATGTTGGCGCGGCCGGGCGAGGCAGCGGGCGGTCGGGGGCTCGCGGCCGTCGGTCAGCGGAACATAACCCGCAGCAAGACACAAAGTGCGCGCCAGCGGTGAGTCAGCGTGGGGGCCGCGGTGCACGAGCGGCGCCGGCCGAGTCGAGGCAAACGCAACTAGCGGCAAGTCCGTGTGCCGCTTGCGGAGCATACCACGAGAAGAGTATGTGCCGTTTTAGAAGATATACGTGCCGTGTGTGTAATCTGGAAGGTCATTTAAAGAAGATGTGTCCTAGACTGAAAAAGGACAGAGATCTTATGTGGACACAAGTGAGGGACGAAGGGGAGGAGTCAGCCAGTAATAATGATTATTTCGATAACCTAGAACAGGTAAATTTAAATGTACTTCAATTAGATAATTCGGTGAAATATAAACCTTATTATATTGGCGTCTCAATAGATGAAAAAAATGTTTGTATGGAGGTAGATACAGGTAGTAGAATTTCGTGTGTAAGTTACGAGTTTTATAAAAAAAAATTAAGTACCCTGCCTTTAATTACATGCAATTTAGTACTTAACTATTATACTGGCGAAAAGGTGTATCCACGGGGCAGAATTAAACCCTATGTACGGTTTGGTAATACTTGCAAAGAGTTAGATTTATTTGTAATAGACCACGGTAAAGAGCCGTTATTGGGTCGAGAATGGTTATACGAATTGAAAATTAAGTTAGAAGTTATTGATAAACTCAATCAACAATGTATAAATAATATGACTAGTACTAAAGTTTTTAATATTAATGAATTGCGTTACAGATACTCTGAGGTGTTTTCTGACGGTCTCGGCTGTTTTACTGGTGGTGAAGTGAGTTTGCGTGTACGACCCGATGCGAGACCGGTATATTTGCGATCGCGACCACTAGCATACGCGCTGCGGGAGCGTGTGGAGCAAGCGCTGGATCAGCTGGAGAGGGATGGTATCATCACACCTGTCGAGACGTCAGACTGGGCGACCCCGGTCGTACCAGTCATTAAGAAAGACGGCTCGCTACGATTGTGCGGTGACTATAAACTTACCTTAAATAAATGTTTAGAGGTTGACCGTTTTCCCCTACCTAGAATAGATGATTTATTAAGTAAATTACATTCGGGGCATAAATTTACAAAGATTGATTTATCTCAAGCATACGCACAATTTTGTCTGGATGAACCATCGAAATTATATACTGTAATCAATACACACCGGGGGTTATATAAATACAATCGTTTGATATATGGTTTGTCATCAAGTCCAGGGATATTTCAAAGAAAAATTGAACAAATTTTTGAAGGTATGCCTAGGGTAGGAGTTTTTCTTGATGATGTCATTTTGACAGGCCGGGACGAGGCAGAACATATGGATACTTTATTTAAAGTTTTCGATAGATTACAGCGGTACGGGTTAAAGGTTAAGAAAGAGAAATGTACGTTTTTTGCGGATGAGGTATCTTATTTAGGGTTCATAATTAGTAAAGATGGAGTAAAGACATGCCCAAGTAAAGTAGAAGCTATAAAAAAGGTACCTATACCGTCCAATGTATCCGAACTTAGATCGTTCTTGGGTATGGTTATGTACTATGCCAAGTTTGTTAGGAATATTAGTATGAGGCTAACCCCCCTTTACGAGTTACTAAGGAAGGATAATAAGTTTGTTTGGACAAAAGATTGTACGGAAGTTTTCAACAGCATTAAAAATCTGTTGTCTTCTAGTGAGGTACTCGCGCATTATGATCCGCGTATGCCGGTAACACTGACGACGGATGCGAGTGCGCAGGGGGTGGGAGCGGTCATAGCTCATGTGTGGCCCGATGGAACCGAGCGTCCGATCGCTTACGCGTCGCGGGTTTTAAACGCATCGGAAGCAAACTACTCGCAGATTCAAAGGGAGGCGCTTGCTATTATTTTTGGAGTAAGGAAGTTCCATCAGTACTTATACGGGCGAGAGTTTGTTCTCAAAACGGACCACAAACCACTAGTTTCTATTTTTGGGGATAAAACGGGCATTCCAACGATGGCAGCAAGTAGGCTACAAAGGTGGGCGGTAGTCCTCTCTGGTTATCAGTATCGAATTCAATACGTACCTACCGATAAGAATGGTGCAGATGCGTTGTCTAGGTTGCCAGTGGGTACAAGGAACAAAGAACAGAACGAAATCACATATATAAATTTCGTACAGGATTTTTTACCGATAACCAGTCAAGATGTCAGTAAACTGGGGAATATGGATAGTGTTTTGAGAAAAGTCATGATATATATAAGGTCAGGTTGGCCTCCTTCATGTCCCGATGCGGAGCTACAAGCTTATTTTGTTAGAAGGAATGAGTTGTATGTCGAGTCGGGATGTGTAATGTGGGGCTATAGAGTTGTGATACCAACGGAATTGCGAAGTATTATATTAAAAGAGTTGCATATCAGTCACATGGGCATTGTTAAAATGAAATCAATGGCTCGTAGTTACGTTTGGTGGCCTGGTATCGATGCAGACATTGAACGCGTTTGCCAGGAATGCAATACATGTCGGTTGGAAGCTCCAGCTCCACCGAAAGCACCCCCTCAACCCTGGCCCTATATCTCAGAGCCGTGGAGTAGGTTACACGTTGATTTCCTAGGCCCTTTTCAGGGTAAGACGTTTTTTGTCATAGTGGATTCGTCGTCTAAATGGATCGAAGCTTTTGAAATGAAAAGAACGACCGGAAAGGAAGTTCTTAAGGTATTAAGGGATGTTTTAGCTCGGTTTGGGTTACCAAAAGAGATAGTATCGGACAACGGACCTCCTTTTACAGGTGTTGAAATAGCAGAATTTATGCGTGTTAACGGTATTAAACATATTTTTACGCCTGTTTATCACCCTGCATCGAATGGAGCTGCAGAGAATGCCGTTAAAATTTGTAAAAATGCGTTAAAAAAGGCTTTTAGGGACGGTATAGAGGTTGATACGGCATTGAAGTCGTACCTATTTATGTATAGGAATACCGTGCATAGCACGACGGGAGAGTCACCGGCGAGGTTACTGCAGCATAGAACGTTAAGGTCTCGCCTAGATCTGTTGAATATGGGCAATAAGGTTCAAGGCGTTAAACAAAGAGTGGAAGAGGCTCAACAGAAACAGGTCAAAAGTGCGGGTGGTATAATGCGTGCCTTAGAGATAGGGGATGACGTGTGGGCTCGAGGTTTTGGAAGGGAGGATAAGTGGATTAGAGGTAAAATTGACGGGAATTTAGGATCTCGTTATTACTTAGTTAGTAGGGAAAATGGTCCACCTTTAAAAAGACATATAGATCAAATTTGGAGAAAGTCTCCACGGTCTATGTTAACTTGTCCACTCCCAACTGACGTTGGCGAACCTGATAGTGGAGTAAGTTCACCGACACCACCACCACCACCAGCAACAGCATCTGAGACCCGAAGTAAACGTGTAAGGAAACCGGTCACAAGGTACCAGCCATGAATAATATACTTAATTGTAAATTAGTTGTATAAGAGCAGTTTAGAATAAGTGGTAGGGTGTAATGTATGTTGTAAGTAGGTAGTGTTACAAAATGTTTCAACATTGTACCCTCAACATTATGTGTGTATCGATCGCTGTCCTCTTAATAAACGGTTCGCCAGTCGACCATATACTGCATTCAAGGAAGTCGTATTATTTCTCCAAAACCCCTATATACAATAGTATATTTTGCATTGATAAATGGTAATATCGTACTATAATATATTTTTAGTATTCTTAATCAATGTTTAAATAAAATCAAGGAGTGCTCGTTATACAGTTTAATGGCCGATCGCAGACTGACAGACATTTGTAAAACAAGTACCCACACATTATAATATATCATAACATTAACATAAAAAATAATGGTAGATGGTAATATCTATCGATTCAACATATTTGAATTTTTTTTTTTTTCACTACTTTTTTTTTTTTTTATAATTTATAAACCAGCGCTTGACCGCAATCCCGCCTGATGGTAAGCAGTGATGCGATCGTTGATGGTAAAGCGCGCTAGTTTATTAAGAGCCTATTCACTCTAGCCTTGAAGACACTCAAATTGTAATGAGACGGAAACACCGACGCCGGCAAATTGTTCCAGTCCCTCGATGTACGCGGTATAAAGGAGGAAGCAAAACGCTTCGTCCGGATCGCAGTGGTGTCAACAACGTAAGGGTGGAAACTCGCCGTACGACGGGTCGTCAGATGATGGAACGGAGATGGGGGAATTAAATCATGCAATTCCCTTGCACACTCACCAGAATGCATCCTATAGAAGACCGAAAGGCTGGCTACTCTACGCCTGTGCTTGTGCTTGCTGTGTTTGCAGTGTCCTTGAATTAATTACTAATGCGAATAACATAAACGAGTTCATCGCGTTAACGTAAAACAAACGCGCACTAGGCACTTTGTGATATTTTTATTAAAAAAAAAACGTTGAACCACACTAGAAATTACTTTTATCGTGGGTGCATTTTTAAACATATAAATTCACAGACACAAACAGCCAGACCCGGAACAACTACTTGTAGGACATGTTCTGAACATTTGTTCCGCGCGGGAATCGAACCCGCGACACGCAGCGCAGCAGTCAATAGCTTAACCGCTGCGCTAACCGTGCTTTATATAGATGCCTTGAGATTACAAAGCGCGTAGTTTCGGCCGTTTTCCATAAAGAGATAGTACCCTATTTATACTGTGTCAGTGACGTCGGATTGAATGTACTTCGTCGTAATGAGATTTCAAATAAAACACGAGTTATTTTAAAATCTGTAAATTTTAATTTTCGATCCAATAAATAACATGCGAGATTATAGGCATATCTAAAGCTGCAGAAATTTCTTGCAGTTGAGAATGGCCACAGTCTATTTCTATAGTTCCTACAACTGCACAGCTGATATTGATTTCTGTAGGATGTGCAAAATGTTTCCATACACATACGGCATTTAAAAATAAATAGGGAATGTAGTCCCACTTGTCGTTCTCCAACAATATCCACAGATCCTAAACCACAGTCTATAATTCTCCGTGCTTGGCAATTTTCTTTAGTTCTGAATAAAAATAAGGAATATTAATTATGCGTCGCCCATCGATGAAACAAGCTTGAGATTTGTTGAGGTTTTGGTGATATTTTGAGCTAAAAAAAGATATAACATACATTTTAATTAACCCTGGCAACACTGTAAGAGATTTTTGTCAAGGAATTAAGAATTTATCAAGAAAAATTAATTAAGAATTAACAAAAAAATAATTTTACAGGTATATGATATATTTGTAAACTAAAAATATAGGTTGTAGGACATGCAGGCATAATTTTACCTGAATGATGATGATGGAACTTGTGTCGTTTTTTTGTGCACATAGAGATATATAATATTATCATTTTCTTGACGACATTCTGTATGGATGTCTGACCTAGAATCAACTGCGTTAGTGTTCGACCTAAAAAGCAAATTAAACTTTTAAGTTCTGTCGATTGGTTTCTTTCTCTTCTTTTCTGTAAGTCGAAAAATGTTATTACAATATTATTTGTGAAAAACAGAAAATATATATATATATCCTACAGTATGTTAAGAAAACCCTGTCCGACCCGTGAAGGTGTTGTTAGGTATCGATAACTGATTCTACTAATGCATACAAAACCAGGCTAACTTAAAAAAAAATCCCCCTAAAAAAATAAATATTATTTCGCAAAAAGAGGTAACTTAATAAATATGCGTTAAGCACCCTTCCGCGGGCGGCGGGCGGCAGCGCACGCGGCACGTTGTCGCATCGCTGTCGCTATTCGCTCATAATAATACCGGTGTTGTCACTTTTTTAAAAATTACCAAATTTCGGGGAAGTTATTTCAAAATTCATTTGTATTGGTACTATGATGATTACGTAAAATTTTATATCATATTTGGTCATGTGTTTACTTAACCTTTATTATCCTTACGGGTCGGACAGGGTTTTCTTAATATAGTGTATATGTATATACGGACAAATCACACAGATTGAGCTAGCCCCAAAGTAAGTTCGAGACTTGTGTTATGGGATACTAACTCAACGATACTATATTTATAATAGATACATATATAGATAAACATCCAAGACCCAGGCCAATCAGGAAAAGATCGTTTTCCATCATGACCTGGCCGGGAATCGAACCCGCGGCCTCCACGTCGCAGGCAGGCGTGTTGACCGCTGCGCCACGGAGGACGTCAAAAAAATTTACTGATAACTGTGACATTCCAAGCCCGCCAGCCCGCGTCCATCGGCTTCGGCTACTTTAAACAATTACATATAGAAATAAAATATTTACAGGAAGAATCATTTAAAATAATCCAAGTAAGAGTTTTTATTACACATTTTTGCTAATATCGCAAAAACTAAAAGTCCTATCAACTCAAAACTTTTTGTTAAACTGTTTTTACACCAAAACCTTTAATTGAGTCCTAATTTTTGGTTTATATCACCATAAACAAAAAATCACATTTTCAAGTTACGTAAATTTCTAATAAGATTTTTATTTTTAAATCTCCTTACAAACCTATAAATTATAATCTAAGTGCGAGTGTTTACTTACCTGAATAGAGTCTTCTATATTATCAGCGGATGTAGTTAGTCGGATTATTGCCTTTCAAGTCTAAAGATTTCTTTCTAGATTTCCTGGAACAATTCGTAATTGTTTAACTTCAATTGTAAAAGAAAAATGGTTACAATGGCTAATAGTAATTATAAAGAAAAATATAGTAATATGTAGGTATAAATACAAGAGTATAGGTAGATAGATACTTACGCCACCAGACGCATCTTCAATTCTCATTTGCGAGCTAATCTATGAACGTACACTGACACGATTCGCTCGTAAATATTTGCACTCACACAGACAACCACGCGTAGTCGGCGATAGCCGGAGCAGAGCAGCAAGCGACACAACCCTCCCGTCTGAATGCTAACGCACGACTAAACCTATGTTTCAAAATAAGGATATTTTCTTGGCAAATGTTGATGGATTTAAATACGCTCTTGCATATCTGTAGTACTTCTAACCACGAATTTTTCAGTGTAAAAATATTTCCACACATCAATGCCGTTTAGAAGTAATAACGAATATTAGCCAAAAATAGCGTTTTGGTAAATATTTTTTTAAGGCAACAGGCAAAATCCAACGAAAAAATCATCTTTAGTAAATGTTGTACATGAATCAATAGACAAGATATATTTTTTTCAAATCTCAAAACCAAGCCGTTAATTAGAAATTAGCTTCCTAAAGTGACCATTTTACGCTACTAAATGAGACTAAGGCCCTTAACATCGGCTGCCGGCAAAAGTTACCACCCACCAGGCAGTCTTGCCGCCAAGCGATTCGTCGTGTTCCGGCATGATGTCTGGTGAAGCCGTACGGAGGACGGGTCTGAGCAGTTGTGTTGCGATGTGTGCCGGGTACGATGCGCCAAATGTTGTTGTGTCGGGAGTTTGGTCGTGGGGGGTCTCCAGATCAATCTCCCTCTGGCGCAGCATCGTTGGTTGTGTTGTTGGATTTAACATTGCATCGCCACTCCAGAACCTTACTACCACATAGGCCATCAGTTCTACGAGCAAAGTGCCCTGCCCACTGCCACTAAATTTTAGCGACTCGAAAAGCTATGTCGGTGACTTTGGGTCTTCTGCGGATATCCTCATTCCTCTTCTTTCAGATCTCATCTCTCTTCTCTCTTTCTCTCTTTGAGAGACCTTGAGCCATGGTATGGTATGAGGCCCATGACAGCTCGCTTCACCCAAATTTGTACGGTGAGGTTTTACATAATATATACATCACCTGTACAAACCCATATTACACATGTATTTATGCAAATAAACACATTATTGTTATTAATTGTTCTCGTCACCTAAATACATATTTTATAAAATGATCTATGTTTATTGATTCCGTTATGCCTGCAGATAATGACAACCGGATTCGGAATAATTTATTAGTTATAATATCAATATTTATAAACTAAAAACATGCCTATTACAATGTAAGGAAACCGGGCCAAAAAAGGATGTAAATTATGTCATATAATACATATTCAAATAATCATATAACACCATCATAACTAGGAAGAATAGTCCAAACCCTAATTGCGTAACCTATTACAAGCAATTAGAATCATTTTGAATCACTGCTACTCCATTGTTTGAAAATTTTATCAGCTCAAGAACGTAAATAACTTAACATACTGTCTTCCTTCCTATTCACTAAGTTTTTTAAAAGAATGGGTTCTTAATAAACTAGCGTGCTTTACCATCAACGATTGGATGGAAGAATGGATTGTGGATTTTGGTTTGAAGCATTTTTTTAAATAATTATGAACTAGTGCTTGACCGTAATCCCGCCTGATGGTAAGCAGTGATGCAATCATTGGTGATAAAGCGTGCTAAATTATTAAGAGCCTGTTCACTAAAAAAATCCGAGTTAATAGGTAGGAAGACTTCAGTTGATCGAGATGATCCAATGTTAAACCCCACAACAAGGGAGATTAAACTGGAGACCCTCCACGACCAAACTCCCGACACAACAACATTAATTAGGCGCATCGTACCCGGCACACTTCCCAACACCTTCAGACCTCAGATCAGTCCTCCGTACGGCTTCACCAGACATCATGCCGGAACACGACGAATCGCTTGGCGGCAAGGCTTTGTCTGGTGGGTGGTAACTTCTGCCAGCAGCCGATGTTATGGCCTACAAATATTACTTTTTAATAGTTTGTTACGCAATTAGGGTGCAGCTGTCTCTACGATTCCAAATTTGAAAACTGATTTAGCAATAGGAAGTTCGTTGTGAATGGCGTATGCAAATTTATTCGAAAATCAAACGAGCCTTCATATCAATCATCGTTCGATAGTTAAGAATCCGCCCAAGAAAGTAGGCAAGAGTCAGCTGGCTGAATATAAAAGTATATTCAAATATTTATAGAATGCCAGTGTTCTTTTGAAATTTATGCGGAGATGTAGTGTTATGTGACACAGTTTTAACAACGGTATTTGTTTTCTTTTATCATTTTGTGTTAATTATGATGCATCATTGAACGTTATTCAAATGTTACTATAATAAAAAAGGTTTAGTTACGTCGGCCATCAGTAAGAACATAATTTTCAAAGACAAATTAAATTAAGACATTGAGTTGAAAAAATTTGAAAATGAACATTTGAACTGAAACTACTAATTTGTCTACACCTTGGACATTTCCAAGAAATACATGTAATGTTGTAACATTCCCTTTTATTCATAAACTTTGTTTAAATTTAAATAGCGTTTAACGACTATTTAACCATACGTTTTTGATGCGTCTCTTAACTTTTATCATTGTTTATAAATAATTCTCTTAATTTGAACGTAAAATTTCACATATATGAGTGGATATTTCCAAATTAATTTGCTGTAAATTACAAAAAAAACTTCCATTGATCAATTTAAAATAACACTCCCATTCTAAACGCTATTTTAAAACAATCTTATTTTCTCTGTTACAGACAAGATGCGGAGCCAAATGAAAGCAGCAGTGATACTATTAACATTACACATAACCAGCACAAGAACTGCTAAAACAAGCGCCCCATCTGTCCATGAATTCATCAACGAACAAGCAAGAATAGACGATAGGAGACCCTTAAGTTATGGAAACCCTCTAGCAGGGAACTCTCAACAGGATGCTAAGATCCACGCACAACACCAGCAAGCCATGTTCAACGCAGAGAGGGTAAGACAACACAGAGCACAAATCCAACGATGGAATAAAGCTCCTCAACAAGTCGATAGCTATATGAAAGCTTATCATGAATCACAAGAGAACCACCAACTGGCTCTCGAACAAATGCAGCAACCCACACAGAAGGATAAAAAATCTAGGATGAGGCAGGAAAGGACCAATTTGAGAAGCAGAACTCATCTTGATCCAGTTAAGCTAACTAGAGGTGATGCTGTAGATAAAAATAGAAATCACAGATCGTTCGGTTCTATGTACCATAAAGTATTAAACAAAAATAACTTTAAGGTTAATACTTCACCGGGAACAACATACGATCAAGGAGTGACCATCAAACCTAATGGATTGAACAACTTGGAAAAAGAACAAATGGGTTTATACACAGAAATATCAGCAAGTAAGACACCATTTGTATATCCGAAATTATATAGCCAAATGAATACATACCCGTCTACTGACGACATGCAAGCACTAAATGCTCTACTAGCAAAATCGCCTCAGGAACAAATTAGAGAATTGAATATATTGACCCAAGGAAATAAAGAGTATGGTAAAGATTCGCTTGAACAACCAATGGACTTATTCTTTTATGCAAATAATCCTAAAACAGTTGAAGACAAGAAAAAATACAATGTACAGAATACCTACAAAGGACCATACGCAAACGATTATGCAAATTACAATGACTACAAACCAATTAAAGAAGATGTTGATGATATTGAAGAGGAGGCATTTAAACCCTATCCTCTAAAGCAAACTCCAACAGCAATGCCTCAGGTTTTTGAAGAACCGACGATGACGAAGAGCAATAATCACAAAGCAGAAGCAGAGAAAACTGTAAATGGGAATATGCACGGGAAAAGTGTCGAGTTTGAAAAGCCAAGTTACGCAGAATTAACGTACGGGGCACCTTCAAGCTATTTCACTAAGGAACCCAGTACAGAAGCAGTTAAATATCTCCAGGAGCAGCCAACTGGAATACAGCATTTATCTCAAGATGGAACGGGAGTCTCAGCATTTGGAGACGATGATGTAAGTATAAAAAAACGTAAGAAAAAACGTCGGCCAAAACGTCAGTTAGATTCAAGCTTATTTGTTTTAAATAATGAACCTTTACCAACACAACCACCTTTTATTAAAAATAAAACTCAACTAAATCCAGTTAATAAAACAGAAGATTCCGTATTAATTGTAACTCCAAAAGAAGTTAATAAATCTAATGTTAGTTATAACGATAGTATTGTAAATTCTGATGATCAATCATCTTTTAATGCCACTGACAGAAATGAAACGTTACCTCTTCCAATGGAATGGAAACGTTACAGAAACTATGATGATTACCAATCAACAGGGGAAGCGAAAGACTATGACTATTACGGAGACTATGATAATAACCCGGACTATTCCTACGATAGTGATTATGACTTAGATGACGAACTTGACCCACCAGATCTAGATTACCCTATTCGAAACAATTTTAGACCGCCTCCTCCTATCTCTCGGCCCATTAGGCAGAGAAATCCAATTATGAAACAAAATTTGGACTCCCGAAAAAGTTTTTCAAACAGATATGCCACTTTCAAGCACCCCAAGTATTATGATTTTCACTCCGAACCCGATGACGATTATGGCCCTCCCATAATGTTCGGGCCTCCCAGTACAAGCTATGGGACACCAATCCATATGTATGGGCCACCTAAAAGCCATTTTAAGGGAAAACATGAAATTTCTAGTTTGATTGACTCTTTAGAACCTGTATATATGTTAACAGAATCACAAATGAAAGATTTAGCAGGTCACAAGCATGTAAATGTTCAGCATTTGGATGTATTCCAGTACCCTACTTTGACTAAACCACATCGTAGGTATCCTAAGAGGATTAAGAAACACAAAAGGCAAAGGAGCAGGAGACCGAAAAAGCTAAGAAATTTCCGTAAATTAAAGAAATTATTACATCATTGAGAATTTAGATCTTTGAACAATAAATTAATACGGTCATATTGCCCTTGATAGATGCTAAATAACTTTTTTATTTTTACTTTTTTTTTTGTCGTGTCATCTGTCGTGCATCCGAAAATAACTATTGCCCTAACCCCATTCTTTTTTTAATTTTGCTGGCTCAATGGCTTCCTCCAAAATACATACGCGGTTATTAGAGCTAAAGGTTATTTTAGAGCAAAATATTTTGTCGTTGGGCAAGAAAGTCAAAAAATGTAATGTGGGTGTTTTGCAATGTTAATAGGTATACAACTTTATTTTTTGTTGCGAATACGAAACCCGAAACACGTGTCCAGTATTTTTAACTAAATAATCTATGTACAAAATTTCAAAAAGATATAATGAAAAACCACAAAGTTATGAGCTTGCTATTCTAGTTGGTTGTCCCAACAAAAATATGGTCAAAGGTTAGGTTAAAGGGCGGGCGAGCGCGGGCGTTGACCTCTGGCGTCAGCTGTGGCTGTGCTACCGCTAGATAACCACTCTGCGGCCTCACTCTAAATGTGTTTGGGAAAAAATATAACATGGTGTAAAACTGATTGGAATCCATTCAGATGCTTATACTGAACAAACTATATTCAGGTTTCTCATATACAAAAAAAAACGTTGTATGAGTATAATATCACATAATCATAAGATAGGATGTATAATGTTCTCCGGATCTTCTACTCCCTCCCTATAGATTATCAACAGAATCTACAACTATATACTTGTCACCTCTAACCAAAGTCTTGCTGACACTACAACTCGCGCGAGTTAATTAACTGTGCACCTCGCTCTGTGACGTCATTCGGACGGAACCGTTTGCAAAAAATGAGAATTAGGTTTTTTTTTTTTTTTTATTTTAATAAAAGGTCGTTTTGATGATAAAGCATCATGAGTAAAACCGCCTGTTGGTTGCACCAATATTATATTTCAGTCCATATAATATTGGTGCAACCAACAGGCGTCGAAAATGTAAAAAACAAAAACAAACTTAATAAAAAAAAAACTTAACAAAGCTAAAACTCCACAGAAACAGTAATAAGAACAGGGGATTTAAACAGTATTTAGACAATTGCAACAAAGATGCTATCGCTACTGAGCGCTTACGATGAATGCGGGGCGTTGCGCGAGAAAGCGGGAGAGTAGATTTAAATATTCTTGGCCCGTTTCATTCGTGGGATTTCTAGCCGGCTCCTCTTCCTATGGAGAGGGAATAAGAGGAGGGAGGGGGGGGGGCAGAATTATGTACATAGTTGTTACCTATGTAATAACTATATGTATACATAATTCTGATGTTTCTTATGTGAAATTAAGTATCTATTTGGTTTGACTGAAAAAAGGGAGTCTTAATTTGAGGCCTCTTTGCTAAGAAATTGTGTTTTTAAGTGTCAAGAAGTGTATAAGTGACATGAAGCTACTATAATCTGTCAGATTTCTTTATTACATTTTCAAGTTTATCTCAAAAGCATTAAGGCTCAATGTTGATTGGGAATATTTGAGAGTTTCGGGTAGCTTGACCTGCTGCCATCTGTACATAAAATATTGCCATAGAGATTAGGGAATTTTATTTTTAAGTTATTTATAAAATTAGTTCTTTACATATTTAAGTACAAATTAAATTATTTTAATATTTTAAACAAAATAAATTATGTAATTTAAAAGACTTAGTATTTATTTATTACAATACATATTATGTATGTGAAAAAATTTATGACTTTAATGTTACTTTTGGATTGTTTGATTAATAACATAACATTGATCTTACGTAATATCTAAAACAAAGAAAATATGATAATAAATGCCACTAGATGGGTGTATAAACCCAGTTCCGAGGTAATATGTTACCCCATAGTAAGAATGCTTGTCCTCCGAGGCATTGCGGTAGCGAACGCGCAAGGAGGCGCGGGTTCGATCCCCGCGCAGTGCAAATATTTGTATGCATGAATATGAATATTTGCAATGATCCGGTCGTGCCTCGGGAAGCACGTTAAGCTGTTGATCCCGGTTGCCATACGAACATCTAAGGGCAGTCGTTACGGCTTGTTGCAGCCCTCAAAACTCCAACATTGGATCTAACTGCAATGCTTCGATATCGTCTTCGGGGTCAAAAATCAGTCTGGGGTCCGCTTTACTGACTGGTAAAGCGGACCCCAGACTCCAAAGCTGAAAAAGCTTCGGATACGACTGGGATTAACATTGAGATGATGATGATGATGGTAAGACTGGTTGTCAGACTTTCGGACTACGATCTTTGAATCCAAATTTTGTCTAAAGCAAAAATTATCGGCGATGATCTCTCATGTCCGGCCCTGGTCCAGACCTTGATCCAGAGCGAGAGTCCATGGCAGTCCGTCACCTCCTTCTGCGAAGCAGTGATGCTGGCAAAGGAGAAGGCGGAATGCGAGTGGGACCGGTAATCTCAGCGCCCTCGCGCCTCCAGCCACCGCAGGACGCCCTGGTCGGGAGACAACATCGAACTCCCAGTCACCGTAGGCGCGGGCTTGCGGGCGGCAGCAGTGGACAGCTCGCCTGCACATCGTGACGGAGTCCACGAAGACCGCAGTCTAGTGGATCAGGGTTGCGGGTTGGTTAAAAATGAAACCGTGGCCCTGGTGCATAGGCCAGTGAAGAAACACGGGTGGGTTTTAGTCAGTAAAAGACTGACACGCCCTTCCTCCGCCCAGAACGGGAGAGATCATTTGATGATTTCCCATGCCAATAAAAAAAAAACGAGAACTGTCGGCGACCATCCCTCGCATCCGGCCCTGGTCCAGGCCATTGCTTGCCAGGGCCAGGGCTTGCCGGCGGCAACAGTGGACAGCTCGCCGCCCGGTAAGGACCAGGCCCGGGTCGACGACGCATTGTGTTTCACGTGCGCCTCAAAGAGATGTCAGCACATCGTGACCGGGTTCACGAAGACCGATGCCTGGGGTAGGGTTGCGGGTTGGTTGAAAGAGAAACCGTGGCCTTGACACATAGGCAAGGAAAACGGTTGGGGTTTAGTCAGTAAAAGTCTGACACGCCACACACTAGCCGAAACCGTAACTTTGAAGTTGGTACCAGCACAATGAACATATGAGTAACAAAACCAACACAGACAGACATGGGGGTAAGCACGAAACCGTCACCCTGGCGCACAGACAAGTGAAGAAACACCAGTGAGTTTTAGTCAGTAAAAGTCTGACACGCCCTTCCGCTCCGCCCAGAGTGGGACAGATCATTTGATGATTTCCCATCCAGAATAAAAAGAGGGGTAAGCACGTAACATGTGTACTTTTTGACAGTCCAACGGAATACGCTTAACGCAATGGATGTTCCATTGCGTTATTTCGTTGTTGAGCAGAAGAATTGTTCAAGCAAAGAATCAGCAAGCAGAAAACCCTGTCCGATCCGTAAAGGTATTGTTAGGTATCAATAACTGATTGTAACTAATGGACACAATACCGGGCTAAACTTAAAAAAACCCCCTAAAAAAATAAATATTATTTTGCAAAAAGAGGTAACTTAACCCATGTGCTGTAAGCAACCCATCCGCGGGCGGCGGGCGGCAGGGCACGCGGCACGTGGTCGCATTGCTATTCGCTCATAAAAATACCGGTGTTGTCACTTTTTTAAAAATTACCAAATTTCGGGGAAGTTGGAATTAATTCGTGAAAAAAAAAGATTGTTTCAAAATTCATTAGTATTGTTTCTATGATGATTACGTAAAATTTTATATTATATTTGGTCAAGTGTTTACTTAACCTTTATTATCCTTGCGAGTCGGACAGGGTTTTCTTTACATATTGTATATTAGCAATTTCCTTCAAAATCTTTTGTATTGTAAATGAAAGTACGTTACTCAATTAGAGTGCTTTATTCACCAAACCGTATGGTGGATTACAGCCCACTTACTCTCACAGAGAAAAGGCCTGTGACCAAGCAGTGTGAACATTATGAGCTGATTACGTAATATGTATGTTATGTAAGTTAGTTAATGTGAAGTAATTGACCAGTCATTCTGTTGACAATAGTAGTTTCTTTTTCATCACTGAGATGCTTAATCTAAGAAATTTGTAAAATCAAACAAGTAGGTACCGTTTAAAATATGCGACCGGAAGAGATTTTTTTAGATGAGAAAATTGTCTTGTCATGATATTTGTGATGTAAGATTGTTAGATTCAAAAAGGTATATAACTACATAAGTTAAGAGTATTATTTCGCAATACCTGACCAGTCTTTGAGGGCAGAGAGAGCAATGTACCTTATAATATTTTTTATTTCTCAAACTCGAAATGTAGTGTTGTTTTGATGTGATTATTGGGTGGAAAAAGCTGCCCTAGAGAGGGAAAAAATCATACAAATTACTTCGCACCTAAAGGCTGCAATGAACTTTAAAATTAGAACTGCTTTCAGCTGTGAAGAGTTTTATTTAAAAAAAAAATACTAATTAAAAAAAGGCTGCGGCCATGTGAGTTTCTTACGGAATAAGCCGCAACAATTAAGCCGTGAGTTCCATATTTAAAATTTAAAAAGTTGACATAAATTGGCGGGATACTAATCTGTTATGTATCTGTGACGTAATTCAATTTTGTTTTTAAATAAATAACTAGATTAAACACTCTACTTTTCACTCTACTTTTTCTTTTCTTATATCAACTGTCCGGTTCCGTTCCGGTTAATAGTTCTTCAGTAAAAAGTCTTCCAAGCTAAAACATCCCGGAAAACTAATAAAACCATCGCCATATCTCGCCTGTAATTTTCTAATGGTCATTATTTCATGCTGCCTTTGTTAAATAATGCTATCAAAGTACCAGCATATAATACGCCACACCTCTGTGCAATAAAACTTAATTATGTATTTCCTATGCATTGTTATTCCTTTATTTCATTTAAATGCTTATTGTCTGCATTTTAAAGTATTTTATTAACAAAAAGATAAAAAAAGTACCTATATGTAATTTTTAGTAGCCCACCGGTATCGGCAACAGGGTCCATACTACCGGAGGTCGGGGAAATCCGGTTTCTAAATCAAACTCTTGACCCAACTGCCTAAGGAAAGCCTCCTTTTTTTGTTGGGGTGGAAAATCATCAAATGACTTTTCCCTCTCTGGACGGAGCGGAAGGGCGTGTCAGACTTGTAGGTACTGACTAAAACCCAACCGTGTTTCTTCAATTGCCTGTGCGACGGCCAGGACCATGGTTTCTAAGGAGAACTTCCTGAGTTGAAGCTCTTGGCTATGACCCACTGGCTGCCACGACTATCGGGACAATGATTGTTGAGTCCACATACCACAATATGTCGACATGTCAAGAGCCAAGTTACAGCATTAATGTAACAATTATCCAGTTTGGCAATAACTGGCAACGTGAAGGAAAACATCTTGAGGAAACCTGGACTTTAAGTCTGAAATCGCCAACCTTAAGTGATACTAAGACTAACTAAATAAATTAAATATTTGCCTATCCGGCCGAATACCAGTTAGTTTTCCTAACATTACTCGATTCAGCACGGAAGCTTATCAAATAATCGTAAATGCTAATATCTTCAACACTCACGAGGCCATAAATTAATACTATAGGCCTATTTATTTTCGAAACGTCTTGAGGACTACTTTAAGTCTGAAATTGCCAACCCGCATTGAGCAAGCGTGGTGATTACGCTCAATCCTTCTCTGTATGAGAGGAGACAGTAGGATGATAACAAGGGGGGTTATAGTGATTATCACCACGACTATATAAAATATTACAAGGCAAATAATTTATGTCATTCAATTACTATTATAACTATTAATTCTCTTGTAATATTTTATATAGTCCTCATGGATCGTGACTTTATTAGAAAGTTTCCTCATAGCTTTACATAGGTAATTTATTCGTGAGAACAATAGCAAATATTATAACTGTATATGTATATATATTATCATGACAGAATTATTTCAAGACAAGTGTATATAAAACGTCATTGGATCTTTATGATAGAGAGCTTACAATATATTTCCTGGAAGGAAACTCAGGTCTGCGTGTTACCTGTGTATGACATCTACATACGCCACATACGAACAACGCGTCATACTGACGTCACACAAATCCTGCATCTCGCAAGCAGAATTTACTGTGCAACTAGCATAGGAGCATAGCAGGGAGAATGAGTGAACTTTATACCCTGTTCCTCATACCTCCAATCCTTGTACCTCATCATCAACTTTTTTATCGTCCCACTGCTGGACACAGGTCTCCTCTCATGCAGAGAAGGATTGAGCGTTCCCTCACCTTTTAATCAGTCATTACAGGTGTTCAAGATATACTTAGAAAGTACATATAAGTTAGAATAGTTACATTGGTACTTTCCTGTCCTAGAATCGAACCCGCACACTCATCCTTGAGTGGCTGGTGTCCTCGTACCTAGGTCTAAAGAAACCGATATCTATTTAAGTATTTCCACAAGCGCATCAATATTTTGATATTTTAATTATTAGTTACTAGTCCAGTCGGATGGCCGGAGTAGAGGGTGTTCCATTGTTTTTGTCTACATGTATTTAAAAAAAATACTTTACCCAAATCTTCCATTCCAGATCCACTATGCAGCAAACTACGAATTTGGCTACCGGGTCCGCGACCAAAAATCTGGCAATGACTTCGGACATCAAGAGGCAAAATCTGGTGACAGTACTCGAGGATCCTACCACGTACTCCTCCCTGATGGTAGACTACAGCAAGTCAAGTATTCTGCAGGCCCTAACGGGTTCCATGCTGATATATCCTATGACGTACAAGGTAGCGTTTAGAAAATGTTTTGTAAATATTGTTTATTTTCCAAAATTTTCATGGGAAATTGAAGGAAATATATGTGAATAGATAAGTTGTCCCAAAAGTGATGTTTTTAATCAACAATAATTTAGTAATTTCGGAGATAAGTGGTGCTTATTTAGCCCTTCTCTGAAACTACTAAATTGGTTTTTATAACTTGTGTTGTATTTAGTTTTAGTGTTGAGACAAGTCAATCAATGTTTTAATTGTAAGAAATAGGGCTAAAATTGTAAATAGCAAATAATTTTATTTATTAAGTTATTTTTTTCTGTAAATTTCATTTTTGTATATAGTAACAAAATTAATTTAGTTAAAAATAAAACACAAACCAATACTATAGCATTTATTTGAATCACAAATCACAATCAGAACGTTAAAAACTAAAACAACAATATTTTTCACTAAATATAAGACCCTCTTGGGACCAAGTAGGCTGTGTGTGATACGCTTCGACGCCAGATCCAATATGGCATCAACGAAAACCGTTTCGCGCCATTTTATACACTATTGCTACTCGAGGAAATGGTTAGAACAAAAGTTGTAAAATGATATAATAGAAGAGAAAATAGAAAGTTGTCATATATGTACGTGCACGCGTAATAGGCCGATATTATGTAACAGTACATTTATGGAAATACGGATATAATTTTAAAAATATAAGTTTTAATCTTGTAACTTCCGCAGACGTACCGCTGTTATGTCACGTTTGTCATTGTCAAAGGTTTAAAAACCATTGTGAATTGTTCTTTTTATAAATAACTGATAAGAGGATATCATTAAGCGGTTGGTCGATAATTTGAATTAAGAAGTTATGGAACAACAGTTTGAAATTTCATTTCAATTCGGATATGCAACCAAAAAAATTATTAAATCAACTGAGAATTCATATAGGTAACTAAAGTAGACAATTGATTAAATTATTTGATTATGAGCACTGCCTTGTAGTTCTAATTTCGACACCATATATTTTTTTTTTTATTTATTAGCAAAAGGATGTAGGTATACATTCAGCTTTATTCAAAAGCGAATTACTCCTTATTTTTTATGAAGTTTTATGTTATTCTGCTCCACTTCATCCTGTCCTCGGCCGTTTGCATCTTCATCTGTCCCACCCACCTTCTTTAGGTCGGTCGTCTTTGTATCTACACAGCTGGGCAGGATTGTCTGCTCGACCAGCCATCGAACCTTCGACAAAACAAACATCAATTTGCTTACTCAGCACACTACTTACGTCATTTTTGTAAATGAAATTATATTAATTTAAATTTTGCTTTTTAACCTATTACAGATTATTCAAGTCTAGGTGTGGTTTAAAGAATTAAAAAAATATTTGGAATTGATTTTGGCGAAAGTTCCAAATTTCCAAACTATAATAGTCGGCATTTACATAGAAATCACACCAGCGTAGCCATTCACAACGATACGACAGTCTCCCGAGTAGAAAACTTCGTTCAATAAACAGCAAAAAGTTATCACAACAATAGTGGAAGACTGTTTATTTTAGAGATAAAACAGATAGCAATTTTACCGGATACAGGACATTCGCCGGATATCGGGAATAGCCGAATATCCGGCCTCCGGATATCCAGCGAAACTTAGCCGTTTGGTGCATCGATCGCACCAAACATCCAGTAGGAAAACAAGCTCATAACTTTGTGGTTTTTCATGATATCTTTTTGAAATTTTGTACATAGATTCTTTATTTAAAAATACTGGACACGTGTTTCGGGTTACGCATATACTATAAATATAGTTTGAAAAACTAAAAAAATAATAGAAAAAAACGTGAGGCGCTTAGTGCCATAATTTTTATATATTAAGCGCCTCACGCTTTTTTCTCATTTTACTAGTATTGTTTATATACTATTCTCATAATTAAATTTTAAAATTATTTTTAGTTTTTAGTTTGATATTCTTTAAAAGTTCATGTTCTTTTAGTTTTTTATACTATATTTATTTTCAACTTTTTAGTTCAATATTCTTTTTTAAATAATATACGGATAACACAACGCGAACGCTTAACTTAAGTGGTGCTCGTTTCTTTTTTTAAAAAAACTTTTCTTGATCTCCAACAGACATAATAGCAAGTGCTAAAATTCGTAATGATGCGTTACCCAAGTAACTAAATCTAAAACTAAATCTAAACTAAAAAAAATACTATGCCTGCACAAATTAGTGTAAGGTAAGGTTGAAAAAAAATTTGAGTTAGAGGCGGATAAACAAACAAGCAAACATACCAAGTGAAGCTAATAAAAAGCATGTAAGAAATAATATTGTACATGATTAATAATTTAATAGATATGAGAAGACAATGTATAGACCATCACCCAGTAGCTTCTACTAAACTAGAACTAGATAATTATCTTATAATGTTCCCGCAGTTGGGACAGAGGCCTCCTATCGGTTAGAGGGAGTGGGCCGTGGGCCGTAATCTACCACGCTGGCCCAGGGCGGGTTTGTAGATTTTTTTTTAATAATTATAAACTAGCGCTTGACCACAATCCCGCCTGACAGTAAGCAGTGATGTAATCGTTGATGATAAAGCGTGCTAGTATATTAAGAGCCTATTCACTCAGAAAAACTGAGCGAATAGGAAGAAAGACGGCAGTTGAGCGAGGTGATGCAATCTTAAACCCAACAACACGACCAACGATGCTGCGCCAAAGGGAGATTGATCTGAAGACCCTCCACGACCAAACTCCCAACACAACAACATTTGAGGCATCGTACCCGGCACACATCGCAACACAACTGCTCAGAGCCGTCCTCCGTACGGCTTCACCAGACATCATGCCGGAACAAGACAAATAGCTTGGCGGCAAGGCTTTGTCTGGTGGGTGGTAACTTCTGCCGGCGGCCGATGTTATGGCCTACCATCGAGATGTCACATGTTTTCGAAGTTTTTGGCTCTAGGATATGCTGGTATCCTCATGATGTTTTCCTTCACCGTTTTGAGAGCAGCGGTGATGAAACCAAAACAAATCCGATGCATCCCGGTAAATATTACACTCATTATAATAAATATTTCCTGTAGATAGATATTCGATCTCATTTCGATCAATCACCGCAAGGAAAAAGAAACCTAATTCTATACTTATCTTTTTATAACAACTAAAAAAAACAATCCGCGGAAATGAGTCACTATGGTGCCGACAATTGTATCTAATTTACTGATCAGATTAGCTAGGACAATAAGAACCTTGACAAATTCTAACAGTTTAAATGATACCAAATTAGGCAGCTGGGCCAAGGGTTTTCGGCTGTATGATGGAAGTCCTTGATTCTGACGGAGTAATGAAGATTAATCTCGTTTTGTCTCTTGTCAGCTATGGGTTGAGGTTGGGTAATGCTTGCCCCCTAATCGGCGAACACATTTTTATCAAATGATTACGACTAGTTGGGATCGTTTGGACCGAATGGACCAATGGGAGTTCCGAACGATCCCAATTGATCCCAACTAGTCGCAATCATTTGACAAAGATGTGTCCGCCGATTAGGGAGCAGTTCTTTTATTACTTAAGACAATTTTTACCAATTTATTGCACCCACTTCCTACCTGTACGAAAGAATAATAAGACTTGGATGAACATACTTCCTCCGTCCTAATCTTACTTAAGATGATAGCACATCAAGCTACTACAAACTGTCAGATTTCTTTATTAGATTTTCAACTTTATTGCTGCAGTATTAAGGCTCAAGGTTGATTGGGAATATTTGACAGTTTCGGGTCGCTTGACCTGCTGTCGTCCGTACATACCAATATTGCAAATGAAATAAATAAATAAATATACAATATGTAAAGAAAACCCCGTCCGACCCATAAAAAATAAAGGTTAGGTAGGTTAGGTACACATGACCAAATATAATATAAAATTTTACGTAATCATCATAGTAACAATATTAATGAATTTTGAAATAATATTTTTTTCGCGAATTAATTCCAATTTCCCCGAAATTTGGTAATTTTTAAAAAGTGACAATATTATTATAAGAGCGATGCGACCACGTGATGCTTGCCCTGCCCCCCGTCACCCGAGGAAGGGTTGCCAACCGCACATGTATTAAGTTACCTCTTTTTGCGAAATAATATTTATTTTTTTAGGGAGATTTTTTTTTTAAGTTTAGCCCGGCCTTAGTATCCATTAGTAGAATCAGTTACCGATACCTAACAATACCTTCACGGATCGGACAGGGTTTTCTTTACATATTGTATACGGACAAATCACACAGATTGAGCTAGTGAGTTCGAAACTTGTGTTATGGGATACTAACTCAACGACACTATATTTATAATAGATAAATATATAGATAAACATCCAAGATCCAGGCCAATAAGGAAAAGATCGTTTTCCATCATGACCTGGCCGGGGATCGAACCCGGGCTTCCATGTAGCAGGCAGACGTGTTGACCGCTGCGCCACGGAGGACGACAAAAAAGTGTAACAAAAAAATTCTAATTTTTGCTTTTGAAGTGAAATTATTACGTAAGAACAATTTAAATTCCTCACACCTTTACGTAAAATAAATAAAAATTTCTGACTTCAAAAAAACGGACCTTTTTTGGTTGGGAAATGGTCTATGACTTCTCGTAGGACCACCACATCTTAAGATTTTAAAATTTTATCATTATAGTCTGTCTAATGGACAGAGTATAATGATAAAATTAAACCGTGTTTTGATAGATGATATTATCTAGTGATTGCAATAACACATAATACTTTTAGTATTAAAATGTCTGTAAGAAACCATATGTAAGATAATCAATTAAGATAAGACAGTTTATATATTTATTTCATTAAGCATTTCAAAGTTAACTTTTACGAAATCTCCAGATTACGCAGGTAAAAGTCAACTTTAGTTCGTTTTAAGACAACTGTCAAAGAAACGGTAACCGTAATGGTCATGAACTCGTTTATTAAGCAAGTAAGATCACTGATCACTTTTACACGTCATATTTGTTTAAACTAGCTGGAGCCGGCATTTCCTAACTGACTACCTCTGAGAAGAAAAGCCGAAATGAACTCAGGGATCATCGTCTTTTTTCAAGTTTTTTTTTTTTTTATTATTATTATAAACTAGCGCTTGACCGCAGTACCACCTGATGGTAAGCAGTGATGCGATTGTTGATGGTAAAGCGCGCTAGTTTATTAAGAGCCTATTAACTTTAGCCTTGAAGACACTCAAATTGTAGTGAGACGGAAACACTGCCGCCGGCAAATTGTTCCAGTCCCTCGATGTACACGGTATAAAGGAGGAGGCGAAACGCTTCGTCCGGGTCGTAGTAGTGTTAACAACGTAAGGGTGGAAAGTCGCCGTACGGCGGGTCGTTCGATGATGGAACGGAGATGGGGGAAATTAAATCATGCAATTCCCTCGCACACTCACCAGAATGCATCCTATAGAAGACGAAAGGCTGGCTACTCTACGCCTGTGCTCCAGGCTTTGGAGACCGTTTCGAGTTACACTACACCCGCCTCCACAGAGTAGGCAACTCGTTCATGGGTCTATATGTAATACACTTTTACAACAAGCTTCCCATGGACATTCGAAACTTACCCATTAAACGATTTGAAAGCTGTATTAACACCAAACTTTACAAAAAGGGGTATTATAAAATCTCAGATTATTTAGAAGACAATAAAGTTTGGGATTGAGCTGCTCTATTGTCATCACCACTTTGTATACAGGTGGACAAACAGTCGTGGATCAAAAAAGTACCCAGAACTGCAACACAACTCTTGTAGTATTGATACATTATCGAATCGTCATACAACATATTTTGTTTTATTGTTTATAATCAATTAATTTTTTTAATGATTAAATTGTAAAATAACTCGATAGTTTCATTGAAAAAAAAACTTAATAATTCATAACTTTTCGTGCAATGAAGTTAAGGCGATGCTGGAGAAAGATTTTTTGTTGGAAATTACTTCCTTTATCTCCCTGTTTCGTTTGATCCACGACTTTTGGTCATCCTGTATAAAGTTGTTGCACACAACAAACACAAACAAAAACTCTTATTCTTACACTTACACTTTTCTCTCGGTGGTAGGCCATAACATCGGCTGCCGGCAGAAGTTACCACCCACCAAACAAAGTCTTGCCGCCAAGCGATTCGTCGTGTTCTGGCATGATGTCTGGTGAAGCCGTACGGAGGATGTGTGCCGAGTACGATGCGCCAAATGTTGTTGTGTCGGGAGTTTGGTCGTGGAGGGTCTCCAGATCAATCTCCCTCTACCGCAGTATCATTGGTCGCGTTATTGGGTTTAACATTGCATCACCTCGCTTAACTGCCGTCTTCCTCCCTATTCACTCAGTTTTTTTTTAGTGAATAGACTTAATAAGCTAGCGCGCTTTACCATCACCGATTGCATCACTGCTTACCATCAGGCGGGATTCCGGTCAAGCAATAGTTTATAATCATTAAAAAAAAAACATATTGGGAGAAAAAGAAAGCCACTTGGAGCTATCACGCACTGTCGACGCCGCTAGCCAACGACTCAGTCCTTCGGCAACCAAAACATAGGTCAAGTCGCCCCGATCAAAGGGAAAACACCTGTCTAAGGATCTTATTGCAGACACCTGCTCAAGATTTAAGCATTACTTTTTTTTTTATATATAAATTATAAAGTAGCGCTTCACCGCAATCCCGCCTGATGGTAAGCAGTGACGCAATCGTTGATGGTAAAGCGCACTAGTTTATTAAGAGCCTATTCACTCTAGCCTTGAAGACACTCAAATTGTAGTCCGGCGGAAACACCGCCGCTGGCAAATTGTTCCAGTCCCTCGATGTACGCGGTATAAAGGAGGACGCGAAACGCTTCGTCCGGATCGTAGTGCTGTTAACAACGTAAGGGTGGAAACTCGCCGTACGACGGGTCGTCCGATGGTGGAACGGAGATGGCGGAATTTAAAACTTAAAACTAGTATCAACCAATCAAATAGCTTCGATATTAAGTAAAGCTTGAGTTTTGAGTGAGGTTCTGTAATACGTACTACTGTAATACGGTTAACTTTTTTACAGTGTGTGATGTGTCCAAGAAATACTGGCAATGTTACTTTTTTTGTTTTTTTTTTTTTTCAATAACAATAATGAATGATGTGTTCCGACCGATTTCGGCCACGGTGACCACTTCGACTCCTAGCCGGTGATTTGGCGCTCATGCGACCGAAGATGGCTTATGTAGCCTATCTTGGCGGCGACACTTCGTGCACACTGAGGGCACGTATGCACGCCGTCGACGTAATTGTATGTGATGGCAGCAGGTGGGCGGGCCTTTAATTGGTCGCGTTTGGTATCGAGGTCAGCTTTGCGCTGCTCCTCAAACTCGCGTACTTGTCCGTACACCATACCACGCCATTCTGACCGCTTTCCTGCCAAACGCTCCCATTCAGAGGGTTCTATATTGCATCTCTTCATGTGTCGTTTTAAAACATCCTTGAACCGGGGGAGTTGTCCACCATGCTTTCGCTTGCCCTCCTCCAGCTCAGAGAAGATGCGCTTCGCCACTCTTTCGTCCGTCATACGTGATACGTGTCCGCACCACCGAAGCTGTCGACGCATTAAATAAGCCTCAATGCCACCAACATTGGCTCGTCGCAGGACTTCGGTATTTCGCACTGTGTCAGATCATTTGATCTTCATAATGGATCGGAGACATTTAAGGTGAAAACGATCTAGAGTACGTATGTGGTGGCGGTACACACACCACGTCTCAGCGGAATATAGAAGTTTTTCAATCGATAATTATCGTACATCGATACTTTTAATTCAATGTTTACATCGATGTCAACATCGATGTGTTTCTGATTTCGAACATTCCTAATTTCAACTACAGCAGGCTCTTTAGGTATGAAGATAACAATGCAGCTGTACGTGTTATTTCCACTAACCTTATTAACGAATTGCGTATCAAAACCTTGCAAACAGGCTTAAATTTTGTAAGTAAAGGGCGCCTTACTTACCTCATTACAAATTAACTTGATTTCGTTATACGCTTTAACATCTACTTTCTGCCACGTTTTCACGCATGAATAGCTAATTACTAACATTAAAGAATGAGGTACGATTTCCTTGCAAATTATAACTTCCCCTCATTAGGTATTTAGATTGAGTTGAAAGGGGAAAAATTGTGGGCTTGCGGGGGGTAAGGACCAGGCCCGGATCGACAGGACGTTAATTGTGTTTCACGCGTGCCTCCAAGAGATGTCAGTCAGCACACCGTAACGGGGTCCACGATCCGTTGCGGATTGGGGACCGGGGTCTATGTGTATGTCCGCAATGACATCTGTTGCCGGCGTCTCCGTCACCTCGAAGACCCTCATTTATCGTCCTTGTGGCTGTTAGTTGACACTGGTGTGGTCAGAATGGCCTACACCTGTGTCTACCGATTGCACAGCGGTGACCAGGAGACAACTCGACTAATTGACCACCTCAGTGAAGCTGCTGGCAATGCCCTGCATCGGCACCCTGACGCACAGCTCGTCGCTCTGGGGGACTTTACTGCCTGCCACCAAGACTGGCTTTTCCCATACCAGAGGACCGACCACGCTGGGAGAGAAGCGCGAAACTTTGAGCTATCAATGGGTCTTTCCCAACTGGTGGGACAAGCGACTAGGGTGCCTGATGTAGCTGGTCTTACCGCCAATTGTCTGGACCTTCTGCTGATCACTGATCCGGACAGATGTGTTGTAACAGTTTCCTCACCGTTAGGAACTTCAGACCAGTCTGGTGAAATCTGTGTCGTCCTTCTCCCCACCTGATTGCGACTCGCGTGGTGAGCGGTGAATGTGGCGATATAAGTCAGCAGATTGGGATGAGATGCGCCACTTCTTTGCGTCTTATCCTTGGCAGCAGGTCTGCTTCTCTTTTGACAATCCGACTGTGTTCAAGCTGAACAGAGTAAGTCCGGATCTAAGCTCACAGAAGAGAGCCTTTAACCGTGCTGCCAAGTCCTACAAAAAGGCGCTTATCTTTTGAACGCCCATCTATATAATACGTGATGTGTCCTCCAGCGCCACGCTACGAATATATAAGGTATCTAAAGTAAAACGTTGGCATGCGATTAATGTCCTATCGACAAATAATATTATAAATTGAAATGAATGTTTACTCACCAATTTACGAAGCTAAATAAAAACTGTAACCTGTGTATTTTCTTAAGTATTTTATTTTATTTCATAAAAAAAGCAATATGAAAACCTGGATATATTTCCCATAATAAAGAAAAGAATTGTAAATTTATTAGAAGTGTGTTCTAGAAGGCACATCCCTATTTGTCTACAAATGTAATCCTTCTTCTTCATATCAAGTAGTTGGCGCTCGAGGCACGTCAAAATCCTTTCTGATACAAGGATGTCTATATTTATATGGTATTTATTTTTATATTCACTGTGGTCGAGTTACACGTGCATAAACTCAACCGATTCCTGCATAATTTATTTCGTTTAGTTACAACAAATACAATTGATAGAAGCTAAATACGTGGTTTTCTACATTTTTTAGGGTTCCATAGCCAAATAAACGGTTACAGTTTTTATTTGGCTTCGTAAATTGGATAAACATTAATTTAAATGTATAATATTATTTGTCGATAGGACATTAATCCCATCCCTACGTTTTACTATAGATACGTTATACATTTGTAGCGTGGCGCAGGAGGACACCACATCGCGTATTATATAGATGGGCGTTCAAAAGGTTAAGCCGTTGGTTTCGGTTGCCATACGAACATCTTAGCAGACGTTACGGGTTGTTGGAGCCCTCAAAAGTCCAACGATTGGTCTAACTGCAATGCTTCGATATCGCTTTCGGATTGTGGAGGTCAGACGGCAGTCGCTTCACGGAAAATAGTAGTTAGACTGGTAAAGCGGACCCCAGACTGCAAAGCTGAAAAAGCTTCAATTGCGACTGGGATTAACGCTGAGATGATAATGATGGTTATACACATAGAATAAACTATAATAAAACCGTATTACCGGAACTGGGGAAATAAAATAAAAAAAATATAGTAAACCAATATTTATTTGTTATATTATTATTGATTCTTATATTATTATTATTATGAGAGTAACATTATAAGGTATATATTATTATAGTTTATGTTAGTGTGTAGATATAAAGTCCATATTGGATTATATTGAATACGGGTTATATTATTACGGTTTAATTATAGAAAATAATTTAATACATTATATCGACATGTACAACGTTATTTTTTTTTATGCGAAACCCGAAACACGAGTCCAGTATTTTTAAGTAAAGAATCTATGTATAAAATTTCAAAAAGATATCATGAATAACCACAAAGTTATGAGCTTGTTATCTTACTTGGTTATCCCAACAAAAATATGGTCAACGCACCGCCCGAAGCGCCTGCAGCGGCGCGGCCCGGGGGGGCTGTCTCACTGTGCGACTAGTACTATGATCTACCGTCGACTATTTAACTAACCATTTAGTTAGCCCTTAATCAATGCTTAACTTTTCTTTATTCATAAAAGCTAGTTAGCAGATGATTAGTAGCGATACGAAGTAGAGGTGAAACTATGCGTTCAGCACAGATTATAATCAAAATAGTTGACTAAAAATTGGAATTTTTAGAAAAAACTTGTCAAAACTACGATTTTTTATCTGTCGTATATGGCAGAAAAATGTCAGAAATTTCATCGGATAATTTGAATATAAATAAAATGATTTATTACAATTAAATAATTGTATTTGTGATGATAGTAGTGAAAGTAATAAACTCCAATAATATTATAGTAAACAGAAAAAGGTATTTATCTCTGTATTTATATGTAATTACTAATCTTAAACTGACGAAATTAATGTTAAAGCAGTAGCCGATAGTAACTGTGTATTTTCCTGCTCTTTATGCTTGTAAACATCCATTTGATATTATACATTACTTCCTACTGCTTTTGTACTGCTTTTTACAGTATTATTATACTTGTTTACAGGCACACGTTTTATTGCTGTATACGAAGCCACTATTAGCACCTAGCGGCAATATTATTCTACCTCGCAATGACGGCGAAGGAGAAGACCATGCTGAGTGAAAAAGATGAGGAATGAGGGTCGCGTGAGTCAAGAATGGCTCTCATGCTTATGGAAGAAAACAATGAATTATTTTTATAACAAAAATGTAAACAGTTTTATTGCGTATCAAAATAAAATATTTCTAAAAAAATGTTTTATTATTTGTGTCTTGCTGCCCCAAAATGACTTTTTTAGTCCTGTGCCTTAGATATGACATAAGATAACACAAGGAAACATAGGGCAGCATCTAAAATCACTGTCTTTTTTATTAAGTACTGCTTTTATAAACCAGTGCCTGACCGCAATCCCGCCTCATGGCAAGCAGTGATGCAATCGTTGATATAACTTTAGCGTATCAAAATAAAATATTTCTAAAAAAATGTCTTATTATTTGTGTATTACTGCCACAACATGACTTTTTTTAGTCCTATGCCTTAGTTATGACATAGGATAGCATCTAAAATTAGCACCATCTTTTTTATTACTGCTATTATAAACCAGTGCCTGACCGCAATGCCGCCTGATAGCAGGCAGTGATGCAATCGTTGATGGTAAAGCGCGCTAGTTTATTAAGACCCTATTCACTCAAAAAAACTGAGTGAATAAGAAGGAAGATGGCAGTTGAGCGAGGTGATGCAATGTTAAACCCAACAACACCATCAACGATGCTGCGCAAGAGAAAGATTGATCTGGAGACCCTCCAGGACCAAACTTCCAACACAACAACATTTGGTGCATCGTACCCAGCACACATTGCAACACAACTGCTCAGACCCGTCCTCCGTACGGCTACACCAGACATCATGCCGGAACACGACGAATCGCTTGGCGACAAGACTTTGTCTGGTGGGTGGTAACTTCTGCCGGCAGCCGATGTTATAACCTACTACCGAAAAAAGCTTGTAAGTCAAAAAAGTTTCAAAGCTAATATAACTTTACTACGTCGTTTCGGCAATTCAAAAAAAGGTTTTCAACATCCTTATATATGCACTATTCGATATTATAAACAAAATAACTTCGAAGCATAATGATCATATTAAATCAATCAGCTGATTCAAATAAAATCCGCCATATTGTTGCCTCTAACCATCCTCTTAACAGCGGTCCGGTGATGTTTAATTTTGACAGCTACTAATCAATTGCTTAGCATCCTCTTGGCGTTAAACAGCTTTTATGAATAAGAATTTTGCTAATCAGTTGCTTAGCAATTGATTAAAGTTTTATGAATAAGACTGTATATGTTCGTGTCTTCGCCTCCTTCATGTTTGGATTTGAATGGAATTTGGCACAAGGGTAGACCATTACCTGAATATAATACTTATTATGCCGAAATTTTTCTCTTTATAAGTCGTGGTTTCGTTTCCAGGTCAGACAAGTACCAATGTACCTTTTCTAAGTTATATGTACTTTCTAAGTATATACATATACGACACCAATGACTGATTATAAGGTGAAAGAAAACATCTTGAGGAAACCTAGTCTGAAATCGCCAACCCGCATTAACCTTTTGAACGCCCATCTATATAATACGCGATGTGTCCTCCAGCGCCACACTACAAATGTATAACGTATCTATAGTAAACGTAGGGATGGGATTAATGTCCTATCGACAAATAATATTATACATTTAAATTAATGTTTATTCACCAATTTACGAAGCTAAATAAAAACTGTAACCGTATTTTCATATTTTATTTTATTTCATAAAAAAATCAACATGAAAACTTGGATATATTTCCCATAATAAAGAAAAGAATTATAAATTTATTAGACGTGTGTTCTAGAAGGCACATCCCTATTTGTCTCCAAATTTAATCATTTTACTTCATATCAAGTAGTTGGCGCTCGAGGCACGTCAAAATCCTTACTGATATAAGGATGTCTATATTTCTATGGTATTTATTTTTATTTTCACTGTGGTCGAGTTACACGTGCATAGACTCATAATTTGTTTCATTTAGTTACAACAAATACAATTAATAGAAGCTAAATACGTGGTTTTCTACATTTTTAGAGTTCCGTAGCCAAATGGCAAAAAACGGAACCCTTATAGATTCGTCATGTCTGTCTGTCCGTCTGTCCGTCCGTATGTCACAGCCATTTTTTCCGAAACTATAAGAGGTATAACTGTTGAAACTTGGTAGGTAGATGTATTCTGTGAACCGTATTAAGGTATTGATGCAAAAATAGAAATACAGGGTGGCGCAATAGAACGTGCATATTGCATCATCTTTTTTTGCGGGGTAGAAGGGGCGTGAGCGAGGGGAGACCGATATCGTTGGGTAGCGCGGTTCATGAAGTTTTAGTCACTATGAGTCACTTCGACGGGAAGCGTCGCGCATTTTGCGTGCGCGCATTTTACGAAAACTCTCGTTCGTACGTAGTTGTCAGGCGACTATTTTGTTCTGAGTATGGTGTACGGCAAATTAGGGAGGCTCCGAGTGCTAATTTAATTAAAATCTGGATAAAGCGGTTTGAAGAGACTGGATCGACGTTTAAACCACACGCAAAAGGTCATCCACGCACATCTAGGACCGAAGACAATATTGAGAGTGTTAAGCAGTCGGTACGAGAAGGTCCTAAACATATCGCGACGAAGTTTGCAACGAATTTTAAACTTGGATCTTAAATTGCATCCATACAAGCTGCAATTAACTCAAGAATTGAAAGACTCTGACTTCATAGCACGGCTCACATTTGCTAATGAATTGCTCAATCGGCAATTCAAGATTTGAAAACATCCTTTTCTCTGATGAGGCACATTTTCATATGAATGGGTTCGTAAACCGCCAAAATTGTCGTTATTGGAATAGTGAGAATCCCAGACTCAAACATCAAAAACCGTTACATAGCCCTAACGTGACAGTTTGGGCCGCAATCTCTGCCAAAGGAATAATTGGTCCTTATTTTTTTGAAAACGCACGGGGGCAAAACATCACTGTTAATACCGAACGCTATGTTGCGATGTTGGAAGGTTTTTTGGCCCCAGAACTTGAAAATTCAAGAATGAAGAACTCTAGGACTTGGTTCCAACAAGACGGAGCTACCAGTCACACATCAAATGACTCCATGGCGGTTGTGAAGCAGATGTTCCCTAGCAAACTGATTTCGAAAAGAGGTGATATCCCATGGCCTCCGCGCAGTCCAGACTTGACGTCTCCTGACTTTTTTTTGTGGGGATACCTCAAACACAAAGTCTACACCAATAATCCGAGAAACATCAGTCAGCTCAAGGAGAATATTCGTGGTGAAATGGCAGCAATCACACCAGCACTACTTAAGAAAGTTTTCGGTAATTTCCGTTTGCGGTTAGAGGAGTGCCAACGTAGAGAGGGTCATCATTAGATGATGTTATTTATAAAAAATGAACTTCAGTTATCACTTAATAATTGCTTAGTTTTATTTTAACTATACCTTTTGTATTTATTTTTTAATAATTATTTTAAAAATGCACGTTCTATTGCGCCACCCTGTATAATAATATTGGGGGCTCCCCATACTCTCAAAACTCAAAATAACGAAAATTGTTTTAAACGAGATCTAGTAAGTAGTTTTTTTTAATACTTCGAAAATCGCTTATTACCGCGTAATCTTTCATACAAATAACTTTAATCCTTTAATTTCATAAATCAATGGTACCTACGTAACCCTTTGTACGTGAGTCCGACACGCACTTGGCAGATTTCTTTTTATTAAAATTACTGTTTTACACAGATATTACAGACATATTTTTAATGTTGTCTCAAAATACTCGCAATTATTTTTTCTGGTTTGTACAAACTAATAGAAAATTGAAGAAAATTCCTGAAACGAAAGTTGACGACTTAACGGAGTGTCAAGACGACGAACTATATCAAAATTCTGATTCAGACTTGAACAAATCGCAATAATTCGTCATATTCACCGTCACATTTTTTTTTTGTAAAAACACGTGCGTCAACTTAAGATGTAAACATTGCACTACACTAAAATGCACAAAGTCACTATGACCTTGAAACATGTCCGCTTATGACGTCACAGAGTTACTTCTATACACGTCGGTGGCGTATGGGGGGTGACAAATAACTAACTTTGTAGGGATGGGTTTTTCAAACGGTGTTTCACTATCGACAATGATTAGAAAACCTATTATTCTTGATTAAGGTGAATAAAACCTAGTTTATAGTTTACAATATTTATAAAATATTATTTATTCACGTCATTTTCTTGCAATAATAGTATTTATGATCATTTCGACGAGATGAAATATAGCGAGGTCTTCATCGTGTCCCATCACTGGCTTACTTGATATCAAGTAATTGGCGCTGGGGGCATTAAAATATTTTCTGGCGCTTTTGTTTCTATTGAAAATAAAACAAATAAGAACTTATTATGTGTGAAAAAGTTAAAAATATGGTTGATAACAGGGCAATTTTCCTTAAAAACAAAATAAAAGGTCTTGTAAAAGTCGTAAATTTATTTTATACTGTGATTACTTCTAATCAAGTAGTGGCGCTGAGGGCACGAAAATCTCGAACTTGTATAGAAGTGATTGGCGTTCAAAAGGTTAAGCAAGCGTGGTGATTACGCTCAATCCTTCTCCGTATGAGAGGAGACCTGTGCCCAGCAGTGGGACGATAAAAAAAGGTTTATGATGATGAATAATTAGTTTAGATTGATAATCGTTTAAACGTGGCATATCCAATAAACGCCAATTCAATATTACTGCCGTACAGACGACAGCAAAGTACTACAATCTATCAGATTTTCTTACTAGATTTTCAACTTTATCTCTAAAGCATTAAGGCTCAATGTTGATTGAGAATATTTGACAGTTTCAGGTAGCTTGAATTGCTGTATATACGAGATGGACGATGTCCGAAATAATAATCCGAAATATTAATAAAAGCCAGAGGTTTGCTTCATATTGTAATAGAGAGAAAACAAATTTCTATAGTATGCCACGAATAATAAACCTTAAGTCGTTGCAAATCACGAGCACGCGACATGAGACTTTAAAACCTTCGACATAAGGTTTAAATTCGAATGACTGCCGTGCGCTCATAAAATGTAACAACGCTTATAAATAAAACTCACAATTTTCTTATACTTAAAACTAGTTATTTTTTATTGCGAATTACGAAATAAGTGTATACATAACTTATGTACATATTTCTAAGTTAATATCCAAAGTGGCGATTAGTTTATCACATTAAATGGTATTAAAATCATTAAAATACTCTTAAAATTAAAAACAAACAATATAATTTGATTAAAAATAGAAAACACCAATTTTCGAGGAGAATAAATAGCCTGTTTGGTACGAAATAATAAGACCTTGATAATAGTGCGCACGCGCATGCTGATGGTACCAATATAAACGTTATGGTATTGTTAAATAGAAAAAACGACCCTGTCAGAATGTTAATAGGCTATTTGACAGATTTATAATTTCTATCTTGAATTACTTGGTTGCGGTTAAGAAGTTCACCGAAAGTATTTTTTTTTTTATTTTAAATACGTATTTCGTAAGAAACATGCAAATAAAAATTCAAAATTCAATTAAGCCGCCGAAATGCTTTATTAAGCAATATGGCGTCGCGCCTTGTAAGTGACGTCACAAGGATATAAACGATTTTCGGCTCCGCAGAGGTGTTTGTATTTATCTGTTATTTGTTGTTGTTTATCTAATAAAATGGTTTACAAGTGGTGTGCTGTACCGGGTTGTACAAATACATCGATAAAACACCTGAGAACACAAAGAACAACAACAAGTGCTGAAGCGTGTATGACGTCATCGTGACATTAGCCAATCCGGACCGTTTCACAATATGTGGCGCGAGATACAAAAAGTCAAACATATTTTTGTGTTTTTGGATATATTAATTATTACTATTTTTATTAAAACTCATGTAACATAAAAGACCCTCATTTTATGCATTTAAATCAAATAAACACAAAAAAAATTATACTGTCAAATAGCCTATTGTTACTGATTCTTTTTAATTGTGTTTAAAAAACGTAATATAAAACACGAGGCTTCAATTAATGTGATAAACTAATCGCCATAGAACGTAATTTTTAGTTTATGCGAAACCTGAATATAGTTTGTTCAGAATAAGCAACTGAATCGATTCCAATAATTTTTACACCGTGTTATAGTTTTTCCCAAATATATTTAGGAATTGTTGCAGTGTGATTACCGAGCGCATAATACAGTTGATTGTAGATCATAGTACTAACACAGTGACACAGGTCCCCGGTCCAGGTGACCATATTTTTGTTAGGACAACTAGGAAAGATAAAAAGCTCATAACTTTGTGGTTATACACGATATCTTTTTGAAATTTTGTACATAGGTTCTTTACTTCAAAATCCTGTTTCGGGTTTCGCATAAAATAACGTTGCATATACATATATTTAAAAGGCGAAATAGGTGTCCAAATACGCTAGTTTTCCCGCTCGCTCGAGACACATCAAATTCATTGTTGAACAGTGTCAGTTTGACAAGATACAACATCAGTTTGAGCCCACCCACAATCAGAAAATGATCTAAATTAAAACATTATTCCTTCAAAGGTTGTACTTGCATTTTTAGCGTCATTTTCTCCATCAAATTATGCACTAATAATGTCAGTTACTGTAACTGAAGAATAATCAGAACAAAAATATATAGTATATCCAAATATTATATCATTTGGAACAAACCTATTATATTATTCTGACTATCTACGATTTGTTAGATTAAAATGCGCGATTTAAAATACGAGTCTTGATTACAATATTTATTTTTAAACCGACCTTAAACTACAAGAAAATATAAAATAAATAAAAGGTTTTAACAACCACTATAATTTCCGAAACAAAAATTTCTTACATATCATCTAGAACAATCTAATTTCTATTCTATGTACTAAAAAAAATATAACCTCACATTGCAAAGCAAATGATACAAACACTTTCAGCCTTACTAAAACGCAATAAATTGAATTTGAACCTTAATCTAATTTCTGTTTTTTAAGATCAGGTGCGTTAAGTTCACCGCAGATTGCTGCTAGAGGGCGCTTGAGTTTGCTGTCAAAGGTGTTTGGAAGATTACTTAGAACGCGTATTTCGTTGGTAATGCCTCTTATTTTGGCCATGGTGGACAATGACCTATTTTTTGGGCTCTGTTTTCCTCCTGAAGTCGACGGAGCAGGACTAAGACGGCTTGCGTCGATCTTTTGATTTTTTTCAGGCTGTGCCTCGTCGTCTTCGGAAAAGCTCGGCATTTTGATCACTGGCTGGCGTGGTTTCATGTTTGTCAGTTCTGTGTGGGAAAGATTCTAGTTAGAATTTTTTCAATGAATCAAATTTTATTTCTTTGAGCAGTTTCTTACAAGTTTTTCGACAGCCTCCGTGGCGTAGCGGTAGCGAACGCGGCCGCTGCGCAAGAAGGGTTCGATCCCCGTGCAGTGCAAAAATTTATATGCATGAATATGAACATTTGCACTGGTCTGGCCGTGCCTCGGAAAGCACGTTAAGCCGTTGGTCCCGGTTGTCATACGACCATCTGATGGCAGTCGTTACGGGTTGTTGGAGCCCTCAAAAGTCCAACAATTGATCTAACTGCAATGCTTCGATATCGTCTTGTCGGGTTGTTGAGGTCAGACGGCAGTCGCTTTACGGAAAAATATCGAAGTTTAGCCAAAACAGCAGTTATTCTGGTAAAGCGGACCCCAGACTCCAAAGCTGAAAATGCTTCGGATGCGACTGGAATTAACGCTGAGATGATGAGTTTTTTACAAACTTTTATATGTCAATCATATCTAGATGAACCATATTTTAAAAACCAGGTCAGTAGGTAGTTGCGGTCGTCGTGTCCTATCTAACTACTCAAAAAAGCCAGAGATGACAGTGTCTGCCATGGCCGCGGATTATTTGTTGGAGATACCCCTAGCACAAGTAATGAACACGCGTAGAAATTGGCGTAGAAGACATTAATTAAATGAATTCTCACCCAGAGAAGGGATTCACAGTCTCTTAAGTCCATACATAATTAATCAAACCAAAATCTTTTATTCAAATTAGACCAAGAATCAGCGTTTTTAAAATTACAAAAGAAGACAACAAAACGCCTAGTGGCGTTTTCTTACAGATGGTTCAGCATCACGATCTGGCACCATTAAAGAGACGGAAATACAGCCAATGTGTCGATCGAATCAAAGGCTTTCTCGCAGTACACAAACGCTGAGCAGAGGCAGTCACTATTCTGTCTTCTGTATGAAAGTCGTCTACGGTGCTCAAGCTTTTAGGGAATCAGGGGCCCTAGCCAATGTAACATCGCTTCACAATGAAACGAAATCGAATTCTAAACCAACCAATAACGAAAACGATTGACCACGTGACGCGATAAATCACGTGGTCAATCTTTCCCGCCATTGGCTGGTTTGGTATTCGTTTTCGCTTCGCTACGTAGCGATGTTACATTGGTTACAGGCCCTGGCTTGTTCGGGAAGCTTGAACTCATCAAACTAGCGCGTGAGTTGGTTTGTGGTGATTCTTTGAAAACAACTTTTGTTGACATGGCTCAGATTTGAGATGACCATGTAATTCTTGATTAAACTTTATACTTACAACGTTTTTTTTTATACGAAACCTGAATAGTTTGTTCACAATAAGGAACTGAATCGATTCCAGTATTTTTTACAACATGTTATATTTTTTTCCCAAATACATTTAGAAATTGTTGCAGTGTGGTTACTGAGCGCGCAACACAGCTGACGTTTGATCATAGTACTAGACGCACAGTGAGACGCACTACCACGGCACGCCGCTGTACGCGCGGGCGGGCGAACGCTGCGTTGACCATATTTTTGTTGGGACAACCAATTAAGATAACTAACTCATAACTTTGTGGTTTTTCATTATATCTTTTTGAAATTTTGTACATAGATTCTTTAATTAAAAATACTGGACACGCATTTCAGGTTTCGCATACACGAAAAAATAACGTTGTTTAGTAACAATACGAACTGTGTTGGTTTAACTTTCAATCTAAAAGGATACTGAAGCCGATTCTTTGGTTCACAAACTAAACTAATTTTCCTAAAAATTCTTAAATCCTGTGAAATTAAGATATTCCATGGACAGATTAGACGCGAAAATAAACATGGCGACTAAAAATACGCCAATATACAGAGTGGTGCTGACAATACGACAATAAATGAAAACACGAACAATGCTGGTTCATAGGAATAATCCTAAACCATAGAAAAAACCAAAACAACAACATCAAAAATAAAAAAAAATAAAATTTCAAACAAACTAAATCGCATAAAATTGCAAACGGAATAGAACATCCTTTAAAATATTGTTTCACTGACCTCCGATCGGTGACAGCGCAATCCTGTATCGACTTGCTTTTATCGCGCCATTATTATTAAAGTTTGGTACCGCAGGATGCGGAGGTCATTAACCTGTAAGCGCTTCCTTATCAACATGTAAATCATGTAGAAAATGTGAAAAATGAAAAATGAATTTCCTGTGACTAAACTAATGCACCGACAACCGCGAAGTGAAGTGAAGTGGTGAAGGTCGCGGGAAACCGCTGTATGCGGGAGGCGCAGGACCGGTCGTCGTGGAGAACCTTGGGGGAGGCCTATGTCCAGCAGTGGACGTCTTTCGGCTGAAATGATGATGATGAAACGAATGGACAAAGGAGACGGGCGAAAGTTCATAGAAAGTTGGGCCTGAATGTACAGCAACGATTATTGCATTAAATCATTTCAATATTATTACTATTTAAAAAATAAAACTTTATTTATAATGGCAGTATGGGAGAAAACCGAAATAGGGTATTATTAGCTTGCACAAAACTAACCTCATTTACTTTTTTATAAGTTTTCTTAGAAGCTGTCAGCGCTCATATGGCATATTTAAGTAATTATTCCGACTTTTTTGTAGACTAGATTTTATCAGAATGTATTTTTATTACATTAACACATCGTGAGTGTGGTTTCCAAAGGGCCGGCGGCGCGTTACTGCATATTAAATGTTACAAAGAAGGAGGTTAAAAAAGAATTAGGAAAACCATTTACAATCTAATTAAAGAAAGGAGTAAACGGAAATAAAAATCGCATTTCTCTTATATTGATTTATTAATCGTATTAATATACAATTAATGCTGGAAAAGGAAGCGAAGCTCGTGAGGGAGCGGGTCTCTCAGCGTCCTCACGCCTCTAGCCGAAGCAGAAAAAGCCCTGGTCGGGAGACAATATCGAACTCCCGGCCACCATAGGCGCGGGTATGCGGGGTGAACAAAAAAAAAGAATCAAAATCAAAAATCAATTATTCAAAATAGGCTGAGAATCAGCACTTTTTGAACATCGTTATTACATAAGACAGTCCCCCAAAACGCCCACCCATCAACACTTCCTAGTGCTTTCGTTGGGAAGAAGAAGTGGTGGAACAAACTCTCCAGCGGCACAGCTGTCCGTTCATTTAAAAAAAAACAAGACTTTATACAATACTATGTAGGTACAGTAATGAAGACCAGAAAACACAACAACAATGAAATTATTTGTCATATGCCAGCTAGCCACGCCAAAATACCAGCAAAGCAAAAATAAAAAATAAAATATCATTAGAATGGAAATGTAGATAAGTAAAAACTAATTACTTAAATATAAGCCCCAGGTATAAAGGGTGTGACAGCTCACATATTTATGCATTGTGAAAAAGAAAATTATATGAACTTGTATGTATTGTATATTTCTCCAGAATTAGCTTACTGAAATTCTGGAGAAAGATGTCATTTACAGAATAATATGCCTTTAAACAAAGCTTGGATTTGATTTGCGCTTTAAATGCATTGTAAGGCAAGTCTAGCAAAGCAGAGGGTATTTTATACAAACATAACAACCAACTTCAAAAAAAAAAAAGCACTACAAAGTGAGATAAACGAATTTTGAAAGTCTGTGGCAAAAAGGAATGCATATGTTCACGATCATGATGTCTTTGGTTTTTATATATTCGTTTGTTAGCTACATCGATATTAGACTGTGAAGTTGATTCATCGTGTTCACTTGATACATCTACTGATGCTGAAGATCCAGATGGTCCAGTCATTAAATGATGAGCATTTCTATCAGCTCTCACCCAGCAACGATGACATATGAGAGCTGGAGCTCTTGAAATCTGGAAAAATATATATCATGAGTCTTTTTCAAAAAAAGTAATACATACATGACTATAGGAACAGCCTTGAATAACGCAAATCTCCTCTAATCTACACCTTCGTGAAATAAAGGCTGCAATATAATTATTTGTGTTTTATTACACTAGCTTACACTACACACTAACTTTTGGTCTAACAATATGACAGTAACCTTTGTTCCTTTTCCATATAATTTTTTCTCATGCATGTGACACTATTACAAAAAATGATTCTCTAAAGCTGACTGCTATTTCAGTGATTAGTGCGAAAAATTAAATAAATATAGTAGTATACATAGAATAATTATCCTTTTTTTTTGTGTAATGGGAAATCATCAAATGACTTCTCCCACTCCGGGCGGAGTGGAAGGCCGTGTCAGACTTTCAGCCCACCCGTGTTTCTTCACTTGCCTGTGCGACAGCCAGGGTCATGGTTTCTTTTTTAACCAACCCGCAACCCTGAGGCCTGCCCCAAGATTAATTACCCTGTGGTAGTATAAAATACAAAACAAGTAAGTAAACCTAAGGAAAGCTTACGGTCTGAGACAATATCCATTCAGAAATGACTACTTCTGAAGAATCTGAAGTCTTCTTTCATGTTCGGTGTCAGTGTGCAATAAATGAGATCTTGTCCGCTACACTGAACATCCACATTTGACACACACTTGGCGATGTCCAGTCATTGGAGATTAAAGTTGCTCATCTGTGCCGAAGCTATTCACAACTAAATCTCTGCATCCTTGGCTATGTGATGAGATCTATTGACCTACAACAATATTAGTTTGTTATTTACAGTTTCCATAAATAATAATTACAGTGACATCTTTCAGAATTGCATCTATGTAGATTCTTACTGACATCATGGCAATACTAGGATTATAGTAAATTAATGCTTTAATAAAATATGGTTATTTAATGTTACTATTGTTTCATTAAATTGCTGAATTGTTAAAGTAAGTTTATAAAAAGAACTATCTTCCGTAATTAATAATCAAATTGTAAATCTTACTTGGAATTCAAATAAATCAAAGGCATTAGAGTGATTCAGGTATATTATTATTGAAACTTATTTCATTAATATACCAATATATAGGTATCTTTGCTGGAAGGGACTTAAAAATATCACAACAAGAAGTTTTAATGAAATAAACTATGTACTTACACTTGAGGTTCAACATAATTATACTCTATAATTGAAAGAATGCTTTCCTCTGCTATTTGTCGTAACCCAACAGGAGGATCCTGCGATATACCGCAGTTAATACATTGAAAATAAGTATAAAAGCACACGAATTTACGAAAATAAAACCATAAATACAATAACGAGTACGTTTCGTTTGACGTTGATGTTACATTGACAGAAGTTTTACTTCGTTGCCTGTATAATAAAAAGTATAATTGATCGACTATCAAATCGATCCGTTGATCAATTTGTTTTAAGATGTTTTTTAAATAAGTAAATAATACATAATATAATTAAGACCTCATATTAAAAGATTTTCTAAACCGAATCTGTAGAAATATACTGATTCATTTTTAATTTTATTTTTATCTTTGTAATAATTTGATTTATCGATTATAACTTATTAACGATTCGCATTTCATCTGGTAACATTGTTGAAAAGTGAAAGTAAAAAAAGTCAGTATTATTTCATTAAATATTATCTTTTTTATTACGCGGAAAATAGAATTAGTAATAAATGATTGAAAACAAAAAAATTAATGAAAATTATTGACATATAATTCATTTGTGTACAGTTCAGGCCCAATTTCGCCCGTCTCCTTTATGGGTAGACTGAGAATGTGTTGAGGTACACGATGTTTAATTTATTGTCGTATTGTCAGCACCAGTCTGTATGCCAGGAGCGTACTAATTTGACAGGTTTAAACTGACATTTTATCTTCTGTCCTTTTCTTAATGAAATATAACAATCAAATGCTAAAAACTAATTATGTAATACCGTTTAAACAATACCTATATTAAAATACACTACAATATGTGTTCGTAATCGATAGTTAAATAAACAGAAACTTATTTTGAATACAAATTTACTGAATATAATTTATAAATGTTGATGGAAAGCATCGCAGGCGGGGACCACCTTGACCGCCACCAACGAAAATTCTGCTAAATGGTGCACAACCGAAATGACTATAAGTAAGCCTCTGTTGGTCCCCGCCTGCGATGCTTTCCATCAACATTTATAAATTATATTCAGTAAATTTGTATTCAAAATAAGTTTCTGTTTATTTAACTATCGATTACGAACACATATTGTAGTGTATTTTAATATAGGTATTGTTTAAACGGTATTACATAATTAGTTTTTAGCATTTGATTGATCAATATTATTGTGGGGCTTGTTTTACTCTTTTTTTAGTGTGCAGTCGGGTATTTTGTTTTTTTAATAATAATTTTTTTTTAGTGTGCAGTCGGGTATTTTGTTTTTTTAATAATAATTTTTTTATTTATAACTTTTTAGCTGTTTTTATTTAACGATAATGGAGAAGTACTTAATAATAATAAAAAAAAAACAGTTGAACTATAACTAAAAAAAAAATACAAAAAGAATAAGTGAGGATTGTTTAAAAGAATGTTACTTAAACTAACCAAAAATATCTACCTACCTAGTTATTTTATTAATAATTATTATTATATTATTAATTAATATGAAGAATTTAAGAAAGAACCAAAAAAAAGAACGGAAGAACGAGTTAATTAATTAGAAAGAACGAATAAATTTAAAGAGAGAAACACGAAAGAAAAAGAACGAGTTATTTATACTTTATAAGTTTCGCGTCAGACGACGAAGTATCGAAAAAATCGCTATTTAGAGACGACCGTCAACGACGTGTGCCCTTATGCGTGTGCCCGCATTCGGGCTGTATACTCGAGCATATCCCCCTCCGCACCGCGCCGCGCGCCGCATGCCAGGCCACGCCCTATCTTTTTGCTTGCTAACGCATGAGTTGCTTTGCGTTGACGCAGAATTAACATGTTCCCGTGGGAATTTTGAGAAAAAACGTATCCTATATTAATTACTCCCGTGATTGAAATGAATCTAATGATACCGCATACATATTTTTTTAAAGGGAAATTTAGAAAAAATATTATTATGTCTTTATCCCGTGGGACTTTTAGGATAAAATGTATCCTATGACACTCCCGTAATCTAGACAAATCTAACGATACCTCATACATCAAAATCCATCAAGCCGTTTAGGCTACAGGAGGTCACAAAGGAAAAGACATACATACATACTTACATACACTCGAAAAACATTACCCTCCTTCTTTGGCAGTCGGGTAATAAAGAAAAAGATGCACTGAACTTTAATTTAATTTAGTTTGTGAACCAGGGAAACGGGGCCAATGTATACCAACATGGAGCGTGTCCGCCTTTCTCCACAACCCAGTTTACTATAAGAAACCCATTTAGGGTTAACACAATTCACATTTTACAAATCTATTAGTCACATAATGTTATGAATGCACCTCATGTCGATGGCATAAGGTTCAATATCGCGTGACATGCAGTGCGTAACCTTTAAGCCCTACAACTCGATACCTAGGCATTGTGGAGGTACAATACATATAAAAACGCATTGCTAGACCTAGGGTGGCCTATCGAATGGTACAGGTTTCATCAATTTTTTCAGCAAAGTGTCGACATCGAAATTTCCAGAAACTCGTCTCCGGTAAATTACCGTAGGTACCTACTGAATGTACTCGAAGTTATGCGCTATTATTATTACGTCTAGACGAATCTGGAATGTTCGATCAGTTGACCTATATAAAACGCCGTGACGTCAGCCCGCAGTCAGTCTGCATTCGACTAGTGATACGAAAACAAGCGACAGTTAAGAAGCGATCTTTGAGAATACCAACTGCGACAACTGTAACGAGAACGTTTGACTACTACGTGAAGTAACATCTGTAGTGTTGTTGTGTGTTTACGACACGGACTTCGTGGACGTACGTTCTACTTGTCATATGCCTACGATCGACTGTACCTTCGTTGCCAATAAACCTCGCAACCCTTAACCGGCGTTTCAGTACCCCTAGCCCGTAACAATAATTATTGCCGTTTGCATGCTAACTATTTACTAACATTTAATATTGCAGAATAGTTTTACTATTCTGCAACATTACCTAGCAGCATAGGCTACTAAAAAACTCAGGGGTTCAGTAGCAGCCCCAAAACAGTTTCACTATACACCTCGTTCCATCATCACATCCTTGACACAAAATGTATATTGCACTTATTAAAACGAATCATGTGACCCCAAAACTCAAGAACACTAACTCTGTCTTCAGACCCCCAACAACAAATTCAATATTTGGGACTCGTTCCTAAACTCGAGAGGTGAACCCCTAAAGAATTCCACTCTACACCCCTGGCTTCATCTTTAGATCAGCTTCAAGAGGGCAAATTACAATTTTGTCAAAAAAACGAAAAAAAACTGAGCTTCGATTTACGAAAGTCTCATTTCGATATGATATTTAGTAGTAGGTTAAAATTAACTTCTAAAATTTTGTTTACATTGTTAGTTGGTTAGTTACAAGTAGATCTAATGAAAGCGTGTTAGTAGTCATTGTTTTAAGACTCCTGCAATTCTTCTTTTTTTCAGGAGTTAATAAAAAAAGTCTTACGTTTACTGTTCCTCTTGGAGGTGCCAATGGGTAGCACGGAGAGGTCCAACTTGATCTGAGAGGAGAAGTGACGCAGCGACTGTTGCGCCGGGGCCGGGACCTCAACCGGCACATTCGCTGGAAACATTCGACAGCTTTTATGAGGAGTTGGGAGATCCAAAGTCTATGACGACGTCGGAAACAGGGAGATCCGCCTCACATAAAGTTGGACAGTACATTTAGTTAGATGAGGGAATGGAGTAAGGCTGTAATCAAATGGGGGCCACGGAAAGGCTTAATGCACCAGAGCCGTTCAAAAGCCAGTTGGGTTGGTGATTCGTTCCTTAGGTTGGAAAACGTGTCTTAAGAAATGTGTCTGGATATATGCGTCCGGTTAATATTAGGCTAGCTAGTTCAGTAATTCACGGGATAAAACGGAACGAATTGGATCGGGAATGGTAAAAAAAGGAGGGCCCAATACCCAGGTGTAAGTGATTCTGCGACGAAATGATGATGAATAAATGGGAGAATAGAAGCTGTGGCCCAATGGTATTTTTGAGTAATTTATGTTGGTGGTATTTTATGTAGGTCATTTTATCCTTACTGATCTCAAACCGGTGAAGGAAAAATCGTGAGTAAACCGTGTCCTGTGTGTGTCCTAAAAGATTTTTTTTTTTACAATAAGTTGGCCCACACTAGGAATTACCCCTGTATCGTGTCTACATTTACAAACATATAAACTCACTTACACAAACAGCCTGACCCAGACCAACTACCTGCAGCTCATAAAAATATTTGTTCTATGCGGGAATCAAACCAAAATTGACATCTACTCGCATTGGACCCGCATGGTAATTTATTAGACCTAGAATCGTATTTATTGTAAAGTGGTGGGAGCGGAAGTGATTCTTTTATGTGCCTATTTGTAAAATTAGATGTACAATTAAGTTTCCGCCGTTTAACAAAAGATGTCCTCACTCAGAGGTTATATTGAAATAGACTATTTGACAGTATGAATTTTTTGTGATTATTTGCTTTAAATGAATACAACGAGAGTTCTTTATGCCATTTACACGAGTTTTAATAAAAATAATATATCCATAAACACAAAAATATGTTTGACTTTTTGTATCTCGCGCCACATATTGTGAAACGATCCGGATTGGCTAATGTCACGATGACGTCATACGCGCGTCAGCACTTGTTGTTGTTCTATGTGTTCTCAGGTGTTTTATCGATGTATTTGTACAACCCGGTACAGCACACCACTTGTAAACCATTTTATTAGATAAACAACAACAAATAACAGATGAATACAAACACCACTGCGGAACCGAAAATCGTTTATATACTTGTGACATCACTTACAAGTCGCGACGCCATATTGCTGAATAAAGCGTTTCGGCGGCTTATTTGAATTTTTATTTGCATGTTTCTTACGAAATACGTATTTAAAATTAAAAAAAAATACTTTTGGTGAACTTCTTAACCGCAACCAAGTAATTCAAGATAGAAATTATAAATCTGTCAAATAGCCTATTGTCACATGTCATATGTGATATTGTAAGTTCGGACATCTGGTAAAACATACACTTAGAGTATTAGTGACTCTGTATCAATATCACATATTTATTTTTGTGCAAAAATGTAAAGTTTTCTGCCGAATAACCGTCATTTGGGGGAGCTTTCGTTAATTCTTTAATTTGAAGAAATCTGCAGCTGAGGCCCATAGATTGCTTGTAGCAACTGCTTTAAGCGAGAGAAATTGAAGTGAGTGGTTTCAAAATTTTAGAAACTGGGAAGACAATGAACGTAGTGGAAGACTGAAACCGTACGAAGACACGGAATTGGAGGAATATACACGCTGGAATTTTAATGGTTGTTTTACCGCGGCAGAACGATTTGCTTTAAGGAGTACTTTCGATGAATAGAGTAAAAGACAAAAATAAAAATGTTTGTGTTCTGAAATAATTTTAAAAAAATTAAAAAAAACATCATCAACTCGAAAAAGTGAAAAAAGTTAGTTACGTTAGATACAACTTGTAGGTACTATTCGGAATGGACATGAAACCGCCTGAAAGGAAAGCAATGCATTTAATGTTCAAATAATAAGCTCCCGCGCGTAGTGATAGGGCATAAAACAGCTGGTAGGCAACAATCCAAAAATTCACCGCCATGCCGACAAAAGAAAAAAATGTTCAAACCAAAAAAATCTGTCATGTGCGTTAATACGGTATAAAATAAATTAAAGTAACCAATACAAAAAACTACCGCTCAAACTAGCATTCAAAAAAACTAGCGATCAAAGGCGATGCCGCATTATAAATGTTCAAAGTAAAATAAGCTCTCGACTACAGTTATACGAGATAAAGTTGTCTGCGCGCAAAAATTACAAAGAATTATCTTAGATAATAATTTTATTTTCGTGTTCAGTAAATTGCAGCTAAAAAGTATTTATCATAGTTCTAAGCCCGTAAAAATATGAATGGATAATTGTTGAAGCACGCGGGTCAGTGGCCCCGCGCCATTCAGCTGTAGATTATCAGGAGGTTACTATTATTGCTCACTTTCAAGTTTTTTTTATCACTATGTCAAATCTGCTATTTCATGTTTCTAATATTTTATTTATTGTTGAAACGATTGTATTACTAAGACAAAACCGTTTCGATGCGGGAAAACAACCATTAAAATTCCACGCTGTAGAACGAAGAGGAAAAACGCGCCCATTACTACTCCAGACATGACAAAATTATTCTCCTGCATGATGATGCTCGTCCGCGTGTTCAAAAAACGGCGGTAACTTATTTATACGCCTATTACATGCTTCAACAATAGTATTTAGCTGAATCTGGTTAAAGTGAAACTGACTCCAATGTAGTTTGGAAAATGCTGGACTTTATTATTTAACTTTAAGAACCCAGCCTTGTGCTTAAATACTGTTATTTACCAGCAATAGCCTTTCCGCCGACCGCTTGGTTGGTGTGGAACAGTTCATTGTGTCTAATGTCAAATTCTTCTACACGCTTCTTCATTTCATCTGAAAAGATACAAAGAAAACACTGAAATTAAGATCTTGTAACTATTATAAAACAAAGTCACTTTCTCTTTCCCTATGTCCCTTTGTATGATTAAATCTTTAAAACTACGCAACGGATTTTGATGCAGTTTTTTGTTATAGATAGTTTTATTATGTATAATAACATCCATTAATTTGTGGAGCAATACTATTATTTTTTGAGGTTTCTAATGTAATATAATAAATAATAATTTTTAATAAGGCTGAACCCTATGAGATTTATCAAAATAATGTACTAAATATTGTACACGTTGAAAAGGTCTACAAAAAAGTCATCAATGGTATATGTCTATCTCTTATCGATATCCCACAATAATATATTTTTGTCATTTGCTTTCACGACAAATACCGGCAAATTTTCGAAGCGATTTTAACCAACACAGCATTAATCTTTATCCAATTTAATACCTTAAATAAATTGTTGATTTAATATAGATTTAGATTGCCCTTTACAGTATTAAGATAAAAATGAATATTTTCGAAGATATTACAGATTTAAAAATTGCGGGCAGGAGCGGCCAGCCGGAGCGGCAGGAGCGGCGGGGGGCCGCTATGCTTTTTATACGTTCACAGTTTTTCTTTAGTATAATTAGTACATATCAGCAATACACTCGTGCGAAGCCGGGTCGGGACACTAGTTAGAGATAAAGTTAAAAATCTAATAAAGGAATCTGACAGTTTGTAGTAGTTAGCTTTATGTGTTGTCTTCTGTACTATTGATATGCGTATCGAGTAATTAAAAATACTTATTCGATGATATTATTTCGGTATCGAGTACTTTTGTTATCAATACTTTAGGGTCTTTTAAATACTTGAATACTGAAATTTTTTTTTTTTAATTTTATTTTTATCAAATAATTTCTTCCGTTTTTAGGTGGAGCGTATGGGCGTGACAGACATTTACTGTCTTAAAATCCACCTGTGTTAGTTAAAAGGCTAGACGGTTGACTAAGGGACTAATTTAAGTAGTTGTCTGTTACAAATATAAGACTTTTTTTAAATAATTTTAAACTAGTGCTTGACCGCGATCCCACCTGATGGTAAGCAATATTATGCAAAGGTTGATGGTAAAGCGCGTTAGTTTATTAAGCCTATTCACTCAAAAAAACTAAGTAAACAGGAAGGAAGACAGCAGTAGAGCAATGTGATGCAATGTTAAACCCAACAACACGTTCAACGATGCTGCGCTAGAGGGAGATTGTTCTGGAGACCCTCCACGACCAAACTCCCGGCACAACAACATTTGGCGCATCGTACCCGGCACACATCGCAACACAACTGCTCAGACCCGTCCTCCGTACGGCTTCACCAGACATCATGCCGGAACCCGATGAATCGCTTGGCGCAAGACTTTGTCTGGTGGGTGGTAACTTCTACCGGCAGTCGATGTTATGGCATACCACAGAGAGGTACAACTTTAAGGTCCTTATATTATAAACAAATATTATAATTGATATGTTCTCACCAAGTGAATTCTCCTGTTCCCGCTGCTTCATTCTCAGTTCCCTGATCATCTTCTGCTGCCGAGCCACGGTCTTCCTGTGCTCGATATTCTGTTAACATTCCATGATTCATATTATTACTTTTATCTTTTTTTATCTATCTCCTCTGGGACTCTAGGACCCCTGGGGCCCTGGAGACCTTTGGATGGCATACCAGGGACAAAAACCAACTCCCAAAGGCCTCTTAGAGAATGTTTCATAATAATTATTATTATTATTCAATAATTTACATACATACATATGTTATTGCCTAAATAATAACTAGGTATACAGAGTGGTGTTGACAATACAACAATAAATTAAACATCGTGTACCTCAACACATTCTCAGTCTACCCATAAAAAATCATATAAATATGTCAATTAGTTTAGGCGAAAAAAATATTTTTCATTTTCTACATGATGTACATGTTGATAAGGAAGCGCTTACAGGTTAATGACCGCCGCATTCTGCGGTACCAAACTTTAATAATAATGGCGCGAACGTGCTGAGCTTTGACCATATTTTTTATGGGAGAACCAAGTAGAATATCAACTTTGTGGATATACATGACATGACATCTTTTTGAAATTTTGTACATAGATTCTTTAATTAAAAATACTGGACACGTGTTTCCGGTTTCGCATTCGCAACAAAAAATAAAGTTGTATATTTAATTCACCATAAAATTAAAACATTGCAAAACACCTACATTACATTTTTAGGGTTCCGTAGCCAAATGGCAACAACTCTTATAGATTCGTCATGTCTGTTTGTCTGTCTGTCTAACCGTCTGTCCGTCCGTATGTCACAGCCATTTTTTTCGGAAACTATAAGAGCTATACTGTTGAAACTTGGTAAGTAGATGTATTCTGTAAACCGCATTAAGAGTTTGATGCAAAAATAAAATAATAATAAATATTGGGGAGCCCCCAATATTTACATACGTGTGGGGTATCTGTGGATAGGTCTTCAAAAATGATATCGAGGTTTCTAAAATATATTTTTTCTAAACCGAATAGTTTTCGTGACAGACGCTTCCAAAGTGGAAAAAGTTACCATGAGTTTTCATTACGAGACTCGATCACACGCATCGAGCGCATTTGGCGCTCTCATTGGTTGAGACTAGAGATGGTTAATATAGCGCATAGCGCCATTCAATAGCACGCTATTTCCTCATAGCGCATAGCGCACGCTATGTAGGTGGACGTTACGACGCTATGACGCTATTCACGCTATGAATGAAATTGATCGAATAACTCGCACAGCGCGCGACGGCGATTAGCGGGCAGTCAGTCATCGTGTGAGCGCTGTGGACTATATGTATGCTTGTTGTCCCAGCACGCTATTTTCGTCGCGCGCGATCTTTCTTGTTATTGTGTAAATATTATTATAATATTCTGTTGCATTGGAAAACGAACTAGTGACGATTATTTAGTGTGTGCAAAGGTATTGTTAGTGTGTAGATATTAGTATAAAATTTTGTTGCAAAACGAACTAGTGCCAATTATTTAAATACGCCTATAATTGATATATGATTTATTAAAATTAATGTTAGAATAACCTTTACCAATTATAGACAGTCCTAAACCTGAAAAGTATGAAGGAGAGTTCATTGATATCTTTTATATTGCTTTTTTACATTCCGTTATAGCATGCGGTCTGTGTAACGAAGAACGATATGTAATGTAACGCGCTACGAAATTTAGCGTGTTGCAATAATAATCGCGCCTGCTGGACGCCCACGTGCTTTCTTATTTATAGCGCGCTATAACATAGCGGATTTAATAACGCGTTAGAATTTAATAGCATATAGTCTGTAGCGTGCTATTGTTTTATAGCCGTTTTGAACAACTCTGGTTGAGACTTCTTACAACCTTGAAGCGGGCCAATCGATGAGTCAAACGCGCTCGATATTGATGATCGAGTGTTCGTAATGAAACTCATGGTAGCCACACTGGTTAGTTGTCCTAACTAACCTGTCTGCAGAACGTTTTGTACTGTGACGCGAGGAACAATGACAGCTTCGCGTTGAGGATCGAGCGGCGACGAAGATGGGCCATCTCCTGACGCAATGCTATCGGGCCAAGCGATGCTGTGGACACAGTGATACGAAAATCATTAGTTTGCTCAAACATGAGTACAAAACCCTACAAACATGAGTACAAAACCCTACAAACATGAGTACCAAAGCTTTTTTTATAATCATAAACTAGTGCTTGACTACAATCTCGCCTGATCGTAAGCAGTGATGCAATCGTTGATGGTAAAGCGCGCTAGTTTATTAAGAGCATATTCACTCTAGCCTTGAAGACACATAAATTGTAGTCAGACGGAAACACTGGCAAATTGTTCCAGTCCCTCGATGTACGCGTTATAAAAGACGAAGCGACCTCCTCCTCCTTCAATCTATAGAGGTCCACTGCTGGACAAAGCCCTCCTCCAAGGCTGTCCACAATGACCGGTATTGTGCTGCCCGGAACATCTTACAAACAACGTGTGGAAAGAACCTGTCTTGCGTTCTCTATCGTTGTGTTGTCTTGTGACCACGTTAAGCCGTTGGTCCCGGTTGCCAGACGAACATCTAATGGCAGTCGTTACGGTTTGTTGGATCCCTCAATATGTCCAACAATTGGTCTAACTGCAATGCTTCGATATCGAAGTTTAGCCAAAATCAGCAGTTACACTAGTAAAGCGGACCCCAGATTCAAAAGCTGAAAAGGCTACCGAATTGACTGAGATTAACATTGAGATGATGAGTATCGTTGTATTGTCTTACCACTCGACGGCCTGGCCACAGGCTGCATGGCTCCCTGCTGCAGCCTCTTCCTGAGTTCCGGTGATATCTTGTCATCAAAATGCTCTATTGCCATACTGGATATGTCTCTCAGCTCCTGCAGCACTTCGTGGGCTCGCGGGGGCGTGGCTGACGTTTCTACTATTGTGAGAACGCGTTTGATCTCATCAATTACCTGTGAAGAGAGATATGCTTTATTTAATCAAATCAAATCTAATCAAATCATTTATTTCAAATAAACCAGTTACAGGCACTTTTGAATTGTCAGAAGGTCGGTCAGTCAGTAAGGTGAAGCTAGTCGCCCATTCCAAAGAATAGGTACCTATGGAGAAGAACGGGCAAGAAACTCCATGGACACTCTTTTAAATTATCAAGCTATTGATACAAATATTTGATTACTTCATTCATTTTGAAATCGATCGTGTGAGAACGATGCAGAAATATATTGTACGCTAAGAGCGTCCATTATGGAAAACACAAAAAAAATACTACAACAAAAAAGACTAACCCGACAAATAGATGCTTTACAGCAAGTACATTGTGCTCACACGTGTGCCATGCAATTATACAATACTAAGAAAATAAATCTACACAATGCAAAGATAGTTTTGTCCAAGGTTCAGCAGCTCCAACAGTGTTCCCGAATTCTAAGTTTAGCTCCTGTGTAGCTGCACCAGTGCCGAATGCCCCTGTCAGCGATGCAATTCCGTAACGTACAATATGCTTGGCTACATAGTGTGTACTGGATTTGAGTAAAAAAAAAAAACAAACAATTACAAATTAAAACTACAAGAGGAAAAATCAAAGAACAATCAGTGTAAGTATAGAAATTGGACGCAGCTCAAGCCCAAGCCTTTTTTATAATAGTACTGATTAGATTGATATAGTAGTATTAATGTTTCATGTGTTTTTTTTTAATGAAAAGACAGCTGTGCTGCTGGGGAGTTGGTTTCGCTACTTCTTCTTCCCAGCGAAAGCACTAGGAAGTGCCGATGGGTGGGCGTTTTGGGGGACTGTCTTATGTAATATTGACGTTCAACAGGTGCTGATTCTCAGCCTAATTTGAATAAATTATTTTTTATTTTGTATGTCTTCGCAGTGATGAAACACACATAAGAACTTTAACCAAATTAACGATTTAACAAAGAGAAAAGTGAAACTTTGTCCACAAACAAAACCAAATTTAAGTCCAGTGCAAAAACACAGACGATAAAATAGTAGTTCCATCCTATCAAATGGCGAAACTCCATATTAACCTGTTTAGACGCGAATAAAAACATAACTATGTATTAAAAATAGGTCAATTTACGTCAGGCGTGGACCAATTTCTTCTTCAGTCTATAGAAGTCCACGGCTGGACAAAGACCTCCCCCAAGGCTTTCCACGATGTGTCTGTCTTGTGCTACCCGCATCCATCGGCTTCCCGCGACCTTCGCCAGGTCATCGGTCCACCTTATTGAGAGCCTCCCTACGCTGGACCAATTTAACAATTCCAAATTAATATTTATCGTCTGTTCTTTTCTTAATGAAATAGAAAGAAAAAAGGGGCACTGTACATACATTTATTTTAGTTCGAACATACATAAACGTTTGTATACAACCATTTATATGTTCCGTGATTTTCCGTGTCATATACGTATATATATGTGTAATAAAACGAACAACGTCAACTGACCTTCCCAGGTATAAAGCAGCATAAATCATTTTCTATGTACTTGGAATACGTCATATTGAGCATAGAAATACGCGTCTCTATGGAAGTCAGGATGTCACAATGGCGGGAAAGATGGTGATATCTGAAACAGAATGACTTAACCTTTAAAAAAACTATTTAAAAATAACTTTAAGCAATGTTCTCATTGTGTTGTGACTTGTATTGATGCAATATAAATATCGAGCACCACAGAAAAAGAAACGTAAAATAATATATTTATCCATTAGGGAATATGCGTATTTCTTTTATTTGCTTTTTTTTTTTGTTTAATTCCGCAATGTCAAAAGAAAATAAAAGTATAAAAAGTAAAATACAATTAAATATTGATTATTAAGAAAAGCTTTTTACAGTGAACCAAATTTGTCGATCATCGGCTGTTCACTGCCAACATAGGCAAAGTCGATAATTCTGTTTGAGAAAAATCACAACAAAATAAATAGTGTAAAAATAGTTAAGTATAGGTACTTTTTAATCAATAAATCATATGCATATTCCCTATTTACCAGATTTTAATTTATAAATACACAATATCGTATCTGATCAGTTTTTATTATACAACGTGTAACATAAAGGGTATATACATACGAAGGGCATGGCATCTTTACATGATATCAATCGATATTGGAAGGATTTTTTAATCCTATCTGTTTATGTTAGGAAGTTACGAGAAAAAACACCGCCTGTGATAGGCTACTACCATACCAGGCGCACAGAATTTTTGAAGACATTTATCGTGATTTTGCCAAGTAATGTGACGTATAACGAGTAGTTATTAACGTATGTAGTTTGGTGCACGTTTGTTATGATTTGAATTTAAGAAACACACGGAACCGAAAATTTAGAATAATTTTTTTGAGTATTTTATTTTGAGTTGAAAACCTTCCGATATCATTTGATATCGTGTAAAGATGCCATGCCCTTGGTATGTATATACCCTTTATGTTACACGTTGTATACTACCATGCAAGCTAAACTACAAGCAAAGCTAATTTAAACAATCAAGCCAAAACATTTAAAAAAATACTCTGTCTCACTAACAATAGTCATGACACAGTGAGAACTTAAGCCCGCTTAAACAGAGATTCGGATGAAATGAAAGAAGTACCCAAAGTTGGTATCGGGATCTGGGTAATGTTCAGCCAGAAAGCCTTCCAGCGATGTATGTAGTAGGCCTTAGCTGGTGTTCATTTGTAGATAAATTTGGACACCAACTTCAAAAATAGGTCGCTGGTTAAAGTTGGTTTCCTCAATTCTAACCTGAACATGTTTTAAAACAATTTTAATTTCCCCACTTTTGATAGTCTGATTTTGTACCCTTACTAATAAACGCTGTATAAAATTACTCATCGACATGATATCACTACTGTATCATAATTACGGTGTCATGTACTAGTCGCTAGTTATGTTCAAGTACCTGGGTAGCCCAGATAAGCACTGGAGATTTTTCACATGGATTTTATGCCCCCTTATTACAAAACGTGGATTTTGTTTAGATCAAGTTTATACCACCGAAATGGTAATTGAATTATGCACCACATAGAAATGCAGTTCTTTGTACAAAAATAACTGCTTATTTCGATTCTAAGTTGTCACTTTTGTATTAAGAACTTCAAAAGTTCGAAATGCAAATACTGACTCAAAGATTAAATCTGGAATTAAACTGGAGTTCGTTTTGTATTAAAGGGGTTGGTGTTAAGCCGAGCATTGGAGATCTAATAGGGATGTATCCAAGGTATGAAAACCAAAAAAATAATTAGTCCGTCTTATAGATAATAAAAAAAATTAAGACCCGTATTTTTTATTTTGTCGAAATTACCAAAAATTACTGAGATATAGAGTATTAAAGTTACGGAGTGGGGGCTAATTACGTCACGCCATGGTATATTTTGTACGACGGCGTGACGTCATGCGATATTTCAAATCAATATATCTTCCTAAGTATTTGAATAAAAGAAAAAAGAAAAAATACGTGTTCAATATTTTTTAGAAATCTATCTGATGGACATTAAATTATTTTTTAGGATACAAGCCAATTGATTGTAACCCAGCCCACTAATCAGCGAACATATTTTTGTCAAATGATTGCGACTAGTTGGGATCGTTTGGACTGAACACAATCCCAACTGATCCCAAACTAGTCGCAATCATTTAACAAAAATGTGTTCGTCGTTTAGGGGCCAGGAGTCCAGGACGACAAATATCAACTCTTGGTAGATTATAATGTTTCCACAATGGGACACAAGCCTCTTCGTCACTCTCGAAGACAGGAAGCTAATTTGCTATAATCTACCACTCAGGCCCAGTGTGGGTTGATGGATGTAATGTCTTCGAATTTTTAATTCAAGGAGACATTGTTTCCTCATGAAGCTTTCCTATGGTGACATATTGAGAGCGAAGACAGTGAAATTATTATCCAAAGTAAAGCATCTGCCTGGGAAGCCACAACCTACAGATATCGGAGCTGGGGGTCACTGGGGTCACTACGGGTCTACTGGGATAACAATAAGCTCTAAGCAGTGCTTAAAATCTAGTATGTGAAGAAAAAAAGAGCTGTACAAGAGGCTTAGTGACAAGAACTTAATGACTGTTGTCTCGAATCTACGAATCCAGATTGCTATACTTTTACCACAGAGATATTAAATTTAATAGAGTGGCCACGGGGGCGTAACCCGTGAGAACACAATTTGTGCAAAATGGGCAAATCCCTTCAAAACGCTATTCAGTCAGAAATTGTACGTCGTATGGGTAACACGGAAGTATTTTTTTTTAAATGCCGACTTGTTCTGTGATTGTGTGCAAAAATAGAAGTGCTACAAGTAATCTAAAACTTCATGGTATCACATACCATAAGTAAGTACTATAATAATTTCGTTTATTACGTATATTATAACAAAAACATAAAGTTTGTCAAGAATATTGTTCCAAAAATTTTCGGTCAACTATTACGCGATAAAACTTTAATCGAACAAATAAACGCATTACATTGCTTGCCGGGTGTTGTACTTATGTTAACAATAATATTTTGCTCACGTAATGAATATCGCCCGAATCAAAACGGTCGGTAACGTGGTACGGCCGCAGCTTGACGGCGTGAGCTAGAGATGTAGCTAGTAAATTTGTACTATCGACAATTATATTTTTATATTTATTTTTAGATTTATAAACATTTCTTTTTTGTCGCGAAATAAAATGATACAGCTAAAATTATTATGCAAATAATGTCGTACAACTTGTAATACCTGTGTCACAGTTAAATAGTAGTTAAAATTATCCTTGTGTATTAATATAAAATATTCTTTAAGTGTTTCAGGTAGTATTTAACGAAAAATGCTGCACCAGAACTATCCAAGCGTCAAGTACTTTGTAAATATTTACATTTTAGTGGACAGTAAAATAAAAAAAAAACTGTTATTTAATATATTTACTATACTTAGATTTCCTATCTTGTTTGAATATATTAAACAGTGTATTATATTGTTGATTGTGATTTCAGAAGACTATTATTTAAATAAATGTAACCATCCACCAACAACGATTGCATTAAAACACTTATTTGTAATATTAAAGAAAGGTGGGACTAAGAAAAACAAAGTTTCTTGCTTATAATATTCTCCTGTTAAAATGTTTTTTTTTTTATTCCTTTAAATATTAAGTGAATATAAAAATAAATTAGCAATATTCGCAAAAGTAAAATTATTTAGTAAATCACAAGAAATATTGCATATCGATAAATAGTTTATCGACTTTCAAGCACTAGCGTTGATGTAAAATTGTTGAATGTTGTAGTGCATGTTTACGCGGTTGAAAGGGCCAATGGCAGCGTTTGTGTGTGTGAGTTTCAATGTGTGCGTTGATTAATGATTGGTCAAGATTTGTCAATATATGCGCGGTGCAGTGTACTTATTTCTATGTGCATGTGAGTGTATAATTTTTTGGCGACATAGGACCTAGAACAAATTGCGCATTAGAACCGATCTCTTATTTCTGATATCTATGACTTTTACGGTCCTTATATTTTCAACACACTCATGACTTATTATGAGATTAGTTGTTCCTATTATGAGATTAGTTGTTCCTATTATGAGATTAGTTGTTCCTATTATGAGATTAGTTGTTCCTATTATGAGATTAGTTGTTCCGGGTCTGGCTGTTTTTGTACGTGAGTTTGAATATTTGTAAACACACCCACATACAGAAGAATTTCCTAGGGTGGGACTATGTTTAGAAAGAAAGCAAAAAAGACTGCATATATTTACCCCCTCCTTCATAGACATTGCTTAAAGTTATCTAGTGAGTAGCGATTGTTTAACCATACATTTTAGAGTGACCTTTGCACGTCACTTAACTTTAATCATCGTTTATCAATAAACCCCTTAAACACTATGGTGTTTATTCATAAAGGATGAATAAGTTAAGCGGCGTTAAAAGGTCAAAAATGTATGGTAAAAAAAATCTATAGTCACTAGTTAACTTTAAACAGCGTTTATGAATACGGGGGTTAGTACACAATATCATAACAAACGAAATTTTGCAAGTCTTTAAAGATCAAATAACAGTCTGAGCTGCGTTAAAGTAGTTTACAGGTTGATTTTTAGGATTCTCGCTCAAGGAATGATGTCTCTCGTTACCATTGCCCTGTTCTTATCCCTTTTAATATTGGGGTGGACGCAACATGACTTTTAAATATTTCCATACTTCTCTATAAGTAACAGAAACAGTGTAAAATGCAGATCCGTGTGTTAGTGCGATATAGCTCTTGACACCTCAAAAAATGAATGGTAACACTGACGTTATTCACGTCAGAACTTTATTCAGTGTTTGTTAGTAAGGGATTTAATACAATCACTATACAGGTACCGTCGCTCTGACTCCCTTCGAGGAAGCTGTGCTTTCACGTTCTTGAGGGCCATAGAGTGGCGCTTTTCTATCATCGAAAAGCCACGGTTTAGCATCTTCTTGCATATCTCGTTGAATGCTCGGGAAACCTGAAATTGTTTCAAATGAAAAAGTATTGTCATCATCATCTGCTCAGCCAAAACAAGTACTCTGATGAAAAAGGGGAGACGTTTTTCTGAGAGAGGACAGTCATACAGAGTCTCCGGGGGAAAAGAATTGTAAGACTTTTTTAAATCTATACTAATATTAGGTCCTTACATATGAAATTGGCGTTTTGTCGTACTGGCCACTTTGATCTCAAATATCTCCTCTTTGGTTTAGAATTCCAAATTCAAATTTATACAGCTATTTACTCATCAATTTGTGTGTCTAAAACCGTATTTCTTTGCGTTTTTTTTTACGTCATTGAGTTTACAAAATGGAAAATTTAAAATTTCGCGTTATTAACGAATATCAGTTCCGCCGTAGCACCAGTGCTGCAGAACGACTCGAAGAATTAATGATGTGTATGGTAATAGTGTCGCTAGAGAAAGCACAGTGCGTTTTTGGTTCCAACGTTTTCGTTCTGGAAATTTCAACCTACAGAACAATCCCCGGTGGACGGCCGGAGACCAAAGTCGACAATGAAGAATTGAAGGCTATTGTGGAAGCGGATCCGTCGCAAACTTCGTCCGAGTTAGCTGCAGGCTGCGGTGTTAATGATAAAACTGTTTTAATCCACTTGAAACAAATTGAGAAGATAAGAAAGCTCAAAAGGTGGGTACCTCATAAATTGAGTGAAGAAAACCGACAAACGCGCGTCGACTGCGGCGTTACATTACTGAATCGGCACAATAATGAAGGTTTAAATCGAATCATTACCTGTGATGAAGGACGCGCACATCGCAATGGCTGAACCCCGGTGAACTATCCAAATTCTGCCCCAGAAAAAAGTTATTGGTCAGCGTTTGGTGGACTAGTGCCGGTGTGGTGCACTATAGCTTCCTTATATCTGGCCAGACGATTACTGCAGATCTCTACTGTGAGCAGCTCCACATAATGATGGATAAACTAGCCGCTAAACAACAGAGACTGGTTAATCGCACAAGGCCACTGCTGCTTCAGAACAACGCGAGACCACAAACTGCACAACAGACTGCTACCAAATTAGAGGAGCTTCAATTGGAATGTTTAAGACATCCACCGGACCTTGCTCCAACAGACTACCATTTTTTTAGAAGTATGGATAACTTTTTGCAGGGGAAAAAATTTAACTCCGATGAGATTGATTCCCGTCCTAATGTTTTTTTTTTAGAAAAGGCATAATCGAACTACCTATGAGATGGCAGAAGTGCATAGATAGCAATGGATCATACTTTGATTAAATAAATATATTATATGTATTAAAAAAAAAAAACGACTTTTATCCCTCCCATACAAAACGCCAATTTCATATGTAAGGACCTAATATATAAAGTAGAAGAGTAGTTTGTTGGAACGCGCTAATCTCAGGGACTATTGGTCCAATATGAAAAAGATTTTAGGGTTGGATAGCCAATTAATCCAGGAAGGCTTTAGGCTATATAACATCATGCTGTGACCATAAGGAGCGGAACAGATCAAAATTTAAAATATATATTGTATATTATGATCTAGAAGTGTAATAATGTATCTACAGAAATCTACTCTTTAACGTTATTTCAATGCTAATGAACAATGAAAAAATATAAAACATGTTTCAAGATAAAGAAATTTTATTGGATAGGATTTTTTTTTTTTAGTAATTATAAACTAGCGCTTGACCGCAATCCCGGCTGATGGTAAGCAGTGATATGGTCGTTGATGATAAAGCGCACTAGTTTATTAAGAGCCTATTCACTCAGAAAAACTGAGCGAATAGGAAGGAAGACGGCAGTTGAGCGAGGTGATGCAATGTTAGACCCAACAACACGACCAACGATGCTGCGCCATGCTGGGAGATTGATCTGAAGACCCTTGATGACCAAACTCCCAACACAACAACATTTGAGGCATCGTACCCGGCACACATCGCAACACAACTGCCCAGACCCGTCCTCCGTACGGCTTCACCAGACATCACGGCTTCACGACAAATCGCTTGGCGGCAAGGCTTTGTCTGGTGGGTGGTAAATTCTGCCGGCAGCCGATGTTATGGCCTACCACCGAGAAAAATTATTATATAATTTAAAGTAATTTTTGCATTAATCTTAATATTTGTTTACAGTTGTGGCTAATAAAATGTAAACACTCTGGATACCTTCTATTAGACATACTAAGAGGTCCATATTCCCTATTATGAATAAATACCACAGTGTTTAAAGGGGTTTATTGATAAACAATGATTAAAGTTAAATGACGTGCAAACGTCTAAAATGAATGATCAAACAATCGCTAATCACTAATTAAGTTTAAGCAATGTTTATGATTAAGGGGGATTATTTTGAACCCCAGATTTCACCAGTTATGTCCAAGGCCGAAATAATAGAGGGTGATGATTAGATAAAAATAAGAATACTATGAGAGGAAGATGTAGGAACAATATACTGCACAAGACCACACTACTTGGAGAATGGTGGGGAGGAAGAAAAGAGAATGGTGGGTTGGTTGCCATTAACCTGGCACAAAACCTACTACTGAGAAATACCAGATGGAACCTGCATTGGCATAGCTGGGGTTTTAATTTAGACATTGGCCTCAAGTATGAATCAGCCAGCCGTGTCAGGTTGATCATGTGCATCTTTGTAGATATCAAGTATGAGTTTCAGTAATTCTATCCTGTTATTTATTTATACAAAACTGTTGCAAAAACATACTAAAATATGAACGTCAAAAAAAAATTATAGGTTTTTGAAGTTTTCTTAAAATATTCATATCAAAGTACAAACGGCCTCTGGCACCAAAGTCACATTTTTATACCAAATCCCACCATCCAGACAAGAAATGTTGAAGATGGTTTTCATTTACAGTATATTGAGGATGAAATTATTTTCTGGATGGACAAGCAGGTCAAGCTACCCGAAACTGCCAAATATTTCCAATCAACGTTGAGTCTTAATGCTTCAGAGATAAAGTTGACAATCTAATAAAGAAATCGACAGATTGTAATAGCTTGATGTGCTGTCGTCTGTACAAATAACAGAATTTTTTGGGGTGGCCTACGACATTCTAGGGTGGGCCCGGAAGCTACACTTATGGGAAACGACTTTAATAATGTAATTTTAACCATCTACAATTACTAAAAGTAGTACAATTTACAATACGGTCATACTATTATAAAAAAATTGTCATCACAAACATCTGAGAGTATAAATTTTAAGCGCATAATGTAATTTTAAAACTATGGAAATTTTAATAGGTCAGATATTATTTTTATATATTTACATAACATTTGTAAGCCAAAAGTGTATTAAGCAAATACAAGTTTCGATTTCACAAGAAAATGAAATTAAAAATACAAAGCAGATTGACTTGTTTGGGTCTGATTGAATGTATTCATTATTAATGCAGTGTATTATTTTATAAGGGTGAGGCATAACAATGCAAATTGTTAAATGTTATTGTTATTTTGTTTAGCATTAATTATTATTGTTTTGAATAGTAATTAAGGTAAGTATTATTAGTTAATAGATGACTTGGTATTAAATATACCATCTATTAACTATGATATCATGAACTAAGTAGGTACATTAACCTAATGAGCACATAAAAAAAAGATAACTTTAGTATCAGTGATCCAGGAAGTATGTTGATATTATCAGCCGGTATATGTACTAAATGAACATAGAGTATTTACATTGGCAAACAGTTATAAATAGAAGTATATAAATAAAGTACCTACAAAGGCTGTGAATGAAACGCCTAGAACATTGCAATGAACGCATTCGTTACGTGAGAATTATGAACTAAGACAACTTTCAATATACGATTTTATAATTCAACAAGCTCGTTTCTATTAATAAATTGCATAAATAATCACTCACCAATCTATTCTTTGCCATTTCATCATAGGATAAATACGAAAAAACATTTTCGATCATTACAACGGGAAGCTCCAAAAGCTCCATTGTCACACGTTATTCAAACCACCAATTCAATAGCACAATATAGTTATCACAACCGCACGAGGAAACGAATATAATTGCAATGTTTACACATTTAAATTAAAACAAAGTGGTTATAATTCGCGACGTTTCTTCAGATCCGTCCATCATAATATAATATAAGGGCAGCGCGTCTATTGCTTTCGGACGTACACATGACTAATGAGAGAGAAAGAGATAAAAGCTATGTATTGAATTTTGACGTCGGTCACAAACCGAATACAAAACGCCCTCACACCAAAGCGCAGATTATAGCGCCATCTCTTATCATTTTAACTAAATCAAAACACATAGGAAGAATGATGGGATGGCACGTGTGAATTTTATAGGTTTATTTGACAAAAATCTGCTCAAATACAACGAATGATATGGATCAATGTATAGTTATTTGTCGTTACCTATTAATCCACCTAATTTCAATAAATTTCATAATTTTATGATTAACTAAACGAATTAAGAAAGGCCAATAGATGGCGCTGCCACTAAATCTAGTTAGTAGTTATACACAGTACATTATACTATGACTAGTATCTTCTCGAAGTTCTTAAATTAATTTGAAAACCTCGTTGGCAAATGCACATAGATAAAACGTATAATAACGTGTAGTGTAGCTGATGCGTACATGGATATCTACGCAATCGTGCACTTATTTTATTTATTTCTAGAGGATATGAAATCAATATTGCTGCATTGTATTTTAATAATAGTACTTAGTACCAACAAGTGATTCAACGAGTCCTTTTCTGTTTTTTAGGAACGCCCATGAGCGTGATATCCGTTATTATCAAAAAACTACTGATTTCACTTACTTGACTTGTGTAGCACACTTGTAGGTAGGTACCTACAGTGTGGTATTTCTCATTCGATATTGGCAAAGACATTTAAATTATATTTACAAAAACTCTTTGGATATTGATTTCTTAATTGGGCATCCATCATTTTATCGTATCGTTGAGTACTTAACAGATTGTTAAAACCTTGATTTTCAATATCTTGGGTGAATTAGGTCACGACTTCACGAGTAGCCACGACGGTTTTGGGTCTAATTTAAGGTGCGGACACACCGCGGCGCATGCTGTGCACGGGCATTTGGCTTTAGCCGCTGTGTGTAGTCTAGTATATTCATTTGTTTGACAACCTGGCTCGCGCATATGACCCACAACTAAAGTGCAGCACGGCGCACGGAGAGGTTAAATCAAACGTAATTTTGTAATTAGACTAAAAATCAGCTTTGGAACGTCAATAAGTCAGTCCCAAACCGCCCGCACTTCGCCACTTCCTGCAACCCGTTTTCGCTGGGAAGATGTGGCGGAACAAACTACCCAGCAGCACAGTGTTGATTTAAAAAAAAAAGACATGACTTTATACAATACTCTGTAATTATGTAATGACTTCCCCCGTCCTACTTCCCGCAGCGAAGCCTGTGTCCGTGGATTGCAGCAGCATTTTCTTAAAATGAATACACGTGCGTAGCTCTCCAGGTGCCACGGTGGACCCGCGCCTTTATTGTCGTTATCATTGTATATACCTACTAATCATAAACCTCTTAACCAATATCAACGATTCCAGCGTGATTAAGTCAATTCAGCTACAACTACCGAACTATGTAGGTAGAAAACTTTTTTTTCCAAAAAATCAACCGACTTCCAAAAATCACTACAAAGTGAAAAATAACTAATTTCGGAAGTCGGTATCATTGGTTATTTTTCACTTTGTTGTAGAAAGTTTTTATTTTAAAATACTATTCAGCTGCAACCGGTCAGACTGGACGCTGACGTTAATATACTTGGGAAACGACGTAATTTAGTTTTTTTTTAAGGCTTAAAAACCAATGTGTCCCGGTGGTAGGCCACATCGGCTGCCGGCAGAAGTTACCACCCACCAGACAAAGTCTTGCCGCCAAGCGATTCGTCGTGTTCCGGCATGATGTGGTGAAGCCGTACGGAGGACGGGTCTGAGCAGTTGTGTTGCGATGTGTGCCGGGTACGATGCGCCAAGTGTTGTTTGTCGGGAGTTTGGTCGTGGAGGGTCTCCACATCAATCTCCCTCTGGCGCAGCATCGTTGGTCGTGTTGTTGGGTTTAACAATGCACCACCTCGCTCAACTGCCGCCTTCCTTCCTATTCACTGAGTTTTTTAAGTGAATGGGTTTATTAAACTAGCGCTCTTTACCATCAACGATTGCATCACTGCTTACCATCAGGCGGGATTGCAGTCAAGCGCTAGTTTATAATTATTAAAAAAAATAACCAAGCCACTGAACCGATTTCTATAAAATTCCTATAAGTCCAAATAAATAAATAAATAATGATAATTACAATACATTTAGGTGTAAAACTCTTATCAATACAAATGAATCAACCACAAACACAAGGCAGCTGCTGTGAATCATTAAGGAGTTCCCTCCACTGTCCCTCGGCTCCATCATCGTCAAATCTACTGCAGACCTTCATTATAACACATCCGCGTGCAAACTTCTTCTTTTCTCTTTATGAATGTAAAATAATTAAGTCGAAACACAAGGTAACTACTGTAAAACCGTTGACGAGTTCCCTGAACTGGCCTTTGTCTTCATCATCAGAGCTCTTATGACAGTTCTTATCAATACAAATTAATCAAGCCAAACATAAGGTAGCTGCCGTGAATTGTTGAGGAGTTCCTTCGAATGTCTCCCGGCTCCATCATCAGATCTACTCCAGACCTTTATTAAATTGTAGTGCTTTAAAACTTTTAATGAAAATACTAAGAAATGCACTAGTCAGTCCTACGATTTTTGAAAGCTCCCCTTGATTTCTCTGGTCTTCCATCATCAGATCCTGATGTCCTTATCATGGAACCACCTTGGAAATATCTTCTCTCCAACAAAAAAGAACGATCAAAACCGGTTCATAAATGACGAAGTTATCCGCGAACAACATAGGAAAAAACAAAAAAAAAAGCATAGGTAAAGTCGGTTAAAAATTCCTAGGTTCCTTTAGTTTAATCTGTCCCAGGCGGAGTGCATATGTTGGTAAGTATCTATGACACCCTTTTGAAAAACTACAGACACATCTCACTTCTGAGTCATGTCTATAAGTTGTTTACGAAAGTCCTCACGAATCGTCTCACTTGCAGATTTGAAGCCTTGCAGCCTCCCGAACAAGTCGGTTTCCGAGAGGGCTTCAGCACTGTAGACCACATACATACGCTGCGGCATGTTATACAGAAGATCGAGGAGTATAACCTACCCCTTTGCTTGGCGTTTGTGGACTACGAAAAAGCCTTTGATTCGATCGACACCTGGGCTGTACTGCAGTCTCTCCAGCGGTGCCAAATAGACTATCGGTATTTTGAAGCGCTAAAGGGTTTGTACGAAAACGCCACCATGTCAGTTCAAATACAGGACCAAACCTCGAAACCAATACCTCTGTAGCGTGGTGTCAAACAGGGAGATGTTATTTGCCCGAAATTGTTCCCCGCTGCATTGGAGGATGTCTTCAAGGTTCTGGACTAGAAAGGACTGGGTATCAACATCAATGTCGAGTAGGTACATTACACACCTTCGGTTTGCTGATAATATCGTAGTCATGGCTGAGATTGCGGAGGACCTGAGTACAGTGCTCGAAGACCTCAGTAGAGCCTCCGAGCGAGTCGGTCTTAAAATGAACATGGACAAAGTCATGTTTAATCCCATTGTTCTACCGACTCTTATCAAGATTGGATACTCTGTTCTCGAAGTTGTGGACAGTTACGTAGGTATACCTGGGGCAAACTATCCAGTTCAGTACAGTAACAGTCCAGGAAGGTCCAACTTCGATAAAGAGGTCAATATTCGAATCCAACTCGGCTGGGCTGCTTTCGGCAAGCTACGTACTTAGAATCTCGTCCGAAATACCGCTGTGTCTTAAGACAAAAGTTTACGACCAATGTGTGTTGCCCGTGATGACTTATGGAACTGAGACATGGTCGCTAACAATGGGCCTTATAAGAAAGCTCAAAGACACTCAAAGGGCAATGGAGAGGGCTATGCCTGGGGTTTAACTGCGTGATCAAATCAGGAATGAGGAGATAGAAGAAAAGAATAGAACAGAGATAGAAGAAGAAGAGAAGAACGAGAGTAACCGATATAGCCTGAAGACCGGGCACATTGCCCGTAGAACCGATTCCCGATGGGGCAGACGAGTAGGCCCCCGACAAGGTGGACCGACGACCTAGTGAAGGTCGCAGGAAACCGCTGGATGCGGGAGGCGCAGGACCGGTCGTCGTGGAGATCCTTGGGGGAGGCTTATATCCAGCAGTGGACGTTTTTGGGCTGAAATGATGATGATGACGACAGCAGGTCAAATCTACCCGAAACTATCAAATATTCCCAATCAACCTTGAGCCTTGATGCTTTAGCGATAAAGTTAAAAATCTATTAAACTTTGACAGATCTCAGTAGCTTGATGTGCTGTGCACCTAGAAAGAGCGAGGAAAAAAAAAAAAATTTATGTTAAATCTTCATTTTCTGGGGCAAATGATCTTATAAGAGTATGCGTGGTTTAACACGTACAACTGTCCCGTCATGTCTGTATTCGTCATTATAGGCACAGTTAGATGATTTCGCCTCTTTAGAAGAACAACGTGATACCTCATCAAAAACGATTTCTTTATTAGTTGGTGTTCAAAACTCGCTCGTTAAATTTTATTTTCTACAAAAACGTGGCATATGGTAGTACGGTAAACTTATATTATCAATATTTTAAAATTTATCAACACTCCAATGTGTGAAATTGTTCTCCTATAAAGTTATGCTTTAAAAAAATGCCATGTTATACTTGTAAAAAGGTGATGTATTATATTTCTGTTGCCGCTATTATTTATATTTTATTGTTCACACAAAAAAAAAATATGTTAGGTATTGGATTCTAGACCTTATACTCAAAAGTATGCACATACTCGATGAAAGAGGCAGTTAAACTAATAAAAAATAATTAAATATTTCATAACACCAAATACTTTAATAATAAAAAACATAAAAATTTAACTGAATGTAGGTAGATCACAGTGTTTTTTCCTAACATGGAACCTCAGTGATGTATTGTATTTCGTTGCGAATGGACACACTTCACATTTGAACCTCTTTACTGAAGAATGCTTATATTTGTGCTGCACTAAATTAGCTGGTAAAATCGTCGCATAGTCACATTGATCACACATGTACCGTTTTTTCCCTGTCTCATGCGCTTCTTCATGATATTTTAAAATGTATTTATTCATAGACTGGAATGGGCACTGCGAACATTGGAGTTTGACTCCTAAATCTGCATGTTTTCTTTTATGTTTCTCCATAGCACCATCATAAAACGTTTTATATTTGCATCCAGTGTAATCACAGTGAATTGTCTCGGCATTTTTATGCCTTAACGTGTGTTGAGTTAAACTTACTCTAATATTCGTCTTAAATTCACAGTATTTACACTGCATTTCAGTATCCGTGTGAAGATTCTTTATGTGTTTTTGTAACTCGTTTCCTGGGAGTATCTCCCCGCATATCTGACATTGCGTTTCTTCAATATGGTGATGAGTTGCTTCATAATGTAATTTCAATTGTTCCCATGTTAAATATGTATCTGGGCACTTGGTGCACTGGAAACGGTCCTTAATATCCTGATCCTCTTTTTTAATTTCAACCACATCCTTTTCTTCCTTCGTCATATCTTCAGGGCGGCCATGATAGATATTTATATGACGACAAAGATCGAATTCGTCTTTAAATGTTGCACTACATTGTTCACATTTTTGCAAATGAACATTAACATGATTAGAATTGGGGTGTTTAAATAATATGTGACGTCGATAACTTTCTTTCGCTTTAAAAACTTTTTTGCAATATCTACAAGTGTACGATACTTTTAAATGCACTTTCATAAAATGCGGCTTTAGCTGTCGTTTGTCGTGGAAACCTTCGTTACATAGATTGCAGAAAACTGTTTTTGGTGAATCAATTTTGTGTGTGCACCTCAGATGCTTCGCTAAGCCACCTTGTGACGCGAAGATGAGTCCACAAATATTGCATTCTTTGATAGCTTTCACGTGAGAATGGTTGAGGTACATCTCTCGCGTGTCAAATTGTTTATTACAAACTTCGCAGTGAGATCCTTTGTCGTGTTTTCTTCTCACATGCCTCTTCAAGCTTTCGATTTTATCGTAAGACAAGTTACATATCCGGCACTTCAATCTGAAGTCTTCCCTCAACGCGTTATGCTTCCGTCTCATGTGAAGTTTTAAGAAATTAATAGAAGAAAAGACTAGAGGGCATTCTTTACAAGTAATTTCACCAGTTTCTTCATTTTTGCAATTTTCCAAATAATCTTCAGTATCCTTTTCTTGTTTTATGTTCTCATCTGACACGTGATGTTTCCTCTGGACGTGTCTAGCGTATGTTTCTCTTTTTGTAAATATCTTAGGACAGAACGGACAGTTGTACCACTGATTGATTTCAGGTTTCTGATTATTTGAATGTTTCCGTTGTATATGGACTATTAAACTTCTGTACTTATCATAAGTTAACCCGCAGTCTTCACAAACGTGTTTAAAAGAATCCTGGAAGGAACCATGTTTTCTCCTCATGTGCATCCGCAACCGAGCCATTCCTTTGAAGACCAATGCACATATTTCACAAGTCCGTTCCTCTCGATCATCAGGCCTGGCATCAGGTCCGTGCTTCCTCTTGATATGAGCAACTAAACTGTTCTTCATTTCGTATGCCATGCCACAGTAATCACAAACGTGTTTGAAGGACTTCCTAAAGGCTTTGTGTTTTCGTTTCTGATGCATTCGCAGGGTTTTCTGCGATTGAAAGACTAGATGGCAGACTTTGCAGAAATGGTTTGGAGCCTGTTTGGTTGGCACTGACTGATTCTTTGAAATTTGAAACAATTCGCTGGTGTCGGCAACAAGCTGTGGTTTCTTCTCGTTGATAACGCTTTCGAATGTAAGGAGGACAGCGTCGTGGTTTTGTGGTTCTATTTTCACGGCTGGTTCTTGATTGTCGTCTTTAAGATGAGGTTCGTGATTCAGGCCGTTGTCTTCAAACTAGAATTTGAAAATTTAAAAATGTTGAATCATAGTATTACTATATAGACGAAAGTGAAGATGAACACATACTTTTTTTCCTGTTATTCCAAAAGGGTCGGAGATTATGAGGGTCCGAGAATTGCGGTTGGCAACTAGTATTATACCTACATACATTAAACACGTTTTTTTTTTGTTTGTGCTAAACCTGAATATAGTTTGTTCAGAATAAGCATCATCATCATCTCAGCGTTTATCCCGGTTGCATCCGTGGCTTTCGCGTTGGAGCCCGGGGTCCGCTTTCCTGCTTAATTTCCTCCATTTCGCGCGATCTTTAGCATCCTGTGGTGTAAGATTGTTGACACGTATGTCATCTCTTACAACGTCAAGCCAGCACCTCTTTGGTCTACCCCGCTTGTTCCGGCCCGGCGGAGGCGCCATGGCAAGACATTTGTGACCCACGTAACATGCCGGTTTTCTTAAGACGTGACCGTACCATTTAGGCGACCCTCCTGCAATTTTTCCGCTATGTCACGGACATGAAGACTGCCACGGATGCGGGAGTCCCTGATGCGGTCCTTCCGCGTAACTCCACACATCCACCGCAGCATGTTCATCTCCGTGACACGCAGCTCCTGCTTGTGTCGCTCAAGCACAGGCCACGCCTCGCTGCCATACAGGAGAACAGGTCTAATGATGGTCTTATAGACCTGCCCCTTAAGCTTAACCGGCATTTTGGTGTCACAAATGACACCTGACACCTCACGCCATTTTGCCCAAGCTGCGGAAATGCGTGCCCTGACGTCGCAATCAATGTCGCCGGACGCGTGGAGTACAGACCCCAAGTATTTAAACTGGTCTGTGCACTCGACCATGTCACCGCCTATGCGCACGGAGATGGGGTCTGTCGTGTTCCTAGCCATATACACGGTCTTCGCCACATTGAGTTTCAGACCTCCGTTCTCGAGCGAGTCCTTCCACACATTCACACGCCGCACCAACCGCTCCCTGTCCGCGTCCGCCAGCGTGATATCGTCAGCATACATAAGCAACCAAGGAGGTTGCTCATGTGAATCCCTGATGCTATCCGACAAGGCGTCTAATATCACGCTGAACAGAAATGGACTAAGAACGGAACCCTGGTGGACTCCGACTGTGACGGGGAAGGGTTTAGTGTCACCAACAGCGGTCCTAACAACGGAATCGGAATTGAGGTACATGTCTCGAATTATGTCAACATAGGCCTCTGGTACCCCTTTGGACCTCAGTGCCCACCAGATCACCCCCCCGAGGGACACAGTCGAAGGCCTTCTGCATATCAAGAAAGAGCAAATGCAGAGGCGTGTTCTTCGATCTGTATCTCTCCATGGCGATCCTTAGTGCGAAGATAGGATCCATGGTTCCATACCCTGGACGAAACCCATATTGACACACCAAGACAGCACACTCCTGCCGGATCCGGGAGTCCATAATCCTCTCAAAGATCTTCATGGTGTGGGATATGACCTTTATACCACGATAGTTGCCACACTCCTGTACTGAGCCCTAGCCTTTGAAGACTGGAGTAATAATACTCAGTCTCCATTGGCACGGGATTTTGCCGGTCAGGAGCACGCGGTTCAAAAAGCTAGTTAACATGCCCACACCGCGAGGACCCATCGCCTCAATGGGAACTCCATCAGCTCCGACAGCTTTCCGATTTGCCATGCGACGAAGAGCCGTATGGACTTTCTCAGGCGTTATCGGGGGCACTAATCTAAGATTTGGAGGGAGTTCCGGTGTCTGCACCTCTTGGTGCTGCTTATTCAGCAGCTCGTGGAAGTACGAGCGCCATCTCTCCTTCACCGCGAGGTCTTCGCATAGTAGGTTGCCAACAGGGTCTTTTACACAGCGGCACTTGGATATATCCTGTGCCGCTTTGACCCTAGAACGTGCCAACTTGTAAATGAGCTTTTGCCCCTCAGACGATTCCAGCTTCTCGTAGAGCGGTTGCAAGTGATCTCGTCTGGCTCTGGCTACAGCTCTTTTAGTGGCACGTTTGGCAACTTTGTATGCGTCGCGATCTTCAGGGGAACCGGTCGCTTGCCACGTTTTGAAGAGGGCTTTCTTCACCTTAGTCTCCCTCTGGACTGTGTCGTCCCACCACCAGGTCTCCTTGTCACGTTTGCGGCCACCCTTGGAGACGCCGAGCACCACCCGCGCCGCCCCAGTGATAGCTGCCTGGATCCTGTTCCAGTGTTCTTGAACAGGTTCCCCATCGGTACCGGCGCACTTGTCGCCATTAACCGCCGCAAAATCCTGGGACCTGTTTTCATCCAGCAGCCACCACCGGATCTGGCGCGGGCAGCGCTCTACACGTCTGCGTTGGGCCTTTACGCAGAGATCCATGACAAGGAGCCGGTGTTGTGCAGTGAGACTCTCACCGGGTATAACTTTGCAGTTGGCTACTTTGCCGATGTGGTGCCTCCTGTTCAGAATAAGCATCTGAATAGATTCCAATCATTTTTACATCATGTTATATTTTTTACCAAATACATTTAGAATTTATAGATGCAGCGTGGTTACCGAGCGCCCCACGCTGCTTACGATAGATCACAGTACTGTGCACAGCTGACGCCAGAGGTCAACGCACCGGTCGCCCGCCCGAATGGAGCGTGGACCATATTTTTGTTGGGACAGCCAAGTTAGATAACAAGCTCATTACATAAATTTGTGGTGTTTCATTATATCTTTTTGAAATTTTGTACATATAGATTCTTGACTTAAAAATATTGGACACATGTTTCGGGTTTTGCATTAATAAAAAATTAAGTTGTATATTTATCGCTGCCGGCCCAGAAAAAAGAAGCTCATACCGCGAAATAAGAAAGGATTTGGAGAGGCCATTTTCCAAAAGTGGGATAATACAGGCAAAGTGAGTAAAGATGTCTTGAAAGACGGCTGTGTTTTGGAAAAAAGAAAAAATACATTTTATAAAGAAAATACAATAATGATGTGAGGGTTGAGGAATTGTAACTTTTATCTTAACTTTAAAAGTAGATGAAAGTTTTCAAAGGCTCAGTAGACAGGTGCCATAATATATAACCATAATAGATAAGTAAACCAGACAGATGACAGATGGAATTAATGATAGCAGCAATGTTTGCTCCATGGCAGCAATACACAATACATAGTCTTAGTAAAAAAAGTAGGACTACTTTTTTGTAAATTGTCAAATATTCTCAATTAACCTGGAGCCTTAAAGCTTTAAGAGATTTTTTTTCTAATCAACTTTAAGCAATGTTTATGAATAGAGGGGAAATTGTTGTAGTCTGTACAAAGCATACTTAGGTCTTAAAAAAAATAATACTAACATCATTAAAATCCAATTCCACTTCTATATCCTCAACCTTAATTTTAACCTCTGGATCCAACAGAGTTATTGGTTCAATTTTAACACTCATTTTGTCATCAATATCTTTAAACGGGTCCTCTTGCTTCTTTTTTTTCTTCTTCTTTTTCTTCTTAATTTCGTAAGACATTGGCTCCTCGGGTAAAAATGAGGTAGGATCTTTTCTTGTTGTTTCATCTTTTTCTATTTTGACTTTCACATCTAGATCCATTGTAACTTAATTATTTTATCCTGAAATAAAGATAATTATATTGGTCATTCTATTTCCTACTAATATGCTCCCAAAACTACTGAATGGATTTTGATGAAACTTTACAATGACATAGCTTTAATCAGGGTACTTTTTATCTTGATATTCTCATGAGATTGGTGGTGTAATATTACAATAATAACAATGGACAAAAGCCCCTAACTCTACTAAAGGATAGCACCATATAAACACAGAATTAATGCATAGAATGGATCACACAGAAAAGGACTCAGCTAATCTTCTGTTGTTTTGTTAATGAAATAGAAAGAAAAAGATGCACAAAATTTTAATTTGTATACAATGGCATTATCTTATCAATAAGTGCCCCAAAAGACTAGATTAACTAGATAACAAAACCTGTTTGGCGTAAACAGCAAGTTTCAGAATTCTTAAAAAACATTGCATTAACAAAAACATAGTTTAAGTAGCGGACCCCACAGAAGTCACCCTACCCAACTAGATTTATTTAAGTTTTAAAACCATCTAAGAACTCATTACAATATAAAATTGTATATAGATCGGTCCAGCCATTTAGAAGGAATTTAGTAACAAACACACATGCATAAGAGTTATATGTATTGTACATATTAAGATAAAATAATAACACCGTTATTATTAATACAAGCACAGTATATACAAAACATTTTCAAGGCCGACTTGATAATAAAAAGAAAATACAATGAAGTATAATAACCATATTACTTCAAAACAAAGTTTTCTACACAAAACTGCGGTAAGCTCGACTAAGCATTCAAATAATAAAATAAAATGAACCAAAAAGGTTACTCATGTCGACCAACGAATGATATAGCTAAATACACGTCATTTAAGTCATAAAACTCACCTAGTTTATCATTATCATAACTTCTAACATTGAAAACTCACAACTTAAGTTACTATAAGCGTAACTTGCAACAATAATTTATTCTGTAAAAGGGTAGAATCTTATTTACCTATCCACTGTACATACTTTAACGATACCTTTATGCTAAAAATCAATAACTTTGTATTATAAAATCATTATGAAAAATGGCCTGAATGGCCTTCTTTTTAGCGATTATTGACGTTTTCAAGAATATTTGACATTTATGGAGCAGTGTTGTCAGCATAGATTGCAGTACAGATTTCTAAGAGGCTACTATAGCTTGTGTATAAAGTCGTGAAAATGGATATTTCTTGAACTAAAAACTTTAAAAGAAGGGCAACACTAATTCTTATTAAGTACAAGTACATAAGTACATTGAATGTCATCGGCAGTCATCGATTTGTTTTGTGACTTGTTATTTATTGAAATTTGTATTAATTTTCAATTCTATTTAAACAAAACATCGAAGAAATATGTTAAATATGAGGAAAACAAACCGGAGTGGAGCTCTGGTAATTATTTTTAAAGTTTATGATCAATGTTTGTTAGTACCTACACCAAGCTGAATTTTTTTTTATCAAATATGGATGATATTTATGTTTGAATAGTTGCTAAAACAGATATGTAATCATATTACTGTTTGTTTTTATGTACTTGAAGTTTCAAATTTACTAAGTATAAAACAATTTTAAGACTAAAATAAGGATTGCTTACTTTGCTCATTTACGCAAAGCGGATACGTTGTTAGTGACGCAACTGACAGTGAAAATACTTTTTAATGAAGAATATTTGGAATCAGATGATGAAAGAATTTATTATGTATTGAAATACTTTTCATTCGTAAAAAAATCACGTTAAAACATTAAATATGTATGATTTTATTTTTTGTTTTAGGTACTCATTCTATTTAAACGCCAGAGACCATAGATTTGTGTTTTCATTAAAACCAGTTTTGCTTCTAGTACAAAATAATGTGCTAGTATCAAAACGATTTCAACCACATTAACAGGGTTGCTATATGCACGACCGCAACGCCCGCATTTATATTTACGATATTATAGACAGACTATACGTATGATTCCAAGAAATATTAACTATGTCATGAAATGGCCCAATAAGAACAAACTGAGTGACATGAATCGTATCAAAGAATCAAAGAAAGAGTGTCTGTGTGCGGATACGAATTGATTTGTTTTGAACCTTATGTTCTATGCTATGAAGGCACACATTAATTGCGCCTTCTCTTCTTGCTCTCATTTTCGATTCTATCTACAAACTAATAATTCTGGCATATTTGCATCCAACCATTAAAGAGAGTTAATATAGGCTGACTGAGTGCTCATCGCCAGTAGACGAGTCTAGACGGCAGTAGAGTCGACAATACCAGTTGATTGCTGTAGTAGCCTCTGTCATTGTAGCGTATCGCGCGTGATTATACACACTGATTCTATTGTTGTTAGAGTTAACATTATTAACGCTTTCCATATGAAACAAGTGGCGTCACAAGGGCCGATGCCTGTCAGGGCCGCGGGTTGTAAGAAAGCGATAAAGTGGGGCACAGGCAAATGAAAAAAAGTCTTACCACCCGAGTTCCTTCATTTGCTTGTGCGCAATCAGTAACGCCCATAACACCCACGCCACGTCATAACGCCCACGGAACATAATTGCGCAATCTGGTACGCCCTTTCGCTCGAGGTCATTTAATGATTTACCATCAATAAAAAAAAATAACTGTGAGTCCATTTTCACGACTTTATAGACAGACTATAATTTTTTATTATCTCCCAACTTTTATAACTAACGAAATAGTTTCCCTACCTTCATTATTTTTAAAAATTGTAAAAAATTAATATGTCTGTGGCCATTGCACAAACTATGTGGTGCCCAAGGAACTTATACCTATACTGGAATGTGCACTATCGAGCAAAATGCTGTCCGAGGGAAATAGCTTCACAGTAGTCCTTATCCTTGTAGTATAGGGTGACTATTATAATGGAATTGTGGCGTATTGTGTCACAACACTAGTTAATCGAAAAATGGATGAATAAATTGATGATGTACGGACGAAAGCAGTTCAATCTACCCGAAACTGTCAAATATTCATAATCAATTTTGAACCTTAACAATTTAGACATAAAGTTGAAAATCTAATAAGGGACCTGACAGATTGTAGTAGCGTGATATGTTGTCGTCTGTGCCTTTAAATAAATAAAATATCTACAAGAAAGCAGAATTTAATGTCATTGTAAATACATAATAAAACCCACTTACTTATTATATAAACGATAACTAAGTGCACATTTATTAATTATTCCGAAATTTATGGTCACCCTACATACAAAACATATAACTTGATTACCGCAAAAAACATACTTAAAGAATGATATTTCGCATCCAGGGTATGACTCACTATTGTAGCCATTAATGTCACACTTTTTAACCATCTTTTTATAATCGAAATGGTTGGTTTCAAACAAATTTACGAAAAATAAATACAGGTAACACTTAGAAAGAGACAGAGGGCTATTGGGACACACATACCTTAACACTATTACCACAGGAACATAATTGTGCAAAATAAACTGGTAGGTACTGCACTAATTAAAAGTCGTTTTGGTCTTGATGGATCATTTTACATCATGGATTTAAAGTGTAAGCTACAAATCTTTGCTGATTCATAAAACTTTCCTTTTAATGGTACTTACACTAGATAACCATTTTTGCCTTTTATCCAAGTCCTTGGGAAAACTGAAACAGAAAATTAGTTGTATTTCCTGAAACCGAGTTAACAGATGAATTGAAACCTAAAACCATGAGTAATTAAATTAAATTAAATTATATTTTAATGACATGCTTTCATTAAAATTTTAATGAAAGCATGTCTATTTAGACATGTATTACCATTATTAGTATAAATCTTATTTTCCAGTAACCTAGACTCTTTCATCTCTATGGTAGGTGAAATTAATTACAAGTTTATTCTTTACTTGTGTAAATTGCCAAAGATTTTTCATTTGTCCCCTAAAACACGTGACATATTCAATGAAATTACGATCTACATGAAATTCAAACATTTCCTCTTCAAATAATTCAATATTATAGGTACCAGTGTTTGCTTAAAACCACTGGAAAATAATAATAGGTTTTCGGTCTCTTTGAATAACGAAAACCTTTGATATAGACATTTAGTGTAATTACCGTTGGCGCCATCTGTGATAACCTTTGCGTGGCCATTGGAGGAGGAACCACTTATAGGCGCGACGAAGAACTTTTTTTGGTTAAATCATGTTAAATACTTCCTTTAAAGGAAAAGCAAAGGTTTAGAGCCCATACAGTTGTAGCACAGGCGTTACACAAAGGACCATAAATCACTCACACCAGATCACAGCTACACAAAGGACTATAAATCAACCAGATCATACCGAGCAACGCGGAAGTCATGGCGCGCGTCCCAGCGACCCTGACCCCCGCAGCGAGGGATCCGACCCTCACTCCCGCAGCGAGGGTTCTCATTCTTCACCCCGGACCACATCTGCAGGACCAACGTCCGTGGGAAACTATAGCGAGTCATCTAGCACGTGACTGAATTGGCGCGCGTTATACGTTAACCAATCATACGCCGTGGCCTGCCTCGATCAACGAATCAGCATCAAGAACGCACGCAAAATCGCGTGGACATCGCAGGACGGAAGCTGATTCGTTATTGGTCACCCCACTATCATTTAGAGATAGTTAGTATAGAGATAGAGTATTTAAGTGAGTGCATAGCCTGTAAGACACATTATTATTGTCATATTCTACATCAGTGTACAACATCATTATACAACGTCATTATTATATCCATTCCTGAATCACACTCTTGTATCGCGTCATTTCACACGTCAAATACATTGTACTCTTTTACATTCGTGCAATACATAAAGTTCGATTTATCTGAGTTTTAATTACGCGACACGACCTACGCGCTACAGTGGTGACCTAAGCGACGTGAATCAAGACAAACGTGACGGTACTCGTGATTAGCACATTCTAGTGGCTTCCCACAAGCGGGTCTCACCACTAGGATTTCAAGAGGCTATATTCACGGTATTGCTGCGTGATACACCAGAAGAGTAATCAGGATGGCTACCAACAACGCAACACAGGTAAGCAACGCAACACAGGTAGGAGGGCAAGTCGACACGCTCACACTACAAGCACGGCTGTCTGACTTTTGGCCGGCGTATCCCAGACTATGGTTTACACACTTCGAAGCAGTAATGGCGCCACAGAGGCAAGGTGATGACGCGCGCTATCAAGCAGCTATCGCCCGACTAGGCCTGGACGCACTTCAGCAAGTAAGTGATATTATAATCAACCCGCCCATTGAAAACAAGTACGAAGCCCTGAAGTCCCGACTCATCAGTGTCTACGAGGAATCCGAGAGCCGGAAGCTGCAGAAGCTGATGGATGAGATGGAACTCGGAGATCAGAAACCCTCACAGCTGTTGCGAAAAATGCGGGAACTAGCCGGACAGAAAATACCAGACGGTACACTGCGCATTCGTGTGGACCCGGCTACTTCCACCCTCAGTACGCGCTGTCCTCACCGTGAGCAACACTACGGACTTGGAAAAGTTATCGCAAGTAGCAGACAGTGTAATGGACAGTATCGCGCAACCTAACCAGGTCGCGCAGATTTCACGCACGAGCGATGTGGCTGCCCTACACGATCAAATAAGGCAGTTATCTCTGGAGCTGGCAGAACTCAAGAACAGGCAAGAATCCAGACCACGATCACACAGATCATCCGACAGACGGCGTTCAAGATCGCGTTCAACAAGCAACGATAATAGCAACCGCAAGTATTCAGAACAATCACTTATCTGTTATTATCATCGCAAGTACGGCGCAAACGCGCGTAAGTGTACACGCCCGTGCAACTTCAACAACAACTTCAACAACAACAGTGCCCAGTCGGAAAACTAATGCCTGCGTCGGTTGAGGCGGCAACTGACGCGAACAACACGTATCACCGCCTATTCATAACTGATAGGAATTCGCGTCTGTCATTTCTAATTGATACGGGCGCAAACGTTTCCGTGATACCGAGGACAAAAGGCGGGAAAGCAAAGAAAACCGATTTCTGTTTGTACGCAGCAAACAACACGATCATTCCGACGTACGGAGAAAAAACCCTACAACTGGATCTCAACCTACGACGGCCGTACACCTGGAAATTTATCGTCGCTGCAGTCAGCAAACCCATCATCGGTGCAGACTTTCTGAAGCGTCATCAACTGCTTGTCGACATAGCCGGCCGACGCCTCGTCGACAAAGTTACCAACATGACCGTCAGAGCATCAGTCATTCGTTCCGCCGAACCTACAGTTCGAAGTATCGACATGGAACAGCCGTATCACCAGCTCCTCAGTAAGTTTCCCGATATCCTGCGGCCATCAAGCATGAAGGATACTCCCAAACACAAGGTAGAACACCACATCGAAACTACTGGCCCACCAGTGTTCAACAAGTGCAGACCTCTTCCTCCACATCGCTACCTGCCCGTAAAGAAAGAATTCGAGCTCATGATGCAGCAAGGAATTTGCCGACCAAGCAAAAGCCCTTGGTCCAGTCCGCTACACGTCGTTCCTAAGAAAAACGGCGACTTACGCATCTGTGGTGACTACAGAAGACTCAATGACGTCACCAAACCCGACCGCTATCCAGTCCCACGCCTCAAAGATTTTACCTACCTACTTCACGGCAAGAAAATCTTCAGTACTCTCGATTTAAACCGAGCTTATTCGCAATTAAAAATCTTCGAACCTGATATCGAGAAGACAGCGATCACTACACCATTCGGTTTATTCGAATTTCCACGAATGTGCCCAGGTCTCAAGAACGCCGGACAGACATTCCAACGATTCATAAACGAAGTGCTCAACGGAATAGACTACGCGTTCCCATTCATCGACGATGTTATCGTTGCATCTGAAAGTGAAGCAAGCCACATCGGAGATCTGCAGGAAGTTTTACGCCGATTAGACACGTATGGTGTCACTATAAATCCCTCTAAGTATGTTTTCGGCAGCGAAACCGTCAAGTTCCTAGGTTATGAAGTATCAAGCAAGGGGATCAAACCACTTCAAGACAAAGTCAAAGCAATCACAGAATACCCAAAACCCAAAACCATTCAAGACTTACGAAGATTTATGGGCATGATAAATTTTTACCGAGACAGTGTCCCAAATGCGGCAAGCATTCAGGAACCGCTGAATGCATTCCTTCATAATTCAAAAAAACGAGACAAGACGGAAGTAAAGTGGGACAATCAATCGACAAAAGCTTTTGAGTTGTGCAAACAAAGCATAATAAACGCTGCTTTATTGTCTTACCCATCCAGTTCGCCAGAGGACCAAATCGCTATTTTTTCGGACGCCTCAGCTACCTGCGCCGGGGCATCTCTACAACAAAGGCGAAGCAACGGACAATGGCTGCCACTCGGATATTTTTCAAAGAAATTTTCAGAAAGACAAAAAAAGTACTCGACTTTCGATCGGAAGCTCCAGTCAATAAATATGGCAATAAAACATTTCAGAAAGATGTTTGAAGGCAAAGAACTCGTGGTTTACACTGACCATAAACCGCTGACCTACGCAATTCGTAAGCCGCCTTCCGATAACGACACACCACGGCGAATACGGCAGCTACTGTTTATCAGCGAGTTCACTACAGACATTCGACACGTGAGCGGAGCTCAAAACGTTGTAGCAGATGCATTATCACGAATCGAAACTATCGACGTGCCATCGCCTATTAACTACGACGAGTTATCTCAAGCTCAAGAAAACGACAGTTGTATCCCTACATTGTCTCAACAGACCAACATACAACTCAAGAAAATCATTTTACCGGGTACTAACAAGCCAATATTCTGCGAAACATCAACGTCACACGTTCGTCCATATTTAACAGCTGATTTTCGTCGCATAGCTTTCAATGCCGTGCACAGCCCAAGCCACCCAGGAGTACGATCCACACGGAAGCTGATGCAAGAGCGATTCTTTTGGCCTTCAATGAATACCGACATCGGCCAGTGGACTAAGACATGCAATTCGTGTCAGCTCTCCAAAGTACAGCGACACAATCATAGTGACATCGCAACATTCCCACCGAGCGAACGATTTCAACATATTCACGTTGATATCGTTGGACCGCTACCGACGTCAGCATGTGGACACAAATACTTGCTCACGATGATCGACCGGTGCACACGATGGCCCGAAGCTGTACCACTTCAAGAGACAACCGCTGAAAACGTCGCAAGAAAACTTTACGAAGTATGGATATCTCGTTTCGGTTGTCCAATAAGAATCACTACCGATCAAGGACGACAGTTTGAAAGTCGACTATTCCGAGACCTCGCTCAATTACTCGGTGTAGAAAAAACCCGTACTACTGCATACCACCCGCAGAGTAACGGAATCGTCGAACGCTGGCACAGGACATTAAAAGCCGCACTCATGGCTAGACTAGAAAACAGCAACAAATGGATCGACGAATTGCCTGCTGTTCTAATGGGTCTCAGAGCCGCTATCCGCTCCGACTCTAACACAAGCGCAGCGCAACTCACCTACGGTCAAGCAATACGACTACCAGGCGATTTCATATCACCAACACCAGCTACACCGAAAATGGACCACGACTACGTCAATCACCTGCAAGAAGTTATCACCAAGCTCACACCTACATACAAATCGCATGCAAATAAGCGATGTATGTTCGTGCACAACGACCTACAAACATGTAGCCACGTGTTTGTACGCGATGACACCGTCCGCAAACCTCTGCAGCATCCATACCAAGGTCCATACAAGATCATCGAACGTAAAGAAAAGTACTTTACAATCCAATTACCAGGACGAATTAGCAATATGTCGATAGATCGCCTCAAACCTGCGTACACAATCAACACAGAAGATGATCCCAGGCATACGAACAGCGAGACCAATCAAGCACCTGCAGCTACCACAGATGAGCAAACCAGCCTACATCCAGACCCGCATACGAGGGAACAACGTACCAGATCAGGCAGGATCGTCAGGACGCCTGCACGCTACGTACGCTTTGCTAAAAAGGGGGGAATAGTGTAGCACAGGCGTTACACAAAGGACCATAAATCACTCACACCAGATCACAGCTACACAAAGGACTATAAATCAACCAGATCATACCGAGCAACGCGGAAGTCATGGCGCGCGTCCCAGCGACCCTGACCCCCGCAGCGAGGGATCCGACCCTCACTCCCGCAGCGAGGGTTCTCATTCTTCACCCCGGACCACATCTGCAGGACCAACGTCCGTGGGAAACTATAGCGAGTCATCTAGCACGTGACTGAATTGGCGCGCGTTATACGTTAACCAATCATACGCCGTGGCCTGCCTCGATCAACGAATCAGCATCAAGAACGCACGCAAAATCGCGTGGACATCGCAGGACGGAAGCTGATTCGTTATTGGTCACCCCACTATCATTTAGAGATAGTTAGTATAGAGATAGAGTATTTAAGTGAGTGCATAGCCTGTAAGACACATTATTATTGTCATATTCTACATCAGTGTACAACATCATTATACAACGTCATTATTATATCTTTGGAGGAGGAATCTTCTTAGGTAGAATAAAACTGCGTGTCCGATATGATCTGTATATTTCGTCTTCAAAACCCCTGCTTATATCTACATTTTTTATGGCACAAGTTGCGGTATGACTAATTATTTACAATTATAAAATACAATATTATTACTGCGATCTTTAACACGCGTCGCGTCTCGGAGAGGGGCGCGGGGCGCCGCTGGCCCGCGCTGTGAATCTATAAATATAGGTAGACGCGCGAGTCGTTCCTTTTCGTCGTGGGCCGCCCGCCGTGTCAAGGTCTCCGCTGCGATGCGCCAGCTTCGTGTGTCGTCTTCGCGCCAAGATTCCACTGCGATGTAGTCTTCGTGGACATATCTCCGCTGCGATGTAATCTTCGTGTGCAGTCTTCGTGTACAGATCTCCGCTGCGATATATCAACTCCGTGTGTCAAAAACGTACTTACGAGTGATGTCGTTGAACCCACGCAACGCATCACGTATCATATTCCTTTGACAGTAAACGCCTTTTTCAAGGCGGCCTCTTGTTCCTTTCAACAGATGTGTCAAACGTATAGCGTCTCTCTCGAGACGGCGTTGTTCGATTATTCCTGAATGGATGTTGTCAAAACGTATTGGTAATAAGGTGTTGTTGGTATTCCTTGGTAACTGGTAACTGTTTGGAGGTAACTGGTAACTGTTTGGAGGTAACTGTTTGGAGGTACGGTAATTCTATGTGTGCTGTATGTGTGTTCCTACAGCATCCCCCTCTTAAGCGAATCGTACGTTTTTTTTAACGGTGCGTCCTGTGCGAGTGACGTAGGATTCGCGGGTTGTACTCGAGGTCGGCGGGGTCAGCGGCCGCGGCTCATTATTAGCGCTCGATGTATGTGTGCGGCGAGTGTCACGTGCGTCTGTTGTTCCTCTAGTAGTAGATTCTTCTTGCTTGAGTAAGTGTGCTGGTTTGAGTCTGTCGATTGTGATGACAGATGTTCGTAGGGGCATCTGAATGGTAAATTGTTTGTTGCCGCGATGTAGAACTTTGAATGGGCCTTCGTAAGGTGGAGTCAGTGGGCTTCGTACGGTATCATTACGCACGAAGACATGAGTACACGTAGCCAAGTCTTTGTACACGAAAATCTTTCTGTTGTTGCTATGTGACTTGCTGTTTGGAGATAGTGTCGACATTGTTTCGGTCAGCTGACGGGCGAATTCTGCGTCGTCGTTTTTTGGCTGTGTAGGCGTGAAAAAATCTGACGGTATTCTTAATGTTGACCCGTATGTCATGAGAGCTGGGCTGACTTGCGTATCTTCACGTAAAACTGTTCTTAAACCGAGGAGTACGGTCGCTAGTTCCTCGCTCCAGTGTACGCCGGCGTTTCGCGCCATAAGTGCGGATTTCAAGGTTCGATGCCATCGTTCGACTTGACCGTTTGCTTGAGGGTGAAATGCGGTGGTTCGAATCCGTGTTATGCCAAATTTCTTCATCAGTGCGTTGAATAATGACGACTCGAACTGTCTGCCTTGATCCGTTGTCACACGTAAGGGGCAGCCAAATCGCGCTATCCATCCTTCGTAAATTGCCTTAGCAACAGTGTCGGCGGTGATGTCACGAGTAGGTATTGCTTCGGGCCATTTAGTGCAACGGTCGACCATTGTGACTAGGTATCTATAGTCATTAGACGGCGGAAGTGGTCCGACAATGTCTACGTGAATATGTTCGAAACGCGCTGATTTTTGAAACTCGCCGAGCGGGCTGATAACATGTCGCTGGATTTTCCCGCGCTGGCATCCGATGCATGACCTTGTCCACATACCGACTTCTTTATTCATATTCGGCCAAAAGAATTTAGTGACCATTATCTTTCTTGTCGTACGTACACCTGGGTGACTAAGTTCGTGTTGTGCTTTGAATGCTACAAAACGATAAGACGCTGGTAGGTACGGGCGTAAGTTGCCTGTTGATGTTTCGCGTATGATAGGTCGTTGACCTCCGGGCAATGTGATTTCTGCAAACTTCAGATTCGGGTTGGTCATGCTGATCTTGAGTTCGTCGTCGTTCTCTTGGTCTTTAGCGAGTTGATTGTAGTCGATCGTAGATTGCGACAAGTCGATTTCTTCTATACGAGATAGGGCGTCGGCCGCTTCGTTATTATTACCGTGAACGTATTGAATTTTCGAGCAAAACTGACTTATGTAATGTAGTTGACGCTCTCTTCTCGGTGTATCGCTGGTACTTGGCGATCTTGTTAATGCATACGTTAATGGCTTATGGTCGGTGAATATTGTTACGTCGTTGCCTTCTATCAGCCGACGTAGGTGCTTAATTGAGGTGAACATTGCCAATAATTCGCGATCATATATGCTATATTTTCTTTGCGTGTCACTCAATGTTTTTGAATAGAATGCCAGTGGTTTCCATACGCCATCGACCTTTTGTTCTAATACAGCGCCAATGCTAGTGTTTGACGCGTCTGTGTATAGACGTAATATTGCGTTGGGAATCGGGTGCGTAAGTGTTGTGGCCTTGAGAATGCTTTGTCGGCATTTCTCAAAAGCTTGCTCGCTTTCTGGTGTCCATTGTATCGGAGTTTTATCATTTTTCTTGCTGTTGTGTAGGTACTTGTTTAATTCATGCTGATGTTCGGCTTGATGTGGTAAACAGCTGCGATAAAAGTTAATCATGCCTAAAAATCTTCTTAGTTCTTGTACTGTCTGTGGTTTCGGGTAATTGACTATTGCTTGTATACGTTCTTGCGTGGGATTGATACCATTTGCTGATACTTGATAACCGAGGAACTCTATGTTTTCTTTATCAAACTCGCACTTGTCGATGTTAAGACTGACGCCGTAGGTATTTAGGCGTTCGAGTACTATTTGTAAGTGCTGGCGATGTTCTTCCTGGTTATTTGAATAGACAAGTAGATCGTCGACGAAACAGAATACGATGTTGTCCAGTCCTCGTAAAACTTCATGCATGAAACGTTGAAATGTTTGGCCTGAGTTGCGTAATCCAAACGTCATGCAGTTGAATTCGAATAGGCCGAAAGGTGTTATAATTGCGGTCTTCTGTGCGTCTTGTGCAGCTATAGGAATCCAAAAGTATGCCATTTTCAGGTCCAACTTTGAAAATATTTTCTTGCCGTGTAACTGGTACGTAAAATCCTGAATACGTGGAATGGGATATCTGTCAGGTACGGTGACTGCGTTTAGTCTCCGGTAGTCTCCACATACACGAAGTGACCCATCCTTTTTCTTGACGACGTGGAGAGGACTTGCCCACGGACTTTTTGACGGCTTGCATATACCCATCTCTATCATGCGCTCGAATTCCAGTTTTGCCGCTTTGTATTTGTCCGGCGGTAGAGGGCGCGGCCGTGCGTATATCGGCGGTCCTGTAGTCTCAATATGATGTGTGACGTCATGCTTCACTGGAGTCTTGAGTGACATCGGCCGCAGAACATCAGGGTATTTCTTCAATATGTCGTGATATACGTGGTCTCGGTTGACCATGTGTATAGTTTCTTCGTTGTTATTTATTTTGATGGCGTTCACGCTGAGATCGGTAACGCGGTCGATAAGTTTCCTCTGGTGCAGGTCGACTAGCAGTTTGTGGTATACTAGGAAGTCTGCACCCAGTATTGAGGTTTTTACATCGGCGACTACGAATGTCCATTTGAAGCTTCTTCGTAAACCTAAGTTGAGTTCAAGCGTGCGCTCTCCGTAGGTACGAATCTCTGTTCCGTTTGCCGCGAACAATTTGTAGGTATTCTTGGTCGGTTTATTTTTCTTATTTCGGACGGCTAATACCGATATGTCGGCTCCTGTGTCGACGAGAAATCTTTCTCTGTTGTTGATGTCGATCACGCATAGGCGGCGAGATGTGTGGTTTACATCGACACCCGCCACAGTCGATGTACTTTTTAGTTTTCCTGCTTGCTCTTGGAACACGGGGATTCGCAATTACGAGCATCGTCGCCGTATCGATAGTGATAACGGCATAGCCAGTCGGCGTCCCTCGGTGTACGTGCGTTACTAGCGCGCGGCCTTGACCTTGAATGTGTGCGTGAGCGGCTCTGTTGACGGCTAGCAAAGTGCGAGCGGGAACGGCGATGTGATGCGTTTTGCTGATTACTTCGTAATTCGGCGACTTCGAGAGATAGCTTTTCGATTTGTTTGCACAGCATGCTGATTTGCAGATTTGTGACGGAGTTCTGTTGTACTTCGTTGACCGATGCTGGCGGGGTAACTACGGAGACTGCGGCGACTGTTGGTTCGAAGTGTTCCATCATTTTGTCGGCCATCGCAGCTAGAACTTCGAGTGTAGATTCTGTGTTCACGGATAATACTGCGCGAATATGGGCGGGCAGGTGATTCAGCCACATGACCTTGAGCGCTTCGTCGGACAGAAGTTTGCCACTTAGGTCGCGCATTTTACGTAGCAGCTGGCTCGGTTTCTGATCACCGAGTTCGAGACCGCTGAGGAGTTTCTGAAGCTGGCGATGGTCTGATTCTTGATATGTTGAAATCAGTCTCTCTTTCAGCGCGCTGTATTTACCGGTGGCTGGCGGTTCCAGTATGATGTCGGCGATTTGTTCCAGGTCGCTGCAGCCGAGTAGTGGGACGACAAGGTTGAATTTTTGATCGTCACCTATCTTGCTGGCGGCGACGGCGGCTTCGAACTGCGCGAACCAAAGACGCGGATTTTGGCGCCAAAATGGTGGTAGTCGTGCAGGCAGCGATATCGTAGCTACGTCGTTCTTCATTGTTGTGACGCCTAATGCATCGCTGAATTCTTCGCTCTTCGACATTTTTTTTTTTTTTTTTATATAATTTCTGCAGGGATTCAGTCTTGATATTTCTTCTTTTCTTCAGGGTCACCAATTTGGAGGAGGAATCTTCTTAGGTAGAATAAAACTGCGTGTCCGATATGATCTGTATATTTCGTCTTCAAAACCCCTGCTTATATCTACATTTTTTATGGCACAAGTTGCGGTATGACTAATTATTTACAATTATAAAATACAATATTATTACTGCGATCTTTAACACGCGTCGCGTCTCGGAGAGGGGCGCGGGGCGCCGCTGGCCCGCGCTGTGAATCTATAAATATAGGTAGACGCGCGAGTCGTTCCTTTTCGTCGTGGGCCGCCCGCCGTGTCAAGGTCTCCGCTGCGATGCGCCAGCTTCGTGTGTCGTCTTCGCGCCAAGATTCCACTGCGATGTAGTCTTCGTGGACATATCTCCGCTGCGATGTAATCTTCGTGTGCAGTCTTCGTGTACAGATCTCCGCTGCGATATATCAACTCCGTGTGTCAAAAACGTACTTACGAGTGATGTCGTTGAACCCACGCAACGCATCACGTATCATATTCCTTTGACAGTAAACGCCTTTTTCAAGGCGGCCTCTTGTTCCTTTCAACAGATGTGTCAAACGTATAGCGTCTCTCTCGAGACGGCGTTGTTCGATTATTCCTGAATGGATGTTGTCAAAACGTATTGGTAATAAGGTGTTGTTGGTATTCCTTGGTAACTGGTAACTGTTTGGAGGTAACTGGTAACTGTTTGGAGGTAACTGTTTGGAGGTACGGTAATTCTATGTGTGCTGTATGTGTGTTCCTACATATCCATTCCTGAATCACACTCTTGTATCGCGTCATTTCACACGTCAAATACATTGTACTCTTTTACATTCGTGCAATACATAAAGTTCGATTTATCTGAGTTTTAATTACGCGACACGACCTACGCGCTACACAGTCAAGTACAAAGACACTAGCGCCCCCGTAAGAGTGAGAAAGACAGTGCGACAATATAATTTTTGTATCAGTTTAGTTACTTTGCATACTTTTACAAATTGACTAAAAGTACGCAGATTCTGGTACTGAAAGTCATAGGTTTCCAGGAAAGACCTTGTAGCGCGTAGGTCGTGTTACGTAATTAAAACTCAGATAAATCGAACGTTGTGTATTGCACGTAAAAGGGTACAATGTTATGAAGTGTACAATAGCGCGATGTAAGATAATTATACACAAGAGTGTGAACAGGAATGGACTGTAATGTAATGTTGTTAATAATGTAATGGAATATCCTGGAGTGTCTCTTACAAGCTATGCACTCACTTAAATACCAACTATCTCTAAACAACTAAACAATAGTGAGGTAACCAATAGCAAATCAGCTTGCTGTCCTGCGGATGTCCACGCGGTGTCGAGTGCGTTCTTGATGTTGATTCGTTGATCGAGGCAGGCCGCGGCGCGTGGTTGGTCGATGTAGAAAGCGCGCCAACTCACAGTTTTGTTCTCACGCACATTGACGATGGTCAACAGATGTCTTCCGGGGTAAGATTTATAAGAACCCTCGCTGCGGGGGTCAGGGTTGAAGCGACGCGCGCCATGACTTCCGCAGTCCCGGTGTGATTTATAGGCGACCCTTCCCAGCGGGTAAGAGAACATGTGTAGCATCTGCTACAGTAGTGTTTGTCTTTTGCGCTTAAATGGAAACAAAAGACGTCTGCGCACCAATCATGACAAGTTTGCCAAAGAATAACAAGAATGCAGAGAGGACATATAACAGAGTTAACGGTAGTAGGTAATTTGGTAGGCTACTACCACCTGCTCAATTTAGAGCATTTTTTTATGAAATCCAATTACCTCTCTCTTTTTTTTTACTTACAATGGACGCCTAAGCGTCATTTGTAAGAAAGTTTGACAAAATAATTGAAACTATGTTATTTATCAAAATATTTTGCAATAATTACTTATGATATGTGATTCCATGACTTGTTGGCTTTTCTAAAATAATTTGTGCATTTACGCATTACAAAAAACGGCATTTTGAATGCGGAAAAGGTTTTTACGCATCAGGACACACGCGCGTACGGAACAAGAGTATCGAGAGTAACTAAAGCAAGTGATTTGAATTACAATCTTTTGTACGCTTCTTGTAAACTAAGGTAGATAAATCACTAGCGCATTAAGCGCTAGTGATTTATCTACCTTAGTTTAATATCATATCAATGATCGTCACACAATGTTACTTTATTCAGTGTCCGGTTGAAACATGATTCTTCAAAGTGAAGGGCATTAATGTGAATCGTTCTAGTTGACATCTTTAAATTTTCAACATCAAATTTTCGCAACCCTAGCCCTTCAATAACAAGAAATTGATTTCATTATTTCTTAATGAAATCAATTTAATAAAGGCAAAACGTAAATTATGTATGTTTACTGTTGAAACTTTAAGATAAATTCATAAAGTATAGGTTTATTACCTAAATCGAAAGGTATTTCAGCAGAAATTAAATACGTACTGGTCTAAAGATATGTTCGGGTGATGACCGCTTATTTGATGCCACATCCTATTATATTGCAGTTGGACATTTTGCTAATGACAATTTTCACTACTGAACACAGTTTAAATGCAACAAAACTGTAAATTACTGGAAAATTCACAAATTTTATCCACAGATCAGGAGCATTTGACAGTTGATGTACCCACTTAGCGAGATGATAAAATGGCGAACCGGCCGCAAATAGGTATTTCAATGATGTTGGAAATGAAGGGTTGCCATTACAGTAACTATCAAAGATAGTGCTGTTCATTTTACTTACGCAAAATCATTAAAATTAGAAAGAGATGAGAGTATTTTTTATTTATGCCACGTATAAATTGTATAACTATTTTTCCTCAAGTCAAACATTTCCTATCTATGTTATACTATGTCAATGCCTCAGGTAGTACCATGGTATATTATCTATGGGTAGGAGTTTTGGCGGGAAAGCCAAGATGAGTGCCAAGCTTATTTTTCATTGGACTTTTAAATTATTTATAGTGTCGTTTACTAAATAAAAACGCGTGATTTATGTAGTAAAAAGTGCATTCAGTGAATAATTCATAAAGAACAGTGAAATATTGTAGCATAGTGGCCACATCATGTCTTTACCCCAAACGCCTCTTAGTCGGCCTCACGCGGGAAAGGAAAGAAGTTAGGTTAAGTTAAGTTAAGCTAGAAAAAAAAAGGATAAGGTAGGATAAAGTATGATAAATTAGGATCTAAACTTACTGAAGTTAAAAGTTACTTAAGACTAGGCTGTACGGCGTACTATGCCTTTGCCTTTTCCGTTCAGAAGTACAGAAAGAAGTGAACCAAAAAAAAAAACCTATGGGTAGGTCAGTTTGGCGGGAAAGCCAAAATGAGTGTCACGCTCATTTTTCATTGGACTTTTAAATTATTTATAGTGTCGTTTACTAAATAAAACGCGTGATTTATGTAGTAAAAAGTGCATTCAGTGAATAATTCACAAAGAACAGTGAAATATTGTAGCATAGTGGTCACATCATGTCTTTACCCCAAACCCCTCTTGGTCGGCCTCACGTGGGAAACGAAAGGAGATAGGTTAACTTAAGTTAAGGTAGGATAAATTAGGATAAGTTAGGATAGAAACTGAAGAAAAAAGTTACTCAAGACTAGGCTGTATGGCGTACTATGCCTTTGCCTTTTCCGTTCCTCTGAACGGAAAGAAGTAAACCAAAAAAAAAATCTATGGGTAGTATTATGGAATGTAATGTATTGTATTCAAACTTCAAAGACTGTTGTCAAATGTCAAAGGCAATGTTTGCAGTTCAAGTCGCGATAGTTTTATAACCAAAAATATAGTCGAAAATAATACTTTTTTCTATTATGTGCATGTGATTACATAATGTTTAAGACTGTGCTAAAACGTTATTTAATTCCGCGCAAATTCAAGTCATTTAAGGCGCCAGTATCTTTACAAACTAGAAAAATTCACGTGTCATCCAGTAATAATTTTTTTGGCTTCTATTATTTACTTATGTGTATTTGTAAGGATATATATTTTAATAACTTAATATTTACAGATTTATGGCACGGGGAATACGAATGGCAAGATCCAAAGTCGGAAGACGAGGTGTAAGTATTGTTATTAACCCTTTTTTGAGTTAATGTCTACACAGCTATCATAAAATTACCGATATCGCCCTATCCGAATAAACATTCATAATAGACCATCAAGTAAAAAGATATTTATAGTAAAAAGATTTCTGCTCATTTTATTACTTTATAAATATACTAATCTCATTTTAATGAACATGTTGTGCACACCAAAGTTAATTGTTCTTTAATAGTTTTAATTGTTGTTTTTTAGTGTAAATATAACTTACATAGACAAAGACGGCAACAGACAGAAAGTGAGAGGCAAAATTGGCGATAATGTAATGTATCTGGCACATAGATATGAGATCCCTATGGAAGGTATGTTAATTTACTTACTTACTTTGCTTTTGTACCTGAAATTTAAGTATTTATGTGAAAAAATGGTTGCAAGATTGCATGATACGGATAAAGCATTTCACTTCTTCTTTTGTACCACATACATACAACAGGTAAAGAAAACCCTGTCCAATCCATGAAGGTATTGTTAGGTTATGCCACAAAGCCGGACTAAACTTAAAAAAAGTTAAAAATATAAATATTATTTTGCAAAAAGAGGTAGCTTAATAAATGTGCAATCAATGCGCGGGGAAGCTGAAATTAATTCATGGGAAAAAAATATTATTTAAAAATTCGGTATTGTTACTATGATGATTATGTAAAATTTTATATTATATTTGGTCATGTGTTAACCTAACCTTTGTTACCCTTATGGGTCTGATGGGGTTTTCTTTACATATTTTATATTCCCTCAATATTTTGGAGCAATTAGGCTGTGGCGGTCTACCCGTCTGATTACTGTTAAAGTGTCTTCAAGGCAGTAGAGAATAGGCTCTTTACTATTGCTTTTACTATTGCTTCACTCCTTACCATCAAGTGAGATTGTGGTTAAGTACTAGTTCATTTAGAAAAAAAGATACCTAGTTTATCACCAATACTAATAAAAATAACACACTTCTAGAGCCAGTTTTTAAACACTAAATAATAGAGCCAGATAACAGTTCAATTAAGATAAAGTTGTATTTGAAATGTTTCACATTAATGTTAATTTAAGTTAAAGAAATGTCAACTTTAATCTAATCGTCATTAAGTTAATTTTAGATTGACTAGTATTTGTAGTGTTCACCCGACTTTGGTGGTCAATATAATAACAGAGCAATATAAGTTTCAGACTAAGGTCCGTAGTACAGAACCTCACTCAAATCTCAAGCTTTACTTAAATCTAGGTTGAAGCTATTTGATTGGTTGAAACTACTTTTAAGTAATGCTTAAATCATGAGTAAGGTTATGTAATATGGTCCTACAACTCAGTCTTAATTTAATGTTGCTCGGGGTAAAATAATGGTATTTCCCGAAGTCAAATAACTTTAACAGATAAATAATTTTGTATTTTGTCCAAATTTGAAACACTTAATACTAGATGTCATCAAAGCACACTAAAGCCAGAAAGTCTTAGCACAGCACTTTTTTCAAAGAGTTGTTGGCATGGTCCAAATTTTTTTAATAAATCACTAAAAGCTTTAAAAAGTATGAATAAAATAAATCATTTTCAATCACAACTAGATTAATTCTTGATGGAAAAAGCTTACTATTCCATCAATGAGTTTTAGATAATAAGAGCATAAAAGAGTAGTGGTGGCCTAGTGGTTAAGATACCAGCCTCTCAAATATGAGTGTGCAGATTCGATTCCAGGTCAGGCAAGAACCAATGTAACTTTTCTAAGTTATATGTACTTTCTAAGTATATCTTTGACACCAATATGCCTGATTACAAGATGAAGGAAAACATCTTGAGGAAACCTAGACAATTAAGTCTTCAATCAACCTGCAATAAGCAGGCATGGTGATTACGCTCAATCCTTCTCTGTATAAGAGGAGACCTGTGCCCAGCAATGGGACAATAAAAACGTTGATGATGAAGAGCATAAAATAAGAAAATGCTCAATCATTATAATTTTATTCTATAATTTTGTTCTTAATTAATTTGTATGCATTGCAAGGCAAAACATAGTGATAATAATAATAATATTTTTTTATTTTTCGAAAGTACAAAGACGTTACAAGAAAGAGTAACATATATTTTGGTAAGGTAAAATGTACAGAGGCAAATAAATTTAAGACAAACGACTCCCAAACTGAGACATGCTCGTATCTTGGGTAGTCGGCGGTCAGCCGCTTTAAATGTCAAAATATGTATACATATCACCGCCTTTTTGATTTTATTTATAGTTTACAATTTAGAAATAAAAATAGCAGTTCTGCAAAATTCAGACACTAATCTTTTTCATTTTGCTATTTCTATAAGTTTCTCAGTTTCATCATAACTCAACAACATTAACCAATTGTTTAATTACACACACAATTAGATACAATACAACACAAATTTTATACCATGTACCATATTATCTATGTTTAACAAATAAAATACTTTGAAAATGACTATGTTTATATTGTATATAGGGGTTTTGGAGAAATAATACGACTTCCTTGAATGCAGTATATGGTCGACTGGCCAACCGTTTATTAAGAGGACAGCGATCGATACACACATAATGTTGAGGGTACAATGTTGAAACATTTTGTAACACTACCTACTTACAACATACATTACACCCTACCACTTATTCTAAACTGCTCTTATACAACTAATTTACAATTAAGTACATTATTCATGGTTGGTACCTTATGACCGGTTTCCTTACACGTTTACTTCGGGTCTCGGATGCTGTTGCTGGTGGTGGTGGTGGTGTCAGTGAACTTACTCCACTATCAGGTTCGCCAACGTCAGTTGGGAGTGGACAAGTTAACATAGACCGTGGAGACTTTCTCCAAATTTGATCTATATGTCTTTTTAAAGGTGGACCATTTTCCCTACTAACTAAGTAATAACGAGATCCTAAGTTCCCGTCAATTTTACCTCTAATCCACTTATCCTCCCTTCCAAAACCTCGAGCCCACACGTCATCCCCTATCTCTAAGGTACGCGTTATACCACCCGCACTTTTGACCTGTTTCTGTTGAGCCTCTTCCACTCTTTGTTTAACGCCTTGAACCTTATTGCCCATATTCAACAGATCTAGGCGAGACCTTAACGTTCTATGCTGCAGTAACCTCGCCGGTGACTCTCCCGTCGTGCTATGCACGGTATTCCTATACATAAATAGGTACGACTTCAATGCCGTATCAACCTCTATACCGTCCCTAAAAGCCTTTTTTAACGCATTTTTACAAATTTTAACGGCATTCTCTGCAGCTCCATTCGATGCAGGGTGATAAACTGGCGTAAAAATATGTTTAACCCATTACTTCCCAAGCATTGAAAATATTGGATTTTTTTGATGAAATCTTGTATTAGGGCTCTTAATATGTTAAGAAAAAATAATATGGCAAAAAAATAAATTAAAAAAAAACGGTTTCGCTGACTCAGCATGTCCTATAAATAGGACAGTGGGAACATATGGTCAGGAAAAAGTAAAGATAAGAATTATATGGAAATCAGCTTTATTTAAAAATAGGACCAGTAACAGTATCAGAAATAATGTAATAAAAGCTTATTTTGTATGATAAGGTATGAAACAATCACTGCAGAGTGTTTTTTCACATTTAGAACAAAATGTTAAAGGCTTTTTTTTACAGCCTTGTCCTTGGCAACGTCTTTGTTTGTCCCTCTTGGTCATATAGTGACCATAGTTGTCAAATCTTATAGGTTGTAAAAGAACTTCTGAAGTACCTGATGTAAGCTTATTTACTTTGCCTTCCGATTTTTTCATCCAAGAAAAACATACCCTTCTTCTGAAATCAAGCAGAGGTATGGTCTCATCTTTATTTACCTGGTTATAAATAATCCATGCATTGACTAGAGTCATGTCCAAAACACGGATTACTAGAGGCCAATACCATTTTTTACCTCTAAAGCGGATTGGATACTTAGAAATAAGCCAATCATGTTTATCCACTCCTCCCATGTTTTTATTATAATTATGAATAAGCTTTGGCTGATTCACAGCAACTTTGGCCTTTTCTACCTTTGAGTACCTATTAGTTTTTACAAAAGGTTCAACAGTATCAAAATTACTTAAGAGACATACTACATTGTTATCATGCCATTTCACGCATAATATTTCATTATTTTTATCGAAACGATGATCGGAATAACCACGTTCTTGCTTCTTCATTTCTTGTTTGGTCATGATTGGACATTTCTTAGTCCTATTGTCTCTGACTGTCCCTGTAGCTCTGAACCCTTCAGATTTCAAGTCAATCAACAATTGCATACTGCTGAAGAATTTATCGAAGTAGACTACATGTGCACTAGGATCAGTACATACTGTAAGCAACTTTTTTACCACTCTTGAACCCAAGCCATCACCAGTATTACAAGATATTTGAGGATCCTTTCCTGTATAAAGCGAAAAGTTATAACAATATCCGCTTACTCCACACAGTGCCCAAAGCTTGTATCCAAATCTTACTGGTTTACCTTTTATAAACTGTTTGATACCATGGTGACCAAAGTATTTGACGATCATTTCATCAACAGCTAAGTTGGATTCAAAAACACCAAACTTTTGGAATGATTTATTAGCTTTATCGATAAATGGGCGAATTTTGAAAGCTTTGTCACTATTATCAATTCTTGAATTGTCATTGAAATGTAAATATGATTTAATTTTATCAAAACGATTCCGAGACATCGCTCGTTCAACAAATGGAATGTGTACATCATCATCTCTGCACCAATATAGTTTGCTTTGAGGCAAGTGGAGATACGAAGAGAAAAACAAAATTCCTATGAATACTTTTAGCTCATTCACGGTAAGATTGAAGTTCAAATCATTTTTATAATTTTTGGCATAGGTTACTGTTTCATGCACTATATATTCTAGAATCTGGTCACATAACAAGTGTTCGAATATTTCTACCGCAGATTTTCCTTCCAATTCCGTAATCATATTTTCTAAACATTGTTTAGCAGTATTAGATTCCGGCTGAATTTCAGAATATACAGGTTCACACTTACGCCAAATGACTGTCTTGTTGGTCCGAGATGTGGTTTGAGTAGGAAGATCTTCCTCGACGTTATCAATTGTACATGAAAATTCCACTTGACCAGCCACATCTGACACTGGCAGAACTCCCATATCGTCGTCATTACCTTCTTCTATATCAGTCATTTCATCCACTTCATCCGGGGGCAATATCGCAACTTCCAAGTCATTGAACTCCTCGTCACTACAATCTTCAATATCTTGAAGATACTCGGTGATTTCAGACACCATCAATGCTTTTTTATATTTTCTTCTCACTGCATCCATGATCTATAAACAATAATTATACATATATAGTAAGTATAAAAATTATATTATATATATATAAATATATATATACATATACCATCCCAAACTAAACAAATATATCGTTAACCACTTGATAAGAAACAAAATCTAATATTTTTGCTTACCTCCTTTGCTTTCCTCAATCTTATAAAAAAATCACAATTTTTTATATTACGAGATGTGTTGTGCTTGACGAAGACTTATCGACTAAAGTAAAGTTTACGAAACACTTGCAAGAAACAAAACAATAGACACGTTTGAACTTATAGCGAGCGTAACAGGATCGAACACGCTTTCACGGCTACTTGTAAAGACATGTTCCCAGTGTCATATTTATAGTACGCCTTTTTTTGAATTAGTATCACAAGCTTCCAAATAATATTTTGTTTTAGTTTTTAATTATAATAGATTCAGTAGAGATCTAAAAATCTATTTGATGGACTTTGAAGCTGATAACTTTTTATTTTCGGTTTTTTATAATCAAATCATAATACTCTTTTTAAGCTGACGAATTTCCTCAATTTAAAAATATGTATATTATAAATACGATAACTTTTTTAAGAGCGAAAAAAATATATTTTATTGGGAAAATAGTGTGAAAATACGAATTTCATCAAAACCAATAAAAATAATAACCCTAACATAGAAAAAAAAAATGTTGAATATAGTGTCCTAAAAATAGGACAGTGGGGAGGAATGGGTTAATACCGTTAACACGCATAAATTCTGCTATTTCAACACCTGTAAAAGGAGGTCCGTTGTCCGATACTATCTCTTTTGGTAACCCAAACCGAGCTAAAACATCCCTTAATACCTTAAGAACTTCCTTTCCGGTCGTTCTTTTCATTTCAAAAGCTTCGATCCATTTAGACGACGAATCCACTATGACAAAAAACGTCTTACCCTGAAAAGGGCCTAGGAAATCAACGTGTAACCTACTCCACGGCTCTGAGATATAGGGCCAGGGTTGAGGGGGTGCTTTCGGTGGAGCTGGAGCTTCCAACCGACATGTATTGCATTCCTGGCAAACGCGTTCAATGTCTGCATCGATACCAGGCCACCAAACGTAACTACGAGCCATTGATTTCATTTTAACAATGCCCATGTGACTGATATGCAACTCTTTTAAAATAATACTTCGCAATTCCGTTGGTATCACAACTCTATAGCCCCACATTACACATCCCGACTCGACATACAACTCATTCCTTCTAACAAAATAAGCTTGTAGCTCCGCATCGGGACATGAAGGAGGCCAACCTGACCTTATATATATCATGACTTTTCTCAAAACACTATCCATATTCCCCAGTTTACTGACATCTTGACTGGTTATCGGTAAAAAATCCTGTACGAAATTTATATATGTGATTTCGTTCTGTTCTTTGTTCCTTGTACCCACTGGCAACCTAGACAACGCATCTGCACCATTCTTATCGGTAGGTACGTATTGAATTCGATACTGATAACCAGAGAGGACTACCGCCCACCTTTGTAGCCTACTTGCTGCCATCGTTGGAATGCCCGTTTTATCCCCAAAAATAGAAACTAGTGGTTTGTGGTCCGTTTTGAGAACAAACTCTCGCCCGTATAAGTACTGATGGAACTTCCTTACTCCAAAAATAATAGCAAGCGCCTCCCTTTGAATCTGCGAGTAATTTGCTTCCGATGCGTTTAAAACCCGCGACGCGTAAGCGATCGGACGCTCGGTTCCATCGGGCCACACATGAGCTATGACCGCTCCCACCCCCTGCGCACTCGCATCCGTCGTCAGTGTTACCGGCATACGCGGATCATAATGCGCGAGTACCTCACTAGAAGACAACAGATTTTTAATGCTGTTGAAAACTTCCGTACAATCTTTTGTCCAAACAAACTTATTATCCTTCCTTAGTAACTCGTAAAGGGGGGTTAGCCTCATACTAATATTCCTAACAAACTTGGCATAGTACATAACCATACCCAAGAACGATCTAAGTTCGGATACATTGGACGGTATAGGTACCTTTTTTATAGCTTCTACTTTACTTGGGCATGTCTTTACTCCATCTTTACTAATTATGAACCCTAAATAAGATACCTCATCCGCAAAAAACGTACATTTCTCTTTCTTGACCTTTAACCCGTACCGCTGTAATCTATCGAAAACTTTAAATAAAGTATCCATATGTTCTGCCTCGTCCCGGCCTGTCAAAATGACATCATCAAGAAAAACTCCTACCCTAGGCATACCTTCAAAAATTTGTTCAATTTTTCTTTGAAATATCCCTGGACTTGATGACAAACCATATATCAAACGATTGTATTTATATAACCCCCGGTGTGTATTGATTACAGTATATAATTTCGATGGTTCATCCAGACAAAATTGTGCGTATGCTTGAGATAAATCAATCTTTGTAAATTTATGCCCCGAATGTAATTTACTTAATAAATCATCTATTCTAGGTAGGGGAAAACGGTCAACCTCTAAACACTTATTTAAGGTAAGTTTATAGTCACCGCACAATCGTAGCGAGCCGTCTTTCTTAATGACTGGTACGACCGGGGTCGCCCAGTCTGACGTCTCGACAGGTGTGATGATACCGTCCCTCTCCAGCTGATCCAGCGCTTGCTCCACACGCTCCCGCAGCGCGTATGCTAGTGGTCGCGCTCGCAAATATATCGGTCTCGCATCGGGTCGTACACGCAAACTCACTTCACCACCAGTAAAACAGCCGAGACCGTCAGAAAACACCTCAGAGTATCTGTAACGCAATTCATTAATATTAAAAACTTTAGTACTAGTCATATTATTTATACATTGTTGATTGAGTTTATCAATAACTTCTAACTTAATTTTCAATTCGTATAACCATTCTCGACCCAATAACGGCTCTTTACCGTGGTCTATTACAAATAAATCTAACTCTTTGCAAGTATTACCAAACCGTACATAGGGTTTAATTCTGCCCCGTGGATACACCTTTTCGCCAGTATAATAGTTAAGTACTAAATTGCATGTTATTAAAGGCAGGGTACTTAATTTTTTTTTATAAAACTCGTAACTTACACACGAAATTCTACTACCTGTATCTACCTCCATACAAACATTTTTTTCATCTATTGAGACGCCAATATAATAAGGTTTATATTTCACCGAGTTATCTAATTGAAGTACATTTAAATTTACCTGTTCTAGGTTATCGAAATAATCATTATTACTGGCTGACTCCTCCCCTTCGTCCCTCACTTGTGTCCACATAAGATCTCTGTCCTTTTTCAGTCTAGGACACATCTTCTTTAAATGACCTTCCAGATTACATACACGGCACGTATATCTTCTAAAACGGCACATACTCTTCTCGTGGTATGCTCCGCAAGCGGCACACGGACTTGCCGCTAGTTGCGTTTGCCTCGACTCGGCCGGCGCCGCTCGTGCACCGCGGCCCCCACGCTGACTCACCGCTGGCGCGCACTTTGTGTCTTGCTGCGGGTTATGTTCCGCTGACCGACGGCCGCGAGCCCCCGACCGCCCGCTGCCTCGCCCGGCCGCGCCAACATAGTGCGTCGCTGCCCCTTGCGCCGCGTCTCTGACGTCACTGCACTGACCGCGGTCCCGAGCCCGAGGTTCTACCATCGCCGCGTCAGACTCCGCCGCCTCCATCGCCACTGCCAACTGGAGCGCCTTACTGAACGTCGGTACCTCTCCCTCGAACAAGCGTTGCCGAATGACGTCATTTTCAATACCGCAAACAAATTGATCCCTGAGATTATTATCCAGAGCTTCCCCAAAATCACAGAACTTCGTCAACTTTTTCAGTTCAGCTACATAAGTTGCGATATTCTCCCCTTTCAACTGTTTCCTTTGTCTGAATTTAAATCTCTCGGCCAGTACATTTGGTTTCGGTTGAAGATGACTTTGCAGTATCGTAACAATCTCATCAAATTTTAATGTAGAAGGCTTCTTCGGCGTACATAATGTGACTAATAATTCGTAACACGCACTTCCCATGACCGTTATCAATGTTGGTACTTTTAAATTCACTTTCACATCATTCACTAAAAAGTACTGCTCCAACCGCTCAATGTACAAAGTCCAATTATCAGTTTCGACGTCAAAAACTTCCAATTTTCCCAAAGACATCTTGTATTAACCGCAGTATAACACGCTATGGTCCAACTCGTCGCCAAATATTGTATATAGGGGTTTTGGAGAAATAATACGACTTCCTTGAATGCAGTATATGGTCGACTGGCCAACCGTTTATTAAGAGGACAGCGATCGATACACACATAATGTTGAGGGTACAATGTTGAAACATTTTGTAACACTACCTACTTACAACATACATTACAGTTTAGAGTACTTCTATACAAAAACTGTCCATCAACTACCAACAGAGATGTCAATTATATTCAACAAATAAAAATGATCGGTCAATTATAAGATTATCCCTAAAACTTAGATGAACTGAAATACTATTGTTCTACAAAACATTTTTCCTTTATTTTTCAGGTGCCTGTGAAGCCTCCCTAGCTTGTACAACATGCCATGTGTATGTACCTCCGGAATACTTTGATAAACTACCCCCTCCTGAAGAAAAGGAGGATGATCTATTAGACATGGCACCATTTCTGAAAGAAAACTCGAGGCTAGGTTTGTATGAGAAGATTCTTTATGTATACAACATTATTTTTAAGTAACCAATCTATGTACAAAATTTCAAAAAGATATCGTGAAAAACCACAAAGTTATGAGCTTGTTATCCTACTTAGCTGTCCCAACAAAAATATGGTCAACGCTCCGCTCGGGCGGGCGAGTGTGCGTTGAGCTGTGGCGTCACCTGTTGCGCGGGCGTGCGCAGTACTATGATCTATCATGGCGCACTCGGTAACCACGCTGCAACAATTTCTAAATGTATTTGGGAAAAAATATAACATGGTGTAAAAATTATTGGAATCGATTCAGTTGCTTATTCTAAATAAACTATATGCAGGTTTTGCATAAACAAAAAATAACATTATAATATGTTCTTCTAATCTGTTTTGTTTTTATGGATCGTTTCGTATTTGTTTGTCACCTGTATCATCCTATAGTGGGAGGAGTTGTGATTAGGGAGGTTAGAGGCCTTTACCTACCACAAGCCATACAAGCCCTTAAAAACTAAAATACGTGCTTAAAGATAACTACTGATTAGTGACTTCTAACCATACATTTTTGAAGTTTTATCGTCACCATAATACCATATATGGTGGCCCCATCATATATGGTATTATGGTGTATGGTGGATCATCAGCGGTGGTTTGTTCATAAACGATGATTAAAGTTAAGTGACTAATGTCATAAATGTAGATATTGTTAAACTGTCGCTAATCACTAGTTAACTTTAAGCAACTTAAAGAGTGTATCTGACATCGACGCACAAACGAGTACCATGGATCCAGTACATGATTCTGAACCCCTCAGTGTTGGAATTTCTCCTTCCTCGGCTTTTTCACGATTAAAAAAAAATGTAGTTTTTTTCTCTTTAAACCGTTCATGATTGCTATACTTTTATAACCCAATAAGATTTTAAAGTAAAAATTAATTAATTCACTAATTATACAAAAAAGCGCAATGAAAATAAAACTCGAAAAACTATCTTATCAGCTGATTTAATAGATTTCACATCAGGGATCAACGTCATACCTACAAACCCGAACGGCGGCACGCTTGCAACGTTTAAAGGTCGAGCCGACACTTTTTTTTAAACATTGTGGATTCTGTAACCATTCATTAACGACATAAATGACTATCATAATTTTATTAGTAGCATGCGGCCTAACCTTTTCGCGAAATTTGCGTTACGATGTCAGATACATCCTGTATATGAATAAAGGGGAATATGATTAAATGAGTTTTGTATAAAATTTTCAGGTTGTCAAATAGTTCTCACCAAAGAAATGGAGGGGTTGGAAGTGCAGCTACCGAAAGCAACAAGAAACTTTTATGTAGATGGACACAAACCCAAGCCGCACTAAGTTGGATCCTGTCATTATGTTGTAAGCTCGGGGGCGTGCCAATGGAAGATGGCGCCTAGGACACGCATCAGTTGCGGCCTTTCGTAAAATATAATAATACAAAAACACTAAACATTGCACTCATTAAACTCAAAAACTACTTTTACTAAATAACATTATAAAGTGAAAAATAACTTCAATTTAAACGCCTTACCCTACCTGCCCTACTTCAACAACACACCTTTATTCAACAAACCTTTTTACAGTACGATTAACCGATGTTTCATTTTAGCAAAAGTGGTTACAATATCAACTATTTACTGCAGCTGCCGTTTGTTATGCTACCAACATAACGCAATAAACTAATTAGTCCGTCAGTCAGATTTCCACAAATTACCAGACACGTATTTTGTTTTTTCATATAATTAAACAAAAAAAAAAGACGACACAGTGCGTTGAAAACTCGTGTGACGTCACTCCACGCTACACTTTTTAGCGAGCAGTGACGTCACTCCACGCTACACTTTTTAGCGAGCAGTGACGTCACCAGCCACCACTCCTGATCTTTGATGCCTTTTATATTTGTCAATTTTTATTGATTTGATAAAACAAAATATTCCAATATTTTTCTATAATCTGAATGACGGACTAAACAGAATATTTTTTTTACACATGAATCATCCCTATTCTGTCTTATCACCAACGCCATAAAAGTCAAACTCGCTTGAACGGACTGTATTAAAGATTTGACTGAATGTATAATTTTATACCGAATGGAGTATACCCAGCCTTTGTGTACGCTTATTCACGAACAAAGTCTTATCAGCAAGATATCAGAAAGACACTGAAAATTGTGTGATTGCTAAACCTTTTTTGGAGGGTAGTTGTAATTTAAAAGCTCCTGGGGCCCTAGTCTGCCGGTCTGTCGTGTGTCTCATCTCCAAGGACATGCCATAGAGATGTGAATTGTGGCACTCCGAAAGAAAAAGAGGAAATGAAGTTTCGTCTACCTTTAGATCTATCAAAATCATCTATGAGGAAAGAGATAGTGCTGAACCGAAAGCATAGGCCATCTCTCTCACTCTTTTCAACCAAAAAAAATATTGCAGTTTATACATGTACGGCATGTCCATTAGTTTATGTCGATGATTAACATTATTGACAGCTGACTTCACCTAACTTTTGTTTGCTGACTCTACGCTCTTTTCACCCAGGTTTTCACGATCAGATGGTTACAGAATCGATCGCACTGCCGAAGTAGGTTAGGTATCTATGTACTTTATTCCTTTCCGTAATGATAATAATTTTAAGAAATGTGCTCGAATATTGGTCTTTTAAGCATGGCCGAAAAAAAATAATAACTAAATGCATGCAATTTACATTTCCACATGCAAGAAAACTATGAAAGGAGCTTATATAAACATACACAGTTGGTATACAGTTAAGGGTCGCTGGCGATTAGAGAGTGTATATCGAGAGGCGATTTTGTTTTGCTACAATTGATACAAGTGTAAAATTTTGTGAACACCCTGAGATCATATGAGATCGAGGCGTTTCCCCAAGTGCTACATGTGGATTTGAGATTTTTAAAAGAATAACCTTGTAGTTTCTTGCCGATTCTTCTCTATAGAAGCCCATATCTAATACATCATAAGTAATATATCTAATATATCATAAGGTAGGTATGTGTGAGATAGAATATTTTAATTTGCGACTTGTAAATTCAGAAGACTTAAACAGGAATGGAATAGAGCGATCTGATAAAAAAAATCAAGCGATAATTTTGAACTATTAATTACACACTAATAGCTGCTTTGATTTTATAAGTTTTTTCTTATCAGAATAGCTACATTACAATTATATTTCCTTTTGATTTAGTACATATCTTAAAAAACTTCACATAAGTAGTTGAAGAATAGAAAATATAGTACGGGCGACAGCAGGTCCAGCTACCCCAAACTGTCAGATATTCACAATCAACCTTGAGCCTTAATATTTCATATATAAAGGTGTGTGCGTTCGCGCAGCGGAATGTTGTTGAATTTAAAGATTTTAGATATGCAGATATTTAGTGTATGACGTCGTATAATTGTGTATGGTAAAAAAAAATTTGTGCACGCAGCCATTGTGGAGAAATTCACCAAAAACTGATTCCGCTGGGCGAACGTTGTCCTGGCGGAACTTTTTTTAATCCATTGACTTTCGAAAAAAGAGATGTGTCCAAAAATTTGTGTGTAATTGTGTATGTATGAATAAAATTTGTGCATGCATAAACTTCGGAGATATTCAAGTTTCCGCTGCGCGAACGTTTGGCCATTAGCTAGTTTTCATATAAAGCGCTTACATAGAGAGCTGTAGATTTTTACATACTTTGTTTTGAATTTGTGTATATTTGTTTAAAAAACAGATTTAGAAAAAATCGTAAGGCTTAAAAGATAAAAATATAAACGTAAAATACGCTTATTTGGTCTTAGTTCTTAAAGTATGCACTTTGGGGTCTAGATTTTCACGTTTATACAAACCTTGTAAGTGTCTGCAATATATTGCCAAGTATCAATGATGTTCCTTTAGTAATTAAAGAGTTATAGAACAATTTACCATGACAAAATCACTGTTTACAAAGCAGTCAAATATCACGACATTCTAAAGGAATTGCATGGTAAAATGTATGCCAATAATTAATGTATTCATTCAACTATTCACATGCAAAATTTCATGTCATTAAATTCAGTAATTAAAGAAAAACAATTATAATACTGACGAAGCATCGAAAACCTACATAACCCGACCAAGTTCGGATAGCTATAAAAAAGCGGCCGTGCAATATATTTAGGTAACATCCTAAAATTTACAGTATAATACCGGTATTGTATTGGTATAGGTGATAACAAAATTGTTTCGATATAATATAAAGGTTATTTATTTTTGTACACCTATTTTTTTAAATGTATTTGACTATGACAAAGTAGGTACTATTTACGTAGTTATTTTATTTAAGTATGCGCTTGAGACTTGAGATATAATCTAGATATATTAATTTAGGCAAATAAAATTGATACAGCTAATTTCTATTGAAGATTTCACTCATCAGGATTCTTACTATAGACCCCCCAGGGATATTAAATAATTACCACAAGTAAGTACTACTGTTTAGGTAAATATTTATCATATTGTAGCTTATAATACTTTAACCAATGCACTAGACGAGCGTTCCCCTTTGCAAATTTAGTGGATCAAACAATCTAATAACTTAAAAAAAAACTACTTCTTCAATCGATTTTTTAATTGATGGTCTATAGTTCTATACTGTTGTACTGGTTGTGACTTATTTAAGTGAGCGTGTTCCCCCGCACCCCACCAAAATATGCAGAATTATTTTGATTGAAGCGGTACGCTTAAGGCTAGTCCTTTGGTTAAATAGTCTAAGGTCCGTATTACAGAACGTTACTCAAAACTCAAGCTTTACTTACTAGTTTTAAGTAATACTTGAGCATACTTAAATAAAATAACTACGTAAATAGTACCTACTTTGTCATAGTCAAATACATTTAAAAAAAATAGGTGTACAAAAATAAATGACCTTTATATTATATCGAAACAATTGTGTTATCACCTATACCAATTCAATACCGGTATTATACTGTAAATTTCGGGATGTTACCTAAATATATTGCACGGCCGCTTTTTTATAGCTATCCGAACTTGGTCGGGTTATGTAGGTTTTCGATGCTTCGTCAGTATTATAATTGTATTTCTTTAATTACTGAATTTAATGACATGAAATTTTGCATGTGAATAGTTGAATGAATACACTAATTATTGGCATACATTTTACCATGCAATTCCTTTAGAATGTCGTGATATTTGACTGCTTTGTAAACAGTGATTTTGTCATGGTAAATTGTTCTATAACTCTTTAATTACTAAAGGAACATCATTGATACTTGGCAATATATTGCAGACACTTACAAGGTTTGTATAAACGTGAAAATCTAGACCCCAAAGTGCATACTTTAAGAACTAAGACCAAATAAGCGTATTTAACGTTTATATTTTTATCTTTTAAGCCTTACGATTTTTTCTAAATCTGTTTTTTAAACAAATATACACAAATTCAAAACAAAGTATGTAAAAATCTACAGCTCTCTATGTAAGCGCTTTATATGAAAACTAGCTAATGGCCAAACGTTCGCGCAGCGGAAACTTGAATATCTCCGAAGTTTATGCATGCACAAATTTTATTCATACATACACAATTACACACAAATACACACTAATTTTTGGACACAACTCTTTTTTCGAAAGTCAATGGATTAAAAAAAGTTCCGCCAGGACAACGTTCGCCCAGCGGAATCAGTTTTTGGTGAATTTCTCCACAATGGCTGCGTGCACAAAATTTTTTTTACCATACACAATTATACGACGTCATACACTAAATATCTGCATATCTAAAATCTTTAAATTCAACAACATTCCGCTGCGCGAACGCACACTATAAAGGTGAAAATTTAATAAAGAAATCTGACAGACTGTACTATATTGATGTGCTGTCGTCTCTACATTAGTCTTGCTGGAAGCATAATGTAAATAATTTAGTTAAGGATTTGTTGCTCATGAAATGTTGTATAAAAATAAAGCAATTATCATTACTTGAATGTATTTAATTGAGATCCTTATAATAATATGCAAGAAATCAGTCTTAGAAAAGTAGGTCTATAGGAAATATATGTACCTAATAAAAAAGGCACATTTCCAGTAACAAACATTTAAAAAAATTGTAATGATTACAAGAACCCTGCAGGATTCACAAATTAGGAAAATCTTTAAACAATTAATAAAAAAACGATCCCCTTTATTCATAAACGTTGTTTAAAGTTAACTAGTGATTACCGATTCTTTAACCATACATTTTTGACTTTTGTACATCATTTAACTTTAATCATCGTTTATGAATAAACCCTTTAAACACTATGGTATTTATTCATAAACGATGATTAAAGTTGGGTGACGTGCAAACGTCAAAAATGTACATATTTTTAAACAGTCACTTCACTAATCACTAGTTAACTTTAAAGTAATGTTTATAAATAAAACGGTAGGTATATCACGGTATATGAACGCTATGGCCTTCCGCTGGGTGCTGCTCCCTAATCGCGTAACACATTGCTCCATTTGTTCGAAAAATGTGTCTGCTCACAACGTAAATAATGCAATTAATGTTGATGAACTGTCCAAACGAATCCCATTACTACTGATAGTGTGTTACCACGGAGCAAATACAGAGAGGAGGCGGTCTAAGTAACTGTGCACTGAATCTCAACAAGGTCCTGACGTCATCGCAGTGGGCGTGGCTTTCGTCAGTGTACTATCGTCGTTCGTACTGTGTATAACTTTGTAAACGGTGGCATTTTCGTGTTATTTTCATGTTATTAAGTAAAAAAGGATGAAGCGTTGTGTTGTATCTTGTAAAAACTACTCGAGCAGACGTTCTTATGCTATGAATGGCATTACATTTTACGTGTTCAATTTTCGACGGGTCCCAAGAACAAAGTCCTATCTACAAAATTGTCTAGTTGCAGTGCGAAGCAATAAAGTTACGCGAATCTATTAAGTTGCAAAAAATAAATAAAATTATGGTGAAAGAAAATACCCTGTATCATAATTTTCTTTTTTTTTCACTGCAACAAGACAGTATTGAAGATAGGACTTTGTTCTTGGGACCCGTCGTTTTATTCATAATTTAATAGAAGTTCTAGAAAAATCTCTTATCGTGCGTCTTCAAATATACTTATTCTACTTGACAATAGATGGCGATACTTTATGTCATGGGATATAAAATAAATAAGTAAATAGCAGTGGCACCGACTCTGTTGTTCACAATCTAAACTAATTTTAAGTTATGTGCATCTTTTTCTTTCCATACCGTTAAGAAAAGGACAGAAGATAAAATGTCAGTTTAGACCTGTCAAATGAGTGCGCTCCTGACGTGAAGTCACGTATTTTTAGTTGCCATGTTTATAATCGCGTCTAAACCGTCTATGGAGTATCTTAATTTGATAGAATTAAATTAAAATGTTATCTTCTATCCTTGTCTTAACGAAATGTAAAGAAAAAGATGCACATAAATTAAAATTAGTTTAGTTTGTGAACAACAGAATCAGCGCCATTATTAATACCTACTTATAAATATTTTAATAATCATACGTACTGAAATTTGTTGTATTGACATTCCTAAAGACTTTAGGCGCCATAATATTATTTTTGCTGTTTTAATAATATTTTTTTAAACAACAACCTTGAATTTAACAAAAAGAGGGTCGTAATTTACCCCCTTATTCATAAAAGTTAACTAGTGATTAGCGATTCTTTAACCATTAATTTTAACGTTTGAACATCACTTAAGTTTAAAAATCGTTTATGGATAAGCCCCTTAAACACTGTAGTGTTTATTTATAAACGATGAATAAAGTTATGTGACGTTAAAAAGTCAAAAATGTATGGTTAACGAATCACTAGTTAACTTCAAGCAGTGTTTATGAATAATGGGGTTAGTATCCAATTATTTTACTGAGTGTCCCACTGCTATCCTACTTCATCAATGGAAAATACTTTTAATAAAATATTTAATGCGCAGGAAATAAAAATAAACCTACTTTAAATTAAATATTCTATCTACATTATTGAAAATACTTTCTCTTCGTGAGAGAACTATCATAACAGTTTTTGTTGAAATTATGTACCTATATTTTAGATTTTTAAACAGCAATTAATCACTAAAATTATTAGACAAGATTGGATTCCGACAAAATTTAAAAGATTTGTTCTTGCCATTTTAATGATGAAGACTTACAAGGCGGTATAATTTGATCTGCCTCTGAAATGAATACTTGGCCATATCAAAAGACAGCTTCATTTGCGTCATGCTACTTTTGATTTGGGCAAGTATTACTTGTTTACATAATAGGTAATGGTACGAACATTCTAAGTATAGTGCATTTCATCTAATAGTTCCTTTGCCGTCATGTTGGCATTCATTTTTTGTCACTATCGTAAACAAGGTAGACGCACTCTGCGTCTCTCTCTCTCATACTAAGTTGCATTAGTGCCAACATGACAGCAAAGGAATTATTACATGAAACGCACTATATATCCTACACTTTGTGAAATCTAGTGTCAGGTAGTTAAACTACGTAGTAACATCGATACAGATCGAAGGAAGCAGTTTTGCTTTTGACCGGTAGATGGAAAACAAAAAGTGGGCGAGAACATGTTAGATCCCGCCCACTTTTTGTCCCCCTCATCCCGCAAATTGTCACGCGTTGTTTCTTAGGGAAATCTAATTACAACACCTCCTCTCTGTATTTGCTGTGTGTGTGTTACGAAATTCTCCGAATTGCAAATCGAAAGTACATTATTTTTAAATGGAAGTAGTACCTACACACACATTACTCTGGTTTGGGTGGGCGCGTTGGAGACTCGGGCTACAGCCTACGCGCATCCCCGCAGGCCCTCAACTCTCCTACCTTTAACAACTACAACTGACATATTATATAGGTAGGTAGGTAAGTAATACGTTACGAAGAAATGAAATAAATATTTTGTTAATTTTTCAATATGTTACTGCTGTTATCTCACAAAACGTTCAAAAGAAATTTACTTGTTTATATTACAATTACTTGCTGCATCTATAGTATACACGCGGTTTCTATCCCCGCGCCTTGTAAATATTTGCTTTGGTCTGGTCGTGCCTCGGAAAGCACGTTAAGCCGTTAGTCCCAGTTGCCATACGAACATCTAATGGCAATCGTTACGGGTTGTTGGAGCTCTCAAAGTCCAACAATTGGTCTAACTGCAATGCTTCGACATCGCCTTAGGGTTGTGGAGGTCAGAGGGCAGTCGCTTCACGCAAAATATCGAAGTTTAGCCAAAACTCAACAGTTAGACTGGTAAAGCGGACCCCAGACTTCAAAGATGAAAAAGCTTCGGATGCGACTGGGGTTAACGCTGAGAATGATGATGCTGACTGATTGTGTATGAACAAGATTAACCTTTAAAACCTAGTCCTAACACTATTTCTTTTATGACTATCCATATGTTTCTTCAAGCTCTGTTTATAAACAGTAGTATAACTGCACTTGTCACAATAAATCATATTCTTCTCCTTCTCATGTTTTAGCCAATGACTGGTCAACCCCGACTTTGCAGCACATCGGTATCCACAACCGTTGAACATACATGTATATGGTTTATCATTTGTGTGTATCCGTTCGTGTATCTTCAAATTTGGTAGATGATATGTTGTATATTTGCAGTAAGAACATTTTATATGACTGTCGAGTGAATGTGTTCTCTCATGCTGTTTGAAATGGGATAATTTTGATGTACTGTATCCACATTTAAAGCAGTAATGTAGCTTTGTTTTTACTGTTTCATGTTTATTTGATATATGAGTTAACAATTCGGTATGCTTATCAAATGTTGCCTGACATACGAAGCAAGAATTTTGTATTTCATTAATGCCATGAATTTGTATGTGCTCTTGTAAAATGTTGGTATTTTTGAACTTTTTCTTGCAAATATGGCATTTCATTTTTCTTTTTCTTATTTTATGTTTTGCGGTGCCTTTTATGCGGTTATAGTCATGACAGTGTTTGTTTTTAACATGGTGGCGTACTGTTTGGACAGTGGAGTATGAGTTATCACAAAATTTGCAGAGAAACCTTCCAAGGTGATCCACAGATTTGTACCAAGCTTCTTCATTTTCTGATTCCTGAAAAACCACAATAACAAATTGTCACTCAAGAAGTATAACTATAAAAATATATTGAACAGTAGTGTTTTATTTTCTTCCACTTACAACAAGGTATTCATTTTCATTATTTACTATAGGCCCTCCATTTTCTAGAATCTCATTATTTTCATTTGTGTCCTGGGAACAGAAATAAATAATATTAGAAAACTATATACCATTTCTGGAATAACAACTAATAAATTTATATGACACATTTGGCGCAGTGGCCTAGTAATCCACTGCTGTGCGGCGCGCATTCCCACACTAATCAAATATTTGTATGGCTGACAGGTAGTTCTTCCAGGTCTATTTGTGTATGTGAGTTTTTTTAATGTGTGTAGACGCACCCACGATATAGTAATAATTCCTAGTGTGGGACAAGTTTTTATAAAACAAAAAATTAATGACAATAACCAATATTTTGATCGTCTGCTGTGCACTTTTATATTTTTAGACACTGTGCAAGGATTCTTGTACAGACTAGGGAAGTATGGAATTAGTAAAAGGAGGCCTATTTTCAACATACTGAAGAAAGAACTGACTCCATTTTGTCACCAGGCTAGCTCATGAATCGTGTTAGCTAGATAGAATATTTTATTTAGTAGATAATGGTAAGTATGCAATTATTTGTGTGAGCTTGCTCACATTGGGCCAGTTTTTTTTAAGTAGTATATGAGTATAACAGGATATGAAGAGAATTTGTCAAAGGCAATAAACATCCCATAGCTATTACTGTAGGATATTAATTACGTCTTAAATGATTTATCTATGCTAATTTATAAAGACTGTGGACCGATGACCGAAGGTTGCGGGAAGATGGATGCGAGCAGCACAAGATCGGTCATTCTGGAGAGCCTTGGGGGAGGCCTTTGTCCAGCAGTGGACCTCTTTAGGCTGAATAATTCAATTCTGAATGCTCGATGTTTGATTGGTGTATAATAAAGAATATATAAATAAATAAAAGTTCTAAAATATTTTTTTCTAAACCAAATAGTTTGCGTGACAGACGCTTCCAAAGTGGAAAAAATGTTGGTCCTCCCCCTCTAACTTCTAAAATAAGAAAATGAAAAATCTAAAAAAAAAACATATGATCAACATTACTATAAAAACTACCAACGAAAATTGTTTTGAACAAGATCTAGTAAGTAATTTTTTTTTAATGCCTCTTAAATCTTAAACCGCTTATTACCACATAATCTTTCATACAAAAAACTTAAATCCTGTAATTTCTTAAATGAATGGTACGGAACCCTTTGTGCGTGAGTCCGACACGCACTTGACTGTTTTTTTCAGTGTTCAACAACCGAGGATGGTGGTAATACTGCATAGATTGGTTGAAGTCTCTCAAACCTTAAATAATTTTAATACAACACCCACAGAAGGCTGAAACAAGACATAAATGATAACAAACAGCCTACTTACTACTTTTCCCAACAATGTTAGGGTTTGCCTTCAGTGTAACCGGAAACAGGTGAAAACCGGTCTTTGATTCTGAGCGGCTGTCTATCAGACACGGCCAACGGATTAATACTGGGTAGCAGGATACCTCTTGGTAAGCCTACTTGTCACAATTTCAGGATTCCGACTACCTTTTTTTTTTAGCGAGGCTTCAGTACACATGGAGTGACTATGCCAGCCCCATGGGGCCTCCAATACTAAAAGGAATCATCTTTCCTTCATTATCTCTCTCCACAAACAAAATACGGATGTGAACATGGATTGCTCAACTCTATGTTGAGCAAACCATCCCACAGCGGCACCCCAGCCATAAACCTGTCTTGTAGTCGCATATTGACCACATTCCAGCAACACATGTATCAATCCTTCCTCTGCACCACAATATGTACACAAATCAGTTTGAGTTACACATATTAAGGAAAGGAACTTTTTTACGGGAACAAGGCCAGATCTAACTCTAAATGCACAGACAAGAAGTTCCCTACAGAAGCCCACACTGCCAAACCAGGGCACCAGCGTTGGTGAGTCTTGGATTGTCTTATACCAAATCCCTTTTGTCTCCGAGCACTTGTCAAAATATTCTTTCCATCTCTCTATTCTATGCTATACGCTCTAATCTATAAATCCGACTACCTGTAAAGACTGTATTAGTTACAGGAATGACAGCGGGGACTAACAGCTTCACTTAGGCATGTAAGTGTGTCTGTGCGCTACTCCGCATACCAACCACGCAAGTGTTGTTGTTGTTGTCTACTGAAGGCCTACCTAACCATAAGGCGAAAAGCCGATTATAAGTAAAGAATGTATGTCTTAGCGCCTAAAAGGAAACTGTACTTGTGGATAATTTTTTACTAAATATGTGAGTAGCTCAAATGTGATGATGTCTGTCTGGCTAAATGCCAGAATTCCATGATATTACATCACTGCGGTCGTGACTAACAATTACAGTTTAAAATACGAAAATAAAGATGATATTTTTACATCTTTTTTATGGTTTTTACTGTTACTCACATTTTGATTTATATTCTCATCACGAAAATTTGATGATTGGTAATCTTTTGTGACACTTGTTAGTTTTTCACTATTTTCACACAGAGGATCGGTGTCGAAAGACTCAAAATACTCTATTTTTATTTCCTCCTCTTCCTCGTTTCCACTCATTGTGTGATTGTTTTGTTCTTTCTATACAATATAATATAACAATAATTCCAATACAATAGCGCACAAAAGAAAACAACTTCAGACAATAACAATGAATGACGTTTCGGAGTTCAACGACCTTTTGATGAATATTTTGGCATTACGTAATTATTCAAAAAAACTACCAGTGTCTTTTCTATTAAGCGCGTTTCAAACTTATTCATTAATAGTTTATTAATGAAATATTTTCGTTTATTTTAATTCATTTCTGTAACTGTTATATAATAAATGAAAAGTTTTATTTAAAATATTAATATGTAGTGAAATCTACTAATTTGATAGTGATAGTTTATTTATGGCAATCCTCTTTCTGCGCGTCCCGCTCCTCATTCGTTCGCGACTCAATATATTTCATTCGTTCTATCAGTCTGCTCGCGGCCGCCGTAGAAGGAGGTATTGCCGGTTTCGTTTCTAATAAAACGCGTTTCGGTGTGATTTGTGTTTTGTTTTGTGGTGCACGATGGCTTACAACGGAAGTGGTGGCAAGAGACTGTGTACAGGGACCGACCTGGACGTCGAAAGGGTGAGGAATAATATTTATGTACACAATTGTCAAACCTATATCTACGTAGACTCGACGAAAATGGCCGTGTTTTGTACATTTCCTTTTCAATGTTCGTGTTTCAGTCACGAAACGCTTTTGAAATAGTTCCTGTAATCATCCGATTAATGATAATGATCGTTTGTTGACTGTTACTCCGTTTAGTTTACGCGTCTTGTCATGATCACGTTACGTTGTTGATTTCTCGTTTTGAGGTTACGTTTTGTTGACACATGATTAAATTTAAAAAAATCTGTAACTCGATGTGAATTTAAAATGTTCTTTTGTACGCCTTTAAATTTGTTCCGAGGGATTTTTTTCCGTGTTGCGACATTCACGAAATAAACGAAAATAACTTCTTGCCCAGACACTGTCAATTAATGTGATTGACATCGCTCGGTCATTAGGCCTTTTGGTGTTCTTGTTCGCGGGAAACAGAGTATTTCCCGTTTTCTAGGTCGATAACAATACCACGATACGTATCGAACAGCTCACTGATTTATAAATAGGAAACTAGGTATCGATTCTTTGATTTATCTAGGATATTATTTTCCTTTTTCGCCGGTAACGAACGCCGTGCAATTTTATAGACCAAACATATTCCATTTTTGAATTGATGCTTTTTGTAATTTTTACTTTGATTTTTTTCGGACCACACCATTTTATCAAGAGCATTTATTTATTATTCACATTCGCGGGCTCATGATATTGCAAAAGTACTTCATAACAAAGTATGATAAATTATTTCTAGTATGAAAATTTTCACGTTTAAACGATTTTTATGGAGCATTTGTTATGATTAAATTAAAATTGAAAAGTAGGCAGGCATAAAACAGATTGTTTTCGCGCACAAGACGTAATTAAAAGTCAAGTTTATTTTTCTTTCAAGTTGGTGCTTTTTTATTTACACTACGTTTCTTTTATTTTATTTTATTTTTGATACCTTACCTTTGATACCTCTTACTACTTGTAAGAGTTAAAAACTTCAAAAGTCTTTAAAAAATGAAACATTCTTAAAATTGAGTTACGAATATTTGATGACTTTCTTATAAGAAATCAAGGCATACTAAATTAATTTCTGATCATAAATTGATTATTCCAAACACTTATTACGCCGGTTTTCTGTTTTGATTGAAAATGTATTTTTGTTCGTAGATTTTAATACTGATCTAGTCTCTCGCAAACAAAACTTCAACCTTTAAAATTAGGGCAACATTCACGAAATAGTTACGTATGATTTTTTTGTGAAAGCAAGAGGATAAGTATGGAATAGGATATTTCCCATAATCTAAAATCCTGTAGGTACAAAAAAATCAAATGAAAAATGTAATGACGAAAATATCTGCTGCTGGCCGGCTTTAAATCCGAATGAGGTTTAAGAGGTAAATCTTTTTCAAACAACCATAGATACGAAAACAGAATTTAAATGAAGCAATTGTAAAAAAATAATCTACACTCAATTTGTGTTATTATACACTAAAATTAAACTAAATGAACTGTGTATTACTACAATCATTGAAACTTCAAAGGTGTTCAAAGACTTGTCTTCACTTTGAAGAATCTCAACTAATTTTAATTGAATTGCGTAGATAATTGAACGTTAATATGTCTCCCTTTGTAATTTAGATTGGAATTCACGAACAGAGTTATTTAAGAAATATTTCTGACAACTGAAAATGTTAATGTTTAAAACCTGCGCTAGAAGCAGAATAAAAAAGAGTGCTCTATGGTTTTGATTGACACATCAATTGACAGTTGACACAAGCGGGTGATTAACCCTTTCAATGCGGTAACCTGTTTTCGGTACGTATCTTGTTTCGCTTCACGATGCGTAACGCGTAGTTTTGTATTGTCGTATAATGAATACGTTTTTTTTAATACAATGTTTAACTTTAAGCCTTTAGTCCCGGCTATCAAACGAGGCTATTTGGCAGTCGTTACGGGTCGTCATAAGCCCGAAAGTTTGATAAACAGTCTTAAAAAGTATCGTATTTCCCAGCAACACGGGGTCAGATAGGCATCCATTCCGTTTAAAATACTGATATTCACATATATCCGATTAGACTTTAAGACGAAACCAATACAGTCAGGAAAAGGCTGAACAGATGATGTTTCAACTATTTCGTTTATTAAATCAATCGATACAAAACCCCATTTCGCTGTACTAGGGTTCATCATATCGATTTATCGCAGTGTCGTTTATCCCTGTATCACGCTTACTAAGGTAATAATTTCACCGACAAAATATTTTATGGCTTTTTTATCGCACCATGAAAGCCTTAAATAAATAGTGCTGGCTGTAAAAATATTTTCCTTTTCCGTTTAAAAGTTTTCAACGCACGCGTAGAATCACAAGAGACGTTACATAAAACAATTCTATTTTTGAAGTGTTTAGTCTAGTTGTTGACTTGTGAGGAAATCTATCAAATATCTTGATAAAACTTACTTTACAATCGATATTTCGTATGTTACTTAGATACGAAATATCGATTTAAAGATAAAGTAGAGTAGGGCAAGACAAAAGAAACGACGGATGGACTCTATGAATGATGATATGGTTCGAAAGCCTACCGATGCCTGCTGAGGTGACGGGTAAAAGATAAATATGGAAGACATGTTGCGCCGATCCTGAATAAATTTGGATAAAACCAGAATGATGATAATAATTCCGTATTAGCCATTTTTATCCTTACTAACTTACGCGCTACTTGCGCCCTGCGGTTCCCTCGCAATAAATTTCGATCTTGTGAGAAATTCGGGATAGAAATGTGTTAATCTTGCTTATAAACTATCTCACTGGCAATTTAATACAAATCCGTTCAGTAGTTTGCGTTAAAGAGTAAGAAACATGCTCTTTTAATATTAGCTGGAAGTATGATAGAACCCCACGAACACGATTATTGTTTATGTGCTGGATTTTTACAGAATAGAATAGAAAACTTATTTCAGGAATACATAAGATTGGTAACAATTTTACTTAATTTCTAAAGTTAGTGGGTTACAGACAGATATTAAAGTATAAATTCAAAATCAACCTGGATCTACATCCATCTCCGCAACGTCAGGGGATCCCACCGCTCACACACTGAGAATACGGTTGATGATTCTAGTATACTGGTGGTACTTGGTGCTTATCAGGCTCGTATCTACGTTGACTCAACAATTGCATTTCTTAACTAAACAAGAAATAACTTCTTATCAAATATTACTTATTGATAAGCGTATCGGATTGAATAAATAGGTTCAACATACGATTTTTAGCTTGATTAATTAAGACAAGAAAATAAGAATCATTTTAATTAGTCTATTGTGCACATTGCTTGGACTCTGTCCTTCTCTCTGCGAAAGAGAGTGGGCTGTAATCAACCACGTACGTACGCATGCGGCCCAGTGTCAATCGTGTCTTAAAATTTTTGGTTTTACGAAATTTTGATTTCCTCACAATGTTTTCCTTCGCCGTTTTGAGAGCAGAAAAAAAAAGGTTTTAAAAATAAAACTAATAAAATTGTCATATTAGAGATAATTTTACATTTTTAAGTTGACAATCCATAATGTTTATCATAGATCGACGAATCACAGCCGCAACCAACGGGTTTGAACGTTATTTCCGAACCTCGTACGGTGTTATATATGTATTTTGTATCTAAAATAAATAAAGACGCAAATGTTGCCTGTACTAAAAATGTCATTTTGACGAACTTAATGGCTGCCTTCTAGCGAGTTTAATTGTCTCTAAAAGAATCATCATCACTTCCGCGTTTAGTCCCGGTTGCATCCGCGGCTTTCGCGATGGAACCCGGGGTTCGCTTTGTCTCTAAAAGAACATTTCAGTACAATTCCCCAGTACAGTATAAAGGAAAAGTACCTATTTCAGTATATTGCATTCCCCCCCTTTTTTTCTAAAAAAGCCTAAAGCTTGCTTCGCAAACTCAAACGGATATAATTGCTAGTGGAACATTGCCTGTGCCAGCAAAAATAAAGCAAAACTCAATGTATGCAAACTTATGCACACAAAAACGATGAGCGAAAAAACAGTATAAATAAATGTTTATTTACGATTTTCAAGTCTATGACCGACCCGACAGTCAGAAGGTTATAATATTATATTAAATAAAGCAATTGAAATAAATTTGTGCATTTAAAAATAACGTCTGTGACATTTTTCTAATTTGGCAATCTCGATTGTTGAAGTGTCATGTGGTTTGAAAAAAGAACGATATTATTAGGAGGCAATAAAACGGTATTAAAAAAAACATTTCCTTATTATTAAAACAAATGTAAAAGTCCTCAATAAATATGGCTTAAAATGTATTGAAGCCATATATTTATTGAGGTTGAACCAATGTTAATGCTCATACGTCAACTGAATTTATTTAAAATAATTGGCACTGATAGTCACGTTAGCAATTTGCAGTACAATTAAATGTTTAGTGTGACATGGGATTGAGGCATTGATTTTTTATTTAAATTTTTATCTCTGATTTAGTCGTTAGTTTGGACTTTTATACAAACGAAATGATGTGAATGCTTGAATGATGTCACTAGTCATCGGCTAATCAGGGTTTGCGTTAACCGTTCAGGGTAAATATCGCGATGACCCATGCCGATGACTTTCATGCCACCATCCGAAAGCCTGAACACCTCACTCCTGAACATATCATCCTCAGAACTGCTTCGACGGACACTTCCTTCGTCACAATAATGGGATTTATGCGAAGACTTGTTCAGTAGTTTTGATCTTCGTATGATTTCGTCTTTAGTTTAAAGATGCAAAAAAATATGGACCGGAATAAAATTGTTTATGTTATTATGAATTTCTAATAAAACTACTATTGTCAGTAGCAGGATTTGGGAAATATAGTGATGGTGTCCTGCGAGATAATTCAGTACCATTCCATTTTGACATTTCAACATTAAATGCGTTTGCTTCTCTGTTCGGTAGACAAGTTTTTCGAACATATAAGGCAATGGTCAATATAGTCAAACCAAACCTTTAAAATAAAATAAATAATGCTTGAAAGTATCCTTCTCTGTATGAGAGAAGACCTGTGCCCAGCAGTGGGACAATAAAAGGTTGATGATGATGTTGATGATGATGCTTGAAAGTGAGTTGCGCGGTTAGAGATTTGTTCTAAGGATGTAACGGAGGTAGTTATATCGGAACCGGAACCGGAGTCGGAGTTTTTAAATTTGATTTATCGGAGTCGGAACCGGAGGCGGAGGCAGGGTCGGAAGTGGTGGTAGGAGACAGATTTTATATTTAAACACAAAAACATTATCCAGTAATTATTTCATTTAAATTTTTTATTGTAAAGTTAAACACAAACAGTGAAAAGAAAATTGGCATATTTCTAAATGAACAAGAAATTAAATGAAGTTAATTAACACCCAAAGTAGCATATTATACAAACATCAAATCAAATCAAATAGTTTATTTGTGATACACAGGTACATAAATCATAGGTCAAATGAACAAAAGCTTTGAAACAAATTAAATCAAATGTGTTTACTCCAAAACTAGCGAAAAATGCACGATAGAGTACGTAGCAGGAGTCAGGGAATTCCCCGCGTGATATGTCATGAACCTGCACCCCGCGTAACGCACTACTACATACTATCAATTGGAATCATATTGCTAGTCTATTGCTCCGTATGTTAGATAAATGTGTGTGCTCGACAACGTAGATAACGCAATGAAGGTTGTTGAACTGTCAAAATAAAACCATTGTTGCTGATAGTGCGTTACGCAATTACCCTGCTTTTCATAACAGTAGGCAGGCCGCCGCCGCTGTAGTATGATTTAATAACCTCCGATTTAAAAGTATCGGAACTGAAGGTATGATAATGATCGGAAGTTCCGACTTAACGGAGTCGGAATCGAAGCTCCGTAACATCCCTGATTTGTTCTATCAAATCTATGCAATTAGGTATTTTAGGATAAGCCTATTTAACGGTTATTAAACCATTAAATTTGGGAAAATAGGAAGATTCCTTAAACCCATGAGGGTTCTGTAAAATCTACAGAGAACACCCAGAAAAATAACGATGAGATGTTCTGATGATGACGAGATGTTCAAACAGTAGTTTGTTTAAAGTTAGTCCCAGACAACGACTAGACTTAAACAAAGATTTTATCCATAAAATAGCAATCAACTGAACATTTATTACGCATTTCAATTCAATTTAGATCCTTGCCCGGCACAGATGCCGTGGCATCAATTAATTGTAACAGTCGTCATCTGTTTCAATCTTTAATCATAGAAGTTCTGCAAGTTGTGCAACAGCTTACAGATTTATGTAATTATACTTTAATACTCATTTGTGGATGATATATTTATTCTTCATAGCACGGTATGTTTTTTTTTTATCTTTAATTTACGTCTTTTGTATTTAATGAATGGTCGGAATTGCATGTTAAGTGTGGCAACTTTTAATGATGACATTTGAAAAAGTTTGAAAGTATTGGCTGGTTTGTTTCGAAAATCGAATTTTGATAACCGGCCAAATGCGAGTCAAAATCGCGCACGAAGGGTTTGTATGAGAGCTCTCTTAAACATTAATTGTATTTTGTTTTTAGTATTTGTTATTATAACAGAAATACATTTGTCTGTGAAAATTTAAACTGTCTAGCTATCACAGTTTATACGATACAGCCTGATGGCAGTTAAGTCTTAATATGGTACCGTTTTTGCCGTTTGGGTACGGAATCTTAAAAAGTGATTGCCATAGACAATTCTCTAGTCAACCAGTAAAAATAAAAGAAAGTATTTCAATTTTAACGCTCGTGTCGAACAAAGCGGTAACTAGTTATGCTAATTTGCAAATTTACTAATAAAATTGGACGCCCCAATATGCGTGCGATTTGTTTCTAACCGTACTTACCACTTTGACTTTCTATTTTTATTTAATTTATTTATCGTTTTGCTATAAAAACGTATATAAGTAATTGGCTTTTGTAATGAATTTTATTGTTTCTTTATCGGTCCGTGCTAGTTAAAAGGAAGTGTACTAAATATACTTCGCCGTTGTTCTTGCGATTTCACATGAATGAAATAAAAAGCACATGCCGGCAATACGTACAAATAACTCATTGCTGAGTCTCGCTGCGTGTGTTTTGTTCTTTATATTTGCCAAGACGAGAACATGCGCTGGCATCGCTAGATACTCTTTACAAAAGAAAACTCATAAATCACAAGGATGAATTTAACTTTTCTTATGTGTTTAACCAAGAAACAGACGTTAAACTTATCAGTTTCATTAATATTGGGGCGCAGACATAAGAGAATTATCACATTTTTCTTTAGCCATAAAGATTTGTTTGTTAAGGAATTTTTCACTCGCCCGCAAAAAAATTAGGCGGATTAGTCAGGAATAAATCAGTGTGAGCACGCGTTCGGGGTTCGCGTGTTTCTATGTTGAACAATAAAATAGGTTATTTCAGAATATCCACTTTACACAGCGATGCGGTACTATCTCACACACACGTCGAATGTGTGAATGTGACATAAAAATCGACAATACTGACGATGTTCTTCGTCACTGTCCAGTTAGTTTATCGTTTTATTATAGTTAATAGTTATCATTTACTATGTGAAGCTTTGTTCGTTTGACCTTTGGGATAGTTTTGTCTATTGTCGCATCGCCGCCGGCCGTCTGATTTTCTTTCGGCAAACTCCGCACGCATGACATTTCCGTATGAATCACGCGCACATACCTTGCCAAGGGGGCGTGTCACACCGTCTACGAGCCAGATAGTTCGTTGGCGTGATTGGGCGATGTCCGTTTACAACAGTTACGCCCTTTTTGGTTGTGACCGTGTTTTTTGTATTTGGAATTTGGTGTTGCTATGCTAAAAAAACCTATCCTTTTTCGAAGGAAATGTTTAGTTTGTTCAATTATAGAATGACATAGTTCTCGAGGCATAGACACTTCACATTTATTTTAGCTTCTTGACGTCAGCACTCAACGTGCAACCTTATTGCAACGACAATTAAGAGGGAGCTCTAGTGGTGCTCTCTATACAAACGTAATCCGCTGTTTTCTTTGTGGATAATGCTTTTAGAGAATTATCCACAAAGAATTGTATTTCTTTTATATTTTCTACAATTTTACACCGTGATTATACGTGCCCCTATCATTTGATTTTTTCCACAATTTAATTAAGTAATAAAAGAAATACGATACTTCAAAATTGCGAAAAATTACCCATTTTTACCGTGATGTTCAGATGACTGTTAGACAAACGTGATTTAGTTTTTGACAAAAAAGAAAATAATAGGTGTACTTTTCCTCTAAATTTTGTTATAAACATAATTGAGGTCAGTCGTGTTTTGAAAAAGAAAACAGCGCAATACAAAACGTCTTTTGGTCAACGTTTTTGAAGGTAAAATCAGCCTGAACTGCAACTGTCCTTTTTACACTTTACCGGGAGAGGTTGGAAGCAGCGCGACGGCAATAGTTTCTTCAAATACCTTATTTCCTAATTCCTCGGCACTAGAGTCCCCTCTTAAGAGCACTGTGATGTTTACAGACTTAAATAGCAACAACCCGAGATCAACCTTATAATAACAAGAATAAAGATTACAGTGATTTTGACAATAATGACTGTAGAAACCCTGGTAAAATGACACAGTATTAGTAAAGTGAAACTTTTATTATATAGTCTCAAATTTTTTCGTCTGTGTGTTGCATGTCGCGTGACGGTCGGCCGCGGAGCAGGGATAAAGTAAAAGGCGCTCGTCAGAGTAGCCAAGGCCTATATGGCGGCACCTATAGTTGAATAAAGTTTTGCTTTTACCGTAGTTTCAGAAAAACACATAATCCTTTTTTTTATTACTTGTTTTTTGTTGGTATAAGGAAATAAATTTTGTACGTGTTATTTAACAAAACATCAAAAATATGTCCGAGAGTAAAAGTACCGAATAATTCTTCTAGCCAACCGTTGGCGCCAAAACGTATATTCATTCATCTCCCGCGATGACAATTGTTAGAAGGATACTGTGCCAATGTTTTAGGTCATAAGCTTGGAATGCATACTACGAGACTCAGAAAATAATAAATATATTAAGTATCTTGAACTGTTAAAAGCCGTGTGACTCATTTTGTTTTTTTTTTTTGGAGCTTTGTCGTAAAGCTGGTAACCTTGAGTAGTATATCTATACTAACCTGGCCCATAAACAATATGGTTATATTCAACTCTTATTGTTTCTGGGGTAATTAAGTAGACAAATTGACATGACACACGAGCCATGACTACCCACGATGTTCCTGAAATAGCATCCTATAGAGAGGACTTCTTCGAAACGCAAAAATAATTACAGTCTCTAATTGACCCCTTGCTGAGGTTAGCTAACAGATTCTCACAGAGATAAGAAACGAGAACTTATTACTATACTGTATTTTATGGAGACTAGAAGAGGCGATTTCAACAGTTGAGAAATTTAGGCAGATGATGTATTTGTGACCAAAAAGCCAATTCCCGTAATTAAAAAAGTTCTAGATCTAGTAGCAAACTCATTTCAACGACTATCAACGTCAAATTGTAAGGAAAATGGAAGTATTTTTGACAGATAAATACAAATCTCGGAATTTAAACCCCTCTATTCATAAACATTTTTTATGTTTTAACGTCACTTAACTTCAATTATCGTTTATGAATAAACACCATAGTGTTTAAAGGGTTTATTCATAAACGATGATTAAAGTTAAGTGACGTGCAAACTCTAAAAATGTACATATGGTTAAACAGTCTCTAATTACTAGTTAACTTTAAGCAATATTTATGAATAAGGGGGCATTTACGTTTAAAATCTAGTCGCAGTCTCATATCAGCGACAAACAAAAGTGAAATACTTGTCAAAATATAGAGAAATTAGAGTATTTTTTGACAGATTGAGACTGAGATCAGAGTGTGAATGTTCTTTAAATTACAAGAATAGGGTATTTGAGTAAAAAAACGAATTAGTTCGTCAGTCAGATTTCCCAAAAATACTAGACACGTATTTTTTGTTTTATCAAATCAATAAAAATTGACAAATATAAAAGGCATCAAAGATCAGGAGTGGTGGCTGGTGACGTCACTGGTCGCTAAAAAGTGTAGCGTGCAGTGACGTCACACGAGTTTTCAACGCACTGTGTCGTCTTTTTTTTTTTTTTTTTTTTTTTTTTTTTTTTTTTTTTTTTTTTTTTTTTTAATGGTTATAAACTAGCGCTTGACCGCAATCCCGCCTGATGGTAAGCAGTGATGCGATCGTTGATAGTAAAGCGCGCTAGTTTATTAACAGCCTATTCACTTTGAAAAACTGAGCGAATAGGAAGGAAGACGGCAGTCGAGCGAGGCGATGCAATGTTAAACCCAACAACACGACCAACGATGCTGCGCCAAAGGGAGATTGATCTGAAGATCCTCCACGACCAAACCCCCAACACAACAACATTGGCGCATCGCACCCGGCACACATCGCAACACAACTGCTCAGACCCGTCCTCCGTACGGCTTCACCAGACATCATGCCGGAACACGACAAATCGCTTGGCGGCAAGGCTTTGTCTGGTGGGTGGTAACTTCTGCCGACGGCCGATGAAAAGAAAAAAATACGTGTCTAGTATTTTTTGGAAATCTGACTGACGGATTAATTACTTTATTTTAGTCAAATACCCTATTACTCCTCAGGTCTCCTTTTGTTTATTTTTTGTTTTGGAATATATATGTAGGCTGGAGGAAAAAGCGTACGCTTTTCATTACTTCAGAATAGAATTCAGCCATAAATTAATTGCAAGTGGTTTGTATCAATCCAGTTAATATCACTTAATAGTCATAATAAGATCAAAATACACAAATATCAAAATACAATTCAAACAATAAAATGACGATGAGTATGATGACTGAGATTTACTTTCAGATTCCATATTTTCAGTCTTATTCACTCAAAATATAAAATCGAGAAGTGAATTCGCCCAGGATTCGACCCTGAACTTTATTAGAAACTGAGTTCCTAATGGATAAGTTAATAAGTTAGTTTGACACAAACAAAGGTTTGTGTCAAACTTGATTTATTCCCATAAAATAATTCATTAATAAATAACACAAGGCGCGGCCCGTCCATCAAAATATTATACATATACCTTAATAGGTATCACAAATCAATCCTGCCCTACATCGCTTGGAACTAGAACATTTGATCAATAGACTAGCCTTGAAACACGGCAATGTACTACAGAAATCAAATTTCGATTCATTGAATCGATTACGTATTGAGGTTGGGAACAGGGTTGCGAGTTAATGTCGGATGGTTCTATAATAATTATATTAGAGAGCGGCACAGGCGGTACTTTTCAAATTACGAATTATTTTACGTTGTTACATTTTTTATTATTAGTGGCCAGTAGAAATACTCGTGTGTTAAATTAAAAATTCCGCGTAAAATTTCGGCCCGGACGCGAACCACCGCGTCGCCCGCTCTGTATTATATTATTTCGCGTAGCGTATGGTCCTTTCTGTATATTTTGCTTTATCCTCGGACCCTAAAGGTAGTAGAATGATGTTAAGCATCATTCTACTCATCAGTCTAGCTTTCCTCATAAATTGATCGAAAGCTATAAAACCCGACTGTCAGTTTCAAAGATTTGCGTGTTCAAATAAACTTCTCAGTTTCTTTATTAGTTGAATAGATACTTACTCACATCTGTATTAATAATTTCGTCAAATACTACTGTAGACCTGATCGAAACCTTTCCTGAATAAAATGAGCAAAATTCGGATTATCGTGTATCGGAAAATCGTGTAGAACACAAAGTTCTAATGGTGCTGATAGACAAATAGCAGTCGCCATATTGGCCACTATTAGCGAAACGTCATTGACACCGGATGACATCTTTAGTTAATAAACGACGTTCCCTTTCATACTAACGCTTGCTATCTAAGCTAAAATACAAATCTATGCCTTGATTTGCCTTTAATTTTCCTTGAGAATCGCTGGTTACCGAAATACCTGCATACGTACGTGTTAATAATTAGTCACATTTCACCCTAGCGAAATCCAGTTTTAATCTAGTTATTAATATAATAAGACAATTTTTTGCTATGTTGCTAGTACCGAAATTAGTACCGTTAGATTTATGTAATGAAATAATTATTTATCTATAATTTAAATACTACTAGCGACATCTGTCTGTAGATATGTCAACCATATTTGTTATGTCAGTGTGTCTTACGTTCAAATAAAGTTTTAGTCAGTCTGTGAAAAACCAACGAGCGTTTCATTAGGTTATGGGCCCAGACCCGCTAAATTCAGTAAAAAGTATTAGTTTTCTGCAGTGAAATGGCTGGTAGTTACATCGTAAATGTTCCTAAACTCAAGGGACGTGAAAACTACGACGAGTGGGCGTTCGCGGTTGAGAATTTCATGATATTGGAAGGCGTCGATATCAAAAAGGAAGATGGCGGAGCAGCAACTAGCGTTGAAGATCAAAAGGCAAAAGCGAAATTAGTAATGACCATCGATTCATCCCTGTATGTGCATATAAAGTGTGAAAATACAGTGCACGGTGTTTGGACAAAGTTAAAGTCGCTGTTTGATGATTCGGGTTTTACACGCAGAATCAGTTTGTTGCGGACTCTCATCTCGATACGGCTGGAAAATTGTGACTCAATGACGGCATACATAACTCAGCTCATTGATACGGCGCATAAATTGAAAGGAACCGGCTTCGATATTAATGAAGAGTGGGTAGGTTCATTGTTGTTGGCGGGACTACCTGAGAAATTTTCGCCAATGATAATGGCCATAGAGCACTCAGGGATCGCCATTTCCGCTGACGTGATAAAAACAAAACTGATGGACATGAGTGATAATGTTGGCAGTACTGAAACAGAAAGTGCATTTTTATTAGTGTCCGACCGAAACTGGTTTTTCTGCCGAAACCGAAACTGAAACCGAATCTTCGGCCAGGGCTTCAGTTTCGGCCGAAACCGAAACCGAAACCGAAACTCACGTGTCTAAGCATGAAATTTCTTAAAATACTGAAATTTGGAGAATTTTAGGTACCTATTATTTTGCATTAATGGCAACACAGTATATTAAGTTTGTTGTAATCCTTTATTTAACATATTATAAAAAAATATATCTATTAATAACATTTTTATTATTTTGACAAATTAAGTTTTCGTAGCAAAATTTTAATCACCATCATCTCAGCGTTAATCCCAGTCGCATCCAAAGCCTTTTTCCAGCTCTGGAGTCTGAGGTCCGCTTTACCAGCTTAACTGCTAATTTTGGCGAAACTTCGACATTTTCCGTGAAGCGACTGCCGTCTGACCTCCACAACCCGAAGGCGATATCGAAGCATTGCAGCTAGATTATATTTTTTAGTTACCACATTATTAATTAGTTACTGTTTCATTAAATACTATGTATTGGTATTTTTTTTTTTAATATAAATTGAGACAACATCACATACATTGTTCTGGAACCCAAATTAAGGTTTTCCCTTGTGTTATGGATGACCTGAAACAATTTTGAGATCTTGCCGCGGGAAACGAAGTTAGGCGAACCCGATCGTGCGGAAACGTTCGAAATAAGTTTCGGTTTCGGCAAAAGTTTCGGCCTATTTTGGCCGAAACCGAAACTGCCACCGAAACTTGATTTTTGGCCGAAACTCGGCCGAAACCGAAACCGAAACCGAAATTTCGGTCGGACACTAATTTTTATCGTCTAAAAATTGGCAACGAAAAAAAAATGGCAAAGTTGGCAAACCTGGAGATACGTCAACGTCAAATCGACATGTCAAAACCATTAAATGTTACAAATGTAAACAACTTGGTCATTATAAAAACCAGTGCCCACAAAATAAAGAAAAGCAAGTAAATGCATTTAGTGCAGTATTCCTCAATGGCAGTTTCAGTAAGGAAGAATGGTACATCGATTCCGGAGCCAGCAATCACATGATGATATGTCAGGAAAACATTAAAAATACGTCACATAACCTAACAACAAAGGAGATTATAGTTGCTAATAAAACAACTATTCCAGTGTTGTGCTCAGGAGATACACAGATTACGACGGTTGTTGAGAATATGATATTTTGGTCAAGGATGTGTTATGTATACCAGATCTTACTACTAACCTGTTGTCGGTCAGCCAGCTGATAAAGCATGGCAACAAAGTAAGTTTCCAACGAGGACATTGTTACATCAGAAATCGGCAGAACGAGTTGATTGGCATAGCACAGTTGGTGAATGGAGTATACAGACTTAACACTCGGCCAGCATGTGTGTTAGCAGCTTCAGCTAGAACAACCTCAGATGTAATATGGCACAGAAGGCTTGGTCATATTAACAGTACAGACATGAATGCAATGAAAAATGGTGCTGTTGAAGGTTTGATGTATGACAACAAAGCTGACATCGGCAAGTACAACTGCACAGTGTGCTGCGAGGGCAAGCAGACAAGGTTACCTTTTCCACCAAGCAGTCACAGAAGTGAAAGCGTCCTCGAGGTTGTGCATGCAGATGTGTGTGGCCCAATGGAGAACAAATCAATAGGTTCATCCAGATATTTCTTACTATTTGTCGATGATTATAGCAGGATGTCATTCGTGTACTTTTTGAAAAATAAAAGTGAAGTTTTTGCCTCTTTCAAAGAGTTCAAGAATATGGTTGAAAAACAGACAAATTCCTGTATTAGGACCTTAAGGACTGATAATGGCACAGAATTTTGTTCAAATGAAATGAGAGCTTTTTTGAAACAAAGTGGCATCATTCATCAGAGAACTAATCCCTATAGTCCAGAGCAGAATGGAATGTGTGAACGTTTTAACCGGACTATTGTTGAAAAGGCAAGATGTCTGTTATATGATGCTAAAATAGAGAAAAAGTTCTGGGCAGAAGCAGTACATACGGCAGTATATTTGAAAAACAGGTCAATAGCTTCAGGACTGCACCAGAAGACTCCTTACGAACTTTGGAATGGTCGAAAACCAAATATCAGTCACATACGAGTATTTGGTAGTACAGTCATGTCACATGTTCCTAAAGAGAAACGCCTGAAGTGGGACAAAAAGGCAGAAAAACATTACCTTGTTGGATATGCTGATAATGTGAAGGGCTACAGGCTGTATAACCCAAAGACCAACAAAGTTATAACAAGCCGAGATGTTACAATAATGGAACCAAATGATTACCCAGAAATGATACAGGCGGTAGTCAAAGAGAATCCAAGCGCACCAGCGAATCCTGCCGAGCAACACGAATACCAAACCAGCTCCGACTCTGATGCATCTACTAGTACAGTGATATCAAAGGATGATAGTACTTATGTAGAAGAAGAACCATCTACTAGTTCCTCAGAAGAGTTTTATGATACTGTACCATTGAGAGAATTAGAGGACCTTAATCAGATGACTAAATCGAAGGCAGAAGTAAGACAAAGAAAGAAGCCAGAGAGATACGGTTACAGTAATATGTGTGTTGAAGCAGATTTTAATCTGTATGGAGACCAGATAACATATGAAGAGGCTATAAACGGTCCAGAGTCAGAAGAATGGTGTCAGGCTATGAAGGAGGAGCTCCAGTCATTCGAGGACAACAAGGCATGGGAAGTGGTGGATAAGCCAAATAATGCTACAGTGGTTCAGTGCAAGTGGGTGTTCAAAAAGAAATTAGACAAGTGTGAAAAAGTGAGATATCGTGCGCGTTTAGTGGCGAAGGGCTTCACCCAAAAAGCAGATATAGACTACAAAGAGACACTTTCCCCTGTGCTTCGATACTCTACACTAAGACTCTTATTTGCATTGAGTGTTAAATATGACCTAGATATAACTCACCTAGATGTTACCACAGCATTTTTAAATGGTTATTTGGATGAAACTGTTTATATGAAACCACCAGAAAATTTTGTTTGTCAAAATAGAGAAAATAAAGTATTAAAGTTGAATAGGGCAATCTATGGCTTGAAGCAATCTGCTCGGGCATGGTATAAAAGAGTAGATGATTGTTTACAAGGATTAGGTTATAAAAAGTCTTTATATGAGCCGTGCTTGTTTGTTAAGCAAACTGAGAAATCTAAAACATTTATAGCTCTGTTTGTCGATGATTTTTTTATTTTTTCTGACTATAAAAATGAAACTGAATGTCTAAAAACTGAATTAAATTCAAAATTTAAGCTAAAAGATTTAGGAGAAATCCGACTATGTTTAGGCATGAGGGTTAGAAAAGAAAATAATGTTTTGATTGTAGACCAAGAACAATTTGTTGAAGAGTTGTTAAGGAGATTTAACATGAAAAATTGTAATCCAGTAAACACACCTATGGAGGTAAATTTGAAACTTAAAAAGGAAGATATTTGTTCCACTAAATATCCTTACCAGCAATTGATAGGTAGTTTGCTTTATTTATCATTGCTCACCCGTCCAGATATATCTTATGCAGTTTGTTACCTTAGCCAATTTAATAATTGTTTCAGCGAAAGCCATTGGAAACATGTAAAACGGATTCTAAAGTACTTAAAGAAAACTAAAAGCTATGCTCTGAAGTATGTCAAAGATGATTTAGATTTAATAGGGTATGTAGATGCTGATTGGGCATCAGATTGTACAGATAGAAAATCGTATACTGGATTTATGTTTAAAATGTCCGGCAGTGTGATTTCATTTGAATGTAAAAAACAATTAACTATAGCCTTGTCGAGTACAGAGGCAGAATACATGGCCATTTGTGAAGCAGCCAAAGAAGCCATATATTTGAAAAATCTTTTGTGTGAATTAAAGTGTAGAAATGAGTTACCTGTATGTTTATATAATGATAATCAGAGTGCTCAGAAGTTAACCAAAAATTCTGTATTCCATAAGAGAAGTAAGCATATAGACGTAAGATATCATTTTGTCAGAACAGCTGTAGAGAATAATAGTGTACAAATTAATTATTTGAATACAAATGATATGCCCGCTGATATATTAACTAAAAGTTTATGTCCTCAGAAACATAATAAGTTTATTGAGCAATTTGGTATTGCAGAAATTTAATGTTTATTTATTTATCATTGTATGACTGTAATGTGTGCTACATACAGTATGTTTGTTTTCTATAAATATGGTATTATTTCATTAAGGGGGTGTGTTAGATTTATGTAATGAAATAATTATTTATCTATAATTTAAATACTACTAGCGACATCTGTCTGTAGATATGTCAACCATATTTGTTATGTCAGTGTGTCTTACGTTCAAATAAAGTTTTAGTCAGTCTGTGAAAAACCAACGAGCGTTTCATTAGAAATATTTCGCCCATACCGAAAACATCAGCTACCCATCCCTATTCGTACCGTGAATGTAGGCAATAAAGCATGAATCGAAATTATTCATGTACTATCTAAGTGGAGATATGTATGGCATTCCGTACGTAACTACTAGTAATAGACAGGTAGAGTACTGGTAGGAATGTTTATGGAAATCCTTGGGTTGCCAGCAATTGATGTCTGTTTTAATATGGTTGGATATACCGTCATAGATAACAAAATTATTCCTATGGAATTGCATCTCTTCAGGGCGGACCATGACCACTTAATGATTTCTTTGTAACCACGGCAATTTCTTATGTAAGCACGAAACTTTTAAATGTCGAACCACTATGCTGAGATAGGAGCCTTTTAGCCTTGTAAATGATTTTCGGATTTTTATATCTTATTTTAATTATGTCTTATTTTTAATTCTCTTCTCTTATTTTTAATTTTAATTATGTTTGTTTCTGACGACACGATTGACGCTGTGGCTGAGCGATCGACTGTTGCGCTGCGTGTCGCGAATTCGAACTATTCGTCGGCTCGACACTATAAATGAAGCAAAGAATTTTATTGAATTGTCGACAAGGAAGGAATCGTTATTGTTCCTGTGTTACACAATTACCCGGTAGCGCCTTATTAACTTAACTGTATAAATCTACGATATATTTGTTTGAAAAAGATGTAATTTTACAATAATACATTTATTATATATTGACAATAGGGATAATAAAAAAAATTAAGACCCGTATTTTTTATTTTGTCGAAATTACCTAAAATTATTGAGATATAGTGTATTAAAGTTACGGAGTGGGGGCTAATTACGTCAAGCCGTGGTAGATTTTGTACCACGACGTGACGTCATGCGACATTTCAAATCAATAAATCTTCCGAATTATTTGCATGAAAGAAAAAATAAAAAATACGTGTTCAATATTTTTTATAAATCTATCTGGTGGACATTAAATTATTTTTTAGGATCCAACCCAGTTATGTTATATTTGTTCCCTAGTTAAAGGAGCTAATTTCGTCCTGCAGCCCGAGCAGAATTCGTAAACCTTTTATTTTTCCTGGATTTTCATTATAAAGTGTTCCGCAAAGTACTGCATTTTCATTAAACAAATGGCGTCTTAAAAACTGATATGAATATCCAGCTTTTATGTACATAAAAATAATTATTCCTATCTAGTATTTTCCAATTCCGATTACTATAGACTTAGTATCTTATTCTTTAATTGAAATTAGACTTTAGTACCTATGCCACTGTATTAAGGTAATAAACTGCTATAATTCAAGGAATATAGTGTACACTTGTACAGTCAACAAATTAATAACTTTACAGGCTTCTAAACTTTCTTATTTGTAATATGCAAGATAACAAAAATAGAATAACCAATAAATACTAATAATAATGAGACAAGGACACTTGCTAGACCCAGTAGTAAAAATAAACGAGACAGAAATATATAGTTTCTCTATCTCCTTCGCATATGCAAAATATTTCTCTTGCTCCCGTTGTTGCTAAGTATTAAATTTATATTAATTAACCGTTTTCAAGAGACTGACAAAGACAAGGCGTACGCTGACACTCTTCTCTAATCTCTATAACATAATGATTTGGTGATAGGAATAGTCGTCTTAATTAGTTTATTCTAAAATTGTGAAAAGGATAATTTTGGGTTAACTGTTGTTATGATTATGTCCACTACATCTTTCCACTTGGTTTTAAAATAGCCTTTGAATTTTTGCTGAGAACAGAAAATTGCAGTGCTAATATCGGATCACTAACGCACTAAAAAGCCCATATTATTAATTCGAATGTCGCTGTCACCTTTGCACGCCTAAATTATTGGTTGTCATGAAAAGCATGGGACCTGGGTATGAATTTATAATAAAATAATACAGTATAAAATACACGCATTTATTATATTCTTGCTTGCAACCCAAACCCTTTTGTTGTGTGTACATTTATTTTACAGTATATAAACCGTTCAGTTTGGCAGGTTCATTTGAAAGAGAATCTTTCGTTTGAAGCCCTCTCGACGTGCCATCGGGGATAAAATATAAACACCAAACGATTTCAAAACCTATAACCATCCATGTAGGGTCTGAATTCGTAAAATACAGAATATTCTTCTCCGGAACAAAATACTTATGTTGGAGAGAGAGGAATATTTTTAAATCTTGACAAACTAGTGGAAACTGTTGGTTTATGGTATAGGCAGATCGGAGTATAAAGTAGAAAGTTTGGTAGTAAATGTGGAAAGGCATCTAAATCAAAATGCAATGCAGGGTTGTATGGTGCCCATACATATATATTCATTCTAAATGCTACTAGATTTTATACTGAGAATTATTGTAGTAGGGGGGCGGAACATGTGCTTATTAAGTAATAACACTATCATTAGCAATTGGTTTCATTTTGACAATTCAACAACAACCATTGCGTGATTTACGTTGTTGGGCAGACACGTTTTTCGAACGTATGGAGCAATGGATTAGCAATAATAAATAAATTATTCCAACTGATAGTAATAGTATATTACGCAATCAGGGCTCTGGTTGGTCGAACAAAATCAAAATCAAAAGTCATTTATTCAAATTAGGCTGAGAATCAGCACTTTTTGAACGTCAATATTACATAATACAGTCCCCCAAAACGCCCACCCATCGACACTTCCTAGTGCTTTCGCTGGGAAGAAGAAGTGGCGGAACAAACTCCCCAGCAGCACAGCTGTCTGTTCATTTTTAAAAAAACACTTGTCTTTATACAATACTATGTACAGTGATGAACACGATAAAATACAACAACAATGAAATTAATTACCATATGCCAGCTACCACGCCAAAATACCAGCAAAGCAAAACATCAGGTTAAGCTTATAGAGGTGTGGTGAACATTTCACTCATCCTCCATTGAAAAGAGAGGATCCTCTAACCAGACGGGTGCTGTGTCTGGCGGGCACTTGCCCAACGGTTGATGTTGCGAATTTCTATAAATGCTAGTTGCACGGTAAACACGGTAACTACTTGTGTGATGCAGTATCTGTGTGACGTCAGCATGACGCATTATTCCCATGTGACTTGTTGATACTGCTGTGGTTGATTTGTGACTGGGAGACCATTTTCAGGTACTAACACTCCTCCGTGTGACGTGTCATCTCATCTGGTGAGGCTGAAAGCCGATCCAACATATTTGAAAAATGTCTAGGCAGATGGTTAATTATTGTACTTAGTAACACCTTTCCTACTAAGCGGGGAATCTAAGCAAAATGAAAGGATTCTCCCAACACACATTGGCGGTAAATATCAGCCGCCACAGTGTTATGAGGCTTTTCAGTTTGACCTCTGAAATTGTTATTGTAGCAATAACCACTGACTATCAAATAAACGTCGCATAGTATTAACATAATTAGCTTATAATGTTGACACTGCTCGGACTCAGCCCTCTTCTCAGTGAGACGGAGTAGGCGGCAATCTACCACGTGGAACCAGTACGGGTTGGTAGATCAGTCTTTAAATTTTTATTTCTAGGACATGCCGGTTTCCTTCATGTTTTCGTTTTTTTTCTTATAATTATAAATTAATGCTTGAGTACAATCCCGCCTGATGGTAAGCAGTGATGCAATCGTTGATGGTAAAGCGCGCTAGTTTATTAAGAGCCTATCCACTCAGGAAAACTGAGCGAGTAGGAAGGAAGACGGCAGTTGAGCGAGGTGATGCAATGTTAAAGCCCACAATGATTTTTTTCAGAGCAATGGTAAAGTAATAATTTACATAAAAATTGCCTATTTGGGTTTGAACTTACGATCTGCAAATTGTAGGCTACCCCTGCTCCCATTGGACTGATATACGTCGACCAGTTTTTAATTACTAACGAACATTTTAGTAGTACGATAACTGAGTCATAAAAACCGAGATTAAGAGATAAAATCTCAAACCAGATCTTATAATACTACTAACAATCAGAACAAGGTCATACAGATCACAGGTCTCAATCAATTCTTACTGGGTGGTCAGTGAATCATCTCTATTAATCTTGTTGAATTATTATCATTCATCACGCACGCAGAGGCTAGTGAGAAAGTCTTTAGAATTTTTCTAAATATTTTCCCGACGCCATCACGCCACTAGTCCTGTCCTGGTCGGGAGACAACATCGAACTCCCGGCCACCGTAAGCCGGGCTTGCGGGTGGTGAGCAGTGGGCAGCTCGCCGCCCGGTAAGGACCAGGCCCGAGTCGACGGCGCGTTGTGTCTGATGAAAGAACAAGGTTTTAGTCAGTAAAAGTCTGACACATCCCTCCACAGAGAGGGAGAAAGGAAGAAAGAAAAAGCGTTTATTTGGAGTAAACATGACGCAAGAGTTTACAAAAACACAAAAAATAAATAGTTGAGGGAAACATGCGTCACATCCACGCGAAACGGTTGTCAGTCAGCATTATGCTGCGATTCTATGCAAAAACAGAGCACAGCGCTGGTCAGGTCATTTGATGATTTCCCACCAAAAAAAAAAGAGTCGATACACGTAATTTTAAGAATGTATATAGACTGATTGCGGGCCTCAGTCCGGCAGAAATACTATACAATTTTCCTGAGTTTTTGCACTGATTTTCACAGATTGTGATATTCGTGATATTGTAACTAGATGTTGGAACGTTTTCAATCACGGCTTTTGGCCTTCAGGTGTTTTGGTCACTCGCATCACCTAATAAACTGACGTCATAACAGTTGGTATACGAGTGTTATGACCATAATTCTCCTCCAGGCAGTTACTAACAGCTATAAACTGAAGACTCATGATCAAACAGCACATCTACCAAGTAATTTATGTACCTAAATGTATGACATAATTGATGAGAAACACCAGACTTGCAACATTGTATGTTTTGGCGGAACGTTTTCGATGCAAGAATTCAGTCAATGCGCTTTAAATGCAGTAAAATCTTGTAGTAATGTCTTGATGGTTAACAGAGTATCTGATCTTTACATTCCAATGTCCACATTAAAACCATCGGTTTCTTTTTACCTTACATTGCCCGTACATTCAAATTAATGCTATACTTCCTTTACAGTTGAAAGTTGAAACTCCCGTTTTTCATTTGCTTTCCAGGATTTACAAGAGTTTTTTTTAGTTGTTTGTTGAGCTACCAATATACCAATATTACAATCAGTCAAATTCGCTTATCATTTAAGATGATCGTCAACATAATCGTTCATGTATAATTTGGTTATATAGTATATTACAAATAATAAAAATAAAACTCGCTTGTTTTTTCGCAAATAAGGCACGGTCTTGTTTACCAGGTAACTATTTAGTTCTTTACAAGCTTGGCCTTCTTTTTGAAAGCGATAACAAATCCCGACCTACGGCTAAACTACTAACGACCAATTCGTAGGTCAGCATTTGCTTTTGTAAATAGAGAAGTGATTGTAATAACTTCCAAATTACACCACAAATACCTAATGAGACACGAGTGCGGAGGAGTGAGGAAAATTTAAAGATTTTTTTTAAATTGAAAGCTTACTTAGCGGCGTGGTGCACTTTTTTGGGAGGCATAATAAATTTTAAACTCACGTCAGGACCTGATCGAATATTCGTAAGACGGATGGAGAGTTGACCGCCGGCGCCGCGTTTGAGATGAAGTACTATGCCCCTTGTACATCTAGGCCATGAATCTGAATAAACTTTTCGCATTTTAATGAACACTGATCCATTGAAAATTTTTACACAATCCGTCACACGGACTCTTTGAAAGATGATATATTATATGGCTTTACGTTATGCCACTCATATAATGACTTTCAGAGACCTATGGAAGAAACTAACATGGTTAAAAAGGAGGGATGGATTGTATGAAATATGACATGGTCACAGAGGAATGACCTTCCGAGATGACGATTAACAGAGAAGTATAGAAGAAAAACTACAATTAAATTGAGGTAAGGTTAGGAGAAAATGAAGCGACTCCAAGAGTACGTGAATACCCAAGAAATTATGGACTGACTGCGTCATCATCAGCCTATAGCAGTTCACTGATGGACATAGGCCTCTCCTTTCACGCCATTCAACTCGGTTTTCGGCAACTCTCATCCAGTTACTCCCAGTCTTCCTGCGAAGATCGTCGCTCCACCTAGCCTGAGGGCGTCCCACCTTACGCTTACCGATTCGCGGTCTCCACTCAAGAACACCTCTAATCTAACGGTTATCGGTTCTACGGCTAATATTGCCGGCCCATTGCCACTTCAGTTTGCTTATTCTGTGACGGACTGCGTGCAAGGTGAATAGAAGTAAATAGAGAAGTAATTATGAAAGAAGATGTTGATGTCGCGTAGACTCCAAAAAGTATTAGAAAGGGGCAAAAGAACCATGATGACTCAAACCAAGCCTTTATAAGAGTAAGGCGAAACCATAGAAACTGTGGATGTTACTGTGTTAAAGATGATATATTTAGAAATGGGGCAACTACCGAAGATGACGACTAATATAGAAATATGAAATGAAAGAAAAAATACATGTTGCGCTGACCCCATATTAAATTGGGTTGCGGACAGGAGAATGATGATGCCTTCAATGAAGCGTGACACAATCGTACCCACAAATTGTAGCGAATAAACATTATAGAACGGCAAATAAACATAAACGTACTCCTAATGACTCATAAAAGGTATGCGGATAAATTTAGCGGTACATGTCGCGGGCACCGAGCACGCTGGCACGTATCAGACGTTAGGCGCGGGCGCAGGCGCTGCTTTGATGTTTCTTGTTAAACATACGATTGTTACTGGTTTATTGAACGGTGTATAGAATTAAGGAAGCTTTATTGTAAGTTTGAGGTAAGTGAATGAATGGAAACTGGTACGTACTTACGCAGAATATTCCAGGTAGTGTTTCTTCTAAAGGTCTACCACTGCTTCATTTAACTAAAAACCTAGTGATGAGAAAAACCCTCTATGAGTTCGTGGGCATTTATATTAGCTGATTTATAAGTGTGATATCCCACTGCAAGTGAAAGGCCTTCCAACTCTCATTCCATTTCTATCTTACAGCGTCTGAGGACCAGCTCTTTTTAAAAAAGTACAGCTCAAACCCGACATCTTCGGTTATGAAATTAATTGCGGCGGAACGTCAAAAATGTATAGTTAAACAGTCTCCAATCATAACTTAACTTTGAATTGAGTTTATGAATGAAGGGAAAATATTTTGCCCATAGCAATATGGTGGATCAACATGAGTTGTGCTAACCCCAAGCAACATGCGACGAGGGCTGGAAGATTTTTTGTTCCATAACCGATCTAAGGATATCATCGTGAGGAAACCAGCATTTTCTAGAACAAATAAATCGAAGACATTTTTTTTTTCTTAATAATTATAAACTAGTGCTTGACCGCAATCCCGCCTGATGGTAAGCAGTGATGCGATCGTTGATGGTAAAGCGCGCTAGTTTATTAAGAGTGAATAGGTCACTCAGAAAAACTGAGCGAATAGGTAGGAAGACGGCAGTTGAGCAAGGTGATGCAATGTTAAACCCAACAACACGACCAACGATGCTCCGCCAAAGGGAGATTGATCTGAAGACCCTCCACGACCAAACTCCCAGCACAACAACATTAGGCGCATCGTAACCGGCACACATTGTAACACAAATGCTCAAACCCGTCCTCCGTACGGCTTCACCAGACATCATGCCGGAACACGACAAATCGCTTGGCGGCAAGGCTTTGTCTGATGGGTGGACATGAGCCAATCTACCAACGGGTGGACCACCATGGTGGATGACGGCCCACTCCCTCTCACAGTTAAGAGGTCTGCGTCCTAGCAGCGGAAACATAGACTGATTATATTTATCGGTTCTTATTTCTTCTACGTACGTTTTCTACATCTCTTTTGATAAAATTCAAATTCACAAACGATATGTACAGATGTTATTCAAAATGATTAGTCAAGATGTCATTTAATCTTGGTCCACGCTTTATGCTGCCAAACTGCAAACTAGTACCACCTGGTGAACGAATCTAAATAAACAAAATAAAAATAAAATAATAAGTATATTTCACAATTTCATGTAACAGTGTTAGTAGTACGTCAATACATTATGACGGCATATAAGAAAAAAAGTAGTAGGCCATTAAAATGTCGTTAAAGAATGTCATTTTCTTATGATAGAAACATTTTATCATTATAATATAAATTTATAAGCACTAACATTATTTTTTTTCTTCTTCAGCCTATAGATGTCCACTGCTGGACAAAAGCCTCTTCTAAGGCTTTCCATAATGACCGATCTAGTGCTGCCCGCATCCATCGGCTTCCCGCGACCTTTACCAGGTCATCGGTCGATCATGTTGGTGGGCTCGCTACGCTGCAAAATTAATCACGCTGCTAACATTTTTTTAGTTTGTTATAATACATGTATTAACTTATTTATGACTAGAAATTATTAACCGGCCGGGACATTATGGTTGGACAAAAGAGATTGTACAATCTCCGTTTTGCCGACTATATTGTTGTCGGCGCATCTAGGCAGTATCTAAGGCCAATAGATGAAGTTCATGTTGAACTTCTCATAAAACTGCTTTCAGTTTTAAAAGCTAAATTCGCCTTAAGAAGTTTTAAAAGACAATTCTTGAACGCGATTTAGATGTGCCAATTGAAGTAATTGGCACATCTAAATCGCGTCAGTGCCATTGCCTGCGTGTGTACCTGGTGTTACGGTTACTCCGTTGATTTATGACTGAAATCAATATTCAAGATAATTTTGTAGGCGGGTCATGAAAACGTGATTCTAAGTAAAAGTTAATCTTGAAGTCTGGTGAATGTCTTAGCATGATTTAACCCACTTACGCAAAGATAGATGGGAACCTATCAAAACGCCGAACGCTTACATCGCATTTATATACGAGTGAACTTTTAAATTGTAATAAATCTGTTTCCGAATATAGGTATGTATATCTACTTACTTACATTCGGAAGGGATTAATAACAGCTCATAAATTTAACGGCCGGACATTGATTCTACATTGTCAGAATTATTTAAGGAGACATAAAATTCAGCCGTTATTCCGATTTGTACCATTATCTATTGTTTATGACGCATGCGTTTCGCAATCTTTGACGTTGCATTCGGATTCAATTGATATTTAGGTCAATATCTCTATTGGGGCGGGTAGTTCGATATTTGTTGTTGTACGAGGGTCAAACTGAAAGTTCTTAGAACTGGCCACTTATAAACAATATAATAAAAAATAATTCTAAAATTTAAAAAATATAACTCTTTGGCAATATTACTGAGTATATATTTCATTCATTTGTCATTAGTTTAACGATTTGGCGGCAAATTGAAAATTGTCTGTGTCACGTCAACATGAATTTAACACGAGAAAATTTTCGTGCAATGATTTTTTATGACTTTCGATGTCATTTAAGTCAACAAGAAAGTTATGATAGACTACGATTGGCCTTTCACGATGAAGCCCCATCTCGTGCGACTGTTTACAACTGGTTTAATGAGTTTAAACGTGGTCGCACTAATCTCACTGATGATTTACGTGAGGGACGGCCTTCTACGGCGACGACTGAAGATAACATCTGTGTTGTGCGGCGTATGATAGAGACTGACAAAAGAGTGACCTATCAGCAGATTCGGACAAGCTTAGGCATCGGAATGAGTCAAGTGCACAAAATCCTCCACGAACATTTAGCGGTCAGGAAGGACTAATAACTGGCTAATGTTATCAGTTTTTGATTTTCTAAGAACTTTCAGTTTAACCCTCGTATACACGGTAAAGATGTTTTGTATTTAGGTAATGCGTTATCAAAGTACCTGGCGATTATTTGTTACTCACAACAATAATTGGAATATTATTTTTAGGATCATTTAGTTTAACAAAAGATTGTATAGTCTTAGAAATTGTTTGATACTGTTTCTGAATAATAATTAAGTATTTGTATCGAAATATTATTATTTTAATCAGTTCTTCCGTGGTTGGCGTCACCTTCATCATTTCAGCATGTAATCTACACAATCTGTACTCTCTACTGTGGGTTACCTATAAGCTTCCGTTCCTTTTAGCCAAATTTTCCGGGCTTCGTTTTTAGTCGCACTTTATGTCCAAGAAATATACATGCTTTAAAATTTGGGCTAAGTAAACAAATAAAATAGTATGTGAATAGAAAGAGACGGAGACGCCGGGACAGTACGCACTAGAATTATACGTATTGACTATTGGCGATTTTCTTTAGAAAAGTTAGATTCGTAGTAGGTACTCGCAACTGCGTTTATAAATGTAAACGAAGCAAAAAGAGCTTGCAAGGATGACTTTCTACACTTTGTGTGTTTACCCCAATGGGGGGAAAAGGCGAATGTTTATATGTGTGCCTTTGTGTAAACTATCGGGCACGACACCAGTAGGCCTAGTATGAGTTTTAATTACGAAAGTCGATCGTCGATATGGAGCGCGTTTGACTCATCGATTAGCCCGCTTCAAGGTTGTAAGAAGTCTCAACCAATCTGAGCGCCAAACGCGCTCGATATCGACGATCAAATCTCGTAATGAAAACTCATACTAGGCATACTGCACATCAATTTATTTTACCAACTATACAATATTAGGTTCTTAGGTTTTATCGTTTGCATACCTGAAGAGCATCACCTCTTCAGGTATTCAAACGAGGTCGAGTATATACGGAAGCTGAGGTATATTGCTGATACTGAACGTAATTATTCGGAAGGTAATGGTCTGAGCTTAGCGTAATTGATAATTACTGATGCTAATATACGTATTTGCTATTATGCGGACTGTTTGGATGATAAACAGGCTGAAATGGATGCGGGGCCGGTTGGAAAAAAATATTAAATCAATGTTTCAAATTTAATTTAAACTGTCAGGTCTCGACTGGTATTAATGATGCACAATTGATAAATCTTTTGTTACTTTGGTTCGTGGAGTTCTGTCTGAGATTAATTAGAAATGTGAGCAGAACATTTTAAGGTTATATTTTGTGCAGACAGAACGTATCAAGCACATTTTTTTCGAATTTAACGAAAAAGACAAAACATCAGCAAGATTACAGACATCAGGCACTTTCCATACCTTGTTGGCCAAAAAGAAATTGCGCGGTCAGACCTAGAATAGGGTAATTGACTAAAAAAAACTAATTAGTCTGTCAGTCAGATTTCCAAAAATGCTAGACACGTATTTTTTCTTTTTTCATATAAACAAAAAATGAAGATGACACAGTGCGTTGAAAACTCGTGTGACGTCACTGCACGCTACACTTTTAGCGAGCAGTGACGTCACCAGCTACCGCTCCTGATCTTTGATGCCTTTTATATTTGTCAATTTTTATTGATTTGATAAAACAAAATATACGTATTCAATATTTTTCTATAATCTGAATGACGGACTAAATAGAATCAATGTTTTTTACCCAGGAAACATCCCTATTATTTCCAATATCTAGACCATATTTTTGACCACTTTAAAAAATATATGACTAAACTCTGTAGCTGCATATTCTGAGTAGTTATTTAGTTACGAAAAAATATAAAAAGTCTTGTCTGAATTGTGCTCGTCTTCTATTGTAATTGTATCTTTCAACAATTTAAGGTTTTATTTCTAGGTCTTACCGCGCAATTTCTTTTTTTTTTCGGCTTGAATGAGTGCGAGGGTTCGATTCCAGGTTAGGCAAGTACCAATGTAACTTTTCTAAAGTTATATGTACTTTCTAAGTATATCTTGGACACCAATGCCTGAAGGTGAAGGAAAACATCTTGACAAATCATCATCATCATCATCTTGATCTTCAAACCTGGACTTTAAGTCTGAAATCGCCAACCCGCAATGAGCAAGTGTGGTGATTACGCTCATTCCTTCTCTGTATGAGAAGAGACCTGTGCCCAGCAGTGGGACGATAAAAAGGTTGATGATGATGATGATGATGTATGGAAAATGCTATAATATTCAGAATATGCAGCTACAGGGTTAACTCATATATTTTTATAAAGGTGTTAATAAGGTCTAGATATTGGAAATAATCCTAGGTTTCACCGCGCATTTTTTTTTTGGACCGTTCCGGTCCTGTGTTGTCCTTTTATTTGTTTATTGTTTATTTAACCATTTATGTACCTACATACATATATAAACAGACAAGAAAAAACTGAACAGAAAGGGTACAGAGGTGATGCTGATTTCATATCTCTCCCAGCATACCTGCGATAGGACAATAGATACAGATGTAGTAAGCCCGTGTAAAAGTAAAGTATACAAAAAATAATACTTATAAACAAAACTGAAATTGGACGTAGTTATGCAAAATGGATCCAAGAGAGCTTTCAAGTATTACGTAACGCAATTTTTGAAGATTTTTGACCCGCCTTCTCCCCCTTGTAACGTACCGTAAGGCTTTTTTGTACGCCCTCTCCCCTTCTCTAAACGTTGCGTAACATTCAAGTGATCAATTATATCTTAAATTTTATCTTAAGTCGTAAAAAGTTATGCAATAGTTTTTACACTTGCTACAGTTTTAATTTACTAAATAATATTTTTTTAGACACAATGTTACGTAACATGTTTTAAGAAAGACCCCTCCCGCCCCTGTAACGCATTGTAATGTTTTACGAGACCCCAAAAATTACGTTACGTTATACTTAAATGCTCCCCAACCCACAAAAACGTTTTTTGAGTTATTGTCATAAATGTCTAAAATCTACACATCAACTTTAGTACCTATATATGTAAAAAATATCAAAGCCGTAAAAAAGTACAGGAAAATACAAGTTATTTTAATATACAGGGTGTAAGGAGAACGCTTCCGAAGCCAGAACGTAGATTATATACAACCTAAATGCAAACGGATACCAATAACCTTTCGCTTTAAATTGATTATTTTCAAGACTTCATATTTCGTAAACAAGCATTGGATAGCGTACGAAACATGAGTTCACTGACACGCAAGGCGACGTCGCACTACCGCGCCCGCGCTTAAAAGAGCCGCCGCCGAAAAGAGCCGATTTATACGCAATTTACAAACATCACTTTTAAAATCGCAATTGTAGTCCATTGTAAAAAGCTGACAGAGGCATTTTACGTACCTGTCTAAATCCTTTGCGACCTTATGAGGTTTTTCTCGAACTGAGTTCCATTCATTTCAATACAAAGCCGGGCCCGTCGCTGTGTCGATCCGTGAACACGAGGCATCAGTATTCCTCAACACATTCTTCACGTAGTTTATTAAAAACACTCACTATTCTGCCCCGCATTTCATCAGCACTGTCACATTCCCGATCAAACACTCTTTCTTTCACATACCCCCATAAAAAGAAGTCCAACGGCGTTAAGTCGGTTGAACGGCCAGGCGTGCGGCCCCAGCCTTCCGATCCAGCAGTCATTAAAAAGCTCAGTGAGACGCTCGCGGACGGGACGCGTAACGAGCATGCTTCCATCGTGCTGGAACCATGCTCGACGAAATTCAGCCACAGACACATTCTAGCATATCATTTAAATGTCCATTTATAAAATTAAGATATGCTGATCCATTGAGACGCTGCGGTAGAAACACTGGTCCTAGAATTCTTCTCCTAAACACATCAACATGTTGCCGTATTCACGAGCACTGTACACGTATGCCTCAGGCATTGTCTAAAACAACAAAAAGTTATAACTAAAAAGAATAAAACAGCACTAAAAACGTAACAATACCTAATAACTAAACACAAATTTAAAACTAACAAAACAATAATTAAATAATCGATTAAAAACGTAACCGCTCACGAACCGAGTCGGGAATGAACTGATTAATTATTTACTAAAGAAGTACTATGAAGGTCAAACAAGCCCGCGCGGACGTCGACAAACGCATTGGGACATCCCCGCGTGAACGAAAGAATAATTACGAGATCAGAAATCAATTGATTTTAATTGTTAGGAAATTGTACTTATGCTTTATTACAAACTGTTTTCATTTTCTAACTTTTAAATAAGATTTAACTGGTTTCTTAGATTCAATTAATTTAATTATTCACTTTAAATTGATTAGGTTTACTTACTAAATGAAGGATCCAGTTCTTGCAATAAACGAGCACGCATCGTGTGACTTTAATTACATTATTATAAAGTTCAAATTCAATTGATTCACATGCGATGAAAAAATTTTAGTCAATTACAGCTGATGTCAGCGATCTTTTGCTTTATTTCATTTACTAGCGATTATCGACATAATACAAAACTGTTATTAAATTCACGATCAATCAATTAAAACTGTTGACGCCTCTGTAATGTTTATTTTTCTTTATTTTAGCGGCGCTTTACAAAGGATTTTTATGGCCTTACAGCCACACTGCCGGCTGTAGGTATCTAAGTACCTTCGATATGGGCCTCAAGGTTAAGCAAAGTAAACTGGATTTTTCTGATTTGTAAATTTGAACGTTCAGATCAAAATAAAATTGTAACCCTGTTCAAGGGGAAAATCATTACGATCCTTGCACGAATGGAACCCGTAAGCAGATATCCCACAACTAGGTAGAAGTGAACTGAAAAGACATTTGCTTCAAGCGATCGAGTGAAGGTTAGTAGTTTAGGAAGATAGTCCGATCACATGGCCCCGCCGCACTAAGTTAGCCGGCGCATCGCCCGTCCGGTGACCGCACGCGGTCGTTGAACTCGAGTGTATGCGCGAGCGTTGAAGCTGTCAGCTGATTATTTATTTACGAATACATTACTTGTTAGAGTTGTAAAGAAAAAAAAAATGTTTAATCGCAAATAATGGTTTCATTTAACTCATTTAACTGTTCCCACAGCATAGTGTACGAAAAATGCTTAAGTAAAATTGTAAAAAAAAATCCTCATTTTTTGATGGTATCGTATCGAGAATCACTAGCCTTATCACCTGTCTTCGTTTTCGGAAGCGTTTCCCTGGCACCCTGTATAAATTTTACTTCAAACTCTATTTTCTCAAAAGCAAGTTTGCTGGCTGGATCCTTTTTGCATAACTACGTCCAATTATACGAGCACAGCAACATAAATACTTTCTTACTTCCAAGATAAATTATAAGAACCACAAAAGTTACAATTACTCATAAAATATAATAGTATGATGTATGTTGTAGTAGTATGATGAAGTGGAAAATTGTAAAAAATAATGTCAATGCACTTTTAAAACCATACGCCAAGAACATTTTTTATTAAGACACTTAGATAAGAAACCAGTGTATCCACATATGAACCAGTTTTAAGAAATGTATTAAGAACTAGTTAAATTTTCCGTTTTTCCGCCAAAATTGAAGAATACCCGCCAAATTCAAAACTAGTTTTATGTCGTTTAAATTACCTCATATGACCTTCCAAAACGTAGCTATATTTAAAAAGAAAATGATATCATTTATTCTAAATTCGAATCCTGTGTTTATAGCGTCATCTGTCATGACGTTTTATTAAGTGCCAATGGCCTTTCACCTTTAGTAAATCTTTGATGACCATAGATAAATCTTTTGACAGCTCATTATGTGACTGCCGGCTGCTGATTTTATTAATCATAGACAGTAGTCTCGTTTAAAAGTTTTGCGTTTTTGTGCAAGTGGAAGTTTTTTTTTTCGTGGGTGAGTTATTTTCAATTACTAATACATTTTTTTTTAAAAAAAAGCTCTATTTTTTTCTCATATTTGTCACATAGACGTAACTTATTATTAACACCCGTTTCGATATACCCAGCTCATAACCCGGTATTTGCTGGCATACACTGATAGTTATTCATCATATTCCGGTTGAGATGTTAAATTCGTTACACTGTTTACTTTGGACATGCATCCACGCGGATTTAGACGCATTCTGAATAGGGATGCTGTAGTTTGTTTTATTTTTATTGGTAATATTTATTTGATAGCGGTAGTTTGTGGTGTTAGGCTTATTTTACTTGGATTACTTTCTGTACTTGGATAAAAATAAAGTAATATTTGTGTCCATTGAATTCCGTTTCAAATGTCAACATTTTATATGCGTGAATATATTATAATTTGTTTTTATTTTAAAGTAAAATAGGATAATGAGCGCTTTGTTTGTGTGGAATTAACTATTTTGCCTTCTTTCTAGATGTGTTTAAATGATAAGTGATTTTATTTCTGTAAGGGTTGATTTTTCATCACCAGTTGACGTTATTCGAGGAATTATTTTGAGTTTTCTTTTTTCATACAAAAACTTTCAAACGCCAATTTTATTCCTCAAGTACCTACATTCTGCTGATAGACAGACAGACGGACAGTGGGTTCTTAATAATAGAGTGCCGTTTTTACCCTTTGGGTGCGGGTCATAAATATAAATCATATATATATACTAGACGAGACCAGCGATTTCTATCTATCCATACCTCCAACGGGCCTAGAATACCACCAGCAGTTAATCAACCTCCGAAGCTACATATCTAAACTTAACCCTGAAACTATAACACGATATATCACAACGGAACCCATGATATTCAAAACAGAAATTCACGTCAGATTGAACAGGGCCCAATTATTGGAACGCGATCGAGGTCTGCCATTTATGTTTCCAGTTGAAATGTTAACGATAAATAGGTTTTGATTTAGACTTTTAGGATACATATACGGAGAATTTCTGATCTAAAATATGTAGGTATACCAATTATAAAGGATTGGTTATGGATACGTCAAGGGGATAGGCAGCAGTATGTATTATAAATCTATAAATGTACAATATTAATAATGCAGCTGAAGAGTTTTGTTTGTTTGAACGAGCTTATCTCTGGAACTGCTGATCGGATTTGAAGAAATCTTTATGCATTTGACAGCCCAATTCTTGATTCTTAAACATGACGCTCAGACACCGAGGAGCCGAGCAAAAGAGAATTGGACGCGAGCAGAAGATGTGATCCGGTCAGTCACGGAAGACGAAATTACCACCAAGTGAAACCAAATAAAACCTTTATTAACTTATCTTTCTTCGTCTCTTAAGTAAAATGCCAAGCCCCTGCTGTAGCTACGTCGCTCAGTGGGCGGAGTCCCATGTCGCTGGAGCATGTGGCGGACGAGCCAACCATTTTATATGCAAATAAATAATATTTCCATTTCTAAAAATGATCTATACATATATTAGGTACCTAAGTCCCGTTTATAAACCAGCTTACCGACCGAGGTAGGTGGATCTCTGTGGTCGCGGTTTCTGTCCGTCCACCAAATAATCCTGCATAGCAAGGCTTCCTTTACAGGTCTCCCCAGGGATATGACTAACAGGCGTTACCCAGCTGGTTCTAGATTTAGTTTTTTAAAGATGAACCGGGACCACATCTATGTGCTGATAATGATCACCGGGGTGGTATTGGTTAGGTAAAAATCCCACACTCTCCGACCTTCTTCCAAAGGCCGGAGCCTTCCAAGGAGGTGGCCTTTAAAAGGATTTTCCCCCAGAAATAGAAAAAAAAAATCGTTTTTACAAACCTAATTCACGATGAATACGAAGATAAGTGGTTTACATAATACATTACCTCATTTCACGTTGCTAGCTAAAGGGAAATTGTTCCATTTACCGGAGACCCGAGTGTAGTGCTTCTAAGTCTATATTAGGCTGTATAATTAAGTTTGTTTTAGTTCATTTAGTATCGTTCGTTGTGGAGAATTCTTCTAAAGTATATTTTGCTCTCAGTTTGTTAGATAAAATCATACTACGAGGACATTATGTAAGATACGAAGGGTTGATTGTCTCTGGTTGGTTAACGTAATATGATTATGTCAAATAAAACGTAACCCTTGTTATTTCACATAAGTCAAGGTGAATATTTTTTTTTTGTTTGGGTTTGTCGAAAGCTAGCTCCATTTTTGATGTTAATTGCGTCAAGTTGATGTGAAACAACGCCTTAATAGAAGCAATGGTGTCTATCTTGACAATTCAAATAATATTCCCTGCTTTATTTTATGTATTAATAACAATATCCATTGGGTGTACCCATTGGGGGCAGGTGTGGAAAAAAAGCAAACTGCGGGGCATAGTTAGGGGGCTATATTACTATAGTTTCATCAAAATCCTTTACAATCCTTTTTGTGCATAAACTAGTGCTTGACCGCAGTCCCGCGTGATGGTAAACAGTGATGCAATCGTTGATGGTAAAGCGCGCTACTTTATTAAGAGACTATTCACTCAAAAAAAACTGAGTGAATAGGAAGGAAGACGCCAGTCGAGCGAGGTGATGCAATGTTAAACCAAACAACACGACCAACGATGCTGCGCCAAAGGGAGATTGATCTGAAGACCCTCCACGACCAAACTCCCAACACAACAACATTAGGCGCATCTTACCCGGCACATATCGCAACACAACTGCTCAGATACGTCCTCCGTACGGCTACACCAGACATCATGCCGGAACACGACAAATCGCTTGGCGGCAAGGCTTTGTCTGATGGGTGGTAACTTCTGCCGGCGGCCGATGTTATGGCCTACCACCGAGAAAACACCTTGTTTTCACCCGCATTAGTTTAGATTCCGTAGAAATATCAGTATAAAAAGTATCCTATGTATTATTTTGATGCAGAAGGCGTATTATTTATTAATTTAAATATTTCAAGGTGGAATTAATCATTAAGCAAGAGATTCAGGACCATTTGCATTAATCAAACAAAAATCTCCCCGAATCTCGATTCCAGACAGCCCTATCTGACTAATAGTTTCAAAATATCACATCACTTGCGTCCAGATGTTTTTTTTCCCATCTTCACGTACTAAACCGTTGACATTTACAATGTTGGAGATTTTATTACTTGTTTAAAATAATAATTTACGATCTTATGATTCTCTCAAAGAGATTTATCTCCACATATCTGTTATTTTTATTTAAGCAAAAATGACAGATAGAAGTTCTAGGAGTGCTTTCAAAGCTGACTTGACGTAATTTAGATGAATTGTGTGTATTGTTTGGCGGAGAGTGTGTGGTGAATGATTAAGCTATATTGTAGTGGGATCCGTACTGCTTTTGGAATTTAAAATATAAGATTTTTTTTCCTCACAAAGTAACGCCTGAGACAATGGTAAAGACGGAAGTGTGTGTGTGTGTATTGTTATGTACTGACGCTGCTCGTCTTCAAGCACACATCAGAGCGTGTTTGTATGCTCGTCTACCACAAGTAAAGCCCGCGTCGGTCAAAATGTTATTTAGTATATAATGTAAACAGGTAACATAGATTTGGCAGAGTAGCGTAGATACAATTTTGTAAACTGCATCAACGATATCGTTTATTCGTTTTCTTATCATCACTTGCCTAGCCCATTCCAACTATGTTTGGATCTCCATCCAGTGTAACCGCATTCCGCAGATTACCAGTATTTTGTATTGAACGACTATCTGGTCGTGGTGGCCTAGTGGTTAAAACACCAGCCTCTCAAGTATGATTGTGCGCGTTCGAGTCCAGGTCAGGCAAATACCAATGTAACTTTTCTAAAGTTATTTGTACTAGCTAAGTATATCTTGGACACCAATGACTGATTAGAATGTGAAGGAAAACATCTTGAGGAAACAAGGACTTTAAGTCTGAAATCGCCAACCCGCATTGAGCAAGCGTGATGATTACGCTCAATCCTTCTCTGTATGAGAGGAGACCTGTGCCCAGCAGTGGGACGATAAAAAAGGTTGTTGATGTACTATCTATCTGACCTCCACAATCTGTAACTGAAATACGATACCCTTTGGTTAGAATGGATTTCAGACTTTCTTCTGACGCTCCGTGACGACTATCAAAGGTCTACAAGCAACAGCTCGAAGATTAACTTATTAAATATTTTGATTTTTCGAAGTTCCATTCCACTTTCCATGGAACCTACTTGGTAATTGTATCTCGGTGAACTTTTTGATGGCATCCATATATGATTTACATAATAATATACGACTGTAATATCAGGCGTTAGGGGGCCACATTGTTTTGACAGATGAACACGGCGACATTATAACTTCCCTGTTTATCTACGGAACCCTAAAAAGGCTTTCTTTGTTTTGTCCTCTCACTTATGTACATTATCCTGGATTATGTGTCAAATTTACTGTCTGCTCTGGGCCGTGATTTATAACAGCTATTTCATTCCTGCTTCTTGCTTTGTTTGAATTATCATGTGTGATATTTTCGAAAAGGGCTGGATTATCTTTACTTGAGGTTTTCCTTTTTTATCGGGATTAGTTTAGTATTATTCTAGTGTCCAAAGTACCGATGTATGAGCTGTGTGAATGTTGATGTGGTTAAAAATTACTGACAGAGAGATGAGTAGAAGAAACAGACCTGTGGCACTGATCTAAATAAATTGGGATATAGGCAGTAGAGTAATGATTATTGGTTTCTTCGCAGGAGATACTTCAGAACCCTTAAAGTTCATTTGTATACCGCTATATCATAAATCTTCACCCTAGAAGCATTAGGTCGTGAGACACGTCGGATACATACGACCTAATGCTTTTAAGGTCCAGTCATACATAGGGTCTAATGCTTCTAAGGTTGGATACATAAACGGGAAAGGCTTGTTAAGTGTTCAATAATGTCTGCATTTTTAATGTCTTGGTCATTATTTTACTCATGATAAGATTAAGTCCTAGTCCAAAGGTTAGTTTTACTCCACTTATCTCGCCTGACCTACCTCCCAAAACCAATACTTTAAAAGCGTTTAAACAGTTACCGATAGCGGTGCTTAAATCACCACAAACCGCGCTTGCGGTAACTAGGTCTGGTATGTAGTTACAGATCTATTATGTAACGGTGATATTCTGAAAGAGGATTCCACCCTGGCTGCTGAAATCGTAATCACTTAGTTCAATTGTCTAAATTTGTAAATAAATAACGTGATTGCCTCTTCTTATGTCTTTTCACAAATCTCGAAAAGTTAACGATTTTTTTTTTTGAGGTTTCCAAAGCCTGCAGCACAGGCGAAGCTTAGCCAGCCTGTCGGTGTTCTATAGGATGCATTTTAGAGACTGCGAGGGAATTGCATGTTTAAATTCCCCAATCGCCGTTCCATCATCGAAAGACCCGTCGTACGGCGAGTTTCCACCCTCACGTTGTTGACACCACTACGATCCGGACGAAATGTTTCGCCTCTTCTTTTATATCGCGTACTTCGAGGGACTGGAACAACATTTGCCAGCAGCTGTGTTTTCGTCGGACTACAATTCAAGTGTCTTTAAGGCTAGAGTGAATAGGCTCTTAATAAACTAGCGCGCTTTACCATCAACGATTGCATCACTGCTTACCACCAGGCGGGATTGCGGTCAAGCACTAGTTTATAATTTATATAAAAATTAATTCCATACCCAAAGAGTAAAAATGGGACTATCTTACTAAGACTAAACTGCTTGTCTAAAGTTGAAAATGTTGTAAAGGCCAATTATTTTTAAAAGACTAATCGTGCAGTTTCTTGTGGACATTTCTCCAAAGGAAACGATTACTTGGAAATATTTTATTTCGCACAAACTAACGCGGAAATATATGACGTCGAACTCTCGCCGCTGTGAGGTGAAGGACATGCTCTGCATCCAGACTAATGTCGCTTAGTTTGAATCAGTAACGCGCAGCTTGATAGTTGAGGCTTATACTTACTCCACTTGGATTTTAAGGGGAAGTTCTTCATGAACCCGGATTTAAAGTATTCTACGTTTTTTTGAACCCGTACCCTTATTGCTGAAATGATTTGAATTGTTATTGATAGATTGTTACATATCAATTGCTTCATATTTACGAAAAATTTATATACTCAATGAAAGAAATAGCGCAATGTATGTTGTGAAACTGTCAAAGTGATAGCCATTTCTTTTGTTTAAGTGTTACGCAGTAACCCCGCAGGACATTTATAGTTATGTATGCCAAATTGCATTGTAATCCGTTTAAACGTGCGTAGTTTTGTAGATCAAACCGTTTATTAGCTACAATATAGTACATAATGAAGAAGGTTATACTGTTAACATAACCTTCCATAACATAATCAGCCCATAATGTTGTTGCAAATATTCATATTCATGCATACAAATACTTGCACTGCGCGGGCATCAAAGCCGCGCCTCCTTGCGCAGCGGCCGCGTTCGCTATCGCTACGACACGGAGGCTATCTCTTTCTCATCATCCTCATCATCATCATTTCAGCCGAAAGACGTCCACTGCTGGACATAGGCCTCCCCTAAGGAACCCCACGACGACCGTTCCCGCGCCTCCCGCATCCAGCGATTTCCCGCGACCTTCACCAGGTCGTCGGTCCACCTTGTCGGGCACCTACCCGCGCTTCGTTTTCCGGTGCATGGTCGCCACTCGAGAGCACATCGTTATTTGTCTTCTAGATAATCCGTAATGGTATCTTAGAAAACTTTTTGGTAAATAATTATAAATAATAATCGAGATACAGATGTCGTAAACATAGCAAATTCTTAAACTAGTAATAAGAGTGGGAATATTGACTTCGACATAGACGAGTAAATACAGTCCATACCACTCTATGAGCTCCATCATAAAATACTCCATCTGCAAGTACTTAATTTTTATTCCCCGAATACCTTATATTAATAAGTCTGAACGTTCTCTATGCCAATATGGTTCGTTTCTAACAATATCATCTGCCCGTCTCGTCGGACTTCCGTCTCTCAGTCTGTCATCGTCCATTATGGTTGATTAAACTTTCATATGTTCTGTTACATCTACTAATAACTAAGAGCCATTTGTTACTTTTGTTTGGATCGATTGAAGGTCAGCCTAAGGTGGAATATCAACGGAATTATTGTCTCATTATAAACATGTAGGTTTTTGGGCTTGGTGACAGTTGTTTTTTATATATAACTGCCAAGAGGTTATAATATTGACAGTCATGCGGTTGCATCGAAGGTCAGCTCATGGACGGAAGACTAACTTATTACATAGTATTAGTAATATTCGATGTTCAGATCACATCAAGCCACTAGGTACAATCTGTCAAATGTCTTTATTAAATTTTCAACTTTATCGTTAAAGTATTAAGGCTCAAGGTACTTTTATCTGCTGTCGTCCGTACAAAGGATATGTCTTTGTACTATAGAATTTCAAATAATAATTAAATTTAAGGGTGGCCTGTATTCAAATTCGTAAACGTAGGGGCCTGGGGGCCACTTCGAGGGCTTGAGGATCGGGCGGCGAGCTACCCATTGCTAAGAACGCTGCAAGGACCTCTGGTAACGAGCTGGGACGCCTCAAAGAGATGTCAACACATCGTGAAGGGATCCACAAAAACCGATGCCTGGGTCAGGGTTGCGGGTTGATCAAAAGAGAAACTTTGACCCTAGAGCACAGACAAGTGATGGAGCACGGGGGGTTTTAGTCAGTAAAAGTCTGACACGCCATTCCGCTCCGCTCAGAGCAGGAGAGAGCACATTTGATAATATCCCATCCACACAAAAAAGTGGAACTGAGCCATAATTTTTTACATTTCTTTTCAGTTATAAGAATTTGCTTATTGATCATAAAAACAAAGTAAGCAACGGCGTCAACTAATTATAGGATTAACAACCACAGATTAAAACAAAAGTCCTAAACAGATAACACCGTCTAGATAATCATTTGTTTTATTTAAGCGCGTGATAGCAGGAATTTAGTATAATATATTTATCATACGATCAGCGTCTCGCGGTTTCATCCTTATACCTACCTGTTTCCATCCTCAATATTCTAGTGTATAAGCTATATTGCTGTAGTTTCATCAAAATCCATTCAATAGTTTTTGCGTGTCAGAGAAACAAACATCCATAATCCTTTAAAAAAATTGCGTTTATGATGCTACATTCACGGTTATAATATTAGCTGGAATTAATTGACTAATATAAGTAGGAAGTAAGATTGACTGAACCGAAGCGTGTGTAGTAAATATCAGCGCATTTGTCACGGGAAGTTCACTATTACTTTTACAATACCAGCCTAACACGATATTTTGTCACGAATGGCTTTGAACGAACCCTCTCCATATATCCAATCCTTAGTAAAAGAGTTTTTTTTTGTTATTCCTATAAATTTTTTTTTGTGTGTTTTCCATAATGGACGCTCTTAGCGTATACAATATATTTCTGCATCGTTCTCACTCGGTTGATTTCAAAATGAATGATGTAATCAAATATTTGTATCAATAGCTTGATAATTTAAAAGAGTGTCCATGGAGTTTCTTGCCCGTTTTTCTCCATAGGTACCTACTCTTTGGAATGGGCGACTAGCTTCACATTACTGATGGACCGACCTTCTGACAATTCAAAAGTGCCTGTAACTGGTTTATTTGAAATATATGCTTTGATTGCTTAACCGCAATCCTGCCTGATTCCAAGTAGTGATGCAATCGCTGATGGCAAAGCACGCTAGTTTATTAAAAGGCTATTCACTCAAAAAAACACAGTGAATAGGAAGGAAGACTGCAGTTGATCGAGGTGATACAATGTTAAACCCAACAACACTACCAACGATGCTGCGCCAGAGGGAATGGATTTGGAGATTTGATGTGAAGACTACGACCAAACTCTCGACACAACAACATTTGGAGCATCGAACCCGGCACACAACGCAACACAACTGATCAGACCCGTCCTCCGTACGGCTTCACCAGGCATCGTACTGGAATACGACGAATCGCTTGACTTTATTCAGTATTATTCGATTATTGTATTTATTTTCGGTATTATTATATCTAAGGTTCGGAACAGGAAATAAAGACAATCTAAGTGATTCTATGCATCTACGAGTATTTGTTTTTGTCATATTTATAAAACTTTTAGTTTAGGAGATAACAATTTAGCTTACGCTGAAGACATGTCTAGCGCAACTGTATTTACGTTTTATTAAGTTTACTAGCGGCCGCCAGCAACTTCGTTCGCGTGGAGTCAGTTATGCTCCGCTCCTATTGGTTGCAGCTTGTCGCTATGTGCGAAGTGGGTGGAAGGGGTAAAGAGAACGATCGCTGCGCTTGTTGCGGCAAAAATGTGCAACAAAAGGGGCTCAGTCATGTCACGTCAGTCAGTAAACAATCAAACTTGTTAATGTTGTTTTGAAATTTTTGAAAATAATGGGTCATTATTGTTGTTCTAGGCAAAAATGGTAAAAAAGTTAAAATTATTATGCCCCCATTTTTATCAAAACAAAACGAATTCTCTCAAGAAGAAACCGAAAGGACTTATGATATTGCTCGAGTAAGAATTCATGTCGAAAGAATTATGCAAAGACTAAGAATATACCACATAATTTATTCAATTGTATTGATAATATTGTACATGTTTGTTGTGTATTAGTTAATTTACAGTCTCCAATCTTCTTCAAGAATAATACTGTAAGAGATAAATAAAAACAAACTTTTGAAAAATATTACTGTTTTTTATTTTATAAAGTTTTGCACTTACTATACAAAGTTTAAAAACTTATGTTATTATTATTATATTATTAATAACTTAGTTAGAAATATTCTTTAGTTAACACTTTATTAACTGACTTTGGTTGTATTACAGTAACGACATTAAATAATAAGTTAGCATAAATTAGAGATATGTTTTCCAGTAAAGGATCGTTTCTGGAAATCAATACAATACTTTTGGTTACTGTCTTTAACAAATTCTGTATATAATGCTGGTAAATAATGCTCAAAATAAAAACAGGGTTGCAATACAATCAATTTTGTTTGGGTTTAAAATACTTGACACTTAACTTTGAATGGATTTTTACGTGATTTTATACTATGTATATTTTTACTCGCAGTTATCCTTAAGTGTCTAATAGCATACCAGTTTGAGCATGCCTATTGCTTCACTGTATCACAACAGATGTTATTAATATCATCATCCGTTACAGATACATGTTTCTTATAAAATTCTTTCAGATATTCTGCTAGTAAGTACTCACATTTATATTATAATTGGAGTTCTTGTCGGACTGTAAAAATAAAACTTAAGCTAAGCAGTCTTCTTTCTCAACGTTGTCGAATGTTTCAGATATATCTTCAGTTATTAGGCTTGTATCTGGAGTCTGCACTGTTGCCTGCAGTATTTGTTTTAAAGATGACTCTTGCAGCAATTCATCATGGCGTAATATTAATTGCGATTCACAACATTCAGTCTTGGATACCGATCGAAACATTTCTTGAAAATGAAAAATTTGGAATATTTACAATCAACAAATTGACGAATACTGGGTTTTCCCCCTTGTTGTTCACTGCTCGTTTTTGAATTACTAACTTTGTTGTTAATATAACATAATAAAGCAGCAACATGTTTGCACTTCCCGCACTGGTTATAAACGCAGCTGCATTTAACTCCAGTGACATCATCATCATCATCATCATCATTTCAGCCGAAAGACGTCCACTGTTGGACATAGGCCTCCCCCAAGGTTCTCCACGACGACCGGTCCTGCGCCTCCCGCATCCAGCGGTTTCCCGCGACCTTCACCAGGTCGTCGGTCCACCTTGTCGGGGGCCTACCCACGCTACGTCTTCCGGTGCGTGGTCGCCACTCGAGAACCCGTCGGCCCCATCGGGCATCGGTCCTACGGGCAATGTGTCCAGCCCACTGCCACTTTAGTGTTGCAATTCTTCGGGCTATGTCGGTTACTCTCGTTCTTCTGCGGATCTCCTCATTCCTGATTCGATCGCGCAGTGAAACCCCAAGCATAGCCCTCTCCATTGCCCTTTGAGTGACTTTGAGCCTTCTTATAAGGCCCATTGTTAGCGACCACGTCTCAATAGGGATGTATCCAAGGTATGAAAATCAAAAAAATAATTAGTCCGTCTTATAGATAATTAAAAACATTAAGACCCGTATTTTTTATTTTGTCGTAGTTACCAAAAACTACTGAGATATAGCGTATTAAAGTTACGGAGTGGGGGGTAATTACGTTACGCCGTGCTACATTTTGTAGCACGGCGTGACGTCATGCGACATTTCAAATCAATATATCTTCCTAAGTATTTGAATGAATGCAAAAATAAAAAATACGTGTTCAATATTTTTTATAAATCTATCTGATGGACATTAAATTATTTTTTAGGATACAAGCTAATTCCATATGTCATCACTGGCAACACACACTGGTCGAAGACTTTTGTCTTGAGACACTGCGGTATTTCGGACGAGAAGATTTTTCGTAGCTTCCCGAAAGCAGCCCAGCCGAGTTGGATTCGACGATTGACCTCTTTCTCGAAGTTGGACCTTCCTAACTGGATAGTTTGTCCCAGGTACACGTAACTGTCAACAACTTCGAGAACAGAGTCTCCAATCTTTATAGGAGTCGGTACAACATGGGCATTAGACATGACTTTCGTCTTGCCCATGTTCATTTTAAGACCGACTCGCTCGGAGGCTCTGCTGAGGTCTTCGAGCATTGTACTCAGGTCCTCCGCGGTCTCAGCCATGACTACGATATCATCAGCAAACCGAAGGTGTGTCATGTACTCGCCATTGATGTTGATGCCCAGTCCTTTCCAGTCCAGAACCTTGAAGACATCCTCCAAAGCAGCGGTGAACAATTTCGGGGAGATAACATCTCCCTGTCTGACACCACGCTGGAGAGGTATTGGTTTCGAGGTCTGGTCCTGTATTCGGACTGACATGGTGGCGTTTTCGTACAAACCCTTCAGCGCTTCAATATACCGATAGTCTACTTGGCACCGCTGGAGAGACTGCAGTACAGCCCAGGTCTCGATCGAATCAAAGGCTTTTTCGTAGTCCACAAACGCCAAGCAAAGGGGTAGGTTATACTCCTCGGTCTTCTGTATAACTCCAGTGACAATCCGAGCATTATCGATCTGTAATAATTGAATAAAAATGTTTGACATACTTTATCTAACTAAATGTTTAGTAGTTTAGTCATGTTTTTAGGTTAGGAGAGTACTTACGTTTAAACGTGTTTTATAGGGTGTTAAGGTCACCGATGTTTGACGAATGATGGTGGCTCGTATTAAATAACTATTGCTATTAGTTCTCAGTTCTTCTACATTCCTTACATGTTCTGCTAACACCAATTTATTTCCTTTTAACATGGTTTGGGGCTGGAAACTTATTGTGTGTTTTACACTCTTAAAACCAGTTTTTATAATAACGTTCATTTTTCTATAAACAGTTTTAAATAATTCCTCTAAAAATACCATTTATTGTCTTTCTAAATATATTTTATTTACTCTAATCTAAACAAAATAAACAAACTCTTGTTATTTCTTTTTTGACATAAGCCCCTAAAACTGCGTTTGCAAGATGGCGCTACTGCCGTGCACGTTCCGAATATAGCCTACCTGGATTAAGGGGCTATCCAACGCAAAAAATTTTCAAATCGGACCAGTAGTTCTTGAGATTAGCGCGTTCAAACAAACAAACAAACTTTTCAGCTTTATATATTAGTATAGATTGGTGTGTAACTTTAAAACTTTACGCCAAACTTCTTTCTTGATTACATAAGGACATATACTAGTGAGAGAGTGATACAGGTTTAAAAACATGGATAATTCAATAGATAACAATAAATTTGGTAAACCCATAATATCCTAAATGTTAATTTTAATTATAAACTATCTGTGTGCCAAATATAATTAAAATTGGTCCAGCTGTTTGAGCATGAAAAACAAACAAACATTACAGATTCACAAACTTTCACCTTTATTAATGTTATAAAAGGCGTCTCGTTTGTAATATTTTTCATGATCCAGTAGGTACATTCCTTGTCCCTTTTCAGTGCCCTCTAAGTATCTTCCAGCACTTTTGCATACAAATAGGAGATAAGGAACAGTCTCAAAGAGATATTGTATCAGCAATTATGTAGTACTGTTCAAAACGCTCAATGTTGTTGTTTTTGAAGTGAAACTTCTTTACGCACGCTTGACTTGGGGAGTAAGCTGGCGAACACGTGACGTAAGCGTTACGAAAAGTGATCGGGCAAGGCGAACGGAAGTTAAGTGGGGGATATAAGCACAGAGGCGCCCGTGGCGCGAGCTTCGTACTACAAGGTCTACAACGAGTTTTTTTTTTTCAATAAAAATAAAAGATCTATGCAAAAATATTAATTTACCAATGAAACCATAAAATAAATTTAAATATTTATAGAAAATTAATATATGTACATGTGTACACATGTATATATTGTACACACATATATATATATATATACATACAGATGGAGCGAAAGAAGTTTCACTTCAGTCGTGTGATCATAAGCACACTCGTTTTTTTTATAACTAGATCGTCACCATTGATACCCTTGATTCTACCACTGACGAGTATCCCTCTTCCTTTTTGTACCCCTTTTTCCTATACCAAACCAATTTTCACACATAAATTGAGCAGATATCGAAGCAGGCTCAAAGATATGTGTCAGCAATCAGTGCTGTTCAAAACCTTCAAAGCTACATATGTATCTCCTCTGGAAATCGGATTTAGGATCGCACAGAAAGTTGCCAATCAGACGCTATCTATTTTCCTGTTTTATCTTTTACATGACTTAAAGTTCAAACAAATTCTTCAATCTTATTATTAGCAGGTACACTATCTCCCTCGCTTAAACGAAAAGCTACAGTGTTTTTTTCTACCCAGTGTATTTTCGTTGCTGTAACAACCATATTGATTATACAATTTCGGGGGCAACTGATTGAAATATTTAGTTGATTGTTTGATTAATAACTTACTCTTTTACCGTTGCTATTCGTTTATTAAACGTTGTTTGGGAGTTCGTCAATTTGGTTGCCGGAAATAATTTGGGGTTGACGCTGGTGATTGATCATCAGAAATTGTTTTGCCTTCAGAAATTATGTAAGGTTTTTCAAATGGTTTTCGGCTTTTCTTGACGAAAATTTATGTAGGGTTTTTCAAATTGTTTTAGACATTTTCTTGTCGATCAATTTCATAAATGACACTGGTGATTAATTATTATGTTAGTATTAATATGTTCAAACGTACCATTATCCTCGTTGGTCCTAAGCCTGATCTTTGTTCGAGCGTGTTGAATTGCCGTCTCATGAGACAATGAGGGTGAATAAAGACGTCTGACCTGTGTTTCCGCACGCACTTATAATGCACTGTATACTGTAAAATTGCGTAACAGACTATACGTAGCAATAGTTTTTATTTTACCCGTTCAACAAAGTTCATACCTCCCATCTCGTATGTCGGGATCGTTACAGCAGGACCACTGCACTATTCACAATTTTTATGACGGCTAATTTAATATGATGGATCCTCTTTTTATGACGACTATTTTCATATTACAGATTTTCTTTATATGATAGCTATTTTAATATGACGGATCCTCTTTCTATGATAGCTGTCTTAATATGAAGGATCCTCTTTTTGTGACGGCTATTTTAATCTGACAGATCATCTTTATATAATGGTTATTTTAATATGACGGATACTCTTTATATGACAGCTGTCTTCAAATGACAGATTCTCTTTTTGTGACGGCTATTTTAATATTACAGATCCTTTTTTGTGACGGCTATTTTATTATGACGGTTCCTTGTGTTGTGACTGCTATTTTAATACGACAAGTCCTCTTTGCTTAGAAACTAAAGATTTCAGCTTCTAAATTGTTCGTACCTTGTGTGATGGAAGAGGTCCTTTACGACCTTCACAGACCTCTCAAATGAAAGGTCATCAAGTTTTCAATTTCCGGCTCCTAGTAAAGCGGAATAGTCCTGTAAAAATATTCTGTTTCAAGTACCTAATAAAAATGTTCTCACAAACTCAAGGATAAATGAAATATTCAAATTATTCATTGGACTATAATTTAAAATGATTTAATTAAAGGTTTGTGATACCTTGGACTTTAATTATAACAAAGTTTTCATTAATTGTCATTGTTATTTGAAGGTCTCTTCAGAATTATTTTCAGGATATTGAATTGTAGCGATGGTATTAGCTATTCTGGTATTAGACATCCGTCCTTATGACCTTTTAGAGGATTTTTCTTATTATTGTCTTCTCTGTAAATTCTTGAAATTGGGTATGTGCATTTAAATATCAGTAGCATTGGGTTCATTTTCACAGTTGATTGCGCTATCCACATTGTAGGCAGACATATTTTTGAAACCGTATGAAGCAATTTTATTTACCATGGGACTATAAACAGCTATAATATAAAATATTTATAAATAGTAGCATAACATTATAATATAACAATATTGCAGCCTACTACATTGTTACGCATGTTAACAATATTTGAATAAGGTAAAACGAGCAAAGAGCAATGTATTGTCAGCAATGAATTGAAGAAACAATATCTCAAAATGATCCAGATTTTGATTGATAGTAAAGTGAGAGCCAGTGGCTTGATGATAACAACCACACAGCAGGGTAATTGTGAAACTCATTATCAGGAGTAATGGGTTTCATTTTGACATTTAAACTTTTATTACGGTATTAACTTTGTTGAGCGGACACATTTTTTGAACTTATGCAGCAATGGATTAGCAATATGCTTCAAAATAATAGGGATGTTTCTTGGGTAAAATAACAAAAATGATTCTATTTAGTCCGTCATTCAGATTATAGAAAAATATTGGATACGTATATTTTGTTTTATTAAATCAATAAAAGTTGACAAATATAAAAGTCATCAAAGATCAGGAGTGGTGGCTGGTGACGTCACTGCTCGCTAAAAGTGTAGCGTGCAGTGACGTCACACGAGTTGTCAACGCACTGTGTCGTCTTCATTTTTTGTTTATATGAAAAAAAAAATACGTGTCTAGTATTTTTTGGAAATCGGACTGACGGACTAATTAGTTTTTTTTAGTCAACTACCCTATTCCAATTGATAGTAATAGTGTGTTACGCAATTAAGGTGCAGGTCCATCGATCAGGTTAAGCTACGATTGGCATGCTAGTCCGTGGATGGGTCACCATTTTTACATACCAAGAATCCTCGTCCCTCGTCAAGAGTCTGTCATTCGTAGAGCTTTGACAGTCGTTACGGGTATTCTGAAGCCCGAAAGTGAAAACCACTCATACCTAAGGGTATCGTATTACCTACCCAGTAACTGGGCTGTAGAGATCAGATGGATGTACTACACGTAATAGCTTCTGCTTATACCTTCATCGAATACAGGCGTGTTATGTCATGTATAATATCTTTAAAGTCACATTACCTAACATGGATCCAAAGTTAATCTATAAAGGCTTAGGTCTGACGTCATACATAAGCCATATGTTATCGTTTTAGGCCGTCATATAAGGCTTTAGACATGGGGTAATGACTGGCCGAATAACTTTAGATGTTCGTCTAGCGGTGTGGATGCAAAATTTTAGTAATTATTTTTATATACAAGGTTTTTCGTTTATGGAAAGAATATAGTTTGTTCAGAATAAGCAACGGAATCGATTCCAAACATTTTGACACCATGTTATTTTTTTTATCAAATACATTTTTAAATTGTTATAAAGTGGTTACCGAGCGGTTACGATAGATCCCTTATCATGCGGTACTTATGGGCGCGCCACATCTAACGCCAGAGGTCAACGCCCCGCGCTTGCGCGCGCGATCGGAACTTTGACCATATTTTTGTTGGGACAACCAAGTAGAACAGGAAGCTCATAACTTTGTGGTTTTTCATTATATCTTTTTGAAATTTTGTTCATAGATTCTTTACTTAAAAATACTTTACTTTGTGTTTCGGGTTTTGCATAAACAAAAAATAATGTTGCAACGAATTATTCGTCATCAGTTTAACTACCATGAGTTTTCATTACGAAGACTTGGTCATCATCGAAGACTCATCGATTGGCCAACCATTGAGAGCGTTATACGCGTTCGATGAGTATGAAAAATAATATATTATATAAAATTCTCCTGTCAGTGTTTGTCCTCGAACTCCTCCAAAACGGCGGAACCAATTTCAATGAATTTTCGTATATACCTATATATTAGTTAGGCCTGAGAATTGATTTTTATCTATTTTTTCAACAATTGTACTATCTACTGCTACTTACGCGGCACGACTAGTATATTATAAAATAAATGCGTTACCAAAAACATGTCTTATACATTCTACCCAAGCATAATGTTCGCGTGTGCAATCAACTCGAGCACCCAAAAAGATACACAGCTAAGGAAACTCCAAACAAAACAGACCGCTCATAAGCGCATGACATAATATCTTCAACCCTACGGAAGGGATAATACTCCGTCCCCATTCGGTCACCCATCCGTCCGGCGGCAGGCCTATGTAACTTGCACGCTAATTGTGTTGTGTCACGCGATCCCATGCCTTTTAAAGGGATACAAATATCCGTAATAGCAGGTTATTAGGGTATGTTTGTTTATTTGTGAATTCTGAGTTCTTTCATTATTAAACTAAGTGAGGTGTAAAAAAGTAGTAGTTCAGCTTCATTTATTCAGTGGAAAAGGCTATGATCCGTTGCTTACCTGTCCGCCACTTTATTATTATTATTTTTTTCAAAATGGCTGTTATTGTTGACTTCTACAACGTTATTTTTTGTTTTTGCGAAACCTTGATATAGTTTGTTCAGTACAGACAACTCAATCGATTCCAATCATTTTTACATCATGTTATATTTTTTCCCAAATACAAATTTAGAAGTTGATGCACTGTGGTTACCGAGCCCGTACGGTATTGCGCACGCGTGCGCAACAGCTGACCCCAAGGTCAACGCCCCGCTCGCCTGCCTAAGCGGAGCGTGGACCATATTTTTTTTTTTTTTTATTTATTTATTTTAGGTCGCTTAAACATCTAGGTCATTAGCGACCACTATAATTTAACAATACAGTATATTATATTACATTGTAGTAACCGATTAACTTCAGAAATTTTACAGTTTTTTCTAAATCATTTAGACAATCTTTTAAACACCTAGGTAAGCTTACATTCAGTCTTTCTGTACTGTACATTGGACATTCAATTAGTAAATGTTTTATCGATACATCACAATCACATCTTGAACATTTCTTTTTGGTATCTTTGGTGATGAGGTGAATATGAGTTACATTGCAGTGTCCTATTCTTAATCTATTTAGAACTACCTGATCTCTTCTATTGCTTGGGTGTAAATTCCTTTTTTCAAAAACAGATTTTCTTATCTCAAATAATGCACTATCATTATCTTTTACCCAATAGTTGTTCCATATTTTTTTAACATTTAATCTAAGAATCTTTTTAAGGTCTTTGATGTTACTTAAGGTGATATTACAGTGTTCTAATTTGGTAGCTTCTTTTGCTCCCATATCAGCCTTTTCATTTCCGGGAATACCCTGATGACTAGGTATCCAGATTAATTCTATTGCGAATCCATTATTTATTAAATTAAATAACCTTTCTCTTATTAAACCTATTAGAAGGTCATTATTACTAATGTTAGATAGTGCTTTAAGGGTTGACATTGAGTCTGAAAATATGAGGATCTTTTTATCATATGTTTTATCTTTAATGATTTCCAGACATTTAAGTATAGCAACTGCCTCACATGTAAAAACAGATGAGTAGTCTTGCAACCGGAACTTGTAAATATGATTACCAGATACAACTGCGCAACCTGCTTTTCCTTCATATAGGGAGCCATCGGTATAATACATTACAGAGTCTGATTTTTGGTTTTTGATTTCATAATATAGGTTTTTATAAGTATAGTCAGGTGTCGTTTCTTTAGCATTTCCGTTTGATATATTTAAATTAATTGTCGGTTCAATTTTTTTCCAAGGTGGTTGCTTTGGGTAGTTACGGCAAAATGTAGGAGGAAGTTGAAAATTTATTTCACTGAGATATTTTTTGACTCTTATCCTTAAAGGTCTTGGCAGAGATGGTCGCAAGTCATATTCTATATCAGATGGATTTGATGAATTTAAAATAAATGAATCATCATAGTTGGTGCCATGGTTTGCTGCATAAGTGAGGCATAATTCTTTCCTACGGTATTGTAATGGTATTTCATTAGCTTCAACGAGGACGCTATTAACTGGACTAGTTCTAAAAGCTCCCAAACTTAGTCTTATGCCAGTATTAAGAATGCTTTCCAAGAGTTTCAAGATATTATGAGAAGCTGAGTCATATATAATAGATCCATAATCGATTTTCTGTCTTATTAAGGCTTTGAAGGTATTCTTAATACACTTGCTATCAGATCCCCAGTTTATTGATGATATAACTTTAGTTACATTTAATCTGTTATGGCATTCCGATTTAACTTTTTTAATGTGAGAAACCCAGTTCATTTTAGTATCAAAGGTGAGTCCTAATATTTTTAAACTATGCACTTTAAGTTCGTGATTATTGATACTAAGATTTATTTTAGTTTTATTGTTTTTTATTGAGAAAATCGTGAATTCAGTTTTTATTTCGGAAAATTTAAAGCCTGTATGTTTACACCAATTATTTAGCTTATTTAGAGTGTTTTGTAGAAGTTTTTCTGTCAATTTTAGATTATTACCACTACATAATATTGTTAAATCATCTGCAAACAAATAACCCTTTACGGGGCGTTCAATGACCTCAAGAACATTGTTGATCGATATTAAAAAAAGAATAACACTTAATACAGATCCTTGAGGCAATCCATTTTCAGTAATGAAGGGATTTGATAGAACATTATCGATTTTAACTCTTATTGATCTGTTTTTTAGAAAATTAATAACAAAAGAGAGAAAGTTACCTTTTATATTTAACTTTTCTAGTAATAAAATAACTCTGTGTTTCCATACCATTTCATAAGCCTTTTCTAAATCTAAAGCAATAGCTACAATTTTATTTTTATTAGCAAAAGAGGTGAGTATATCATCTTCTAAATGGGCCAAATGGTCTAGGGTTGATTTGTACTGTCTAAAACCGAATTGGAAATTGGATATCAGTTTATTGTGTTCCAAAAACCATCTCAATCTATTGCTTATAATTTTTTCGAGCAATTTACATAAATTACAAGTGAGCGATATGGGTCTATAGCTTGAGGTTTTGGTTGCTATTTTGCCTGGTTTAGGTATGGGTATAACAAAAGCCTCCCTCCACTGGTCAGGGAAAACTTGGTTAGTCCAAATGAAGTTGTAAATATCTACAAGACGTTCTAGTGCTAAAAGGGGGAGTTTCTTAATTATAGTATTTGATATTTGGTCGGGACCAGGACTTGAATTCCCCAGTTTTTGTATGACTGGAATGAGTTCTTGTAAGGTAATAATTTCATTTATAGGACTACTGTTGTCTTGCAGATCAAATACTGTATATTTCTCCTCCATTTGGTGTTTGTACTGTACAAAATTTTGATCATAGTTATTAGAGCTGGAGTTAGAAGCAAAAGCAGTCCCTAAAAATTCAGAGTTTATTTTTGGATCAGAAATTAGCTCTCCTTGTTCATTTTTTAAGATTATTATTGATTGTTTTTTATGTCTTTTACCATTAATAGCGTTAAATTTCTGCCATATAATTCCTACAGGGGTATAACTATTTATTGATGAAATGAATTTAGTCCAGCTAGCTTTTCTGTTTTCTTTAAACAATTTTCTAGTTTTAGCTCTTTTTTTCTTATAATCTATCTTAAGTAACTCTTCTTGTAGTAGGCTTTCTTGATTACAAAAATAATTATTTTGGTTTTTTCTTTTTAATTTGGTGTAAGCTCTGTATGCTTTTTTAAAAATCAAAATCAAAATCAAAAAAAAATTGTAGGCACATATCAATTAAATCGGGGATCTTATCAGTGTATTCCTTGGTAATTTCTAAAACATTTTGTTTGTTACGGCACACATCCAAAAGACTTACAAATTGATCTACTGATAAGGGAAAACTTGTGTTAGATTCTTTTAGTTCCAATTTAATGTCGTCCCACACTTGTTCTTCTGATCTGCTGTCAATAGTTTTCTTCTTTTTTTTAATGGATTTTAAGTTTGTTTGTTCCTCTTCTAGTGAATAATTACTGTCGGTGTCATCTAAGTGGTCGCTCATAGGCATCTCTTCCGCTGGTGGAATAGTTTGAATAGGCTCCGGCTGAGGGTTTCCCGAGGTAGTATCAGAATGGAATCGTTTGGTGCCTTTGTTAAATAATAAATTTTGGGTCAGTGGGGTAAGGTTTCCTAAAGGTTTGTTAAAAACTATTGGAGGGTAGGTTGAGATTTCTTCTGTTTGTTGCGTAGATTGATGTTTACTTTGTGGGCAATATTTAGCTAAATGGCCCATTCCATTACAAATAAAGCATTTCATTGATTCATTAGTTAAGTAAATCCAATAATTTGTGTCGTCATAATCTATTTGCATGGATTCTGGAAGTCTTTTTTCATCCTCTGGAGAAACATACAATTGCCGGCGGAAACTCATAATATGTGCGAAACCAGGCTCAGAAATTCCAACTCTCATAAAGGTAATTGGTGATAATATTTTAATATTAATTTCATTGAATTTTTCTGTTATGACCTCGTGGGGTATAATCGGGCAAACATTAGATAATACAATTCGTTTGTTTCTTGTTATCAGTGGCCGAATCTCCAGAATATTATCTTTGACTTTTACTTTTTTTATTACATCAACAAGTTCATCTGCGGTTTGTTTAGTATCCATGTACACACATACTCTTGAGTTGGCTATTCGTGAGATAAATCTTATTGAAGTTGGTTTGGTAACTGTGGAGAGGGCTAACAAATAGTCTCGTAGCATAATTCCATCGATAGAATCTATTATGATAGCTTGATCTTTCTTTGGGAATGTAGTTTTAGATGTAACATTGGCATAACTTACAGTGGGGATTTCCATGATGATACAAGGTGCCCCTGTAGCCAGGAGCACCTTTGGTAGTAAATGTAGTACTATGTAACAAAAGTATAATCACTGTATTTATATAATATAAAGATCGATAAATTACTCGCGGCGAGGCTACGCATTAAATGAGATAGACGCGCGAACCTAACGGCGGCCGTAGGGTAACTGGGACCATATTTTTGTTGGGACAGCTAAGTAGGATAACAAGCTCATAACTTTGTAGTTTTTCATGATAACTTTCTGAAATTTTCTAGATAAATTGTTTACTTAAAAATACTGGAGATGTGTTTCGGATTTCGCATAAACATAAAATAATGTTGTATAAAATCGATAACAATCAAGTTATCGATTTATAAAGTTGCTAAGGTTTTGAAGGTTCGTGGCATCCAAGTACCTGTCAGCCATTTTGTTTCTTTTTTTGTCAGAATGGTGGTCACTCTTGATAAGGTTATAAATCGATAACTTGATAATATCATCATCATAATGGTTAGTTGTTAAACTGTTCACGAAGTTTGAATAGATTTATAAGTTGTAGCCAAGTAAAAATTCAAACTCCTTTAACTGTCACGTTTTCAATTTCAAGTCAACGTTCAGATTTGAGCACGTGACTGCCGTACTTGTAGGGTTTCGAACACAAACTCTAAAAACGGGATCCTATTAGTAAGTCTCCACTATCTTTCTGTATGTCATCATCATTATCATTTCAGCGTTAATCCCAGGCGCATCCGAAGCTTTTTCAGCTTTGGAATCTGGGGTCCGCTTTTAGCAGTCTAACCACTCATTTGGCTAAACTTCGATATTTTCCATCAAGCGGATGCCGTCTGACCTCCACAATCCGAAGGTGTCACTATCTTTCTGTATATCACCAGGCTACATCTAAAAACCCGGACTTGCAAATTATATACACGCCAATGACATCAATATGCTAAAATCTGTCAAATTCATTGACAAAGGTTCAACGTTGACTGGGAAAATTTTAGGTTCGGGTAGGTTAGAAATAGCACATGGTGGGGTTAAATTTAAACCCAGTTAGGCACGTTACCCCGTGTAACTAATTTATTTCATTACTCTACATGACTATTCTCACAAGTTCGAATGAAAATAACTTGAGGAAACCGGCATATCCTAGAACCAGAATTTTGAAGTTATCTAATATAAACCAACCCTTATTTAGTACGGAGGACGGGTCTGAGCAGTTGTGTTGTGATGTGTGCCGGGTACGATACACCAAATGTTGTTGTGTCGGGAGTTTGGTCTTGGACGGTCTCCAGATCAATCTCCCACTGGCGCAGCATCGTTGGTCGTGTTGTTGGGTTTAACATTGCATCAACTCGCTCAACTGCAGTCTTCCTTTCTATTCACTAAGTTTTTTAAGTAAATATGCTTAATAAACTAGCGCGCTTTACCATCGACGATTGCATCACTGCTTACTATCAGGCAGGAATGCAGTCAAGCACTAGTTTATAATTATTAAAAAAATAAAAGTTGGTTACCTGTGGTCTAGCAGTTGGAACGTTATAGGCTGCATATCCTATCCCCCCGAACTACGACAATTTCCTCTTTTTACCCTTCTGAGGTTACATGTGTGAGAGGGTGCATGTGGTTATACCTGCACGTGCTCGGACTAATTATGGTAAAATAATAATAATAGGTAATGCACACAACTGTTCTACAATTATTTAACAGAGAATTTAGAGAAGTGTGTAAGAGATAACCATATTTAAGGCAAAATTAGGAAAAATATAATGCCTTGCATAATATGGTAAGAAATGAAATGAAATCGTTTATTATGCAAGCAGGATCACTGATCACTTTTACACGTCATATGTTATTATTTTTTTTAATCTAGATTAAGCCGGCATTTCCTAACTGACTACATCTGAGAAGAAATAGCCGAAACAAACTCAGGGATTATCGTCTTATTTCAAGTCCAGACATTAAAAATGATAATGTTTACAATAATTTACGTTATAAATACGCATATTGCTTGATAACAATGCTTAACAGAGCGAGCAGCTCAGTCCCAGGCTTTAAGCTGTAAGGCGAACTTAATCTTCGTCCACTTTTAAAACTACAATAAAAAGTATTTCCTCTCTCTTTAAACGTTATCCTTATATTTTATTTGCTCTCATGTTTAGTAATATATAATATATCATCATCATTTCAGCCGAAAGACGTCCACTGCTGGACATAGCCCTCACCCCAGGTTCTCCACGACGACCGGTCCTGCGCCTCCCGCATCCAGCGGTTTCCTGCGACCTTCACCAGGTCGTCGGTCCACCTTGTCGGAGGCTTAGGTACCCACGCCGCGCCTTCCGGTGCGCGGTCGCCACTCGAGAACCCGTCGGCCCCATCGGGAATCGATCCTACGGGCAATGTGCCCGGATAGATGTATATATTTATTCAAATGAGTATGATAAACTTTATACATAGATTTAATGTGTAATATCCACATAGTACACCGTAGAATATCGACACAATTTGTTCTCATTAACCTTGATATTCTATCCTAAGGTTGTCTGTAAAAGATCGCTCTTTGTGTCACCCTTTGTAATATCTTCATAAGAGTATGTAGATATTTAAACCTAAACCGGTGTGAGTACGCTCCATTTATTCAATAGCTAAAATTTTTCGCCAAAATATACTCTTTGTTTTACTTCATCTAAACATATTTCATTTTTATAATAATTTATACTTTTGCTTCTGCTACTAATTGGGAACCGTGTCACTTCCTAGTTCCCGATAGGTAAGTATTTCACCCGAGAAAATATTGTTATTATCGTGTGCTGATGAATTAAACGAGAAATCAGACTATTTAACATAACAGTTACAAGGCAAATTGCATCGAAATTGACTCTCCAACCCCTCACAAACTCCATCCAGACTTGCACTCCAGAAAAAGTACAAAACATCTCAATGAAATGCAACCGCCAACACTCACTTCCAATTGCAATACAAAATAAACAAGATTCAAACGACTATTTATATAAACATTCGTTGCTCACGCGCAGATTTGATACGAGACGTTGTAATTACATGTTACTGCCGCTAGATGTCACTGTTCAAGTGTGTTAATCTCTTAAACGTAATATGTGAAAGAGTTTTATCTTTCTGTTTGTAACCGTCTGGATAGACGGTAGTTGTGAAAGGTTTTGATGATTTAAAGGAGAGGTGACGTAACTACAGTCCGTTCAGTTATTTTGAACGAGAGGTGACTTTGAAGTGGTTACAGTCCTTTCACTGTTGTTTTTACGGCAACCCAACACCAGCATGAACGGAACTCTTTTATTCAATCAATTTTCTGTATTTATATTGTTAACACTAAAAGGAAATTTCTCTGGTATTCACGTCGTCATTTCACATGGCGAAAAAGCTAGATTGTTCTATGGGCAATAAAATTAGCATTGCCATTTAATGTGGCAATGCTGCCAGTCTTCTAGGCTCGTTTCCGCAGGACAGCAATGCGAATGAGTACTTCGGCGCCTAAGTGCCCTTTCGCTTTTATATTTATTTGTATTGTTAGCTAGTCGTTTTATTTAGTACTTAGTATAAATAATAAATTAATAGTTATCAGTTAAAGATATTAGCCACATATTTCGTAGAGGTTTTCATATAATCAAAATTACGACTGATCTCGAAAATCAATTAGAGCTGAGAACAAATAGCCTAGTTTACCAGTAAACAAAGTTCATAATTGCTTGTTTTGACAATCTGTCCTACAAATTCCTGTCAAGCGGGGCCATGGTCACACGAGATACTATTTCATTACCGCCAGCAATGGCACGGGAATTCTACTACTCAAAGTTGAAAGGAACATGAAAGTCAAGCCGTTTGCCTCATCAAAATTTACTATAATGCGTTCGCTTTCGTTTCCAAGCATGTAAATATTGTGTTTTCAATTGTACACAGTTTCAATTGGCCTTATACGAAGGTCCAAGGTCACACAAAGGGCGATGGAAAGAGATTTGCTCGGAGTTTTTCTGCGTGATTGAAAAAGAAATGAGGATATCCGCAGAAGAACCAAAGTCGCCGACAAAGCTCTTATAGTCCCTAAAATGAAGTGGTAGGGGGCGGGGCATATTGCTCGTAGAACCGATGGCCGACGGGGCAGTACCTTATTGCCCCGTCCGCCATCAGAAAGTTCGGCCCCATAGAAAGTAGTGTGCCGCTATAAAAGTAACTGTATGTAGTATTTTCGTGATTAATGGAGTCTACCCACTACACCGTATCATACCATGACCGTAACCGGACCGTTTCGGCACCGGCAAAATATTCTCGCCGACATTTATCAACGCACCGTGCATGGCACGCGACGGTACGGGTCGGTGACGGAACGGTCTAGTGGGCATAGTACCATGCTTTTCTGTACAAAGAATATTTTTTTGCCTGACACGTTCCTATTACGGTCATGGTATGATACGGTGTAGTGGGTAGACTCCTTAAGTATCCAAATATAAAAACAAATGTGTGCTTTGACCAAAACCAATCACCAAAAATTAGTTCAGTTTTAATGGGACATCTAAGATATTAATATGACCGGATACAGTTGACCACCCTTAAGTAGAAATATCATCAATTGGTTACAAGAATTTAATACAAAGGCTTTCCTCGACCTTATGTCAGCACCAGAGTTAGATTAAACAACTCCGCATCCTGGTAAACTTATTTTTCTATAATTTATTTGAAACATTGACGGCATATTTATGAACAGTAGTTACGTGGAATTAATTATCTTTAAAATTTCAGAAAAATAAAGATTCACTTTGATACCCATTTAGAATTCTTTAAACTGGAATTCCATAAATATCTCAGACATAAAAAGACCAATAAATGAGTGACTAATACTCTTCTTGTAAATCTCTGAAGGCGCATTTGTATTTAGCAGAGTAAGTGGGCGATTACGAGCGGAATAGTAGATATTGATAAAACAATGGTGTCGTTACAGGAGGTAACCTGAATTTAGTTTGTTCAGAATAAACAGCTGAATCAATTCCAATCATTTTTACACCATGTTATATTTTTTCCCAAATACATTTAGAAATTGTTGCAGTGGGGCTACCGAGCGCGCCACGCAGATTACGGTAGATCATAGTACGCGCAACAGCAGACGCCACAGGTCATCGTACCACTCGCCTGCCCAAGCTTCTTGATTCTTTACTTAAAAATACTGGCCATGTGTTTCGGATTTCACATAAGCAAAAAATAATGTTGTATAAGATGCTGTGACATCATCTAGTTTCTGCGAGCTCTTGAGAAGAAAAAATACGAGTGTGCTTATGGCCACACGATTGAAGTGAAACTTCTTTCGCTCCATCTGTATGTATATATATATATATATATATATATATATATGTACAATATATACATATATTAATTTACTATAAATATATAAATTTATGTCATGGTTTCATTGGTAAATTAATATTTTTGCATAGATCTTCTATTTTTATTGAAAAAAAAAAAAAAAAACTCGTTGTAGACCTTGTAGTACCAAGCTCGCGCCACGGGTGCCGCTGTGCTTATATCCCCCACTTAACTTCCGTTCGCCTTGCCCGATCACTTTTCGTAACGCTTACGTCACGCGTTCGCCAGCTTACTCCCCAAGTCAAGCGTGCGTAAAGGAGTTTCACTTCAAAAAGTACGTCACTCTACTAGCTCACTCTCCCAGTGTAAACACACTCGTCGTATATTTTCTGTGGGCAGATGAAAGTGAGCGCAGTTAGTAAGGCGACATTAGTCACCGACTCACGAGCTGTTGGTAATTCTGTCCTTTCATAATGTATTTGTACGTTTGCATTGAGCTGGATTTAGTTGCCGTAAGTACTTGTGTTGTTTTTAAAAAGGAATAAAAAAAAGAAAATACGGTAAATGGCGAATGTCGAACAGTAGAAACAGCGTTGATATCCTTTTTCACCAACGAAATTTATGTTCAATGCATCTTTTTCTTTCTTTTTCATTAAGAAAAGGACAAAAGTTAAATAGTCCCGAGTCTCATGCTGAGTCTCTGAATACAATTCACGTAGGTCCCAGTCGTCTCAATTATTTTATAATTATAAACTAGTGCTTGACTACATTCCCGCCTGACGGTAAGCAGTGATGCAATCGTTGATGGTAAAGCACGCTAGTTTATTAAGAGCCTATTCACTAAAAAAAAAACTGAGTAATTAGGAAGAAAGACGGCAGTTGAGCGAGGTGATGCAATGTTAAACCCAACAACACAACCAACGGTGCTGCGCCAGAGGGAGATTCTTCTGAAGACCCTCCACAACCAAACTCATGACACAACAACATTTGTCGCATCGTACCCGGCACACATCGCAACACAACTGCTCAGACCCGTACACTTTACGGCTTCAACAGACATCATGCCGAAACACGACGAATCGCATGACGGCAAGACTTTGTCTGGTGGGTTGTAACTTCTGCTGGCAGCCGATATTATAGGCTATCACCGAGATTATAGTATGTGATATTTTACTAACATCAGGCTACGTCTAACTAAGCACATAAGCGTTTTTGATCTAAAATAAAATGTTTATTAATTAATAATCCATTTATATATGCCACTTAACACACTGAGTAGTGTTTTTAATCAGCTGTAGTGGCACTAATCTATGTAAATAGTTAAGTGGTGCGAATTGCATTCACAATCAAAGTGCATTTCAAAATAGATTGTACCGTGAATTATTTAAATCGCAGTGTTTAGAACGTTGAATCTGTTATTGTGTTTCCAATGAATTAATCGTCTATGGTGTTTTGGGGAGTAAAATCAACACAAACTTGCTTTTTTGACATTGAAGTAGAAGAAGAACTAAAACAATTTTATGGTTCTAATTGAATGCACATTATCATTATCTGAAACATCTTGTAGTAAATTGCTAATTCATCGCTTTAATAGTTCGAAAAATTTGTCTGCCCCAGACGTAGTTGATAAAGCAAAATAATGAATGTTTTAGAACCGTCAACATAAAATTGATTCCCATTGATAATGTGTTGCGCCTCGCTGGAGTTAGTTCACCTCATAATATCCACTTTCGAACACCAAGTGCCAATGAATTTGAACTTTACAAGGCTTATCAATGCTGAGACTGTTTGTGAGAAGGAATGGGCTCTCCAGGCAGGATGATAGATGTCGCATAACTTCGAATTTGAGCTGCTAGAACATGCCGGTTCCTTCACGATGTTTATTTATGTTCACCCTTTTGAGATCAGTAGGATTACTTAGAGGGCTTGCCGGAGCTTGAACCAATGACTTTCGTAAGTCGGGCCTCTTATCACTGGGCCACCACCATTCTTTACAACACGATGGATTGTTTCCTGCGCCCCGCGGTGTCACCAGCATTAGTATTTGATCTCCTCAAATATTGGAATAAAAAGTCTAGTATGTGTGTGTATTTTGGTTTTGAACTGTATGCCAAATTTCATCTAACTCAGGTCAGTAGGTTTGACCTGATAAGTAACTAAATATTAATGTGATTCCAGATGACGTGTAAAGGCACTATGATGATCATAGATATCTTAGAACAGTGGCTCTACATAATATATTACAATAATTCATTACATATTCATTCGTAGTGTCCGCAACGATCTACAGTCAAAAAAGTGCTCTAAACATTATAACTTTAGTTTTAGTTTTAAACTATGCGACAGTTCTTTTGTAGGACAGACAATGCTTTTTGGGCCTCTTAATTTTAATTTCATCATTACCAAACAAACCATGAGAAACACCATTTTCATACGTTCGTGGGAAAATAAAAAAAAAACTAAATTAAATTATTAAGTTTATATTGTACAGTCACACACATCTCCGTGAAAAGACCGACTTAGTTCAGGTCCATAATCTCATAAAATAAGGTTGACTTTCGTTATTAACCGTTACAGCTAATGGTATGTTTGACGGTACTGTTCGGTAAATTATTGCCGAAAATTGCTGTGGTGAAATTCCCATGATATTTTCGGAGTTAATAACGTTAGTTTTCGGTTATTTTATAATGTCAACTTTGTCACGCGAACTGTCTCCATTCATTATGTGGTTGTATTAATTTGATGTTATTGTTGCAGGTATGTTTTTGCGGACCTGACATAATGGAGTAAGGTAGTGTGTGGAGAAAATATCATTGTAACAAGTGTTTCTCGTATGGAACGCTGTGGTTACTCGTTTTCCTTGCCGTGAAAAACTATAGTTAATTCCCTGTATGTAGTTGCACCAGCGAAAGTGTGGAAGTAATGGTATTGACCGCGATTTACAAGTTGTATATCGTAGGTTCGAACCCCATTAAGCGCTTTCATCATCAACCTTTTTATCGTCCCACTGCTGGGCACAAGTCTGCTGTCCTTCGGAGAAGGATTGAGCGTAATCACCACGCTTGCTCAATGCGGGTTGGCGATTTCAGACTTAAAGTCCAGGTTTCCTCAAGATGTTTTCCTTCACCTTCAGTCATTGGTGTCCAAGATATACTTAGAAAGTACATATAACTTTTAGAAAAGTTACATTGGTACTTGCCTGACCTGGAATCGAACCCGCGCACTCATACTTAAGAGGCTGGTGTTTTAACCAGTACGCCACCACGACTTTGCTTTACTTTGTGTAAATTATATCATCAGCGCTACTCTCAAAACGGTGGAGGAAAACATCGTCAACATTAACACGCGTCACGTCCACACAAAACGGCCGTCGCTTAGCATGAAGACAAAAGACCTAAGAGACAGCCCCAGCGCTTGTACGGACGACAGCAGGCAAGCTACCTACCTACCTACTGGAACGAGTGCAGCAGTGCGATTCTGTAAAAATCTCCAACTTGGGTAAAGTGACTTGTTGTTACACAAGTCACGTTAAGTGACGCAAGCTCACTCTAAGCTTGCGTCACTTAACTTTTCACGGTGATATGAATTCACACACATGTTTTAACTCTGAAAATATGCCTACACCCTAAAACTACTAATCGGTGCACGAGCTGCGCTCCCGCCTAGCCCTCGTGCCGCCTTCATCTCACCTGTGCCACGACTCTAGTATGTGCGCACACTGTCATATATTCCTACAGAAAACGTTGAACAAGCGCGTCGTTTGTGCGCCCGCGCAGCGTAATGACGCTGTCTCGACTCTAGCGTGTGTGAGCAATGCAACATAGACAAAGGCAAGCGTTTTCTTTAAAAGTTTTAAGGCCAATTTTCCCGCATCCTGCTGACACACTATCAATCGAAATAATTTTGAAAGATATTGCTAATCCATTGCTTCATATGTTCGAATCATTTGTCTGCTCAACAACGTTAATAATGCGTTGAATTTTGTTGATTTGTCAAAATTACAGCCATTGCTTCTAATTATGGTTCCCCTACGAATCTCACCGGTTACGAAAAAAATAAAACCAAAACGACTTTTCATATGACACATAGAACACATGATTCCGTAAATATATTTTTTTTATCATTCCAGTAATTAATAGTACGAAATACCGGTTCATTAATTTTAACAAACTCAACAACATAAGATAAGTTAAGACCGTTTATCAAACGTAAAGTTAAAACAGAAAATATCGCAACCAAAAGATTGATTGTCATCCTAAAATAAATAATGGACTTATTTATTTTGACGTGGTGTCAGCTTGTCCCCCTCTCCCCGCACCCCCAGTGGAACTGTTAAGAGGGAACTCTGGCGGTGTTTTCTTGGCAAACATATTCCGCTGTTTTCTTCGTGGATAATGCTTTTAGAGCAATTTTTTTGTTCTACATTTTACACCGTGATTATACGTGCCCCTATCATTTGATTTTTTCCGAAACTTAATTAATAAAAGAATTCACATATTCGATACTTCAAAATCGCCAAAAATAACCCATTTTTTACCATGATGTTCAGATGACTATTATACAAACGTGATAAATTTTTGACAAAAAAGAAAATAATAGAAGCATAGGTATACTTTTCCTCTAAATCTATACTTTATACTTTTTATACTAATATATAAAGCTGAAGAGTTTGTTTGTTTGTTTGTTTGAACGTGCTAATCTTAGGAACTCCTGGTCCGATTTGAAAAATTCTTTTTGCATTGGATAGCCCATTAATCCAGGAAGGCTTTAGGCTACATAACATCACGCTGCGACCAATAGGAGCGGAGCATAACCAACTCTACGCGAACGAAGTCGCTGGCGGCCGCTAGTTTTGATATAAAAATAATTGAGATCAGTCGTGTGTTGAAAAAGAAAACAGCGGAATACGAAAAGTCTTTTGGTCAATGTTTTTGTAGCTAAAATCAGCCTGAGCTGCAACTGTCCTTTTCGCACTTTACCAGAAGAGGTTGGAAGCAGCGCGATGGCAATAGTTTCTTTAAATACTTAATTTCCAAATTCCTCAGCACTAGAGTCCCCTCTTAAGGGGGTTGAGGACAGCTCCATTAAGTCTAGTATATATGTGTATGTGTACATTTTATTATTATTATTAGTCTTTTAGGCGAATAGTTCTTTTATACGATTTCAAGTTGTGTTGTGAAGTAAATTGACGGACTGAGTACTCCATTTTGTTCTGTTTCGTATGATAATGTGTCTGTCTGGCTTTCGACCTTTGATGTAGGCTGGGGGCTGGCTGATTTTGTATACTTTGTGGTTTTTTAAGTAGGGTGAGGTGTCCAACAGTGAACCATGAAAAAGTTCCACATTCATAGCTCAGCCGTTTGTAAAGATAATGAAGATTTTTTTTTACTAGAGGACTTTCCATATATCTGGCTATAATTTTGCATATTCATTTTAGAACCAAACGCAACAAGATAGTATATATTTAAGTTTTTTTAAAAGATGGCAAATGGCTCACTGAGTCCACCAGGTGGGACACTCTGAATCGGGGCCAGGTCAACAGTGAACCAATATGTACTCAGTGAAGCTTCCTATTTATTTTACAATAAATTATGACTATTTATGCTACAAAACTAAGGTAAAGCAATAAAACGCCTTGTAAATGTTAGTAAATAATCAACTTTATTAATTAAATGTTTTTGACAATGTTTTTTATTTTTAAATATGAAACGTCCATCTTTTACTAGCAATATGGCTTGCTACATGAGTTCTTTTGTGTGGCCTCCAATTTTCCTAGGCGCTGCTTTGATTCGCCCTATGCTGAAACAACAAAAATTTAATTACTATGTTCGCGGTTCACTGTGTACTACACCCACCATTCAACGTTTAAGGTGATGTTAAAAACAAATGAAAAGAGTTACTGTAGTGATTTTAGTTGCATACGATAGCCAAATAAACGCTATATTAGGTATAATAAATGTCATATAATAAAAGTACGCATAACAGAAGTAATACGAAAAGATAATACTTACGTTTTATTTCGTTTTATCGCCGAAAATCGTATTGCGATTCGTCACACGGACGTCTTTGACGCTAGCTAGTTCCCGACTTACCAGCAGGCGGCGCTGTAAAAACTGAGTATATTCGTGTCCAAGCACGGTTTGGAAACGAAGCATTTACAAAGTAAGAAGAGTGGCTCAATGTGTACCACTGGTTCACTGTTGGACATCTCACCCTACATATATTTAGCCCAACTGTAAGATTCTTTCTAATGTTGAACACGTAACTACTGGTACTACTGTAACTACGGGTTAAATACGGGACCCAGGAAATAAGTTGAGCTTTGCAATCATATATTTGACAGAAATTATTAAATACTTCATTAAATACAATGCCTATAATTAAAAAGCATCAACTAAATGTGCCCATTTGATTTGATTATAAACAAATAATGTATTTATTTCTTCGTGTTTGCATTCTAAATACATGTTTTATTAATAACTTTATGTGTAAAAGGTAAAGTGTTTCATAAAACGCAGCGGAAATAATTTGTCTTACATTATGATGTTTATATGCATACTTAAAATTTTAATGCGGTCATTAAAGAAGAAAAATATTCAATATTTTGGGTAAAAAATTTGACAGTCATTGAAAATATGCTCGTTTATAACGTAAACAAAGTCATGCATGAAGTTGTTTTTTGTAGTACATATTTTGAAAAACAAATTTTGCGTTGCATTGACTCGGCAAGTGACTACGAATAAAAGCTAAGGCGTAATAATAAATTTGCCAAGTACATTTCTTTGTTTATTAATCTTCCTATTTACATTTTACATACAAAACAGTCTAGACTTTAAAATAGACTGACCATTTCAGTTGGTTCCAGTCTTATTTCTAAAAGTCATCTTAACTTTGTATGTGTCTAAAGAAGTGTTTCATTGAACTAATATACTGGCACTTAAGGTAATCAGGATCTTTGCATATAGTTGAAGTTTACTAATAAACCGATTGATGTTTTCTAACAAAAAAAAAAAAAAAAAAAATTAAATAAAAACGAACAGCACATTTATCAAATTAAAAATCATTGGAAAATATCCATTGACTTCTTACTTAACTTCAAGTATGTCTGACGATCTGGTAACTTATTATATTTTGGAGAAGCGTACAAATATAAATGTCATTTAAAGCCATAAATAGCCAATATTAGTTACCCAAAAGAGACATTCAGAAAGTTAACCAATGTCATTTTGTTAACATCAAATTCACGAACCGACTCTCGCCCACGGGATATGTAGATAAAAATAACACAATTTAATTTTAGCTATGTTTTGAAGACCTATATTTTAGAGATCCTTGCCCAGAGGGTAAAAACCGGAACCTATTTCCAAGACTCGACTGTCTGTCTCTGTTTGTCACCATGAACTGTGTCGTTGTTGAGACGACTGAAATTTTCACAGTTTATTTATTTTTGTTATGGCGTGGTGGCCTAGTGGTTAAAACGCCAGCCTCTCAAGTATGAGTGTACGGGTTCGATTCCAGGTCAGGCAAGTAACTTAATTAAGTAACTTGAAAAACCAACGTAACTTTTCTAAGTATATCTTGGACATCAATGACTGATTAAAAGGTGAAGAAAGTCATCTTGAGGAAACCTGGGCTTTAATTCTGAAATCGCCAACCCGCATTGAGCAATCGTGGTGATTACGCTCGATCCTTCTCTGTATGAGAGGAGACCTGCTGTGCCCAGCAGTGGGACGATAAAAGTTCAATTATGATGATGATTTATTTTTGTTACCGCTATAGCAACAGCTACTGAAAACATTTTTTATTACTGATAAAAAGGTACAGAATACTAGGTGAGCGAGTCCGACTTGCACTTGTTTGTTTTTTTTTATTATATTTTGTCTCACGGTTTAGTGAACTGAGTCATCATCTGCCGGCCTTTCCCAAATATTTTTTTTTGGGTCAGTTTCCAGTCTTAACACAGGTTGCCTATTTGACCTTACCAAGCCAGTTACTAGGCTACAAGATACCCCATGGTAAAAAAGGTTATCAGACTGATAGATGGAAGCCAGAAAGTCATCCTGGCTTTCATTCAAATGTCTATGAATCATAGCTGGTAACAAAGGCCAAGTGCTTTCTGAGGCAAACAGAAACGGATGTTAATCCATCAACGACCTGATCTCGGCAAGCGTAGCTTATAACCTTAGATCGTCCCGTCCCTTAGGGATGATATCATTTAACAATGACCAGATTTGAGCGAGTATCACTAAGCCCTATTTGAGGATGAGGGTATAGTACGTTGGAGGAGAAGAATGTTTACCTTGGATGAAAAAATTTGCCGTACCTCGTTTTTTTTTTTTTTTTTATAAATTATAAACCAGTGCTTGACCAAACCAATCCCGCCTGATGGTAAGCAGTGATGCGATCGTTGATGGTAAAATGTCGCTAGTTTATTAAGAGCCTATTCACTCTAGCCTTGAAGACACTCAAATTGTAGTGTGACGGAAACACCGACGCTGGCAAGTTCCAGTCCCTGGATGTACGCGGTATAAAGGAAGAAGCCAAACGCTTCGTCCAGATCGCAGTGGTGATTGTTTTAATACGAGGTTTTTGGCATCTTTCTGCAGTGATATTTAATATTAAAACTGATTTATTCAAATTAGGTTGAGAATTCGCACTTTTCCGAACGTCAACATTTCAAAAGGCAGTCAGACTTAGTGGTTTCATTGGGAAAAAGTGGCGCAAAACAGTCCTCAGCAGCACAACTGTCTGTTCAGTTGAGCTTGTGATGTTCCTACTGCTGAGGTCCTAAGCTTCCTCTCTGTGGGAAGGAGCGGTCTGTTATCAACTGCGAGACTCCAGTTTCGGTTGGCAAATGTCACATTGTCTTAGAATATGAGAATTTTTGACGCTAAGACATGCCGGTTTCCTCAAAATGTGTTGTTCTCGTTTTGAGAGCAGTGGTAATGAAATAATTTACACCAAGAAAAGCGACTGTTTGGGGTCGAACCAGTGACCAACGACTTGGTAAGTCGACTCCACTGGGCCACTACTGCTATCATTACGGCTACTTAGTATTTTTTTAATATGCATTTAGTTGCTGTAAATATTTAGTTGTACAATATTTTTATATACTAGTGCTTGATTGCAATCCCGCCTGATGGTAAGCAGTGATGCAATCGTTGATGATAAAGCGCGCTAGTTTACTAAGCCCATTCACTCAAAAAATTACGTGAATAGGAAGGAAGACGGCAGTTGGGCGAGGTAATGCAACCCAGAGGGAGACTGATCTGGAGATACTTCACGACCAAACTCCCGGCACAACAACATTTGGCGCATCGTACCCATCACTCATCGCAACACAACTGCTCAGACATCATACCTGAACACGACGAATCGCTTAGCGGCTAGACTTTGTCTGGTGGGTGGTAACTTCTGCCGACAGCCGATGTTATGGCCTACCACCGAGTAACGTGTATATATGTATGTCTACTATGATATCAAACGATATTGGATTAATTTAATCCTATCGCTAAATGTTCGGCAGCTATGACTATTTTTAATACATTGACATAAAAATAGAACTTTTCAAATTGTAATAAACATCATTCATCCGTTATCGTGATATTAGTATGTGACATGGAAAGTTATTCACTTACGTAAGTCGGTGACACGTTTGTTTTTGATTAGGTACGGTATGTATGATTTAGAATTATGAAACCGAAAATTTTACATTAATTCGTAGAGTACTGCTGTTATCTTTAGTGCTTATGGATAGCAATAGGTTTTTTTATCACATTGTATATTATATTTAATTGTACGGACGACAGCAGGTCAAGCTAACCCAAACTGTCAGATATCCCCAATCAACCTTGAGCCTTAATGCTTTAGAAAGAAAGTGGAAAATCTAATAAAGAAATCTGATAGCTTGATGTGCTGTCGTCTGTACAAACGACAGCACATTAAGCTACTACAATCTGTCAGATTTCTTTATTTATTTAATAATTATAAACTAGCGCTTGGCCGCAATCCCGTCTGATGGTAAGCAGTGATGCAATCGTTGATGGTAAAGCGCGCTAGTTTATTAAGAGCCTATTCACTCAGAAAAACTGAGCGAATAGGAAGGAAGACGGCAGTTGAGCGAGGTGGTGCAATGTTAAACCCAACAACACGACCAACGATGCTGCGCCAAAGGGAGATTGATCTGAAAACCCTCCACAACCAAACTCCCAACACAACAACATTTGGCGTATCGTACCAGGCACACATCGCAGCACAACTGCTCAGACCCGTCTTCCGTACGGCTTCACCAGACATCATGCCGGAACATGACAATTCGCTTGGCGGCAAGGCTTTGTCTGGTGGGTGGTAACTTTTGCCGGCGGCCGATGTTATGGCCTACCACCGAGATAGATATTAGATTTTCAACTTTATCTCTGAAGCAACTTAAGCTCTTGATTGGGAATATTTGTCAGATTCGGGTAGCTTGACCTGACCTTGTCCGTACACCACAAAAATATGGATTAAACTCTAAAAATATACAATGGAAGAGATTGCAAAAAGCGATAAAGCCATCTTATCGTGTTCTGCGATCTCTTCCAAGAAATATTGGAATTGACAAAAGTCTTTGTCTGTTACTTTTGTTTTCTTTTATTTGATATGTCAGTCCACTACATAGGTACTTGAAAACATTTTGCGCCTAGGTCAGGTGGATACAATCAGTTTTGCCTCTTTATGATTAACATAGAAGATAACGATAAACTTATAAACACATTAAAGCGTGATTTATATACAAGTTGTGTGCAAACATTAGGTTAATATGTCCTCATTGTGTACTTTGTGGTTTTCGGTCTCCGTGGCGCAGCGGTCAACACGCCTGCCTGCGACGTGGAGGCCCCGGGTTCGATCCCCGGCCAGGTCATGATGGAAAACGTTCTTTTCCTGATTGTCCTGGGTCTTGGATGTTTATCTATATATGTATCTATTATAAAATATAGTATCGTTGAGTTAGTATCCCATAACACAAGTCTCGAACTTACTTTGGGGCTAGCTCAATCTGTGTGATTTGTCAGTATTTATTTATTTATTTATTTATCGAGATCGGATAATCTAAGTTGACTTTTGTTTCGATGTTTAATAACGTGTACAGCACAAACAGTAATTTTATGACTTACCAGCGGCCGCCAGGCGACTTCGTTCGCGTGGAGTTAGTTATGCTCCGCTCCTATTGGTCGCAGCGTGATGTTATGTCAAAGTCTTCCTGGATTAAAGGGCTATCCAACGCAAAAAGAATTTTTCAAATCGGGCCTGAGATTAGCGCGTTCAAACAAACAAACTATTCAGCTTTATATATTAGTATAGATTTAGGTATTAGCTGCCCCCCGTGGATTCACCCACATAAGTTACCAGCCCGTAGAAATATTTTATCATAGACTTACTATTCCTATCCGTAGTTAAAAATCCTTCGTCTGTCTTTGTGATAGATGATCCGAATCTACCACCAACTAGTTCCCAGAACACGTTCGGCAACATCGATGCAGACCCAGGACAAGATGGCGGGACCATCTTAGATCTTACAAAACTGGGATTGGTTCTCATTAGCTTAATATAGAGAAGAATAGTAAAAGAGAGAGAGAGAGAGCTTTTGCCCAGCAGTGGGCGAACACAACTTTTTAATAAATCAACATACATTTGCACAGTTTAAATAAATCTATTTACTAACCCAACACGTTGCACAAGCACGTATCCGCCTGGTTTGATGCAAATAGCTTGACATCAGTCAGGGCTGTCACTTTGTGTCGTCGGCTGATTTATGGCCTGCCCAATGTACCAGCGACGATGTTACTAACATCGACCTGTTTAGGAATGGTAAATAATATAAGTATTTTTGTAACTGAATTGCTGGTGAAAGTAAAATAAATAATTTATTTTGGGGCCAGTTTGGGACATGCCAAAAATGGCCCAGAACTGCTGCCCTGAGACAATGAGGCGGAGCCGCGGCAGGTCACGAAGTAGACTGGATGAGCTGTACGGAACCTCAGTCGAAACTGGATGGTGGACGCGCGAATTCCCGAAAGATGACAGATGTGGAAGGGCTCCTTTTTTTTTTTTTTGGGTGTATCAGACTTTTACTGACTAAAACCCACCCGTGTTTCTTCACTTGCCTGTGCAACGGCCAGGGCCGCGGTTTCTTGTTTAATCAACCCGCAACCCTGACCCAGGAGGCATCGGTCTTCGTGGACCCTGTCACTATGAGCTGACATCTCTTTGAGGCGCGCGTGAAACACGACGCGCCGTCGACTCGGGCCTGGTCCTTACCGGGCGGCGAGTTGCCCACTGCTCACCGCCCGCAGGCCCGCGCCTACGGTGGCTGGGAGTTAGGTGTCGTCTCCCGACCAGGGCGTCTACTGCTCGGAAGTAGAACAGCGTGGGGTAGTAGCTTTTTGCAAGAAATTTTCAGTGAATAAATTCATATTGGTTATTATATTGTTTTACTAGTATACCTTGATTACTAGTATACAGGGTGTATCTGACATCGTAACGCAAACTTCGCGAAAAGGCTAGACCGCATGCCACTAATAAAATTATAATTGTCATTTATATCGTTAATGAGTGGTTACAGAAATCACAGTGTTTTTTTCCTGTAAAATCTTATTGGGTTATAAAAGTATAGCAATTATGAACGGTTTAAAGTTCAAAGAACTGCATATAATTATTTTTTTTTTAATCAAGAAGAAGGCGGCGAAAAATTTCACCACTGGGGGGTTCAGAATCATGTACTGGATCCATGGTATTCGTTTGTGCGTCGATGTCAGTCACCGTTTATGTGTGTTTAATTAGTTTTAAGTTGAGCTATGTACATGATTACTGATATATGCGTGTACTGACTCATTTGACAGCTCACTCAAACCTGTATGGTTCTTTCCTCTAAAGGTGATTTGCTCTAAAGGATTTCATCAATAGAAATACTGTATAATACTATTTAACATCGCACTGGGAAATTGACGAGACGAGCCAAAATAAATACCAGAAATTATGTTAAGTGAAAATAAAGTAAGAGCGAAGACAGCCGATGCGATGCAACGGGGGGTCGAGGAAAGAAGAAATTTCACATTGACGATGTTTTAGGCAGAAGGTAGTATTGGATAGCGACAGGAGGATGATAATGATAATCTTGTCTTAAAAATAAAAAAATCAGTCGTAGGACTGACCGACTACTTAAGTGAAAACTGAAAAAGAACAATAAAGTTATAGCGGCTATGGAATCTATACCATTTTATACAATATACATACACAGTACACTATGTATGTCTCGCTGCTACCACGGTGTCGGGTCGGTAACGCTCACGCGGATTCAATGCTTTATTCTCATCCAACAAAAATGCTCAACGTTGCTATCATCATCATCAACCTTTTATATCGTCCCACTGCTGAGCACAGGGGTCCTCTCATACAGGGAAGGATTGTTGAGCATAATCACCACACTTGCTCAATGCAGGTTGGCGATTTCAGACTTAAAGTCCAGGTTTCCTCAAGATGTTTTCCTCACCTTATAACAGTCATTGGTGTCCTAAATATACTTACTTAGAAAGTACATATAACTTAGAAAAGTAACATCGTTGATACAATGTCGCTAAAGAAGGTTTTATTTAAAAAAAAAACATACAAAGTTAATTATATGTATATTTGTACGCCTCTGGGCAAAACAAAGAGGATCTGTAATACCTTACACTCAGTTGTAAATTACAAATAAAACAAATGTATGTTTACAAGTAAAACATTCTAATTCATTTGCTGTACCCGACAGGATCTCAGTCATTGTCACAACCAATGTTTAATTACCACCTACGCATACACACTGTGGAATACAATAAATGGTTGAGTATTGACTAATAGACGAACACATCTATATGTCACACCAGCTATATGACTATGATATTGCGTTGACGTAAGACCTATATGGGTGTGAAATTTCAAGTTAATCTGATTATGGAAAGTGGGTGAAATATTGATCACGAGGTTCGACTGGTATTCGAAGGGGTGTGGAAATTGGTAGTTTCAATCGCATGAACCTGTCTGTGGCAATAATCGGAATACCGTCATAAATTAAATGCTATTTCGTAGCAGCTCTTGGAATAATCAGCCTATGATGGTCCTAGTACCTTTAACGCTGAGATTATGATGATCAGTGTTCCTATGGCGACAGGTCAAATGGATCATAACTCACCATGCGTCAACACGCATGGTACCTACATCTATCAACATAAATGTCCTATATCTTCGAAGTCTTGTTTCTAGGATATACCGGTTTCTTCAAGATGATTGAATTAAAAAGTCGATTAGAAGAGCATTATCTTTCCTCTGTATTGTGTGAATTTGTATATTATTTATACATATTTATATTTTAGTATTATGTATTTATTTAAGTATACTTATACAATATGTAAAGAAAACCCTGTCCGATCCGTGAAGCTGTTATACCTATGTACATATCTTTTGTAATCATTAGCGTCTATACTAGTACCTCAGGTCTGCTGAACACTGCGTATTTTATTGTTTAATCATTATAAATTAGTGCTTGACTGCAATCCCATCTGATGGTAAGTAGTGATGCAATCATTGATGGTAAAGCGCGCTAATTAATTAAGCCTATTCACTTAAAAATCTTAGTGAATAGGAAGGAAGGCGGCAGTTGAGCGAGGAGTTGCAATGCTAAACCCAACAACACGACTAACGATGCTGCGCCAGAGGGAGATTGATCTGGGGACCCTCCATGACCAAACTCCCGATCAACAAAATTTGATACATCGTACCCGGCACACATCGCAACACAACTGCTCCGACCCGTCCGACGAATTGCTTGGCGGCAAGACTTGGTGGGTGGTAACTTCTGCCGGCAGCCGATATATCACTACCACCGAGAAAAAAATTATAAATTGTTGGATCCTCTTTTCTGTAAAATCTGAAATACGTAGATGTGCCAATATACTGCTAGGTGAGCGATATTTAAAGAACTATAATCCAAAATTAAAAATCATCAATATAAATGTATTATTGTTTCCCATACAAATCTAGATCAGTCGTTTAGCATTTAGGTCATACGAGCCAGTCTAGTACTGTTGAACCGGTTTGATAGTAAACCGCGCACCTGGCGAATGTGCTCGGAGACATATAAGCTTAGGTCTATAATAGGAAGATGATTGGAATGTTTTAGTCTACCTACCTACAAAGTTAGGTCTTTTTGTGGGTGTTTTAGAATTTTAAATTATCGTATATTATGTCCTTTAAGACCGAAGTTTTTAAAGGAAGAAAAATGCTTTACTATTAGTTTATTTATTCTCACCGATAAATAGGTTGTCTTTCAGCTACTAACACTTGTCTTCAAGTTTCACATTAAACACAGTGTTATCAAATTATTTTTGGATTAGAATTGTTTTTTTTTTTTTTTTATTTATTTTATTGTTTATTTCTTTGCCTTTGCACTTTTTTTCATATCACATTAGAAATTGGCAGAATTGTCGATATCGGCACCATTATATACCACAAAAATAGAATAGAATAGGTTGTCTTATGACATAATTTGAGCGTCCTGTGATGTGCTCAGGGTGTTTTACAAAAGATCCTGTAAGGGCCTGCGCAAACGACGGAGTTTTCTCCGCGGCAAAGAAAGAAGTACGCTCTGCGAACCACCCATAAAAATAATACATGGAACAATAAATAGTAAAATAGTTTTAATTTAATACTGTAACTCAATATTATAATGTTGCTAAATAGAAAAGTACAATTATGACGTGGCATGATAACGGAATAGAACTAGTATTACATAAAGTCGGTTAAATAAGTCACTTGCTATTTGTTTACCTTTTCTTACCTATCTAAACCGATAGAGTATAGAACCGTTCCGTAAGGTTACTATTACCACCTCACAGCTGGCGAGGAACCTGTCCCTCAAACGACAGTTTCAAACCTAAACGAAATTCATAAAAACACAAAGGACAAGATTATGACAAAAGCAAATACATTTAAGGTTATCTCCCCCCACACCTACCCTAAATAGTCAATATTTGCCGTCGTAACAGAAGATAAAAGAACACGGTTATTTGTTTGACAAATATCTTAATGCTAATATTGGGTGTCTAATTTGGAAATTGTCGCGGGTCTCCATTGACGGAGGAAGTGCTAGTCTAGGCTAGATATTCGGTTACAGGTCTGTCAAGGCGTCAATGATCTAATTAGCTAGGTAAAAGCCATTATGCACTGTCGATTGGTCGATGGCGACTGTGACGTCTTCTTATTCAGCCTATAGAGGTCCACAGCTGGATAAAGACCTCCCCCAAGGCCTTCAACGATGACCGGTCTTACGCTGCCCGCATCGATTTCTGGGACGTGGCCGCTACTCCAGTCTTACTGCCCCATCGGCCATCGGTTCTAGGAGCAATGTGCCCCGCCCACTGCCACTTAATTTCAGCAACTCGAAAAGCTATGTCGGTGATTGGTTTTTCTGCAGATCTCCTCATTTCTGATTCGATCACTCGGAGAAACTTACTATAGTTTAAATAGGTGCTTTCATACTTGGTCGACGGTCGCTCAGCCGACTTTGCCTATGTTTTGACTGCTAAGGCAAGTTACTGGCGACCAGTAGATAGTGCGTAAAAGCTCTCATTATCTTCAACGTATTATTTTTTCGGGTTGGGGACACTGCGTAAGAGCCAAATTGTAATAGCCTCACTGTTTGAACGATCAGGACCCGAGGTGGCGGCGAGAAGTGTTTCACGCGCGCCTCTGTTAGACGTCATGGAGGAGTCCTATACTTCACCACAGTGGCGGGCCAGCACTAATCAGGGGTTGCGGAAGCAGTGTTCGTTCTCGCAACACCCGGTGTAGGTGTGAGGTGGCACACTGGGGTAATTTATAGTTTTTAGTTTTTAGTCATTAGTATTCCGGCGGACGTCCCGGCTGTTATTTGCGGATAGTTCAAAATCAAAATCAAAGCATTTATTTCAAATAAACCAGTTACAGGCACTTTTGAATTGTCAGAAGGTCGGTCAGTCAGTAAGGTGAAGCTAGTCGACCATTCCAAAGAGTAGGTACCTATGGAGAAGAACGGGCAAGAAACTCCATGACAATCTTTTAAATTATCAAGCTATTGATACAAATTTGAAAAGTTAAAAAATTTGAAAAGTTGACAAACGTCACAAGCCCGAAAGCTTGACAACCAGTATTATCATGGGGTTATTTGTATTATCGAATAACTGGATTGTGAAGGTCAGATAGACAATAAATTACTCTTATTCTGCTGCTTTCGGTTAGACTGCAAGCAGACCTCGACATGTTGGAAAAAGTAGAACATGATGACATTGCCAACTTTGTCTTTCTTGGCTAACTGGCTTATCAATATGCTAAGATGAAATTCACCGACCAATTTAATTTACCGTAAAATCTAAAGTTTGTTGCTTTAGAATACAGCTAATTATGTTTTAAGACAGTTTAAACTAAACAGGCCTTCTGAGACCGGAGGTAATTTGTTGAATATGATAAACACATCTACATCGTTCAGTACGCAACTTATCCGCTTGCATAAATAATTCACTTCATCATTAATAACACAATATATGTATACATATTGACGGCACGGTTGTTGCATTGGTTAAGCGATTGACTGCTGCCCTGCGTGTCTCGGGTTCGATTCTCGCATTGAACAAATATTTGTATAACCTACAAGTAGTTGTTCCGGGTCTGACTCTTGTGTATATGAGTTTTATGTTTTGTAAACGCGCCCACGATACTGGAGAAATTTCTAGTGTGGGACTAAGTTTAAAAGAAAGTATTATCTATCTATTTATGTCTAGTTTTGGCCTATTATTACTACTATTTTGGTTATCTATTTTAGTGTACTATACATAATATTTGCCAAACGACTGTCCCTTTTTATGTCCAGGAAAATGTCGTATCTATTTTAAGGTTGCCTGGAAGAAGTTTGAGGTTGTCTGAGAGAGAGAAGTCTTAGGAGCTTATTACAGAACTATACTCAAGACTCAAGCATTACTTAAGACTAGTTTCAACCAATCAAAATGCTTCAAACGAGATTTAAGTAATGCTAGAGTTCTGAGTGACGTTCTGTTATACGGACCTTAGTCTCACCAGGCTTAGTGGTTAAAACACCAGCGTCTTGTATGAGTGTGTCGGTTCGATTCCAAATCAGGCAACTACCAATGTAACTTTTCTAAGTTATATGTATTTTCTAAATATATCTTGGACACCAACTTGAGTCATTACAAGATGAATGTAAAGATCTTGAGGAAACCTGGACTATAAGTCTGAAATCGCCAACCCGCATTGAGCAAGCGTGATGATTACACTCAATCTTTCTCTGTATGAGAGGAGATCTGTGCCCATAATGGGACGATAAAAGATTGAACGGTCAAGGAAAACATCGTGTGGAAACCAGCATGTCCTAGAGAAAAAAAAAAAAATTGATAACATGTGTCATCTACCAAACCGCACTGGGCCCGCGCCCAGTCCCCGAGACTCTGTCCCAGGACTGGGAACATTGTAAGCTTGATCATGTATGTATGTTTTGTAAGATTTCCTCAAGATATTTTCCTTCACCGTCCCACTTGTCTTGTTCAGTCCCACGACGTATTTTAGGCAAATAATTACTATAGCGCGTCCTACGCAAGCACACATTACGTACATACTGTTGTGCTAGGTCAACTCCTAATTGTTTAACGAAAAAAGGGGTAAAAAAAACAGACAGAATCATTATTTAGAAATTGGCACGAGATATTACTACGAGTAATTTGGCGCGCCTACATAGTGCGTTTGTCAAAAAATTCTATTGTTGCGTGCCCAATTTTCTCTACCGTTTACGTACGGCATTTATTATTTATGGATTTAATATTATTAAAGAATTAAAACACACAATATACATTGTATATCTCGCTGTAGCGATCACAGTGTCGGGTCGGTCACGCTCACGCGAATTCTATGCTTTTCCCCCATCTAACAAAAGTGCTCAAGGTCTCTAAAGAAGTATTCACTTCAAAAATGTTTATTGTTTGTAAATGAAATGCACATTGCTATGGTATCATTTATCTCAGAATTGGATTATACATACATATGTTAATTCCTAAATAGCAGTGGGCAGTTCGCCGCCCGGTAAGGACCAGCTCGGGTCGACGGCGCGTTGTCTTTTACGCGTGCCTCATAGATAAGTCAGCACATCGTGACGGGGTCCACGAAGACCAATGCCTGGTTCAGGATTGTGGGTTGGTCAAAAGAGAAACCGTGGCTCTGGCGCACAGGGAAGTGAAGGAACACCCATGGGTTTCGTCAGTAAATGTCTGCCACACCCTTCCGTTCCGCCCAGTGCGGGAGAAGTTATTTGATGATTTCCCGTCCACACCAATGATGTTACTCTTTCACGCAAAAGCTGCTGAACGGATTTAGACAAAATTTGGCTCGGCTTTGGCTTATAACCAGGATTAACATATTTCTTTTTTTTTTCTCTCTCTTTGGGACAAAACCCGCCACACTTTTCCCACCCACTGCAACTCCTGAAAGCCAGAATCAACAGTGGAGACCGCCAGAAAAACGCCGAGCAATGAAGCTCGACGAGTCCCGGAGAAACGATTCAACTGTCTTGGGTCCCGGAACGAAATTAATCAGAAGAGAATAGCGGAGGAGTAAGAAAAAAGATATTTTTTCCACTTCCCTCCATAACAAGCAGGAGACAGAACAGAACTAGGCCAATCGGCACAAAAGGACATTATTGCAACTGGGAGAAGCCCAGATTGCCAAACACCACGGAATAAAATTTGATTAAGTTAATGGATCCTAAGTAGGTATTAGCTGTTACAATTGATTCCAATAATAGGTATGGCAAAAGCGCCTGAACGCACGGAAATTGGTTCTAGTTTCTACAAGGTCCGTATAATAAACGACTCCGGATGTAACTTGTATGCTATCCAACATGATATTGCGTTCATTCTGCCAAAGAACACACTCCCACAAGATGTGATGTGCGGACTGTTCAAATTCACAGTTCAATGTAGAACTGACACAAAGGGGAAAGAACAAGTTTAAAAGAATACAGTTTACTTTTAAAGAATTAACATATAGGATAGTTTTTATCCGGATATAACCGCGGTATCTAAACTTATACGAATGAAACCGCGGCGCGGCGCTAATCAGCCTATACTATTCCCACTGCTGGGACGTAGGACTACGTACATGGCGCTTAATTGACTGATTGAAGGAACACGGGTGGGTTTTAGGCGGTAAGTCTGACACGCCCTTTAGCTCCGCCCAAAGCGGCAGAAGTCGTTTGACGAGTTCCCATCCCAAAAAAAAAACGGTGCTGAATTCTTGCTTACAGTTCGAAAAACAATAAAAAAGGTGTATTGTATTTCCATTTCTCCCGAACGTAATCAACTTGACCCAGTGTTACAGTAATTAATCAGCTGCTCGGACAAGCGAGTTGGCAGTTTTCATAATTAGTGACGCGCCGGTGTCGGATTTTTGACAAATGTCCGCCCCAGGGATGGGAAGTTTCGAGTTAAACGTTTGATGTTTTGGAGATGCTGAATTTAGGCGCGGTCTGTATTGTTTGCTGAACTGTAATTTTTATGGCATTGAGTTATATATTGTCATGGAAAAGTTTTACACAGGAGATATTTTTAGCAAATTTTTGAACATGATTGTCAAGTTCTCTCGTAAGCTTTGCTTTTTCCCTTTAGTTTCAGTGGTGTTTATATTTATATTTGCTCTCTGGACAGAACATGGCTAAAAGCTAAGCGGAGCAAAGGGTATGGCACAGGAATGTCTTTTAGTTTTGTAAAAAGTAACATAAAAATAATAAAAAAATTATTATGTTGCGATGTTTTGATTGCAGGCAGCCTATAGATTCAATCAAATGATAAAATATGCGTAAATAGACAAATAAAAAAAAAACTTTTTATTTAAAATTTAAAAGAGTTTCCTTACCATTGCTTTCTATACAAAAAATAGTTATGTTTTTTGTATCTGTTGTTATAAATAAATACAACATCAATGAAAATTGCAACTGTAGCAAAAACGGTTCATGATATTATAGCCTGATGACAGACAGACAGAAAGCACTCTTTGTAATAGGTTCCCGTTATTACCGTTACGGATCTCTAAAAATCACTGCTTGCACCTAATCCGTTAAGATATAACGCTTGAATTTCCCCAAGTCCATCCTATACCGTAAGACTTATGTGAAGAAGGTAAAGTTCTTGTTTTATTATGTTTAGTATATATAACCTTAAGTCTATACTAACTCTTTTGTCGGAGCTCTCACCATAATATCACCTTTTCATTCCTTATGCACTTTACGAGTGTGACCTGCCACCTGCCATTTTCCTAGTGCAGTGTAGTGTGCTTGTAAAATGTATGAACATTCTTCCTATTAATATTATAATTGCGAAAGATTGTGAGGATTTATGTATGAAACCGTGGCCCTGGCCCGTACAGGCAAGAGATTGGTGGTGATAGGTGAGTGTTGATTTTTTTGTTACTTCTTCACATTCAAGCGACTGGATCGCTTTTAATGAAATTTGGTATGGACGTAGCTTATCCCTGATATTAATAGCAGTATAATCCTTGTTATATCGACCGATCCATACTTATACTGGTGAAATTGTGGGGCGCGGCATGACTTTAAATAATAGGGATTCAAAATCTAATTAAATCGCCATGGCAACCCTTTCCCTATCTCGTTTGTCCTGTATTTGTCCTGATTTTAGCTGTAAATAAACTCCGAATATATAAATCAAATTGAGTTTTGGGTTGTCTGGGTTGTTACTTCAGATTGTTACGGCCCGTGGCCCTGGCCGTCGTACAGGCAAGTGAAGAAAGACGGGTGGGTTTTAATCAGTAAAAGTCTGACACGCCCCTCCGCTCCCTCCAGAGCGGAATATGTCATTTAATGATTTCCCATCCCAACAAAAAAAGGATCTAGGTATAGTTTTAATAAGGTCATCATGTCCTGGTGAAGGGGTGATACGGGCAGCACAAGACCGGTCATTTTGGAAAGCCTTCGGGTAGGCCTTTGTCCGGCAGTGTACCTCTATAGGCTGAAGAAGGTCATCATTGGACTTGCCTTGTCACGACTGTGTTGGGTCGGCTTCCAGTCTATCCAGATGCAGCTGACCTGCATACCAACCAGTATTTTACATGGAGCTAATGTCTATCTGACCTCCACAACCCAGTTAGATATTTGCTAATACGATACCTTTTTTTGACACTACAATTTTATCCCCGCAGCCTAGGCAGGCCTCCAATAAGGTGGACCGATGACCTTGTGTAGGTCGCGGGAAGCCGATGGATGCAGGCAACACAAGACCGGTCTTTGTGGAAAGCCTTAAGGAGGTGTTTATCCAGCAGTATAGAACCTCTATAAGCTGAAGAAGAAGACAATTTTACCTATTTGCTTAGATTTCTTTACTTTTATCTTTTACTATAACCTTTTTAAAAGTCGTTGTGGCCTAGTGATTAAACACTAGCCTCTCAAGTATAAGTGTGCGGGTTCGTTTCCAGTTCAGGCAAGTACCAATGTAACTTTTCTGAGTTACATGTACTTCCTAAGTATATCTTCGACACAAATGACTGATTAAAATGTGAAGGAAAACATCTTGAGGAAGCCTTGACTTTAAATCTGAAATCGCTAACCCTCATTGAACAAGAGTGGTGAATACGCTCAATCCTTCTCTGTATGAGAGGAGACCTGTGCCCAGCAGTTGGACGATAAAAAAGGATAAATAAAATAAATAAATAAATAAATATGTACGGACAAATCACACAGATTGAGCTAGCCCCAAAGTAAGTTTGAGACTTGCGTTATGGGATACTAACGCAACGATACTATATTTATAATAGATACATATATAGATAAACATCCAAGACCCATGCCAATCAGGAATAGATCGTTTTCCTTCATGACCTAGCCGGGGATCGAACCCGGGGCCTCCACGTCACAGGCAGGCGTGTTGACCGCTGCGCTTCGGAGGACGACAAATGATGACGGAAGATGATGATGATAACCTTTTACTTTCCGTAGTATGTTCCCGTGGAATAATTTCCAACGTCCAAGCAGGCGAAGTCGCAGAGCCAAGGCTAGTTAACAATAACGTACCAAAATATTCCAGTCGTGTATTTTTCCGCACAATTCTGCCTGTCATGGTGGTTAGGGATGTTTTTACGCCTCATCAGACATTTCAGTTGTTTTTCATGGCTTTTTGTACCGGCTGTGGTTATAATTTAATGTGGGAGACGGGTGGAGGTGTCAATGTCAGTTCCGTTAAAAACATGGAAGGATTAATCCGAATTTTTGAAAGGTTTAAAGGCTTACAGTAGGACTCTGGCACGAAGGGTTTCTTACTATAAAAATTACATATGATGTATCAAATCAAATCAAAGCATTTATTTCAAATAAACCAGTTACTGGTACTTTTGAATTATCAGAAAGTCGACCAGTCAGTAAGGTGAAGCTAGTCGCCCATTCCAAAGAGTAGGTACCTATGGAAAAGAACGAGCAAGAAACTCCATGGACACTCTTTTAAATTATCAAACTATTGATACAAATATTTGATTACATCATTCATTTTGAAATCGATCGTATGAGAACGATGCAGAAATATATTGTACGCTAAGAGCGTCCATTATGGAAAACACACAAAAAAAAAACAGCAACAAAAAAAGACTAACCCAACAAATAGATGCTTTACAGCAAGTACATAAGTACATTGTGCTCACACGTGTATATGTTACGGGTTGGTTTCCGCACTTAGTCCTTCCAGTGCACCATTGACTGTAGGCCATGGCGGCCGTTGGTGGTTAATCTAAGCAGCCCACCTCCCTCCAGAAGCCAATTAAGTCTCCTGGCTTGTTAAGAACATTTGTGTAAGATCTTGGTGCCCCTATGGTTTTACTTCTGACTTAGGTGACACCTGTACATTCGAAGAGTAGCTAGCTCTGCACAATGGGCTGTCCGTTATGCCTGTTGTTTGGAAATGTATGGGCACCATCACCTTGTACTTTTTTGATAGGAAATCATCAAATGACTTCTCCGATTCTGGGCAGAGCGTGTCAAGACTTAGTGAGCAGCCCATGTTCCTTCATTTAACTGTGTGCCAGGGACTACGGTATATCTTTCGAACAACCCACGGCCCTGGCAGATAGGAACAACTCCCTAAATATTTATTTCATTGTTTTTAGTATTTTTTATAGCGGCTACAGTAATATATCATCTGTGAAAATTTCAACTTTCTTTCTAGCTATCAGGGTCTGGTGACTGACATACAGACAGAAAGTAGAGTCCTAGTAATAGGATCTCGTTTTTACTCTTTAGTGACGGAACCCTGAAAAGCAAGTTACCTTAGATTGTCGGTGGTAGGCCATAACATCGGCTGCCGGCCGATGTTACCACCCACCAGACAAAGTCTTGCCGCCAAGCGATTCGTCGTGTTCCGGCATGATGTCTGGTGAAGCCGTACGGAGGACGGGTCTGAGCAGTTGTGTTGCGATGTATGCCGGGTACGATGCGCCAAATGTTGTGTCGGGAATTTGGTCGTGGAGTCTCCAGATCAATCTCCCTCTAGCGCAGCATTGTTGGTCGTGTTGTTGGGTTTAACATTGCATCACCTCGCTCAACTGGAGTGAAAAGGCTCTTAATAAACTAGCGCGATTTACCATCAACGATTGCATCACTGCTTACCATCAGGCGGGATTGCGGTCAAGCGCTAGTTTATAATTATAAAAAAAAAAAAAAAAAAGATAAAAGTATTGTCTAAACCTCAGGTAAATAGATACAGCCTGGTCACAAACAGACAGATACTATGTTAGGCTTAGTATAGGGTCTTGTTTTTACCCTATAGTTACGTAAAGACCAAGTTGCCTTAGTCATAATTACTGTCTATATGTTAGGTACTCGTACATTATGTGCCAGAACTGCTACCTAAAACACTGGAAGTTTCAATTTGTTCGGTGGTAGGCCATAACATCGGCTGCCGGCAGATGTTACCACCCATCAGAAAAAGTCCTGCCGCCACGCGATTTGTCGTGTTCCTGCATGATGAATGGTGAAGCCGTACGGAGGACGGGTCTGATCTGTTGTGTTGCGATGTGTGCTGGGTACGATGTGCCATTTTTTTTTATAAATTATGTACTAGCGCTTAACCGCAATCCCGTCTGATGGTAAGCAGAAATGTTTGTTTGGTAGTGGAGGGTCTCCAGAACAATCTCCTTCTGGCGCAGCATTGTTGGTCGTCTTGTTGGGTTAACCATTGCATCACCTCACTCAACTGCCGTCTTCCTTCCTATTCACTCAGTTTTACCTTTAACAATTGCATCACTGCTTACCATAAGGCGGGATTGCGGACAAGCTCTAATTAATAATTATAAAAAAAGCTGACATCTAAATTATTCCTTATACAGTATGTTAAGAAAACCCTGCCCGTGTAAGGATAATAAAGGTTAAGGATAATAAAGGTTAAGGTAAACACATGACCAAATATAATATAAAATTTTACGTAATCATCATAGTAGCAATACAAATGAATTTTGAAATAATCTTTTTTTCCCGCGAATTAATTCCGACTTCCCCGAAATTTGGTCATTTTTAAAAAAGTTACAACACCGGTATTATTATGAGCGAATAGCGTTGCGACCACGTGCCGCGTGCCCTGCCGCCCGCCGCCCGCGGAAGGGTGCTTACACGCATCTATTAAGTTACCTTTTTTGCGAAATAATATTTATTTTTTTAGGGGGTTTTTTTTAAGTTTAGTCCGGTTTTGTATCCATTAGTAGAATCAGTTATCGATACCTAACAACACCTTCACGGGTCGGACAGGGTTTTCTTAACATACTGTATATTCAGCTACAGATATTGTAGATAACGACAGACAATTGTATTAAATTGAATAACCCATTTTGCACCTTTCTCACAAAAAGATTAAAGATACCGCCAACATAATCTCGAACCGGTACGATACTGAAGATGTAAAATGCCATTAAGATTTCTGGCGTGAATAGCGTTACTGTTATAAGGAATGTAATAATCGTACATTTGAACGTTTTTGAGACAAAGGGGTAGCTTTAATTCTGGTTTAAACTGTTGTTTAGACCTCTGTCTATTTGATTGATTTGAGTGACTCTGTCTTTATAGTTAACACTTAAATGAAATATGAACACCAGAAATGGATTTTTTTACACGAGTTATAAACTAGCGCTCGATCGCAATCCCGCCTGATAGTAAGTAAGCATTGACGCAATCGTTGAAGGTGAAGTGCGCTAGTTTATTAAGAGCCTATTGAAGACACTCAAATTGTAGTCCGACGGAAACACCGCCGCTGGCAAATTGTTCCAGTACCTCGATATACACGGTATAAAATAAATATTAGTTTTGTTTTTTAAGGGTGCTTGCTATCCTCTTCTAAGTGAAATTGATTTTCAGTTTACCACATCATGTGTCGCCAGCGACTTGAGGCACAAAACTTCCAGTTACCTGGTTTTTTGTGTACTTTATCAACATCACTGAGATACCATATCTCATATGAAACTTTTGCTTGAATATTACCGGAAAATTATTTCCCCTGAATTCAAGATCCGGAAAGCTAGGGGAGGAAACGTTGACATTGAACAGATAAATAAAATAGAAGGTCCATTCGAAGGTGATATTGCCAATTTACTTTGGAGTTTCTTGCCCATTCCTATGCAGACGAAAACTACCTATCTTTAGCAAGGGACGAAGAAAATCAATTTTATTTCATTGTCATTTTTGACATTCAAACGTGCCTTTTATGTTCGTATTTGAACTCGTCTCATCGCAATATCCTTTTCTCGAAATATCCTTTCTCATGTCCTTTTTCAAAATGTCCTTTTCTAGCATTGTCCTTTTCCCAAAAAGTCCCTTTCCCAAAATATGTGCACTACAAGATTGCATCCTTTATAAATGCTTTGACTTTGATACCAAACTGTTAAAGTTACTTAGTCTTGTTGTGCCGGTCCTGGATATATTGTAGCCATTAACGTGTTTGTTTATGAACGTAGCTTAAAGAAAGGGACGCTTAAAAGTCCAGAAAAATGGTTGAGTATACGTAAATCGACCAGAAGTAGTCATCAAATGAATGGATGGTCACATAACCTATGAGACAATTTTTTTTCACGCATACTAAAGTTATTGTTGCTTGAAATCGATTGTATAAAAGAAAAAAAAAATAGTGGTTAACATCCCATACTACGTAGTTTAAGGACATTTTAGTGTTGAAGTTAAGCACAAACACATTTTCACGTATTTTCGAAGTGAACCTTCGTCACATTCCCGACTTCTAATTTCACTTCCAAAAAAGTCAATACAGCTAAAGTAATTTAGAGATAATACGCGTGAGGATCCCTTAATGTATCACCGCAGGATTACGAGGGTTCCGTACGCTGAGCAAGTTTTAATGAGGTTTGGGGCTCAAACTAAGGGTCAAGATGTCTTGTTTGGGACCAATGTGGTGTGCCGAATTATGTTTTGTAAGTGTTCGATGGGTTATGGAGATTGTAGTCCTGTCTTTAGTTAAAACTCAAATTAAGCCCGCATGTGCTTTTGTTATCAAGGAGGCGGGTTAATCTTCTCGGTCGGTATATTCCTTATTTTACTTGCAAATATTGCGCAAGTTGATAAAGTAATATGCCGAAACATTTCATATACTAACGTGAATATTTCTTGAGGATACATAAATATAGTGTTTCGATGTTACGTAGATAAATCAATTGGATCGTGCCTTGTGGATAGATAGGGTTGCTAACGTTTATTTTAAAATTGTATTTATTGAATCCATTACTTTTTTTTTTTTTTTTTTTTAATGGGACAAAACCCGCCACACTATTCCCAACCACTGCAACTCCTGAGAGCCAGAATCAACAGTGGCGACCGCCAGAAAAACGCCGAGCAATGAAGCTCGACGAGTCCCGGAGAAACGATTCAACTGTCTTGGGTCCCGCAACAAATTAATCAGAAAAGAATAGCGGAGGAGTAAGAAAAAAGATATTTTTTCCACTTCCCTCCATAACAAGCAGGAGACAGAACAGAACTAGGCCAATCGGCACAAAGGGACATTATTGCAACTGGGAGAAGCCCAGATTGCCAAACACCACGGAATAAAATTTGATTAAGTTAATGGGTCCTAAGTAGGTATCAGCTGTTACAATTGATTCCAATAATAGGTATGGCAAAAGCGCCTAAACGCACGGAAATTGGTTCTAGTTTCTACAAGGTCCGTATAATAAACGACTCCGGATGTAACTTGTACACTATCCAACATAATATTGCGTTCATTCTGCCAAAGAACACACTCCCACAAGATGTGATGTGCGGACTGTTCAAATTCACAGTTCGATGTAGAACACTGACACAAAGGGGAAGGAACAAGTTTAAAAGAATACAGTTTACTTTTAAAGTTGCCATGACCTGTGAGAAATTGGGCAACGCAGTGGTCAACCTCCAGCCATGTCCTAGCCAGCCGATCGCCAACGGATGGAAAGAATAGATGGAGGTGCCGGCCCTTGATGGAATTATCCCACCTACTTTGCCATTCGGATAAAAGGTCCTCCCAGACTTCAGTCTGAGGTTTAAATAATCTAGAGATTTTATTAAAGTCGCGTTGTGTAACAAAATTAGTGTCCATGGCCTCCCCCCTCGCGGAGTAGTACATTGAGGCACGTCGCTGTACCTCAAGGTCGACTGGAAGTACACCTGCCAGTACCGGTAAGGCTTCAGTACTGACCGTTCTATACGCCTTGCATAAAAATATCAATGCCAAACGTTGGCTTTGAAGCAGTTTACGTCGTGCCGCCCCTATGCTGGCCCTATCGGCCCAAACAGGTGCACCGTAGCACATACATCCTAAGTAGGTAGCTCCATATATAGTTTTTAAAGTTAGGAATGATAGACATAGGCATAGGTAAATCTACAGTCGACGCGGCGCTTTCTGTCAGAAGAACCGTTAACCAATCCGAAAACAAGTACGTAATTGGGATCTTCCTGGATATTTCTGGGGCTTTTGATAACGCCTGGTGGCCTATGCTGTTGTTAAAATTAAAAACCCGCGGTTGCTATAAAAACATATATAACCTCGTTTACTCTTACTTTATAAACGGTTCCGCAGTACTTAAGCTCGGTCATTTTTCTAGTACTAAAACACTAACCATGGGATGTCCTCAGGGTTCAGTTGTCGGTCCTTATTTATGGAATTTGGGTTTTGATGACTTCCTCGCGATCCCGCTTCCTTGCGGCTGTTCACTTACTGGTTACGCGGACGATGGCCTACTGCTCATTCAGTCAAGTACCCGAGCTGGACTTGAGAACTTGGCCAATACTTGCCTAAATTTAATATCTCAGTGGGGTGATCGTAACCGCCTAACGTTTGCGCCACATAAAACCTATCAACTTCTACTAAAAGGTAATCTTAAATCATTGCCTACTATTAAATTTAATAACGTTCCCATTAAAAAACAGCAATCCGTATGCTACCTTGGTATGATCTTAGAAAGGAATTTTTCATTTATAGAACATATAAAAATAGTTGGTGAAAAAGCTAAAAGGAACTTTTATGCCCTAACTAGAATATCCAAAGCAACTTGGGGTCTATCATGAATCCATTACTTGTAAAATACGGTAAAAGAAACAAAATATATTGTAGATATTACACTGCCGTGTCCGTGCCTCGCATAACAAGAATTTTACCGTTGATCCGGGTTGTCAGTCGTGGATCTTTAACAGTCGTTACGTGGCGTCAGAAGCCTGAAAGTCTGTTGACCAGTTTCTGGATTTCGTATACTGGTACTGATAAAAAGGACAGCCTCCGTGGAGTAGCGATAGCGAACGCGGCCGATGCGCAAGGAGGCGCGTGTTCGATCCCCACGCATTGCAAATATTTGTATGCATGAATATGAATATTTGCAGTGTTCTAGTTGTGCCTCGGAAAGCACGTTAAGCCGTTGGTCCCGGTTGCCATACGAACATCTAATGGCAGTCGTTACGGGTTGTTGGGGCCCTCAAAAATCTAACAGTTGGTTTAACTGCAATGCTTTGATATCGCCCTCGGGTTGTGGAGGTCAAACGGCAGTCGCTTCACGGAAAATATCAAAGTTTAGCCAAAATCAGCATTTAGACTGGTAAAGCGGACCCCAGACTCCAAAGCCCACGCTTGGCAGACGGGTTGGGAATCGCAGTAATTTGATATTCCACAGGAGAAGCGCTGCTGCCCGCTTCCCTGGTGAGATTTCCCTTAGTCGTCTCTCTAGACACCCAATAATAACCTAGTACATATTTAGAAATAGTGTATTTAGGCCTTTTATAAAGCAGGACATTGAATAAAGTATCCGGCTATACCTAATAATATAGAAGGTTTGACAACCCTAGATGTATGTAGACTGCCAAGGTACCCTACTGCTATGCTATATTCATTTGCAATTACGATGTTGGAATTTGCTCCAAATCTTTGCCTTATATTTTGGTAGTTTCTAGTGAAATGTATTGATATAAATATCTTAGGTATTGATTTGTTTCTTAATGAAATTGCTAGTAGGTCTTTATTTTCTTTTTGTCTGATTTATTACGTGTTTTTAATCTACTAAATTAATGTATATATTTATTTCTAGTTGAAAAATTTAATCTGTAATTAATTGAAATATTTAGTTACGAAATTTTTAGTACACTTAATGGCGTGTTATATATTTCTTAAACTGAGGGGTAGTTGAAAGATACATTCTAAATAAGGAATCGAGGTTGTTCATATTTCTTTTTTCTAACTTTATTTCTAACTAGCTGCGTCTTGCGTTTTCACCCGCATAGGTTTCGATAATTATGTTTTCATGCTTCGCTCCTATTTGTTGCAGCGTGATGTTATATAGCCTAAAGCCTTCCGGGATTAAAGGGCTATCCAACGCAAAAAGAATTTTTCAAATCGTACCAGTAGTTCCTGAGAATAGCGCGTTCAAACTAATTAACTCTTCAGCTTTATGTATTAGTATGATTAGTATAGATTTCTATTTCTTCTGCATTGTGATACAAGTTAGGCATTTTTTTTTTAAGTAATGCTGTAAATGGATTTTTTTTTCTCTAACAGCGCCATGCGATTTATACGTTCTGATTCTGTATGATAATATGTGAGTAAAAACTATCCAATGTCGTAACCCTGCTTGTGTATTTGTAATTAGAGAAAGCTTAAATTTGCCAAAACAGAAAATCTAATGTAAGAGAGCTATGTTTAATAAATATGTATTCAGAGTTCCTGTGTAAGCATTTGTGTGGTCCAAGAACGATAAAAAACCCTTATAAAAACCTAATCTTCAACAAAGAAATTGAATGAAAAGCTAATAAAAAAAGTTATTTTAGGCTTACTTTGGAAGTAAAACTTCTGTCCTTTGGGCTAAATTGAAAAGTTACTTTAAAATCTTACTCCACAAGTCCACATTAAAACAGTCCAAGGAATATGATTCTTATAAGTTTTCAATTCCTAAACATAAAGTGGATTTATTTGATAATGATAATATTTGGCCAGAGGGTGTGTATTTTAGGAAATACTTTGTGTTTAAGACAAGAAGTGAACGGGGTACGGTGAAGAATAATAAGTCTTTAAAATGAATATTTCAAAGGAGAATAATAGGAAAACATGTAAGCTAATAAGCTTTAATTGTAAATCAATTAAGAGATCGGTAGATTACATAAGAGAACTATGTGTAACGTCGGATGTGATTGCTTTACAAGAGACATGGTTGCTGTCACATGACTTGACTTATCTGAACACCATCTGCCCTGGCTTTGGTTCTTCGGGCGTCTCGGCCATTGAATCATCTGAGCTATTGCGTGGTCGACCATATGGTGGAGTGGCTCTGCTATGGAGATCCAGTGCATTCGATAGTGTGTCGGTTATACAGTGTAATAGCCTACGAGTGGTCGCAATTAAAGTAGTGATCGAGAAACGGGAGATTCTTATTTTTTCGGTTTATATGCCAGTGAGTAACGCTAATAATTTAAGTGAATTCACAGACTGTTTGGCTGAAATAAATGCGATTGTGGAATGTAATAATGTGGAAAATGTATTTGTGCTGGGAGATTTTAACGCGCATCCGGGTGAGTTGTTCTGTAATGAATTGTTAAAGTTTTGTTGTGATTTTAATTTCTCTTGTGCTGACTTTGATCTACTTGGTATAAGTTCAGACACCTTTACGTACTTGAGTGACTCACACGGGTGCGTTAGATGGTTGGATCACTGTCTGGTTACAAGTGTTACTAAGTGTTCCATTTTGAAAGTTAATGTTATTAATGATGTTTCCTGGTCTGACCATTTTCCCCTGGAAATTACGTGTAATTTTAATGTTTTAGTGTCTAAGTATTGTAACAAAAGAGTAGAACCTAATAAAGTAATTTGGGGAATTAGAAATTCTGAACAGATACGTCACTACTCTGAGGTTTGTCATGAGGCCCTCCGTGATATTGATTTTCCGAGGCAGTTTATGAGTTGTAGTGACAAGTTGTGTAATAATAAACAACACAGATTACTAATTAGCGATATGTATAAGCAAATTGTGTGTGTTCTACAGGCGGCTGCTATTTCGAGTCATAATACATTTGTTAAAAATAAGAATAGATTTATAGTTGGGTGGAATAAAGTTGTGAAAGAGGTTCATGCTCGGGCGCGGTTTGCTTTTCAGAGATGGGTCTTGCACGGAAAACCTGCTTCGGGCACTATGTATCAGGAAATGAAAACTTTGAGACAAACATTTAAATCGAAGTTGAAGTGGTGTCAGGACAATGAAACCCAGATTAAAATGGACATCATTGCCACCCTTCACGAAGAAAAGAAATTCAGTTCTTTTTGGAAGCAAACCAATTCTTTGAATCCCAGACCGAGTCTACCATCAAACGTTGATGGCTTGTCACAGAACAGTGATATAGCCGGCATGTTCATGAACCATTTCAGGGTTGTTCCGCTTTTTACAATTAATTCTATGCGAGGCACTCGGGCCCCGTGTGAGAGCGATTCTCATTTAAGGTTCAGCGTGAAAGTTGTAAAGGACGCGTTGAAAAGTATGAAGCGAGGTAGGTCGCCTGGGCACGATGGTTTGAGTGTTGAGCATTTAAGGTCCGCTGGTGTGCATTTGCCTAGGCTACTCGCTATGTTCCTCAATTTTTGTATGGGTCACTCTTACCTGCCTGACGATCTCGTACGAACTGTCGTAATTCCTATTGTTAAAAAGAAGACCGGTAATTCATCCGACAAAAACAACTATAGGCCTATTTCACTGGGTACGGTTATTGGCAAGGTGCTGGATGGTCTGCTTGAGAGACAGTTGAAGATGCATATTAAACTAAACGACGCGCAGTTTGGTTTTAGAACCGGTTTGTCGACGGAAAGTGCAATCCTGTGTCTCAAGCAGACTGTGCTGTACTACACGGACAGGAAGACACCTGTTTATGGATGTTTTCTGGATCTGTCAAAGGCCTTTGATCTGGTGAATTATGACATTCTGTGGCAAAAAATGTCGGATGAAACAGAACTTCCACCTGAGGTTATACATCTGTTTAAGTACTGGTATGAAAATCAGAGAAACTGTGTAAAATGGGCAGATGCACAATCAGCAGAGTATGGGTTGGAGTGTGGGGTGAGGCAGGGGGGGTTGACCTCGCCCAGCCTTTTTAACTTGTACATGGACCGGTTGGTTGGTGAGCTGAGTAGCACTCTGGTTGGTTGTTCTGTTGATGGCAAAATGATTAACAACATAAGCTATGCTGATGACATGGTGCTGCTCAGCCCATCAATCTGTGGACTAAGGAAGTTGGTGGCCGTGTGTGAGAGGTATGCGGGGGCCCATGGCTTGAGGTATAATGCCACTAAAAGTGTTATTATGGTTTTTAAGGTTCGAAATAATACACCCACCAATATACCTCCGGTGATGTTACAAGGAACACCATTAAAAGTGGTCTCTCATTTTAAATACCTCGGTCATGTGGTGACGGATTCTCTCACAGACGACCAAGATATAGATAGGGAGCGCAGGGCGTTGGCAGCCCGATGCAACATGCTTGCTCGCAGGTTTGCGCGGTGTACTGAGCAGGTAAAACTGACGCTCTTTAGAGCTTACTGCCAGTCGTTTTACTCGTGCAGCTTGTGGGTTAGGTATACGCAGAGGGCTTACAACGCTCTGCGCGTCCAGTACAATAATGCGCTGAGGATGTTGTTGGGGCTGCCTCGATTTTGCAGTGCATCAGGCATGTTCGCGGAAGCGCGAATTGATGACTTTTATGCCATCATTCGCAAACGGTGTGCTTCGATGTTGCGGCGATTTCGGGGCAGCCCGAACAGTATCCTAGCTACACTGGCGGACAAGGTCGATGGACCTTTTATTAGGCTCTGGGCGGACAGACATGTGCGCGCACATATTCATGTCGCCAACTGATGTTTGTCTCTCTTTTTACTAACATAGGATAAGTTTTTTTTTTTTAACTAACAATATATGGGCCTTGCCTGAAATAAAGAATTTGAATTTGAATTTGAATTTGAAAAACTTTCTGCTCCAATTTGTAGGATCAAGATTTTAATTCAACAAACATTTGAACCAATTAAATGTTAATCTTTTATTTCATCGGCCAAGGGAATGCTGAATTAAATCAACAATTTATCAAGCTTACCATGGAACGATTCTGATTGCAGGCGTTGAAAATAAATACCGAAATCATCAGATACTGTCCATCAAATAGATTGATTTTTCGCGTATCAGGAAGTGTTTTTATTTATCTTCCTATTTTTGTATGGTTTGGGGTGAGCTGATTTCGGGGGCTTGCTCAGACTTCGTCAGAATTCTTTGTTGTTTATTTTACTTACATTTTAGAACAAAGGTCCTAAAATAAAATAAAAATTGCAATTCACTCTAAACGCTAAATGAAAGTAACGTGAGGAATCCGACATGTCCTAGAACTAAAAATTTGTAGACATAAAGGGTGTATCTGACTTCGACCCACAAACGAGTACCATGGATCCAGTACATGATTCTGAATCCCTCAGTGGTGGAATTTTTCGTCGGCTTTTTCATGATTAAAAAAAAATGTAGTATTTTCACTTTAGACTGTACATAATTGCTATACTTTTATAACCCAATAAAATTTTAAAGTAAAAATTAATTAATTCAGCTGATTTAATAGAGTTCACATCAGGGATCAATGTCATACCTACAAACCCACACGACGGCACGCTTGCAACGTTCAAAGGCCGAGCCGACATTTTTTTTAAACACGTAAATTCTGTAACCGTTCATTAACGACTATCATAATTTTATTAGTGGCATGCGGTCTAACCTTTTCGCGAAGTTTGCGTTACGATGTCAGATACAGCCTGTATAAGCTTTACCAACCCCCACAGTGTCCGCTTGTTAGAATACAACCAATTCCATCTCGAAAAGAGGAGTATTGTCTCCCAGCAATGGAAATATTAGAGGCTGAATATGCTTATGCTTTGGTAGTTATCCCCTCTTCCAGTTCCTGCTCTCGTTGCACTTACCTTGATGCTCATTATGCAAAGCGCTTTCCTCTCTGTCGTCGGGTGTGCATATGTACCCCGAGTCTAATCGCTGCGATAGATAGCACGAGCGCGGGAATTCCTCCACCCTGTCGTCGGAACTCTGCAAATAGAAGACGAATGTACGGTGCTTTGAAGAAAATATATGTAAATTTTCGGCCATAACTTGTCGCTACTTCTAGCCGCCTAGCCATCATCATCTCGGCGTTAATCCATGTCGCATCCGAAGCTTTTTCAGCTTTGGAGTCTAGGGTCCGCTTTACCAGTCTTACTGCTGATTTTGGCTAAACTTTGATATTTTCCTTGAAGCGACTGCCGTCTGGCCTCCACAACTCGAAGGCGATATCGAAGCGTTGCAGTTAGACCAATTATTGGACTTTTAAGGTCTCCAAGAACCTGATACGACTGCCATTAGATGTTCGTATGGTAACCGGGACCAACGGCTTAACGTTCCAAGGCACGACCAGATCAATGGAAATATTCATATTCATGCATATAAATATTTGCACTGCGCAGGGATCGAACCCGCATCTCCTTCCACCAGCGGCCGCGTTCACTACCGCCACGCCACGGAGGCTGAAGCTCTAGCTGCCCAGTGTTAAAGAAAAATGGCAAGTCGGTTTACGAAACGTCCCCGACTTTCCACTTTCCAACAAAAACAAAAGACGGAAGCATGAGATAGTGTCCATCAAGTGGATTGATTTTGTCCACAGTTAACTGCCCCAGTATTGATGGGGCCACTTTTTGTTGAAGGTTTTTGTTTGATCGAGCACTCATCGTTGTGAATGGGATCGCAGAAATCATTAGTGTGCCGAAGCATGATAGGAAATGTAAACATATTACAGTGATTGAGATCCATTTGACTTTTGTTCGTAACTCGATTGTTTACAGCTTCATTGGAGTAGTGATCGCATGTGCTACTGATTTCCAGGTTTTAGGTACGATTCCTATACTAGCTAAAGTGTTCTAAAGTTTTTCTACCTGAAATTTCTTCATCATCATCATCAACATTTTTATCGTCCCATTGTTGGGCACGGGTCTCCTCTCATACAGAGAAGGATTGAGCGTAATCACCACGCTTGCTCAATGCGGGTTGACGTTTTAAGACTTCAAATTCCAGGTTTCCTTAAGATGTTTTCCTTCACCTTGTAATTATTGGTGTCCAAGATATACTTATAAAGTACATATAACTTAGAATAGTTACATTGGTACTTGCCTGACCTGGAATCGAACTCGTACACTTATACTTGAGAGTCTGGTGTTTTAACCACAAGGCCACCACGACTGAAAACCCCGAATGAACTTTCTTAGTAGCAATAAAAGTGAAAAAAGTGAATGGAAAAAGACTTGCCTCGTATTACATGTTTACCGTTAGTAAGCTAGATAAACTAAAAATACTTTAGTTAGTACTAAACAGAGTTCTAATCCGACAGTTACAGTCAAGCTGTTCTCACTAATTAGACGTGCACTATGTTTGATTGGCGGGCTGCATTCGCGCTTTATGTAAGACAGCATATGTTATGTCTTAAGTCTTGTTTGAGTTAATTTTCAGTAGCTGTACCCTAATTGCATATTACACTGTCAATCTTAATCTTTTTGATGGATTCGTTTTGATAATCCATTAAAGTAATACTAGCTGACCGGCAAACGTTGTTTTGCCATATAAATAATAGATTAAATTACTAAAATGGCTATTAAAAAATAAGGGTTGATTGTAGAAGGGTGAAAATTGGGGATTGTATGTATTTTTGTATGTTGTATCATAAAAAAATAGAAATTAAAAATTTTGTCTAAAAAATAAAAAAAAAAATTTAGGAGTGCACTACCCCTAACATTTAGGGGGATGAAAAATAGATGTTGGCCGATTCTCATAGATACCGGATAAGCACAAAAAATTTCATGAAAATCGGTCGAGCCGTTTCGGAGGAGTTTAAGTTCGTACACCGTGACACGAGAATTTTATATAATAGATAATAAAGGCGAAAGTTTGTGAGAAACTTTTTTACGCTCAAACCGCTGGACGGGTTTGAATGACAAATTTCGTAGATAGTTTATGAACTATGTGAGTGCCAAGGATACTTTTATGCTGATATTCTCACTGTCTCACACTAGGAATTTCCCCTGTATCGTGGGTGCGTTTACAAATATATAAACTCACATACATAAACAGCCAAACCCGGATCTATATGTAGGCCATACAAATATCTATTCCGTGTGGGGATCGAACCCGCGACACGCAGAGCAGTAGTCGATCACTCAACCACTGCACCACCTTGTTTCAGCATTTTTTTAGGCTTGGGTATTCTTTACTGCCTACAAACAACATTTTTTTTCCACTCGTCCTAAATTTTTTCCGCTCACTCGCAAGACCTGAAATTCTGAAAGGCTATCCCCATAAAAAGAACTCGAAACAAACTTTACAAACCCGCATCCAATTTGGTAAAAAGCAACACTTTACCAAAGCTGTTTACTGAAGTACACACCACCATACTTAATCATAGCGATCCGTACTTACGCGTACATAAAATGGGAGAAACTTGTTATCACCATCGTACACCCGCGCTATGGGTGTAGTTTTTCTGCGGAGTAGGAAGAAAATGGAGTCATTATACGTTTATTGCTTCGGTCCAGCTAACCATAATTATAAGAAAACCAATTCGAGAACAATAAGGAATAAAAGTTTTTAAAACGTCACAGTTGCCAATGAAAGGTTGATTTTCTACGTTTCCTTTCCTTCCAATATTATAAACAGGAATGTTTGGATGTATGTTTGATACTCGCAAAAACTACTGAACGAATTTTGATGAAATTTGCACATATACTGGTTTATTACCAAAATTATCGTATAAGACAGTTTTTAACAGGTTATTCCCACGGCATTGAAATTTATGCAGCTAAAACCGCTGCGAGCAGCTAGTTGATTTTAAAGATAATGAGTGTGATGTTCACTTGTCACAAGGGTAAGCATTTTGTGTAATAAAACCACTGTAGTAAACTAGCGCGCTTTACCATCAACGATTGCATTACTGCTTACCATCAGGCGGGATTGCAGTCAAGCGCTAGTTTATAATTATTAAAAAAAAAAGAAGTCACAAGTGCTATTTTGTAATAGTCGTGCTGTAACGTCCGCCTGGTTTGGTGGTTCGCTAGCTAATGCCTCCACCACGCGCCTCGCGCCTGTACTTTTATACAATAGTTATACATTAATCATCACAGCGAGTATGCAAATTTTGTAGTGTAGTTGCACCTATACTGCGTCGAATATTTATTTACAATAAAAAAAATATATATACTTATTCGCGTACGTTGTAATTGTTTGCTTACGCACCGCTGTCTGCCTGAGTTTAACCACAGTTATTACTCCATTTGCTCTCTACTCCGTGTCCTATTACTATAGTTTTTTTTACCTTAACGGTCGAGATAGCAATGACGAGGGTCTTCTACAGGTTACGTTAGTTGAGATTTTTCTTATCTTTATGCCCTTTTCACCTATAGGGGCCAAGAGAGATGTTGGTGATATTGACTTAGCTGATCGAGTGTGTTTTCAAACTTGACGGTGAAAAACTGGATTATATTGGAACTATGTTGAGGTCAGCTTTCAGTCAGACCGAATACAAGCTGTCTTTCCTCCGGCACCTGGTGTTGTGCAATATGCACAGTGTATAAGTGTAATGTAATGTAATGTATGCACCGTGATCCTATCTGATCTCCCACAACCCATTTACAGGGCAATACAATACCCCTTGGTGAGGTGTGAAAACTATGTAAGTAACATCATCATCATATTGGCGTTAATCCCAGTCGCATCCGAAGCTTTTACAAAATCCTATTACCTACGAAAATTATAAGTACTGAAGGAGTTTTTGCCCCCATCAGATATAGATTGCAGTTCGAAAGAAAGAAAGAAAGAAAGAAAAATGCGTTTATTGACATTACAGCAAAATACATACATTTAAACTATAAAACAATAAAACCCAGCTTATAATGCCAAAAGGGCCTCAGCTCAGCATAATGTCAGATAACAACACAAGATATACCATCTTCTGACGCTGATTTTCAGCTGCAACCCACGAGTGCCATACGCTAGAATTTCAAAAACACAGTCCGCAATAATATAAATGATATATTAGATAATATAAGTAATCCAAATGATATGTTAAATACGTTGTAAATTGTTCAAAAAATAAAATAAGTATTCAATTTACTTTCATTTTATAAATAAGTAAGTTAGGAAATATGAATACTTAAATAAATACAAAAAAAAAATTAATTAATTAAATAATAACATACAAAAAACAGAAAATAGAAAATACCCCCCTCCCCACCAATCACAAGAATTAAAAAAAAAGACGTGTGGCACTCGGGGACTGCCGCGGTAAAGCTATTGCATAGCATTTTGTATCAATTTATGCAATTATAATTATTTATTTATTTTATTTATGCAGTATTTCTTTTTCTTTGATATTAATTCAAGTTACACTTTTTGAGCGTGGTGACCGATAAGAAAACAAATTTTTCTTTTATTAAATAAATAAATAAACTTTCGTTGTTTCGTTTCGGAGATAACAATATTACAACTCGTACACTTAAATGTACTCGTATTAACATTGTTCACCGACATCTTTCTGTAATATTTTATTTAATAAAAACTTCAACTTCAACTCTTGATCTGGTCCCTGTGGATAGATACCACAATTTTGCCAATAACACGTGTAACAAATTCTTTAAAAAAATATTTCACAATAATGGCGGATATCGCCAATCACAGTTGAAAAAACGGCCGCGTGAGCACTTTTTACTCTATAAAATCACGCGCTTTTATTTAGTAAACAACACTATAAATAATTTAAAAGTCCAATGAAAAATTAGCGTGACATTCATCTTAGCTTTTCCGTTAAAAAAAAAGCTATTTTATAAAAACACTACTAAATTAATTTGAATAAAAGTACTTAATAATTAATTATATGAAAAGTTTTTAAGGTAGCCATGACAACGTCGATGACGTCTATGACATATCTCTATAGAAGACCTATTTCAGAGAAAGAATTAATCGTAAGTTTAGCACATCGCGACTATCAGTAACATGGCAAGTGTGTAGAACTGAGTTCGCGCCCTGCAATATGCATGCTCTTTTTGAAAATCTATAAATTGTTTTCAAAAGATGTAGTCGCACGCACACAAACATACCGTGCCGAAGACTGCCGAACTGAAACGACGTTGGACGATGTACGGCCTTCAAGCCACGCCTCCGTGCCCGTCGGAGTGGGGAGCGTGAGGTTTTTTCGTTACGGAATTTCTGGATTCGGTCCCCGCGCTCAAGGCCCGCGATAGAAGCTATGCAATAGCTTAAAAATAAGATGGCTTCACAACGTTTTAAAGTGCTCTTTTCAACTAGTTTTTAAAGGGCATTATTTTTTTTGGCATCGATTCGAAGAATGTAGAGTACTCGTTGACAACTTTGTGAAAAATTGATCAATATTAGCTCTGTGATTTCAAATAACACTGAATATGCAAACAGGAAGCTGACCCAAACATGTAGTTGGGAAAAGGCAAGGCAATGATGACTTTCCTGATGATGAATTCTCACTTCACAATTCTACACTAACTAGGCTTAGAATACTGCTTTAGTGTACGGACGTCAGTCGGTCAAGCTACCCGAAACTGTCAAATATTTCCAAACAACCTTGAGCCTTAAAGCATTTTGGACAAAGTTGAAAATTTAATAAAGAGATCTGACAGATATTAGTAGCTTGATGTGCTATCGCCTGTACCTTTCCCCGTTTCCTCTCAAGCCCAACAGACACTTATAGATGACTAGACGGATTGTGGAAATACCAACGGTAATCAACGGTTATAGCATAATTGGTCGTTTCCTGTACATTATGACTCAACAGTAAGAAAGTTTTATGAAACTAGCGATCCGCTCCTGCTTAGTATGGTTTTATGACGCGATATAACATCTAGATTTCTTTATTATCTATTGGTTTAATCAACATTGTTTGCCTAGTTTTTTTTTGTGGATGGGAAATCGCCAAATGACTCCTCCCGCTCTGGGCTGAGCGGAAGGACTAAAACCCACCCGTGTTCCTTCACTTGCCTGTGGTCCAGGGCCACGGTTTCTTTTTTAAACAACCCGCAACACTGACCCAGGAGGCATCGATCTTCGTGGACCCCGTCACGATGTGCTGACATCTCTTTGAGGCGCGCGTGAAACACAACGCGCCGTCGACTCGGGCCTGATCCTTACCGGGTGGCGAGATGCCCAGTACTCCCCGTCCGCAAGGGCGTCTCCTGCGGCTGCTATAGGCGTGACGGCGCTGGGATTCTCGCTTCCTCACGCGCTCCGCCTCTTTTGCCAGCATCACAACTTCGCAGAAGCAGGTAACGGCCTGCTATGCACTCTCGCTCCGGACCATTGCCTGGACCAGGGCCAGGCGCAAGAAATCGCCGCCAAGAGGACACGGCGATGCTCTACCCAAGTCGAGCAGACTCCACCGTATCCTCAGGGCTATCCCCACAGTGGTGACACCCTGGCGTTTCCTCCCGCCTTATACGGAACAGGAACCTCCCGAAACAGCCGTGTCCGGTCAGGACCTGAGTCAGGCGGAAGGTGAGGGTGCCGGAGCGCATATCTGGCTCACTCCTCAAGGAGTTGACTTACCGTCGCTATTGTGGCGTACCCAGCATTGGGTTGCCACAATCGCACTCTCCATGTCGCCATGAGATCCCGCCGGAGCTCTGTCCGCCGTACCGCGATTTCTCTCGGTTTTTTTACCTAGCTTTAGTAGATTATTTTGAGATCGGTTTCAGTCAAACGGCTGTAACTGAAAACCACTCTTTTACACGAAGCGACTGCCTATATGGTCGAGACGACCTATTTACTTGGATATTAAAATACTCCTTGGTTATATGACTTTTTTAGCAGACAGTAAAGCCCCAGCATGATGATGATGATGATAAAAATGAAATCTGTCCTTCTAGACAATAATAACTGTGTAAGATAACAGTGGAGCTGACATTATGAATAAATGGACGGGCATCAGATCATATGCCGAAGAAAGGAGCCAATGCAGGAAGATTTAGACCGATGTAATAAAATACTGCTGGTATCCCGAATTTTTTCGAAATAATGATGAAAATTACTTGGTCTGAATTAAAGACATCATCATCACCTGCCTAGCCTTTAGCAACTATGTTGGGACAGCTTCCAGTCTTACCGGATTCAACTGAATACCAGTATTTAACATGGAGCGATTGCCTATTTCACCTCCACAATCCAGTTAATGGGTAATACGACCACCCGTTGATAAGACTAGTGGTCAGACTTACAGAATTCCGACGACCCGTCAAAGATCTGCGAATTAAAGCCAGGGCTAACGGCTTAGCGTGCTTTCCGTGGCACGGAGGGGTCTCGGCATGTAAAGATGGTCACCCATCCACAGACTTACCTCGGCAAGCGTAGCTTAACCTGACCGATATCCAACACAAAAATATTTTTTCAAATCGGACCAGTACTTCCTGAGATTAGCGCGTTCAAACAAACAAACTCTTCAGCTTTATACAGTATGTTAAGAAAACCCTGTCCGACCCGTGAAGGTGTTGTTAGGTATCGATAACTGATTCTAATGGATACAAAACCGGGCTAAACTTAAAAAAATACCCCTAAAAAAATAAATATTGTTTCCCAAAAAAGAGGTATCTTAATAAATGTGCGTTAATCACCCTTCTGGGGGGCGGCGGGCGGCAGGGCACGCGGCACGTGGTCGCATCGCTATTTGCTCACAATAATACCGGTGTTGTCACTTTTTAAAAATTACCAAATTTCGGGGAAGTTGGAATTAATTCGCGGGAAAAAAAGATTATTTCAAAATTCATTTGTATTGGTACTATGATGATTACGTAAAATTTTATATTATATTTGGTCATGTGTTTACCTAACCTTTATTATCCTTATGGGTTGGACAAGGTTTTCTTAACATACTGTAGATTAGTAAGATTAACTAGTGCTTGACCACAATCTCTCGTAATGGTAAGCAGTGATGCAATCGTTGATGTTAAAGCGCGCTAGTTTATTAAGAGGTTATTCACTCTAGCCTTGTATACACTTAAATTGTAGTCTGACGGAAACACCGCCGCTGGCAAATTCTTCCAGTCCCTTGATGTATGCGGTATTTTACTGCAGCATATAATTCCCAAACCATTCTTTAAAGAAAATAACTGTTATTAATTTAACATTAACATAGATACTATGTCAAACTGAAGTCACGGTTTATAGTGTCATAAAGTTTAACAGCCAGAACGCATAGCGTGCTCCATCACAGACCGAAATAACGGTGACTCCTAGTTCTGCTAATTGAAAATTTAATACAATAGGTGGAAATGTTGGCTGAGTTACGTCGACAGGTTTAGTAGTTTCATGAAATATAGAAAACAATTTGTGGTTGTAAGATTAACTACAGTTTTTGGTAGACAGGCTTCTTTGTCTTCAATAAATGTACTGCTGGAGATCCACCAATCCATAATGTGTCTGCAAGTTGGATTACCACTCCAGATTGGAGGTTTAGAGTATTAGAGTCGGTTTCCTCTCTCTGGTACACAAAGCGAACCTACGAAATATGTCTCTGAAGACACGGTGAAGAAGGCTGTAGGATATTTACCATCAAGCTATGGTCATTAGAAGCCGATCAAAAAGTAGATAAGTCAGAATGATCCCTTAAGGAAAACGAAGCGACAGCGAAGGCAAGTGTTTAAACACGATAAAAAAAAGCAAGATACAATAGTTGGAGTCACTGGTAGAAGTTAACTCATACAACATGTAAAGAAAACCCCGACCGACTCGACTCATAAGGATAATAAAGGTTAGGATATACAAATGACCAAATAAAATATGGAATTTTACCTAATCGTCATAGTTACAATAGTAAATGAATTTTGAAATTTTTTCTTTTTTTTTCCACCAATTAATTCCAACTTCCCCATAATTACAGTATTATTATGAGTGATGCGACCACGTGCCGCGTGCCCTTCACCCGCGCATGTATGCCTACCGTGTTGCCTACCGCACGTGTATTAAGTTACCTCGCTTTTTCGAAATAATATTTATTTTTTTAGGGGCATTTTTTTTTAAGTATAGCCCGGCTTTGTGGGCATTATTAGAATCAGTTAACGATACCTAACAATACCTTCACGGATCGGACAGGGTTTTCTTTGCATATTGTACATCCCACTATATCTGAAACAGCAAATAAGTACGAAAAGCGTAAAAAAAGTGATTGCATGTCAAACAACTATCAGAAATGCACCGCACACGATTTATATGATAATGTTGAAGCGAAAATTGTTACAATTTATACTTTTCAAACAGTATGTCTGTCGATATTCACGCGATGTGCGCTGAATGATTTACCCTGTCAGTTATATAATGGCGTACTTATTATGTGAATACAAGCCTTTGCTCGCGACTTGATCTGCGTAAAATTTCCTATTTAAGCGCAAAATATAATCTGTGACACTTGGAAATATAGTAGCTTCCTGTCAGAAAAATAATTTTCGGTACGGGTCAGTAGTTTTGAAGATTACCGGAATACAAAGTCACAAATTAGCTCTTTATAATACTGATATAGTATAGCTTTTGCTCAAAGTTTCGCCCGCGCGGAAATTATATGCCACAGGAGCGTACCACCAGGATAGAGTAACTCTATATCCTTCTTTTTTCTTTTTTTTCTGGGTTGGAAATCCTCAATGGATGTCCGCCGCCCCGGGGTAGACGACGGGGCCTGTCAGACTTTTACTGACTAAAACCACCCCGGTGTCTCTTCCGTTACGAACGCGCGCGGGCAGCGGTAGTCTAAATTCTTCCACACCCCCACACCCTCGTGCTGGCCCGATCTGACGTACATTGACATATTTTTAGACGCCATGTTTTCAATCACGTCTAAACTGTCTATGGAATATATTTTTAGGATCAGGAGAGAGATTTACATAAAGAAAAGTACAACACAAATCAGAAACAATGATTTATAATCAATAACGTAATTTTATAATCTTAAAATGACTCTAACACAAACAGTCATCAGTTTAACACCATTTACAGCGAAATACCAACAAAATGACTGTAAATATTACTGACTACCAATTCAACCACCTTACCGTCCAAGAGCTCAGGAGCAAAAGGGACCTGTCAATCAGAGAGCCGTCTATTTATAATAGATAGGCGTAGATATAGTAGGTGCGAGTTGCTACAGGTCTTCAAACTCCTTTCTGCAAACAATATTAATTTGACAGGATTAATATTTTATCTTATGTCCTTTTCTTTAGGAAGAGATCGCGTCGTATATCTTTGGGCACAACTTACGAAACCCACCTGTAATAAACGTTTTTACCCCGCATTCACCAACCACAATCTATCTGATAAATAATTGCAGCTCGTTCTAACCAGTGGTTCAAACTATCAGTCAGATCCATCCGTCTGCCAGTGTTCCAGTTCCAAGCCATTACGTGCAATGAATATTTCAGTCTGTCCAGTATTATTGATAGCTTCTGAATTCTGGAATACGGGAAACGCCTGTTATCCGTAAAAAAATAACGTGTTTTCTTTCTTCTTAATAAATTATTTTGTTCCAATTTTGTGTTTGTTGTTGCCTGTCTTAATAGATTTAAATAGGTGGCGTTACTGGTTACGTCTTTTGACTAGATTATTATGTCCAGTGTTAAGTATATGGCCTCTCATGATCCATAATGACCCAATAATGTTTCCGATACTGGTACACAAACCCCGTCTCTGTGAGTAAATGAACTGTTAATATGAAAGCCATGGTTACTGTTTCTCTGTAACCGAATTCCCCGTTGTTATTTTTCGCCTTGCAACTGCCATAAGTTTTCTCATAATAGTTTCCTTGGTGGCAAAAAGTCTGAAGTCCTATTGATGTATACTGGACACCTTGTTAACGAAGAAAATCTATCATGCTTAAGTTAATATCGTGAACTTGTTCATCGATCTTTGGTCTAAAATCACTCTTTCCGCGAAAAATCCATGCACTCATTCATATTCACACCCTTTATTACAAAAACTGAAATAAAATTCCTATTAGATAAGCCTCCTTATGCATGCATTAACATATATACATATTATAATTTACTAGCTTCAGCGAGATCTTATCTTCCTTTAATCTTACTAGAGCCCGTTTATTTTACATATTGAGTGAATGTGTGCTTTCATCATAATCTTGTATGTTTTATCTGTAAGGGTTTAATGTAAACTTACTTGAAGACTTGGGAGTCACTCAAATCGGTAATGAGTAGTGGAATTGATACGGCACTAGAATTTCAATTGCTGTCGGTCTCATGATTCCAGAGCGTCCTTAGTTCTTTTTCCAAGTCGAGCAAAAGTTATTGAGGAAAAATATCTCGGTAAGTTGGCGGAGATGAAGGCGTATTAAGCTGTTGACTTTACTCCTCTTTTTGATCTAAATCTCGTCGTATTGAATTGTTATCCCATCGGATGATGAACTCTGGGGATGACGGCGCACCTGTGTTTGCACACTATAATATCTCACGCGCCGAAGTCTGGTCTCTCTGGCTGGCATATCGGGCAATAGGTTATGCTTCCTAGCCTTAAAAATTGTCATAATCGATCTCTACACTTCTTAAATCGTTCATATCATTCCTAACATGGTTTTGCCTGAAACAATGCCAAGATCATGTGCTTCCAATAAATTCCGAAACCTGCCAAAGTCCTAATCTTTATTGGCAACACTTATTCTTCTACTTACCCTCTAGACGTGCTTCTGTGGCGCCGCCGTCGATAAACATGTACGTCCGAACCGAAGCGTAGGCGACGTAGAAGCTTTCAAAGTTTGAATGTATTTCTTTTGGAATCTTTGATGTTGAATATACAGCATGGTAGTGTAGTTTAAGTGGCGTAATCCTGTTATTATATACCGCAGTATTATCATCTCAACCGAAAGACAGTTAATGTTCCTCAGCTGGGCAAGAAGAATGCCCAAGTATTACTTCTTTCATCACACTCCTCTCAAAACGGTGATGGCAAACATCGTAATTTATGATTTTAGTTTATTGTCTTTTTAAGGAAACGTGTTGAACTTAGCTATTTTAATGTATTGACGTTTTTATTATGTTGTAGTGTAGGAGAAGAAAAGATTAGGTCATAATCCCAAGGTCTGTAGATTGTCTTGATATAATAGTTATAATAATTCTCATATTTGTAAACTAACGTATACCCAAAAACACTCCAAAGTAATAGAGATGTTTCCTGGGTAAAAAAAAAAATCTATTTAGTCCGTCATTCAGTTTATATGAAAATATTGGATACGTATATTTTGTTTTATCAAATCAATAAATAATGACAAATATAAAAGGCATCAAAGATCAAGAGTGGTGGCTGGTGACGTCACTCGTCGCTAAAACGTGTAGCGTGCAGTGACGTTACACGCATCATTTTCAACGCACTGTGTCGTCACATTTTTTGTTTATGTGAAAAAAGAAAAAATACGTTTCTAGTATTTTTTGGAAATCTGACTGACGGACTAAGTGACTTTTACGAACCCACAATCGGCTCGCGTGGTGTATTACGGCCTACTCTCTTTCAATACAGATGAGGCCTCTGTCACAACTCTTGGAAAAACATACTCTGAATGTCACCTTATCTGCCTCTCTGGCTTTTTGTTATGTATTACTAAATAGAACGAGACAGACATCGACCTCTGATATTCACGAATTCAGGTATTCGAACAGCATTGGGTTATTTTTAGCTGCCTATAAATTACTTTTACAAATTACATAAGCCATTATTTATTGTCTAAATACTAAGGTAAACTAAACGATGAGAGCGTTTGGTTCAGTGTAGAGTTTCGCCTTGAAAGTATTCTAGGATCGTCTATTTGATATTATAGGTCTGGGAAAGTTCAAATAGATACTGGTCTTTATAATAAACTAGCGGCCGCCAGCGACTTCGTTCGCGCGGAATTAGTTATGCTCCGCTCCTATTGGTCGCAGCGCGATGTTATATAGCCTAAAGCCTTCCTGAATTAATGGGCTATCCCACGCAAAAAAGAAATTTAATTCGGACCAGTAGTTCCTGAGATTAGCGCGTTCAAACAAACAAACAAACTCTTCAGCTTTATATATTGGCATAGATTATTAAATGCGAAATCAATTGCTAGTACGGGAATTCCGTCGTTTGTCGCAAGATATTTTAAATCTTTCACGGTGGTTTCTGGTAACCACCAGTCTCTTCTATGGGTTGGAATTGGGTTGTGGAGTTCAAAATAGGTTGTCCAATTATTAATCTGGTGAGAATGGACGCACACCCAGAGAGTTAGGAATAGGCTAGGCATTTGATGACCAACGCGCAATAACTAACCGTACTCTCATGGTCTTGTCACTAGTTTCGGCAATGATAATGATGATAATTATTATGTACCTCATGACCTGCCCATCCTTTTTCCAACAACGTTGGGATTGGCTTCCAGTTTAACACGATTCAGTTGAATACCGGTTTTAAACTTAGAGCGCTGCCTGTCTGACCTCCACAACCCAGTAACTAGGAAATACAATACCCCTTGGTAAGACTTGTGGCCAGATTATAACTGGTGGTCTTATTTCCGTGACGATTTTCAAAGATGTACTAATTGATACCAGGCGGGGCCAACGGCTTAACATACTTTCATTTGTGTTCTTTCAACCTTGAAGCGGGCCAATCGATAAGAAAACGCGGTCGATATCGACGATCGAGTCTCGTAATGAAAACTCTTGGTTGCCACACTGGGCAAGTCCAACCCATCCACAAGCCAATCGCGTATCTTGATCAATGTGCCTGTCAGTCGGATTTTAGACTATTTTCCCTGCTATGTATCAAACTGGCACACACCCTGCTCTTTTAAGTATTTTCTACTTGCATCTCTTGCTGCCCTTAGATGAGGGTCATGCCTATGTCTCGGACGTTTTTGTCGTGTCGATGGTTTTCTTCTTTTAAGTGTTTTCTTCTTGCATCTCTTGCTGCCCTTAGATGAGGATCATGCCTATGTCACGGACGTTTTTGTCGTGTCGATGGTTTTCTTCTTTTAAGTGTTTTCTACTTGCATCTCTTGCTGCCCTTAGATGAGGGTCATGCCTATGTCACGGACGTTTTTTTCGTGTCGATGGTATTCTTCTTTGATATTTTATGTTGTTTATACCCCGTAGATGACCACGTAAATTGCGGCATCACTGGCATTCATTAAGTCATCCAAGTTGCAGGTGAACAATCATTTAAGGCACCCCAGAATTTGGGGTAGGTATAGTCTTTGACATTGACATTTGATGAATAAGCACTTATATCATGATAATTCGTCCCAAAATAGTGAACGGTTTCATAGCACCCCTAAAATGCCGTAAAGATAAATCAAAAGCCGTAACCTCGACCTAGAAACTCTCCCACACCTCCACGAAGCTCCTCAATCAGATCATTTTACAATATTTGCGCGATCCTAATACCAGAAACAAATATGATCTTTCGCAAAAATCTTTATCTTTCATCTGTCAAACCAGATCCTACTTGGAAGGGAGGGCTTGGGCTTTGGGTGGTTTTATCTCGAATATTCAATATCCCGGCTCCTTCCATTAGCGTTAGATTGATATGGACTTGTGATCTATTGTCGGATTACATATAATACCCTTTTTATTGTGCCTGTGTAATATGTAATTCGATAGTATTAGGTTCGTGGATTTGGGGGAGTGGGGACGTGTATTTACACATGTAATGAATTTTGTATGGATGTCTCTTCTTGTTGGAGTTGGTCTATCAGATATACAATGTGGATAAGAAGACATCATAATTACCTGCTAATCGTAATTAATACTAAGAATCGTTTTGATTCGTAGTTACAATTCAACCAATTGATAAAAATGGTATCTAACTAATTGATATTTTTATACAAAATGAGTTTTTGAATTATTTTTGGTTCATAATATAATACTGATTAATAGTCAAATTATTAATAATGGTCCAATAAACTAGTCGAGTTAAGATAAACTAATCTGATAATTCATTACATTAGCAAAAAATCACTGTTTTAATTCAATTTATTTCACTGTTCCAAAATACTTCAAAAACTTTAATTTCCAAAGTCGGGTGCAAAGAACGAAAATTAAAAAAAAAAAAAACATTCATTCCGACTTTGTGGTGTCTATTTTTAGACGTATGTACATTTTTAATTTTTCTCTTTAGCCTCAGATATTAACTGCTTTGTTTAATTTATCGTCATATCGCCTCTATGTTGCACAATTCTCAAATGCCTTTAATCACTCCATCCAGCAACCTGATCATTAAATACTCTGTATGTATTCGTCAAAGCGGATACTCAAAATGATTACAAAGTCTACAAAGTTATTCACTGGCGTTTGTAACCTTTGAAGCTGCATTTCGTGCACCGTCCAGTGATTGAGTCTTTATGTCCCCTAGTTTTAGATTCCAATTGTACTCCAGAGCCCGTTCCGGATTGTGTCAATCATTGACACCAATTGTGTGAGTTGTGGTACTGTGATAGTTGACTCTGCTGGGAGACAGAGAATGTAGTCATTGTGTACTGATGTTGGAGCGGTTGAAAATGAAATAAAAGATATTAGTAAGTTTATCAATTTCGTCTAATCATTCATGAAATATTTTAAGAGATACATCTATAGGTAAAGAAGCCATAGCAAGGAATACTTATAATTTTTTGTTCACACATATAAAATAAATATTAATTTTAAAATAACTTGAGATGTTTTTGCATAAAATCTTTATTCTGCTTCAATGCCAGTTAGTATTTGTTTTATAGTAGCAACAGAAAGAAATTCATAATTTCAGGCAATCAATTAGTGTGGATCCAAATAATAAAAAGGTTTATTGCAAAAACTTTAAAACTTTTACAGTAAATCGTATATAGGGATCTACTTTTAAGTAAAAGATATACCTTACCTGTACTTGGAAGCCTGGCTTTTCAATCACAAAAAGAAAATACGAAGAAATAACGGAAAAAAGTCATTGTATCGATCACATCAAATCAATCAATCTTAGTCAATCTTTGTATTGTGTTGTGAAACTCCTTTGGACTTCTACATTCGATTCCTACTTATTGAACTTTTGCAGGTACTGCGTATGTATACCTATTTCAAACAAAACTTGGGTAGGATAAATCCACATTCAGTTTAACATAAAGTGTATAACAATAAATAACTGATTCAATCCAGTTTTAACTACGTAAAGAAAAACAATATGAATCCAATTTAAACAAAATTTACACATTATAAAAAAAATCATGGACGACGGGCTTCCTCAAAAGGAAATAACATTTTAATATAGAAAACTGATGTCACCAAAGTCAAAATATATTTTTTTTGTAACAATAAGAGGTTCCCAATAAAGTATTTGTGTTAGTGTTTATAGTTTTATATGGTGTTGGATGTTGTGCATTGCTTTTTTAGCCCACGTAACAACAAATGGAAAAATTTGGATTTTCAACGTTAAGTTTTGAGCCAATGGTTCAGAATCCAATAGAATGCATCCCAGCTTGTCGAACGCCGCCACGCCGAAACCCACCTTAATGATGTTCGTGTCACCGCGAGCGGCCGCGTGACCTGGTCAAGGACTCGCATCACGCTGCGCCCTTAAGACGTGCAAAAAGAACGTTAAGTGAAGAAGTAACAGCTTGATAGGCCTTTCTCGGCCATTAAGCTACCGAATGCAAAAAAAAAAAAAAATGGATCCTGCTGCTAATTCCTAAGACGCGTTTTATTTACTGGATTATGGAGGTCAAATGCACGTTAAGCCGTTGGTCCCGGTTGCCATACGAACATCTAATGGCAGTCGTTACGGGATGTTGAAGCTCACAAAAGTCCAACAATTGGTCTAACTGCAATGCTTCGATATCATCTTGGGGTTGTGGCGGTCAGACGGCAGTCGTTTCACGGAAAATATCGAAGTTTAGCCAAAATCAGCAGTTAGACTGGTAAAGCGGACTCCAGACTCCAAAGCTGAAAAAGGCTTCGGATGTGACTGGGATTAACGCTGAGATGACGATGATGATGATTGTGGAGGTCAAATAGGCAGTCTTATTAATAAAAGCTAAGCTTGCTTCCGACGTTCTGTCAACTGATGAGCATGCGTACAGACCCGTGGTCTGATGCTGTCTGCACTGGATTGCCGAATGTCGAGCTCGAGCAGTTCCCATAGCCTGGAAAGATTTGTGGTTTGTCGAATCATGATCGGCCTCAAGTCGTCCGACAATTCATTGATTCAGTTGATGTCGGGAGTGCTGACATGTACTTTTCCCGTTTGTTGGGTACTTAATAAATTAATTAATTACACGTCGCTTGCTTTTGGTCATCTGCGCTCATATTTAGAGTGACTATACGAGGAGACCTGTGCCCAGCAGTGGGATGATAAAAAGGTTGTTATGAATTTTATTAATGATGCTACCGAAACGTTACTTTATCTCCTCTGCAATACAAATGGTGCATGTCAATACTACTTTTGGTACAACGGGAATATATATTTTTATTAAAACTAGACGCACAGTATACATGGCTGATTTTTTCAACACAAAATCTTATCCGTGGGACTTTGATTTTTTGTCATTTCTTCAGTACCCTTAGTAAATAAATACACTTACATAAAATAAATATCATAATGGTTTTGTGAATACGTAAAGCTGTGCGAAATCAATGCAGGTCACACAAGTATTTAACATAAAATCATTGTCGACAAAGTGCTTCAACTGAGGTTAGCAATAAAACGTCTTATTAATGTTTTAGTAAAAATACTCGAATGTAAAACTTAACATCAAGAAGGCATTTATGTAGATGCCTACATAAATTTTACGACCGCTGTGTCCACGTGTTTATAATAAAGTGTAATGTTTGTGACGTCATCTAGTGTGATGAGTGCCATACTTAGTGCCAGGTGCTCCTTCTTTATTTTACTTTGTTATTTAGGATTTCTAGATTAGTTGAATCTACAACGTTATTTTATGTATATGCGAAACCTGAAACGCGTGTATTATTAAGTAAAGAATCTATGTACAAAATTTTATAAAGATATAAAAAACCACATAGTTATGAGCTTGTTATCTTACCTGGTTGTCACAAAAATATGGTCAACGCACCGCTCGCCCACCCGTGGCTACAGCGGCGCGGCGCGGCTAAGCATATTGCTAGTCCATTGCTCCATGTGTTCGAAAATGTGTCTGCTCAACAATGTAAATAACGTAATGAATCTTGTTGAACTGTCAAAATGTAACTCATTGATAATAAGAGTCGAAATTACTTTTAAAAGAAAAAAAATACAATAATTTGAGACAAACATAATGCATAGTAAAGAACGCAGACACAAAAAAAAAATAACAACACGTGTCACATCCAAGCAAAACGGTAAACCTACAACGCTACATGCGAGCAACGCGTTATACTGACGTCACGCGAATTCTGCATCGCGCTTGCAGAGTTTACTGTGCAACTAGCACGCAGTTCGCGATATTAACCCGCCGGCAAAGTGGCCCGCCAGACAATCCCAGTCTGGTCGTAGGATCCTCTCTTTTCAATGGAGGATGAGTGAGCTTTAAACGCTGCTTCTCATACCTCCATAATGCTAAGACCCTATACGAGAAACCGTTTGAGAATCTTCACTTTAGACACATTAATTGTTTTTAATTATGCCCACGCTATAACCTACCTCATAAACCACCATTTATTTCCCAGTTAACTCTCGTTTATCGTTATCGTTGGCACTTTGGTTTTCAAGCAACAAGTTCAGTTCAGACCGCGTACGTTCACTCGTTCAGTGCACCGAATTGAATCAAAATGAATGTGTTTAAAACATTGATTGATTTGAACGAAAGCTCTCGAAGTACCACGGAAATTAACGAAGTGGAATTCATTTGAGACTTTGTTTTTGATTTTATGATGATGGAATTTTAAGAGTTTTGAATTGATTTAAATGCGTTTTTTGGGCTTTTTAATTGTTTCATGCTACACTTCAACACAAGAAGAAAGTGTTTCATATCAGACTAAGAAAGGGAACTGACTTCTTTAAAATACGATCCAACACTGTTTTAGGTATCGAATAATTATCATAATAAATTAAGTTAAAATAGCTTATTAGTCTTACAGGCTCTTTGGCAGATATAGGCAAAGAAGTGTCATTGTAATTAATTATCGAACTAAATTGTAGTTAATTATACCTGCTTCTTTTTAGTTACGGTAAGAAAGTTGTCTTTTGTGTGGATAGTTTTTGATGTATAGCTTGCTATTAGAGCAGTTGAAAAGAATATAGTTTTAACATACAGACCGTGCAAAAAAACACTTGATATCCTCTTAATTATTTCCACCGGAATAAAGGAGTCTTATTTATAATTTATTGTACACCATAAACATACATAAATTAAAAAATCATTCTACATTACAAAATATAAAAATGGGCCGCCTTATCGCTCATGCAATCTTTTTTCATCTTATGTATACTGCCGAAATCCACTGAAATTTCCAACTGAATCCAGCAGAAATGCATCAAAGAAATGAGGTTCATGACTCCTAGCACGAAATGCTAAGCCTCGGAGCTAAGCGCCAATCAAGTCGTCTTTACTAGATAAGGCTAGTTGACTGCAACTACTTTTTTTCTTATTTCGCGTTGGAAATCCTTATGAATTCCTTCCATCATGGGGTTGTTAGGGGTATGGACAGGGCCCTAACCGGTTAAAACTATCTCCCCCTGTGATCATTCCCGCAATAATCGTGCCATGGCCTTAGTAACAATTCTGGGCACATTACAAACTCTTATATAAATTAACAATTAGGTTCATCGATCCCTCAAGTACACCGACTCACACAAATTTCCGTCCATTTCCACCCACCACAAACAAAAACTGAAAAATCTTTTTTCCCGACTGTACGCAAAAAACTAAATACGATATCGTTTGTAACCGTATTTATGTCATCACAGTAATAAAGTGTTTTTTGTAATTTATTTGCAATTACAAATAGATATCGTAGCTATTGAGAAAACCATTTATTTTTGGAAGAATGCTATAAAGTTTGCCGTCTGGCCGTCTGTCTGTACATTTAAATTGGTTTAAATAAGATTCCACGGTTTATTTTTATCGATTAAGGCGGGGTAATAAGCAATTTTTATTCAACGATAATAACCCGGCAACGACTAAGTTTGAATAAAGGAGATACGTATACCATAATCAGACTTTTTTTTGAATCGTTGCCCCACACTAGGAATTTCTCCTGTGTCCTGGGTGCGTTTACAAACATATAAATTGACATACACAAACATACACAACCCGGAACAACTACTTGTAGGTCATACAAATATTTGTTCCGTGGGGGGGATCTAACCCGCGACACGCAGCACAGCAGTCAATAGCTTATCCACTTTTTTTTTTTTGCCGGGGTGGAAATCCTCATAGGATGCCCGCCGCCCTGGGGTGGGCGACGGGGTATGTCAGACTTTTACTGACTAAAACCACCCCGGTGTGTCTTCTATCACGAGCGCGCGTGGAGCCGTGGGAGTCTAAATTCCTCCACGGCCCCACACCCTCGTGCTGGCCCGGTCTGTCCGGGCCTCGTCTCCTGCACGGAGTAGTGGGGTGTTAAGCTACCCCGTGCATCGCCTCAAAGGCGCGCGCCGACACTAGCGCGCGCCTCCGCCTCGGGGTCCATCAATAGGGGGGCGGGGACTTCCCCATGTCCCTCGCCCCTGGACCCATTCATGGGGGGCGGAAGAGGGCGTTATCCGCCCTTCCTCGGCGCCCGGTGCGTCTTCTGCGGCCCGGGAAGGGAGTTGATATCTCCCTGTCCCGTTCCGCAGCTTCCTTCTGCGACATCACGTCCTCGCAGAAGGACACCACCGCGTCCCACGACTCTGAGCTGCCGACCATCCTCCGCACTACTGCCGGCAGCGTCAGGTCGCCTCCTACTTCATTTGTGAGGACACGGCGCTGCTCCTCCCAAGCTACACACTCGGAGAGCGTGTGCTGCGCCGTGTCCTCCCCGCATTGGACGCAGTGGTGGCACCGAGCGTCCGGCTCTCTGCCTAAGCGACGCAGGTACTTGCCGAAGCAGCCGTGCCCCGACAGTACCTGCGTCACCCTGAACGACAGGGAGCCGTGCCTCCTCCCGAGCCAGTCGTCGAGTACTGGCCGGATCGCCTCGACGGTAGCGAGGCCGGCGGTAGGGCGCATAAGCCTCTGCCGCCAGTCCGCCACCAGGACCTGACGGAGCTCCTCTCGGCGCAGCTCGATCTGTCGCTGCACCGGACTGGAGCCCCGTGTCCGCTCTTCCTCGCGCCATTGGTACAATGACGCGAGTACTTTCGCCTCTAGGTCCCAGGGCGGGGATCCGGCCAGGACGCAAGCCGCCTCGTAGGATATCGTGCGATACCCGCGGACGACCCTGACGGCCATCGCCCTCTGCGGCTTGCGCAGAATGGCGAGTGTTCCGGCCGTCAGGTCCATCGCCCACACAGGGGCCCCATACAGGGCCATGGACCGCACGATTCCCACGTACAACCGCCTACAGGCGGCGCTCGGGCCCCCCATGTTGGGAAGCAACGTTGATAGCGCGCCTGCTGCACCCATCAGCTTGGGCGCAATAGCTTATCCACTGCGCTAACCGTGCAGTCAAGACTATAGCCACTACGGATGAGAGGGTGTTGGTCAAACGTCACATGTCCTCGAGTTTTTCTGTTCGAGGACATCTTGGTTTTCTCATGAAGGTTTTTTTTTAGAGCAGTCGTGATGAAAGAATTCTCACAATGTAAAGGCCCTAAAATCTAGGATCTAAACTCTGTAAATCACAGATGTTACCACTTAGTCACAACTGCTTATGCGTTTGATGGTTTGACGTTACTTAAATCGAATAAAAGTAACATTGCAGTTTTATTTTATTAAAAAAACAAATGCACGGCTCAGTGAAATAATTTTTAAGTATTTTTTCGTTGATTGAATAACATTAAAAATAATCTGATTAAAATTATTAAGAATTATGCGACGACAAATATTGTTCAACTCGGAAAATAAAATACCATAATAAAAGAATCAGTAGGCTAATTCTCGTAATTTAAAACGTCGAAAATTTTCAAAATATATGGAAATTGCAAGTATTTTTTTTACAGACTGAGACTGAGATCAGGCTGTGAACGTTCTTAAAATTGTAGAATCAATCTCTGAACTGCCCAACCCGCATTGAGCAAGCGTGGTCATTACGCTCAATCCTTCTCTGTATGAGACATCGAGCACATATCCAATAGAGTAGTAATATGAGCCGTCAAATTCCGAAACATGTCAGTGATTTTGCCATTATAAATAACAACTCACGATTGCACTAAAACAGTACGGCACCAAGTAGTGACCTGTGCGTACGTCTCCCGATACTATTGAAAATATTCAAAGTTTGGTATTGTACCCCATAATGTCGTGTTGTTCTATTCGATGGTGTGGTAAAAACAGCAGAACATCGAATTATAAAACAGACGGAATCTCGTTTCATCGCCAAGTATCAATAAACTATGATTTAATACACTTGGCGTCCATTTATCATGGCTCAAGTTTAACTGGTCAAGAAAAACCAAACAATAGGTACTTGTCTATGCGTCTTACTCTTACTAAGTGTAACCGATATTATGTCATCCTTTTCTATCCATTACTGCTTTTATTAGTGTTCCACTGTGTTACTCACATTGTGTATCGATACTAACCAAAAAGGGTAAACAAACAAATTACCTAGTAAATGTAATAAATTGAATACATTTCAATGCAAATTTTAAATATGTTAATTATATTATTATTATTACTTTATAATTTTTAAGAATCGCGAAATAATATATAGATATGAGACTAACATTCCTCATGAAAAGAAAAAAAATATGATGAGAAACAAGCTTTGAGAAGATTTTTTACTAAATTAATTCACTTTAAAAATCAGTAACAGTAAAGCATAACTAAGATTATAATTTTTCCTTTATTTTTAAAAGAAATCATGATAAAAAGTTTGATTTACTTAATACAAAAGTGTTATTTAGTTTCAAAACCATAAATGTTCTTATTAAAAGAAAATATTGTTATTTACGAATCCTCGCCTTTCCTAGTAGAGCATCGCTCCATATTTCTTACGTGACAGCACCTGACTAGACCACATATAATATAAATCTGTTATGATATGATATAAATATCTGTTATTAGGTCTTCTAGTACAGAAACTAGCTATTTATTTAAATTTTGTCTAATGGACTATGTAGTACTATGAAAAATAAAATATAGTATTTTATTTCTCATAGTACTACATACATACATTTTAATACGCTAAACAAACATTGTAACATTATCGATATCGATATAAACAATTATATTTCTGTTGCCCTACCCTAGTGCAATACGTGACCTTGAGTCGGCCAATCAGAGTGCAGCGGCCGGCACAGCGATTTTGCGTAATTTGTTTTCGAACAAAACTAGTGGCATTACCACTCTATTGGATATGTGCTCGATGGTATGAGAGGAGAACTGTGCCCAGCAGTGAGACGGTAAAAAGGTTTATGATGAACCTCTGTTTTATCATGATATTTGATTATGTGCACTATTTTTGAATAAGCTTCTAGTAGTAACTACAAACGCAACAAAGAAACGAGTCATACTGACGTCACACGAATTCTACATCTTGCAAACAGAGTTTACCGTACAATTAGCATATATAATAACTTTCCAACTTCCAACCCGTCTGGTCGGAGGATCCTCCCTTTTCTATGGAGGATGAGTGAATTTCACTCCCTGTTCCTCATGCGCTACACTGGTGCCGCCACAATGAACACCAGCACAGGTTTCATTCAAGCCTTTTCTGTTGAACATTTGACAATAATCGCATTTTTTTTAGTGTCATATGTAGCAATACACCTGACTGGTCTGCCTTTGCGCAGCGCCTTAAGCGTTTGTTTATGTAAAGCTAGCGGTAATATTATGGTATTTGTAAAATGTAATTATTTTTTGATTAATAATGTTTTTTTTATCTATTTGTTTCAGGTAAGTGTTTGACTGCACCTCGCAACTAAGTATACGTATAACTAAGAAAACCGTGAAGGGATTGTTAGGTGTCGATAACTGATTCTACTAATCCATACAAAACCGGGCTAAGTTTTACATACCTTAATATAATATGTTTATCGATACCTTAATTGGCAGTCCGCTAAATCCAAATTTTTCAGATGCTTAAAACTGTATATTTTTTATACATTACTTCAGGAAAAATCTAAAATACCGTTAGATAATATCGTAAGGTAGTATTTTTGATAATGTAGACTCCTTTATTCCCATTTAATAAAATACTATGTATCTTGTTTATTATCAGATTTGCCTATTAAGCTATCGATATGCAAAGGCTTAACACCGATAAATCTGTGGCGGACCTACTACTACTTACATACATACAAAGTCTATTGCCAACCTAGTAATTGCGTTTTGACAGTTCAGTAACAATCTTTGCGTTATTTATGTTATTGGGCTGACAAATTTTCATACATAGCAGAATAAGAAAAAGAATGCGTCAAAATAATTTAACAAGATGTAATTCTTATAAAACAATTTAGTAGTAAGCAAAAGAGATATATATAGATAGATTGATAAATAAAAGAATGCGTCATAATTATCTAACAAGTTGTAGGTACCTAATTCTTAGAAAAAGGTGGACCGATGACCTGGTGCCTTATCAGGTCATCGATCCACCTCCATCGCCCGCATCCATCGGCTTCGCGCCACCTATCGTGGGAAGCCGATGAATTCAGGCAGCACAAGACCGGTCATCGTGGAATGCATTGCAGGAGGCCTTTGTCCAACAGTAGAGGTCCACTGTTGGACAAAGGTCTCCTGCAATCCATAGGCTGAAGAAGAAGAAGAAAAATAATTCTTAGAAAACAATTTAATACAGTAACCAAAAGATATATGTAATTAACAGAAAGAAAACTTCAAACTTATTTATTTATTTTATTATTTATGTACACACAATAAATACATAAAGAAACAACAAAATGAATATCTGAGTACAAAGGTGTGTAATGAGAAATGAATTGTAAGTGTTTATACAAACGTAGGTACTTACAGAAAATAAAATCATTTACTTACCATTACCATTAACCAGGAATGATCAGTTAATTATCTCTTTTGGTTTGATGTTTCTTTTGTGTCTTTTGATCCCTTTTGGTATAGGTATTAATTATTACAGTAAAATGATGGATGGATGGACGTACTTAAATGAAATTTAATTTCGAAATAAACTGTTTATTTTCTGTTAATTAAATTAGGTTTTATTCGAACCCATCCGTTAGTTACTTATATCTATTGAGGACTGTATTAAATTGTGTCCTAAGAATTACATCTTGTTAAATGAATGTACTAATTTCCTCAGCACATCAAAACCCGCCAATTTTCTCAAAACATAGCTTGCTCTAATTACGTTTTCCTTTCATTTAAAATAGTATAGAGTTTCAACTGTTTCCCGGAACGCTCTGATAGCGCAGAAAACCGGCTGTGAGCTTGCTAGCGACATGCAAACATGTGCGTTGGGTCACGCTCTATTTTGCAAGCTAGTGCTAGACGACTAACTTTAGCCAGCAGCTTCACTTGAATTTTGGGAACTTTCAATAGAATATTTAACGTTATTTTTTGTATACGCAAAACCCGAAACACGTGTCCATTATTTTTTGTAAAGAATCTATGTACAAAATTTTAAAAAAGATATTATGAAAAACCACAAAGTTACGAGCTTTTTATCTTACCTGGTTGCCCCAGCAAAAATATAGTCAACGCACCGCTCGCCTGTCCGTGCTTGCAGAGCGGCGCGGCGCGGGGCCTGTGGGTCTAGTACTATGATCAACAGTGCGCTCGGTAACCATATCGCAACAATTTCTAAATTTATTGGGGATAAAATATAACATGGTCTAAAAATGATCGTTATAGATTCAGTTGCTTATTCTGAACAAACTATATTCAGGTTTCGTATAAAGAAAAATAACATTGTATATTAGCCTCCGTGGCGTAGCGGTAGGAGACGCGGGTTCGATCCCCGCACAGTGCAAATATTTGTATGCATGAATAAGAATATTTACACTGGTCTGGTCGTGCCTCGGAAAGCACTTTAAGCCGTTGGTCCCGGTTGCCATACGAACATCAGTGTGGCAGTCGTTACGGGTTGTTGGAGCCCTCAAAAGTCTAACAATTGGTCTACCTGCAATGCTTAGATATCGCCTTCGGGTTGTGGAGGTCAGACGGCAGTCGCTTCACGGAAAATATCGAAGTTTAGCCAAAATCAGCAGTTAGACTGGTAAAGCGGACCCCAGACTCCAAAGCCGAAAAAGCTACGGATGCGACTGGGAATTGGGATTAATGCTGAGATGATGATGATGATGATGATGATTATATACTTTAAATGTATACAAAATCTTCAAAATCACACAACGTAAAATCGTTGAAGATTTTTAGTTTTGCCTACCAAAATCATTAAATACGTAAATGTTCACCTCTATTCCTCGAACGAGTTTTTGTAAATCAACGTTTTCCTTTATTGTTATTAAGCAATATGCGTCATTATGACATTTTACACACTATTTTTTATCTACTCTCATATAAAAAAATTACAAATATAAAACTAAAAAGGAGTTTATATTGACGTACTTTACCCATAGTATATCGAAAGGAAATTAAAAAATTAAATTATAACATTATTTCTCTAACAAAATAATGTTATAATATTTTTTTTTTCATTACCGTACAGATTACAAACCATAGATAGCACTATTTCATTTTTTTATCTGTGGCTGCGCGCGCTTTGGAGCGTGCGCTTTGATGCAGGGTGCAGAATTTTGGCGCCAAATACGTTTCTTTGCATTGCGAGCCGTTGTTGTGTTTCGCTGGACACATGATTATTATTGTTTCTTAAAATGTATGAGAATAGATAAAGTAGTGTATGAAACTGTACATAATTAGGTATTATGTAACAGTTTCATAAACTACTATTTTAAGTCACGTAAATGATTGTTAACGTTTTAATGTCTGGACTTTAAAAAAGACAACGACCCCTGAGTTGATTTCGGCTATTTCTTCTCAGGGGTAGTCAGTTAGGAAATGCTGGCTCCATCTAGGTAGAAAAAAAAAAATTGACATGTAAAAGTGATCAGTGATCCTACTTGCTTAATAAACAATTTCATTTCATTTCATTTGAAACTGTATCTCGAGTTTCAACAGTTTCCCGGGACGTACTGATACGTATACTAGTGCAGGAACCACGGTGTTAACTTGCTGGCTATGTGCAAATATGTGTCTTAGGTCACGCTCCATGTATACATGGGGCTAAGTTTTGTGGTTTTACTTCTGTAGTAACAAAGTATCGTAAACGCTACAGTGGCTCCGATGCCATTCTCCATAAATTAAAATACTACTAATTAAATGATAGAAGATAAATATAAGTTTCTCTTGCCCTTGACACCCTTTGTATAATTTCTATATTTATGTATGTAATTTATATGAGTCTTTTTATTAAAAACTAGTTAGTGCTTGGCCGCAATCTCGCCTGATGGCAAGCAGCGATGCAATCGTTGGTGGTAAAGCCCACTAGTTTATTAAGAGCCTATTGGCTCTAGCCTTGAAGACACTTAAATTGTAGTTAGATGGCAACACCGCCGCTGGCAAACTTCGTTGGGATCATAGCGGTGTCAACAACGTAAGGGTGGATAATGTACTGTGTAATAAACTGTATTCTATTCAGTTAATTGAAAAGAAAAATCAATATAAGTATAAAATCCTGTATAGTTTTTTAAAAACAGTACCTAACAGACAAGCAAAATCAACGAAGGAAGGAACTAATTTGAACACTATTACTAAAGACCAGGAAATGTTATAATACGGATATCGTGTCTAGATTTCATAGAAATTTTCCCACGATGTATTTAAAACCGCTCTTAACTTACAGTTTAACATAACATGAGAGATCAACCATATTGATTTCAGCATTATTTTATCAAAGGAAACCGTTTTGATGTTATAATGGGTCTTATAAATTAATTATGTAAACATAACAGCCGTGGAGGCGCTCTGTCTGAAGGAATTTTACTGTGACATAACACCTTCACCATACTTTGTCTTGTCCATTAAGTGGGTTATTAAGGTCAGATAGACACTCCACATAAGATATCATGTTCCCACAACTGGGAAACAGGCCTCTTCTCTGGGAGAGGAATTCACGGGCCAAGCACTTCTACAATTTGTATTGTACTATTTTGTTACTAGACTTTCGGTTGAAATGATGATGGTGATCTTGTAACTGGGTTGTGGAGGTCAGATAGAGAGTCGTTCCGTATAAAATACTGGTATACAGTCTTATCCGGATGAACAGGTAGCCAACCTCAATATCGTTAGGAAAAGTCTAGGCAGGTGATGATGAGGGTTTGAACACATTTTTTGGGGGTGTAGTTATTTATTTCCAGCGACACATTTACCTACATAAATCAATCCAGACCAATACATGTTTTTAATCAAAAAATCGTACTTTATTAGTTTTTTCTTCTGCTGTTCTGTTGCCACGTAAAGGAGGAAACTCCCAAGTCCTGCCGTTAAAAGTCTTCTTCCATGACGTCAGGCAAATAACAATTTGATGCGCGAACGCCTTGTAGGTGACCTTTACTGTCATCAGCAACATCAACATCTTCCTGCTCTACGACTCTGACTATGAAAATTATGTTTCTTCTCCCGTTCTTCCCTGTGCGGTCACGCTATGATTTGCCGTTCATAGCATTCCTCACACGATCTATCCATTAACGTTTACATTTATCACTCTTTTAGACACAATACAATTTTAATTTTCTTTTCATGGCATAATTAATGACTTCTAACTTCAGATCTTGTCCCCAATTTTATCCATTATACCTGTTGCTATTACCAGCTAGAGCCCAAAACTGAAATATCTTCAAACTTGAACATCTCACTCCAACAAATTCTCAAGAACTATTCAAAAATAACTTCCATTTTAGAAATTCTGCTGCAATATTCTGAAGTGCTACTAAGAATTGGTCCCGGCAGAAGTTTGGCAGGTTTTTAGATGTCTAGACCAAACCCGAGTGTTTCTATAACTGTTCGTGCCAGAATATGTTATCAATCTTTTGTGTGCCGGTATTTGGGGCAGTCATAACAGTTTGTTAAGGAATTGGGTCAGATTTGGATATACAGGTTAGTAATGTTTCATGTACGAAATTAGGATGCTGTGGGCAATTTGTTAGACTGTGTATTGTGATTGTGTTTATTTTGCATTTATGATATACGAGTATGTAAGAGGCGTAATAAATACGTTTGCGCTTTTTATAGGCTAGTTAAGATCGTGTGGTGGCTACTAAATTCATCTGGCTAGCCCTTTCAACCTTTTTACAATCCCATTGCTGCACAGGTCTTCTCTCATACAGAGAAGGATTGAGGGTAATCACCACGCTTCCTCAATGCGGGCGATTACGGTGTGCTCCTTTCACAGTGTTACCAAGTAATTTATATATGATTATTATCTTTATTTACTGACCTAAACCGATGGATTATAGTAATGGCTGGCTTTTGAAGCTGTACTTTTTTTAGAAACGTAATAATGATAATAAGACCTAGTTTACGTTTTATGATTTCTGATTTATTTTTTAAATTGTTATAAGAGCTTTTAACAGAGATTACTTTAATGGGACCTGAATAAAAGTTGTAAGTGATATAGCAACGAAAATAACTGTTTAGCATTTGGGACATATTCGTCAAACATAAACAAATCTTGACCTTACAAGCATTAGGTCAAGAAATATGAGATTATGGAAAAATTTCTTTGACTCTTTTTTATTCAATTGTGCTAGTTACTCTGAAATCAACTTGAATGTCATTAAAATAAAGTTGATAGTTATATTGAAGTAACATCAATTTGAAACAAATTAGTATATACACAGAGTCTGAATTTATTCTTTTTCATGCCGCTTTTCATATATGCATTTCATCATCATCTAGAGAATTTATTCCGGAAAATACATAAATATTATTTTCTATGTTCTGTTTAGTCATAAAAACGTGCGGCGCTAGAACAGTTGATTTTGGTACATTCACACAATAAATTACAGGTACAGTTCCAGAATTCTCGTAAATACTAAATATGAAACGCAACACACAATTCCGCGAACAGACAATGTCGTAGACAATGTCGAAACACAGGTTTCAAAATTAAAATTCATAGAGACCTTTATATTCTGTCGGCTGGTTGATTTTTTTTTCAACATGACTTCATAGTATTTTCAAAAAACAGAGAAGTTTTTTTTTTTTGGAGACAGCCTGCATAGTATATTCAATTTTGGAGGCATGAGGACCAGGGTGTAAAGTTCACACAACCTCCATAGAAAAGGAAGGATCCTCCGACCAGACGGGCGACTAGTCTAGAGGGCACTTTCCAAGCGATTGATGTTAGGAAGTTGTATGTATGCTAGTTGCTCGATAACTCTGCTTGCGAGATGTAGATAGAATTCGGGTGACGTCAGTATGATGCGTTGTTCGTAGGTGGTGGTTGTAGATACCACTACACAGCCAACACAATTTAATTATCTGTCTTGTCTTGCTATTCCATCCAAAGGCTGTCAGATCGCTCTTAGCGATAAGACCGCCAATTGTAAAATCTTTATATTTATGTTTTTGTAATCTATATGGTAATAAAGAGTATTCTTTTCTATTCTTGCCAGTGACTCTATAAAGGAGAAAATTCAAAAGAAACTCCTGTAAAATACCAGTGTTTATTTAGATACTAGTCTAACTCTATACGTTTATTTTTAATCTGGTACCGAATACAGGTACATAACATCGTGATATCCCCGTGATATTCAAACCTATTTCAAGAGTAACTTCAGTTAGCTAGTTAATTTCGAATGACGTCGTTTCACAAATTCCACAACAATGTACAAATCCGCGTACAGACGTTTATATAAATAATACATGCATTCACTGATAGATACAACACAGATCTTATGAATGGAAAGCGTTAGATGCGTCCGTCAAGGTCGGCGAGTCGAGCCAAAATAAACATTCTCATTGATGAATTAAATTTTTGAATCTTACGCGCACGCGCGCTTAAAAGCTTTCTTTTTTTGGCCTACCCACGTTTTGTAAGATAAATAGAATCTGTAAACATCTAGTTATGAGAATAAAGAATTTATGCAAGTTCTATTGTACAACGTATACTGTTGTAACATTCTTATTTTATGATGTGTACTGTGTTTTTCTTATACTTATTGTATTAAGCGAAACTAACTGCAATGCTTCGATATCGCCTTCGGGTTGTGGAGGTCAGACGGCAATCGCTTCCCGGAAAATATCGAAGTTTAGCCAAAATCGGCAGCAAGACTAAACTGGTGAAGCGAATCCAAACCTAAAAAAAAAACTGGACTGGGATTAACGCTGAGATGATGATGTATTAAACGAAAATTAATTTATAATTAGTCGTCCTACTGTTAGTCTTAGAATGAGAAAAATATGATGTTGAACGCGAAATAGTACAGTCATTTGGTAGTTTTACCTGGAAAGTTTTCCGGGAGTTTTGCAAATTGGCAATTTTATAGATTTTGATGTGTTCTTTTCGAATTTCAACTTTGCCACCTCGTATTTTTGCCGCTCGCGCCGCCATATTGGAAAAATGGCGTCCAAAAGCAGTTTTTTGGCAATATCTCCTTTCCGACTCATTTTACAATAAAAACAGTTATATACAAAATGAAACTACAGGCAATTACCTACAATTTATGTATTAACCTTTTTTCCATAAAGTCAATAGTTTTGGCGTACGAGCGCCGCAAAGTATACTTAAACACTCATTTTGGTCAAAAAACTCATTTCCACACCACCTTGAGGTAGAGTAATCGGTGCGTTTTTTTTTTTATCGTGGTATCCCCAATAGGCCTAATCCACATGCAATTAAATATCCTGAAATTTAGCGCATTCTCCTTCGCTTTGCTGTTCCTGATGAACCTGGTGTCTCGGATTCATTGTCGTATGCATCATCCGCGATGGGATTATCAGTTTCATCGATCGCAGTTGTGGTTGAGGAGACGTGACGTCGCTTCCTCTACGCAAGGATGCTGCGATTAACTTTTCATTATTATATCGTTTTCGACATGCATCATGAATCACTATCGATCGCAGTCCTACCAAAAGTTTATCCTTATTGTCCATTCTTTTAATACTTGACTTACGAAAAGTCTCCAATCCTTTTTCCTTCACTTCAATTACTTCACTCTCTTCCAATGGTTGTGCACAAATAAAACAGTTTACTTCATTAGAAGCCATGGCTTTATAAATGTAAACGACACTGTGAAACGATAGACGTATACTGATGACTCAGACTAAATATGTATTTTTATTGAGCTCTACCGGCAGATGTTTCGTAAGTGAGAGAGAAGGGGGCTCGACATAAAGACGACGCATTCCTTAAATTCCCTTATACCTATGAAGGACAGGCCACAGTAAGTCAGTTTTTCAACGTGTAGTCTAATATCTGTATATTATATATTCTAATATCTGCATATTATAATTATACTATATATATATATATAAATATATATACTTTTGGTAAGTCAAGTATTAAAAGACTGGACAATAAGGATAAACTTTTGGTAGGACTGCGATCGATAGTGGTTCACGATGCATGTCGAAAACGATATAATAATGAAAAGTTAATCGCAGCATCCTTGCGTAGAGGAAGCGACGTCACGTCTCCTCAACCACAACTGCGATCGATGAAACTGATAATCCCATCGCGGATGATGCATACGAAATTCCGGGCTGTGACGTTTCGATTGGTAATACAGACAATGAATCCGAGACACCAGGTTCATCAGGAACAGCAAAGCGAAGGAGAATGCGCTAAATTTCAGGATATTTAATTGCATGTGGATTAGGCCTATTGGGGATACCACGATAAAAAAAAAACGCACCGATTACTCTACCTGAAGGTGGTGTGGAAATGAGTTTTTTGACCAAAATGAGTGTTTAAGTATACTTTGCGGCGCTCGTACGCCAAAACTATTGACTTTATGGAAAAAAGGTTAGTACATAAATTGTAGGTAATTGCCTGTAGTTTCATTTTGTATATAACTGTTTTTATTGTAAAATGAGTCGGAAAGGAGATATTGCCAAAAAACTGCTTTTGGACGCCATTTTTCCAATATGGCGGCGCGAGCGGCAAAAATACGAGGTGGCAAAGTTGAAATTCGAAAAGAACACATCAAAATCTATAAAATTGCCAATTTGCAAAACTCCCGGAAAACTTTCCAGGTAACCACCATTTTTCGAACCAAATGACTGTACTAAAAGGTTAGTGAACTGTAAATATTTATGATATTTTGAACGTTGAATGCCGATCGCTCGCTGTGTGAGTTATTCTTTTGAAGTTTAGTCATTTTCTATAAAACGAAAGTCTGGCTTTAAATATCCTAATGGCTACCACGTGTGAATCGCGATAGAAGTGCAACCTTGAAAAATTTGGTTCCATGATAATGAAACGCATGTAAAATTTCGGGAAGAGGGTAAATGCAGGTTTTAGTAATGATTATACTAATACAAGTTATGTAATTAACATTTTATTCCTATTTATTACATAAATTTATTCAGACTCCCGTTAATTTTGCTATAAATGATACAAGAGGCTTATAGTAACTAAAGTATGAAATAAAATAAGGAGCGAGTGGATAAGAAGCAATTAATGCTTCCAACCTCATTTTATCCCACGTTAGATCTTATGAAATTATGCGTTTGTGTCTTTTACATTTTATCGACTTTGAAATCACAGTGATGATAAACAAATTTTTACTTTAAAATAATCTCCTTTGGAATTCAAATTACTACGCTTTGATTACTATTCGACAGTTTTCGATATCGCCATACAAGCCATTTAGTTTGTTTAAATGATTTCATCACCACTACTGTCAAAAAGGCGAAAAAAAACATTGTGAGGAATCCGACATGTCCACCAAATAATCGAAGACATGACACCAGTCTTACTGGGCTTGCGTGGCGGATTCTTTTTCTTTCTTTAGGTTTGAGACAAAGTCATGATGTGGCCACTATGCTGCGATATTTCACTGTTATTTATGAATTATTTACTGAATGCATATTACCGACATAAATCACGCACTTTTATTTTGTAAACAACACTATAAATAATTTTAAAAGTCGAATGAAAAATGAGCGTGACACTCAGCTTGACTTTCCCGCCAAAAACTCGCGTGGCGGATTAGAGTCCACTCCTTCACCCCACCAAGAGGAGGTCTGTACTCTATCAGTAGAAATGCTAAAAAAAGGCTGATTATTCTTTGTCAGTGATGTTTAAATTAACTCGAAAAGAAACAGTTAAAGTAAATTATATATTCGCCAAATAAAACCCGTAAAACAACACCAGAAGTCTGCTTCGAAAATAAATCAATCACATCAAAGAACACTGACGATGCAGAAAAAATAACCAGAATTAGGTACATCCGTCGATGAACTACGAATCTTCCATTGTGCCGTTTACACGTGCCGAGTCGACTCCCTGTCGTCACTTGAATCGCTTCTTACCTCACAACTAGCATAAACATAATCTGTAGCTGTCGAAACAACCTGTGTTGTATTCAGACATTCTATTTGCTATTATAAACGTCTCGATATCGATTTAGATTTAAGGATGGCCGTGATTGGCCGTGATGTATCTGAAGCGCTCTACACACCAAAGCCCGGCGGCACAGCCCACAGACACATCCCGGCGGCTTATGTTGAAAGAAGCATGTCCGCAACCTTCGCGTGATGCCCGTCGACACGTCGGTGGCTTGCCCGGCGGCTAGCACAGCTTATACTTTTTCTGTCACAAACCTTTATCGTGTTATATGTGCATATGTTTGTGTTTATTTGCTAATCTGTAGCGTATTTACTATACTATTCTTGCGCAGGTTATAAATGTGCCTTTCATTATTTGAAGCTAATAGGGACTCGTGACTTTAACCGCTTACGAGGTTATTTTGAGAGAAAAATTCTGTTGCTAGAACTGTATTTAGAACCACGCTATACAGAGTGGTGCTGACAATACGACAATAAATTAAACATCGTGTACCTCAACACATTCTCAGTCTACCCATAAAAAATCATATAAATATGTCCATTAGTTTAGTCACAGGAAATTATTTTTAATTTTTCACATTTTCTACATGATGTACATGTTGATAAGGAAGCGCTTACAGGTTAATGACCGCCGCTTCCTGCGGTACCAAACTTTAATAATAACGGCGCGAAAAAAGCAAGTCGATTCAGGATCGCGCTGTCGCCGATTGGAGGTCAGTGAACCAATATTTTTAAAGGATGTTCTATTCCGTTTGCAATTTTATGCGATTTATTTTGTTTGATATTTTATTTTTTTAATTTTTGATGCTGGATTTTTTTCTATGGTTTTAGGATTATTCCTATGAACCAGCATTGATCGTGTTTTCATTTAGTGTCGTATTGTCAGCACCACTCTGTATATAAATATTATATGAAAAGAAAAAAAAACGCTTCACGGAAAATATCGAAGGTTATCCAAAATCAGCAGTTGGACTCTGACTCCAAAGCTGAAAAAGCTTTGGATGCGACTGGGATTAACGCTGAGATGATGATTAAAAACCCGTGATGTCCCACCGGAGGACGAAGGCCTCTCTACTCCCGTACTCTCCTTCTGCTTCTCTGTGTATTTAGTCTCTGAGCACCAGTTCTTGTTGAAGGAGTCTAGTTTATCTTTCATTTACTATTTTTATACTTTGGCTCACGTTTGTCTTGTAGACGACGCTTTCCCTTGCCCTGGTTTCAAGGTCACCGCGGAAGAAGAGCAATTTAGTCAATTGAATATAGTTTTAAGTAACTTAAACGTGGCATCTTCAAAATAATCCAATGCCTTTACAGTCCTTGCACAGTTATTTTTACCTCTGCATCCCCCAACAATATTAACGTTATTGTTAAGATTATAAAAGTCACGTTATTGATTTTCTCTGGCTTCGCAACGGCAGCAAACCAACCACCACCACACTGAAATAACAATAAAGACCATTGTGCTTTAATTCAAAATCAAATAACTGAATAATAATGTTCCCACTCCTGGGACACAGACCCTCTCTCCTTGAGAGGGAGTGGGCCGTAATCTACCACGCGGGCCCAGTGTGGGTTGGTACATGTCACATGTCTTCGAAATTTGCATTTAAGACATGCCGGTTTCCTAAAAAAATATCTTTTAATTTCGTTGCGGGACCCAAGACAGTTGAATCGTTTCTCCGGGACTCGTCGAGCTTCATTGCTCGGCGTTTTTCTGGCGGTCTCCACTGTTGATTCTGGCTTTCAGGAGTTGCAGTGGGTGGGAAAATGTGTGGCGGGTTTTGTCCAATAAAAAATATGCCTGTTTCCTCACGATGTTTTCTTTCACCGTTTTGAGAGCAATGGTGATGAAATAATTTACACGAAGTAAAGCGTCTCATGGGGTTCGAACTTACGACCTACAATGTTAAAGTCGCGAACGATACCACAAGGCCACCGCTGCTCTTTCCAAATTATAACCAACCTCTCTGCAATTCCCATATTAAAATATGATAATATTCCTGAAAGGTATCTCCTTGTCCATTAAAAATTCATTTTCTCGAAAGGTATTAAGTGTAAAGTATGTACTTGAGAGTGTAGAGCCACTCTAGCTACCAATTAAACGTTATTATGAAGCGATGTTTGAAACTTCACCAAGAAGCTTGAACGTCGGTATTGTCTTATGCTAATTACTGATTCTAATAATTTAAACTCTTCATGTGCCTTACCTGCAGGCTGTTAATTGTCAAGGTGCCAAGAGTTAAGTTTCTTTTTTTTTTGAACGTTATAAACTAGTGTTTGACCGCGATCCTGCCTGACGGTAAGCAGTGATGCAATCATTGATGGTACGCCTTACCATCAATGATTGCATCACTGCTTACCGTCAGGCAGGATCGCGGTTTATTAAGAGTATATTCACTCTAGCCTTGAAGACACTTAAAGTATAATCAGACGGGAAGACCATCGCAGGCATATGTGTTATTTATTAAGTTCTGTCCTTTGAATTGCCTCTGACATATACTCATATTGTTTCCTTTGACAGTGGAAACGTATCTTTTTTCAATGTCTTTTTTAATTCTTGTAACCATATACCCCCCTTATTCATAAACGCTGCTTAAAGTTAACTAGTGATTAGCGATTCTTTAATCATACATTTTTGACATTTTAACGTCACTTAACTTAAACCATCATTTATGAATAACACCACAGTGTTTAGGGGGTTTATTTATAAAAGATGATTAAAGTTTAGTGACGTTAAAAGGTTAAAAATGTATGTATAAAGAATCGCTAATCACTAGTCAACTTTAAGCAGCGTTTATGAATAAGGGGGTTTATCTCGATTGTTTTCATTCTTACTAGTAATGATGACCAACGTCCTCCTGTCGTTTTTTTTTTTTTTTTTTTTTTTTTTTTTTTTTTTTTTTTTTTTTTTTTTTTTTTTTTGAATTCGTTTGACGGCACATTATTTATTTTTCTTCCACTTTATATTAGTCTTCATCTCGGCAACATATGTTTTTAAATCTTCCCTTACTCGTTTAGCCATCAATATTTATCTTTGTATGTACCTGTAACATTTAAACCACCAGCAGCTTTAATCGGCACTCCAAACCCACATTACCCGAACAGAACACAATTTATTTCCGTTAGTGTCACTTGAACAGGCATTGGCGCCACCAGGAATTCAGCTTACGCCATTACCTAAGAATAGCTTGGCCGAATGGCCGGCCGACATCAATGGAATGGGCCAAGGTTTACAAGTGCTCAACAGGTGGAAATTATAGCCACATACAGGCTATAATTTCCACCAATGTTTAGGCATTGTTTATTTGGAGATGTACCTTCATTGATCAGGACTAAATTCTTGAACGATATTAAATGTAGCGCGTTCTGTGTCACGCGCGCCTCAAAACGATGTCAGCCCATCGTGACGGAGTCCACGAGGACCGTTGCGTCCCGGGCCAGGGTTGCAGGTTGGTTAAAAAAGAATCCGTGAGCCTGACGCCCGGTCAAGTGAAGAAAGACGAGTAGGTTTTAGTCAGTAAAAGTCTGACACGCCATTCCGCTCCGCCCCGAGCGGGAGAAGTCATTTGATGATCTCCCATGCAAAATAAAAAAAAATGATATTTTAGTAAATGTTAGACCCAACTTAAAGGTGGCTGTGTAATTGAATGATATTTATTCTTTAGTTTGTAATCGATCATATGCGAACCGAATTTGTCGCAGGAACTAAGTCAGTCACCCCGACCAAATGGGTTTCGTTAAAACTGTGATCATCAACCGTTTGCGAGCCGAGAGTGCGGCGCGTGGAGTCACTAATTGTAAAGGCTAGGTGGTTGACTAAACGGCTAATTTAACCAGATGTCTGCGACATACTATGTTACGAACCTCACAATAAGAGACACTAAAGACAGATGGAAAATTTCTGTATATAAATATAAATTAGTGATTCCGCTCTAATATATTGTTTTCTTAACAAAATTTCTGCGCAGTGTGGTAAAAATGGCTGGCGACCGAAATCTCAATCACAAAACAATTTTCTATCTTTGTTATGTACACCATACTATAAACGTAGAAATTTTGCAAAGACACAATGGGCGGTCTTATCACTAAGAATGATCTTTTAAAGGCAACCTTTGGATGGATTTTAAAGAGGTAGGAAATACAATACTGTCAGTAGTCTGCTGTACCATTTACATAATAGGTACAATTAATACAAATATTAAGCATGTTATACTAATCTATTTAACTATAATACATATATGATAACAATCATAAATAGGAGCCAAGGAGCCAAGAAAAGGGATCTTCAAACGACCACTACAATATTTTATTTTATTACTTATATCTTTATTTGATCTGCTAAAATCGAAATGATTTTATGATAAAACTTTTATCTGGCTTTATCCATAACATCGCTCGAGATTTCTTATTGCGCCGTCCGAAACCACAAACAGACTTTAGGCATCGAATTCTTCAGACTCTGATTCACGAACAATTCTTATTAACGACAGACATTAAAACCGGATCAAAGCAATGTTCCTTTATATTAAATACTTAATTGAACATACGTCACGGCGGCGTTCTTCGAAAATACCAATCAGTCATTGAGTTTATTTACAAAATTCTCTCGGTAACAGTGTTTGATCTGACGTAATTGCAGCCTCAACACTCATGAACCAACATATCTTGAGCACCGCATTGGAGATCACGAGGTTCCCAATACCGTGACGTGTTTAAAAACACCAAATAACCCCCCTTATGAATCAACAGTGCTTTAATGTATGCACAATATTAACCACTTGGCTATTTGCCAACTACCATTTTTCGACGTAAGATCTGGCACGGACGAGACGATTTTCCGAAGTTTTTTTTCGCATGATGGAATTTTGACAGGATTCTCGTGATTGCTGTCTGTATTGTGGGTTTAGTGAACTACGGTAATGATGGAGTTTTAGTTATGTGAGGTATTTTTGGGTGCGTAAAATTGGATTTTACAATGACTGCTAGTTTTAAATTTTTTTAGCGTCATAGGCGTTTTTTAACTCTTGACTCTTGCTGTTTACTTCTTTGCCAAATTACTTTGCGGTGGCACTAAAATATTTTTTTTCAGAGCGTTATCATTGGGAAAGACTTTACTACGCCTGGTTTTAATTTATATGTATTTATGGGTATGAGTTCTAACCTGTAAGTGCAATGTGGAGGTTAGACAGCTAGTGGCTCCATGCGAAGTACTGGTATTCTGCAGCTGCTAATAAGACTGCTGGTAAGACTGGAAGCGAAGCCCCATTTATCTTCTTTGTTCTTCATCTTCATGTTATGAAGATGATGAACATCTCTTAAAGAAAATCGCACAATATGTCGTACAGTTTGTAGCAATCCTTATTCTGCATTATCCCAATCAGTTTCATTAGTACAACGACTTTATAGTCGCCCACACATTGCGTATAATCGCAATGTTTATTACTCTACTGTATTGTTTTTAGCATCTGTATGTCATGACCTCCAATTTTTCGAGAACGCAGTGACACGTCGAGAGGACGTTTTTTCTTGCACTATGCGTTTTATGAAAGAGTTTATTAGCGTTTTTTATTCAAGAGCACATTAACTCTGATTTATTTTTTATTGCAGTATATATTTTAGGTGGGTCATTGAACTTCTTTTATGCGATTTTGAGGTCGTCTCAATGTTTTGGATTTGTTTACTGATACTCGTATCTCTATCAATCCCAAATACGATGAGGCTTTCCATTCTAACACGAAGCAGCTGTATACCCGTATGTTACAGGAAGTCACTATCTATCTGACCCTCCATAACCCAGCTACTGGGTAATACGATACCCTTTTGTCGGTATTTTTAGGCTACCTTTAACAACTGTCCAAGAACTACGAATGACATGCACATCGATACCTTTTTTTGGCAAATCTGCTAACTCCACATTTATTGTTTTTTTGTATAACTCCTAAAAACACGCCTGGAGTTCGGTTTATCGCGTTTCCAAGAGAACTCTTCAAAAGCCCGAAATCAAAACTATCCTATGTTATATCTCAAGGTCAACTCTATCTTTGTACCAAATTTCAAAAAAATCAGTTCAGTGGTTTAGACGTGAAAGCGTAACAGACAGACAGACAGAGTTACTTTCGCATTTATAATATTAGTAGGGATAGATGGGTATAATGCAGTCTACATTATGAAAACACTAGCTTACGATATTATCTAACAAAGGTAGTAAAGATTTTTCCTCAAGTGATGTATAAAAAAATATTATACAGTTGTAAGCATCTGAAGCTTATATGGAGTTAGCGGGTTGGGAGTTAAGGTATCGACATGCTTTTTGAAGACGGAGATTGTGTTACTTTGCCTAATGTTGGAAAACTTTTTATTCCGCGTTGGTATTAAGTTTTTTTTGTTATTCAAATTATGTAAGTGTTTGGGTGATCTATCTCTGTCGTGTTAGTGAATTTAAATCATGTTATTAAGTAGGTAGATACTCGTATTATCATTAATCATCTTAGACTTTTTGCTATGTATTTTTCCTAACCAAAGATCTTGTAATTCTTATAAATATTTATGTATTTTGCTAGTTATGACAATGAAATTAATGTAACGGCTAGAAGATTCGATTTCTACATAAATCACATTTCTGTGTGGTTGGCTTCCAGATTAGGGTAATAGCGCGATTGAGTTGTAATTTAATACATGATTTTTCACTGTCGGGCAAAGGCCCTTTTACTGTTTTCGCACTTTTCTCTACCCAGAGCTTCCAAGCACGATTTTTAAATAATTCTATGAAATAGTGTTGGCGTTTTTAATGAAATTAATTGTACTATCATCATCATCGGCCTCTACTCGTCCACTGCTGGACATAAGCCTCTTCCATGGCACGCCAACAAGCTCGATCCTGAGCAGTTCTCCGCCAGCCACTACCAGCCACCTTCTTGATGTCATCGCTCCATCTCCCCCAAGGGCGTTCTACGCTACGTTTGTATTGTACTATACATATATTAAACTAGCGGCCGCCAGCGACTTCGTTCGCGTGGTTTAGTTATGCTCTGCTCCTATTAGCCGTAGCGTGATGTTATATAGCCTAAATCCTTCCTGGATTAATGGGCTATCCAACGCAAGAAGAATTTTTCAAATCAAACTAGTAGTTCCTGAGATTAGCGCGTTCAAACAAACAAACTCTTCAGCTTTATACAGTATGTTAAGAAAACCCTGTCCGACCCGTGAAGGTGTTGTTAGATATCGATAACTGATTCTACTAATGCATACAAAACCGGGCTAAACTTAGAAAAAAAATCCCCCTAAAAAATAAATATTATTTCCAGTTACCCTACGGCCGCCGTTAGGTTCGCGCGTCTATCTCATTTAATGCGTAGCCTCGCCGCGAGTAATTTATCGATCTTTATATTATATAAATACAGTGATTATACTTTTATTACATAGTACTACATTTACTACCAAAGGTGCTCCTGGCTACAGGGGCACCTTATATCATCATGGAAATCCCCACTGTAAGTTATGCCAATGTTACATCTAAAACTACATTCCCAAAGAAAGATCAAGCTATCATAATAGATTCTATCGATGGAATTATGCTACGAGACTATTTGTTAGCCCTCTCCACAGTTACCAAACCAACTTCAATAAGATTTATCTCACGAATAGCCAACTCAAGAGTATGTGTGTACATGGATACTAAACAAACCGCAGATGAACTTGTTGATGTAATAAAAAAAGTAAAAGTCAAAGATAATATTCTGGAGATTCGGCCACTGATAACAAGAAACAAACGAATTGTATTATCTAATGTTTGCCCGATTATACCCCACGAGGTCATAACAGAAAAATTCAATGAAATTAATATTAAAATATTATCACCAATTACCTTTATGAGAGTTGGAATTTCTGAGCCTGGTTTCGCACATATTATGAGTTTCCGCCGGCAATTGTATGTTTCTCCAGAGGATGAAAAAAGACTTCCAGAATCCATGCAAATAAATTATGACGACACAAATTATTGGATTTACTTAACTAATGAATCAATGAAATGCTTTATTTGTAATGGAATGGGCCATTTAGCTAAATATTGCCCACAAAGTAAACATCAATCTACGCAACAAACAGAAGAAATCTCAACCTACCCTCCAATAGTTTTTAACAAACCTTTAGGAAACCTTACCCCACTGACCCAAAATTTATTATTTAACAAAGGCACCAAACGATTCCATTCTGATACTACCTCGGAAAACCCTCAGCCAGAGCCTATTCAAACTATTCCACCAGCGGAAGAGATGCCTATGAGCGACCACTTAGATGACACCGACAGTAATTATTCACTAGAAGAGGAACAAACAAACTTAAAATCCATTAAAAAAAAGAAGAAAACTATTGACAGCAGATCAGAAGAACAAGTGTGGAACGACATTAATTTGGAACTAAAAGAATCTAACACAAGTTTTCCCTTATCAGTAGATCAATTTGTAAGTCTTTTGGATGTGTGCCGTAACAAACAAAACGTTTTAGAAATTACCAAGGAATACACTGATAAGATCCCCGATTTAATTGATATGTGCCTACAACTTCATCCTAAAATGAACAAAACGTTAAAAAATAGATGTTCAAGATTTATTCGAAAATTACAATGCACCATTGAACCAGGTAATACCCACTAGGTATTTTTTTTATTTTTTTTTTTTTATTAAGACAAAAAAATAATATTTTTTCTCATATATATTAGCCATAAAAATTCTGCAGTGGAATGTCAATGGTTTCCATGCTAGATACGAACACATAAGATTAATTTTGAATGATTTAGATCCACTTTGTTTTTGTGTTCAAGAAACCAACTTTAAAAATAATTATTGTGCTAAACTAAGAAATTTTATTTTTTTTTTACAAAAATCGCTCTAGTAGTACCGCACGTATAGCTAGCGGTGGCGTTGCAACATATATAAAACCTTATACATTTCCTGAGCAGATTACCATTAATAGTCCTTTAGAAGTTATAGCTGTGAGAATTAAGTTTCCATTAACAATTACAATCTGTAATTTATATTTGCCCAATAGTTGTTCTTTTAATGAAAACGAATTAAATAATTTGGTTAATCAGCTTCCAACTCCTTTTATTTTACTGGGAGATTTTAACAGCCATCATTTCTGTTGGGGTTCAAATCACTGTGATCAAAGGGGTAAAATTATAGCTGATTGGTTAGAATCACATGATAGTATTTTCCTCCTCAATTCTCATCAACCTACTCATTTTAACAATAGCAATGGTCGAACTAGCAATATTGATTTAACTTTTGCTTCACGAAATATATCAACTTATTTCGACTGGAATGCATTGGATGAACTTTACGACAGTGACCATTTCCCTATAGTAATTACGTTTGAAATAGATTTTAACTCAAATATACAATATGTCCCTCAACATTGGAAATATCAAAATGCGGATTGGACTAACTTTTGTAATGAAATAGAATGTAACGTTAAACAACTAGGCAAACTACACATTACATCAAATAATGACATTAATGATTTAGTTAAAGAATTTAATCAACTGCCGGACATAACGCACATACCGGGTTGATACCATCATTTAAAAATAATCTCGCTCATTGTCCTGTAATATAATTACAGCTATGAAACATGGAAGCATTTTGACATGCAAATGATAGAACTAGTAGTTTTCTCATTTGGTATTTCTATTTAATTGGCCCAACCCTGTAACCAGTTCACGAGGTTGGGCCACCAAGGTCTAGTGATATAAATTCTGACTTACGAAGAGTTTTATATCGTGAATAACATCGGGTCAAAACGGCATGTCTTAGAACCAAGATTTAGTGAAAACACATGGCATCTACCACCTGGGCCCACATGATAGATTCTTTCCCAGTCTCTCTCACTGATGGGTAACCCGTGTTCCAGCAGTGGGAATGGGAACAATAGCCTGATTATACGACTAGAACCCGCAAAGCAAACTGGAACATAGAAATGATTTTGGTATTAGACAAATTTCTTCAGACAAACCATTAGACTAGCAACATTAACATCAATCATAATAAATATAAACTCAACACCATTTAGCCTAAATAACATTCAAGTCACTCCAATCCCAAGAAAAACATGCTACCAGAATCAAGAATTACAGATGAAAGGATGAGTCAAAGGTTAAAACAAAAACTTTTGTCTATGTAAATATGATGAGTGTGAAATCTCGTTTAGAAGAGATTACCCCGGAGTCTTCTTATTTAGGGGAATTTGTTTATTTATTCAAGAGCTTAGTAGCGTTTCTACGTTAATTTAAGTCTTGTACAGTAATTATATTGTTAATGAATTTGCGTATTTTTTTGGAAGTTGGTGTTTGATAATAACAGATACCCTTAATTACACGGATACTGAAAAAAATGCTAGAATTATTAAAATAAAATTATTAGCTTAGTAAGTTATATAGTTAATAAATAAGTAGTGGTAGTGTATAATTTGAGAACTTAGAGACAGCTTGTCCTCGCTTAGAATCTTTAAGACTTTAAGCGAGGACAAGGTGTCTTATATATACTTATATTATATGTTTATTATAATATTTTAGCCATTAAAAATCTTTGTCGAGAAACACAGGTTTAAATTGACCTAGTTCGGGTGGTCAAAATATTAGTTTTAGAACGTTACTTACTTTCTCTATATAAAATATTAATCTACATTAAGTTAGCTTTTACAATAGGGTATTTGACTAAAAAAACGAATTAGTCCGTCAGTCAGACTTCAGATTTTTACATATGTATAAACAAAAAATGGAGTCGACACAGTGCGTTGAAAACTCGTGTGACGTCACTGCACGCTACACTTTTTCGCGACCAGTGACGTCACCAGCCACCACTCCTGATCTTTCATGCTTCTTATATTTGTCGATTTTTATAGTTTTGATAAAAAAAAATACGTGTCTAGTATTTTTTTGGAAATCTGACTGACGGACTAATTAGTTTTTTTTTTTTTTTAGTCAAGTACCCTATGGTTATTATTAAGAATATTTATTTCTAACAAACTGAACCTTTTTATACATTCATTGTGATCTATTTCTTTTTTTCAATAGAAGTCTGAGAAGTCTTTTGATTATATAACACCCAAAAAAGGACAATATTTACAAAGGAAATATTATTCCGCACAAACAAAAAGTGTATTAGAAGTAAATAATGATAAATATAAATCAAATATTATATACAGTCAAAAGCCTCGTACTCAAGCAAGACAACTTATTACATATCAACAAAACGTTTTCGATATTCCCTGAACCATGGTGCAATGTACCGGTAACATGTATCAAACAGAATTGCACTGTTGCAAGACTAGATGCTTACCCGCTGATTAGTCTGTGTTGCAGACATATCTCAACCAGCTTCCGATACAGTAATGAGCGTTCCTAAATGAACGGTAATCTGTTCACAAAGCTAACGAGTGATACTATAGGACATTTATGAAAGGATACGTCTAACATGTGTAAGTGTTAGCGGACATAGACTAGGAAATTGTGATATTTCAATATTAATAAATTTAAACAACGATCTAGGCATTTAAAAGTAAAACATGTTTTAGAGAAGTAAATTTTCTCAAAGACGAGAGTGATATCATCAAAATACATATTTTTATTTCAAAGAACGAAACCCGATTCATAAATATAGAATTTAAAAACAGTCAAAATTCTGTAATAACAGCAAAAAAAGAAAGTAACATGTTATCACAAATTATTGTTACATAACAAAGTAAAATCTCACCACGTTCTATACAGATCAAAAAAAGTTATTACCGTAGAATATTTGTTTTTCAAATTAAAGTTGTAAGTATATACTGTAAAATTCCGACAGTCTGGCATCAAAGAAACACCACAATTAGACCGCCTAGCTCAAACCACACATGCTATAATTACACTCATAATCACGATAACGTATAGTACAAGCACGGACACGTACCAACATCCGAGATTAGAGAGATTCTCGCGAAACTAGGCCATATGCCCGCTATTATCTGAACAATTATAATATTTTTCAACCTGAACGTTGCGTAACTTTTGACGGAAATGGGTTATGGTATCGCAATATTAATGTAATGGGCTTCATATTGTATTACAAGATTTCGATATATCCAAATGGGTTAGTGGGGATAATGGATGGTGTGATGGAGAAATTGGAAGGTATGTATATAGAGTATATATGAAAGATTTGATGATGTCTAAAAATAACATTGTAATGAGAAAGATATGATAGAAGAACATTTATCAAAACTAAAACTAGTGTTACCTAAGATTGCGGCTCGACATATCGTTTGCAATTTGCGCGTATTTCTTCCTTTTTTCTTCTTTTTTAGCCTATTGAGCTCCACTGTTTGACAAAGGCCTCCCAAGGCTTTCCACTATGACCGGACTTGTGCTGCTCGCATCCGTCCATCCATCCATTTGCGCGTATGATGTTACAGAAATTTTATTTAAGAAATAAGGTTTTGTTTTCTGTTCTACAGAGCGTTTTTTAACACCGTGAAGTGAAAAACTCGTGCCATCATTAGTATGACGGCCGCCAATGCAACCTATCTTGTTGCGGGTTGGTTAAAGCAAGAGGAAAGTGAAGGATCACGGGTGCGTTTTGATGAGATACACTTTCACGACTTCGTTCGCTTGTAGTTAGTTAGTTATTATGTTCCGGTCCTATTGGTCGCAGTTTGATGTTATATAGCCTAAAGCTTTCCTGGGTCAATGGGCTATCAAACGCAAAAAGATTTTGCAAATCGGACCAATGGTTCCTGAGATTGGCGCGCTCAAACAAATAAGCAAACTTCAGCTTTATATATTAGTATAGATTCAAACGAAAAGTCTTCACCAACTTGTATATAGACTTAAGTAATCCCATCCCATTGATGACAATGTTAAAACCAATCGTCATAATCAAGCATAATTTGACAAACTCGCAACGAGAGATCTTACAAGTACCCAAAACGCTTGATTCAATTATCATCAGAACAATTAGATTTCATTTCTTGATAGCAGTACCGTCTCTAAACACGAAATGCTCACCCAAAAGCCATGTTCTCATTCAGTAAACAATACTAAATCAATCACATTTATTCCATGGCCTTTATCGCTTCCAGTGGCCTTATCGTTTTACTGGCTAAAATTAATTAAACGTAGTTCTGTACAGCGCTTTGTTTCCCTCCAACTTGGTCATTGGCGATATTTTTCATAAATTGGGGTCTGAGTGTAAAGCGGCAGCGGAATTTAAAAAAAAGATTAAAGTATGATAAATGATTTGTTTCTGTAGAGGTATTTTTTACACTTGGTTTCTTTTGTTTTAATTCCCCCACTAGAGGAATTTCTCGTATCGTGGGTGCGCTTAGAAACATGTAAACTCACATACACAAATGAAATGAAATGTAATCGTTTATTAAGCAAGTATGATCACCGATCACTTTTACACGTCATATGGTTTTTTTTTAAACTAGATGAAGCCGGCATTTCCTAACTGACTACCTCTGAAAAGAAATAGCCGAAACATACTCAGGGATCATCGTCTTTTTTCAAGTCCTGACATTAAAAATGAAATGTTTACAATAATTTACCTTATAATTACGCATATTGCTTAATAACAATGCTTAAAAGAGCGAGCAGCTCAGTCCCAAGCTTTATTGTCTTCTAATGTTTCTGTTTGTCGTCACAAACAGCCAGACCAGAACAACTACTTGTAGGTCATACAAATATTTGTTCCGTGCGGGAATCGAACCTGCCACACGCAGCGCATCAGTCAATCACTAAACCACTGTGCCATCCGTGCCTTCACTAAATGAGTTTGGCGTTTCTTTTCTGACTACTTTGAGAAGAAAGGTCGTAACAAACACAGAAGTCACGGTCTCTTAAAAGTTCGGACATAATCATGGTCAGATCATCTGAAAACCATATAGATTCGATATCTGAAATGGTATTTTGAGGAAAGAATCACACAGACTGCGAGGATTTCTCCAGTGCACGCATTTGTCATGAATAAAGCAACCCAACCTAGAACTTATGCAGCTTAAATACCAAAGAACAAAACATGTGGGTACAAAAATGACTAAAATAATTGAAATTAGCAATAATAATTTTCACATTAAAATAATATAATACTTTACAAAGTAAATAAATGTTATTGTATATATACATAACATAATCAGCCTGTATAGTTCCCACTCCTGTCACTCAGTAGGTCTAGTATGAGTTTTCATTACGAAACTCGTTTGTTGATATCGAGCGCGTTTGACTCAGCGATTGGCCCGCTTCAAGGTCGTAAGAACTCTCAACCAATGAGAGCGCCAAACGCGCTCGATATCGACGATCGAGTTTCGTATTGAAAACTCATACTAGGCCTACAGGCCTCCTCTCGGTGAGAGGGAGTGGGCCCTAATACAGGATGTATCTGACATCGTAACGCAAACTTCGCGAAAAGGCTAGACCGCATGCCACTAATAAAATAATGATAGTCATTTCTTTTGTTAATGAACGGTTACAGAAATAACAATGTTTAACAAAAGTGTCGGCTCGGCCTTTGAATGTTGCAAGCGTGCCGCCGTGCGGGTTTGTAGGTATGACGTTGATCCCGGAGGTGAACTCTATTAAATCAGCTGATAAGATAGTTTTTCGAGTTTTGTTTCCATTACGTTTTTTTTTTGGGTAATTAGTGAATTAATTAATTTTTACTTTAAAATCTTATTTGGTTATAAAAGTATATCAATTATGAACGGTCTAAAGTGAAAAACCGACATATATATTTTTTTAATCATGAAAAAGCCGACGAAAAATTCCACCACTGAGGGGTTCAGAATCATGTACCGGATTCATGGTACTCGTTTGTGCGTCGATGTCAGATACACTCTTTATACCAGACGAGCCCAGTGCGGGCTGGTAGATGTTACACGTCTTCGAAGTTTTGCCTCTAAGACATGCGGCATTTCTTCGCTATGTTTTCCTTCACCGTTTTGAGAGGAGTGGTGATGAAATAATTAACACAAAGTAAATCGCCTCATGGGGTCCTACCTACGACCTATTACTTGTAAGTCGTGACCGATACGACTAGACTTCTCTCTATTGTTATATTGTACATATAAAGTTTCAAAGTGTAAATAAAAGTAATAATCCGGGCAATAATCTTTGAAGACCATATAGATTGGTGTCTGAAATGGTTTTTCGTGAAATCTAGGATTTAAAATATGTTTTTTTTTTAATAATTATAAACTAGTGCTTGACCGCAATCCCGCCTGATGGTAAGCATTGATGCAATCGTTGATGGTAAAGTGCGCTAGTTTATTTAGCCTATTCACTAAAAAAACTTTGTGAATAGGATGGGAGACGGCAGTTGAGCGAGGTGATGCAACGCAAAAACTGCTGAACGATTTTGGATGAAACTTGACACACAGGTACTTTATTAGGAGGATTAACATATCGGACTTTTTAACCCTATATTCTCACGGGTTCAAACTTATGTGCAAGAAACCTGTGTAACCTTAGTCTTAGACGCATCTAGTAAATAAATTTAACATATCGGACTTTTTAACCCTATATTCTCACGGGTTCAAACTTATGTGCAAGAAACCTGGGTAACCTTAGTCTTAGACGCATCTAGTAAATAAATTTCATCCGTAAGACATCTACTGCTGGACAATAAGTCTTCACGCTATGCTTCTCAAATTGCATTTCTCTGTTCCCTAAGGACAAATGCAATACCTAGAACTTTCGCTCTCTCTTGCCAACTGCAGCGGAACTCTCATCTCTTGCGCCCCTTACACACAGTTGAAAACTTTCGAATCTTATTGTGCTGAAGAGTTCCGCCAGCTTATTGGTATTCTTCCGAGTTTCTCAGATATTCTTGTACTATTTAATTATAGGGAACTTACCGTACTGAATCTCAAGCCTTTAAAGAGAAAGAAATGAAAAATTTGTGCCGATGTAATAAAACTTTATATTGAATATTTGAAGTAACACATTGAGGTACAGAATTATGACCTCCTAACAATTAATTTTGGTTATAGTCATGTAAGTATTTCGAGTTATTTCTGTATTTCATTTGTCAAATTTAACCTTAACAGGCTAACCTTAAATAGGTGACAATAATTTTTGACTAGTCCAATTGCTCAAAGGATCGAATGAAAATAAATGAATAAAGAATAGTTATTTATTGCTTCTTGTACGACGTTAGTTTGTAGGTTTATAAAAGGAGTTGAAAATACAACAGATTAAAATACACTAAGAAACAGCAACAAAAGGAAAAATATCATCACAACGCGCTATTCCTAGAGGCTAAAGGTTGAATTTCCCGTCTCTGCATGATGCTTCGACATTTAATATATAAATGTCCCAGCGCTGGTATTTTGACATGACAAATGAAGTAGTAGTAAATAATAAAATATGTATTATATATAAATAGTAGCTGAGATGAGAACGCCAAGAGGTATGTGTGGTGTTACACGATTGGATAGAATAAAAATGAGTACATGAGAGAAAGTCTGAAATTGCACTGATAACTGAAAAGTTGTGCGGCGTCTGTTACTGAGAAATGAGGAATATGTTGTGAAGATTGTTTTGATTATGAATGTCAATGGCTATGAAAGTAGGGGAAGCCTAAAGAAATATTGTATGGAATGTGACTATGGTTAGGAAGGGGGTAAATACGGACATGGTTTCTAATAGAAGTATGGAAATAAAAGACATGTTGCGCCGACCGACCGACCGACCGCTGATAAGAATGATTAATATATAATAAATAGAAGCTAAAGCTCAAATAATACCTAGTACCAAGTTTCTCGGTGGAATTCCATAACATCTGACTTCTGCAGGCAAAAGTTACCAACCACCAGTTAAAGTCTTCTTTTTATATCTTTATTAAGAAAAGAAGGCTTTAATCGCGAAGCGATTATGTCAGCCTTAGAGGTTAACAAAATAAATAAAGAATTTAACAACTAGGACCTTAACTTAATTAATTTGCGATGGATTAGCAATACGCTTCAAAGAGATAGTAATATTGTGTTACGTAATTAGGGTGCTGATTTGATCATCAATATTTATATATATGATTATTGAGAATAACAAAATGCACATAAAGTAAATCACGGACCAGTGTATTTGTCGCAGCCAATAAGTTTTATCAATTGCTTAGTCAACCGCCTAGATTATTAACTAAACGCCAGTCACGACCTGAATGAGGATGATAACGTGCGAGACGAATTAGACACAGTTATTAAACCAGGGCACCCCGACCAAGTGGGTTACATTACAGCTGTGATCCACCGCCTACGAGCTGTGAGAGTGAAGTGAAGTAAGCACTACTTTCAAGGGCCAGGGGATTGACTGGCTAGTTGGCTACGACATAATATACAACATTATTTTTTATGAATGGGAAAACCGAAACACGTTTCCAATATATTTAAGTAAAGAAGCTATGTACAAAATTTCAAAAAGTCATCACGAAAATCCAAATAGTTATGAGCTTGTTATTATACTTGGCTGTCCCAACAAAAAGATGGTCGACGCTCCGCTAGGGCGGGCGAGCGGTACGTTGACCTCTACCGTAAGCTGCGTGGCGCGCTCGGTAACCACACTGTAACAATTTCTAAATGTATTTGGGAAAAATATAACATGGTGTAAAAATGATTGGAATCGATTCAATTGCTTATTCTGAACAAACCATATTCAGGTTTCGTTTAAACAAAAAATAAAGTTGTACACCAGAATTCATACTCTCAAACGAAGACCCACTAAACCAAAAGACACGATTTGTCTTCCCTACAAACTACTGTTATTTACAACCCTCGCCTGACCCCGTCCGATACAGTAATAAAAATAAAATTCAATATATCGAGTATTTTATGCTTAAAACTTTGTTCTACCATAAACTATGTGACCATAAACGCCTATGTCTCAAACATAACACTATGTTATTATTCCCCAGTAGGCAACAGTTATAAAATTGTTGGACTTAATCTAGAATATCTTCTATACTGTAAATCAGAGCCCCCTGGTGGACTTTAGTGTCGTTATTTAGTACAGTGTGTTGTGCCACCTTTAAAATGTATTCGATATTTGTTTTTAAATTTTATTGCCGAGGTGAGTAGTTTCGTTTGTATACAGGTTGTTTAGATGTGGCATTGTTAGATATACAGTATGAGTTTAAAAGTCAAAGGATCATTTCTGAAGCTATGTATAATTGTCACTGAATTCGTGTGACAAGTTATTATGCGCGCGTTATCTGCTGCGTTGATAAATCTTTCAATCAATCACAACAGTGTACGTGAGTTTGACAATTGGTCACGATTCAATACATTCGATATTCGTAAACAAATCCGAGTATTTTATGCATAAAACTCTATACCATTATAAACTATATGGCCATATCCTACACCTGTCTCTCGTAACACTATGTTATAGTTCCCAAGTGACTGTTATAAAATTTCCGAATTTAAACTAGAATATTTTGTGTATTGTAAATCAGAGCCCCCTGGTGGATATTGATGTCGTTATTTAGTGCTATTTTTAAATTTTATTGTCGATGAGGGTAGTTTTCGTTGCTATACAGGGTGTTTGGGTATGACATTCTTCAGAATGAATGTTAATTGTTGACTGTAAATGGCGATGTTTAAAACAAATCATTTATAACTTATTTAAAACATGGAATCAGAATGAATTTTCATGAAAGAAATTATTTCATTTTAACAATATGCGACGCTCGAGCTTACTTTTTGTTTATTCTGTGTTTTGTAGTAATTTCAGTTTTCAGTTCTGCCGCTCAGTCCCACTACTGGTATTTTTTTTCGAATCAATTAAAACATCCTACGCCAGGGAATCGTGTGCTGAATTCATGATTTCTGTTTGCCCGTTTATTCTATTCTATTTCTATTTTAATTTATGACAAGCGATGCCGTTGTCGACTATTCTGCCAATGTCAAAAGTGGATTGGGGAAGCAAGAGTGTATATAAACAATAATAATAATTAAAAAAAATACGGTGCTATATTGGACCTTTTTAAAGTTTGCATGTCGATACCCCTATATGTGTCAAAATCAAGCGAGATTATTATAATTAAAACGAAAACGGCATCGCGGCAGTCACAGGAGTGCTTTACTTTGATATAGATTGATTCTTGGTAGCTCTGGACAGGGAGAAGTGGAAAAAGATTAGGGAGCCCAGCAGTAGAATAGTAATGGCATAAAAAAAATCAAAACATTTAAACCATTTAAAGGCACTTTTGTATTGACAAAATTAAATACAGTCATTAAGTGAGAAAGTTGTAGATACCTCCAAATACTCCAAAACTTAAAACTCTCTTCTGAAGAACGGAGAAAGTCTAAAGCGACTGTCTCTTGAACTGTAGGCTAAATAAAAATGTTTGAATGAATTTGCTACTGACTTGAACCTCAATCAAACTTTACAACCTTTGGCAAAAATTCTTCGAGTATTTCGATCAAGGATGGGAGGTTACCGAATTAAATTCTGGATTTTCATCATAGTTTTATGTTTGATATTCATTATGCTGATTAAGAAGTCGTGGTGGCCTAGTGATTATAACACCAGCCTCTGAAGTATGAGTGCGCGGGTTCGATTCCAGGTCCAGGTCAGGCAAATACCAATGTGACTTTTCTAAAGTTATATGTAGATACTTTCTAAGTACATCTTAGACACCAATGACTGAAGGTAAAGGAAAACATCTTGATGAAACCTGGACTTTAAGTCTGAAATCGCCAACCCGCATTGAGCAAGCGTGGTGATTACGCTCAATCCTTCTCTGTATGAGAGGAGACCTGTGCCCAGCAGTGGAACGATAAAAGGTTATAGAATACAGTTAATAAATAGAAATACAGCATATTGAATGATAATCCATCTCACCGTTATTGAAAGATTTTAGTTCCCGGTAAAGTGTTGAGCCGAATTTTCTTACACCTTTTCCCGAACTCATAAATAGTCAAAAATCCATTGCTGACTCACCTAATCCGAATAAGATACAAAGGAAAGTGCTGTTAAAACGCGATAAAATCGACTTCGCCCCCTAAAATCGTAACTCGTATAACAAAAGGGTACATTTTTACACGCTCCAACGTCACTAAAAAGGTTCTTATTAGAACCCCTTCTGGCCAATCGGCTGGCAGTATCTATACATCGGGGTTTTTCGTAATTTCCGAAGAGGTTCCCTTGTCGGAATGTCTGAATAGGTTTCTAATAGATCGATGTTCGAATATATGTTGTGATACTTTTTTCCAAATGAATAAATCCTTTTTGGATTATTGTTAATCTATCTTATTGGAATATGTCGTGCGTATATAAAGTTCAAGATATTTGTGATATATGTATAAATAAAAGAACCTTAATAACGATTGTTATGAACCTTCATTTGAAGGATTTGTGTTCGTCTCCAATAGCACGTAAAGAAATAATGATGTTAATATTCACATCGCACGGATGAATTTCGATCCCGCGGGTATCGGTATAAAATTGTCTTATGTGCTATTCCTGGTTATAAACTAGTCTAAAGTCCTCCGTGCCATAGTTGAAATTCTAACGGCAATGATGCCGTGTTGACCTTAGGCATGTCGCGACCCGGACGTTCTTGGCTATTATTGCTGAAATATCAATTTGATTGTCAATTTAAGTGTCTTATGCTCTTATTAAATTAGCGCTCTTTACCATCAACGATTGCATCACTGCTTACCAAACAGGCTGGATTGCAGTTAAGCACTAGTTTATAATTATAAAAAAAAAATCGTACATATAAGTTATATTCTTTTGTTTGATATTTTATTGTATTTAGTTGTAAGGTGCGTTTTGTTTGTGCAGAATAAAAAAATTTTCTTTCTTATTTGCGGCCAATCGTAGGAAATGCCACAAAAAACGGGTCAAATATTTGCATCATTTGAAAGTTTTTAGAGCTTCATTTATTTAAAAAAATGTCCACCAACAGAAGGTCTCTAAGTTTTTAGTAAATTATATTCAAAGTGAACGCATTTAAGAGTTTCCAAGTAATGCAGTCAAGACTTCAAGCAGTCTTCATGTCCTTCGATTCAATGACGAGTTTTCGGCAGTATCTTCCCCTCACGAGGTTCTGATTGCTTTTATGAAAATGCTATACCAATAAGGTACATCTCGTTCACAAGCCTAATGAAGCCTATACTTCGCTCATTCATACGTAACATTTGTATCCGGCGTATCTGGAAGTAAATCTAAAATGGGGTGCGGAGAACCCAAGGTAAGGTTTCTCTGCACCCCATTTTAGATTTCGAGATATTTTTTAGAGATCGACAATATGCGAAGATTCTTACTGTCCCACTCTCTCCTCCAAACGCATAAACGCGAGGCCTTTTCACTACGCATAAAACTATCATAGACTTAATTGCTTCGCGTGAACTTCTGTCCTGTTTATAGCACCCTGGTACTTTTCAAAACTTTTGCACTAAAACGGCTGCACGAATGAACGGTATTTTTTGATTTTATATTGTTTTTATGATCAGTTGGTGGTCTTTTTTCGATTTTCCGAACACGCGATAGTTTAGGTGTATTTTAGCTTCGATTTCATGTTTGCCTGGTAGCTGGTTGGTCATTAGTATGTAGAACATTTTCATTGTTTCTCGTTGAATGTTGAGGTTTTGAATGGATACCCTTCCTTCCACATGAGTGTTTCTTTTTTTTTGTTCACATTACACACTGAGATACAGCCAAAAGTTTGTGGAATGGTATCCGCGTATACAAAGTGGAAATAACAATACGGCAATAAATGAAAGTAACTGATTAATGCACAAGAGTATTTTGTAACTACATATCAAATAAACCAAAGAATCAAAATTAAAAAACGAAAACTGTTTTTTTATTCAAACGACTAACAATAATGGCCCGATCGACGAGTTTGAGTTGCCAATATTTGACTACTATTGGATACATTTTATTGAATTTTCGTATGGAGATTTGGAACGGCACAAGATATACACACTTTGTTTAATTTATTGTCGTATTGCTGTCTCCACCTTTGTAGTAATCCGCAAGACATAATGTTGGAAGGCTTAAGGTTTCTTCCCTTAAGGTTTCTGGATGCGGAAGTACAGAACAGATCGAGGTGGCGAAGCTTGGGGCAGGGTTGCCTGTAGTGGACGTCTTTCAACTGAAATGATGGTATATTCTCCTGGACTTTCAAGTCTGAAATCGCCAACCTACATTGAGCAAGCGTGGTAATTACGCTCAATCATTCTCTGTAAGAGATCAGACCTGTGCCCAGCAGTGGGACGATAAAAAGGTTGATGATATGATGATGATAGTATATTGAGATTGGCTGTTTGTGGAAAGTCCTACCATATGATTATGTTGAAATAGACCAAAATGATAAATGAACTCAAATAAAACCCTTTTTTCTCGACGTCGTACACTCAAACCAGTCATGAATAGCCATTGATGTTCTTTATAAAATACCAAGCTCAACAAAATATGATTGTCCCGCGCTACCATATCAAAATAAAACAGTCAGCCATTTTGTCAATGCAAAAGGGTTTACGTTTATCAAGAACTGTCACGAGTGTCTATATAATAGGACGACGGAACCAATGCCCCGTGAATAAATAGAGATAAATGGGAAAGTACGACACCATCGGACGGCTGGCACTGCGACACTCCCTAAACGGGACTTTATACAATGTGGTAATCGGTTGGCGAAGTGTTTTTTTTTTTTTCTCAAAGTAGCAAGGGTAAAATTTAAAAACTATTGAGTTTACGGTTTTCAATTAGATATTTAATCATGCTATACTTTTGTGGGCTAGTATTAACACTGTTGGATTGATTTATTGCAGTGTGAGTTCCATATACGTATATATAGGCTGTAGTTTTAAAACTTTGACAGTTTTTGCACATATATCAAGCGAGAAGAAACTCCGAAATGAGCACGTTATTTGTATGGAGATTAATACGTTTTTTGTGTGGAGATTATTAATTTTATTGTTCTTATAGCGACATATAAAAATTACACGTTGAAAATCTCAATTGTTAACTTATTGCGGTTCATGAGATAATCTGCTGAAAGATAAATAAATAAATATAAATATATACGGACAAATCACACAAATTGAGCTAGCCCCAAAGTAAGCTCGAGACTTGTGTTATGGGATACTAACTCAACGATACTATATTTTATAATAGATACATATATAGATAAACATCCAAGACCCAGGCCAATCAGGAAAAGACCGTTTTCTATCATGACCTGGCCGGGGATCGAACCCGGGGCCTCCACGTCGCAGGCAGGCGTGTTGACCGCTGCGCCACGGAAACCGACCGAAAGATAGACGAACGGTCAACTTAGGCTCAGTTAAAGGGTCTCCAAAGCATCCTAAGGAGGCATTTTCTTTTAAAATTGTGGTTTAAAACCTTTTGAGGATTATATGGAAGCTTTGCGCCGAAGATTTCTTGTTAAAAGCTTCAAATATACCTACACAATGTAGTTTTCCAGCATTGGAAATAACTGTTTGTGAATAAAATTTACCAGATTCTAAAAGTATAAATAGAATTTTTCTCTACAAAGGAACTTTTTACCATCTACAACATTTTCTATTGTTCTGAAAACTGTTTGTATAATTTTCCGCTTATTCATCCTTTGATCGCCATTAAAAAATAAGTCTCTTTTTCATTGTGCATTATACTAACAATACCCTCTTTTTGTTACAGGTAAGACTCCAAGCTGATTACTACCCCCTTCCCCCGAAAATAAAAGAAAACCCTTAACGACTTTGTACACCGACGCGGTAAAATTTATGGGCCCCCATAAATTTTGTGAGAAAAATCCTTCAACACAAAATATTGTGTTGTTTTCCGCATTTCGTTATATAACTAATATATTATATAAAATGGCAATTCGTAAAGGGATTCCCTTTATAGCGACAGATAAGATGGTGTGAATACAATGTGTTGGTATTATACATATACAGTGTGTGGTGAAAATAGCGAGAGAAAATGGCGGATAGTTTAGTGACTATAAGAACTTGGTTGTCCCTTCATTGTAAATAGGCGTGTTACGTGGATATGTGACCTTTTACAGCAAATATTTATTTATTTCGAGAGCTACACTGATGAATTCATCATCATCATCATCATCATCAACCTATTTATCGTCCCACTGCTGGGCACAGGTCTCCTCTCATACAGAGAAGGATTGAGCGTCATCACCACGCTTGCTCAATGCGGATTGGCGATTTCAGACTTAATGTCCAGGTTTCCTCAAGATGTTTTCCTTCACCTTCAGCCATTGGTGTCCAATATAAACTTAGAAAGTACATATAACTTTAGAAAAGTTACATTACATACTTGAGAGGCTGGTGTTTTAACCACTAGACCACCACGACACTAATGAATTAAACTTATAAAAAACTTTTTTTTAAACAAAAAGAACTACTGTAATTTCGTTCTTATTTGTGTCTAAGAAAAGCGTCGCAGAAAAAAGCACAAGACCGATCATTGTGGAAAACATTGCAGTAGGCCTTTGCCTATCTGTGGATGTCTACGGACAGAAGAAGAAGCAAAGATTTCTCGGCATTTAGTTACCCAGATATAAGACGTTTTGTATAGTTGGGCGAAAACCTTGAATCTTGCGATTTTAATTGATAAAATTAATAAATGCTCAATGATCTACAATTTTATGTAGTAAATGTTTTATTATTTCACTTTAAATTTCATTTATTTGTCCTGATAAATTCCTTTAATCATCATCATCATCAACCCCTTCATCGTCCCACTGCTGGGCACAGGTCTCCTCTCATACAGAGAATAAAGAAATTCCTTTAATACTGTGTTGATAATAATACAAAGTGTGAAAAGTAAAAAACTGCTAAGGGAAAACGGGCCCGTGCATACCTCAGCTAAGTGTGTATTGTTATGCAAACTTTTATATTAAAATATCCTTAGGAACATGTTGTTCAGTGACTTATTTAATTAAACTTTCAAAGTATCGCAGTAGCACGCTTGTTTTTCAAGTTCTTGAACTTTTAATTGATCTAATGTAGACATGTCACGCCAACTTGAAAGAAATTGGGATGAAGGCAGGATGATAATATCAGTGTTTCTATCCAACAATGAATAAACCATCGAAGTAATTATTATTATTTCTTTTTCATTGATTAATAAACATAATCAAAAGAAGCAAGATGTGGATTGTGGAGTAAAGTATGTAAAAAAATGAATATAAAAAATGTAAAGTAAACTCCGTCCGAGCCATAAGGATAATCAAGGTTAGGTAAATACATGACCAAATAAAATATGAAATTTTACATAATCATCGTAGTAACAATACTAAAGAATTTTGAAATAATCCTTTTTTTGTGAATTAATTCCTACTTCCCCAAAATTTGGATTAAAAAAAAAGTGACATCACCATTTTTGACGGTATTATGTATTATGAATGAGCGATGCGACCGCGTGCCGCCTGCGCTGTCCCCCTTCGCCCGCGCTGGTATTGCCTACCGCACATGTATTAAATTACCTCGTTTTGCGAAATAATATTTATTTTTTAAGGGTTTTTTTTTTAAGTTTAGCCCGGCTTTGTATCCATTAGTAGAATCAGTTATCGATACCTAACAATACCTTCACGCATCGGACAGGGTTTCTTTACATATTCTATAATATGTAATTTTAATAAAATATATGTCATTTTACAGTCCTTCATCCATCCAATAAATTCTTTTATTATTAGCCACACTCAATACCTATTCTTTATCCAGCAATCCAGTTTTGATTACGGTACTAAAATTAAAACAAATCTGTACCCATGGCTCAGATATAAAATGTTTAATACTGATACCATTTTAAATTCCATACATAACTAGACCACGCTGTATAGGTACAGCCTCTCAGCGGTTTTACGACGCAAACATAAAAGTTTCAGTTTTAATCGTTCGTTTACTGTTTTTTTTTTTCTTAAAGTACTAGGTAATGGTACTCCAATTGTTATGGTCGTTATTAAATTATGTAGCACATATGGTTCTTAATCTTGACTGACATAAAAAAAACCGGCTGTTTTTTTTGTCATTAGACAGTATACAGGGTAGCCCATCGATTGACGTCATAAAAAAAATTTAGGTCCGGCATTTCGTGGGGTATGTGAAACACCCCCATGTATGTTCCGAGTTTTTTCATAGTTTTCGAGTTATGATTTTTTTTTATAGGTAATTTTATGAATTTTGTCACTTTTGTTTTTGAAGACCGGTTTTACCAAACTTGCTTTAAAGTACTACTTCTGTCTTCTGATTATGAAAGCTTAGAGTCTGGCGCAATTTCGAGAATAAATGAGAAGTGAAAATAACACTTGATTTTTAATTCACGGAACGTAGTTTTTTTAATTCTGACCAACATCTTCGTAACTTTCATCAAAGCTACGAAGCTAGTTATTTTATGTATTAAAGTACAGCACATGAGGATACTGTTGCAAAAAAAAAAAAAAACTTAATAAGTCTTAATTTTTAAAAAAATAACAATTTTCTATACTTGTCCGGTTGAAATTCCTCGAAAAGTAAAAAAAAAATCATAACTCGAAAACTATGAAAAAAGGCGGAACATACATTGGAGGTGTTTCGGATACCCCACGATATGCCGGACCTAATTTTTTTTTATGACGTCAATTGATGGGCTATCCTGTATACTGTCGAGGAAACAGCGGCAAAAAGTCGCGTTTTTTTGTATAGGATATCAGAATGTAACCGCAAAAGAACTATGGACGACAGGTCAAGCTACCCCTAACTGTCAGATATTCCCAATCAACCTTGAGCCTTATTGCTTTAAAGATAAAGTTTATAATTTAATAAAGAAATCTGACAGATTATAGGACCGCTTGATGTGCTGTCATCTGTACATTGCTCATGCGATACAGTCTGGTGACTCGGACATTGGAGTCTTAGTAACATCTTTTACGAAATCAGTTTTTACGCTGTTAAATGATAAAACAATGTTAAATATTCTATAAGTATGTCGTCGTATTTATTTATTTTTTACTAAATTCTTGAGTGTTGAACGTTTCTTATAGAATCAATGTGTTTTTCCGCGATCTCTCTCTTGATTTACGTGATAACGATTTCCTGTCAGTAACAAGAATTCTTATTATTGCTGTCATCAGCATCATTAAGAGGAAATCATAAATTAGACCTAGCTTCAGTGGTTTCCTGTAAAATGGACTGCATGTCTCTGGCTACAGCTTTTCCTTGAACTGCGTAACATACTAGCAATCGCTTTCATTTTGACAGTTCAACAATATTCATTGCGTTTTTTGTATTGTTGAGGACACAATTTTATTGAACTTAAGAAGCAATGGATTAACATTATCTTTAAAATAATTACTATTGATTATTTACATAGATATTATTAGTTATGCAATTTGGGAGCTGGCTAACATGTGTGCGGAGTTTCTGTAGATTGCGAGGCCAACTTATACCGGCAGTGCAATAGGGTATTTGACTAAAAAAACTAATTAGACCGTCAGTCAGATTTCCGAAAAATACTAGACACGTATTTTTTGTTTTATCAAATCAATAAAAATTTACAAATTAAAAGGCATCAAAGATCAGGAGCGGTGGCTGGTGACGTCACTGGTCGCTATAAAGTGTAGCGTGCAGAGACGTCACACGAGTTTACAACGCACTGTGTCGTCTTTATTTTTTGTTTATTTGAAAAAAGAAAAAATACTTTTCTAGTATTTTTTGGAAATCTCACTGACGGAGTAATTAGTTTTTTTTAGTCAAATACCCTATTGCACTGTCGATGCGCAATAGGGTATACCCTATTGCGCATCTCACTATAAGTAGCAATGAGTTTCATTTTAATAATTGAAAAATAACCATTGCGTTCTTTGCGTTGTTGAGCAGACACTTTTTCGATCATAAGGAGCAATAGATTGGCAATATTTTTTTTATTAAGATATAAACCAGCGCTTGACCGCAATCCCGCCTGATGGTAAGCAGTGACGCAATCGTTGATGGTAAAGCGCACTAGTTTATTAAGAGCCTATTCACTCTAGCCTTGAAGACACTCAAATTGTAGTCCGACGGAAACACCGCCGCCGGCAGATTATTCCAGTCCCTCGATGTACGCGGTATAAAGGAGGAGGCGAAACGCTTCGTCCGGATCGTAGAGGTGTTAACAACATAAGGGTGTAAACTCGCTGTACGACGGGCCGTCCGATGGTGGAACGGAGATGGGGGAATTAAATCGTGCAATTCCCTCGCACACTCCCCAAAATGTATCCTACAGAACACCGAAAGGCTGGCTACTCTACGCCTGTGCTCTAGGCTTTGGAGACCAACTCAAGTAATGCTTCAGAATGGATCAAATTGATAATAATAATTACTCAATTAGGGTGCAATTTCGTTAGTATGGTTGTGCGGCCTACTGTGAAATATTAACGACTTGTCTAGTTTGGGTTCTGCTATCTAATCTCTTCACCACCCGTGGTTGACTGGTAGATAATGCCTAAGGCATTAAGTCCGCCTCTGTACATTTTCTCTGTACGAACGTATAAAACTGTTAGGGTCGACTTCTAGTCTAAAGAATGCAGGTGGTTATTAATACTTTACATGGAGCGAGTGCCATCTGACCTCCACAACCTAGGTACTGGGTACGATACGATATGTCTTAGATTACCGACGACCGGCACTGACTGCAAGATTCATGAATAGCAGCTAGGAACAACTACTTAGCATGCTTTCCTTTTCACCCATCCACGGACCAACAGTGCTAAGCATAGCTTAGCCTGATCGATTGACCTATGCGGCTATTACTGCTTGCTTATTTCTTTTCAAATCATATTATCTAGTGCTTGACCGAGGTCCCGCCTGATGATAAGCAGTGATGCAATTGTTGATGGTAAAGCGCGTTGTTTATTAAGACCCATGCACTCTAGCCTTAAAGACAAAATTGAAAGCAGTTGGGAAACCGCCTCAGGAAAATGGTTACATTCCATCGATGTACGGACGACAGCAGGCTAAGAGCCGTAATGCTTTAGAGATAAAGTTGAAAATCTAATAAGGATATCTGACAGATTGTAGTGGCTTCATGTGCTGTCGTCTGTAACATTGTATAAATGCCCCAAGCCAGCTTTGATGTTTTGATGTGTTATTTAAACCTAAAAGTTCACCTAGCACTCAAGGCAGTGTTTATTGACTTCACCAAGCAATATAATTCCCTCGTCACAAGCCAGGCGTCTATTTACCGACCTCTTACCAGACATGTTGTTTAAAAGAAGGTGAAGATAAGTAGGTGTTGTGGTTGCCAAAGGCTATTTTTCTTTTCTCTGTGGCCTGTTTAATGTTTACACGGTGTGCGTCGGTTTGACAAGAAGGAGAGGGTAGTGGGGAGAACTGCGATTATCCTACAAATCGGAAAGTGAGTTTGTTTGCGTGTTTGTTCCACTTTCACGCCGTAAATACTAAACCGATTGCTTTGAAATTTTGCAGACGTAAAGTTAGAAGTCCCGATTAAATAATAGGGTACTTTAAATCCCGAAAAAAAATATATTGCCGAGGGAAAACAAAAATATTGTTAGCTTCATACCAATTCGGTGATAGATGGAGCTGTGTGTCGTTTAAAACAATATAATATATTGCAAACAAATATGCACATGTAAACTAAATTATACGATAATTAATCCTCGAAAATGAGGAATTTAAAAATCGCGATATAACCGAATACCACGCGAGCGAAGCCGCTGGGCGGAAAAGTAGTTTGTTTATAATTTTCTTTATTATTATAATTTTTTTTTAAATTATGAACTAGCGCTTGACCACAATCCCGCCTGATGGTAAGCAGTGATGCGATCGTTGATGGTAAAGCGCGCTAGTTTATTAAGAGTCTATTCACTCAGAAAAACTGAGCGAATAGGAAGGAAGACGGCAGCTGAGCGAGGTGATGCAATGTTAAACCCAACAACACGACCAACGATGCTGCGCCAAAGGGAGATTGATCTGAAGACACCCGGCATACATCGCAACACAACTGCTCAGACCCGTCTCCGTACGGCTTCACCAGACATCATGCCGGAACACGATAAACCGCTTGGCGGCAAGACTTTGTCTGGTGGGTGGTAACTTCTGCCGGCGGCCGATGTTATGGCCCACCACCGAGACAAAAGGAAATTAGATTAATAAAACTGTGTGAAAAATTGAGCAGTATTTGATACCTTGGTTATGCGACATCTTTTAAGCGATTGACCTATTTTATGGTGATAGGTGACTCAAACTCAAAGCGTTTATTTTTCTCTTCGATATGTCTTCCACATAATATAAAACCACGCCCGTAATGCGCGAAGCATTTGGCGATTTAATCCTCTATTTTTACATGCTTTTTATTAGCTTCACTTGTATGTTTGCCTGTCCGTCTCTAACTCAATTTTTTTTCAACTTTACCTTACATTAATTTGTGCAGGCAAAGTATTTTTAGTTTAGATTTAGTTTTAGATTTAGTTACTTGGGTAACGCATCATTACGAATTTTAGCACTTGCTAATCTGTCTGTTGGAGATCAAGAAAAGTTTGGTAAAAACAAATGAGCACCACTTAAGCGTTCGTATATTATTCAAAAAAAGAATATCGAAGTAAAAAGTTGAAAACAAATATAATTTAAAAAACTAAAAAAACATGCTTTTAAAGAATATCAAACTAAAAAGTTAAAATTAATTTTAAAATTTAATTTATAGCGCCTCACGCTTTTTTCTCATTTTACTAGTATTGTTTATATATACAGCTCTATAAGAGTTACTAACCTGGTGTCTGTTTGGTTGCGCAACCCTGTATACATTTTGTTGGTAGCGGCGACTGGTTGTGCCACCATGTTGTCCCGGTGAAATATAGCCCTAAAAAACATCCACCGATCCATACTCACAAACTTTCGCATTTATAATATTAATAGGTCTTCGCCCCGAGGTTTCACCTCTTAAAGTCTAAAAAACAGGGTCTCGTTAGTACCCCCAAGAGTTCTTATACAAGCATGTTTAGGGTTCCGTATACTAAAAATGAATACACAACAGATAACCAAGTTCGTTCATCATCCCCCATTTCACGCCAAACTTGACAAAGACGTAAATAAACGTCTTCATAACAACACAAAAGACCTGACACCTCCTGTACTCACAATTTAAACTCAAAGGAACACGTACGCCGTATACTCCTCGATATGTCACCCGAAACGCGATAAAGCTCGCTTCTAAATCAACGTTGTAAACACGAAAAACATGAACCGATATTAAATTCCTAGCCGTGAAATATTGCACATTGCAGCGGCTTAAAATTGCCCACAGAGCTGGGCAATGCGGGGTGTCCGTAGGATGTATCTGTTATGGAGCTTGGTAAAGTCGACCGGGCCTTTTTATCAGATAAATTGTATCGAAGTTTTGAAAAACAACGGTCGTACAAATTAGTAAGATAGTAGCTACCACATTTATGGTTTTCGGATGTTTTCCTTAAGTTGTGCGACATAACTTATGTCTTCCCAATTTCATGATTTGAAAGATATTGATTTCCTTGCGAGTTTCCAAATATGCAGCGTAAACGGAATATAAACGCCCGTATCTTTTGATTGAGTAAAGTTACAAGATTTGTTTTGTTTTGGCTCAAAGTCACTCAAAGGGCAATGGAGAGCGCTATGCTTGGGGTTTCACTGCGCGATCGAATCAGGAATGAGGAGATCCGCAGAAGAACGGGAGTAGCCGACATAGGCCGAAGAATTGCAACACTTAAGCGGCAGTGGGCTGGACACATTGCCCGTAGAACCGATGCTCGATGCGGCCGACAAGTTCTCGAGTGGCGACCACACACCGGAAGACGTAGCGTGGGTAGGCCCCCGACAAGGTGGACCGACGACCTGGTGAAAGTCATTGGAAACCGCTGGATGCGGGAGGCGCAGGACCGATCGTCGTGAATATCCTTGGGGGAGGCCTATGTCCAGCAGTAGACGTCTTTCACCTGAAATGATGATGACAAGATTTGTTTTACTGCTTCAAGGGTTTTGCAATCTTGAGTATTTGATATTAATTTCAACTTGATAATTCCACGCGTTGCTGAGAAAATAGGGTCTTCATAGATGGACAACGAAAGGTTTCCCTTTCCCCGTTTAAGGTCCGTTACCCTGCTTAATAGGTTTTTGTTTTAAATTGACAGTTTTGTGTCCGAAAAAATATTCAAAATCTAATTCTTTTATTAGTTGACTATAACTTTTAAGAGTTGCATTCCTCCATCCATTCATACCAATGTTTACATTTATATTATAATATTTATACGAATTTGATAACAATAAAAAGTTACTTTCAGTTATTGCTTCTTTTAATCGTTTTGAAGTAGAAAGAAAGAAACAGCATTCGTTGCGACTCGTGCAGGAAGATTATAAAAGTAAACACAATCAAAACTCACAAATCAAAGATTATGTATGAAATAAATATACGTAATAATTTATATTATCTGTATTCGTTTGATTTATTAACTCTGTCTCATATGATTGACGTTCCGTGACAAACATCAAGACGTGACCTATTGTCTTCTGTTTGTAATAAATAACATCAGAATACGACATTGCTTATTTAATATTTTCATTATCATTATAATCTCTAACAATATTTAAATTACGGAAATTCTTTGTAAGTCACTTGCTTCAATAAGCGTGTATTACTTGTCGCCAACATGACCTTTTTAGTATTCACTATCTGAATGATGCTGGTTAACCTGGTGAAGGTCGCAGGAAACCGCTGGATGCGAAAGGCGCAGGACCGGTCGTTGTGGAGATCTTTGGGGGAGGCCTATGTCCAGCTGTGGACGTCTTTCGGCTGAAATGATGATGATCATGATGCACGTATCGTAATAGGGTATTTGACTAAAAAAAAAAACTAATTGATCCGTCAGTCAGATTTATATAAAATTCTGGACACATATTTTCTTTTTTTTATCAAATCAATAAAATTTGATAAATATAAAAGGCATCAAAGATCAAGAGTGGTGGCTGGTAACGTCTCTGGTCGCTAAAAAGTGTAGCGTGCTGTGACGTCACACGAGTTTTCAACGCACTGTGCAGTCTTAATTTTTTGTTTATATGAAAAAAGAATAAATACGTGTCTAGTATTGTTTGGAAATCTGACTGACGGACTAATTAGTTTTTTTTTAGTCAAATACCCTATCTATTGTGATTGGTAGCACCCGTTTTTTTTATATTCATACTTCTCTATTAGTTATACCGTATCTCCGTAGTCACCCCCCCTTCTAAACGTATCATCATTCACCATCATCATCCATCGTTTCTTTGGTCTCTAATATTGGAAGGTCAAAATTCCGTACGCAAAGGAAATCGAAAAAAGAATCTCTGATATTAAATTTAAACTTGAACGTTTGCGTTCAAATGCTAAAAGGCCGGATGTCCGGTCGCGTTTATCAGATGGTCATCGTTTATTACAGGACTAAAAGTTGCATGATTCCATTTAAGTGGCAGCCTTGGTGGTGGTGCGTTTATTGTTTGGTTAAGTATGGTTTTTAAGTTGTTGCACCCCTTTTTATGCTGGTATTAAAATATTCAGAAATTACCTATATGTCGTGGATCGTAGGTGTCATTTCGATAAGAGTTGCTCTTTCGATTTGTGTAGTAGTGGAGTAAACGCCGTGACGTTATTTTTGTAATAGCGGCACGTGGACAAGAGTCGTTTTGGAAAGTGGGGACTAAAGAATTGTCAGTTCGGACTGAGGCGCGGACTATGGCACATCTCCGAAGCGAAACTGTCGGTTTGCCTATTTAAATTGTTAGGCCTCTGCCTCGAATTTTGCGGGCAGCGGGGCGGTGGCGGGCAGCGAGCGGTGTACTTCTCGCGCTCGAATCTTACGGGTAGCGAGCGGTAATCGAGCGTTAGGAATAAATTTGAATCAAAAAGATGTTGCCGCCATTGTTCAGACATTTCTTTCGCGAATAAAAACATGAACACAACACTACGCGGCTATAGTGACGCGCGATCTGCCCGCTAGTTTCGAGAACAGGTCTTCGATGCCCGCCCGGCTCCCGCGCCGCTGCCGCCGGCGCCCCGACGGCGGCTTATTGTCAAGATTGGAGGGTATATTTACACGTAGTGCTTTATTTCTAAACGCCGTAATGGACTCCTTACCATCACACCAAGATGCTGACGACCCTACCGCTCTGCCGTCGCTGACGCCGTCGTCGACGTCATATATGATACTTATTTTTTTCTAACGTGGGTACACTTACTTGCAAAATAAAGTCCACACGTGCTGGTTTCGATAAGCGGTTTATGTTGTAGCAAACTATTATTATTAAAAGCCCGTGTTGTCCCACTGTAGCAAATACTCTGTTTAATTTTGTTAAGTGATTTTGTTGTTTAATGTTTTAATTTTTACTAAAGGTGGATTAATAAGTGCTCTTTAAAAATTTGGCAACATAATTTGGCACATTATCCTTTTTGTAGGTACCTTATTTACCGAAAAGCCTTGGTTTTAATGTTTTCATAACTACGACCACATAAAAATAATGTTCAAAAAAGCCTTAGAACTTTCAACAAACAACTTAAAGTACTGGTAAATTATAACACGATAGCTTCACACGATCTGTTAAAACTCTGATCTCCAAAATTATTCCCTGACCCTAATTATTTAAAAATCAATCAGTCCACTGTTGGAGGCCTCTCAAATTACACGTCACTTAGGTTTACATTCGATTGCAATGTCATGGAGCTTCATCTGATAGTAATTTATAAAACGTTCAACAATGATGCACGCTTGCCTAGAAGTAACCTATCAACTTACGATGCGAATACTCTCTCCTTTGCAAACTAATAACTGAACATTAACATACATAATTGAATATATCAGCAGCCCTGGACGTCCTTGTGTCGTCGTGCATTTACGTGCAGAATAAAGTACCTTATATTGTGATCATGTATCCCCTATATCCGTTTTACTTGGCCTAGATACGTGGCTTATTAAACTTGGATCTTTTTGTTTTATTTTCTCGAAATGCACATCGCACGTCCTTATTAGTAGCGTAACTCATTTTTCTGTCCCCACGTGTAGTGTTATTGGAAATGTTTATACTCTCCGTGGAATGGACTGTATTTGAGAATACTCGTAGAAAAACATAGATATATATTGTCATAGTTGCTGATTCCCTTGTATACAAATTAATTAGCTTTGTGAATAAGAGAGAGAATCTGTGTTATCATCCAGGTAAAACAGGTTCATATGTTCATCAAACAGGTTCATATGTTTACAGCAGGTTAAGACGGCATGATTAACTTCAAATATTACCTACAACTAGGTTACAGTATAGTATTTGTTAGTAAGCCCCAAACACATGAAGACACTTAAATTGTAGTCAGAATGAAACACCGCCGCTGGCAAATTGTTCCAATCCCTCAATGCAAGCAGTATAAAAGACGAGGCGAAACGCTTCCTCCGGATCGTAGTGGTGTCAACAACAGAAGGGTGGATAACTAACGTAACTCGCCGTACGACGGGCCGTCCAATGATGGAACGGAGATGGGGGAATTAAGGCATGCAATTCCCTCGCACACTCTCCTCAATGCATCCCATAGAACACTGACAGGCTAGCTACTCTTCGCCTGTGCTCTACGCTTTGGAGACCGTTTTGAACTAAATCTCGCTCGCCAATAAGGCTCTTCGCACGCCTCTCACCGAATCCAAAGTTGTAAGGTGGAATTTGCAGCACCAGCTCAAATGTGGTTGCAATACTCTGCACACGAACGGAGCTGTGCTTTGTATAACATTAGAAGTTGTCTTGGTTTGAAGTACCGCCGGACCTTTGCAATAAAACAGTTTCCTGGCAGCCACTTTCGCTTTGGACCCAAAGTTTAGGTTCTAGAAAATCTCAACTCCCAGAAGCTGAAGGGGGAAGTTGAGATTTCCTCGAGCCGCACGGGTGTGCGTGTGTGATGTGTGTCTGGAAAGTGTCTGTGTGAACCACAAAAATGTGTAGTGTGTAATATAAAACACATATTGCAAAAATTTAACAGTTTCAAGAATTCGAGTTTAACTAAGGATAAAAAATCGGCCCTTAGACAAGTGATTGACAACTTTTACACTTAACTGTAACAGTTGCCTGTTACAGTTACAACTGTAACAAAAGTGTAACTGTTAAACTTAGATACATTTTAAACGTTCAAAATGTCAGTTGCCATGTTTAACAAACGCCAAGAATCCAATAAAAGTTACTTCAAAATATACCAAAGAAATATTGACGTTCCCGGCTCTCCTTGTACGAACAAAGTGAGAAGTGGACTCTTACGCTAGAATCAATTTCACAGATGGCCTTTGATATACCCTGCGTCTGTACAAGAACGAAAAACAGACACTTCTTTCAATCGATATTCTATAGAATCCTGTCCACAGTAATTAATATTAATTGTATTCTAATAAAATTTAAACAATAAATTGAACACAATATTCATACACCGTCTGTAGCAATGGAGTTCATTATGATCGTTCCACAACATTTATTACGTCATTTACGTGGTTGAGCAAACTCATATTCCATCCCAAAATATGGAGCAATGGATTAGCTATCTTCAAAATGATTGCAACAGTGCTATACGCAACTAGGATGCTGGATAGGGCAGTGTCATTAAAAGAACTCTTGCGTACTCACTAAAGAAGATAAGTCCATACATCAAGCCTCGTATGGAGAAGGTTTATTATGACCATCGCTCTGACAAGACAACTGTAAGGTAGCTTGACCTCTGACGTGACTGGTATTACTTATAGTCAGTTCAGTAAGTCACGTGGTTTTTTTAAATATTAGTTAACTACCTTAACTGATGGAGAATATCTAGGCAGTGAAAAGCAGATTGCGATAAACTAAAAAAGCTGTTATAAAAATAATTCCTAAATCGGTCCCAAAACATCTAGACTAATCTGTAATCTGGCCTAAAAGTATAAAATTACCAGATCATTGTTTGTTTAACTAAGTTTGTAAACTAATTTAATTAGTGACGCGCGCGCCCCCTGGGGATTTCGCTTTATATCTTAATTTACAGTCGCTGTATTCGAGTCCTTGCTATATTTAAACTTGGTTCGTTGTCCAAATAGTTGTCGAAGTTAGACGGGAAACTGTCAATGGGTTTTACTTGTTTAAGTAAATAGTAGAATTTTGATATGGTTTTGTTTATGTACATTTATTTAGGAAGGCGAATCTATGGTAGAATAGCCGTACCAAGCAGTGTCAAGCGTAAAGTGTCGATCTAGGGACGAATATTGATATAAAAATTATCCTGTGTTATTCTGGTGCTGTTAACTTTTGGTGCTTATAGTTATGATGCTGTTTGGCATATGCAACAACAGGTTTATTTGGGTTGTATCCTAAAAAATAATTTAATATCCACCAGATAGATTTACAAAAAATATTGAACACGTATTTTTTATTTTTTCTTTCATGCAAACACTTCGGAAGATATATTGATTTGAAATGTCGTATGACGTCACGCCGTTGTACAAAATCTACGACGGCGTAACGTAATTAGCCCCCACTCCGTAACTTTAACACGCTATATCTCAGTAGTTTTTGATAATTTCGACAAAATAAAAAATACGGGTCTTAATTTTTTTTAATATCTATGAGACGGACTAATTATTTTTTTGATTTTCATACCTTGGATACATCCCTATTGTGTGGAGCTTGCAAATAAAATAGGTTACGTAGTACCTTGAATTGCCAGTCGGCGTGAAGTACGAGCATCCCGCTTGTTCTGCACAGAGCAATATAGAACAAAAGCTGGGGAGAGGGCTCCTCATTCACAATTCACATTTTAGAAATCTAGAGATATTTTCGCTCTTAACCAGAATAAATTTAGAAAAATCCCACATACCATATCTGGACGGAACACGCTATCTTGAGCTGGTTTGTGTGACTTTTTAGGTTCACTTGTATCATTTATTATTTTCTCACTGTCCCTTTCTGTATACATCCGTTTCCTTATTTCTTGTAAAATCAATATGATTCCCTGGACATTGGTGTGGTTATGTTACCTTAGCCGACTATTAATAATGTAACATATAACTGTGTTTTGTCCCAAATAAATAAACAAAAAAAAAACTTACTACAGGGAATGAATAATTTTTGATTTGATGTAGTTAGTTACGCTACGTTAGAATGCTTTTGACAGTTTTTCCGTGAAAGATCAACAAACATTCATGGAGCCATTCCCACAAAGTTTCGTCTTTATAATATCAGTAGGATAGTTGGGAATAATATGACGCCTTGATGACGTCATAAGGTAGAGAATGAGGGACATCCTCTGTAGAAAAGGGATAATCCTCCGACCAGACTGGTTTTATATTTGGTGTGTAACTGCCCGATAATTAATGTCGAAAAGTTGGATAACTTACTAACTAAGCGGTAAACTTTACTTGTGCGATCCAGGATTTTTGCTTAACTTCAGGAAACAAGTAGTTCGCATGAATTTTACACTCAATTTCTCATAGCTCTGTTAATACATCACATCATCATGCGTCTACTGACTAGTTACTCAAATTCGTTTGAAATTATTATATACTTTATCTAAAAGAAAAGTTTCATTAAAACCTTAAAAGTTGGGCCATATATAATAAAGTAGATACTATATTTAACGGGTCAATGGGGATCATATTGTGCCCCACATGTTTATGTGCCCCCAGAGGCAGGCCTGCCACTTTATGACGCCCATCACTAGAAAATAAATTGGATTTCGGCCAAACGACTGCTGTTTGCACTACTCGATAATACAAGTACAATCTTTACGTTGTCGGTGGTAAAATGGGTTCGTAATTCACTTGATCATAGGATGAATAGTGGTTTTCGACACCTAAAGATATTTTTGACACTTAAGTCCTTGAAACACACATTTTTTATCTGTCGCGAATAACACGGTTGTCAATTTTGTATGGATTACTTTAAAAGCATGTTAACAGATGGATTTTTCTACGGTGTGGTTTTTACACGGTTCTGTAAACAAATCCTACTACAAATAAAACTGGCATGTGCAAAGAGCTTTAAAGTATGCGTTTCAACTCTTATTGTGACAGTAAGAATGATGCTAGGTGATGTAATCTCTTCAAATCTTAACAGGAATAACGTTTCGTGAAAACTACCCTTAATACATTACTTTTTCCGACTTGAACAAAGGACAGGTCGAAACAAACTTCAGAATAAAGTTATAGTAACTTTACTTGTTTCAGTAGATCAAACAATTCCAACTAATGTCATTTCCTACCCTTGAACGGAACGGAATATAGTATTTATATATCATCATAACCGTATTTTTGTTATGTAAATATACTCAGCTGCTGAAAATGCATACATAATGCATTTTTAGTGTCTGGAAAACTATACGTATAATTATGCTATTGTGCTATATTTGCTTATTTATTGTGTGTCCAAAACCTTGATATAACAGTGTAAAGTCAGTGTCGCTTGATCTTTTGACCTAGGTTTAAAAATACTTGAATTAATATTATTTTGTGCTTAATAAAGGGTGTTTTATTATATTTCTTTGCCCTGTAAATAAGTCATAAATTCATTTTTAAACTCTTCTTCATGCAAAACTTCGATTTTCCAATCAACTGCTTTGAGGAAATCGTGAACTATTCTTTAATTTAGGTCAATTTTTATGGGTTCCTGAATCCTATTTGCGTCTACTCAGCAACGTAAATAATGCAATGAACGTTGTTGCTCTGTCAACATGAAAGCCGTTGCTACTGATAGTGTTACACAATTCATTACTCTGGATATTATGGTTTGTGGACACAGATCGTTTAGTATGCGGCAACATTTTTTTTTTTATAATTATAAACTAGCGCTTGTCCGCAATCCCGCCTGATGGTAAGCAGTGATGCGATCGTTGATGGTAAAGCGCGCTAGTTTATTAAGAGCCTATTCACTCAGTAAACCTGAGCGAATAGGAAGGAAGACGGCAGTTGAGCGAGGTGATGCAATCTTAAACCCAACAACACGACCAACGATGCTGCGCCAAAGGGATTGATCTGAAGATCCTCCAGAACCAAACTCCCAACACAACAACATTAGGCGCATCGTACTCGGCACACATCGCAACACAACTGCTCAGACTCGTCCTCCGTACGGCTTCACCAGACATCATGCCAGAACACGACAAATCGCTTGGCGGCAAGGCTTTGTCTGGTGGGTGGTAACTTCTGCCGGCGGCCGATGCCGGCGAACATTATTTAAAAAAAGGAAAAAAGGTGTGCGTAGATTTAATAAATATAATCTTTGTACGTGAGGAGGTTATTGCCCTGCAATCAATGAAGATTACAAAGCCAAAACAACGCTTACTATCAAGAATTGCATTAAATAATGAATCTAAAAATCCTATGTTTAATCTTCGAAATACCTAAATCTGTTTTTGTTTCGACCTTGCGAGGTATTAAATGTTTTATTGCACTACAACTGAAATCAAGAACAGCTTCTCTGTGCCACCCACTCTGTGAGTAAGCGTGATGATGAATCATGAGGCCATTGCCCGCTTGATTTATAGTACAAAACGTACAAACTGGCAAAACTTTTCATTTCTTATATTAGTTCTCTTTGGAAAACGTAGATTTCATGTTATTTGAATTAAAGTTTCCAGTTTTTGTATAGCATAGTGAAAGATTTCCTGGTAATAAATATTTATATATTTTCTTGCAGGCTCATTTTCTTTGGAAACTACCAATTCGAACCATGCACCTAGCTTCTGATGTGTTTAAGTGGCCATGTGTTTATGTGAAAGAAAATATTTTAAGTTTAAATAAAGAAATCTTTGCATGACATACATAAACTAAAATGCTTTTGTTGTGCTTCTGGTGCGTCGCTTTCATGAATTGTAGATAGGTGCTTTTACAAACATCAACTATGTAGAAGGGTAGTAATATCCCTTCAACCATCATTCAACCAGATTTCTCCTCATTTCTGAATTGATCACGCAGTGAAACCCCAAGCATAGCCCTCGATGTCCGATGGGGTCGATGGGTTCTCGAGTGGCGACCACGTACCGCAAGATGCAGCGTGGGTAGGCCTCCGATAAGGTGATCCGACGATCTGGTGAAAGTCGTGGGAACCGCTGGATGCGGGAGGCGCAGGACCGGTCGTCATGGAGATCCTTGGGGGAGGCCTATGTCCAGCAGTGGATCTTTCGATGATGATGATGATAAAAATCTGCAATATAAAAATACTACTAATTTAGTTTTCGTAAGGAGGTTTGTATAAATAATTTTACAAGTTCATAAGAGAACTTCAGTGGAATTCTAGCTTCTATCCAAAGATATAAACTTGATGATGTCCATTAGGTACTGCGATATAGGTGCGTAAAACACTATTGTCATAGCAATGGATTTCATTTTGACAGTTTGACAAGATACATTGCGCTATTTACGCCTTTGGGAACATAATTATGACGCAATGGATTAGTTATATCCTTCAAAATGGCTGATTGTGTGTTGCATAATCTCTCGTCGTAGTAGTAAATTACTCGTCAGATGGTCAGATTGTCAGAAACGTCCTTATCACAGTACTTATGGGGCAGCGCCAACAATATTCCATCGTTGATAGCAAGCAAGTTCGATTGTGTATGTAAGATACACTGCTGCAGGGTTTTTTTTTTTGACAGCCTCCGTGGTGTAGCGGTAGTGAATACGGCCGCTGCGCTAGGTAGCGCGGGTTCAATTACTGCGCAGTACAAATATGTATTTGTATGCATGAGTATGAATATTTGCACTGGTCTGGTCGTGCCTCGGAAATCACGTTAAGCCGTTGATTCCGGGTGCTATACGAACATACAATGGCAGTCGTTACGGGTTGTTGGGGTCCTTAAAAGTCCAACAATTGGTCTAACTGCAATGCTTCGATATCGCCTTCGGGTTGTGGGGGTCAGACGGTAGTCGCTTCATGGAAAATATCGAAGTTTAGCCAAAATCAGCAGTTAGACTGGTAAAGCGGACCCCAGACTCCAAAGCTGAAAAAGCTTCGGATGCGACTGGAATCAACGCTGAGATGATGATGTCTGCTTCAAGGTTTTGGCTCGGCCTATCATCTTGCAGCAATGTCACAATCTAGAACCCTGGGACGTCGAACCATCATTTAATCGTTGTGGAAAAGGGATAGCGCTATTCATCCTGTATAGGACCATCTTTGTCTGACACGGTTGTAATACGTAATAGGTTACCCAATTTTTTGGTTGTTAAATAAAAAGTTGTTTATGGTTTTGCACTAGTATTTGTAAGTGTATTACTAACACGAGTTATTAATATAGTATGACTAATACAACACACTATGAGTTTTGTAGCTCGATATAAATGACTATTATTATACTCAGATTTTTTTTAAATAATCCATGTATCTTTATCATTATATAAGAAATAAGTAGTGTTTCTCAATTTATATCATCCACTACAAAAAGAAATCATTTGGAGCATCATTTATAAGACTAATTTACTCTCTGATTTATATCGTTTTCTTTTATTAGCTTTGTTTAAAGTTTTTAATTTTATATATAAACTTTTGGTGGGAACGGCATTCCAAATAGTTTATTTATTGTTTCTTTTAGCGGGAATTACGGGGTTTTCCAAGATATGCTATTATTTTGTGTTGAGATTTATAATTGGATTTCCTGAAAAGTGACTGATGATGTAATACTCGTAGGTGGAGTAATGTAGAATAGAATACTCTTTATTATGAACATGGTATAAATTACAGAATATAAATATCATGATTTTACAAAGGGTGGCACAATGGGCAGTCTTATCGCTAAGAGCGATCTTTTACAGAAAACCTTTAGGTAGAAATGTTTTAATGTGTTATTATTTTGGGCTTTTTATCGAGATTGGTCAGTCCCATCGTACCCTTTAACACTGAACGCAATAAATTAAAAGACTTTCGTGGGAGTCGATTTTCACCAGAAGTAAATTAATGATTACCTTCCATTGAAGTGGGTCATATAGTGATATCGCTAACAAGATTAGTATAAATTAATATAAAAATTAAAGCTAGGTATTCATATAGAACCGAAATTAAGCGGCACAGCTTTTTCCTCGTCTACGATAATGGTACAAATAAAATAGATTGTATTATACCTATATCTAACAGTTTCAATTAAATTCGGTTATGAATTGATCACATTCATATTTATTAAAAAGGGAAATTTAAATTAAAAAGGGTGCTTAATGTAATTTGGGATTTTTGAGTAAAAAACATGATTATGAAGGAAGGAGTTTATTTCAGCATAGATAATGAAAGAATGGTTTCCATAGCTATTATAGATGGCAGCACTAGTATTTTGAGCACTGAATGCTAATGCGAATTGCTGAATGTAGTGATTAAGTCACTTAATAATTACAATGTCCTTCAAAGATAAGGACTTTTTTCACTTTATCTGTTGTTATTATCATGGGAAATCTTGGCGCCGATTCCTCCCCGTTCAATGCATTTTTTCTCGTTTTTTTTTTTATTGTGTTATGTTTGATTGTTAACAAAGTAAATATTTGTTGAAACATTCCACACGAACTCTGTGAATTTCTCACATAAATACAGTGGTCAAAGTTACAACATTGTAATACGTCGATATCTGGAACGTAGTAAACTGAAAAGAGAAGTAATGACTATAAAAATCGAGTTTATTTGTATGTTTTAATCAAGGAGAAGTTGTTACAATTTTATGTGTATGAGGGTTTTTTTTTACAATTTCCTCCGTATTCTTTGTTTATGATGATCTTAAAAATCTTATAAGTGTTTTCAATCTTCAAGCAATGTCTTTAACAGTTATTATTTTTATGTTTTACATTTACCCTGTAACTGAATTGTAGAAGTCAGATAGAAAATACTGGCATTCTGCTGAATTTGGGAGCAGTCATCATCGTCATCATCATTTTATTTATTTATTTTTATTTATTTATTTAATCACATACTTTCTACCATTACAGGTTGCTTAACCTAATGCGGCAGAAAGGATACATTTAACATACATGTGGAAACTTACACATATAATAAATAAAATTAAATTAAAACAAAACTAATAAAATTTAAACAACACAATAAAAAACTAAAAAATAATATTAAATCTAAAACAACACTATTCGATACAAGTTTGTTCAGTAAACATATTTCCGAACATTTGGAGGAATAGATTAGCAGCTATTTTCAAAATGATTCTAGCTGACTGCAACAGAGTGAAACGCCACTAGGATGCTGGATAGCACAGTGTCATTAAAAGAACTCTTGCGAACTCACTAAAGTGACATGTCCATATATCAAGTCTCGTATGGAGAAGGTTTATGGTGGCCATCGCTCTAACCAGAGGCGTCCAGGCAAGTAAATTGGTCCTGGCTGTTGGCGTGGCTAGTAGTGGTGGGCGTCATCTCAGGGTTAATCACAGTCGCATCCGAAGCTTTTCTGCTTTGGAGTCTGGGGTCTGCTGCTGAATTTGGGAATAGTCCCCAATATATAAAATACTAAGCGTTAAAGCATGCAAACATTCTTACATCAAGCACATTCAAATTTCCCAATTCCTTCCCATTTGATTCCATATATTCCTAATTCCGTATATTTCTGGCTTAAAAGCCTAGAGATTGGGCTAGAAAAACTTACAAAAAAAACCAAACTCTCTGCTTCAACACTTGATAAAAAAAAGCAACATCATCGTACGCCGGCCGGCAAATATAAAAATTCTATAAATTAATAGTTACCCCTTGAATCCAACAACCAAAGAGACCAGTGAATATTTATGGAGGCCTCCATTACCACCCGGAGTGTGCAGCGCTGAAAATTCCAGTAAGTCCTTTTCCTTTTTTTCCGTTTGACTGTGCCACATGTAATTTCCCAAAATCGCACCTAAGAAACGCAGTTCAACTATCGAAGATATATCAGTACCATTATCAAACACTAAGTAGATGATGATTTAATGAAAAAAAAAATATTATTTTAAAATGTGTAAAACAAGTCAATAATTCTTCCCACAAAACTATAGGCGCCTATCAAGAAAATAATTTGGCAAAACTCGCTATAAAACGCACAGTAAATCGCACAAATATATTTTTTTAGTATGTCTCCTATCTGTGCCAAGTATAGACCACGGTAATCTATTTTGCCGTTATTGTATTTATTTTGCACTGTTCTCATAACTTTCTCAATTCACATTTTACTGTCAACTTTTATATAATTGAGTTTCGTACCCAAGGGGTAAAAAGTAATTTAATGATAATAACATTATAATTATTCGCTTCAAAGTCGTGGTCGCTTTGTGGCTAAAACGCCAGCGTATAGCGTCTCAAGTATGAGTGTTCGGGTTCCATTCCAGTTCAGGCAAGTGCCAATGTAACTTTTATAAGTTGTATATACTTTCTAATAATAATCTTTCTAATAAGAAAGATGAAGGAAAACATCTTGAGGAAACCTGGACTTTGAAGTCTGAAATCGTCAACCCGCATTGAGCAAGCGTGGTGATTACGCTGAATTCTTTCTCTGATTGAGAGGGGACCTGTGCCCAGCAGTGGGACGATAAAAGATTGATGATGATGATGATGAACATTATATTTTCAGGCCAGGGTCCATAGAGACCTGGTAAAAACCTTTTACAAAGAATCTCTGTCTGTCTATCTGTCATCCAGTGGGCTTGGCAATTGGTTTCATTATGACAGTTCAACATCGTTCATTCAAAATCAACAGGTGGAACTTAACACCCACCAGACTAAGTCTTGGTGCCAAGCCATTTATCATGTTCCGGCATGATGTCTGGTGAAGCCGTACGGAGGACGGGTCGCTTTTAGCGGTAAGACCGCCCATTGTGTCACCCTTTGTAAAAAAATTGTATTTAGATTCTGTAATCTATATGGTGTTCATAATAAATGTTCTATTCAATTTAGCTCTTACAGCTACAAAATCTTTCTCTATTTCAGTCATGTTTCACCATGGGTTTCCACTATGATTAATAATTCTCTAAACACTTCCGAATATGCCTTGATCACACATATTAGTATAGTTAATGATGTTCGAACGGCATTAGCGGTTCATTTGTAACAATAGCAACACAACCCCTTATTATTACTTGACAAACAGTTTCGACTTGACTTGTGTTATTACTAAAACTATTAGCAAAACGCACAACTGGTTGAAGTAGTCGATATTAGTACAATGTTTTAGCGTATTCCATTTCATTGGTACATTTGACAGTCTACTATTAATACTGAAAATGATAAAAAGCGATTTCGTGATTTTAGACCTATTTTTAAAAAAAAATCCATGTATCCAAGTTCACATTACCGTAAAAAGTCTTCATAAGACAGAAATAAAAATAAAAAAAAGAATTAGCTTTTCTAAATTGTTTTAATAACAGTCGTTAGTAAAATATAGAAGATAGCCTATCTCCAGCATCATAAAGAAACCAGATGCAAATTTAAAAATACATTGTTATTTAGGCAGGGGACTGATAACATAGATTTAAAACCTTAAAAAATTAAAATATATGACATTGGCGGTATGAGAAGTTTGTAGTGGATAAACGATAAAATAGATCATATTAATAATTATCAGCAAGGGATCAAATCAGGAAATCAGACCGGCGACATTACGAATTCGTAATGTTGCCGCCTGCTTCCAAGAGCATATACTACGTTTTTGTTATATTTTAATTTATCTATTGATTTAATAAACATGAAAATTGATTATGTTGAGAGATGTTTGTTATTCACATAAAAGCTACTGAATGGATTTAGATGAAACTTTACAGTAATATAACTCATTCTTTAGAATACCACGTTACAAACTTTTATCCCAATATTTCCCACAGGACTGACACTTAAGTCACAAGCGGTTAAAACGGCGGAGCTCTTCTAGCTAGTTTTATAATTATTTTATTCAAGTTATTTTCTTCTTTTAACGCATCATAGCTTATAGAAAAAAATCTAAATGAAATCTCATAAACTCTTAATATAAACACAATATTGCGAATAATATAAAATCTTCTTGTGAAATATAATATCGTTAAACAAGATCCAACCTCTATATTAAAATTGTAAGCTTTATTCAGAACTTATTTTATATCGTTTCATTTACCATATTCTTTGGAATTTATTACCTTATTTTACATACCGTAACTTCGGAATGCACGTTAAGCAATTGGTTCAGGGTACTATTCTTAGATCATTGATAGTTGTCATGGGTAGTAAGCATTAGAGAATCTGAACAACTAGTCTTATCAGTAAACCAGCTATTGCATTGTATAGGCAAACGCACCTTTTTAAATAAAGATATTTATCTGCATTCGGTTAGACTAAAGTTCTACATAGTTGGGGAAAGTTTTGTCCACGTTTACAACAATGTCGTCTGCCTATCTCACCACTGAACGACCAAAATCTCGTCTTCTATTGCACGCCACTTTATCATATGCATACTTTACCTAACTGACCAGGGCCTTGCCAGAGCCCTGTTCAACTCCATTTGAGTTCCATACGCCTTTTGATATTGAAGAGCTTCGGTCGGCTTCGTATCTTGATGTTTAGAACAGAGTTCTAATCTGAGTATTAGCCTGATCCCCAGGAACTGGGCTCTCTCTGTCCACTCTCATCCTATATAGTCTCCTGTGCATACATCATACTGAAGGACATGACGCTTTAAATAACTATTGAAACAAAAGTGCTCATTTACCTCAAGTTATTCAATTCCTACGTACAAATGAATTTATCATACATTGCAAGCATATTTCAGTAGTTTCAACACTCCAGTCACGTCTAAACAAGTTTTATTTAGTACTGTATCATTGAATCTTTGTGAGTAGCATGGTAGAATGGTAGAAATTGTAGATATATCAGAGGACTTATAAATCGAGGTATGTTATACAGGGCTGCCTCGGGAGGTTATTTATTTATTCAGGCACGTATTAATAAACGAATGCCCTCGTCAGTTTTTGATATCCATTCGTGTTGTTTTACAGGGCGTGAGCTGTTGATAAACGTGTTGGATTTATGAAGCTTTGCTTTGACAGTTTCGCTTGTATTGTGGCTTATAGTAGTCTTAGCTCTTGGGTTAAGTTTAAGAGTTACTCGTATTTATTTATACAGAATTTTATGTTTGATGTTCTAGTTTAAGAAGCAGGTTATAACGTAATTGTTGTTTTAAACTGATGTTGTATTTAATGTTTTCAGAATTCGTTTTCATTATTAAAAGGTTTTAGTATAATTTGGTATACATCACTTGTTATTCTGTGGGATTTTTGAAAGAATATGTCATGACTTTCAATTATACATTCGAAATTACTTCTATATGGATGGCTTTTTTACGCATGAACCATTGAACGGATTTCTATAAAATTTGCCAAGGAAATAGTAGGTACCATCAAGAGGAAGCGCTACTTTTTAACCTGGTATAATTTCCAACATGCATACGGCCGAACTCGCATCTTGCTGTAGATGGCAGCACTCCCATACCAACAAATTGCCAAAACCCTTATCTTTTTTTCAGATTTTGCAGGCAGCAGCAGCCCTACCCTTGTGCATAAATAAAGGAACCTTTTCACTCTCCAGGGATTGATAGTAATTCTTCTGGACTGTGTTATATATAGCTTGATTATGTGTTTGTTTATGGATATGTGTAACGCCTGTGTAGTGAAGGGGCCTTGCTTTATGGTTGCAAATAATTGTGGAGAATGGATTGAGTTGTGAGATTTTGGAATGAAGGCTCAAGGCTTTCGGTATAAAACAAAGGTCTTCTATTAGATTTGGAGGCTCTTCCCTCCTTTGTCCTTCCAGTTTGATAATTACAGCAAACACTAATGACAAACTACCTATAAGTTTAAGATATAAAGAAATTCTTACAATCTGTGTCGTTTTGGAGTTTGGGAAATAGTGATTCCCTGGGAACCGCTTTTCTTCCGATTACGTCTAGTCAACTTTGAAGTTCTATCTATAGACTTTATTTGTGACTTTGGTAAATAACATTGCTTTGCAATTGTTTCTTCATCATAAGAAAATGTTGTTTATAGCTTAATTTGTCTCACTGCTGGGGAAAGTCCTCTCTTCTTTCCACTTCTTTCTATTTTGAGCTAGTGTGGAACAATCTTGTCTGTAGGCGTTAAGGTCATTCCGCAATCTTTGCCTGGCACTGTCTCGATGTCGCCGAACGTGTTCTTAGACCCACTTGGTCTACGACATGCGTAGAAAAAAAGTACACAATTCACAATCCACCCTCAGTTACTTCAGCTGCCATGACAATCTCCCCCGTCTATTGTGTTCTCAAAATTTAATATTTTAAGGACAAATGTACGTCATTAATAACTATTACAATTAATAATCTACACCCAGAAGCCACTCTGAATGTCAACGAACGCGAATTTCGTCTTAATTTCTCATTCAAAAACCTAGGGGGATAAATTTATTCTGAAATTGTTAAAATGAACAGAAAAAAGCCTGCCAAGTGCGAGTCGTGATTCCCACACGAATGGCGCCGTATTCTAAAAATCACGTGTTGTATACCGCAACAGAAATTCACCATCTTTAAAAGAAACCTAACTTTACAGAACCAAATCGGGTGTCAGAAGAACCGATTAAAGGATTAGTTAGGAGAATTGCTAGCACGATTCACCTGGAGGCTAATAGCTCCAGGTGAATCGTGCCTACAGTTCGGTTGCCGATCCGCTTATCTCGACCCATCGTGATTAATGGAGGTGAGTTAGGTTTGATGTGTCGAGAATTTTTTGGATGGACTGCTTATTTAATTTACGCTTTAGATTTAGCTATCAAAAGGATTTATTATATGGCTTCGCTCAGTGATCCTTGTTTTGGCTTGAGAATTCATGAAATGACTTCTCCTGCTCTGGGCGGAGCGGAAGGGCGTGTCAGACTTTTACTGACTTAAACCCACCCGTGTTTCTTCATTTGCCTGTGCAACGGCTAGGACCACGGTTTCTAGCTCGGTGACCCTTAAGTCTTAGTAATTTTTGTAAAATATGAAACTGTCAAGTATCAAACCACAAATTATTAGTATGTATTTAAAAATAATAGTAATGTCTCAATAAAAATCTCTACTGCGCTAGCGGAACTTACTCAGTAACAATGTGCAGTGTTGGGGTCACCAAGATACACGCTGTGCCTAGTTTGGGATCCGCTGTGTTGATCTAAATGGAAGGTTCTTCAGCTGTTGTTTGTAACTTCATGATATTCCTTGTATGTTTTTAAATGACGTGTAAGCCTAAATAGAAATAACTTTTTTTTTTAAATTAAATTAGGTCCAGTTTCTACTTTGGGTTCGAAATATTAAAAAGCTGATACTTATCAATCAATCGATTCATTGCATATAACTCTTATCTCATGTTTATAAAGTATAAATATTGGAATGATTGCCGTCAGTCTGATTAAAGTCTCCGCAATCCGAGATAAGAATTCATGGCCATTATAAATTATTTTTTCGATTTACTTTAGTCGTGAATACATTTACTCCTGCTGCCAACTCGTTGACTGCTTATCATGAGCTGTTGCCATATTATGTAAGTCATGCCGATAGGCAACAACGTAACTCCGACCTGTGGGAAGGGTCGGGAAGGGTGGGATTTTTCACCTCACTAAAATCACACTGGTGACCACCTTCAACACATAATGGCGATCCCGGTTCCATATGAATAATAATAACTAATAGAAAGAATAATTGAATTCTTCGACAGTTATTATATCTTTTTTTTATTCTACTTTTGTTTAGGGACATTTATAATCGCAATGCGTATGTCAGTCCCATCGTACCCTGAATACACATTTATCACATTTGAGCCATAAACCTAAACAGACTCTTCGCATCGTCGCCATTTGGTTGGGCCAGGATTTTATGGAATGTGCCTATTTCAAGTCTGTTCAGCCTCAAGACCCTGAACAACGACAATTATTGAAACTTCATAAAGGCCAAATCTACCTGAATAATGACCACGATTCCACAAAAATACCAATTTAGTATGTCTTCCATATTTTTCAACCTTTTCAGCCGACTTTCCAAGCTTTCCTTCATTGTCCTTTTATTTCGTCTTGACTACTTTATTGTTACTTCGGCACCGTGAGTTTTAAAGGCTTTTTTTGTTTACCTTGAACCTATATTATTTCAGTGGAATAATGGACTTTTTGGGACCAGTTCTGATGGGAAAAGTTTTTCTATTCATTTTTCCCAAATCGGTGTTTAAATTTTCATTGTTATTCTATCTATAGGCACGATATTATAAAGAGGTAAAGTTTGTGAGGTAATCTCTGGATCTACTGAACCGATTTCGTAAATTCTATTACTAATAGAATTCCAGGTCATATATATATATATATATATATATGTAGAAGATAGTTAGTAAAAGAAGGCTAATTAAAAGATTCCACAGACAATAATAGAAGATAATTTAGTAAAGATTGAACAGGTTTTAGTGATTTACAAAGAAGTTATCACAGAGCTTTTTTTAGTTTAGAAACACTGTTGGAGAATAAGTTGTATGTTCTGCTAGCTCTTTTCACATAAAAGTCCAGAACAACGTTCAGCCTATATGGACACTTCTAAAATATCAGAAGTTAGATGCACGGTTCTAATTGGTCCTTTTCTGTGGAAATTGCACTGGTATTTATCTCCTCTATTCTTTTATTAACTATTGGCTATTTTATTAATTATTTATACCATTTTTACAGTAGCGCCACATAAGGAATTATTGCCAAATTACTTTGTGTTCAACGTAGTCCAATGCAGTCATAGATTTATTTACTGATTAATATGGTTACAAACGTCTAATAGCGCAGTGCAAATATTTGTACGCATGAATATGAATATTTGCACTGGTCTGGTCGTGCCTCGGAAAGCACGTTAAGACGTTTGTCCCGGGTGCCATACGAACATCTAATGGCAATCGTTACGGGTTGTTGGGGCCCTCAAGTCCAACAATTGGTCTAGCTGCAATGCTTCGATATCGCCTTCGGGTTGTGGAGGTCAGACGGCACTCGCTTCACGGAAAATATCGAAGATTAGCCAAAATCGGCAGTTACAGTGATAAAGCGGACCCCAGACTCTAAAGCTGAGATGATGATGATGATGAAGACCTAAGTGAAGAAACAAGGTGGGCTGTAGTCAGTAAAAGTCTGACACGCCCTTCCGTTCCGACCAGAGCGGAGGAGGTCATTTGATGATTTCGCATCCACTCGAAGAAAAGTTCAGTTGAGAAAGGACTGGGACACTACGGGGGTTGTTTCTTCACTTAGGTGCCAGTACCTAAAAAGGGATATCGTTCATAGTGATTGGGTTGTGGAGGTCAGTTGGGTAGTTGCACCATGTAAAGTTTTGGTATTCAGCTGAATTCGGTTAGACTGGAAGCCAACCGTAGTTGGGAGATGGCTAAGCAGATGATATGTTTTTTTGGTGGATCTCTTATTTTTTTTCTGTTATTTTATCTTACTAATGAGGATTGCAGAGCACATGCGTGATTTTCATTATAAAGGCTCTATATTAAACTTATGTATTTAATGTATTTTAACGGCTATGCGTGGCAGCCGGGACCAACTTCTTATTGTTCTTTCCAATTCGGTATATAAAGATGGTCACCCATCCCCGGATTAACCGCGACAAGCATAGCTTAACCTAATCTGTCGACTTCTGTCGCTGTTATTATGTAGTCACTAGCCCCACAAAAACCCTTCCTCGTCCTCCGTCCCGTCAACTCTACGATAAGTAAATATGTGTTTTAAAATACCAGTGGATAAAAATCCTTTTACTCTATCTACATTTTTTAACAAATAAACCTAGGTTCTCGTTGAATTCAACGCAAATAACAGTCGTATTGTTTGGAGTTTATCATCCACCATTTCATTATTTGTTGTGCAAATATTGTTAACTACTCCATTGTGATTTATATTATTCAAAGTGTTATGAAGATGTTAATGGCTTTTATTATTGTTGATTTTGTTGTGCAAATGTATTTTGCGGTACTATATTATGACATCCTTTGGTAAAGCTCTCGCAGACTGGCGCGACGCGACTTTAGTAGATCAATTTTCTCGGTGGTAGGCCATAACATCGGCCGCTGGCAGAAGTTACCACCCACCAGACAAAGTCTTGCCGCCAAGCGATTTGTCATGTTCCGGCTGATGGCTGGTGAATCCGTACGGAGGACGGATCTGAGCAGTTGTGTTGCGATGTGTGCCGGGTACGATGCGCTGAATGTGGTTGTGTTGGGAGTTTGGTCGTGGAGGGTCTTCAGATCAATCTCCCTTTGGCGCAGCATCGTTGGTCGTGTTGTTGGATTTAACATTGCTACACCTCGCTCAACTGCCGTCTTCCTTCCTATTCGCTCAGTTTTTCTGAGTGAATGGGCTCTTAATAAACTAGCGCGCTTTACCATCAACGATCGCATCACTGCTTACCATCAGGCGGGATTGCGGTTAAGCGCTACTTTATAATTATTAAAAAAAAAAAAAAACTGTAGAAACTGAATGGACACTTTTGCCAAAAAACGCGTCGTATCATCACTTCGCGCCTGTATGCGGGAGCCTTAATGATGTATCAAAGATACAAGCTTAGTTATTGATCCAATTGGTACTGATAGAAAACAAACCACATAAGTAAGAAAAAGAAAAGAAAATACATTTATTTAGTCAGTACAGATTAATACGTCTAGCATAAACATACCTACATGACAATATTGAAATATGTTTAGCTTTATAAATGATTAGCTGCACTCCGTGATTTCACTCCCATTAGGCTCAGTCCTGTGGGGATGTGGGTATAAAGAATATCATATGTCCTAATCCATGTGCCATTTTTTTTAATATTTTTTTTTTTAATTATTATAAACTAGGGCTTGACTGCAATCCCGCCTGATGGTAAACAGTGATGCAATCGTTGATGGTAAAGCGCGCTAGTTTATTAAACCGATTCACTTAAAAAACTTCGTGAATAGGAAGGAAGACAGCAGTTGAGCGAGGTGGTGCAATGTTAAACCCAACAACACGACCAACGATGCTGCGCCAGAGGGAGATTAATATGGAGACCCTCCACGACCAAACTCCCGACACAACAACACTTGGCGCATCGTACCCGGCACACATCGCAACACAACTGCTCAGACCCGTCCTCCGTACGGCTTCACCAGACATCAAGCTGGAACACGATGAATCGCTTGGCGGCAAGACTTTGTCTGATGGGTGGGTAGTGTGAAAACGTTACTAACCAAATATCGAAAAAATACTGTTTTTCTCTTTATACATAGACTAGTCTAAACTAACAGTAAACAAATTCAAAAACATTGCTTTATTCCTAAAACCGATGCACTTATATTGTCTTCAGAAAGTTACCCTGCACACAAGTCTTGGGAGTTAGCTACCGTAAACTTTATTAATATCCTTCAAGTTTCCAAAGACTGAATATCTCACATCCTCATTATAAAGTTTTCAATTCTTGTTATTGACCACAAGTTTCCTGATTGTTCAGAATTCTTGCTAACGCCACAATGTTTTTAGTTACAGAAGGTTGGCTTTATAGTAGGCCCACACGCACACACGAAGACATTGAAATTTCGCAGTACATGTCTGAATTCCCTTAATTAATAATCAAAGTATAAAATTGAACTTATACAGGATCATTTCTGGCTATTTGCCTTACACACTACAAATACCTAATCTATCATTTAGATGTGCTTGTTTAGTTTGTAAGGCAAAATAGCCGGCGAAGAGTCGACCCTAAAAATCTGGTTTGCCGGGTCCTTGCCCTGACTTGTCCCCACCTAGGCCAGAAGCTGGGTACGCCCATGCCGGTTATGTTCCAATTGTGATTCAGTTACGGTTAAAACACTTGTCAAAAGGCTAGCGTGACACGAAACATAACTAAAGTTTTGATTTGGGTGCGATGCAATAGGGATGTATCCAAGGTATGAAAATCAAAAAAATAATTAGTCCGGTTTATAGATACTAAAAAAAATTAAGACCAGTATTGTTTATTTTGTCTAATTTACCAAAAACTACTGAGATATAGCGTATCAAAGTTACAGTATTAGTGGGGGCTAATTACGTCACGCCATAGTATATTTTGTACCACGGCGTGACGTCATGCGACATTTCAAACCAATATATCTTCCTAAATATTTGAATGAAAGAAAAAATAAAAAATACGTGTTCAATATTTTTATAGATCTATCTGATGGACATTAAATTACTTTTTAGGATACATGCCAATTCTGTTTTGGTTGAATTATTTTAGCGCGACTGCCCCCTGGCATTTGTTTGAGACCGCAGAACGTAAGTGTCAGCGCGCGAAAACAGATACCGAGACGCTTTAGGTGCAGCGAGCGCAAGCGGCATTTTCTTTGAGATCCCTGTACGAAAGCGGCCACGAGCGTTGTAGCCACGCATAAGTACAAAAGTGCAAGGGCACTTGATTTATGTTTATATTAGATGTATTGTGTGTCTGTGCCGATAAATGTATTTTCTTTCTTCTTAATCACGTGTGCTTATGTGTATTTACATACATATATATTATACACTTGTTGTATAGACCCAACCCGCTTTACATCTATATATTTTATAGTTGTCCGTTGACTTTGAGGGACCGGTATATTTACTGAGCCTGGTAGCAAATATTCTGATCGTATTTGATGAAAGCTGTATTTGACATACTGTGATCTTACTCAAAAGTATTCGAGTTGTAAGAATGTTAGGTACACAAGAAGATCTTAACTCCGACTAGATAAATATTTCTAGTAGGTACAGAACAGTTATGTAATGTTTCAAAGACGAGAGCACATATAGTTCGTACACAGATAACCTAACGACAAATTTATTAACGACGAGCATAAAGATTAAATGAAATTATATCATTACTGACAGCAACCCAACAGCAACCTTATTTGCATGAGTATAAAATCCACTACGTTTTTCACAATGATGCAGAATAAATAATAAATAGAAACTTTAAGATTTGTAATTGTCAGATTCAAGAGACAGAAGAAGGGTCAGTGGCTGCCGTTAAGCGTATTACTGTCGCCATGCTTTGTGTAATCTACAGAAAACGGCTGACAGGTGTAAGATGATGAAATTCCAGATTTTAAAATCTGAATGTCGAGTTTTAATAAATTGAAGCAGCGAATTCGCACATACAACTCTATTTTTCGTATATGCGTAACCCGAAACACGTGTCTAGTATTGTTGTCCCAACAAAAATATGGTCAACGCACCGTTCGTGCACCACACTGCAACAATTTCTAAATGTATTTGGCAAAAAATATAACATGGTGTAAAAATTATAGAATCGATTCAGTTGCTTATTCTGAACAAACTATGTTCAGGTTTCGTACAAACTAGCAATAACGTATATACAATTGCGAATACAAATTTACAGCCACAAATTCTTTTTCCGTTCCGTGTGTTTACATTTGCACCACATACTTTTGGAACATATCATACTTACAATATTTCCTCAGAACATAGTCACACTACATGAAATCGTTCGGCTCACCCAACCCTTAACGACTCAAAAGGGAACAAACAGACAGTGTCATGGCCTACAGGTCCCTTTCAAAGAATATTTTACTTATTGTGTCTATATTTACTTAGGACTAGTCCGAATAAGACCTCAACTGGTTCAGAGCGTCGTTTGAATTTCACCATTCAAGGTACCGATCGTTTTTTGCGGTCAACTTGAGTAAGGTAAACGGGCGTTTTGTTACCTACTCTAGTTTTGGCTTTTCCTCGTTATTTTCAATCGACAAAAAACAGGAGGAGGTTCTCAAGCCGACCTATATATTTACAGTAAGGGTCAAAAGTGCATTACCACTTTTATTGCGATAATAATAAGTGTCCACTTTCCAAAGGTTCCAACAGGGTAAACGCGTAACACACTATCAGTAGCAATGGGTTTCATTTAGACATTTCAACAACATCTATTGCGTCATTTATATTGTTGACTAAACACATTTTTCGTACATACGGAGTAATGGATTAGCAATATGATTTTAAAATCCTGGGCTGTCCGTCAGGAATTTCTTAATAGCTTGCCTGGAGTCTGGATTTGTGCCTGATTAATGACAAAAGGATCGCCCCCTGTTCTATAAGACTTGGGCATAACTGGCGAAATGTTACTAGGTGCACCTCCGTCTTATCCTTTAAAGAATGTAGATTGTAGGTGTTAATATGTCTGCAACTCAAATGACAGAACAGAGTTCAGTATACTACGTTCTAAAACGGATATAGTGGCCGTGAGCAGGACCGCTGTTAGGATCAAATAAGACTAGGAGTTTCACGTCAGTCACGTGTACGGCTCTTGCTGGGCAAATGTCGATACGTAACTTGTACATACCTAAAAATGGACAACACCGCTCCCGCCAAGGCTGGCTTCGAGATAAGTGACTATGACGACCTTCACACATAGGTACCGTGATGGCTGGTTTCAGGTGGTCCGGGAAAAAAGGTTTTTTGGAAGAACTTGGGGAGAACTGAACTTTTGCTCAGCAGTAGGACAATGTGGGCTGAATAAATATATACATCCATTTAAAATAAGTGCTCATTGCAAATATTTGTATGCATGAATATGAATATTTGCATTGGTCTGGTCGTGCCTCGGAAAGCACGTTAAGCCGTTGGTCCCGGTTGCCATATCAACATCTAATGGCAGTCGTTACGGGTTGGAGCCTTCAAAAGTCCAACAATTGGTCGAACTTCGATATCGCCTTCGGATTGTGGAGGTTAGACGGCAGTCGCTTGACGGAAAGTGTCGGAGTTTAGCCAAAATCAGCAGTTAGACTGGTAAAACGGACCCTCGGAGATTCCAAAGCTGAAAAAGCTTCGGATGCGAGTGGGATTAACGTTGAGATGATGATGTTGACATCGGCGTAGCCAGCCTTGAGCTCAGGGTGGGGCGAGAGAAGTTAACCTATCCCCCCCCCCCCTCTGCCGGTTTTTATTTTATTATTTTTTGTTTAATTAGGCACCATATAAATCAGAGCCAGGGTGGGGCAATTGCCCCAGCTTGCCCCAGCGTGGCTATGCCCATGGATGATGATGATGATTTAAAATAAAATAAGACAATTAATTGCAATAAAAAGCCTCTTTAAGTTTTACCATATGTGCTACTAACATTTTATGGATTTCAAAAAGATCGTGTTCATAATTAATTACAAATTGCAGATATGTTCAGTATTGTTGTTTTGATGGGTGTTTAATTACCTAACTCAGTTTTGGTTTTTCCTTGTTTTGGTTAATTGATATGTAAGAAGCGTATTTTCTCCAAAAGCTCTACTAAAAAGAAAAGGTTTATTGGACTCGGTCCAAGGCACGTTTCACAATTATGTTCCTGATTCTGTTTTCCTTTTTTGGTGTTAATGCGCTAAAAATAAAGCTGATGTTCCGATTTAACGTTTATACATTAAGTTTACCTATTTAAGAACGTTCTCACTTTAGCTTGCAGTCCACTGCTTAACATAGGCCTCTCCTATTGCCCACAATTTAACTAAATTTTCAGCAATTCACATCTAGCTGCTAGCAGCAATCGTGCGAAGTTCGTAGCTCCATATAGCTTGAGGGTGTCCTTACATTTCCCCATTGCCACTTCTGCTTGCTTCATATCGACAGTTTTGACTCTGCCGTATGACCTCGTTGCGGATTCGGTTCTTCAGAAATACTAAGAATGGGCTATGCTTGGAGGATAACCCGTTCTATAACTTGCTGAGATACCTTCAAATTCCTATAAGGGAATATAACCTCCAAAAATTTATAAGAAATTGGATGGAAGTTAGAATATAAGGACTATAAAACCGTTTTTTTTTCTAATAAAGTCTTCCGGAACAAAGGACTTGAACAGTTCTACAGAGAATTTATAACAACATCATTAAAAATTCCAAACAATGAGAATAGAAGCACGTGTGTCTTATGGTTATGACGTACAAGATGACGCCAGCAGTGACGTAATCGTGCTGCAAACATATTGCCGCCGGAGCAAATTTGAATTTATGAAACATTTTACAAAATCCTTCTATACATGTTCTTCGAGAAAGAACTAGGCACTTGTCCTCCATTTTGTGCCTTACAGTTTCATCCGTATGATATTAAATCTCGTGGGAATATTAGGATTAATTATATATTAATATTGATTATAAACTATTTGTGTGTCATACGCCGCGCCGGCGGTCTAACATCCCTCTCTGTCTTACGAATTTTCGATCAGGGTCACGTGTCCAGAAGGGAGTTACGGCCTTTTTCCTATCCTTAAAAAGTGCACAAAGCAAATGAAGAAATTTCGTGTCAAAAAAAAAATGCAAAATTATTAAAAGTCTATACTAATATAATTAATTATAAAGCTGAAGATTTTGTTTGTTTCTTTGAACGTGCTAATCTCAGGAACTACTGGACCGATTTGAAAATTTTTTGCACTGGATAGCCCATTAATCCAGGAAGGCTTTGGGCTATATAACATCACACTGCGACCAATAGGAGCGGGGTATATAAAATAAAACGCGGGTGAAACCGCGAGGCGCAACTAGTCGTTAATAAATCGAAGAGTACAACTGTGACGGAGCATGATCACTGAAGTGACTCGTATCACGTTTAGTCGGTTAACTAAATGGCCAAATGGCCCAAATCGATTGCGGCGATTGAGGCGATTTAGAATATTACGTACAACATTCGGGCTTGTTCCCAACACAAACAGTTCAATAGAAAAAAAGCAGAATCAGATTACAACCATTGTCGAAGTCTGTAAACTAATACAATACAATCACGATTCTCAGAATTTTGCTAATTAAAGGTAGCTATTGTCATACGATACTCCCTAATAAGACTACAGCTTCCAGTAAACATCTTGGCAACGTTTGTTTTAGTACAAAATACACGGAAACCTACGTATTGTTTGACAAAACACCAATTAGTTACGTGTAAGCAATCCAAATGCGTTCAATAAACAATTTTGTAACGACAATAATATAATATGCGCCCGTTTACTTCCAAAGGGTAGGAGGATACACGAGTCACGACTGGCAAAATGTGGGTGTATTTAAGATTAAATATACATATTTAAGAGGTTTGACACAATCTGCGGCCTTATCGCTAAGGCCGCTGCCTCGAATCTTGCGGGCAGCGGGGCGGCGGCGGCAGCGAAGATCCGTCCTCGAAACTAGCGGGCAGATCGCGCGTCACTATAGCCGCGTAGTGCTGTGTTCATGATTGTGTCGACGAGATATATGTTTTTATTCGCGAAAGAAATGTCTGAACAACGGCGGCAACAACTCTGATTAAAATTTATTCCTAACGCTCAGATTACGGCTCGCTGCCCGCCCGCTGCCCGCAAGATTCGAGCGCGAGAAGTACACCGCTTGCTTCCCGCCACGGCCCCGCGGCCGCGCCGTTGTTTTCGAGAACCGGTCCGTTTGATTTTACGCACAAGATCCTGCCGCTCACTCACCGCCGCCGCTGCCGCCCCGCTGCCCGCAAAATGCCTAAGAGTGATCTTTTACAGACAACCTTTGGATGGATTATCAAGGTGAAGGAGAGACAAATAGTGTAGATAGCCTACGTTGTATTACTTAGATTATACAATAAATATGTACACATAAAGTGTATCATACTAATATACAACGCTATTGTTTTTATATCCGAATCACGGAACACGTGTCAATATTTTTAAGTATAGCATATATTTGTAAAATATCAAAAATACTTATATCATGAAAATCCACAAAATTATGAGATTGTTATATTACCTGGTTGTCCAACAAAAATATGGTCAACGCACCCCTCGCCCGCCTGCGCCTGCAGCGGTGCGGTGCGGAGGGGGGGGGGGGGGGGGGGCTCTCCGGCTATGCGCACGCGCCTAGTACCTACCATCAATGAGCTCTGTTGCGTGCTCGGTAAGCACACTGTAATAAGTTGTAAATGTATTTGGGAAAAAATATAACATGGTGTAAAAATTATTGGAATCGATTCAGTTGCTTTCTTCTGAACAAACTATATTCAATCGCATGAAGAAAAAATAGATTCATGCAAATTTTCACATCTGTAATATGAGATTTGATTTTTGATCATGGAAAATATTCACGTGTACGTATGACGCCATTATCCAACCTACGCTCAGCGTTAAAGCATTACTTTTTGTTAAACGTTGTGTTTGATTATAACAATAATATGACAAGCAGTTGAAATGCATTACAAAACTATCGTGGAAACACCCACACGAATGATTTGTTAAAAATAATATCCATCCGATGAAAAAGCTGTATGCGTTTATATTTCACTTCAGAACACCGCTGAATGACGCTTAGCATATTTTAAAGCTAACGTGCTGTTGAAAGAGAGAAAAAATTCATCCTTTAATACGTTGATAGTCGATTATTTTTTTAATTCGAACATTCATCAGGTTTTTCAACAGATATCGGCAGAACTGTGTTAAGGCCGCTCCTTAGTTACAAATACTTAATATAACATCAAATCAAATTATTACAGGAAAGCCATTTTAAATTTACACCAGATTAAAATAAATTGTATAAGCTTGAGGCAATAGACTATTCTTGAATAGCAAGCACAAATAATTAATATGTGTCATCTCATTTTTTTGTCCGCATGTATTTTTGGTTACTTCGTCCGACCAATTCGCATAGTATCGCCTGCCTACATTATCGCTTAGCGTTCTGAGTTTTTCCTCGGCCCCAAATGTTCCTGGCGTGATTTTAATACAGCCATCCTTGATCACGAGGTGGATGCGGCTAAATATCAGTATACATGGAGCGACGGCCCCTTGGTAAGACTAGTTATTTGAGTTTCTGGTATCTGTCTAGCAGTTTTAAAGCTTATGACGCGCTGCCGACTGGTCACCAGCGACTCAGTATCTCAGCAACCGAAACATAGCCAAAATCATCCGGGCCACCGGCAACCAAGTGCGTAAACACCTATTTAAACTATAGTAAGTCATAGCCGCCCTCGACTAAGTTGCCGACGACTAGTCAACAGTGTTTAATGGCCCATAACAAAAAAGCAAACAGAAAATATTCATACAGTTACTTTTGTACGTTAAAATCTGAACTTTTGAAAGCATCCGTAATAAAGTAATAAATAAATTGATACAAAGCTTTTTAAAGAGAAAATATTTGGATGATTTTAATGGGAACTTCGCTGATTTTTCACATCAACCTTCTGAAAACGAGATTCAGACAATCATAATAATAAAAACCTTATTACAATTGCTATTAAAGTGGATTAATTAAACAATGTATTTCGTGTTAATTCGTACGTTCAGCTTTTGTGTAAATAAATGTACGGCTGACATTTTATTTAAGAGCAAATGATGGATTGTTGTATGTTAATAAAGTTTATGTTAATACGAGTTTTCCGCCCGCGGCTTTGCCCGCGTGGAATTCGGTTATATCGCGCTGTTTAGATTTCCCTCGGGAATGTCATTTTTTTTTTCAATAAAAGGTAGCCTATGTTCTTTCTCAGGTTCTAAAGATTCTCTGTGCCAAATTTCATCAAAATCGGTCGAGAGGTTTAAGCGGGAAAGCGTAACAGACAGACAGACAGAGCTACTTTCGCATTTATAATATTAGTATGGATTGATAAGTAAAAATCGGCTAGATGTGACGTTCATTACTGAATCGTTGGTAGCAGTAGGATGAGAGTAGCCATGGATTGATATAATTGGTGCGTTTGTGACAGAACAGAAAGAAAGAAAGTAATAATTATTTTGGGCAAACATTTTGTTTCAAAACTAAACAACATTAGACAGAGCCACTGCGCTGGTTTTCAAGGACAATGAACAGCTTTATGAAAATGATGATGACAGGAATTATATACATATTTTTTTTTTAATAATTATAAACTAGCGCTTGACCGCAATCCCGCCTGATGGTAAGCAGTGATGCGATCGTTGATGGTAAATGGGTGGACTGCGGCACCCTAATTGCGTGACATACTATTAACATGAACCGCAAATCTAGACTGCGGCACCCTAATTGCGTGACATACTATTAACATGAACCGCAAATCTAGACTGCGGCACCCTAATTGCGTGACATACTATTAACATGAACCACAAATCTAGACTGCGGCACCCTAATTGCGTGACATACTATTAACATGAACCGCAAATCTAGACTGCGGCACCCTAATTGCGTGACATACTATTAACATGAACCGCAAATCTAGACTGCAGCACCCTAATTGCGTGACATACTATTAACATGAACCACAAATCTAGACTGCGGCACCCTAATTGCGTGACATACTATTAACATGAACCGCAAATCTAGACTGCGGCACCCTAATTGCGTGACATACTATTAACATGAACCACAAATCTAGACTGCGGCACCCTAATTGCGTGACATACTATTAACATGAACCGCAAATCTAGACTGCGGCACCCTAATTGCGTGACATACTATTAACATGAACCACAAATCTAGACTGCGGCACCCTAATTGCGTGACATACTATTAACATGAACCGCAAATCTAGACTGCGGCACCCTAATTGCGTGACATACTATTAACATGAACCACAAATCTAGACTGCGGCACCCTAATTGCGTGTCATACTATTAACATGAACCGCAAATCTAGACTGCGGCACCCTAATTGCGTGACATACTATTAACATGAACCACAAATCTAGACTGCGGCACCCTAATTGCGTGACATACTATTAACATGAACCGCAAATCTAGACTGCGGCACCCTAATTGCGTGACATACTATTAACATGAACCGCAAATCTAGACTGCGGCACCCTAATTGCTTGACATACTATTAACATGAACCGCAAATCTAGACTGCGGCACCCTAATTGCGTGACATACTATTAACATGAACCGCAAATCTAGACTGCGGCACCCTAATTGCTTGACATACTATTAACATGAACCGCAAATCTAGACTGCGGCACCCTAATTGCGTGACATACTATTACTATCAGCTGGAATCATTTCGAAGCATATTGCTAATCCATTGCTCCATATGTTCGAAAATGTGTGTGCTCAAAAACGTAAATAACGCAATGAATGTTCTTGAATTGTCAAAATGAAGGCCATTGCTTCAGATAGTGTGTTACGCAATTGCCCTGCTGACTGCAGAAGAGAAATGCTTGAAGAGAAACTTTCTCCTCCTTGGACTAGGACTTCAAATTAACTACCCGTTGGTCTAGTTGCCAACTACCGAATAGGTGACGAACGGGTAGTCAAGTTATCTAAATCCGAGTCCATACATTGCTTACTACCCGTATTACTCGTAAAAAAATGTTGACTAAATAAAACTAATTAGTCCGTCAGTCAGATTTCCAAAGCATACTAGACACGTATTTTTTCTTTTTTTCATATAAATAAAAAATGAAGACGACACAGTGCGCTTAAAACTCGTGTGACCACGCTACACTTTTTAGCGAGCAGTGACGTCACCAGCCACCACTCCTGATTTTTGATGCCTTTTATATTTGTCAATTTTTATTGATTTGTTAAAACAAAATATGCGATCCAATACTTTTCTATAATCTGAATGACGGACTTATAATGAAACGCAGTTTTAACAGTTAACGATCAAGTGACATTTATTAAGAATAAAAATGTTGAGAACGAACACAGATTATAATTACTTATAACTATCTTAGTTTAGTTCCCAGACACATCACTAGAGGGCGATAGATGTTCAACAGCATACAATTTTGATACATTAAACAACACCCCCACTTATCAAAATAATGTTAAAACTTTACTTCCTGTATACCTAATAACTGCATAAAATAATAATGCTTTACATTACCTAAGCCTTTTGTAAATAAGTCTGCTGGCATTTCAGCTGTTTCCAAGTACTTCAATTCTACAACACCCGCACTAATACAATCTTTGGAAAAATGGTAGCGTATGTCTATATGCTTGCTTCTTTTATTAAAATTACTATTACCTGAAGACAGCTTAATTGCACCTTGGTTATCATTATACAAACATATGGTATATGACTCATTTACAATCTCCTTATATAAATTAATTAAATATACAGCTTCTCGACATGCTTCAGCAACAGCCATATATTCTGCCTCAGTACTGGACAGGGCAACTGTTTTTTGCTTTTTGGCCTCCCATGAAATTACACTCCCTGCTAACATGAAACACAGACCTGTGTAAGACCTTCTGTCTACAACATTATTTCCCCAATCTGAATCTACAAATCCTATTAATTTTGAATTACCCTCATTAGTATATTTAAGTCCATAATGCTTAGTTTTTTTAAGATATTTTAAAAGTCCTTTAGCATAAGCCCAAGTTTCACTATTATAGCAATTGTTAAACTGACTTAAAAAAACTGACTGAGAAAGCTATGTCTGGTCTTGTTAATACTGCTAAATACATGAGTCCTCCAATTAATTGCTGATATGGCAAGTCCTGACTATTTTTATTATCTAAATTAACATTCAATTTGGACTCCAATGGTGTATCTGCTACCTTACAATCTGCCATATTAAATCTATTTAATAATTGATTAATGTAATTCTTTTGATTCAGTGTAACTGTTTTATTAACTTTATTAATATTAACATTCATTCCTAAACAGTTCTTAACTTGGCCTAAGTCCTTTAATTTAAACTTAGAAGACAATACCTTCTTTAAGTTATTACACTCTGTATTATCATTGGAAAATATGAAAAAATCATCCACATATAAGCTAACTATTATCCTTTTATCATTATTAATTTTAGTATATAGACATGGTTCTAACTTGGAACGTTTATAACCAATATTTGTAAGACATTCATCAACCTTCTTATACCAGGCTCTTGAGGATTGTCGTAGCCCATAAATGGCTTTATTCAATTTAAGCACTTTATTATTATTCTCAGAATTCAGCAAACATTCTGGTGGATGCATATAAATAGTTTCCTCAAGATCCCCGTTCAAGAATGCCGTAGTGACATCAAGATGGGTTACATCTAAATTAAGTTTAACAGATAATGCGAACAACAATCTTAAAGTTGAATGCCTAACAACTGGCGAATCTGAATAGTCCACATTTTTCTTCTGCATATAACCTTTGGCAACTAAACGTGCGCGATAACGCACTTTATTGTCATTGTCCAACTTCTTTCGTAATACCCACTTACACTTCACTACAGTTTTACCGTCTTTTGGCACATTCACTACATCCCATGCATGATTCTCCTTAAAACACTGGAGTTCTTTTTTCACAGCTAATAACCACAGATCTCTTTCAGCACCTTGTAATGCTTCCTCGATAGTCAGTCCACTAGCATCATCAAATACTTCCTCTGGCATACATATGTTCGACATCCCATACCGTACTGGCTTCTTTCTGTTTCTGGTACTTTTTGCTCGTAGCTCAGGTGAGCTATTGGCATCTTCATAGTCACTAGGTATGTATGTACCATCTGAGTCACTTGATATTTCTTCAACTAGTGAATAATCATTTTCTGTACTCTTGTCATTCACATTACTGTCCCCCACTGAATGTGAGTTTTCTGCACCTTTTGTGAATGGAAACGACACTGTTTACCTTCACAACAAACTTTGCATGACGATTTGTTGAGATCAACCTTTTCTTGGAGATTCATTCCTTCAACAGCACTTGTCATTTTATTGAGGTATTTACTATTTAGATGACCCATTCTGCGGTGCCAAGTACTCCCTGACACAGTCATATTTGCCACTATACTGTCAGGTACTCTCAATTTGTACACACCATTAGTTAGCACCGCTGTAGCCACTAATTCATTGTTACGATTATATACTTCACAGCCTTCTGACGTAAACTGAACATTATTACCGGATTTTATTAACTGGCTCACTGACAATAAGTTGGTTGTCAATCCTGGAACACATAATACATTCTTAACTTGAACTTTGAATTCACATTGATCCGTTTCAGTTATAATGTTCACGTCGCCGGAGCATAATACCTGCAGTTTCTCGCCACTAGCAACATAAATGTCCTTCTTTTCGTGTTGCTTACTATTCTGGATCCACTCCTTGTTAGCAACCAAATGCATACTTGCGCCAGAGTCAATATACCAGTCCTTTTTATGAAACTTATCACTTAAAAATACCGTACTGAACGCATTTGTTTGTTTCCAATGCGATTGTTTCTTATTTCTTTTGTCATTATCGGTAATTGGGCACTGATTTTTATAATGTCCGGTCTGTTTACACCGGTAGCATTTTACATGAAGTTTGTTGACATTGACGTTTTGCTTTTCATTCGCTTGCGCTTTGTCCATAGACAATTTATTATTTTTCTTATGTTGCCACTTCTGCGTACTGCTCGCAAAGGCACCACTCGCTTCATTCAATTGACTTGAAGTTAGATCCGTTTCCATGTCCATGAGCTTCGTTCTAATGGCGTCCGTTGTGATTTGGATGCCAGAATGTTCTATCGCCATGATCATTGGCATGAACTTTTCAGATAATCCAGCTAACATGAGACATCCGATCCATTCGTCACTGATGTTAAATCCTGTCCCGCTCAACTTTTGTCCGGTTTCAACTATTTGCGTTACATACGACTGCATAGAAACACAATTTTCCTGGCGAATTGATATCAGATTACGTAATAAAGATATTCTGCGAGTAAATCCAGAATCGTCAAATAACGCCTTTAACTTGTTCCATAGCTGCAACGTGGTGTTGACGTCTTTTATATGAACGTACAACGCACTATCAATAGTCATAATCAGTTTCGCCTTAGTCTTCGTATCATCTGCAGTTTCTAATACCTTCCCGGGTATTTTCTTTATGCAATGTAACATATCCTCTAGTATTAGAAAATACTCTGCTGCAAACACCCATTCACCGTAGTTGTCACGCCCTTTTAGCTTGGACACGTTTACGAGGTAATTCGATGTCATTCTTGCAAACTATAACTAAATTCTTCTAATAACACGCTATTCACTGTTTTAGACTAGTTTTACTGTGCTGACTACACTGATTAACGGATAAAAATAAAAAAATGCTGGGCCCATAACCTATAATGAAACGCAGTTTTAACAGTTAACGATCAAGTGACATTTATTAAGAATAAAAATGTTGAGAACGAACACAGATTATAATTACTTATAACTATCTTAGTTTAGTTCCCAGACACATCACTAGAGGGCGATAGATGTTCAACAGCATACAATTTTGATACATTAAACAACAGGACTAAATAGAATCATTTTTTTTTACCCAGGAAACATCCCTATTCTATAAGCATGCCACTCAACGTGGCAACTTTGATAAAGTGGCCTGTCGCTCCAACTAATGCTAACTGTAGCGATACCTACAAACGCCACAAAAAAAGAAACCATGCGTCATACTGACGTCACACAAATTCTACATCTCGCAATCAGAGTTTACCGTGCAACTAGTATACATACAACTTCAAAATTTCAACCATTGGGCAAGTGCCCGCCAGACATAACACCCGTCTGGTCGAAGAATCCTCCCCTTTCTATGGAGGATGAGTGAACTTTACGCACAGTTCCTCATGCCTCTAAACTAAAGATTGATAACATTGACAGAGGTAATTATGCTCACGTTTAACTAGTGGTTGATCATTATCCCGCCTGATGGTAAGCAGTGATGGCAATCGTTGATGGTTAAGCGCGCTATTTTATTAAGAGCTTATTCACTCAAAAAAACTGCGTGAATAGGAAGGAAGACGGCAGGTGAGGAGGTGATGCCATGTTAAATCCAACGACGCGACCAATGATGTTGCGCCAGAGGGAGATTGATCTGAAGACCCACCACGACCAAACTCTTGACACAACAACATTTGGTGCATCGTACCCGCACATCGCAACACAACTACTCAGACCCGTCCTCCTGCTTTACCAGACATTATGGGAAAACTTAGTTTACCTAACTTTAGTCGGTCTCCGTGGCGCAGCGGTCAACACGCCTGCCTGCGACGTGGAAGCCCCGGGTTCGATCCCCAGCCAGGTCGTGATGGAAAACGATCTTTTCCTGATTGGCCTGGGTCTTGGATGTTTTATCTATAGATGTATCTATTATAAAATATAGTATCGTTGAGTTAGTATCCCATAACACAAGTCTCGAACTTACTTTGGGGCTAGCTCAATCTGTGTGATTTGTCCGTAAATATTTCTTTATTTATTAAAAAAGTTACCAGTAACTTAACGTAGGAATTACATAATTTATCAATTTAACCGTTTGCTTTTAATTCATTCTCAACGCATAACTTTGAAGAATAAATATATTCAGCTGCCTATTCAAAACTGAACAATACTTTTCTTTATGAAGTACCCTCAAAAATTGACTTCGATAATGGAAGGTACTTGAAGCTTACAAGTACTTCCATCAGTTGATTTCGTAACGCTCGAAATATAGGTAAATAAATATTGAGCACAAAATTTCTGTTTCAAGTACAATAATTTTCGTATTTTCGGGTGGAAATGGAATGATTGTTTGCTTTATTGAAAAGTACGTATGTGCAGTGTTGTATGTAAAATTACCTGTTATTTAACCGAGAAATCACTGTTGTGACGATCCACATGAAACGGCATGAAAACATGTGTAATGTAATGATTCTTTCTAAAATATTAAGAACATTTATTTGTATTTTAATGATCAGTTTTTGTTTAAATTTCATATAGTTGTCTAGAAGGAGCGAAACCGGAAATTGCGCCAACTCTCTAGTACCCTCATTTAATTCGTCAAAGTGGTGGCGGGAGTGAGATTAGATATAAGCATTTTTTGGAGCGAGTACGCGCAGTTCCTGGTTGTCCTCCGAATCAGCCGGAATAGTTAAGAAATATTGGAGTCCGTCTGTTATGTATTCAATTTAAGTATAGTATATTGGCTGTTACCTGTTGTGGAGAATAAAATTATTATATGGATCTGTCCAAGTTGCAGTTTTATTGAAATATCAGAAGTGAGAGAGGATTCAGCCCACAAAATAAAGGTATGTATAAGCAATATTCATTTCTTGATTATAAAAAAATGATTATTTATCGTTATTTCAAACCATGCCATGTAGTATTTAAAATATTAATCTAATCTGTGGTTTTATTGTCGTTGATACATCTGGTGAGGGCAACTCCCTCATGGTGTTTTGGTGATAATATACCAAACGTTGAAGTTTTGAATGTATAAGTTCGTACAGTTTCTAATCATGGATGGGCAGCGTTCGGTCAGGGCAACTCCCTGACAATGCTATTTATTCACATTTTGTGGTTTATCGCGACGAACATTTGGTTAAGGCGACTCCTTAATATTGTTGTTCGTGATGGCTACAGGAAACTGTATGTAATTTGGGTACCTAGATGTTTAGAATAAATATTTTTATGAACATAATAATTGAGGGTATGGTTTGAACAGATATTTTTAGACACAGATCAGATACAGTAACTATAATATGTATGTTCACTGGATTATTGTTAAGATTGCGTGGACTATGCTGGTTCACTGGATTATTGACAGGATTGAGTGGACTATGCTTGTTCACTGGATTGGATTATTGGTATGATAGGGATAAGGTACGAGAAAAAAAAATTTTTTTTAACAAATTAAAATATAACAAATTGCCAAATCAAATCAAGGAGTGTAGAAGCATGAATATTTATAAAAGAAAACTAAAGGAATATATTACGCTGAACGTAAGTTGTACATAAATACCCTGGCAACATACTATGAAATACTTGGTAAGTTAATAAAGTATTAAATACGATTACTACTTGTAAATCAAGAAAATTAAGCATAAAAAAACATGTACTTATTTAAATATATTTAATAATAAGTATACCTAAGTAATAATTACAACATAAAACTAACATACACATTATAGCCAAAATTATAAAATGAAACACATAAACGATCACCGGTCTCTGAGACTATAGTTTGCTGCATACATAAGCACATCTACACAATAATTTGCTCAAAAATAAATAATCAATAAATAAGAGGGTACCTCGGTTTCTAATTGGCCAGCCGTATTAACTTGTTTGTACCCACACTTTTGTTTTTGCTTTCTTATCATGCTGCGTCACTAGACGAAATAATGTGTGCATTAAATATTAAGTCTCATATAAGTGAACTGTATTATGTTCTTTTTGAGAAATAAAGTTCTTTAAACCTAAAAAAAAAAAAGAATCGAACATTAATTATTACAAGTCGTCATCCCGATTGCGTGGACTAGGTTTGTCCACGGGATTAATAATAATAATAATAGCCCAAACTGACTATAAACACCGCCACGACCAAGTTGCTGCAATAATCCACCAATCACTAGCAATCAAAACAAAACTTATTACAGACAAAGTTCCCTACTATAAATACAAACCACAGGTAGTATTAGAAAACAATAATTTCAAGTTATACTGGGATAGGACCATAATCACAGATAAAACCACATACAACAACAGACCAGACATAACTATGGTAGATAAAGAAAATAAATTTGCGTACATAATAGACATAGCTATATGCAACACCCATAATCTTACTAGCACACACACTGAAAAAAAATTGCAAAATACACAGAATTAGCCATAGAGCTTAAAACGCAGTGGAACATCACCCACACCAAAACTATTCCCATCGTAATATCCAGCACAGGTGTCATCCCAAAAACCCTATACAATAGCCTTAACACATTAAACATTAGCCCGTCTACTTATCTTCTACTACAAAAAGCAGTTATTCTTAACACATGCAGGTTAACCCGAAAATTTTTAAATACTTAATTTAATTCAATCCTTTTTTACTCAAAAGCACTTGGCTTCGGCCCGTGCCAAATTCGACCTACACACAGATGTGAGATATTTAAAAAAAAAAAAAATAATGAGGAATAATAATAATAATATATTTATTTGCATAAAAACACGGTATACAGAGATGGTAATAATACAATTTGGACCAAGACATGTTTTGCCAATTTAATATAAGCATGTAGATTTTCCAAGATGTACTAGACATTAACATTTTTGTCAAGGAAATCCTTAACACTATAAAAACCATTCACAGAAAACCATTCATACAATTTCCTTTTAAACAATCTGGTATTCACATTTTTGAGATCGTTTGGTAACTTATTATATAAATGTACACACATTGCAAGGCAGCTTTTATTATATTTAGCTAGCCTTTGAATCTCACTTAGTACGAGCCTGTTGGGGTCTCGTCGGTTTCGGACACAAATGTCATTTGCTTTGACAAATAAATTTTGATGCTGCCTAACAAACATACATATTTCATAAATATAAAGAGCCGGCAGCGGTAGCAAACCAAGTCTCTTAAATACTGGTCGACATGAGTCATCCGGTTGAAGGCCACATATTGCCCTTATGCATTTTTTTTTGAGCGACAAATGCTCTATTTACATCAGTACTATTACCCCACATCACCAGACCATAGCGCAGTAACGATTCAACATACGCGTGATATGAAATAACAGCAGTTTTTATATTCGTGACATTTTTAACTTGTTTCAACGCATAGACAAATTTATTAATTCTAGTGCTAACACTTTCCACGTGTTCTTTCCAATTAATATCTTTATCTATTATTACTCCCAAAAATTTGGTGTGCATTACTTCGTTGAATTTAGTGATATTCATTTTATATTATATTTATTATTATTAGATTGGTTAAATTGAATGTAAACGGATTTATTTAAATTAATTTTTAAATGGTGAAAGTCAAGCCAATTCAATAATGTGTCTATTGTATTAGTGATATCTAACTCATGATCTGTAATGGTACTTTTCTTTCTATCGGATGCCACTATAATTATGTCATCAGCAAATAATACGCATTTATGTTTAGTTATTCTTATTATGTCATTTTGACATTTCAGGATTGCGTGGACTAGGATTGTCCACGGGATTGACAGGATTGCGTGGACTAGGATTGTCCACGGGATTGACAGGATTGCGTGGACTAGGTTTGTCCACAGGATTAATATCAGGATTGCGTGGACTAGGTTTGTCCACTGGATTAATGTCAGGATTGCGTGGACTAGGTTTGTCCACTGGATTAATGTCAGGATTGCGTGGACTAGGTTTGTCCACTGGATTGATGTTAGGATTGCGTGGACTAGGTTTGTCCACTGGATTAATGTCAGGGTTGCGTGGACTAGGTTTGTCCCCTGGATTAATGTCAGGATTGCGTGGACTAGGTTTGTCCACTGGATTAATGTCAGGATTGCGTGGACTAGGTTTGTCCACTGGATTAATGTCAGGATTGTGTGGACTAGGTTTGTCCACTGGATTAATGTTAGGATTGCGTGGACTAGGTTTGTCCACTGGATTAATGTCAGGATTGCGTGGACTAGGTTTGTCCACTGGATTAATGTCAGGATTGCGTGGACTAGGTTTGTCCACTGGATTAATGTCAAGATTGCGTGGACTATGTTTGTCCACTGGATTATTATTAAGATTGAGTGGACTGTTTGTCCACTAGATTATTGCGAGGACTGAGTGGATTATGTTCAGTAGTTGCTTGGATAAAATTAATGGCTTAAAGCTTATGAAGCTATTAGCAATGAATATTTTTGTACTGATTTGGATAATCGGGGTACGGATTTCTACTCGGTTCAATTTATTTTCAGCCATGGTACCAAGCGAGGATGATAAAAGGGAGGGGCGCCTCCAGCTGCTCCGCCTGGGAGGCGGTCAAGGAGTGGAAGGAGAGCGACTTCTACTTCTGGCGGAGAGGCCACACCAAGGAGGGCTCGTGGGACATCGAGTGTGCTGGCCGCGAAAGACTTGTTGAAGCTGCTCCCCGACTTCAAAGGAGAACCAAGTGGAAATTCATTTTTTTAAAAATTTAAAATAATGTAGTTCCCGAATTCGACCCGGCCTATAGGGCTCAAACCATTGACAGCTGGCTTAGGAAAACGAGAATGACGAGGCAAACTAGTTGTCATTATTTCATTATTTTTATTATTTCATTTTCGTCAATTACCCAATTGAACAATAGTCTATTCATCATCATCATTTATTTATTCATAACAATTTACATTGTGTTGAACATTGCATATAAAATTAAAATAGAAATACCACATGCGGCTAAAAAAAAAAAAAATTAAAAATGTCGATTTGAATATTTTATTGTGTGTACATAAATAATAAAATAAATAATCACAGACAAACCTAACAAGTCAATCCATTATTCTTAAGTGTGACAATAGATATATAAACAAATGTCAGATATGATTACAAGAGAAAAATAAATAAAATAATGTCAAACGCATTGTTACAGTCAAAGTTAAGGAATTGAGTCGAAAGCGTGTTCACTGGTACTTTCTTCATTTTGTATCATTTGACATGAATTCTGATACTGATTATAAACTAAACATCTTTCCAACAAGGTTTTTAATTTATTTTTAAATAAATGACTATTATATATTAACAATTTCAAATCAGTTAGTAACCTATTGAACAATTCAACTGCTTGGTAGCTGGAGCAATGCCTGACCACGTTAAAATTTGGTGACAACTTGTGTTTAAACTCCTTTCTTCATGTGCTTCTCTTACCTTACGTTCCTCTTGTGATTCATACTGACGAATATACTAGGCAAAGTAACAAAGAATAACCAATATATAAACTTAGTACTGTCAAAATATTCAACTTAAAAAAAAAAAAAAAATGCTCTCTACAAGATTCTGTTTGTGAGATCCTTACTCAAGTCCTTATAGCACATTTCTGTAAGATGAATGCTTTCTGACACGTATAATTGTAACTGTTACCTCAATCTAGCTTCGTTAAGCATTATAATAATTAGCCTTTAGATGCTTTAAATCTAAAATATCTCTAAGGCTCTAAGGATGAAATAGAAGAGTCAATAGCAGCTAGCTCATGTTTTTAAGTTCACATCTATGTTAATACCTAAGAATTTGACTTTGTCTACTAAGTCAATCTTGTCTCCATCAATTTGTACGTCTAGATTGTCGTTGTTACGAGTTGTTGTCTTGAATAAAGTAATGTTGGTTTTACTTGTATTTAACAAAAGGTAACTGTAAACCAATCGTAAAGATTTTTAAGTGGTTCGTTTACAGCTTAGGTCAATTCTTTTAAGTGATTGGCCCCTATTATGTTAGTGTCATCCGCAAAGACAAGTTTTACATTAATTTTAGTGTGATGCATAAAGTTCAGCAAGTCATTTGTAAATATAATAAATAGAATAGGCCCCAAAATTGAGTTTTGAGGTACACCACGTTGTATCTTTGTGATTTTAGACGTGAATACAACTTCCATGATTGTTTCTATAAATAAATAAAATAAGTAAATAAATTGTTTATTTCTCAACTCTGTACATAATTTCTATAATGTTTTTTTTAATTCTAAATAGCTATCGATGCTTTTAATTTCTACAGACATTCTTCTATTATGTAAGTAGGATCTTATGAGAATTAAGGATTTGCCTCTCGATACTGTAATGTTCTAAGTCAGTCAGTAATAATTCATAGTCAATAGTATCAAAAGCTGAGCTGAGGTCGATAAATAGTCCAGCCACTTTCATTTTGTCATTTAATTTATTAATTGTCGTATGTGTTTATGGCATCAGAACAAACAATCTCCTTTCCGTTAACCAAATTGTCTTCTATTAATTATTTTGACATTCAAATGCACCATCATTTGACATTCATATACATAACATTGCCATATTTAAAAACAAAATGTGCTCTTTTCATTGAATTCTGATTATTAAGCCAGATTACAAGAAATGAACTGTGCGATTCTGAAGTAGATGTTCTATATTATCATTAATTAAATAAGGTAATTTAATGTAATGATTCTTTTTCTTGATTTGATAATCAACTGAGATTTTAAGTAATATATTATTGAATAGTATTTGTTATTGTTGTATAAAGTCCGATAGAATCTAAGTTGTGTACTTCTATATTATGTTATTTATGAATTCTTGATATTAGCTGTAGTGCGCCAGGAGGCTGCACTAAGTCGGATGGCCGAATGTAATGTAATGATTCTTTCTAAAATATTAAGAACATTTATTTGTATTTTAATGATCAGTTTTTGTTTAAATTTCATATAGTTGTCTAGAAGGAGCGAAACCGGAAATTGCGCCAACTCTCTAGTACCCTCATTTAATTCGTCAAAGTGGTGGCGGGAGTGAGATTAGATATAAGCATTTTTTGGAGCGAGTACGCGCAGTTCCTGGTTGTCCTCCGAATCAGTCGGAATAGTTAAGAAATATTGGAGTCCGTCTGTTATGTATTCAATTTAAGTATAGTATATTGGCTGTTACCTGTTGTGGAGAATAAAATTATTATATGGATCTGTCCAAGTTGCAGTTTTATTGAAACATGTGACAGCAATCTCTTATAACTTATACAGAGTAGTGCTCACAATACGACAATAAATGAAAACACGAACAATGCTGGTTCATAGGAATAATCCTAAACCGTAGAAAAAAACCTAGCAACCAAAATAAAAAAAATAAAATTTCAAACAAACTAAATAAAACTGCAAACGGAATAGAACATCCTTTAAAAATATTGTTTCACTGACCTCCGATCGGCGACGGCGCGAACCTATATCGACTTGCTTTTTTCGCGCCATTATTAATAAAGTTTTGTACCGCAGGATGCGGGGGTCATTAACCTGTAAGCACTTCCTTATCAACATGTACATCATGTAGAAAATGTGAAGACTGAAAAATAATTTCCTGTGACTAAACTATTTGACATATTTATATGATATTTTATGGGTAGACTGAGAATGTGTTGGGGTACACAATGTTTAATTTATTGTCGTATTGTCAGCACCACTCTGTATGCTAAGCGAACGAAATATTTTGTTGAGCTAACTGAAAAACTACCCTATTATAATGTATAAAATTCACGAAGATACGTGAGAAAATATTAAGTTCATTAAGATTCAAAATCTTCGCCGCATTTTATTAGCTTTAAACATGAATTAACTTTGATGATTGGCTTGCATGAAATACATTAGTCCTTTTTATCAATAAAACTTACGATACCCTTACCTTACGCTTTACCATCAACGACTGCATCACTGCTTACCATCAGGCGGAATTGCGTTCATGCACTAGTTTATAATTATAAAAAAAACGCACACATATATCTATCTTCGAAACTTAATTGTATTATTTTTACTCACAGAATATAACCCCAGAGTTATGGGATATCAAAACAGCACGTTTCATCCTTCATTTAGAAGTAAACTAAATGTATTCAACAGGCATTAAGTAAGGTAATTCAGAACTTGATATCCTTCATGACCCAACTATACACTTAACACATTCTAAGCTCTCTCGTCACCAAAAACTTCAATTATAACTTCGCTTCACTTACTACCCAGCTTAATCTTCGGCAACCCTTAGTAAAGTTCAGTTGGTAGGCTACTTTTAGAGCTTCCAACTTGGAGATGTAAATTTAAATCTACGTTAGACTTACGTGCTACGTTTTCGTAAATAAATAACTTTCTGAGAAGGCTGTGCAGAGGTTTTGTAAATGGTATGTGTATTTTCATAGGTAGATATTAATAAAACTGCTTCACTGTTTGAGTTCGCTTGCTTTAAAATGCACCGCTGCTTTTTTTTGATGATTCAATCGAATGATTTAAATTTTTATTTCTGGAACAAAATTACCTCAGATAGATTACTCATGGAAGAACTGGCAACAATTCGTTATTGTTATTCTGATAAAATTACCTGGCCTTGTAGATATCGACCCTATTGGAATTTATTCAAACCAAAATTATGATAAGATAGTACGGCCATATATATATACCAATACGTTTTCCATTTTTATAGTTTTATCCCTCTCTTTAATAGTAAGAACCTATTTAGCTGCCACATAGAACCCAAGACAAAAGGGCATTGTAACTTAAGAAAGACACGGCAAGAAGATGCCATGGGTTTCATTTCTGCAAGATATCAATAAAGTATCTGCTAATCTCATGTCAGTTTTTGATGATACATAGGTATATGATTAATTGATTTATAAAATAACAAATCAAACTAATGTAAAGTCATTTATTATGCTGAGAATCGCCACTTTTTGAACGTCAATATTAATCTAAGACAGTGTCCCAAAACGCCTGCCCTTCGCCACAAAAATAACCAGCCATGCAATTATATTAGTTGTCGTAAGTTTTAACAACAGAAAATTTCATCCACAAATCTAGGTCATTGCTAATACCTGCTAACTTATATTCCAGTTGGGAAAAGTGGGACACTGATCTAATATTTATTCTTGAAGACTCACATCATATCCTTTGTATTACATGCACTCATAACGTCGGATAACGTTCAAGAATTTAATATAGCATGCAGTGACGGCCGAGTACAAGGAGAACAGCTATGTCCTTGTTTGTGGGGATTTATGGGGTGTATGTGGTGTGGTTCTAGGGGTGTATTTGAAGCTATTAAATGCTGGAATTGTCGTGACGAGTTACGGTTCTGTGGTGAGGTCTTGGGTTAGGGGTTGACAGAAGGGGTCTCGATTTGGCTGTAAACTGTTGTAATTTTTGAGCGAAAGAAATTAAGATTGTCTTGAGTTAATATAATCATGTCGATGGCACAATAATGTATCTTTTTTCTAACCCAAAATTCAGAAACGTTGATAACATTTGCCGATGCGATTATTAGGCATTCATGTGTGCATAAGACAAAATACATAGCAAGATGGAAGGAGAGTCATTGGCGCCGGGTTTCTTTGTTGACAAACTATAAGTTAAGTGCATCTTTATTCTTTCTATTTCATTAAGAATAGGATAGAAAATAACATTTTAGTTAAATCCTGTCAAATTAAGATAGACGCGGTTATAAACATGGCGACCAAAAATAGATCAATTTACGTCAAGCGCTAATTTGACAGGTCTAAACTCACATATTCACGTTCTGTCCCTTTCTAAATGAAATATAAAGAAAAAGATGCAATGAATTTAAATTTTGTGTAGTTTGTGAACAAGACATTCGGCGCCATTGTCTGTGGAGGGACATCGCATGTACACCGTAAGTCAGAACCTTCATTCAAGGTTGCTGTGTTCCTTGCTGTGGCCTGTTTGGTTACGAACGGTTCAAGCATACCGGAGCCACGGTCATTTATACCCGGATAAGAGACACATACGCTGCAACAATGTGAAAGATGTAGTTTGATATGTTAGCGAAAGGTGATAAGATTGGCAAACTGACGGAAAGATTATGACTTTATTGGCGCAAAGCATCACGCAGTTCCACTTTGTACCATCTTAGAACCAGACCGTCTAAGACATCTATCAACCCTCACTGCGCCCGCGTGGTAGACCCCACTTCCACTCGGGAGTGGAAGAAGTGGAGTCCTGGGTCCCAGCAGTAGGCACTTTATGGCCTGCACCATAATCGCGTAACGCGCACATTGTAAATATTACTATTAGTTGGAATCATTTCGAAGCAAATTGCCAATCCAGTGCTTCATATGTTCGAAAATGTGTCAGCTCAAAGACGTAAATAACGCAATGAATGTTGTTGAACTGTCAAAATGAAACTCATTGCTACTGATATTGTGTTATGCAATTACTCTACTGATTATGTAACTCCATATTGTGATGTCGAATACCTTAAGGTTTCTTGCGTATGACAATTTTGTTTTTTTATAAACGATGAGTTAAGTTGACATTCAAACGTCAACATGTAAGTCATGATATTAGTGCGTAATGATGTTATAACCAATACGCACGTATATCGTACGACGTTTTTTAACACACTTGCGAGGAAACAGAAAAAGAAATAGGGATAGGGTATCCAAGGTATGAAAATCAAAAAAATAATTAGTCCGTCTTATAGATAATAAAAAAAATTAAGACCCGTATTTTTTATTTTGTCGTAATTACCAAAAATTACTGAGATATAGCGTATTAAAGTTACAGAGTGGGGGCTAATTACGTCACGCCGTTCTATATTTTGCACCATGGCGTGACGTCATGCGACATTTCAAATCAATATATCTTCCTAAGTATTTGAATAAAAGAAAAATAAAAAATACGTGTTCAATATTTTTTATAAAGCTATCTGACGGACATTAAATTATTTTTTAGGATACAAGCCAATTGTTTATTTCAAATAGGACTCGATTTGTGAATGCACACTGTTGCTTTCCCGCCATTAATATTATTATTTGCCATTTCAAATATGGAACAGCGCGCTGCTCACTGGCTGGAGCCGTGCGGCGGCGGTCAGTTCCATAATTATTTGAAATAGCAAATAATGCTGTTATGGAATTTGTATGGACTATAACTTAACTATTTGCTTTGATAACACACGCATTTGTTATGGCCCGCTTTACATATTTAAAACCGGTAGAATTACATCAGCTTTACGAGCAAGGGTGTTAAAATAAAATCCTTTATAAATGTATCATGCTGTAGAATATACTATTATAAAGTTATACTTTCTTGAGGCTGAACAGACTTGAAATAGGCACAATCCATAATGGCCCAACTAAATGGCCATGATGCGAAGAGTTTAGGTTAACGGCCCAAATATGTTAAATGTGTATTTAAGGTAGTACGATGGGACTGACATACGCATTGCGATTATAAATGGCCCTAAACAAAAAAAAAAAAAGTAGAAATAGAAGGTTGTACTTTTGGTTTAAGGTTATATTTACGTTATATGCATACTCATTAAAGGTAACTCAGAAACCACCTCAGGTCAAGGCCAATCCTATGTTGTTGTTACTGAGTTTACTACACTCATAAAGCTGTCAAAATTATTTTGATAGCTAGGAGTTACTATGTCATCAAAACCAAATTCCTAGGTAAGAGTATGACATACCTTCTCTTCATTTAAGTGTAAACTAAAAGAAGGCATGTACGGACGATAGCAGTTCAAGCTACCCTAAACTGTCAAATATTCCCAATCAATCTTGAGCCTTAATACTTCAGAGATAAAGTTGGAAATCTAATAAAGAAATCTGACAGATTGTAGTATCTTGATTTGCAGTCGTCTGTACTATGTTATGTGAAGATGGTTGACGGTTGTGTAAAGATATTTGGAACAGAAAGTAAAGTTAACTATTCCTTTCGATTACCAATCGAAGAAGAATCGAATCGAATCATAAGATGAACTTGATCATCTTCAACCTTTTTTTATCGTCCCACTGCTGGGCACAGGTCTCTCCTCACACAGAGAAGGATTGAGCGTAATTACCACGCTTGCTCAATGCCGGTTGGCAATTTCAGACTTAAAGTCCAGGTTTCCTCAAGATGTTTTCCTTCACATTTTAATCAGCCATTGGTGTCCAAGATATACTTAGAAAGTACATATAACTTAGAAAAGTTACATTGGTACTTGCCTGACCTGGAATCGAACCCGCGCACTCATACTTGAGAGGCTGGTCCTTTAACCACTAGGCCACCACGACTTGAACTCAATGCTTAAAAAAAAAATGAAGCGCCAGTCTCTCGCACACCAAGGGTATTTTGTTTTAGTTTTGCTCCACATTAGAAGTTACTCCTGTATCGTGGATGCGTTTACAAACATTTAAACTCATATACACAAACAGGCAGAAACAACTACCTTAGGCCATGCAAATATATATACAATATGTAAAGAAAACCCTGTCCGATCCGTGAAGGTATTGTTAGGTATCGATAACTGATTCTACTAATGGATACAAAGCCGGGCTAAACTATATATTATTTCTCCAAAAGAGGTAAGTTAATACATGTGCGGTAGGCAACCCTTCCGCGGGCGACGGGAGGCAAGGCAACCGGCACGTGGTCGCATCGCTTATGATAATACTGTCAAAATGGTGTTGTCACTTTTTTAAATTACCAAATTTCGGGGAAGTTGGGGGAAAAAAAGATTAATTCAAAATTCATTAGTATTGTTACTATGATGATTACGTAAAATTTTATATTATATTTGGTCATGTGTAAGTTTACCTAACCTTTATTATCATCATGGGTCGGACGGGTTTTTCTTTACATATTGTATATATATATTTAAATAATTATAAACTAGTGCTTGTTCGCAATCCCGCCTTATGGTAAGCAGTGATGCAATCGGTGATGGTAAAGCGCGCTAGTTTAATAAGCCCATTCACTCAAAAAACTGAGTGAATAGGAAGGTAGACGGCAGTTGAGCGAGGTGATGCAACGTTTAACCAAACTCCCGACACAACAACATTTGGCGCACCCGTTACACATCGCAACACAACTGGTCAGACCCGTCCTCTGTACGGCTTCACCAGACATTATGACACGACGAATCGTTAAGCGGCAAGACTTCGTTTGATGGGTGGTAACGTCGGGGACAAAAAGTTAAATTTGTCAAAGTTCAATGTAAAACCGAAAACAACTTAATAAATGTATCAAATTAAGAGCAACTCTCACTGCATTGGAAATAATTGTCTCTATTCCCAGGTGAGTTAGGCCGCGTGACGTCATATAGGGTAATTTGTTTTACGTTCTGCGAATGTACGGGTCTGCTTCGTAGGACATATGATGTACATATAATAATAATAATAATAATCGTCATGTGGGATGTAGGACTTGGGAGGTCATTGTGGCGACAGCGATGGATTAGAGGCTGTCATCTAACACCTGAGGAAGCTCTCATTCATCACTCTCATCAATGGCTCACATTGTCTGGTCCCTCTTTCTGGAGCCCTGACCAACCCAGCAGAGACCCTGTTCCCTATAACGGTCATGGTCACCATCAGGCGGGATTGCGGTCAAGCACTTGTTTATAATTCATAAAACAAAAAGAGTGTCAGCCGGGACCAACGCCTTTACATGCTTTCAGAGACACGAAGGAGTCTCACCCATCCACGGACCAACCGAGCTAAGCGGAGCTTAACCTAATGGTCTGACTTGTGCGGCTGTTTTAATCAAGCCAAAATCCCCTAGTTATTTTTATGAATGCATTTCCTACTCCATTATCAACCCCATCTTTATCTCAATGATAAAGAAAACTCACCGCTCCGCATAAGTACTTCGGTCACGGCGTTAATTGCAGCGTCAGGGAGCAGGGTCACTAATTACGGCGCTCTTTCATCAACGCGCCTGATTGAGGTCGCCTTGATACTGATATGCGGACGTATGGCTTTTGTTAAGTTAAAAAGGGCTAGGAATGGATGGTATTTTTTTAAAACAAGAATAACGTTTGTTTGGACACACTTGGCGAAACAAAAAATATAATTAACAAAAAAATAAATGTAACCGGACCGAACGGGCACAACAACAAAAAACCCGGCAGTGACGGCGATCATAATGAATGTGAAAGATGGCGACTGCAAAATTAAAAAAAAAATCGTTATCATTTTAGATGAGACCATCATGATTAGATTATTAGTTACACATAAATATGTAACCGAGCCGTCTTCGCATAAGGGTAGCCAATGTAACAAGCTTCGTAGCGAAGCGACGTTACATTGGCTACAGGCTCTGTTACTATAGGAACACCTTTTGTTTCTTTTACATTCATATATACATATGTCCTTACAAGTTTCTTGTAGTCGTGGAGGGTCTCGACATCAATCTCCCTCTGGCGCAGCATCGTTGGGTTTAACATTGCACCACCTCGCTCAACTGCCGTCTTCCTTCCTATTCACTAAGTTTTAATAAACTATAGTGAGTTTCATCTAATAGTTCCTTTGTCGTCATTTTGGCATTTATATTTTGTCACTATCGTAAACAAGGTAGACGCACTCTGCGTCTCTCTCTCTCTCTCTCTCTCTCTCACATTAAGTTGCATTAGTGCCAACATGACGGCAAAGGAATTATTAGATGAAACGCACTATAGCGCGCTTAAAAAAACACACCGGTAGCGAAAACGGAAAACATGACCATTCTGTGAAACATCACCTAGAAGGCCGCAATATATATAAGGCGTTCACTCCCGAGGGTCCACACTTACCTCTACATTCTAACCTGTCGCCACATTCAATTTCATTTATCAATTCGAGATTGAATCGATGAATGAGATTGAATATGGCGGAAGAAATCTTTTAGACGTTTGCATAATAAACGCTAACATCATAAAAATACATAATAATAAAAAACCTGACCTTTTGAAAAAACGGCCAAGTTCGTATCGCACTCGAAAGGTTCCGTGCTCAACGTATCAACTGCCTGATAATATTTAAGTCAGTATTGTTCGACGTTTAGCTGTCTTTTAGCGACCACGGCCAAACTCGTAAATACACGAGGGCGGTCTCACTTGCACGCCGGTCACGACCATCAGGGGTGGCATTGAACGGTTTGTCAACCGGCGGCGGCATGTCGCTTATCCGTCGTGACGTCACCGACACGCTGTCGGTATCGCGTGACGTTTTAAAGGGACCATAACCTTAACACATAGCTCATATATTTTTTTATAAATATAGTTAGTACATGCCCTAACATCTTCATTTCAGCCGATGCATGTCCACTGCTGGACATAGGCAATCCCCAAAGCTTCACTTTGACCGTTTTAGTGAAAATTTCAAGTGTCTACCTTATTACCTTCGGTTCAAAAGACTTGCGACTGGTGGACAGATAGAAGGACGTCTATACTGACAGCGTAATAGGGTCCCGAAGGAACCCTCTGGGTATGGACCCTAAAGACTAAGTAAAGAAATGACTCACCGTTAAATAAACCCATTACAGGACACGACCCTAGTCTTTATTTACAGTAACACTCAGATATTTCTTTTTAGCCAAAAAGTAGGTAATGGTTGCAAAATATATCTGTCATGGGTTTATTTGTATAAACCAGTCGGCTGGTACTAAGTTATTTCATATGGAATTTAATGAAAGCTATTCTTGTGACGTTCGTTTCTTTGTTAAATAGAAATAAGAGATTCTTCATCAGTGAACATTTTTAAGACTTAAGTTGATGTTGTGATGATGAAAGGTGAGTAATTTGAACGCCCATGTAAGTGAAGACTGGAAAATTAACTTCTATGAAAACATCTTTGACATGAACTACTCATGATAATGACTCACACTTTTATCGATTTGCGACCATAATTTAACAACTACAAAATTACCTAACCGTAGCTAGAACACTGCTTGTACCAAATTGACACAATTCGTTCCACGTCACACAACCCTTTCGTAGTCAATGCAATCCGGGACCAACTATTTACACCCACTTAAGAGTTTATGGAAGTGACGAGTTTTGGATGTTTGGGGCATTACAATAACTTAAAGTCAGTTTTCGACAATTTATCAAACTAAATCTAAATGTATGTTCAATATTGGACAGAACTTCTAACACCCATTAAGCCAGCCTATCTCTCAAACTGCGCTACAGAACAGAATTCTAGTGTGCCCTTTATCTTGTAATTGTGATTCTGTGGCTTCGAGTTGTCTAACTACGCATCATACAGACGTTACTCAAAATCCTGCATCGCGCAAGCAAAGTTCACCGCGTGACTAGTATTTGTATTACGTCCCGACGTCAGTTATCGGGAAGTTGTCCACCAGACACGATACCCGTCTGAGCGGAGATTCCTTCCTATGGAAGATGAGTGAACTTAGCATCGCGTCTCAATACTTTCTTACTAGCCAAAAGGCGTCTTTCCCTCCATATTTTTTAAAGACAATGCCTATTTTAGAATTCGTCAACTCCAACCGTTAGTGCCTCTTTTGCAGACCTTTCTAGCAGTTTTAATCTGCATGTTTCTCCTTTTCAACTAAGATATCTTATGAAATGGATGACTAGCTTGGGTCGAATTTCGCCAAATTTTTATGCCTATTACGAGTTTTTTTTTTTTTGACATGGTTTCCATACTAGAAATTATCAGACAGACGACCATATTATTCCAATGAAAAATTAGTAACGTCAACCCTTAGTGACACATATTTACATTCTCTTGAGTCCGTTAGGGATTTTATCTGTACCTCCTCGATCATTTGATCATACTTATCTACCCTGCCATTGATGTCACATCCTGCATCTTTATACGCAAGAGGTCCGTTTAATTAAGCGAGCCCCAAACCTCAGTGTCGTTATGTTTGAACTACGTTACAGTTCCGTTGCTTATTAACTTCGCGGGGACTCTCACTTGTGTAAGGCTTTAAGACAGGTGGCTTAAGGTTACTTTGTAGTTATGTTTCAGTGGAGGAGACTCATAGACTGTAGACATGATATCGTAGATTATTTTTAGGGTGCGGACACTCGCTTTAAGGTCCTATGTTTGCGGAACTGTCATTTGTAGATCTTTGACAGTCGTTACGGCTTGTCAGAAGTCCGAAAGCTTGTCAAACCGTCATATCTAGAGGTATCGTATTACCCGGTAACCACGTTGTGGATGTCACATAAAGCATCGGCCAACCACCCGTGTGAAATATTGGTACTAAGCTCCATCCGGTTAGACGAAAAGCCAGCCCCAACAAAACAGGGATCAACATCATCAACCTTTTGATCGTCCCACTGCTGGGCACAGGTCTCCTCTCACACAGAGAAGGATTGAGTGTAATCACCACGCTTGTTCAATGCGGGTTGGTGATTTCAAACTTAATGTCTAGGGTTCGTCAAGATGTTTTCCTTCGTCTTTTTTAATCAGTCTTTGGTGTCCAAGATATAGGTACTAGGAGAGTACATATAACTTAGAAAAGCTAGGACACATTATTACTATCAATAGGAATCATTTTGAAGCATACTGCGAATTCATTACTCTCTTATTATGAACTGTATAGAAATATCGCAAGAATAACACCATTATCACATTGCCACGCACCACGCAACGAAGTGTTTTTAACCGTTTGTACAAAACACTCCCACTGACTGACAAACAGAAAATGCATCCACGCGCGTCAATTTACTTCAAAAGATACGCCTCGGCTTTAATCAAAAGAGATTTACACCCTTAATAAAATTATATGTTGTTACGAACGTGTCATTTTGGATGCATAGATTTAGGTAATGTGTCGTATTTCAACGTAATATTATTTATTTTACGAAATCGCAATAAGTTGCGAAGTGTTGATATATCGGTGGTCGTGACTATACATAATACATACGAAAAAAAAAACAAAAACGACGAAACGTCGGTATTCGTAAGAGCTTCATGTCCAAACCGTATAAAATATTAACTTACTACATCCTAAAAATACAAAGTTTTTACTTAAAATATTCCAGACACTTTTTAAGTAAAAAGTGCTATCAAAATAAATGTTCTATGCTCTAGAATGTTCCTAATCTCTTTGTTTTTCTTTTTTCAGGTAAGTACTGACTTCATTACGAGCAAAATGGCGGTTTTTTAGAGTTGTAAGTATGGCGGTGGAAATATACGGTGAAGTGACTGATGAAAAAGGATTTTTCATTTATTTTCCTTTTTGCATTACCGAAATGCTTTAAGTTCGATACTACACAAACTATTTTTTATCCTTCGATGCTCTATTTTACTGTTTTTCATAGAGCCCAACGGATTTTTCGCAGAAAGGACGGTAAAGTTAAAACAGAAATTTTAATAAACTAAATAAGACTGCGTGGAAAATCCATACAAATAAATACAGTTTAAATGTCTGTTTGTGATGTCCATAAGAGCTGTTTACTAAATACTTATGGGATACATACACAAAAGAATTATATTTCAATTTTGTTTGTCTGTATGTCTGTTTGTCCCGGGTAATCGCTAAACGGTTAAACCTATTAAACGAGACACTCAGTAGCAGGTACCTAATGTTGTAGGAAGTAACTTAAATTACTTTTTTTTAAGGAAAAGTATTGAAAGTAGTGGAAAAGCGAGCATTTGCTCTGTAGTGACAATGTAGGATAAGTAGCTGCATAGATTAAATTTCCGCGCCAAAAAATAAAACCTAAAAATTCAATTTATTACGATATGCGTGTGACTGAAATCGCGGGTACGCTGAGAATGCTATCCGAGAATAATTAATAACATTGTTAGTTTAACACTACAATTAATACTGTGAATACTCATATATTTAAATAAGAGCGAAAAAGCAATATTTGTCTATGACCATTAACTCCGCCTATCTGTGCGTTTAACGTCTATACTAATACATTTCTTCGTATCGATGGCGCGACTGAATTTTGAAGACATGACTTGTTAAAGAGGGGCTATTTTAACGGAACTGCTCTTGGGGCCCTCGTTTTACCCAATAACTTGATTGTGAAGGTCACATAAGCTACGGCTTTATGTAAAATATAGATATTTAGCTGCATCTGTTTAGACTTAGAAGCAGGATTCAGCTTCTAATGTTATATAAACCATCAGTCCGTTCGTGTGTGGAGAACTGCAGCTACGTTTGGGCTGGTGCTACAAAATGCCACAACAGCCTCCAAAGCTTGGAGCACAGGTTAGGAATAGCCAGCCTATCGGTGTTAGGATAGAATGAATTAGAAGGCATTTTGGAGAGTGTGCGAAGGAATCGCATGATTTAATTCCGCCATGTCCGTTCTATCATCGGACGACACGTGGTAGGGCGAGTTTCCACCCTTACTTCGTTGCCACCACTAAGGTTCGGACGAAGCGTTTCGCCTCGTCTTTTATACCGCGTATATCGAGGGACTGGACCAATTTGCCAGCGGCGGTGTTTCCGTTTGACTAAAATTTAAGTGTCTTCAAGGTTAGAGTGAATAGGCTCTTAATAAACTAGCGCGCTTTACCATCAACGATTGCTTCACCGCCTACCATCAGGCGGGATTGCGGTCAAGCGCTTGTTTATAATTTATATAAAAAAAATAGAAGGCGAACCCAACATAGTTGGGTAAACTAGATTTATGGAGACGATAATTAGTTTCTTTTCATTCTAAATAGGGGTCTGTTTATAATACCTGTCATGACATTCATTCATTTTACGAAAATTATGGTTCATTCACAGAATTACCTAAAAGTTTGAGGAAATGCTAAACCACCAAAATGATTACGGTACCAATTTGTCGCCGGCAAGCGACGTAAACACAAGAGACTCTAAAATTGTTCTCGTTACCTACTTTTGTTCGTTCACTTTATCATTTAATATCTTTGTTATCTCTTTGCCTGACATTATTCCATTGGGATGTCGTTTTGACATGGCCGGGGAATTGCATGAATTGGGTTGTGTTAAAAAGTATCCAAATAAATCGCAATATACTGGCAAATCCGCAAAAAATGTGAAACTGATTTTATTACATATCTATAGTAATATATAAAGCTGAAGAGTTTGTTTAATCTCAGGAACTACGAGTCCGATGAGAAAAAATCTTTTTGAGTTGGATAGCCCATTAATCCTGGAAGGCTATATAAAGCATATATAAAAAAACCATCGAAACCAACGCGGGTGAAACCGTAGGCTGCAGTTAGTCCTTAATATTTATTAGCGTCTAAATTAGTACTTACCTCGAACCTGTTGAACACTGCATTTGTTTACTAGTATAGACACGAATCTGTAAGGAAACGGCAAATTAACTCATAAATATATGTGCTGCGGCTACCGGCATAAGTTACCACCCACCAGATAAAGTCTTGCCGCTAAACGATTCGTCGTGTTCCGACATGATGTCTGGTGAAGCCGTACGGAGGACGGGTTTGAGCAGTTGTGTTGCGATGTGCGCCGTTTATGATGCGCCAAATGTTGTGTTGGGAGTTTGGTCGTGGAGGATCTCCAGATCAATCCCCCTGTGGCGCAGCATCGTTGGTCGTGTTGTTGAGTTTAACATTGCATCACCTCGCTCAACTGCCGTCTCCCTTCCTATTCACTTTTTTTTAGTGAATAGGCTAAATAAACTAGTGCGCTTTACCATCAACGATTGCATCACTGCTTACCATCAGGCGGGATTGCGGTCAAGCACTAGTTTATATTCATAAAAAAAAATAAAAAACCAAACATTTATAAGATCTTTCATCCTTGTTTCTGTAAAATATGAAAAATTTAGATGTACAGATGTATTACTACGTTAGCGAAATTATTATATAAACTCGCGATATCCTACTGCAGGGTAAAGACCTTTCTATTCTCCTTCTACTTATGTCTTTATAAAACTTTTGAGCGCCAGTTCTTGTTGAATCCATCATCCCGCCTTCTCTGTCCAGGCCTGCGACGATGTCGCTTGCTATTAAGAGGGACCCACTGGGTTGAAGTTTGGCCCATTGGTCATCTGACATGCGGCAGATATATTCAGCCCATTTCCATTTTATCGTGGCAGCTTTCCAAGTGACGTCAGTTAATTTTGTAATAGAACGGATGGTCGGTATTCCTAACCTGGTCTGTTAGTTTGATACCCAGAATACTCCGTTCCTTACACCTTCGTAATTCATTGTGACCAGTCATCAGCATCATCTCAGCGTCAAGCCCAGTCGCATTCGAAGCTTTTTCAGCTTTCGCGTCTAGGGTCCGCTTTACCAGTCTAACTGCTGATTTTTGGCTTATCTTTGATTTTTCCGTGACGATGCCTCCACAATCCGAAGGTGATATTGAACTGCTCGGCTGGCTACTATTCGAAACTTTTTTTTTTATTAAAAAATAAACCAGCGCTTGACCGCAATCCCGCCTGATGGTAAGCAGTGACGCAATCGTTGATGGTAAAGCGCACTAGTTTATTAAGAGCCTATTCACTCTAGCCTTGAAGACACTCAAATTGTAGTCCGACGGAAACACCGCCGCCGGCAGATTGTTCCAGTCCCTCGATGTACGCGGTATAAAGGAGGAGGCGAAACGCTTCGTCCGGATCGTTGAGGTGTTAACAACATAAGGGTGGAAACTCGCCGTACGACGGGTCGTCCGATGGTGGAACGGAGATGGGGGAATTAAATCGTGCAATTCCCTCGCACACTCCCCAAAATGTATCCTATAGAACACCGAAAGGCTGGCTACTCTACGCCTGTGCTCTAGGCTTTGGAGACCAACTCGAGTCAAATGAAGGTCACCAATCAGCCTCTTCGCACGCCTCTCCACTGAACCCAAAGTGGCCAGGTGGCACTTAGCAGCACCAGCCCAAATGTGGCTGCAGTACTCCACACACGAACGGACCTGTGCTTTGTACAACATTAGAAGCTGCCCTGGTGTGAAGTAATGCCGGACCTTCTAACCGAAACTAAACTAAACGAAATCTACTGTTTATGTCTATGTTGGCGCACTTAAACCCACCGGTATATTCTTACCGATACCACGGAATTCTACCGCGGAATTTCGCGGCGTAAACACACCTTAACCAGTCCTTAACAGCCGGGACCATTAAGGTGATATAATATTATAATTGCTGAGAATTAAACGTTCGTTATCACTCTAGTTGCGATATTATCGCATTATTTATAACCTCGTTTGGTTACGTTACTTATTCTAATAATTTAACTGCCTCGTAAATTGCGAGTTACTGAGAAGATCTTTGCAGGAAATGTGTGTTTTTGAGTGAATTACGGTTATTTATTCTGTGTTTATAGTTAAATCTCTTAATTCATTAAAGTAGACGTTTATAAGTGCTTAATAAATTAGGCTTGTCTTTGTTGTTTTCATTTTCAAGTCGGCTAACTAAGAAAGTTTATATGATCCTTGCTAGAGCATACGTTACTTTCAAATTAGAGATTACAATAAAATGACAGCCTCCGTGGAGTAGCAGTAGCGAACGCGGCAGCTGCGCAAGGAGGCGCGGGTTCGATCTTCGCGCAGTGCAAATATTTGTATCCATAAATATGAATATTTGCACTGATCTGGTCGTGCCTCGGGAAGGGGTCGTTGGTCCCAGTTGCCATACGAACATCTTACGGGTTGTTGGAGCCCTCAAAAGTCCAATAATTGGTATAACTTCAATATCGCCAATATTGACTTCAATATCGCCTTCGGGTTGTGGAAGTCAGGCGGCAGTCGCTTCACAGAAAATGTCGAAGTTTCGCCAAAATCAGCAGTTAGACTGGTAAAGCGGACCCCAGACTCCAAAGATGATATAAGCTTCGGATGCGACTAGGATTAACGCTGAGATGATGATGACGATGAATGGAATAAAACAAGGTATGCATACTGCTGTAGGTATTGCTCCAAAGAAATGAGCTTCATGGACTGATTTGTGGAACAGAAGTGAATGACGCGGCCCTTGTCGGCTTACATGATATCCCAACGCGAACTGAAGTACGAGTATTTATCATGCGTTGATAGGAATGTGAAGCGTGAACAGCATACTTGCAGGATGTGCAGTTGCACCATACAGAGTTTTCGTTCTTCGTTGTCCTTTAAAGTATAGACTGAAACAATTTGCCAGCGGTGGTGATTCCGTCGGACTACAATTTGAGTATCGCCAAGGCTAGAGTGAATAGGCTCTTAATAAACTAGTGCGCTTTACCATCAATGATTGCGTCACTGCTTACCGTCAGGCGGGATTGCGGTCAAGCGCATCTTAAAATTCAGCTGTTTGAAACGCTATCAGAATACGAAACTGTCTCTTTATTTTCAACCAATCAGAGACCAGTAAAATTGCGCGGTTAAAGGTACAAATTTCTACTACAACCCCTACATTTAGTCATTGCTCCATTCCCCTTGCATTGCAGTGGTCAAATTACCAACGGCCTAAAACACACAAACCCTGTCTTATTATTAGTTAAAGGGTTTCTCCCTTCAAATAATAAGGGCTCGTCATTTCTGATCAGCCTCATAAAATATGGCCGCCACAAAGACATTCAAAACGGACTATCAGATAATCTTATTTTTTTGTGCGCTGAATGAAATCCGTTCGGCACAAGCTGTATCAGCTATATATCCCGACATAAAGACATTGTGAAGGGGAGGTCCGAAGTCCCGTTCGATGTAATCTACAGTCAAAGAGAAAAAGAAATGGAAAGAAGATAGCTTTATAGCTTATTATTAGAAAGATATTTTTTACTTCAGAATAGCGATAAATACGCAATATAAAACCATGCTTTATGGACAGAGAACATTTGTCATGGCGCCTAAAATATTGTTACGGGCTAGGGGTACTAAAACGCCGGTTAGGGTTACGAAGTTTATTGGCAACGAAGGTACAGTCGATTGTAGGCAATGACAAGTAGAATGTTGCTGGCGTTGCACCGAAGTCTTCCCTTACGTCCACGAAGTCCGTGTCGTAAACACACAATAACACTACAAATGTTACTTCACGTAGTACTCACAGTTCTCGTTACAGTTGTCGCAGTAGGTATTCTCAAAGATCGCTTCTTAAGTGTCGCTGTTTTCGTATCGGTAGTCAAGTGTAGACTGACTCGGCGCCGGCGTCACGGCGCTATATATAGTCCAGCTGATCGAACATTCCAGAACCGTCTAGACGTAATAATAATAGCGCATAACTTCGAGTACATTCAGTAAGTACCTACGGTAATTCCCGGAAACGGGTTTCTAGAAATTTCGATGTCGTCACTTTGTTGACAAAATTGATAAAACCTGTACCATTCAATAGGCCACCTTAAGTCTAGGAATGCGTTTTTATATTACACCTAGACAATGTCTAAATCTCGAGTTACAGAGCTAAAAAGTTACGCACTGCATGTCACGCGATATTGAACCTTATGCCCTCGACATAAGGTGCATTTGTAACAATATCAAGTAAAATTCCCTAGAACATTAGGGACTGTCATAACATGTATAAAATTTTAAATAGATTATTTAAATTTCTTAATGAACACACATTTTATTCAGTAAAGGAAACTCTAAAAAATTTGAAATTACTTGACTATATTGTTGACGTCTGATTGTGTGCATATAATCGAGTTAATAAGTATTTTCTTTTCTCTCTTTGGTTTTGTTTTTTCCGTAAATTGTTATTGTTTATTGAATTAGTATGCCCGTGAGGCAGATCACAGCAAAAACACACGTTGTATTGTAAGACACATGATATATAGTATGTTAAGAAAACCCTGTCCGACCCATAAGGATAATAAAGGTTAGGTAAACACACGACCAAATATAATATAAAATTTTACGTAATCATCATAGTACCAATACAAATGAATTTTGAAATAATCTTTTTTTCCCGCGAATTAATTCCAACTTCCCCGAAATTTGGTAATTTTTAAATAGTGACAACACCGGTATTATTATGAGCGAATAGCGATGCGACCACGTGTAGCGTGTCCTGCCGCCCGCCGCCTCCGCCGCCGCCGCCGCCGCGCGCGGAAGTGTGGATAACGCAGATTTATTCAGTTACCTCTTTTTGCAAAATAATATTTATTTTATTAGGTGGATTTTTTTTTTAATTTAGCCCGGTTTTGTATGCATTAGTAGAATCAGTTATCGATACCTAACAACACCTTCACGGGTCGGACAGGGTTTTCTTAACATACTGTATACCTGTGTATCACAAATAAACTATTTTATTTGTTATAAAATCAAAAGAATAAATAAAACTTCGTGTAATATCTCCAGGATGATAAAATATTTAGATTTTTTGTTTCAACTGACTAGAAACGGCAAGTATCATATCACGAGTGGCTTCTCCCCGTTTGGGAAAACTCATCCACACGCGTCTTGCGAAACAAATGGAAATCGTTGTTAAGAGTGTCGCTACAAGTTACTGCGGATACAGGGGCTTTAGGGAATGTTGTAAATATAATCAGTATTTTAAGATTTTTGATATTTGTTAAGCTAAATTCTAATAGGATGCCACCTTTGAAATTGATGAAATAATTTATCGTCTAATACACTAAATAACTACCGCAACTTCTTAATATTTAGCTCAACTCTACTTTCCCAAATGAGGTTCACTGCTGGACAAAGGCCTCCCCCAAGGTTTTCCATTACATTGGGGGGTTTGCCATAATCCCCACGATTGGCAGACGAGTTGGGGATCGCAGTAATTTGATATTTCACAGGAGAAGTGCTGCTGCCCGCTTCCCTGGTGAGAGTTCCCTTAGTCGCCTCTTAGGACACCCACGAGAGTATATGGGTTGGTACGATACTATTCTAAGCCCGGTACCACACAGGAAAGCCTAGTCTAAATAATTATTGCACTAAAATGTGAAGTTAGGTTTAATAGAATAAATCCCTGGTATTAGTTGCAATGACATAACTACACACTTATTTCACCTAAGTTTTCATGGTGCGATGGTTACCGAAACAAGCACCCGCGTGTCGCTTGAAGCAACTCCTTTCGCAAGACGCATGCTATTTATTGGTCCTTCTGCTCCTTTCTTCGTGACACGATTGAGTTACGCGTCCAAGAGCCGAAACAGATCCGTTTTGTGAAACCTTGTGCTTGTTAAATGGAAAGAATTCTTTGGACACCGGATAAAAGTATTGTCAGTTTCGCCCCTTGTGTGTTTTCTGAAGTGTGCGATGTGAAAATTGCTAGATATCGACTATTCGACAGCAGTATTGATTTCTGGTTGAATTCGCTAACACTGTCGAAATGTCGTAACGGTTTAACAAGACATTGAAAGAAAAAGCGTGTTTCTAATCTTAAGATATACGAGATATACTAGCTGTTCACATTTTTGGCTAAATGAATTGTAAGTGTAGATTATGATATGTACGAAATTAAAATTTCCCATTATCCCTAATAAATTCGTTAAGGAATTGAACGATGACTAATCTAACTCGAGATGGTCTCCAAAGCCTAAAGGACAGGCGTAGAGTAGACAGCCTTTCGATGTTCTGTAGGATGCATTTTGGGGAGTGTGCGAAGGAATTGCATGATTTAATTCCCCCATCGGACGACCCGTCGTACGGCAAGTTTCCACCCTTACGTTGTTTACACCACTACGATCCGGACGAAGCGTTTCGCCTCCTCCTTTATACCGCGTACATCGAGGGACTGGAACAATTTGCCAGCGGCGGTGTTTCCGTCGGACTACAATTTGAGTGTCTTCAAGGCTAGAGTGAATAGGCTCTTAATAAACTAGTGCGCCTAACATCAACGATTGCGTCACTGCTTACCATCAGGCGGGATTGCGGTCAAGCCCTAGTTTCATCATCATCATCATCATCATTTCAGCCGAAAGACGTCCACTGCTGGACATAGGCCTCCCCCAAGGTTCTCCACGACGACCGGTCCTGCGCCTCCCGCATCCAGCGGTTTCCCGCGACCTTCACCAGGTCGTCGGTCCACCTTGTCGGGGGCCTACCCACGCTACGTCTTCCGATGCGTGGTCGCCACTCGAGAACCCGTCGGCCCCATCGGGCATCGGTCCTACGGGCAATGTGTCCAGCCCACTGCCACTTCAGTGTTGCAATTCTTCGGGCTATGTCGGTTACTCTCGTTCTTCTGCGGATCTCCTCATTCCTGATTCGATCGCGCAGTGAAACCCCAAGCATAGCCCTCTCCATTGCCCTTTGAGTGACTTTGAGCCTTCTTATAAGGCCCATTGTTAGCGACCACGTCTCAATTCCATATATCATCACTGGCAACACACACTGGTCGAAGACTTTTGTCTTGAGACACTGCGGTATTTCGGACGAGAAGATTTTTCGTAGCTTCCCGAAAGCAGCCCAGCCGAGTTGGATTCGACGATTGACCTCTTTCTCGAAGTTGGACCTTCCTAACTGGATAGTTTGTCCCAGGTACACGTAACTGTCAACAACTTCGAGAACAGAGTCTCCAATCTTTATAGGAGTCGGTACAACATGGGCATTAGACATGACTTTCGTCTTGCCCATGTTCATTTTAAGACCGACTCGCTCGGAGGCTCTGCTAAGGTCTTCGAGCATTGTACTCAGGTCCTCCGCGGTCTCAGCCATGACTACGATATCATCAGCAAACCGAAGGTGTGTCATGTACTCGCCATTGATGTTGATGCCCAGTACTTTCCAGTCCAGAACCTTGAAGACATCCTCCAATGCAGCGGTGAACAATTTCGGGGAGATAACATCTCCCTGTCTGACACCACGCTGGAGAGGTATTGGTTTCGAGGTCTGGTCCTGTATTCGGACTGACATGGTGGCGTTTTCGTACAAACCCTTCAGCGCTTCAATATACCGATAGTCTACTTGGCACCGCTGGAGAGACTGCAGTACAGCCCAGGTCTCGATCGAATCAAAGGCTTTTTCGTAGTCCACAAACGCCAAGCAAAGGGGTAGGTTATACTCCTCGGTCTTCTGTATAACCTGCCGTAGCGTATGTATGTGGTCTACTGTGCTAAAGCCCTTTCGGAAACCGGCTTGTTCGGGTGGCTGGAAGTCGCCCTAGTTTATAATTTATAAAAAAAACACATTTCTAATTCATCATCTTTTAACACGCAAAATGATAATTTTATCCTTTTGTCCTTCCAACGTAGAAGCGTGAAATATCCCAGACAAACATTGTTCTAATAACCGTCTCTCCTAAAGGTCGTAAGAGTTAAACATCGTAACCGTATAAAAACGTTTAATCACAATCTTGAGACACGAGATAACCGTTATAACGGTCGTAATCGAAAACCGTATTAGCAAGGAAACTGTATTTACTTGGCTAAAGTTACTATTATTTCGAAATGGTAGTTAGCGTGTTTTGGGCCTATATAGGCGGAGGTAGCGAGATAGCCCTGTATAATGTTCCCTGTTCTGAAATAAATTTAATGAAAATCTAAACTGATGGGTATGAGAACGTGGATGGCTAATTGTATTGCAGATTTCACAAATGTTGCCTTTGCCTTAAAGTTAAGCTACAGATACACTAGGGGACAAATGTCGTGCAACACGTGTCGCCAGCGACTTTGGGTGAAGTAGCACGACGTTGCCCGACTTCGGTCGACATATCGACTTATTATTTAAATGATAAGAATAGCTGCTCGCTCTGATTAACTCAGGACAATGTTTGTGTTCTTTCTCCGGAATTAGCTTACTGATACGTTATATGAGTTCATATAATTTACTTTTTTACATATGGAAGCTGTCACGCCCTTTATACCTTGGGCTTTTATTTAAGTAATAAATTTTTAGTTAATTACATTTTCATTTAAATATATATATATTGTTTGGCTTTGCTGGTATTTTGGCGTGGTAGCTGGCATATGGTAAATAATTTCATTGTTGTTGTATTTTATCGTGTTCATCATTATACGTAGTATTGTATAAAGTCATGTGTTTTTTAAATGAACAGTCAGCTGTGCTGCTGGGGAGTTTCGTCCGCCACTTCTTCTTCCCAGCGAAAGCACTAGGAATTGTCAATGGGTGGGCGTTTTGGGGGACTGTCTTATGTAATATTGACGTTCAAAAAGGTGCTGATTCTCAGCCTAATTTGAATAAATGACTTTTGATTTTGATATCTCGCAACATCGCGCGCCACGTGTCGACAACTACATTTACTACTATGTTGCTACGTAAGTCGCGCGATGTCACCAGATATGTCAGGCGAAGTTTCACGAAGTCGCGCGACTTCATCTGACATCGCTGCGGACATATGTTGCCAGTTGTCGCCATATTTGTCAGGCGAAATCGGCCGGCTTCGGTTGAAATGTCGCTGATACTTGTCCCCTAGTGTGTCCGTGCTATCTTATATAGACTATCTTATCCGTTCGAAGAAAATTTAATTTTTAAAATTTAGGTTACCTAACTTATTCAGCCTGTAATATTCCCACTCCTGGCCCCCTCTCGTTGAGAGGAAGTGGGCAGCGGTAACCTAGTAGTATCAGCCGTAGTTATAGGTCGTGTGTTCAAACCCCGTCAGGCACTTCAATTTGTGTAAATTATTCCATCACCAATGCTCTCAAAAAAGTAAAGGCAAATATCGTGAAGAAAAGAGAAAGGCATGCCCTAGAGCCAAAAAGTTTGAAGGCATGTGACATGTATCAACCCGCTCTGGGCCAGCGAGGAAATTTAGGTTCATTGTAGATGAGTTGAGACTCTAGCCGTCGCACAGGCAAGTGAGGAAACACGGGTGGGTTTTAAGTCAGTAAAAGTCTGACACGCGCTTCTGCTCCGCCCAGTGCAGAAGAGGTCATTTGGTGATTTCCCATCCCAAACAAAAAGGGGTGTTTTGATATTATTGTATGCCACTTCTATGTATGACAATGATAATTATTCAGTCATTGCTAGTATTCAGATTTTTTTTTTTATTTATAAACTAGTCCTTGACTGCAATCTCGCTTGATGGTAAACAGTGAGGCAAGCGTTGATGGTAAGGCGTGCTAGTTTATTAAGAGCCTATCCACTCTAGCCTTCAAGACACTTAAATTGTAGTCAGACGATATCACCGCCGCTGGCAAATTGTTCCAGTCCCTCGATGTACGTGGTATAAAAGACGAGGCCAATCGCTTCGTCCGGACCGTAGTGATGTCAACAACTTAAGAGATCGTTCATTGACGGATCGGAGGTGGGGAAACTAAGTCATGCAATTGCCTCGCACACTCTCCAAAATGCATATTTTAGAACACCGCCTCTTCGCCTCTGCTCCAGGCGAAATTATTAACATATCCATCACAGCGAGACTAATCTGATCTCACCGAACTCAAAGATACCAATATCTTATCTAAACAACTCAACAGGGTTCAATAAAAACTGACAATGGCGTTTTGAGATGAATCTTCAGTAAACGTTTTATTGGGACCGCGGTCTCCAACCCTAAAATGAACGATAACGGGGTGCTACTTACTCGAGACGTAACGTGTACGATACGATATGAGAGAATTCGCGTTTTATGTACAATCATATCGTCTTATGTGTTGTCGAACTTCAAGTTTTAAAAGGCACTATGTTTTGTCCGCGTCAATTATCTTTACCCCACCCCGTAACAACGCTTCACTTCGTTTTCTGTTAACGTTCTTTGTTATCTACAGTAGGATCCTGATTATCCGGACTAATTGTTGTCGGTATCCGGATAATGAAAAGTCCGGATAATGCATTACTGCTTACCATCAGGCGGGATTGCGTCCAAGCACTAGTTTATAATAAAAAAAAAAGTAATGAACGTTTTTTTTTTTTAATATTACGTACCTATTATACGCAAGTAGGGCGCGGGCGTCACGTGTGGCGTGACGTTATGCCAGTTCCGACACATTCATGTCAGAATAAACTCGACACGGTTGACAGTCCGGATAATCGCAAATCCGAATAATTGAGGTCCGGATAATCGGGGACCTACTGTATTTATATTTTTCGCCCAAAAAAGGTACAAAAGCGGACCAATGCCATAGGCATTCTCTACCTGTCAATTAAGGATTATAAAGAGATTTGAAGGCAAGTGATTTGGTTGAGAGGAGCAATGAAACCACAAAAAAATACTCTAAATCTTGTTACACAAATACATAAATAAATTACATTCGCATACCTTCTATTTTAAATATAGGTGAGGCACCGTTATGATAGAAAAGACGTGCCCTTAGAACATCATCATCATCTTAGCCTCATGAAGTCCACTGCATAGGCCTCCTTCAAGTATTTCCAAAAAGAACGGCTGGAGGTGGTCTGCATCCACCGCTTCTCTGCGATTTTGTTCAGATCATCCGACCACTTAATCGGTGGGCGTACGACGCTGGGCTTGCCGGTACCGCAACCGCATGGTCGGCATTCAAGAACCTTTCTGCCCCATCGGCCATCTGCTCTCCGAGCTATGTGCCCCGCTCACTGTCACTTCAGAGGGCTAATCCGCTGGGCTATTTCGGCGACTTTAGGTCTTTAGAACATTTAGTGCTAAAAGTCGTCTAACATAAATGATACCAAAACATAACCCCCACATTGTCTTATCAGTAAACAGAGGTCTGAACGCACACTCGATCCGCACCATGCCGTAGAGTATCCTTGAATATATTATTAAATTCCATCTTTTTTTTCCTTACATTGGACTAGGTTTTGTTATCTTCGCGACTTCTCTCCTGGGAGTAGGTCCGAAAGAAGACCCTTGTTTATTTAACCAAAAGTTTGTTTCTGCTGTTTCGAGGGTAGTTTTGAAAAGATCTTGTTATTTATAAAAAGTTTTAAGAATTTTGCTAATGTAAATATGGACTTAAAACTGCTTTTGATTCCTTTTAAACTTGACTGCCGTTTGATTTTGTAAAAATTTCACCTTGAAAAGTTTTTTTTTTTTAAATCATTATAGACTAGTGCTTGACCGCAATCCTGTCTGATGGTAAGCAGTGCTGTTATCGTTGATGGCAAAGCGCGCTAGTTTATCAAGTTTATTAAGCTTATTCACTTAAAAAACTTAGTGAATAGGAAGGAAGACGTAGCTGAGCGAGGTGCTGCAATATTAAACCCAACAACACGACGATTGATGCTGCGCCAGAGAGAGGTTGATCTGGAGACCCTCCACTAACAAACCCCCGACAAAACAACATTTGGTGCATCGTACCCGGCACACATCGCAACACAACTACTCAGACCCGTCCTCCGTACGAGGGTGAGCCCTCATTAGTTTCTCTGCCTTAGCATTAATATTCTTTAATATTCTGCCTTAGTATTCTTTATCTTTACTTGGGCTGTCAACGAACTGTTATATTGTGTGTCTGGATCTCTTAGATTGCCACACACTAGATATTCTCCTGTATTATGGATGCGTTCACAAAATACACAAACGGTCAGATCTGGCACATTTACTTGTAGGTAAATATTTCGTGCGGAAATCGCACTCGCAGACACAAAACGTATTTCAACATGGATACGTTTTGTTTCCGAATAAAACCATCGAAAATGATGTATAATTAATAATAATAAAAAACCGGTTTTAATTGTACTAATTTAGCACAACCGTCACTTAATAAAATGCTGAAATACTCAATTAACGCATCACAAAATGCCCTCACAATTAAAATCATAACCCAACTTAATATAACTATCAAATTACTGAGAATACCGGACATAAAATTAAGCTTAATAAAGCCAAATAGTTTCCACCGCGAATGAAACCGCAGTTAATGGGACATTCTAGCCTTTCGTTCGTACGCAAATTATAAATCAAATTATAGCAAGCGAAACTGCGGTATGTGGTTATATATATGTATATATAGTAGTCCTTGAAATTCATGAGCGCTCGTCATATGTCACTGTCATAAGGTTCAAATTACACTGATCGACGAGGGCATTCTATTTGAAAGGACTATATCACAATACGACCCTAATGACATTTTATCCGGAAAAAGGTGGTTCGGACCAGGCGTAATCGGTTTAAACCAGTTTCACTTTTTGTTTTTAGTACAATAGTATAAGTTTGATGGTTTATCCGATTTATGGTTGGTTAAAAAAATGTTCTCGCATAATTGAATCATATTTTTGTATGGTTCGTTTTGAAACTGATCGCATGAAACTTTTATGGAGATTTTTGAATTGAATTAGTTTATTAGATTTTTTTGTTTTCATAGAAGATGAAGTTAACATATCGGTAACTGGAAAATGTTGTGAATAACTGTTGTCATGCTTTGTTAACGACGTTAGAAATACCTATGAACCAGGGTTCCTAACCAAAATGATTTATTAACCTTAATCCATACTTATCATAATTAGCAAAGGCATTTCATTTTTTTTACTTACTGATACTGATATGAATGTCGTACGCGAAAGCCGAATAAACGATGAATGGTCTGTGTGAATCACGATACGATAAGAAAGGGTGTCAATACCTAGATATCTACTAATAGAGAAGTACAGATAGAAAAGACATGTTATGCCGAACCTAAATAAATTGGATGGAATTGGGATAATGATAAAGAAATGGCAATTATTTCGTCTCATTACACGAACGTTACGGTTTACTTAAACTTCAGTAAGTACAAGCGTGGTGTTACGTTATGTTCCTTACAGTATATAAAACCATTTAGAACGTAAAAAAGCCGATACATTTTACGTGACGATTGGTTCTCTGCTACGCCGTCAAAGCTACGGCGTAGCAGCCATTAAGTTTGCTACGCCGTAGCGGCACAAGGCATTCACTTTCATTCATAGAATCAACAGTCTCTTGTTGATATTTCACAGTAAATTGTTAGTACGAAGTCTGAATTTTATTGACGCTGTGTTCAGGGATTCAGGAATTGAACATCAATGCGTAAAGCCCTGAATAAATGTATGAGCTGTTATGTATTAATAGTACGGTAGGATGGAGCGACATCTATTGGGTTTTATCAGGCAGAAATATAACTCATGTATTTTTATACGCTGTATGGTTTTACTAAAGGGTCTGCTTCCACTTTTTTATGATTACTTTGTGAAGTAAGTCGTGGTGGCCTAGTAGTTAGTCGTGGTGGCCTAGTCGTTAAAACACCAGATATAACCAATGTAACTGTTCTAAGTTATATGTATTTTCTATGCATGACTTGGACACCAATGACTGATTAAAAAGTGAAGGAAAACATCTTGAGCATCCTCCAGGTTGCTCAAGATGTTTTCCTTCATTTTACTCCTTGACTTTAAGTCTGAAATCGCCAACTCGCATTGAGCAAGCGTGGTGTTTACGCTCAATCCTTCTCTTTATGAGAGGAAACCTGTACTCAGTAGTGGAACGCTAAAAAGATTGATGATGATAACTTGGTGATGATAATTGTGACTTTGGTTGTTTAAGAAATAAAGCAGCTAAAAACCTTTTAAGCTTCAAAGATATTTCTTTAATGATCCACCTGTATAGCAAGTGTAATAACAGTGAAAAATGTTTTTTTTTTATTGTCATTTGTCAAACAAATTTCTTTTCATTCTCTCATTAAAACGTATTAACAAGGCATCTGCGTATCATGCTTACATTAGCAATGGGTTTAATTTTGACTAGTTTTAAATAGAAGTGTGAAGAGAAATCAATTTTTAAAATTTCCTCACTTTACACTTGGGTAACACGGAGATTGTAGAAGCCATAGTACTAATTTTGCGAATCATTTCTTTCCCTCACCACTTCATACAAAAAATTGACAAAAAAAAAATAATAATTATGCACAGTTGAATTATGAACTGTTTTGCCATACTCGTGCATTAATAATTATGACGATGTAATAAAGCTACGCCGCCATTTTTACGACGGCAATAATGTCTGCCAGGGCTGTTACTTCTTGTTTATGTTTTAGTTCATAGAAGAAAACATATACACGAGGAACCTGGACAAACCAGGAGATCTAGTTTTTTAGAGGGCTTATGCTTATTGGAATAACTAACGACGGGAGCCATGGCCCACGCATATTGGTCCACTTGCAGGACTGAGTGTTTAAATTATTAATAGAAATGCCTTTGTTGTGACATTTTGCTTTTTATGGCAGCGCCCAATGTAACACACACAAAAGATTGTGCTTATGGTTGCAGGAGTTGATACTCATCATACTAATAAATTTATTTAAAATGTTTAAAACTTGCTTTCGTGATTTTTATTTTTTTGTAATTTTCTCCTTCAATAAAGAAACTTCTCGTTACGATCCTTCAGTATCTTGAATGTGACTCTTCAATGTTTTTACCGAACACCTTAGTTAGCAACATCGGCGTAACGCGTTGACCTACAATAATAATTTAATGTATTAGATAATATATTCAGTGCACTTTGGTCTCACGTGGCAGCCCGGTGTATACGAACATTTCTTAACATCAGCAGTTAGTGAGTCAATAAATAGTTTTCAACATAAACATTTGTTTCTCCTCAAAAACACCGACACCTCGCTACGTACCCCGACAGTGACAGATATAGACCAGTACAAAAAAACCATATTTCATGATCATCTATGATGTATTTTTTACAATAAAATTTATTTGTTTATTTTTGTACAAAAGTTAAAAGTTGTTAAAGTCAAATGTGACCTCTGTTTCCTACCAATTGATGGCGTACAATGTATGTATAGTAAAATTTAATCCTTCATAATTAATTCTCACATTAATTCCAAGGTTTTAAATCAGGCTCATGTGTCTTACATTTTATTTTACATAAATGTATCCCTTTTATGAATAAACGAGTTTATTAACCACAATCAAAACTTTTTACGTAAGAGCACACATATACTACTAATTTATTCACCACGTTTCTCAAAATACAATGCACTCTACCCCCATGCTTTGTGCAAAAAGAATACCAAAACAAACACAATAAATATCACAAACAAACGCGAGACACCCCTAATGCGCTCACTTTTTACAAAGCGACGCGCAGGTGTGAACTGTGTTCTGATTGGTCGGGTTTTATTTTGAGTACAATTGTTTTGGGCACTTTGTATTGTTTTGCGAGCGATATGAGTGAAAGGATCTGTTATGAGTTTTGCATTAATGTTTTTTTTTTTTATTTGAATACAAGTATTTTCTAGTTCCAGAATACAATAAGCCCCTTTATACACATCACGCCTTCGTTAACCGCGTATAAACTGCGCTCTAGAAAAAAGTAGTCTCCATTCGCAGTTTGCAAACGAGGCTATAGGTACAACACGCATGGCTGACGTAAAAATTGCGTGGTGACATGCTTATCAATTTAAAATTATGAGATAAGATAGCATTCAGAAAAAAAGCAAGCCAATACTCTTACAAATTATAAAAAAAATATCTATCTTCTCCATGATAAAAGGGCCTCAGCTTAACGTAATATTACTTTAACACATAAGCGTAAGCTAAACCCCTGAGACAGTAAACAACACAAAAAAAATGAAAATTGATAACCAGCCGTCACAAAAATCCCTCTACGCAAAATGAAAACATAGCCCCAATCAGCAAAAATGTGCGTAAAAGTAAGTCGAAGATAATGCTGGCAACAAGAGCAATAAATTGCCAGAGCAGTAAATAGATATAAATCGGGGACACCCGTTCCTGTGGTAGAAGGATACAAATGCATACACTGCGAATTATGAGGGAAAAGGGGGAAATATCCTTGTGGATATGGATATTTTTATTCGAAACAAGCTGTGCTCCCGATGTTGTGTTTCCCATCAGCAAATATTATCAATTTACATGCAAGCTTTCATATTTAACGCTTTATAACGATCCCTCGTTATAAAGGATTTGTTTTCTGTAAGCAAGTTTTTTAGAAGTCATTCGTACTTTTTTAAACTGGGTGTGTTCGGCGTTTCCTGACAGCCTCCGTGGCGTAGCGGCAGTGAACGCGGCCGCTGTGCAAAGAGGCGCTGGTTCGATTCCCGCGCAGTGCAAATATTTGTATGCCTGAATATTAATTTATTACACTGATATGGTCGTGCCTCGGAAAGCACTTAGGCCGTTGGCCCTGTTTGCCATACGAACCCTCAAAAGTCCAACAATTGGTCTAACTGCTATGCTTCGATATCGTCTTCGGGGTGTGATGGCCAGACGGAAGTCGCTTCACGGAGATGATGATGAAGTGTTCGACGTTTCCTATTAAACTACTCTGAGAAGAAAGGAGGAAACAAACTTTTTTGGTCACAGTTTGTCAGATGGTTCTAGTCGGTCGCAGTTACGTGTATCAACTAATCCTTTTCACCTGAGCCAGAGGACCTATTTTCAATTCTGAAATTATTCTTGACTTATTAAATATCTAGTCTCTTCTAGTTCGACAAGTACGGGCAAAACTAATATGGTCCACAACCAAATTTTTTTTTTTTTAATAATTATAACCTAGCGCTTGACCGCAATCCCGCCTGATAGTAAGCAGTGATGCAATCGTTGATGGTAAAGCGCGCTATTTTATTAAACCCATTCACTTAAAAAACTTAGTGAATAGAAAGAAAGATGGCAGTTGAGCGAGGTGATGCAAATTTATAAACCCAACAACACGGCCAATGATGCTACGCCAGAGGGAAATTGATCTTGATGAACCATGATCAAACTCCCGACACAACATCATTTGGCGCATCGTACCCGGCAAGCTTCACAACACAACTGCTCAGACCCGTCCTCCGTACGGCTTCACAAGACATCATGCCGGAACACGACGAATCGCTTGGCGGCAAGACTTTGTGGTGGTAACTTCTGCCGGCAGCCGATCTTATGGCCTACCACCGAGGAACCAAAATTCATATACCTACTTAAAAAAAAAACAAAATCTATCCTATCCTTAGGTTTAAAGAAACTTAATTTCTCAAAAGAACATAATACGGTTCACTTACATGAGATTTAACATTTAACGTACAAATAATAAAAAAAATAAAGCAAAAACCAAAATGTGGGTACCTAATACATAGTACTTTTAAAAATAGTGAATCCTTCACCATAAAACCATAAAGAACAGCCATGTTTGTAGAAGGAAAACTTCTAACACGGTAACTCCCGCTTCCCTTTTTTTTCTTATCTGCAATCAGGAGGGGTCGTTGTCAATACAGAGTTAATACAGATTGCAAGTAAATAGATGTTGCTGTTATCTCTACGTGCGGGTGGCCCTGAATGAACACTCGTGGATGAGCGGGTATTGCATTTGAGGGTAACGTAACGATGATGTCGGTGGCAATTGTGTGTAAAAAGGTGGAGTAGAAAGAACAATGGCTGATTGTAGATGTTTTGTTTTACTCATAGAGCATCAAGATACATGCTAATATGGACTAAAGTCATTTAATATCTTTGAAAATACCAACCTTATTATGATATACTGACAAGTCTGTAAAATTCATTGTAAGATTTATTACAATGAATTTTACAGACTTCTCAGTGACAATAAGCCTTTTTTTCCGGGATTGAAATCCTCAATGGATGTCCGCCGCTCTAAGGTGGGTGGGTGACGGGGTCTGTGAGACTTTTACTGACTAAAACCACCCGGTGTCTTTTCTATCACGAGTACGCGTGGGGCCTCGGGAGTCTAAATTCTTTCACGGCCCCCACATCCTCGTGCTGGCCCGGTCTATCCGGGCCTCGCCTCCTGTACGGGGTATTGGGGTATTAAACTACCGCGTGCATCGCCTCTGAGGCGCGCGCTGACAGTCGCGCGCGCCTCCGCCTCGGTGTCCATCAGATACGGGGCGAGGACTTTCCCATGTCCCTCGGCCCGGGAAGGGAGTTGAGATCTCCCTCTCCCGTTCTGAGCTTCCTTCTGCGACATCACGTCCTCGCAGAAGGATACCACCGCGTCCCACGACTCTGAGCTACCGACCATCCTTTGCACTACTGCTGGCAGCGTCAGGTCGCCTCCTACTTCATTTGTGAGGACACGGCGCTGCTCCTCCCAAGCTACACACTCGGAGAGCGTGTGCTGCGCCGTGTCCTCCCCGCATTGGACGCAGTGGTGGGACCGAGCGTCCGGCTCCCTGTCTATACGTCGCAAGTACTTGCCGAAGCAGCCGTATCCTGGCAGTACCTGCATCACCCTGATCGACAGGGAGCCGTGCCTTCTCCCGAGCCAGTCGTCGAGTACTGGTCGGATCGCCTCGACGGTAGGGTCCATAAGCCTCTGCCGCCAGTCCGCCACCAGGACCTGACAGAGCTCCTCTCGGCGCAGCTCGGACTGCCGCTGCACCGGACTGGAGCACCGTGTCCGCTTTTTCTCGCGCCATTAATACAATGACGCGAGTACTTTCGCCTATAGTTCGCAGGGCGGGGATCCGGCCAGGACGCAAGCCGCCTCGTAGGAAATTGAGTAACTGTAAGCCTACAGTAACCTTATTAGAATGAGAATATAGATGAATCTAGGTAGATAATTTGGATAGTGATGCAAAATGAAAGGGTAAATCAAATTTGAACCGACGGCGGCTTAGTAACGTCCGGCGCAGTTTCGCATGGATGCAATGGTAACATATCAGAACACCGAGATTTTGTGACTTATAAGTAAAATTAAAGCAAAAATAAGTCTGAAAGATAAGCCGTCCCACACACGACCATAAGCGATGTTAGCAAAGCTGATAGAGGTAGAAAGCAGTGCTGGCCCAGTGGTAATGATCGCGATTCACGAGTTTTACGTAAAATATTTCATCACCAGTGCTCTCAAAACGGTGAACGAAGACACCGTGAGGAAACCGGTATTTCCATGTTCTAGGAGTAGTTCTAGAACATGGAAATACCGGTTTCGATCTTCGGTCTTCGATTTTATATGTAGATATAAAATCGAAGATATTTGACTGGGCCCGCATATTGCCTTTCGAAGATAGCTAGGCCATGTCCAACCGGTGGGAATATTATAGACTCATTAATGTGGATAGGGGTTGCGATACTGTCCAAAAATGTTAAAGTTTCTATTTGTCTGTTTGGTTCGTTTTACCATTTATAAACAAATTTCATTGAATCTGACTCTAGAGGTATTATTATTATATTAACAGAGATTAATGACTTGGACTTGCTACTTGGAGGACTCGAGAAAACTTGGTTAATTAATTTCTAAGTAAAAAGTTTTTATTAGTCGTTGAAACCACGAACATTACAGTTTATATAATATCTATACTAATATAAAAAGGTGAAGAGTTTGATTGTTTGATTTTACGCGGCAATCGCAGGAACTACGGGTCCGACTAGAAAAAATAAATCTCTAGCTGCGCCCTGCGGTTCCTTACGGTGCGGTTTCTTGCAGTTTTTTTATATGCTTCGTTCCTATTGGTCGAAGCGTGATATTATATAGCCTAAAGCCTTCCTGGATTAATGGGCTAACCAACACCAAAAGAATTTTTCAAATCCCACCAGCAGTTCCAGAGATTAGCGCGTTCAAATAAACAAACAAACTCTTCAGCTTTATATATTAGTATAGATTAACTTAGTTCTGCCCAATTTACTTCATAAAGTGCTTTTAGAGAAACTCCAAAGCCATCTCCTGATAAAAATATCCTTTCTTAGTGAAGGTAAGGAAAATTTGTTCAAAAGCGGTTTGGGGATAAATTGCTGAGGAAGTGAAATTATTGTATTGAAAATCTGAAACAATGTACGTTGAACCGTCAACGTGACTTTTGAATAATAAACCCAGTCGGAATTGTTACTGGATTTCAAAATCCTACTTCCACTAATACTTGCGAAAGTTTTTGAAGATGAAGCGGTCACGACTGATATGATCCGGACCTAGCGTTTCGCCTCGACTTTTATATCGCATTCATCGAAGGCCTGGAACTATTTGCCTGTGGTGGCGGTCTTTCCATCTGATTACAATTTAAGTGTCTTCAAGGCTAGAGTGAATAGGCTCTTAATAAACTAGCGCGCTTTACCATCAACGATTGCATCACTGCTTACCATCAGGCGGGATCGCGGTCAAGCACTAGCTTCCAATGTTAAACAAAATGTTCTTGACTCTTTTACGCAATGATTATTGAACGGTAATAGAAACTATTAAAATCGATTCATTAGATTCAGAGATTACCCGCTACAAAACCATTAACTTGCAAATTTAACGGCCTTTTATTATTAACTAGCGGCCGCCAGCGACTTCATTCGCGTGGAGTTAGTTATGCTCCGCTCCTATTGGTCCCAGCGTGATGTCATATAGCCTAAAGCCTTTCTGGATTAATGGGCTATCCAACGCAAAAAGAATTTTTCAACTTGGACGAGTAGTTCCTGAGATTAGCGCGTTCAAACAAACGAACAAATAAACAAACTCTTCAGCTTTATATATTAATATAGATATCGATTAACTAAACTTAAATTACTAAAATAAATCTATTCTGTGTCTGAAGGAAGGCTTTATTAGTTGTGCTACAGTTAATACTTTTATAGATGTGATTTATTTTAAACGTCGCAACACACTGAGAAGTTCCCCCTTATCGTAGGTGCGTTTACATTTAAATCCACATAAACAGCCAGACACAAACTTCATGTAGGTCATAAAAATATATTGCCCGAGGCACCCAGCGCAGTAGTCGATCATTTGACCACTGCGCCAACATTTATTATGTTATGCTTAGTCTTGTGTTATTTTTCCGAAATAGACGTCTTTTCTTATTATTAATCTTTCAGCCACAATATTGACGAATTGCTGTATTCTTCTTGTCGATATCAAACATCTCGAAGAATAGGGAAAGCCGCTGAAGATACGTTTATCAGTAAGGCTATGTAATACGTGACTTTAATTCACAAATCAACCTCGTTAACTAATGAAACAGTTTTCTCTTTTCCTTTTTCGTATCCAACCCTAGAGCGGATGAAAAAGAATAATGGCCATTTGTTTTCTTGCTTTTTTTCTCAATCTCCTTCCGCCATCAGAGTCAGTGTCCACTGTCTGATGAGACGACAGAATTGGCTTGTATCCTAAAAAATAATTTAATGTCCGTCAGATAGCTTTATAAAAAATATTGAACACGCATTTTTTATTTTTTCTTTTATTCAAATACTTAGGAAGATATATTGATTTGAAATGTCGCATGACGTCACGCCATGGTGCAAAATATAGAACGGCGTGACGTAATTAGCCCCCACTCTGTAACTTTAATACGCTATATCTCAGTAATTTTTGGTAATTACGACAAAATAAAAAATACGGGTCTTAATTTTTTTTATTATCTGTAAGAAGGACTAATTATTTTTTTGATTTTCATACCTTGGATACATCCCTATTGTTCGTTCTTGTCGTGACTTGTATATTTTAATGAAGTTCACGTCTTTCACAGTGCTAACAACTGTTATCATCACCATTTGTTTAAATACTCTTATAAGATTGTTTTATTTTTCTTGTCATTGTTTTTAACTAAACCTGCCATCTTAATCTCTTCACCACCCGTGGTTGACTGGTAGAGAATGCCTAATGCATTAAGTCTGCCTCTGTACATTTCTTTGTGCGAAAGTATAAATAAATAAATCATCATCAGCATCATCCATTATCCGTCAGTCTACAGCAGTCCACTTCTTAATATAGGCCACTCCTATTGCAGGCCATTCATTTCAATGGCAACTTTCATCTACCACCCAACAGCCTCCTGCGAAGATCTCTTTACCTAGCCTGAAGGTATTTAACCATACGTTACAACAATTATTATCGTCTACGTTATCAACTGTTGTTGGCGAAGTTTTAATAGTACGATTTATGTAATCACAACGCAATGCTACGCCGAAGACGTTGTGACGTTCAGGATAATGCTAAGTTAGAAATTATTAAAGCGCTCAATGGGAATGGCTTCTTCTTCATCAAGCCTTTTATTCAAAAACTATTCTTTGCTTCGACCAGAACTTAGTCACATCGAAAGCCCACGTTTGCTCAGGCATATAGTTTTTTTAAAACACAGTTTGCATAAAAACCACTAGTTACTATTTTTAACAACTAGTTAAGTTTAACTGGAAATCAAAACTTCGGGCCGACGTTAATACTTACTTCTTGTCACTGTTATTTACATAGCATACAGTGTTTTATGAATTTGTTAGGGGGAGGTGTAACTAAAAGGTAAAAATAAAAACACTATCGCAAAAAAGAAAACAACCATCTTCCTTAAAAAAATTTCGTGTCGGCTTGAAAAAAATCCTTTTTTCCGTCGGTTAAAAATTCAGTCGATAAAAACTTTGTGACAGTGGAAACTCTTACTCAGTGACTTGGGGTCGCATCACATCGTTACCTCCATTAAGAGGATCATTAAATTTGGCCAAATTATTTCGCGAATGATGGACGTCTGCATTTTCCTTTGATTTTTTTATTTAATGTGGTCGCCAACTTAGGAATAAATCGTTATTTTATCTATTTTGATTTGGCGTCTAAGAAAAGAATTTTAAGATGTTTCTTTCAAAACACTTGTTTAATAACTAATTTTTATGTAATCATATGCGACTAACTCATTTTAGAGAGTCTCATCTCATCATCATCATCATTTCAGCCGAAAGACGCCCACTGCTGGACATAGGCCTCTCGCCAAGGATCTCCACGACGACCGGTACTGCGCCTCCCGCATCTAGTGGTTGGATCTCATATTGATTTGCAATCATTCGTGCCGTGAAGTATAATATTCCCCAGTTACTGTTTTGTTGAGAATAAATAGGCAGTCGCTGCATGTAAAATAATTAACTACATCCGCTTAGACAGGAAACCGACCCCCAATATAGTTAGTTAGGGAGCAAAAGCGCTTGATTGATACACGAATGACATTTACAAAGCTGTCCTACATAATATTTAATCAAACTATAGTTCAACCGAAAATATACATCAAATGCTAACAAGAAACACAAATATTTCACTTACTGAATACCTCCTATAACTACAAATATAGTTCTGTCTCTTCAAACGAGATCTTCACAAACAATTTATTTGCAGCTGTATCTCTTCACTCGCTATATCTTTCCAGTTACATTATTTGATGTTTTATACAGACAGATATTGGCTGGAGACAAATTGTCGTCTTTTGACATTGGTGCAGTTGTAATGAACGTATTCAGAATGTAGCGGACCTTAGATGTAGGGTTGGCGAGTCATTTTACATTGGATTTTGTTTATTTTGTGTTTTGTGCCAGTTTCAAGCGATCTTTTCGGTAATCTCGGTGATTTCGCAGGTAATTTTAGACAAATTTGTTATTGTTGTAAGTTTTTCAGTCGGCAGATAATTTTTATTTAAAGGAAAAAGTACCTTTTACAATAGATTCAGTAATAAGTTTTGGCGCCAGGCAGGACAGTTGAAATATTTCTCAATAATAGCAATATCTTGGACGCCCGTTGGAATGAAAAATTTAAAACGGTAATTAGTTATCATTAGCTGGTAAAAGTCTGTTTCAAAAATTATAATTTATTGACATAGTAGAATATTTTATGGATACATAAAAGAATCCTAACACTGGTTAAAAAAGTAGTTCTACAGAAATAATACGAACTTCAATATAACACAATAATGGCAGAGATTCTAATCTATACTAATATATACAGCTGAAGAGTTTGTTTGTTTGTTTTAACGGGCTAATCGCAGGAACTACTGGACCGATTTGAAAAATTCTTTTTGTGTTGGATAGCCCCTTAATTCAGGAGGGCTGTAGGCTATATAACACCACGCTGCGACCATTGGGAACGGAGCATAACCAACTCTACGCGAACTAAGTCGCTGGTGGCCGCTAGTTAATATATACAACATAATTTTTTGTTATTGCGAAACGCGGAACACGTGTCCAGTATTTTTAAGTAAAGAATCTATGTACAAAATTTCAAAAATATATCATAAAACACCACAAAGTTATGAGCTTGTTATCCTACTTGGCTGTCCCAACAAAAATATAGTCGACGCTCCGCTCAGGCGGGCGAGCGGGGCATTGGCCTCTGGCGTCAGCTGTTGCGCCGGCGTGCGCACTCGGTAACCACACTGCAACAATTTGTAAATGTTTATGGGAAAAAATACAACATAGTGTAAAAATGATTGTAATCGATTCAGTTGCATATTCTGAACAAACTATATTCAGGTTTTGTATAAACAAAAAATAACGTTGTATATGTATTGTTACGGGCTAGGGGTACTAAAACGCCGGTTAAGGGTTTCGAAATTTATTGGCAACGAAGGTACAGTCGATTGTAGGCAATGACAAGTAGAATGTTGCTGACGTTGCACCGAAGTCTTTACTTACGTCCACGAAGTCCGTATTGTAAACACACAATAACATTACAGATGTTACTTCACGTAGTACTCACAGTTCTCGTTACAGTTGTCGCAGTAGGTATTCCCAAAGATCGCTCCTTAAGTATCGCTGTTTTCGTCTCGGTAGTCAAGTGCAGACTGACTCGGCGCCGGCGTCACGGCGCTATATATAGTCCAGCTGATCGAACATTCCAGAACCGTCTAGACGTAATAATAATAGCGTATAACTTCGAGTACATTCAGTAAGTACCTATGGTAATTCCCGGAAATAGGTTTCTAGAAATTTCGATGTCGTCACTTAGTTGACAAAATTGATAAAACCTGTACCATTCGATAGGCCACCTTAAGTCTAGGAATGCGTTTTTATATTACACCTAGACAATGTCTAGGTCTCGAGTTATAGAGCTTAAAAGTTATGCACTGCATGTCACGCGATATTGAACCTTATGCCCTCGACATAAGGTGCATTCGTAACATTGCCCCCTTCTTAGTCGTGCTCGTCCCGAGCATGATTTGATCCGTAATAGCGAGCTAGGCGGTCTACGTGTACGATCTTCAGCTTCCCTCTAGGTCCTTTCTTTATGCGGTAGGTGACATCATTTATCCTGGTTACTATCGTGTACGGACCCTCCCATTTGGCTTGGAACTTCGGACTCTTTCCTTTTCTCCTAATGGGATTATGTAACCATACCAAAGTTCCCTCTTCAAATCCGGGCACGTTATCTTTGCGGTCGTATCGGATCTTCATTCTCTCGCTGGTTTTCAGACCATTCTCTCTCACTAGCTCATGTATTCCATCTAGTTTACGTCGGAGGTCGGCCACATAGTCGACGGCTAGGATAGGGGTATCGGGGGGTGTTCCGGTGTTCGGGGGGTGTGCATCTATGGGTAATCTAATTTCTCGGCCGAAGTTGACTTTCGCCGGTGTACAATTTGCGCTATCATGTGTTGCAGAGCGGTATGACATTAAGAAGAGTGGAATGTATTGGTCCCAATCCCTCTGGTGTTCTTCAACTACTTTGGCCAAATGATTCTCTAGCGTCTGGTTGAATCTTTCGACCATTCCATCTGACTGAGGGTGATATGGTGTTGTACGAGTCTTATGTATCCCGAGTAGTTGGCAAACCTCTTGAAATAGTGAAGACTCGAAGTTTCTACCCTGGTCAGAGTGTAACTCCAAGGGAACGCCAAACCGGCAGAACACCTCGTGAACTAGCTTTTTGGCGACGGTATGAGCTTCTTGGTTGGGTACTGCAAAAGCTTCTGGCCATTTGCTGAAATAGTCTTGCATGACGATGATATACCTATTCCCTTCTTCAGTGATAGGGAATGACCCAGCTATATCGACAGCAACTCTTTCCCATGGTGCACCAACTTGTACACTTTCAGCCGACCTCTGGCTCTTGTTTGCGGCCCCTTTACTGAGGAGCAGGCTACACATTTCCTACACCAGTCCTCTACGTCTTCGCGACAATGCACCCAATAAAATCTTTTTCTCACCTTCTCCAGAGTTTTCTTCACTCCTAGATGTCCTCCGGATGCTCCGTCGTGCACCTGCTTTAGCACTGATGCGACTTTATCACAGGGGACAACTATCTGTAAGGTGACCTCCTGTCCACTGGGTGATTCCCATTTCCTCTTCATAACTCCATTGTCAATTATCAGGCTGTCCCATTGAGCCCAGTAACTTTTTGCTGTTGGGCTAAGCGCTGATATTTCACTCCAAGCGGGCCGCTGGCCACGTTTCTTCCATTCGATTACTGTCTTCAAGTCACTATCTTCCTTTTGTGCGTCTTCCAATGATCGATTATCTCAGTCTTCATCCAAAGCGTTCACCTGGATAATCCTTACGTTCTCTTTCTTTTCCTGCTTGGAACAATGTCGGCAAGATTCTTCGCAAGGCCGTCTAGATAAAGCATCAGCATTATTGTGTGACTTGCCTTTTCGATGTTCAGTGACAAAGTCAAATTCTTGCAGCTGCTCTATCCACCTTGCTACTTGTCCTTCTGGGTCTTTGAACTGAAGCAACCACTGTAAGGCAGCGTGATCGGTGCGAAGTGTAAACTGTCTCCCTATCAAATATTTCTTGAAGTGTTGTAAGGTCTTAACAACGGCTAGAAGTTCTCGGCGGGTAACACAGTAATTTCTTTCTGGCTTGGAAAGACATTTGCTGAAATATGCAATAACGACCTGCCGATCTCCTTGTGTTTGAGAGAGAACTCCTCCAATGCCAACATTGCTGGCATCCGTGTCCACCAGAAATCGGCCTTCCCGACTAGGGTAACCTAATACAGGAGCCCCACACAAGTGAGTTTTGAGTAGCGCAAATGCCTGTCCGCAGTCAGGATTCCATTCAAATTGACACTTTTCCTCTGTTAAACGATGCAACGGTTTCGCTAACTGGGAGAAGTTCTTCACAAACCGACGGTAATATGCACACAGACCCAAGAAAGAGCGTACCTCAGTTTTGTTACGAGGGGTAGGCCACTTCGACACGGCTTTTATTTTTTCGGGATCTGTTCGAATTCCTTGCGCCGAAATAATGTGTCCTAAGTATCCAACCTCTTTCTGGAATAGTGTACACTTACTAGGACTGAGTTTTAAATTCGCTTCACGCAGTTTTTGGAACACTTTCTCCAAATTGCGTAGGTGCTCTTCGAAGCTTCGTCCCATAATGATGATGTCATCCAAATAGACCAGGCATGCATCACCAAGCAACCCCACCAAAATGCGCTCCATTAAGCGCTCGAATGTGGCTGGAGCATTACACAGTCCAAAAGGCATGACATTGAATTGCCAGAGACCGTTCCCAGGACCAGTGGAGAAAGCGGTCTTTTCTTTATCCTGCTGACAGATTTCCACCTGCCAGTATCCACTTTTGAGGTCAACTGTGGAGAATCATTTCATGCCACTTAGCAAGTCCAAAGTGTCATCTATACGTGGCAGTGGATAACTGTCCTTTTTCGTGACATCATTCAACATTCTGTAGTTAACGCAAAACCTTGTACTGCCATCCTTTTTCTTGACTAGTACAACTGGAGATGACCAAGGGCTGGTGGATGCTTCTATAATCCGGTTTCTCTCCATATCTCTTAACATTTCCGTGACTTCCTGTTCTCTTGCAAAGGGAATACGACGTGGTCTCTGTCTTATCGGCTGTGTATCACCCGTATCTATATGGTGTTTAACTAGCCCGGTCCTTCCCACGTCACCGTCGGTCTTCGCGAAAATGTCATGCAACAGTTGCTTAACTTTGTGACTTTCGAACTTGTTTAAATTGCCCTTACAACTTTCGAGTAGTGTCGATACATGTTCCTGCCACTTCTTATCACGTTCCTTTTCGCGCACCTCTGTTTTTCTCAAAGATGCTACATTATCGCACACACCCACCATGTGATTCTTTTCGAGAATTATTTCTTTGTTACTAACGTTGATTATGCGTATTTTTGGTTTATCGGAAATCATCATCAGTGTCCTTGCCGTTATCCAGTCTGGGTGATCTCCAGAATCCTCTATTATAATGCAACGTTTGCGGCGTCCAATTGGTGAAAATCTAATATCTACTAAAGTTTCTGATCTTGGTGGTAATACAGTTTTCCTTAAACAGTACACTGACCCATGTTTTGCACCTTGAAGAAATACTTCTTGTTCTGGAAAACTCAATACTCCTTTTGCTAATTAAGAACGCATTGTTGTTTCTTCAAAAAGTCCAGTCCTATAATGCAATCATCTGTAATCTTCGCTACTAAAACAGGGTGCGTGAATGTCTTATCACCCATTTTCAAGGTCACATTCGTTTCACCAAGGACGAGCACTGGTTGGCCGGTGGCGGTTTGTAATCGGCATTGTGAAGACCCTCTTTTCCATGCTATGGTCCGAGGAAATAGCTCCGGTCGTGCAATAGTTTTTGATGCACCAGTATCCAATCAGATCAGTTCTCCTTCTATAATCAGACTGTTTCCGTCACCCACTTGTGATACTGTTATAATGGGGGCTTCACGTCGACCAGCCAGTACTCGCCCCATTACCCTGGCTGTTCCTAGTTTAAATCCTCTGCTTCCACCTGTGTCCCAGAAGTACTTCTTCGCTTAGACTTCCTCGGACAATTGATACGAATATGCCCCTTTTCGCCGCACTCATAGCAGGTTGGTCCTTGTCGGCTTTTTATTGGTGCGGTTACCTCGCGGATACGATGATGTTGTCGGCCATCTTGACGTACAGCTTCCACCTCTAAAGCGTGTGTCAAGGCTGCCTTTAGAGTCTGGTGGTGACCCAGACGAACTACAGCCCTGACTTCTGCATCTCGAATCCCATCAGTAAAGGCTTGCACAGTAGTAGCGTCAATTAATGCTGGTGTTGATGCATACGCCCTTCGAACAATGCGTTCTATTTCCGTAGCCCATTGTTGCAAACCTTCACTGCTCTTCTGTGTACGGTCGCGGAGTTGAGCCCTGAAGACATGTTCGAGGTGTTTCTCCCCGTATCTAGACTCTAACGCTTCCAGCAAACAGGCTAGGGTATTGCAATCGCCGGAAATATTTTCGAGGATTTGTACCGCATCACCACGCAGAGCAAGCGTAAGAGCGGTTACCGCTTGATCGTCGTCCCAGTTGTTGCCTTTTGCGACCTTTTCAAATTGCAGACGGAAGGCCACCCATGACGTTGTTCCGTCAAAATGAGGTACTTGGAACGTCGGCAAAGCACTGGGTACAGGCATCACACCTTTAATACCTCCTTTTTGTACTCTTTCTATTTCTTTCCCAAACTCCATGATGGTATTGTCCAGTTTCTCGAAACGCGCATCATGATTGTCTATACGAGCATCTTGCTGGTCTATGCGCGTATCTTGCTGGTCCATACGCGCATCTTGTTGTTCTGATTTTATTTTAAGCTCCTTGACCTCTTCTTTGGTTTTATTCCACTTTTCATTCAGTTCTAATATCAGTTGTTGGGATTTATCTATTTTTGCCTGGGTTTCTGCCTGGGATTGTTATATTTGTGCCTGGGTTTCTGCCTGGGATTCTGCTACACTTTTGATTTGTGCCTGGGATTCTGCCATACCTTTTATTTGAACCGTCAAGTGAGCCAGCAACGCCGACAAATCGCATCCACTGCTTCCGGGAATAGTGGTGGTAGTAGGCGCACTTATAGGTGTTACGACGGCCGTTTCTGTTTCGGGTGCAGGGACACCAAGCGATTCTTCCTCTTGACGCGCCAAATCCATCGCTGCTTGTCGTCGCGTGCGAACTCTTTCTTCTTCCCTTGGCGTGACCGGCATTCCGCTTCTGACACCAATTGTTACGGGCTAGGGGTACTAAAACGCCGGTTAAGGGTTTCGAAATTTATTGGCAACGAAGGTACAGTCGATTGTAGGCAATGACAAGTAGAATGTTGCTGACGTTGCACCGAAGTCTTTACTTACGTCCACGAAGTCCGTATTGTAAACACACAATAACACTACAGATGTTACTTCACGTAGTACTCACAGTTCTCGTTACAGTTGTCGCAGTAGGTATTCCCAAAGATCGCTCCTTAAGTATCGCTGTTTTCGTCTCGGTAGTCAAGTGCAGACTGACTCGGCGCCGGCGTCACGGCGCTATATATAGTCCAGCTGATCGAACATTCCAGAACCCTCTAGACGTAATAAAAATAGCGCATAACTTCGACTACATTCAGTAAGTACCTACGGTAATTCCCGGAAATAGGTTTCTAGAAATTTCGATGTCGTCACTTAGTTGACAAAATTGATAAAACCTGTACCATTCGATAGGCCACCTTAAGTCTAGGAATGCGTTTTTATATTACACCTAGACAATGTCTAGGTCTCGAGTTATAGAGCTTAAAAGTTATGCACTGCATGTCACGCGATATTGAACCTTATGCCCTCGACATAAGGTGCATTCGTAACAGTATTTAAAAAAAATAGGAAAAATTTATAATGTATCTATGTAATCTTCAATATTGATGATTCTATATTTTTTCGCTCATGGGCTACAATAGCTATTGTTAAGTCAATGTCAAGTCATATTAATACAAGTTCATGGTGATTGCGAAGTCATTTGCAATCACCATGAACATATATTTATGTTTTTCTCGTTTAAAACATTCTCTCGTGTGAACATATAAAAAATACAACAACTTTCCAGCCCCTGTCTCTTCCCATTCGAGAGTAATTCGTAATCATGTCTATATTTTTATGGTGTATAAACTGGAGAAAAAAAAAATACCAATGTTCTTTGACAAATGATATTAGGTTTTATATTGCTAAATACAGTAAGTACAGTGTAGGGGAGTACAGCAGCCATATTTGGGATTTTTTTTTAAATTTTTTTTTTTTTTTTTGGGGACGAAACCCGCCACACTTTTCCCAACCACTGCAACTCCTGAAAGCCAGAATCAACAGTGGCGACCGCCAGACGCCGAGCAATGAAGCTCGACGAGTCCCGGAGAAACGATTCAACTGTCTTGGGTCCCGCAACGAAATTAATCAGAAAAGAATAGCGGAGGAGTAAGAAAAAAGATATTTTTTCCACTATATTTGGGCTAATGCTGCAAACTGCCTGGCTACTTTGAATTCACTGGAGAGGCGTGCGAAGAGGCTAATTGGCGACCCAGTTTTGGTTCACAACGGTCTCCAAAGCCTCGAGCACAGGCGAAGACTAGCCAGCCTGTCGGTGTTCTATAGGATGGATTTTGGAGAGTGTGCGAGGGAATTGCATGATTTAATTGCCTCATCTCCTTTCCATCATCGGACGACCCGTCGTACCCCTTTTTTTTTGTTGGTCTGGGAAATAATTAAAAGACTTCTCCCGCTCTGGGCGGAGCGGAAGGGCGTGTCAGACTTTTACTGACTAAAACTCACCCGTGTTTCTACACTTGCCTGAGCGACGGCCAAGGCCATGGTTTCTTTTTTAACCAACCCGCAATCCTGACCTAGGAGGCATCAGTCTAAGTGGACCCCGTCACGATGTGCTGTCATCTCTTTGAGGCGCGCGTTAAACACAACTCGCCGTCGACTCGGGTCTGGGGCTTACCGAGCACTGCTCATCGCTCACAGACCCGTGCCTGCGGTGGCTGGGGGTTCTATGTCGTCCCCCGACCAGGGCGTCTCCTGCGGCGTCTAGTGGCGTGAGGGCGCTGGGATACCTGCTTCCTCACGCGGTCCGTCTCTTCCTTTGCCAGCATCACTGCTTCGCAGGATGAGGTGACGGCCCGCTATGCACTCTCGCTCCGGACCATGGCCTGGACCAGGGACGGGACGTGAGAGGTCGCCGCTACGAGGACACGGCGATGCTCTACCCAAGCCGGGCAGTCCTCCACCGATCCACATAATGGTGACACCCTGACGTTTCCTCCCGCCTTATACGGAACAGGAACCTCCCGAAACAACCGTCAAGAAAGCACATGGCGCGAGTTTCCACCCTTACGTTGTTGACACTACAACCATCCGAACGAAGCGTTTCGCCTCGTCTTTTATACCGCGTACATCGAGGGACTGGAATAATTTGCCAGCGGCGATGATTCCGTCGGACTACAATTTAAGTGTCTTCAAGGCTTCGAGCGCCTTTTTTCGAGTAATGGAAGGAAAATATGTATCAAAATGGCTTGGGAGGGACTCACTGATTATTTCGACTAATAGAGGGTTGAGATTTCGAGTAATGGAGGGTTTGGTGTTTGAAGGGAAGGCAACAAATTTTTTTTTCGAGATTTTGAGGTTAACGATTTATCGAGTTTCGACTTAACAAGGTTCTAATGTATTTAAGTAGACTAAGTATTTATTTTATTATTCACACCAATAAGTAGAGTGTCTTGTATTTCGAGACGATGTTTTTAGGTATAGCGTAAGTCTATTAATGTACGTAACATTATCAGACTTAGATTATACCTGTATCTAACCGTCGTAACTACACATTTAAAAATTTCACAAATGATTTATTTCTGCAGCCACCATTAACACGAATACTAAATAAAACACACACACTTTTTTTATAAACATAGGTACGGAACTCTTTATGTGCGAGTCAGTCTCGCACTTCGCAAGGTTTTATTTATTATTACAAAACACAGGCTTCTAATAAGTCTAAAGGCATATCTATCATAATATATCATCATTATCAAAAGAGGCCATGTTTCGTGGGTTTGCGGGCGAGAAGTTAGAAGGTCTTTTCGAATGATCACAAGATGTCTAATCCAATTACCTAATCTTTACTTAATATTATAAATCGGAAAGTGAGTTTGTTTGTTCCACTTTCACGCCGTAACTACTAAACTGATTGCTTTGAAATTTTGCAGACGTAAAGCTAGAAGTCCGCAATAAATAATAGGGTATCTATTTATCCCGAAAAAAATTGATATTCCCGAGGGAAAACGAAAAATATTGTTAGCTTCATATCAGTTCGGTGATAGACACCGCTGTGTGTCGTTTAAAACGAGGCGATATATTTCAAACGAATATGCACATATAAATTTAAAAGCTAAATGATGCAATAATTGATGCCCGAAAATGAGGTATCTAAAAAACGCGATAAAACCGCCGCGGGCGGAAAGCTGGTAAATTATAATGCGTGGACAACTTTCCACCAAGCACTTGGAGCATGAGGCGCAATAATTATATTAGATTTCTTTCAATTGACAAAATGAAGTCTCTTTCTGAATGCTAATTAATAACGTTCAAAATACAGTCGCAATTTCGTTTCAGCGACAAATAAGAGGTATTTTTAATATATTGACACTGAGAACGTTCTTATAATGACGACAATGCCTTTTAGATCATTTTGAAAATCTCTGTTCATTTCCTTTGCCTCTGATTGTACTAGTGACGTTTCATTGTTCTCACCGATTATGTTAGGAGGTTATTATTAGCTGGTTCAGCCTCTCTCAGTACAGGCTTCACTAGAATTACAATAGACGTTTGTGCGAAGCCGATAGGCTTACGTTTCATTGAGTCTGTTGTTATAATATTGACAGTAATGTAAGCGATAGTTATACCACGGTTTTAGAGCTGCCAAGCGGGTGAGAGGATTAGAGTCAAGTCGTCAATATGTGCTGTCAGCCTATAGAGGTCCACTGCAAGACAAAGGTCACCCCCAAGACTTTCCACGATGACCGGTCTTGTTCTCGGTCCACCTTGTTGGGGGCCTCCCTACGCTGCATCTTCCGGTACGTAGCCGCCACTCTAGAACCTTACTGCCCCATCGGCCATCGGTTCTACGAGCAATATGCCCTGCCTACTGCCACTTAATTTTAGCGACTCGTAGAGCTATATCGGTGACTTTATTTCTTCTGCGGATCTCCTCATTTTTGGTTCGATCGCACAGAGAAACACTGAGCATAGATCGTTTCCATTGCCTTTTGTGGTACATTATCACATTAATATTATCAAGTCGGAAGTTTGCGAGTGTGTGTTTTTTATTACACCTGCACGCTCAACAAGGCTCGTCGTGGTGGCCTAATGGTTAAAACACCAGCCTCTCAAATAGAAGTGTGCGGGTTCGATTCCAGATCAGGCAAGTAGGTACCAATGTAACTTTTCTAAGTTATATGTACTTTCTAAGTATATCTTGGACACCAATGACTGATTACCTGGAAACCTGGACTTTAAGTCTTAAATCGTCAACCCGCTCTGAGCAAGCGTGGTGATTACGCTCAATCCTTCTCTGTATGGGAGGAGATCTGTGCCCAACAAAGGGAAGATAAAAAGGTAGATGATGATGATGATGATAGCTCATAAAGGTCCATACCAAATTTCATCAAAACTGGTGCATATTTTAACATAATATTAATATTAAAGCAGCTGCCCTTGACTGCCACCGAAATAACTTCTAAATCTGTCCAACCGTTAATCCACTAAAGTATGTTTGACAGTTGAAACTTCTCCAAACTGGCGAAAGGTTATTCTCATATAAGTCTGAACTGGGTCAGACATATATCTACCTACACCACGTGTCAAATAACAATTGGGCTGAGTGAACCACCGATTAGGTTCCACTAAATGAAAAAACGTCATCGTGGCAGACTGAGAGGAAGATAGTGGGACCAACTTGACCCCGTAAGGTCTGGCTGACACTCGAAAGAGATAGAATTGTGTGGAAAATGGATAGGGGAGGCTTTTGCCCCGCAGTGAGATAATTGAAACATAGCAAGTTAAACAATTATTAACTTTAATTTAATGGTTATTAAGTAGATTTACCTACCTCACATACGCTACCTCTATTGAAAAAGTTACAAAGATGTTTGAAATTGTTGCGTAAATTTAACTTAATTGTGTAGGATTTACAGTTATTTTTCATAAAATCACATTTGCTTGCATTTTTTATGAAAACGTCTCAGTATCTGTTTAGTTAGACATATAGTTATAAGTCTACTTGAAGTAACGCTTTTTAATACAGAAATCAATCCACATTAATAACTGCCAAACAACTCACGAAATCTACTAAACATTATAAGGAATTTGATAAAACTAACCCCTCGGGAATTAAGAATAAACCAAATTGACCCAATGGAAGGGTCAAAAGTACAATAAGGGCACGAGGGAGGCGAGGGTCAAGTCGACACAAGTTTCCAAGTGACCATCCCACTGGGGGATTCATGCGAAATACTAAATGGACTACTGTAGTGTGACCATGGGATAGGATAGGATAACATAGTTTGTAATAGAATAAGGATCACAGCTGTTTTTTTTTAAATTAGAATAACGAATAAAGCTATTGTTTCTTGGATTAGAAAACAAAAAAAAAGTGTTCATGTGCGAGGTGAACTCGCTTACGACGAATTTGTTGTCACAAGGCAAGACATGCCGCAAACATACAAGGATACGTATTCTTTTTAATAGAACCGCTTTCTTTTTATTTTATAAAAATATACTCTCTGTGAATATTTCAACTGTCTACCTATTACGGTTCACGAGATACAGCCCACTGTCAGTCGGACGGTTGGATGGAAAGACGGACGACGGAGGCTTAGTAACAGAGTTCCTTTGCGTGGATAGAATGTGTACCAGTAAATCAAAATTTTATGTTCAGCACTTTTTGGGAAAACAGAAAGATGCTTATACATATATTACAATGGCAATGTTTTGATTGTCTATTTTACATAATCATAAAAACGAATTATAGGGAATACATTAAAAAACAATTAATATAGTAAAGTTGCAGCTAATAACCGTAAACTTTGCTTTATTAAGTTCGTGCAAGATATACCTGACAATCATTTCATTGCTATTAGAAAATCTAAATATTAAGTCAAGCGATTTATCTCAAAGTGGCACATAAAAGACACTTGAACGACAACATTTTCAGGAAAAGAGAATAGCAAGCTATTTGTGAAACACGAAACGTATAATTGAACTAAGTAAATCATGTCTTATCTTCATCCCATTGTCAACGAAATGATTACAATTTCCTTTGTTCTTATAAATAATGCGAAGTATGAATAAAATTGAAGTGAAACTCGTAAAACTTAACATAGGTTCCCTCGTATATGTTTACAATCTCTGTTTTTGTAGAACCTCGCTATACATATTTCCCTTGAGATGCAATCAAAACTTAAGGTACCGCGGTATTTTCGTATTATCCCCTTTTTAAGCGAGCGACAAAAACTTTTAGTGCTAAAAAGATATAACGCTGTTAATTCAGTACCCAAATGTGCAAACAAAACCAGTTTAATATGCCTCTAAGGGATTATTCTAGAACAATATACTTACAAAACCAAGCTGCAATCAAGTTAATCCTCTCAATCCAAGCATAACATAACCTCAGAACATGGAAAATGTCAACAATATACAACTAAATTTGTCGAAAGAACGCTCAAATATTAACCCACTTTAAAATGAAAAAGATAAAAGGTGGACGTGGAAAAGCCTCAGGGATTTACCTCCATACTCAGGTGCGTCAGCCGGACATAATGCGGAATGTCCGGATACAAAAGAATATCCGCCTGCAAATCCCCGGAAAATTTTAAGACGCCCTTAAAAATAACATTGTCCGTTCCCGCGTGTCTGTTGTGGTGAGCCTACTAGCTTCGGACCTTGTAATCCGTCTTGAGTCTAACATTTTTATGTTATTATGGCCACACTAACTTGATTTTTTCATACACTGCTGAATACGTGTTTTTCGGGTATTTTTTGTAATGCTGATGTAGGCTTCGTGAACTTTATTTAGTGAAGTTAATCCTTCACATGGAATGAGGGTATCAGCAGTCTGATTTAATCGATGAGTACCCTAATTTGAATAATTTTTAAGCTTATTGTTAATCCATTGCATTTGTATTGGAAGTTTCGATCTAGTTGGGTTACCTGGATAAAGAGCTGTCTATATAATTGCCGCCAAGCGATTTGTCGTGTTCCGGCATGATGTCTGAAGAAGCCGTACAGAGGTCGGGTCTGAGCAGTTGAGCTGCGATATGTGCCGGATACGATGCGCCTAATGTTGTTATGTTGGGAGTTTGGTCGTGGAGGGTCTTCAGATCAATCTCCCTTTGGCGCAGCATCGTTGGTCGTGTTGTGTTGTTGGGTTTAACATTGCATCACCTCGCTCAACTGCCGTCTTCCTTCCTATTCGCTCAGTTTTTCTGAGTGAATAGGGTCTTAATACACTAGCGCGCTAGGCGGGATTGCGGTCAAGCTCTACTTAATAATTATTAAAAAAAAATTGTCTTTCAAAAAGTGCTGATTCTCAGCCTAATTTGAATAAATGACTTTTGATTTTGATTTTTGTATTTGAATTATTTTATACATACAGTATGTTAAGAAAACCCTGTCCGACCCGTGAAGGTGTTGTTAGGTATCGATAACTGATTCTACTAATGCATACAAAAACGAGCGAAATTTAAAAAAAAAATCCACCTAAAAAAATAAATATTATTTCGCAAAAAGAGGTAACTTAATAAATCTGCGTTAATCCACCCTTCCGCGCACGGCGGCGGAGGCGGCGGGCGGCAGGGCACGCGGCACGTGGTCGCATCGCTATTCGCTCATAATAATACCGGTGTTGTCACTTTTTAAAAATTACCAAATTTCGGGGAAATTGGAATTAATTCGCGGGAAAAAAAGATTATTTCAAAATTCATTTGTATTGGTACTATGATGATTACGTAAAATTTTATATTATATTTGGTCATGTGTTTACCTAACCTTTATTATCCTTATGGGTTGGACAGGGTTTTCTTAACATACTGTATAATCCTGGTTATTTAACATATGTGTGTTAAATTTCATCCACTCAAGCATAAAAAATAGTAGGTTAGTATTATAAACACACGGTGATCTACCTGATGCTAGAGTTGTGAAATACTGGAGAAGTATAAAAAAAAATATTTAAAAAAGGTTAGTTGTTCCGGGTCTGGCCGTTTACGTATGTCACCACAGATTATAAAACAAAATCACTTTTACTTTCCCTATGTCGCTTTGTATCATTCATGTCACCACAGATTATAAAACAAAGTCACTTTTACTTTCCCTATGTCGCTTTGTATCATTCAATCTTTAAAACTATGCCACGGATTTTCTTACGGTTTTTTATAGATAGAGAGATTCAAGAGGAAGTTTTTTTTGTATATAACATGCATAATATATATGAGGAACACTGATAATTTTGAGGTTTCTAACACATGTCGCAAAATAAACCAATTTTTTTAGCTTACTTTGCAAACCCTATGAGATAGATCAAAATAATCTACTACAGTATTGTAGACCTTAAAAATGTCTACAAAAAAAGTCTGCGATATCATATGTCTCCCTACTATAGTTTCTTAATTATGACTATTTTTTTTATGTTTGAAAAGTTAATTAAAATGCCAGTCGAAATCAGAACCTATTATTTGTTCCATGTTATTAATCCTTAACCAAATAAATTCATACGTCTTATCAAAGGTAATTTTAGTAGGTAGCGGCAAATCTCTTTTTGAATTATTGGAATTGGTTGACTCATTCAGGAGATATCATGATTTATTCAAAACTAAACACCAGAAAAAATCCGCGTGCTGCTCGCGACCCTGCCGGCCGCCTGCCACTTGAGTGTTTCTCTGCCTAAACTGTAGAGTGAATGGGCCGGAGCGGGGGACCATTATTTCGAACAAACATGCTACCCCGGTAGGCTTTCATTCTGTTTGAAGGTGGTGGAACCATGGACAATAAGGTCGATGTATCTTGCAGAGTCGGGTATTGGCTGATGGGCGGCACAGTAGACATTATTTTTATTGAAGGGCCACCGTTTCTTGAGGAAGGCTTAAGTACCTATATGTTTATCCACGTGCGAAGCCGGGCAGGTCACTAGTGAATTTATATGTTTGTAAACGCATCCACGATGCAGGAGAAGTTCTAGTGTGGAGCGAAGTTTTTTTTTTTTAAGAAAAAGGAAGAGTCTTTTTTAAAAAATTACTTCAAACAGTTTTTAAAACAACAATTACTCTTGCTAGCAACAATCGAAACAAAAAAAAAAACACTTCGAACACTTTTTAAAATGATTTCCACAATCATCCTACAAAACTAACCTCTTTTCGCGAACCTTTCAAAACATATTCGATCAAAAGGCAATAAAATTCCTGACAACTGCTAGTTGGCAATCTCGAATGCGACTTACATCCATAACGAATAATTTACAAATCGTTTTCGCCACTTGGAAGCTATGTTGACTTGTACGCATTGTGGTTAATTTGTCGGCAGAGACGTCTTTGATTACTCAGACGACATATTTATGGCATTTAAATACATAAATTAACTGTATGTATCTGTAATAATTCAACTATGCTAATATGTGTTAAAATATTATATGTAAACAATTGCGAAATCCCTAATATTTTGACAGCTTTCAAAACAGTTTCTAATTAAGTAGAAACTCATTTAAAGTGTTCAAGTGTTAACTTCCTTAACCAGATATAACTAGTACTACTGTGTAGCTCTATTCTCTATAACTTATGCCATTGCTATTTATCAATAAATCTTTCGCGCCAGTTGGATGCTATATTGACTTGTACGCTTTGTCATTAATTTGTCTACACTTCTACAGAGGCATCCATTATGGCTCAGGTAACATACTTATCGTATTTAAATAAATACATTGTATGGAGGTGTGAGAAGTTATTTAAAAATAGTATATAGATTTCCTAGGGCATAATTATAAACGTATACGTATCGAATTATAATTAGGGTGTAGTTTGAGGCCCGAGGATTAGTCGAAGGCATTAATACACACGAGTATGAAGGCGTACTTTCTTACATATTTTGATCCGCACATTTTTCCAATACACACAAACATTTTTGGAGCCCTCAAAAGTCCAAAAATTGGTCTAACTGCAATGTTTCCAACCACCTTTCGGGTTGTGGAGGTCAGCCGGCAGTCGTTTCACGGAAAATATCAAAGTTTAGCCAAAATCAGCAGTTAGACTGGTAAAGCGGACCCCAAACTCCAAAGCCGAAAAAGCTTCGGATGCGACTGGGATTAACGCTGAGATGACGTTTTTTCAACACTCGTGAGTCATTCAGCCTCATTTTAAAGTAATAAGTAAGGTACTTTCCGAACAGGTATGCTGTAAAGAATCTTCCTGCCATTTTTGACAGCTGTCAAAACATTTTTTTTTAATATATATAAACTAGCGCTTGACCGCAATCCCGCCTGATGGTAAGCAGTGATGCGATCGTTGATGGTAAAGCGCGTTAGTTTATTAAGAGCCTATTCACTCAAAACTGATCGAATAGGAAGGAAGGCGGCAGTTGAGCAAGGTGATGCAATGTTAAACCCAACAACACGACCAACGATGCAGCGCCAAAGGGAGATTGATCTGAAGACCCTCCACGACCAAACTCCCAACACAACAACATTTGGCGCATCGTACCCGGCACACATCGCAACACAACTGCTCAGACCCGTCCTCCGTACGGCTTCACCAGACATCATGCCGGAACACGACAAATCGCTTGGCGGCAAGGCTTTGTCTGGTGGGTGGTAACTTCTGCCGGCGGCCGATGTTATGGCTTACCACCGAGAAACATTTATCAAAATAAGTAGGTTCACGTAGAAAGAAATAGATTATTAAAGTTGATTTACTAAAAAAATAATTATGTTTTTTTGACTACTTAGAAAGATAAGGCTCTATTTTTGTCATAATTATCTTCATATAAAATCATCACTAGGTACTATAAATCTGTTCAAAAATACTTGTAAAAATGGTAAGAACTTGCCCTGTAGTTTACACGTTCTCTCGAACATACATGTCAGAAATGATCATAATTTACAAATCGTTTTGGTCCAGTTGAAAACTATCTCGACTTGTCGTTTGCCGTTAATTTGTTATAATTGAGTTAATTTGTCGACAGAGGCATCCTTGATTGCTCAGGTGACATACTTATACTATTTACATAGAGTATTCCAGGAGCGAAGATTCTTCGTAAATATTAATAAATCAGTTTAATTTGCCATCGACACGGTTTGACGACAGAGGCCACTGCAGCGTCTAACGCATGCTGCTCGTGTATTTCAGCACTATACACGAGCGATACGTCATCGCATACATACATACGATTATTTCGACCGCACTCAAATACACGAGCGGTATCAGCCGCTTATGTCATCAACCCGTGTCTCGTGACTTAGAAGATTAATAAACCACGGATTTAATAAATTGACATTGTTATGTCAGACAAACATGCGTTTTTATTCGAAAATGTCATCGAAAACAACAGTTAGTTTTTCTATGTTGTGTCACCTCTATTTAAAAAAAAAAATGTTATCGGCCTTTACTGTAGCGTACAGCTTATCATTAGTTTGCCGACGGAACGATTTCTGCAGTAATGCAATCGTTGATGGCAAAGCGCGTTAGTTTATTAAGCACTTATAAAACTTAGTGAACAGGAAGAAAGACGGCAATTGAGCGAGGTGATGCGATGTTGAACAACACGACTAACGTTGCTGCGCCAGAGGGAGATTAATCTGGAGACAATCCACGACCAAACTCCCAACACAACAATATTTGGCGCATCGTACCCGGCACACATCGCAACACAACTGCTCAGACCCGTCCTCCGTATGGCTTCACCAGAAATTAGGCCGGAACACGACCAATCGCTTGACGGCAAGACTTTGTCTCGTAGATAACTTCGCTACCTAATTTAAAATTAGTACGGACGACAGCAGGTAAAGCTACCCCAAACTGTCCAGTATTCCCAATAAACCTAGAGTCTTAACGCGTTAAAGATAAAGCTGAAAATTTAATAAAGGAATCTGACAGATTGTAAAAGCTTGACGTGCTGCGACGACAGCACGTCAAGCTTTTACAATCTGTAAAAAAAAGTACATTAAAATAAAACCGTGCTTTTGTGACAACTGTCATTTTGTAGTTTAAATGTTGTCAGCTGTCAATTTGTACTTTTTATGTAGCGTAATAAACTCGTCGTTTACTTCCAATTTATTTATCCGCTCGAGTCGTATTGTGATATTCATTTAGACATTTGTTTGTCAACGCCGCCATTCTTGATTGTTGGCATGACATACATTAAATATTTGTAGAACAAGATTGAGGATATTCTTAGTAAAATACGGCCGGCAAAGCTTGTTGGGTAATTTAATTTTCTACTAATTTTATTAACGTGGATGTATGGATGATTATTACTCTTTTACGCAAAAACTACTTAACAAAGTTTCATGAAACTTTACAGTAATATAACTTTATACGTCAAAAAAGGCAGGATACTTTTTATCTAGATATTCGGAATCGAGACTAATGGGAGTGAAACCGCGGGGTGTTGCTGGTAATATAAAAATATATATATATGTTTATTACCACTGGTTTGAACATAACAACATAAAATATCAATCACTAAACTTATAACAACGCAAGTGTTTTAGATAAACTCTGGCATCCAATTTAAGATTTAACTTGTGTTTAGGGTGCCAGGGTTCTCGCCTTAAATACATAACTAAACTTGATTTAGCGAAAGAAAAATATGGATATCACTTTCGGTACATGCAGTTAATATGCCTGTCACTATAGGTTCTGTTTATAAATTTTAATGTCTATTTCGTTAATTTTGAAGGAAAGATTTATGTACTAGTTTACAAAAACTAACAATTGTGTTTATTGTGTTCAAAAATTTCTCTGTTCAACAACATACATAACGCAATTAATGTTATTGAACTCTCAAAATGAAAGTCATTGCTACCGTTACGGCCGATTGTTCCAAAAACAAATACAGTCAATAAAAGATTTCATGAAAAAGCTACCTCAATTTTTTGATTGAACAACACATGCGTATCTTGAACTTGCATTTGGTCGTATGTATAGCTGGACCTTAGAAGAATTAGGTCGTATGTATAGCTCGACCTTAGAAGTGTTCGGTCGTATATGTAGGTCGACCTTAGAAGTATTAGGTCGTATGTTTAGCTCGACCTTAGAAGTGTTAGGTCGTATGTGTAGGTCGTCCTTAGAAGTATTAGGTCGTATGTGTAGCTCGACCTTAGAAGTTTTAGGTCGTATGAGTAGGTCGTCCTTAGAAGTATTAGGTCGTATGTATAGCTCGACCTTAGAAGTGTTAGGTCGTATGTGTAGGTCGTCCTTAGAAGTATTAGTTCCTATGTATAGCTCCACCTTGGAAGTGTTAGGTCGTATGTGTAGGTCGACTTTAGAAGTATTAGGTCGTATGTATAACTCGACCTTAGAAGCAGTAGATCGTACGTATAACTCGACATTAGAAGCAGTAGGTCGTCTGACGACCGACGACCAACGTAGGTCCGACGACCTATACTTACGACCTAATGTTTCTCAAGCAAAATGTGAGGTAGCTTTTAACTATTACTGTAACTACAACTACTTATTACCAATATGTGGAGGCATGTAATTATTTTTTAATATTCTTCATGTCATGGGATGGTCAGCCTTCAAAAATAAATGAAAAATAATACAAGTTACATTAACATGAAAACTGGAGGGTATACTTATAGTCTCGCTGCTATCTACCTAACTGATAGCCTAATAAGCTGACCACAACCGGAGCGACTTTTGTATAGCTTCCCGCTCCGCTTTAAAATCGGGCTAGTTACAGTAGTTCCTGAGATTAGCGCGTTCAAACAAACTCTTCAGCTTTATAGTATAGATTTAGGAACAGTTAATTCCACCTTAAGGCTGAGGTTTGACCGAATTGTTGACATTAGAAGGGCGAGCGTTTTGGGGGACTGTTTTATAAAATATTGAAGTACAAAAAGTGCTGATTCTCAGCCTAATTGGAATAAATGACTTTTGTTTTTTGATTTTGATTACTACTATTGTAATCATAGATAAAATCATCATCAACCTTTCATCGTCCCACTGCTGGGCACAGGTCTCCTCTCATACAGAGAAGGATTGAGTGTAATCACCACGCTTAATCAATGCGGGTTGGCGATTTCAGACTTAAAGTCCAGGTTTCCTCAAGATGTTTTCCTTCACCTTATAATCAGTCATTGGTGTGCAAGATATACTTAAAAAGTACATATAAATTAGAAAAGTTACTTTGGTACTTGCCTGACCTGGAATCGAACCCGCGCACTGATACTTGAGAGGCTGGTGTATTAACCACTAGGTCACCACGAATCAATAGATAAAATAGAATAATAACATATTACATTTTCTGACAGAACATAACTTACTGAAAAAGAGTACTTACCTCAAAACTGGGTAGGAATCGATTACTATGACTAGGCAGTCTAGCCAAAAGCCTTTTATACCTGGAAAATAATCATAGTACAGGTATAAGGCTGTAATTAGAGACTTACTAAGTCTTCATACTCAAATGAAAATGCAAATTATCCGCGATTACAGCGCCATTCAAATCTTTTGAGTTCGCGTTGAAAATTTCATACATTTTATTGGTAAACAATTTAAAACTGTACTTACTATACTTAATTAATTACTGAACTTTAATTAAAAGTTTATTAATTTTGTATCCTCCCTGAAAGGTTATAATTTATTCATAAAGTGGATTTTTAACTATTTAAAAAGTGGTATGAAAGTTATTTTTGGGGTACTAATGGTGTCCCTTTTTACCCCATTACTACAACTCCACTGTCCGTTTGTCAAAACTTCACAATACTGTATCTCATGAAACATAACAGCTAGACAGCTGATATTTTCATAAATGGTGTATTATCTGTGGCCGCAATAACAACAGTAAAACAAAAATGGAGAATTAACTAATGTTGTCTAAGTACCGAACCCTTTATGTGGGGGCCCGACGCACATTTTATTTAAAATAAAATATTTAGATATAGTTCATGTTTGTTTAACTTATGATTACGTCAATTTGAAATAATTATAAATCAGTTGTTGAATGTGTGGGTTCGATTCCAGGTCAGGGAAGTACCAATGTAACTTTTCTAAGTTATATGTACTTTCTAAGTATATCTTGGACACCAATGACTGAAGGTGAAGGAAAACATCTTGAGAGGAAACCTGGACTTTAAGTCTGAAATCGCTAACCCGCATTGAACAAGCGTGGTGATTACGCTCAATCCTTCTCTGTATGAGAGGAGACCTGTGCCCAATTGTGGGACGAAAAAAAGCTTGATGATGATGATGACATGTAAATAAAATTTGAATATACATACAAAAGTTTGAGACGTAAAAACCTCTTTATTTACTTCTGTCCCAAACATCCGTCCTGCGCTTTCGACAGGATTACAGGATCATAAACATGGACGCTTTGGTAAATTTCGCTCTTTTAAAATCTCTAAGATTAAATGACGAAATTGGGATTTCCCCAAGCACGTCAACTGTGAACTGAAGATTAATTTAGATTGATGTTGTTTTTGAGTTGTTTATCTTAAGGTTCAATTTTAATTGATTGGTTGAATGTTTATAAATGAGGTGCTGTTCCGTAAACCTGGGTTCATTAGTCAATTATGTTTAAACTCGCGAAAATATTAAAAAAAAAAAGTTTTGTTTTGCAATTTACCGATTCGCTACCATAATAGGGTAGTTGAGTAAAAAAACTAGACACCTATTTTTTCTTTTTTCATATAAACAAAAAACGAAGACGACACAGTGCGTTGAAAACTCATATGACGTCATTGCACGCTACACTTTTTAGCGAGCGGTGCCGTCACCAGCCACCACTGTGATTGGCCCGCGTCAAACGCGCTCGATATCGACGATCGAGTTTCGTAATGAAAACTCATACTAGGCCTTCAGATCTTTGATGCCTTTTATATTTGTCATTTTTTATTGATTTGATAAAACAAAATATACGTATCCAATATTTTTCTATAATCTGAATGACGGACTAAATAGATTTTTTTTTTTACCTAGGAAACATCCCTATTAGAGATGTTGATTTCATCAAATCATTTAAAAAACAGTTGTTAGGTTAGTGTGACCTTTTCAGCAAAGATTTGCTTGCATTACGTAGGTCCGATTTACATTGAAAGTTTATTTTCTTTCATGTCTCTCTTGTCTTGTAAAATAAACAAAACGCAACGCACTTGATCGACGGTCGCCAGTACGACTTTGCATATGTTCTGCTTGCTGAGGAACAGTCACTGGCGACTCATTGACAGTGTGAACCTCCAAAGTGAAAGCCTTCTTTGATTTGTACTAATTATTTTGATATTAGCCCCTATGTCATCATCGTCTTTACCTGTCTACAATTTTATTTATTTATTTATTATTTCGCACATAAATTGTACAATGGCGGACTTAATGCCTTAGGCATTCTCTACCAGTCAACCATAGGTGGCGAAGAGATTAGTAGCAGGTGCTTTAAAGGAAAACATTATTATGAAATTACAGCTGAGTCCCAGTATTTCACACGGAACTACTGCATATCCAACCTCCTAAAATTCTCTAGTGGGTAATTTCTAACTATCCGTAACGACTGTCAAAGAGCCACAAATGACACCCAGGGCAAACGGCTTTACGTGTTTTCTTCCGAAGCACGGGGGGTTTTGGCGTGTAAATATGGTCACCCATCCACGGGCTAACCGCGGCTAGTGTAGCTTTACCTAATTGACCGAATTGTGCGGCTGTTATTAATAACTTAGCCACGCAAGCACACAAGCCCGTCCCCTATTTGGGCAACGCTGCGAAAACTTAAAGTAAACGGAACGCGACCATAGTGGACCGCGTTCTTCCGCCGAGCACCGAACGGCGTGGCTAGCGCACTTCCTTTCGAACTGGCAAGCTAGCGAGTCATGGCCACGATATTTTAACGGCCACAAAAATGTAATTACTTTTAAATATTTAAAGTAACCCCAGAGGGAATTTAGGCCTCAAAATTAATAAAGTTGGGGAGTCAGCCAGGGAATTGTGTCAACGTGCGCCTCTTAATGATCTGATTTAGTGGTCTACGAACTCAGCATTTGAAGGTTGGAGCTAAGTGGTTTGCCGCTTTTAGCACCTTAATTAGGGGGATATACTCCAAAGGCATAATTCTATCACATATTTACTTTTCATTTCTAATATATCGCTATCCTAAATACAGTCCACTTGAATCTTGTTTAAAATCTTTCGTGGAATACACGTTGCCGCCACACAAATATTGTAACAACCGCCCTTCGTGTCACGTAGACAGATAAAAAGCTTAAAATTAATATTCTCTATCCGTTCAGAAATGTAGCTCATTAATTATCTCTCAACAGTTAACGCTAAAACGAGAGTGGATTTAATAAAACAAAAATACCAAAATGATTCGCTACTTGTAACATTTTGTTCCATTTTCACCGCAAGGCCGTCGTCGGGGCCGGAGACCGGGTTAAAACTCATCCTTCCAATTTGTTCGCTTGTACAAAGTACACGGATTTTTAATTATTTGTGTTACAGAGTTATGACGGTAAGAGAGGAGTTAATTCTAACTTTTTCACATGTGTTTGTGACTTTTGAGGTTCTAGTTCTAATGGCGACAAACTCTTAGAAGGTGTTTTCAATTCTTACCAATGTTTAGTAACGATTTGTCGAATTGGAGATAGAAACTACTGAACGTGTTTCGACTCTTAGCTACATACCGAGGGATGTGCCTTACAGGGGCCCTAGTCTGTTATTACAATAGTGTCAGAATGGTCGATCAGTGATCTCATAATGATAGATTTTGGCAAGTTTCGTAATATACTAACAAAATGGCGTCAGTATGACTTTCCAGTGATCAATTACTGTTCACACCATAGTAATAAATGTTCAAATTTAGTAGTACTTATTAGAAAATTATTTCTACGAACAGTTTTTATAAATAATACGGCAATGTCATTCTATCGCTATTCCACCACAGGGCGAATGACCGATAAATAATTGAACGATCATTATTAATTTAGTAGATTACTAACTTTTAGCACAATGACAGTGGAATCGTGTTGGAATGAGAAATTCATAAAAATAGCAGACTAGAAGTTGTGCAGGGGCGGTTGTTGTGGCCCCTATGTGCGGATGGTGATCACCTAAGTGAGGTAAAATTTTCACACTCCCCGACCTCTGAGGGACTGACTCACACTCTTCTCCCCAGAGGGTGTCTTTTGAAAGTTACATCCCGAAAACAAAAAACAAAAAAAAAAAAATTCCGACACCAGCACAGCAAGCAGACCGTGTGTGAATTTGTATTATATTACTCTTTTTTTTTTCCTAATTATCCCTTATTGTTATAGCGGTTTTGCGGTTAGATTGCTGCTGCCGTCTTGGCTACTCAGGGCTTGTCGGAGTCAGGCAACAGAACTAGTTCGCGTTCATTTCATCTCAGAGTGACTAGAAATATTGAAAAAGTTATAAAAATGTTGTGAATGTTTATCGTGTTTATATCTTCAGTACATATTATATGTAGGTAGATTCTACCGGAATATAGTACAATAAAACAATACAATAGTACAATGATAAGTACAATATTATCAGCACGGTTGACGATAATTTGGTACGAAGTCACAGCATTTTACCGACCTGTTCTTGCACAGATGCGACGCACGCCTTAATAGAGGTGTGTCCTGGGTTAAAAAAAAATCTAGTTAGTCCGTCATTTAGATTATAGAAAAATGTTGGATACGTATATTTTGTTTTATCAAAGCAATAAAAAATTCCAAATATAAAACGCATCAGAGATCAGAAGTGGGGGCTGGTGACGTCACTCTTCGCTAAAAAGTATATAGGTATAGTGAGCAGATACGTCACACGAGTTTTCAGCGCACTGTATCGTTTTCATTTTTGTTTTGTTGACATCTGCCATCGCGGGCGCATCATGGGCGGATTTATTTGAATTGTCAAACTAAATAACAAACTCGACGCTTTAAATCTGCTACTGCTGAAAACACTCCCTTAAACCTATTTCACCCGCTTTACACTGATCTGTGCAAAATTCCACCCTCCTTATAATTAAAAACTCTGAAGCAACAACAATCACAACCCGTCAACCCATTTTCCTATGACATTATGAGCTAACGAGGCAGCGTGGGGTACTTTTAAAGTAATTTCTTGTGTATTTGGCGTAAAAGTCCTGGAAAATTTCAAATTTGTCAGAAGTAAGCTTTTGTGACGTCAAAATGTTAACATCTTCTTTGACGGGGTTGAAGTGGGGATGTTGAATTTTTAAAGAGGTTTAATTAAGGCTAGAATTAAACACCTTACTGATAACTGAGGGCGTATTGTTAATGTCGTCCAAATCTCAGTCTGCTGTCAAACTCAATCTGTTAAAAGTACCTACGTCTAATTTCCCTACATTTTTTTGTCAATATTTAGATATTAACTGTAGCTGATTTTGATTTTGATCGTTTTAATATCTGAACTTGGCCTTCTGCTGTCGGGACAGTGTTGTTGGATTATGCGAGTCCTTGAAAAGACTGGTTAGATTATATCTTCCTAGTTGTATCAGGATACCGCTCCGGGACTTCCTAGTACCACATTATATCATCATTTGCCTAGCCCTGTCAAAACTATGTTTGGGTCAGCTACCAGTCTAACCGGATACAGCCGAATACCATAAAGTATTCTACATGGAGCGATTGCCTATTTGACAAATGCAATCCTGGGTAAAAAAAACAATTCTATTTAGTCCGTCATTCAGATTATAGAAAAATATTGGATACGTACATTTTGTTTTATGAAATCAATAAAGATTGACAAATATAAAAGGCATCAAAGATCAGGAGTGGTGGCTGATGACGTCACTGGTCGCTAAAAAGTGTAGCGTGCAGTGACGTCGCACGAGTTTTCAATGCACTGTGTCGTCTTAATTTTTTGTTTATATGGAAAACGAAAAATACGTGTCTAGTATTTTTTGAAAATCTGACTAATTAGATTTTTAGTCAAATACCCTATTATAGGCTAATACAATACCCCTTGATAAAACCGGTTAGACCTTCTGGCTTCTGATGACCCCATCTTATGACAACCAGGACCAACGGCTTAACGTGCTTTTCGAGGCACAGAGAGTCTTAGTGTGTAAAGATGGCCACCCATCCACGAACCAACCGCGGCAAGCGTAGTTTAACCTGGTCGAAATAAACGAGCGGCTACTACTTCTTAATCAAAAGCCTCTCCACCTTATATTAATTATTAAATAATAATATGTTTTGCATCCCTACGTGACAGTAGAGCATGGAGGACTATCCGATTACAAACCTATTATCTCTATTGATAAAACAACAGTGTTCTAAATATCGACGTGTTAATATGGGATAACTAATCATTTCATCATCAACCTTTTTTACCGTCCCACTTCTGGGCACAGGTCTCCTCTCATACAGAGAAGGATTGACTAATAAATGATTTCATTTGACCAGATCACAGAATGAAGAACACATTGCCTAAAACCCAAACCTATTTCTCTGTATTTTATAATTTTCTTTGTCGCCACCTGCGCTAAGTTTCCGTTGAACGACTCCGTGGATGCGTGAACTCGGCTTAATTAAGATTAAAAATTAAACACATGTGTGAAATGTGTAGAAATTCAATTTATTTATGTTCACGCAGGAAATTAGAGAGTTTTGACTTTGTCTGGTTCAGTAATACAATATGGGACGGATGTCAATACAAAAACATTCGAAACTTACCCATTAAACGATATAAAAACTATATAAAAGCCAAACTTTACAAAAAGGGGTATTATAAAATCTCAGATTATTTAGAAGACAAAAAAGCTTGGGTCTGAGCTGCTCGTTCTGTTAAGCCTTGTTATTAAGCAATATGCGTAATTATAACGTAAATTATTGTAAACATTTTCATTTTTAATGTCTGGACTTGAAAAAAGACGATAATCCCTGAGTTTGTTTCGGCTATTTCTTCTCAGAGGTAGTCAGTTAGGAAATGCCGGCTTCATACAGTTAAAAAAAAAAACATATGACGGGTGAAAGTGATCAGTGATCCTTGATTTCATTTCATTTCAAAACGTCGGCTGATGATGCTTTTGAAGGACCAACTAATGTTATTGGTGAAGATGTACTTCAAAAAGTTAGGTGCGTAAGAGTCGCATTTTGTTTGCCTGTTCGATCAGCTGGCTAAACGAGTAATGGTGGAATCGTTCCACGTAAAATGTGTATTCATGTGACGCATGAATTTCCCTCAATAATTTCTTATTTTTTGTGTTTTTGTAAACTTTTGCGTCATGTTTATCGCAAATAAAAGTTATTTCTTTCTGTCTTTTTTTCATTCTAACAGGTGTCATTTTATAATGGTTGTCTATCTCCATAGAAAAGGTGAATTCACGTGTTATGTTACAAACTGTGTTATTATGTGTCTGAATGTATTTTCCGTAAACAATGCTTTATAAAATTTCTGGCCACAATTGTGTTTTTAACCCGCAGACCGCACTTTAACAAACACCATAAAAATTGTAGGTAAATTTTAGTAGATTTGTACAGTCGGGGTCAAAAATATCCGGACAAGGTGACGGTTGAAATCATTAGAGCATCAGACGAAAGTATTCAATAACACATAAGGGATATTTTAGAATGAATATGCACGCGAAATGTTGACAAGAGCGTCCAATAGTTTTAAAAAAACCAGCCGAGTGCGAGTCCCACTCGTGAACGAAGGGTCCCGTAACATTAGCTAGATATAATAAAAATATTTATATACAGTATGTTACGAAAACCCTGTCCGACCCGTGAAGGTGTTGTTAGGTATCGATAACTGATTCTACTAATGCATACAAAACCGGGCTTTACTTAAAAAAAAAATCCCCCTAAAAAAAATAAATATTATTTCGCAAAAGGAGGTAACTTATTAAATGTACGTTGACCACCCTTCGCCTGCCGACCGCGGGGGGCGGGCGGCAGGACACGCGGCACGTGGCCGCATCGCTATTCGCTCATAATAATACCGGTGTTGTCACTTTTTAAAAATTACCAAATTTCGGGGAAATTGGAATTAATTCGTTGGAAAAAAAGATTATTTCAAAATTCATTTGTATTGGTACTATCATGAATACGTAAAATTTTATATTATATTTGGTCATGTGTTTACCTAACCTCTATTATCCTTATGGGTCGGACAGGGTTTTCGTAACATACTGTATATGTCGCAGGCAATTTGTATGATTCCGCCGTTTACATATGGCTTCGTCGGTATGCAGTACGTTAAGAAAACCCTGTCCGACCCATAAGGATAATAAAGGTTAGGTAAACACATGACCAAATATAATATAAAATTTTACGTAATCATCATAGTACCAATACAAATGAATTTTGAAATAATCTTTTTTTCCCGCGAATTAATTCCAACTTCCCCGAAATTTGGTAATTTTTAAAAAGTGACAACACCGGTATTATTATGAGCGAATAGCGATGCGACCACGTGCCGCGTGTTCTGCCGCCCGCCGCCCGCGGAATGGTGCATAACGCACATTTATTAAGTTACCTCTTTTTGGGAAATGGAACGATGGTGGAACAGAGGTGGATGAATTCCCTCGCACACTCACCAATGCATCCTATAGAACACCGAAAGGCTTTTATTCTTATTTTAGTATTTGTTGTTGACGTTAACTGTCTTCAACATTTAAAATTTTATCAGATCTGATCACTTTTATAACTGCATTTTCCTGCTTCTAAATTTTTTGTCTCTAATTGTACAACCCCCAATTCATAACACACAATGTCCCACAAGGGGGTGAAAGGGGTGATGTGTCATATGATTTCAACCCCTCAGTGTTGAATTAACGGTTCGTTTGAGATAATTTGTAGGACTGTATAAAATGACAGCGGAGTTTTCCAAGCCTTTTATGTTTATTTCAGTTTTTTTTACGTTGAAAATGACGTGTCAGAATTGTAATTAATGAGTGTGTATGTTTTTGCGGGTAGATTGAGTTTATTTTTATTTTTACTTGCGTAGGTAGGTTAAATGGAGCAATTGGGTTTTTGTTTAATATTATTATCTAGAATAAATGATTGAACGTGTGATCCGTGTTTGTTATCTTGTAGCTATAACGGGGCATCAATGGTCAACAGTTTTTAATATTTTAGAATTAGATTGACCAGGAATATGACACTTCAAGCCTTAAAAAGACTCCACGGGCATCTACATACATGCAAGCTGCACATCATCTGCACATCATAGTAACTCGTTCTAAATGCTGCATCTCGTAAGCAGAGCTTACACTAGCATACAAACGGCCCGACAGCAATCGTCGGGCAGTCGCCCACCGGACAATAGCAGTCTGGTCGGGAGGAACCACACTTTACTGTGGAGGATGAGTGAACACACACAAATCACAGATTATTTAGAAGACAAAAAAGCTTGGGACTGAGCTGCTCGCTCTGTTAAGCATTGTTATTAAGCAATATGCGTAATTATAATGTAAATTATTGTAAACATTTTCATTTTTAATGTCTGGACTTGAAAAAAGACGACGTTCCCTGGTTTGTTTGGGCTATTTCTTCTCAGAGGTAGTCAGTTAGGAAATGCCGGCTTCATCTAGTTTAAAAAATACATGACGTATAAAAGTGATCAGTGATCCTACTTGCTTAATAAACGATTTCATTTCATTTCATTTCACACTGTTTCTTATACCTTTATACTAGAGACATTCTCGTGTTCGTGGCCCGATATCACAGACATATCACAGGGACATCGTGAAGGCACAAAATTTGCTGAGATGTCTCATTTTGGCGAGCTTTCTAGATAGACGATTATTATGCTGAAAGTGTAAATTTCATTAAAACATCAACGCTTGCTAATAAACGATGAAAATTATATACAGAAAACATAATCGCATAATGAATCCCATATCATCTATAGCAGTCAACATAAATGTTCAACAAAACCATATAACTGTCTTAATCCTGGCAATATTTCAATATTCTGATATATTTGCCAATCCTCGCAATAAAGTCTTCATACATTGCGCTTAGCTTAAGCCACCAGTCATAAAACAGACACAAAATATTAACGCTGAAATTAAATTCAAATAAAATTGGAAACGCACTTAATATTCCATCATGTAATCCCTTCAACAGGCTGGGTTGGCTTATTCAACACGAACCATTCAAAATTAAACCTTATTTAAAGCTGCAAAAAGTTGCAAATTGGCCACTAGATAACAGTTGCTTAAACACAAACATATGTTTGAAATTAAATCTTATTGCAAACACGATACAGTGAATTATTAAGTGAAAGTTATATGGATGTAAATACCGTATTGATGCAAAGGAAAACTTACCTTATCGTACAAATTTAAGGTTGAATTTTCTTCACCGCAATTACCGCATTGTAGGATTGGCGGCGAACGCCGCCGAAGCGGGAAATTCAAATACGGAACTAAGGAGTCCTCGTTGGGCAAAGTTTCACGGTACTTCGGATAGTTTCGGACCAATTCTGGGGTCTTTATACGGAGGGCGATTTAAATTCAAACCATTTGTGACATGTTGACTTACGTTGAAAAGGGACATGTAGCCATTTTAGTAGCTTTAGCTTCGAGTTTGAAATTCATATTTATTGACTGGTTTTAATACATTTTCTTTGGATATCCAGATTAGCTTCTGCTCATCTGCGTGAAATTTTTCTTTCCCCCACTCCAACCGGTTGTCCCGTCGTCCCGTCGCCCCATCGCCCGTTGCCCCGTCGTCCCATCGTCCCATCGTTCCGTCGTTCCGTCGTCCCGTCGTCCCGTCGTCCCGTCGTCCCGTGGTCCCGTGGTCCCACCGCCCGTCACGGCACCCAGGGGGGTAACCGGTTTCTCGGTGGTAGGCCATAACATCGGCCGCCGGCAGAAGTTACCACCCACCAGACAAAGCCTTGCCGCCAAGCGATTTGTCGTGTTCCGGCATGATGTCTGGTGAAGCCGTTCGGAGGACGGGTCTGAGCAGTTGTGTTGCGATGTGTGCCGGGTACGATGCGCCTAATGTTGTTGTGTTGGGAGTTTGGTCGTGGAGGGTCTTCAGATCAATCTCCCTTTGGCGCAGCATCGTTGGTCATGTTGTTGGGTTTAACATTGCATCACCTCGCTCAACTGCCGTCTTCCTTCCTATTCGCTCAGTTTTTCTGAGTTAATAGGCTCTTAATAAACTAGCGCGCTTTACCATCAACGATCGCATCACTGCTTACCATCAGGCAGGAATGCGGTCAAGTGCTAGTTTATAACTATTAAAAAAAAAAATCGCGCTAAATAAAACAGTAGCAGTTCAATTCTTGTTCGTATCTAATCCTGTTAAAGTTATGGTTTAGTTTCGATCACATTTCGTATCGCGCTAAAGTTTTAACTTCGGTTGAAGTAAAATCAATGTAGGTGTGAGTGATACATTTCATCTGATATAATAATTAAAACTAAATCAATTTTCAGTAAATCTAATCGTTTAGACGTAAGTTTGACATGGCATAGAAAAAGTTAGCTTTGTTTCAACTTTTTTATTTCACAGCGGTTACGTTCAAATTGCGATCCAGTTTTGGTTAAACCATTAGCGCTATTCGAAACAACAAAAGTTATGGTTTGGTTGCGATCCAATTCTGTTTTGGTTGAATTATTTTAGCGCGATTGCCCCCCTGTCGCCCCGTCGTCGCCAGTCTGCGAGTTTTTTATATTCACTCGAAGTTCTTTTCTTTTTGCTGGATTTTCCAAGAATCCCAGAGTAATGTGAAAAAAAAAAAACATGAATTGGGCTATAAAATACAAAAAATACATTTTTAACTCGCGACCGGTACTTCCAGAGATTAGTGCGTACAAACAAGCAACAAACACATTTTTTGCGACGTGTTTACTCGGGTTCTGAAATTTCTCGCGTATAATATTGCGAACAGAAGTTATAACATATTATACAAAGTAAAGAAAAAAAAATGTTTATTCCGCACACATAAAACGCACATTACAAGTAAATAATAAAAAAGCCATAAAATATAATAAACTCAAATGCCTGGTATTCAAACACGAAAAAAATATAAACAATTTTTTTTTAATAAACATTGCCCGACACTAGGAATTGCTCCTGTATCGGCTGTATCGTGGGTGAGTTTACAAACATATAAAACTCATATACACAAACAGCCAGACTCTGAACAAGTACTTGTAAGTCATACAAATATTTGTCCAGTGCGGGAATAGAACCCGCGACACGCAGCGCTGCAGTCAATCGCTTAACCTTAGTTTAACCACTATGCGAACCTTGCTTTCTCTACACTACTATGTTTTCCTGATGTCATAGCCAGGGTCAAGAACAATACCATTTTATACGTATCCATCATCATCATCTCAGCGTTAATCCCACTCGCATCGGTAGCTTTTCAGCTTTGGAGTCTGGGGTCCGCTTTACCAGTCTAACTGGTGATTTTGCCTAAACCTCGATATTTTCCATGAAGCGACTGCCGTCTGACCTCCACAACCCGAAGGCGATATATCTAAGCATTGCAGTTAAACCAATTGTTTGACTCTTGAGGGCTCCAACAACCCATAACGACTGCCACTAGATGTTCGTATGGCAACCGGGACCAACTGCTTAACGTGCTTTTCGAGGCACGACCAGACCAGTGCAAATGTTCATATTCATGCATACAAATTATTGCACTGTGCGGGGATCGAATCCGCGCCTCCTTGCGCAGCGGCCGCGTTCGCTACCTGTGTTCGCGCCTTGAAGACACTCAAATTGTAGTCCGACGGAAACACCGCCGCTGGCAAACTGTTCCAGTCCCTCGATGTACGCGATATAAAAGAGGAGGCGAAACGCTTCGTCCAGATCGCAATGGTGTCAACAACGTAAGGGTGGAAACTCGCCGTACGACGGGTTGTCCGATGGTGGAACGGAGATGGGGAATTAAATCATGCAATTAATTCGCACACTCCCCAAAATGCATCCTATAGAAGACCGAAAGGCTGGCTACTCTACGCCTGTGCTCTAAGCTTTGGAGACCGTCTCGAGTTAAGTCAGGGTCACCAATCAGCCTCTTCACCCGCCTCTCCACCGAATCAAAAGTGGCCATGTGACACTTACCAGCACCAGCCCAAATGTGGCTGCAGTACTCCACACACGAACGGACCTATGCTTTGTGCAGCTACAAATTACGATAGGCTGCATCCGTTGATTCAATAAGTATCAAATCAATCATGCCTGTCACTGCTTTTCCCAATAAAACGAGACGCGATAATCATTTTTCTTATCAAGTCCCTAAGTACCTCAATGAATAAAAGGGGGTGAAATCTCAAATCACGGATTTAATATACGGAACCTAAGTAGCTACCGTTTATCATAAATAACAAGTGATCCATTTTAATGCCGTTTATGGAGACTGTTCATAATATTGTACTTTGTAAAATAATCGCTTGCATTATTCATAGGACGAAATTGTACCATTTCGTTGCTGTTCTTCAGATTGATGGTCGCTTAGCTTGGCGGACATTTTGTTAGTATTACTCTGTACGAGAGCAGACATTGATTCAACTTTGGGATAAGTGAAACTGTTGGTTCAAAATATTTAAAAAAAAAATCATTTTAATAAAATATCCGTTTTAGTCTGGATATAATAAAAAAAATCTAATGTTTTATGACTTCATTTAGTAATCAGTTAAAAAAAGAACGTTATTGAATCAGAAAATACTGAAATGTCCTTTTTGAGGTCAGAGCCACCAAACCAGTAAATGAACTGGTATTTAGCAGCGTCAGATTTTACTGTTTATTTATTTATTTTATTTTATTTTATTAAGATATCCAACAGCGATTTACATAGATGCTTACACTAAAACAAATATAATTCATAAAAGCCAGTAACAGGATATCATAGCTAAGTTTAACATAAAAATGACCATAACTTTTAAAACAATAATGTATCATTTTATTTTTTTAATATATACATGCAAACACACACTCATTTTGATTTCGAAACGGTATAAATGTGTACAGGTTTCTTCAAGAAGTTTTTCTTTCATCGTTTGGAGAGCAGCAGTGGTCCCTAACCACATCAGGCGCTTTACCTTAGGTATAATGGGTGTATCTGACATCGACGCACAAACGATTACCATGGATCCAGTACATGATTCAAAACCCCCCAGTGGTGGAATTTTTCGTCGGCCTTTTCATGATTTAAAAAAAATATATGTGTAGTTTTTTCACTTTAGACCGTTCATAATTGCTATACTTTTATAACCCAATAAGATTTTAAAGTAAAAATTAATTAATTCGCTATTTACACAAAAAAGCGCAATGTGAACAATATTAGAAAAACTATCTTATCGGCTGATTTCACACCAGGGATCAACGTCATACCTACAAACCTGCACGGCGGCACGCTTGCAACGTTCAAAGGCCGAGCCGACACTTTATTTTAAACATTTTTATTTCTGTAACCGTTCATTAACGACATAAATGACTATCATAATTTTATTAGTGGCATGCGGTCTAGCCTTTTCGCGAAGTTCGCGTTACGATGTCAGATACACCCTGCATAAAAGCTTTGTTTTTATTAACATTCAAACAGCATACCTAACTTAAATACACACTATTATCTAATCTATTTTCGATTCAATCTTAATACGTGGGATCTGTTTCGGATTCAGAGCGGGTTTCTGTGAAATTAGGGCTTTAAGTAAATTACATCGGCGACTGTGTTGTACCTACTGATTGTGTCGGGAGTGTAGGCTTGTGTGCTGGCCCCCGGATACAAGAGATAGCGATATAATATTACGTGCTTTAGTAGTTTGTTATAGTGCTGTGTATTCATCAACATGTATCATCATCATCCACCTTTTTACCGTCCCACTGCTAGGCACAGGTCTCCTCTCATACAGAGGACGGGTCTGAGCAGTTGTGTAGCGATGTGTGCCGGGTATGATGCGCTAAATGTTGTTGTGTCGGGAGTTTGGTCGTGGAGGGTCTCCAGATCAATCTCCCTTTGGCGCAGCATCGTTGGTCGTGTTGTTGGGTTTAACATTGCACCACCTCGCTCAACTGCCGTCTTCCTTCCTATTCACTATTTTTTTTAAGTGAATGGGTTTAATAAACTAGCGCGCTTTACCATCAACGATAACATCACTGCTTACCATCAGGCGGGATTGCAGGCAAGTGCTAGTTTATAATTATTAAAAAAAAAATCAACATGCTTACTCAATACGCATTGGCGATGTCAGACTTAAAAGTCCAGGTTTCTTCAAGGTGTTTTCCTCTACCTTGTAATCAGTCTTTGGTGTCCAAGATATACTTATAAAGTATGTATAACTAAATCGACATAAATAAATAATATTAAAATGACTGTCCTGTAGGCTTTTATAAAAAGTATATAAGGTTTTCTGTCTGTTTCTTTGTTGACTTATCTCCGAAACAGCTGTACTGATTTTGACGGGACTTTCACACCTGTTGTTATGATGAGTAACTTATGTTTGGTTCGTTTTAGAAAAATGACTAAATTTACTTGCAAAAAAACAATTTGTTTTTCGACATGCACGTGAATGAAGTTGCTGGGACAGCTCGCTGTTAATATAAACAGATGTTTTATGGTTTGATTGTTTTTTAGAATTCCATACCCGATTATTAAGACCTCGACTGTCTGTCTGTTTTAGCATTTTTTCAGCATTTTCACAGGGATGTATATATGTTGCCGCTTTAACAACATAAATTGACAACAGAATATTTTCTTTATAGATTATGTTATGGGACCCTTCCTGCACGAGTTCCGCCCCAACTTGGCCGGATTTTTATTTGTGTTGCTTATTATGATGTTTAACGAAAGGTTCAAATTAATTTTGAAACGTGGATACCTAAAAGATTATTTCAAAATACTTTGCACTGTGTGCCTCTGCCATTTTCCCCTTTATTCATAAAAGATGTTTAAAGTTAACTAGTGAATAGCGGTTTTTAACCATACATTTTAGACGTATGCACATCACTTAACTTTAATCTTCGTTTATGAATAAACCTCTTAAACACTGTGGTGTATATTCATAAATGATGATTTAAGGTAAGTGACGTTAAAAGGTCAAATTTGAATGGTAAAAAAATCGCTTATCACTAGTTAACTTTAAGCAGCGTTTATGAATAAGGGGGTTTGTGTTTTACCTCCTGAGTTTTATACCCCCATTACACCAAAGTAAACAGTATTTATTTGATAGTACCAGTAAAAAAAAAACTACCAAAGCCTTATATTTTTAATTGTGCCAATAAACATCATAAATCCCGTGTAAAATCAAGTAATTTATCAACTACCCGCCTGAAGTTCATGTTTCAACCCACCACTTAACCCTTCGCAGTCGAGTCGCGATGATGAATATTCATACAGAGCGTTATTACGTTTGTTTAGCGTAACAGTAAGTTGTTTGTAGCAATTAATAGCAAGCGTCTAGCGCCATTTTGTGTTCGTTCAGAAATAGGACGGCGGAAGCGGGGTTGAGATTTTGACAAAGAGGTTATGGAAATTTCAGCTGAAATTGCCTTATTGATATTAGAGAAGTCTGTTTTTGTCATTACTTTGAACGTGAAGGTCAAATCTTGTAATTTCAATTTAAATCCTTAATCTATCAAATATGGCACCGATTCCTTTGATCACCAATTAAACTACATTCCTGTGCTTATTATTATTATTTTTTTAATAAAACCGAAGATAAATATTATTATCATTTGGTTGTCGCTGTGCCGAGATCGCTACAAGATTTTATACGCTTTTAATTACACAAATTGGCATTATAATAAGAAATTTACATGCTTGAAACTACATGCTTTTCATTGCATGATATTCTGAAGTGGTATAATTCAAAAAAATACAACGTTTAGAATTACTTTCATTCGAAAATGCCTGTTAGACCTTTACTTACTAAAACCCACCCGTGATTCTTCACTTGCATGTGCGCCAGAAGCCACAGTATCACTTCTCACACGCCCATACATAAATGACTGTTATTTTTTTTTAATTATTATAAACTAGTTCTTGACTACTATCCCGCCTGATGGTAAGCAGTAATGCAATCGTTGGTGGTAAAGCGCGCTAGTTAATTAAGCCTATTCACTTAAAAAAACTGAGTGATTAAGAAGGAAGACGGCAGTTGAGCGAGGTGATGCAATGTTAAACCCAACAACAGTACCAACGATGCTGCGCCAAAGGGAGATTGATCTGAAGAACCTCCACGACCAAACTCCCGACACAATAACATTTGGTGCATCGTCCCCGGCACACACCGCAACACAATCGCTCAGACCCGTCCTCCGTACGGCTTGACCAGACATCATGCCGGAACACGACGAATCAAATCGAAAAATTTAAATGATAAGAATATCTGGTCGCTCTGATTAACACAAGACAATGTTTGTGTTCCATTACCAGAATCAACTTCATCATCATCATCATCATCAGGCTCTACTCGTCCACTGCTGGACATAGGCCTCTTTCATGGCACGCCAACAAGCTCGATCCTGAGCAGTTCTCCGCCAGCCGCTACCAGCCACCTTTTTGATGTCGTCGCTCCATCCCGCCCAAGGGCGTCCTACGCTACGTTTGCCGAGACGCGGTCTCCACTCGAGGACTCGTTTACCCCAACGGTTGTCGGCCCGGCGGCATATGTGGCCAGCCCTTTGCCACTTCAGCTTGCTAATCCTCTCAGCTATGTCGGTGACTTTGGTCCTCTGTCGGATCACCTCATTTCTGATGCGGTCCTTCAGAGAGACGCCCAACATAGCCCGCTCCATAGCTCGCTGAGCGGCTTTAAACTTATGGACTAGTCTGACCGTTAGTGTCCACGTCTCGGCTCTGTAAGTCATGACGGGTAGGACGCACTGGTTGAAGATTTTAGTCTTCAAACATTGGGGTATGGGCGACGAACATACCCGACTAGAATCAGCTTACTGACACATTATATGAGTTCATATAATTTGCTTTTTTACAATGCATTAATATGTGAACTGTCACGCCCTTTATACCTGGGGCTTTTATTTAAGTAATAAGTTTTTACTTATTTACATATCCATTTTAATGATATTTTATTTTTTGGTTTGCTGGTATTTTGACCTGACTAGCTGGCAGGGGCGTGCACAAAGATTTTATTGGGGGTATGCATAAATATACCTACTATCCAAATCTCTGTGCTTATATATGGTAAAACTTAAAAAACGTAACTTAGACGTAGTTTCAATTTAACATAGTCGCGTACCTACTTTTTCGCATGTCAACATTGAATTGATGTTTGTGCGTGGCTACAATGAACATCTAAGTATGTGATTGATGATAAGAACAAGTCAAATAAATGATATACGTGGGGTATTAGGTATTTTTTATTTGCCCAAATGAATACAATGAAATCATCATCATCTCAGGGTTAATACCAGTCGCATCCAAAGCTTTGGAATCTGGGGTCCGCTTTTCCAGTCTAATTGCTGATTTTGGCGAAATTTCGACAATTTCCGTGAAGCGACTGCCGTCTGACCTCCACAACGCGAAGGCAATATCGAAGCATTGAAGTTAGACCAATTGTTGGACTTTTGTGGGCTCCAACAACCCGTAACGACTGCCACTAGATGTTCGCATGGCAACCGAAACCAACGGCTTAACGTGCTTTCCGAGATACGACCAGACCAGTGCAAATATTCATATTCATGCATACAAATACTTACACTGCGCGAGGATCGAACCCGCGCCTCCTTACGCAACGGCCGCGTTCGCTACCGCTACGCCATGTAGGCTGTCAAAATACAATGAAATGGTATTACTAACTCAACTGTAAGTAAGTAATAATTTATTTCTCAAAAAACTAAAAAAAAATATTTCACTATCTATAAATTAAATCAACGCGCCTATCTATTTTTAAATAACTCTGTAAAAATCAAATATATATAAGATCGTTTTGAAATCGCTAAAAGTTCTTTTAAAATGGACAGATAGACAAATCTATGAGTCTGCTTTGGCTTTTCATAAATATGCGTAATGCACTACTCATTGGAATCATAACTATTAAATTTTGCTAATTTGTAAACTTCAGGAAAATTATTACAACATAAAGTATAGTATTGAAATTCAAAAGCAAGTAGGTTGAAAAACTTAAGGTCTTTTAAGTTTTTATAACGTCGAACTGTCAAAGCCGTGTTTTAAAATAATATACCTATACGAGAAACAAAACAATTTATTTGTACACACTACACAACCTGCTAACGACATATAATTATCATAATACTTTTTATAAAGACAACCTTTCTTTTGTGTTAAACCAAAAACTCTAAAATAAATGAATATTCAATTCCGCTTAAAACAATCAATACATATTTAACCCAAAAACACCAATAATGAAACAACATAAGCTGCTAAAATAAAAAGGTATTTGAACGAACAACGATCATGCTATATTTCTGAACTTCTTAAATTCGTCGCATTATTAGAAGCTGTGCTTATCATGGGCTTTAAACCCAAAGAAATTTCACGCACACGTACACAACAGTTTAGGCACACAAGCAAATAATTTTATACACAGACAGATACGGAAGAGGCACACTTTGTTTATGCTTACGCCGTAAGAGGCGTGGGTGTCGCGCCTAAGGCAACTAATGTGTCTCGTTAGCACTAGCCACTAGGCCCAATAGATGGCAGTGTTATCAATAACTGATTAACAAAGTCTTTTAGTTTTAACTTTGTAGTATATAAATTATTTTACAGTATATTATAATTTTAGAAGACTATTAGGGTATGCAGAGCTTTTCTGCTTGTAAGGAGCGCACGCGCCTGCTAGCTGGCATATGATAAGTAAGTTCTTTGCTGTTGTATTCTTTACTGTACCTACATAGTATTGTATAAAGTCATGTGTTTTCATTTTTTCAAATAAACTGACAGCTGTGCTGCTTGGGAGTTTGTTCCGTAACTTCTTCCCAGCGAAAGCACTATGAAGTGGCGGACGACAGGCGTTTTTGGGGACTGTCTTATTTAATATTGACGTTCACAAAGTACTGATTCTCAGCCTAATGACTTTTGATTTTGATACACTCGGTGGTAGGCCATAACATCGGCCGCCGGCAGAAGTTACTACCCACCAGACAAAGTCTTGCCGCCAAGCGATTTGTTGTGTTCCGGCATGATGTCTGGTGAAGCCGTACGGAGGACGGGTCTGGGCAGTTGTGTTGCGATCTGTGCCGAGTACGATGCGGCCTAATGTTGTTGTGTTGGGAGTTTGGTCGTGGAGGGTCTTCAGATTAATCTCCCTTTGGCGCAGCATCTTTCGTCGTGTTGATGGGTTTAACATTGCATCACCTCGCTCAACTGCCGTCTTCTTTCCTATTCGCTCAGTTTTTCTGAGTGAATAGGCTCTTAATAAACTAGCGCGCTTTACCATCAACGATCGCATCATTGTTTACCATCAGGTGGGATCGATGTCAAGCGCTAGTTTATAATTTCCACACAAATTTTCAATTACCTCGTCGCTAATACCGTATCCATTATACTAGTAACTCCTCGCCCATTACAACCCGTCATCTTAGCATCAGCCGTCCCGCTGCTTGCTAAGCGTACTAATGATTTACACCCGCATGACAGGCGGCCATTTAATTGCACTACACGTCTACTCTATGATCTATGCCCCGGCGATAGTCTAACGTCGGTATTTGTGAACTCATTACTAGTTCAAAATAGACAGAGTAATGTATCCGTAATCCGCGATTTGCATAGCTGTCAGTTGTGCTGGTTGAATGTCTTGATTGATTTTATAATGTTGGGTTGTTTCAGAGATTGTTGCTCAAACATACTCTTCAGCTTTATTATTGGTTCTAGTTCCGCCCCGTGGATTCATCTGCATATGTTTCGATTACGTATATCCGGATAAAATCTTATATGTTAATCCTAGTTATGGCAACAGCTGAATGCCAAATTTCATACAAATTCTTTCATTGGTTTCGGAATGAAAGAGTAAAAAAACCAATAAACTTTCAAATAAAAATATTGGTAGGTTAGGGAGAAACTCTTAGAGCTTAAAATCTATCTCCATATAAATTGGAAATAGAAAAAAATAGGGATGTCGTTTAAGGATTTGTTTGTTTGTGTGTGGATGTGTGCCGGGTACGATGCGCCAAGTGTTGTTGTGTTGGGAGTTTGGTCGTGGAGGGTTTCCAGATCAATCTCCCTCGGGCGCAGCATCGTTGGTCGTGTTGTTGGGTTTAACATTCACTACCTCGCTCAACTGCCGTCTTCCTTCCTATTCACTAAGTTTTTTAAGTGAATGGGTTTAATAAACTAGCGCGGTTTACCATCAACGATTGCATCACTGCTTACCATCAGGCGGGATCGCAGTCAAGCGCTAGAAACAGTCTTCGTTTTTTCTGCTCACAGAAGGCTTTTCTAGCCTAATTACTAATTAAGATCTAAGAAGTATGAATGAATATGAGATGTATATAAAACCACAAACCGCAGGAACGCATTTTGTTTTATCAGCAATGTTGGCTTTATCCTCGAAGGACCACGCAAGAGATGCTTCTAACGACTCGAGTGACATTTCGATTATATTAATATATTCTGTTGAGCTCAATTAGAACACATTTCAAAAGAATGCTCTTTTGTTTTAAAAGTACATAATCTTTTATTCATTTGTGTAAAACATACCTCAGAAGGGAGTCATAGAATTGAAATTACAAAGAAACCAACGCAATCACATTCATTTATTATAAATTATTCAGCGTAGCTTACTACTTTTTTTATGATATTTTATTAACCTTAGGACTTGTCAGTTCGGTGTCTCGTTCTCGACTGCTCGATGTTGGCTATTTGCTCATTTCACAAATAATTTTTAGTTCCAAACGATTTTACAAGTGCCAGTGACTTTGTCTTTATTTTTTAGTTTCGAACGGTTTGAGCATTTAGCCAATGTCACGTAATTATGAATTATTCATGTCGAAAAAGACGGCCGCGTGACCCGTCGTACGACTGAGGTTTGGGGCAAAGTCATGATGTGGCCACTATGCTGCGATATTTCACTGTTCTTTATGAACTATTTACTAAATGCACTTTTTACTACATACATCACGCACTTTTATTTAGTAAACAACACTATAAATAATTTTAAAAATCCAATGAAAAACGAGCGTGACACTCAGCTTGACTTTCCCGCCAAAACTCGCCAGTGACTTTAAAAAGATTTTAAAATGACAATTCGACTCTAACCATTTTATCCATAGACTGATCTCTATAATATTACTAAAATAAATATACACATAGATAAGTATTGTTAAATTTGCTTTTAAAGTTCATAATAGAGTGATAGGTAATACCGGCTGGTATCCAGTTCCTTAATGAAAGCCAGCAATGCTATGATGTTACTGGCCGTCTCACGTTGCGTTTCGTTGTTCACGTTGCGTATTGCAGAATTACTTTGCCCTGTACTTGGAGACCACCAGGAGATTAAGAAGGACATGAGTTACTGTCTGGGCGTCCTGGGCCAGGAGAGCCTGTATGTGCCCTCTATAGTTAGTAAATAGTGAATCCCTACTCATTTGCTTTTAAAAGATTTAAATAATTGTGGATTTTGTGCTCATTTGTTAAATCATCGTGCCAACTACTCGACGCCGTACGAATACCAAGTCATGTTTTGAGAAAACTCTACTGTTAATTCGAAGATCACAGGACTAAAAATGACATAACGTATGAGTAATAGGTCCAACTGAGGGGAACCGGTCGTTTGGAGCGAGTAAACGATAGATTTATTACCCCTGTTTATATGATTTATGTACGAACACCTTCGTTTGAACGCTTTGGTGGTAATTTCTGCCAAGACGCCGCACCTTTTGCTGTGAAATACATACTCGTAGGTACAAGTTTTATAGGTAAACACTGACACTTTATCGTAGTCTTCCTCCCCTTTACCTGTGTTGGCATCTGAATATCAGTATTTTCCATGGAATGACTTCCTATCTGACTTCTCCTACCCAGTTATTGGATAATACGCGGATCCTTGATGAGATTGGTTTTCAAGCTGCTGGCGACCCATAACTACTTGCAAAGATCCATTAATAGCAGCCGGAACCAACTGCTTAAAGTTCTCAATTAGGTCGGAGGGGTCTGGTCTCGTCTACGGGCTAACCGTGGCAAGCGTTGATTAATGTGATCGATCGGCCCGTGCGATTGTTATTATTTAGATCTATTTATTTATTAAAATTACTAAGCAAATTTATACAGTATGTTAAGAAAACCCTGTCCGACCCGTGAAGGTGTTGTTAGGTATCGATAACTGATTCTACTAATGGATACAAAACCGGGCTAAACTTAAAAAATAAATCCCCGTAAAAAAATAAATATTATTTCGCAAAAAGAGGTAACTTAATAAATGTGCGTAAGCTCCATTCCGCGGGCGGCGGGCGGCAGGGCACGCGGCACGTGGTCGCATCGCTATTCGCTCATAATAATACCGGTTTTGTCACTTTTTTAAAAATTACCAAATTTCGGGGAAGTTGGAATTAATTTGCGGAAAAAAAAAGATTATTTCAAAATTCATTTGTATTCGTACTATGATGATTACGTAAAATTTTATATTATATTTGGTAATGTGTTTACCTAACGTTTATTATCTTTATGGGTCGGACAGGCTTTTCTTAACATACGGTATATATTTGGTATTCCGTGTGGTGACGAGCTCAGAATAGTACCAACCCATATCCTCCCGTGGGTCGTAAGGGGCGACTAAGGAAACTCACCAGGGAAGCGGGCAGCAGCGCTTCTCCTGTGCAATGTCAAATTACTGCGATCTCCGATCCTCCTGCCAAGCGTGGGGATTATGGCAACAGTCCCCAATCAATGAAAGCCTAGGTGGTGGCCTTTGACCAGCAGTGGATCTCTATAGGTTGAAGAAGACATATATTTGGCAATTAGACTTGCTATATACATAGATGTACAGTATGTTAAGAAAACCCTGTCCGACCCATAAGGATAATAAACGTTAGGTAAACACATGACCAAATATAATATAAAATTTTACGTAATCATCATAGTACCAATACAAATGAATTTTGAAATAATCTTTTTTTCCCGTGAATTAATTCCAACTTCCCCGAAATTTGGTAATTTTTAAAAAGTGACAACACCGGTATTATTATGAGCGAATAGCGATGCGACCACGTGCCGCGTGCCCTGCCGTCCGCCGCCCGCGGAAGGGTGCTTAACGCACATTTATTCAGTTACCTCTTTTTGCGAAATAATATTTATTTTTTTAGGTGGATTTTTTTTAATTTAGCCCTGTTTTGTATCCATTAGTAGAATCAGTTATCGATACCTAACAACACCTTCACGGGTCGGACAGGGTTTTCTTAACATACTGTATACTCGTAGTATGCCAATGTGAAGTGACAATTGACATTGGCGCCGATTCTATTCTTCACAAACTAAACTAATTTTAAGTTATGTGCATCTTTTTCTTTCCATTTCGTTAAGAAAAGGATAGAAGATAACATTTTAATTTAATCCTGTCAAATTAAGATACTCCATAGACAGTTTAGACGCGATTATGAACATGGCGACTAAAAATTCGCCAGTTAACGAGAGGAGCGCACTAATTTGACAGGTCTAAACTACCATTTTATCTTTCGTCCTTTTCTTAAACAAATGGAAAGAAAAAAAGAAAATAACTTAAAACTAGTTTGTGAACAACAGATTCGGCGCCATTGACTCGTCTTACGCCCAAACGATTAGTTCATCATTCGCCTCACGAAGTTCGCTTCCACATCTTATATTCCTTGTGCGCCCACATGTTATTCTTTTTTTAGCCCCGAAAACCGTTCGTAATGTTGGACTGTTTGACTATTGTAATTATTGCTACCCTGAATTTTACTTTTTATTTTCATTCGCTTCATATAACAATATATGTACTATTCGCATATCGTAAGAAGAAACAACACTGCTAACATTATCAAATTAGCCACTAAGGCCAAATCTTGCTTCTCTTATCAGCCAAATCTGATGCTCACAGCATTTTATTGGCGTTTGTCTGGGTCAGCGGGCTAATGTTATGCCACATTGAGAAAAAGATAGCATGTCACCAACCATATAGCAACTACCAAGACTCATCAAATGACTATAAAATCTAGTCTTTTCTATTCCTAGTAAATTTTCTCCTTCTTTTTCCCCCTAAAGAGGTCCACGTGGATCTCTAAAGAACCGTACATTATCAACCTATAATATTCTCACAGCTCGAACACAGATATTCTTGCTGTGAGAGGAAGGTTCGTGGCTATCATATGTCGTCAAATTTGTAATTCTAGGCTATGCTGGTCCCCTGACAACATTTTCTTTACCATTTTTCTGATCAGTGGTGGTGAAATAATTTACATAAAGTACCTTTCTGGGTTTGAAGTCATCATCATCATCATTTCAACCGTAAGACGTCCCTTGCTGGACATAGGCCTTCCCCCAATGATCTCCACGGCGGGAGGCGCAGGACCGGTTCTTGCACTTCCCGCATCAAGCGGTTTGAAGTCACGACTTACAAATACTTAAGTCGGCTCCGTTACCGCTGGATCACCACTGCTCCCTCACTGTACCGTAACATGTCAATTAACACAGATATTTTCTTATTATTTTCAGAGTAATGGCAACAACTACATGGCGAGCGAGCCGCGTCGCAAACGCGAGCCGCCCGCGCGTCCCAACCACATTCTGCTCTACACCATCATCAACCCAGCCTACCCCATCACTGTGGTAAGTGAGTACATGTGTAGTTATTGATTATTATCATCTGTCTACATGGGCGCACCCCCCTGAAGATCTCGCAAAACAGGTATGAATTACTAATCAAAGTATAAAAGGGGTCTTATACAGGGTCATCTGCGTCTACACCTATGCCCTAGACATTATACTACAAATACCTAATGTTTCATGTAGATATGCTTGTGTAAAACAAAAATAGGCGGGGTTGCCCTAAAAATCTGACTTGCCAATGCTCAATTTGTACAGGTCTCCCAAAGTGATAATGCGTATAGTAATCTTCGTCACTGTTCGGCAACGGTCGTATTCCCCGAGCGTTCGGAAGAAGATATGTATGTAGAGTGGTGCACTTAACCACTTTTTATGCACTAACCACTCTATATATATATATGATACTCTATATAGATATGTAAGTATATATTATAGAGTGGTGCACTTAACCACTTTTTATGCACTAACCACTCTATATACATATCTTCTTCCGAACGCTCGGGGAATACGACCGTTGCCGAACAGTGACGAAGATTTCTATGCGCATTATCACTTTGGGAGACCTGTACCTATTTATTAATAAATGAAATATTACGGGTTAAAGTATGAAATTGCCGTATTGTTGCAATATGTTCTTTGAATTGACATAAAAGCTTTGAGGTTTACGAGTGAAACTTTTTTCACATAGTTTCTATGATGTCTTTCTCTTAAAAATGTGAAACATTTGAATATCAACTTTTAATTCTTTCTGTTATTCATCTTGATACTGTGAAAATTCGAGTGATTTTTGAATACGAGTTCCGACGCCGAAGTACCGCGACAGAAACAGCCCGCAATATGTATTTATGTTGCGTTTGGAAAGGGCACCGTGCGATTTTGTTTTAAACGCTTTCGTGATGGAAACTTCGACTTGAAGAACCACGAGGAAGACCACCAGGCAAAGAAGATGGTGGTAACCGATCCTAGCTAAACCGCTCAGGAATTAGCGGCATGGTTTAGCGTTACCTTACCCATAATATGGACTCCAAAATACGAAAAAAGGGTGCCTCATGATTTGACTGATCTGCAGAAAGAAACTCGTGTTGAAAGTTGTCGACTGACGGTTTATGCATTGGCCACAGACGTATTGAAATCAAACTATTTGACACCGTATTCTAAATACGTTACATCTCTTCTTACCGTTCCTTTCCGTCCGTTTCCTTATTTCTTGTGAAGTCAAGATGATTCCGTAGACAATGGTTATGTGTTTAGTAACTATCATCCTTTGTATTAACAATGAATTCGTTGTCATTCGCAACTTTTTAGACACATCTGTATAAGTTAGTTTACCTTATCAGAGCGCGTTTTGCTTCAGGTTGGCCAAAACTTTAGATAATGGATACGGGTAGAGACTGGTCGCGAAAACTTTCCAATTATTTGAACAAGCAACAACAACTATTTTCAACTTTACACCTATGTAGCTTCTAGGAAACGAGATCTGGCCCTAGAAAGTAATTACCAGGATGTTCCCTTGAAGTTACTTATACCTAAATGTGTATATTCTTAGGTCAATATTAGACAGTTACATGCTATTTTATACCAACTGTAAACTATAATTGGCTTGTATCCTAAAAAATAATTTAATGTCCGTCAGATAGATTTATAAAAAATATTGAACACGTATTTTTTATTTTTTCTTTCATTCAAATACTTAGGAAGATACATTGATTTGAAATGTCGTATGACGTCACGCCGTGTTACAAAATATAGCACGGCGTGACGTAATTCACTCCCACTCCGTAACTTTAATACGCTATATCTCAGTAGCTTTTGGTAATTACGACAAAATAAAAAATACGGGTCTTAATTTTTTTTAATAGCTATAAGACGGTCTACTTACTTTTTTCATTTTCATACCTTGGATACATCCCTATTGTGAATTACCCTTCAAATGACTGTGGTAGCGATATACATATACCCCATTATTCATAAACACCACAGATTTTAAGGGGTTTATTCATAAAGGATGATTAAAGTTAAGTGACGTACAAACGTCTAAAATGTATGTTTAAACAATCGCTAATCACTAGTTAACTTTAAGCCGCGTTTATGAATAAGAGGGATAATCGTAGAACATATCCAATAACATAATACTTATTAACATGGTGTTACTCTTTCAATATACGATTTTTTTTTTATAATTATAAACTAGCGCTTGACCGCAATCCCGCCTGATGGTAAGCAGTGATGCGATCATTGATGGTAAAGCGCGCTAGTTTATTAAGAGCCTATTCACTCAGAAAAACTGAGCGAATAGGAAGGAAGACGGCAGTTGAGCGAGGTGATGCAATGTTAAACCCAACAACATGACCAACGATGCTGCGCCAAAGGGAGATTGATCTGAAGACGAATGAATCTATAAACCTTAGAATCAAGTCTTACGATCAATATCCAATCTCTAGCCGCAATCCGAAACCAATTAAAACATTTTGTATTTTAACAAGAAATACAAAATAGCTTCAAAGAAGAAATCGTACAAAGATTCTCGAAATTGATCGGTTGGTAATCGAACATGTTAGGGAAAGTTCGTCAATTCCGATCCTGTTGCTACAGCGTAATTTAACGGTTAAACGCACTATTATGAGTTAGAAAACTTTGATAGGGTTTCGCTGGTTTCCTTTAATGTCTGTTCAAGCAGATGATGAGGACAATGATTACAGGCTCTGTTAAATAGAAAAGAGTTAGACGACGCCATTCTTTTTTTTTTTTTTTAATATATATAAACTAGCTCTTGACCGCAATCTCGCCTGATGGTAAGCAGTGATGCGATCGTTGATGGTATAGCGCGCTAGTTTATTAAGAGCCTATTCACTCAAAACTGAGCGAATAGGAAGGAAGACGGCAGTTGAGCAAGGTGATGCAATGTTAAACTCCACAACACGACCAACGATGGTGCGCCAAAGGGAGATTGATCTGAACTCCCAACACAACAACATTAGGCGCATCGTACCCGGCACACATCGCAACACAACTGCTCAGACCCGTCCTCCGTACGGCTTCACCAGACATCATGCCGGAACACGACAAATCGCTTGGCGGCAAGGCTTTGTCTGGTGGGTGGTAACTGCCGGCGGCCGATGTTATGGCCTACCACCACCTTGGGGATATTACACAATGGTATGCGAACCTTCAGAGAAAGAACAAGTTTAAAAACCACATCAGCAGGGTAATAGCGTAACACACTATCAGCAGCAATGAGTTTCATTTTGATAATTCAACAACATACATTGCGTTATTTACATTGCGGAGCAGACACATTTTTCATACACGTAGAGCAATGGATTAGCAATATGCTTCGAAATGATTCCAATTGGTTGTATTGATGCGTTATTTGATTAGGGTGCTTGTGTTGGGATAACTAAAAGTCGTGTTGTTAAACATTCTTAATTGAGACACCATAATCTTTTTTTATTTTTAAGTTGTTGTTTGGTTTGTTGACATGAGCCAATGTCGCGAGCGCATTACGGATGACAGGCGGATCGAATTGTCAAATAATGTGTGCTGTCTAATGCCTATGGCATGGAGGTAGTAAGTACCTTTATAGTTTGGCAGTTTTGCATGTTAGGATACGAGACTTTTGATGATATTTTTTGTCCTGTATTTTGTTTGGTATTTTATTGTATTTAGTTGTAAAGTGCGTTTTGTTTCTGGGGAATAAAAAAAAAATTCTTTTCTTTCTATAAGCACAAAAACCGCGCGTTTAACTGAAGGTGCTGAAACTACAGATTTGTAACAAAATTTTCATTAAGTTACTAGATAATGGCGCCAAATCTCTTGTTAACTAACTCAACTTATTTTAAGTTATTTGCATCGTTTTCTTTCTCTTTAATTATGAAAAGGATAGTAGATAACTAATTAGCGTAATTCTGTCAAATTAAGATACTACATTCCGAGGGGATTGGCGCTGAAAGCTGAAATACAGGCCTTGCCTAGTTCGGTTACAGATGCTTAACTCCTTTGTGCTTAAAACTAGCCTATTTTTGTTTGTAAAGTATGTTTTATTCTCTTTCAAATAAATAAATAAATATTATTATATCTGTGTCGTGGTGACCTAGTGGTTAAAACACCAGCCTCTCAAGCGGGTTCGATTCCAGGTCAGGCAAGTACCAATGTAACTTTTCTAAAGTTATATGTACTTTCTAAGTATATCTTGGACACTAATGACTGAAGGTGAAGGAAAACATCTTGAGGAAACCTGGAATTTAAGTCTGAAATCGCCAACCAGCATTGAGCAAGCGTGGTGATTACGCTCAATCCTTCTCTATATGAGCGGAGACCTGTGCCCAGCAGTGGGACGGTAAAAAGGTTGATAATGATGAATGAATGAATAATTATTATTATTATACATAGACAGTTTAGACGCAATTATAAACATGACAACCAAAAATACCTCATTAAATTACGCCAGGCGCGGACTTATTTGACAGGTCTAAAAGTCTAAACTAACATTTTATCACACATCATGTCTCTTCCTTTTTTAGAAACGGGCTCCTATGCTGAACTAGTTATAATTTTTAGTGTAAGACTCGCTATTCCACAGACCAATTCGCAAGTTCTATTTGAGTTTGAATGTTCGCAAGTTCTCATATTGGTGTTGTTGTTAATACAACTCTATTATGTCTCTGCTACCCTTTGTGTACCCGATGATGCTTTTAAGAGATGTTACTCAAGTTTTAATTCGTTTTGTTTGTTTATTTTTATTGAGTGTAGGCAGCCACATTTGGGCTGGTGCTGCTAAGTGTCACCTGGCCACTTTGGATTCAGTGGAGAGGCGTGCGAAGAGGCTGATTGGTGACCCTGATTTAACTCGAGTTGGTCTCCAAAGGCTAGAGCACAGGCGTAGAGTAGCCAGCCTTTCGGTGTTCTATAGGATACATTCCGGGGAGTGTGCGAGGGAATTGCACGATTTAATTCCCCCATCTCCGTTCCACCATCGGACGACCCGTCGTACGGCGAGTTTCCACCCTTATGTTGTTAACACCTCTACGATCCGGACGAAGCATTTCGCGTCGTCCTTTATACCGCGTACATCGAGGGACTGGAACATTCTGCCGGCGGCGGTGTTTCCGTCGGACTACAATTTGAGTGTCTTCAAGGCTAGAGTGAATAGGCTCTTAATAAACTAGTGCGCTTTACCATCAACGATTGCGTCACTGCTTACCATCAGGCGGGATTGCAGTCAAGCGCTGGTTTATATTTAATAAAAAAAAAAAAAAACATCAAATGACCTCTCCCACTCTGGACGGAGTGGAAGGGCGTGTCAGTCTTTTACTGACTAAAACCCACCTGTGTTCCTTCAGTTTATTTTTTTTTTATACGGACAAATCACACAGATTGAGCTAGCCCCAAAGTAAGTTCGAGACTTGTGTTATGGGATACTAACTCAACGATACTATATTTATAATAAATACATATATAGATAAACATCCAAAACCCAGACCAATCAGGAAAATATCGTTTTCCATCATGACCTGGCCTGGGATCGAACCCGGGGCCTCCACGTCGCAGGCAGGCATGTTGACCGCTGCGCCACGGAGGCCGACTAGTTGCCTGTAAGCCAGGGCCACGAATTCTGTTTTAACCAACCCGCAACCCTGACCCAGGAGGCATCTGTCTTCGAGGACCCCGTCACGATGTGCTGACATCTCTTTGAGGCACGCGTGAAACACAACGCGCCGTCGACCCGGGCCTTTAGGCCTAGTATGAGATTTCATTACGAAACTCGATCGTCGATATCGAGCGCGTTTGACTCGGGGATTGTCCCGCTTCAAGGTCGTAAGAACTCTTAACCAATGAGAGCACCAAACGCGCTCGATATCGACGATCGAGTTTCGTATTGAAAACTCATACTAGGCCTGCTGGTCTTTACCGGGCGGCGAGCAGTGGGCACAAGCTCGCGTCTACGATGGCCGGGAGTAGTTCGATGTTGTCTCCCGACTAGCGCGTCTCCTGCGACGACTAGGGAGTTCCCTGGGATTCTTGCTCCCTCACAAGCTCCGCCTTCTCCTTTGTCAGCCAGTTTTTCCACCTACTAAACGGTGGGTATTTCATCCTATCTTCATCGAACTATTTATATATTTTTCTGCATAAATTTAACTTATTTATATTAACAGAGTCTCCTTGAAGCCCCGTGTCTACTTCAGTGAGAAAAGTGGACGAGGATTCAGTCATGCTATCAACTTTGCTTAGTTACTAATCATTTTATAAAATTCTGTTAGTTATAAGTATCTCACTAAAATGTCATTATGCCACCTCCTTATTTACACTCTACAACAATATTAATAAGTCTTAATTTTACCGTATTCTGTAACAACCCGAAAGTAAGCCACAACTTACCCCCATGCACACAACTTTACGCTATCATCACAGCGGAGCCCAGCAGACTGTTTAAGCATATAATCACTCCGGAACAATAAGTTGGCTACGTATTTTAGTATTACATGCTCTATAAAACTTTAGAGCCGGTTAAACATTCAATTTGAACTGATGTGTGGGGAGTTTAGAAGATATAATGTTAAAGTTAACGTAGTTTTTGAGAAGGTATCGCAAAGAATCTTAATGGGATTTTGTTTTGCTCAGTCATGTACTCATAGTCGCTGTATAGTATAAAATAAATCTATACTTAATATTATAAAGAGCTAAAGTTTTTGAGGTTGTAGGGGGTAATCTCGGGATCTACTGATTTTCAATATACAACATTATTTTTTGTTAAACCGAAACCCGAAACACGTGTCCAGTATTTTTAAGTGAAGAATCCATGTCCAATTTTCGAAAACATGTCATGAAAAACCAAAAATTATTAGTTTATCTTACTTGATTGTCCCAACAAAAGTATGGTCAATACGCCACTCGTCTACCCGCGCCTGCAGCGGTGCGGCGCGGGTTGCCCTTTCTTACTGTGCTCTTAGTACTATCATCTAACGTCAGCTGTGTGCGCTTGGTAACCATACTGCAACAATTTCTAAATGTAATAAAAGTATAACATGGTGTAAAAATTATTGGAATCGATTCAGTTGCTTGTTCTGAACAAACTATATTTAGGTTTCGTACATATACCGGTTTGAAACAAATGCTGTGATTTTGATACGGTAACTTAGGTTACTGTACTTATGGATAGCATGTCAGTTAAAATGCCTCAAAATATGCTTTAGTAGTATTGCGAAGGATAGTAATTTAAAAAACTACCACGCCAGCGGCCGATCTCCTATATTATTTTTAATTGAAGTGAAAGACATTTAACGAACTTATATAGAAGTATACTAATTCGTTAATGTTAGCAAGTCATGTAATTACTTTCATCGATTTCTCGCGAGCATATCCTTTGTGTTAATCCAGGTTCAGGTTCCAGAGGACGTGATGTCGCAAAAGGAAGCTGCGGGAGGGAGATCTCAACTCCCTTCCCGGGCCGTAGAAAACGCACCGGGCGCCTAGAAAGGGCGGATAACGCCTTCCTCCGCCCCACATGTATGGGTCCAGGGGCGAGGAACGTGGGGAAGTCCCCGCCCCCTATCGATGGACCCCGAGGCGGAGACGCGCGCGAGTGTCGGCGCGCGGATCTGAGTCGATGCACGGGGTAGTTTAACACCCCACTACCCCGTGCAGGAGACGAGGCCCGGACAGACCGGGCCAACACGAGGGTGTGGGGCCGTGGAAGAATTTAGACTCCCGCGGCTCCACGAGCGCTCGTGATAGAAGAGACACCGGGGTGGTTTTAGTCAGTAAAAGTCTGACAGACCCCGTCGCCCATCCCAGGGCGGCGGACATCCTATGAGGATTTCCACCCCGGAAAAAAAAAAGGTTCAGGTTCCAGCACGATGTCTGGTGAAGCCGGGTCTGAGCAGTTATGCAGAGATGTATACCGATGCGCCAACTGTTGTTCTGTCGGGAGTTTGGTCGTGGAGGGTCTCCAGATTAATCTCCCTCTGGCGCAACATCATTAGTCGTGTTGTTGGGTCTAATATTGCATCACCTCGCTCAGCTACCGTCTTATTAAACTAGCACGCTTTACCACCAATGATTGTATCTCTGCTTGCCATCAGGTGGGATTGCAGTCAAGCATTAGTTTATATTTATTTAAAAAAAAATGTGTACTGATTTGTTAATGTTAGCACGTCATGTGTATGTACCTTTTCTCGATTTCTCGCGAGCATATACTTTTTTTTTTTTCTTTGAATTATAAACCAGCGCTTGACCGCAATCCCGCCTGATGGTAAGCAGTGACGCAATCGTTGATAATAAACTAGTGCGCTTTACGCACTAGTTTATTAAGAGCCTATTCACTCTAGCCTTGAAGACACTCAAATTGTAGTCCGACGGAAACGCCGCCGCTGGCAGATTGTTCCAGTCCCTCGATGTACGCGGTATAAAGGAGGAGGCGAAACGCTTCGTCCGGATCGTAGAGGTGTTAACAACATAAGGGTGGAAACTCGCCGTACGACGGGTCGTCCGATGGTGGAACGGAGATGGGGGAATTAAATCAAGCAAATCCCTCGCACACTACAGTCATGTATTGTATTAGTCATGTTTATAAATTATTCGTGTGCCTTTCATCCAAAAGGCAAGGTGTCCTTTTTGAGTGAAAGCGTCGCATCTATCCATATATCAATTCATACAAACTTTCACGTTAGTAGGACGTAAACAACCCTACTAAAAGCAAGTTCAATTTCCTTCTCATTTTCACATAATTTCTCAGCAGACTTACAAGACGTTTTCAGGAACACAATATAAGCACTACGATCTATCTTCCTGAACCAGCCAAGTTTGCGCCGTCCTTTCTTATCTTAAATGCTCAATTTTGAGTCGCGAGGCTATAAAACTGAACACTTAAAGTCTGTTACACGAGGGTCACATGCTTTAGGAAGTTGTTTGGTTTTTTTTCTTATTACCCATTGGTTTTTGCACACCCACACACACACAAACACACGCGTGTGCGAGTGCGTGAGCGCAAATACAATGAATCGCCTTTTGTTTTGTTTTCTTTCCTTTTTTTATACATTATAAACTAGTGCTTGACCGCAATCCCGCCTGATGGTAAGCAAAAAAATAGTAAATAGGAAGAAAGACGGCAGTTAAGCGAGGTGATGCAACATTGAACTCAATAACACGACAGCGATGCTGCGCCAGAGGGAGGTTGATCTAGAGACCCACCACGACCAAACTCCCGACACAACCACATTTGGCGCAACGTACCCGGCACACATCGCAACACAACTGCTCGGACCCGACCTCCGTACGACTTCACCAGACGTCATGCTGGAACACGACGAATCCACCGACTACCACCGAGTAAAATATGTCATTTCCATGTTGTTCTAACTGTTGGCAAGTAGATAGAAAAGCTCTACCTATTCCGATCTGTGGCTATAAAGATACGCTGGCGTAGGGTACCTATAGGGGCATGTGTAGCTAGAGTATCGATACATCGATAGCAGCGAAGTACCCTGCTCTGCATATTATAGCTAAATCTCTCGTGCATCCATATCTCGTATAAAAATAACTATGTGGAACCCGTTTTAACCAATGCAGTGAAAATTCTTTTACCCATAGAGACCCACGTTATTTGCGAGTGTCACCGGCTATATTTTCACCCAAAAACTGAAAAAACCTTTCGTGGTAAGTCGGGTTTCATTACAGTAAAAGTGGTAACCACACAACGAATTAGCCATGGGTCAGCTAGATAGAAATAACTTTGATGTTTCATAGTGGGTTATACGGCGGCATCAGCATGGCACCCTTAACATAACCGGCGAAAAATTTGTATGCAGAGAAATGAAGTACTGAATTTATATTTAGTAACATATTTGCGCGTCGTTATCCCTCGCTAGCCTGTATTGATCATAAATTATTTGATTTTTCTTACTAAACTCTTATGTTTTGCCATACAGAAAACCATATAACCGTTTAAAAAATCGCTTACACAGGCATCCAATCTCATACCCCACCATAAAACGACACTTAGAAGTCTATCGAGCGTACGCTTCATACTCCCACACTTCCACAGTGCCACCAAAGTTTAAGTAGTGACGTTTTTATGGGTCCTGAGCAAGTTTCAGTCGTTACATACAATTGTTAGTAGGATTGTGAAGCGATAGATGTAGGAGGCTCAAGTGTTGCAAAAGAAATTGAAAGGTACGAAAAAGATACCAGATATACTTACGTACGCATATAAATTTGATAGCAACAAATAAAAATAAAATAAAAAATCCCCATGTAAGAGGACTAAAATTTTATCTTCTGTTATTTTCTTAATGAACTAGAAAGAAAACAACATTGTGTGAACGAAAGAATAGGCGCCAATATCACTTTTTAGTCATAAATAAGGGCTTAGTTGCTGTATCATTGAGGTTTCCAATACACAATAAATTGGCTCCCCATATTTAGAACAGAAACTCAAAAATTTTTTTTTTTTCATCAGACATTCCTGTGGGGTATCTATGGATAGGTCTCTAAAAATGATATCGAGGTTTCTAAAATATTTTTTTTTCTAAACCGAATAGTTTGCGTGATAGACGCTTCCAAAGTGGTAAAAGTTGGTCCCACCTCCTAAATTCGGAAATGTCGGAATACATGTCTTTGATGATTGTTATTCAAAACGGCTGGTATCAAATATTTGGGAATTCAGATTGACAATCGTCTTGGATTTCAGCCACACATAGATTTACTTACAACGAGAACACGAAAATTGATATACGTTTTCAAGAACCTTCGTCATGTGGCGGAAACTAAGATTATAGACACCGTATATTGTGCACTAGTTCAGTCAATCTTATCATATTGCATAACGGCTTGGGGAGGAGCTCCAAAGACATCCATGCTGAAGTTGGAGAGAGCTCAGAGAGCCGTTCTTAAAGTTGGTCGTAAACTTCCCTTTCTCTTTCCAACCAAAGAACTTACGAGCATTGTAAAGTACTGACAGTTCGGCAATTATTCATTTTGAATACCATTTTACGTAAACACTCCCAACTTTCATACAATCCTGTTGAAATACTCACTAAGAGACGCAAACACACGGTCTGTAAATCTAAGTCGTTTAAAACCAGCTTCAGTCGTAGATTCTTTTGTTTCCTGGGAGATTATCTTTACAACAAAGCCAATAAAGCCATTTCTATCTACTCCCTATCCCCTATCCTTTTTCAATTGTAAAACAAAAGTCCAAAATTGGCTTCAATCTCACGATTATGATGCCACTGAGAGACTTTTGGAAGTGATCTCATAATAAGCAACTCGACACGTCCTACCCACACACACCCACTCACTTCAAACACACTCACACACCCCCACACACACACATACACACTTCACAAATAGACTTCATAACCACACCCACAATCAAACATCGACACGAACATACCCTACTTTGCTGTCAATTCTTTTTACCCGACTACGGCAAAGCCAAAGGAGGTTATGATTTTGACAGGCTATGTATGTATGTATGTATGTATGTATGTATGTATGTTCATCTGTTCCCTCGTAACTTCTAAACCACTAATCAGAATTCGACAAATGACATATCATTAGAAGCGTCTTAATTGTCCGCTGGTTATAGGCTATATAGATTTTCACCAAATTCAATGTGGCGCCCTCTAGCGGACAAAATATACAGAGTAAAAAAATAAAGTTAAGCTAGATATGCCGTGTTTGGTATCATTTTAAAGCGCTTCACTTGTACATTTCGAATATATATATATTACTAGCATTTGCTTGTGACTTTACTTGCATTTATGGGCTAATTGCATATAATTCACATCTTTTCGTTCTTAATTTCTTTGGTACTTAGTAATCAGAATAAGACCACTGCAGTGCCATTAGAAGGGTCTTGATCTTGATATTCTGTTGGTTGTGAGCTATAAAGTTTGTCACCAAATTTACTATTATGCCCTCTAGCGGACAAAAAGTATAAAATAAAAATATATGTAATGTGTTTGGTATTACTTGAAAGAGCTTCACCAGTATTTATATGCTTATACATAATTACAAGACTGCTTTGAAGATGTTTAAAAAAAATGAGCGATAAGAGTAAAGCGCGGATCACGGGAACTGTAATGTAGAGCAGCGTGAACGTTAATAGAATAATTTAATGCACTAATGTAAACGAATATATCTATATATTACTAGCATTTGCTTGTGACTTTACCTGTATTCATGGGGTACTTTTATACTTTTTCAGCGTCGTTTTTTGTCGTAGTTGGGATTTAGTTTTTTTACTTTTAAAATTATATAATTACTAGCTTTCCGCCCGCGGCTTCGCCCGCGTTAATTTCGGTTTTATCGCGCTTTTTAGATTTCTCTCGGGAATATCAATTTTTTTCGGGATAAAAACCCCATTATTTAATCCGGACTTCTAACTTTCCGTCTGCAAAATTTCAAAGCAATCTGTTCAGGAGTTTCGGCGAGAAAGTGGTACAAACAAACTCATTTTCCGATGTATATTATTAGTAAGGATATATTTGGTGTACACATACAAATATTCCAATAATCTCCCTTGGTAACTTGGTGTTTTTTTAGAACCAAAAGTAGCCTATGTTACTCTCCATCTTTTCAACTAACTATATGCCAAAAATCAAGTCGATTCGTTACTTTATTAGGTTATATATATGGACGATATTTGGTGTACACATACAAATATTCCAGTAATCTCCCTTGGGAACTTGATGTTTTTTTGGGGACCAAAAGTAGCCTATGTTACTGTCCATCTTTTCAACTAACTATATGTCAAAAATCAAGTCGATTCGTTATTTTATTAGGTTATATATATGGACGATATTTGGTGTACACATACAAATATTCCAGTAATCTCCCTTGGGAACTTGATGTTTTTTGGGGACCAAAAGTAGCCTATGTTACTCTCCATCTTTTCAACTAACTGTATGCCGAAAATCAAGTCGATTGATTGCTTAGCTACGGCGTGAAGGAAGGACAAACAAACAAACAAACACACTTTCACATTTATAATATTAGTATGGACATTTGGTGTACACATACAAATATTCCAATAATCTCCCTTGGGAACTTGATGTTTTTTGGGGACCAAAAGTAGCCTATGTTACTCTCCATCTTTTCAACTAACTATATGCCAAAAATCAAGTCGATTCGTTACTTTATTAGGTTATATATATGGACGATATTTGGTGTACACATACAAATATTCCAGTAATCTCCCTTGGGAACTTAATGTTTTTTGGGGACCAAAAGTAGCCTATGTTACTCTCCATCTTTTCAACTAACTATATGCCAAAAATCAAGTCGATTCGTTACTTTATTAGGTTATATATATGGACGATATTTGGTGTACACATACAAATATTCCCGTAGTCTCCCTTGGGAACTTGATGTTTTTTGGGGACCAAAAGTAGCCTATGTTACTCTCCATCTTTTCAACTAACTGTATGCCAAAAATCAGGTCGATTGATTGCTTAGCTACGGCGTGAAGGAAGGACAAACAAACAAACAAACACACTTTCACATTTATAATATTAGTATGGATATTTGGTGTACACATACAAATATTCCAGTAGTCTCCCTTGGGAACTTGATGTTTTTTGGGGACCAAAAGTAGCCTATGTTACTCTCCATCTTTTCAACTAACTATATGCCAAAAATCAAGTCGATTCGTTACTTTATTAGGTTATATATATGGACGATATTTGGTGTACACATACAAATATTCCAGTAGTCTCCCTTGGGAACTTGATGTTTTTTGGGGACCAAAAGTAGCCTATGTTACTCTCCATCTTTTCAACTAACTGTATGCCAAAAATCAGGTCGATTGATTGCTTAGCTACGGCGTGAAGGAAGGACAAACAAACAAACAAACACACTTTCACATTTATAATATAAGTATGGAAGTATGGATATTTGGTGTACACATACAAATATTCCAGTAATCTCCCTTGGGAACTTGATGTTTTTTGGGGACCAAAAGTAGCCTATGTTACTCTCCATCTTTTCAACTAACTATATGCCAAAAATCAAGTCGATTCGTTACTTTATTAGGTTATATATATGGACGATATTTGGTGTACACATACAAATATTCCAGTAGTCTCCCTTGGGAACTTGATGTTTTTTGGGGACCAAAAGTAGCCTATGTTACTCTCCATCTTTTCAACTAACTGTATGCCAAAAATCAGGTCGATTGATTGCTTAGCTACGGCGTGAAGGAAGGACAAACAAACAAACAAACACACTTTCACATCTATAATATAAAAATGAATCGCAAAATGTGTTTGTAAGCGCATAACTCAACAACGCCTGGACCAATTTGGTCAAATCTTTTTTTTAAATGTTCGTTGAAGTTCAAGGGTGGTCCTTACGGCGAGAAAAAATAGAATTATTGCTGGAAAAACCCTAAAAATAGTCCTTTTCTTTTTCCCATACAAATGATTTGTAACTAAAACGCAGTCAATTTGAGCTTTATTGCTATGGTATAAAGTTCACTGTTGTCTAAGCAATGTAGGTGTGTTCCTAACGTCAAAGATCATATCTATCAAAACAATGTGCGTGTGTGCGTTGGAGCACAGAATACATAGTTGGAGGAGTTTAATGTCGCGTTCCGAAATTCGCGTTTCTTTTGTATTAGTTTCGGCACAGTTTAATGTCCCGTTCCGAAACTCGCGTTTCTTTTGTATTAGTTTCGGCACGCGAGATAAAATGCATCAGTTTCCACGTCATTACATCAGTCAAACAAAAATCGCGTTACCAACAGTGTTTTATTATTTTTAATATCCAAATTTTAAATAAATAAAACAATTCGTACGGCTTAAAAGGATTTGACTTCAAGTCATATCAAATTTAAAAAAAAAAGTTGTCTGATACCTAATCTACTGAGTTTACTTTTGTCAACTGATACGCGAAACAAATTCGTATATCGTGTTTTGTGCAGAGTGTTTAGTTAGTTAGTGTTTGTTTAGTTCGTGATTAGTGAAAAAATAATTTATAATCTACTGCGTTTGCTTTTGTCAACTGATACACGAAACAAATTCGTATATCGTGTTTTGTGCAGAGTGTATATTTGATATGCCTCCTATAAGACGAAGCAATTTAGGTAGAAGAACCAGAAATGCTACAAACCAAGCTAATTACCGATCTAATCGTACTGCACAAGAACGTGACGACGGAAATGAACGTGAAAGAATTCGGATATCACAAACGCGTGAAGCGCGAGCGCGACATTCAACTAATAATCGCGGAAGTTTGAATCGAGCTGCTTTCAGTTACGATGTGTCAATTGACTACAGTAACTACCAATGTGTTGTTATTGGTTCTATGAACTCGGTTTGCTCACACTGTAAGGCATTAAAATACAAAAATGAAGCCAATGGATTGTGTTGCGCAAATGCTAAAGTGAAATTGATACCATTGGATCCACCACCAGAACCATTGTACTCATTGGTTTCAGGAATAGGAACAGATTCTATACACATTTTGACACATATCCAACAATATAACAATTGCTTTCAAATGACTTCATTTGGGGCAACAAATGTAGTTCGGGAAAATTTTATGCCAACTTTCAAGGTATGTATTATAGCAGTTACTCATAATTATTTTAGCGAACAAAATTTTCTGTCACCAAAGTTAAGATGTGTGACTAATCTTCAATTTCTTAATCACTTATATATCACTTAGTCATCATATTATATGGTGATTCAGTTTCAGTGACACTTTTATTATATTTTATATTTGATAGATATTAGTTAAAACTAAATATATACTTTTTAAGATCAAATATTATTTAAGTTTGATCACTGACAATCCATTAATTTATACTACACCATAATATTTTTTTTTTTATTTACAGATACAAGGGCAAATATATCACAGAGCAGGTTCACTGTTACCAGTATCAGATAGCGACAACAAATTCCTGCAAATTTATTTTATGGGCAATTCACCACAAGAAATTGTTCTGCGTTGTGCACATAACAATTTAGTAAAGAGGTCTATTGTAGAACAATTACAAACTTTATTTCATCAACACAATCAATTGATTATATTGTTTAAAACTGCCCTGGATCTGATGCCATCCGATAATCACAAAATTGTAATCATAGCTGATAAAACACCTGCAGGTCAACATACAAGACGTTTTAATGCACCAACTATTGATGAAGTTTCTATCGTTGTAGTTGGAGAAAACTTGGAATCCCGTGATATTGTTTTACATCGTCGGAATGATCAATTACAACGTATAAAGGAAACACACCGCTCATATGATGCACTGCAATATCCCATTATATTTTGGCAAGGTGAAGATGGCTACGATTTCTCAATAAAATGATAAATCCCATTACAGGTAACTAAAATATTAGTTTAGCTATGGCGATAATATCTCAGTCACTATATTATGTATTTTAATTTTATATTTGAATGTTATTAAAACAAAATCTATTTACAGGTTCTGAAACCAACAAAAAAGTCAGTTCAATGAACTATTATTCATTCACATATTGAAATGTCGGCGATTATATCACAATTCCACGAACAACGCCAGCTGATGAACTCAATGCATGTCTAAAGTCCTCCAATTTGTGAAAACATGTCAAAGTACTTCATTTAAGCAAGAATATGCGTGTCGAGTTGCAAAATGACCAATCTGGAAACATATTCTCTAAACAACTCATTGACATTGGTAATGGCAAATTTCCTATAGACATGTTGACTGGCTGCATTAACTTTCCTCGAAGTTTTTGTCAGTTAACTCGATCAAAAGATGAACTTATTCAGAAGGTATTTCCAGATGTTTCTCAAAATTACAGAAACCATGATTGGTTGAGCGAACGAGCTATACTGGCTGCAAAAAACATAGATGTAAATGAATTAAATTTCAAAATTCAAGAACAAATTACAGGCGAATTGAGGATATATAAATCAGTTGATTCGGCTACTAATCAAGATGATGTAGTCAACTATCCACCGGAATTTTTAAACTCGCTGGATTTGCCAGGATTGCCACCTCACAATCTTCAATTAAAGGTTGGATCGGTGGTTATAATGTTGCGAAATATCAACCAACCGCGTCTTTGCAACGGTACACGGTTAGCGATAAAAAAATTACTAAACAATGTGATAGAAGCAACTATACTCAAAGGAAAGTATAGAGGAGAAGATGTTCTCATACCGCGCATCCCAATGATTCCGACTGATGTGCCATTTGAGTTTAAAAGACTACAGTTTCCAGTGCGGCTTGCTTTTGCTATGACTATAAACAAGTCCCAGGGGCAATCATTAAATGTTTGTGGTATTAATCTAGAAAACCCATGTTTCTCACATGGTCAATTGTATGTTGCCTGTTCCCGTGTTGGAAAACCATCAGATTTGTTTATCTATGCGCCAGGTAATCAAACAAAAAACATCGTATACCACAAAGCACTACAATGATAATAATAATTGGGCTTGGTATAGCTTTTTATAACAAGATACCCCCTGCTTTGCTAGACTTGCCTTACAATGCATTTAAAGCAAAAATCAAATCCAAGCTTTGTTCAAAGGCATATTATTCCGTGAATGATTATTTAAATGATAAGAATAGCTGGTCGCTCTGATTAACTCAGGACAATGTTTGTGTTCTTTCTCAGGAATTAGCTTACTTGATACGTTATATGAGTTCATATAATTTACTTTTTTACATTACATAAATATGTAAGCTGTCACGCCCTTTATGCCTGGGGCTTCTTAGTTAAGTAATAAGTTTTTAGTTAATTACATTTTCATTTAAATATAAATATATTGTTTTGCTTTGCTGGTATTTTGGCGTGGTAGCTGGCATATGGTAAATAATTTCATTGTTGTTGTATTTTATCGTGTTCATCACTATACATAGTATTGTATAAAGACATGTGTTTTTTTTAAAAAATGAACAGACAGCTGTGCTGCTGGGGAGTTTGTTCCGCCACTTCTTCTTCCCAGCGAAAGCACTAGGAAGTGTCGATGGGTGGGCGTTTTGGGGGACTGTCTTATGTAATATTGACGTTCAAAAAGTGCTGATTCTCAGCCTAATTTGAATAAATGACTTTTGATTTTGAATAATAATTATGATTCACATGATTAACAATAAAGCGATTACTTACTTTTAAATCCTTATATATGTTTTATTTAATTATTTTTTATTCACAACGCCCTATCACCAGGGTGACGGTTCTGTTCAGGAGAATTTTTTAAAATACGTAGGCACAAAAACTGCCACATTACAAATCTTTTTGACAGGACGAAGTCTGTCGGGTCAGCTAGTTTATAATATAAGTATGGAAGTATGGATATTTGGTGTACACATACAAATATTCCAGTAATCTCCCTTGGGAACTTGATGTTTTTTGGGGACCAAAAGTAGCCTATGTTACTCTCCATCTTTTCAACTAACTATATGCCAAAAATCAAGTCGATTCGTTACTTTATTAGGTTATATATATGGACGATATTTGGTGTACACATACAAATATTCCAGTAATCTCCCTTGGGAACTTGATGTTTTTTTGGGGACCAAAAGTAGCCTATGTTACTGTCCATCTTTTCAACTAACTATATGTCAAAAATCAAGTCGATTCCTTATTTTATTAGGTTATATATATGGACGATATTTGGTGTACACATACAAATATTCCAGTAATCTCCCATGGGAACTTGATGTTTTTTGGGGACCAAAAGTAGCCTATGTTACTCTCCATCTTTTCAACTAACTGTATGCCATAAATCAGGTCGATTGATTGCTTAGCTACGGCGTGAAGGAAGGACAAACAAACAAACAAACACACTTTCACATTTATAATATTAGTATGGATTCCAGTAATCTCCCTTGGGAACTTGATGTTTTTTGGGGACCAAAAGTAGCCTATGTTACTCTCCATCTTTTCAACTAACTATATGCCAAAAATCAAGTCGATTCGTTACTTTATTAGGTTATATATATGGACGATATTTGGTGTACACATACAAATATTCCAGTAATCTCCCTTGGGAACTTAATGTTTTTTGGGGACCAAAAGTAGCCTATGTTACTCTCCATCTTTTCAACTAACTATATGCCAAAAATCAAGTCGATTCGTTACTTTATTAGGTTATATATATGGACGATATTTGGTGTACACATACAAATATTCCAGTAGTCTCCCTTGGGAACTTGATGTTTTTTGGGGACCAAAAGTAGCCTATGTTACTCTCCATCTTTTCAACTAACTGTATGCCAAAAATCAGGTCGATTGATTGCTTAGCTACGGCGTGAAGGAAGGACAAACAAACAAACAAACACACTTTCACATTTATAATATTAGTATGGATTTACTTTGTGTTTTCCTTTATGCATTTTTTTTTGTCAATTTTCTTTCATCCCATAATCTTTGTCATCTGTTAGTATACGTTTTAGTTGTGACACGACCGTGTAGTCAGGAGGCCTGGAGACCTGTAACACAGGTTGTCCTAGTACAGGCTCCAGTTTCCACTACATCATTATATCTTGTATACTTTATTTTGTGGTAAACTTATGTTTAATTATGTGGTGGAAAAAATAAACGTTTATTATTATTATATTATTATTATTCTATGAAGTCTTCTTACGACCAGAAAATCATCTGGGGCATTTTTAAGGAGTACATATTTATATGTTCTTGACTCGGAAACAATGAATGTCTAGCCAAATCTTAAAATGAAAATCTTTCTCTATCTTGGAATTTCTCTACTATTGGTCCAACTAACCACTTTCCGTCGAAAATTTACGAAATTAATCTTCCTAACGCAAGAATCCTCCCGAACAAACATTTCTCAACAGCCTCAACGTTCCCACCCAACCCTTTCCCCGCTACGGGTACAACACGCACATTTTCACTACGAAACAAACAATACTGTACACTAATTTGAGCCTCAATGGCACGAAACGCTGCGACCTGTTGCGTTGCCATGCGATTGTACGCGCCATTACATTGCCTAGCAATGAAATGGGATAGTTTTTGAACTTTGGGACTTTTCAGCCCGCTATACTAAAGCGGGACGCGGAGAAAGTTGTGATTTTTATGGGTTTGTTGTGTGTACAGTATGTTGTGAGGCCTTTAGGGTTTTAAGCAGTCATAACGCCCCCCTGATTCCCTGAACTAATTTTAGTTTGGGAATTTCAATCTTACCAATATTTACTAATATTCGGGTGGCGACCACGCACCGGAAGACGCAGCGTGGGTAGGCCCGACAAGGTACACCGACGACCTGGTGAAGGTCGCGGGAAATCGCTGGATGCGGGAGACGCAAGACCGGTCGTCGTGGAGATCCTTGGGGTAGGCCTATGTCCAGCAGTGGACGTCTTTCGGCTGAAATGATGATGATGAATATCAAAAATGTGTAAGGTTTGTTTGTTTTCGATATTTGGTACAATTATTTATAACACGGATTAACTCCAAGACGTCTCTATCCGGGTAGTTTTGTTTCCGAGGGATAATATTCTTGACCTCCATTCGGGCGAAACCGCGGTTCCCCGCGCTTTGTGCTTGAGTCCGACACGCACTTGGGTGGTTTTTTAAATGTCTAAATAACATCTAGTGCTTGACCCCGATCTCGCCTGATGGTAAGCAGTGATGCCATCGTTGATGATAAAGCGCAATAGTTTGGCTACGTCATATTTCTTTTTACCATACCATTACTTTTTTTTTACCATGATTACATGGTCGTACTACCTCTTTTTTTTTTGTACCGGGATGGAAAATCCTCATGGTTGTCTGCCGCCTTGGGGTGGGCGACGGGGTCTGTCAGACTACTACTGACTAAAAACCACCCCGGTGTCTCTTCGGTCACGTGTGCTCGGGGCCGCGGGAGTCCTTGATTCTGCCGCGGCCCCACACTCATGGTCGCACTACCTTGGCCAACCCGCACTGGGCCGGCGTGGTAGATTACGGCCTATTCCCTCTCATTAAGAGAAGACCTGAGTCCCAACAGTGGGAACAATATAGGTTGATGTACTTACTACCTTGGTGAAGCTAAGCTACCAGTGAGCCATTGAGTGAGAATTTTTGCCTCTTTTGGCGCTCTGGATTCGTGAAGAATGGTCTGGCCCACATCATATAACATGCATTGAAAGTTACTGACCTGATAGCCGTTTCCAAATCGCTTAATTAATTACTATAATAGCACAAAATCTACACAAGGTTTGACTTTATTCTACGATACGGCCTGTATATTTATTTACTGCGCTGCGTCTGCGACGCTACATCCCATTTCGGGAACTTTATTTTACGTAAAAGTTTTGCAACCTAACTTTAGGGTAGGTGAAAAATTAACTTCCCGAGTTGGCCAATTGACAAAATGGGATAACGCTGAAGTGTTGTTGTCGTTGGAAATGGGTATGTCTGTGTACCTATGTAGGCACTTTGGAGTTGTTAGTTATCTACTGGAACTTGCTGGCACTAGGAAAAAGGAGATCATGAATTTTCATTGCTGTTGTACAGACTGCAGCACATTAAGCTACTTTATTTAAGAGATTTTCAACCTTAAGTGTGAAGATTTAGGGTTGATTGGGACAATTTTACTGTTTTAAGTTAGATGACCTACTGGTAGGTATTTGATCCGCTTTTTAAAGAGTCAAAGCTTTCCTGCCTCTAGGTTCCATACCGTATGGAATATCCTACCTCATACTAATATGTATTATAAATGGATGGATGGATGTTTGTTATTCCTTCACACAATACCGAACCACTTAACGCATTTTGATGATATTTTACACACAGATAATTTATTCCAGGAATAACACACTTATGCTGGTGAAACCGAATTATAGTTTTCTATGCAGTACTTTGAGTCTATTGTATCCTGACTTAATAAAGGAAACGAATTGAATATTTACGAAAATATAAATGTCTTGACTGCACATGCCGAATTTTTAACTTTTTTGTCTCGATTATTAAGTAGTAGGTACCCAGTCGCATAGTTGACTTCAGACAACATGCATGTTTTATCGCATAGGCTTCCAAAACCCAGGGTCTCTGCAAAATCCATAATATTTACTCATCCCTATAAATCTTCTATATGCAAGCCCCACTTCCCATAATTACAGTATTATGATAAAACATCCCTCATACATTACTGCTGTCGACAATTTATCACGGCGCTAAGTTATGAAGACTGAAGCCAAGATAGATGGGTTTGTAAGTTTCGTTTTCGTACCACAAGTTTAAACCACTCATAGACACACATTCTCTTATAGCGAGTGCAAACGCTTTGGCGACTACATTTTTTTGGGATCTATTATGGTCAGTTCCAAAAATATCAGTTGAAAATGTAAACAAATGGATCTCAAAATGTAGCTGTCATTCCAATGCCAATTTGCAGTTGACAAATGTCGACGTCATGTTCGAGAGCGAGGGCCGTTTGTTAGGGCTAGTCAACTTTTAGCTGCCACGGTTTATTTGTTTTAATTTTTTTGTTTCTATATGCGCGCTTCTATTCTTTGGAAGCTTTTAAGGTGTAAGTGTTTTTCACTTTGTTGTCACATAAATTTCTTCATTATTGATTTACTAATATTTTTGTAATTAAAAAAGTATCCATGAAGTTTCTTGCCCGTTCTTCTCCATAGGGTACTCCTCCCCCCTCCCTTCATATTCTACTACGCTTTGCACCTCTTTCTCTTTGACAATTCAAAGGGCCCATAATTTTAAAGTGTGAATGAATGGGGTGCTTTCATTTGATTATTTTAATACTAAAACCTTGAAATTCTAATAATGTTTATTTAATATACCTAACCTTAAAAAAATGACTTTACGAACATGACTTTTTAATTGCAGTTTTATAATATTATTCAAACAATAATTGTTAGTAAAAGTGCTGAGATATAGCTATAAAATTTAAAATCTAATCTAATAATCAGTTTCATCAGATACTTTTCGATCGCACAATACGCACTCGATGTAGCCACACGTCTATGTGTGGGTGCGACTGTATAGAGTCGCTTTATAGACAACCTTCTGTACCCCAATTTTGTGGCGGAGTTTAATAATGTAAAAACCAATCGATCACGAGTTCGATGCTCGCTCCAAGTAGGCATGTTTTGATGGGGTTCAGATGTTATGTTTTTAGGGTGGATGTTTGTAGGCTTTATTTATGATAGATGGATTAATTGCTCGTAACCAACGTGCGTATGATCAGATGTTTATCCGTAAACAAGGCGACATACTCCCTGTATGTAAAACGCGTAGCAAGTGGTATTCTGTGGTTTATGCCAAACCCTGTGGGTAGAAGACATGGTTTTATGTGTTTTTTTTTTTTGTTTAAATATACGTACAATTTCCGTAGATACCATAAAGAGCAATGGTCGGTTGAAACTTGTAGATCGAGACTTCTAATTCAAATCCAAGCTTCTTTTTTATTTTTAAAATAGTGCTTGATCGCAAACCTGCCAGATGGTAAGCAGTGAAGCAATGGTTGATGATAAAGCTCGCTAGTTTATTAAGTGCCTATTTACTGGAAAAAAGAACTGAGTGAGGAAGGAAGGCGGCAGTTGAGCGAGGTGATTCAATATTAAGCCCAACAACACGACCAACGATACTGTGACAGACGGAGATTGATTTGAATTGATTGACGTTATTGAGAAGACACATTTTTTGATCATATTAATCAATTGATTACTAAATATCCTTAAAAATGATTCTGATTTTTATTGAGTTACGCTATTAGCATCGAGTAAATAGTTATTCAGTATAGAATAAACATTTATTCTGTGCTACTAGCTGACCCGACAGACTTCGTCCTGTCAAAAAGATTTGTAATGTGGCAGTTTTTGTGCCTACGTATTTTAAAAAATTCTCCTGAACAGAACCGTCACCCTGGTGATAGGGCGTTGTGAATAAAAAATAATTAAATAAAACATATATAAGGATTTAAAAGTAAGTAATCGCTTTATTGTTAATCATGTGAATCATAATTATTATTCAAAATCAAAAGTCATTTATTCAAATTAGGCTGAGAATCAGCACTTTTTGAACGTCAATATTACATAAGACAGTCCCCCAAAACGCCCACCCATCGACACTTCCTAGTGCTTTCGCTGGGAAGAAGAAGTGGCGGAACAAACTCCCCAGCAGCACAGCTGTCTGTTCATTTTTTAAAAAAAACACATGTCTTTATACAATACTATGTATAGTGATGAACACGATAAAATACAACAACAATGAAATTATTTACCATATGCCAGCTACCACGCCAAAATACCAGCAAAGCAAAACAATATATTTATATTTAAATGAAAATGTAATTAACTAAAAACTTATTACTTAACTAAGAAGCCCCAGGCATAAAGGGCGTGACAGCTTACATATTTATGTAATGTAAAAAAGTAAATTATATGAACTCATATAACGTATCAAGTAAGCTAATTCCTGAGAAAGAACACAAACATTGTCCTGAGTTAATCAGAGCGACCAGCTATTCTTATCATTTAAATAATCATTCACGGAATAATATGCCTTTGAACAAAGCTTGGATTTGATTTTTGCTTTAAATGCATTGTAAGGCAAGTCTAGCAAAGCAGGGGGTATCTTGTTATAAAAAGCTATACCAAGCCCAATTATTATTATCATTGTAGTGCTTTGTGGTATACGATGTTTTTTGTTTGATTACCTGGCGCATAGATAAACAAATCTGATGGTTTTCCAACACGGGAACAGGCAACATACAATTGACCATGTGAGAAACATGGGTTTTCTAGATTAATACCACAAACATTTAATGATTGCCCCTGGGACTTGTTTATAGTCATAGCAAAAGCAAGCCGCACTGGAAACTGTAGTCTTTTAAACTCAAATGGCACATCAGTCGGAATCATTGGGATGCGCGGTATGAGAACATCTTCTCCTCTATACTTTCCTTTGAGTATAGTTGCTTCTATCACATTGTTTAGTAATTTTTTTATCGCTAACCGTGTACCGTTGCAAAGACGCGGTTGGTTGATATTTCGCAACATTATAACCACCGATCCAACCTTTAATTGAAGATTGTGAGGTGGCAATCCTGGCAAATCCAGCGAGTTTAAAAATTCCGGTGGATAGTTGACTACATCATCTTGATTAGTAGCCGAATCAACTGATTTATATATCCTCAATTCGCCTGTAATTTGTTCTTGAATTTTGAAATTTAATTCATTTACATCTATGTTTTTTGCAGCCAGTATAGCTCGTTCGCTCAACCAATCATGGTTTCTGTAATTTTGAGAAACATCTGGAAATACCTTCTGAATAAGTTCATCTTTTGATCGAGTTAACTGACAAAAACTTCGAGGAAAGTTAATGCAGCCAGTCAACATGTCTATAGGAAATTTGCCATTACCAATGTCAATGAGTTGTTTAGAGAATATGTTTCCAGATTGGTCATTTTGCAACTCGACACGCATATTCTTGCTTAAATGAAGTACTTTGACATGTTTTCACAAATTGGAGGACTTTAGACATGCATTGAGTTCATCAGCTGGCGTTGTTCGTGGAATTGTGATATAATCGCCGACATTTCAATATGTGAATGAATAATAGTTCATTGAACTGACTTTTTTGTTGGTTTCAGAACCTGTAAATAGATTTTGTTTTAATAACATTCAAATATAAAATTAAAATACATAATATGGTGACTGAGATATTATCGCCATAGCTAAACTAATATTTTAGTTACCTGTAATGGGATTTATCATTTTATTGAGAAATCGTAGCCATCTTCACCTTGCCAAAATATAATGGGATATTGCAGTGCATCATATGAGCGGTGTGTTTCCTTTATACGTTGTAATTGATCATTCCGACGATGTAAAACAATATCACGGGATTCCAAGTTTTCTCCAACTACAACGATAGAAACTTCATCAATAGTTGGTGCATTAAAACGTCTTGTATGTTGACCTGCAGGTGTTTTATCAGCTATGATTACAATTTTGTGATTATCGGATGGCATCAGATCCAGGGCAGTTTTAAACAATATAATCAATTGATTGTGTTGATGAAATAAAGTTTGTAATTGTTCTACAATAGACCTCTTTACTAAATTGTTATGTGCACAACGCAGAACAATTTCTTGTGGTGAATTGCCCATAAAATAAATTTGCAGGAATTTGTTGTCGCTATCTGATACTGGTAACAGTGAACCTGCTCTGTGATATATTTGCCCTTGTATCTGTAAATAAAAAAAAAAATATTATGGTGTAGTATAAATTAATGGATTGTCAGTGATCAAACTTAAATAATATTTGATCTTAAAAAGTATATATTTAGTTTTAACTAATATCTATCAAATATAAAATATAATAAAAGTGTCACTGAAACTGAATCACCATATAATATGATGACTAAGTGATATATAAGTGATTAAGAAATTGAAGATTAGTCACACATCTTAACTTTGGTGACAGAAAATTTTGTTCGCTAAAATAATTATGAGTAACTGCTATAATACATACCTTGAAAGTTGGCATAAAATTTTCCCGAACTACATTTGTTGCCCCAAATGAAGTCATTTGAAAGCAATTGTTATATTGTTGGATATGTGTCAAAATGTGTATAGAATCTGTTCCTATTCCTGAAACCAATGAGTACAATGGTTCTGGTGGTGGATCCAATGGTATCAATTTCACTTTAGCATTTGCGCAACACAATCCATTGGCTTCATTTTTGTATTTTAATGCCTTACAGTGTGAGCAAACCGAGTTCATAGAACCAATAACAACACATTGGTAGTTACTGTAGTCAATTGACACATCGTAACTGAAAGCAGCTCGATTCAAACTTCCGCGATTATTAGTTGAATGTCGCGCTCGCGCTTCACGCGTTTGTGATATCCGAATTCTTTCACGTTCATTTCCGTCGTCACGTTCTTGTGCAGTACGATTAGATCGGTAATTAGCTTGGTTTGTAGCATTTCTGGTTCTTCTACCTAAATTGCTTCGTCTTATAGGAGGCATATCAAATATACACTCTGCACAAAACACGATATACGAATTTGTTTCGTGTATCAGTTGACAAAAGCAAACGCAGTAGATTATAAATTATTTTTTCACTAATCACGAACTAAACAAACACTAACTAACTAAACACTCTGCACAAAACACGATATACGAATTTGTTTCGCGTATCAGTTGACAAAAGTAAACTCAGTAGATTAGGTATCAGACAACTTTTTTTTTTAAATATGATATGACTTGAAGTCAAATCCTTTTAAGCCGTACGAATTGTTTTATTTATTTAAAATTTGGATATTAAAAATAATAAAACACTGTTGGTAACGCGATTTTTGTTTGACTGATGTAATGACGTGGAAACTGATGCATTTTATCTCGCGTGCCGAAACTAATACAAAAGAAACGCGAGTTTCGGAACGGGACATTAAACTGTGCCGAAACTAATACAAAAGAAACGCGAATTTCGGAACGCGACATTAAACTCCTCCAACTATGTATTCTGTGCTCCAACGCACACACGCACATTGTTTTGATAGATATGATCTTTGACGTTAGGAACACACCTACATTGCTTAGACAACAGTGAACTTTATACCATAGCAATAAAGCTCAAATTGACTGCGTTTTAGTTACAAATCATTTGTATGGGAAAAAGAAAAGGACTATTTTTAGGGTTTTTCCAGCAATAATTCTATTTTTTCTCGCCGTAAGGACCACCCTTGAACTTCAACGAACATTTAAAAAAAAGATTTGACCAAATTGGTCCAGGCGTTGTTGAGTTATGCGCTTACAAACACATTTTGCGATTCATTTTTATATTATAGATTAGGGTATAATAAACGCTTCACCGATTTGTCGATAACCGATTTTATTTTGTTAGTAGGTATTTTTATACCTCACATTTAGATTACCTTGCATGTACTTACTCCTCGAGTTAACTTAACTTTTTATACGCTTTCCTAAAGCAAATACCGATTGCGATTTGGATTAAAAAATATTTAATTCAATTTAATTTGGTATTTTATGCGTCTTCCAATAAATTATATATCATATTTAACTTATTCTCCCGGAAACGTTAAAACTTTTGCTCTTCGAAGCGGAGAATGATCAAATGGACCTGAGCGACATGGGAGAGGTTGGAACAGATGACCCGAACTAATGATATAATGTTCCGGGCGATATACATAAACTTCGACCAGATGTTTCATGCATTTTTATTATTTTTAGGTAATTAACGCTAATTTTCATTCGATCTTTTATCGTTTTTCTAAGAAGTCTCGGGTTCCACCCATTCGGGCAAATGAATTGAAAATACCATTTTTGATAAATTTATTATTTCAATTGCAGTAAGCGACCATATAGGACAAATTAAGACCCTTTCTTACTGCATAATACAATTAAACTAGTACTATAGGATACATTCTGGTGAGTGTGCGAGGGAATTGCATGATTTAATTCCCCCATCTCCGTTCCATCATCGAACGACTATTCGTACGGCGAATTTCCACCCTTACGTTGTTAACACTACCACGATCCGGACGAAGCGTTTCGCTTCTTTTTTTAAACCGCGTACATCGAGGGACTGGAACAATTTACCGACGCGGCGGCGGTGTTTCCGTCACACTACAATGGAGTGTCTTCAAGGCTAGAGTGAATAGGCTCTTAATAAACTAGCGCGCTTTACTATCAAGGATCGCATTACTGCTTACCATCAGATGGGACTACGGTTAAGCGCTAGTTTATAATTTATAAAAAAAAACCCACAAAAGTAAAATATTTGGTGTGAACGGCCTCTGGTTACTTGAGTCGAGAGAAGCAGTTTTCTTGCATTAAGATATCAATATCTTTTAATGTATTGAGTATCGATATGTCTGTGAAGTTTCCGCAGAGTAAAATGTGTTTATGAACTGGCATTCCTTCTTTCTTTATTTTTTGGCCTCGCACGGTATGTGCATTTAGCCAATGTCACGAAATTATGAATTATTCATGTCGAAAAAGACGGCCGCGTGAACCGTCTTACGAGGGAGGTTTTAGGTAAAGTCTTGATGTGGCCACTATACTGCGATATTTCACTGTTCTTTATGAATTATTTACTGAATGCACTTTTTACTACATAAATCACGCACTTTTATTTAGTAAACAACACTAAATAATTTTAAAAGTCCAATGAAAAACGAGCGTGACACTCACTTGACTTTCCCGCCAAAACTTTGAACTGACATTTCCAGTTTCTATACCAACTGAGGTCGAAGACCTTACAAAGAGTCATCAAATTTATTTTTTGCTTTATCATGTTAAGTTATCGATATCGTCTGGGAAGTTTCGCTTAATAAATTGTTTTCAACCTGTATACATACCTCTGAAAACTTTGCCAAATTTATTTTGTGGAAAACCAATCTTCTATTATAGCTTTTACAAATGAAATCTAACAAAGGATGTTGTAATTAAAAAGGCTTCCTTTCTAAGGTATTTGAAACTTCCTTTAATGAAATTTAATTGAGTTGTGTGCAGTATGAAAAGGCCTCAATTTGGCTTTATACTTCTGTGTAAAGACATGTTTTATAGGTATAGACTAGAGTCGCCCGTTTAACCGGCAAAACACACTTATGTTTATGGTAGTCATCATCATCATCAAACTTTTTATCGTCCCACTGCTGGGCACAGTAGGCCTAGTATGAGTTTTCATTACGAAACTCGTTCGTCGACATCGAGCGCGTTTGACTCAGCGATTGGCCCGCTTCAAGGTTGTAAGAACCAATGAGAGCGCCAAACGCGATCGTTATCGACGATCGAGTTTCGTATTGAAAACTCGTACTAGGCCTACAGGTCTCCTCTCATACAGAGAAGGATTGAGCTTAGTGGCGGAAGAAACTCCCCAGCAGCACAGCTGTCTGTTCATTTTTAAAAAAAAACACATGTCTTTATACAATACTATGTGTAGTGATGAACACGATAAAATACAACAACTTAAAACTAGCCTATTTTTGTTTGTAAAATATGTTTTTATTCTCTTTCAAATAAATAAATATTATTATACCTGTGTCGTGGTGGCCTAGTGGTTAAAACACCAGCCTCTCAAGTATGAGTGCGCGGGTTCGGTTCCAGGTCAGGCAAGTACCAATGTAACTTTTCTAAAGTTATATGTACTTTCTAAGTATATCTTGGACACCAATGACTGAAGGTGAAGGAAAACATCTTGAGGAAACCTGGACTTTAAGTCTGAAATCGCTGACCCGCATTAAGCAAGTGTGGTGAACGCTTGCTTAATGCGGGTCAGCGATTTCAGACTTGAAAGTCCAGGTTCCTTTAAAATGTTTTCCTTCACATATTAATCAGTCATTGATGTCCACGATATATTTAGAAAGTACATACTACTTGGAAAAGTTACATTGATACTCGCCTGAACTGGAATCGAACCCGCACACTCATACTTGAGAGGCTTTTGTTTTTACTACTAGGCCATTACGACATCCACTAGGCCACCACGACATCCACTAGGCCACCACCACATAATATGGCAATGCGGTGTTGTTTGTGTTAATAGAGCTCTTCACATTAGCTGTTACTGAGCGAACATATCGATTAAGCCATATCACCCTATCGGTAATTCGTGAATGTGGATTCATACGATGTTCGAAGCCTATCAGTCTAAGAGAGGTGGGGAGTTTTGGTACAATAATGGTACTGAATCTCTTGTTCACATACGAAAGTATATGTTAAGTGCATTATTTTCTTTATATTTAATTAAGAAAAGGATAGAAGATAACATATTCGTTTAGTCCTCTCAATATCGATCGGTGCCGTATTTGAAATACTTCGAGATATACCTACATTCACGCAGATGCCACTAAAGCGGGTACCGAAGGTAGAATACGTCTTATTTATTATTCTTAGTTACTTATAGAAGTATTTTTGAATAAAGTTTTTATTAAATATAGTATTTACTTTCCTATTATTTAAACAATGTAAAGAAATACTTTGTTACACGAGAGTAACTTTTCTCAATACAATTCCAAGTTGTTTCATATTAAACTACGCTTGGAGGAATTTGTTTCACTCGCTGTTTTATTTCTAAACTTCTTTATTGTCATAAATACAGTATGAAATTGTTTTTTGTTTTATTTTATTTGAGGTGGTTTTTAGGATGTATATTTTTGTCTTAGAAAGGTTTTTTTACACATCAGCTAATTGTATACGTGTCCAATTATATAATTTGTATAGTTTGATAAAAATTTACTCTCAGTATGTTATTAATTTATTGCAGTAAAGTCATATATACAATCATTTATTAGAATAAGGCTAAGATTGGCCACAATGCTCACAATGGGCCTCATACGAAGGCCCAGTCACACAAAGGGCGGTGGAAAGAGCTATGCTCGGAGTTTCTCTGCGCGATTGAATCAGAAATGAGGAGATCCGCAGAAGAACCAAAGTCACTGACAGAGCTCTTCAAGTCGCTAAAAATAAGTGGCAGTGGGCGGGGCACATTGCGCATAGAACCGATGGCCGATGGGGCAGTAAGGATCTGGAGTGGCGGCCATGTACCGGAGGACTTAGCATAGGGAGGCCCCCAAAAAGGTGCACCGATGACCTGGTGGAGGTCTCGGGAAGCCGATGGATGCGGGCAGCACGGGACTGGTAATCGCAGAAAACCTTAGGAGAAGAAAGCCACTGCAGGCCGAAGAAGAAGGTTTCGTTGTTCATTTAAAGGCAAAGTTTAAAAAAGATGGTTCCCAAGACGTCTTTATCACTTCTTGCGGCAATCTTAAGTGGTACAACCAATTTACTCGCGCTGAGCTGTCATTTTTTTTGCCTTTTGCCTTAGTCTTGGTCCGAACCTAGGACACTTCACAGCCATTACCATTAGGCCACCATTGCTCTCAAAAATACAGCAATGCCCATCGCATACACCATTGCACATGATGCCCTCTTTCGCAGTTATGCACATACCATTATAATATTTTCTTTGACCCTCATTTCCTAAGGTAAGGCTTTCTTGCTACACGAAGCGTTAGAATTGTCCTTTTTATAAGCTTTCTAATCTTTATATTTATCTAACGACCCACCCTGAAGACATTTTGGGGGATACGTAATGCTCTTGGGAGTATTTTAAGATGTCTGCCCACTATCATAAGTAACTTTTGTTAGATATAAAATGTTATCGCTTTTATTCTAATTGTAATTTTGTTCGAGTGTTTTAGCTTGCTTTGTTAGTGCGGTTTTATGTAATAGTAATGAACCCTTAGCTAGTTGAGCTTAGTTAGTTACATAGATATTTATGTATGTAATGTAAAAGTTGAAGTTTTAAAATGCGATCTGTATGTCGAATCTGAAGGACGGGCGTAACATACTCCCGTAGATAGGATGGTTTTTAGGACTGAAAGGGAGGTTGACACAATATCCGAGAGCTTTATCTTTTTAACCGGCTCCTAAGGATTAAATTGAAACATTCCCGATTTCTGTACACGCCAAAATTATTCACTATAATACAAACTAAAATCAAAACTTATTTTAGTCCATCCACCAAATCTCAGCGCATTCTCTGTCGATCAAAGTTTCAGAACAGCCATCAAACTATCACCGTCCACAATAGTTCCTCTAATAAAACTTAGCGATACTGCGACAAACTTGTATGAAATGTTGGCCCGCATTTTATTAGCTTGTACAATGCGGTATAACCGAGTTTGTTTACTACTGATGTTTCTATTACGTTATTATGCTTTATTGTTGCTTCTTGACTTTGGGAATGTTGAAACTTTCGAGGTTTTCCTCACCATCTGTTAGTTTCTGGAGCACTGGCAGCAGTAGTGGGTTTCATCGTTTTTAGGGTCAGGATTCTACCGAGACACGTCTTTTGGGATTCATCTTTAAGATGTGACCAGTGGTGGCGGTTCAGTGTCCGTAAACACTGACCGGCTTGTAGAAGAGAGTAAAATAGATTTGGGCATTGAAATAAGGTTGTTTTTTTTATGACATGAAGGGACGTGTAAAAATCAACCATGTATAAATATCCTAAACTCTTCTTTAACCAATAAAAATTGCATCCTATCCGATCAATCTGTGTGAACGGATATTTGGTAACGCTGTACTTTGTATTGCCATCACTGCTATCAAAAACGGTGAAGGAGAACAATGTGAGGAAAACATAATATCAAAGAATAAAAATTCGGAATCAAAGACATATGTACTATACCAGGGATGGCGAACCTCTTTGAATCTACGTGCCCTTTACCCAACTAAAAATATCATATTACCATGACGTGCTAAAATACAAATCATGGTTTATTATTATTTCAAACTTCTCTTGACGTTTTTCGGGCCCTTGCAGTCATCATCGCCATCTCAGCGTATAATCCCGGTTGCATCTGCGGTTGTCGCGTTGGAGCCCAGGGTCCGCTTTCCTACAATTACTCCTCCATTTCGGGCCAGTCCCAGCCCTTAAGTAGGCGCTCATAAAGGCCGAAACTAACGGGGCGACAGTGCCATTGGTGCCCGTGCCGAAATTATTTTATGTCGTGCCACCAACGGCACGCGTGCCATTGGTTCGCCATCCCTGTACTATACCAACACGCACTGGGCTCGCGTGGTGAATTACGGCACACTATCGTAGATGACTAGTAACTGTGCCTAACGCCAAGTAATAGAAACATAAAGACCCAATAAATAACCTTAGACAAGTGATTCTGAAACTTTGTAAGAAGTGTAACAAAACGTGGTATTAACACAATAAAGTTTCTTTAGCTCTTACAAACACACTCAAGAGCCGAGTGTTATAAACTAAAGGTAAAAAAACACCAATTGTCGAGAGCCGTATTAAGGTGTCGGAAGGCACTTCTTCAACTAGACACAAAAGGTCAGAGAAGGGACGGGTTGCTATATTATATGAGGATTCACGTCTTTTTACTAATCTGTACAGGGATGAGGAAAAGTAAATTATGTAATATGTAGGCACCATTAGCTGACCCTCCGTTTGCTGACAACATAATCATAAACGTTGATAGCACTTCGAATTACCTTCTATGGTCTTAGAAGGCACATATGAGTATGTGCCTTCTAAGATCATAGAGGGTAATTGGTAAATTAACCACGTCTGTTACATTAATTAGTACCTAAATAGCCCTTAGTCGCCTATCGAAGCCCTATGGGATATCTTTCGGTAATTAAGTATAGGGAACGAGTGCTGTTAAAATTGGCTTCGTCACCATAAATGGTGCAGTGCTAACCGCTTTAGCTCATAAAACCTCTCTATTTGTATTTGAAACCCTCTCCCCTAAACTAACTTACGAAAAAGTGACTAGGTATGGGTTTTACGAAGTGACTTCGCGTCAATGCGCGATTTTTGCTTAGATACGAGCCCAAAGCCGTCCCCTATAAATGCTCATGCATAGGAGTTAAGCTTGAGCAGAAGAAAAACATGCCGCTCTTGTATTTGAACATCATATTCAATACCAGTGGCACCGTAACACGTCGTCGACGGCAACCGATGACTTGTAGACGTACGTACGGAGGACGGGTCTGAGCAGTTGTGTTGCGATGTGTGCTGGGTACGATGTCAAATGCTGTTGTGTCGGGAGTTTGATCTTGGAGGGTCTCCACATCATCTTCCTCTGGCACACCATCGTTGGTCGTGTTGTTGTGTTTAACATTGCATCACCTCGTTCAACTGCCGTCTCCTTTTCTATTTACTCAGTTTTTTCCCCGGGCAGAGGCCCCAGACGCGTGTATGCACACAAAGATCTAATAAACCTAATTTTCTACCAAATAATATCTCCCAAAAAGTGACCAACACTGATCAGTAACAAAACCCATTCGTTTACAAGTATAGGAACGGAATAAAAAGTTGGAAATACACTGGTACCAGGATGGAAGAGTTTGTTAACATGATTTCGTTATTTTTATGAGATTTCCTCTCGATGGAGCGCGCCACAAGTTGTGCGAAAGTTTTATCCATTTTCATGTCGCATTGCCATTGGCACGGACTTAAAGGAAAATTTGTCCGCTTTTATTTTCGTCGTTTAATATCTTTCTTAGAAGTCTATTTGTGAAGTTATGAATGAAAAGTTAAAGGTTAAGATGTCGAAGAAATTAATTCTGCCTTTGTACTTTTTTGTGCGAAATCCTTACTAATATTAGTAATATTGTAAATGGGAAAGTGAGTGTTTGTTTGTTTCTTCCGCTTTCACGCCGTAACTGCTGAACCGATTGCTTTGAAATTTTACAGACGGAAAGTTAGAAGTCTGGATTAAATAACAGGGTACTTTTTGTCCCGGAAAAATTTGATATTCTCGAGGGAATCTAACAAGCGCGATATAACCGAACTCCGCGCGGGCGAAGCCGCGGCCGGAAAGCTAGTGTTTAAATAAATAAAAGGGAATATATATATCAATAGTTTTTAGGCTCCAAATTTAACCTAATTAGCCCACTGTTGGAACTGAGGCCTAATATACCACGCACTGTTTAGTTGGCACGCGTTTTGGTAAATGTTAAACCTTCCAATTTTTTGTTCTATGTTTTGTTTTCTATGAAGTTTTCCTTAACTGTTTTGAATACAGTGGAAATTAAAGCTTGTATCTAAATGCATGTGCGGTATAGGAGAATCTCAGAGTATGACATTCATGTTTCAATATTTAGTGACCAACTCCTAGGGATTTAACATAATAATTTAGTTACCTAATTCAAATAACAATAACGTTTGGATAAGCCGCTTAGTGCACTTTCAGTTTTGCAAGTTATTCATATGCTGAACAAATGCTTGAATAAGCTTTCTTAATATCTTCGCTAATTTCACTATTTAATGCAAGTCTCACCGACGGAACCTGAGGAGGTACGCATCATTACCCCTATTCGATGGACCCCGAGGCGGAGGCGCGCGCGAGTGTCGGCGCGCGCCTCTGAGGCGATGCACGGGGTAGGTTAACACCCCTGGGTTAGGACTCTCCCAGTATGCACTACATAACCTTCTCCTCCGCCTTCCGCATCCAGTCTGACTCTGCCACTTTATTAAAATCGTCGGTCCATCTAGTTGGGGCGCCTCCCACACTATGCTTGCCTATAGGCGGTCTCCACTCTAGAAATCATCTGCTCTACAGTCCACTGGTGTTTTGACAAAAATGACCTGCCCTCAAATTAAATCAAAGCATTTATTTCAAATAAACCAGTTACAGGCACTTTTGAATTGTCAGAAGGTCGGTCAGTCAGTAAGGTGAAGCTAGTCGCCCATTCCAAAGAGTAGGTACCTATGGAGAAGAACGGGCAAGAAACTCCATGGACACTCTTTTAAATTATCAAGCTATTGATACAAATATTTGATTACATAATTTATTTTGAAATCAATCGTGTGAGAACGATGCAGAAATATATTGTACGCTAAGAGCGTCCATTATGGAAAACACACAAAAAAAAAACAACAACAAAAAATAATAACCCAACAAATGATGCTTTACAGCAAGTACATTGTGCTCACACGTGTGCCATGCAATTATACAATACTAAGAAATTGAACCTACACAATGCAAAGATAGTTTTGTTCAAGGTTCAGCAGCTCTAACAGTGTTCCCGAATACTAAGTTTAGTTCCTGTGTAGCTGCACCAGTGCCGAACAATATGCTTGGCTACATAGTGTGTACTGGCGTTGAGTAAAAAAAAAAAAACAAACAATTACGAATTAAAACTACAAGAGGAAAAATCAAAGAACAATCAGTGTAAGTATAGAAATCGGACGCAGCTCAAGCCCAAGCCATTTTGTCGTCAATATAATCCTTAACACTATAAAATGCTTTCTGACACAACTTACGTGTAATGAAGGATTTGAATTTATTCAGGCTCAGATCTTGAACCACATCTGGAAGTCTATTATAAAAACCTCTAACTCCGCTAGTTTATTTTGCTACCTATATATCTCCAGATAACTTCATTTCAAATTACATTCCTTATGAAAGTCTTATAAAAACAAAAGTTGCTAAGTAAATCTTCATTTCTCTTAGCTAATATTGTTCCAGACTGTAATACAATGTCGCACACAACACGAGCTCAGTCGAGAGCGGACAAAGTCCAGTCGTCGACAAATGCGTTCATTCAGCTTCGATTACCGTTTAGTGACAATGTGGGACCAGCTGAGCTATTGTGCACTTGACTGTGTGTGTTATTTCAAGCCAAGGGGTCTGTTTCTGCATGATTTTGTGGTTAAACTTTCCGCGTTCTTTCTTCTATTTCCTTTCTATATAGGCGCTTTTTATGTACTTGTAAATAATCTTGAGGAAATTTCTATGTCGCGTAAATTATAATCTTTAGGAAATCTGTATATGTATGAATTAAAAATTTTAAAACACGCGACATTAACAAACCAGCAGTGGGATCACTATAATAATATTGATTCATCATCTTCAACCTTTTTATCGTCCCACTGCTGGGCACAGGTCTCTCCTCACACAGAGGAGGATTGAGCGTAATCACCACGCTTGCTCAATGTGGCATGGCAATTTCAGACCTAAAGTCCAGGTTTCCTCAAGATGTTTTCCTTCACCTTTAAATCAGCCATTGGTGTCCAAGATATACTTAGAAAGTACTTACATATAACTTAGAACAGTTACATTGGTACTTGCCTGAGCTGGAATCGAACCCGCTCACTCATACTTGAGAGGCTGGTCCTTTAACCACTAGGCCACTACGACTTTTATTGACCACCACGACTTGACGTATATTGATTACGCTATCATAATGTTCATGTAAGCTGTTTAATTCAATGTTCTGTGTCTTGCAATGATAAAATCTTTATTTTTTCATTGATAAATGCATTGCCCCACACTAGGAATTACTACTGTATCGTGGTTCTGTTTCCTAACTTTTAAACTCTCATACACAAACAATTTTTTTTTCTTAGGTGGAATAATCCTCATGGACTATCCTCCGCTCGGAGATGCGGAGAGGTGTGCTGGACTCTTACAGGTTAAAAAACCACCGCAAGCGTTCGTCATCTGCCTTTCAAGGGTACCGGGTCCTCCCAATTCTACGGTACTCAGCCATTGAGCCTACCGTGTTGTCGATAGTTAATAAGAGTACGAACAGACAGCTGTGCTGCTAGGGAGTTCGTTGCGCCCCTTTTTTCCAGCTCAAGTACTAGACAATGGTATAGGGCGGGCGTTTTGAGGGATTTACATTATATAATTTTAACATTCGAAAATGCTGACTCTCAACCTAAGTTGATTGAAGGACTTTGTGCAGCTGTATATAGCCGTAACAATAGGTTTCAAATTTGTCGCATATTTTCTTTTGATTTAGTCTAGAAGCCTGTGAACAGGCTGATTGGCGACCCAGATTTAACTCAAAACGGTCTCCAAAGCCTGGAGCACAGGCGTAGAATAGTTAGCCTGTCGGTGTTTTATGCCATCTCGGACGACCCGTCATCGTACGGCGAGTTTTCACTCTTACTTTGACCGCTACGATCCGGAGGAAGCGTTTTGCCTCCTCTTTTATACCGCGTATCAATTTGCCAGCGGTGGTGTTTCCGTCGGACTACAATTTAACCCCCTTATTCATAAAAGCTGCTTAAAGTTAACTAATGATTAGCGATTCTTTAAACATGCATTTCTGACCTTTTAACGTTATTTAACTTTAATCATCGCTTCTGGATAAACCCCTTAAACACTATGGTTTTTATTCATAAAGGATGATTTAAGTTAAGTGACGTTAAAAGGTCAAAAATGTATGGTGAGAGAATCGCTAATCATTAGTTAACTTTAAGCAGCGTTTATGAATAAGGCGGTAAGTGTCTTCGTGAATAGACTCTTAATAAACTAGCGCGCTGTACCATCAACGATTGCATCACTGCTTACTATCTGGCCGGTTTGGGGTCAAGCAATAGGTTGTGAGTAGGGAAAAGTAACTAAAGTGTATCCAGTAACATTACGGCTCGTATTCCGAGCTCGCTTGGCGCGTCTAGACAAATATTTGTATCGCTAACAGACCAGTTACCATACTGTTTGTGTATGGTGTTAATAGCACCTGAAACACAATGTATTAATTATTGTGGACTAAAGACGAGACGGACTCGAGCACGACGGGATTCGTATCTATACAAAAAAATTGGTTGTCTTTAGAACTCCGTCTACTGCCGATATTTGAACGTGACAACGTCTATTACATGGTAATAGACCTCGCGCACGAGTGTGACACGCTCTAGGGGTGGGGGTAAAGTAGGCGTGGACTCTGTATGGCGTCAGATTCGGCCGTTACGGTGTTTTCGAGAATGACTCCACGTCGTACCAATTTAATAGACGTTGTCACGTTAAAAATAAACTAATCTAAGTATTTATCTTTATAACAGTCACAGTAGCTACATCGTCTGTGAATTTCAACTATATACCTAGTTATCACAGTTCATGAGAATCAGCAATTCATAAAAGTCGTGGTGGCCTAGTGGTTAAAACACCAGCCTGTCAAGTATGAGTGCGCGGGTTCGGTTCCAGGTCAGGCAAGTACCAATGTAACTTTTCTAAAGTTATATGTACTTTCTAAGTATATCTTGGACACTAATGACTGAAGGTGAAGGAATACATCTTGAGGAAACCTGGACTTTATATGTCTGAAATCGCCAACCCGCATTGAGCAAGCGTGGTTATTACGCTCAATCCTTCTCTGTATGAGAGGAGACCTGTGCCCAGCAGTGGGACGATAAAAAGGTTGATGATGATGATGAGAATCAGCCTGGTAATAGGGGCAGACGGACAGTGATATCTTAATAATATACTACCGTTTTGGTTCTACACTATTTGCTTCATTATTGGTAAAAATACAAGTCTCTCAATTTTGTCCATTAACTGTCTGTCTTTTATGAGAAACCATTACTTAAATCCGTGTCCACTTCGTTGGGCGCTAAACATTTTTACTTGTGATGAAGTCTACCACGAAAGACTCCTAATTTTTCGAGTTAATATGACTATGATACTCGCAGACAATGTGATTTTCTATTGCTAGAAGAATTTTTAAAATCAGTTCAGTAGATCCAGAGAAAATTAAGTAAGCGTTCTAAGGTGTCCTTTGCCTAAAACGTAAAAAAAATGTATTGGGATTCATTTACAATTGTTATTCTTCCGTTATAGCTGTTAGTTCTCACATAAATAAATAAATAGGCCTATGACTTCCAGGAGCCTTAATCTTCAAAACTTACTTAACATCTACGCTCAGTGAACTCCAAAAAGTTATCCAACCTTCTTGGAACTCGGAAGACGCAACGAAGTCTGCCGAAATGAAAAAAAATTGAAAGAAAAATTAAACTTTAAGATAAATATCTACCACAATATTAAAAGTAATAAACCAGCTTGTAAAACAATAACTGCCAAATACAAGGACCCCATGGTTTTGACAACATCAATTAATTTATAAGGGAAACTTAACAAACATTATAAATAGAACCGACGTTATCCCCAGGCGTTACTTTTGATCTTAATCTTTTATGCTTTACACTTGCCGACACTTTAACAAGGCCATTCATTATTTTATAAACTGGTCAAGTACGTGGTCATAAAATTGGGGTAACATAAACAATCGACACGCTTCTTATGTCACTCGGCATGAGCTTAACATAAAAAAAAATCTATTCAAGCTCACCCCAATGAAGTGTGGCGAAACAAGTCCATGGTGGACCTTTTGAATTTTTTGTTGTTTTACATGAATTTTTTGCTGTGTATGTTACTAGCATAATCGGCTTATTATGTTCCCACTGTTGGGACACGTGTCTCATGCCTGTAAGAAGAAGCCGTCTGTAATGCACCACATATACAAACTATTACATATTTTGACGTGACAACGTCTATTAAATTGGTACGGCGTGGAGTCATTCTCGAAAACACCGTAACGGCGGAATCTGACACCACACGGAGTCCACGCCTACTTTACCCCTACCCCTAGAGCGAATAGACGTTGTCACGTTCAAATATCGGCAGTAGACGGAGTTCTACAGACAACCAATTTTTTTTTTTAACGTTTTCGCATTTGTGACTGCGATAATTATTTTAATTTAATTTAATAATTTGTGAGATAATGGCGTCGATTCTGTTGTTTACAAATTAAACTAATTTTAAGTTATGTGCATCTTTTTCTTTCCATTTCGTTTAGAAAAGGACAGACGATAAAATGGCAGTTTAGACCTGTCAAATTAGTGCGCTCCTGACGTAAACTGGCGTATTTTTAGTCGCCATGTTTATAATCGCGTCTAAAATGCCTATGGAGTATCTTAATTTGACAGGATTAAATTAAAATGTTATCTTCTATCCTTTTCTAACGAAATGGAAAGAAAAAGTTGCACATAACTTAAAGTTTGTTTAGTTTGTGAACAACAGATTCGGCCAATCGGGTCCGGATATTGCGAAAGTAAATTTTGACAAGTTCTTAGTTTCAAGTTCTAAACCCAATGTTAGTCTTATTAATTCCAATCAGAAGATGTGCATTAAATCTGCTGTAAGTAAATTTTATTTTTTGCTGTGATTGGCTGAACAAAATAACATTTTTTTTTTTAAATTCGAATCTGTTTGAAATTCAAAAACAGAATATGTAATTATTGTACATAAAAATATATCGCATTTTAAGAAAATAAGCGATATTCATAATATAAATACCTGCTGTGTACATCACACTCGTCTCCACAGAGTAGGCAACTCGTTCATGGGTCAATGTATACACTTCTACAACAAGCTTCCCATGGGCATTCGAAACTTAGCCATTAAACGATTTAAAAACTATATAAAGGCCAAACTTTTCAAAAAGGGGTATTATAAAATCACAGATTATTTAGAAGATAAAACAGCTTGGGACTGAGCTGCTCGCTCTGTTAAGCATTGTTATTAAACAATATGTGTAATTATAAGGTAAATTATTGTAAACATTCTCATTTTTAATGTCTGCACTTGAAAAAAGACGATGATCCCTGAGTTTGTTTCGGCTATTTCTTCTCTGAGGTAGTTAGTTAGGAAATGCCGGCTTCATCTAGTTTAAAAAAAAAACAAATGACGTGTAAAAGTGATCAGTGATCCTACTTGCTTAATAAACGATTTCATTTCATTGGTTAATGCTAAATTAATTGATAGTTTGTTTTCCTACGAATTTTACATGGAGACACGTTCTGAATCGGGGTCGGATCCTAGAATACATTTTAGGCGCTGAATTTTGCTAAAGATTATAATAATATCACATGTTTACATGGTCAACGTGCGGACGACAGCAGGTCGAACTACCCCAAACCGACAGATATCCCCAATCAACCTTGAGCCTTAATGCTTTAGAGATAAAGTTGAAAATTTAATAAATATATCTGACAGATTGTAGTAGCTTGATGTGCTGCCGTCTATACGTGCTAAACAGCAGTTTTCTTTTTATATCTGACGAAAATATTGTAAGTTTCCGTCGACTGACGATTGGGCATTGTCCAGCCACGAACAATCACCTTTAGGGTAACACTTTGCTTATTCAATTGCGATTTTATCAAGAAATAACGAATGCTAGTGTTCGATAATTCTATGTACCTAACAACATTTACACTTCACAAATAATTAGCTATTTTTTCTGTGTCGTGGTGGCCTAGTGGTTAAAACACCAGCCTCTCAAGTATGAGGGCGCGGGTTCGATTCCAGGTCAGGCAAGTACTAATGTAACTTTTCTAAAGTTATATGTACTTTCTAAGTATATAAAACATCTTGAGGAAACCTGGACTTAAGTCTGAAATCGCCAACCCGCATTGAGCAAGCGTGGTGATTACGCTCAATCCTTCTCTGTATGAAAGCAGACCTGTGCCCAGCAGTGGGACGATAAAAAGGTTGATAATGATGATGAAATCGCTTTCGAATAAAACCGAGTCTAAACATGCTTTTGATCGTCATTTCATTGATGATTTTCTTCAGGGAAGTCAGTTGCGTGTACCTAGTGATGACCAAGTGTATGGACGTAAACGAAACAAATTGAGAATCTATGGATCGTAGCATGGACTTCTTTAGTTTTTGCCTCCCCCATAGGAAGAAGGCCTTATTCATGTAAAACTCGAGCGAAAATTAAACCCCCAAAAATAATAATCGACTCTTGTCTCCGGCATCCCAAAGAAGACAAAGCGTTTATTGTTTAAATGAGTTTTTGAAACTGATTTTGTCCAGGAAGCGCCGGCTGCTGTAATTTTTATCGGCTGTCACAACCGTGCGCCGTGTTTTCTATCAATTTCCTTGCTTTGTGCGGTTTTTTTACCGGTACGGTAAAGACGGTAATCATTCTATAAATTGTTTTTTGAGAAAACCTGGAGTAGATATGAGTTTCCACGTATTTTATCGGATGTTTATGAGTCTTTCGTGATGGTTGTGTTTTCATTTAATTTAGAGGATAATTGCTTATCTTGTCGTATTTATTCCAATATCATTTTATTATCATCGATGAGGCTGTGCTGTGCCGAGTATGATGCGTTAAACGTTGTTGTGTCGGGAGTTTGGTCCTGGAGGGTTTCCAGATCAATCTCACTCTGGACCAGCATCGTTAGTCGTGTTTGTGTGTTTTAACATTGCTTTACTTCGTTCACCTGCCGTCTTCCTTCTTATTCACTCAGATTTTTTGAGCGAATAGTCTCTTAATAAACTAGCCCGGTTTACCATTAATCGGCGGCGGCGGCAGGTGGGATTGCGGTCAAGCACTAAGAACTTTGTTACTTTTTTTTTTTTATAAATTATAAATCAGCGCTTGACCGCAATCCCGCCTGATGGTAAGCAGTGATGCGATCGTTGATGGTAAAGCGCGCTAGTTTATTAAGAGCCTATTCACACTCATATTGTAATGTGACGGAAACACCGACGCCGGAAAATTATTCCAGTCCCTCGATGTACGCGGTATAAAGGAGGAAGCAAAACGCTTCGTCCAGATCGCAGTGGTGTCAACAACGTAAGGGTGGAAACTAAATAGTGGACAACCACTAGTTCACAATATGACGACAAAGTTCAAGTAAACTTTAAATAAGTACTCAGTATAAATATGGAACAGTATCATTTTCCGTTCCAGTAGTAGTGGTAGTGTTAAGTAATCAAACGTCTCGCTGTTTATCGGCTTTTGTTGCGAACCGTTGCGGACCGTTGCGGCACGTTCATTGTTTCCGGTCCCGGAGTAATAAGCGAATGGAGGGCCTAAAGTTAAACTATTTATTATTTGTAGTGTGTTTATTTAGTCAGTATTGCAGACATTACCAAAACATATAATATTGACAGATACACTGTGTCAATATATTTTGGATTACAAGGAGGCGGGTTCGATCCCCGCGTAGTGCAAATATTTGTATGTATGAATATGAATATTTGCACTGGTCTGGTCGTGTTTCGGAAAGCACGCCCGGTTGCCATACGAACATGTAATGGCAATCCAAACGTTACGGGTTGTTGGAGCCCTCAAAAGTCCAACAATTGATCTAACTGTAATGCTTCGGTATCGCCTTCGGATTGTGGAGGTCAGACGGCAGTCGCTTCACGGAAAATATCGAAGTTATATAGAAGTTAGCCAAAACTCAGCAGTTAGACTGGTAAAGCGGACCCCAGACTCCAAAGCTGAAAAAGCTTCGGATGTGACTGGTATTAACGCTAAGATGATGATGACATTGTGTCAATGTATTTTCTTTCTTTCTTTCATCATCGATAAGTAACTGGCAGCTAAATTCCGTTCATAGTTAATGTATCTCAAACAGTGCCAACTCAACAAGCAACCCCATTGTAACAATAATACAGATTACAATGACTTTGACAGATGCAAAATCAGAGTTAAAAAAACTGTGAATGAAATATAAGATAGTTGTTGTAATTAATGCTAACTATGTCATTGAATTGTCATTGTTCAAAAGACACCGTGGCCCCTAACGTGGGCAATGAATCAACACTGGTGGGTTTAAATCGATAAAAGTTTTATACGCCATCACGCTCCGCCCAGAGCGGGAAAAGTCATTTGAAGACCTAACCAAAAAAAAAAAACAAAAATGCCATGAACATAAAAATCTAATGACATCCTCACTTAATTTACCTATACCTAGAAAATTCATGAATATCTATCGCATCGCAATCACTTCGTTAGGCCACCAAGTTGGTAAAATAGGAAAGTGTAAAATGTGCATACTTACATAAAAATTATACATTCCATCTTCTTAAAATAATCCTTTTTTTATAATTAATCCCAGTCACAATTATTTTTATGAAATGTCCCATTTTTGTGATTTGAAATTAGATAGGATGTATGGCTCCATCAATTCATCCTTGTTACTCTACCACGCTATTACTACCTATAATACTCCGATACTCTCAAGGGATTGAATCTTATGCAAACATTATTTATCCAATGTAACAAATAAACCGAGTATAGAATAAAGTCATATACTATAGTGTAAACGTATGCGCATTGTAAATCCATTTACTCCATAGTCATTGTTCCCAGTCGACCATAGTTACTTATTTTGCTGACTCTCTTTCGAGTTACGATCGAAAATGCTTAGTAGCTACTACGAATGCATTTGAGTGATGAGATTCTTTTTGTTTCGGACTGAATTGTTTCAGTATGTTTTAAAATAGATTTGATTGTTTGTTTGTTTCTGTTTTCATTTTACCTTTTGCTTATAGTCTGTTGCCTTCAGATTTAATCAAGTAAGGTGGTATGGATCAGCCCAGACCAGGGTTTCACGCGCGCCTCAGAGAGATGTCAGCACATCGTGACGGGGTCCATGAAGACCAATGCCTCCTGGGTCAGTACTGCGGGTTGGGTAAAAAATAAAACGTGACCCTGGACCACAGGCAAGTGAAGAAACACGGGTGGGTTTTAGTCAATAAAAGTCTAACACGCCGTTCTTATCTGTCCAGTGCGTGAGAGCTCATTTGATGATGTCCCATCCAGAACAAAGGAGAAAAAAGGTATACTCGTTATTACTATGTTTCTGGATAGCTTTCTCTTCTCTGATTTATCTGACAACGCATTTTATCAAAAGGTTTGCGTTATCCAGTAACTGAGATTGAGATGGGGGAAGGCGACTGGAAGGGATGAGGAATCGCTCCATGTACTGGTACTGGTTTTAAGTTGCATCCAGTTTGCGTTAGACGCTAACGCATAACATAGTTGGGAATAGCCTAAGGAAGATGCTGAAATAATTTGGTAAGGTACTTGGTTTGTTACGTTCAATTTATCCAAGCAAAAGTGAACCTGGTATGTATCTGTTACTTTCTGCAGTTGACAGCCTACGTGGCGTAGCGGTAGCGAACGTGGCTGCTGCGCTAGAAGGTGCAGGTTCGATCCCCGTGTTGTGCAAATATTTGTATGCATGAATATGAATATTTGCACTGGTCTGGTCGTGCCTCGGAAAGCACATAAGCCGTTGGTAGTCAGTCAGTAGTAAGTGGTTGGAAGTCTTTACGGGTTGTTGGAGTGCGCAAAAGTCCAACAATTGAACTAATTGCAATGCTTCGATATCGCCTTCGGGTTGTGGAGATCAGACGGCAGTCGCTTCACGGAAAGTGTTTAGCCAAAATCAGGAATTAGACTGGTAAAGCGGACCTCCAACTCCAAAGCTGATAAGCTTCGGATGCGACTGGGATTAACGCTGAGATGATGATGATGATGATGAAGATGAAATATAAATGGGACTTGGTTTATTATGTTCACTTTATCCATGCAACGTCGTGGTGGCCTAGTGGTTAAAACGCCAGCCTCTCAAGTATGAGTGCGCGGGTTCGATTCCAGGTCAGACAAGTACCAATGTAACTTTTCTAAAGTTATATGTACTTTCTAAGTATATCTTGGACACCAATGACTGAAGGTGAAGGAAAACATCTTGAGGAAACCTGGACTTTTTAAGTCTGAAATCGCCAACCCGCATTGAGCAAGCGTGGTGATTACGCTCAATCCTTCTCTGTATGAGAGGAGACCTGTGCACAGCAGTTGGACAATAAAAAGGTTGATAATGATCCATACAAAATGAACCTGGTATCGATCTGTTACTTTCAGCACAAAATATAATCTCTCACTAACCCCGGTCAACTGAAAACTACCACAAAATAACAACACGTTCACCAATTTTCCTAAAATCTTTACCCAAAATATTTTCCCAAATATAGCGATAGCTTTCAACTAAACCACATTACGGATAATATCAGTTTTATAGGTAGGTTCCCGATAGCGTAGCGGTAAAGATAAGCAGACATCTTAAATATTAAGTACGCTTGTGCTTAACGTAAGCTGAGATACTGGTAGTGACGGGATAACACCCCGGAGTTTCGGGAACGGGATTTAACGGAGGTTGTATCTGATTTGCCGTTTTTGTTGTTAAAGCAAGTCGGCAATTGTGAAAATTAACTTAAGAAAAATATGTAGGTTTTTATGTCAAAAAAAAAAACATGTGTATATAGAAATATAAGCTCACTCGAATACAAAAATATTGAGAGTGGTCACTGTAGCTGATTCAAACCCATAACCCAATATATTCACCGGGATATCCTTTTTTTTTTTTTGTTTGTGGTGGGACGAAATCATCAAATGACCTCTCCCGGTCTGGGCAGAGCCGAAGAGCGTGTCAGACTTTTACTGACTAAAACCCACCCGTATTTCTTCACTTGGCCGTGCGCCAGAGCCACGGTTTCTACCAGGGGTAGTTCTTGGGTGCACTTGTACAATGTATATAGGAATAATCGATGGTTGATTGACCGCGGCTTTCTATTAAAATTGTCTAAAATGCCTTTGCCAGTTGGTTTCGGCCGCTGGGACGCCTTAAAAAAGTCGGAGATATGTGAAAAAGTGGGAAAAAATGAGAAGATGCCGTTGATTTTTTTTTTTGTATTGATAGATCTTATAATAACTTTCTGTCATGTAAACTTTGAGAAATTCCTCGAATGTTTTTTTATTATTAGTGTCCTTTTAAGGCTTATTCGTCGTAGCAGATTCTTGCCAGTTCTTCTCATAGGAATACACTACGATTTGGAATAGGTTACCTAATGTTGTTGACACCACTACGATCCTGACGAAGCGTTTCGCCTCGTCTTTTATATCGCGTACACCGAGGGACTGGAACAATTTGCGAGCGGCGGTGTTACCGTGGTTTACGTATGACTACAATTTAGGTGTCTTCAAGGCTAGAGTGAATAGGCTCTTAATAAACTGGCGCGCTTTAGCATTGCATCATTGCTTACTATCAGGCAAGAGTGCAGTCAAACACTAGTTTATAATTATAGAAAAAAACTAACTTGCTTTTTCTGAGTTACTGCATAATAAGCTTATAACGTTCCCATTACTGTAACATGGGCTTCCTCTTTGTGAGTCTGTGAAACTGACTGATTGAAAAGTTCAAAACTTCTGTGCTGTTAATGGTTTATCTGAAATAAATGCTTTGAGTTGGTTTAAGCTAAAGCTCTACGTTAATAAATCTGTGATGTGACGCTGACATTTACCGTCAGACCCGGTTACATCATGATGTACGAGATGTTTACAGATTCTGCCTTCAAGCGGTTTGTTGAGATTGATTTATAATTATATTAACATGAGCCTTACAGTGTTTCGGAGCTACTTATCGAATATTAGATTAGAACACAATAATAAATGTAGGCACGAAAGTCCGTTTTTATAGTTTGTAAGGCCATTTGAACTAAAGAAACCGTGGCCCTGGCCGTCGCACAGGTAAGTGAAGGCACACTGGTGGGTTTTAGTCAGTAAAAATCTGACACGCCCATCCGCTTCGGCCAAAGTGGGAGAGGTCATTTGATGATTTCCCATCCCTAACAAATAAAAGGTCATTTGAACTCAAAAAAGAACAACTTCGTGGAAAAATGCGTTACATCCTCGTAAAGCGACCACGCATGTACACACGCCGTTCATGAATTTTCAGTAGCTACGTACTAGGAAAGTTTTTCTAAACACTATATTGCAATACCAATAGCTTCTGCATCGTCTTCTGTATTGGCTGTTACACCGCGCACAAACAGCAACAAATAACAAAACTTTTGACATTTACTTTTGAATTTCCGAATCGACTTGTAAGTTCAACTCAAAAATAAAACTTCCCGGGATGAAGTCGTTTCGCAACACTATCTGTGTGCTTATCCCGGACGCCGGACTTCCGGCTTGTGACGTATCTGTTAGAGCTTGTGGTAGCGGGAGTTAAATTATTATGTGTATACTTTGATGTCTTGGTTATCGGTAATGAGATCATGATGGTAACGTTTTGGGTTGGAAGATTTTATGGATCAGTAGATACTGGTGTTTTGACGAGTAAATATGTAAAGGTCGTTGTGATACGTTAAATAATGTTTAGATAATATTGGAAATCTGGACCTTTGGAGGTTGCCGAAAAGTAAACGACTTTTTTGCTTTGATGCTAGCTATGCCTGCGACTTCTTTTGCGTGTATGATGAGACATATAGGGTTTTCTTTTTTTTTTTTTGTTGGGATGGGAAATCATCAAATGACTTCTCTTTTTGTACCAACCCGCAACCCTGACCCCTAGGTCATGGTTCACGAAGACGGATGCCTCCTAAGGGATCGATTTTCGTGGGCCCCGTCACGATGTGCTGACATCTCTTTGAGGCGCGCGTGAAACACAATATGCCGTCGACTCGGGCCTGGTCCTTACCGGGCGGCGAGCTGCCCACTGCTCACCTCCCGCAGGTCAGCGCCTGCGGTGACTGGGAGCTCGATGTTGTCTCCCGACCAGTGCGTCTCCTGCGGCATATGGGGTTTCCTGGAATAAGTTATTTTTGCGCAGACCTAATGATTCTTTTCTAAAATAAAGTTATGCTTACTGTTGATGACATCAGCGAATCGTCAGTGAATATAGGTCCAGAGTAACGAGTGAATTTGCTTTCATATGCATTTAGTTAAAAGCTGCTATTTTGACATAACAAGCAGATATTTCAATTTTATTAATTCCCGGGATATTGGACAGCACTATCGTCTTTAAGAAATAACTCTTCATCCCGGACGACGAGGACGTCCGGTTCCATATCTAACCAAGCTTTCGAATAATCGTGTATCTTATTCGAACTGTTTGTTCCTGAAGAATTATACTGTAATTGTTCTGAAATAAACAATTGGGATTGACTGGTGAAGGGCGGGCCTTTTGGGGGACTTTCTTATGTAATATTGACGCTTAAAAAGTGATGGTTCCCAACCTCATCATCATCATCATTTCAGACGAAAGACGTCTACTCCCCCAAGAAAGACCTCCCCCAAGGATCTCCACGACAACCGATTCTGCGCCTCCGCATACAGCGGTTTCCCGCGACCTTCAACTAGGTCGGCGGTCCTCCTTGTCGGGTGCCTACCCACGCTGCGTCTTCTGGTGCGTGGTGGCCACTCGAGAACCCGTCGGCCCCATCGGGCAATTGCCCGGTCCACTGCCACTTAAGTGTTGCAATTCTTCGGGCTATGTCGGTAACTGTCGTTCTTCTGCGGATCTCCTAATTTGAATAAACGACTTTTGATTTTTATTTTGACTGAAAGTTTATTGTAGATATCCATTTCCCGTTAGTTGGTCTGTCCAGGTATTACCTATTTCTTTTTCGACTGATAACAGCCAGGATTGATCTTATTACAAAACTCTTTTGCCTCATTTACCTCCATACATCTGATCTGTTACGTTCTATATGTAATTAGGTATCTGTATCTGTAACGCCATATCCGAATAACGCGTCATACTGACGTCATGCAGATTCTATCATATCAGCAAAGTTTACCGTGCAACTATGTACACCAATCGAGGGTATGTACCTGCCAACCATAACACTCGTCTGATTTAATTCGTACTTTTTTACAAGAGGAGTATACTTTGCATTCCGTTCCTATTACCTCTATACTGGTGAAAGTCAGCGCAGCCTTCGTGCATTTCGTGACACTTTCTGATGGGACGTCATTATCATCACTCCCGTTACAGTTTTCATTATGTAAGGATGACTTATCATATTTATTTCTATAAAAATCCATTACATCATGATTCTCACAAATTCTGACTACCAGACACATTCCTTTTCTCTTTTATATCAATATAAAAAGCACCTGTACCAATTTCATCCCTCTCTGTATTTAACCCCTCTTCATATTTCGCCCCTTTTTATATTTCACCCCCATCGGTTATCGAATATTTTCTATTGAAATCACCCGATTTACGATGACAAGCACTAACTCGGATCTCCTTATTGGATTTTTTTTTAGTTTTGCAAATAATATTCTGGACTTGAAAACCTTTAGGAAAGTGACAAGTAAACTGGTCTGCGCCTACGTGTACGTTTTATTAAAATTCCTGGAAACTCTGAAATGTTATCAGTTTACGGCTCAAAGTTTAAGCGAAATTGCTTTTATAATTTTCTATCTTTATACATACTTTTTCTTTAATGAAGCCTTGAAACTAAACAAAATAAAATATGATGGGATGATACATTACCTAGGCAGTTTTCCTTTAAGGTTAGTCTGTAAGCTGACCCCCAATATTGGCGGGAACTGGTTAGGCAGATGACGATAGAAACCCTATGTACATTATTCCGTTCGAACTCCAGTCGATGTCAGTTTCTCAAACTATAATTAAAGACATATTTCTCGGTGTTAGGCCATAACATCGGTTACCACCCACCAGACAAAGTCTTGCCGCCAAGCGATTCGTCGTGTTCTGGCATGATGTCTGGTGAAGCCGTACGGAGAACAGGTCTGAGCAGTTGTGTTGTGATGTGTGCCGGGTACGATGCGCCAAATGTTGTTGTGTCGGGAGTTTGGTCATGGAGGGTCTCCAGATTAATCTATCTCTGGGTTAAACATTGCATCACCTTGCTCAACTGCTGTCTTCCTGTCTGTTTAGTGAATGGGCTTATTAAACTAGCGCGCTTTACCATCAACGATTGCACCACTGCTTACTATCAGGCGGGATTTCGATCAAGCACTATTTTATAATTATTTAAACAAAAACTAAAGAAAAAGAAAATAATGATAATGCTTTTAATGATAAATAGTTGCAGAGGAAGAACACAAATCTAAAATGAGGAACAAATTGGGGCTTAAATGGGGCACGTACACGAAAAACGGCTAACACTCAGCATAATTCTACGGACCCTATGCGAGAGCTGGTTTTGAACTACCGAATGAACGTTTGAACGACTAATTGGAATTTGACATCCTCATCATCAGCCAGCATGGCAGTCCACTGTTGGACATAGTACATAGTATTGTATATTGTCATGTTTTTGTTTTAAATGAACAGACTGCTGTTGTGCTGGGGAGTTTGTTCCGCCATTTCTTCTGCCCAGCGAAAGCACTAGTAAGTGTCGATCTGTGTATCGAATTTGGTTTTATCGATTTAAAGCCTTGTCACATGTTAAAAACAACACAAAACCAAATAGCAGAAGCTTAACCAAACATTAATACCAAACTATTACCATAATCTGACTCTATTACCGCTATACCGTGATAGCGAAACTTTATGTCGTTTCACCCCTTTTCATCCCTTCTCACCCCCCTTTCAACCCGTTTCATCCCCTAGGCTAATTCACTTAGTTATCATATATAGTTGTGAAGTTATCTCGTTATGGTGAGAGAGTTTTAATATAATTTTTATATTTAATTTAAATATTACACATAGAAGGGAACTCTAGAGGGTCGTGTTTGTGAATATTTTTTGTTGTGTTGGTCGCTAAGGAATTGAGCTTATTTTTTGTGTTCAAAGTTTGTGGTTGTTTTTGGGTTCAGTACTCAAGGCTGGCACCGGTACCCTAGTATTAGGCTGGCTCTGTTTTCAGTAAGTCTATATATAGTAAAATCAAGATAACTGCAAGACGGTCGCCTATGCTGGTGCAGCAGTCACATCTTCCGAAAACCGGCATGTAACGTGGGTAACAAATGTCTTGCCATGGCGGGCCGGAGCAAGCGAGATAAACCAAAGAAGTGCTGGCTTGACGTTGTAAGAGATGACATGCGAGCCAACAATCTCACACCATGGGATGCCAGAGATCGTGTGAAATGGAGGTGTATATGTAGGAAAGCGGACCCCGGGCTCCAACCCGAAAGCCGCCTGAGATGGTGAAGATAAGTATGTATCAAGACAGATTGATAATGAAGCCAAACTAGTAACTATATTTAGTTCAATATGTAGATAGTTGAAAATTTAACAGATTGTATATTTCTCTTGCCTTAATAACAAAAAAAAAAAAAAAAAAGAATTAACAACTTGAAAATAGCAGAAGGGGCAAAAAAACAAATGTAAGTCTTAAATTTTTTTGTGTTAAATATACTTCGGTGGACCGAGAATCCTTCTTGTGTGAGTTCGTCTCGCACTTGGCCGGTTTTCATTTTCTTTGAGTCCCATATAAAATATTTACATTTTTCAACTAGGTATATTTCACTGGTAAAATTTCGTACTGCTTCTGTACTGCTCTGGGTGGAGCGGAAGGGCGTGTCAGACTTTTACTGACTAAAAACCACCCGTGTTTCTTCACCTGCCTATGCGCCAGGGCCACGGTTTCTTTTTTAATTAACCCGCAACCCTGACCTGACATCGGCCTTCGGGGATGCAGTCACGATGTGCTGACATCTCTTTGAGGCGCGCGTGAAACACAATGCGCCGTCGACCCGGGCCTTGCCCTTCTGGTCGGCGAGCTGCCCACTGCTCACCGCCCGCAGGCCCGCGCCTACGGTGGCCGATAGGTCGATGTTGTCTCCCGACCAGGGCGTTTCCTTCGACGGCTAGAGGCGTGAAGGCACTGGGTTTTTCGTTCCCTCACGTGCTACGCCTCCTCCTTTGTCAGCATCACAGCTTCGCAGAAGGAGGTGACGGCCTGCTATGCACTCTCGCTCCCGACCATGACCTGGACCAGGGCCGAACGCGAGGATCGCCGCCGATAGCCGACACGAGGACACGGCGGCGGTGCTCTACCCAAGCCGGGCAGACCTCCACTGTATGCTTCACCGTGTCCTCAGGGCGTTCCCCACAGTGGTGAAATCCTGGCTTCAGTAGGTTTAACTAAACATATCTTACCTTCAACATACAGTACTATACCTATACCTAGTTACGCCCGGCGGTTTCAACTGCATAAAGTGCCAAATTCCGATCCCGTGGGAATATCGTATTAAAAGTAACCTATTTGTTATTCATGGTTATAAACTACCTATGTGCTAAATTTTACCCATATCTGTTCAGTAGTTTTCGCGTGTAAAAGTAACAAACATCCATTCATACTCACAACCTTTGGCATTTATAATATTAATAGGAATTATGCTAGCAACTTGTTAATTGAAATAAGTAAATATGAAAATACAGTCTTGGAAGTCTTACATGTTTAAAAGAAACCTCACAAACGCTCGAGACTGTTGCCTCTTGGAAATTACAGGAGTTTATTCTTCAATCGCATTTCTGTTAAGAAATATACTAAACTAGCTCCGCCTAGCGGTTTCAAATCAAATCAAATAGTTTATTTGTGACACACAGGTACATATCATAGGTCTTACAAATACAAAGTGAGTTCCTGCTGTGATCTGCCTCACAGGCACACAAATTCATTAATCAATCACATGAATTTCCATCGGGATAATAATAATCCTGGTAATAAACCCAATATTGTGCCAAATTTCATTCAAATCCGCCCAGTCGTTTGAGTGAGAAGAAGCAAAAAACATACACGCACACGCACACATGCACACTCACAAGCACACGCACACAACAAACTTTCGGCGATTTAATATTAATTGAGATGCCGAGTATAAATAATACAAATATAAATAAATATGTAATGCATTTTTTTTTTTCAAAATGACTCAAATTGAAAGTAATAGTGTGTTGAAGAAATAAAAAAACTTGAAAGGATCAAAGGAAGAGGATTACTATCGCGACGAGGTGGGTTTCATACCGATGAATTCGTGGACAGACGCCCATTACTTATAAAACATCCTCATTTTGCTTGCCATGTTTAATTATCGTACTATACCAATATTAGCCTTTAATGTTCCCCCTCTTGGGATATAAGCCCTTTCGGCGAGACCACCGGGCTATAATCCACGCAGGCCCTGTGCTGGATGGTAGATTTCACAAGTCTTTGAAGTTTTTGCCTTCACGGACAGGCCGATTACCTTACGATATTTTCCTTCATCGTTTTGAGAGCAGTGGTGAATATATAATTTACTCAAAGTTAAGCGCCCGATGGGGATCGTACCTACAACCTACCACTTGTAAGTCGCAGAAAATTTTAAGAAGCTATCATGTAAAATCACAAAGTTATGAGCTTGTTATGTTATCTAGTTGTCTCTACAAAAATATGGTTAACGAGCCGCTTGCCCGCTCGCGCCTTCAGCGGTGCGGCGGCGCAGCGGGAGCCGTGGGATACTATGATCCGCTGTGAACTGTGTTGTGCATTTGGTAACCACACTGCATCATTTTTTTTATACATATATTTAAGAAAAAATATAACATGGTGTAAATATTATTGGAATCGATTCCGTTGCTTATTCTGGACAAATTATGTTCAGGGTTCGGAAAAAAATAACGTTGTTTATTATATTATACCGGTCAACTGTATTGCCTTCAACCAGACACAGACTTCCGACTGCTACCCTGTAACGCCAAAATTATCTAAATAACAATACATCATTGTTAATAACACAAATAATTCCAAAGATGAAGCTGGGAAACTGTAAATGACCGTACCCTAATACACTCTAATACTGCGTCCTTAGTTATTATGAGGTCCCGGATTTTGACCTCATAGGTATACGCGACTCAGACATATGTACTGGTTTGTTATGTGTCCTGGATGTTGGCCAGGTTTTAATTTTAATAAGTTGAAAGAAATTTAAGGCTCTAACATGTTAGAGCCTTAAATTTCATTCAACTTATTATATTATTATGTACTTATTATAACTTACTTATAACTTATTATATTGTATGCATATACATCATGCCTGTTATCCATGAAGGTTTAAGCAGAACTGTTGGTACTTACATTCCATCCAAATTCCTCCAGTTATTTCTAATATTGTAACATAATTATTGCCCAAAAATTTTCTACTCAGTAAAGTTTAGTTTACGCTAAAAATCTAATATGTCTATAACATTTTCAGTAGTGCTAGTCACTCCGAAATAAACTTAATTGCTATTGAAATAAAAGTGATCCTTGCTTTGAAATAAATAATTTTCAAATTGACGTTATAATAGTCTATTGTCATCACCCGGGCATAAATCCAGACTCCCAGCTGTTGCTGATAAATATATTTTAGGTAAACTCAATAACACTACGTCCGACTTAGAAATCGAACACAGGTGACGTCATGATCAGCGGTTACCCTTGCGACTGCGACTACTACACAACTAGAAAAACATAAAATAAGACTAAACTGATCTTCTATCCTTTTCTTAATTGATACTAATATATAAAGCTTTTGTTTGTTTGAACGCACTAATCTTAGCAACTACTGGTCCAATTTGAAATAGTAGTTTATGAAACTGTTACATAATGAGGGATATTATGCACGAGTGTGAGTTTAAAAAACGAGCGAAGCGAGTTTTTTAATAGTATCACACGAGTGTCTAATACCTAATTATGTACAGTTTCATACACTACTTTATCTAATCTCATACATTTTAAGAAACAATAATAATCATGTGTCCAGCGAAACACAACAACGATTCGCAATGCAAAGAAACATATTTGGCGCCAAAATTCTGCACCCTGCATCAAAGCGCACGCGCCAAAGCGCGCACAGATAAAAACATGAAATAGTGATATCTATGGTACGTAATCTGTACGGTAATGAAAAAATTTTTATTATAACATTATTTTGTTAGAGAAATAATGTTATAATTTAAATTTTTAATTTCCTTTCGATATACTATGGGTAAAGTACGTCAATATAAACTCTTTTTTATTTTTATATTTTTAATTTTTTGATATGAGAGTAGATAAAATTCTTTTTGCATTGTATAGTCCATTAATCCAGACAGGCTTTAGGCTATATAACATCACTGCGACCAATGAAAGCGGAGCATATAAAAAAAGGGAACGAAGATGCGGGCGACATACCCTTGCTAAGATGACAAATAGTGGGTAGTTAAATAAGATTCAAGCAAACATTATAGGAGAAATATTATGTACATAAATATATTTACTTATTATAACATTAAATACCGGACATGTAGGTATTAACAATATAAAGTACATAAGGCACATAAAACTTAATGTATAAGAAATGTTATGGATACTTTTTTTTTATAATTATAAACTAGCGTTTGACCGCAATCCCGTCCGACGGCAAGCAGCGAAGCGACCGCCAATGGCAAAGCGCGCCAGTTTATTAAGAGCCTATTCACTCAGAAAAACTGAGCGAATAGGAAGGAAGACGGCAGTTGAGCGAGGTGATGCAATGTTAAACCCAACAACACGACTAACGATACTGCGCCAAAGGGAGATTGATCTGAAGACCCTCCACGACCAAACTCCCAACACAACAACATTTGGCGCATCGTACCCGGCCCACATCGCAACACAACTGCTCAGACCCGTCCTCCGTACGGCTTCACCAGACATCATGCCGGAACACAACAATCGCGTGGCGGCAGGGCTTTGTCTGGTGGGTGGTAACTTAACTGGTAGTGTGCTCCTTTTGACGGTTCGATGAAGAATCCCCACGAAGGCTCGGGCTTCCGTATTTTTAGACAGTAACAATGTTAGAGTACCCTCATAGAGCCGTTATTTTAGTCGATACAATTGAAACTACCATCGGAACCAACTAAACTTAAACAATCCAGATAACAATACTTTTTTTTGCTATTAGCTGTGCCCCCGCTCTTATTGGTCTCAGCGTGATATTATATAGCCTAAAGCCTTCATGGATGAATGGTCTATCCAACGCAAAAATAATTATTTAAATAGCACCAGTAGTTACAGAGATTAGCGCGTTCAAACAAACAAATTCTTCAGCTTAATATATTAATATAGAAATATAGAATATAGATAACACACTCAGCTATTGTGAACTAGGGAATCAGCTCCGTAATATCACAATCATCACTAAACGTTGACATCAACCTAATGTGTTACATCAACAGGTGCTAAGTGTATGGCGACAGCCGTCACTAATAATGTCCTCTGTTATAATTAGAACGATATCCCGCGCTATCTGTGCGGACACACGCTGTTATGTGTGCACAATGGTTGGTTGTGAGTGCGAGATAGTCGTGGGTGATTGTCACTGTGTCGGCCACTTATTCTTCGTTATCTTGGAACCGTTTAGTTAACTGCATAACCTTTTAAGTAAACGGCCTGAATAATATTCAGTAAATTTGATGTTTGAGTTGTTGGATTTTTTTTTTCAATAATTATAAACTAGCGCTTGACTGCAATCCCGCCTGATGGTAAGCAGTGATGCAATCGTTGATGGTAAAGCGCGCTAGTTTATTAAACCCATTCACTTTAAAAAACTTAGTGAATAGGAAGGAAGGCGGCAGTTGAGCGAGGTGATGCAATGTTAAACCCAACAACTCGACCAACGATGCTGCGCCAGAGGGTGATTGATGTGGAGACCCTCCAGGACCAAACTCTCGACACAATAACTTTTGGCGCATCGTACACGGCACACATCGTCCGTACTCCGTACCGCTTCACCAGACATCATGCCGGAACACGACGAATCGCTTGGCGGCAAGACTATGTCTGGTGGGTGGTAACTTCTGCCGGCAGCCGATGTGGCCTACCACCGAGATTATTTATTACCATTCTTATTATATTTTATCTTTATTACCAATTGCCCTCGTTGGTTTATCAAGAAAGGGAAGCGAGGCTAGAGCCACCTCTTCGGAAAGGTAGGCGGTTAAAAAATTCTAATTCAAACAGTTGGCTGTGACAGATCCAGCATATTCTTATTACTAAAATGTTTTTCATATTAAAATTGCTTACACGAATAAGTTTATATCAATCGGCAACTCCAGACTATAACAGACACAGGGTTGCAACAGCTGGTGCAACGTTTGTTAGTGTGTTCTTTTGGTTTTACAGGACTTGGTTCTTATAATCCCTACAACATAACGAGCGAAAATATATCGTTAAAACTGGATGGTTGACTGAACCTAATTTGAACCGTATTCGTCAATGGAGTGTTTTTTTAAGCTTTCCCCACAATAGGAACTTAGCCCAGTCATATTAGGTAAAAAAAGGGGTCAACCTCGGAATGAAAGATAATAAGCTGCAAATTGGTATGAACCTTTGTTTTGTCATTCTAAATGTTGTCTCAAAAGTCACAATCGTTATCGTGTCCGCGTCTCAAGATATTCAAGGTCAAAGGTCACAAAAATCGGTTTTTCGCGAATATCTGGCTTCCTATCGGTTAAATGAGATTTGCATTTATTATAAAAGTTGTAGGCTATAAAATTCCCTACAACATTTGTTTAAACTTTTTTTTCATACGACCAACCGTTTTGAAGGTAGAGCGCGAAGAGTGCACATCGTACAGTCATTTACGACCTAATGCAAGGTCAAGCGTGAGTTATGGTTATCAGTACGTTATAAAGTCAATTATTTACTTGGAAATTATAATTATTAAACAATGCCCATTATTTATGTACTAACTATTAATTATTTATATTTAATTAAAGTAAGTAACTTGATTATTTATATATAATTATTCATATTTAACTATTTAAGTATAAAATATTATTAATTCTGGATTATATATTTTAGTTTGTAGGCTACTTACCTAACCTACATACCTACCTAGTTACCTACTTACCTAAAGCTTTACCCACACTATCCAACAAACCTACCTAAATACCTAAACCCTATACCTACACTATCTAACATACCTACCTAAATACCTAAACCCTATACCTACACTATCTTACTTTAATACGTACTGATAACCATAACTCACGCTTGACCTTGCATTAGGTCGTATATGACTGTACGATGTGCACTCTTCGCGCTCTACCTTCAAAACGGTTGGTCGTATGAAAAAAAAGTTTAAATAAAAATTGTAGGGAATTTTATAGCCTACAATTTTTATAATAAATGCAAATCTCATTTAACCGATAGGAAGCCAGATATCCGCGGAAAACCGATTTTTGTGACCTTTGACCTTGAATATCTTGAGACGCGGACACGACAACGATTGTGACTTTTGAGACAACATTTAGAATGACAAAACAAAGGTTCATACCAATTTGCAGCTTATTATCTTTCATTCCGAGGTGAAAGCCCTAATATGACTGGGCTAACTTCTTCTGTATCGTGGGTACGTTTAGAAATATATAAACTAACATAAACAACTACCTGTTGGTCACACAAATATTTGTCCCGTGCAGGGATCAAACCCGTGACACGCGCCTCAAAACCTATAACAACAAAAGCGAACGGTTTTCAGATTTTGACAAAGCCTCTCTAGTGTTCTGCCGACTCCCCAAATCTACTAAAGCCGTGAAGATGCAGGCAACTAACGTCCTTACCATTATAAATTAGTACGGACATGCTGCGGTGTATCTAGCCGGGACAGGCGGCTATTATGTATATTGAGACGATCTCACAATACTAGATTATACGGCCCAGATACCAGAGGTCAGTGGTGCTCAAATGTTGAGTATGATTGGGGTTATTGTTGTGACTTACGTTATGAGAGAATATATTCGCTTTTTTTCTTTGCAAAGAGGATCTAATATTTCTCAGTGATGGGTAAATGGAATGATAAGGAAAATACTGTTGGCCAATTCCCGTGATTAATGTCCAAATTCTATTCGCAATCATCTTTGAGACTTTTATATTCGCTAATAATAAAAAGAAGGAAAGTGAGTTTATTTGCGGTAAACATGACGCAAAAAATAACATTTATAATATAAAATAAATGGAAAAAAAAGGATTCGGAAAAATGTGTCAGTCACATCCAAGCAAAAGCTCAACATTATGCTGCGATTGTAAGTAATACAGAGCCCTAGCGTTTTCAGGGACAGCCGGCGTTGGCGTAATGACGTCGTCTGATGCAGCAAACAATAATCAGGAAGCTGTACCGATTCAGCGTCCTGTAGAAGAAGTAATTGTGTTTCATTTGTGACAGTTTGGCTCCCCAGCATATACTGCTAGACGACAAGTCTCTTTAATTGCACGCCTTCTAGTCCTTGGACTCCTTGATTTATTGCCAACCCGACTGGACTATGGAAGCTGACCCGAAACATAGTTAGAAAAAGGCTAGATAGATAAAATGTTGGATAAAGGTGGGTCAGCTTCCAGTCTGAGTAGATGCAGCTGAATATCGTCGTTAATTATAAATTCAGCTCAACAAATCAAGTTAACTCGTACAAAATTATCACTCAGGAACTTGTAAGTAACTACTATAATTCAGGGTCAGTGAATCGGCTAAGTGACATTATGTGCGGAAGGTGCCTTCATGATCTAGTCGTTATAAAGCTAACTTTGTACTGTTAAGTTCTATCTTGTTAGTAACGTACGGATAGGTATGAGATATTTGTTTTATGTTCTAGTTAAGTGTAATTGGGATAGTTTGTTTAGTGGATTTTTGAAGAGTGTAGCGGTATCAATCTATCAATACCACATGCGAGCAACGCGTCACATTGACGTTACGCAAATCCTGTATCCTCCTCCTCCAATCTGTGTGGTTCTTTACTAAAAAGACCATCTCAGACTGATCCACATGGTCTTTTTTATAATTTAACCAAGATTATATGTGGCCTTAAAACGACAGCGACTTCTCAATTTGTTTCGGCTTTTCTTTTCAGACTAGCCAGATAGGATAAGCCAAAATATGATTGACGTGTAAAAGTCTTAAAATACGCGCTAAACTATGTTTGGGAGATGCAAGATTTCTATAAAGTCAGTGTGCCATGTTGCTTTCGTGTTTATATTGTAGCAATAATTTTCTTTAAAATTAATGACTCAATATCAGTTTAAATCGCTAAGCTCGGGGCTTACGTCTACGAAGAAACGCGCCTGTTCCAATTTACTCTTTAATTAACTTTCTCGGCCAGGCAAAACACATCGAGAGAACAGCTGCGAATCGTGTCGCCATTCTTTCTTAGTTCTTACTCCAGACTAATGTGACGTCCATAGTTGATCATCATCATCATTTCAGCCGAAAGACGTCCACTGCTGGACATAAGTCTCCCCCAAGGATCTCCACAACGACTCATCTTGCGCCTCCCGCATCCAGCGGTTTCCCGCGATCTTTACCAGGTCGTCGGTCCACCTTGTCGCGACGCTGCATCTTCCGGTGCGTGGTTGCCACTTGGGAACCCGTCATCGTACCGTACGCCACCCGTACATTAACAGGAAGTAGTCGATCACCACTTCTGTTTCTTAATTTGAAGCTAGATTTTCATTGACCTTACAAAAGCACACCCGAATCTGCACAGTTTGAATACCACTGCCCGCTTACAATGGCGGCAGAAGCGTCAAAGCATACGACATTTAGTACAGCGATCGGGGATAATGGAAATCAACTACACCTCGTATCGGTGTGCAGATGCCTGCAGTTACATGGCCTGGTTTGATCCTGTGCACTGCAGATGTACAGATAAGATGTATGGCGAACTGTCTTAGAATCTCATCATCACCATCCCATCCCATCAGCTTCCAGTCTAATGGTATTCAGTCGAACACCAGTATTTTACATGTAGCAAATGCTTATCTGACCTTTCTGGTAGTATTACCACAACCCAATTACTGAGTAAATACGATATCGCTTGGTTGCACTGATTGTCAGACTATCAGACTTCTGATGAAAAATCTAAAATGGTCACATATCCACAGACCATACGAGGGAAGCGTAACTTACTTGAATCGAATTATGAGCCAACTATAAGTCAGAGGTCCCTTTTTGTTTGCTTTGACTGGGAAATCATCAAATGATATCTGACGCTCGGGGTGGAGCGGATGGACGTGTCAGACATTTACTGACTAAAACCCACTCGTATTCCTTCACTTGCTTGTGTGTTAGGGCCACGGTTTCTTTTTTAACCAACCCGCAGCCCTCGCCCAGGAGGCATCGGTCCACGTGGACCCCGTTATGGTGTGCTGACATCTCTTTGAGGCACGCGTGAAACACAACGCGCCGTCGATCCGGGCCTGATCCTTACCGGGCGGCGAGCTGCCCATCGCCCACGGTGTCACAAATGTCATACATACTAATGTTATAAATTTGAAAGAATATATTATCTGTCTATCTGGTATACCTACTATACCATTGTATTCTCAGTGAAAGGTTGGGTCGTGTATTCCCTGCCATTGAAATACTACCGGTATGTTATTCCATCAACTAATTGGTGATTTGAGTTTATAGCATGTTAGTAACGAGTAGCATTGTGGGTGTCATGCCCAAGAGTTTCATTCAGAGGTCCAATTTGTACTCCCAACACAGGTGGTCGTAATAACGTACTTATTGCCATTTGTGCGACATGGGTTCAATGTAAGGAGACTGTTATTTCTCGGGAAAGGCAGTAATAATGAAAGATAATGTTTGGACATGTTTGCTTATTTAGATTACCATCATCAGAGCCTGGAGTCATCTTTTTCAGACAATGTTAGTAATTAGAAAATAAATTAGATGGTCTCTATTGTTTGGGTTCTACAATTACTAGATTTATTTTGTTTTTGTGCAAACTTTCGTTCTTTTAATTTTGGGCGTTTTATTTTCCGTTGGCCTTTATAAATCTATTCAATCCAATGTTTCGGCGACAAATATATTTTCTACCAACTTATCTTACACAACTTAATCCCAGTATTCCCCCTATCTTAATTCAATGAATGTACTTCTTTGCTAAACTTATCTTACATGGCCATCTAGGACCAATTGATTGATGTAGAAACTTTATTCTCATTTATTATTTAGGGACAGAAAACAGTTACATGCCAAAGTTAACTAAATAAGAGATTCTCAAATTACCACTAAGGGGTAAGCACTATTGGGGGGCGGAGGGGTCTTTGTTTTGTTTATTTTGGATGACATGGGGGGTAGGGGAGTCTAGATGATGATTGCGTCATCGGTAGTTATTTACTTTTTTACATGAAGTGCGCCTCGAATGAACCCTCACATTATCTATGCTTGAAATGTTTTGTTCATAAGATTATAATATTTTTGTCTCTTACTCTATGTTGAATACTGTGTAAGTAAAATCTAATATCTATCTATTTTCTTATTTTTAAAATTATAAATATTATATAACATTATAATTATAAATATAAAAAGATACATTTATAATTAAAAATGTTTACGTAAGCATAGGGGAAGGGGGTAAGAGTTTTGCTTACTTTTGCTGACATGGGGGATGGGGGGTAAATAATTGTAATAAATCTGTTTACGTAGTATTTGAACGGCCCCTAAACTTAGAAATACATTTGTAAGTACACTGTCTATTCCATATACATGTTTCTAACGCGTAACCTTTCAGTTTCTGGCTATTTCTATTATAAAAAGGACAGAAGAAAAAATGTTAATTAAGAGGACTTAATTAACATTTTTTCTTCTGTCCTTTTACTGTCTATAAAATAACGTCACTTCTAGACATTGACAGTTCAGATGTGATTAGGAATATGGCGACGAAAATTACGTCTATTTACGCCAGCCGCTGGCTAATTTGACGGGACTAAACGAATTAGTATCTTCTGTTTTTTTCTTAAAGAAATGTATATAAAGAAAAAGTGCACTGAACTCACATTTAGTTTTGCTTGCGAACAAGGATATTCGGGCTGCTATATTAAGTACAGTATAGATATTGTTATTCCTATTAGGACACATACCTTCTTTCTATGAGGGGTACATCAGCGCAGGCTGTCGCTGAAAACCATTGCTGGGACTCAATCTTACATAGGATCGTAGCATAATGCTGAGCAATAGCCTTTTAACGAGGATATATGGCGCATACCCCCAACAATATCATTACTGTATTTTGAGTCATGTTACCGCGATAAACGCAATTCCCTTCTTATCATAGAACGATGGTAAAACACATTAAATATCCCAAAAAAAGCCAGTTCCACTCCTTTAATTGCCCTTTACCAAAAGGCTCTGAACTTTCTAAAGTAGGCATACTTCTTCGCATAACTTTTCATTTTGCCCTTAATTTTTTTTTCCGGCTAATAGATTTTAACAGGATCATTCGTTTTGGTAGATAAACGTAAAAATACTTGAGGCAATGTTCGTTTGTGTTTTATGTTTTTATCCAGACGGAGGCACGTTTTCCGACCGTTACTCACCGTCTGATAAAGTTAGTGTTTTGTGAATGTTAACAGCACTTTATAGGGTTTGCGTGATTGTTTTTTGTAGTGTGTTTACAGCTTAGCGTAAATTTTGTCTGTCCTTATTACCTACAGCATATAATAAATCGCCAACCCGCATTAAGCAAGCGTGTTGATTACGCTCAATCCTTCTCTGTATGAGAGGAGACCTGTGCCCAGCAGTGGGACGATAAAAAGGTTGATGTTGATGATTATAATATAATAAATATAATGAGATTTGTTTTTTTTTGTCATTGTTTTTTAAACTACAACGGAATGGTTGATACCCTGGGGTTTCCTCCCTCCGTATCCGGAACAGGAACCTCCCGAAGCAAATGTATCCGGTGAGGACTAGTGTGAGGGCGAAAGATAAGGGCGCCGTGCCGCCTATAGGCATAGGCTCTTGAGTCTTGCTTTGAAAACACTTAAATTGTAGTCAGACTACGCTATCATAGCTAGGATGCTGTTGACATTGTTGTGCAGTAGTTTTACCATCAGCATCCATCCATTCGCGTTGATAATATTAGTAGGATTACAAACATAATATACGTGTGTTCCCCACGGCCACAAGGGACTTGTGAGAATCACCGACGATTATTAACAACCAGCTTTTGACTTGATACCGGAAATTGACCCCCGGGTGTATACAATTGCCAAGGGAGATGAGTAGGTAACCAAATTCGACGGATATAGGTAAAGTTAAATCAGAAACCGATAGAGGTTTTGGATTAAAATTTAATTTATTGAACAGAAAACAGGTAGTTTAGTTATTAGATATAATTTCAATTGAAAGTATTCCTCGGTTTCTTACTATATCACTTATCTTTTTTGGTGACCGTACCATTCAGATAAAAAATATACCGTAGGTGCTAAACTAGGTCACGATCTACCTCTGCGCTGATTTTTTTGTGTAATCCGATCAGTCGTTAGGGCGTGACAGGTAGACAAAGTTACATTCGCGTTTATAATTAATAGGATTAATTAGCAGGAAGACTATTGCTGCTATACAGGGTGTATCTGACATCGTAACGCAAACTTCGCGAGAAGGCTACACCGCATGCCACTAATAAAATTATGATAGTCATTTATGTCGTTAATGAGCGGTTACAGAAATAACAGTGTTTAAAAAAATGTGTCGGCTCGCCCTTTGAACGTTGCAAGCGTGCCGCCGTGCGGGTTTGTAGGTATGATGTTGATCCCTGATGCGAACTCTATTAAATACGCTGATATGATAGCTTTTCGAGTTATGTTTTCTTTGCGGTTTTTTGTGTAATTAGCGAATTAATTAATTTTTATTTTAAAGTCTTATTGGGTTATAAAAGTATAGCAATTATGAACGGGCTAAAGTGAAAAAAACGACAAACATTTTTTTTAAATCATGAAAAAGCCGATGTGAAATTCCACCACTGGGGGGTTCAGAATCATGTACTGGTTCCATGGTACTCGTTTGTGCGTCGATGTCAGATACACCCTTTATATCCCGACTGACGAGTTGCAGGTGAGTTCGAACCCGATCAGGCACTATACTTGGTGTATAACTTCATCACCACTGCTCTCAGTGAAAGAAAACATCGATGGAAATCAGCATATCCTCGAAACATTTCTAGTTGTGACTAGTGTGGTAGGCTATAACATCGGCCGCCGGCAGAAGTTACCACCCACCAGACAAAGCCTTGCCGCCAAGCGATTTGTCGTGTTACCATCTTACCATCAGGCAGGATTGCGATCAAGCGCTAGTTTATAATTATTAAAAAAAAAAAAGTTTTATTTTGTTCCCTGTATAATAAAAAAGTATAATTGATCGATTATCAAATCGATCCGTTTATCAATTTGTTTTAAGATGTTTTTGTAAATAAGAAATAATAGATAATATCATTATGTCCTTTTATTAAAAGATTTTCTAAACTGAATCTGTGGAAATATACGGTTTCATTTTTTATTTTATTTTTATTTTTGTAATAATTAGATTTATCGATTATAACTTATTAACGGTTCGTATTTCATCTGGTAACGTTGAAAAGTGAAAGTAAAGAAAGTCAGTATGATTAAATTAAATATTATCGTTTTTATTCCATAGAAAACAGAATTAGTAATAAATTATTGAAAACAAAAAAAAAAAATAAATAAATGGAAATTATTGACAAATAATTAATTTGTTTACCGCCCGTCTCCTTTGGCACACAGATGGTTTAAAACCAGGAATAGGATACTTTTTATACCGCTATTTCCGCGTGATCGAAACTTACTTGGGACTGGAAACCACGGCCTCAGCTGAAACTGGCCGCCACGACCGAAAATTGATCTGGAGAACTATGTATATAAAATAATAAATGCACGGAAAAAGTAATAAATCTAAAGTGCTTTTCATTTCATAGATCATAAAAATAATTTAATAAACAGCCAAGTCATCTTTCCCGCTTTAATAACTCTCCTATTACCTACTTTTACATTTTATTCATATGCCAGCCATAATTAATTAATTAATTAACTACTTCCGATCATGCAATGGTACCAGGAAACTATAAATGAATGGAGTGCATAGTTCGGCGCTCCGTAAGCAGTGAGCATTTATTTATTTATACTTTTGCACTAAGAAAATGTACAGAGGTGGACTAGGCCTTAGGCATTCTCTAACAGTTAACCTTGGGTGGTGAAGAGATTAGATGGCAGATGCTTTAGTTAAAATAATGAACAGGAAAAGAAAAAAAAAGAGAGCATAACTTTTTATAGCGCTTTTTTTTTAAGGTAAGGTATAAGGTATTATTAGTAAGGTGATGTGCGATTAGTAGGTTATTGTGGTTTGTGTGATGGTACCTTGTTAGTATAAACAGTCAAGGTTCCTCGACTAAAAATGGTAAAAACCAATCCAAACTTTTTCCAACTATGTCTAGGTTAGGCCACTTTCCAGTTAAACTGGATCTAGCTGAATACCTATTCAGCTAAAAATACAAGTGTATTTTTCAAAGAGTACATACACAGCCCTGTTACTGAGGACATTATTTATATTTAATTTAGTACATCCAATAAGTCCAGATTTTATCCACAATTAAAACGGTGTCAGCTTCACTATTTTTCTTTGATCATAAAATCAAACTAAACATTTAATGTATAATAAAAATGTCTTCCACGTTCTCGGTTTCCTTTGACGAAAAAAAAAAAGAAAATCATCCGTTTAGTAGGTTAACACTTAAAGAAAAAAGTCGTAAAAACGCAGACACTTTTTTTATATAGTTGTTAAATATAATATAATCGGGTGTCATAAAAAATAGTATGTTTCTATTAACGAGCGGTCGTTTAAAATTTTATGCAGTTTTAATTTGCTCTACATTTTCCCGCACTCTCTTTTATGTGGCATTTTGTATTATATTTGTTTTAAATTCGTCTCTGTTCGTTTTTACGCATGGCTTTTATTTTATTAACATTTTCGCCAACATGACCAGATTTTTTTTTTACTCTTTGCTTTATTTTAATTGATGCAGTGACCGCGCTATAGTACTGGGCCTTTTATGCTGACTGCTCTAGATTCAATATTCCTGTATGGTATGACACATAAAGATAAGTATGTAGATAAAAGAAAAGCTAGGCAATTAGAATCAAAGGTATTTATAACAATACGTTTTTATAACACTGGACGAATAATTGTTTAAGTGAGTACTTAACTGTTAAAAAGGTACGCTAAGTTGTATTTTTTTTTTAAATAAAAATAATGTGGGATTGTTTAAACCAGCCCTTATCGCGGAACACACTATTCCTATCAGTTGGAATCATTTCGAAACATATTGCTAATGCATTGCTCCGTGTGTTCGAAAATGTGTCTGCTCAACAATGTAAATAACGCAATGAATGTTGTTGAACTGTCAAAATGAAACCCGTTGCTACTTATAGTATATTATGCAATTACCCTGTTGGTTCTAATTAAATACCTTGTTTCTTGATTAAGTTAACCAAGGACCGAGTTTTCAATCGTCACATACTTTTTACTAGAAAATAATCATAACAGTTACAAACAGACATCTGAACATAAGTCCTAAAGCTGATTTCTTTTAGAATATTTTTTCTTGTATCATCATCATTAACGTTTCAATTCTGGGCACAGGTCTCCTCTCATACAGAAGCAGGATTGAGCGTAATCACCACGGTTGCTCAATGCGGGTTGATGATTTCAGACTAAAAGTCCAGGTTTCCTCAAGACGTTTTCCTCCGCCTTTTAATCAGTCATTGGTGTCCAAGATATACTTAGAAGGTATATATAACTTAGAAAAATTACATTGGTACTTGCCTGATCTGGAATCGAACCCGCACACCCGTACTTAAGACTACGTACTACTTTTCTTGTATACAGCATAAACAGTCTTATTCATAAAACTTTAACCATTTGCTAAGCAACTGATTAGCAAAATTCTTATTCATAAAAGCTGTTTAAGGCTAAGAGGATGCTAAGCAATTGATTAGTAGCTGTCAAAATTAAACATCACCGGACCCCTGTTAAGAGGATGGTTAGAGGCAACAATATGGCGGATTTTATTTGAATCAGCTGATTGATTTAATATGATCATTATGCTTCGAAGTTATTTTGTTTATAATATCGAATAGTGCGGAAATATGGATGTTGAAAACCTTTTTGAATTTCCAAAGCGACGTAGTAAAGTTATAGGTATTAGCTTTGAAACTTTTTTGACTTACAAGCTTTACTCGATACTAGGCTATAACATCGGCTGCCGGCAGAAGTTACCACCCACCAGACAAAGTCTTGCCGCCAAGCGATTCCTCGTGTTCCGGCATCATGTCTGGTGAAGCCGTACGGAGGACGGGTCTGAGCAGTTGTGTTGCAAAATGTGCCGAGTACGATGCGCCAAATGTTGTTGTGTCGGGAGTTTGGTCCTGGAGGGTCTCCAGATCAATCTCCCTCTTGCGCAGCATCGTTGGTCGTGTTGTTGGGTTTAACATTGCATCACCTCGCTCAATTGCCGTCTTTCTTTTTATTCACTCAGTTTTTTTTAAGTGAATAGGCTCTTAATAAACTAGCGCGCTTTACCATCAACGATTGCATCACTGCTTGCCATGAGGCAGGATTGCGGTCAGGCACTGGTTTATAAAAGCAGTACTTAATAAAAAAGACAGTGATTTTAGATGCTGCCCTATGTTTCCTTGTGTTATCTTATGTTATATCTAAGGCACAGGACTAAAAAAAGTCATTTTGGGGCAGCAAGACACAAATAATAAAACATTTTTTTAGAAATATTTTATTTTGATACGCCATAAAACTGTTTACATTTTTGTTATAAAAATAATTCATTGTTTTCTTCCATAAGCATGAGAGCCATTCTTGACTCACGCGACCCTCATTCCTCATCTTTTTCACTCAGCATGGTCTTCTCCTTCGCCGTCATTGCGAGGTAGAATAATATTGCCGCTAGGTGCTAATAGTGGCTTCGTATACAGCAATAAAACGTGTGCCTGTAAACAAGTATAATAATACTGTAAAAAGCAGTACAAAAGCAGTAGGAAGTAATGTATAATATCAAACGGATGTTTACAAGCATAAAGAGCAGGAAAATACACAGTTACTATCGGCTACTGCTTTAACATTAATTTCGTCAGTTTAAGATTAGTAATTACATATAAATACAGAGATAAATACCTTTTTCTGTTTACTATAATATTATTGGAGTTTATTACTTTCACTACTATCATCACAAATACAATTATTTAATTGTAATAAATCATTTTATTTATATTCAAATTATCCGATCAAATTTCTGACATTTTTCTGCCAAACACGACAGATAAAAAATCGCAGTTTTGACAAGTTTTTTCTAAAAATTCCAATTTTTAGTCAACTATTTTGATTATAATCTGTGCCGAACGCATAGTTTCACCTCTACTTCGTATCGCTACTAATCATCTGCTAACTAGCTTTTATGAATAAAGAAAAGTTAAGCATTGATTTAGAGCTAACTAAATGGTTAGCTAAATAGTTGCTAATGAGTGATTAACGAGTTTTTTATGAATAACACAGAAATAAATTACAGAACATAAGTATGAAGATTTTACATAGGGTGACAAATAAAAGCCTCAGATGAAAAAAAAAACGGACTATTCAAAATCAGTCTTCAAACAAAGTAATAATTATTGTAGATAATCACAAAGCGCGTTTGTGCCATTAATAAATCACAGTCGGCCGAATAATTGATAAATGAACCATAATGCTATTAAAATTATCGCACCCAATAGCTTAATAAACTGCATTACCGGTATCATTATAGCCTGATCACAATTGGCGCGTAACTCATCGCTAACCTGTGTTTATTCAGATAGTTAATTGCTCTTAAACGTGAACACCCTTTATAATTGGGGTGTGATTAAACTGGTAATGTATTGAAACTGTATGTCGTGGTGGCCTAGTGAATGTCTTGATGGCCTAGTGGTTAAAACAGCAGCCTCTCATGTATGTAGTATGAGTGCACGGATTCGATTCCAGGTCAAGCAAGTACCAATGTAATTTTTATAAAGTTATATGTACTTTCTAAGTATATCTTGGACACCAATAGCTGAAGGTGAAGGAAAACATCTTGAGGAAACCTGGACTTTAAGTCTGAAATCGCCAAACCGCATTGAGCAAGCGTGGTGATTACGCTCAATCCTTCTCTGCATGAGAGGAGACCTGTGCCCAGCTGTGGGACGGTAAAAATGTTGATGGTGATTGAAACTGAGATTATTATCTAAAACAGTGTTAAATATAGTACTGTTTATTAATTGTTATTTGAGCACTATTTATACGTCATGTTTATACTTTTTTCTATTGTTTAAATTGTTGTTAACAAAGCTTATTTCGTAGACCGATTTAATTCAATTTTTTTGCACTTTTTTATTCCAACGGAAAGAGTGAAAAAAGAAATACAAAATACGTTTATTTGCGAGAAACATGATGCGGAGAAAGATAATTAATACATAAAATACAAACACAGGGAGAGAGAGTTAATAATAAGCTTAAAAATTATATGCGATTGTTCTATTTAACACCCTAACTGACACTATCAGGGAAACAAATTTGATATTGACTACACGGTTAGCGCAGTGGTTAAGCTATTGACTGCTGCGCTGCGATTCGCGGGTTCGATCCCCGCACGAAACAAATATTTGTATGACCTACAAGTGGTTGTTCCGGGTCTGGATGTTTGTTTATGTGAGTTTTATATGTTTGTAAACGCACCCACGATACAGGAGAAATTCCTAATGTGGGGCAATGGTTATTAAAATCAAACAGAAAAAAAAGGATTAATACAGGTATGTGTGGTTGTACATAAGAAAACGTCTTTTTTTTAATAATTATAAACTAGCGCTTAACCGCAATCCCGCCTGATGGTAAGCAGTGATGCGATCGTTGATGGTAAATCGCGCTAGTTTATTAAGAGCCTATTCACTCAGAAAAACTGAGCGAGTAGGATGGAAGACGGCAGTTGAGCGAGGTGATGCAATGTTAAATCCAACAACACGACCAACGATGCTGCGCCAAAGGGAGATTGATCTGAAGACCCTCCACGACCAAACTCCCAACACAACAACATTAGGCGCATCGTACCCGGCACACATCGCAACACAACTGCTCAGACCCGTCCTCCGAACGGCTTCACCAGACATCATGCCGGAATACGACAAATCGCTTGGCGGCAAGGCTTTGTCTGGTGGGTGGTAACCAGTGGTAAATAGTTATTTATAGTACCGTACCTAGGTCCAAGAAACGATAGGAATCGATTCAGTTGCTGAAAAAATAACATTGTCTGCAACGTTATTTTTTCTTACTTTCTTAAAACAACTGAATCGACTCCTATCATTTCTTGAACCTACGGATAATTTTAGTTGATCCAACAAGTTTCAACTCAACGTTGTCTAAAACGTTATGTTTTGTTTATACGAAACCTGAATATAGTTTGTTCAGAATAAGCAGCCAGCCTTTCGGTGTTCTATAGCATGCATTTTGGGGAGTGTGCGAGTGAATTGCATGATTTAATTCCCCCATCTCCGTTCCACCATCGGACGACCCGTCGTACGGCGAGTTTCCACCCTTACGTTGTTAACACCACTACGATCCGGACGTAACGCTTCACCTCCTCCTTTATACCGCTTACATCGAGGGACTGGATCAATTTGCCAGCGGCGGTGTTTCCGTCGGACTACAATTTGAGTGTCTTCAAGGCTAGAGTGAATAGGCTCTTAATAAACTAGTGCGCTTTACCATCAACGACTGCGTCACTTCTTACCATCAGGCGGGATTGCGGTCAAGCGCTAGTTTATAATTTTAATTAAAAAAAAACTGATGAGGGATGTATCCAAACTATGAAAATCAAAAAAAAAAAAAAATAGTCCGTCTTATACATACTAAAAAAATAATAGGACACGTATTTTTTTATTTTGTCGAAAGTACCAAAAACTACCGAGATATAGCATATTAAAGTTACGGAGTGTAGGCTAATTACGTCACGCCGTGGTATATTTTGTACCATGGCGTGACGTCATGCGAAATTTCAAACCAATATATCTTCTTAAGTATTTGAATGAAAGGAAAAAATAAAAAGTACGTGTTCAATATTTTTTATAAATCTGTCTGATGGACAATAAATTATTTTTTAGGATACAAACCATATGATTTCAATCATTTTTAAACTAAAGATCATAAGGTTACTAGACGCGTACGCTAGCGGGACAGGCCCCCCGCCCCTCTGTGCGGGGTTGCAATACATAAGTAAAATTAACATGTTTTAAGTAAATTATACTACATTTTATTTTATCACTTACGGCTAAATTTACGAGTTAAGTACATAATAATTTCTACCTACACTTGACCGTTACCATAGTCCAAAGCCTGCAGGTGTGATGGAAAATGTTATCACTAGTTACCATAATTAATTACAAACAAACAAATTATTACATATCAATAATCGCACGACGACTCCGCTACAGCTGCGGCCGCGCGGACGGAAGAGCTGTGCGTTGACCATATTTTTATTAGGACAAGCAGATACGATAATAAGCTTGTGATTTTTCATGATATCTCTTTGAAATTTTGTACATAGATTCTTTACTTAAAAATACTGGACACGTGTTTCGGGTTTCGCAAAAACAAAGAATAACGTCAACAAAATCTGACTATCGTTCATTAAAAAGATCTTATAAAACACTGCAAACAGTGAAAAGTAGGTCAACTTTACCCAGCTTCCCAATAAAGTAATTAGAGCACTCCAACCCCTTGATTACCACTCCGAACCCTTCTAAAAACATTAATCCTGTAACCTAATTTGTTTATCTGAACTGTAAATTGTGTAAGGAGAAAAATGTCTCGGCAACGTCACAACAAAGAAATGTTTCATTAAACCTGCTGGTATTATCGGAGGAAGAATCGCTGTGGCTTCAAGACTTGTTGTAATGAGGGGCTGCAAGTCACAAGCGACAGCGATGGCGGGAGAGATATGTTAGTGAAGAATAATGATGCCTCGGTGGTGCATTTAGCAGTAGCCTAGTCGTAACGGTCGCGACTTACATATTTAGGGCGTTCATTCGAACCCCGTCAGGTTTTACCAATTTTGTGTAAATTATATCATCACCACTGATCTCAAACTGGTCAGGGAAGTGAATGGGAAGAAGCATTTAGGAAGAAAGGATGCAGCGATTCTTCCTTCATTGAGAGGTTGCAAGTCACAAGCGAAAGCCGTAGCGGGAGCGATAAGTAGGTAGAATAATGTTAAAATGAAGAGTTAATAATTGTGGTAATATGATGGTCAAACTGAAGCCTAAGCTGAACAGCTGAAGTGGCAAAGCCACAGATGGTCACATATGCCGCAGGAACGACAACCGTTGGGTTCAACGAGTCCTCAAGTGGAGACCGCGTCTCGGCAAACGTAGCGTAAGACGCCCTTGGGCGAGATGGAACGACATCGAGCTTGTTGGCGTGCCATGGAAGAGGCCCATGTCCAGCAGTGGACGAGTAGAGGATGATGATGATGATGGTCAAAGAATCTGCCTATGCTTGTTCCGCCATTTTGGTATATTACATGAACGGACTGCCTACCTGACTTCCACAACCCATGGTAAGATTGGTTGTCAGACTTTCGGGCTTCTGACTATTCGTATAGAATGTCAACGATCTATAAAATGTCAGCAGTGTAAACACGTAATACTGGATAAACTAATGTGTTTTATCACTGCGGCTTCAAGACTAGTTGTAATGAGAGGCGCATGTTAACAGCGGAAGCGGAAACTATAGAAAATAAATGTATGTAAAAGTAAACAGAGGCATGAGAGGTAGAGGGCTCGGTTAAAATAGCGCAAAATGCTTGCTTTTTTTTAGCAATAAATGATAACTCTTTATTAAAAAAAACCCTGAATATGTGTTTAAATGTGATGCTTACTGTTAAAAAAATGAAGGAAAATAAAACAAATGTTCCTTTTTGATAGTGCATGAATGTGTTTACGTTAAATATTTTGATCCGAAGACTTCATAAAAAAGGAGGATCTTTGAATAAGATAGTAAGTATTACTATTCTGGTAAAATCTATACTAATATATACTCGTAAAGCTAAAGAGTTTGTTTGTTGGAACGCGCTAATCTCAGGAACTACTGGTCCGATTTTAAAAACTCGTTGGATAGCCCATTAATCCAGGAAGGCTATATAACATCACACTGCGACCAATAGGAGCGGAGCCAGCGACTTAGTTGGCGTGGAGTTAGTTAACACTCCACGCGAACGAAACCCCTGGCGGTCGCTAGTAGTTATTAAAATAGCTGCTAAATCAGATTAAATAATTGTTCAGACTAAAACGGGTTATAAAACGACAATGGTTTGACGGTCAATGTCTGTAATCTACCCCTTGCTAAGCCATTATGGTCCTCTTAAATTGATTACTACAGCCTGCTGCAATAAATCCTGCGGCCGACTGTTTCCTTGACGCTAGCCTGAGCTTTGTTGTAGTGCGGCTTACTAGGCTTAGTGGGGCCTGTGAGGCTGTGACGTAGGTCCCACTAATAGGTATGTGGTAGTGCGTACCATGGGATCAAGGATCCTGTCAGTCTTTTACTAAACAAATATAATTAAAAGTCAGTCGTGGTGGTCTAGTGGTTAAAACACCAGCCTCTCAAGTATAACTGTGCGGGTTCGATTCTAGGTCAGGGAAGTACCAATGTAACTTTTCTAAGTGTATCTTAGACACCAATGACTGATTACAAGGTGAAGGAAAACATCTTGAGGAAACTTGGACTTTAAGTCTGAAATCACCTGCATTGAGCAAGCGTGATGATTACGCTCAATCCTTCTCTGTATGAGAGGAGACCTGTGCCTAGCAGTGGGACGATAAAAAGGTTGATGAATATGATGATGATGATCAAAAGTGCCCATAGGGATCATTTCTATTTGTTTTCCATATTTATCTAAAACGCTTTGTGATGGGGCATCCAATATCTATGTATCTTCTGATTGATCCACCGTCTGTGACAACGCAGGGTGCCTCTAATTGAAACTTTGAGTGTGAGTTTTCTGCAAATGCCTGGACTGCATTTCACATTTGAGGAAATAAAAGTACCACTGTTTCGATGGTTTCAATTAATGTTAATACTGTCTTTAGTTCACGTTTAACTGATCCTACCAGGACTTAATTATTATTAGGTATAGTTTAAAAGACTTAAATATACGTACCCAAACAATCAAGTCCCTATAAGTGTTCGTTTCACTAACACAGACGCCATAAACCATTGTGATTATAATATTAATGTCCAATTCTTTAGATTCTGCTTCTGGGTTAAAAATCTTAATTTTTCATGTTTATTAAATGTTTTCGTATGTCATACTGCATACGGACACAAACGGAGTTCATTTGATATTAGGAATAATGTAAAACAAATTGACCAATGAGAATGAGTTCCAATATGCGCTAGTGGCTCCATTAGTTCCACAATTTGCCATCTAGCAGAGTTATAGGATAAAATAACTGTTTGAAAACAAATAACTAGTGTTTTTGGTAATACACTTAAATCGTTTTGTGGTTTCATAAAATTGAATTTGTTTCAAATTGGTTTTGTTATATATTGAGTAACAGTTTCGATACCCACAATTATTTGAATAGTTTCGAGTTGGTCGTTTAAACGTTTTAACTGTCGTTTTCATTTTATTAATATCTATGCTGTCAATTTATTTGTTTTTAATTGTTGATAATAGTTTCAGTAAATATCGCGGGTTTTTTTCTCTAATAGTCGTAGCGGCCACGCACTCTAATTGCGCAACAGACTATTACTATCCGTTGGAATTAAATTGAAGCTTACTGCTTATCCAGTGCTCAATTTATTCAAAAAAATATGTTTGTTGAACATAGTTGCAATGGATGTTGTTGACCTGTCAAAATGAAAGACATTGCTACTAATTATTTGTTACGCAATTACCCTGCAAGTGGAACATTTTGACGTAAGGGCGCTTAGTAAAGGTATAGGTATGGTATCGTACTGTCCAGCCGCATTTGTCTCGTTTTGTCTGGTTCGATCATAGTTATATGGATAGGAATGAAGTGGGTATAGCACTACGGCTTTTGAATTGAATTTTGGATTTCTTATAAAGAAAACGACTTCACCAAATTGTACAGAATGCGGCGTCGTGGAAGACGACTATCACATCATGGCCGAATGGGCTCGTAACGAAGCAGAGCGAGTCTGTTTTTGTTTAAAAAATGAGTTAAACTTAAGGGATGTTGGATTGTGTAACATCATATTGACGTCACCCTTTTCTGACACAGCCAGGGATTTGTATAAAATTGCGCCCCAAACGGATAGAAGAATGTAAGTATGTATATATAGTTTTTTTTTTTTTTTTTGTAATTTCGGGGGTGACATGATCGCAAGTGATCAAATCCCCTTGCAATAAATAAATATTAAAAAAAAATACCCTGCAAGTCTGCTTGTGCAATAGGTATGTTTTTTGGATAAAAAAATGATTCTGTTTAGTCCTTCATTCAGATTATAGAAAAATATTGGATACGTAATTACGGATATTTTGTTTTATCAAATCAATAAAAATTGTCAAATTATATAAAAGGCATAAAAAATCAGGAGTGGTGGCTGATAACGTCACTCCTCACTAAAAAGTGTAGCGTACAGTAACGTCACACGAGTTTTCAACGCACTGTGTCGTCTTCATTTTTTGTTTATATGAAAAAAGAAAAAATACATGTCGAGTTTTTTTTTTAAATCTGACTGACGGAATAATTAGTTTTTTTTTATTCAACTACCCTATTGTAATCAATGTACCCTATGTGTCAATGATAATATATATGTAGATTTGTAACAGTTTTAATAATACATACAAGTACTCACGCCTTCTTCCCATTGGGGTAAGCAGACAGTACAGAACTCCACCTGCAACAATCAGAACATACTCTTTTGGCTTCGTTTACAATTATACATCTAGTCATACACGAAAACCTATTGCGACTACTACGAACCTGATCTTTGTAAAGAACATGACCAAGAAGGCCACTCTGACATGTCTTTCTAAACTCTAGGGAGTCTGGCGTTTCCACTTTCGTCTGACTCCAGTTTTGATAATCTTCTCATAGGAACGGGATGGCGTTCCACTGACATTCCATTAGATTTTTTTTAGTGCAATCTTGCTCGTAACGACGTCATAATCTCCTATTATTTTTTTCCAAATCTTTAAGAGATTGCGAGCTTGAGCACGATCGTAATGGCGTTTGCCTTGGTTTGGTTACCAAAATGGCCGCGAAAATGACAGATATCTAGCCGTTATTTTTTATGTTATGAAGAGAACATTTAACAAAACGTTCTTTTTTGTTGAATATTGTTTTCTTAATATTGTTGTCTGTCTACAGAAACCAAGTTTATTCTATACATAAATAGGGAAAATAATCACTTTGTCGCTATTAAGGGCACGTCTGACTTACTAAGTAGGTATATAAATATCTATTCCTTGATCTTAACAATTCTTTGCAACGGTACCATATTTGTTTGAAGTACATAGATGTTGCGTTCTGTATTTAGAAAATCAATTTGTATGCTTTTGTCAGTTTTTCTCTGTTTAAACCTGACAATTACTAGTTAGTAGAAATTAGGCACATCAGTAATCAATGATAAGGTGAATTTCCCTGACGAAGGTAACCATTTCTCTACTACCCTATCCACTTGAACGTCCCAATGTGACAGCTGGGAACGCGTTGTACGTCCGAGCGCGCAATCGGTATCAAGCCGCGTCGAGCGCTCGTAAAATCCTCCTTATTTTGTTCTTATTTTTAGCAGAAGTCTATTTAATGACTAAATATGAACTATTTATCTTGCAGGGATTATGTTTTCATATTTTAATATATTATATCAAACAAAAACTTGACGAAAATCCGGTACACAGTGAGCAATGAGTAATCATTTCATCGTCCACTTTAACACTCGTAAAGACAACTAATCAGACATTGGATACAAAGTATTTATACATGATCAGAAAGAATAAATCTCGATAATTATTTTAATATGTAACACTAATAAAAATAATTAATTTATTACTTTTATTTTAATCGCAGAACTCACTTCCACTGTACAAAACTGCACTCACCGTTCATAAATAAACTTTTTTTCCGATGTTATGTGTCAGGTGGAGCACTGTTTTATACATCAGAGAATCGTTGTTTAATACGGAACCATCTACTGAAAAGTTCATGAAGCTCTTTGATACATATCTTAGGTAAAAACTCGTTTAAAGTGTACATGTCGGCGAGGCCACCATGGTTGCCTGAACGCTTAACGCCAAAAATTTTTAGGCCACTTTGATGGCCCGGACGCTTCAGTGGCTATTTTGGGTTTTTTGCTCAACTTTGTATGAAACACGACCGGACTCCGTTCGCCAGGTAATTTGAATTGAACTTATATAAACCGCTATAAGCTTATGACTCGCCCCACAGCAAAACCATTATCAAGGAAATACTAAGAAAGCAATTAGTTAGCGACAAAGCTGCAAATAACTGAGACTTTTCGACTAATAACATTGTAGCCACGTTAACGTAAATACGTATAAAGTAATTAACTGCATGGTTTTATTTGTACTTACTGCAAACTTCAGTTTTCTGTTTGAAATATTTTGTTGGTTTTTAGACTTTTAGAGGGTTGGTGGGGCATGTAATAGATCGATCACTCTTTCTACTCGATTAAATTGCCAAAAATTTAAAGTAACATTAATCAATGAAAAATGATTCCTACACAATAATGTACCTTGATATTTCTAGTTACTCTGAAACCAATTTATTTTAATGAATGTTAAAAAAATCGATATGCCAGTTGATTTTTATGGTCTCATTCATACCATAATATGTAAAGAAAACCCTGCCCAATCCGTGAAGGTATAAGGTATCGACGATACTATATACTAAACTGTATATACTAAACTTAAAAAACGATATCTCCTTTTCCTATTACTTAATACCAGTGCTGTAGGCAATACATGCGCGGGCGAAGGGGGGCAAGACATGTGGCAGGCGGTCGTATAATAATACCGTCGAAAATGGTTTTGTCACTTTTTTAAAATTTACCAAATTTTGGGGAAGTTGGAATTAATTCGCGGAAAAAAGGTTATTTCAAAATTAATTAGTATTGTTACTACGATGATTATGTAAAATTTCATATTTTATTTGGTCATGTGTTTACCTAACTTTTATTATCCTTATGGGCCGGACAGGGTTTTCTTTACATATTGTATATTTGGTCCAATCCTCGAGAAAAGAATACATATTTTAACTTTTAATATAATCCTAAGAATATTGTTAATGATTCACGTGTCTTAAGAACTCTCTACATAATCATACTAAAACAATGCATAAATGCATCATAACCTTCCAAGTTTGCTCGTGAAGAGCAAGCAGTATAAACTCGTAAAATAGTATAATTATTGAAATCAAATCAAATCAAAGCATTTATTTCAAATAAACCAGTTACAGGCACTTTTGAATTGTCAAAAGGTCGGTCAGTCAGTAAGGTGAAGCTAGTCTATTTAGTCTGTACACAACTTTGTGGTTAATATCACCGGTGGCGGTGTTATGAAGTATTATTACCATTTACTGACGTCACTTCCCTGTACTCATGTTTTTGATTTAGGGCCACTAGATTAGAGATTTTAGATTTCATGTCTTTGGCGAAATTGAAAATACATCACCTGTAACGTTTATTCGTGTTTACCTCTTAATTATCTCCGATGTTGACTTCGAAAATTCTAAATACACTCTTAAAAATAAACAGTCAAAATATATTCTACACAACATATTTTTTTTTTAAGTCATGAATCTATGTACAAAATTTCAAAAAGATATAATGAAAAACCACTAAGTTATGAGCTAGTTATCCTATTTGGTTGTCCCAAGAAAAATATGGTCAACGCTCCGGTCGGGCGGGTGAGCTATGCGTTGTCCTCTGGCGTCAGCTGTTGCCCGGGCATGATCTACTGTACGCTGCGTGGAGCGCTTGGTAACCACACTGCAACAATTTCTAAATGTCTTTGGGAAAACATGTAAAATGATGTAAAAATGATTGGAATCGATTCAGTTGCTTATTCTAAAGAGACTGTATTAAGGTTTCGTATAAAGAAAATAACGTTGTACATATATAGGTACCATATATACCAACCGCATTATTTCTTTTGAAACACCATTTTCAAAGCATCGCCCTCACACTCGCAAGCAGAAATTCCTAACAACGTTCATCGTTATCACATGCCTGTAGGCAAGTAGGAGGAACGAAGGGGGGGGGGGCACCAGACACTCACCTGACGATACGTACCTGTTTAATGATGAGGTGGCTCCTGGCTTCTCTTCAGAAATGCATTTTAATTGTATTAAACGAAAATAAAAGTTGATATGTATCAATCAAAAATATAAGGTGCTTGAGTATTGAGTATGGGACTATAAAGGTATATCGTTAGTATAAGATTATAAGACGAGATAGTAGGTATAGTGGATTGTGGTGATGTTGATGCCGCCACAAAATAAATAGTTGTTTACAAGATTTTTGAGCCTAGAACTTATATCATTATATATGTACATCGCGTCATACTGACGTCACAAATTAAGCATCGCGCAAGCAGAGTTTACCGGGCAACTAGCATATATACAACCTCCCTACATCAATTGTTGGGTAATTGCCCGCTAGACACAACACCTGTCTAGGCGTAGGATCCTCCCTTTTCTATGAATGAATTAACTTCACATCCCGTTCCTCATATCTCTATAAGTTCACATCTAGGAAGACTGCGAAAGCCATGTCTAGAAAAAATTTGATAGACCTTTTAAAAAATTGGACAACTTTAGAAACCAAAATCAGGCAGTTAAAAAACACAAAATAGTAACTAAAAAACACTAGCTCACATTCATTTAGACGAATATTATCTCTCTCTGCTAATATTAATGTCTAGCGTTTACATAGGAATATGAACTTTATGGTTAAACAAAAATAGTAGTTTATGAATCATCATATCACGAGTGTGAGTTTAAAAAACGAGCGAAGCGAGTTTTTTAATAGTATCACACGAGTGTGTAATACCTAATTATGTACAGTTTCATACACTACTTTATCTAATCTCATACATTGTATTGAATATATGAAGTAGCACTTTTATTAATTTTTTCTATGTTAAAAAATCTTGATAACATTTATCGTATAATTTTCTTGACTTAATTGGTAGTAAATTAAGACTGGCTGCTATCGCAGCCTCTAAAATATCGGGCGGCGTCAAATTTTCTTCATTGTCACTTAACATTTTAAGAAATAATAATAATCAATTATGTGTCCAGCGAAACACAACAACGACTTGCAATACAAAGAAACGTATTTGGCGCCAAAATTCTGCACCCTGCATCACCGCGCACGCGCCAAAGCGCGCGCAGCCACATATAAAAAATGAAATATGTATTGCTGTCTATGGTTTATAATCTGTACGATAATGAAAAAAAAAATATTATAACATTATTTTGTTAGAGAAATAATGTTATAATTTAATTTTCTTTCGATATACTATGGGTAAAGTACGTCAATATAAACTCCTTTATAGTTTTATATTATTAATTTTTTGATATGAGAGTAGATAAATATATTTAAACGTTTTACGTCTAAGTGCGATGTGTGAACTTTGCCCTAACTTAATAAGTGTGAAGACTTCTAAGCTCTAACTCGAATACACATCCAATTAGATCCTATGATTCGATAGCAGGTATAATAAAGATTTATGGTTTACAAGCTATTACGGCGACCCATTAACGTAGAAGCACTCGCAAGTATGAAATATGTCCCACTCGATAAAGACGAAATAGGCGGTAGTTTGAAGTTTTAGCGTGTAGTGTAATGTTTGAAGTACCGTCCATTTGGCGTTTATTTTTGTCGGCTGAAAAGCGTGAAGGGAGGACACATTATTTTGTCTTATGTGACTTATTTGAAGGCCAATTCCCTTAATTAAAAACGGTCAAGGTCTAGTCGCAATCTCTTTCAGCGAAGGTCGAATGTCAAGAATGTGTAGGAAATTTGAGGCTTTCTGTACTTCTGACAGATTGGAACTGCGATCAGACTGAGAATGATCACGAAATTACGAGAATTGCCATTTTGATGGTATTTAATTTTTTTTAAAGTTGTCTTATATTTTCTTTTTTTTGTTCTAGGTAAGTTTATGGTTCGTCTTTTTACATTCAAGCTTTTCTTCGCCGTAAATGTAAGTAAACAAATAAGACTAATAAGTTAATATTAATCATACTATGCTTATAATTTTTTTCCAATTTAACTCTATTCAAATTCTAGTTGCGATTTTTTTTTATCACAGATCATTAATGGTAAAAAAAACACTATAAACTGACAAATAACTAATTTTGGAAATGAATGGTGTTATTGATTAAATTTTTACCACCGATTTCCGAATTATTTTTTTCCCCTCTTGCACACGGCATACAGCTAGCAGAAGTGTCTTAGCAGTAGGGTCTCCTGGTTATATCCTTTGTTTACGGAACCCAAATGAAGGAAATTATAATCATTTTGACGAATTTAGATTAAAATTTCAAACCTTCATAGAATATGCCAATAGGGATGTATCCAAGGCATGAAAATCAAAAAAATGATTAGTCCGTCTTATATATAATTAAAAAAAATTAAGACCCGTAATTTTTATTTTGTCGAGATTACCAAAAACTACTGAGATATAGCGTATTAAAGTTACGGAGTAGGGGCTTATTAAGTCACGCCGTGGTATATTTTGTACCACGGCGTGACGTCATGTGACATTTCAAATCAATATATCTTCCTAAGTATTTGAATGAAACAAAAAATAAAAATTACGTGTTCAGTATTTTTTATAAATCTATCTGATGGACATTATATTATTTTTTAGGATACAAGCCAATTGCATGTGGTTCATAGCAATTTGAACAAAAGAAAATATCTCGAACCAAATGAAAGTAAAAAGGCCCAATCAGTTAGTACAATAGTTGTTTGAAAAAAAAAGTTAGTCGAAAAACGAAACACACCGAAACAGGTTTTTATATCACGAAAACACGCGTAAACAATATTTCCTCATATAAACCTTAAGACTTAGACAACAAATTGCTTCGAGTTTTAACATGAAATATGTTAAGCTTATAAATCAAGGAGTCCCGCGAAGTATGTTAACGGCGAACTAATAAAACGCCGAAGTTTTGGCATCGTGCGAGTTGTGTGTGAGTGAAACTTGAACCTCGTAATAGACGCGAATGTGCGTACAACATGGGCTTTAGGGTTCGGAGATGAATGAAAACTTTTTTGTGGTTAACAGAATTTTCTAATTCCCCGATGCGACTAGCCCCAGTTGGCCAAAGTTGAATGGCTTTGGGAAGGCCTATATCCAGCAGTGGATGCCTTTCGGTTTAAATGTAATATTCTACCCACGATTTTCAATAAAGACTACGAAATTGTCTTTTTAAATAATATCATTGGTTCTACTAGCAGTATATTGTCACTTTATAGTCTGGCCGTTAAGTGAATCCCTTTTTGATACCTGTCAGTGCAGCATTCCTAACATATAAATTAAAATTCGCTTAGCCCGTGTTTGTTTGAAACTTCAGATGTTCTTTTTTTGTTTGAAAATCATTAATTAAGTGACTTCTCGCATTCGGTGCGGACCGGGAGGGCTTATTACGTATTTTAGCTGAGTAATATCCACCCGTGTTTCTTCAGGGGGCGGTGGTATCTCTTTCGAGCAACCTTCGGCCATGGCATCACCCATAGCCAACCCCAATCATTTGTATTTTTTTATCATAAACGCATTCTGTGGTCATCCGCACCGCTTGCTTATACTGTCAGCTCTGCCAACTTCTCTGGTTCTTTGACCTATCACCTCATTCTAGAATTGAACTCATAGAGGCTGTTTAGTTTTAATTAATATGAAAATTAGCGTCAGACATGGGTGTCGTAAAATGCGACTAAGAGAACTCTCACCAGGGAAGCGGGCAGCAGTGCTTCTCCTCTGGAATATCAAATTACTGCGATCCCCAACCCGCCTGCCAAGCGTGAGGATTATTGCAAACCCCCCCAAAGCAATGAAAGCCTTAGGGGAGGCTTTTGTCCAGCAGTGAACTTCTATAGGCTGAAGAAGAAGAAGGAAAATATATATATTTTTTTAATTTTGTTACTTTTTCGTTTTACCTTTTGAAGTTACCACCCACCAGACAAAGTCTTGCCGCCAAGCGATTCGTCGTGTTCCGGCATGATGTCTGGTGAAGCCGTACGGAGGACGGGTCTGAGCAGTTGTGTTGCGATGTGTGCCGGGTACGATGAGCCAAGTGTTGTTGTGTCGGGAGTTTGGTCGTGGAGAGTCTCCACATCAATCTCCCCCTGGCGCAGGATCGTTGGTCGTGTTGTTTGGTTTAACATTGTACCACCTCGCTCAACTGCCGTCTTCCTTCCTATTCACTAAGTTTTTTAAGTGAATGGGTTTAATAAACTAGTGTGCTTTACCATCAACGATTGCATCACTGCTTAACATCAGGCGGGATTGCAGTCAAGCGCTAGTTTATAATTATTAAAAAAAAAAACTTTGTTTTTTTTTTGTCTATGCCAAATTGCTTTTTTTTAAGTCAGTGCACATCAGTTCTAAAATTAAAAAATCCATCACAGAGACCAGACCACGTAAAACAGGAAAGTAGTTTATCCTTATCTCATTCTTTTATACTACGTGCTGATAAATATTGTACACCCTTTTATACAGTTTGTTACACAAGCATAGGTCCCGTGTGTCCTATCCGCCGGTTACTTACAGAGTGTTTAATTTTAAATACTCGCCGCGCCGCGCCTCGCGATATTTTAATTACAAGCTACCGATAAATTTTAAGGGCGCGCCTCCCGTCCGGATGGATAGGAGGAAGACTTTCTTTTTGTTAACATAATGTCGCTTTTGTGTAAATAAATATTTTAGAGACAGACCTATATTTATATGCGTATATTTGTTTGAATGACTTGCATTTCAATGCACTTTATGTAATATAACGTTATTTTTTGTATATGTGAACCTCAAAAACGTGTCCTGTATTTTTATATGTATGTATAATATTTCAAAAGGATATCATAAAAACCACAAAGTTATGAGCTTGTTATCTTACCTGGTTGTCTCAACAAAAATATGGTCAACGTATCGCTCGCCCATCGCCCAACGTCAGCTGAGTTGTTCGCTCGGTAACCACACTGCAACAATTTCTAAATATCATCATCATCATCATTTCAGCCGAAAGACGTCCACTGCTGGACATAGGCCTCCCCCAAGGTTCTCCACGACGACCGGTCCTGCGCCTCCCGCATCCAGCGGTTTCCCGCGACCTTCACCAGGTCGTCGGTCCACCTTGTCGGGGGCCTACCCACGCTACGTCTTCCGGTGCGTGGTCGCCACTCGAGAACCCGTCGGCCCCATCGGGCATCGGTCCTACGGGCAATGTGTCCAGCCCACTGCCACTTTAGTGTTGCAATTCTTCGGGCTATGTCGGTTACTCTCGTTCTTCTGCGGATCTCCTCATTCCTGATTCGATCGCGCAGTGAAACCCCAAGCATAGCCCTCTCCATTGCCCTTTGAGTGACTTTGAGCCTTCTTATAAGGCCCATTGTTAGCGACCACGTCTCAATTCCATATGTCATCACTGGCAACACACACTGGTCGAAGACTTTTGTCTTGAGACACTGCGGTATTTCGGACGAGAAGATTTTTCGTAGCTTCCCGAAAGCAGCCCAGCCGAGTTGGATTCGACGATTGACCTCTTTCTCGAAGTTGGACCTTCCTAACTGGATAGTTTGTCCCAGGTACACGTAACTGTCAACAACTTCGAGAACAGAGTCTCCAATCTTTATAGGAGTCGGTACAACATGGGCATTAGACATGACTTTCGTCTTGCCCATGTTCATTTTAAGACCGACTCGCTCGGAGGCTCTGCTGAGGTCTTCGAGCATTGTACTCAGGTCCTCCGCGGTCTCAGCCATGACTACGATATCATCAGCAAACCGAAGGTGTGTCATGTACTCGCCATTGATGTTGATGCCCAGTCCTTTCCAGTCCAGAACCTTGAAGACATCCTCCAAAGCAGCGGTGAACAATTTCGGGGAGATAACATCTCCCTGTCTGACACCACGCTGGAGAGGTATTGGTTTCGAGGTCTGGTCCTGTATTCGGACTGACATGGTGGCGTTTTCGTACAAACCCTTCAGCGCTTCAATATACCGATAGTCTACTTGGCACCGCTGGAGAGACTGCAGTACAGCCCAGGTCTCGATCGAATCAAAGGCTTTTTCGTAGTCCACAAACGCCAAGCAAAGGGGTAGGTTATACTCCTCGGTCTTCTGTATAACCTGCCATAGCGTATGTATGTGGTCTACTGTGCTAAAGCCCTTTCGGAAACCGGCTTGTTCGGGTGGCTGGAAGTCGTCAAACCTGCAGGCGAGACGATTCGTGAGGACTCTCGAAAACAACTTATAGACATGACTCAGAAGTGAGATGGGTCTGTAGTTTTTCAAAAGGGTGTTGTCACCCTTTTTGAAAAAGAGTACCACCACACTTCCGTGCCATGCCTGTGGCGTTTTTCCCTTGACTATGACGGAATTAAATAACTTCTGAAGGGCCCTAAGGATCGGTTCACCACCCGCCTTCAGTAGCTCTGCCGTTATTCCGTCATCGCCCGGCGCCTTGTTGTTTTTAAGTTGTTTCAGAGCCAATTGAATCTCCTGCAGGCTGACGTCCGGGATATCTTCGGTGTAGTGTCGGGTTAATCTTGCTCTAGGCCCTAGGGTCTTCAGCAAGATTTAATGCGGGTTTTGTCGTCGAAGTGTAGAGCTGTCCATAGAAATTCTCGACTTCCCTCAAAAGCTCGGGCCCGGACGTTATGATCCTGCCGTCGTCAGTCTTCAGCTTGCTTAGCCGGCTATGCCCAATAGTCAGATCCCTAGCGAAAACTTTAGAGCCTCTGTTTCGCTCTATGGCCTCCGTTATACGCTCGGTATTATACCGACGTAGGTCGCGCTTCAGAGACTTTGAGATCTGCTTATTGAGCTGCCGGTATCTGCAAGCATCACTTGACGAACGCAAAATCATCTCACGTCTATCCTCCATGAGCTCGAGAGTGTAGTCCGAGAGCTTTTTAGTTCTATTTGTACGGCGGGTCTTAAAATACTTGGTCCCGACCGTACGGACAGCTTCTACAAACCCGTCATTGTATTCGTCCACCTCACCACTTAGGCATTCGAAGCGATTTTGGAGCTCGAGCTGGAAACCTTCGGAGTTATGGATCTGGATGGGTGCTGGCCGGAGCGTAGACTTCATCAGGCGAGATCTTTCGGACACTATGTTCAGATTCAATGTGCCTCTGACCATACGGTGATCGCTGCCGCATTTGAGCGAGTTGATCACTGAGACATCATTGAATATGTGCCTTTTTGTCGTCATAATGAAGTCTATCTCGTTCTTAGTGACCCCGTCGGGACTGATCCAAGTCCACTTCCGCTGTTCACGCTTCTTGAAGAAGGAGTTCATCATAAAGAGTCCCTCCCTCTCCATGAAGCCAGCCAACATGTGGCCTCGGTAGTTCCGACGCCCAAATCCAAAATTTCCCAGTCCGAGCTCCTCAGCGCTCCGTTTTCCCAGTTTAGCGTTGAAGTCCCCCATGATAACGCTGTAGTGAGTTTTTGAGCTATGTATGGCTTTAGAGATGTCCTCATACATAGTCTCTACTTCATCGTCGGAGTGTGTCGAGGTCGGGGCGTATACCTGAATGACCTTCAGCGAATACCGTTTGGTTATTCTGAGTACCAGGAACGCCACCCTGGTCGACACACTCTCGATCTTCACTACATTGTCCACAAGGGACCTGTGGACGAGGAACCCGACACCACCTTGGGACTGATGGTCGCCCTCCCGGAAATAGAGCAAGTTACCGGATTTAAGGATTATCGAGTCCTCACCCTCTCTTCGGACTTCAGATAATCCCAGGACACCCCATCGTAACCTGCTCAATTCTTCCTCCAGTTCAATAACCCTCTCGTCGGTCCGCAGTGTGCGCACGTTCAGTGTTGCCAGGTCGATCCGTCGTTGATTGTGGTAGCCGGATCTCTTCCGGAGATTCTTCGCACCCCTTGCCCCGCCGTTACCTTGGCCGCTACCACAATGACCAGGAATAGCGGAGCTGCCGGGGACTAGGGGCCTTGGCTTAATCGTGTGCATCATTATGGGGGGGGGGGTTTGCCATAATCCCCACGCTTGGCAAGCGGGTTGGGGATCGCAGGATTTGATATTCCACAGAAGAAGCGCTGCTGCCCGCTTCCCTGGTGAGAGAGTTCCCTTAGTCGCCTCTTACGACACCCACGGGAGGATATGGGTTGGTACTATTCTAAGCCCTATTTCTAAATATATTTGGAAAAAATATAACTTGGTGTAAAAATAAATAGATTCGATTCAGTTGCTTATTCCGAAGAAACTGTATTCAGGTTTCGTATAAGACAAAATAACGTTGTATATTTATTGTACAATCTATGTTAACAATACACTGTAGAGTGTAGACTAACTACATTATTTGTCTCTCTTTCCCTTAGTATTTCTTTATTTAATCTTCATATTTATACAGTATGTTAAGAAAACCCTGTCCGACCCATAAGGATAATAAAGGTTAGGTAAACACATAACCAAATATAATATAAAATTTTACGTAATCATCATAGTACCAATATAAATGAATTTTGAAATAATCTTTTTTTCCCGCGAATTAATTCCAATTTCCCCGAAATTTGGTAATTTTTAAAAAGTGACAACACCGTTAATATTATGAGCGAATAGCGATGCGACCACGTGCCGCGTCTCCTGCCTCCCGCCCCCCGCGGCCGGCAGGCGAAGGGTGGTCAACGCATATTTATTAAGTTACCTCCTTTTGCGAAATAATATTTTTTTTTTTATGGGGATTTTTTTTTTAAGTTTTGTATGCATTAGTAGAATCAGTTATCGATACCTAACAACACCTTCACGGGTCGGACAGGGTTTTCTTAACATACTGTATGTATAGGTCATATGCGTGGCAGTGATTTGCAAATATATAAAATAAAATGGCGGATATGTTGCTATGTGACGGATTTTCAGAGCCCAGCAGGTCGCTAAGACATACATAGTTACATAAAAAATGTTACAATAATACAGTACACCTTTGAAACATTCCTTTCTACCTTCAGATAACGGCAGCTTGTTAAAACTTACTGTTCAAACTTTTTGTCTGATTGAAGATACGAAGTTGGAATAATTTACCTTTTCATTGGTCTATTGGTTGGAGACCAAGTGTATATTTGCAGGCAAACTGGAAGAATACGTTCAGAATCATTATTAAAATTTGTAATCAGTTTGTTGAGTTTGAATTTGTATGTTCCGATTACTTGGTATAAGTTTTTGGTTGTTAGTAGACAGTGGTGCCGATTCTAAATGCATCTTTTTCTTTCCATTCCGTTAAGAAAAGGATAGAAGATAACACTTTAGTTTAATCAGTAGTTAAAACTAGCTTTCCGCCCGCAGCTTCGCTCGCGTGGAGATCGGTTATATCGGGCATTTAGATTTCCCTCGTGAATATAATTTTTTCCGGGATAAAAAGTACCCTTTTATTTAATCCGGACTTCTAACTTTACGTCTGCGAAATTTCAAAACAATCGGCTTAGTAGTTACGTCGTGAAAGCGGAACAAACGAACAAACAATCTCGCTTCCCGATTTATAATATTAGGATATTTGGTGTACACATACAGATATTCCAGTAATCTCCCTTGGGAACTTGATGTTTTTGTAGGACCAAAAGTAGTCTATGTTACTCTCCATCTTTTCAACTGACTGTATGCCAAAAATCAGGTCGATTGATTGCTTAGCTACGGCGTGAAGGAAGGACAAACAAAGAAACAAACTTTCACATTTATAATATTAGTATGGATTACGCCAGTTTACGTCAGGAGCGCACTAATTTGACAGGTCTAAACTTCGGTAATTAGTCTAAACATCGCAGATTCCCTTTTTCACAAACTTCAGTTCAATGCATCTTTTTCTTTCTATTTTATTAAGACGGAAAGGATAGAAGATAATTTATATTAATATTAGTTTACTGTTTGTGAAATTATGTACTCCGAGCTTGACGTATATTGACATATCATTCACCTTAATATACAGGTTGTTTCTGACATCGTAACGCAAACTTCGCGAAAAGGCTACACCGCATATCACTAGTAGAATTATGATAGTCATTTATGTCGTTAATGAGCGGTTACAGAAATAACGGTGTTTAAAAAAGTGTCGGCTTGGTCTTTGAACGTTGCAAGCGTGCCGCCGCGCGTGTTAGTAGGTATGACGTTGACCCCTGATGTGAACCCAATTAAATCAGCTGATAGGATCGTTTTTCGAGTTTTGTTCACATTGCGCTTTTTTGTGTAATTACCTAATTAATTTTAACTTTAAAATCTTATTGAGTTATAATAGTATAGCAATTATGAACGGTCTAAAGTGAAAAAACTACACATATATTATTTTTAAATCATGAAAAAGCCGACGAAAAATTCCACCACTGGGGGGTACAGAATCATGTACTGGATCCATGGTACTAGTTTGTGCGTCGATGTCATATACCCGCTTTATAGTCACATCTACGTTTTTGATATCTTACAGAGACATGGAAAAAATATTTCATACATGACTAGCGTCCCGATACGTGCTTCGCTACGTATAGAGTGAAATAATAAAATCAAATTTATTGGATCATTAAAATTATTTATTCAAACATAAAATATTTTTTTTAATTGCTAGCAATTGTTTTTTTCATTTTTAGCATGTATAAACAAACGACTGGGGCTAGCGACTCTCGAACAGGCAACATAAAGTTGGGCTTTGTTGATGGACGTAGCAAATGATAAACGCACAGGATTTTGCAATCGTTTGAACTCAAATGGCATATCAGTTGGGATCATAGGGATACGCGGTATAAGACAAACTTCTCCTTTTGATTTACCAGTTAAGATCGTAGCTTCAATTAAATTTGGCAATAAGATTTTCACTGCCAATCTGGTGCCATAACACAGTTTGGGAGGATTATAAAATTACAAAGAAATTGGCATTGATTTTTATATTTGTATATAGATGAGATCCTGATCCATCGTTCATTGAATTCATTTATTACAAACAAAGTGATAAATGAAGAACCGCTCGACCGATTTTGTTCACACTTCACATAAACCATCTATCAATTAGTCACAACAAAGCCTAAACTTTTGGTTTGGGTAGGTGAGTCCGTTCTTGAATTATAAAATTACAAACAAAGTGGCATTGATTTTTATATATATGGATTGAAATTAATTTATGAGTTAACTTTACGTGTTTTTACTGATTCGTGTTTATAGTGGCAATGAAAGAATAGAATATTCTTTATTATCTACACCACATAGATTACTGAAACATAAATATAAAGATTTTACAATGTGTGACACAATGAGCGGTCTTATCGCTAAGAAGGATTTTTTACAGACAACCTTTGGATATAATACTAAGGGGAAGGAGAGAGAAATAATGTATCATACTAGTCTAATAAATATATACATCTAATTAATAAACATCATACAAGAGCAAAATAAAATATAATGTCGTGTTTAAAGAGACAATAAGTCCTTTTTTGTCATGCTTTTAAAAGTGGACAGGTTTGAGCACGCCTCACGGATACGGACAAGTCATTCCATAGCCGAACTGCTTGTACAGTAAAGGATTTATCTTAAAAACTAGTGGAATGCATGTCTAATATGAGATTTACCGATGGCCTCATCTATTATGTGTGTCATAAAGGAACTTGAAACGTTCTTTAAGATAAGAGGGGGTTTTAGGATTAAACAAAGTAGGTAAACCGTGGCCCTGGTCGTCGCGCAGGCTAATGAAGAAACACGGGTGGGTTTTAGTCAATAAAAGTCTGACACGCCCTTGCGCTCCGCCCAGAGCGCCAGACGTCATTTGATGATTTCCCATCCCAACAAAAAAAGGATTAAACAAAATGCTGTAGAGCTCAATAGGATATAAGATTTCAAAACCAAACGCAGTATTCAAAGGGTTCGAGATACTAGTATAGACGCTAATAAATATTAATGTTTTTTTTTAATATATATAAACTAGCTCTTGACCGCAATCTCGCCTGATGGTAAGCAGTGATGCGATCGTTGATGGTAAAGCGTGCTGGTTTATTAAGAGCCTATTCACTCAAAACTGAGCGAATAGGAAGGAAGACGGCAGTTGAGCAAGGTGATGCAATGTTAAACCCAACAACACGACAAACGATGCTGCGCCAAAGGGAGATTGATCTGAAGACCCTCCACGACCAAACTCCCAACACAACAACATTAGGCGCATCGTACCCGGCACACATCGCAACACAACTGCTCAGACCCGTCCTCCGTACGGCTTCACCAGACATCATGCCGGAACACGACAAATCGCTTGGCGGCAAGGCTTTGTCTGGTGAGTGGTAACTTCTGCCGGCGGCTGATGTTATGGCCTACCACCACACCACACACCACATTTTTTTTATGCAGATGTGCCAATATATAACTAGTTGAGTGATATATTTAGTCGCCATGTTTTTAATCACGTCTAAACTATCTATGGAGTATCTTAATTTAACAGGATCAAACTAATAAACCTTCACAAGGTGCTTGGTCCATCTTGTGAGTTGCCTTCCAATTCTTACAACAACAATTCTTCGATCGATGTAAGCATCACTCCCTTTATTAAAACCAAAACAACAGGAAAACAACAACTTTCAATAACAACAACAGAAACTTTCTGTGTAAAGAAAATTTTTAATTCGTTCGAGTGTAAATCGCGTGCTTACTGAACATTGCACCTACCGTTTTATCTCTAGGTACATCACCCTATGGTTAACAGAGAATTCCCTAGCCAATAAATCCACCTTAATAAAGTTACATTATGCATGATATTACTTATTATTTACTCGGTGGTAGGCCACATCGGCTGCCGGCAGAAGTTACCACCCACCAGACAAAGTCTTGCAGCCAAGCGATTCGTCGTGGTCCGGCATGATGTCTGGTGAAGCCGTACGGAGGACGGGTCTGAGCAGTTGTGTTGCGATGTGGTCCGGGTACGATGCGCCAAGTGTTGTTATTTCGGAGTTTGTCGTGGAGGGTCTCCACATCAATCTCCCTCTGGCGCAGCATCGTTGGTCGTGTTGTTGGGTTTAACATTGCACCACCTCGCTCAACTGCCGTCTTCTTTCCTATTCACTAAGTTTTTTAAGGGAATGGGTTTAATAAACTAGCGCGCTTTACCATCAACGATTGCGTCACTGCTTACCATCATGCGGGATTGCAGTCAAGCGCTAGTTTATAATTAATAAAAAAAAAAAAAAAAAAAAAATAACATGGCATTTTGATAATATAATTGTGGAGGCATGACCGCATGAGGAGCAGGGAGTAAAGTTTACTCATCTTCCATAGAAAAGGGAGGATCCTCAGACCAGACCACTGTTTTATCTTTAGGGCACTTGCTCAATGCTTGAAATTGGCAAGTTGTATGTATGCTACTTGCACGGTAAACTCTGATTGCGAAATGTAGAATTCGTGTGACGTCAGTATGACGCGTTGTTCCATGTGATGTTTGTAGGTATCGCTACTCCTTAATTATATAAAACACGAAAAGTTGTTCCTGTTGTCATTTGGAAATCTTTGATAGTCGTCAGAAGCTTTAAAATCTGTCAACCAGTCTCATTCTATTATCTACTGAGTTGTGGAGGTCGGATAGGCTTATAGAGCCTATAGAGGACCACTGCTGGACAAAGCTGGCAGTCCATAATAACCGATCTTGTGTGGCCTTTACCAAGTCATCGGTCTAATTTGTTTTGGGGCCTCCCTACACTGCGTCTTCCGGTACGTGTATAGATAGATAGGGCGGGAGTACTTCTTCAACCTATAGATGTCCACTACTAGACAATTACCTCTCAATGTTGCCTTTGTTAGATACATGGTTGATTAAAGGTGACATAGCGGAAAAAACTGCAGAAGGGTTGCCTACGCTGGTACGGCTATGTCTTACGAAAATTTGGGTAACAAATGTCTTGCTATGGCGCCTCCGCCGGGCCGGAACAAGCGAGGTAGACCAAAGTGCTGGCTTGATGCTGTAGAGATGACATGCGTGCCAATAATCTCACACCACGGCCACTGATACTTGCGACAATGATAGGCAGTTGCTCCATTTTAAATACGAGCAGTAACTAGACTTACGAGTTAAATGGTTGTGTGTTTAAACTCAGACAAACATTTTCTTTTTGTAAATAATTTCATCACTAGTGCTATCAAAATGGTGAAGGAAAACATCATGAAGAAAGGGCATGTCCATATCCTAGATTAAAAAAATTGGAGCAGGTACAGTACGTCTGCTAATCCGCACAGGGCTGTAGTAGATTTTGGCCCACTCCCACTCGAAAAAAGGAGGCCTGTGTCTCAAGCAGTGGGCAGCACATTATAGCTCATGAAACCATATTTGTAAAAAAAAGTAATAATATCTTCTTGGTTCGAGAAATTTGAAACACGGAACGCGGAGGAATGGAAATCTTTCAAATATAGGTCTTTTTATACGATTATTTAAATGTGTCACCTTCAAATATTCCAGTCACATTGCTCTGCATAACAATGAATCAAAACGTTCTAAGAATCCGAGCGGATGTAGCTATTCCATCTTGTATTTCTTAAAAGCATTTTACAACAATTGCTCCCAAAAATAACATCGAGGTCCGGAGCGGCTTGTCAATTTTGACAGCTGTCAAGTGTCAAATTTGACATGTGTCTTGTGATGGCGTCGGATGTGGATATGCGAAACTAGTTAATTATAGCTTCGGTTTTGTTGCTGTATGGTTCGTTCAGTTGTGGTCGTTTCGAATATTATTAGGAAAAATGCTATTTAATATAGATTTTTTAAGAAAGCCAATGAACGAGGCGTAAGCTCGATCTTTCTTTGTCTGTGTGTAACTTTTGTTCCTGTTTGTATGTTTATTCTTTTCTTTTAAAACTTTAAAAGATAATACAAATAAATAAATAAAATAATACAATATAGTAGGTAGGGTAGTTTTGAAAAACACTGTTTTCATCGGTAATCAAACTTATTTTTGCGCAAAAATTTCATCTCTGCGAAGAACCTCATCTAAAAATGAACATAATTTTGCGCCACTTTACTTCAGGAGGTCATTTTCAAAAGAAAAACCTTTGAATCCATCGTAGGCCTCTTAAGAATAGAGTCTTATTTTCCGCATCATACGCCGTGAAAGCTGAATGAAATTTATTTATTTAATATTATTTATTTAATCATACACTTACTACCATTACAGGTTGCTTAACCTAATGCGGCAGAAAGTATACATTTTGGAAACTTACACATATACCCCCTTACTCATAAACGTTGCTTAAAGTTAACTAGTGATTAGCTATTGTTTAAACATACATTTTAGACGTTTGCACGTTTCTAAACTTTAATAATCGTTTATGAATAAACCCCTTAAGTACTGTGGTGTTTATTCATAAAGGATGATTAAAGTTAAGTGACGTTAAAAGGTCAAAAATGTTTGGTTAAAAAATTGCTGATCACTAGTTAACTTTAAGCAGCGTTTATGAATAAGGCGGTTAGTATTGCAGACATTACCAAGACACATAATATTGACAGATACATTGTGTCAATGTATTTTGCATATATGCAGCGTTTATGAATAAGGGGGATAATAAATAAAATTTAATTAAAACAAATCTAATAAAATTTAAACAATAAACGCCAGCAAGAAAACTTGTAATTCTTAGCATAATAGCACCTCTGCTGTCCGTAGAAAGAAACAGGGGTATTATGACGTTTGACATCAATTTTGTACCAAGTTTACAAGATGATATCTATAATTACACTAATCAGCAGTTAGACTGGTAAAGCGGACCCCAGACTCCAAAGCTGAAAATGCTTCGGATTCGACTGGGACTAACGCTGAGATGATGACAATATCATTTTACCACCACACACACACGTATGTGTTCCTTACTTCTTCACACTCAAACTGCTGAACCTAATTTGTTGAAATTTGGTATGGACGTAATATATAACTAAGATTAACACATAAGATACTCTTTATCCCGATCTTGCCACGGGATCGGACTGTATGCAGGTGAGACTGCGGGGCATAGGTAGTTGATAATAAATTGGAATTCAAACTTTTTGTTTCAGACCAGTTGATCCATATACTGTTAGCAAATAAAAAATAAGAATTACTTAAAAACTATTTTAATTAGCGACATGAACATGATCACGCAATATCTACTATTATCTCTAATTTATTAGTCTTACAGCATAATAAAAGGTCCGTCGTCCTTGTCCGCCGTGGTTACCAACCAAGCAGTCCAGTTTGGTCGCGATACACTGCAGTATATGTTAGCAGCGGTAGCCGTAGGTTTGAACCCCTTCAGGCGCATCACTTTGTGTAAGTTCACCACTGCTCTCAAAATGGAATCGTGTGGAAATCGCCAAGCCAACCGCCGCCGTCGTAGACCCAAGTCTTCGAAGACACATGACAACTACCAACCCACACGGGGCCCGCATGGCAAATTACCGCCCACTCCCTCACACCGAGAGCTGTGTCCCAAAAGTGGGAACATGTACACCGCAGTACTATGTTGGGGCTGGTCCTCATCCGACATAGACGCGTACTTCTTTCTAGAAACTCAATTTTGAGGCATAACACCGGCCGCCGGCAGAAGTTACCGCCCACCAGACAAAGCCTTGCCGCCAAGCGATTTGTCGTGTTCCGGCATGATGTCTGGTGAAGCCGTACGGAGGACGGGTCGGAGCAGTTGTGTTCCGATGTGTTCCGGGTACGATGCGCCTAATAAAAATAAATATATACGGACAAATCACACAGATTCGGCTAGTCCCAAAGTAAATTCGAGACTTGTGTTATGGGATACCAACTCAACGATACTATATTTTATAATAGATACATATATAGATAAACATCCAAGACCCAGGCCAATCAGGAAAAGATCGTTTCCCGTCATGACCTGGCCGGGGATCGAACCCGGGGCCTCCACGTTACAGGCAGGCGTGTTGACCGCTGCGCCACGAAGACCGACAAATAATGTTGTTGTGTTGGGAGTTTAGTAGTGGAGGCTCTTTAGATCAAACTCCCTTTGGCGCAGCATCGTTGGTCGTGTTGTAGGGTTTAACATTGCATCACCTCGCTCAACTGCCGTTTTCCTTCCTATTCCAATTCCAATCTGAGTGAAGAGTTTCTTAATAAACTAGCGCGCTTTACCATCAACGATCGCATCACTGCTTACCATCAGGCGGGATTGCGATCAAGCGCTGGTTTATAATTATTAAAAAACAAAAAAGAGTACAAATTAAAATACTCAAAAACGCAAACGCTTAACAAAAAACAAAACCGTTCGTTCATACAAAGTAGAACTCTATTTTTTCATATCGATACTATTTTTGAACTACTCGATGCGGACGAGTGTTCTACGGTGTTAATAACTGTGAAATTGATAGTCTTTGATGTAAAAAGACTTTTCGACCGTTTTATATTTGCGTAGAGAGGGAGTTTGATGAAATAAACTGGACGAGTACGGTATGGAAGTAAAACACGTCGTTTAGGTACGTTTTTTATTCACTCTCTGAAGTTCATGACGTAAGTCATAACAAAGAAAACATGATCGAATATCAATTTGAATATTGTTCTCAACTTAAAAAAGTTTCCACAGAGGAAGTTTGGAATGGAGCTTATACTTATTTCGAGATAGAGGATAAAATAAAACTAGAAGCGTACGATCAGCAACGAAATTATAGCAACGAAAAAAAGCTAAGGCTCGGCGCAAATGGGCCACCGACCAAAGCCACTAGTGGCCAGCGACAGCGACTTAACACACTTTTTAATATATTTTGTATAGACGCGCCGCACACATGTATAGACGCCGGTGGCGGCCACTCGCTATAGGGGCCCTAGCCAATGTAACATCGCTTCATAACGAAACCGAATCGAATACCGAATCAAAAAATAACGAAAACGATTGACCACGTTATTTTTCGTTATTGATTAGTTTGGTATTCGATTTCGTTTCGTTATGATGCGATGTTACATTGGCTAGGGCCCCTGTAGTGTCCGCGACTTGCCACTAGTGGTCACTACGTGCCACACGAAACGCGGACACCCGCTACTGCAAGTTATGTTTCACTGTAGGACCAGTTAAAATACGTCTACGTCTTCAGTCGTCAGAATCCATCTTCAGACTGCGCAGCAACGAGCGGGTTATAAAATGTGGCGGCTTCTAGACACCGGTGGCTGTCGTTCGCTTCTGACACTTCCAGACACCGTTGGCTGCCGTTCGCTTCTGACACTTTTAGAAATGGGGCGGTACCTCACGACAGACACCGGTGGTTGTGGTCGGTGGGCCATTTGCGCCAAGCCTTAGATTTAAGGAAATATAGGAATCTGATCGATGATCTTTAATTTAATTTATATATATATTTATTTATATATTCTTCATTGTACACCAATCAAACATCGAACAAAATCATTCAACACAAAAACATACAATGGGCCTTATCGCTAATGACATTTTTTCGATTTTAATAATATATTTTGGTCAGCAATTACGATTACTAAAACTAAACAACCTTCTGTTACTGACTGTACACGTGATTCTCTTTTGTGGCTCAGATTTGAGGAACATATAAGGAAAATCTCGGTAAATGGGTCTTTGGTTTTCGCATAAACTGGCGAAATGTTTCTGGAAGGTTTCTTGAAAGCCTCTTTACATTGAAATGTTACATCTGCAACATGTTTTGGAGTTGTCGACTTACCAATCGATTCGCACTAAAGTTTCCCCTGAAATGGGCGAATCGTTACTTTCAAATAATGTTGTTTTTTCTTACACGTGACTATGACGCAGGCGATTTATTTATAGTCTGGGTATATTTTGTGCTTTATGCAGTTAAGTAAAAAAGCCAAAATCACAATATACAGAAATAAATGCCCCAGGAGCACAGCTGTCTGTTCAGTTAGAAAAATTACGGAAGACAGACCCTTCATCATTACCTAGTGCTTCTTCTTTCTTCTGGAAAGCAGAAGTGGCGCAACTAGTTAGTTTCAGCTGTGCTGTCTGTTCAGTTAGAAAAACTTGTTTCTATGTATACAATAGGCATTCAAAGCAGTTAATGTTACGAGGCAGTACATTAAATTAAACTAGGTGCCATATATCCACTAGCCACGCCAATATATCAATAAATAGAATGAACAGACGGCAACAGGTGAAACTACCCGAAACTGTCAAATATTGCCAATCAACCTTGAGCCTTAAAGCTTCTACGATAAAGTTGAAAATCTATTGTAGTAATTTGATGTGCTGTCGTCTGTACTACCCAAGCCCTGACTGATTGTGGGAAAAAATTGGGTTAATATGACACATCTACGCACACATACATACCTATAGATAATTAATTTTGGTTTATTTTAACTGTACATCGGAAGTGTGACTGAAATTAACGAAGCGTCTTTCGTAATTTAATTTATTATTGGGATTTAAAAAATTGCCTGTTTTTTTAAAATAGGTTTTGCCCGCGTGTATGCCTGCCTATCCCGCGGGAACGTAGTACCTACCGGGAACAAAAGTGCGTTATGTGTTAATCCAGACTCTCTGCGTAGCCTTTTTACAACTGTATTAGGGTCAGTTTAATCTTAATTCTACTATTTTACATGGAGCGACTGGATACGAAACCCAAGAAACTAGTGGTCAGACTTTTGGACTTCTGATGACCCGAAACGTCAAAAATCTACGAATGGCAACCGGGAACGGTTTATCGTGGTATCCAAGGGACGGAGACGTCTCGGAATGTGAAGATTGGCACCCTTCCACAGACCAACCGCGGCATGTGTAGCTTTACCTGATCGATCGACCTTCATAGATAGATCGATCTTTACCTGATTGATCGACCTTCATAGATAGATCGATCTTTACCTGATTGATCGACCTTCATAGATAGATCGATCTTTACGCATGTTATCATTTAGCTAAGGGACCCTTGACCAAGATTAACACATAACATAATTTTTGACCCAATATCCCCACGGAATCGGCATCGTACCTATATGTAGACGAAACCGCAGGGAGCTGCTATAATTAAATACTCCATTAATATCTGGGGATCAAACATCAAATCAGACAAGAACACAACAGATTTCCTAATTGACATCTCGATTAGGCCTTCAGTAATGATTACATTATAGGTAATACGCCACGCCATATACACATGTACTTACTTAGTTTAGTGTAGATTGGCGTTAATTAAGACTTCTACTTGCGAGGAATTTGATCGTTTTCATTGTAAATAACTCATCTATGCTTAAGTCAGCTCAAAGTGTAATTCAAAAGATTTATCTCGAAAGACTTCTGTACCTACGTTAAAATTTATAAGTAAAAATTGAATTATTAGGTGTACAAATCAGTTTCCGCTGTTTTCTGTACAAGCGGACGAGCATTATCATGTAGGAGAATAGTTTTTTCATGTCAGGAGTATTAATGGGCGCGTTTTTTTTTATTAATTATAAACTATCGGTTGACCGCAATTCCGCCTGATGGTAAGCGATGATGCGATCTTTGATGGTAAAGCGCGCTAGTTTATTAAGAGCCACACTCAGAAAAACTTAGCGAATAGGAAGGAAGACGGCAGTTGAGCGAGGTGATGCAATGTTAAACCCAACAACACGACCAACGATGCTGCGCCAAAGGGAGATTGATCTGAAGACCCTCCACGACCAAACTCCCAACATAACAACATTTGGCGCATCGTACCCGGCAGACATCGCAACACAACTGCTCAGACCCGTCCTCCGTACGGCTTCACCAGACATCATGCCGGAACACGACAAATCGCTTGGCGGCAAGACTTTGTCTGGTGGGTGGTAACTTCTGCCGGCGGCCGATGTTATGTCCTACCAAGGAGAAAACGCGTTTTCCCACTTCCTTCTATCTTCATCCAATAATGTTTCCAATTCCATGTCTTCGTACGATTTCGGTCTCCCGCTACGTATTTTTCTTCTACAACAAAGTCACAGTTTTTAAACTTTTGCAACCTCTCACAACGATTTCTGTCGCTAAAGTAGCTTCACCATAAGCTTCTACAAGCAATCGATGGGCCTCAGCTGGAGATTTCTTCAAATTAATCAAGTAAATCAAAAGTTCTCGCAAATGACTGTTGATGAAAGTTTTACAGAAACGCACTGCCGGTCTTTGATGGTATTCCTGGATCATTAACGGTCCTTACGTGTTGTCTAAAGCCCGAAAGTCTGACAACTAGTTAGTGGAGAGTAATTGAGTTAGTGGAGACGAGATAGGCAGACGTAGAGAGGCTCCTAACAAGGTAGACCGACGACCAGGTGAAGGTCGCGGAAAGCTGATGAATGCGGTCAGCACAAGACCGGACATCATGGAAAGCCTTGAGGGAGGCCTTTATCCAGTAGTGAACTATAGGCTGAAGAAGAAGAAGTAGAAATAGGAATCTGGATAGACTGGAACCTGACCCCAACAATAGTTTTGAAAAAGCATGGCAGATGATGAAACGAAAATTTCAAACAGGGACGTAGCTACCGCCGTATCTGCCGTATCATGTATACGGGGCCCCCGTATAATTGATAAGGCAGACGGGGCCTCTGCACACTGCGCGCGACGGCCGACGGGCGACGAGCGATATCCCATGAGAGCTCTGATTTTCCGAAAGGTTCCGGGGGAAGGGAAGTTCTCAAATTTTGGAAAAAATTAACAGACAGATAATTATGATGAATTTCTATTATGCAATTTTTATTTCTTTGTGAGAATTCTTTATCTAAGGGCCCCCAAACACATTTTTATACGGGGCCCGCTAAGGCACGCTACGCTTCTGATTTCAAGATAGTCTATCATCACCATGGACTTGCCGCTTTTGTAATTAATATAATCCTCACGAACCTATTCTCGGGCTCCTAAACGAAATTCCTCTACAATGTATTGAATAATGCAACGGACATGCTAAATATTATTCGCTCCTCCTAAATCAAAGGAAGCAACAATAAATCATAGTGTTCTCTCATAATATTTCAATAGTTGCACCGTTATAAATTTATATGGCTAAACTAAACAAACATTTTTGATCTCAATGCGAAGTTATTGCTTCCTTCCTCGTGGAATATAACTCGTAAGTTAAACACCAGTTTGTAGTTTAAACAGTCAACAGATGGAGGAAATATCTTTATTATGTCGCTTCGTTTGTGACACTCACTGCTGGTTTCAGGCCTCTTTTACTTTGTGTCATGTATCTCTGGTATATACTAGTTTCACTAGTTGCTCGTGGTTCTATACCTCAAATGGAAAAAAATAAAAAAGGGATTACCCCTATAAGAGCGTTGTCCGTTTGTCTGACCATCAAGAACACTTGTCTCAGTAACGCGGGGAGTTCATCATCATCATCTCAGTGTATAATCCCGGTCGCATCCGCGGCCTTCGCGTTGGAGCCCGGGGTCCGCTTTCCTACTATTACGCCTCCATTTCGCACGATCTCTGGCATCCTGTGGTGTGAGATTGTTGGCACGCATGTCATCTCTTACAACGTCAAGCCAGCACTTCTTTGGCCTGCCTCGCTTGTTCCGGCCCGGCGGAGGCGCCATGGCAAGACATTTGTTACCCACGTAACATGCCGGTTTACGTAAGACGTGGCCGTACCATCGTAGGCGACTCTCTTGCAGTTTGTCTGCTATGTCACGGACATGGAGACTGCCACGAATGCGGGAGTTCCTGATGCGGTCTTTCCGCGTAACTCCACACATCCACCGCAGCATACTCATCTCCGTGACACGCAGCTCCTGCTTGTGTCGCTCAAGCACAGGCCACGCCTCACTGCCATACAGAAGGACAGGTCTAATGATGGTCTTATAGACCTGTCCCTTAAGCTTAACCGGCATTTTGGGGTCACAAATGACACCTGTCATCTCACGCCATTTTGCCCAAGCTGCGGAAATGCGTGCTTTAACGTCGCAATCAATGTCGCCGGACGCGTGGAGCACAGACCCCAAGTATTTAAATTGGTCTGTGCACTCGACCTTGTCTCCGCCTATGCACACAGGCATAGGGTCTGTGGTGTTGCTGGCCATGTACACCGTCTTCGCCACATTGAGTTTAAGACCACCGCTCTCAAGCGAGTTCTTCCACGCATTTACCCGCCGCACCAATCGTTCCCTGTCCGCGTCTGCCAGCGCGATATCATCAGCATACATGAGCAACCAGAGTGGTTGCTCATGTGAATTCTTGATGCTGTCTGACAAGACGTCTAATATCACGCTGAACAGGAACAGACTAAGGACGGATCCCTGGTGTACACCGACGGTGATCGGGAAGGGTTTAGTGTCGCCAACAGCGGTCTTAACAACGGAATCGGAATTGAGGTACATGTCTCGAATTATGTCAACATAGGCTTCTGGTACCCCTTTGGACCTCAGTGCCCACCAGAGCACCCCCCGAGGGACACAGTCGAAGGCCTTCTGCATGTCTAAAAAGAGCATATGCAGAGGCGTGTTCTTCGGTCTATATCTCTCCATGGTGATCCTTAGGGCGAAGATAGGGTCCATGGTTCCGTACCCTGGACGGAACCCATATTGACACGTCGAGACAGCACACTCCTGCCGGATCCGGGAGTCTAAAATCCTCTCAAAGATCTTCATGGTGTGGGACATGACCTTTATACCGCGGTAGTTACCACACTCCTGTACGAAGCCCTTGCCTTTAAAGACTGGAGTGATAATACTCAGCCTCCATTGGCTCGGGATTTTGCCGGACAGGAGCACGCGGTTCAGAAAGTTAGTTAACATGCCCACACCGCAAGGACCCATCGCCTTCCAGGCCTCAATGGGGACTCCGTTAGCGCCGACAGCTTTCCGATTCGCCATGCGACGAAGAGCCGTGTGGACTTCCTCAGGCGTTATCGGGGGCACTAATCCAAGGTTCGGAGGGAGTTCCGGTGTCTGCACCTCTTGGTGCTGCTTATTCAGCAGCTCGTGGAAGTACGTACGCCATCTCTCCTTCACCGCGCGATCCTCGCAAAGCAGGTTGCCAGTAGGGTCTTTTACACAACGGCACTTGGATATATCCTGTGCCGCTTTCACCCTAGAACGTGCCAACTTGTAAATGAGCTTCTGCCCCTCAGACGATTCCAACTTTTGGTAGAGCGGTTCTAAGTGGTCTCGTCTGGCTCTGGCTACAGCTCTTTTAGTGGCACGTTTGGCAACCTTGTATGCGTCGCGATCTTCAGGAGATCCGGTCGCCTGCCACGTTTTGAAGAGGGCTTTCTTCACCCTTGTCTCCCTCTGGACTGTGTCGTTCCACCACCAGGTCTCCTTGTCACTTTTGCGACCGCCCTTAGACACGCCGAGCACCACTCGCGCCGCCCCGGTAATAGCTGCCTGGATTCTGTCCCAGTGATCTTGGACAGATTCTCCCTCGGTACCAGCGCACTTGTCGCCAATAACCGAAGCGAACTCCTGGTACTTATTTTCATCAAGCAGCCACCACCGGATCTGGCGTCGGCAGCGCTCTACACGTCTACGTTGGGCCTTAACGCAGAGATCCATGACAAGGAGACGGTGTTGTGCAGTAAGACTCTCACCGGGTATGACTTTGCAGTTGGCTACTTTGCCGATGTGGTGTCTCCTGAAGTCGATCTGGGTAGCGCTTCGTCCGCTCCGGTAGGTAACAAGGTGCTCCGGTTTCTTTTTGAAGTAGGTGTTCACAATTGCTAGGTCAGCGGCCGCACACGTTCGGAGAATGTTGTCCCCTTCCGCATTGCGGCTACCGTACCCAAAGCCACCGTGAACACGCTCAAACCCGTCACACTTCTCACCCACGTGACCGTTCTAATCACCACCCAGAACGATTCCCTGGGATAACGGGATCCCGTGAAGCAATCCTTCGAGCTGGCTCCAGAACAACGTCCTTTCGGCGTCACCGCACCCGGCCTGCGGAGCGTAAGCACTTATCAAGTGGGTTATTACCCCATTGACAAGCACCCGCACCGACATTAGCCGATCACTGATGCGATTCACCTCCAAGACGTCATCCTGGAGCTCGTCAGACAACACCACGGCGACCCCATTTCTCCCACTAGGTACACCCGTGTAGATCAGCTTGTAGCCATTCCCAATAAGTCGGGATCTGCTGCCTTTCCACCGAGTCTCCAGTAACGCGGGGAGTTATTAAGTTGTAATTGATATCCAACACTATAGTATAATAATGGGTTGTAATTCACCAAAGCAGCGAAAAAATCAAACTTCTAAGTCAATGAAATCAAAGAAGATATGTACGGGCTTTTGTTTGGTTTATGCCGCATATTTTGATAGTCACAGGCGATTAAAAACGTAAAGGGTTCTTCTAGTTGACCTAGAATTATGAAATTTCGCAATTAGCAATGTAATGTAGCATAATTCAAGGGAAAATCCGAAAACCGCAAATTTTTGATTAGATACCTTCAGATTTATACTTCACTGTTTTAGTTGTCAGTAATCCTACTAGTTCAGTTAGGGCTTTAAGTGCATTTTTTAAGCAGACCTATTATCGGTCGCTCGGGTCGTTTATCCGTGGCTCTGTCAATGCTAGAACTATCCTGCGTTCGCGGTTAAGTATTTGAGAAAAAGTGTAAACAAATATAAATTAATGCAAAATTAACAATTCCTACACAATATAGTATTAGGTTTGATTAGTGTGTGACTTGGAACATGTATGTATGTTCAGGGGTCAAGATTTGACCACACTGAAGCGACTTTAGCTGGATTAATTTGGATATTTTCTTTCACCTTAACTAACATGGGCACTTATGATACTATAGGAACTAGATGACAGCCTCCGTGGCGTACCGGTAGTGAACGCGGCCGTTGCGCAAGGAGGCGCGGGTTCGATCCCAGCGCAGTGCAAATATTTTTGTGCATGAATATTATGAATATTTGCACTTGTCTCGTCGTGCCTCGGAAAGCACGTCAAGCCGTTGGTCCCGGTTGCCATTCGTATGGCATCTGATGGCAGTCGTTGCGGGTTGTTGGAGGCCTCAAAAGTCCAACAATTGGTATAGCTGCAATGCCTCGATATTGCCTTCGGGTTGTGGAGGTCAGACGGCAGTTACTTTTCGAAAAATATCGAAGTTTAGCCAAAATCAGCAGTTAGAGTGGTAAAGCGGACCCCAGACTCCAAAGCCGAAAAAGCTTCGAATGCGACTGGGATTAACGCGGAGATGGTGATGATGATGATGGAGAAGCTAGATAAATGTTTCGTTCAGTTTACGCTACAAGTTAGAACATTTTTACAACTTTTTCTGTAGTGCTAGTCGCTGTAATTACTTAATTAATTATTTATTTATTTAACAATGTACAACTATTCTCTCAGGTGAACCTAATACAATAGTGTAAGACTTATAATATTCTGCAACTACAAATTACGTATAAATGTCTTCCTAAGTTGCAATAAGCAGCCCGTGTGAATACACTCAGAGTACAGCTAAAGATTACAGCGACTTGTGACACCGTATTGAGCGCGCGCAGCGTACGCGTAAGCGGCGCGTGCTGCAGCAGTTTGGTACGCGCGGGCGGCACCTACAGAAGCGAGGGCCGCCGCCCCCTCCCACGTACCCATCAGGCACAAACAAGCCAACCTACTTTAGAATACCTGGGTTGTGTATTTCACCACGCATAACCTTTAATAGGTAAGTAGCGAGAGCAACTTCCCTCCTCACTTCTAATTTATAGTAGCCTACCATGCCAAGTAAAAACAAAGTAGGATACAACAGTGGATATCCCGGGTACACACCATACTGTTTTAAATACAGGAACCTAACAAATAATATTATTGAAATATAGTTAATATTTATTTAACTTGAAATAACTGTAGGGGTTTGTAGCACCGCGCAGTTAGTTACGTTTTACACAATCAAAATATAAGTGTGATAATTTTCCTCTGCCTAAGTTTCCCAACTATGTTGAGATCTGGTTCCAGTCTAACCGAATACATGTAAATATTTTATACGTAGCGTCTGCCTAATCTAATCTCCTCAATTCAGTTACTGGGTAACAGGATATCCTTTGGCAAGAGTAAGATTTGAATTGAAAACCCTCTAAGCACACTCTCACAAAACAGTACCCTGTCCACTTGAGTGTATTCGGTACCAGTTCCGCAATCGATAGCACTATCTATTTATTTAGCAGACGTCTGCCATAGTAGAGAACAGTAGGTACAGAAGGTCGGATTTATACAACTGATGATAATACGCGCAAACGCTTGCAAGCGGCATTTGATGTGCGTGAAGCGTATAGTCTGTCCAAAAAGTTTGCGATATATGTGTAAAGAAACCCTGTTCACGTAACGCGTTCGTCGCATGTAAGCATGCTTAAGTCTTCTTACTGCTGACGAATGTGTTACCTTTACCTTATTTGATTCAAATTATATAAATGTAGATGAAAAATCATCGACGGTAATTGACTCTCAATTTTCGCCTTAATATGGTAGTTGACATAAAAAAAACTAATTAGTCCGTCAGTCAGATTTCCAAAAAATACTAGACACGTATTTTTTCATTTTTCATATAAACAAAAAATGAAGACGACACAGTGCGTTGAAAACTTGTGTGACGTCACTGAACGCTACACTTTTTAGCGAGCAGTGATGTCACCAGCCACCTGATCTTTGATGCCTTTTATATTCGTCAATTTTTATTGATTTGATAAAACAAAATATACGTATCCAATATTTTTCTATAATCTGAATGACGGACTAAATAGAATCTATTTTTTTTAACCGAAAAATATCCCTATTTTCGAAGCTGGCGCGACGTGCTCGACAAAACATGTGATCGGTGATCTCTGGAACGCTTTAGCCCTGGATTGAAAGAACTGGAAGCCATAATATGCACGGCAAAGGGATGATGCAGTCTCACAGTACAAAATCGTCCAATGAAATACATATTTTTGATAATTTAAAATTAGAATTGATATTCAATCATTTATTTATTTATTTAAACTTTATGCACAAACATTGCACAATGGCGGACTTAATGCCTTAGGCATTTTCTACCAGTCTACCTTTAGGTGATGCAGAGACAAAACATGGTAGGTGCAAACAAATTAAAGTTAAAAGAGAGAAAAAAAATATTATAATAAATACATACATACAAAATATAAACAGAAGTGAGAGATAAAAAAAAATCATAGATAGAGAAATAGAATAAATTATATTTGTGATGAATCTGCCAATTTCTTGCGTAGGTATTCCCGAGCTTTCACTTTAAATGTGTATCGACTTAATAATAATTCAAATTACAAGGAAAACATCTTGAGGAAACCTGGACTTCAAGTCTGAAATCGCTAATCCGCATTGAGCACGCGTGGTGATTACGCCTTCTCTGTATGAGTGGAGGCCTGTGCCCAGCAGTGGGACGATACAAAAGGTTGACGATGATGACGGGGACGATGATAATCGAATTGATGTAGTCAATTTGCAATTGGCACTATAACTAAACATTCAGAGTTACTTTTGAACATACCATGAGTGCGTGCATGCATCGACTGTTGTACAGACCCATACTTCTGTGCTAAACTATTCGATGACAATCCCCAACTGTTTATTTTTAGACATCTGTCCTGCCGCTCGGGACCACGACAGCTACCACAAGCGGAATATTTTACGACAGCCACTCGAAGTCTCCAACTGGATTGGTCAAGTGATAAAACTGCAGAGATAAAAGTGTAGTGTTTCATTTACAATTGTTGTTTATTTCTTACAATTGGAGGCCAATTCATTATGTATACTAGTATACAGTATGTTAAGAAAACCCTGTCCGACCCATAAGGATAATAAAGGTTAGGTAAACACATGACCAAATATAATGAAAATTTTACGTAGGTAATCATCATAGTACCAATACAGATGAATTTTGAAATAAACTTTTTTCCCGCGAATTAATTCCAACTTCCCCGAAATTTGGTAATTTTAAAAAAAGTGACAATACCGGTATTATTATGAGCGAATAGCGATGCGACCACGTGCCGCGTGCCCTACCGCCCGCCGCCCGCGCAAGGGTGTTAACGCACATTTATTAAGTTACCTCTTTTTGCGAAATAATATTTATTGTTTTAGGGGGATTTATTTTTTAATGTTAGCCCGGTTTTGTATCCATTAGTAGAATCAGTTATCGATACCTAACAACACCTTCACGGGTCGGACAGGGTTTTCTTAACATACTGTATGTAGCAGCAAAATAACTGTCTGCACCCACATTTTGTTTTATTACTAAATTGCTAATCGCAATGGATTAGGCTTAGCATAAATAGTACGTTCGCTTTGAGTGATTCTGATTCAAATTTGACAATCAGTAATTCGTCATACCATAATTTCGAAGATCTGTTCATCGCGATTATGAACATTCTCAATGTAATCATTCTTCATAGCGTACATGATATTCTATTCTATAATATTAATACTCACAACAATACTCCTAGGTATATTGTTCACTTGGAAGTTCAGTATGTCAGGATTACATACCCGTACTAGCAGACTTCACCGGGATAAGTGTTGATCCCTAGAAATATTGGAATAAAGATGAACCTGTGATCTGCTGTTATGTATTAGAGTACCTACTATTCGTTATTGTGTGGTATAAGTCAATTTTACCTGAAAAGTCCATCCTTAGAAATTTTCACTTTTATAAAGTGAGTCGGAAAATACGAGATATTATACAGTCAGTAACAATGTAATAAAACCGGTCACACATCTCATACTTACGTTTATCGTGGTCACCCTAAGTATGGGGCGCGTTAGTTTCTTCAGATGTTTTCGTTCACCTTCAGTCATTGGTGTCCAAGATGTACTTAGAAAGTACATATAACTTCAGAAAAGTTACATTGGTACTTGCCTGACCTGGAATTGAACTAGCGCACTCATACTTGAGAGGCTAGTGTTTAAACAACTGGGCCACCACGATATACCCTGGGGTATTTGATTAAAAAAACTAATTAGTCCGCCAGTCAGATTTCGAAAAAATACTAGACGCGTATTTTTTCTTTTTTCATATAACCAAAAAATGAAGACGAGACGGTGCGTTAAACACTCGTATGCCGTCACTGCACGCTAACGACGTCACCAGCCACCACTCATGATCTTTGATGCCTTTTATATTTGTCAATTTTTATTGTTTTGTAAAACAAAAAATACGTGTCTAGTATTTTTTGGAAATTTGACTGACGGACTAATTAGTTTTTGTTTCGTCAAATACCCTCTTGCTAACTCTTAAATTCTATTCTATTCACCGCAGTAAAATTACACACAGAATTAATACTAATTTCCATCAGCAAAATGTAACAAATTACAAAATAAAATAATAAAATGGCGCTACAGGACTCAATGCGCGTCTTGGGACCTCTAAAATCACTCTTAATCATGCCACAGAGTACAATACAACGATGACAGATGGCAGCGTTACAATGCTACAGCAGGTGTTTTTACCTGTCACAAGTGGCGAGATAGAATTTATTGAATACATGAAACATGTTTTAAAAGTAATGGACTAGTAGTAAATATCAGGTTATGAAAAACCGTTACGCCCCGCATTCGACTTTGTCTTTCATGGTGTCAAGACAGAATAGACGTGTAAAGTAGGTACTAAACTACTAAAATACAGAGAAAAATTCAAATGGCGCCTACGAAAAAGTATTAATATCGATTTCTGTTAAAAAAAAAATTAAATAAATTACGTTATAAAATAATAAAATTGCGCTACAGGATGCAACGCGCGTCTTGGGAGCTCTAAAACCACGCTTAATCATGCCACAGAGTACAATAAGGCGATGACAGATGGCAGCGTTACAATGTTACAACAGGATTTTTTATTTTATCTGTACATAGGTGGCGGGATAAAGTAGTTTTTTTTTGTGATTTTTTTAATAATTAATTGAGTTTTCGAATTTAGTGTTTTATTCATGGTTGTTTTGTTCTAGGTATTTATATTGTAAATAAAATTTAATAACAAGAAAATTCTCGAGGTAGCTCTTCATAACTTTTCCTATGAAGATGTAGAGAAGTTATTGGTGTCTTCAAGGCTAGAGTGAATAGCGCTCTTAATAAACTAGCGCGCTTTACCATCTACGATCGCATCACTGCTTACCATCAGGCGGGATTGCGGTCAAGCGCTGGTTTATAATATAAAAAAAAAAGAAAAAAAAGTATATTTGATTATAATTAGTTGGATTTTTTTGTAGATGATGTGGATATAGAAGGTGACTATTTTACCTTTTTTTTGTACATAATGTTGTGATATTATTTATTCATAATATTTTACCTCCCTCTTTTTCGCCTAACACTATACAGTATGTTAAGAAAACCCTGTCCGACCCGTGAAGGTGTTGTTAGGTATCGATAACTGATTCTACTAATGCATACAAAACCGGGCTAAACTTAAAAAAAAAATCCCCCAAAAAAAATAAATATTATTTCGCAAAAAGAGTTAACTTAATAAACGCGCGTTAACCACCCTTCGCCTGCCGCCCGCGGGGGCCGGGCGGCAGGGCACGCGGCACGTAGTCGCATCGCGATTCGCTCATAATAATACCGGTGTTGTCACTTTTTAAAAATTACCAAATTTCGGGGAAATGGGAATTATTTCGCGGGAAAAAAAGATTATTTCAAAATTCATTTGTATTGGTACTATGATGATTACGTAAAATTTTATATTATATTTGGTCATGCGTTTACCTAACCTTTATTATCCTTATGGGTCGGACAGGGCTTTCTTAACATACTGTATAATCCAGTTCATGTATACGACTCTTCTGATTAGTGAATTGTGTTTAATATTTATCATATTATTATTTGCCAGGTAATCGGATTGCCAATAATTTGTCACAAAGAAGAAACCTATCGTTTACTTTTATTGAAACGAAGTACGATATCCATGCGATAGTGATAGTTTTCATGGATTTCGAGGAAGAAATAAGATGGCGCCAACGTTATGAGAATTTCTAAATTCTGTTTTCTGTATAAAAAATGCTTACAAAATTCACACACTTTCTCTTTCTTTTTTATATGAGTCTGTATGTGAGTATCGCATTAAGATTTGGGTCTCCTAGCGCAGGTATTTTTCTTAATTTAGGTTTTAAAGTAAAAGTTATGAATGACAAAAACTAATTTAATTGGCTTGTTTCATGACGTAATGCCAATTCTACAGATCTGTAAATTACTATGTATCACAGAATTTAATACCATATTCCTGCGTATAAATATTATAATATGATAAGAAGATCCATTTTCATTTGTCAAGCTCAGAATATGTATTGCTTCGTTAAAAATGTAATAAAATGAGCCATTTTGGAGCGTCTTGGAGCGCTCGAATCACGTCTTAAGATAATAAAAGTGTTGAAGTTGTGACGGATAACCTGGCTGTGTTGTCGCGATATGTAAAGCGGTCTTTTTATTTATACTGTGGTTATGATTTTAGGGGTTATAATAAACAAGACACTAGTACTTGATCGCAGTCCTGCTTGAACGTAAGCAGTGATGCAATCGTTGATGGTAAAGCATGCTAGTTTATTAAGAGAATAGGAAGGAAGACGGCAGGGTCTCCAGATTAATCTCCCTCTGGCGCAGCATCGTTGATCGTGTTGTTGGAACGTTGCATCACCTCGCTTAATGCCGTCTTCTTACTATTCACTCAGTTTTTTTGATTGAATAGGCTCTTAATAAACTACCGTGCTTTACCATCAACAATTGCATCACTGCTTACCATCAAGCGGGATTACAGTCAAGCACTAGCTTATAATGATAAAAAAAAAAATTAAGACGACAAACCACCTCAGTGTCACAATAAAACATTTTCACATCAGCCCATCAGACATTCAGAGTCGACCTAGTTTTAAAATAAACCGTACAATGTACTCGTTGCCTTATTTCGGAAATATAAACGACGGGCAGCGCGGTTCGAAATATCTTGTCTGTTTTATTGCTGTTGTAAGTATATAGATTTTTGATGTCATTTTTGGGCGAATACAAAATGTTTTATTTCCACATTCCTTTTTGCGATAATTTGGCTTCCTTATTGTATAAAGAAAGAGAGGAAGAAAATGTATTTATTGTGTTACTTATAGGGAAGATCATAAAACTAAACAGTTTAAATAATAAATCAAAATTGTATAAAAAAAAATAACCATAATAAAAAATAATCAGAAAATCATGTATGAGGCCAAAAGGCTTCTATCTAAACATAATATCAATCTCAATCAGAATCATTTGAATCATTATGTTACTTATCCTTTTTGTTTTTTTAAACTTGCTTCATAATTATGATCAAATAAGGATGTCATTCAAATATCGAACGTTTTATAAATAGATGCCGGCCGAAAAAAAAGTAATATTTTGTTATGAGAAATAACATATTAAGCATTTTTTACTATTACAGCGAGCTGATGTTTAAATTTTTCCTATTTAATTATATTTTGACAATTATTTATTTATTTATTTATTTATTTAATCACACACTTTCTACCATTACAGGTTGCTTAACCTAATGCGGCAGAAAGGATACATTAAAGATACAATGTTGAAACTTACACATATAATAAATAAAATTAAATTAAAACAAAACTAATAAAATTTAAACAACAGAATAAAAAACTAAAAAATAATATTAAATCTAAAACAACACTATTCGATACAAGTTTTGGAATTTGACATTTGGAGGAATAGATTAGCAGCCATTTCCAAAATGATTCTGACTGCAACAGAGTGAAACGCCACTAAGATGCTGGATAGCACAGTGTCATTAAAAGAACTCTTGCGAACTCACTAAAGTGACATGTCCATATATCAAGCCTAGTATGGAGAAGGTTTATGGTGGCCATCGCTCTAACGAGAGGCGTCCTGGCAAGTAAATTGGTCCTGGCTGTTGGCGTGGCTAGTAGTGGTGGGCGTCGCCGCCTCCAAATATATTTGTCCGGAACAAATATGCCTATGCGACCTAAAACCCCAGGGTTATCTTCCAGGCCTCGCAGTAACTTGACCAAATACGTTACCAGAGCGAAGTCCCGCCTCACCCTTAACTCATTATATCCTACCATGCCCAGCACGAATAACGTGGGGTACATTAGCGGGTAAAATGGATACACCCCGTATAATTTCAGATATAGATATCGTGTAAATTTATTTTGTATACGCTCTAACATTGCCGCGTATTTTGCCTCATGTGGAGCCCATATGACAGCGTTGTGTTCTAAGTGACTCCTAACAAGCGCATCGTAAAGGACCTTAATTGCTGAGATATTGGTGAACTGCCGAGTCTGTCTCATTATAAATCCTAAATTTCTGAAGGCCTTTTTACAGATCTTTGTAATATGCTCTCGAAATGATAGGTCAGGAGTCAGAGAGACGCCTAAATCACGCACCTGTGTGACTCGCTGTATCAGAACATCTTCCATCACGTACGCATAAGATAGCGGTGAACGCGAGCGGGTGAAACTCATCACCGAGCACTTCGATACGTTAAAATACAGCTTGTTCATATGGCTCCATTCCACTATCCTATCTATATCATCCTGCAAACGTACGCAGTCCGACTCTTCCTTCACTTCTAATAACAACTTGAGGTCATCAGCAAATAATAAACAGGTACCATGTTTGACGACCTTCGGCAAATCGTTTATCATTACTAGGAACTCGAGAGGCCCCAAATTGCTACCCTGACTTACCCCGGACCAGGTATAATATGTGTCAGACTCACACCCCTTGAAGTCAACATACTGCTGCCGGTCCCGCATGTAGCTAGCAAAGAATTGCAACAGATGTGGTGAGCCTCCAATTTCTGCCAAATTATAAAGTTGACGGTTGGCTATCAGTCTAACCGGATGCAGCTGTGTTACCAATATTTTACATAGAGTGGCCAGGTGGCCAAACAACAATCAGATAGGTATGTATCTGATTTCCCCAACTCAGTTACGGGTTAGTGTGATACCCCTTCTTTTTTCCTTGATAAGTCCTAATTGAATACAACATAAAGACCTTGAGAGGAGATTAAGGTAACTCTTACCAGGGAAACGGGTAGCTGCCCTTCTCCTGTGGAATATCAATTTACTGCGATCATCCCCAACCCGCCGGACAAGCATGGGGATTATAGCACCCCCTCCAAAGCAATGAAACCCTTGGGGGAGGCCTTTCTCCAGCCTAGGCTGAAGAAGAAAATGAAGAATACAACATTTTAATTAATTTGTATATTATCCATCAATTTTATACAATGAAATATTGTTGACTGTTTCAATCAAATTAGCAATCTATGTATTATGTGTAATTACAGGGTCGCTTTGTGGTTTGTTCAATTATTTTAGCAGTAACCGATAATAATATGTTCGGTCAAAATTAAATTAATATTTCGATTAGCAGAGCCGCCGTAAATGATTAATTACGCGCCTTTGTTATTTACATTTATTTGTTTTGTAAGAAAAACTTTGATATTAAATGGCGACGTTTCATTCGTAATTGCTATGTAATTCTCAGTGTGAATTTAAATTTCACTTAAGTTTAAAATATTGGTTTCTTAGAAAGAAAATTGAAGCCGTACGGAGGACGGGTCTGAGAAGCTGTGTTGCGGTGTGTGCCGGGTACGATGCGCCTTATGTTGTTGTGTTGGGAGTTTGGTCGTGGAGGGTCTTCAGATCAATCTCTCTTTGGCTCAGCATCGTTGGTCGTGTTGTTGGGTTTAACATTGCATCACCTCACTCAACTGCCGTCTTCCTCCCTATTCGCTCAGTTTTTCTGAGTGAATAGGCTCTTAATAAACTAGCGCGCTTTACCATCAACGATCACATCACTGCTTACCATCAGGCAGGATTGCGGTCAAGCGCTAGTTTATAAATATAAAAAAAAAAAAATTGAAAATTGTATCTGTCTAGCTACCACGCTTCATGTGATACAGCTTGGTAACAGAGAAAAGGACAGTGGAGTCTTAGTAACACTAGGGAACCAGCGTGATACCTTCTTCTTCAACCTATAGAAGTCCACTGCTGGACTAAGGCCTCCCCAAGGCTTTCCACGATGACCGGTCTTGTACTGCCCGCATCAATCGATTTTCCGCGACCTTCACCAGGTCACCAGTCCACCTTGTTGGGGGCCTCCCTACGCTGCGTCTTCCGCTACGTGGCCGTCACTCCAGAACCTTACTGCCCCATCGGCCATCGGTTTTACGAGCAATGTGCCTCGCCCACTTAATTTTAGCGACTTGAAGAGCTAAGTCGGTAACTTTAGTTCTTCTGCGAATCTCCTCAAATAGACTCTAAGCCTTTTCTCCTCTATCGTGGATGCGTTTACAAACATATAAACTCACACACACATCCAGACTCAGGACAACTAATTGTAGACTATACAATTGTTTATTTCGTACGGGAAACGAACACACGACGGCGCAGCAGTCGATCGTTCAGCCACTGCACCCATTGTGTCGCTATCTCTAGATAAAATGAGCTTTTTTTTTTTGTTTGGGATGGGAAATTATCAAAGGCCTCTACCCTGGGCGGAGCGGAAGGGCGTGTCAGACTTTTACTGACTAAAACCCACCCGTGTTTCTTCACTCGCCTGTGCGCCAGGGCCATGGTTTCTTTTTTAACCAACCCGCAAACCTGGCCCAGGATGAGGTGAGCTTAGAGTGAGCTTTGAGTGCCAATCTATTTTTATTAATTGAAAACACAGCACACTCCAGGCCCACTTTATCTAAGTTTTATTGCTGAGATGGTTATTCACTCAAAAAAACTAAATAGGAAGGAAGACGGCAGTTGAGCGAGATGATGCAGTGTTAAATCCAATACGACCAACGATGCTGCGCCAGAGGGAGATTGATCACCGCCAAACACCCGGCACACATCGCAACACAACTGCTCAGACACGTCCTTCGTACGGCTTCACCAGGCATCATGCCGGAACACGAGGAATCGCTTGGCGGCAAGACTTTATGCCGGCAGCCGATGTTATGGCCTACCACCGAAAAAGTAATTACTAAGGTTGACTAACAATACATCTCAATAATTAGTTCTGCATCTTCCATCTCCCTTTTTTTTAAAGTAGATATTTTTCTTCGCAGGTATAACCCAATTAAATTAACGATTTGTTTCATTTTGTTACAGGTATGTACCAGATTTTATTTACTTCCAAGACAAGTACTTTCAATATAGATAAGTATCTAAACACATGACTACATACAAATTTTTTACTTGAAAGTAAATAGGTTGTGTTCGTGACACGACTTGAGAAATGTTGAAAGCAGATAATAGAATACAATACAGTATCATATGTATTCTATATATGCTATAGACATAAATAAAGAAAAAACTTTTTACAAAAAAATAGAAACCGACTTCAACAAGACACTTAAAAGGAAAAAATAATTTTACTTTTGTCATGGCTCTAGTAACCAGTGTCTAGAGGTTTCTGTTGATTAGCTCGCCACCGACTTCTAGAGCCATATCTAGCCATAGGATTTTTTTGTAAAAAAGTTTTCATTTCATGCTTTTCAGTGTCTTACTCAAAATTCAAAAATTACTTCTTCACCTCATAACAATAGTGGCAGCCTTAACCCATGTTAGAATAAGTTCTCATCAATACGAAAAAAAAAAAGAAATTGAACCCACAACCACTTGTTAGAATCCCCTTCTTACATTTCCGTACACCCAAACTCGACATGCAATCTTTTCCGATTCAAAATCATTACCAGTTACGTCTGATTGTTTTTAATCAGGAAATCGCGTGCGTAAATGATGCAACGCCTCGACGCGTCTGCACGCTTCACCGGTCGCGGCGAAAGTGAGGCGTTTCTATAATATATGGATGTGTCATGAACTAGTGGAGGGTATTTCCGGTGTTCAGTGTCGGGTAATTTGAGAATTGTTTGAACATGTTCAGTTGAATTAAATCTTGCGCACGGACTCGAGAAACTTCCTCTTCCGCTACTGTGTTTGCTACTGGTTCTAGGAATCCTTTGAGTACCTAACAAACGTAGTACATACTATCACGTTTGTTAGGTACTCGAAAGTCTTTGAGGCAGAATTAGACACGTATTTTTTTTTTTATCAAAACAATAAAAATTGACAAATATAAAAGGCAACAAAGATCAGGAGTGGTGGCTGGTGACGTCACTGGTCGCTAAAAAGTGTAGCGTGCAGTGAGACATCACACGAATTTTCAACGCACTGTGTTGTCTTAATTTTTGGTTTATATGACAAAAGTTTTGGAAATCTGACTGACGGACTAATTAGTTTTTTTTAGTCAATAAACCTATTCTGACATCTTTGCCTGTTTTTACCCTCCACATCTACCTCATTGGTATTTGATCCTTTATCATATCTAATAGTGTTCACCATACTTATTGCATTTTGGAAATTTCATTAGATGTTTAATTGCAGAACGTTTTTATTACACTGCAGTGTATTCCCTCTTAGCGGATCAGGTTCAGCTGAAAATCAGCGTCAGGCACTAGTTGTCTGGCATTTTTGCTGAACTGGACCTTTTTGGTGCAGCCGCACACTTTGCTGATTTTTTTTTTTACATCGGAGTTTTTACTTTCTATTGACGTGACAACGTCTATTAAATTGGTACGGCGTGGAGTCATTCTCGAAAACACCGTGACGGCTGAATCTGACGCCACACGGAGTCCACGCCTACTTTACACCCCCACCCCTAGAGCGCCCGATGTGTAAACATGTAATAGACGTTGTCACGTTCAAATATCGGCAGTAGACGGAGTTCTACAGACAACCAATTTTTTTTTTTTGATTTTTTATTTTGTTGGTACCGGATGTATGTTTATCTGAGCTGTATTATGTGTCTTTATGTCTGTACTGAATATATGTATTCTCTTTCTTTCAACATTATATAAGCTGATAATGTATTCCATATAAATACTGCACAATCTCCAATTTTCCTGAGGCATTGCCGTTCTGTCTCATTACAATTTAAGCGTATCAAGGCTAGAGTGAATAGGCGCTTCAAAAACTAGTGCACTTTACCATCAACGATTACATCACTGCTTACCATCAAGCGGAATCGCGGTCAAGCCCTAGTTTATATTAAAAATAAAAACTATCCCGTTTACAACACCCACAAGATCCAAATCTTATTCCTCATCAAGAAATGTAGTTTCATTGAGCTAGTTATATTTAGTTCATTCCAGTTATTTCAACCCGCTAGTTCCCACATTGTAACCCTTAAACATTTTCGCACCATGTGGCGTGTAATTAATCTCAGTAAGGCTTGAAGTTTCTTCTAGTGAAGGTAAAGAGAGGTTTCTTTAACAATTTTATGTTCTTTTCCTTTGCAAAGTTTTCTCGTCTCTAGTTTTAGTGCTTTGTAACTTAGCTTAGTTGACCTTGCGTTCCCTGACCCAGATTTTATGACTTTGTTTAGTTTTGTGCTTCTTAATTCATTGTTGTACGATCTTTTTTTTTACATCTTATATTTATATTGACGACACGGCTTGTCCAGTGGCTGAGTGATCGACTGCTGCGCTGTGTCGCGGGTTCGATTTCCGCACGGATAAAATATTTATATGGTCTACAGGTAGTTGTTCCGCGTCTGGCTGTTTGTGAATGTGAATTTAAAAGTTTGTAAACGCACTCACGTTACAGGAGTAATCCCTAGTGTGGAGCAACGTTCTGCTTGACCGCAATCCTGATGGTAACTATTGATGCAATCGTTGATGGTGAAGCTCTAGTTTATTAAGAGCCTATGCAATCCAGCCTGGTTTATACTTGTAAATTGTAGTTAGACGGAAACACCGCCGCTGGTAAATCGAAAATCGCCGAAGCCGAGTAATATGAGGCAGGAAGTATCATTTTCCATTTAAATAATCCTTTATTCAGTCTTTGACATTCGAAACTTACCCATTAAATGATTTAAAAACTATGTAAAGGCCAAATTTTGCAAAATGGTATAATATAAAATCACAGATTACTTAGAATACATGAAAGCTTGGGACTGAGCTGCTCGCTCTGTTAAGCATTGTTATTAAGCAATATCCGTAATTATAATGTAAATTATTGTAAAGATTTTCATTTTAATATCTGGACTTGAAAAAAGTCGATGATCCCTGAGTTTCATTTCATTTGAACTTGCGGTATTATATAAGACAGTGCCCCAAAACACCCACCCTTCTAGTGCTTTTGCTGAGAAGAAGTGGCAGAGCAAACTCCCCAGCAGCACATCTGTCTGTTCAGTAAAAAAAAAAATGACTTTATACAATACAATAAAATAAAACAAAATGTTATAAAAACTATATTCCATCATGCATACTTTACTACTATGATTGCCATTCTCTCCATTTAAACAGATTTTTAATGGCATTGCAATACATTTAAAAACATGCACGATCTCCACCAATTATTCTATTAATCATACCCACGGCAACTGAGCAATATTCATCACCGAATAATACAGCTACAATGGATCAGTAAGCTCCTAGCCTTTTCTCAAATATGTTGTGGTCTGATTCCGGTGTAACTGGACACAATAGGGATGTATCCAAGGTATGAAAATCAAAAAAATAATTAGTCCGTATTACAGATAATAAAAAAAATTAAGACCCGTATTTTTTATTTTGTCGTAATTACCAAAAATTACTGAGATATAGCGTATTAAAGTTACAGAGTGGGGGCTAATTACGTCACGCCGTTCTATATTTTGCACCATGGCGTGACGTCATGCGACATTTCAAATCAATATATCTTCCTAAGTATTTGAATAAAATAAAAAATACGTGTTCAATATTTTTTATAAAGCTATCTGACGGACATTAAATTATTTTTTAGGATACAAGCCAATTACTGTATCTCAGTATTTTACCTGGAGATACTGGCCATCTGACCTCCACAATTCGGTTACTCGGTTACTGGGTAACAGAATGTCCCTAAAACTGGATGTCACACTTTTAGGCTGCTGACGACGTCCAAGAAGCCATGGGACCAACGGGTTAACGAGTTTTCGGTATCTATATGCACCCACGGATCGACCACAGTAAGCAAAGATTAACCTGATTAAGTTAAGCTTTCGCTGTCGAACCCCGCACGGGTCGATCTATCGACCGCGGTTAGTTTTAGCAACGTTGTTTCTTTATCAACATCATCATTATTATTTCAGCCTAGAAACACCATACTATCCGGCTCTTTGCTCCTCTAATCCTCTTTACTATGAAAAAACTCTATAGCAATATCCAGACCATATAAAGGTCTTTCGGGGCTTAAAATTCTAGTACTCAATACACAACTTAACAGTCGAAACCTTTTTATTTTCGCTTCAGAACTCACAAATAAACAGCCCTTAATATTTAACGCAATCTCGTTACATCTTAAAAAGAGTTCCTGTAGATACGATCGATGGCAACAAGTCACATTTGAGGACCGTGTGAGCGAGACAGCATGTTTACCGAACCAACATGAACGGATTCGCTCCACAGCTTATTAAATGGAGGGTAGATTTCAATCGTCGGTAGCCAAACATAGCGATCGTGACGGGTTCAGGGATGGCAGCGAGGTTAAGATGGAATTTAAAAATGGGTGACATATTTTGAAAGAAGTACTAACATTTGGATATAAGTTGAAGAGAATATTTTAAGATGTTGCTGAAATTACAGCCAAAACTGTATTTTAGTATTTCTTGCTATAGTGGCAATAGAATACGTCATTTGTGAACATTTTAACCGTCTAGTCAGACAGTAGGATCTTAATAAGAGGGTCCCATATTTACTCTTTGGTGACGGATCTCTTAATAGATAAATATTACTCACAAACATAAACGTAAAAAACGAAACGGTAGGCAATATTTCAGAGTGCCACCTGCAACGATCCTTGTACACTCATTTCGCTTCGTTTACGTTCTTATATCAGCGGGGTAATTGCGTAACAGACTAACAGTAGCAATGGGCTTAATTTAACATTTATTGCGTTTTATAGTCGTTAGCAAAACAAATTTTTGAACATATAAAGCAATGGATTAGCAATATGTTAAAAAATTGATTAAAATTGAAAGGAATTCACGCAATTACGATGCCGGTCACATATTCACGCCGATACAACTAAAATTTACCGTACAGTCGTATAGTTTAAGATTCATTAATAATAAATTCATAATATACCTACTCATGAATTTGTTGATGACGAAAATTACTTCAGTCAAACCAAATTAACGAGACTAAATCTCTGCGCTTCCTCTCTATAATCTGATGTAGGCCGCGGGAAGCCAATGGATGCGGGCAACACATGACGGGTCATCTTGGAAAGCCTTCGGGGACGCCTTTGTCCAACAGTGGACTTCAATAGGCAGAAGAAGAAGAAGAAAACCTCTGTTAATTTGTGCCGATATGTTTTGCTTGATAATATCTTGAACAATAAATTAGTAAGTAACTCAACACTAAAAAATATTTTGTGCTGTTCGGGAACTGAAAAAATATTTATAAACAGTTTCTCCAAGCTGCACGTTAGGAAATTTTATTTCAGTGTAGTTAGTTATAGTGCTCAAGTGTGGTTCGCGGAAGTGCTGTTGAAATCAGTGTTCTAAGTGGGATAACTCTGAATAATCTTATTGAACAGTATGGGATAAATAAAACGAAAGAGAGGCTACATCCAGAAGTGAAAAATTCCACGCTTATACTTAATTGATCAGAATTTAATGTCCCCTAAATTTATTTTAATTACAATAACACATTTAGTCACCAGAATAGTGCTCCAGTGGTATCGAGTTAGATTTATGTAGTTGTAGGTATTTAGTTCGGACCCAGACAGACACTTTGTGAATTTTATTTCATAACTAGTACTCTCAAAAAGCTGAAAAAACCGGTAACTGGAAATTCAAAATATGCTGGCGGATTATATTTATACAGTTATACACGAAGTGCAAGCTACAGCATAACGTAAAACGTAATATAATATCCAATTAGAAGAGTCATAGCTTTAGTTATTAAAATAACGTTCCACTTTCATATAAATTCTACGTCTTGCAATATCAAGTTGAACTTAAAGATCGCAATAGCAGATTGCAGACTCATAACTTGATAATACAATAGTAATAGCATCGTAAAGTGGGTCATATACCAAAACTATGAGGATCTCCACCTAAGTGAAGTATAAAACTTGGAATCCGAAACGAAAACGCACGGGATATGAAAGGAGAAGCAGTTTTAGTATGCTTACGTAAATAGAGATGATGTGGTGGAAAAGGAGAAAAACTCTATAGATAATTTTGGTCGACATGTAGGTATACGGCAGCGTCGTAATCTCCTTGTGACGTAGGTAAATTCATTTAGCGTAGAATTTTTAATTTTGTGGAATGAAATATATCTCATATACATTATTTATTTTGTCTTAGAGAGAGTGCTTCAAAACGGTAAAGGATTTTTTTTTTGTTTTTTATAAACTAGCGCTTGACCGCAATCCTGCCTGATGGTAAGGAGTGATGCAATCGTTGATGGTAAAGCGCGCTAGTTTATTAAGAGCCTATTCACTCTAGCCTTGAAGACACTCAAATTGTAGTTTGACGGAAACACTCAATGTACGCGGTATAAAGGAGGAGGCGAAACGCTTCGTCCATATCGTGGAGATGTTAACAACGTAAGGGTGGAAACTCGCCGTACGACGGGTTGTCCGATAGTGGAACGGAGATGGGGGAATTAAATCATGCAATTCCCTCGCACACTCCCCAATATGCATCCTATAGAACACCGAAAGGCTGGTTACTCAACGCCTGTGCTCTAGGCTTTGGAGACCATCTCGAGTTAAGTCTGGGTCGCCAATCAGCCTTTTCGCACGCCTCTCCACTGAATCCAAAGTAGCCAGGTGACATTTCGCAACCCCAGCTCAAATGTGACTGCAGTACTCCACACACGAGCGGACCTGTGCTTTGTACAACATTAGAACCGCCCACCCACCCACGATCTCTCACGGAGAGATAATCTCTATCCTAGCGGTAGGAACTTTATAGACTGATACATTTGTATTTAATTGGGAGTTTCTCCTTAATGACAGCTATTAGTAAGTTGTGCACCAATTGGATACTATCCCAAGTCTCGTTTTTGGAAAAAGTAAAACAGGTTTCCAAATAGTTGGCGTAGTATTCGTTGCAGCAAACTATTGATACTAATTCACTAGATAAGATAACTCTAGAAATGCAGACACTCTATAGCTAGAAATGCAAGAAAATTCAGTCGGATCACACGAAAGATTCAGTCAGAGCTGTCAGTAAGTGGCATCCTTAATTCCCTAGATTGATGAGGCTCAAATATCGGAGGTTACGAGTCAAAGGTCGGTTTGTTCGGCTCGTTTCGATTTATTTTTTTCGTCTGTAAATATTTTTATGGAATCGGTTTCGTGACCGGATATGTTCCCTGAAGATATCTCGGATATTTTAGGTGAGTTTTCTGTGAATCCTGTAAGGGGGTGTGAATTGGGAATTTGGTACTATGTGCTGATAGACGGCAAATAGGGTACAGCTGTATTTAGTTTCCTTCGGAAGTGTTAAATTAAATGGGTTTATTTTAAATCGTGTTGAAAGCCAGACTTTGTCTGGAAATATTTCGGTATTTATCATTATAATAATTTAAAAATAAATGAACACATGTGATAATAGTCAGAATCGTTTACTGAATCGATATCTTTTTTTTTAAATATAGGTGGGTAATATTTTATCCTAAAAATTATTTATAAAACTACGTATATTTTTGTCAACCTTTTCGCTGTACAGTCAAAAACAAACCAAAATTGATGAAATACTCACTATGACTCATCCTTATACCTATGTGTGCGTATTTGTGTATGCGTAGATATTATATAATGTGACCACATTTTTTTTCCCACAATCAGTATATCTTTAATAAAAAAATATGATTTATACAAATCGTCGGCCTCCGTGGCGCAGCGGTCAACACGCCTGCCTGCGACGTGGTAGAAGCCTTGGGTTCGATCCTCGGCCAGGTCATGATGGAAAACGATCTTTTCCTGATTGGCCTGGGTCTCGGATGTTTATCTATATATGTATCTATTATAAATATAGTATCGTTGAGTTAGTATCCCATAACACAAGTCTTGAACTTACTTTGGGGCTAGCTCAATCTGTGTGATTTGTGAAAAAAAAAAAAATCGGTATAGATGTTATGACTAAAAAATAAAGTATTTTTAAACTGATTTACATTCTTAAGACGTCGTCATAGCATAGGGTACTGTTGATAATGTCTGTGTTATCAGCATGGCACTGCCTATTCTAACTTAAATTATGCAAACATTTAGAACAAATTTGCTAAATAGTCTAAACCATAGACATTTTTACTATTGAACATATACATATATAACTCGTATAATCTCCAGTATTTTTCTTCGGTCTAGCACTGTCTCCTTTCTCATAGATAATTGATGATTTTGAGAAAGATAAAGACAGACGAAACTTGGTTTCCTCTCTTTCTTTCGGAGTACCATAATTCTCATCTCTAAAGCATGTCCATTAATATAAATGTCGATGGTCTTAAACTCTAGTAGTGTCAGTAAAGTATTATAGAATATAGACTATTAAGCACTTGTACTAAATGTTTACATAATCAAACATAGAATCTAAGGGTTTCCAGTTATAAAACTGCAAAAGGTAGGTGGTAGGCCATAACATCGGCCGCCGGCAGAAGTTACCACTCACCAGACAAAGCCTTGTCGCCAAGCGATTTGCCGTGTTCCGGCATGATGTCTGGTGAAGCCGTACGGAGGACGGGTCTGAGCAGTTTTGTTGCGATGTGTGCCGGGTACGATGCGCCTAATGTTGTTGTGTTGGGAGTTTGGTCGTGGAGGGTCTTCAGATCAGTCTCCCTTTGGCGCAGCATCGTTGGTCGTGTTGTTGGGTTTAACATTGCATCACCTTGCTCAACTGCCGTCTTCCTATTCGCTCAGTTTTGAGTGAATAGGCTCTCAATAAACTAGCGCGCTTTACCATCCACGATCGCATCACTGCTTACCATCAGGCGGGATTGCGGTCAAGAGCTAGTTTATATACATAAAAAAAAAAACTGCAGTATTTTTAAACGATTTGACACCGTGATGGTTTGACTTGCATTTGTATTTAATACCTTCATAATTTGTTATTTAAAATACGATTTGCATAGCCATGTGGTACAATATGGAGCAGTTTTATATAAATAATATAATTACATATATTTGCAAACGTTTAACAGCTTGTTGCCAACCTTATCGGCAATACTGATTCAATATAACTTTGATGGAGGTTCTAGTTACTTAAGGATTTTAATCATAATATTTTTTCTTTGCAATCAGAAACGTTCCCATATCACACTGTCAACCCAAATAAAGATTTACATTTGCCCACAAAAATCGAAAGCGAAATCCAATCTTCTCCAGTTCCTTCATTCCCATTACTGTTAAAAGTATATTAAGCGCACACATACCTCTTAAAGGCAGATAATAAACGATGTTCAGCACATTATTAAAAGGAGGGTAGATACGAATCTCCTTTGCTAACATTGAGTGCGATTGATGTCTGATCGCAGACGTTAAGGGTATCGAATCTCTTTCCATCGATGTTTTGAGAGGAAGCTGTTCGCTTTTATTTTTGCTCTTAAATAAATGTTCTTAAATCAAGAATCTTTTAGATTGGGCGATGTGACCTTTTCCAGCTCAATTAATAAAGTTTTCTTTGTTTTTTTATATATATATACAATATGTAAAGAAAACCCCGTCCGACCCATAAGGATAATAAAGGTTACGTAAACACATGACCAAATATAATATAAAATTGTATGTAATCATCATAGTAACAATATTAATAATTTTTGAAATTATAATTTTTTCCCACGAATTAATTCCTACTTCCCCGAAAATTGGTAATTTTTAAAAAGTGATAACACGTTTTTGACGGTATTATTATAAGCGATGCGACCACGTGCCGCGTGCCGTGCCCCCCGTCGCCTGCGGAAGGGTTGCCTACCGCACGTGTCTTAAGTTACCTCTTTTTGCGAAATAATATTTATTTTTAGGGGGATTTTTTTTTAAAGTTTAGCCCGGCTTTGTAGAATCAGTTATCGATACCTAACAATACCTTCACGGATCGGACAGGGTTTTCTTTACATATTGTATATATTATAAATTGGGAACTAGTGCCTAACTGCAATCCCGCCTGATGGTAAGCAGTGATGCCATCGTTGATGGTAAAGCGCGCTAGCTTATTAAGAGCTTATTCACTTTAGCCTTTAAGACACTGAAATTGTTGTCCGACGGGAACATCGTCGCTGGCAAATTGTTCCAGTCCCGCGATGTACGAGGTATAAAAGAGGAAGCGAAACGCTTTGTCCGGATCGTAGTGGTGTTTACAACGTTAGGGAGGAAACTCGCCGTACGACGGGTCGTCCGATGGTGGAACGGAGATGGGGAGAATTAAATCATGCAATTCCCTTGCACACTCACCAAATCATTCTTAATATCATTAATGTTCGCACTAATTACGGCAGAAAGACCATATTATTTGAAAGTGTACAGCTGTGCAATGAATTGTGGGACTGATTTTGCAGCAGATCCATTGATCAGCGAGTTACAGTTCCAAAAATCAGCATTTAAAAAAAATATGCCTTGGCCAGTAGTTGAATAAAAAAGCCCCTTCACGCTCGACGTGCGGGTCATAAAATTATTTTACTACCCTCTCTTTGAACTGCGTCATATGTAGGCAGTATTGTTATGTCGTTAGAGGTTCGTGGTTCCTTGGTAATGTTATAGCGCCACGTGTAAAACTAGGGACACACGAGCAACATTTTTCAGGTATTGTTGCCGGCAACTGTTGTTGGGGTAATGGTGAAAACTGGTTTTTATAAGATGTTCCATATCCCTCAAAATCATTATCTTTATGATTACAGCTGTTTATTTTCAAATGCAGTATAACCTGACAGTATATGAACACCAATTCGCTGATATTCTCAATAAAAAAGAAATAAAAGGTTACAAATTAGAACAAGTTTAAAAACAAACCAAAGACGTCCAATAATTGGCTACAACACTGGTATTGAACAGGTTAGGCATACTTTGCTTCATCCCCAGTACTCACGTCACTCTACAATAGTGACACTACACTACGTTGGTCGGTGTGGCCGTGACGACATAGCTCATGATCAGTTTCCAAGAATTTCACAATTTTAATCGCTCGTGTAGCACACCGAAGGGTTGTTAGTTGCAACGGGTTCCTTACGTGTGGTTTTTATGCCATAAAGTTTTGGTGTTAGATGTGGTTAATGTGTTGTCTATGTAGGTAAATATAGATTGTCTTATACGGGATGTCGATCGTGTAATAGAGAACAATTAAAGGCAAATTAGCAGTTTCAAAGTTCCATGTGAGTCAAATGACATTGTTGCGGTCTGATTTGGGTAGTATGGGTGATGGTGAAAGCACCGCAAAACAATAAATTGATATGATTATAATGGAGCATACATACACAGTTTTGTACCTATAGGATTTCTGCAGTCACATTTGGGCTGGGGATTTTGGATTCGGTATTGAAACGTGCGAAGAGGCTAGTCGGCGACCCAAGTTTAGTTCAAAACGGTCTCCAAAGCCTGAAGCATAGGCGAAGAGTAGCCAGACTGTCGGTGTTCTATAAGATTATCGGATGTTCCGTCGTACGGCGAGTATCTATCTACCCTTACGTTGTTGACACCATTACGATCCGGACAAAACCTTTCACCTCGTCTTTTATACTGCGTACATAGAGGGGCTAGAACAATTTGCCAGCAGCGGTGTTTCCGTCTGACAACAATTTAAGTGTCTTCAATGCTAGAATGAATAGGATTTTAATAAACCAGCGCGCTTTACCGTCAACGATTACATCATTGCTTACCATCAGGCGGCATTGTGGTCAAGCACTAGTTTCATCAAATTAAACAAAAAATAAAATAAAAATTACAATCATAATAAATACAAGCATATGTGATTATTAAATAAACAATGTAAATAAAAATAAATAATGTCATAATAAAGGGGTCTCGTTTTTACCCTTTGGGTGTCGAACCCGATTTAAACAACTTTGTTCGTTAAACACCAACAAAAACCGTAAACAATATCTTCAATTCGTAATATCACATACAAAAAGTCGTCGCCAGAAAATTGAAATTTAGAGTTGCTTTGCTTACATTTTTACACAGTTTTTCGATCCACTTTAAGCTCTCATTTTTCCATTAAGCCCAGTACATTAATAATCACAAGGAAAAACCGTCTCCAGGACGTTTTAAAACAAAAATAATAACAGTATAATTTCAACTTAACCAGTTATTTTTTTTGAAATTATGACGTTAGCGGAACCCTCCCAGGTGAACAGGGTGCTTTTTGGCCTTTTGTTGAATTTTTTACTGCCCCCACAACCTTTATGAATGTGGTTTTTGGCACTCTTTAAAGGCAAACGGATGAAAATAAATATGAAACTTGTTCGTTTCCTTTGCTCGGTGCCTTTGATGTCGGTAACTGTTGGTAATTGTGGCGGACGAATGGTTTTTGAGGGTCTGTGGTCCATTTTGTGACTTTGTGGTCTGTTCCGCTGCGTGATTTGACCCAATTTGTTTGTCGTCAAGCTGGCCTAGGGACTACTCAGGCTAATTTAGTTGTGTTTGGTTTTGTCTAATTACATTTAGAACTATTTTGTATGAAGTGCGTATGTATGCGGCCGCAAAGCTGAACAGCAGACATTTGCTCCATGTAAATAACATACACTGGTATTCCGCTGAACCCGGTTAGACTGGAAGCTGAACTCATCATAGTTGGCTCGCGATAGCAGCAGTGACTAAGCGTTCGACTGCTGTGCTGTGTGTATCCGGGTCTGGCTGTTTGTGTCATCATCATCTCAGCGTTAATCCCAGTCGCATCCCAAGCTTTTAGCTTTGGAGTCTGGGGTCCGCTTTATCACTCCTACTGCTGTTCTGGTTAAACTTCGATATTTTCCGTGAAGCGACTGCCGTCTGACCTCAACAACCCGAAGGCGATATCGAAGCATTGCAGCTAGACCAATTGTTGTACTTTTGAGGGCTCCAACAACCCGTAACGACTGCCATCAAATGTTCGTATGGCAACCGGGACCAACGGCTTAAAGTGCTTTCCGAGGCACGACCAGACCAGTGCAAATATTCATATTCATACATACAAATATATGCACTGTGCAGGGATCGTATCGGCCGCGTTCTCTACCGCTACGCTACGGTGGTGTTTATGTATGTGAGTTAAGATGTTTGTAAACACCCCCACGACACAGGATCAAATACTAGTGGGAAAAAGTTTATTAAAAAAAAAATATGGTGGCCACATCAGCTGCTGGCAGAAGTTACCACCCACCAGACAAAGTCTTGCCGCCAAGCGATTCGTCGTGTTCCGGCATGATGTCTGGTGAAGCCGTACGGAGGACGGGTCTGAGCAGTTGTGTCGGGAGTTTGGTTGTGGAGGGTCTCCACATCAATCTCACTCTGGCGCAGCATCGTTGGTCGTGTTGTTGGGTTTAACATTGTACCACCTCGCTCAACTGCCTTCTTTCTTCCTATTCACTAAGTTTTTTAAGTGAATCGGTTTAATAAACTAGTGCGCTTCACCATCAACGATTGCATCACTGCTTAACATCAGGCGGGATTGCAGTGAAGCACTAGTTTATAATTATTAAAAAAAAATGAATACAGTCTTGGAAATTGTTTCAAAGATGGCAGACTAATCTCCAATGACTAGCGACTCCTATTTCACACTGAACACTTCCACATAAACCATAATAAAGATTTCCAATAAACTTCAGCCGCTCGCTCGAAAGTCACGCGCGGGAGTTTACTCTGGTGCATGATTGAAATCTTATGTAGTAATGTCGGTTAAACCGCTTCGTTTACTTTGTACTTTATTATAAACTCAGACCGATGCCTGGATTAGGGTTGCGGGTTGGGTTTTAGTCAGTAAATATCTGACACGCCCTAACGCTCCGCCCAGAGCATTTGAAGATGACCCATACACACACAAAAAAGGGCTTACACTCGCTTAGATACGAGTTGACGTAGTTTTGATCTGCATGTTACATAATTACATCCTAAGTGAAATTTTACGTCCAATTTACGTGAAATTTTTGTGACTCTTTGACCCAAAACTTTTGATCGGATTTGGAAGAAATTTGACACAATGATGGTTTAAAATAGGGATGTTTCCTGGGTAAAAAAAATATTCTATTTAGTCCGTCATACAGATTATAGAAAAATATTGGATACGTATATTTTGTTTTATCAAATCAATAAAAAATGACAAATATAAAAGACGTCAAAGACCAGGAGTGGTGGCTGTTGACGTCACTGCTCGCTAAAAAGTGTAACTAACGTGCAGTGACGTCACACGAGTTTTCAACGCACTGTTTCGTCTTCATTTTTTGTTTATTCAATCCTTATGCTGGTAGAACCGTGGCTCGTAGCTGGTATAGATAATAAATATGCAGGGTGCGTGCAGTCAAAGTAACTTCTGCGCTGCCACCGACAACGATTGCATCAATGCCTACCATCAGGCGGAATTGTAGTTAAGCACTAGTATATAATTATAAAAAAAAATTATGTCAAAAAGACATAAATGCTTAAAATATTTGTTTTACCTACAAAGTGTACTTTCTGTAGCTTCGTTGTGTCACGTTATTGTTAACACGCCCCTCATTAAAATAGCCACAGTGAAAGTTTGGCAGTGAATGCTGAGCCCTTTCGTGTAGGTATTCATTTACCTGGCAGAGGACAGTTTGAGTCTGGCCATCTTCAGGTTAAAAGTTTTACCGTACTGTTATTTCGTTAGTTACATAGAGTTGGTTTGAAGTTCCAGTGTGTTCTTAAACTACTGTGGTCACTGGTATGTGTAAAGAGGAAAGGGATCAGGAGAAAAGACAAACTTATACAGAGTGGTGCTGACAATGCGACAATAACTGAAAACACGAACAATACTGGTTCATAGGAATAATCCTAAACCATAGAAAAAAACCTAGCATCAAAAATAAAAATAAAATGCAAATTGAATAGAACAAAAATATTGGTTCATCCTTTAAAAATATTGGTTCTCTGACCTCCGATCGGCGACAGCGCGATCCTGTATCGACTTGCTTTTTCCGGGCTATTATTATTAAAATTTGGTGCCAAAGGATGCGGCGGTTAGTAACCTGTAAGCGCTTCCTTATCAACATGTACATCATGTAGAAAGTGTTAAAAATGAAAAATAATTTCCTCTGACTAAACTAATGGACATATTTATATGATTTTTTATGGGTAGACTGAGAATGTGTTGAGGTACACGATGTTCAATTTATTGTCGTATTGTCAGCACCACTCTGTAGTGGACCAGAGAGACGGGGTCCAGACCAAAATAAATTGTGTCAATGTTGGTTACACTTCCTCAACTAATGGTCAGTCATTGGAAAGTCCAATTTAGTCAGTTTGTTGAACAAAGCAATACCGGACTGCAACAGCGCAAGCTGCAATAGTGGACCCCAAAGCTAAAAAAAAGCTTCGGATGCGACTGGCATTAACGCTGAGATGATGATGATCTTGATTGAACAATACAATAGTATCATGAAATATATCATTTCTCAATTGCTTTTTTTGTCGGTACGTCATAACTTCCTTCATACTTTATCAATATACATAATTGAGACATTATATTAAAGTTTTTCTGGAAAAATATGGAAATTACTCACATTTCAGTGGTTTACGGTAAATTTACGATAGAAATGTACGAATACTTCGAACGGGTCACGTAGTATTGTATGATGTCTGAGAGTGGCACCGATAATTTAAATACATAGTGCCCACCAGACACAAGACCCGTCTGGTCGGAGGATCCCTTTTCTATTTGGAGGATGAGTGAACTTTACTCCCTGTTCCTCATGCATCCACATGTACATCAAATAGTAACAAATAAAAAGTGTAAATGTTTTAAAATCAATAACCAACTCCAATTCTTTCACAAACACCTGCACTTAACAAAATAACTTTCTTCACTGCCACTAAAATATTCTAACACCAACATTGAAAGAGCAGCATTATCCCTCCCTAACATGTCGTCACCACTAGCGACCCTACTCACGGGTCACGAGTCACGCTTACACGTGTCCTGTGCGTCACGTTCGCGTCGAGTCCACGTCACGTTCACGTCAGATAATTGTTGTTACGTTTGGAGTTACTTGCTATGTCGTCGGCGACGGTGATTGGTGTTGTATGATCTTATGTCATGAAAGTATTTATTATGATTTGTACAGGAAGTTCGCGAACTAAACATAGATATAACAAATTATTTTTAAAAAGCAACAAAAAGATAGTAAGTCATAAACGAGGTCCAAAGTTTTCCAAATTAAAATATTAAAAAAAAAACAACCGACTTCCCATAAAAAAGACACTACAAAGTGAAAAATAACTAATTTCGGAAGTCGATGGCAAAACGAATATATGACCATGAAGGTCACTGTGTCTTTGGTCTTTCTATATTCGTTTTTGGAAGTTTTCGGGAAAGGCGTGTCAGACTTTTACCGACTAAAACCCACCTGTGTTTTTTCACTTGCCTGTGCGAGAGCCAGGGCCGCGGTTTCTTGTTTAAACATCCCGCAACCCTGACCCAGGGGGCATCGGTCTTCGTAGACCCCGTCACGATGTGCTGACATCTCTTTGAGGCGCGCGTGAAACACGACGCGCCGTCGACACGGGCCTGGTCCTTACCGGGCGGCGAACTGCCCACTGCTCACCGCCCGCAGGCCCGCGCCTACGGTGGCTGGGAGTCAGGTGTCGTCTCCCGACCAGGGCGTCTCCTGCCACGGCTAGTGGCGTGAGGGCGCTGGGATTCCCGTTGTCTCATATTAGTTTAGGTCTGTGAAATGATTTAGCGCCTGTCGTTAATTTTTAGTATGTTTAGACGGAATGTTTTTAATCACGTTTAAATTATCTATGGAATATCATAATTTGGCAGGACTAAACTAACATTTTATCTACTGTCCTTTTCTTAATGAAATAGAAAGAAAAAGATGCACTAACTCTTAGTTTAATTTAGTTTGTGAACGAGAATTGGAGCCAGTGTCAATATTACTAAACCCGCTTAATAGCATGTAATTTATTAACGATTAAACATTCCTAATGTATCTTGTGATCTATAAACTCAATGCGATATAGCCTAACGTGACTGACGTGGTACCAATCCCCTATTGGTACCGTCTGGTACTTTACTAGGAAATGGATTGCTTAGAGTCGGACCTATTAGAATTGTAACTGAAAGAAAACTTACTTTCTAATATAAGATCAAATTACTATCCAATTTATCTACACCGTGTTCCAGACGATATACATACATAATTTTCAATCAGACGATGAATGATTTCTAATTTTTTGTTAATTTTCTTACAAACTATAGACTTTTGTCAAGCACAGTATAAGACCAGCCCCCTAATCGGCGAACACATTTTTGTCAAATGATTGCGACTGAGTTGGTATCAGTTGGGATCGTTCGGCCCGCCCATTGGTCCATTCGGTCCAAACGATCCCAACTAGTCGCAATCATTTGACAAAAATGTGTTCGCCGATTAGGGGGCAGGTAAGAGAGAGGAGGAATATTAATATTATAACTTTTATCATAGATGAGAAGTAGTTTCTTTCCCAAATTATATTTTTGAAGTGAAACTTCTTTACGCACGCTTGACTTGGGGAGTAAGCTGGCGAGCGCGTGACGTAAGCGTTACGAAAAGTGATCGGGCAAGGCGAACGGAAGTTAAGTGGGGGATATAAGCACAGAGGCGCCCGTGGCGCGAGCTTGGTACTACAAGGTCTACAACGAGTTTTTTTTTTTTCAATAAAAATAGAAGATCTATGCAAAAATATTAATTTACTAATGAAACCATGAAATAAATTTAAATATTTATAGAAAATTAATATATGTATATGTGTATACATGTATATATTGTACACACATAATATATACAGTTTGTTAAGAAAACCCTGTCCGACCCGTGAAGGTGTTGTTAGGTATCGATAACTGATTCTACTAATGCATACAAAACCGGGCTAAACTTAAAAAAAATCCCCCTAAAAAAATAAATATTATTTCGCAAAAGGAGGTAACTTAATAAATGTGCGTTGACCACCCTTCGCCTGCCGCCCGCGGGGGGCGGGCGGCAGGACACGCGGCACGTGGTCGCATCGCTATTCGCTCATAATAATACCGGTGTTGTCACTTTTTAAAAGTTACCAAATTTCGGGGAAATTGGAGTTAATTCGCGGGAAAAAAAGATTATTTCAAAATTCATTTGTATTGGTACTATGATGAATACCTAAAATTTTATATTATATTTGGTCATGTGTTTACCTAACCTTTATTATCCTTGTGGGTTGGACAGGGTTTTCTTAACATACTGTATACATACATACAGATGGAGCGAAAGAAGTTTCACTTCAGTCGTGTGGTCATATTTTTATTTAATTCTTATTATGTATAATTTATTACGCAAATGATTTTTTACTATCCCTAAAGTAAGTTATTTATTGGACCTACATATATTTACGTAGTTAAGCGTATCTTTAATTACGTATTATTTTAGTTGCACGAAGCGACAATATAAGATCAAATGAAGACCCTTTCTGCATATCTCAATAATTAAAAAAAAAAACAGAATTACAAATAAATTTATAACGAAACCTTTTTAAGTACTTACCACTCTTTATTACATTTGATTTGTAAAATCTATAAAAGCGTTTGTCAAAGTTATTTAATAATAAACGAGCCTCCGCCCGCTCTCAGAGCCCGGTTTTATAAAGTAACTTTTAATAATATTCATGAATATAAGAGCAATGGAGTGGGTTATGCTAGGGGTTTCACTGTGTGATCAAAGCATGAATGAGGAGATTCGCAGAAGAACGAGAGTAACCGACATAGCCCGAAGAATTGCAACAATAAAGTGGCAGTGGGCCGGGCACATTGCCAGGACGTGGGTAGGCCCCCGACAAGGTGGACCGACAACCTGGTGAAGGTCGCGGGAAACCGCTGGATGCGAGAAGCGCAGGACCGGTCCTCGTGGTGATCCTTGTGGGAGGCCTACGTCCAGCAGTTGACACCTTTCGGCTGAGATTTTGATGATGATGAATGTAAGCTACACGGGGCAGAATCTCTGATAAATTCTGTGCATTTTGATATTTGGTTTGTCATGTTTGGTTGAGTATGTGAAGAGGAAAAGGGATTTATAAAATATAATGTGTGAAAGAAAAATTGTGAGGCTCTCAAAATGTTTCGGAACTGCATGATTTAATTCCCCCATCTCCGTTCCACCATCGGACGACCCGTCTTATGGCGAGTTTCCACCCTTACGTTGTTAACACCATTATGATCCTGACGAAGCCTCCTCTTTTATACCGCGTACATCGAGGGACTGGAAGAACAATTTGACAGCGGTGGTGTTTCCGTCGGACTACAATTTGAGTGTCTTCAAGGCTAGAGTGAATAGGCTCTTAATAAATTAGTGCGTTTTACCATCAACGACTGCGTCACTGCTTACCATCAGGCGGGATTGCAATCAAGCACTAGTTTATAATTTATATTAAAAAAAACTTAATCAATAAAACGTGTTCAATCTCCGACCCTTTTAACATTTTGTACTGTCTCCTTGACACAATCTAATTTATTCCCATTTTTGTTGCAGGTACGTACCAGATTTTTGCCCCAAATCTGTTGTTAATTATTGAAGGTTTGTCACATATATATATTTACTCTAGAATCAGTATCGTCTACCTAGCATCGTTTCCCTGACTGTGTAACATAAAATATGAAGTTTTGTACCTCATATCAAGATGAAATGTCAGATTCAGTTGTGCCAGTAACTGTCAACGTATTTCATTGAAATTATTACAGTTATTTTGCATTGGCTATGTAAATATAACACAGAATGACCTTATTGTCCTATTTAATACAACACTAATTGGAAATAGACCTTAAAAGCCACGATATTTAATAGTTTACATAAAAAAATATTTGAATAAATTTTCAATAGCTGTTAGCTGTAGTGTTGCCACAGGAAAACAAATATAAGTATGAATGAAAGAAAGGAAAAAAATACGTTTAATTGCCATAAAGATCAGCAAAATATCGCTAAAACACAAAAATAAAAAGGAAATTGTTGGGGGAAACGTGCGTCATATCCACGTAAAACGGCGTCTATAATTAATGTGTATAATTTTTGCAACATTAATAATAGTTCTACATATATGTATTTATATAAGTAGTACATAACAATCCGCCGACTGTACAGTCAGTCAAGTACAGGCTGGTCTAAGTTCTAAACCTTTAAAGTTCGGACAAGTTGGAGATGCTCGTAACAAGTTGGGAACTGCAAGCGGCAGGGAATGCGGGTCGAGTTTTATATAACCGTTCATTGGAGAGGAAGAAGCTCGCATTTGGAGAATTTTGAAGTCTTATTTAGTCAATATTTATTTCTATTGCTCGGACACAAACCTCCGTCACTCAGTGAGAGGGCTTGGGCTGTAATCTGCGGTAGATGTCACATTTATTCTAGTTTTTTATTCTAAGACATCTCTCCTATATTAGCCTAACCCAGTTCGAAACCTCGGGTTACTCGATAAGTTGTCACAGCCGTTACCTCTAGGCTGCCTCTGTTCTCAACTACTTAGGTACTGCTCTTTTATCCATTTTGCTTTGTTCTTGCTGTGTTGACCCTGGCAAGGATCCATAGCCTAGCGTATCATCATAATAAAAGAGTGTCCATAGAGTCTTATTGTCGTGTCGGTCTCCGTGGCGCAGCGGTCAACACGCCTGCCTGCGACTTGGAGGCCCCGGGTTCGATTCCCGGCCAGGTCATGATAGAAAACGATCTTTTCCTGATTGGCCTGGGTCTTGGATGTTTATCTATTTATGTATCTATTATAAATATAGTATCGTTGAGTTAGTATCCCATAACACAAGTTTCGAACTTACTTTGGGGCTAGCTCAATCTGTGTGATTTGTCCATATATATTTATTTGTTTATTTATTTATTTATTACCCGTTCTTTCCCAGAAGAACTTATGACGCTTTGTAGTAAGTAAATACGTCTTCATCATTCTAATGACTGACTTCTGAACAATGAAAAAGGCAGTCGTGGGACTGACAGAATTGAAAACTGAAATCATTATTATGTTAACAAAACAAAGGTTTTTTTTTTGGTTATAGCGGTGACCATTGTATTTACTATACATACATAGTATACATGTGTATATCTCGCTGTAGCGATCATGGTGTCGGGTCGGTCACGCTCATGTAAATTTATTGCTTTTCGCCATCCAACAAAAGTGCTCAAAACGTTGCTAAAATGTTTTCATTTCAAAAATGTTGTTATATTGCATTTTGACTGCATAGTTATTGCACTTTTCTATAAAAAGAGAAAGCCGTGGTTCAAAAGTAGTCCCAATTCCTAATATCCTGCTATGCGAAAGTTCCTACGGATAGATGAATTGGTTTGTTACTCTTTTTAGCAAAAACTACTCAAAGGATTTGGTTAAAATTTGGCACACAATATTTATAACTAGGATTAGCATATAGGATACTTTTTATCCCGATATTTTCACGGGATCGAAACTTGGCGGTACTGTGTAATTTCCCGGTGTTGCGATGGTGGATGCAGCTCCACGCTAAGTAATGTATTTACATTTATGTCTAAAATTATATCTGTCACCTACTAACACTAGAACCTAGGAAAATTGTTACACATTTTAAATTATTTTTTGTTGAATTGTTACTTATGGACTCCTGCCTTTAATAAAAGTTTTTTATATCTCTCTTATTCTCAATTAGCGCTCTATGTTAGTAATGTAGCTTGAAAAGCCCTAAGGCGGTAAGTAATTTAAAAAAATAAACTTTTCACGCTTTCAAAAAGTTCGCGTACATCTAACCATCATACTGCCAATAGACATCATGCATTCAGCCCAGTGACAAAAGAGGTCGCTTCGCTATTCAGCCTTGTCTTCGTATGAGTAGGTAGGTATAATAGTCATCAATTTTAAATATCGAACGGCGAAACTCAATTTCGTTCTTGAAAAATTTAGAAAAAAAAAAGAAAAAGGCGGGAATATAAAACTTTTACTCTAATATTGTTTGCTTTTGGGATTTCTTTTATTACGTGCTAATTAGGAAAAAAACGCGAGTTTAGCAATTGATGAAAATATAAGCTGTACTCCCGATTCAATCAAAATGGAAGCTGAAGCAGCAATATACAATATTATATTCTTGTGATGTCGGTTTTATTTCTACTTACCTCAGAATCGAGATACTAAAGCAGAGTAGTTAGCTCGGGTGTAAGCATCAATTGCACCCTCGAACTATAGGCGCCATCGCTGCGCTCGCTCACCTAAATATCTCGGGTTGCAATTGACGCCTTACACATTTGTTTAAAACAATATCAGAGGTCAAAAGAAATCCAATACGGACTCAATACGTTCATCAACTGTGTCAAGTGAAATGTAAAACCGCACAAAATGTAAATGCGAAAAAGTTATTTTGGTGTTTCCCCACGCATATACTATAATAGGGTTCCAAATGTTATAAAAAAAATTACAATAGTAAAATTTTAAAAAGCGCTAAATGACATTTTAATTGTGAAGACGATTGATTCACTTGTTTGATTGACATAATATTGTTTGCACTTTTTGACATTGCACATCTTTTTAATACAAATATGTATAATTTTCCTTGTAATAGGGATGTATCCTAGGTATGAAAATCAAAAAATATAATTAGTCCGTCTTATAGATAATAAAAAAAATTAAGGCCCGTATTTTTTATTTTGTCGCAATTACCAAAACCTACTGAGATATAGCGTATTAAAGTTATGGAGTGGGGGCTAATTATGTCACGCCGTGGAAAAAATATGGAGAACTATTTGTAAAAAAAAAAAAAATCACCACGTGCTATACCCAAGTTTGCAAATGAAAGAAATAAATACTTTATTTTAATCTATTATACGGGTGAAACGGCGGCAGTTCATATGAACATAGATCCGAAGAACTCCAATACCAAATTTAATTTATAAATACCATCTGTATAGCCGTACAGTGTTAAGTTTATTATAAAGGAAACTGAAAATCACTTCAGTTTTCAGTTCATTTGCTCACAGGTGTTCTTAAAGTTTCCGTTACAGATACAATCTGCTATAGTGATGACGGCGACCTACTTTTACATTCATAATTTATTTTATAAAGTCTGTGTAAGTGCAAACTTTATAACTTTGATAAAGTGATTTCCGTTACCTTTGTCGAGTGACTAATATTGGAAAAGAAAGTTAACTATGTAGATTTCGACCGTACGGAGGACTGCTCTGCATTTGTGTAGCGATGTGTATGATGCGCCAAATGTTGTTGTTTCGGGAATTTGGTCGTGCAGCATGAGACGGAACATGAAGCATTTGAATCGAAGACTGAGAGGAAACATTGACTAGAAAACTACCACGAGTTACCATGAAATCAATATTACTATCAATTGGAATAATTTTGAAGCATATTGCTAATATATTGGTCCATATGTTCGAAAACGTGTCTGCTTTACATCGTAACTAACGCAATGAATGTTGTTGAACTGCCAACATGGAACCCATTGCTGCTGATAGTGTGTTACGCTAGTATCTTGCAGAACTTAATTCGAGAACCCCTATAATAGAATAATAGAAAACTTTAATATCTTATCATAAAAAAAACCCTTATGTAAGTGGCCTAGTGGTTAAATCACCAGCCTCTCAAGTATGAGTGGATTCGATTCCAGCTCAGGCAAGTACCAATGTAACTTTTCTAAAGTTATATATACTTTCTAAGTATATCTTGGACACCAATGACTGAAGGTGAAGGAAAACATCTTGAGGAAACCTGGACTTTATCAAGTCTGAAATCCGCCAACCCGCATTGTGCAAGCGTGGTGATTACGCTCAATCCTTCTCTGTATGAGAGGAGACCTGTGCCCAGCAGTGGGACGATAAAAAGGTTGATGATGATGATAATGAACGATGAAAAAAGAAACTGCTGTTTCATAGAAAACTGCATTTACCTACTCGATCAAAATGTATGTTGTAGCATTTTTTTTTTTCAATAACTATCTCCTTCTTCTTCTTCTTCTTCAGTCTATAGACGTCTACTGCTGGATAAAGGCCTCTCCCAAGGCTTTCTATAATGACCAGTGTTGTGCTGCCCGCATCCATCGGCTTCAATAACTATATGGGCTAATAAAATAGATAGGTTAGTACAATAAAAAGCCTATGTTGGTTGTTATATAAGTTGAAATTTTACTTCGGTTTTTTTGACTGATTTCCTATATTGTCCCACTTTTGGCCAAAGGCCTACCCCAATATTTTCCAACTTTCCTTAATATCTTACGTCGGTTAGTTTAAAACCGACGTTCAAAATCATGTACCGAATCCCCGAAAGGGCCGTGTACTTAGGTCTGTAACAATTTATTTATTTAATCTTTTGCTCACAAAAAAAGGTACAATGTCAGGTTTAATGCCTTAAGCATTATATACCAGTCATCAAAGAGTGCTGAAATTTCTTTTATTCTAGGTATTTCTAACACGAAGCTTCAAACGTACCTTCAGACGGCAGCAGGTCAAGATACCGAAACTGCTAAATAATCCCAATCAACCTTGAGCCTTAATGCTTTATGTACATAGTTGAAAATCTAATAAACAAATCTGTCAGATTGTACTAGCTTGTGCTGTCGTCTGTACATCAAAATATAACTGAAATTACAAAGTCTCATACATTTTCTGTTCACATTCGTATTGTAACTAGTAAGACAATATGGCGATCAATAAATTTTACGTGTATTATATTATGTATTCGACACATTTGCTTGTAAAACTATGCTGATGTACCAAACGGTGTGTTTTAGTGAAGTGAGGAGGAATAGAGTTGGAGCGTATCGATTATGTATTTAAATTGTAGGGATCGATGAAATGAAAATCGATAGTTGAGTAAGTAGCCTGCTGCTCCCGCTGCTGCCGCTACCCCGGACGAAACGTGACGCCCCCCAATTTTTAAATCTGTAATATCTTCGAAAATATTCATTTAAATCTGAAATTATTAAAAATAATTATCGCGGTGGTAAAATAGGGATTGATTGTAAAGCGTTGAGAATTCAAGGTTATATGTATTTACTAACGTTGTGTCATAAAAAAAAATACCCTTAAAATTTAGGGCGATATAAAATAGATGCTTCTCCGATTCTCAGACCTATGACAATAAATGCTGACAATACGACAATAAATTAAACATCGTGTACGTCAACACATTCTCAGTCTACCCATTAAATAATCATATAAATATGTCGATTAGTTTAGTCACAGGAAATTATTTTCCAGTTTTCATATTTTCTACATGATGTTGATAAGGAAGCGCTTACAGGTTAATGACCGCCGCATCCTGCGGTACCAAACTAATAATAATGACGCGAAAAAAGCAAGTCGATATAGGATCGCGCTGTCGCCGATCGGAGGTCAGTGAACCAATATTTTTAAGCAATTTTATGCGATTTAGTTTGTTTGAAATTTTAATTTATTTTTGATACTAGGTTTTTTTCTATGTTTTAGGATTATTCCTATGAACCAGCATTGTTCGTGTTTTCATTTATTGTCGTATTGTCAGCACCACTCTGTATATTTCCTCGATATATAAATTATAGACTGTAAAATAGACGCACGTTAGGTACCTATATTGAAATGGACGACACGGGGAGAATCGCGAGCATGCACAGACAAAGGAAGAGGTTGGACTTACAGGGGGCTTCCGGCGATGTACTCCTGGTGTGCTAGAGGGGACGGAGGCCTCCACCAGATGTTCACTTAGCGCTATAGACTTGCCGATAAGCTCACCGGCCGTTGGCGGTTGCAAAAAGGTATGATTGCGAGTGAATGGAAAAACTTTGAGTTTGGTTCCTTCTCCATTCCAATAATTTTGAATAATCAAAGGGTTACTTGAAACTAGTCGCCCATTCCAAAGCATGATCCCTACGCAGAAGAAATGGCAAGAAACTCTATGGAGACTTTTAATATCATAAAACTATTACGAAATACATATTTCATTATATCATTAATTGATTGGAAGCCACCCATAACTAAACATGAGAAAAGGTATAAGGGGATGATGATGAAGCGGATGCCAATGTCTCTATGACAAAAATTACTCGACAGAAATTGCCAAAATAGATACGCATAATTTAAAATAAATCTTTATTTTGTGTAATTTATCGTCCGTAATGATTCTATACTGTCTAAATAACAACCAAAACAGTTACAAAATCGAAACAAGATTCGATTCTCAACAGAACATCGATAAATATACTATCGATAAATCATACTCGCCAACCACACATAACCCTACCCTGCAGACTTGTTGAACTTATATTCGTTTGAATTATTCAGTTGTGTGACCTCGTCCTGTCCCACTTGCAAAAGGGATAAACTCGCAGACTAGTAGATGCTGCCACTTGTCTATGCCCGTTTTATTTTATTTTTTTTATTGCGTCACGCGGTTTGGTGTATGATTGATGACTGTCCTTTGTTTGTTATGGTTTGGGTCTAGGTGGGGATTGTAAGCTGTCACCGGGGGCCTTATTATGACGTATTAACACCACTTTTTGTTTTCTGTGTGAAAGAGAAAGACGGGAGCTATGGAACCATCAATTTTTTTTTTTGGTATAATGGCAGCTGTAATGCTTTATAATACGGTTTTATTTTATGTTTTTTTTTTTTTTTTGACAGAGCTATTAGGGCATATTAATATTATGTGGGTACTCATAAGTCATACGGTCCTTGTTTGCAGTTTCCTATTTTTTATACGTTGCTCCACACTAGGAATTTCTCCTGTATCGTGGGTGTGTTTACTAATATATAAACTCATATACACAAAAAACTAACTATGAAGAACAAACACAAAAAATCAAATACATAATTTCTCTTCTTAATATTTGTTTAGAAAACAACAAACAAAAACACTTATAAATACAATTTCTCACAACAAACCCAACTTCTCACATAAGAAACAAGATAAAAACACCTTCTTCGCAACGTTTTCCCAATCTGAGCAGGTAACATCTGCTATGGGAATTGACAATTCCCATCGACTCCACGAACGAAGAATTTTGTTCGAAATAAGCACCGCTAGCATTTGAGGGTTAGACGAAATTTATATTTTTATCGTATTGAAACAATCACTTGTATTAGATGTTTTTATTTGAATGTATAAAGCCGTGTCTCATGCGCAAGTTTTTCCGAATCATTAGTTATTTTTTGAATATGCGAAACCCGTAATACGGGTCCAGTATTTTTATGGAAAGAATTTATGTACAAAATTTCAAAAAGCTATCATAGAATATCACAAAGTTTCTAAACTTGTTATGTTACTTGGTTGTCCCCACAAAAATATGGTCAATGCGCGGCTCTGCCGCTCGCGCCTACAGTGGCGAGGCGCGGCAGTAGCTTAGGGCACTATGATCCGATGTGATCTGAGTTGTGCGCTTGGTAACCACAATTCATCATTTTTTAAATTATATACATGGGAAAAATTATAACATGGTGTAAAAATGATTAGAAACGATTCAGTCATATAAAGAAAAAATACAATTTTTATATACGGTCGAATTGAGTAAGCTCTTCCTTTTGGAAGTCGATTAGAAAGATAGCCTACAAATCTACAGCCTACAAAAGTTTTAACGTTCTCACCTGCACAAAATATAATATAATATAATAAATATAATAAAAGTAGGAATTTATACTCTATTTTTTTATACTTCGTTTTTCTATGTCACAAATCAACCATATTACTAGAGATTATATCGTGTAAGTTACCGGTATTCACGGCGTCAGTAAAGGTAAACGTTGGCGTCACGTAGAAAATGAGAAAAAATCTCCAAGGACGCCATAATAATATCTCTGGGGAGTGACGTCGGAATTTTTACTAAATTATTATGACTCGCGCAGATTACAAACTGGATTTTCTATTAAACTTTTTTCTAAGGTGGCTTTAAAAGCGTGTTTTAGTTGTAGTGGGTTGTTTTTTTTTAAGTTTTAATATCGTTGAGGTAGATTTTACTGTTCTACGAGCAATTGCCACTCCCACTGCCACTTAATTTTGGCGACTCGAAGAGCTATGTCGCTGACTTTGGTTCTTCTTCGGATCTCCTAATTTCAGATTCGATCGCGCAGAAAAACTCCGAGCACTCCATAGCACTTTCCATCGCCCTTTGCGTGACTTTGAGATTTCGTATAAGGCCCATTGTGAGCGACCACGTTTCAGTTCCTTAAGTCATCACTGGCAACATACACTGGTCAAAGACTTCTTGAGACACTGTTTTATCTTGGACAATGAGAACATGCAGCGTAGCTTCCCCGACGTTGCCCAGTCGAGCTAGATTCGACGAGACACCTCTTTCTCGAAGTGGGTCCTACCTAGTTGGAGTGGCGGCCACGTACCAGAAGACGCAGCTTAGCCCCCAACAAGGTGGACAGATGAACTAGTGAAGGTCGCGGGACGCCGCTGTAGGTATGCGGACAGCATAAGACCGGTCATTGTGGAAAGCCTTGGGGAGTCAGTGGACCTCTATAGGCTTAAGAAGAATAAGATTTTACTGTGTGAATTGGCTGTTATATACCACGGGGGTCCACGCTGCGTCTTCCGGTGCATGGTCGCCACTCGAGAACCCGTTCGCCCCATCGGGCATCGGTCCTACGGGCAATGTGGCCAGGCCACTGCCACTTTAGTGTTGCAATTCTTCGGGCTATGTCGATTACTCTTGTTCTACTGCGGATCTCCTCATTCCTGGTTTCCTCGCCATGTTTTAAAATCTCTGTCCTCGGTTTCCACGTACCGGTGGAAGGCATTATCAAATTATGTAAGAAGTAATCACTACAAACTAGTATAACTAACTCAGTTTAATGTTCTTAAAACTATAGTTACAATATTTACCAAGTTACGTTAGTTCTTAGTAGTTCTTAGCTCGACTTCCAGCAACCTGTTTGGCCTTACGATGATGGGCTTCTTTCTACTAACTTAAACTTTGTTTGTTGGAAGGACTTTGAAATAACTTGTTATTTAATTTATGGACAAGTTGTTTTAACACTACATCTTATGTTATTCAAGCGAGAAGAAAAAACCGTGACCTCTGAGTATGTTTCGGCACGGTGGTGCAGTGGTTGAATGATCGACTACTGCGCTGCGTGTCGCGGGTTCGATCCCCGAACGGAACAAATATTTGTATGACCTACAAGTAGTTGTTCTGGGTCTGGCTGTTTGTGATGTGTTTTTAAACGCACCCACGATACAGGAAAAATTACTAGTAAAAGTTTTATATAAAATAAAAAAAATAATAAAAGATATTCTTCTCAGAGTAATCAGATAGGAAATCCGATGACCTCATTTAATTTAAACAAAATATGACTGACATGTAAAAGTGTTAGTACAAATCTATATAAACACATTTCTTACAAAAATCAATTCCAATATTCATACTAGGTATTTTTAACCAAAAACATGGTTCGTCCAGACCAAATCGTGTTGATGTAAAAATGAAAAGGCAATAAAACGATCGAAATAACATGTGCACATACATCGTTTGATATCGTATAAAAAACCTGCCCTTAGTGTGTATACAAAGTTAGTTGGCCATAACATCGGCCGCCGGCAGAAGTTTCCATCCACCAGACAAAGTCTTCCCGCCAAGCGATTCGTCGTGTTCCGGCATGATGTCTGGTGAAGCCGTACGGAGGACGGGTCTGAGCAGTTGTGTTGCGATGTGTGCCGGATACGATGCGCCAAATATTGTTGTGTTGGGAGTTTGGTCGTGGAGGGCCTTCAGATCAATCTCCCTCTGGCGCAGCATCGTTGGTCGTGTTGTTGGGTTTAACATAGCATCACCTCGCTCAACTGCCGTCTTCCTTCCTATTCGCTCACTTTTTTCGAGTGAATAGGCTCTTAATAAACTAGCGCGCTTTACCATCAACGATTGCATCACTGCTTACCATCAGGTGGGTTTGCAGGCGGGTTGGCGATTTCAGACTTAAAAGTCCAGGTTTCCTCAAGATGTTTTCCTTCACCTTCAGTCATTGGTGTCCAAGATATACTTAGTAAGTACATATAACTTAGATAAGTTACATTGGTACTTGCCGGACCTAGAATTGAACCAGCACACTCATACTTGAGAGGCTGGTGTATTAACCACTAGGCCACCACGCCACATATAACTAATCGTCTAAAAACGTATTTGACCGTTTAATGATGTGCCCTTTTTAAATTAATGGACAGCTAAAAGTTTACCGCGATATACTTAACTCAAGTTCACAAAACTCCGCATTATTTATATCCCCATTTAAAGGTAGTCTGTAAACGGCGTTGAGTTTAAAATTTCGTGTACATGTTTTGATAAAGTAGAGTAGACCCTTTATAATTTAATGGCCGTTTTCATACAGGATGGAGTGTAAGCTGCTTAAGTGTGGCCCACTTTTATGACGTAGGATGAATGTGGCAACTTCAGTCCCTTTTTTTGTTATAACAGAAGAGAAAAGTTTTAATTCAGACAGGAGAAAGTTTTTAACAATTTCACTTAACTTTTAGTGTTAGTAAGTTACACACCATACAGACGTTGCGCAGGGGGGTTCCGGAATTAGTCTTTAAAGAGGAACTGGGACTACCCCTATGTGCAGATAAGTGATCACGGAGGTGGTCAGACCACAGATATATGAAATTAATATTTAGCGTTGAGCTGAATCCACCTCCGCAACATCGGGGAATCCCACCGATCCGCGAATGGGTTGTATCCTAAAAAATAATTTAATGTCCATCAGATAGATTTATAAAAAATATTGAACACGTATTTTTTATTTTTTTCTCTCATTAATATACTTAGGAAGATATATTGATTTGAAATGTCGCATGACGTCACGCCGTGCTACAAAATATACAACGGCGTGCCGTAATTAGCCCCCACTCCGTAATTTTAATACTCTATATCTCAGTAGTTTTTTGTAATTTCGACAAAATGAAAAATACGGGTCTTAATTTTTTTTATTATCCATAAGACGGGACTAATTATTTTTTTGATTTTTATACCTTGGATACATCCCTATACTGTTGGTTCCGCCGCGAACACGCGTCGTCAGGGATGCCCAACTATTTCTAGTAATTAGGCCTAGTATGAGTTTTCATTACGAAAATCGTTCGACGATATCGAGCGCGTTTGACTCAGCGATTGGCCCGCTTCAAGGTCGTAAGAACTCTCAACCAATGAGAGCGGCAAACGCACTCGATATCAACGATCGAGTTTCGTATTGAAAACTCATACTAGGCCTACTGGACAGCAAAACTAAGGATATTGTCGCCAAATCTCTTGTTCACAAACTGAACTAATTTAAAGTTAAGCACGTTTTTTTATTCTGTTTTGTTATAAAAAGGATAGAAATAAACATTTTAGTTTAATCCTGTCAAATGAAGGTACTCCATATACATTTCATACGCAATTATAAACAGCTCATCATCATCAACCTTTTTTTTATTTTTATCATCCCACTGCTGGGCACAGGTCTCCTCTCATACAGAGAAGGATTGAGCGTAATCACCACGCTTGCTCAATGCGGGTTGGCGATTTTAGACTTAAAATCCAGGTTTCCTCAAGATGTTTTCCTTCACCTTCAGATATACCTACTTAGAAAGTACGTATAACTTTAGTAAAGTTGCATTGGTACTTGCCTGACCTGGAATCGAACCTGCGCACTCATACTTGAGAGGCTGGTGTTTTAACCACTAGGCCACCACGACGTACTTCACGATTATAAACATGACGATCAAAAATACGTCAATTCACGCCAGGAGCGGACTAATTTGAAAGGTCTAAACTAACTTTTTATCTTCTGTCTTTTTCTTAATGAAATAGAAAGAAAAATATGCACTTTACTTAAATTTATTTAAGTTGGTGTGTGAACAAAGGACTCAAGGCCATTATCTCCCTTTTATTTAATCCAGACATAATCTTGATGAACCTATGAATACAATGTGGATCGATGTCTAAGATGCCTCAATAACTATGATATTAGTCAGGTAAGAGAATCCATACTAATATTATAAATGTGAAAGTGTGTTTGTTTGTTTGTTTGTCCTTCCTTCACGCCGTAGCTAAGCAATCAATCGACCTGATTTTTGGCATACAGTTAGTTGAAAAGATGGAGAGTAACATAGGCTACTTTTGGTCCTAAAAAAACATCAAATTCCCAAGGGAGATTACTGGAATATTTGTATGTGTACACCAAATATCCTAATATTATAAATCGGAAAGTGAGTTTGTTTGTTCCGCTTTCACGCCGTAACTACTAAGCCGATTGTTTTGAAATTTTGCAGACGTAAAATTAGAAAAAAATTATATTCACGAGGGAAATCTAAAAGCGCGATATAACCGATCTCCACGCGAGCGAAGCCGCGGGCGGAAAGCTAGTATGTACATAAAATAAATCAGTAGAACTGAACTTGCTAACACAACCAAGAAAATGATAACAGCCCAGAAAAGAAAAAGAAATGGAGTCCTCGATTTTTTTATTATTTTCACAACCAATCCGATTCAGAAGATTTGTGACTTTCACACCGGAGATCCTATTGACTTATGGAATCTTTAGACGTTATTTATGTTCGCTTACGACCTTTTATTGGTCTTACTTGTTGCTATACACCAGAGGAGACGTTAACATGTAATAAAAACTCAGGAATGTTGTTGAGAGAGTAGTACTAGCTACGCGATATTTAAAGAAAGAAAATCCGTTTATTTACAGTAAACGTGACTCATAGAAAGAACACAAAAAACACAATATGTTTGCGAAAAATACAGTATGTTAAGAAAACCCTGTCCGACCCACAAGGATAATAAAGGTTAGGTAAACACATGACCAAATATAATATAAAATTTTACATAATCATCATAGTACCAATACAAATGAATTTTGAAATAATCTTTTTTTTCCAAGAATTAATTCCAACTTCCCCGAAATTTGGTAATTTTTAAAAAGTGACAACACCGGTATTATTATGAGCGAATAGCGATTCGACCGCGTGCCGCGTGTCCTGCCGCCCGCCGCCTCCGCCGCCGCGCGCGGAAGGGTGGATAACGCAGATTTATTAAGTTACCTCTTTTTGCGAAATAATATTTATTTTTTTAGGTGGTTTTTTTAAGCTATTGCATAGCTTCTATCGCGGGCCTTGAGCGCGGGGACCGAATCCAGAAATTCCGTAACGAAAAAACCTCACGCTCCCCACTCCGACGGGCACGGAGGTGTGGCTTGAAGGCCGTACATCGTCTAACGTCGTTTCAGTTCGGCAGTCTTCGGCACGGTATGTTTGTGTGCGTGCGACTACATCTTTTGAAAACAATTTATAGATTTTCAAAAAGAGCATGCATATTGCAGGGCGCGAACTCAGTTCTACACACTTGCCATGTTACTGATAGTCGCGATGTGCTAAACTTGCGATTAGTTTTCTCTCTGAAATAGGTCTTCTATAGAGATATGTCATAGACGTCATCGACGTTGTCATGGCTACCTTAAAAACTTTTCATATAATTAATTATTAAGTACTTTTATTCAAATTAATTTAGTAGTGTTTTTATAAAATAGCTTTTTTTTAACGGAAAATCTAAGATGAATGTCACGCTAATTTTTCATTGGACTTTTAAATTATTTATAGTGTTGTTTACTAAATACAAGCGCGTGATTTTATAGAGTAAAAAGTGCCCACGCGGCCGTTTTTCAACTGTGATTGGCGATATCCGCCATTATTGTGAAATATTTTTTTAAAGAATTTCTATAATTTGTTACACGTGTTATTGGCAAAATTGTGGTATCTATCCACAGGGACCAGATCAAGAGTTGAAGTTGAAGTTTTTATTAAATAAAATATTACAGAAAGATGTCGGTGAACAATGTTAATAAGAGTACATTTAAGTGTACGAGTTGTAATATTGTTATCTCCGAAACGAAACAACGAAAGTTTAATAAAAATATGCTCGTCGGCTTTTTCTGAGGAAGACATTGATGAGGCAAAAAAGTTATTGTTTGTTTCTACGAAGACAAGACAAAAACATGTATCGAGGCGTAAGAACAAAAAGCAGAAAGACCTAAAATATACGATTACGGTGTTTAAAATCACGGATCCCGAACAATCCCAGTTTTTGTGGCATATGACCTTCACAAATTGCCACCAGTTTGCTTTGACTACGTAGACCGTACGTAAAGAAGTTGATGAAGGATTTATTAATTCTACGATCAGATGTTAACGCAATCAGAAGTGATTATGTTACTAAAGATCAGCTCGAAAATATTAAATTGATAACAAATAATTCGACACCGACGCCGTTCATCATCAACAACCTTTTTATCGTCCCACTGCTGGGCACAGATCTCCTCTCATACAGAGAAGGATTGAGCGTAATCACCACGCTTGCTCAATGCGGGTTGGCGATTTCAGACTTATAAAGCCCAGGTTTCCTCAAGATGTTTTCCTTCGCCTTCAGTCATTGGTGTCCAAGATATACTTAGAAAGTACATATAACTTTAGAAAAGTTACATTGATACTTGCCTGACCTGGAATCGAACCCGCGCACTCATACTTGAGAGGCTGGTTTTCTTATCGGTCACCACGCTCAAAAAATGTAACTTGAATTAATATCAAAGAAAAAGAAATACTGCATAAATAAAATAAATAAATAATTATAATTGCATAAATTGATACAAAATGCTATGCAATAGCTTTACCGCGGCAGTCCCCGAGTGCCACACGTCTTTTTTTTTAATTTAGTCCGGTTTTGTATGCATTAGTAGAATCAGTTATCGATACCTAACAACACCTTCACGGGTCGGACAGGGTTTTCTTAACATACTGTATATGCGACAAATCCATGCTCCGCTCTTAACAAATTCGCTCTTAAAATCCTATGCGAGATAGCCCACCCTGCCATCGATCCAAGGCCCTATGCGAGCCAGCCTCCCAGGGCTGATTTTCAGAAAATCCGACCTTCCACTTATAAAAGTTGAAAGTCGTGAGTTTGAACTCCAAACAGACACTTTTATATTTAATGTCGTCACCACTGCACTTAATACGAAGAAAAAATACATCGTGAGAGAAACGGCATGCCCTAGCATCAAAAATTCAAAATCTTGTGGCATCCACCAACCGACAATGGACCTGCGTCACCAGCGTGATCGATTAAAGCCCACTCCTCACTGAAATGATCGTGGATCCTAGAAGTGAGAAGATTATATGCTAATCATGTATGTATGTAACCTTACATGATACAATATACTATTAGAGTTCTTCTTACCTCGTATTTCATTAACAGTCACCTGGATTTCTTCTTAAACCTAAGTTCTCTGTACACATAAGCCATTTTGCTTCTGAGTATATCACAAAGAAAAGCCTGTGTCCCCGCAATGGGAACATTAGAGGCTAATTATACTTTAGGAATGTTTGTCGGAAGTCAACAAGGGGTGAAACTCAGTTATAATTCGGAATATATCAATCAGAAATTGTATTTTAGGCCTTGTTTATTAACTGCGAAACCGTCTCCATATTACTCCTTTAACGGCCAATTAATTCTCAAAAGACAAACAAACACGGGTATACTCATATAAAATTCGACCCAAGTTGCTCTCTGTATCTAATTAATTTTCCGACATTTAAAACTTTCATATTTGTTCAAGAGGCGTGTTTATACTGTCGAAGTTAGGAATCGAATGAAAATTTCGGCGCGTTTCGCGCTTAGAATTTGAATTTAGAACGTTCACGGTAACCGTCGGCGTTTATGAATGCGTTCCGAAATTAGCCTTTTAATAGTCGCTTTTGTGAGAGATCAGGGAAGGAACCTGTCTAGAAATAAATTATGTAAATTTCTTTCTGGGATTAAAGGGAAAAACGTGTTTTTGTAACAATATATGGCGATAGTTACGGTTTTCCATAAAACTTAGACTTTGATGATTTTTATGAGTATGCTGAAATAAAATTTCGTTTCTAGCGTGAATTAAGGTAACTATTGTTTTAACTGTAACTGGGTTTTGTATTTGCTATGACAACATTAATTTTAAAACGGCACTCTAATTAAAATATGTTGCAATGGCATGAAATTTCACGATTTCGTGGTACAGTTCACTATTTGATTTTATTCAAATAAATGAAATTGAAGTTTCTGTTGCATAAGAGCTTTCACTTAATGTACATTTAGTTATAATAACTGTTGCTTCCCACTGTTGGGCAAAGGCCTCTCTGCTCTCTTTCCACTTCTCTCTGTGCACCACTGTTCATGTCATTCCGCTATCTCCGGGCCTGGTCTGGCCTGCCGCGATGTCTGTACATTTATATATAAGAAAAAAAAATTTTTTTAAAATAATAATTAGGGTACCGTGAAAAGTGCCCATGAAATCAAATTTGCAACAGTTAAATTAAAATATGAGGTTTAGTTTAAGTTTATTTTGTAGTACGATCGTACAGTTTTAGTCTAAAGCTATGAATTTCATGATTTTGTTTATTTTCAGTTTGGAAGTGCACCCGCTCGTTAAGTTTATTTTTAGGCTGTTTCTGTTTTTATTTTTATTTCATATTTTACTTAATCAGTAGTATTTTTCACATTTTAGTAAGCTCGGCCTCTAAGGGTCCTAGTATGATATCTATGGATAGGTATGGCCTATCGCCTTCCTCAAGAACTGTGCTATCAAATATATATTTTAGTCAAATCCGTTGGTTAGTTTTTCTTTGTTTCACTTCCAAAGATAGCGTTCATACAAATAAACAAACTCTTTGGATTTATTATTAGTATAAACGAGAGTAACCGACATAGCCCGAAGATTTGCAATACTTAAAGTGGCAGTGGGCTGGACACATTGCCCGTAGGACCGATGCCCGATGGGGCCGACGGGTTCTCGAGTGGCGACCAAGCACCGGAAGACGTAGCGTGGGTAGGCCCCCGACAAGGTGGACCGACGACCTGGTAAAGGTCGCGGGAAACCGCTGGATGCGGGAGGCGCAGGACCGGTCGTCGTGGAGAACCTTGGGGGAGGCCTATGTCCAGCAGTGGACGTCTTTCGGCTGAAATGATGATGATGATGAAGAAATTAAAGCTCCAGAAAAACCTTATTTAGAGACAGTTCAACGTAGAACATCAAAGAATTTCGTTTTAAAAATGATACAATAAAGGAAAGTACAAATTTCCGCTTGACCACTAATCCAGTTTTCGTCTGAACGAAAAATAAGTTATATCTTAAACAAAAATGTGGTCGTACCAAATTTGTTCGTCATACCTCAGTCTCGTTTCATTAGCTTTTATAAATGTGAGTATTCGATCCCGTAAATTGTAATCAGAATATATTGGGCACTTCTCTTTCATGAGCTATTAAAACCTCAAATGATGTATGTCATTTAAGTCATCAGTTTTATCCGTGCTTATCTGTGAATATCGAAGCATTCGTTTCAAGTTAAAAGAAACTTTTAGTGATTTTAGACTCTCTACAAAGTCTGCATGTGATCTGACCAAGATGATATGTTAGTACTTCAGTTTGTCTCGGCCTTTAATTGCTATATTTTAGGTAGTACAACCAGTCACCGTTACCCACAAAATGTCTACAGGGTTGCGGAACCAAACGGACACCAGGTGAGTAACTCTCTATAGACCTGTTTACATTTCGTTGGCAGCGGCTACTAGTTGCGCCGCCATGGTGTCCCGGTGAAATATTGTCCAAATAGTCAGATAGGAAACGGCCTCGTCTAGCGTATCGTTCATGCGAAACCCGAAACATGTCCAGTATTTTTAAGTAAAGAATGTATATACAAAATTTCAAAAAATAAAGAAAAATATTAACCCGCGTCTTAACTAGCGTGCGAAGAAGTGCTTGTAACTATAAGCTTTATGTGACAGAGATACAAGTGTTCCAATGCTGGTTAATATTACGTATACATATGTCTTCATCATCAACCTTTTTTTTTGTCCCACTCCTGGGCACAGGTCTCCTCTCATACAGACAAGGCTTGAGCATCATGACCACGCTTGCTTAATGCGGGTTGACGATTTCAGACTTGAAGTCCAGGTTTGCTCAAGATGTCTTCCTTCACTTTTAATCAGTAATTGATGTCCAAGTTATACTTAGGAAGTACATATAACTTAGAAAACTTACATTGGTACTTGCCTGACCTAGAATTGAACCCGCACACTCATACTTGAGAGGCTGGTGTTTAAACCACTAGGCCACCACGACACATATAACCAATCGTCTAAAAACGTATTTGACCGTTTAATGATGTGCTCTTTTTTAAATTAATGGACAGCTTAAAGTTTACCGCGATATACTTAACTCAAGTTCACAAAACTCCGCATTATTTATATCCCCATTTAAAGGTAGTCTGTAAACGGCGTTGAGTTTAAAATTTCGTGTACATGTTTTGATAAAGTAGACCCTTTATAATTTAATGGCCGTTTTCATACAGGATGGAGTGTAAGCGGCTTAAGTGTGGCCCACTTTTATGACGTAGGATGAATGTGGCAACTTCAGTCCCTTTTTTTATAACAGAATAGAAAAGTTTTAATTCAGACAGGAGAAAGTTTTTAACAATTTCGCTTAACTTCTAGAGTTAGTAGGTTACACACCTTACAGGCGCTGCGCAGGGGGGTTCCGGAATTAGTCTTTAAAGAGGAACGGGGACTACCCCTATGTGCAAATAGGTGAGCACCGAGGTGATCAGACCACAGATATATGAAATTAATATTTAGCGTTGAGCTGAATCCACCTCCGCAACATCGGGGAATCCCACCGATCCGCGAACACACTGAGAATTGGGTTGTATCCTAAAAAATAATTTAATGTCCATCAGATAGATTTATAAAAAATATTGAACACGTATTTTTTATTTTTTCTCTCATTAAAATACTTAGGAAGATATATTGATTTGAAATGTCGCATGACGTCACGCCGTGCTACAAAATATACAACGGCGTGCCGTAATTAGCCCCCACTCCGTAATTTTAATACTCTATTACTCTATATCTCAGTAATTTTTGGTAATTACGACAAAATAAAAAATACGTGTCTTAATTTTTTTTATTATCCATAAGACGGACTAATTATTTTTTTGATTTTCATACCTTGGATACATCCAGGTTCATCATCAAGGTTCAGTTGAAAAACAGCGTCAGGCAACTGCTACGTAGTTGTCTGACATTTATGCTGAACTGGACCTATTTGGCGCAACCGTTGGACTCACATTTGATGATTATTTATGTTTTATATGTTTCTCTCTCTTTTTTTTCTGTTTCCTTTGTTTCAAACTGTATGTATTTACAAGGGTGTGCGCCAAATAAATGGTTTCTTTCTTTCTTTCTATCCCTATACTGTTGGTTCCGCCGCGAACACGCGTCGTCAGGGATGCGCAACTATTTCTAATAATGACAGCAAAACTAAGGATATTGTCGCCAAATCTCTTGTTCCCAAAACTAAACTAATTTAAAGTTAAGCACGTTTTTTTATTCTGTTTCGTTATAAAAAGGATATAAATAAACATTTTAGTTTAATCCAGTCAAATGAAGGTACTCCATAAACATTTTATGCGCGATTATTAACATGACTATCAAAAATACGTCACATTCTGGGGAGTGTGCGAGGGAATTGCACGATTTAATTCCCCCATCTCCGTTCCACCATCGGACGACCCGTCGTACGGCGAGTTTCCACCTTTATGTTGTTAACACCTCTACGATCCGGACGAAGCGTTTCGCCTCCTCCTTTATACCGCGTACATCGAGGGACTGGAACAATCTGCCGGCGGCGGTGTTTACAATACTACAATTTGAGTGTCTTCAAGGCTAGAGTGAATAGGCTCTTAATAAACTAGTGCGCTTTACCATCAACGATTGCGTCACTGCTTACCATCAGGCGGGATTGCGGTCAAGCGCTGGTTTATATTTTAACAAAAAAAAAAAAAAAAAAAATTACGCCAGGAGCGGACTAATTTGAAAGGTCTAATAAACTAACTTTTTATCTTCTGTCCTTTTCTTAATGAAATGAAAGAAAAATATGGACTGAACTTAAATTTAAGTTGGTGTGTGAACAAAGGACTCAGGGCCATTATCTCTCTTTTATTTAATCCAGACATAATCTTGATGAACCTATGAATATATGTGGATCGATGTCTAAGATGCCTCAATAACTATGATATTAGTCAGGTAAGAGAATCCATACTAATATTATAAATGTGAAAGTGTGTTTGTTTGTTTGTTTGTCCTTCCTTCACGCCGTAGCTAAGCAACCAATCTACCTGATTTTTGGCATACAGTTAGTTGAAAAGATGGAGAGTAACATAGGCTACTTTTGGTCCTAAAAAAACATCAAATTCCCAAGGGAGATTACTGGAATATTTGTATGTGTACACCAAATATCCTAATATTATAAATTGGAAAGTGAGTTTGTTTGTTCCGCTTTCACGCCGTAACTACCAAGCCGATTGTTTTGAAATTTTGCAGACGTAAAGTTAGAAGTCCGGATTAAATAATAGGGTACTTTTTTATCCTGAAAAAAATTATATTCACGAGGGAAATCTAAAAGCGCGATATAACCGATCTCCACGCGAGCGAAGCCGCGGGCGGAAAGCTAGTATGTACATAAAATAAATCAGTAGAACTGAACCTGCTAACACAACCAAGAAAATGATAACAGCCCAGAAAAGAAAAAGAAATGGAGTCCTCGATTTTTTATTATTTTCACAACCAATCCGATTCAGAAGATTTGTGACTTTCACAACGGAGATCCTATTGACTTATGGAATCTTTAGACGTTATTTATGTTCGCTTACGACCTTTTATTGGTCTTACTTGTTGCTATACACCAGAGGAGACGTTAACATGTAATAAAAACTCAGGAATGTTGTTGAGAGAGTAGTACTAGCTACGCGATATTTAAAGAAAGAAAATCCGTTTATTTACGGTAAACGTGACTCAGAGAAACAACACAAAAGAACACCAACAATATGTTTGCGAAAAATATATGCGACAAATCCATGCTCCGCTCTTAACAAATCCACTCTCAAAATCCTATGTGAGATAGCCCACCCTGCCATCGATCCCATACCCTATGCAAGCCAGCCTTCAAGCAGACACTTTTATGTTCAATGTCGTCATCACTGCACTCAATACGAAGAAAAAATACATCGCGAGAGAAACGGCATGTCCTAGCATCAAAAATTCAAAATCATGTGGCATCCACCAACCGACAATGCACCTGCGTCACCAGCGTGATTGATTAAAGCCCACTCCCTCACTGAAATGATCGTGGATCCTAAAAGTGAGAAAATTATATGCTAATCATGTATATATGTAACCTTACATAATACAATATACTATTAGAGTTCTTCTTACCTCGTATTTCATTAACAGTCACCTGGATTTCTTTTTAAACCTAAGTTCTCTGTACACATAAGCCATTTTGCTTCTGAATATATCACAAAGAAAAGCCTGTGTCCCCGCAATGGGAACATTAGAGGCTAATTATACTTTAGGAATGTTTGTCGGAAGTCAACAAGGGGTGAAACTCAGTTATAATTCGGAATATATCAATCAGAAATTGTATTTTAGGTCTTGTTTATGAACTGGTAAACCGTCTCCATATTACTCCTTTAACGGCCAATTAATTTTCAAAAGACAAACAAACACGGGTATACTCATATAAAATTCGACCCAAGTTGCTCTCTGTATCTAATTAATTTTCCGACATTTAAAACTTTCATATTTGTTCAAGAGACGTGTTTATACTGTCGAAGTTAGGAATCGAATGAAGATTGAAGATAGATAGCGGATTATAAGCGCGAACGGCGCGAAACGCGCCGTTCGCGCTTATAATTTGAATTTAGAACGTTCACGGTAACCGTCGGCGTTTATGAATGCGTTCCGAAATTAGCCTTTTAATAGTCGCTTTTGTGAGAGATCAGGGAAGGAACCTGTCTAGAAATAAATTATGTAAATTTCTTTCTGGGATTAAAGGGAAAAACGTGTTTTTGTAACAATATATGGCGATAGTTACGGTTTTCCATAAAACTTAGACTTTGATGAGTTTTAACAGTTTACCGAAATAAAATTTCGTTTCTAGTGTGAATTAAGTTTAACTGTAACTGGGTTTTGTATTTGCTATGGCAGCATTAATTTTAAAACGGCACTCTGTAATTAAAATATGTTGCAATGGCATGAAATTTCACGATTTTGTGGTACAGTTCACTATTTGATTTTATTCAAATAAATTAAATTGAAGTTTCTGTTGCATAAGAGCTTTCACTTAATGTATATTTAGTTATAATAACTGTTGCTCCCCACTGTTGGGCAAAGGCCTCTCTGCTCTCTTTCCACTTCTCTCTGTGCACTACTGTTCATGTCATTCCGCCATCTCTGGGCCTGGTCTAGCCTGCCGCGATGTCTGTACATTTGTCGTCCTCCGTGGCGCAGCGATCAACACGCCTGCCTGCGACGTGGAGGCCCCGGGTTCGATCCCCGGCCAGGTCATGATGGAAAACGATCTTTTCCTGATTGGCCTGGGTCTTGGATGTTTATCTATATATGTATCTATTATAAAATATAGTATCGTTGAGTTAGTACCTCACAACACAAGTCTCGAACTTACTTTGGGGCTAGCTCAATCTGTGTGATTTGTCCGTATATATTTATTTATATTTATATGTAAGTATAACAAAAAAAAAAACTTTTTAAAATAATAATTAGGGTACCGTGAAAAGTGCCCCTGAAATCAAATTTGCAGCAGTTACGTTAATATACGCGGTTTAGTTTAAGTTTATTTTGTAGTACGGTCGTACAGTTTTAGTCTAAAGCTATGAATTTCATGTTTATGTTTATTTTCAGTTTGGAAGTGCGACCGCTCGTTAAGTTTATTTTTAGGCTGTTTCTGTTTTTATTTTTATTTCATATTTTACTTAATCAGTAGTATTTTTTACATTTTAGTAAGCCTATCACCTTCCTCAAAAACTGGGCTATCAAATATATATTTTAGTCAAATCCGTTGGGTAGTTTTTTTTTTCACTTCCAAAGATTAGCGTTCTAACAAATAAACAAACTTTTTGGCTTTATTATTATTATAAATTAAAGCTCCCCAGGAAAGCCTTATTTAGAGACAGTTCAACGTGGAACATCAAAGAATTTCGTTTTAAAAATGATACAATAAAGGAAAGTACGAATTTCCGCTTGACCACTAATTCAGTTTTCGTCAGTTTTGTTGGTAGCGGCGACTACTTGCGACGCCATGATGTCCCGGTGAAGTATAACCCAAATAGTCAGATAGAAAACGCCGGCCTCGTCTAGCTTATCGTTTACGTTATTTTTTGTTCACGTAAACCCGAAACACGTGTCCAGTATTTTTAAGTAAAGAATCTATGTACAAAATTTCAAAAAAATATCATGGAAATCCACAAAGTTATGAGCTTGTTATTTTACATGGTTGTCCCAACAAAAATATGCTCAACGTACCGCTCGCCCGCCCGGCGCGGCACGGTGGCCTCCTATTACTATGATCAACCGTCAGCTGCGTTGTGTGCTCGGTAATAACTACAGCCCCTAAGCTGTTAAGAGCTGTCCACCCTTAACCTTTTTCGTTTGATTTTAATGAAATATTTCCTAAAATTATTTTATATGGCAAAATAACGCTAGCCAGGTCAGCTTGTTTTTCGTCATATTATGACGGGTAAAAGTGGTTCCGATATAAGAGTATTTACAGAGTAAACAATTTAGTTCACAACAGTAGTTCACAAACTGACAGCTGTCATAGGAAGCTGATGACGCTGCTCCGCACCTTACAAACCAAAAATAAACAATACAGGAGAAACAATATACACGAGCTTCTGCAAACATCCCTGATGATAGTGCTATGGCTGTTAAGAGTATGTCATGCTCACTCAAATGTCTCGCTGGTGGTGGCGTATGTGTTGGGTCATTAGGTTACCTTCAATATAGTTGAGCTAAAAAACAAGCTGACCTGGCTAGCGTTATTTTGCCATATAAAATAGGCAAAATAACGCTAGCCAGGTCAGCTTGTTTTTCGTCATATTATGACGGGTAAAAGTGGTTCCGATATAAGAGTATTTACAGAGTAAACAATTTCATTTTATTTTAGTTGTCCAAATAGTATCCGTATTCACGTTGATTTGAAATTAAAAATTACAACAATTAAAAACTTATCAACCTAAACTAAAACTATTAAAGATCAAATCAATTCACTAATTTTGGACTTGCCCAATCAAACCACAAACTTAACTGCCACTAAACTGTTCCAAACTATTGTACAAAACTTTGACCAAACGTTGGCAGTTCGTTCCAACGTTTTGGTCAAACGTTCATTTGGATTAATCGCTGGAGGCAGTGTCTTGGAGGCTCAATCTTGGCTCATACGACCGCTTTTGAAACCGCGTAAATGGTTGAGGTATGGTCCCAGATTCGCGTTAAAATATTGTCATAACTTACCGTATGACTTTTACCTTAAACATTATTAGACAAGATATTTTTTTATTTATCAATTTATTTCGAGGAACAATACTCATAGTTTTAGTAACAATTTGCGTACAAACTAAGTTTAGTAATACATTTACAGAAAGAAACAGATTTGACATCATTGCTGCAAGATGACAGATCCAGACGAAGCCTTGCAGCAGTAGTTCACAAACTGACAGCTGTCATAGGAAGCCGATGACGCTGCTCCGCACCCTACAAACCAAAAATAAACAATACAGGAGAAACAATATACAAGAGCTTCTGCAAACATCCCTGATGCACTGCAGTGTTGAGACAACTCCATCATTATCTTGATTGCGTGTATTAGATGCGAAGGGCGCTGTATGATTGTTCAGTACAATGAACCCTCGGACTGCACGCGTAAAAAGATGATCAGTACGCACTAAATTATAGTATGCTTGACATCTTTAGAGGCACGTTTGAATCTGCGGGCAATCATGTTAGCTCCTATATAGAGCGCTCTCCGATCTCTATAAGTATTATCATGGTAATCACATTATTGAAAAATAATTACCAAGTGTGGATGGATACCAGCTCATAGTGGTTGGCACTAGGATTACAACAGTGATAACTGGCTTCTATAATGATCACAATATTAGGAAATGTTCATCGAGCTAATGATGATAATTTTAATTTGCCTAAAGAGAAACTTGATCACAAACATAAAACTTTATCGATTCGCTACATAGATTGTTTTCGCACGAGTTACGAACACAGTCTCCTTGGGTACACAACGCATTTCATACACAAACAAGTACAAATACATTACTATCGACGCAATTACTGAATGCAATTGCTGAACCTTATGCATCTCTTATCATACAACTCATATGCAGGCGGTACGAGCTTCAGAAGTCGTATAGGATTTTCAGGTGTATTTTTTTTTTACTTTTTTATTTTATGTTAACTGTGTTATGTTTAATGTGTGATCGCCGATCGTACTAATTTTTTTTTTGTTCTTGTATTTATTTAAAAACGTCAATGTGTATGAACGTATTTGTGACGTGTTTATGACAATAGGGTTGGTTAGAGTTGAATTAAAAAAAAAGCTAATTAGTCTTGTCAGTCAGATTTCCAAAAAAAACTAGACACGTATTTTTTCTTTTTTCATATAAACAAAAAATTAACGAGATACAGTGCGTTTGAATACTCGTTTGAAGTCACTGCACGCTACACTTTTTAGCGAGCAGTGACGTCACCAGTCACCACTCCTGATCTTTGATGCCTTTTACATTTGTCAATTTTTATTGATTTGATAAAACAAAATATATTTATCTAATATTTTTCTATAATCTGAATGACGGACTAAATAGAATCAATTTTTTTTTACCCCGGAAACATCCCTACTCGAAAGGTCTTGGACCTGTCCAATTCACATCACAATGCATTGATTTTTGAGAGCACGAGGTGTAAGTTTACGTTATGTTTTTTTTTTTTTTTTTTCAAAAGTTTGCGATGTAGTTAAACCGCTCCGTTGACACTGGCGCCCTACCTTTCATCACAACTTGCTCGCGGTCATGTGTGCACACTGAAGATGCTTTGACTTTGCTGTTTGTATGAGAGACTATATCGCGGCCTCCTTACGTGGAATATTATATCTTGGAAAGTTCTATTTTCAAGAGAAAACAGAGTACATATGAATGTTTAGTTGCTCGGAAGTTCGAAGTAAGTAGGTGATGAAATCATACATGGCTATTATATGTGACAACAACCTAGGACGACAAAACTGGAATGATTTATGGATCTTAGGTTATAGATTAATGTATTACGATAGTAAAATGGGAATTATTTGGAATTTGCTTAACTACGTGCCAATAACAATATTAGAATTTGGATGACCGATTATATCATTAGGTAATTCGAAGGCTAAAAGCGACTGGCTACGATTTTCGTAGCATCGCGTAGCCATAGCAAGTCCGCTACGTCGTAGCAATCTTCAGGTTTAGCGCTTAGGATTTTTTTTTTCACCGCTGAATTATAGACCTCTAACATTTTTTTGTTGTGTAGTTTTTCTTAGCACATAGCTCATGATTTACAATAAACAACAAATTAAAAAAAAAAAGTATGACATTCAGTTTCTTGAGGTTTAAATTACATTGTAACCAGAATGTTATTATGACCGTTTTGTTACTCAAATATGTAATAAACTTAAAATAAATTTAATCAAAATAGATGAAATGTATTTTATTATTTGTTTTGATTGACTAATTAAGCGGTTATGTATTTTATGTGTGATTATGAACACTGCTATAAATTATAAGTATATTTTCTATTATGTTAACCTATCTATGTCTGCAAATTAATAGAAAAATACTTAGATTATCCGCACAAAAACTTTAAGAAACATTTTAAGTGGAAAATCTTCTACATACCTACATCTTCCGCTCTGGGCTGAGCTAGGAAAGTGTCAGATTTTACTGTTCCATTTTTCATAGTATTTTAGCAGAGCCTTTTTCTGAAAAAGCAAAAATATACTTTTTTATTGGATAACAAATTGTGTAGATCGAGTTGAGTTTAAGTTTTATGTTACTTAGGACTAATTTTTCAATGGACAGTTAATTTTTTATTCGTGGTATAAAATTGACGCCTGACACAGTTTGTTTAGAAGAACTGTCAACTGAATGAACTAGTTATTTTTATTATTTTTTATTCATTTATAAACCAGCGCTTGACCGCAATCCCGCCTGATGGTAAGCAGTGACGCAATCGTTGATGGTAAAGCGCACTAGTTTATTAAGAGCCTATTCACTCTAGCCTTGAAGACACTCAAATTGTAGTCCGAAGGAAACACCGCCGCCGGCAGATTGTTCCAGTCCCTCGATTTACGCGGTATAAAGGAGGAGGCGAAACGCTTCGTCCGGATCGTAGAGGTGTTAACAACATAAGGGTAGAAACTCGCCGTACGACGGGTCGTCCGATGGTGGAACCTCAACTCTTCATGGCTCAACTCATCAATGGCCTCTGTGGAATAGATACCACAATTTTGCCAATAACACGTGTAACAAATTATAGGAATTCTTTGAAACTTTAATTTCACAATGATGGCGGATATCGTCAATGATAGATAAAAAAGACGGCCGCATGAACCGTCTATCAGGGAGGTTTGAGGAAAAGTCATGATGTGGCCACTATGTTGCGATATTTCAATGTTCTTTATGACTTGAATTATTTATTGAATGTACTTTTTACTACATTAATCATGCGCTTTTATTTAGTTCTCGACACTGTAAATAATTTTAAAAGTCCAATGAAAAATGCTCGTGACACTCATCTCTTAGCTTTCCCGTCGAACCTCCGTTTTTGTTTTCTTTTTATAATTATAAACTAGTGCTTGATCGGAATCCCGCCTGATGGTAAGCAGTGATGCAATCGTTGAAGGTAAAGCGCGTTAGTTAATTAAGAGCCTATTCACTAAAAAAAACTGACTGAATACTAAGACGGCAGTTGAGCGATGTGATGCAACGTCAAGCTCACGCACGTATCGCAACACAACTGCTCAGACCCGTCTTCCATACGGTTAACATCTCACATCATGTCGGAACACGACGAATCGCTTGGCGGCAAGACTGTCTGGTGGAATACCACCCACCCACTTCTGGCGGCTGCCGATGTTATGGCCTACTATCGAGAAAAAAGTCTTGCCTCTTTTTGCTGTGTTTAGTTTATTTTTATTATCTTCCTTTACGATTCTGAATAAATACTTTTTCTTCCTTTCTTTCAAAAATTCAAAGTTATTGCATTAATAAAATTATAGGGATTAGTCCTAAGAGTAGACGATTTATTACAGCAGTAAGTTATTTGTATTGACATTATTGCAAATGTATACAAAATCCCTAAGTATTGTTGTAGATTAAGTTCAGTGAAAGGCGAGTTGAAGTAATTGTCGTAATTGTCATTTATTCGTACCAAACCCTAGCTTAAGTAATATTATGCGGCATTACAGTTGTTGTTACACTAAAGGAATATCATTCTACTTGACCAATGAGCGAACAGTAAATTTCCTCGTCTTCATTTCGGCGGTCCCAAGACCTACGCGCAACCATCTCTTTCCCACGCGTAAGCTTCGCATAGCGCTGCCTGCACGCACAGTATAAAAGTGTTCGCCTGAGGCACTCGCGCTCAGTACGCCCTGTGTAGCGATGTCGGTATGTTGTCTCACGCGTTACACTGGATTTTGATGTTTATGTGGATTCCCACACCACTCCCCGCTAAGTAAAACGGACCACGGGCTTCACGATTCTGCCAGATCGGGTGGTAATCGGCTGGCTAGTTGCCTTGTTGTGATTGTCACCTTTGTCTTCGCCAGGGTGGTCATTGTACATGTAGGCCGGTTTTAATCTGTCCAGCGACACAACTGATGTTCGTAGCGGCAGCTTGATCTTGTAGTATTTGTCATAGCGCTTGATAACTTCATACGGTCCCTCGTACGGCGGTGTTAGCGGCAAACGTACTGCGTCGTTCCGCACGAAAACATGAGTGCACGTTGCGAGGTCTGAATGTATGAAAGGCTTATTATGACCACTGTCCGATCGTGGCGCGCTTCTTATCGATGCCATTGTTTCCATAAGACGGCGTACATAGTCGCATTCATTGATATCTGTTTTTGTTGACACAATAAAGTCCGATGGTAGTCGTAGTGTTGTCCCATATGTCAACATTGCCGGGCTCAAATTGTTGTCGCGCAGGGCTGTTCGTAATCCAAGAAGCACAGTGGGTAAGTCTTCTGTCCATTGAGTGGTAGTGCCACGAGCCATTAACGCTGACTTTAACGTTCGATGCCATCTCTCAATCTGGCCATTTGATTGGGGGTGATATGCCGTGGTGCGTATCCGCGTGATACCAAGCTTCTTCATAAGCGATCCAAGAAGTTGGGATTCAAACTGCCGGCCTTGATCCGTTGATATACGCAGAGGGCATCCGAATCTTGTTATCCAGTTATCATGAAGGGCTCGAGCGACTTTCTCAGCGGTTATGTCCAGTAGGGGAAAGGCTTCTGGCCACTTAGTACAACGGTCGATGATGGTCAGGCAGTACCGATAGCCATTTGACATTCGCAGCGGTCCGATGATATCTATGTGTATATGTTCAAAGCGTTCTGACGGCGGGAACTGACTCAGCGGAGTTACGACGTGGCGATGAACTTTTGCTCGCTGGCAGCTGAGGCACGCTTTCGTCCAGCTGCTGACATCTTTGTTCATATTGGGCCAGAAAAATTTTGAGCATATTTGTTTACGTGTTGTTCTGATCCCAAGATGGCATAAATCATGTTGCAGTTTAAATGTATCAAAACGATATGTACTCGGTAAGTATGGTCGGGGTGTTCCAGTAGAAGCTTCGCACGTAATTGGTCGGTTAATTCCAGGCATTGTGACGTCAGTGAACTTCAAATTAGTTTGACTTCTCAGTTGTTTCAACACTGGATCGTTTGCTTGTTCTCTCGCTAATTTATCATAGTCGATGACGGTAGGACATTGTATGTCTTCTATACGTGATAGCGCGTCGGCTACGTTGTTCTCTTCGCCTTGCACGTATTTAATGCTAGTGCAGAACTGGCTGATGAAGTGCAACTGTCGTTCACGACGAGGTGTATCGCTGTTACTCGCTGGGCGTGACAAAGCGTAGGCGAGAGGCTTGTGATCCGTGTACACCGTTACGTTACCTCCTTCGATAAGGGTACGAAACTGCTTTACAGCTGCATAGACCGCTAAAAGTTCGCGGTCATATACACTGTAACGACGCTGGGTTTCACTCATCGTCTTGGAATAATATGCAAGAGGTTTCCATTCATTGTTGATTTTCTGTTGTAAAACAGCGCCAAGGCTGTAATCTGATGCATCAGTCATTATGGCGAGAGGGCTGCCGGGTACTGGATGTGTGAGCTCAGTAGCTTTTAAAATGCTTTGGCGGCAATTTTCAAAAGCTGTATCTGCTGCCGTATTCCATTCAATCAACGTCTTGTCATTGCGCTTCCGATTATGTAAAAACTTGTTCAATTCATGCTGTGATTCGGCTTGACGGGGTAAGCAGCTACGGTAGAAGTTAAGCATGCCTAGGAAGCGTCGTAACTCGGCTACTGTTTTTGGCTTCGGGTAATTTACAATGACTTCTGTTCGTTCTTTTGTAGGCTTGATGCCACTCGCTGATACCTCGTAGCCCAGGAAATTGATTTTGTTCTTCGCAAACTCACATTTTTCTACTTTTAACATGACGCCATACTCTTTTAGTCGATCGAGTACTTGACGTAAGAGTAGCTTATGTTCTTCTTCGTCGTGTGAGTAGAGTAAAATATCGTCGATGTAACAAAAACAGTTGTCGATGCCCCGTAGTACTTGATGCATAAACCTCTGGAATGTTTGACTTGCGTTGCGTAACCCAAACGGCATGCATTTGAACTCAAACAAGCCAAACGGTGTCGTGATTGCTGTTTTCTGTGCGTCTTCTTCACTAATTGGTACCCAGTAGTATGCCATCTTTAGATCTAATTTTGAAAAAATCTTCATGTCTCTCAATTGGTAGGTGAAGTCTTGAATACGGGGAATCGGGTACCGGTCGGGTTGCGTGACAGCGTTTAGTCTGCGATAGTCACCGCAAACTCGTAGTCCACCGTCCTTCTTTTTGACAACATGTAGTGGACTCGCCCAGGGACTCTTCGAAGGCCTGCAGATGCCCATATCCATCATGTGTTCAAATTCTTGCTTTGCAGCCTTGTACTTGTCGGGCGGTAGTGGGCGGGGTCGGGCAAAGAGCGGGGGGCTTGACGTTTGTATGTGATGCACGACGTCGTGTTTTGCTGGTTCCTTCAGGGATCCAGGTCGCAGTACTTCTGGATATTGTTTTAAGATGTCATAGTAAACTTGATCGGAGCTAATGACGTGTATAGTTTCTCCGCCAGTTGTTATCTTGAGCGCGTCGATTGATAAGTCAGTAACTTTGTCGATAAGTTTCTTCCTGTGCAGGTCTACCAGTAGTTTGAAGTGACGTAGAAAGTCTGCTCCCAGGATCGATGTTTTCACGTCGGCTACGACGAATTTCCAAAGAAAACTGCGACGGAGACCAAGGTTGAGCCTGAGAGTTTTCTCACCGTAGGTGTTGATGGGTGTATTATTTGCGGCATATAAACGATAGTCGCTTGCAGTCGTATTTTTCTTTTTGTATGCGGCGGCCAACACTGAAATATCTGCGCCTGTGTCTACGAGGAAACGCTCTCTGGTGTCACGGTCGAAGACGCAAAGGCGGTTGGTGGTACAAGGAACATCGACGTCCGCCGCCGTCGATGTCGAAGCTAGTTTAACGTCTGGTTCTTTCTCCTGCAACACGGTGACTCGCAGCGCATCGCCTTGTCACCAAAACGAAAATGATATCGACACTGCCATGTCGGATCGCCAGGCTTGAGTGAGCTCTTGTTGTTTTGGCGACGTCGTGATCGTGATCGCGAGAATGATCGAAACGGGCGTCTGCGGCGCTGCATTGATCGTCCACGTAGCTCAGCCACTTCCAAGCATAGTTTCTCCATTTGCTTGCTCAGTACGTCTAATTGAGCGGACATCACCGGGGTCTGCGGGTTTGTAGTCATCGCAGAGGTTTGCAGAGACATTTTCTTGACACGTCGGAGGTCACCAGTTGTTGTGGGATTAAGTTCAGTGAAAGGCGAGTTGAAGTAATTGTCGTAATTGTCATTTATTCGTACCAAACCCTAGCTTAAGTAATATTATGCGGCATTACAGTTGTTGTTACACTAAAGGAATATCATTCTACTTGACCAATGAGCGAACAGTAAATTTCCTCGTCTTCATTTCGGCGGTCCCAAGACCTACGCGCAACCATCTCTTTCCCACGCGTAAGCTTCGCATAGCGCTGCCTGCACGCACAGTATAAAAGTGTTCGCCTGAGGCACTCGCGCTCAGTACGCCCTGTGTAGCGATGTCGGTATGTTGTCTCACGCGTTACACTGGATTTTGATGTTTATGTGGATTCCCACAGTATAATAATTACAAAAGAAACTAATTTTGATTATTTTTGTTGCAGGTATGTACCAAACTTTTACTAACAGTATGCCATCTACAAAAGCTAAGTAATTTTTAACGAAAGAACAATTAAGTTAACATTCACAAAAGAACTAAATTAAGTTACATTATCATAACTAACTCAATTATTACAACAAAAAAGCCCGCCCTTACACTGTCTGCCGAAAAAACGAAGCGTCAAATCGTCGCATTAGGGTTATCGGACCATCTCTGGCAATTAACAAGACAAGAAATTGGGTGACTGACAAAAAAAACAGAGGGGAAGGAAGGAATTCGTTTAGATAAGTATCTGGCTTTTAAATGAGCCGGCCTGCGAGATTATTGTGTTTTGTTTTAATTATAATTTTCTGTGTATAGTTTATTCTGGCTCGAAGTGTATTTTTTGTAATTACTTTTTGGTTGTTTGTTGAGCGTAATTTTAAATAATTGGATTAAACTTGCTGTGCTATGTATTTATTAGAATGTTGCTGTATAAACCTAGCTAACTAATTGGTGATCGGAATATGTTGAGTTAGCCAGTAGTATACCGCGCTTACGCCAAGATATATAGAAAAGTGAAATATATATATGTCGCGTTTATAGATAGCACTGAAATAAACTGAAGAGAATTTCTCGTAATTTTGAGAATTCTGTTTTTATTAATGGCAAGTTGAGCCGATGTCGACTGCTCTGCCAAAGTCAAAAGTGGATTGGAGAAGCAATAGTATACAGAAATAATAATAATAATAAACATGCATAGACATGACTTTGTAGCCAGGATAATTCATCAGCAACTTGCTCTCAAATACAACCTTGTGGAATCGGAGGTGCCGTACTACAAGTATGTGCCTGATCCAGTTCTCGAAAATGGCCATATCACATTGTACTGGGATCGATCCAACATCACTGACAGGACCATCGTAGCCAATAAGCCTGATATAATGATGGTGGATTGATCAGAGCGGCGTGCAATGATTGTAGACATATCCATCTCGCATGATGAGAACCTCGTGAAAGCCGAGAAAGATAATCAAGTCAAGTATCTTGACTTGGCTCACGAGGTTGTCGACATCTGGGAACTGGATTCAGCAATCATTGTACGAGAGTCGTGACAGCCAATGGCTTAATAGTCAAGAGCCTCGACCAACACCTCAGGAGGCTCTCGTTAGGCAGCTGGATCAAGGGCTTGATTCAGAAAGCTGTACTTCTGGACACGGCTCGCATTGGCCCTGACCTGTAGCTTGGACCCTGTTCCCGATGCCGGTGGGCTACTATTTTTTATATTTTTAAATGTTTTTTATGTTGTTTATATAGAAATATTTAAAAATGTAATTTATGTGTGTATACAATGAAATAAAGGAATAATAATAAAAACAAAAACTTACGATGTTAATTGGACCTTTTTATATCTTGTGAGGTTATTGGAGGAATGAAACGAACAAAAAAATATAAATACATATCATATTATAATTGTTAGAACAGCAAATACACATACATATAGGTACTATATCCAAACGTAGAATATTAGAAAAAGTAAATTATATTTTTATATTATTGTGGCGGATAAATATCATCAGTGCCACAAGGCATTCTGCAGAGGGATATGTTAGAAGGGATGGGAAGTTAATTGGAAGTGGGACCTTAAATTTGGGGAGACTTCTATAATTTTGAGAATGTTTAGCTTGATTTCAGATTTAATCTATCAAAAATATCTATTCTATCCTATTTTTGCCATGATTTTTTGACGATTAGGTAAACCTAAACAAAGAATGTAAATATAGGAGTTAACTTTGATTGAAAACCTACTCAAACCAAACCCACCCACATAATCCACTTTGTCAATACAGAACTGAATCTCGAGTTAATCTCCGAAATTTGACTAACAAGTATTACAGTTTCATTAACGCAGTGTAGGCATTAATTTACATGCAAATAAGTGCGTGACGTCACCGTGTCGTCGTGACGTCATGGTTACAGAGGTGTTCGGTGGAGGAAGTTTTGTCAATGTTGTTGGGATTTGGGATCAGGGGTTCATTTAAACTGTGTAGTTAGTTTAAAGTCGGTTTTGATAGTTTGTTAATTTGTTGCAAGATCATTCAGGCAGTTATCAATACCTGTAGCTTTCAGATGGGGATGCCTCCTTTTACGAGGATGCCACGTCGCGGTGGTTTTAGTTCTTCATGTCACCCTCATGACGACGACATTTCCATGATTTCCACCATGTAACAAAAATTTGCGAAATTTCACGCAAATCGGTTTAGCTATTTAAAGTGAAAACGTAACAAACCAACTAATTTTTACCTAATATTAAAAATGCAAAAGTAACTTTCAGCTAAACCTAACGTATTATCGTTAATCGGGCTGTGCGATGTCTATTAGTGAGACATCGCTCAGTCGATATTTTGCACAAGAAGACGTCCTTTTATTAATGTTTACTTGCAATGTTATAATTTTTTTCCAATTGATTTGGTTTTCCTTTCAGCAGCTTTTTAAATTTTACGTTTCAGGCTCTGATCTGCTACGCTTGAGTTATTTTTATCACGTTTCTCCAGTCGATAAAATTGGAAGAACGAGAAAGACGATGTTGACTTTACCCAAAGGGTAAACACTTTATTACTAATATTTGGAGTCTTAGTAATAAGGGCTTTCTGCCTGTAAAGGGTAATCGTGTGAATAGCTAGACCGATGAAATTTTCATACATAAAAATATAAACGGAATATGTTTTATTTTTATTTGTGTGTATTTGTGTCCTCACATCAGAAGACGCAGCATGGGTCGCCCCTACAAGCTCATCTACAAACAAGGTGGACCGACGAGCTGGTGAAAATACACCAGTCAAATATCGAACAAATCTATTCTCAACGAAACAGTAACTGGAATTTATTATACTTCATGGCAGCGGTCAACACGCCTGCCTGCCACGTTGGAGGCCCCGGGTTCGATCCTCGGCCAGGTCATGATGGAAAACTATATTTTCCTGGCTGGCCTAGGTCTTGGATGTTTATCTATATATGTATCTATTATAAATATAGAATCGATGGGTTAGTACCCCATAACACAAGTCTCGAACATATTTTTGGGCTAGCTCAGTCTGTGTGACTTGTCCGTAAAAAAATGCAAATTAATATGAGATCCAACCGCTGGATGCGGGAGGCACAGGACCGGTCCTCATGGAGATCCCTGATCCATTTCAGCCGAAAGACGTCCACTGCTGGACATAGGCGGAAGGCCGATGTCCAACAGTGGACGTCTTTCGTACCCACTCACAGAAAATAAATTATTTGTCATTTATCACACTGATATTTTTTTATGTTTTTATTTTATGGAGATAGAGCAAGTTTAGCTCCCATCCTGCTTACCTACTATTCCTATTATAATCACGAACAGCCTTGATGGAAACACTTAAATAAAAAATAAAAAAACACGTAATTCAAATTTGGTCTATTGTTATTCCGCTCTCGTCAATCGGCCAGCTATTACTTGCGTTACGTTACGTGGCGCTAAATAGCGTTTTAGCGCCACCGTTTTACCAAACGAGATTAGCAACACAGTGACGTAATTCAATGAGTAGATTATGTTTTATGAAGCAGTAGAATATAATTATATATAAGGACGAAGAGAGTTTTGGCGGGAAAGTCAAGCTGAGTGTCACGCTCATTTTTAAAGTGCGTGATTTATGTAGTAAAATGTGCATTCAGTGAATAATTCACAAAGAACAGTGAAATATCGCAGCATAGTGGCCATATCATGACGTTGTCTCAAATCTCCATCGTAAGTCGGGTCACGCGGCCGTCTTTTTCGACATGAACAATTCATTATGTGACATTGGCTAAATGCACAAATCTTGCAAAGCCATAAAAGAAAGAAAAAAAAAGGACGAAGAACAGAGTGTATAGTTCATTTATACTCTATAGGAAAGCGAGAAGTTTGGCTACAATGAGTCTTCATTACAAGGCTCTATCATACGCATCAACCGCGTTTGGCTCTCTCATTGGTTGAGAGTTCTTACAACCTTGAACCGGACCAATCGATGAGTCAAACGCGCTCGATATCAATTATCGAGTCTTCGTAATGAAAATGTAGCCACACTATTGTGTATTGTGTCTGGCAAGTAGTAACAAGACGGAAGGGTCTCCATGCTTTGGAAAGTATGCTAAGTAGATTCTCACGACTCTAGCCGCCGTAGGAGACACCCTGGTCAGGAGACAACATCAAACTCCAGCCACCGTAGGCGTGGGCTTACGCCGAGCTGCCCACTACCCAGGACTAGGCCCCGATCAACGGCACGTTGTGTGTCACGCGCGCCTTAAAGAGAATGCAGCACTTCGTGGCGGGTCCACGAAGGACCCAGGAGGCATCGGTCGGTGGTCGATCCGTTTGGGGGGTGTTTAAAAAAGAAGAAATACGTGTTGGTTTTATTGTCAGTAAAAGTCTGACGCGCCCTTCAGCTCTGCCCAGAGCGGGAGAGGTCATTCGGTGATTTCCTATCCAGAGTAAAAAAAAAGCAGTTGGTCCTGGCTGGCATTCAAGGCTTTTACAGTCGTTACAAGTTGTCAGAAACCCGAAAGTCTAAAATGTTTGTCGTATGGGTAATACGAAATCCCTTGGTAAGACAACAGTATTACTAAAGGGTTTCGTATTATCATAGTAACTGGGTTGTAAAGATTCGATAGGCTATCGCTCCATTTAAAATACCTACTGGTATTCACCTGCATCCGGTCAGACTGGAAGCCAACTCCAATATAGTGGGGAATAGGTAAGGCAGGTGATGGTTCAGCACACAGAAAACATCCAGAAAAATTAAATAAACCAATTTGCTTAATTCGAGTGCTATATTAAAACAAATCCTCGGGGATATAAAAGTTTCGCCTACGTAAGTAACGGACACGTGGAGTGACGTCATTAATTTGAACACCCCCGATGTTCCACTGAGGTATCGTGTAATTTGAACAGTGTGTAATGTAGTTAAATGAAAATGTTATTTGTATTTTTATGTTTTAAATGAGGAATTAAGTGGATAAAAATTACTTTATTCTACTTATAATAATAAAAAAAAACCTTAGATATAAAGTATTATATTTTTGTGACTCGGGTTTGATGGGAGGATTACTCGGTGGTAGGCCATAACATCGGCTGCCGGCACAAGCCACCACCCACCAGGCAAGTCTTGCCGTCAAGCAACGCGTTGCGATGTGTTATGGTTACGATGCGCCAAATGTTGTATCAGGAGCTTGGTCGTGGAGCGTATCCAGATCAATCCCCCTCTGGCACAACATCATTGGTCGTTTTGTTGGGTTTAACTTTGCATCACCTCGCTCAACTGCCGTCTTCCTTCCTATTCACTCAGTTTTTTAAGTGAATAGGCTTAATCAACTAGCGCGCTTTACCATCAACGATTGCATCACTGCTTTCCATCAGGCGGGATTGCTGTCAAGCACTAATTTATAATTATAAAAAAAATATGTTGATACCAAAGATCTATTCCTATTAATCAACCTATACTATCTCACCTCATCTTTTTAGGGAAAAGCTAAAAGACTACTCAAATTAATCAAAGAATAAGTTTTAAAAAGTTTTGATTAATATCATTTTCTGTTCAAAACTTTGTTGTCCGCGTTTAGCGGCTACATCGATAGTGAGTCCGGCGGGGCTCATAATTGAGATGTATCCAGGCGTCCGGGACTATTCCGGGATCATGTCCGCCCGTCCCGGGATCGTGGCCGGACGCTCGTGTATTTTATCATTTAATAAATAGTTGCACCAAGTTTTAATTACTGTCTGACGGAATAAGTGGGGCGTTTAGGGTAGATTTTATATTAGGCCAGTTACTGGAGCGGGTTGGTAGGATAGTGCTATTAATTAGATTGCGTGTGTTAAAAAGAGTTAAGATGAATTAGTGATAATTAATATTAGATGCTCATCTTTAGTCAATGTTTACGCATCTCTCCACTAGTCCAATGCTTACTCGGGGCTTCATATCCGATATGGTTTTTTTATCCTTAACTATTACAAGACCAAGTCTTCCCTACAAATACCGCGCCCTTCTTTTTTGTTTCCGTAGTGGGAAATCCTCGTGGATGTCCGCCGCCCTGGGGTGGGCGACAGGGTTTCTTAGAATCTTACTGATTCCAAACCTCGCTGGTGTTCCTTCTCACAGCTACAATCGGAGGTTGCGAGAACGACGACTGCATCTGCAACCCCCGATTTGTGTTGCTGGCCCACTTTGGACCTCCTCGGGTCGGGGGGGGGGGGGGGGGTGTATGACTCTCCCGTGACGTCAAAGAGTGGCGCTCGTATCGTAGACTCCTTGATATGCATATGCAATGGCCTCTGTTTTACCGTGAGTCATGAGGCTACAGCGGCTAGCGCGAATCAAGAGAAGTACATATTATTAATTAAAATAATATTGCGACATATTCCCCAAATAAGCAAACAATTGTGACTTTATGGAACACTAACTTTTAATTCCTATACGATAAAAAAATATACAAATAAAATACGAGAAGTACAAGAGCCCGCTTGTTTTACACAGAGCAATGTAGAACAAATGCTGGGGAGAGGGCTCCTCTTCGCCGATTATTAGAAACTTACAATTCATATTTTGCAAATCTAGATATTTTCGCTCTTAACCAGAACAAATTTAGAAAAATGGCTATTATATTGCTTTCTGGTAATCTTTAACTATTACTGCAATGGTTAGGGATCGCCCGAAACAAAATTTCTTGCTGATATTATGGTGACGTTATTGTGCCCACAGACCATATCTGGATGGGGCTCGATATCTTGAGTTGGTTTGTATAATTATTTTTAAGGTTTACTTTCATCATTCGTTATTTTCTCACTGTCCCCTTCTGTATAGTACGTCCGTTTCCTTATTTCGTGTAAACTCAATATAATTCCGTGGACAATGGTGTGGGTTATATATTTGTTTACTATGTATTATACCTTAGTCGACTATTAATATTGTAACAATTCTTGCCAGAGACTAACACACACAAATTACACTACAGTACAGGTGTGAAAAACGTCTTATGAGGCAAGACTTACACATTCCTAGTACTAGAACTAACTATGAAAAAAAAAACAGTTATACATGACGGAGCAAAACTTTTTAATTCACTACCAAAAGATATAAAAAAATAATACACAATAGTTATTATTATTCAAAAAACTACTAAAATGCCACATCTTAAAAAGTTATAAAATAATTAATTAAAATAACTAAAAACATTTATATGCTCTTAGTGTAAACGTGCCCTTAGATTTAAAATCACAAACAAAGTTATCTAGTCATCGTACAGCGAGCGCGATATCACAAAACTTATAGAAACTACCTTCTTACTATACAATATTATTACCAAAATGTGAACATTGTAAGCTCTTGCTACTCCTGGACTACAAAAATGTACCTAATTTAGTCATATTAAGCATCTATTTCTGTAAAGTGATTTGTAATCTTTAGAAATAAATGAATTCAAACCGCATTCAAACCACATATAACTGTTTTTTGTCCCAAATAAAAAAAAAAAATAATTGAGTTTACGCTACAAATTCATTAAATTAAAATTAATTTAATTTTTGTTTATTTTGAAATAAACTACAACTTGCAACGTTAATAAAATCTGAATATAGACGTTTAACATACCGAATCCTTACATATCCTAGACATTGTTAGGGTTCGTAATGGCTTATAGATATAAGTAAAGATTCACTTCCTAACCCTGTGTTATGTGTGAAAATACTGTTTTATCTAAACCGCCATTGCAACAGTTATTTCTCAAACCCATCGCCCATCCCATTTGATTTTCAAAGTCGGCCACAACAAATATCATAAAAAACCGTATAAATACATAAACTAGATTTTATTGTCAAGTGACTCGACCCAGTTCTAAAGCCCCGGTGACACGTGCCTATCTGTTGTATACTTGTATTATTCAGTTTGAACGAGGCATCGTGATGTTTACTTTGCCACTCTATAAAGATATTTGGGGTGGTTCGCTTCAGAGGATGGAGGGCGGATGGACCGCCAAATTAATAGTGGGTCACCGGGATGACGGACTTTGATGTTCTGAATATTGATAAAAACGTGTCCTTTTTGTTTAGTACGGTTTAGAGAGTAGAAATGTTATGGAGAAATGTCAAGATCCGCTATTTTGGTATTGAATGTTGCTGTAGTGAAGACTTCGAATGCGTGTTCAGTATTGCTCTTTTATTGTATAAACTTAAGATTATTTATACCTACTATATTACTGATATTGTGTGATCAAATACATATTTATTTATTTATTTACTTGAACTTCTAACAGACAAAACACACACAATGTTGTTATATGAAATTAGATTTTAAAGCAATGTCATATTAATTAAATTTGAAAACAATATTATATTAAACTCAATTTTAAGACAATGACAACAAAATTATATTAAACAAAAAATTCCATCACGACACGATAGTAAAATTGTTAAAAAAAAATCAAGAAACAGTAACAAGCATTTTCTTAGTTATGTCAAAAATGATAATGATAATGAAATAAAGTTAACATTAGATACATTGAGAAGAAAGTAAAACAATCAAATAAAATTACAATAGACAATGGAATACAATAATACAAGATTATATTAAACTAGCGGCCCGATACGTGCTTCGCTACGTATAAAGTGAAATAAATAAAAAAATAATTTATTGGATCATCAAAATTATTTATTCAAACATAATATTAATTGCTAGCACTTTAAAAAATAAAACTTAATCCAAAACATTTAGATTATTAAACAAACGACGAAACGACGGGGTAGCGACTCACGAACAGGCAACGTTAAAAGTTAAAGTTGGCCATTTGAAAAACATAGATTCTTCCAAATTCAGACCACAAACGTGAAATATTTGCCCTTGGGCTTTGTTGATGGGCATAGCAAATGATAAACGCACAGGATATTGTAATCGTTTGAACTCAAACGGCATATCAGTTGGGATCATAGGGATACGCGGTATCAAACAAACTTCTCCTTTTGATTTACCAGTTAAGATCGCAGCTTCAATTAAATTTGGCAATAAGTTTTACACAGTTTTGGTGGATTATAAAATTACCAAGAAAGTGGCATTGAATTTTATATATATAGAAGAAGAGATGATAATCCAGAATTAATTTGTTACAAAAAATGTGATAAATGAAGAACCGCTCGATCGATTCTGTCCAAACTTCACATTAACCATCTACTAATTAGTCGCAAACGAATTCAAAACATTTGGTTTGGATAGGTGAGTCCGTTCTTGAGTTATAAACTTACAAAGAAAGTGGCATTGATTTTTATAGACATATACATATAGATATTCGTTTCCGACTGGTGGTTCTTGAGATTATCGCGGTTAGACAAACGAAGAATAACTCTTCAAATTAATTACTCTCTCTTTCTTTCTGTCACTCTTTCTATTATCTGTTATTAATTGTTTCTTTTAGTGTAAATCTCAGTAAAATTTCATTTCGATGAAGTTTATACCATAGCGGATCCTGTCAAATCCATGTTTCAAATTTGGAACTTAATTGTATGAGGTAAGGTTAAAGCATTGACTTGTATAATATGCTTGGGTGCTCCTAGCCGTGTAGGCTTATTGGTCGAGCGATCTCGCCATGATTTGTTGGTCCAATCAGTTGTACCTACAGCCTGCAGTGCATATGGGTTGCGGTACATCGAACTGCTTCGAAGCGTATTACAATAGAAACGGAATTCTATTGTTTGGGCTCGATCTGATTACTGTGGTTCTCGAGAGTATAGAAACTTAAGGCTGAATCTATTTACTTCTGCCCCCGACTTCGTCCGTAAAATTCTAATATAATTCAATAATGATTCGAAAGACACGTGGCGCCATCTGTAAAACAAATGTCAGTTATTCAAATTAGGCTGAGAATCAACACTTTTTGAACATCAATATTACAGAAGACAGTTCCCCAAAACGCCCACCCATCGACACTTCCTAGTGCTTTCTAGGAAGAAGTGGCGGAACAAACTCTCCAGCAGTACAGCTGTTTGTTCATTTAAAACAAAAAAAACACAGAAACATAGCTTTGAAATTTGAAATAAAGCAACCAATCTTGTCGATAAAGAATTGTTCCTAGGAAAATATATTTTCGGAATATCAGTTTTTGTTTATTACGTTTAAAAGTTTCATAGAGACTTGTATCTAGTTACGAACAAAATGTTTTCTAATAATCTTTTGTAATATTTATAGATTTCCAACATCATCGTTTCAGCCGATAGACAACTGCTGATGGATATAGGCCTCATCCAAGAATTGCTTCTTTGAACGGTTCTGGTTTTCACGCATCCATCTTCCAACGTTACGCAGGCGGTGGCCACTCCAAATCCTGCCCAATGCAGTGAAAATGCGTGAGCAATGTGCCCTGCCCACTGCCACTTAAGTTCGGCAAAAAAATGTTCACAATATTTATTGTCTGGTGAAATAAATCTATTAGGTACTAAGTTACAAAATGAAGACGTCTCTTCTTCAAACTTTACAGCCCAATTAACCTTAAATGACCCCATAAAATTTAAAGATTTATTCTGTCATTTACAAAATGACCAATAAATAAACAGGAAATCACATCAAAGGTAATATACTTGGAAATGCCGACTAAATAAAGAAGTGTTACAGGCTAGGGGTATTAAAATGACGGCTAAGGGTTGCGAAGTTTATTGACACGAAGGTACAGTCGGTAGTAGGCAATGACAAGTAGAACATAGCGGATGTCGCACCTAAGTCTTCCCTTATGTCCACGAAGTCCGTATCGTACACACTGTAGATGTTCTCAAAGATAGCTTGTTCTCTCTCGCTTGTTTCGCCTCGATAGTCAAATGCAGACTGACTTTGCGTTCGTCGGACTTCTCTGCGGGGGAGACGGGTTGGGGGCTCCTTTATGGCCCCATGCCCGTGGCCTTGGTCTCTCGGTCCCCAAAAATGAGGACCCGTCATTGGGTTGCACCCTAAGGGTGCCATCTTCGCACACCTATGCTGTCGCCGTAGGGGTGTGCCTCCCCTCCGGCGGTCATCGGTGTATCTTGTAGTGTGTGACTGTAGGAGCGACCAAAGTGCTTCTCGACGCCCGTGCGACCAGGCCCCTGCCGAGTGGGATCTCTAGTTCCCTAGAAAAGGCCCAGCAAGAGTCGATCAAGCAACAGAGCGTCGGTTTCGGCTGCTGCTTAGCTACGATTGGTGCTTACTCCGTCCCCTAACAGCTCAACCAGCTGTGTACAGTTGACTGCGGGGTGCGGGGGGTGGTAGTGAGTGACCAGCAGTTTGTGGGTGTGTTTTCGCCGCTCACGTGGAATACTGTGTGTGTGCCTGCGTGTGGAGTTGCGAATGTGTGTATGTCGCGTGCTCGGCGCCTATATTAACTTAGTCCGCTTTGCGCGCGACGGTGTCGTGTTGCGTATCTGCAGTTACTATCTATGTCTGAGTAGGCCGCGTGTAAACATATATGCGGCCTACCCGGGCGTCAAGTCCGGTGGTGGCGCGACGTCTGCGACGAGATCGTGCGGGAAGCGCTTCTTGTCCGGTAGCCTCGCGTACCAGGGCGCTTTTTTTTTATATGATGGAGGTCGGAGGTGCTGGCACGCGAGAACATCCCCTTCGCCAGACGGATGGTGAAGTCGTCGATGCTCTCGACACGCAGGTCCCTATGAATAACAGAGTTCCTCACGTACCGAGGTACCTTGACGATCGGACGCAGCACGATGTTCTACTGCGTCCAGAGCTTCTTTCTGTGGGTCTCGGCCGTAAGGGCGAGCCAAGTAGGGGTAGCGTATGTAAGCTGCGGTCGCACGTAGGTCTTGTGGATCCCCAGCTTGACTCGCGTGGAGAGGCGTGACTAGAACACCGGGCGTAATAGGTTGCGTGTTACCTGAGTGCGCGCGACGGTGTCGCAGACGTGCGGGCCCATGATAAGCCGACTGTCGAGTGTGACTTCCCAAGTACTTGGCGGTCGATGAAATTTGTACAATTAATAGGCCATCATAGGTATAGCAATGCGTTTTTACATCGTACCTCAACAATGCCAAGGTCTTAAGATATAGGGCTTAAAAGTTACGTACTGCATGACATGCAATATTCAACTTTATGCCATTAAAATAAGGTGCATTCGTAATATTGCCCCTTTCGTAACCTTATGCCATCGACATAAGGTGCATTCGTAACAGAAATATACTACAAAAAGTTATTTTGCGCCGACCCCAGATAAATTAGGATAAGGGATGGTTCTTGTGATGGCACGAAAAGAAAGACAAGATCGTTATATGAAGCTGAAGTGTCGAAAAACACAAAAAATAAGAAAAAGTTTAGGGAACATGCGTCACATCCACGCCAAACGGCTGTCGCTCAGCATTATGCTGCCGCATTAGTAAGGGAAAAGACTGCATATTTCACAAAAATGACAATGACCAAAGTAACGACCCCAAACTTTTGTGGCGATATTTAAATTCAGATGTACTTCTTGACCATAAAGAAAGGCTATTGTCAAGTCATTTTGACAAACCAAATAGTATCAATATGGCATTATTGGATGTTCCAGGCAATTGTAATGACAATGTCTCGTTTCCCCGCCCTGTCCCAATTTCCAACTTCCAACATGAGTCATGACTCATTGAGCATAGTTAAAAAGATAACATAATGATTAATGAAGAGCATTCCGATTTTGGTCAAAATTCTACATCATTCCGCACTATTTTCAACTTCGAAAGTCGGTGTCATTACCATTTGGCTACCAATGCACCTAAGACTAGACTACATTATCATCTAGGATACTTTTTATCAAGGTACTTTTTAGAAGCTTCCCTAAGTGTGAAACCTCTGGCAATAGCTAGCTCATAAAGTAATTATTTTACTTCATAATCATAAGAATGTCAGTGTATTATACCAATTAAAATACCGTTTACATTCTCATTAAAAACAGCTCAATTTCTATTCATAACTAATTTCAAGATAATAGAACTTTGTAGGTATTTCTATTTTCATTAATAAGTTATGAGAATAGGTATTTTATCGTATAAATATGTCAAGAAGCTCACATTATATTACAAATACTAAAAATGTCCCTTTTACATATTTTTAGCGACTCGCATACCTATTTATTTATATTTGACATTTTAGATAGGCTTTAAATATTCTCAGCGAGTTTATTTCAGTTCTCTGGAAAAAATTTTATTAGCCTCTGATGTACCCAATTATAAATATTTTTTGTTTGCTACAAAGATATTTATAAGACGTGGTGGCCTAGTGGTTAAAACACCAGCCAATCAAGTATGAGTGTGCGGGTTCCATTCCAGGTCAGGCAAGTACCAATGTAACTTTCTAAAGTACTTTCTAAGTATATCTTCGACACCAATGATTGATTAAAAGGTGAAGGAAAACATCTTGAGGAATCCTGGACTTCTAGTCTGAAATCGCCGACCCGCATTGAGTGAGAGTGGTGATTACGCTCAATCCCTCTCTGTATGAGAGGAGACCTGTGCCCAGCAGTGGAACGATAAAAAGGTTGATGATGATGATGACAAAGATACTTTATACATCGGTTAGGATAAATATATAACGGAAAGACGTTTTTTGTATGAAGTAAAATTGTCGAAATTAAATTAAATCTAATTTATGAATAAGTTACCTATTGAATTTTAAAGGCCAGTTTTGCATCTAGGTGCTCGTGGCTTATAATCAAAGCCTTAAGGGCGATCTTTGAGGATAAGCTACATTTGCCGAGGTCGGTTCTTGGGTTGGAGACCAACTGACAATCCATATAAATAGAAACAAAAGGTTATTAATTCAAATTAAAATTTCTCTCCTCTTAATCCGGCTCGAAGGACCACTGCATGGGCTCAATCGGAATAAGAAAAAAAGTAGACTGTATTAGAATAGGTGTTATACCATAATTTACATGATCAACGTATATCAACGAGTGAAAAACAATTAAATGCTTAGTGGAGACAAGGGAGAGCAGCGGCCGTCGCGTAATGGGCTCGTTACTCCAACAAGCCGCACCGTCCCCTCGGTCAATCACGCGCATATGTGCGCGCCGACACAGTGTTATCCGGCAACTGGGTTGTGCAGGTCAGATAGTACATATACATAAAGATTATATATTATTATTACATTTATTTGTCGTCCTCTGTGGCGCAGCGGTCAACACGCCTGCCTGCGACGTGGAGGCCCCGGGTTCGATCTCCGGCCAGATCATGATGGGAAACGATCTTTTCCTGATTGGCCTGGGTCTTGGATGTTTGTCTATATTATATATGTATCTGTTATAAAATATAGTATCGTTGAGTTAGTATTCCATAACACAAGTCTCGAACTTACTTTGGGGCTAGCTCAATCTGTGTGATTTGTCCGTACCTATATATTTATTTATATTAATTTTATAAATTAAAAAACTGATGAAGTCATTTTGCTTGCCCCGTTTTATACCCACAACCTCATGTATGAGAGGCGGCAAAGGTATTTTTAAAAATTAACCTACGTATATACCCAACTAAAACAAGATTAGTATTAACTAAAACTATTAATATTAAGTTTTAGTTAAATACGTAGTAATAGTAGCAAGTTACTCTCCATAACACTCACTCGATTCATACATAATCAAAGTGACAACTTCCAAGAATTATAATAAGGAACCCTAATAATAATATATTTCCACATGAGTTAATATGGAACCCTTCGCACGCAATCAACCCTTCACAATCACGTAGGGGTAACTCTGACCCTGTGTTATTATGTTGAGATGTTTGTTATTAAAAATATGACATGTTTCGAGGTCAAAATATCATGTATTTGCTGAAGAAGAAACATATACCTCTAGCTCGTGTAGTTCGTTTCCATAACAACTTTTTTCTAACCTATGTTCAGTAAATTCTACCCTGGGAAGGACGCACTTGGGCCGAGTTCGACCCATAAGAATTAGGTATATAACACTATATGCACCTTAATTTCACCTGCATAAGTTTTGATACGAAAATACATCGAGATAAAAAATATACCTTTTTAGGGTTCCGTAGCCAAATGGCAAAAAATGGACCCCTTATATATTCGTCATGTCTGTCTGACCGTCCGTATGTCACAGCCATTTTTTTTTCCGAAACTATAAGAGCTGTTGAAACTTGGTAGATGTATTCTGTTAACCGCATTAAGATTTTGATGCAAAAATAAAAAAAAATAGTAATAAATATTGGGGGCCGTACTTAGAACTGAAACTCAAAAATTTTTTTTTTTGATCAAACACATACGTGTGGGGTATCTATGGATAGGTCTTCAAAAATGATATTGTTGAGGTTTCTAGAATATGTTTTTTCTAAACCGAATAGTTTGCGTGACAGACGCTTCCAAAGTGGAAACAGCTTGCCCCCCTCCCCTCTAACTTCTAAAATAAGAAAATGAAAAATCTAAAAAAAGACATTTGATGTACAAAAACTACCAACGAAAATTGTTTTGAACGAGATCTAGTACGTAGTTTTTTTGTTAATACCTCGTAAATCGTAAACCGCTTATTACCGCGTAATCTTTCATACAAATAACTTAAATCCTTTTAATTTCATAATCAATGGTACGGAACCCTTTGGGCGTGAGTCCGACACGAACTTTTTTGATGCCAAATTTGATCCAAATCCATTCAGCAGTTTTAACGTGAAAGCGTAATAAGCATCCATTCATTCAAACTTAGAATATTAGTAGGATATTACTGAGTATATTTGTATTGAAGTATTGAAAGGCTCTCACTGTATTATACTAGGAAAATTATAAATAAATTGGACGGTTTTTATTGAGCCTTGAAGACACTTAAATTATAGTCAAACGAAAACACCGCAGCTGGCAAATTGGTTTAGTCCCTCGAAATAAGCGAAACGCTTCGTACGGATCGTAGTGGTGGTAACAACGTAAGGGTGGGATATTGTCCGTACGACGGGTCGTTCGATGACGGAACGGAGATGTGGGAATTAAGTCATGCAATTCTTGCGTACACTATCCAAAACATAATTCGAGAGATCGATATTTCTGCTACCTTTTGGCACCTATTTATTGACCGCAGCCTTTCCACTTTAGAGAGGATAACGTTTTACTATTTTAATACATCTGCAACGTCACACGTGAACAACGCGTCATACTTATGTCAACGCAAAATCCTGAATCGCGCAGAGTTTACCGCCAACTAGCATACTCTTGCATACAAACTTCCAGGTATCAATTCGTCGAAATTGCTCGCCTTACACAACATCCGTCTGGTCGGGAGGATCCTCCCTTTTCTGTGGATTGTTACTGAACTTAACACCCTTTCCTCTTACCTCTACATAAATGCTAGTAATAATTTGCCCGCTGCTGATAACAGATCACTCTTTTCTTGCGCTATTTTCACGCACCTGTGCCAGCCTCATCCTGAACCCTAGTTCTAAATAACACTAGCAATTACAACCTAAATATTCTTGTAAAATATTGAAAATCCACAACACTAATTACTGAATAACACGACACCCCTTACCATAAAAAACTAATACAACAAATTGCTAATAAAAGGTAATCTGAAAGCAAAGACTACAAAATAAATATAGGTATAATCGATCAATTCTCACGCAATAACAAAACGCCAGAAACAATAAACTACCGAAGAAATTTGACATCTAACAAACGTCTATAAAGAATTATGTAAATCAGACGTCCGCACTTCGCTACTGACGGGACGCGACTGATCATATCTCGTCAGTCGTCACGCGACGGTGCTGCCACGTGCCTATCACCTGTTTTATTGTAAATATTTTTTGAAATTAGCGTTGTTAAACTCTGTTGATTGATTGAAATTTCTTCGAAAAAAAATTCTTCGTTTTAACTAATACGAAGCCGCTTGGTAAGACTGCTATTTGTCAGACTTTCGACTTCTGACTGCCCCTTTCATACATAATCCAGATATCAGCCTACGACTGAGGTTAATCCAGTAATCGAACAAAACAAACTATCAAGCTCAATCTGAATAATTTTGAGGGATATTGCTAATCCATTGCTTTGTATGTTCGAAAGTGTATCTGCTCCACTACGTAAATAACTCAATATACTACGTAACTACTGAATATACTACGTAAATAACGCAATGAAAATTGTCAAAATGAAGATCTCATGTTCATCAGTAACCCACGCGTCAGCTAGATCATCAAGGCAGACCATGCAAAGATATTTTGTCTACATTTTACTTTCTCAGTTTTCTTTGATAGCCTCCTCTTTTCCATACACCTAAATAAACATTATTCTGACTTGAAAGCTTATTCGTGTGTGTCACATCAATATACATAAGTATTTCTTGAAGGATGTAACCATTCACGCCATCATTCACAACCATTCTACATAATTATAATATAGGTACTTAAAGATGCGTTGAAGAGTGAGATTTGAACGTTTCCGATATTAAAACACGTATTGTAAACTAGCCCCGCGGTTTGTAAAGGTATTGTTAGGTATCAATAACTGATTCTACTAATGGATACAAACCCGAGCTAAACTTAAAAAGTAAATCCCCCTAAAAAAATAAATATTAATTCGCAAAAAGAGGTAACTTAGTACATATGCGTTAAGCACCCTTCCGCGGGCGGCGGGCGGCAGGGCACGCGGCACGTGGTCGCATCGCTATTCGCTCATAATAATACCGGTGTTGTCACTTTTTTAAAAATTACCAAATTTCAGGGAAGTTTGAATTAAATCGCGGGAAAAAAAGATTATTTCAAAATTCATTTGTATTGGTACTATGATGATTCCGTAAAATTTTATATTATATTTGGTCATGTGTTTACCTAACCTTTATTATCCTTATGGGTCGGACAGGGTTTTCTTAACATACTGTATATTATTACGTATTAGGTTCTAATACCCAATATAATATTCCAATTATCTATCGTCTTCTTCTTCTTCGGTCTATAGATTTCCACAATGACCGGACTTGTGCTGCACGCATCCATTGGCTTCCCCGCGACCGACACCAGGTCATCAGTCCACCTTGTAGCGGGCCTTCCTACGCCGCGTCTTTCGGTACGTGGCCACCACTCCACGTCGTGTACGTCGCTTAGCTCTTGTCATAAAGGTTTCCCAACAGTGGGAATTTATAGGCTGGTTATGCTTATGTTATGCTTGTACCTACTTCCGCCTAAAATGGCAATATGTATGTATTAAAAAGGCAACAACAAAAATATTTTTCATCCACTTCAATACAACAGTGTATGTCCAGTTCCGGACCATCTGGTGTGACGTCATCCGTACGACGTCACATATACGCGACGTTATTCTAGCGTTCACGTGGAACAGGGAATTGAAAATGGAGAAAACAAGAAAGAAGAATTGTTTATTCCGCACAAACAGAACGCACATTATAATAATAATACACTAAAGTCCTAATAAACACATAATAAAAAAAAAAAAGCAAAGAAATATAATTTACTAAAAAGCCTCGTACTTTAAGAAAAACAATGTTTTCCTGATGTCATAACCCGTGTCACACGTTGGTATGTTAGAAGACATTATCAATTAACCTTGATTCCATGATTGATCATCGTTATAATAAATGCTGTAGAGGTACAAGCTTAGGAAATCATTCAATTGCTTCTCTCTATTTCAAATCAGCATAAAAATCCGAAGAATGCTAAGCGAAAAATCTTCATAAGCTCTTAAGGGACTTAGAATGCCCCATAGAATATTATAGGCTCTAAAAACCAAGGGCCCGTCAAAATGTAAAACGATAAACAAGCATATGTTGTAGTCAGTAAAATAATATTGGACATTGTGCGTAAGGCCTATATCCGTCGTAACGGTTTTGCGGGTGAGCTGCGAGTTAATATAATGTTGTAGCTTATATGTCAAATAAAGTATGAGTATTTTTTTTATTTACGAAATATTCAATGAAGTATGTTTTATTTTTGTCAAAAAATTTTTGATTAAGGAAATGTTGTGTTCTTTGTGGGTTCATTATAAGGCCTCTTTTATGCCAAAAATATGTCTGATCAAAGATAACTATAGATTTTTAGACATGTTGCGCCGACTCCAAAATAATTGGCATGAAGTCAAAAGAATGAGTGATGATAAAAGGAAAAGATCGGCAAGAAAAGACTGATAAAAAAAAAAATATTTTCTTTATTTCTTATCTAGTTATCAGCGCTTGTGAAACTGAAATGTAATATAAAACCTTGAATATAATCAAATGTATTTGTTGTAAAACAATACAGAATTTAGTATTCAAAGCAATTCATTTGTTATGCATCCCGCGTTTGTACCAAATACGATCTAGCTCCACCAAATGTTATGGTAACACTCGTAGCCTTCGTCTAAACATTCATTGGCGCTTACCAATGCTCGTGATCGCCTTAGACAAATAATTTAACCACTGTATTCCATGAGGAAGTTGTCAGAGATGATGATCTACTCTACTAGAGTAGGTAACATAGAATTTGTGAGTGCTGGCCGCTCCTCGAGAAGCACGTTAAGCCGTTAGTCCCGGTTGTCATACGAACATCTAATGACAGTCGTTACGGGTTGTTGGAGCCCTAAAAGTCCAACAGTTGGTCTTACTGCAATGCTTCGATGCCGCCTTCGGGTTGTTGAGGTCAGAACACAGAAAATATCGAAGTTTAGCCAAAATCAGCATTTAAACTAGTAAAGCGGACCCCAGACTCCAAAGCTGAGAAGCTTCGGATGTGACTGGAAAGAACGCTGAGATTATGATGATGATTAGCAGAGTAGGTAAATGAGTTTATACAAATAAAAAATAACTCTCCCGTCGACTCTTTGGGTACGGAATCAAGCCTAGTCTTCGTACCCAAAGAGTCTTAAGGGGATCCTACTACTTAGGCTCCGCTATCCGTCTCTCCGCCCATCACTCCGACCGACTGTCGCACGGTTGTATATTTTGAACTGTATGTTTTGTTTGCCTGCTGAAGTTACCACCCACCAGACAAAGTCTTGCCGCCAAGTGATTTTTCGTGTTCCGGCATGATGTCTGGTGAAGCCATACGGAGGACGGGTTTGAGCAGCTGTGTTGCTATGTACGACATAGGTACGATGCGCCAAATGTTTTTGTGTCGGGAGTTTGCTCGTGGAGGGTCTCCAGATCAATCTCCCTCTGGCGTAGATTTCACCTCCCTCAACTGCCGTCTTCCTTCCTATTCATCGTCATTGGCCATCAGACCCAATTGCGATCAAGCACTAGTATACATATAATTATTAAAGAAAAATAGGTAGACATTTGAAAGTTTCACATTTTATGGTTTAGTAATAATACAATAACTAATATTTCTCTTTTTTTAAATAAAAAAATAAGCATGAATACAATATAAATGTCTAACAAGTGTTTGCTTAAAATCATTATTATGGTTTTAAAGAAACAGCCACACATTATAATTAAGATTCGAACTCGGACTACTTTAGCACTTTATACATTATACTTGTTTATTTACGCGAATTTCAGCAATGCAATGCTAAGAACAGCCCGCATGGTGTGCATTCACAGTAATAATTGCAAGCCTGTGTAACCGTCTCTTTTCACATATTTCAGATCCAGATATCCCAACAATTTCCAAGTACTAAGCTTCATGCTTCTACCCGTCAACTTGTCGGATTTGAAATCCGTAATTTCTATGAACACAGAGGTGGCGGACTGTAAATTAACAGTAGATCTAACGTGCATTTCACTTAACTGATCCTGTTATCAAGTTTAATCCTTCATTCCCCCGAGCGTTTGCGCTTAACGCAAACTTTGGTAGCTGTAACTGAAATAAGTTGGTATATGCTACATAGATTTAGGAAATCAATTTGAAGTCTGCATTATTAAATTGTCTGTCGAGATCTTCAGCTACACACGTAATATGTTTTCAATAATACAATTCGTGGTGGTGGCCTAGTAGTTAAAACACCAGCCTCTCAAGTATGAGTGCGCGGGTTCGATTCCAGGTCAGACAAGTACCAATGTAAATTTTCTAAAGTTATATGTACTTTCTAAGTATATATTGGATACCAATGACTGAAGGTGAAGGAAAACATCTTGAGAAAACCTGGACTTTTAGTCTGAAATCGCCAACTCGCATTGAGCAAGCGTGGTGATTAGAACAGTGGGACGATAAAAAGGTTTGTAGCGGCTATGTATTTGCAGCGTAAGCTAACCCCGCCGCTTGGAGCCGAACAGCGGCGAGCCACGCCAGTCGGTTCCGGACACCCAGTATGGTTGTAGGTCGTACATATGTAATCCTTCTGATATTTGTATTAGGGAAAAGTTAAAGTAAAGTATAGAATCAGTACAAGTATAGTTTCATTTTATATCGAGAGTCACCCACCCATAAAGGTTGATGATGATGATGATGATGAATACAATTGGGTTGTATCCTAAAAAATAGTTTAATGTCCATCAGATGGATTTGTAAAAAATATTGAACACGTATTTTTTATTTTTTGTTTCATTCAAATACTTAGGAAGATATATTGAATTGAAATGTCGCATGGCGTCACGCCGTGGAATATTTTGTGCCACGGCGTGACGCCATGCGACATTTCAATTCAATATATCTTCCTAAGTATCGGAATGAAACAAAAAATAAAAAATACGTGTTCAATATTTTTTACAAATCCATCTGATGGACATTAAACTATTTTTTAGGATACAACCCAATTGTATTCATCATCATCATCATCATCAACCTTTATGGGTGGGTGACTCTCGATATAAAATGAAACTATACTTGTACTGATTCTATACTTTACTTTAACTTTCTGAATTAGCCCCACTCCGTAACTTTATTACGCTATATCTCTGTAGTTTTTGGTAATTTGGACAAAATAAAAAATACGTGTCTTAATTTTTTTTTATTATCTATAAGACGGACTAATTTTTGGATTTTCATACCTTGGATACATCCCTATTATGTCAAAATCATTACAATAATGGCGCACCTAGCTAATTCATAATAAGTCAATCGCAGGCTAAGCTATGCTGGCTGAGGTCGATTCTTGTTTGCCTAACCATGAAGCACAACTACTTTAAGTTGTTTTTCCCGGCTGTCATCGATATTTAACAGTCTGAAGTAGTATTATGTTGCTTAGGACTGGATAACTGGATCGTGGAAGTCAGATAGGCAGATGCTCCATGTGGGATATGTAGTACATTCAGCTGAAACCGCGAGAAGAAAGGCAGATTGTACAACTTATTTTTTGTATATGTTTGCATATTACAGAGTAACTTTGTTAAAATAATTTTGATATAATGAGAATGAATGATTGATTTACTATGAAACGTAGTAAATATCTCATTTATTAATGATATTCCTTACTGTCATTACTCGTTACTAAACAAACGTAGATACTTATTTATTGTATTAACTTGCTACAATTTACCTAATCGTTTATCGAGACTTACTACTAAGTATTCCACATAACATTTACTGCTTCTACTAGAACATCAATACTGTAAATTTATTGCTCCTCGATGAGCAAATTACAAAGTATACAAGTTAGTAAACCAAATAAAATCGCTATAAAAGTTCAACTTGACGCAGAACGCAACAGTGTCGAAGATTTACAACTCGTTCGCGTAAATTGAAGAAGTTAACTGAATTTAACTGTGATTATCGTTAGTGTAAGTATCATGATTTTCAAAGTAGAGTTTAGTTTGGAAATAATTGCTAAATAAGGAGTTTAATGAAATCAGCTCTCCCTATTTAAGTGCTGGAAATAGTCATTTTTCCAAATGGTTATTAAATCCGATAAAAAAAGTGGGTTAATGTTACGCTTAGTCTATATAACCCCATTCTTAGGCACTCATCCCCATGAATACCAGTGCTTGCAGTCTAGGTCTAAATGTAGATAACCGGTTCTTTGTTTTGTCCTGTTTGTCCCGCCATCATTTATCGGAGTCTGTCGCAATGGATTCTAGCTGTATCAGGGCCCCACATGATAAGTGTTTTGGCACAATGCTCATTGACATGCAGCAGATGTGGCCAGTCCCAACCCATTTCAACTTTGCGGCTTGAATTATACCTAAGTACTTGGTTATTTCCAAACAGCGAATATTTGAGATTCACAGATAGTCATTACATTAGAATACTCAATAACAATTAAATGCATATCTCACTCTAAAAGTACAATCATCAATAATTGCATTTAAATATAAAATTCAATTAAACTATATGTATTGCAAACACGCAAAATAAAAACGCAAAAGGAACAGTACCAACATCTAAAACCCAACACTTTTATTTTTAAAAGGCCTGATGCAATCACAATACACACACGGCTATTTGCATCCAGAAAGGTTGAAACTCAACGCCGCATTTGTGCCAAACTCTGTAACCTTTTTAAATTTTCCACACTGAAAAAAGGAAATGGGAATACATATAAATTCCGATACAAATAGTCGAGAGTTCCAGGTGCTTCGAAACACAATATAAACGATTACGCAAGTCGCAGACAATAAATCAACATCTGACGTTTCGCTTAACGTCTAGTTCCGGGCTTTCCCCCGGGGTGTAGCCGCGTAGTTACCCCGTAGTCACCCCGTCAGCAGATACGTGTAAGCGAGGATGTAAGTTTTGTTGGAATTTATTTTATTGCTTAATTTTTGTTTTAATCTGTTGAGCGAGATTCAATAGAAGTTTTATTATTTTTATTACGTCTGGGGTGTTTAGTGGCCTACAGTGATAAGCTATGTTTGTGTATGAACCTACATGTTGTCTGTAATAATTCTGAAGAGTTTGTTTTTTTAAATGTATCAATCCGAATTGTTTATCTCATAAACCTACCAATCCGAATTGGTTTTTTTTTTTTTGGTAGTCAATTCGTAAGGCAAGCTATAGCTATTTAGCATAACGGTGCCAGGGACTTAAGAAGTCTTGCAAAAAGGATAACAGCAGGCGATGCGAGGCGACACCGACGTAATTCATTAGCGAATATTTTACAAATAATTTCACTTTCCGGAAACTCATGCTATTGATACAGTATGGATTGAAAGTTTTTTTTTTTTAAATTGCCGAATCAACTTACTTATGACCTCGCTTACGGTTGATGGATGAATGGAAGACGTTTCTTAAGGCTCATTTACACTCTGTTAAGAAGCAAGTGTCAAGTGATTAGTAAAAATCAACATGTAACGGTCGAGCTGTTAATTGATTAGTATTAAGTGTGAGCGTTTACACGTCGATTTTACTAATCACTTGACACTTGCCACTTGCTACTTAACAGCGTGTAAATGAGCCTTTATGGGACGACCGCGTCCTGTAGATCCTGTTGACTATTGATTTAAAGGCGACGTCTTAAATGTGAAAGGGAACACAGACGTTTCCCAAAACATTGCCGTATGGGCCATACTGCATGCTATGTTGTACTAAACAAGGTTCACAATATCTAAGTACAAGAGTCAAATATAGCGGAACACAAACAAACCAGCAAGTAGCAGACAATATATCAAAACTGGATATTTTGGTTAACGTCCAATCTCGTCGGCGGTGCGTATCCCCCGGGAAGAATAAAACACCAGAACGTAGTTGCCCAAAAACTGAAATAATTTATCACTAAGTTCTTATTTACCTTTCAAAGTTCTAATGTTCTGATTCAAGCTGTCTAGCCTTTTCTCAACTATTGTGCAGTCGGCGTCCAGTCAATCCGTTTGCCGCTGAATACTAGGACCCTAATTGAGTAACACACAATTTCTATCAATTCGAATCATTTTGAAACCAATTGCTAATCCATTGCTCCATATGGTCGGAAAATGTGTCTACTCAACAACATTAATAACGCAATGAATGTTGTTGAACTGTCAAAATGAAACTCATTCCTACGGATAGTGTTTTACGCAATTCCCCTGCCGTATGCGTGGAGGGAGTGTCTATATGACCTCCACACCCAAGTAACCGAGTACAGGATACCCGTCGTTAAGACTGTTGGTCATACTTTCCGGCTTCTGAGGATCTGTAGGTATACTAACATCAAAGATGGTCATACCTAATATTGGAATCAATTTTAACAGCACATACCTACTTTTTTTTTTTATAAAAAGACACCCGTCATCACAGGGCGTTGTCGTCCCTACTTCTTGCGTGGCAAGAATCCTTAGTTAGCAATTTACTTATCCGCCAATTCTTTTTTTTTTTTCCACTAACGGCTTTTTTGTGGCATTGGCTCTCTTTTTGGGCCGCTTTTTTCCCCACTTTGTCTTCTTATTTTCTTTATTTATTTTCTTATATTTCATTTTTTAAAACATTTCTTAAATTATAATTTAACATTAACAATTATGCACATACCTACTTAGGACCCATTAACTTAATCAAATTTTATTCCGTGGTGCTTGGCAATCTGGGCTTCTCCCAGTTGCAATAATGTCCCTTTGTGCCGATTGGCCTAGTTCTGTTCTGTCTCCTGCGCTATTATTTTTGCGGAACCCAAGACAGTTGAGTCATTTCTCCGGGACTCGTCGAGCTTCATTGCTCGGCGTTTTTCTGGCGTTTTGTCCCAATAAAAAATCTTGCCACCAAGCGATTCGTCGTGATCCGGCATGATGTCTGTTGAAGCCCTACGGAGGACGAGTCTTAGCAGTTGTGTTGCGATGTGTGCCGGGTACGATGCACCAAAAGTTGTTGTGTTGGGAGTTTGGTCGTGGAGGGTCTCCAGATCAATCTCCCTTTGGCGCAGCATCGTTGGTTGTTTTGTTGGATTTAACATTGCATCACCTCGCTCAACTGTTGGTTTCCTTCCTAGTCACTAAGTTTATTAAGTTAATAGGCTTAATAGACTAGCGCGCTTTATCATTAACAATTGCATCACTGCTTACCATCAGGCGGAATTTTAGTTAAGCACAAGTTTATAAAAAAAAAAACTAGTTTAGATAAGTATTAGAAAATATGTGTGAAGTTTACTTGGGTAATTATGATAAGTGGTGGGTATATTTCAGTGCATGATAATGGCGCTAGTTCTCTTGTTGGAAACTAAATTTAGGCTATATGTATCTTTTTCTTTCTAGAATCAGAAAGACATTTCATGAAGAATGTTTCATTAAGAAAAGACAAGATAATTAATAGTTTATATATGGTTTATATGTTTTTTACTAAAAGTAAAACCATCTATTTACATCAGACGCTAGATATAAATGCCCTGAATATCAATTTTGTTTGCTTTGTGAATAAGTTGAACGGCGCCATTTTCTACCAAACGTGGCAGAGCATTTTCATTTAGCAAAAACGAAAGGGAAGGCGAGCGATGAAACGGCGTCAAATCAATAATAATGTTGCCAATATAAAAATTCTGTTGTGTGGGTACAAATTATTATACACCGGAATTTACCTACGCACGGTCGTAATTGCCCCAGTAAACATTTTTTTGTATTCATATGGAACTCATTATTTCTTTGTAATTTGTAGGAAAATACTCGTCTTTTATATCGACTTCTATTTTTGTTCGACGCGACAGGAAAAAAAAAAGTTTTAAATACTATTTCATTGCGATAACAATAATGTCAACCTTTCAATATAATGTCAACCTTTCAATATTCACATTGAATATTTCGCCGCGGCGCGCTTTTATACCGCCTACATCGAGTGACTGGAACAATTTGCCAGCGACGGTGTACATTTAAACTACAATTTGAGTGTTTTCAAACCTAGAGTCAATAGGCTCTTAATAAACTAGCGCGTTTTACTATCAACGATCGCAACACTGTTTTGTTGTTGGGTTTAACATTGCATCACCTTTTTTTTTTTTTTTCCCGGGTTGGAAATCCTCATAGGATGCCCGCCGCCCTAGGGTGGGCGACGGGGTATGTCAGACTTTTACTGACTAAAACCACCCCGGTGTGTCTTCTATCACGAGCGCGCGTGGGGCCGCGGGAGTCTAAATTCTTCCACGGCCCCACACCCTCGTGCTGTCCCGGTCTGTCCGGGCCTCGTCTCCTGCACGCCTCGAAAGGCGCGCGCCTCCGCCTCGGGGTCCATCAATGGGGGGCGGGGACTTCCCCATGTCCCTCGACCCTGGACCCATTCATGGGGGGCGGAAGAGGGCGTTATCCGCCCATCCTCGGCGCCCGGTGCGTCTTCTGCAGCCCGGGAAGGGAGTTGATATCTCCCTCTCCCGTTCCGCAGCTTCCTTCTGCGACATCACGTCCTCTAACATTGCATCACTTCGCTCAACTGCCGTCTTCCTTCCTATTCGCCCAGTTTTTCTGAGTGAATAGGCTCTTAATAAACTAGCGTGCTTTACCATCAACGATCGCAACACTGGTTACCATCAGGCGGAATTGCGGTCATGAACAAGTTTATAATTATAAAAAAAAATTGGGAGAAATCATTTTTCTCAACATGAATGCAAACTTATTACGTACAAAGAATGTGTCCAAATCTGCGCCTGAGCCGTGATAAGACTCAAGTTATATTTATCGTCTGTCGTTTTCTTAACGAAATAGAAAGAAAAACTTTACTGAACTTAAATTTAGTTTAATTTGAGGACAAGAACATCGACGCCAATACCTATTTAATTTCGTAGACGGTCTAATTGGACTCCGCACACAAAATTCGATTCAGTTGGGAGAAAAAGTTCATAATAAGATATATCCAAAAGTAGGTTAGTGGCGAAAGATTGAGTGCTGTGCCTCCACCTAATCAATCATGTCCAAAATGGACATGTACTTGCGAAAGGTGGAGCGAAAAACTTAGTATTTTTATGTTTTGTGTTTTGGAATATAATTTCATTTTAATATTCACTTTTCAATTAGGTACAAACTCATGATTAGAAACGTAAACTCCGTGTAAATAATTGCGACTAAAATTATTAGGATTGGGTAGGTTACAAAGTTACGAAATGGAAGGATTTGAGTTGGATTGTTTTGACTTAACTGTGTCGCCAGCAGATTAAGCTACCCGAAACTGATATATTTTCCCAATCAACCTTCAACTTTAATGCATTAAGGATAACGTTAAAATCTATTTGACATACTGTAGTAGCTCCAAAAAGAAATCCAGATCACACTTTGACCGGTAGTGTCTATAAATTGTGTTTAATGGAGGATAACGATAGCATTGAAATCTGCTTATATATCGCTGCACCCAAATTTCGAAACGGTCTCAATTTGAATCATTTTGAAGCATAATGCTAATCCATTTCTCCATAATATCGAAAAATGTTTTTGCTCAACAAAGTAGACAAGGCAGTGAATATTGTTATAGTTACTGTCAATAAGTAACCCATTGCTACTGAGAGTAAATAAATAGTCGTATATCGAAACAAATGTTTTACTACGGGGCTACTAAAATATGCACTGCTTTCTCGTACCAATCAATTTTGAGAGCGTTTGGCCTGATACAAGGACATAGTCTAGGTTTGTGTTTCGCAGGAATTCTCTTTATTGCTTCAATGCCTGAATGTTTACCTTTCTTTGGGAATTTAATTTAGGCTATAAGAGATAAAATTTTTAGATGTTTGATTCTGAAACGACGTTGAAAAACGGATGTCGTATATGATTAATTATACATAGAGTTTTTAATGTATTTTGTGAGTTTAAGAGCTATACTCTAAGCATAAAGATGGTAGGCGTTGATGGTGCCCAAATGCAGTCAATTTTTCTAACTGAAGCATAAATGTGTAGGCTGATAATGGCGCCGACTCTGTTGCTCACAAACTAAACTAATTTTAATTTAAATGCATCTTTTTCTTTTCATTTCGTTAAGAAAAGGATAGAAGATAACATTTGAGTTTAGTCCTCTAATAATGTCGCTAACAATGGGCCTTATAAGAAGGCTCAAAGTCGCTCAAAGGGCAATGGAGAGGGCTATGCTTGGGGTTTCACTGCGCGATCGAATCAGGAATGAGGAGATCCGCAGAAGAACGAGAGTAACCGACATAGCCCGAAGAATTGCAACACTGAAGTGGCAATGGGCTGGACACATTGCCCGTAGGACCGATGCCCGATGGGGCCGACGGTTTCTCGAGTGGCGACCACGCACCGGAAGAAGTAGCGTGGGTAGGCCCCCGACAAGGTGGACTGACGACCTCGTGAAGGTCGCGGGAAACCGCTGGATGCGGGAGGCGCAGGACCGGTCGTCGTGGAGAACCTTGGGGGAGGCCTATGTCCAGCAGTGGACGTCTTTCGGCTGAAATGATGAAATTAAGATACTCCTTAGACAGTTTAGACGCGATTACAAACATGGCGACTAAAAATACACCAGTTTACACCAGGAGCGCACTAATTTACAGATCTGAACTGATGTTTTTAATTCTATCCTTTTCTTAATGAAATAAAAATAAAAAGATGCACTGACCTTAAATTTAATTTAATTTCTGAACAAGGAAATCGAGGCCAATGTGTGTAGTAAGACATTTAAACAAACCTTTTTTACACTCCTTTCAACCTATATTGAATTCTATTCCCTTGGCATAAGAAGGACATTAAAGGAAAAGAAACGGTTACAATACCAACTATTTACTGCAGCTAATATTTGCCATGCCTTCAACGCAATAGAAGTCAAAATTGGTTGAACGGACTCTAATAAAAAGTTTATTTAAATATCGAATCCTATTCGAGTATGGAGTACAGTATTGTTCCACTGCAGGAAAAAATGCCTCATCACAAAGTGAGAAGACACGGGCGCTGATCACGACACTAACTCACGACGGGTTGGCGATTTCAAACATAGATCATTATCATCATCTCAGCCACACGAAGTCCACTGCTGGACATAAGATTTCCAAAAAGAACGGTTGGAACGCGGCCTGCATCCAGCGCTTCCCTGCGATTTTGATCAGATCATCCAACCACCCAGTCGGTGGGCGTCTGTCGCTTCGCTTGCCGCAATTCAAGAGCCTTTCTGCCCCATCGGTCATCGGCTCTACGTGCTATGTGCCCGAATTAACTTATGTAGATATACAGGGTGTATGTATCTGACATCGTAACGCAAACTACGTGAAAAGGCTAGACCGCATGCCACTAATAAAAATATGATAGTCATTTATGTCGTTAATGAACGGTTACATAATTCTCAGTGTTTAAAAAAAAGGGTCGGCTCGGCCTTTGAACGTTGCAAGCGTGCCGCCGTGCGGGTTTGTAGGTATGACATTGATCCCTGACGTGAACCCTATTAAATCAGCTGATAGGATAGTTTTTCAAGGTTTGTTCTCATTGCCATTTTTGGTGTAATTAGCGAATTAATTAATTTTTATTTTAAAATCTTATTGGGTTATAAAAGTGTAGCAATTATGAACGGTCTAAAGTGAAAAAACTACATATATATTTTTTAAAATCATGAAAAACCCGATGAAAAATTCCACTACTAGGGGGTTCAGAATCATGTACTGGATCCATGGTACTCGTTTGTGCGTCGATGTCAGATACCCCCTTTATTTAACAAAAAATACAGAAATGTTAATTTGTTCAAGTCGCTTTAACAAATGCTCAGAAGCAATCGACCGACAAATACGGCTTAGCTCCTCCAACCCTAGACTTATTTCCGTTTTCCAGTACTTAATAACGCCTCATTAATATCAGGGAGGGCATTTTTACCTCGTTTCCTCCCCATGAGATGGGAAATGAGTCTCTGTTTACTTCCCTCACGCTCAACTTCACAAACAATTGTTTGTGCAGGGAGTAATTAAAAAAATGCTCTTTGCGCTTTGTGGTGTCCGGCAGGGCTTCAAGCGTTTTGTGGAGCTTACTCTGGTGGAAACGGTTTTTAACGTTTTCCCTTTTATTTTGTGCTGACATGACCAGGAAAGCAGAAATTCGTTGGTGCGTCTCTTGGGGAATAGAAAAGTGTTACCTCGTCCGGTTTTCACTACTGTGTTTGGAGGGCAGGGTAAAGGGGGAGGGGGAGGGGGTAAATGGCGTCGTTTGAGCTTGGCGGGAACTATTCTTATTTTATGATAAAAACATTTTTACTCCATTGAACATTTTTTTCAACTATCTATTTGTTATTTTTCTTTTATGTAGGTTTTAAATGAAATGGTAAAACCCGCAAGGTGTGAATCGGATTTTCGCACCAGCGGTTCCGTATATAAAGACATAAAATTAAAAGCTTCGCCTCGCCACTTTTATAAAGGCAACAGAAATATATCATTTGTAAAATTACACTGTCTAGCTATCACAATTCATGAGATAACGCCGGGTGACAGACAGACAGACTGTGGAGACTTAGTAATATGCATCTATTACTAAATTAGTTTAAGCGAATGTCGCAAAAAGAAAAAAATATTTTATTGTGAGACTGTCTACGTCTCACAATAAAATATTTTTTCTTGTATTTATAAACTAGGTAGTGCTCGACCCCAATCCCGCCTGATGGTAAGCAGTGGTAATGCATGGCGCTCTTGTTTATTAAGAGCCTATTCACTCTAGCCTTGAAGACACTCAAATTGTTGTCAGACGGAAACACCGTCGCTGGCAAATTGTTCCAGTCGCGGTATTACGCGGTATAAAACTCGAGGCGAAACGCTTCATCCGGATCGTAGTGGTATCAATAACGTAAGGGTGGACACTGCTGGGACATAGGCCTCCCCCAAGGTTTTCCACGATGACCGGTCCTGCCTTATAAGAAAGCTCAAAGTCACTCAAAGGGCAATGGAGAGGGCTATGCTTGGGGTTTCAATGCGCGACCGAATCAGGAATGAGGAGATCCGCAGAAAAACTAGAGTAACCGGTTGGTTACTCTAGTTTTTCTGCGGATCTTGAATTGCAACACTAAAGCGGCAGTGGGCTGGGCACATTTCCCGTAGGACCGATACACGATGGGGCCGACGGGTTCTCGAGTGGCGGCCACGCACCGGCTGACGCGGCGTGAGTAGGCCCCCGACAAGGTGGACGGACGACCTGGTAAAGGTAGCGGGGTGGAATTAAGCCATACAATTCCCGCGCACACTGTCCAAACACATTTATAATACTAGCAGGAGTATCCACTTACTACTTATTGACGTCCAACAGGGATAGATGGAGACAGATCGTGCGGAGATATACATCAACGTCTCGAATTCAATCATAGTGGCCGCGACTGTTCTGTCAAGAACGAAACGAAGAAGAAAACTTATTGACGAATATTCGTTAGTGTGGCTATAAACTATATTTTAATCACCATCATCAACATCTCAGAGTGAATTACAGTCGCATACGAAGCTTTTTCAGGTTTGGAGTCTGGGGTCCGCTTTACCAGTCTAACTGATGATTTTGGCTAAACTTCGATATTTTCCGTGAAGCGACTGCCGACTGATTTCCTCAACCCGAAGGCGATATCGAAGCATTGCAGTTAGACTATTTGTTGGACTTTTGAGGGCTCCAACAACCCGTAACGACTGCCATTAGATGTTCGTTTGACAATCAACACCAACGGCTTAAAGTGCTTTCCGAGGCACGACTAGACCACTGCAGTTATTCATATTCAGGCATACAAATATTTGAACTGCGTTCGCTACCGCTACGCCACGGAGGTAGGGAAACTATAATTAATATTATAAGTATTTTTAACGATTTTACATTCGCAAAATGATGCACGTTATCGGTGTGCTGCACCGTTGATGGACCTCAGACGAGTCTCGTCCAAAAACAAAATGGCCGCGCAAAATATATTTTAAAAGGAAGCTTCTAGAATCAAGGCCTCTTTGACCAGGCGGGAACAGTCGCAAAAAGGTTTGCGTTATAACCATAAATTAACATTACAAATTCAACTTCTGAAAAATAGTAAGACACGACTAAAATTACATAAAAAAAAAAAAAAACAAATAGATTAACTCTAGCATATTCGCAATTTGTTCTGTATTTCAGCCATTATAAATGCAACAGCAGGAGATACGTCATCTATCAGCACAAAATTATTAAGTTAGTCTTGTATACAGAATGCGACATCGAAAACAGCTTTAACAAAAAGTACAAGCTACCGTACTGTAGGTCTAGTATGAGTTTTCATTACGAGACTCGATCGTCGATATCGAGCGCGTTTGACTCATCAATTGTCCCGCTTCAAGGTTGTAAGAACTCTCAACCAACGAGAGCACCAAACGCGGACGATATCGACTATCGAGTCTCGTAATGAAAACTCATACTAGGCATACAGGACTACACTTATCTTAGTTCATAATTTATTTGTGATGTCTAACAATAAATAAATAAGAATCTAAACTCAACATACACTAACACCGCGCGAACGTAGAAAATGTTTATTTGAAATCAAACAACAATATCTTGTACAGATTTCTGTGATTACTGCAGTAAATAGTAACAGTATCTAATAGACATTTTACTTCAATCATTTTCGCTACAATAGGACCGAAAAAAAAACAGATTCACACGCGTTCGATCGTTAACTAAGAGTGATGGCCCCAAGTTATAAGCGATACCGATTTATTAAATAGGTATAGCACTGGTATCGAAAGAAAATACGGGCAGAATATACCGTCATCATTTTCCCGCCCTCCACTCGATTTATTTACGGCTGGCGTAACATGTCTTTTTCTTTCATATTATTCTATTAATAGACATATCGCTGGTCCATCCATTGTTACGGATAGTTATGATTAAACCTAATGAAACTTAAATTCATTCAATGACAGACGCTCTAGAAGCTCCAGAGTCTTAAGAAACATGAAATGATGCACAAAACTTATTTGTTGTTGATGGTAAGCCGTAACAGCGGCTGCCGGCAGAAGTTACCAACCACCAGACAATGTCTTGCCGTCAAGCAATTCGTTGTGTTCTGGCATGATGTCTGGTGAAGCCGTACGGAGAACGAGTCTGAGCAGTTTTGTTGCGATGTGAGCCGGGTACGATGCGCTAAATTTTGTTGTGACGGGAGTCTGGCCGTGGAGGGTCTCCAGATCAATGTAGGGTCATTGATCTTGCATAGGTGGTCGTGTTGTTGGGTTTAACATTTCATCACCTCGCTCTACCACCGTGTTCCTTCCTATTCACTCCAGTTTTTTTGGACTGAATAGGCTCTTAATAAACTAGCGCATCACGTTACCGTTAAGCGGGATTGCGGGCATCGCTAGTTTATAATTATAAAAAAAAAATAGTAATAAAAAAGCATTTATTATGAGAATGAAAAATCTTATCTGTGTAATGTTTTGAGATTGATTTTAATATTACTAGAATATAACTAATTGTAAAACAATCAGCTAAGACATCATTAATAATTAATTCAATAATGTATTGGTGTGTTTACAATGCAACTGGTATTATTCCAAAGTACTGGTATAAAATAAAGAAAATGCTTTTATTTATCATCAGATAAAAGACACATCACATCAGATAAAAACAAAAAAAAAAAAAAACAAATATAGAAGTAAAGACAAAAATGTGCTTGACGATGGTAGCTGGAAGGTTTGGAAGTGTTCGCACCAGAAGAGTAACGTTCTTCGGCCACCAAAAGAAAGACGATGCGGACGACGAAATTGAGGCCGTGTCGTCGCTCGAGCGCTAAGGCTAAGGCTAAGGAGGGGAACATGCAGTATGTGCGTCTTAGTGGATGGCTGTGCGTTCGTGGTATTGGCCGCACTTGGCTATGGCGCCTGCTAGGGATAGCGGGCTGATACCAGTCGGGGGTGCGGTGAATGTAGTAGTATCTCCCGAACCCCCGACTCATGATACTCGAAGGAATAGTGGGGTTTTAGTCTGTAGGAGTCCAACATAACCTTCCGTTATTCCCAGACGGAGGGTATCCATGAGGACTTCCCCACGAAAAAAAAGTTTTGAAGTGTCATGACATCATCTCTCTTCGGAAAACGACTCGGTATATTGGCTCGGTATACAGACGTTTAGAAAGTAAAAGTAATTTAAAATTACTCGAATGAATACGTTCATAGCTTACACCACGCGTCAAACACACGGTTTTTCCGACAGTCAGCGCGAAAACTTTCACCGCACGTCTTCCCGAGTTTCATTGCACCTAGCAAACATACTCCTACCCCCGTCCAATCCAATATCGACGTTATCACCTTCAACATAAGCTCTATTACCGCCACTCGAATTTCTTTGCACAAATCTCTATCTACTTTAAATTGCAGCAAGGAAAAATATGCCTTATTTTAACCTGTTTAGAGTTGGATTGTGTTCTCAGGTGTTAGATTACGCGGAAGCGAATTGCGCTTGATTATGCTGATTAGGTATTCATTTTTTTTTTTTCTATTAACTAGTTAGGGTTCAAAGGAATTCTTGCTGTGATGTAATATGATGGTAATTTTATTTGATAACTTTACTGATTGTTTGCAGTTTGTGGTTTTTTTCGTTTAGGTATTTGATTAATAGGTACCTTGCGTAATGATAGGAAAATTTATTTGAAAGGTGGAGTTACAGGCAACGGTCTGTTGATAAAAAAATTGTAAGTAAATTAATTAACGCGCTTCCTGAAAATAGTTTGTTCAGACTCCTTTACTGAACCGGTTTATGTCATTTGTAATACAGGTCATTTTTTATCCCAAAAATAATTAATACCTACGGAAATTATTGTCATATTAACCCAGTTGTTTGTAAAGACCTAAAAACTTAAAATCACAGTTTTACTTGTATTCATACAAAAAACATTCAATACAAAATAAAGATAAAGAACCTTATTCCATAAACGTTAAGGTCTTCGTTTTCAAAGATTTGGTATAACTAATTTAATAAATAACAATCATCGATCACTTATATACTAGATAAAACTCTTATCAAAAATGGCGACAAGTGTTAAGCAGTCTAAAGTACTCAAAATAAATATACATTAATTTAAAATCAGCCTTAAGTGCGGTGTATAAAGTTCTTATCTCAAAACAGTACAAAAAGCCATTATTTTTTACGACCAAGTCCGTGGCACATCAAACATCAAACCAAATTCAACCTTAAGCCGGCGCCAAACATAGTTTAAATAGTTGTTCACTTATTTGAACACTTGTTTGGACACATGTGCAGCACGGGTATTTGAGTATTTGTTCAAAGCTTTGTTAAAACATTTGTACTTTGCCATTCGTTGTCGGTTTCGAGCGCACATCAAAGCGTTCAAAGTTGTCTATGTTCAAATATTTGCGTAGCCAACACACAAATATTTATTAAAGTCAGAATTATACTAAATGAAAGAAACACCCAAGTGCTGCAGTTCGACCATTTTTTACGCTGATTGTGAATCTAGCGATAACAACGCATATACAATATACATGTTAAATTAAAAATTCCGTGTATGTATTATGATTACAACATAATATTCTAATTGGGGTGTTTGAGGGGTTGTGCGTTAATTACATTACATGTTGTGTAATCCCATCTACACAAGAGGGGTTGTTGGTTAAGTAAAAGTAGCTGAACTTGTGGATCGATCGGCAGGGTAATGGGGATGTATCCAAGGTATGAAAATCAAAAAATAAAATCAGCCCCTCTTATAGATAACAGAAAAAATTAAGACCCGTATTTTTATTTTAACGTAATTATCAAAAACTACTGAGATATAGCGTATTAAACTTACGGAGTGGGGGCTAATTACGTCACGCCGTGGTATATTTTGTACCACGGCGTGACGTCATTCGACATTTCAAATCAATATATCTTCCTAAGTATTTCAATGAAAGAAAAAATAAAAAATACGTCTTCAATATTTTTTATGGATCTATCTGATTGACATTAAATTATTTTTTAGGATACAACCCAATTGCGTAACACACTATCAGTAGCAATGGGTGTCATTTTGACAGTTCAACAACATACATTGCGTTATTCACGTTGTTGAGCGACACTTTTCTCGAACACAAGAAGCAATGGATTAGCAATATGCTTCAAAATGATTACAATTGATAGTAATTGTGTGTTACGTACTTAATATGCTGGTTAGGCTACGGCAGCTATGGTTGGTTTCATGGATGTGGTTTTTACATACCGACAATCGACATCCTTCCGGGCCTTGGATAGCGCGTCAAGCTGTTGGTCCTGGCTGTCAGACGTGGATCTTTGATAGTATCTAACGGGTAGTCGGAAACCTGAAAGTGACAGAGAGCCTGTAAGAGTGACAGCCTCCGTGGCGTAGCAAGAAGACGCGGGTTGGAACCCTCTGCAGTGCAAATATTTGTATGCATGAATATGCCTCCTAGCGGACGACTGCCTGGGGATAGCATTGCCGGGCGGTGGTGGGGATAGAGCGACGTAGGTGGAGGGGGCGCGCGATGTGAGTCATTTTGACTCACATTAGGGTTCTGGGGTTAAGTGTATGACCAGAAAGCCAGTTCTCGAATTTTCAAAATCTATTCGCAGTTATCTAGAAGACAAACAAACATCAAAAACTTTCAAAATGTATGGAAATTGTAGGTATATTTGACGGATTGAGACTGTGACTTTCTTAAAATTAAAAGTATTACCTCTGATGCATGAGCGTAAACGAAGCAAAAGCAATTTTTAAGGTTCGCAGCAGCTCTATAGTTTTTGGCTACCTCTATGGGTAGAATGTGCGAAGCGTTTAAATATGCATGTTGTTCGGTATCTAAGTACATGAATTCAAACTTGTCCCCCACAACTCATATAGACAGCCAAAAGCTTACAAACACAACTAAACCTCACCCAATATCATCATCCTCGTAATAATAATCAATCCAAAAACATACTCTATCTAATCACCCTCCCCTCCCCCCTGCCGGTCGCACCATGTCATCAATATTCATCCTGCTGGCCGTACTCCTAGAAGGGAGCCGTTAATCAGCCGTGCCGAACTAGTGGCGGTAAATTAAGCCGTTCAATTCCGCACCGAACCGCTTCGGAGCGGTTCGAGGCGGTTACTACCGGATAAATGGGGTGGAGGTACACTGGCTCTTGAGATAATGGAGTGTGGTCCGTTAGTGGAGGGGAAATGTCACTGTGTTTTGCAGTGATGTGGAAATTGAAGTTATGAGGGCTGATAGTGTTGGCCGATGTTGAGGGTGTGCGCAGAGGTTTAGGATGGACATGGTTTTAAATAGTGCAATATTCCCAAAGGTCGTTAAACCGCATCGTAAAAAGGAACATTTTGCTCCCAACTGATATTAACATTTTACAGAAGGCTAAAGGATTATAAAAGTAATCCTTGCCTAAACATAGATTAGGACCCCATTGGTTGTTCTCTAATATAGAGTTCAGAAGATACCTAAAATAAATAGTTGCACTGGATACTTTTGAAATGAAAGATAGATGGACTCTGCATGACTCACGTAATAGAAATAAAAGATACAAAAATATTTGATTTGGGACTTATGAATGAAATACAAACATTAAAACGGAGTATTTTAAACTAAAATAATTACATTAAAAATAACAACTAAAATAAACAAATTAAAAAACAAAAGACCTGTTCGAGTTTAAAAAGGCTATATTAGCATAACATTGCGAAATCAAATAAAACAAGACATTATTAAGTAAACGGTAAATTCTTAATAACAACAGTTCCAGTAAAATAAACGTTTCCAAATAAAAACGTCGAAACTAATTGGTTCCATCACTCCCATTCACAATGTACACAGCCGAGCGAACTAAAACGAAAAAAAAAATCACACATCACCCGAAAAAACACTCTGCAATAATTACCTTTTCTTAATTAACTTTTTTCTCCCGGTGTGCATCTAGTGTTATTGGCGGGACGGTCCTTACTGCTATCACTGTTACTGTAGCGTGTCAGTAGATGTTATGATCGTTTAGTTGGATTCCAATTATATAAAGAGTGTATCTGACATCGACGCACAAACTAGTACCATGGATGCAGTACGTGATTCTGAACCCCCCAGTGGTGGAATTTTTCGTCGGCTTTTTCATCATTTAAAAAAAATATATGTTTTTTTTTCACTTTAGACCGTTCATAATTGCTATACTTTTATAACCCAATAAGATTTTTAAAGTAAAAATTAATTAATTCGCTAATTACACAAAAAAGCGCAATGAAAACAATACTCGAAAGACTATCTATTCAGCTGATTTAATAGAGTTCATATCAGGGGTCAACGTCATACCTACAATCCCGCACGGCGGCACGCTTGCAACGTTCAAAGGCCGAGCCGACACTTTTTTTTAAACATTGTTATTTCTGTAAACGTTCATTAACGATATAAATTACTATCATAATTTTATTAGTGGCATGCGGTATAGCCTTTTCGCGAAGTTTGCGTTACGATATCAGATACTTCCTGTATATATATTTTCAATTATAAACTAGCGCTTGACCGCAATCCCGCCTGATAGCAAGCAGTGACGCAATCGTTGATGGTAAAGCGCACTAGTTTATTAAGAGCCTATTCACTCTAGCCTTGAAGACACTCAAATTGTAGTCCGATGGAAACACCGCCGCTGGCAAATTGTTCCAGTCCCTCGATGTACGCGGTATTTATATTTTTAGAGTCCCGTACTCAATTAGTACATACAATACTTGCATAGACACAACCTTGTAGCCAGGATAATTCATCAACAACTTGCTCTCAAATACAACCTTGTGGAATCGGAGGTGCCGTACTACAAGTATATGCCCGACCCAGTTCTCACATTGTACTGCGATCGATCCATCATAACTGACAGGACTATTGTTGCCAATAAGCCTGATATAGTGATGGTGGATCGAACAGAGCGGCGTGCAATGATTGTTGACATAACCATCCCGCATGATGAGAACCTCGTGAAAGCCGAGAAAGATAAACAAGTCAAGTATCTTGACTTGGCTCACGAGGTTGTCGACATCTGGGAGGTGGATTCAGCAGTCATTGTACCGATAGTCATGACAGCCAATGGCTTAATAGCCAAGAGCCTCGACCAACACCTCAGGAGGCTCTCGTTAGGCAGCTGGATCAAAGGCTTGATTCAGAAAGCTGTACTTTTGAACACGGCTCGCATTGTCAGGAAGTTCCTCTCACTGGAGCCCTGGCCGACGGTAGCTTGGACCCTGTTCCCGATACCGGTGGGCTACTATTTTTTATATTTTTAAACGTTTTTTATATATTTTATGTACAATTATTTAAAAATTTAATTTATATGTACACAAAATAAAATAAAGGAATAATAATAATCTTTATTCAAAAACTTACACAACATTGTAAAATAAAAGCTACAAATATTCTTATACAAATACATACATGTCTTATTGCCTAAATAACAGCTAGGTATTATGTATGACTAAAAATATACATAAGGTCATACAGAACGTATTATTATACAGAGAATCATGTAAAATTAGCGACATGCCCGAGCTAGGTTTATTAAACCTGTGTTTCAGGCGATCACTTTACATCACAATATATTAATAAGTCCGTACGATTTAATCATGCAACGTTATGGACTAGGAATTCAATAAACAAAGAACTTTAGTTATTTTTCATGCTATCTTATGTTATACTATTTCACAATACATCACAACAACATAATTTAATAATAAAGATGAAAGTATTTTGTTCGATAGGAATAATAATTTTATAATAATAATAATTTATTAGTACACTTAGTAGTCGTGGTGACCTAGTGGTTAAAACACCAGCCTCTCAAGTATGAGTGTGCGGGTTCGATTCCAGGTCAGGCAAGTACCAATGTAACTTTTCTAAAGTTAAATGTACTTTCTAAGTATATCTTGGACACCAATGACTGAAGGTGAAGGAAAACATCTTGAGGAAACCTGGACTTTAAGTCTGAAATCGCCAACCCGCATTTTAAAAACGAAATTAATTGTATAACTTATCTAATTTTTATCTGCGAACTATCTCCCATCACACTATAAATTCCAGTAGCTTTTCTGTATCTGAAGTAAGAGTAAGCTGGAGACTAATATCATGTAATTAATTATTTTAATCTTGTTATGTACTAATAATGACCTATCGTAGTTAGATTAGAAGGATTAAAGGAAAATGATAATCGTTTGTAAAAAAATAGAAATGATCGAATATATTATCATAGTGTACTGTAGTATGAAAAGCTTATAGTTAAACAATAACTTAAATAAATAAATATATACGGACAAATCACATAGATTGAGCTAGCCCCAAAGTAAGTTCTAGACTTGTGTTATGGGATACTAACTCAACGATACTATATTTTATAATAGATACATGTATAGATAAACATCCCAGACCCAGGCCAATCAGGAAAAGATCGTTTTCCATCATGACGTGGCCGGGGATCGAACCCGGGGCTTCCACGTCGCAGGTAGGCGTGTTGACCGCTGCGCCACGGAGGACGACTATAATACTTGGCGAAGACGCAGCGTAGGGAGGCCCCCAACAAGGTGGACCGACGACCTGGTGAAGATCGCGGGAAGCCGATGTATGCGGGCAGCAGAAGACCGGTCATCGTGGAAAGCCTTGGGGGAGGCCTTTGTCCAACAGTGGACCTCGATAGGCTGAAGAAGAACCTAACTAAAACACAGTCGGGTTAAGCATGTATACCGTGGTTGGGTGACCATCTTCACATACCATACTCCTTTTTCATCCCAGCTTAGTCCTTGTAATATGACTTGGCAAGTTAACACAAACTTCATCTTTACACAACCTGTTCAAACAAGACCAGACTCGCCTTTGACTGAAAGTTATTAATTTCCGCAACCTTATCATTTGCGACACAGCGATGAAAAAATATTGCTTACTTTGCTGCTTGCTGTAGTAAAAAGTGCTTGTTAACTTCATAATATTAACTTTGGTTTTCGTGATTTTTTATGAGTAAACAGTAAAGGTTAATCATCCTTCATAATGAGGACTGGTGTTGTGTCTGGTGAGCAGTTAATTAAAACTGTTCAAGACCAATTATATTAATTAACATCATCATCATCATCATCTCAGCGTTAATCCCAGTCGCACCCGAAGCTTTTTCAGCTTTGGAGTCTGGGGTCCGCTTTACCAGTCGTTTACAACTGCCGATTTTGGGTAAACTTCGATATTTTCCGTGAAGCGCCTGCCGTCTGACTTTCAGAACCCAAAGGCGATATCGAAGCATTGCAGTTAGACCAATTGTTGAACTTTTGAGGACTCCAACAACCCGTAACGACTGCCATTAGATGTTCATATGGCAACCGGGACCAACGGCTAAACGTGCTTTCCGAGGCACGACCAGACCAGTGCAAATATTCATATTCATGCATACAAATATTTGCACTGCGCGGGGATCGAACCCGCGCCTCTTTGCGCAGCGGCCGCGTTCGCTACCGCTACGCCACGGAGGCTGTCAATTACATTAATTAACATGGACACAAAAATATAACTGAAAAACTATCATAGAACCGTTTACTCTCTTTCCTCATGTACTTTCTTTTACAGAACACGAGACATACACGCATAAACTTATTCCATTCATCCGTAAACACGTCACCTTCAGCATTGGTTATCAGAAAGGCATTCAGCATCCTTAAAGGACGACAGATCGGAGATTCGGCTTGCGCTACAGTTTTTGCTAGGTGTTGAGCAAACAGATTGTCCAGATCTGGCGGTGACCGATATATTTGTCAGGCACAAATAGTCGGCAGAAAAGACCAAGGAGCTCTGGGCAGTCTATGCATCCCCGGAATGCACACAAGCTACAGTGAGCTGGTCAAAGCGTCTTCTCACTCTAACGAGTTAAATCCCAACTAAGAGATAGTTGGTATATACAAAGAAAGAAAACCCTGTCCGACCCGTGAAGGTGTTGTTAGGTATCGATAACTGATTCTACTAATGCATACAAAACCGGGCTATACTTAAAAAAAAATCCCCCTAAAAAAATAAATATTATTTCGCAAAAAGGGGTAACTTAATAAATGTGCGTCATCACACTTCCGCGGGCGGCGGGCGGCAGGGCACGCGGCACGTGATCGCATCGCTATTCGCTCATAATAATACCGGTGTTGTCACTTTTTTTAAAATTACCAAATTTCGGGGAAGTTGGAATTAATTCGCGGAAAAAAGATTATTTCAAAATTCATTTGTATTGGTACTATGATGATTACGTAAAATTTTATATTGTATTTGGTCATGTGTTTACCTAACCTTTATTATCCTTATGGGTCGGACAGGGTTTTCTTAACATACTGTATAGGCGAAAAAACTGGTATAACCTCTGGAAGAGGTATTTATATTATTTCGCGCTAAACTTTGCTGGCGACGCGAGATTTTGCGTGACGTCAATATGATGAGTCGCTCTCCTGTGGCAATGCATAAGTATGAGAAAGCAGAAAGTTGAATCAAAACTAAATTGTATATATTTGTCGGATTTATGTTAGAACTGTTGAGTTGCTCGATAGAATACATTAGGAAGTGGTTAAGTATGGGTTTTTTGATAATACATATTAATAATAGCCTCCCTACCGATTTCAGTCACGGTGTCCAATTTCAACGGAGATTAAACAGGTTCTCTGTAGATATTACAGTGCGAGGTGGACTGTCCGTTCTTTACTTGTAGTCCGATGGAGCGGAACTTCGAAACGGCCAGGTGAAACCGTCAACTTCTAAGTTACGGACTTTTACGTAAATATTCTTAATGGAAAACCCAATAACATTTTGTCCGTTTTGGCCATTGAACCCAGTACTCCACGCTCAGCAATAGCACTTGTAAACATGGCATCATCCAGGCAGTTGCCTGTTACTATTAGCCTAATAATTGTTAGCCTAGAATAAAGACAACTAAAAGCCCCATTTGAATATTAAAGAGCTCTCCTACATCCGTTGACTATAGACGTTTAGTAATAACATTAGTGATTCTGGAGCAGTTCGCAACTAACTCTGAGTGGAGTTCAACTGTGCGTTTAATAGCTCTATTGCTATTGGGTTGAGTTTTCTTCAGAAGGGTTTAATTTAGGAAAAAATCAGAAGATGAATTCTACGTGAATATTTTCATAGGATATATTTGTTACAGTGTGTCATTTAAAAATTAACTTATAATATTAGTCGTCAGTTTCAATCTATCAAAAATATGTCTAATTCCTTATATTTTGAAATTTTTGTCGCCGAAACGAGACTCTTAATTGGATTTTGAACGTAAAAACGTTCAAATCAATCGCAAATTTCAGGGAAAACCTTCTGATCAAGTGGCGATGGAATGTACAATAACTGAGATTATGAAAATTTATCAAAAAACAAATACAGTTTATTTGATAATGTTGCTAATAATGTTTTTATTTTTGTTTCAGGTAAGTTCCGACTTATTTATACTTCTCAATAATATAACGAAAGCGTCGTTAAGTAAGCATACTTGGTATTATACCTAGTTCCAATGGAGCATTACTACTAGCTTAGTATTCTGTGTAAGACGTAACCAAGGTGGACCGATGATCTTGTGGAATGTGCTGGATTCAGGTCGCACAGAAGAGGTTCAAGTAGTAGTCCTTGGAGGAGACCTATGTCAGGCTGTGGTCGTGTTTCAATTGAAATTACGATGATGACGATGATAGCAACGGATAGAAAACACGATCTAACGCTACGACTTCATTATCGCAGTAACGCGAACTACAACATCGCACGCTTTGTTGTGCAGGGAAATGTCGAGCGTGGGAAGGGTAGTTCGTGTTATCGCGACAATGTAGCCGTAGCATAAAGTTATAAAGTCAATATAAAATTTTAAATTACTACTTATTTATTAATTATAATTAATAAATAAGTAGATAATGCATTATGCATAACAGTTCGTTTGATATATTTCTTTAGTCTCCAATCTATTTAACTTAAAGTTTTTTCATACATTTTCCTTATTTTATTTATCAATGTCTTCCTTCTGTATTCCAAACAGCGTCTCAAATTAAGCAACACTTTTAAGAGTTCATCTCTCAAGGGAGTTGAAGGCTACGGTCAGATTGCAAGCGATGTGCGGTTTAATGACGCGTTCATTAAAATACATCAAAGCCAAATTTTTGTAGTTGATTTTTATCTGCAAAGTTTGACACATTCAAGGGCAGTATACGGTGACTTCATTACGGTGACCGCACTGCCAAATGTGATATAGGGTACAAATGGGTTAGTTGATAAATAAGGTCTTAAAAAGCCCTGAAAACACAACTCCCGTGGTTCAGATGGCTAGTTGCAGTCATCATCATCATCATCATCAGCCTTTTTTTATCGTCCCACTACTGGGCACAGGTCTCCTCTCATACAGAGAAGGATTGAGCGTAATCACCACGCTTGCTCAATGCGGGTTGGCGATTTCAGACTTAAAGTCCAGGTTTCCTCAAGTTGTTTTCCTTCACTTTCAGTCATTGGTGTCCAAGATATACTTGGCCTAGTGGTTAAAACACCAGCCTCTCAAGTATGAGTGCCCGGGTTCGATTCCAGGTCAGGCAAGTACCAATGTAACTTTTCTACAGTTATATGTACTTTCTAAGTAAAAACATATTTATCGTAATATTCATTATTACGATAAATATGTTTAATTATTAAAAAACAAATATTACACGTGCCGATAGACCATCTATACATAACAAGAAAATCCCATGCCTTGCTCAGTTGTAGACCATCGGCTTCCGGCAAAAGTAACCACCCACCAGACAAAGTCTTGCCGCTAATCGATTCGTCGTGTTCCGGCATGATGTCTGGTGAAGGCGTACGGAGGACGGGTCTGAACAGTTGTATTTTGATTTGTACCGGGTACGATGCGCCAAATGTTGTAGTATCGGGAGTTTAGTCGTAGGGAGTCTCCAGATTGATCTCCCTGTGGCGCAGCATCGTTGTTCTTGTTGTTGGGTTTAAAATTGCATCACCTCGTTCAACTGCCGTCTTCATTCCTTTGCACTCGGTAGTTTTGAGTGTACATGCTCTAAATAAACTAGCGCGCTTTACCATCAACGATTGCATCACTGCTTACTTACCATCAGGCGGGATTGCGATCAAGCACTAGTTTATAATTATAAAAAAATCTATGCCTTGCTTAAAGTTATGAGAAGTTTATACGTCAAAACTAACTAACATTCGGCACCGTTTATGGAAAAGGGATTATTCGGTTCTCATAAAACCCCTTGCTATTTTACACGATCGCTTACTGTCTAACCAAAGCCGTATCAATAAATGCTGCCTACTTAGCAGTCCAATGGACCGTCAATGGAAATAAGGTAATATTTTCCTTATTTTTATTGCTGGCGCACCCCAAGTTGACGACTCAACATCCGTCGCCCTTCTGGTCTATACATCTGTACGTACAAAATTGAAGTGTTTTTTTTGTCATGTTAAAATAATTGCTATGTAGTTACTGAATGCGTTTGAAAGAATCCTACTGAAATTATAAATGTGAATGTTCGTAAGAATTTATGGAAGGATGTTTGTTGGACTCTTCCACGCAAAAACTACTGAACAGATTTACATGAAATTTGGCTCAAAGTTTAAAGGTATCTAGCAATAACACATAGGCTATTGCTTTTTATCATGATATTCCGACGCGATAGAAACTTACGCGGGTAGAAGCGCGAGGCGCCGCTAGTATACCATAATAGAAAAAATAAAAATATTGGATACGTATATTTTGTTTTATCAAATCAATAAAAATTGACAAATATAAAAGGCACCAATGATCAGGAGTGGTGGCTGGTGACGTCACTGTTCGCTAAAAAGTGTAGCGAGCAGTGACGTCACACGAATTTTCAACACACTGAGTCGTCTTCATTTTTTGGTTATATGAAAAAAGAAGAAATACGTGTTTAGTATCTTTTGGAAATCTGACTGACGGACTAATTAGTTTTTTTTAGTCAACTATCCTATTATTGGCAAAAGCAAATTAGCCAATTCAATTTATTTATTTCCGATATCCACGCAAACGAAGTCGCAGACTAGTTGCTGTGATATTAATTCCGTTTTCCTTATTCTGTTTTATTGTTTCTGCAATACTGTTCAGTTAGGTGCTTAGTTGTTGTCTTGTGTCATATGCTTTTGTTTTGGGGTGGGCAGTAGTCCAAGTTATAATTTTATGCCCCGTTTACACGCTCCGTCTTACCTGCGAGCTTGCCTGTGCAAATCAGTTTACGCAGGATGGTAAGACGGTAGCGCGCGCAGTCCCGAATGTTCCGTCTTTTTGTACAGTCATAACTGCACAGGCCTGGACTGTGCAGGCAAGACGGAGCCTGTAGACGGGACTTAAGAGTTACGTTATCAGAGGGTTAATGGTCTAGAAAGGTCTCGAGTCTTCTTGTACAGTGGTAAACAGGAAAACTTATTATGCGGACTCTGCAGTTATATAATTGTTTGAAGATGATTTTTTTCAATAATATAAAATAGTGCTTGACCGCAATCCAGTCCCGCACTCGCGGGATCGATTTCCGCACGGAACACAACTTTTTCCTGGGTCTGTTAGTTTATGTATGTGACTTTAAATGTTTTTACTGGGAATTTCTTCTGTATCGTAGGTTTTGCACCTACGATACAGAAGAAATTCCCAGTTTGGGGTAAAATTCCTACGTTAGGTTGAAAAACATACTTAAAACACTTTTAACTTTTCATAAAAGCTCTGCATTTTCAACATGTTTAATGAAACAGATATGAACATCAAACACGTCTAGCTCTTCAAACGGCGTGTTATCTAGAACACGTGTACTTAATTATTGTTTTTCCTGCGTAAAATAAAAATGATTCTATTTAGTCCGTCATTCAGATTATAGAAAAATATTGGATACGTATATTTTGTTTTATCAAATCAATAAAAATTTACAAATATAAAAGGCATCAAAGATCAGGAGTGGTGGCTGGTGACGTCACTGGTCGCTAAAAAGTGTAGCGTGTAGTGACGTCACATGAGTTTTTAACGCACTGTGTCGTCTTCATTTTTTGTTTATATGAAAAAAGAAAAAATATGTGTCTAGTATTTTTTGGAAATCTGACTGTTGGACTAATTAGTTTTTTAGTCAACTACCCTATTGTACTCATCAGCGGTCGGGTAGTAATCAGATTGCATTGTGTTTTCTATTTGTAATAATGTGTTGCTTAATACAACGTAAGTCATAAGCAGAAGCGGGTTTGAAATATTTCTCATAGTCATATCATGAAATTGAGCTATATGATGATTTCCAACGGATTGAAGCATGTGTGCTGCCCGCATCCATCAACTTCCCGCGACCTTCACCACGTCGTCGGTCTACCTTGTTGAGGGCCTCCCTACGCTGCGTCTTCCGGTGCGTGGCCCCCACTCCAGAACCTTACTGCCCCAGCGGCCATTGGTTCTACGAGCAATGTGCCCCTGCCACTTAATTTTAGCGACTCGAAGAGCTATGTCGGTGTCTTTGGTTCTTCTGCGGATCTCCTCATTTCTGATTCGATCGCGCATAAACAGACCGGTCATCGTGAAAAGCCTTGAGGGAGGCCTTTGTCCAGCAGTGGACATCCATAGGCTGAAGAAGAAGGAAGAAGAAGCATGTTTTTCAAGGCTAGATTTAGACTATGACAGATGCTAACCTCAATCGAGACTAGCTTTTCTGGGTACGTGAACAAGCGCGTGCGTATTTACCTATAGATGCACTTTGTAGATATCTATACTTAATATTATAAATCGGAAAGCGAGTTTGTTTGTTTGTTCCGCTTTCACGCCGTAACTACTGAACCTATTGCTTTGAAATTTTGCAGACGTAAAGTTAGAAGTCTGGATTAAATAATAGGGTACCTTTTATCCCGAAAAAAAATGATATTCCCGAGGGAAATATAAAAAGCGCGATATAACCGAACTGCAAAGCTAGTTTGTTATAACTTGAAATAACGTCAATTTGAAACATACTTAAATCTGAATGTAGAATAAAATTTTTAGTACATTATGATTTATGATAGATAGTAACAAAATTTCATATTATAGTCATGTAATAAGTATAGTTTTAACATAATAAGAACAAAGACAGACAAAATATTTGCACTTAAAAATATATTTTAGGTATATTGTTTTTCCGTTCAATGACCAGGGTGACACCGGTGTAGGCACGTCATCATGATACTTCGTCCCTTTATATTACTGCTAAATAAAATTTACAATTCTGTACGAGTTTTAATCTGTTTTAATATATTGTACTGTAGACAATGTAATCAAATTGACGTGTCCCGACAAAAATATGGTTAACGCACCGTCGCCCGCCCGTGCCTGCAGCGGCACAGCGCGGGGACCTCTCACTGTGTGTCTAGTATTATGAACTACCGTCTGCTGTGTTGCGCGTTCGGTAACCACACTGCAACAAATTTTCTTGCTTTAACTGAAAGCGATCAGTTCATATTTGAAAGAAATCTTCTCATTAAAATGAGAAGATTTAATTATATTTACGTCTATATCCTTAAAAGGTTATAGACGTAAATATAATTATATACGTATCACACATATCTTTTCCTCTCATTACTTGTACCGTAGCCCTTACACGATGCATCGCAACAATCCGCCCGGTACACTGCGTTGCAAACAAAAGTGCCCAGTTCAATTCGACTAATGGAGGGAGATAAGCTCCCTCGCATTACCTCTCCGCTCCAGCGTACACTTCAGCCCGAGTGTATACTCGTGGTATGATAATGCACGCAAGTGTACGATTGTGTGATGTTTAGGGAGATGAGAGGCTTTAGATAATTACACTACAGGGCAGAAAAAAAGGACAAATGCATTTGACACTTCGTTTTGAGTTTTAAATGCATATGTTGCAGCACTCTATGAATGTCATTCATAAATGCCAGTAACACTTTCATTTTTTTACGATTCGTGGGACGGATCGATCAAAAGTTAAGCTATGCTTGCTAAGGTCGGTCCGTGGATGGGTGACCATATATAACATATCCCAAATCTCCATGCCTCTCAAAGTACGTTAAGATTTTGGCCACGGCTCGGATCTTTGACTGTTGTTACGAGAGTAGTCACAAGCCCGAATATCTGACAACCAGTATTACTAAATGGTATATTATTAACCAGTAATTGGGTTACGGAGATCAAAAAGGCAGTCGCTACATGTAATAAACTGGTATTCAGATACTGCATTCTTTTTTTTTTTATTGTTATAAACTAGAGCTTGACCGCATTCCCGCCTGATGGTAAGCAGTAATGCAGTCGTTGGTGGTAAAGCGCGCCAGTTTGTTAAAAGCCTATTCACTCAAAAAAACTGAGTGAATAAGAAGATAGACGGCAGTTGAGCGAGGGGATGCAATGTTAAACCTTACAACACGACCAACAATTGCGCCAGAGGGAGATTGATCTGGAGACCCTCCGCGACCAAACACCCGACACAACAATATTTGGCGCAACGTACCCTGCACACATCGCAACACAACTTCTTTCAGCATCTGGTTAGATTGGAGGCTGACCCCAAAATTGTTATACCTAAAAATAATTGCACATACACTAACCAACCGATGCTAGTATGACTTAACCTAAACGATGGCCGGTTATTATTTGGCCAGCCTCTGTTAATAAAATGCTTTTAAGAAGTCCAAGACTTCGTAATAAAAGTATTATGAAGTCATCGAGTTACAAAGATGGCAGTCTTCCAGGATCTTTAATGTAGTACAGTAGTGAACATTTTTCGCTAAACATTGCATTTATAAAATCCACATAACGGCCTGTCTGTAAAGTATGTCATTGTCTGTTCGACGATGCTGTTACATCATAGATGCTACTTTGTCTTCATCAAAGAACTAATAGCTTAAATCATATAAACAGGACGCCACTTCCTGTCGTTAAAATGTTCTAAATCTAGTCGAAATCTCATTTTAGTGACAATCAATGTCAAAATCATTGCAGACGTACTAATAGGATACACATACAGTAAAAGCTCCTTATTCGCCTTTCTTTTGTTCGCGTTTTCACTATTCGCGGATTAAAAAAATGCGACCTAATAAGTACATACATAATAATAAAATTATACCAATACGTATCTAACCTAATATCCTTGTCAAATGGACAAATATAAAAGTAAAATAGATCTTATTGCAACTTTGCCTAAAGTATGTTGTTAAATGATATCGCTGAGGACTTTGACACAAGCCCCCTTCGCTGCGATTGGTGTTTTTGAGAATGTAAACAAACAGAAATTAAAAAGTAAAATAGATCTTATTACTGGAAAAAAATGTGGCCTGCTTTGACTGCGGAAAATTACGAAGTATCTGTGTAAGCTCAAATTTTGGCTAGAAACAGCCGACATCGCAAATGGAATAGGACGAGCTGGGTTCGAACAGATAGAATCAAGTGACATTCACTAATTGCTTGAATCGCAAGATGAAGATTTGACTGAAACCGACTTGGAGGAAATGTTAAAGTCACAGCCCATTGAAGAATAGACTTCAACAAGCACTGGAAACGTGTGAAGGTGAGTGGCAAATGACCTTTGTGATTTCTTTATGAATGAACATTGACCCGTCTACGGAACGAAGTTTTATTTTTAAGAGGCAATGGACTGCTGTGTGTCAGTCTGAATTGAAGGAGCTTTTGAAAACTGCCAAGCAAGAAAAAATTACAAAAATCTTGAAACCATTGCCTAAGCCTTAATTAATTAAAATGTTCAAAACCTCAATTAAATATTTTTTATATACTTATATTTTTTTTTTATTTTGTCACCTAGTAACGTATCCTTTATAATTCCATATAAATTATCATTCCGTATTCACGGTTTCTGTATTCGCGGCATATTTATGGAACACTAGCTTTCCGCCCGCGGCTTCGCCCGCGTTAACTTCGGTTATATCGCGCGTTTTAGATTTCTCTCGGGAAAATCAATTTTTTCGGGATAAAAAGTACCCTATTATTTAATCCGGACTTCTAACTTTACGCCTGCAAAATTTCAAACACATGTGAAAAAAAGATTTATTGAGTAGATAAAGCGTGAAGAAAACAGTTAAAGAGGTAACAGTTAAAGAGGATCCCGCGGGAACAGTAGATACTTTCTTCCGGGATAAAATGTATCCTATATCCTTCTCCGTACCACAGACTAAGTTAAAGAGGTAACAAACATATAAATAATTACACTGTTAGTTGCCCGCCCGTGTTAATTTAGATCCCACGGGAACAGATAAAAGGTGTCCTATGTCCTTTCTCGTTCCGCAGACTATGTGTATGCAAATATTAAATATTATTAAATAATTATATTGTTATTTCTTGCCCGTGGCTCCGCCCGTCGTTGCTCCGTCCGCGTTAATTTCGATCCCACGGGAACAGTAGCTACTTTCTTCCGGGATAAAATGTATCCTATATCCTTCCCCGTACCCTAGACTATGTGTATGCAAATTTTCGTGATGATCGGTGCAGTAGTTTAAGCGTGAAGAGGTAACAAACAAACAAACAAACAAACACACTTTCGCATTTATAATATTAGTTGGGATTTACCCCGCGAATAAAGAGCTATTACTGTATAGTATACTATTTTTTTCTCGAATCGAAATCGAACTTATTTTATTTCACACTAACTTTATGAAACGTCACTGTTTCTATTGGTAGTTTTATATGTTTTTTTTTTTAATAATTATCACTTTTACAATATGTATTTTCAATTTGAAGTACTGTTCTCAAAAATTTAGATATATGCCCCGCTGATGGAAGGCTTCCTCTCTACTCCCTAAGCATCAATAATCCCTGTTTCAGCTATTAATTCATGATTCGACGCACACTAATCGCTCGGTAACATTTCGTACAAATGCATGGCACGTCCGCACGCTTTGAGTGGCAGTTTCGACTGGCGTTATTCGTGAATTGAGCGTTGAATGTTGCGTGTGGGTAGATGGAGATATTTAGATTCACTTTGTTATGGTTCTATAATGTTCCACTGAGTGACGTGTGAGTGATATGTAAGATTTGAGTATTTTTAGATTTCGCATGATGTCCCTGTGGTGATTTTTTACATAATTCAAACAAGCATGAAGCGTTACTACTCACCGCGACTTTATTTTTCTTTCGATTTTCCCTTTTTATTAACTTTGCTTAAATTTAAATAGTTATTGGTGACTCTATAACTTTTTTTTTTCATTTTGGCTTTGTTAACTTTGAGTATCGTCTATACATAGATAGATCCTTTGATATGTAAGAGGGCAATTTGTAATTTTAATGACGTTAACAGCCTGTTCAAGGTTCGATTTTATCTCAATATGTATTTCAAAAATACCTCTACTTTCTTTTAATTTTTAACAACTATTCAGATTTTTGTACGTTGCGTCTTACTTCGCTTCGTTCGTCTGAAATATCTCCTCGTCATGTTCATAAACAAAGTGCCAGAAGAATTTAAAACTCACCTCAAATTTAAGAACAAATTCTGCAACAATAAGGCATCATTAATTGTTGCTGTTTCTATATTTTTCTAATACCGTATTATTAAATTATCAAAAGTCTAATTTTATGATAAATAACACTGATAAATTCTACATATACCTATAGCTCCTATCATTGTTCTTATCACCGGCAAAATGTTTACAAGTTTCTCGAAACAGTCAGAAGATAACATTATATCGTACTGTCGTAAACGTAATGTTTTGGTCGCAGTATCAAACTGAACACAGTGTATGACACACGAGAACTGTATATCAATAAAATTGTAATAGAAGTGAACAGAAATCTGACGAAACGAGAAAGAAACAACAAAGGAAATTGAACAAGTAAAGGAGACATCAGCATCATCGGAAATCTCAAAATGGATTTTACAAACAAAGTAGTAATAGTAACAGGAGCTAGTTCAGGAATTGGAGCAGCATCAGCACACCTCTTCGCGAAACACGGCGCAAAACTTACACTAATAGGCAGAGATGAACAAAGACTCAAAAACACAGCAGATAAGTGTCAAGAAGCGAATGGACTCGTACCGCTATGTCTCAGATTAGATCTTACGGCTAACGGAAGTTGTGCCACAGTGATAACAAAAACAATTGCTCACTATGACAGAATAGATGTCCTAGTTAACTGTGCGGGTAAAATGCTCATGGGATCTCTATTCGATGACGGTATAGACACTTTTGACGAAATGATAGACATTAATCTTCGTGTCCCATACAAACTGACTCATCTAGCGCTACCGTACTTAGTGAAAACTAAAGGGAACATAGTGAATTTACATGCGACGAAATATACAAAAGTTGTACATGGATTTATACCTTATACGGTCACCAAAGCTGGTTTAGAAAGGTTTACTAGAAGTGCTGCTGTTGAATTAGCATCTGAAGGTGTCAGAGTGAATGCTGTTCAACCCGGTTTGACAAGGACCAATATTTTGACGAACTTGGCAATAGGTGATGATGAGATGCCGCTCGTCTATGATCGTTTGTCGCAAGAAATGAAGATCTTGGATCCAGAGGAGGTGGCTAAGATGGTAGTGTTCGTTGCCAGTGAAGTGTGTCCCAATCTGAATGGTTCTGATATTGGTCTGACTGGTGCCTCGTCGTTGATATGATAGAAGGTAACTCTGGATTAGTTACCAGTGGAATGATTAAAATCTATAACCAGTGACGGGAAAAGTGAAACTGATTTTACTTGGAAAGAAAAGACAATATGATGTGTGGTATATATTTGAAATGAAATGTGATTTCGAGCTATGTTTTAATAGGTATTGAGTAATTAATTTATACAGCGGATTTGTTACTTAATTTTATTATAAATCAAAATTTGGAAAAGGCGTTCTTTTTCTTTTCTTTTTTTAAAAATTTGTACGGACGACAACAGGCCAAGCTACCCTAAACTATCAAATCTTGCTCAAGCTTGAGCCTTAATGCTTTCGCAATAAAGTTGAAAATCCAATAAAGAAATTCGACTGATTGTGTAGTAGCTTTAAGTCGTCTCTGCATCGTAATAAATATGAAAATAAGAAAATGCATGGTGTACATTTGTTTGGTATGAACATGACTCAATGAAATATTTAATATAAAAAAATAGAAACGGTTAGGGGATCCATGCGTCACATGCGCGCAAAACGGCTATCGCTTAGCATTACGCTGCAAGACTGAACGACAGCGCTAGCTTTCTGCAACAGCCGGTGCCGACGTAATGACGTCTTCCTTGAATATACTGACTTGAGTGAATCTTGTGACTTTTTCTTTTACTCTTTTGATTAGATAATGGAGATAAAGTAGAGCCCCGTGCCGCTCAACTCAAGCTTATCTAGACGCACTGGATATCACAGGGTGATGCTTAGTGACTACTGTAAATACAATCCAAATATTTCTGCCACAATGATTTCCTGTATATTTATTATCGCTGTTAATGTCACTCAAACATTTTATCTAACTTATTATATTTGTTCACTGCTAATTATTACATTGTTATCGCGTTAGAAATTAACAACAAGTCAGATTATATTATTGTTGTTTATAGGTATGCAGTCGCTATAAGGAAGAATAGCACAAGCCCGCGATTTAGTCCGCGTGAAATTTCTTATCTACCGGCCCCACCTAAGAATTTATCACGTGCAGATATTTTTTAGTCCAACAGTTTCAAAGAGCTTTCGACAACATAAAACAACTATTCAGCATTATGCTATAACCTGGAACTACCCAAAAATTCGTTCTATTGTTTGTCGTGTGGTGGGTGACTTTGTATTCCAGACCAGAAAACTAATCTGTAGGCCATATAAATTTTTCCCCCCGATTCTCATGTCAAGGACAAAATGAAATCATGAAAAGGACAGAAGATAAAATTTTACTTTAGACCTGTTAAATTAGTCCGCTCCTGATGTATATTGACGTATTTTTGGTCGCCATGTTTATAATCGCGTCTAAACTGTCATCTTCTTCAGCCTATGGATGTTCACGGCTGGACAAAGGCCTCCCCCAAGGCTTACCACGCTGACCGGTCTTGTGCTGCCCGCATCCATCGGCTTCCCGCGACCTTCACCAGGTCATCGGTCCACCTTGTTGGGGGCCTCCCTACGCTGCGTCTTTCAGTACATAGCCGCCACTCCAGAACCTTACTGCCCCCATCGGCCATCGGTTCTACGAGCAATGTGCCCTGCCCACTGCCACTTAAGCTTAGCGACTCGCAGAGCTATGTCGGTGACTTTGGTTTTCTGCGGATCTCCTCATTTCTGGTTCGATCACGCAGAGAAACTCCGAGCATAACTTTTTCCATTGCCCTTTGTGTGACTCTGAGCCTTCGTATGAGGCCCATTGTGAGCGACCACCTTGCAGTTCCGTAAGTCATCACTGGCAACACACACTGTCTAGTCTTGAGACACTGTGGTATCTAAACTGTTTATGGAGTAACTTAATTTGACAGGATAAATCTCTAAATCCTTTTCTTAATGAATTAGAAGGGAAAAGATACACTTAAAATTAGTTTAGTTTGGGAACAACAGAATCGACGCCATTTGCTTTGTAAAACTAAATATTAGTATTCTGACATATGAAGCCATTGAACCTAAAGCTACTACAAAATTCACTCAAATATTCTGAAACACACGTCATTGATATGCAATGCAGGACTCGATTGACATTGATCGACAGGCATGCACGATTATAGACGCAGATTACATTACCTTATCGAGAACCATCGCATCTGATGGGATTACTGGTTTACCAGTCTGGTTAGTGTTGAGATATAACAGATCATGTCAGAATTAATCTCCCTCTGGCGCAGCATCGTTGATCGTGTTGTTGGGTTTAATATTGCATCACCTCGCTCAGCTGCCGTCTTCCTTCCTATTCACTAAGTTTTTTTAAATGAATAGGCTTAAGAAACTAACGCGCTTTATCACCAACAATTGCATCACTGCGTGCCATTAGGCGGGATTACGGTCAAGCACTAGTTTATAATTATTAAAAAAAAAATTGAAAAAATATTAGCTTCTCGGCGATTTAGTTCTTGGAACGTCATGGTTTTGTCTATGAAATGGTCAAACCTTTGGTTGGGAGCACACTAGTTAAGAAGAGTTTAAGGCTAGAGTGAACGGACTGTTAATAAACTAGCACGCTTTACCACCAACGATTGCATCACTACTTACCATCAAGCGGGATTGCGGTCAAGAATTAGTTTATAATTATAAAAAAAGCTGACATGATATTTATAGATCCGTGTATATATTTCATGTTATATTGTAAATACGTCTGCTTTTTTGTATCATCAATGATGTTTGTTTTGTCATAACTGATAATAAAGATTATTTGTCTGTAATCAAACAGCCCAACGCTCAACGATATATTTCTTATCTACTATTAAATATATGTATTAAATCATAATGTAGATCATGTTTATTTTTTATTTTGATTTTTATCATTCATTCATTTCAGGCGACGTAGGCACATGGAAAATCAACAATGCGCTTGTTTATATTAATCCCCGTATTGCAGTATCGGTGGCCTAGTGGTTAAAACACAAGCCTCTCACGTATGAGTGTGCGCGTTCGATACCAGGTCAGGCAAGTACCAATGTAACTTTTCTAAGTTCTATGTACTTTCTAAGTATGTCTTGGACACGAATGACTGATTACAAGGCGAAGGATAACATCTTGAGGAAACCTGGACTTTAAGTCTGAAATCGCCAACCCGCATTGAGCAAGCGTGGTGATTACGCTCAATCCTTCTCTGTATGAGAGGAGACCTGTGCCCAGCAGTAGGACGATAAAAAGGTTGATGATGATCATTGTAGTATTGTAGTCGATTATTCTAACATCCGGCAGTTTGTTTTTTAAAATACGTTTGTATATCAGAATCCTTATCAGGAACAATAAAGTTAATTAAAATTTCTTATCAGAATAATTACTATTGCATAACTGTTATAAAGCTGTACTGCCAGTCTTGTTTTGTAATCATCTTTATTTTAGTTGAACCATGTCCACTGCTGGGCATAACTGCCTCTCCCAAGAAACAGTACTATGTTTTGGGTGCTCTCTTAGATGAACTATGTAAAGACTGAAATTTGTAAGATTGTAGTAGCTTGATATTATGGCGTCTGTCAAGAATGCGTAGTTGACACCATCACATACTTCTCTTCTGCATAATAATAATATAATATAATGCACCAAATTTTCCAACTCTTAATTTCTAGTTTATGAGATAAAAATCCAACCACGAGTTATCTTCATCACTTCGACCACAACGCCACCTCTTATTAACGAAATGGCTTTTCACAATCAAATAAGTAAAACTTTGGAGAAGCTTCCCTTATCTTTTAAGTTTTAACTTTTAATCAACTTGGAAACACCATTGAGGGATACAAAAGATGGAATGAAGGCGATGTTCGGGAATATAGATGCGGAGTTATAAAATTGTGTTGTGCTTCATAATCTTTGAGGGGTCAAAGGGGATGAACTGGCCTTTCCTACTCTCTCTACGCGGATGTCGTAAAAGGTAATGGGATTAGGTATACAAGATTTACGGCAGCGTTCTTTTATCACAAAGCTGCCCACCAGTTTTGAAGGCGGGCCTTAATGTAAATCAAATTTGAAACTCTACTCCTAGTTTGAAATTTTTAAAAAAGGTTCAATAATTGGATGGCAATGGATGAGATCGTTATAACAACAACATATTTGGAGAAAAACTATCACAAGCGAAATCAGAACTTAGTAGAAGTAGCGAAACATTGAATATTCAAATTTGGCTGAGAATCCCCATTTGTTAAAGCATAATCTTTCTTATCAATACTTAAGACAATCGAAAATAATTTATAAAAAAAAAATTGTAACGCCCGCCCTTTGCCACTTCAAATGCTATAGTGCTAGAGTTGACAGTTTTTGCAGCTGCTTTTGGCGAATCTAAATGCGTTGGTCACCCTTGTTGTACCTGACCATTCGTAACCTATCAATCCGGCTTAGAATCTAGAATCAGGCATATTAGACACGCTAAACATTTCAGACCATACAGGACGATTCCAAATTCTTTGACGTAGTACTAGGATACTATACAGCTTGCTACCAATCCAAGCTACGATGGAAAACGAATAAATATCTGAACGATGAGAACCTTAACATGACGATATCGTCGATAAAACTTTACAACCATCTGCTACTTCACACCAAGTCGCAAAACATTCATATCTATCATTTCTATAGTTAACAAAAATGGAAAACTTTGTACCAAGTCAATATTAGGTACTATTTAAACGGCTGTGATATGTGGGGAGACGACAATTTGACGAGATTTACTTTTGATATGCTGGCGGCGTTTCATCAGTTCGTATTTTAAGTATGTATAAGAGTTTTGACACTGAAAATATGTGGAGTTATAAATAGGAGAGTTACAAAGTTACGTAGAGATGCTAGAAGATTCTTATACTCATAGATTGTTCTTGGGGTTCTTCTCGAGCAGTGGTGGCCTAGTAACGGGTTAGTGGCCACGACTCACGAGTTGGTCGTAGAAACCTAAAAAACAAAAAAACTTAATCACAACTGCGTTCAAACTGATGAAGGAAGCCATCGTGAGGAAAGCCGTAAGTTCTAGGACCAAAAATTTGAGATCATAGGACATGACCACCACTTCAGTCCACCGGTTCCATACTTCTCGCATCCAATGGGTTGCTGCGGTTTTAACAAGGCCGTCGATCAACCTTCCAACGGCACGGCGCCCGGTACACGGCGGCTACTCCAAAACCTTTCGGTCATCTGTTTTACGGGCATTGTACTCTGAATGGAGAATCCATTATCGTTTCAATTCGGGCGTCGATGTTGCTCTGTTTTGTCTAATTTCTGATTAAAAGCTTATGTCATATATTAATGTTGAAACCACAAGCAATAATAATCTCATAAGCCTGCAAATTAGTTTCTTCGAAATACTTTAACAATCTCAATTTGAACAACATTGTTGTTTTCGTTTTTATGCACGTTTCGCGTATTAGTCTTAGCAATAATCGTTAATTTTAGTTTACCAGGCCCCCAATATCTGGAAGCTATAAATTTTATTCCGAGATGTATTAAATTGTTTGGTTTGTTCAAGTATTTGAGGGCGCCTGATAGATAGAAGAGTTATAATTAACTTCGGTTATACTTTAGCGTTAGCTTTAGAGTTATGCTTGAGCTTATATTTAGGTATGATTAAGTTGAAGATAGAGGTGATCAGATAAATGTTTTATAAATTACTAATGATTTTATTTTGTAACTGGGTTTGTACAAACAGTTTTGTACTTCAATCGTATATTAAGACTAAATGAGGTCGGCGTTTCGTCTGTGACTAGTTTGAGAGGGAAGGTCAAAGCTCAATGAGCTCAACGATCCGACGAACAATACCAAAGAAAGGACGTTTGGATAGGCAACATAAACCACTAAAACTGCCTGACCAAAATATAACTCTCAGAACGGAGAGAAAAATTAACTTCGTCCACGCATTCACAATAACTAAAAAAATAGAATAAAAAAAATGTAATTAACTCAGTACCCAACAAAGAATTCATGAAACCTAAGTAAACTCGGCTAGATTTTTGTCTCGTTATGTTTGAATTGTTTGAACAAACATGAAATTGCATATCTGAGCAGAAACCCTGAGAGTGGAACTCCCTGGAAGGACATATGGGTCATTATCATCATCAATCTTCTTATCGTCCCACTGCTGGGCACAGGTCTCTTTTTATACAGAGACGGATTGAGCGTAATCACCACGCTTGCTCAATGCGAGTTGGCGAATTCAGACTTAAAGTCTAAGTTTCCTCAAGATGTTTTCCTTCACCTTGTAATCAGTCATTAGTGTCCTAGTTATACTTAGAAAGTTCATCACACAGGTCAGCTGCGTAGTGCGTGCAACAGGTGTGCCTGTCTAATCAGATACATGAACCTAAGAAAAAAGAAAGAGGCTGTAGGTATGGTAGCAAGTGGCAGGTTCTCGTAGGGCTTTCCTCTGGGGTAGCCCCATGGGAAAGTGTGGGTTTATGTAAAATGTATGTATGTGGATAAGCACAAAGTCACTGTAAATTAAGTTGACAACAAGAGCAATTATCTCAATTTCTTAGCCATTTCACCATAACCCATTTCCATAACGTTTTAATATCGTTCCGAAATCGTTTACCAACATCCTTACCCCGACAAACCTATCAAAACCCAATAACTTTCGCGGTCTGTCAGATACGGATCGATTTACAACCATATCACATTCATTACACGGTGTAATATTGAATGGCAAGCGTGAACAATGGCTGACGCTTGACGGCAAAGTTGGACTAAAGCCAAAAATGGAGTACCACTTTAGTAAGACACTTGTACCGATGTACATTTCGTTATAAACGGTACTTTTGACTTTGAGTCATGAAAATTTCGGGGATCAACTTTAGCTGGTTCCTCAGCTAGTTAAAAATAATCTGGTACTAATAGTTCTTGTAATTTATTAGTAATGATTGTATCACTTTATAAAATCTAAACATTCCTTCCGTCTGTTTGTTTTTTTAACTTTTTTCATTAGGGTTTCCTTAATACTGATTAATTACGCTGTGGTCGTTTGTTTTTTTTTTTAATTTGATTACTGGCTTTGACATTCGTGTTGTCCGTTTGCGGTCGTAGTGGTCGAGTTAAATCAAGTTTTCGACGAATTAAGGGAAATTGTTTGTGAAAATTAATGTGTGGTGGTGTTAAATCGTTGCCCCCAATTAAAGGTAATTTTTTGTTTAGGGGATCAATTTTTCAGGACTGTTTTCTGTACTTAATTACTTTTTTGGAATTTTCCCGGCTGTTATTATTAAGGTGCTGAGCCTGGTAGGTTTAATAATAAAAGTTATCCAAACCGAATTTGGTTATATGCAGTCGTCATTTTTCTCAGTGGTAGGCCATAACATCGGCTGCCGGCAGAAGTTACTACTCACCAAACGAAGTTTTGCCCCTAAGCGATTGTTCGTGTTTCGGCATGATGTCTGGTGAAGCCGAACGGATCTAAGCAGTTGTGTTGCCATGTGTGCCAGGTACGATGCGCCAAATGTTGTAGGGTGGGGAGTTTGGTCGTGGAGGGTCTCCAGATCAATCTCCCTCTGGCGCAGCATTGTTGGTCGTTGGGTTTAACATTGCATCATCTCGCTCAACTGCCATCTTCCTTCCTATTCGAGTGAATAGGAAGGAAGATGGCAGCCTATACACTCTAAAAAACGAGTAGATTTTTTGAGTGAATAGGCTTTTAACAAACTAGTGCGGTTTACCATCAACGATTGAATCATTGCTTACCATCAGGCGGGATTGTAGTCAAGCACTAGTTTATAATTATTAAAAAACTAGAACTAGAGACTAGTTGCATTAGTGTGTGCGGCATACACAGGTCCACTCTGTCTTTTCTCACTCATAAAGTCCAATGGAATGACCATCTATCACGACCGCAGAAAGAGCAGTCACAGGACTTATGGCTTAACGTGCTTTCCGAGGCACGGAGGTATTACACCGCCAACTACCTCCACTACGCTTACAAGTAGTTGTTCCGGGTCTGCTTGTTTGTGTATGTGCGTATAAAAGTTTCTATACGCTCTCACGATACAGGAGAAATTCCTGTTGTGGTGCAACTTTCTGGGCTGTTACTGAGAATCAAATCCCGAACTCGACCACGAGTCCAATCGACCGGATAGTTCTAGAATGATAATTATTAAGTGTATTTTTTACTATAACTACCACGATATCTATTAAATTCTAAAGCCATAGTCTGCCATTGCTGTGTTCTGGCGTATAATTTCATCTGATGCCAATGAAAAGATATGTTTATTTCCATCTAATCCTTATTTACTACAGCTTTACTATCTATATAGTTACTGTTAGTGTCTTATTAGTATTTCATTGTTTATTGTTAATACATTAATACTCTCGCCGTGCGCGTACATTCGTATGTTCTACTCTGACCTTTAAATAACCTCTCAGTCTATTTTTGAATTCAGTGTTATCGTTATTATTGTTTATTGATTTAATTTTTAATGTACCATATTCGTACAAACAAATAAATTTCAAATTGAAAATCACTGTGTCATTCAGTATTCTCCGTTATCAGAAAATGCATACGGCATAAAAATGAACTGCGCAGAATGGAACTCTATAAATGGAATCAAACAGATTGAACATATCGATATGAAAGTAAAAAGTTAAATATCGCGGGTAGTTTGCGAAAGTTTAAAAAAGTTTAAATTTCCGGGCGCTCTCGCTCGCGGGCGTCATTCTGTGATCGACATGCGGGCCGGGAGGACGTGTCGCGGAAATTAACGTTCACGCGTATCAGATTGGCTTGATAGTCGAATAAAAAAATATGGATTTCAATACACTATCGTGCCAATTGGATTGCGATATTGCACACTTGCACGATGATCTTTTATTAAGAATTGGACATATTTCTATGTGAAAGCTACTTGGAAGTTTTTTTTAAACTAGTTATCGTTATGATTGTTATAGTCTAACCTATGAAAATATATGCTTTGCTATGTAAGCTGGGAGCTGGTATTCAGCTGCATTCACTTAGATTGGAAGCCAACCTCAAAGTCGGGAAGAAGCTAAGCAGAATATGCTGAAAGAGATTTTTTTTTAAATAAGCATCACCTTTGTATGAAGTTTTCTGTTCCTATCTTCTAGTCTGTTTATACAACATTATTTTTTGTTTATGTAAAACCCGAAACACGTGTCCAGTATTTTTAAGTCAAGCATCTATGTACAAAATTTCAAAAAGATATCATGAAAAACCACAAAATTATGAGCTTGTTATAAATTCTACTTGGTTGTCTCAACATAAATATGGTCTACGCTCCGTTTGGACGGGCAAGACCGTTGCATTGACCTGTGGCGTCAGCTGAGCGCGGGCATGCGCACGCGTAAGCTGCGTAGCGCGCTCAGTAACCATACTGTAATAATTTCTAAATGTATTTAAAAAAAATAACGTGGTGTAATGATTGGAATCGATTCAATTGCTTATTCTGAACCAACTATATTCAGGTTTCGTATAAACAAAAAATAACGTATAGGTTGCGTCAAGTTAAAAAACGATTTAAAGAAATAACCAAAAATATACAAAGGAAGGTACTTATACATTAAAGAAAATGGCAGAAAATAAAATTATATTTTTCGACCATATTTTTGCTTTTATTAGCGAGCACTGTAGATAATTGTGCGATCGTAAGTAAAAACGCAATTCTCTTAAGATTTCTCATAGGTTCATATAGTGTATACCATTGTCGGTTATAGCTGCTCTCACTTGCACGCGTAATGACTTTGTAACCATTAGCAATAAACCTCACTCGTGTGACCTTCACCTATGTTAGAAAGCGTGTTTTATCTCGCCTGTCACGTACAGTCTGCAACATGAGTTGCATTTATACAATTGCACTTACAAAGTATCTTGACGACCGTACCGTGGCAAAGTACAAAATGGGTGCATTAAAATATTGATGATATTGAAGTATAGCGCAACTTTAGCTGAACCTTGCCTACCTGGCCTTGGCTGGCTCTTTAGTATCAAAGTTTTTAGAGCAAGAGTAACAGAGAAGATAGAATAAAGTGTCCATTACATTGGTGTGAAAGCATGCTAATATTTGGTAATACAGTTTTCATCCACCTAGCCGCATTGGGATGGCGTGGTGGATAACGTGCCCACTTCCACTCCCAGAGGAGAAGCCTGTCATCCAGCAGGGCGAACGTTATAGGCGGATTAAATTCAATTTCAAATAATTTAGTTTGTGGCTTTTGTGTAAAGTCTTGCTAGTAAAATTTTGGTAAAAATGAGCAATGTTTTTTGATGTCTGTACTTACTCGCTGGCTCCGTGGCTATGCACCCGACAGGGTGGACTGACGACCTGGTGATGTGGCAGGAAACCGCTGGATACGGGAGGAGCAGGCGGGAGGAGTGGACGTCTTTCGGCTGAAATGTACCAACTCGTACACTGTGAAGATAGGATGGCGTCCCTTGAAAGTTTAAATTATTTCTCCACTTTAGTATTAAGTCGAGATTTTTTTGTTTGAGATAGTAAGTCAGGAAAGTAATAACAGTTGACCATTTCAAGAATGTGGGACGCAAACGATACGGCAACATCGATGGGAAATGTTGTTATTTTTATGTGGGTTTGACTGGTAAGCAAAATCTCATTTGCACTCTAATATGAATAACATTTTGCCCGATTTGCTATTGAACCCTCAAGGACCAGTGGACCCAAGTGGCGATGGTTTGTCGTTCGATACAAAAACAGCCAAGTGCGAGTCGGAAAATTCGACACTGACGCGAATTATGTGGATAATTTTGTTTTTTTTTTGCAATATCCTTTAAAATTATTCAGAGTTGTCGTATCTATTAGGATGCTGTAGGTATCGTTTTTCGCTTGTTTAGGAAGTAACAATAATAATAGATTATAGTATACGTGTTATAATACGTGTGCTTTACAAATTTAAACCTTATTAGTTCCAAATCATGTCCCACTAATATATGTGGAGGGGCGCATTCTCTCGATAGTCGGAACGTAATTTGTTTACATTTTTGCTTTTCCAATTGAAAAATAGTAATAAAACTTCAGGATTGGCTAAATCACTCAATCAACACCTATTTTGTTTGTAACTTTGGAGCATCCTAACACAAGCAAATTAACTGTTTAAAAGGATGCTCCTAAATGTAACTGGCGTAAGTTATTTAAGTTGCTGAATTTTATTATTTTATTATTAACTATTGATCGCTTACTTTCTGGCATTCTGCCAATTCTTGCAGAAATGTATGATGGAGATATTATAAAGACATAATACAGAACCAAATTTTCCTCACAAAACCTTCCTCACAGTCCTCAAAATCGGAGAGAAAGAGTATGTGATTGTGATTTATGGATGATAACAACATCTACTTAAAGGTAAGGGTTTCGTACCCAAGCGGTAAAAATATGATCCCAGTGTTAGGACTCGATTATCTGTAATTTTTTTTATAATTATTAACTATATATTGCTTGATCGCAATCCCGCCTGATGGTCAGCAGGGATGCATTCGTTGCTGGTAAAGCGCACTAGTTTATTAAGCCTATCCACTTAAAAAACTTAGAATTGTTTTTTTCATTATGTCTGCAACCAAATACAAATCGAAGACTCCTGACTATTGTACAACTTTATTGTTTGTTTATACGCAATCTGAATATAGTTTGTTCAGAATAAGCAACTGAATCGATTCCAATAATTTTTACATTTTTACGTTACGTTATATTTTTTTCCCAAATACATTTAGAAATTGTTGCAGTGTGGTTACCGAACACACAACACAGCTGGCGTTAGATCACAGTGAGACAGCGCCCGCGCTGGGCGAACGGTGACCATATTTTTGTTGAGACAACCAGATAAGATAACAAGCTCATAACTTTGTGATTTGTCATGATATCTTTTTGAAAGGAGAATGTCAACTTTCGGCCTACACAACTTTTATAATTAAACTCACGAATTCACAAAGTTCTTACCTCCTATAATTTAAATATAAAATACAAAATTAAAGAAATATGTTTAGTGTTTTACGAGATCTTATCCAATAAAAAATCATTTTAATAAGTAATTAATTTGAGTTCTTATATTCCTGATTTAAATAAAAAAAAATGTTGCCAATCTTGCCACTTTAATCGATTACGCTAAATAAATAAATTCCTGCCGCTGTAATCGATAATTGTATTTTAAAAATATTTTTTGTTATTTAGATAATTCTAAATAAAAAAAAATACTCTACTTTTTATTTACCACCTCATTATTCTCTTTCTTGTTTATATTTTCGTCCTATTTTACAGTTAATAGTTTTATAGATGATTAGAAATCGATTTTTCATCTGCGATCGATTACACAATAATCTTGTAATAGCAACCCTGCACGCGTGTCTAAACTGACAGTCTGACATTGACACATCTTGTGTTGTTGTCGGAGTATACTGTTCGGTTGATTTTTTTTTCGAATTGAATTGTTCATTGTTACGGGAATGGACTTCACTTTCTGAGGTAAAGTACGATTCATATTAACAGAATGTAAACTATTTTAGCCGAGCTAAATGTTGAATTGTAACATAACTGTATTTTGTTTGTTTTAGATTCCAAATGACAGTGTTGTTTGTTATTACGGTTGGTTATTAATTGAACAAGCAGTAATGTCCCAACTGAATCCATTCTGCATCGAAATCTTTGTATTGGTTGCGGTTATCCATTGCGTGTAGGTCTCATTTAGAAAGAGAATACACTATCAGATGCGTGATAGAGCAACAGATTCTACCACTACAGGTAAGCAATATCTTTCAATGATTGTATGTGTTGCTGCTGGTTGATATGTATTATTCTGATTGCAATAAGATATTTTTGTTTTTGTTACAGCTCAGATCAACAGATAGTAAAGTAATATGTCACCCATGTTGGCAAAGAAGTTACAGTTTTGTTCAACGGACCTTAAACACCCCATATCACCAAGTATTTATCAACCTTCAACAGCCTCTGTTGTATCAACACCAGTACGCAAAACTCGAGCTGGTACTATCTGCAGATGGGGTGATTGAAGTTATGAATGGGATTTTTTAACAGCTGTTTAAAATATTCCGACACAAGCTCAACAACAGAGCTTCACCACATGTCATGATTTACTTTTATAAAGCGCTGCTGCCCTAATCAATAGTTGACCACCACTCACAGACAGGGGCGTGCACAGAGATTTTTTTGAAGGTATGCATACATATACCTACTACCCAAATCTCTGTGCTTATATATGGTAAAACTTAAAAAACGTAACGCAGACGTAGTTTCAATTTAACATAGTCGCGTACTTTTTCGCATGTCAACATTGAATTTATGTTTGTGCGTGGCTACAATGAACATCTAAGTATGTGATTGATGATAAGAACAAGTCAAATAAATGATATACGTGGGGTGTTAGGTATTTTTTTTTTTGCCCAAATGAATACAATGAAATCATCATCATCATCTCAGGGTTAATACCAGTCGCATCCAAAGCTTTGGAATCTGGGGCCCGCTTTTCCAGTCTAATTGCTGATTTTGGCAAAATTTCGACATTTTCCGTGAAGCGACTGCCGTCTGACTTGTGGTCTCCAACAACCCGTAACGACTGCCACTAGATGTTCGTATGGCAACCGAAACCAACGGCTTAACGGGCTTTCCGAGGCACAACCAGACCAGTGCAAATATTCATATTCATGCATACAAATATTTACACTGCGCGAGGATCGAACCCGCGCCTCCTTACGCAGCGGCCGCGTTCGCTACCGCTACGCCATGGAGGCTGTCAAAATACAATGAAATGGTATTACTAACTGAACTGTAAATAAGTAATAATTTATTTCTCAAAAAACTAAAAAAATATATTTTACTATCTATAAATTAAATCAACGCACCTATCTATTTTTAAATAACTCTGTAAAAATTAAATATATATAAGATCGTTGTGAAATCGCTAAAAGTTCTTTTAAAATGAAAATATAGACAAATCTTTCATAAATATGCGTAATGCACTACTCATTGGAATCATAACTATTAAATTTTGCTAATTTGTAAACTTCAGGAAAATTATTACAATATAAAGTATAGTATTGAAATTCAAAAGCAAGTAGGTTGAAAAACTTAAGGTCTTTTAAGTTTTTATAACGACGAACTGTCAATGCCGTGTTTTAAAATAATATACCTACACGAGAAACAAAACAATTTATTTGTGTGTACACACTACACAGCCTGCTAACCACATATAATTATCATAATACTTTTTATAAAGACAACCTTTCTTTTGTGTTAAACCAAAAACTCTAAAATAAATCAATATTCAATTCCGCTTAAAACAACCAATATAGGTACATATTTAACCAAATACACCAATAATGAAACAACATAAGCTGCTAAAATAAAAAGGTATTTGAACGAACAACAATCATGCTATATTTCTGAACTTCTTAAATTCGTCGCATTATTAGAAGCTGTGCTTATCGTGCCCTTAAAAGCCAATGAAATTTCACGCACACGTACACAACAATTTAGGCACACAAGCAAATAATTTTATACACAGACAGATACGGAAGAGGCATATTTTGTAACTGCTTACGCCGCTACGAGAAGTGGCGCGAGCGTCGCGACGAAGGCCAGTGATGTTTCGTAGTTAGCACTAGGCCCAATAGATGGCAGTGTTATCACTAACTGATTAACAAAGTCTTTCAGTTTTAAGTTTGTAGTATATAAATTATTATATATTTTTTTAGAAAACTATTAGGGTATGCAGAGCTTTTCTGCTTGTATGGAGCGCACGCGTCTGCTCACAGACAGGTTTGATGCTGCTCAAAAATCTACCACTACTACACTAGAAATCATCCAACAAAAAATGTTCCAAACTAATACAATCAAACAAAATAATTATACTAGAAGAAGGACACACTTCTCAAATATAAATGTTGATAACAGCAATGTCACTGAGTTTCCTCAGCTTGAGTATCACGATTTGATTTTAATAACTTGTGGTACCTACCAACTCCGTCAGGCTCGATCTTACTATGGTGAGCACATCCGTTTTAGTGGCCAATATAAGATAGAAGTGTGTAGGGAGGCATCAATCAGTAATCTAAGATAACAATTGTCTCTCTCTCAAAGCTCTTGGCTTTTAAGAGTGAAAATTCAAAGTCACCATATAAGAAGAAAAGAATATTTTGTGTACGTTTTGATTGATAACAATTTAAATGGGAGAGAGACAATAAGTCAATATTATTGCAATTGTAAGGTAGGCAAACGAACTGTGGGATGCTGTTCCCACATTATGACCATTTTATGGTATTTAGGGTGGGCTCGACACCAAAAGAATATTGAACCCCCTGCACAGTTTCTTGATGAATTGTTAATCGAATTTGATAATGAAATTGATGACGATGATAATGAATGATTATGGCAAAAAAGAATAAAACTATTCATCAGTTTATTTGTTCTTTAATTTTCTCTGCGTAGAAATGCATAACCTCCAATTTAAAATGTCTGAATAACTTCTCTCTTACAAGTTCAATTTAAAAATGGAAATCACAAACATACTTTTGACATTAAACCACACAAAAAAACGTAAGAATATTCACTGCATTCAACAAATTCATATTGAGCCAAAGTTACTATGGAGACTTGGCATTGTCCTTTGTACATAGATTCTTTATACTTAAAACTACCGGACACGTGTTTCGGGTTCAATATAAACAAAAATAACGTTGTATGTATAATGTATATATGTTAACGGAAATGTATGTAATGCGTTATAGTATACAATTCCTAGGAAATTTATATAATTCCTAAATTTGCTCGGAAATGTGTGAAATAAATTTTATAACACACATTTCCTAGTAAATCTATACATTTCCTAAATAGCTAACGGAAATGTATTACTTTAAAGATGTCCATTAGTATGCGGGGATTATAACAAAACTAACCTAACCTAACCTAACCTAATTGTTTCAACCGGAGTCTTAATAATAAAACTGTTTCTAAGTTTAACAACGTGTTTTATTAATTTTATTCATAGAAAGCATGGTTTTATACATTTCCTAATACGATATAGGAATTTTATACAATTTCTAGGAAATGTATACATTTCCCAGGATATGTGTGTATTAAATAATGTTTGGAACAATATTTTACACATTTCCTATATAGCTTCGGAATTGTATACATTTCCTAGTAATTGTATATAATTCCTAGGTTTCATACATTTCCGGTAACATATACAAGAAAGTGCAGATTAATTTGCTCACTGTTTCACAAAATGTCTCGTACATAACATGTAAATTAATTAATGTTGGAATTGCACGCCAATGAACGAGCCAGCCGTTTCTTAGGTACGAATTTATTGGAGATGAAAGGATTCAGGGCAAAATGATGCTGAATAGTGAAATATTTTAGCTGTTCCGGCATTGTGCCAGGATTTACTCTCGATGAAGTCTTTACCGGTTCACTCGGTTTGTGTAGGTACTATCAGTGGTCGATTTTGGCCGCTAAACAGACTTTCACAACATCACGGCGGCATGTTTATTTCGATATTGTTTGTTGCGGTTCTATAAACTTAAAAAAAGAGCATTTGTTTAGGGGTGGAACATTTTTTTTTGTAATTATAAACTAGTGCTGGACCGCAATCCCGCTTGATGGTAAGCAGTAATACAATCGTTGATGGTTAAGACCGCTAGTTTATTGCCTATTCACTCAATAAAACTGAGTGAATAGGAAGGAAGACGGTAGTTCAGCGAGGTCATGCAATATTAAACTCAACAACATGACCAACGATGCTGCGCCAGAGGGAGATTGATATAGAGACCCTCTACAACCTAACTCCCGACACAACATTTGGCGCATCGTACCCGGCACACATCGCAACACAACTGCTCAGACACGTCCTCCGTACCGCTTCACCAGACACGACGAATTGCTAGGCGGCAAGACTTTGTTTGGTGGGTGGTAACTTCTGCCGGCAGCCGAAGTTATGGCCTACCACCGAGATAAAAATTATTTTTCATCAATAGTAGCACTAGGTTTACGATTAGGAACAAAACTTATCTTTCAAGACCTTCGGGACAATAGGGATGTTTCCTGAAAAAATTATAGAAACTATTGGATACGTATATTTTGTTTTATTAAATCAATAAAAAATTACAAATATAAAAGGCATCAAAGATCAGGAATGGTGGCTGGTGACGTCACTGCTCGCTAAAAAGTGTAACGTGCAGTGACGTCACACGAGTTTTCAACGCACTTTGTCGTCTTTATTTTTTATTTATATGAAAAAATAAAAAATACGTGTCTAGTATTTTTTGGAAATCTGACTGACTGACTAATTAGTTTTTTTTTGTCAACTACCCCATTGCGTACTTTCCTTTCAGCAGTTAGACTGGTAAAGCGGACCCCAGACTCCAAAGCTGAAAAAAGCTTCAGATGCGACTGAGATTAACGCTGAGATGATGGTGATGGCAAATATTTGCACAGCGCGGGGATCGAATCCGCGCCGCGCGGCTGTCAGAACGTCTATTTTAGTACCAACTATTGTCGTTAATTCGTATTTGAATTAAGAAATTTATTGCCGACGTAAGACAATAATTACCGTCGTTATTCCTATTATAATAATATAATAGATTGCTGTCATAATTGTTAATTAGGACGGCGTTTATGATGGGTTCGCGGAAGTAACTTAAATCATTCGTGAAATGGGCTCTTAAATTGTGGGGGGTATGCATTGTAAATTTTACCGAGGTGTGATGTTTATATTCATTTTAAAGGGTTTCAATATTTTTTATCGCCGGTGATTATTAATTTTGGAGATTTCTCTTGTTTTATCCATATTTTGTACCTATGGGATTGATGAAATCAATAGACATTACGTATAACTTACAATCTTGAACATTTAGTTATTTTGCCCGCGATTTCCTTCGCGTAAAAGATCTTATTCCCCTGACCATGCCTCGCATCACATTGTAGTTTGTCTTAGAGGTGAAGTTTCTTCTGTTGATAGGCTTATTGATTCAGATATGCATTAATTCAGGAACATCGATATAGATTCGTGGATAATATGACTTCATACTTTCTTCCTCCGATGTAAGGATTTTTTTTCTTTGTAGCCTACTGCTGGGTAAAGGCCTCTCCTTTTCCCTTCCTCCTTGTCTTGTGCTATATCTGGCCATGTTTACCAGATCTTCACACCATTTTCGCCGTGGTCTACTGCGACGGCGATGACCGGCATCCTCGCGCCACGAGTGAGTGACGATTCACCCTAAATATATTCTGATAAATCAAACTACAGGATATGAAAGCGTGAAGATCAGCTGGCATGTGACGAGACAACTGCTCTGAGTTTATTTAGTAGTGATATTTAGAGTGTGCCAAACTTAGTGAAGCGGAATTTTAGTCTTCGAGAAGAGTGTGGTGTGAGGCGTGAGCGGGAGAGAGTAAAGCGTTGAGCGTTCTTTGAAAACGGATTATTTTTTTATACAGTTGACAAGGGAAAGTTACTGACTTAATGATGGATCTGATGAGCATTAGACAAGTATGAAAGAATAATAATCTTTCGAAGACCAGAAATAAATTAGAATGATATTCTCGGTGGTAGGCCATAACATCGGCCGCCGGCAGAAGTTACCACCCACCAGACAAAGCCTTGCCGCCAAGCGATTTGTCGTGTTCCGGCAAGATGTCTGGTGAAGCCGTACGGAGGACGGGTCTGAGCAGTTGTGTTGCGATGGGTGCCGGGTACGATGCGCCAAATGTTGTTGTGTTGGGAGTTTGGTCGTGGAGGATCTTCAGATCAATCTCCCTTTGGCGCAGAATCGTGGGTCATGTTGTTGGGTTTAACATTGCATCACCTCGCTCAACTGCCGTCTTCCTTCCTTTACGCTCAGTTTTTCTGAGTGAATAGGCTCTTAATAAACTAGCGCGCTTTACCATCAACGATCGCATCACTGCTTACCATCAGGCGGGATTGCGGTCAAACGCTAGTTTATAATTATTAAAAAAAAAAGGCAGGAGATTGGTGATCTAATGAGAAATCTGGAAGTAAATCTTGTGGCTGTGGTGATTTTTTGCTAAAATTGCACCACATCCTATGAGCAAGATGTTGGTTGAAGAAGTTAAATAAACACATCACATCAAGCTACTACAATCTGGCGAATCCCTTTATTAGATTTTCTACTTTATTGCTAAATCGTTAAGGCTCAAGGTTGAGTGGGAATATTTGACAGTTTGGGGCAGCTTGATCTGCTGTCGTGCGTAACATTAGTTTCTATTTTTTGACAAGTCGATGTTTCAGTCAACAGGATACGAGTTAGTACTACACTCATCATACAATTAGCTCGCATTCTTTAATGTCAGTTGGCACAATGTATAGCCACATTGTTTTATTTAACGACTTCGTCTGTGTCACACTATTTTGATTATAATGTACCGTCACTGATATAATGTTGTGTCCACTGCCAAACTAATATTGAGAACGAGGAAGTGAAAGATATAGGGGAATGTTGATAATTGCTTATTTAATAGGTCAGTATTGTATAATAATTTGGATTTATTAATCACAGAGATGTTGGCTCTGATTATCTTGTGCATAGTCTAAATTAAATTTAAGTTTTGTGCATTCTCTTCTTTCTATTTCAATAAGAAAAGGACAGGAGATATTAGACGAGTTGAGTGCCGTTGCATCTAAATTTGTTCTGTAGTTTACATTTCTGTTGTCCCATCTGTTGGTAAAAACCTCCTTTAAAAACATTCAAATTGTGGGAGGCGCCAATTTAATATTATATTGAGTACTAGCTGACCCGTGCTCTGTTGGTTTGGCGGTAAATATTTTTACTTTAATTAAATCCGACTACCCCGGAAAAGTCTTTTCATTTTCCGAGTTTGTATACAGCCTATTATTATTTATTATCACAAATATCTTAGCTCTAGTGATAATAGAATATTCAAAAACGATTTATCATTTCTTCAGACTACCCCCTGCATACTCCAAACTTTTACTTTTTTTATAATATTAGTAAAGATAAGCTTTAAAGACTAATTAATGTTTAAAACAGGGTTCGAAGGATATATATCTATCGGATATTACACGATACGATTTTTTGTGATATATATCAAAATTTACTATAATATTGCATTTAAGTACTTTACCAAGTAGATACTGCAATCAATAATAATAGTGCAACACAAAAGAGCCAAAATAATTTTCAATTCCATCATCTGTAAACATACTCCTTAAGAGTGAAGTGTTAATCCTTTGAAACAGGCGATTTGACAGTTCTAGCTGACTAGAAAAAGACTAATTTGTTATTAATTGATTATAACTCGACTGTGTACAAATATTAGGACTTTTTAAGATATTTTAATTTTGTTTCCCTAATATATATGACTTTGTTTTCTGAGAAAAGATGTTGATTTTTGTGAATTATAAGATTATATGTTTATTTTGTTAAATAAAAACTAAAAATATGTTTTTGTTATATTGTAATAATAATTCATAATAATAAACTGTCATGTGCCTATGTAAATCGTTTAGTTATAAGATATTATATTGACAGTTTTAAGAAACGGATATAAGTAAATATCGGATATATATCCGATTTTGCATATATATCGGATATATATCATAAATATCCGATATTTTAATATTTATTATAAATATCTGATATTTTCGGACCCTGGTTTAAAAAAAGAATAAACATTATAAAATCGGTTAATCCGTTCGGGAGCTACGCCACCACCCAGACACAAACACGTCAAATTTATAATACGTCGTCGTGCCTATGTAGATGGGTAAAAAAATGAAACGGAGAACTTCGACAGTTCTTAAATTACACTATATTTTTATGAACGCTTTCATCTCGTTTGATAAATGGAGTTTTTATGAAAATAATGCTATATCTTTTTGTTTCAGGTAAGAAAATGTGCAAGTTGGCCCCTTGTGTCCTCGAGATAAGTAAGGCTTAGCAGAAGGTTTAGTTCTATACTACGTTATTTTTGATTATGCGAAACTGAATATAGTTTGTTCAGAATAAACAACTTAATCGATTCCAATCATTTTTATACAATGTTATATATTTTCCCAAATACATTTAGAAATTTTTGCAGTGTGGTTACCGAGTGATTACGATAGATCATAGTAATGGCGCGCGCGCCACAGCTGACGTCAAAGGTCAACGGACCGCGCTCGCCCGCCCGAACGGAGCTTTGACCATATTCCTGTTGGGACAACTAAGTACAATAGCAAGCTCATAACTTTGTGGTTTTTTATTATATCTTTTTAAAGTTTTGTACATATATCGCATAAACAAAAAATAATGTTGTATAAACTTAGGTAATAACATAAATTTTATGAGATTATTAACTTTTCGTTTTATGCGTATAAAGTGCACCACAAAAGAAAAAAACGACCCTTATAAGATCACATCGTTTTCCGTCTATCAAACCCCTATTCCTAGGTTAGGAGTTATCAAGCTGAAAGTAATAACAAATTTTTGTGACCAAAGAAAAATTTGATGTTTGAAAGGATTTGTTCACGCTATTATCATTTTCTGATGCTGATTCTTTTTAGTAATTATAAACTAGTGCTGAACCGCAATTCCGCCTGATGGTAGGTAAGCAGTGATGCAATCGTTAATGGTAAAGCGTGCTAGTTTATTAAGAGCCTATACAGTTAAAAAAATTTTGTGAATAGGAAGGAAGACGACAGTTGAGCGAGGTGATGCAATGTAAAACCCAACAAAACTGTCATCGATGCTGCGCCAGAGGGAGATTGATCTGGAGACGAACAACATTTGCCGCATCGTACCCGGCACACATCGCAACACAACTGCACGGATCCGTCCTCCGTACGGCTTCACCAGACATCATGCCGGAGCACGACGAATCGCTTGGCGGCAACACTTTATCTTCAGTCTACATCATCATCATCAACCTTTTTTATCGTCCCACAGCTGGGCACAGGTCTCCTCTCATACAGAGAAGGACTGAGCGTAATAACCACGCTTGCTCAATGCGGGTTGGCGATTTCAGACTTATAAAGTCCAGGTTTCCCAAGATATTTTCCTTCACCTTCAGTCAATGGTGTCCAAGATATACTTTGAAAGTACATATAACTTTAGAAAAGTTACATTGGTACTTGCCTGACCTGGAATCGAACCCGCGCACTCATACTTGAGAGGCTGGTGTTTTAACCACTAGGCCACCACGACTTATACAGTCTACATATGTATATACCATAATCTGCTGTATAACAAACATGACGTATTTTCCTGCTGTTCTAAAGTATTTCATAAAGGCTAAAGACAAATCTCTGCTTACCTTCTATCTTTTCCTTCTTTGCTATCTTCCTTCAGAGACGCGCGTCGTCGCTGTAAATCGGAATATGTACCGTAATACGGCAACGTTAGCGCGTGTTTAGGCGTCTCACGGATTTGATTCCCGCTTGAACAAATATTTCTACGCCTATGTAGTTGTTCCGGGTCTGGCTCTTTGTATATGTGAGTTTAAATGTTTGTGTGTCCTCGATACATCAGAAATTCTTAGAGTGAGGCAACGTAAACAAAACACCATTGCTTTTCATCCTGACGCTGAATACACAGTAACGCAGCCATGACACTTTCTGAAACCCATTAGCGTTACTATGGCGTTAATTTTGTCATGTTGTTACTTACATGGTTGTATGTTTGCACTTTATCAGATACTCATAATGGGGATGTTTCCTGGTTAAAAAAAAAAATTGATTCTATTTAGTCCGTCATTCAGATTATAGAAAAATATTGGATACGTATATTTTGTTTTATCAAATCAATAAAAATTGACAAATATAAAAGGCATCAAAGATCAGGAGTGGTGGCTGGTGACGTCACTGCGCGCTAAAAAGTGTAGCGTGCAGTGACGTCACACGAGTTTTCAACGCACTGTGTCGTCTTCATTTTTTGTTTATATGAAAAAAGAAAAAATACGTGTCTAGTATTTTTTGGAAATCTGACTGACGGATTAATTAGTTTTTTTTTTAGTCAACTACCCTATTGCGTACTTTCCTTTCAAATATAGTTATATAAATGAATTGATGTTCGTTAGACTCGCTAAAACTCGAGAACGGCTGAAAGTATTTACCTTATCTTGGTTTTGAAGTGTTCGTAGAGGTCTAGGGAAGCTTTAAAAGGTGAGAAAAAAACGAATAATTGCCGGAAAAACCATAAACTAGTTCTTTTCTATTTCCCGTACAAACTTTTAAGAGTCAGTGCTTTTTTATTTAATGCGGATTCGTTTTGTTTTTAAATTATTTTATACAAAAGTTTGGGTCTTTTATATATCTATTGAGGCAGTACGAAGTCTGCTGGATCAGGTAATACGTTTATAGAATTCTTCTCTTCGACCGTAAATGACGCTATGGATGATGTCGCATTGTCAAAATGCAAATCATGCCAATTGTATTGAAAATTATCAGCTGAAAGACGTCCACTGGTAGACATAAGCCTTCCACAAATATTGCACACCATCTGTTCCTTGCTGCTTTTTAAAATAACGTTGCCCCACACTAGGAATGACTTCTGTATAATGGATACTTTTACAAACATTAAAACTCACATACACAAACAGCCTGTGGCGCCTGAGGTTATACAAATATTTATTCTGTGCGTGAATTGAACCCGCGACATGCAGCAGGCGATCGCTCACCCACTACACCAACCGTGTCGTCGAACACCTACCAGATTCTATCGACCTTCACTAGGTCATCAACTTCAGTTTAAAATGTGGATGTATGAGGAACAGTGTCTAAAGTTCACTCATGCTCCATAGAAAGGGCAGGAACCTCCGCCCGGACTGGTATTGTCTGGCAGGCACTTTCCTACCGGTTAATGTCGTATTTAAGCGTGCTAGTTGCACAGTGAATTCTGCTTGCAAGATGCAGGATTTGTGCGACGTCAGTATGACGCTGTGGAGGCATGAGGAACAGGGAGTAAAGCTCACTCATCCTCCATAGAAAAGGGAGGATCCTCCGACCAGACGGGTGTTATGTCTGGCGGGCACTTGCCCGATGGTTGAAATTGGCAAGTTGTATGTATGCTAATTGCACGGTAAACTCTGATTGCGAGATGTAGAATTCGTGTGACGTCAGTATGACGCGTCGTTCATTTTGTGGCGTTTGTAGGTACCGCTACAACGCTTTGTTCGCACGTAGCGTTGTAGGTACCGCTACAAAATTATATTAATAATTGAATTATGTAGTATGCGTGATCTAGTCATATTAACTATTATGTTAATTGGGATATAAAAACATGAAGGTTATCTTTGAGTTCGCGTTTGTCAATTAAAGATTGATGAATGGTTTGGACCTTAGGCATACCGCACAACAACAATAACAATTTTTCGATTACTTTTAGTTCACATTGAACCTACAACGTCAAGTTTTTCACTAATATCAATCTAGTATCAAAATACAGCAGTGGTGGCCTAATTGTATCGGCCGCGACTTACATGATGTTGAGAGGTCATTTGATTTTGTCATTTCCCATCCCAAAAAAAAAACCGGCAAATTGTGACAGTCTTTCTATGTGTTCGGGAATAATAATCGAGGCGAAATAGTTCGTTTGGATACTCGCTGTACAAAGAGAATATAACAATAATCTTATCATCACAAGTCTCTTTAGCATCGTTCTTACAAGTAAATCGTAACCAAACTACGCCGCTAACTCACGTATTTTGCAAACTACGTTTATATTTTACTCCAAGGTAACGAACAGGAACACTGTCCACATCATCATCATTTCAGCCAAAAGACGTCCACTGTCGGACATAGTCCTCCCCCAAGGCTCTCCACGACTACCGGTCCTGCGCTTCCCGCATCCAGCGGTTTCCCGCGACCTTCACCAGGTCGTCGGTCCACCTTGTCGGGGGCCTACCCACGCTACGTTTTCCGGTGCGTGGTCGCCGCTCGAGAACCCGTCGGCCCCATCGAGCATCGGTCCTACGGGTAATGTGTCCAGCCCACTTTCACTTTAGTGTTGCAATTCTACGGCCTATGTCGGTTACTCTCGTTCTTCTGTGGATCTCCTTATTCCTGATTCGTTCGCGCAGTGAAACTCCAAGCATAGCCCTATCCATTGCCCTTTGAGTGACTTTTAGCCTTCCTTACTATCCACACTAAGGCTTAAACATTTATAACAGATTTAGTAATCTTATTTAGTGCAAACAACTGACCTTGCCTACCCAGCTTCAAATCTGTCACTCTAACATACAATTATAGTCCTCATCGCCTTCGGAATACCGATTAATACTTTTTCATCAATAAATATAACTATATGTGTAATAAAATTGGGAATTATGAAGACCAACTGTGTCACATTTATGGATTTTATTGGAATACTCGGATATTTCCCTTAGGTTTAAAAAAGATTTGATATTTTCAATTCTGATCTATTGACTGTTGATAAATATTTACTGTAAACAGACCAGGCTACGGTTTGTGCTAATATTGTTTGTTTACACAATTTCCAATAAAATATTAATGGAGATAATACCAAAAAAATTCAATTGCGGAACCGAATATATTTCTATCTTGAAATAAAAATATTTTGAGTAATATTCGTCTCTGTATTTCTTCTAACAATGTCACCCTAACCGAACTGAATGCAGGTTTTTCCTTTTGCTCGACTCCTATATATATGAAGTCGAGGTGACGATTAACAGCCTGCAAGAGTCAATCTTCCTCAAGAGTTGGGCTAAGAAAGACAAAAATAATTTTGCAAATCCAACAATATTTTTTCTTTCTATCACAAAACATGGATTGTATTTAGGTAGCCCCCTAATCGGCGAACACATATTTGTCAAATGATTGCGACTAGTTGGCATCAGTTGGGATCGTTCGTACCGCCTATTGGTCCGTTCGGTCCAAACGATCCCAACTAGTTGTAATCATTTGACAAAAATGCGTTCGCCGATTAGGGGGCAGGTTTACGTCTGTTTGACGGCTTAGGTCTGTATTAAATTGTCACTTTTTTACTAAGGACTTTGACTTAACCTCAATAAAATTCGAAATACAAATACTGACTCAAAGCTTTAGTTTGGAAATTCCGTTTTGTAATAAGGGAGGTTTAATATATCAATTTATCAGTAACCTGCCCCTGAATCTCTTGGTGCTTGGTAGACATGCTCGTTAATTCGCGTAAGCAGTTACAACTTATAATTATGTAAACAATCACAGTAGCCGAATGAAAATAACTAGTTACAAAAATAACTCGTTTTATAATAGGACACACTCAAGACAGTGATTAAATTTAGTTTCGTTTCGTGAGTAACTGTATAGTTGATGGATCACAGTAGCCGAAAGAAAATAACTAGCTACAAAAATAACTCGTTTTATAACAACAGGTGACGCCGACCAAGTAACTGACACCTAGTGCTTGGTATGGTCATTGAGATTTCTTTTTTATATGCAAGTTAAATATTAATTTATTATAATCATAAACCTTTCAGAATAAAACTGTCCTTCAGTGGCATGTAGAATTAGCTAAAAAAAAAAACTCGATAAGTACAATGTTGAGTCATTCTTTACAAATGATGATATAAAAATGTGCTAAGTAAATACATAATATTTGCACCAACGACAGCCCCAATTTATATCCAGGAATATTATTATCCATTCTAATGTTGCCTGAAAGAGATCGGACACAGCGATAAGACCGATCATTGTATATTTTGTAGTGAGGAATTTATTTTTATGTTGTGTATTTTTGAGGAGTAGAGTGTATTAATAATAAATAGAACATACCCAAATTAATCATTAAAATCAGTTTTATTTACAAAATCACTTTGACATATTGCACCACTTTATCACGCTTTACAAGCCGCACCATCGATTAATATATCTGAACCATTTAAACTTGGGAATACATCACTAGCCGTCAAACACACCAAAAATGCTACTTCTTTAGGATCTAACATTTTACCATCAAGTGTAGAATCTTGCAAATTACTATTTATCTGATCCCTCAATTCTGGATGATGAACTATTAATTTTGCCAGAAAATTCGTCTTTGAAGGTCCTGGACTGATGCAGTTGATTCTGACGCCTTTCGGGGCTAATTCGAATGCAGCTTGTCTTGAAAACACTTGTAAAGCTGCTTTTGATATAGTATAACCCAACACTCCAGGCGTAGACTGTTTCGACATCGACGATCCTATATTTACTATATTTCCTTTTGTTTTTACTAAGTACGGTAATACTAACTGTGACAGATGGTACGGTACTCGAAAATTCACGTTCATTAGTTCATCCAAGTTCTCCATAGTTTGGTCGGACAGAAATGATATCGCCATTTTGCCAGCACTGTTCACTAGAATATCTATCCTTCCATATGTTACCGCTGTTTTGTTCACCACTGCTTCGCAAGCACCTTCATGAGTCAGATCCAATGGTATAATTATAGGAACTACGTTGTTTTCTGCCGTGCATTTGTTTGCTGTTTCCAATAGTCTGACTTCATCTCGTCCAACTAGTGTTAGTCTAGCTCCGAATTTGGCAAATGCTATGGCTGTTTCTGCTCCTATTCCAGAACTCGCGCCTGTTACTATTGCCACTTTTCCTGTCAAATCTATCTTATCCATATTGGTTACTTTTTCTTCAAAAAACTTGTTTACTCTTTCTATACTTAAACCCTATTCAAGAACTGCTGTTTTATTACATTTATCGCGTTTTATATTTTGTTTATTGCCGGGAACACGTCTGTGTATGACGGTGGTTGGATAAATACTGATAACATTATCAGCGTTTATCAGTCTGGTGCTGTCTTACTTTGTTTACTTGGTGCCGAGTTATGTTTTATGTATTCTATAACTCTGATAAGTATTTATATAATTTTATACTTAATATCTTTCCATTCGGTTGACCACGGGATTTTGTTTTTGATAGCGTATAATTAATCATTTTATTTTAATCCTCGAACGAAATCCTGACCTTGCTTTAATTCTTTATTTTATATTGTACTAGCGACCCGATACGTGCTTCGCTACGTATAAAGTGAAATAATAATAACAAATTTATATATTCAAAATTATTTATTCAAACATAAAATATTTTTTTATGTTGCTAACATTTTTAAAACTTAATCCAAAACATTTAGATTATTTAACAAACGACTGGGCTACCGACTCTCGAACATAAGGTTGGTCATTTGTAAAATATGATTCCTCCAAATTCAGACCACAAACGTGAAATATTTGCCCTTGGGATTGTTGATGGACATAGCAAATGATAAACGCGCAGGATATTGTAGTCGTTTGAACTCAAACGGCATATCAGTTGGTATCATCTTTTCCTCCTTTTGATTTACCAGTTAAGATCGTAGCTTCAATTAAATTTGGCAATAAGTTTTTCGCTGCCAATCTGGTGCCATTACACAGTTTTGGTGGGTTATAAAAGTACAAAGAAAGTGGCATTGATTTTTATATATATAGAAGAGATGATAATCCACCGTTCATTGAATTCATTTGTCAAAAAAATGTGATAAATGAAGAACCGCTTGACCGATTCTGTTCAAACTTCACATAAACCATCTACTAATTACTCAAAATAAAGCCTAAACATTTGGTTTGGATAGGTGAGTCCGTTTTTGAGTGAGTTTTAAAATGACAAAGAAAGTGGCATTGATTTTTATATATATAGATTTTCTACCACATTTAAATACATTTGGTTTGCAAATGGACAAGTTTTTTATTTCCTTTCATTGTACTATAAGTTTTATTAAATTATTTCACCGCCTGTCTAGCCTCGACCGTTGTATCACAAAAACCTGATCAGTATCACTTAGTTCCTATATCTAAAACTTATCTATGTGGTTTTCTTATTTTTTTCATTTTTCTAGAAATTTGTAAAAGTTAGTCTGTAACTGCACATTATGCTTTTTCTCGCCTTTTTCATACAAGAAACTTGAAAGCCCCATTTCTGAACATACAACGTGTGAATTTTGATTCTAACATTTGCGAAGGCCAAGTTTTCAGTCTGGAAATAACCTGAAACTATGCGACCGCGAAAAACTGGGCTTACAAACAATGCTGTGGTTTTCATCAGCGGCACACATGAGGATTCTTTTTTTACGAGTAAATATAGGCATTGCAGCATATAGGATAGAAGATGCTTTTGTATTAAATATTGCAAGAGTTGTAGGAAGGATTGTTGAGTTGTCTGCTAAATAAAATTTTTGGACACTTTTGCACTTCATAAAAGTAGTTTGGTAATTTCGGAACAGACTATTAATACCTAGATTCAGTAGCAATACTATTCCAGTTTACATCATACATCGCTTCTTTTATCTTCGACTACTCGTACTCTTGCCATCACTCGAGATAATTGTATAACAAACTGTCAGTAGCGTTGGCTTTCATTTTGACTTGACAACATCATAATTTGTAACCTTTAATTGTAAGTCAAAATGCTCCAAAATTGTGTCTGTTTATTCCTATATGTCTTGCAACCATTATCTTGTATGTTTTAAGTTATTCTTTGTATTTGATTTTGTAAGTATTAGTTTAATTTTAGTTTTGGTTTTCTTTTATTACCTAAGTACAAGTCTATCCTCGTTATTATCTTTGTATAGTTTATTTTCACTTAATATTAGTACTTACATTTATTTAGTTTAAGTTACCACGTATGTTCGTGAATGTTGGTTCATCTGTTATTGGCAACTGTATAAGCCTTTTACTCATAACTACTCTATTTGATAATTTATATATATTATAATATAATAAATAAATAAATCATTTGCAGTTGTTGAGCAGATAATGTTTTCAAACAAAGTAACTGTACATAGTTTCTAATTATTGAAAGTGACTTATGCAATAAGGATGCTGTTTCACTAAACTGGTTAAATCCTAGTAATAATCAAGTAACCTCAGAAAAAAATTTCTAGAATGGGGCATATTTTATTAAAAGGCATTGATATATATGTTCATTCTATGGGTGTCCAAGAAGCAATAAATATACATACATGTCCTAGAAAACGATGAAAATAATTTCAATAAATTTGCTCATTTGACTTATGTAGTAGTAGGGCAAACGTTGTGACATTATTTTGTAATGGCGTCACGTGGAATATTCACTTCGGGTTGAGACGTGGAGCAGGGCACTTCACCGGGCGAAACTGTCAGTTTGCCTATTTAAATTGTTATTGTCAAGATTAGAGGGTATATTTACACTTTATGTTTTAATTCAAAAAGCTACCTACGAAATGAAGCCCTTACCACAACAACAACATGGTGACGATCTTATCGTCCCGCCGTCGCTGACGTCGTCGTACATAATATAAGTTGTATAATGTTAACGCCAAAGTCAAGCTCAAGAACGAATGATATTATTATGTCTGTATAACCTTGAATTTAATTATCACCCAACATATAGCGTAGTGCCTATAATAATCACATATTTATGAATGAACTATCACAACAACATACCAAAGTCATTATACTTGTTGCTATTTACACGATAACTTCGCCTTTCGTTAAACAGAATAATACAGAAGGTAAGAATAGAATATAAAGGTCCATACACCTGGGGAATACGCACGCGCACATAATCACGCTTGACGTACAGTGCGTGCGAGAGCACTTACGATCGGCATTCGTACTATGTATGCGAGCGCCAGTTTTCTCTCGTTGATAGAGCTGACTTTCTGTAATATTCTGTGGTCGTTACGTCAGAACCAGTTTCCGTCATCACAATATTATACAGGTTTTCCTTATTCAGAGATTACACTTACTTACTTTAAACCTGTTTGAGACCTGTTTTTACGAGTATATACTTATAATATGTGTTCATTTGAATCATATGGCTACATAATGCTTAAGGTAGATGTTTTGTAATTTAAAATATCTTTGGTGAGCGCTTATTTGAGACAACGATATTTAATTTCTCATAAATATGAATGTAAACAAGAAAAGTTTACACAGTTTTTGTAATTTAAGTAAATAGCACACGTAATCGTCCACATTCCAAACAATTTAAGCATTGTGTTCAAAATTTGCTGTTTTGATTTCAATGTCACAAATAATGGGTGCATAACAATTAAAACGAAATTAGTTTCAAAATACGAATATTTACTTCATTAACTTATAACTTATTCTCATTTAGTTGCTTAACGATCCGTCACATTTATGTTTTGGCTAAAAATCTAGTATTGTTTACTTCGTAACTTCATTCCATCTTACCTTTAATCTTTTCCAAACACCAAAACTATATTACTTATGCACTATATATCACATTAGAATGTCATAATTTCATGAACAGTATCTGTTCTTGTGAACTTATCTTCATCATTATTGTTGTTACATCACTAAACACTGCCAGACGCTGCTCCATCAATTACTAAATTAGCACCAGTTAGATTTGGGCTAGCATCACTCGCAACAAATAGAATCATTCTAGCTACCTCTTCAGGCTCTATTATTATATTATTTGGCACTGTCTTAGCAAGCTTCTCATAAGCGTGAGACATATCATCTTCTGGCACGTTTAAATTTGACAAAATATTCGTTCTAGTCAATCCTGGACGAACAGCGTTCATTCTTATACCTTCGACCACTAATTCTAAAGCCCCTGCCTTCGTGAATCTCTGTAATGCATCTCTGACCATCGCGAAATGTAGGAAGCCAGGTTTCACTGTACCAGGAGCAGCAAAAACATTCACAATATTGCCTTTAGTCTTCCTCAAATGCGGTGTACACAACTGAGTCAATTTGTAAGGCACACGAAGATTCAAAGCCACTAGATCATCGAAGACATCCATATTCGTATCAAAAAGCGAAGTAACACTAGCTTTTCCAGCACAATTCACAAGTACATCTATCCTATTGAATGTCTCAACTGTTTTTCTGACGACTTCATCGCAATTTCCGTCGATTACTAAGTCGTAGAGGAGACATAAGGGTCGTATTCCTTTTGCGGCTTCGCACTGACTTGCAACAGCGTGTAATCTTGTTTCATTTCGTCCAACTAGCGCGAGTGTCGCTCCATGTTGTGAAAACAGTTTCGCTGTAGCTGCTCCGATACCGGAACTGGCGCCGGTTACAATAGCAATTTTTCCGGTAAAATCCATTCCGCGGTACCGTTTGTGATGGTGGTCGACGTGTGACTGCCAACTTACGTCGTTCAAGCTTCGAATATTAGCGAACTGGTTTCTACAGTTTCGAGTTCTCAAAGTTTTTTATTATTTATTAATCTTAAATATTTTTTTTTAATTTTCATCAGTTTTAATTTGACCATGAGTCAGTCATTGGAAATAAGGGATATGTTATTTTAATTTTTGAGAGTGTTCTCATGAGAAAAGGTCTTTACATGGAACCATTTTGTTTTCGGATTAATTCGATTCGTGAACATAATCAATTGAAATGCATGAGGCTTAAACCCAGAGAAATTAACATTTAAATAAAGGATTCAGATACTTAATGTGCATACACAGGACTTGTTATTGTAGTGGTTGGGATTTTTTGGTGGATTTTTATTTTCTGTCATATGTATATTGTTATATTTATACCTAACACCTACGAAAGACGTTCTCACTAAAACTAAGCTATTTAAACTTATAAATATATATATTTGCGACACATGCATAGGTAGGTACTAATGTTCCTCAGTTACCCACTTTTCATAATTTTAATATATCGTAAATAATAAAAATTGTGCATTGGTCGAAAAAACATAAATATGTTGTTATTCAGAGAAGAAATAGTCTAAAAATAAACTCTACCCCACACTAGGAATTTCTTCTGTACAACATATAAACTCACATACACAAACTGCCAAACCCGGAACAAATACTTATAGGCCATTCAAATCTTTGTTCTGTGCGAGAATCGAACCCGCGCGACGCAGCGCAGCAGTCAATCGCTCAGAGCATAATACCTACTTTTTGTCTTATATCACTGCACAACAACACTATATTCTCTCTTCCAATCGTCAACCTTTTAATCTCCAGCGTTATTTCTTTCTTTAAATTGTTTTATTTTTTGAGTTTATTTATAGGAAGAAATAACAGCGAAATTTCTGTATAGTCCACATAGGTTTTCTAAAAAAAAATACAACTTTGATATACATTACCTCGTAAAAAATTCACTTCTCTATTATACAGCTTTCCATAGTTACGACATAGTTAGTGTTTTCAAACTTTTAGAAGCGGTCAGAATTCCGGAAAGTTCTTGAAACCTACGGAATAGGAATGTTTCCTGGGTAAAAAAAAATGATTATATTTAGTCCGTCATTCAGATTACAGAAAAAATAAAAATTGACAAATATAAAAGGCATCAAAGATCAGGAGTGGTGGCTGGTGACGTCACTGCTCGCTAAAAAGTGTACCGTGCAGTGACGTCAAACGAGTTTTCAACGCACTGTGTCGGACGGATACGATGCGCCAAATGTTGTTGTGTCGGGAGTTTGGTCGTGGAGGGTCTTTAGATCAATCTCCCTTTGGCATCGTTGGTCGTGTTGTTGGGTTTAACATTGCATCACATCGCTCAACTGCCGTCTTCCTTCCTATTCGCTCAGTTTTTCTGAGTGAATAGGATCTTAATAAACTAGCGCACTACCACCAACGATAGCATCACTGCTTACCATCAGGCGGGATTGGGGTCAAGCACTAGTTTATAATTATAAAAAAAAATTGCCTGCTCGTTTTTGTCTATAAAACCAGTGACGTTTTTGAATGAGTTACTATGTTCTTCTTTCTAAATGTCCGACCCTTTGACAATTCAAAAATGTCTGTTTGTTTATCTATACTAATATATAAATCTGAAGAGTTTGTTTGTTTGTTTGAACGCGCTAATCTCAGGAACTACTGGTCAGATTTGAAAAATTCTTTTTCCGTTGGATAGCACATTAATCCAGAAAATCTTTAGGCTATATAACAACACGCTGCGACCAATAGGACCGTAGCATAACTAAACCACGCGGACGAAGGCGCTGGCGGCCGCTAGTTTTTAATATATGCTTTGTGTTTGAGTTTTTTTCATAAATGATGTTCTCTCTTGAAGTTTATAACCCTTTTTACAGTCGGACAAAAGACTTATATACCTCTTTCATACCACTGATATTGTCATTATCATTGTGATTCACATAATGGTTGTCATAATATCTAAGTTCTACATTGTCGGTAGCAAAAACAAGGTCCCAGTTATCAAATTTTCTGACTGTATTATCATCATTTGTGGCAGTAATAAAAAGACAGAGGTTTATGGATAGAAGTATAAAAAATATACTTTTTTTTATGAATTATATACTAGCGCTTGACTAGCGCTTGACTGCAATCCCGCCTGATGGTAAGCAGTGACGCGTGCAATCGTTGATGGTAAAGCGCACTAGTTTATTAAGAGCCTATTCACTCTAGCCTTGAGGACAGTCAAATTGTAGTCCGACGATAACACCGCCGCTGGCAAATTATTCCAGTCCCTCGATGTATGCGGTGTAAAAGAGGAGGTGAAACGCTTCGTCCGGATCGTAGTGGTGTTAACAACGTAAGGATGGAAACTCGCCGTACGACGGGTCGTCCGATGGTGGAACGGAGATTGGGGAATTAAATCATGCAATTCCCTCGGACACTCACCAAAATGCTTCCTATAAAAAATAGGTATGTCCTATTATTTTTTTAATCCAAAGTGGCCAGGTGACATTTCGCAGCACCAGCCCAATTGTGGCTGCAGTACTCCACACGCGTCTCACTCGTCCTCCTATTCACGTTATTTTCCCATTATACGTGACTTTATTTAGAACTTTGACAATCGCAGCTCCATTAGATAACACCTGAGCTCAGAATCCATGTCAGTGACGTAGCAATGTCCTTCACCTCGAATTGAGTTAATAACAGCAGCCTTCCACTAGTAATGATTATGTCTCACACAATGATCTATATATACAGTATGTTAAGAAAACCCTGTCCGACCAATAAGGATAATAAAGGTTAGGTAAACACATGACCAAATATAATATAAAATTTTACGTAATCGTCATAGTACCAATAAAAATGAATTTTGAAATAATCTTTTTTCCCCGCGACTTTATTCCAACTTCCCCGAAATTTGGTAATTTTTAAAAAAGTAACAACACCAGTATTATTATGAGCGAATAGCGATGCGGCCACGTGCCGCGTGCCCTGCCGCTTGCCGCCCGCGGATGGGGCTTAACGCACATTTATTAAGTTACCACTTTTTGCGAAATAATATTTATTTTTTTAGGGGGATTTTTTTTAAAGTTTAGCCCGGTTTTGTATACATTAGTAGAATCATTTATTGATACCTAACAATACCTTCATGATCTAATATTATTGTGCAATATAAAGAGATAAAATTTGTATGTTTATATGTAAGGGTATCTTCAAAACTATTTCTTGAAGATGGTTCTTCTACGTCTTCTTCAGCCTATAGAGGTCTACTGCTGGACCAAGGCTTTCCAGGATGACCGGCCTTGTGCTGCTCGCATCCATCGGCTTCCCGCGACCTTCACTAGGTCATCGGTTCACCTTGTTGGCGGTCTCCTTACGCCGCGTCTTCCCGTACTTCGCCGCCACTCCAGATCTTTACTACCCCATCGCCCATTTTGAGCCTTCGTATGAGGCTCATTGTAAGCGAAGGAGGTTATAAGCCATTTAACATCACGACCCTACCCTTAGGAGCCTAGCAAAGGTGGTAGAAACAGAAAAAAATGCGTAATCGGATGTGGAAAAAATGCGATGAGAGGGTTAAAATTTTACGTGAATTATTTAATTTTTTTTTTTAAATAGATTCCGATTTTCTTATATTCATGGAAAAAGGAAATTTGAAAATTTTATTCTTGTTTTGGTTTTTAAACCGTGGAAGAGATAACTTCATTCCACCAGTTTTCGTAGGTACTGGTATTATCTGCATGAACTTTAAAATTAGCAATGGGCTATTTTGAGGTACTTTAGTTATTCTTAATATCGTAGACTCTAGCTTTTAGAATCTATGTCTATACTAATATATAAAGCTGAAGAGTCTGTTTGTTTGTTTGAACGCGCTAATCTCAGGAAATACTGGTCCGATTTGAAAAATTCGTTTTGCGTTGGATAGCCCATTAATTCAGGAAGGATTTAGGCTATATAACATCACGCTGTAACCAATAGGAGCGGAGCATAACTAACTCCACGCGAACGAAGTCGCTGGCGGCCGCTAGTATTTCTATATTCACTATCTACTTTGATCGATTACATAATTTACATTAGTGGTTACAGAACAGCACTCTGAAGCTGACTCATTAATCATACTTAACATCATCCTTTTAATCGTCCCACTGCTGGGCACAGGTCTCCTCTCATACATGATCAGCCTATAATGTTCCCACTCCTGGGACACCGGCCTCCTCTCGGTGATAGGAAGTGGGCCGTAATCTACCACGCGGGTCCAATACGTGTTGGTAGATGTCACAATGTCATAGTCTTCGAAGATTTGTCTCTAGGACATGCCGGTTTCCTTTACGGTTTTGAGATCAGTGGTGATGAAATAATCTTACACAAAGAAAAGCGCCTGATGGGATTCGAACCTACGACCTACTTGAAAGTGGCAGCCGATACCACTAGCCAACGCTGCTTTCCATTCCCTCACTCTTTTTTTTTATATTTTTAAACTAGAGCTTGACCGCAATCTCGCCTGATGGTAAGCAGTGATGCAATCGTTGGTGGTAAAGCGCGCCAGTTTGTTAAAAGCCTATTCACTCAGAAAAACTGAGCGAATAGGAAGGAAGACGGCAGTTGAGCGAGGTGATGCAATGTTAAACCCAAGAACACGACCAACGATGCTGCGGCAGAGGGAGATTGATCTGGAGACCCTCCACGACCAAACTCCCGACACAACAACACTCTCCTCGCTGACACCTCTTTGAGGCGCGCGTGAAACACAACGCGCCTTCGAACTGGGCCTTGTCCTTACCGGGCGGCGAGCTGCCCACTGCTCGCCATCCGTAAGCCTGCGCCATTATGGCCAGGAGTTCGATGTTACCTCCCGACTAGGGCGTCTCCTGCGGCTGCTAGAGGCGTGACGGGGCTGGGATTCCCGCTCCCTCACGCGCTCCGCCTCCTTCTTTGCCAGCATCACTGCTTTGCAGAAGGAGGTGACGGCCTGCCATGCACTCTCGCTCCAGACCAAGCCCTGGACCAGGGCCGGACGCGAGAGATTGCCGCCGATATCAACATTGAACCTTCATGCTTTAGAGATAAAGTTGAAAATAAAATAAAGAAATCTGACAGATTGTTGTAGCTTGATCCGTACCATGTTTTATGCAAATAAATTTGTCTCTTTACTTAATAATACGGGTCACTATTGTCTGAGAAATAACGTAATTTAATTTATACTTTGACTGTGACGTTCATAGACGGGAATAATTTCATTACTCACCATATTTTCCTTCACCCAACAGCAGAGGTGATGAAATTTTTTACACAATGTACAGCGAGGCTAGGCTGAGCCATCCTGCTCTAAGAGATCGGAGTTAGATGGCGAGAAAACGTGGGACGAATTACATTCCTTCCTAAACATAACACTACATGCGGACCACGATCTCTCTGACGTGCTACGGATTTTTTATCTATTCTCTTTAGGTCTATTTTCCAACCCGTGGGAATCAAATGCAACTATGTACAGTTTCAGTATTTTATCTAGCAACAGCAGTCGACCAGCTATAAATCAGCATATATTGCAGAGCTCGCGTATTGTGACGTAATACTCTCTAAGGGATTTATAGCTCCAGTATTGATGGGTAGTTTTGTTTTTACTGTAACCATTTGAGTTTGAAATTTAACTGTATGGAAAATTGGAAAGGATTTCAAGTTTTCGATACAACTTGTGTTGATAATTCATTTGTAATGTTGGTAACAGATAGTACCTACCCACTTTGATTGTTATCTCTTAGGTATTATGGGGCTACACACACTTATCCAACTCTGTTTAGCTTGACTCGGAATTACTTTGAAGCATATTGCTAGTCCATTGTTTCATATCTTCGAAAAATATCTCTGCTCTCTGCTCTGCTGAGGTCAATGTAAACAACGCAATGAACTGTTAAAATGTAAGTCATTCCACCTTCCAGGATTATTGCGATGTGTGCCGGGTACGATGCGCCAAATGTCGTTGTGTCGGGAGTTTGGTCGTGGAGAGTCTCCAGATCAATCTCCCTCTGGCGCAGCATCGTTGGTCGTGTTGGTCTTGGGTTTAACATGACATCACCTAGCTCAACTGCTGTCATCATTCCTATTCCTAAGTTAATGCTTACCATCAGGCGGGATTGCAGTCAAGCAGTAGATTATAATTATTAAAAAAAAAACTATAAAGACGTACTTGATGCCTTAAACATACTCTATCAGTCAACCAATGGTGCTGTCTCTTCACCACCCTTGGTTGGTTAGATGACAGGAGATTTAGTTAAGCGTAAAAATGATAAAAATGTTTAAAACAAGGTACGTAAATACGTAAAAAGGAAAAGATTATAGTCAATTGAAAGGCATTCATGCTGTTATTCTCTTACGCAATTACCCCACGGTTCAAAAATCAATTCCATACCTCCCCTTACGAAACCCGATGCAAAACTTGAAGAAATTTTCAGTATTTTCCCCACGATCTGCAACACTACGTGCTCATAATCAAAATTCATCAAGCGCACGACAGAATTACGCGGCTGGCGTCCATTTTGTGCTTCACTCATTTTCCTCCCCGTACTTAACTACAAAGAGTTGACGGAGGAGTTTCATTGTCGAAAAGTTAAATCCTCTTTTTTAAGACTCTACTATGGGACTGAAATTTATAATGCTCAAAGAAGTTCGTTTTTTGTAGCATTTTCTATGTTAATTGTCTACCATTCGTTATATTATTATGATAAATTTGGTACCATCATCATCATCTCAGCGTTAATCCCAGTCGCAACCTAAGCTTTTTCAGCTTTGGAGTCTGCGGTCTGCTTTTACCAGCCTAACTGCTGATTTTGGCTAAACTTCGATATTTTCCGTGAAGCGACTGCCGTCTGACCTCCACAACCCGAAGGCGATATCGAAGCATTGCAGTGTGATCAATTGTTGGACTTTTGAGGGCTCAACAACCCGTAACGACTGCCACTAGATGTTTGTATGGACAATGCCTTAACTTGCTTTCCGAGGCACGACCAGACTAGTGCAAATATTCATATTCATGTATACAACACGCGGAAATCGAAACCGCGCCTCCTCGGGCAGCGGCCGTGTTTCCTACCGCTATGCCACGGAGGCTGTCCTTTGGATTTTGATAAATTTTGTATAAAGCGCCTGATTTTGTCATAGGCCAGGCCATAGCCTTACATTAAGGCTATGTATGGCCTGAAAAAAAACATTATATATATCATATAAATATATTACTCTTTCAGTAACTTATTTCGTACGGATTATTTAACAGAACCGATTAATTTCGGCCCTTTCCAAAATTTTACATAATCTGCCAAATTCTTCCATCCAAAATATCTCTTTTCTACATACATATTTGAGCCCGGCACGAATGAGCCGATTATTTCGTACTACCCCCATTACGTAATAATTGTTTGGAGTTTATCAACTCAAAATAATTACATCCCCGGGGACACTTCATTTTGGCCTCCGCAGGGATGGGACGGTCTTTGAAATAGTCGACGAAATTCAACTTTTTTTTTTTAGTTTTTAACTGAAATGGCATTTTGAAAGGGGTGGGCATGAGGTATGTGGAGTGCCGCCCTACTTTTAGGTTGATTTTTAAATTAACGATCCCGATACAATCCACGCGCTTCTGGCGGAAACGCTTCTCGTTCCCGCTGCCTAATGAAGGCAAGTCGAACGTTCTAGATCATTCTAGAAACTTCCTTTGCAAACATACGACGCACACCCCTTTTTTGACAATAGTCTGACGTCAGTCAACGCGCTCGGAAATTTTATTTTATTAACCTCTATCTTGGCCCGAAATCCTATTGTTATAACATGGATCATTGTGTGTACTCGTATGTAACAGTTGTTAATTCAAAACTTATTTCGAGTCTTAATTTAATGTTGAAGTAGGTATTTGCTACCAATAAGAATTCACATGTAGTTTGTCTTTAGTAACGTATTATACAACAGAATTTCTTTTTATTGATTTCCAATCAACATAGTATAAATAAACGGTCTCCAAAGCCTGGAGCGAAGGCGAAGAGTAGCCAGCCTGTCGGTGTTCTATAGAATGCATTTTGGAGAGTATTCGAGGGAATTGCATGACTTAATTCCCCCATCTCTATTCCATCATCGGACGACCATTCGTACGGCGAGTATCCACCCTTATTTTGTTGACACCACTACGTTCCGGACGAAGCGTTTCGCCTTGTCTTTTATACTGCGTATATCGAGGGACTGGAACAATTTGCCAGCGGCGGCGTTTCCGCGTGACTACAATTTTAGTGTCTTCAAGTTTAGAGTGAATAGGCTCTTAATAAACTAGTGCCATCAATTATTGCATCACTGCTTACCATCAGGCTGGATTGCGGTCAAGCACTAGTTTACAAATTATAAAAAAAAATGTTTGCTGCCTAAATTTTGAACGGTCTTTTTTGGCCTCATCTTGTCTTAAATATCTATGTAGCCGTGTTCTTTAATAACTTGAAGCTAAATTTAGGTTATAAAGTAATTTACCTATTAACAGTTTTATTATTATCACCCCACTGCTTTCTTCGTTTAAAACAATTATTATTTGGGACGAGAGTTCATAAATAGATTCACTTCGCGATTTGTATGCAAAACTCGGTTGACATAATTTCTTAATTTTGTTATTCATCTTTAATGTTTGTTACGTTCCGTTAAATTAGGTCATAAATTCCAGTTAATTTACGGAATAAACACAGGCGTGTCTTTTCACCGCCCAAAGGAGCCCGTTCACCTTGGCTCCTACTTTTCAGAATGTATCCTTGGAGTGTACCGACCGCCTTCAGCTTTTGGGAGTTGAGATTTCCTCGAACCTTAACTTTGGGCGGTTCATTGAGTCCAAGGCCAGGGTGGCTGCCAGAAAACTAGGCGTCATCGCGAAGGTCCGGCGGTACTTCACACCAAGGCAGCTTCTAATTTTATACAAAGCACAGGTCCGCTCGTGTGTGGAGTACTGCAGCCACATTTGGGCTGATGCTGCGAAATGTCACCTTGCCACTTTGGATTCGGTGGAGAGGCGTGCGAAGAGGCTGATTGGCGACCCAGACTTAACTCGAAACGGTCTCCAAAGCCTCGAGCACAGGCGTAGAGTAGCCAGCCTTTCGGTCTTCTATAGGATGCATTCCGGTGAGTGTGCAAGGGAATTGCATGATTTAATTCCCCCATCTCCGTTCCATCATCGGACGACCCGTCGTACGGCGAGTTTCCACCCTTACGTTGTTGACACCACTGCGATCCGGACGAAGCGTTTTGCTTCCTCCTTTATACCGCGTACATCGAGGGACTGGAACAGTTTGCCAGCGTCCGTGTTTCCGTCACAATACAATTTCAGTGTCTTCAAGGCTAGAGTGAATAGGCTCTTAATAAACTAGCGCGCTTTACCATCAACGATCGCATCACTGCTTACCATCAGGCGGGTTTGCGGTCAAGCGCTGGTTTATAATTTATAAAAAAAAAAAATTTAGTAGAACACCCATCATTAGTAAGAAAGATCCAGCTACTTAAATATGTGAGGGTATACTATGAAAGCTGAGGTCTTAATTTTAACCAGTAAGTCACGAAATCGGCCATTTCTATTTAAGCTTTACTTTTTAAAAGATTGCCTTTTAGAGATATTTTGACCTTTTAAGGATAAAAAAACCATTTCTGCCAACACACAACTGCCTGGAAACGTATATAACTAACTGGCCTGACGCAGTAGTTTCGGGGCTATTCTAAAACAGGGCAATTTAGCTGCAAGGCAGGACAAAAAGTTTACCGTTCCAACTCTTTGAGGGTACGTGAAATTACGCATAGTATTAACCTGTTTAGCTCTCATAGTAGTTTTGTGCATATTATAAAGCTTCCTTAGAGCGTTATTGTACAACGTTATTTTTGTTTAAAATGTTAAAATTTCAAAAAGATTTCATGAAAAACCACAAAGTTATGAGCTTTGTATCTTACTACAACAAAAATATGGTCAACGCAACGTTCACTCGCCCGCGCCCAGAGCAGCGCGGCACTGGGAGGCTGTCCCACTATGCCCACACGCTTAGTACTAGTTACGCTAGTTTATTAAGAGCCTATTCGCTCTAGCCCTGAAGACGCTTAAAATGTAGTAGACGGAAAGACCGCCGCTGGCAAATTGTTCCAGTCCTTCGATGTACGCAGTATAAAAGACAAGGCGAAACGCTTCTTCCGGAACGTAGTGGTGTCAACAAAGTAAGGATGGATACTCGCCGTAAGAATGGTCGTCATAGTGGTTTGCCCTTTAGTTAAACTGACGGAGTATTAAAGGCATCCTAAACTACAAAGAAATACAACACTGACTCTTCATATGCTTTCTTATATATTTTTTAGTTTTTACTCTATTGTTATTCTACCAAGACATGATATAAATGAACCTAAGTAGACTCAGTTATCTTCAAGCTCGTGATCTCGTATTGGTGAACAGCTTTCCAAGTGGAAGCATACTAAAAATCTCGCCATTAAACCTAGTAAGAGCCACTTGTGGCTAGAACGTGTGGCGACTGGAAATGAGAGATTTGCAAGTTTAACAAGACTAGTGTAAATATAGCTCAGTGTTGTTGTAGATGCTATTAAAATTGTCAACCATAATATCTTAAGAAGCCTTTAAGTATGGCGTTTATTAAAGGTATTGTTTTGGTTTCATATTCCCTCTATATACAAGGTGGCCAAAAAGTCGTAGATCAAACGAATCAGGGAGATAAAGGAGGTAATTTCCTACAAAAAATCTTTCTGCAGCATCGCCATAACTTCATTGTACGAAAAGTTATTAATTATTATGTTTTTTCAATGAAACTATCGAGTTATTTTACAATTTCATCAGTAAATAAATTAATTGATTAAAAGCAATAAAACAAAAGGTGTTTTATTGTGATTCGATAATGTATCGATACTACAAAAATTTTGGTACCAAATTTAACGAGCAATTAATTTTTTTCCGTAAATTTGGGAGTGTTACAAAAAATGCTCGCGTTTGTATATCTTAGTTTATCGAACTAGAAATTAGGGATGTAACGGAGGCCTTGAAAAAAAAATTACTTCTCGCTTTAAGAGCACAGTTTGAAAAAAAAAATGTTTTATGGAAAAATTACCCCGTATTAAAAATTCTTGCATTAAATATTTAATTGGTACAAAGAGCTGCAATACAATTTTTGTAGTATTGATACATTATCGAATCACCCGACTTAAGCTGTTATTATTTACTTTACCACTAGCTCTTTATTGATACTATTAGCTATTAATGTCTTTTACTGGACAAAAGCCTACCTAGTCTCTTTCAAGTCCAGCTCATTCCACGTCTTCTTCTTCCATCATCAGCATCAACCTTTTTATCGTCCCACAGGTCTCTTCTCATACAGAGAAGGATTGAGTGTAATCACCACGCTTGCTCAATGCCGATTGGCGATTTCCAACATAAAGTCCAGGTTTCCTCAAAGATGTTTTCCTTCACCTTCGAATCAGTCATTGGTGTCCAAGATATACTTAGAAAGTACATATAATTTAGAAAAGTTACATTGGTACTTGTCTGACCTGGAATCGAACCCGCACACTTATATTTGAGAGGCCGGTGTTTTAACCACTAGGCCACCACGACTTCACTAGACCACCACGACTTTCGAATTTCTCTATAAATCGTCATCTTAATATTGAAATATCATCAAGAAAAGGGAGTGAAATTTCTAGCTGTATCATAATTAACACAGCCTGTCATCGCGAACAGCATGAGTGATACGCATATTAAATGCGAAAACACGGCAGGTATTTACCGGTAAAGGTCAATAATAAATGTTAAATCTTCCCTCTACCAAAATGGCCTAAAGGTCAGTCAGCACTCATTGTAACCGCACAGTTCCAGCGTAGAAACGGCCTAATACCACCTCGGAAAAATCCACCCGCTTATTGCTACCGCCCCAGTGAGATTAGCTTGTAGTTCTCACGCCCCATAGGGGTAATACCAGTAGTAGTTTGTAGTAGGTAGATAATCGTCTACGCGCCATCTTTATGTACGCGCCTAGTTTTCAGATTACATACTGAGTGATAAACATTCGTTAGTGATCTCGCTTGAGATGCTCGCGTTTGTATGTTATATACATATCTTAGTTTATCGAACTAGAAATTAGGGATGTAACGGAGGCCTTGTTAGCGGATGCGGAGGCGGATACGAAGGCGACGACTTTCACCTCCGTGGAGGCGGAGGTTAACGGAGACGGAGGCGGAGGTGATAGTGGATATAGAAAAAATTGAATTTACGGTTCATTAAAACAAAATCTTTAGTTTGAATACTTACCTTCATGGTAGTACACTTAGTAACAAAACGTTACCTTCTAGTAATTAAAATTAAGGAGAGGCAAATTGTAATTGAAGCATTCTCGCCTCGCACTAGTTTTTATATTAGATATGACTTTAAGACTAGATTATTAACCATTTCGCGCGCAACACGCGGCCGGCCGGACGTGCGTCGAGCGTCGCTGCTTGCGCGTTATTATTTTATAAATACCTTCGTAAAACCTCCGTTGCAACTACGCAAAAATTGTGCATAGTCGGAGGCGGAGGCGAAACTCCGTTACAACTCTGCTAGAAATTACAGCTATTGTACTCTATGAAAGAGAAAATTGTTTGCGGGGACAGGGAGACAACCGCACAGTATCTTGCAAGCGTTTCTTCGCCATGGAGCGGGCTGCATGTTTTTTCGAGCCCCTGACGGTGAACGGTTTATTTACATCCCAGGTTGATGAGTGTGGTGAGGTAGATAGACCCTAATCCATTTGATTTAAAATTCTAACTTCAATGACAAGTTATTTGCTGTGTTGGAGCGGGTGCTGTTATAATCACAGGAGTCAACAAGATGCATGAATCATGAAGATTTTATAGTATTCTTTATTTATTACATTGACCAGCTTATGCTAGTTTTCACTATTATTAATTTTTTTTAGAAATGTGAGGAGTTGGTGTTTGTTAAAAATGCCTGTATAAAACTTAAAATAAAAAATAAGAAGGTAGTCATGAATAACTGATAGCCTAAATTCAAATTCTACCCTTCCAGCCAATTTCCAATTAATTTTCCTAATGCTATAAACATAAACTTATGATTTATACGGAGCCTAACAATAGAGGGAATTAGAGTACGTTTTACAAGTATTTACAGTCCACTCAGTAATTTATATTTGTTAGATATTTATTGAGGGTAGGTCCATAAAGTTCTAAATAAACCGAAACCTTCAGAATTCCAGATATCTTTAGTTGTTTCGTCGACGTCGAAAATGTTAATGGGCATATTTTTGGGTGATTTAGTATCTGAGGTTCATGGATTAAAGTTTTCATATAAATAATTTTATTATAGGCAATTATAAATTGTTGGAATTTAGTAAACGGTTTCATAAATTATTGCCCACTATTAATGTATGTTTTAATGGGTCAATCTAGTTCATCGAAATTGCCCTTGGCATTTCATATTAAATAGATCTTAAAAATGCGAGTTGGGGTCGCACACCTTTATCTATACAAAAAAAAATGTTTTTAGTGTTTGTGGTTATAGCGGCAACAGAAATACATCATCTGTGGATATTTCAACTATCTCGCTATCATGGTTCCTCAGATAGAGCCTTGTAACAGACAGGCAGACGTACAGTGGAGTCTTAGTAACATGGCCCCGTATTTGCCGCTTGTGTACGCGACGAGTCGATGATGCATGATTTGATTCCCCCATCTCCATTTCATCATTGGACGACCCGTCGTACTGCTAGTCCACCCTTACGTTGTTGACACTACAACGATCCGAACAAAGCGTTTCGCCTCGTCTTTTATACCGCGTACATCGAGGGACTGGAACAATTTGCCAGATTTTTGGCCATATTGCTAGAAAAGATTGAGACAACCTCGAACATCTGATGAGTATTTGGAAGGGGGATGGAAGACGTTCTAGAGGTTGCAGTCCAATAAGGTGGACATACCAAATCTGTCCATCTCTGGACACTGGTCTGTGTGATGCTATACTCGCGGCCAGGGATCGTAACAGATGGCGAACTATCATAAAGAACAAGATCATTCCACAGGGACATCACGACCCTCGGTAATGAGGTGAACGATTTGAGGAGGGGAGGACACAATTGGGCTTTGTTTTTAATGCTATTACAAATCTATTTGTCACCAGAAATAACTTTCAAGAAACAAACACACTAACACTACTGCATCTTATCCCAAAACCATAAACCGAGCTAACACAAACATCTATTATACCCGCCAAGCAGCTTGAATGCTTTAACATCACCGCTTCATTCAGCTGTTGGCTAAACAAACTAAAATCTGGCACATTCAACTCTTTCGCTGAGGTTCCACGGCAAACACGGGAAGCGGCTGCGTTTTAGCGCTTCTGTGATCTAAAGAGGGCGGGTGTGACAACAAAAAGGTGTCGGTTAAGACAGTCCTCTATTTTTTAGTTTTTCATAACGCAAGAATTTAACAGAACTGTTACGCTAAAATTTAAACGACTTTAACAAACATTTAAATATTGAATATCTTGATACTAATGAGTATTTGATTCAGTGGAGAGGCGTCGAGGAGGCTGATTAGCGACCCAGATTTAACTCAAAACGGTCTCCAAAGCCTAGAGCACAGGCGTAGAGTAGCCAGCCTTTCAGTGTTCTATACTTAGGATGCATTTTTGTGTGTGTGCGAGGGAATTGCATGATTTAATTCCTCCATCTCGAATTCACCATCGAAGGACCCGTTGTACGGCGAGATTCCACCCTTATGTTTCACCTCCTCTTTTATACCAGGTACATCGAGGGACTGAAACAATTTGCCAGCGGTGGTGTTTCCGTCGGACTACAATTTAAGTGTCTTCAAGGCTTAGAGTGAATAGGCTCTTAACAAACCAGCGCGCTTTACCAGCAATGATTGTATCACTGCTTACCATCAGGCGGGGCTGCGATCAAGCACTAGTTTATAATTTTAAAAAAATGTCGGCCTCACTCCTGGGCCCTTAACATAAGTACTTAAATTAACTTGAATCTTGTAGAATTGTCATCATGCATTGATCTGAAGAACGAGGTCTTGACATATTATTTAACCCGTAGTCATCTTGCTTTCATAAGCTCACTTGTACGCAGGTTTACAAATCAGATATCTTCCAACATTAGTACTTTCAGTGTAAAAATTAAGAATACAAAAAGTACTGACTATATTAAAAAAAAGTTCAAAGCAGCCAAAAACGTGTCCAATTTTGCTTTCAAAGATTTCTATTCTTTTTATTTTATTCTTTAACGAAATTCGTGAGCATCCTCCAAAGAAGGGACTTGACCTGATACCATTCCAATTGTTATTCCCTTTTAAAATGAAATATTTAAGTCGGAATCGATGTCAAATCTTCCACTCAAGTCTCTCAAGCTAAGTGCTGATGGAAACGTGAAAGGGTTTCAAGAGTCATAGAATTAAAATTCTTTTTGTCTGTATCAAGTATAATTTGTCTTTCTTATTTCTAGATATCTGGACTTAGTTGTGATCAAGCTGACCCGTGTCCACTTCGTTAGGCGACAAACATTTTAAACGAAAAAGTATTTTCAGTTTTCGGGTTAGGTCATGAAATTCACATATCAAGTGATTTTCTATTGGTAAAAGAATTTTCTAAATCGGTTCGATTCCGTAAATCCAGAGGTTTATTCTCTACAACCTCTCTAATTTCACTTCTATTTAATATTCGTATAGAAATACTAAAATAAAATAGAAGGAATTCGAAAACTTGATTACTTTATTGAAGATTAATTTAGAAGACAATAAAGCTTGGGACTGAGCTGCTCGCTCTGCTAAGCACTGTTATTAAGCAATTTGCGTAATTATGACATTTTAAACACTGTTTTTTTGTTTTTTAAATCACGTAAATGATTGTAAACGTTTTTATTTTTAATGTCTGGACATGAAAAAAGACGATGATCTCTGAGTTTGTTTCGGCTATTTCTTCTCAGAGGTAGTCAGTTAGGAAATGCCGGCTTCATCTAGTTAAAAAAAAATTACGTGTAAAAGTGATCAGTGATCCCACTTGCTTAATTATCGATTTCATTTCATTTCTGGTAAGTTTTTTACTCAGATATTTTTTTTTTAGAAACGTTGCCCCACACTAGGAATTACTTCTGTATTGTGACTACGTTTATAAACATTTAAGTTCAAATACACAAACATCCAGACCCGGAACAACTACTTGTAGGTCATACAAATATTTGTTCCGTGCGGGGATCGAACCCGGGACAAGGAGCGCAGCAATTGATCGCTCAGCCACTACACGAACCGTGTCGTCAAAGTTGTCTGTAGTGTCGATATAGGGGTTTTTCTCTCATTCCAGAAAAACTACTGCATGTATCTTTATCTGACCTACGTTTCACTTTGGCATGATGCAAAATCCTGCATCGTGTAACACAAATCTTGTAACCCTACTACATTTTTATGCCAACATCTCCAGTGTCCGACATTTCTTTACACTCAAGCTGGTTACACCATGACACTCGTCGCAAACATTTGGGTCTCTTTCCACTTCAAACATTTTTGCATTCTTTGATAACTCACGCAGCACCACTATTGCCACACTTTTAGGCTCTTTGAGGAACTGAGGACTCTTTGGAAATAGTTAGTGCAATCTCGTGAAAAATATGGAAAAGAAAAGGGAGTCCCATTTCACTATGACCACTCGATTTTTTTTTTATGAAATATAAACTAGCGCTTGACCGTAATCCCGCCTGATGGTAAGCAGTGACGCAATCGTTGATAGTAAAGCGCACTAGTTTATTAAGAACCTATTCACTCTAGCCTTGGAGACACTTAAATTGTAGTTCGACGAAAACACCGCCGCTGGCAAATTATTCCAGTCCCTCGATGTACGCGGTATAAAAGAGGAAGCGAAACGCTTCCTCCGGATCTTAGTGGTGGTGGAAACTCGCCGTACGACGGGTCGTCCGATTGTGGAACGGAGATGGGGGAATTCCTTATTTACTTTAATTATTCCTTACTTCGAAACCATGTTCTTCCTATCAGTCTCGAGTTAATTTCGCCGGTTATAGTTCGTCAGCAAGTTGGAACCAAGACTTTGTGTATTGCTATTTAATGGCTGCTGTGCTTATAACGGTGAAGAAAACATCATGAGAAAACCTCCCTGTCATAGAACCAAATATTCGAAGATTTGGGAGACTTGTGGCATCTACCGACCACGCTGGGCCCATGTAATATAAATGATTTAAGTCGACTTCACAGTAGGTATGGGACCAAAATTGGGCCCCAGTAGTAGGAACATTAAAGACTGATTATTGTGCTTTTTATCTGGCACAGGTTTCTAAATCCTGGTAAAACTTGCGACCATTCCAGGAAAGGAGCTTATTATTTTTTTCATCGTAGAATATACCTTTTGTAAAGACTCATGAGTACGAGAGCCAATTACTAACCTATTGTCATAGATAATATAAGAGGCAATTAACAAACTATTCACGTTAAGAGGGCTCACGAAAGTAGAGATTTTACCGAAAAGAGGACTACAAGTCCTTGTGGGGTTATTGTGTTTTGTCGACATATGTACCTATGTCGGAAATTTCTTAAAGACCAAAACGGTTTTATAAGTACATCGGCTGGATTTCCTAAATAGTGTTAGATATTTTAGTCAACCAATCATAAAAAACTTACTGGGCCCGCGTGATGATGATGATCTACCATTCCACCTCTAGTTAGGAGGGAGAGCCCTCTCATTGAGAGGAGATCTGAATTTCAACAATGGTGGTGATTTAAAATGCAACACCCTGTGTAACTCAATATGAATCATTTTGAATGATATTAGCCTATCCATTGTTTCATATATGCGAAAAATGCGTCTGCGTATGCGTATCTTACTTAAGTATTTGTTTAAATATTGTTATACCAGCCTCTCAAGTATGAGTATGTCGGTTCTATTCCAGGTCAGGCAAGTACCAATGTAACTTTTCTAAAGTTATATGTACTTTCTAAGTATATCTTGGACACCTATGACCGAAGGTGAAGGAAAACATTTTGAGGAAACCTGAACTTTATAAGTCTGAAATCGCCAACCCACATTGAGCAAGCGTGGTGATTACGCTCAATCCTTCTTTGTATGAGAGGAGACCTGTGCACACCAGTGGGACGATGAAAGGTTGATGATGATGGTGAAAGCACCTGCCATCTTATCTCTTCACCACCCGTGGTTGACTGGGAGAGAATGCCTAAGGCATTAAGTGCGCCTCTGTACAGTATATGTGCCAAAGTGTAAATAAATAAATAATGCATTTCCTCGGTGGTAGGCCATAACATCGGCCGCCGGCAGAAGTTACCACCCACCAGACAAAGCCTTGCCGCCAAGCGATTTGTCGTGTTCCGGCATGATGTCTGGTGAAGCCGTACGGAGGACGGGTCTGAGCAGTTGTGTTGCGATGTGTGCCGGGTACGATGCGCCAAATGTTGTTGTGTTGGGAGTTTGGTCGTGGAGGGTATTCAGATCAATCTCCCTTTGGCGCAGCATCGTTGGTCGTGTTGTTGGGTTTAACATTGCATCACCTCGCTCAACTGCCGTCTTCCTTCCTTGCTCAGTTTTTCTGAGTGAACAGGCTCTTAATAAACTAGCGCGCTTTACCATCAACGATCGCATCACTGCTTACCATCAGGCGGGAATGCGGTCAAGTGCTAGTTTATAACTATTAAAAAAAAAAAAATGTATTTGAACGACCAAAATGACACTCATTGTTACTGGTAGTGTGTTAGGCAATTACTCCACGTTAAACCTACTTAAATAAACCTCTTATACATTCCCTTAATCTAGCAATTTTAACATAAACCATTATACCATAAATTAATGCGTTCATAAATCTTCTCTGTAAGCATGTGTGGGTAGTTACGCTAAGGGCGCATTCGTAACCGTTAATTTATTAGATAATCTCCAGCTGGGAGATTAAAAATGTGCGCTGAATTAATGGGCAATTGTTTGTTGGAGAGGTGGGCAGAGGGCTTTTGTTTTGGCCTGATAGCGTACTAACGGGTAGCAAATGTACGTGTAATGACGGCACAGTTGGCGCAGTGGTTAAGCTGCGTGCTAACACGCTTAATAACTGCTGCGCTCCGTGTCACCGGTTCGATTCCCGCACGGAACAAATATTTGTTTGACCTATAAGTTGTTATTCCGGGTCTGGCTGTTTGTGTATACAGTATGTAAAGAAATCCTTGTCCGATCCGTGAAGGTGTTGTTAGGACAACACGGATCGGACAGGGTTTTAATTTAGCCCGGCTTTGTTGAAAAAAAACACAACCCCCTAAAAAAATAAATATTATTTCGCAAAAAGAGGTAACTTAATACATGTGCGGTAAGCAGCCCTTCCGCGGGCGGCGGGGGACAGGGCACGCCGCATGTGGTCGCATCGCTATTCGCTCATAATAATACCGGTGTTGACACTTTTTTAAAAATTACCAAATTTCGGGGAAATTGGAATTAATTCGCGGGAAAAAAAGATTATTTCAAAATGCATTAGTATTGTTTCTATGATGATTACGTAAAAAATTATATTATATTTGGTCAAGTGTTTACCATATCTTTATTATCCTTATGGATCGGACGGGGTTTTCTTTACATACTGTATATGTTTGTAAACGATTCCACGGTACAGGATAAAGTCCTAGTGTGGTACAACAAAAAAAAAAGTGCTGGGGCGTGTTTTGTTATATTCATTTTTTTATCTTAAATTTGCGTTGTTTTAGGTTATATAAATATGAAGTTTAATTTGATGGTAATGAAGTTGATTTCAGATCGACTAGATTGAAAAAATTGTATGACCTTGCTCAACACCTTTCTTCCTATTCATTTAGTTTTTTTTTAGTGAATAGGCTCTTAATAAACTAACGCACTTTATCATCAACGATTGCATCACTGTTTAACGGCGGGATGGCGAACAACAAGCATTAGAGTATAATCATAATAAAAAAAAAATCATACAATGTAACTACTTTCCGTAGTAAAGTTCAACTTAAAATGCATCTAAATTGGTTTTACCCTGTATTTAACTGTTTTCAAACTGTGATTTATTCTGTCCACCATTTTCTAATATATCATTGGCTAGTGGTCACCGTTGCGGTGTTTCGAATTAGTAGGTAACTACAGTTCTGTGTTTTCTGTGATGGCAAATTGTGATTGTGTTGGAACCGCATGAATGGACCCGTGGTCGCAATCATGGCTGGCGATCGTGTATTGTTTTGTTAGAAAACAACTCTGTGTGTATTGCAAATGTGTATGGCGTATTTATGGGACAGCTAATGATTTTTTTTCGATAAAATTTGATCCCATGGAGAAAGTTGTTCAGTTTGATGGATTGTACTAAGGCTTTAAATTTGACCAAGATTCACGCTGTTCTAGCATAGAGTTTGTTCTCAGATTTTGCTAGAACTTAAGTATGGTCTGTTGCCTGTAGTAGGACTTGAATTGCGAAAAATGATCTTTCTGCTTAAACATAATGGCGTCAAGTGGTGACAAATCTTGGTCTGTGTCATAACTTTTTGCTGGGTTGTGGCAAAAGAGACGTCTCGCTTATGAAAAATCAAATAGCAAATCTTATTTCTGCTAATATTTTAATGGTTAACACGTTTTTTGTCCCCAGTGGTAAAGGCCGAAAAATTTGAAGACCTATGACGTCTACCAACTTGGACTAGACCCGCGTAGATTGTAGTCCACTCCTTCTGGAAGAGAGCAGGCCTATGTCCCAGTAATAGGAACAGTATAATATGCTGATTATGATAATGACACTTTCCGAAATCATGATCACCCTTAAACTTGTAAGATTCATATTATCATTGAAGTTTTTATATAAAACAGATTACACAGATTATTCTAGAGAAAGTTTAATGTAATGTGATGTGCCTGTGCTTTTCTTTAACAAATTAAATTTTGTCAGTTGATGCTAATTTAGTCAACGCATTACAACCAATATTTCTACCGATATCAGGCTATCATCATAAGAGAGAGGACAGGGAGTGCCTTTCGAAACCCTTAACAGATTTTCCGCAGTAAAATATTCAAAAAAACACCCTTTAAGTGACGTCATTATGTACTAAACCTAAGTGCGTGTTCAGACCGCGCGAAATTTATGCGTTTGTCGCGCGTCACGGCGCTTCCGCAACGGATAGACGGACGCCCGGCTAATGTACGCACCACGGATAATTTACGACTCACATGCGATTTGCCGGCTTAATTATATGTTATGGTTGTATAATTAGCGTAGTAAGTGCTAAACAGCTTGATAAGATATTTTTGTGCGACTTTTTTTGACGGAATTTGTGTGTGATTGCGATTCGCGCCCAGCAGGGACGTGTCTCTAAGCTGTCTAACTAGAAACAGGCTACTAGATAAAACTATTGAAATGTTAGGTACTCACGGGATGCTGGGAACCAGGGCATCAACACACCATGTCACAAACTGTCGTATTTTGCACCGCGCGCGGAATGTATTGATGCCGGCTGGCGGTCGCTTCCGTTTGAACTAGTGTTTTTCTTATTCCGCGATAGGTGGTGCCAGCGGTGTGTAGGTTTGAAGGCGATTGGTGTTGTCAGATTATGATGGAAAAGGATGGGTCTAGGGAAAGTATCTCAAAGCCTGTCCAGTGTGACTGAGACTTCTTGTAATCAGTGCTAGAAATCTAGTTATTTTTATCCGCTTTGTGACTTTAATGGTTGGATGGAAATACTCCTGTGAACGCTGTAAATAATTATTCGGTCAATGGAGCATTTTGCCCAGGGTATGTCGTTTTGATTCAGCGCTATCAATCTTGCCCTGGCGAATTTCACCGAGGGCAATCAATCAATCAATCTGTCGATCGTATTCGCTACTATATTGAGCTCGGCTTCCACTCTAGCCGGTTGCTGCTGAATAACACTATTTAAAATGGTTTGACTGCCTATCTGACTTCCAAAATCTAAAATCATTTATTCAAAATAGGCTGAGGAGCAGCACTTTTGAACGCCAATATTACATAAGACAGTCTCCACAAAACGCCCTTCGCCACATCCTTGTGCTTGCGCTCGGAAGAAGAAGAGGCGGAACAAACTCCCCGGCAGCACAGCTCTCTGTTCATTTAAAAAAAAAAACACATGACTTTATACAATACAGAAGTTACCACCCACCGGACAAAGTCTTGCCGCCAAGCGATTCGTCGTGTTCCGGCATGATGTCTGATGAAGCCGTACGTAGGACGGATCTGAGCAGTTGTTTTGCGATTGTGTGCCGGATACGATGCGCTTAATGTTATGTCGGCAACTTGATCGTGGAGGGTCTCCAGATCAATCTCCTGACGCAGCGTCGTTGGTCGTGTTGTTGGGCTTAACATTGCAACACCTCGCTCAGCTGCCGTCTTCCTTACTATTCACTCAGTTTTTTTTTTTGAGTGAATAGGCTCTTGATAAACTAGCGCGCATTACCATCAACCATTACATCACTGCTTACCATCAGGGGGATTGCGCTCAAGCACTAGTTTATAATTATAAAAAAAAGCTGCAGCTAGTCATAAAATATAATAATCAACAAGATAGCTTTGTAGAGGTATCTACAAATGCCACATGCGAACAACACGTCATACTGACGTCATTCGAATCCTACATCTCGCAAACAGAGTTTACCGTGCAATTAGCATACATACAACTTCCCAACATCAACCGTTGGGCAAGTGACTGCCAGACATAACACCCGCCTGGTTGGAGGATCGTCCCTTTTCCGTGGAGGATGAGCGAATTTTGCACCCTCATGCCTTCACAGCTTTCTCTGTAGAAACCAGTCCATTTTCCGCGTTTTACATTTCGTAAAATTTTAAAATGTAGAACAACAGCCGTTTGAAACGTTCATACGATATATCTCGAGTAACATATTCTGACGGAATGCTGTAATATTTCATCCCACATGTTACCAAGATGTTTGTTCAAAGTGAAATCCTTTAAAATGTTTGTTTTAATCTTGTTAAGTAGAGAGTTGGGATGTTTTATAGGTGCGTTTAGGTAGGGCAACAAGAACAGTATCTAAATAACGGTTGTAAAGACACCCCTAACTAAAACGAGAGTCACTTGTACTCCCCGTTATTGCAATTATTTTTTGTGTTGGTTTATACCAGGGAACCAGGGAAAATGGAGGTGTTCAAGTTCAAAACTCCAGCCTTTGGGTGGATTTTCAAAATAGCATATTATTGGTATGATTCTATATTTTCACAAAAAAAATCACTACACCTTATGTAAAATATACTTAAGAATATTCTTTATATATTTATGTATGGTTAGTAGGTAATAAAATAACAAAACAATTGTAGACAACGTTAAAAACTTAAATATAGTATCGCGGAAATCATTTACCTCTCCGTTACTTTCATTATCATGTTCATTAATTTTTCAAGATCTTATTGTGTTGGCCTAAATTTTATTTGATTTAATCTCATTTGTAATGATTGAAGTATAAACTGATTATTTATTACTGTTCTTAAATCGAGATTTACCTCTGACATTGTTATATAACCATTTAAAAATTCGTCACAAGAATATCGTCATTTGTTTCCTCGATTGTGGTTTCAAGAAATTTATTCAACGAAAATATTTAATAACAGTAACCAAATGCATTTCGGATAGCTTCCCCCGTGCGCCACTTCAGCCATTGTGGAGATTCTTACTAGTCTGCACGTATACATAGTAAAATTACGTTTTGAAGTGAATTGATTTTAATTTGTCACAGAATTTCGTCATTAAACGATTGAAATTATTGTTGGTAAGTATATATTGCTTTTTTTTGTTGATAAATAAGCATGGACAATATGGAATTTGTATTAAATATGAAGTATAGTGTTATATTGTAGGTTTGCGTTTGCTTGGACAGGGATGTGTTTTAATTTGTTTCGTCATTAATCGTAACATCATTCATCGGGAATTTCTAGATGAGGTGGATGATTTCTTTTGAGGAAAATGACATTTTTATTAGGTTTTCAATTTTTTCAAGCATTGTAAAAGCAATATAGTTAGGTTCCTCTAAATTTTATTACACAGTACAATAGTACAAGTTATTAAGTGTAAATTAATAGTTCTAAACTAACTTGTTTACTCTATTTCATTACCCAGGTACAGGTACTTATGGCTAAAACGAAAGTAGAACGTTTAGCCCAGCAAAGGCTAAGCAAAAGACGCAAGTTTTTAGAAATAAAAAGAACGACGAACTATATGCATTAAAAAAAGAAAAACAGCAAGCAAAATACAAAAAAAAAAAATCATAGAGAAGAAAGGAAACAGACATCCATCACAGAAAAAGTCCACGTCAACAAAGAAAATTGCGTAAACAGTTCAAGGTAAATTCGAAGAAATATAGACAGCAATTGGCCTAACTGCAATGCTTCTATATCGTCTTCGGGTTGTGGAGGTCAGACGGCAGTCGCTTCACAGAGAATATCGAAGTTTAGCCAAATCAGCAGTTAGACTGGTAAAGCGGACCCCAGACTTAAAGCTGAAAAAAGATTCGGATGCTACTGGGATTAACGCTGAGATGATGATGATGGACAGCGACAAAAAGAAGCGTCATTAGAGTTTCCAAATATAGTTCATGTTCAAGCTAATGAAATTTCTGAAGAAACTGATTTTAGAAAATACCCAATTGGTTTATTTACAAAGAAGACGTACAAAAAACAGAAAGGAAGAAGATATCACGAATTGAAGAAAAGAATTAAGTTGATAAATATTATAAAGAACCTGCGTAAATTGAATAAAAATCAAAGAATGCAAATCTCAATAACAAGAGTGACATCAAAAAACCAGAATGATGATAGCAACATAGAGATAACTAAAGAAAAGACATGTATAAATAAGAATTGTAGTGCTATTTCCCTTTTGAAGTCCAGAAAGAACCGGAAAATGTAATGATGTTATCCGCAACCATCAACATCTAAATCAACACAGCATTTCTTTAGATGAATCATGTAAAAAAAATTGTGAGTTAGTAAATTTCGATTGAAGGCTGACCGTTTTATTTTGTAAAGGCTACTTTTTGTTTTAAACGAACTAAGATTTTTTTATTGTAAGTTACATGTTAAAATAATAAATGTGGATCATTAAGGTGATTTTTTCTTAAGTTTTATGCGTTTTGCAGTTCAGTGTCAGGTTCCATCTTGATCAAAATTTTATTCGCAACTATAACATGTACGTATTCACAGAATTATAATCATTAAGACATCTTTTTAAATTAGATTTGTACCATAAGAACAAAATCGAAGTGCTTATAGTATAAATCTAACTTAGAAAGATGTATTATCAAATTTTGATCAAGATACAACCTGACACTGACCTGGAATACCTATTAAGAAAAAATTAAATTCGCAGGCTATAACTAATTACGCATTATTTCTAGAGGCTAGCTAGTGTAGTAGCTTTTGAGAAACAAAAAATTTAATAATCACGTTGTGTCTTATTTTGTGTGTGTTGTTTATTGATTTCAAATCAAAGATTTGTGTGATTTAAACCAAAGTTAATTATTTTTTGAGCCTGGTTGCCTTTTATTTAAGCAAATCAAAAATTCTTTGAGATATACATCTTAAAAAAATTTGTACTTGTTTGTTCATATTTCTTCCATAAAGAGCTGATTGTAATCTATGTGTTTTATTTGCATCATTAACGTCTACACCTTATCATTGACTTCAACAGACGATATCATTTACATCTACACAACATCATTCACTTCAATGCGATATTTATATTTTATGAGTTTTCTTGTAAATTTGGTGTTTAAATTATTGTTTAAATATACTAAAACATTAGTTTTTCAAATAACTTCATAATTTTATTGATAGTTTTTAGTTATTCAAGAAAAAAGTAATGTCACACAAAAACTATCATATTTAATCATAAAATGAAAATCCACCCCTTTACTGTTAAGCCCACTATTACAAGTAAAAAATTTTCTCACCTCTATTAGTCTTTTTCAGCAATTATTATGCAATGTTACTTAGCCCCGCCCCTCCCCCCCACCCCTTTTTTGTTCATTCTGCAATCTCCAAAAGGCATCCGATACCCGGGGAGTCTAGTCGGGGAGTGTGGGATTTTTATCACATCGATGATAACCATCAGTACATAATGGTGTGGGATCTTAAAAGACCAACAAAATGCAGATTCTTAAATCCTGTCAATTGTGATCGAAAAAACAGTGATTTAGACACCCCGTCTTGTATTAAACAACTTTTCAAAAAAAGCCATTACATAAAATTTATAATTTAATTTTCTATTCTTTGGTATGGCAAAAAGCGATTCTATTTAATTTTGGACCTTCTTGGGTCTGGTGCTCAATATTAATGCAGCCTTTAAAAGAGGTAATCTCATTCTAAGATTGGTCTATACGCAGACTTTTATTTCTTTAATGTGACTGTTCTATTTGACTTCGCCTCTTTTTCATATATTTTAGCTAACTGTTCTCTCTTTTGTAATAGTTAAGAGGTTTCATTGTTCAAAATAATCTTAAGATCCTATGGTCTAGGATTCTAAATAGTAAGTATCTTTCAAACATAGCTTGATATCTCAATATCACCTACACCAATCTACAATAGCACGTCCTCTGCTTACCCCCCACAATGCATTACATTTCTACTATAACGTCGGCCGGTGGCAATTCATCACGCCTCTATAGTCTCGGTGACAGATCGATGTTGCAATTTCCTGCCGCTAGGTGGCGCGCGCCTTTTTGTTTTGAATTTAGAACGCGTATGAATTGATAGATGACCAATGGGAGTGGAGTGAAAGAGAGGTAATTTGTCATGGGTTTGTCTTTTGGGCGGTAGTTTTTTGAATTTTTTGTTTTGATGGGTAGCTTTTTCGATACTAATTTATGTTTTATTTTTGTTTCAGGTAAGTGTTCAGTTACCTGACCATTCTGCAATTAAGACTACAATGGTGTTAATATGAGGGTAAGTTTAACTGACAATAACAGATAATGACGGATTCTAATTATTGGAGACATCCCTTAATTAGCGCTGTTCCTGCTTCTTTCGGCGCAAACATAAAAATGCCTTCGATGCTGTCCTTTGACAAAGCAGTGATGACCCAAAGGTAATTGGCCCCGAGTTGCGAGTTGTATGTCGTGGGTTCGACCCTAGTCAAGCCCTTTATTTTGTGTAAATTATTTTATCACCGTTGCTGAACACGGCATGTCCTAGAACCAAAAAAATCGAACAGGACTTGGAACCCACTGGACCCAGTTGGTGGAACACGACACATTTCCTCTCACTGAGAAGACGACTGTGTCCTAGCAATGGGAATTTAATTCCTGCTGATTCCTGATTCAAGCTCTCTTCATCTAAGTTAAGTTGAGATTTATACAGTATGGACCAAGTGAGGCTGTGGTAAAAATATTAATTAATTCACTTTTACACCTACAGTTTTTGTCTAGCTCCTTTGTGTCAACGATGTTTATGTATGTATACTATGAATCTTTTAGTCGAAAAGGGGCTCGTGGCTCAGTAATAACAACACGAATTGATCAATCAGGCTGAGATCTTCATACTAACACCCCTCCGTGCCTTGGAAAGTACGTTTAGCAGATGATTGTCATTCTTCGTTTTTGGGACAGCTGTCAGAAGCCCGAAAGTTTGAATTGAGTTGTGAAAGTCAGGTAGGTGGTCTCTCCATGTAAAACAATGGCATTCAGATACGATCGGTTAGACTGGTAGCTGACTCCAAAATCGTTGGGAAAACAGGCTGTGAATATTGTTTATTATATTTAAACTCAAACTAAAGGCATTTATTTGAGACAAACCAATTACAGGCACTTTCGGATTGTCAAGGAGTCAGTTAGTCAGAAAAGCCGGCCAAGTCCGAGTCTATATCATTCATTATCTTTAAAAACGGGAAAAAATCACGTTTGTTGTATGGGAGCCCCCTTAAATATTTCATTTTTTATTTTTAGTATTTGTTGTTATAGCGACAAAAGAAATACATTATCTCTGAAAATTTCAATTGTCTAGCTATTACGGTTCATGAGACACAGCTTGGTGACAGACGGACGGACGGACAGACGGACAGCAAAGTCTCATGAATAGGGTTCCGTTTTACTTTTCAGGTACCCTAAAAATGAAGCTAGTTGTCAATACCAAAGCTTAGTACTAACTTAAACTTATGCCGAAGAACAAGCAAGAAACTCTATAGACACTCTTTTACATCGAAATAATATGGTTACTCCGTGGTAGGTCACAACATCGACTGCCAGTAGAAGTTACCACCCACCAGACAAAGTCTTTCCGCCAAGTGATTCGTCGTGTTATGGCATTATGTCTGATGAAGCCGTACGGAGGATGGGTCTGAGCAGTTGTGTTGCGATGTGTGCCTAGTATGATGCGCTAAATGTTGTTGTGTTAGGTGTTTGGTTGTGGAGGGTTTCCAGGTCAATCTCCCTCTAAGTTTCATCACCTCGCTCAACTGCCGTCTTCCTTCCTATTCACTCAGTTTTGTTTTGAGTGAATGGGCTTAATCAACTAGCGTGCTTTACCATCAACGATTGCATCTCTTTGTACCATCAGGCGGGATTGCGGTCCAGCACTAGTTTATAATTGTTAAAAAATGTAAATTATTACATCACCCGCTGCTATCACACCGACATGTCCTAGAGCCGAAAACTTCGAAGACGTGTAATATCTACCAACCCGCACTGGGCCAAGCGTGGTAGATTACGGCCCACTCCTTCTCACCGATAGGAGGCTCGTGTCCCAACTGTGGGAACATTATAGCCTGATTATGATGTTCTGTAATTTATACAACGTGTAACACAAAGGGTATATACATACCAAGGGCATGACATCTTTACATGATATCAATCGATATTGGAATGGTTTTTTAATCCTATCTCTTTATGCTAGGAAGTTACGAGAAAAAGCACCGCCTGTGATAGGCTACTACCATACTAGGCGCACTGAATTTTTGAAGACATTTATCGTGATTTTACCAAGTAATGTGACGTGTAATGCGTAGTTATTAAAGTATGTAGTGTGATGCACGTTTGTTATGATTTGAATTTAAGAAACACACGGAACCGAAAATTTAGTTTAAATTTTTTGAGTATTTTATTTTGAGTTGAAAACCTTCCGATATCATTTGATATCATGTAAAGATGCCATGCCCTTGGTATGTATATACCCTTTATGTTACACGTTGTATAGCGTATTATTAGATATTCTATTCTATTTTCATACATCACAGAGGATACTTCTGATTCACTTCACTCGGGTCATCATAGTGCTTTGTGTGCAATATGAATATTATTCTAAACTTTATGACCGCATAAATAGTGGAGTAACGTTCATTAAAACGTTGAGGACAGCTAACAGCACGTTACTCTAACATTGTCGCTTTTAATTAAACGGATACCATGTTTACGAGTTGCTAGATAAGAGTTAAATATTAATAACAAATTATCACGCTTTGCTTCTCCGAACAGTCGAGCAGAGATGAACTTATTTATTTAGCATCAGGCACTAATTGTCTGGCATTTTTGGTATTTTGGGTTTTTTTGGGAGTGCAATCATTGGACACTTCTTCTTCTTCAGACTAAAGAGGTCCACTACTTTCCAAGGCTTTCCACAATGACCGGTCTTGTGCTGCCCGCATCCATCGGCTTACCGCGACCGGCACCAGATCATCGGTCCACCTTGTTCTTAGGCACACTTATTCCTAATTTCTTACATTAGACATTACACTTTTCATTTGTTTTTATATTATGTAGTGTTGTGACTCTTATAAACATCTATATAACAAGCTGTGCCCGCGAATTCGTCGCATGAATACCGTAAACAATGATGTGCTTCTTTTCTATTTATTTTGTTTCTATAATAAAAGCACTCTGTTACTCCTTATAACATCAGCCATCTGCCAGTGAAACTCCCGTCAAAATCGGTTTAGATATTTCGTAGATTAGTTGCAAAGAAATTACAGATAGCCAATTCATATATACCGTATATTTCATGTTCAATATTTAGTAAAAAGTAAAGTAACAAAGCCAAAGCAAAGTAAGTAAAAGCAAAGTAACTATACCTTGGCATTATAGACAATCTCCTTTAGTTTAAGAACTTATGACTAAGTGTGTACCGCCGATACCGCTGCAGCTCCAGACAGACTCCTTCAAAAATTGGTCCTTGGCATTACTGGGCCGAGTGAGATGGAAGGAAATAGGTCTTTCCTTGGCTGTGGAACATTCAGACCTAATAAAAAAAAGTTTAAGAGGCTCTTTCTCTCACCCAAAATAAGCTCAGTAATCCTCAAATCAAAATAAATCGAAACTGTTGCCACTAGCATTGAAACTCTGTGAAGTGTAACTAAAACTTTGATCTGCCCACAAGTTTCGGTCCAGGCCTCACTATTACGACGTACAGATAAAAATATTAATACAGAAATCCAACTCCATACAACATACATACACGCGCACTTATAGTCTGTTCCAAAATTATCTAATGAAAGTGTAAACAGATCCTCATCCTAATTGCGTAACAGGCTATGACTATCAATTTTTTAAATAATTTTGAAGCATATGGGTAATATTTTATATTTTTTTGGATAATATTGCTCTATATGTTCGAAAAATGTGTCTACTCAACAATGCAAACAACGCAATGAATTTCGTTGAACGGTCAAAATGATATCCAAGCTACTGATAGTGTGTTACCTGCCTAGTTAGCTAAGGTATCGTGAATGACAAAATAAGAAAAATAATAATACTTTAAAGTCCTTTATTTTGTGACCATTCAGATATGACTTTATTTAGGAAAACGGGCTCCAGACTCCAAAGCTGAAAAACCTTCGATGGACCGGGATTAACACTGAGATGATGAGGAGATATGACGTCATTTCACTTTTCAAATGTACATTAATTGGATACCCGAATCGAAGCGATTAGATATCTTTTGTTAATTTGATACAGAAATAATGCGTTGCATTATAATTTGCAGAAAAGCTGAAGAAATATGTGAATAAGGAGTAAGCGAAACGAACTTAAACATTTTTACTGTCGGTTCTTTCCTGCGTGTGCTTTATTTACCATAATATGAGCACGATCATTGCCATCCTGCGTTGAAGTAGCTTTGGTATGTCGGCTGAAATATTAGGCTGTTGTCACTTATAGGGAGACAACCTTCTGTTTGTATTTTGTGGTAACAAATCTCACGGACTCTAAAGCACGGATCACGAGACTATAGTGGCAATGCTACAGTTATTGTATGAGAAAATGTTTGGAGTTATTTGAATAGTCGTATTTATTTTGGTATAATAAAAGAGGTTCAATTTTGCCCCTTTATTCATAAACGTTGCTTAAAGCTAACTAGTGATTAGCGGTTGTTTAACCATACATTTTTGAGGTTTGCACGTCACTTAACTTTAATGATTTAGTTAGTGTTAGGAAAAGCTAGGCTGGCCCGCGCCTACGGTGGCCAGGAGTTCGATATTGTCTCCTGATCAGGGCGTCTATGCAGCGGCTAGGGGCGTCAGGTCGCAGGGATTCTCGCTCCCTCATGCGCTCCGCCTTCTCCTTTGCCAGCATCACTGCTTCATAGGTGGTGACGGCCTGCCATGCAATATCGTTCCGGACCATGGCCTGGACCAGGATCGGACGCAAGAGATTGCCGCCGATCACCGCCACGAGACTACGGCGGTACTCTACCCAAGCCGGGCAGACCTCCACCGTATGCTCCACCGTGTCCTCAGGGTGATCCACACAGTAGTGACACCCTGGCGTTTCCTCCTGCCTTATCCGTAACCTGTGAGGACCTGCGTCAGGCGGAAGGTGAGGGAGCCGTGACGCCTCTCTAGCCATTCCTCAAAGAGGGGACTTACCGCCGCTAGAACATCACCCCTCTCCCCGCTGACAGGTGAATTTGCTACTGCGCAGAGACTCGCCTCATGTTCCGAGCCGTCATAAGAGTTGAATGTGGTTGCAGCGGTCTTCCCGCCAGATTGCAACTAAAGTATTCAAGGCTAGATTAAATAACCTCATAATGAACTAGTGCTCTTCACTATCAACGGTTGCATCACTGCTTATCATCAAGCACGATCGCGGTCAAGTACTAAGTAAAAAAGAGAACATTCTCTCCCTCAACTCAAAGTGCCACAAAAATCTAACAATTACATACATCTTTCGGTCTCTTTTTAAAATACCCCTCGTAAAAAGAAATTTGGATTTGCATGTGAAAATTCAAAAATATGGTACGAATGAAAATAGAATTATACAATACCTTCACATTTTACCTACATTATCCCAAAGTAAAACTAAATAGGAACTGTAGTTATGGTAGTTAAAGAAACTTTGAAATGGTAAAACTTTCGGTCTGTTCCTCTGCCGGACGGATATTCCGAATAGTTGAGGCTGTAGTCACGGGCTAAGAGACTTGTAGCAATTATGGAAGGGTTCAACTAAGGTAAGGAATATGTAGTTTGAATTTTATTGATAGACTAATAGATTTTTTTTAATGTATAGATTGCATTGCATTGCATCACCCACCCGCGCTATTACAGCTTAGCGTTTTTTCTTACTTTATATTAGGCACCGGAAGACGCAGCGTGGGTAGGCACTCGCCAAAGTTGAACATCGCGGGAAATCGCCGGATGCGAGAGGGACAGGACCGGTCGTCGCCTCGTGGAGACCCTTGGGGATGCCTATGTCCAGCAGTGGACGCCTTTCGGCTGAAATAATGGTGATGATAACGATTCGGCTCTTAAGGGCTGTTTCGATCGATTTGTTAACGTAACACACGTAAGTCAAATAATAACGGGCACGTTACCGTATTTATTTGAAGTTAGGCCATAATTTTGTAATTGCAAATCAAAACCGAGCTTTTTCTGGTTTGTCGATGGATAGTAACACTTTTGACATTACGAAACGCTTGCTTCAAGTGGATGTGAAACACCCTATAAGCATTCCCAGAAGTGGAAAGTAAGTTATTTTTTAAACACGGACCATTTCTTTGCCTTATATTCTGTTCAGCACACTTAAACCTCATTTCCTCACAACTTACCCTTTAATTTGTTTAATCTGGATTCATGTTAAATGCTCCAATTAAAACATTATCCACGGCTAAATTTAACCATACGATATTTCTATTCTTATAGTTGTAACAATAGCCATACACAAGTAACATAATTACCAGTAACTCCGTAGATTTGGCAGGCTCTCGTCTTTCGGCGCCCAGATTACCAGACTGTCGGCGGCGTCTGCTTGGCACCAATACAACCTCCACGCACACATACGACGCGCACCTGTTGGACTTGCTTAGTTTTTCAAGTGAAATTACAGATCTTACGAAGATTTGGAGATTTACCTTGTGTCAAGTAAAAGCAAAGGGTCCTCAGTTCGATCCGCGGATTGAGCAAACTGATATTGGGTTTTATCATCTGGATTTTTTCAATAGCAAACTCCCTTCAGATTCATACTCATTTGATGCCAATAGCCCATTACATGGCACTTAAACGTAACTAGTCAAATGTGTGTGTCATATAAATCTCTGCCGCGGTAACAAGGTGTGATATTATATTTAGTACAAAAATTAGCCCGGTTTAATACACTATCTGGGCAGAAATGACAGACGTTATTCTAACACAAAGAACTTCCTCCCAAGTTGTTCTCCACAAAGATATTGTTCAATAAAGAAGTAACTTCTATATTAATCATTAACCGAACAAACTCAATTACCGAAAAACAAAACTATAGTTTAAATGCTAACGTACACCAGTTAAATAAACAGGATTAAATATATCCGTTAAGTGCTGGGGATTTAAACTACTTAATGTTGAATGTGGCCAACAGTGCCTTTGCGGTTTGAACCACTCTGAAACCGGAATCGTTTCATAATCTATACTCTATACTTATATATAAAGCTGAAGAGTTTGTTTGTTTGTTTGAACGCGCTAATCTCAGGAACTACTGGTCCGATTTGAAAAATTCATTTTGAGTTGGATAACCCATTAATTCAGGAAGGATATAGGATATATAACATCACGCTGCGACTAATAGGAGCGGAGCATAACTAACTCCACGCGAACGAAGTCGCTGGTGGCCGCTAGTAAAAGATAATATGGGACATGGCATGTCATGGCATGACATGGCGACTAGATGTGACAAGTACAAAGCCAGTCAGTGTGCCGAAACCTGAGAGCAAAACTAAGAGGTTACAAAATGTAGGTAACCAAGGTGCAAGATGTGATGTGTGTGTGTGTGTGAGTGTGTTTCTCCAAAGCCTAGAGCACAGGCATAGAGTAGCCAGCCTTTCGGTATTCTATAGGATGCACTTTGGGGAGTGTGCGAGGTAGTTGCCTTCCTGAATTCCCTCATCTCCGTTTCACCATCGGACGACCCGTCTTACGGCGAGTTTCCACCCTTAGGTTGTCAACACCACTACGATCCGGACGAAGCGTTTCGCCTCCTCCTTTATACCGCGTACATCGAAGGACTGGAACAATTTGCCAGCGGCGGTGTTTCCGTCGGACTACAATTTGAGTGTCTTCAAGGCTAGAGTGAATAGGCTCTTAGTATACTAGTGCGCTTTACCATCAACGATTGCGTCTCTGCTTACCATCAGGCGGGATTGCGGTCAAGCGGTAGTTTATAATTTTATAAAAATAAATAAATAAATGTACCTAAAAAGTTTGGAAGAGCTATACGGCCATGATACACCTAATGAAGAAGGATGATCTACCTGTGTTTCTTAAGAGGCAACTTATTGACGTGGGCATACGTTTCATCTTCATATATGGCGGACAAACTTTGTCTTTGACAAATGAGTATAGGTTCCGTTCTTAATATTCTTGGTATCAAACAGTTTGGAATGATGTCACTTGGAAAGCTGCCACGCTAAGATGGAATTAGTCTGGACACATTTGTCGCATCTTAGATGACCAATGGGCCAAATTTAGACCCAATGGGTCTCTTAATAACAAGCGACCTCGCAACATACCTAGACGGTGATGGCGGGATGAATAGATGAAAATAAATTGTAAAAAGGGATTTTATGTAACGGATAGTACGGATGTCTTTTTAGGGTTTTGTACCCAAAGGGTGCCAACGGTACGCTGTTACTAAGCCTCCCCCGTCTTTCCATCTGACTGACAGCGGACTATATTACTTGAACCGTAATGGGTAGACGGTTGACACTTTCAATGTCTTTCTATTGCCGCTATACGAAGACAACAAAAATAGAAAATACACGTGCTTTTTTGCGGCGATTTTTGCCTTAAGTGCGAGATCGATTCGCACCAGTCTATTTATATATACACACATCAAAAGTGTCTAGGGATCAACATATATTTTTGCAATAACTTTTCTCCTGATTGATATTAATTAAAATTTTCTTTAAGGATTCATCAAATAAAGTGTTTTCGTTTGTCACAGTAACGATAAACCAAGTCACCTTTGCATTAATAAAGAAATTTGCCATTTTCCTAATAAAGGGATATTTGACATTTGAACCACTAACACAAAAGTTCGAAAAAAAGACTGAAATAACAGTTTTCTCTAAAATTTTATTGGGTAACTTAAACAATTAATAATCCGTGTTTCTACCGCGAACACTAACAACACAAGAACATCGGTTTGGCATACTCAAAATGAGTTCATTCAAATCACGCTGTGGAATGGCCGCCCATGTTCGTTGCAACAACAAAAAAAGGTCTTCTTGCGACTGGATACCCTCCATATTCGGCAGAGCTCTTCTCTGTAGCATATCCCATGCATGCTCAATCGGGTTCAAGTCTGGCGACTGAGCAGGCCAGGGCAGGACATTGATGTTAGCTGCGGCGAGAGTCTGTCTTACAACTCTTGCGGTGTGCGGTCGTGCATTATCATGCATTAACTGAAATAAGGGACCGATTTGCACTTGTAGAGGAACGATGATGTCTGATACAATCGTCTCAGCATAAATTTGAGCGTTGAGGTTGCCTCTGATCCAAATCAACTCAGTTCTTCCGCCGATCCAAATACCCGCCCATACCATGATGGTTCCACCACTATAAGGATGGACTTCCTGGCAGGATTTTAATCGCTGTTGGCGTCCAGGAGTTCTCCAGTGTCGTAGGTATACGTCTTGTATCCGGTCTCATACCAAAACGAGACTCATCAGAAAAGCACACGAAACGCCATTGTTCTTCTGCCCAATTTCTGTGTTCAAGAGCCCATTGATATCGAATCCTACGATTGTGCATTGCTATAGGTGGTACCCGTAGCGGTCTTCGGGAATGAAGGTTCACTTCATGCAAGCGGTTTCTGACTGTTTGGTCGCTAATTAAGTTCCCTGAAGAGTGATGAAGCCTCACGGCTAACATCATGGCGGTTATTGTTGGAGCTCTTCGAGTTAAGATTTGAATGTATCGGTCTTGTCTCCGTGTGGTGCAGCGATACCGTCCTCCATGGCGCTCAGCCACGGTACCAGTGCTTCGGTAACGTGTCCAAAGTCGACTGATAACACTCTGACTTGTATTCAGAGCTAAAGCCACAATACGTTGCCGGGAACCAGCTTCTATCATTCCCACGGCTCTGAGCATTTCTTCCCTGCTTAAATGACGTCGCCGCTCCATAATAATGTTGGTTTTAATCAGTAGTAGGGAAACAGTAGCACTAATAATGTCTTCAATGCGTTGTATGTTTTTATAGGGAAAATATTGACAGCTGATTTTCATCTTTTACTCGAATTTGATTCACAGTTCCTGATACAAATTATGAAATGCACCAAAAAGGATCCATATAAATTTATAAAATCATAAATTTATTACAAAGCCACATCTCAATCTCAAGAAATCCGCATAAAAATGCTTGATCCCTAGACACTTTTGATGTGTGTATTTATGAGAAATCCTTTGATTCCTGATAAGTCTCCTTTCTTTTCTTTGAAGGAAAGTTTTTGTAATAGGCTTGGGTGACTGAATAATCATTTTGTAAAGAAACAATCTAAGCGAGAGAAGCAGACTAAATTGAAAATTTTTCGACACTAAGCAACTTTGAATTTTCGACCTTTTTACGGGACTCATTATCTCAATTTCAAAAAGTTAATTCAAACGTTCCAAAAAGTTTTTAACCGGCCCATGTTGGCGGGTGGCGCCGGCGCGGTCGGTGTCAACTTTTAAATCCGCGTTAAGTTCTTTAAGCCGAGTAGTATACCAACTTCCAGTTAGGTAGTGTGTTAAATGGGGTTTATTTTTGTTTTTAACGGCGGGGAAGTGGATGGTTTTTGATGGATTGGGGTGGATTTTGCAGTGGAAGTATCTTTGTTAGCTTCGATAGTTTAATGGTCACATTAGGTAAAACATAAAATCATGCTAAAACTAAAGTGTTATTGGTGTAGTATTTTAGGGATCACTATGGTAGCCATTTTTTGACATATAGTCAGCTTATAGCAGTCCACTGCTGGACATAGGTCTTCCCCATGGCAAGCAAGGCGTCCCCACAATTGGCTGGCGGTTTGGGGATTGCAGTAATTTGACATTCCACAGGAGAAGCGCTGCTATCCGCTTCCCTGGGGAGAATTCCCTTAATAACCTATTCTGATTGCTACAGAAAACATGTTACTTTACGTTAACATAATTTAAAATCTTAATTTTCATTCTGAACTTTGCAGTGGGCATATCTTTTTTGAGTCATACAACTTGACTTGGGATTCGCAAGTAATTTGTGTATGAAGACCCATAAAACTTTAAATTACTTACTATTAATTGTTTTAAACATAGCCATGAATATAATTTTAACAGCTGCGGCAGGAAGGGGCTTGTCCGACCCTAATACTTTGAATAACAACCCAACACGTGACAATATCTTGGGTCAGCTTGATTACAGTCTTCTCACGGAATAATAAAGTTGATATTGTGGTTCGGCATAATCCCATGCGACAAAGGCAACTGCTGCCGCCGACAAAGTCACTAGTACCTATGTTTATGTCATGATTATCTGTCTAGCCTATTCTTAAATATGTATGTTAGGGTTGGCTTGCAGTCTAACCGGATGCAGCTACAACAGTATCTAGTTTATACGGAGCGACTGCCTTTTTGGCCTTCACAACCCAGTTCCTGAATAATTCTATACCCCTGCAAACAACATCTGCAAAAAATCACCGAATTATGGCTGAGAAATTAAAGGACGTCTTTTCCGAGGCAATAAGCGCTTTTGTTATGCAATAATGATTACCTATCCATGAAATATTCGCGGCAAGAGTGACGGCCACGGTTAGAATAACCGTGCGCGGTAACCGCGATAGTTTTAATAAACTGTGTGACTACATACTGTATTATAATATTCAGCAACATGTTTCAACCAAAACATTGTAAAAATCAGACTACCTCCAGATCGCTCTTAGCGATAAGACCGCCCATTGTGTCACCCTTTGTAAAATATTTTTATTTTTGTTCTGTAATCTATATGGTGTACATAATAAAGAGTATTCTATTCTATTCTCCAGAAAACTCAGTAAACAAACAAGTACCCACCAACTTACACCAGAAAGTCGGTTGCGCCCTCACGTACCGTACGTGATCCGAACGAGATTTAAATTTAGAACACGAATCCGATCGAAATTCAAATCGGGACAACCCTGTTAGATTATGGACGACCAATGGTGTAGCTAGGCTGCGAGTGTGCGATGTTACAAAGGCTTTGGTTTAACGGTATTTTGTCGAAGTTTATTTTTTTTACATTGTTTTGTGCCTGAAATAGTTCCTGAAAATGTTGTTGAAGGTTCTTTCGCCTTTATTTTGTTCCGATATTTGTTAAAACATATCTGTATGATTAATGAAGAGTATCTAATAACGATTTCCGTTCGTCTAAATCCGTACGAAGGGGAATTGGGACAATTTTCTTGCGGCGGTCTTTCCATCTGACTACAACTAAATTCTCTTCAAGGGTAGAGTGAATAGGTTGTTAATAAACTAGCGCGCTTTACCGTCAACCCTTGCATCACTGCTTACTATCAGGTGGGATCGCTGTCAAGCAATAACAGGATTATGCAATCGTCGCTGACCCGAGCGTGACGATTCAGTTTCGTTTACTGTTCAGAAAGAGCACGGAAATCTTGCAAATGAAACTACTCGAGTCTGGAATCAAACCATGACCAACACTCGACAGTTTAATATTACTAAACCCAAAAGACAGTTCTCTCTTGCATAATTATCATCACACATAACAATTCGACACTCAAGTTGCCTACATAACCGTTAAAATGGCTGTCATTTTGTCATAATACCCTCAATTACTATACATGCACAGTTTAGTCTCAACATTTGACGCGTCCGTCGTGTCACTCGTGTCCTGAGATTAATGCACGCAATTTGTTACGGTTCAGGGTTGTCGAATATTTTGATGTTTCAAAGGATCGTGCAAATTGTCAACCAAAAAGCCGTTATTCCGATCAGATCGCCTGTTTTTTTTTAGTCTGATAATAGTCAAGATATCCGACTGGAATAACTCGAACTAGATGAAACAAAAAATGTATACAGACTGACGATTATGTAGGTTATGGCATTAAATAGGATAGAGACCAGACTGTACATTTTTAAAATTAATTAAAAATTTCTCGTTATGAATTTTTATGTCATTAACATCACATGTAAAATTGTGTCATTTTGGGAAGCTTTTTGTGAGATTAGAAATGTCATGTCTCTATAGTCGTACATACATAGTTGGAGTCCTTCTATTTCGTGTGGAAATTCAAATTTCCCAAGTTTTTTTTTTACTTTTCAGGTCATTGTCTGGTTTTATATTGATTCACACCAGGCTCTAATAGAAATACCACAGCTGCGACATTTACTTTTTAAATGCCGAAGCATTATGCTGAGGAGCCTTTTGACCTCTTAAAGGATTTCTTTTTTTGTTACTTTTTATATACAAGGTGTCTCAAAAGAAAGTTCACATTTAAATCTTTTTTTAAAAGAAAAGTCTTAGCTTTATTGAAAAAATGTTTATTTTATATTGAAGTACACTGTTTGGGAATTTATTTTTTAAAAATAACATCGTCCAAATGTAAACCGTTGCGCTCTCGGCATTCATTTAGTCGGGCACTAAAATTGCCTATGACAGCTCGGCAGGTAGTCTCCGTGATGGCTGCCATTTCATGACGGATATTTTCTTTTAATTGTGCCAGGGAAGTCGGTTTATTAGCGTAAACTTTTGATTTGACATAACCCCACAGGAAAAAATCCATAGGCGTTAAATCGGGACTCCGTGGAGGCCAATTTATGTCACCTCGCCTGGAGATTAATTTGTTCGGAAAAATTTCTCGAACTCGAGGCAGAGATCTGTTGGACGTGTGTGAAATTGCTCCATCCTGCTGGAACCATGTTCTTTGGTTGTAACTAGGAAAGTTTTGCAGTTGGGGTACGAAAAACTCGTCTAACATCTCCACATAACGCTCTGAATTCACTGTGAGTGTGCGTCCCCTTCCATCTTCAAAAAAGTAAGGGCCGATAATTCCTCGCGCCGACATCGCTGCCCATACGGTGACTTTGGGTGAATGTAGCGGTTTCTGATGTTTTTGTTTTGGGTTGGTTGCACTCCAGTAACGACAATTTTGCTTGTTTACATGCCCATTCAGGTGAAAATGGGCTTCATCGGAAAACAAGATGTTGGTGAACGTTGGAAAGCGCTCAATCATCTGATTTACAAAGGCAAGCCTCTGACCAGCATCTTGAGGCTTCAGTTCTTGCACTAACTGAATTTTGTACGGGTGCAGCTTTAAATCTTTGTGTAAAATGCGGCATAATGAAGATCTGTGCACATTTAAAGCAACAGCACGCTTCCGAATCGAGAGGTTTGGATCATCTCGAATAGACTGAGTAACACTGTCCACGTTTTCGGCTGTTCTTGATGTTCTTGGTCGCCCAGATTTTGGTTTCTCCAGAGTTGACCCAGTCTCTTCAAACTTCTCAACCCATTTTGCAATGAGACGAGTGCTAGGCGCATCATTTAAGTGACGAATATGTCGAATACTGCAGAATTTTCTACGCGCTACAGTCGCCGAATTACCGTTTTTGTAAAACTCACGTACGCACAACGCACGGTCCGCACCAGAGAAACGCTCCATAGCGACTAAATTCCCAAGAGCCAGACTACCGACTGACATACCCCCCGCGCCCCTCAGAATAGTTGCTTTCGCGTAATAAGATAAGCAAATGTGAACTTACTTTTGAGACACCTTGTACAAACTGTTTTTATTTTTAATTGTTTTCTTTTCTTTATTTCTATTAAAATATGATTCCCGACCGTAATAGTACAAGAAATTATTGGCTCGTGGCCAAAATCGAACTAACGCCGCCTTCTTAATAATAAATAAATACATTCTTGAATTTTCCTTCAAAACAATTTCTGTGAAAACATTTTCGTATTTTATATTTTCCTTCAACGCCGTCTTGTCAATGTCTGTCAGGCGCTAAAAGACTAGCACTAGAGTGCGGCCGACGAGAAAATGCATTCTTGACACATACGTCTGTTTCATACAAACGAAAACATACTTTGCGAATTTGATCTTTGTTATTTTGGAAAATAAAATTATGTTTCTTGGATTCTAAAATAAAAGTAAGCCTTAGATACATGGTTATCGGCGAATGAAAGTTCTGTCAAAATCGGTCCAGCTGTTTCAGAAATTACCCGGTACATAATGGAAGAAAAAAAAAAATGTTTTCAAGTACTGTATACACTTTCTTATCATCATCATTTATATCGTCCCACTGCTGGGCACAGGTCTCCTATCATACAGAGAAGGATTGAGCGTAATCAGCACGCTTGCTCAATGCGGGCTGGCGATTTCAGACTTAAAGTTCAGTTTCCTCAAGATGTTTTCCTTCACCTTGTAATCAGTCATTGGTGTGCAATATATACTTAGAAAGTACATATAACTTAGAAAAGTTATATTGGTACTTGCCTGACCTGGAATCGAAACCGCACACTCATACTTGAGAGGCTGGAATTTTAACCACTAAGAAATGAAATGAAATGAAATCGTTTATTAAGCAAGTAGGATCACCGATCACTTTTACACGTCATGCTTTTTTTTTTTTAAACTAGATGAAGCCGGCATTTCCTAACTGACTTCCTCTGAGAAGAAATAGCCGAAACAAACTCAGGGATCATCGTTTTTTTTCAAGTCCAGACATTAAAAATGAAAATGTTTACAATAATATACCTTATAATTACGCATATTCCTTAATAACAATGCTTAACAGAACGAGCAGCTCAGTCCCAAGCCACCACGACGTTGCACGCGAATATTTCGTATGCATTTATGTAGTAAAAAAATAATTTTCTCATTAAAAAATAACAAAAATAAACAAATTTATCTGTATAGACTAAAATTGTCGTAGGTCTGGAACGTTTTCTCTCGACGGGTGTACTCAAGTGTCTCTGCCCACCTAAAATATACATGAATCAGAATGGTCTGCAATAGCAGCTGTATGGAGTTTATTCATTGAATGGATTAGCTTCATCTTTCTGACTGCCCTCTTGACTTCAATCTCATCGTATATTGCACCGCCTGGAGTTCTAACACAGGCTGTTGCTGAGAACCAGAGATGGAGCTCTATCTCACATCTCATAGTTATGACATGACGTTGACTGACGGCCATTTTGCTTAAGTGTGGCTCCTTTTATATATGTTTTTTTTTTTTATATTTTTGTCCTTTCAAAAAACAAAATCAAATGTCCTTTATCTAAATTAGGCTGATAATCAGCACTCTTTGAATGTCAATATTACATAAGACAGTACCCCAAAACGCCCACCCATCGCCACTTCCTAATGCTATCGCTTTCTCTGCATTATATTTTCCGCAGATACACATATTTTTTGGCTTCCTTTTTTTTAACATGTAGTTTGAGTTTGATGCGCTGCCATACCAAGGATAAAGCGAAATATCTCGTGTTTGTTCCGCTGTATGTGTGTCTGTCCCGTTTTAGTTAATAGTCGCTCCGAAGTTTCACCAACCAATGTTCAAGCAAATCTGTTTTCATTACTAAGCCGTTTGATGTTTACGTCAGTTTTGACGTACAGTAAACGCTTCCTGATTGTTATATGTAATCTTTTGATATTTAATACTTTTCATAAAACGTGTTAGAAATGTGACGTTCAAATGGATTGTCAAGTTTCGAGTTATTTATGTATGAAAGGGCTGACAAATTGGTAATTTACTCTGAAACAATTTTCAAATACTGGCCTATCAAACGGGTATTTGGTCATGGCTAATTGAGGGAACTGTTTTACAGCCTCAGTTAAGAATATATTATAGGTAAATACAATATCGCATTGCTCGTGAGATTCTTTAAATGATAAAATTAGAAATTAATTTACCCGAAGAAGAACTGGAGTTGTAGCATGCAGAGTAATCAAGCTGAAGTGCGCTGGCGATGTTACTCGAAGGACCGTTGGAGAAGACGAGATGATGCTAATGTAAAATATATCTAAAGTGCAATATTTAAAGCCCATATTTGAATTATATTCTTTTTGCCGGGTGGGAGCAGAGTCATTTAAGTGTGCTATGACCTTAAGACGCACCCAAGCCAGATGAACCGCCGATCTTAAATTGGTGGCTAGGCAGACTGAACGCGGAAGGCGAAAGCAAAAATATTAACGATAGTAATTAAGCCAAAGATTGATTTAAGATTCGAACTCACACTCAACGAAGTCTGCCCAAACATCTAACAGCACATGATAAATTAACGATGCCAACAGCACAGCATCCTAATTGCGTAGGAAATACACTATTAGGTTCAAATCCATATGTTCGAAAAACGTGTCTGCTTAGCTATATAAATAACGTAATGAATATTGTTGTTGGGGGTGAAAACACAATACAAAAAGTGAAAATTAAAGCCATTGCTACTAATAGATAGTATTGTTACGCAGTCACCAAGGAGATCGCTGGTAGCTATGACGCGTATTGCTAATGCAAGAGAAATACATATAATGTTATTTAGCATAATGCGGCGGCAGTTTATTAATGTGTGTTATCAGTCAGATGTTGAGACATTACTCATAAACGCACACCCCCACGCACTGGCTGTGTTCTCCTACATTTCATAGCAAAGTGGTCCACAGAATGCTACTGGAGTTTTGAGCGTTTACTGTAAAAAAACCCATTAAAAGTAAGTAACCCAACTGGCGTAATATATTCAGAGTCATCTATACCCGGATATCCCTCGTGAGCATAATGCATCGCCATTCGATAGCGTATGCATTAACCTTAATGCATTCTAAATATCGTCCCAACGGTTTGTTATGCATTAACTTAGGAAGCATTGTAGGGTTAGACGTTTTGACATGTGGCGATTACGAATTGGGACCGTCTTGAATCAAAATCAAAAGTCATTTATTCAAATTAGGCTGAGAATCAGCACTTTTTTAACGTCAATATTACATAAGACAGTCCCCCAAAACGCCCACCCTTCGACACTTCCTAGTGCTTTTGCTGGGAAGAAGAAGTGGCGGAAGAAACTCCCCAGCAGCACAGCTGACTGTTCATTTAAAAAAAAAACATGACTTTATACAATACTTTGTATAGTGATGAACACAAGAAAATATAACAACAATGAAATTATTGAAAATATGCCAGCTACCACGCCAGAATACCAGCAAAGCAAAACAATATATATATATATTTAAATGAAAATGTAAATAACTAAAAAACTTATTACTTCAGTAAAAGCCCCAGGCATAAAGGGCGCGACAGTTTACATATTTATGTATTGAAAAAAAAAAAAAGTGAACTATATGAACTCATATAACGTGTCAGTAAGCTAATTCCGGAGAAAGAACACAAACATTGTCCTGAGTTAATCAGAGCGACCAGCTATTCTTATCATTTAAATAATCACTTACAGAATAATATTCCTTTGAACAAAGCTTGGATTTGATTTGTGTTTTAAATGCATTGTAAGGCAAGTCTAGCAAAGCAGAGGGTATCTTGTTATAAAAAGTTATACCAAGCCCAACAAAAGAGTTATGAACTTTTTGAAGTCGGTGAAAAGTATAGATTCATTTGTAAATGTCATAAGCAAGGTTGCGAGTGGTAAGTTAGTGTTTTGTTTTAGTAGTGGCGTGTTAGCATCAATTCTGAAGAGGTGTTCCACTTAGAGCACTTATTTCGATATCGCTTGCTCGAACAGCACCCCAGCACTGCGACTAAGCGCTTTGAAACTAATTTTTGTAACGTACAGTTTGGTGTTTATTTATTTTGTTTATAGTTCCCGAATGGCACCAACGTAAAACACTTTTCAATGTTGGAAGTACTTTTTTGTTTGTGGCATTGTCTGTCAAGACATGATAGGTATAATGTTTTACTTGACATTGCCCTTAACTGCCAATTGAAAGTTAAACTTCTTCATCTACAAAGCAATGTATATGAATTTTTGCCAATATAGCTAACAAAGAAAGTTACAAGCCATTCTTTGTTAAAAACAAGGTCCTTAAACTTACTGGTATCTACATTTTAGAAGTTTACAAATTGGTAAGAAAACACCTCCAGTCGCTGATGTTTTCTATTCCCACTCACAAGGAACCTACGCTCACAGTATCGCCGTGTAAAACGCGAAAACAAATGAATTATCCTTACCAAAATCTGTTGTTCTGATGTACCATTCAGGACCCAGAGACATTTGAGTAAAAATATATAAAAAGCTTACCTGAAGTTACATGTGGTGCTGTACCACAAACGATCAGTCAGCTGCATGTTATTGGAACTGCATGGTATTTGCGTTTCATTTTGACAGTTCAGGAACATTCTTTTAACAGCAGTATGCTTCTTCTTTTGGCCTATTGGTTAAAACGCCAGCCTCTCAAGTATGAGTGTGCGGGTTCGATTCCAGGTCATGTAAAAACTTCGTACCAATGTAACTTTTTTAAGTTATAAGTACTTTCTAAGTATATCTGGGACACCAATGACTGATTAAAAGGTGAAGGAAAACATCTTGACGAAAGCTGGATTTTAAGTCTGAAATCGCCAACCCGCATTGAGCAAGCGCGGTGATTAAGCTCAATCCTTCTCTGTGTGAGAGGAGACCTGTGCCCAGCAGTGGGTCGATAAAAAGGTTGGTGATGATGATGCTTCAAAGTGACACAAATTGAGAGTAATAGTGTGTTACACAATTATGGTTCTGATGAATGCTGGTAATGGCGCCAAACAATTAGCGGAATTCTGGGCTTAGTCCAACTAGATTGCTGATGATACGCTAGGAAGACGGCACACTCAAGTACTAAACTGAGTTTCTTTGGAGATATTACTATAATCACCATTGCCTGAACGATCTGGCCACAGTATAAATCACAAAGAATTTTATGACTCAATATGTTTGAAAAACTTTGAAACCGCTTTCCTCGAAAGTGTCGATACACCACATCCGTATCGTGCGCCAATAAATTAAAAGTTAATTAACGGAAAACCTCATAAAAGAGCATAGTTTTCACACTCAATAACAAAATGTGGCAGGTAATTAATATAGGAAAAAGGATGTCAAAAGCCAACGTGCAGTTGTGAAAGCGAAACAATTAGCCCGCCGATGCGTGCCGGTTTGACATTTAATTATTGCAACGGGCAAGATGAATTGGTGCCCAACACGGGACCGGCAATATGGCGCGTAATTCTTTTTGTTTGTTTCGATTTGAAGCTCTTTGGTGAGTTTTTATTTTGAATATTGTGAATATTATTTATTAGTTGGTTGCTGGGATATACCTACAGCTTTTTCTTTCTGGTTGGGTTATTCCTTCAACGTTTAATTATTGCAAAAGATGAATTGGCGCCCAATGAGGAGCAAACAAAATTCCTTTTTGGCTCGTTTGTTTTCATTGGCATAGTGTATTTATTATTATTATTATATTTTATTATTTAGACCGCATTGATGCTTTCGAGATGTGGTGCTGGAGAAAGATGCTTCAAATTCCTTGGACAGCATTCCGCACAAATGCATCAATCCTTCGAGAGCTGGGTGTCACAATAAGACTCTCCTCTGTCTGCCTTCGAAGAATTTTGGAGTATTTTGGCCATATTGCCAGAAAGGATGGAGATAACCTCGAACATCTGATGGTTACTGGGAAGGTGGATGGACGACGTTTCAGAGTTCGCAGTCCAATAAGGTGGACAGACCAAATTCGTTCATCTCTGGACACCGACCTGCATGATGCTATACTCGCGGCCAGGGACCGTAACAAATGGCGAACTATTGTGCGGAAGAGAATAATTCCACAGGGACATCACGACCCTCAGTAATGAGGAGAACGACTTGAGGAGGAGGCAGGAGTGTAGTTATATCATTAATGGGCTATTATAATATCAATTCTTACTAAATATCTGTTTTACTTCGTTTACATACATTGTGATGGTCAGACTCTTCAATAGAATACACATTGGCGCAGATTCTGTTGTTCACAAATTAAACTAATTTTAAGTTATGTGCATCTTTTGTTTCTATTTCATTAAGAAAAGGATAGAAAATAACATTTACTTTTAATCCTGTCAAATTAAGATACTCCATAGACAGTTTAGCCGCGATTATAAACATGGCGACTAAAAATACGCCTGACATGACTCGAAGTTGTTGACGAGTATATATACCTGGGACAAACAGTCCAGCTAGGTAGGTCCAACTTCGAGAATGAGGTGTCTCGTCGAATCCAGCTCGGCTGGGCAGCGTTCGAGAAGCTACGCTACATCTTCTCGTCGTCCAAGATACCACAGTGTCTCAAGACTAAAGTCTTTGACCAGTGTGTGTTGCCAGTGATGCCTTACGGAACTGAAACGTGGTCGCTGCCAATGGGCCTCATACGAAGGCTCAGAGTCACACAAAGGGCAATGGAAAGAGCAATGCTCGGAGTTTCTCTGCGTGATCGAATCAGAAATGAGGAGATCCGCAGAAAACCAAAGTTACCGACATAGCTCTGCGAGTCGCTAAGCTTAAGTGGCAGTGGGCAGGGCACATTGCTCGTAGAACCGATGGCCGATGGGGCAGTAAGGTTCTGGAGTGGCGGCCACGTACTGGAAGACGCAGCGTAGGGAGGCCCCAAACAAGGTAGACCGATGACCTGGTGAAGGTCGCGGGAAGCCGATGGATGCGTACAGCACAGGACCGGTCAGCGTGGAAAGCCTTGGGGAAGGCCTTTGTCCAGCAGTGGACATCTATAGGCTGAAGAAGATGAAGAAATTAACATTTTATCTTCTGTCCGTTTCTTAATGCAATATAAAGAAAAGGATGCATTTAATTTAGTTTGTGAACAACAGATTCGGGGCCAATATACATATAATCACCAATACATTCCTTTCAGTTCCTAAGCTCGGAAATGTTGTTCGGCCGTTATCAACTACGTAGAGAATATGTTAGACAGATTTATCAATGGATTTCGTGATCGAATTTGCCCGGTTCCCTTTATTCGATAAATTACTTACTAGTACTAGACTATTTTATGTCGATAGACTAGTATTTCGGTCATTCGACGTGTTTCTATTTATACCCTAACCAATCACAAAAGCCGAATCAAGCTTAGTATTTCACGGTGTACGACGTCTGTTAAATCAACCGTTTATAATAGAATGGGGAAAGCAATCAAATAATCTATTTTATGTCGATTCCTACCAGTTTGACGTTTAATTATTGCAAGATGAATTGGCGCCCAACGCGGGACCTATTAATGTTTTGCGAGGAATCTAATTGTTACGATGTTATTTCGCAACAACTCATCGTCGGCAACATTATAAAGTCATAATCTCTATAACTGCCTGTTGGAGTTACAGGCACATGATTCGCCGACTGATATTTAGTTTTCGTATTGTCTTTCATAAAGAGCAATGAATCATAATGTCATCAGCTTCGTTTTACTCTCTCCGGAGTATAGGCTTAGGTCTTTTTGTTTCATGTTTTCCTGGTCAGAGCGAGTCTTATCCAGGTATTCCCGGAGAGTTTCTAGTCTTCGACCCACTCACCTGACTATTAGTCTGTCAATGCTCTTGCTAACGTTTCTCTGCAACCATTCCGCATGCAAGAGCCAATATTGCGATCCCAAATGCGTAACATGCTTGCGATTACGATTCTAAGGATTTTGAAGGAAATTTCCAATCTATTGTTCGTTTCTTCAAACCTTTAAAAATTCGTTTGTTTAACAATGTAAATATTGCAAAATAAATAGAATTACCATTACAGTAAAGCAAATCCAAAAAAAACGTATATAAAACCTTTCAAGATATACCATCAAAAGGAATGAGAAAATCCTAAGTAAAATAGGATATTCTATCGGACACAATGCCGGCGACACAAGATAGAAAGCCTATCCGATTATATGAAAGCTTTTGATGCAACCAATATCGAATGTTTGGTGGCGTAATGTTTGTGACAAAATTTATATGAGATACCTTCTCACATAAATTTCCTTATTCAACGCCTAGGACCACAATAATAATAATAATAAAATAAATAAACAACTGGCAACACAGCAAACGTCAACAGCATAATCTTTATCATTTTCAGAAATATTATTTTAAATCAGTTTTTTTTATTCCATTGTTGTAAAATATTCAACACAAAAGCAAGGCCCAAACTTAAAATAATTTAAAATTATGTATAAAAAGTATTCATATACACATATACAATGAAAAACATTACCGACCATTTGGTGACATCTGTCATGTCACCCCGGACAATATATAATTATTAATCTGAAAACATAAAAGTGAAACAAATATTATGCTATGTTGACAAGATCTGCCGCTCGACGTGCACGCCCACCATCTCCGGACTCGTTGCTCAGCTCCGCCTCGCCGCCGCCGGTCTCCAGCGCCACTGTAAGTGCTGTGACGATCCCGGCCGCGGCAGTTGCGTCGAGCTCGAGCGACGAGTACTTCTCTCCGCCGACGACGCCACCACCTGTTCGCCGACGGGGAGGACGCCGGCCGCCGGACCGCTTAGGACCTCGAGGCCCATCGGCTTCTGACAGGGTCCCAGCTCCCGGCGGAAGTGTGCAGCGCATGAGATGGACACAATCCATCAACGAAAATGTCATGCGCTCATACTATGGGGCTACAGAGGGAGGAAACAACCTGACCGCGTACCGTGTTCGAATGCTCTCTCTGTTTCAGGTGCTTGAACCAGCTGTCAACGTTTCGGCACAACGACTGTCGGATCAGGTACGGGTTATCCAGCGTAATCATATGTTGGATGATACTGTGCTTGATCGCCTGCGAAATGAAATACAGAGTAGCTGTGTCATCGCTCCCCCGTCACAGATCGCGGAGATACCATCGCAGCCGCACCGCAGAGATACCACAAGCTATGCTGACGAGGGGAGCAATGATGGGGCTACAAATGTAAGTACCCAGTGCAATGAGGAATTAAGAAATGCTTTGGAGGCTGCGATTCGGGAATATCGTTTCGTGTCGGCAGAATTAAGACCACGCCTGCCACGTTTGCCCATGCATAACAGAAATAGGGCACTGATGGCTGCTCTGGATGCGCAGTTATCAAATTATTTTGATACCTGCGAGAACCTCACTGATACTCATTCAATCCTGTACTGCGCAGCTGTAGCAGCTTGTCGTGTAGCTCATGTCAAATTTCACACTGACTCCAGAGCTACACGACCGAAACCAGTAGTACCAGCTTGGCAGCGCAGGATTGAACGTCGTATTGGTGGGGCCAGAGCACTCATCGGTAAACTAATCTGCTTCAGGGAGGGTAATACTCGTCCTAGAGTGATGCGCTTTGTGAGGCGGGCATTCTCAGGTACAAATACCAGCCCTGAGAATTATATGGCCCGTGTCACGGAGCGCATCGACTTCCTGAAGCAGAAAGTGTATGCATGGGCGAACCGTATTCGTCGATATAAACGACGAGTAGAACGATACACCCAGAATCGCACCTTCCAGAGCAATCAAAGGTGGGTTTATAGGGACTGGGAACGACCAGAACAAAGTGTGGCTGACACGGGCCTACCAGATGATGATGCCATGTGTTCATTCTGGCGCAGTATCTGGTCGGTGCCTGTCAGTCACACTGAAGGTGACTGGGCTCGGGATGTCGAGCGAGCCTGCGATCCAATACCTGAAATGGGGGCTATCACCATCTGCCCCCAAGATGTAGCTCGTGCAGTCCGTCCGTTACCTAACTGGAAATCTCCAGGACCGGACGGGCTGCATAACTTTTGGATAAAATGGTTTCCAAGATCGCACGCTCGTTTGGCATCTCAATTCCAGACTGCTTTAGTGTCTGGTTCGTTACCTCAGTTCCTAACTACTGGAATAACCCACCTGCTCCATAAATCAGGTAGCACCGCGGAACCCAAAAATTATAGACCGATCACCTGTTTACCGACGGTCTATAAAGTTCTTACATCCATTTTGAAAACTAAAATTAACAAACATATTGACAACAACGCTATCATGTCTGCCTCTCAAAATGGATGTAGGAGCGGGTCCCGCGGTACTAAGGAGCTACTCCTCATTGATATGGCCATTAGCCAACAAGTTCGTCGTTCCCGAAAGGATCTATCGACATGTTGGATAGATTATAAGAAGGCCTATGACTCAGTGCCACATACATGGCTCATGCGGGTGCTGGAGTTGTACAAAGTGGATGCAACTCTACGCACCTTCCTGATGACATGTATGAGGACATGGAGGACAGTCCTTCGCTATCCAGGATGTCGAAATATTCTGAGGAATAGCGAACCGATAAGGATCGAGCGAGGAATATTTCAGGGCGATAGTTTGAGTCCACTTTGGTTTTGCTTAGCATTGAATCCTCTAAGCACATTATTAGAGGATTCAGGTTTAGGCTATCGGTTGAAGAGAGGTGGTCAGGTTATATCGCACCTCCTTTACATGGATGACCTGAAACTTTTTGCTCCCAACAATTCACAACTGAAGGAGCTACTGAAAATTACTGAAACTTTCAGTAGCGCCATCAGGATGGAATTTGGTGTGGACAAATGTGCGGTCATGCATGTAAAGCGAGGAGAGATTGTGGAATCCGTGGGAACCCAACTCACGAGTTCCATAAACCTTAGAGCCCTCTCCGCATCCGAAACCTATAAGTATTTGGGTATGTCGGAAGCGTTGGGTATCAATGTTACTGACATGAAGCAATCGTTGAAGGAACGCTTCTTGGGCCGCCTGAAAAAAGTACTTAATAGTCTTCTATCAGGCGGAAACAAGGTGCGCGCTTTCAACGGTTGGGTCATGCCGGTATTGATGTATTCTTTCGGCATACTCAAATGGACTCAAACCGAACTTGACGCCCTGGATCAGAGGGTCCGTATGCTGCTGACTGCAAATCGATTGCATCACCCACGATCATCGGTTATGAGGCTGTATATCCCGCGAAAATGTGGAGGTCGTGGCTTTTTAAACGCTAAGACCCTCCACAATCGCGAGATATGCAGTCTCAGGGAATATTTTCTAGAAACCGACGTGGGGATGCATCGAGATGTGGTCGCGGTTGACAAGGGCCTCACTCCGCTCTCCTTGGCTAAAGAGAACTGGCGCAAACCAGTAGTGCTTGACACCAATGACCGCATGGAGGTATGGAAGAGCAAAGAGCTTCACGGACGCTTTTTCAGAGCCCTACACGGGCCTGATGTAGATTTACAAGCGTCCGTAGCCTGGCTACGATTCGGTGACCTTTTTGGGGAAACCGAAGGTTTTGTATGTGCAATTATGGACGAAGTTATGATGACGAACAATTACCGGAGATTTATTGTGAAAGACGGCACAGTTGACATCTGTCGGGCATGTCACCGGCCGGGGGAATCAATAAGGCATATTATCTCCGGGTGTTCTCGTCTAGCTAACGGAGAGTACTTGCATAGACACAACCTTGTAGCCAGGATCATTCATCAGCAACTTGCTCTCAAGTACAACCTTGTGGAATCGGAGGTGCCGTACTACAGGTATGTGCCCGACCCAGTTCTCGAAAATGGTCATATCACATTGTACTGGGATCGATCCATCATCACTGACAGGACTATTGTTGCCAATAAGCCTGATATAGTGATGGTGGATCGATCAGAGCGGCGTGCAATGATTGTTGACATAACCATCCCGCATGATGAGAACCTCGTGAAAGCCGAGAAAGATAAACAAATCAAGTATCTTGACTTGGCTCACGAGGTTGTCGACATGTGGGAGGTGGATTCAGCAATCATTGTGCCGATAGTCGTGACAGCCAATGGCTTAATAGCCAAGAGCCTCGACCAACACCTCAAGAGGCTCTCGTTAGGCAGCTGGATCAAAGGCTTGATTCAGAAAGCTGTACTTCTGGACACGGCTCGCATTCTTAGGAAGTTCCTCTCTCTGGAGCCCTGACCGCCGGTAGCTTGGACCCTGTTCCCGATGCCGGTGGGTTACTATTTTTTATATTTTTAAATGTTTTTTTATATATTTTTTATGTAGAAATATTTAAAAATATAATTTATATGTATATTATAATGAAATAAAGGAAATAATAATAAAGCTTTATTTGAAATTTCTTACAATAAGGTTAAGTGTTACTTATGAGCTAATATTTTAGGTACTATGATTAATTGTGCCGTTATTGTATGAGCCCCCTTCGGGTGAAAGCCTCCTCCAAGGTATTCCATCTTTCTCTATCCAAAGCAGTATTCAACCAGCCTTGACCAGCTATTGCCACCATATCTTCGGCCCATCTGGTGCTTGGGCGGCCTCTAGCTCTGGTGCCTTGCGGCCCGTTCCATCTTACCGACCGTAAGGTCCATCTGTCGTCTGTGTATCTTGCTAAATGGCCGGCCCACTTCCATTTTCTTTGTAAAGCAAAGGTTGACGCGTCGGTTACTTGTGTCTTGCTACGGATATCTGCATTCCTAATTCTGTCTTTGAGTTTTATATTAAGGCAACTTCTTTCCATTTTTCTTTGTGTGGTTTGTATTTTTCTAATTGTTTTTAATTTGTACGCCCAAGTCTGACAGCCATATGTAAAACATGGTAGAATTTCTGAGTCCATAACAATTTTTTTGATTGTAGTTGGTCTCTTCGATTTAAATACTTCCTTATGGGCCTAGTATTTCCCCCATGTGATTGAGATTCTTCGGTCTACTTCTTCTTGATTTCTATGTTTACTAAACGAAATTTGTTTTCCCAAGTAGATATATTTGTCTACGTAGTCCAGTGGACCACAATACAACAGTAAATTAAACTGTGTATGTCTTAAGTCAACGTTCTCAGTCTGCTTCATCATCAACCTTTTTTTTATCATCCCACTGCTGGACACATGTCTCTTCTCATACAGAGAATGATTCAGCATAGTCACCACGCTTGCTCAATGCGGGTTGGGATGATGTTTTCCTCAAGATGTTTTCCTTCACCTTGTAATCAGTCGTTGGTGTCCAAGATATATTTAGAAAGTATGGTACATTGGTACTTGCCTGACCTGGAATCGAACCCGCACACTCATACTTGAGAGGCTGGTGTTTTAACCACTAGGCCACCACGACTATAGTCTGCTTACGTAAATTTAACTGAATATAGATCTATTACTGCCGAACGCAATACAAACCTATTGATGGTAACCAGTATAACTGTATCTGTCTACAATATATTCAAACAGACTGATACTGATACAGCGTTGATACACTTGAAGTGTCTAAGGGTTGGTCGGTCAGAGAGATGAAGTTAGTTGTCCATTCCAAAGCGTAGATACCTAAGATAGAAGAAGAATCTCAATATACTTCACGGACACATTTTTAAATCATAAAACCCGGACGAAGTATTTCGTCTTTTATTCTGCGTACATAGAGGGACTGGAACAATTTGCTAGCGACGGCATCTGACTACAATTTAAGTGGCTTCAAGGCTAAAGTCAATAGGCTCTTAATAAACTAGCGCACTTTATCATCAAAGATTGCATCATTGTTTCCCATCAGGCGGGATTGCGGACAAGTACAAAAGAAAAAGGTAAAGGTAGGTTTTTCTACCTCTAGTATGCCAGAACATATAATAGATGGGTAATTGAGCTCGGTAGAGACTCGATCAAACACTACTATTTAGTTCGTTGGAATAAAACAGTTTTATATTCTGTGCTAGGATTTATTTGAAAGTTTCAAAGTAGTCTTACTCGTATGCATTAGCTCTGTATCTCTATCTGATTAACGGCTTATTTCCATTATTAAATACACTGCACATGCAAAAACATTTGCTTCCACTTAATGCAATAATGTAACTGAAAAGCCTTCACTAAACCAGAGATTTCCAGTTAATACAATGCGAATGGATATACATAAAACATACCCAGATACGAGAGGATTTAAATTCAATTTGCTACCCACTTTGTGTGCCACTTATATTTGGGTTAGCAATGCACCCGTTGCTGAATCTTGTGGATAAATCTGTCTTAGCAACTGTCTTCACTTACAACAATCTACTTTACTCTGGTAACATTCCTGGAGATGTCTGAAGTTAGTCTTACTGAAGAACTAGTTCCTTCAAGTGCATGATTGTTTTGTTCATGGCTGGCCGCACCCCACGGTTTCCCCTGCACAAGTTTTGATCACGTTGGAATCTCGAGATCAAAAGTATTAAGACTACACAGGTGTCAACCACGTTTATACCGGATTTCATCAACATTTGGATCTACATATTTTGGTCGTTTGTGCGTTAAGAAGTAACTAACACACAAGGTTTTTGCCTGTTTTACCAAAAAGTTTTCATTTCTGAATTTAGTTTATGACTGGGTTTCTATGACTATTGTCATAACGGACGAAGTCACTGCCAGACTGATCTGAAATTGAGAACCCTATGCGTAACCCTAGATGGTAAGATAAGTAGTCAAAATTTCAGGCTACAGACTGTAAGTGCAAAAGTAAAAAATGTAAGTGCATATAACATTGTAATTTTGTCTAAAAGCTGACCACTTTTGTTCCATTTTTTAAGCGTTTTGCATAAAAAGCAGGCTACATGTAAAATTTATATGAAAAAAAAAAAAGTAAAAGAGCCTGCTCAAACAAGGCTAGCTAGCGTAAAACATGTGAGAGATGGACGTTCTCCCTGAGACTTTAAATCCGATTAGCGACTACCCACATTCTGCAGCTTTGGTATGAGGGCTACGCTAGTGGCATTCATTGTTTATTTCCTATTCTTTTAGCTAGACATTGGTCGGACTACTTTTGAATCTTTAAATTTAGACATATTTTTTCTGGCTTACGTAGAAGGATAGTTTGAAAAAGTGGCCGCATATATTCTAATGCCCGTTTTAGTTTTAAACTTAGAATTGCTAGAGTTTTGAGATCAATATTTTTTTTTTAATAATTATTTTTTTATTTCGAGGGAACATTATTGCCGTTATGGTTAAATAACCATAATGGCAATTATGTTTAATAATCGGCTGACTTTTTTTACAGTCTGCAAAAAACAGGGTTTAAAAGGTGAACAGAATATAAGACTAGGACACAGAACTTACTTGGAAAAAAATTTGAAAAACGTCGAGAAACATCCAATCCCTTGATTGAAGCCGGCCAAATTAAATGAAAGAAAATATTTCCATTTTATGAAAAAAAAAAAAAATATAAGCAATTTCTGTACTACATTCTACAAAATCCTGCCGGTATATATGTATGTTGTTAACACCTCTACGATCCGGACGAAGCGTTTCGCCTCCTCCTTTATACCGCGTACATCGAGGGACTGGAACAATCTGCCGGCGGCGGTGTTTCCGTCGGACTACAATTTGAGTGTCTTCAAGGCTAGAGTGAATAGGCTCTTAATAAACTAGCTTGCTTTACCATCAACGATTGCGTCACTGCTAACCATCAGGCGGGATTGCGGTCAAGCGCTGGTTTATAAATTAATAAAAAAAAAAAAACTTAGTTTTATGTGACTGTTTTAAAATTTAATACAAAGTTTAATATGATGGATCTGAAAAGAGGTCAACCGTCAACGTTCTCATTATTATGGAATCTTTGACAATAATATCATACCTGAAATATTATACATATTTTAGAATAAATAAATATCGAGATTAATAAAGATTCAAGATATGGAAATCTTTATTAATCTCGAGATTTATTTATTCCAAAATATGAAAAATTCAATACATCCCAGATGGTAATTTTACCGTCTCGGAAATAATAATCTTTGTATTTTACAGAAATAAAAAAATATACAATATGTAAGGAAAACCCTGTCCGATCCATAAGGATAATAAAGGTTAGGTAAACACATGACCAAATGTAATATAAAATTTCACGTAATCATCACAGTAACAATATTAAAGAATTTCGAAATAATCTTTTTTTCCCGCGAATTAATTCCAACTTCCCCGAAATTCGGTAATTTTTAAAAAGTGACAACACCATTTTGACGGTATTATTATACCACCGCCACCACGTGCCGCGTGCACTGCCTCCCGCCGCCCGCGGAAGGGTTGCCTACCGCACATGTATTAAGTTAACTCTTTCTGCGAAATAATATTTATTTTTTAGGGGTACTTTTTTTTAGTTTAGCCCGGCTTTGTATCCATTAGTAGAATCAGTTATCGATACCTAACAATACCTTCACGGATCGGATAGGGTTTTCTTTACATATTGTATAAGTTATAATATTTTCTATGCCATAAGCTCCTACTTCGTTCAAAAATTAGACCCTCACATAACACATAATCACTTTATATTGTTCTCACTGTTACGACACAAGCCTCTTGTCTGTGAGAGGGAGTGGGCCGTAATCTACCACGCGGGCCCAGTGCAGGTTGATAGATGTCACATGTCTTCGAAGTTTTGCCTCTAGGACATGCTGGTTTCCTCACGATGTTTTCTTCACCTTTTTGAGAGCAGTGGTGATGATATAATTTACACAAAGTAAAGCGCCTGATGGGGTCGGAACCTATGAACTACAACTTGTAAGTCGTGGCCGATCCCACTAGGCCACCAATACTCAATATTAGACCCAATTTTTTTTCAAAACTGCAAAATTTGTCCTTATCAGGATGAGTATTAGAGAGATTCTCTTAGAGAAAAATTCAAAGAGGTGAACATTCTGACTGTAGCTTTACAATATATATTTGAAAATCTTATGTATGTACATAAAAATATATCGAATTTTAAGAAAATAAGCGATATTCGTAATATAAATAACAGGAACAAACACAATCTTGCTGTACATCACACTCGTCTCCACAGAGTGGGCAACTCGTTCATGGGTCAATTTTTACAACAAGCTTCCCATGGACATTCGACACTTACCCATTAAACGATATATAAATATATACGGAAAAATCACACAGATTGAGCTAGCCCCAAAGTAAGTTCGAGACTTGTGTTATGGGATACTAACTCAACGATACTATTATTTATAATAGATACATATATAGATAAACATCCAAGACCCAGGCCAATCAGGAAAAGATCGTTTCCCATCATGACCTGGCCGGGGATCGAACCCGGGGCAACTAACTTCATCATCATCATCATCATCATTTCAGCCAAAAGACGTCCACTGCTGGACATAGGCCTCCCCCAAGGTTCTCCACGACGACCGGTTCTGCGCCTCCCGCATCCAGCGGTTTCCCGCGACCTTCACCAGGTCGTCGGTCCACCTTGTCGGGGGCCTACCCACGCTACGTCTTCCGGTGCGTGGTCGCCACTCGAGAACCCGTCGGCCCCATCGGGCATCGGTCCTACGGGCAATGTGTCCAGCCCACTGCCACTTTAGTGTTGCAATTCTTCGGGCTATGTCGGTTACTCTCGTTCTTCTGCGGATCTCCTCATTCCTGATTCGATCGCGCAGTGAAACCCCAAGCATAGCCCTCTCCATTGCCCTTTGAGTGACTTTGAGCCTTCTCATAAGGCTCATTGTTAGCGACCACGTCTCAATTCCATATGTCATCACTGGCAACACACACTGGTCGAAGACTTTTGTCTTGAGACACTGCGGTATTTGGGACGAGAAGATTCTTCGTAGCTTCCCGAAAGCAGCCCAGCCGAGTTGGATTCGACGATTGACCTCTTTCTCGAAGTTGGACCTTCCTAACTGGATAGTTTGTCCCAGGTACACGTAACTGTCAACAACTTCGAGAACAGAGTCTCCAATCTTTATAGGAGTCGGTACAACATGGGCATTAGACATGACTTTCGTCTTGCCCATGTTCATTTTAAGACCGACTCGCTCGGAGGCTCTGCTGAGGTCTTCGAGCATTGTACTCAGGTCCTCCGCGGTCTCAGCCATGACTACGATATCATCAGCAAACCGAAGGTGTGTCATGTACTCGCCATTGATGTTGATGCCCAGTCCTTTCCAGTCCAGAACCTTGAAGACATCCTCCAATGCAGCGGTGAACAATTTCGGGAGATAACATCTCCCTGTCTGACACCACGCTGGAGAGGTATTGGTTTCGAGGTCTGGTCCTGTATTCGGACTGACATGGTGGCGTTTTCGTACAAACCCTTCAGCGCTTCGACATACCGATAGTCTACTTGACACCGCTGGAGAGACTGCAGTACAGCCCAGGTCTCGATCGAATCAAAGGCTTTTTCGTAGTCCACAAACGCCAAGCAAAGGGGTAGGTTATACTCCTCGGTCTTCTGTATAACCTGCCGTAGCGTATGTATGTGGTCTACTGTGCTGAAGCCCTTTCGGAAACCGGCTTGTTCGGGTGGCTGGAAGTCGTCAAACCTGCAGGCGAGACGATTCGTGAGGACTCTCGAAAACAACTTATAGACATGACTCAGAAGTGAGATGGGTCTGTAGTTTTTCAAAAGGGTGTTGTCACCCTTTTTGAAAAAGAGTACCACCACACTTCTGTGCCATGCCTGTGGCGTTTTTCCCTCGACTATGACGGAATTAAATAACTTCTGAAGGGCCCTAAGGATCGGTTCACCACCCGCCTTCAGTAACTCTGCCGTTATTCCGTCATCGCCCGGCGCCTTGTTGTTTTTAAGCTGTTCCAGAGCCAATCGAATCTCCTGCAGGCTGACGTCCGGGATATCTTCGGTGTAGTGTCGGGTTAATCTTGCTCTAGGGTCTTCAGCAAGATTTAATGCGGGTTTTGTCGTCGAAGTGTAGAGCTGTCCATAAAAATTCTCGACTTCCCTCAAAAGCTCGGGCCCGGACGTTATGATCCTGCCGTCGTCAGTCTTCAGCTTGCTTAGCCGGCTATGCCCAATAGTCAGATCCCTAGCGAAAACTTTAGAGCCTCTGTTTCGCTCTATGGCCTCCGTTATACCCTCGGTATTATACCGACGTAGGTCGCGCTTCAGAGACTTTGAGATCTGCTTATTGAGCTGCCGGTATCTGCAAGCATCACTTGACGAACGCAAAACCATCTCACGTCTATCCTCCATGAGCTCGAGAGTGTAGTCCGAGAGCTTTTTAGTTTTATTTGTACGGCGGGTCTTAAAATACTTGGTCCCGACCGTACGGACAGCTTCTACAAACCCGTCATTGTATTCGTCCACGTCGCCACTTAGGCATTCGAAGCGATTTTGGAGCTCGAGCTGGAAACCTTCGGAGTTATGGATCTGGATGGGTGCTGGCCGGAGCGTAGACTTCATCAGGCGAGATCTTTCGGACACTATATTCAGATTCAATGTGCCTCTGACCATACGGTGATCGCTGCCGCATTTGAGCGAGTTGATCACTGAGACATCATTGAATATGTGCCTTTTTGTCGTCATAATGAAGTCTATCTCGTTCTTAGTGACCCCGTCCGGACTGATCCAAGTCCACTTTCGCTGTTCACGCTTCTTGAAGAAGGAGTTCATCATAAAGAGTCCCTCCTTCTCCATGAAGCCAGCTAGCATGTGGCCTCGGTAGCTCCGACGCCCAAATCCAAAATTTCCCAGTCCGAGCTCTTCACCGCTCCGCTCTCCAAGTTTAGCGTTGAAGTCCCCCATGACAACGCTGTAGTGAGTTTTTGAGCTATGTATGGCTTTAGAGATGTCCTCATACATAGTCTCTACTTCATCGTCGGAGTGTGTCGAGGTCGGGGCGTATACCTGAATGACCTTCAGCGAATACCGTTTGGTTATTCTGAGTACCAGGAACGCCACCCTGGTCGACACACTCTCGATCTTCACTACATTGTCCACAAGGGACCTGTGGACGAGGAACCCGACACCACCTTGGGACTGATGGTCGCCCTCCCGGAAATAGAGCAAGTTACCGGATTTAAGGATTATCGAGTCCTCACCCTCTCTTCGGACTTCAGATAATCCCAGGACACCCCATCGTAACCTGCTCAATTCTTCCTCCAGTTCAATAACCCTCTCGTCGGTCCGCAGTGTGCGCACGTTCAGTGTTGCCAGGTCGATCCGTCGTTGATTGTGGTAGCCGGATCTCTTCCGGAGATTCTTCGCACCCCTTGCCCCGCCGTTACCTTGGTCGCTACCACAATGACCAGGAATAGCGGAGCTGCCGGGGACTAGGGGCCTTGGCTTAGTCGTGTGCATCATTATGGGGGGGGGGTTGCCATAATCCCCACGCTTGGCAAGCGGGTTGGGGATCGCAGGATTTGATATTCCACAGAAGAAGCGCTGCTGCCCGCTTCCCTGGTGAGAGAGTTCCCTTAGTCGCCTCTTACGACACCCACGGGAGGATATGGGTTGGTACTATTCTAAGCCCGGTACAACGGCCAACTATATAAAGGCCAAACTTTGCAAAAAGGGGTATTATAAAATCTTAGATTATTTAGAAGACAAAAAAGCTTGGGACTGAGCTGCTCGCTCTGTTAAGCATTGTTACTTACTAAGCAATATGCGTAATTATAACGTAAATTATTGTAAACATTTTCATTTTTAATATCTGGACTTGAAAAAAGACGATGATCCCTGAGTTTGTTTTGGCTATTTCTTCTCAGAGGTAGTCAGTTAGGAAAAGCAGGCTTCATCTAGTTAAAAAAAAAAAAAAAAAACATATGACGTGTAAAAGTGATCAGTGATCCTACTTGCTTAATAAACGATTTCATTTCATTTCAGTATCTGTCAAAAAAATATTAAAAACAAAGCCTAAAGCATTATAATATGTATACTTGTGCCATAACTCAAATGTCCGGCCATTCTCCGAAACTTAATGAGATTAGCCACGCTTTGAGACTACCCTCATATGTTATAAAATATTGTAGGTAAGAGATGTAATTATGTCTGATTTCTACCTTAACTTTTTCTTTCTCGCCTTTTTATATCTTTATTACTCGACCCGAGTAATTAATTACACAAATATCTTTTTGATTGTTATGCATCCTTTTAATTTTCAATTTAGTAGGATACATTTTGGGGAGTGTGCGAGGGAATTGCACGATTTAATTCCCCCATCTCCGTTCCACCATTGGACGACCCGTCGTACGGCGAGTTTCCACCCTTATGTTGTAACACCTCTACGATCCGGACGAAGCGTTTCGCCTCGTCCTTTAAACCGCGTACATCGAGGGACTGGAACAATCTGCCGGCGGCGGTGTTTCCGTCGGACTACAATTTGAGTGTCTTCAAGGCTAGAGTGAATAGGCTCTTAATAAACTAGTGCGCTTTACCATCAACGATTGCGTCACTGCTTACCATCAGGCGGGATTGCGATCAAGCGCTGGTTTATATTTTAATTAAAAAAAAAAAATAGTATTTGCTTAGCCCGCGACCTCATACTCAAGTATGTTGGAAAACAAACAGGTAGACAGAGCTCAATCCTTCTTTGTATGAGAGGAGACCTATGCCCAGCAGTGGGTCGATAAAAAGATTGATGATGATGATGATGCTAGACGTGGTCGCTATTTCACGTAACTAGTTACAATAACCAGCAACGCGATGTGTAACTGGATCAATAGTTACGAGACAAATTAAAAAGTAGTTATTTTTGTAAATGCGTTATTTCATACACACGTTATGCTCCCGTTATGCCGTAACGGGTAACCGTATCGTGCATCACACCGGCGGCGCGCGTCGCTGGTTATTGTAACTAGTTACGTGAAATAACGACCACGTCTAGTTTTGTTTCGTGTGTAACTCCATAGTTGGTGGTTATATTTATGTAAACAATCCCAGTAGCTGAATTAAAATAACTAGCTACAAAAATAACTTGTTTTATAACAGGTGACGCCGATCAAGTAACTGGTTACATTAAGTTTCTTGAAAAAGGCGTTACGACTCACACCTAGATGATGCTGAGGTAGACAGATAAAATACTTTCATATGTACGAGTATTTAGTAAAACGTTACAAATAATCAATTTTGGTCATTTGTGTAGTAATACTTAAGCCATATTAATTGTTGATTTTTATCTTTTCAGGTATGTTCTGTTCAGTTTTATGAAAATCTTTGATTAACATATTGTGAGTATATAGAATAAACATTTATACTGATTTTAACATATTGTAACGGCCTCGGCTACGAACACATGTAGGCAGTTTACTTGGAGTAAATTATTTTGTCGCCATTTAATCCAAGATATCTGTTTTCTATACCTACCTAGCTTCTGTGGAACAGCCGCTGCGGAAGGAGGGCTTTGTATGCATGAATAGGAATATTTGCACGGGTCTGGTCGTGCCTCGGAAAGCACGTTAAGCCGTTGGTCCCGGTTGCCATACGAACGTCTAATGGCAGTCGTTCCGGGTTGTTGGAGCTCTCAAAAGTCCAACAATTGGTCTAACTGCATAACTCCCCAGACTCCAAAAGCTGAAAAAGCTTCGGATGCGACTGGGATCAACGCTGATATGATGATGATCTGTCTTCTATACTAATCCATACTAATATCGGCTGAAGAGTTTGTTTGTTTGTTTGAACGCGCTAATCTCAGGAACTACAGGTCCGATTTGTGAAATTGTTTTTGCGTTGGATAGCCCATTAATCCAGGAAGGCTTTAGGCTATATAAAATCACGCTGAGACCAATAGGAGCGGAGCATAACTAAGTCTTGGATATTTTTGGTTTTAGGGCATACCGGTTTGTTAGCGATATTTTTGCCTTCATCTTTTAGATACAAATGACGATGAAATGTGTCGTGTCGTCTACCAACCCACTCAGGGAGACATTTTATCTCGAAGAAAATCAGTGGAAACATTGTAAGCAGTTTGTGCTATAATAGGCAAAATTAATTAAACTTGCTTAATGGAAGCTAAATGGCGTACCCTATGTTTGCGTGAAAGTTTTAATTAGAATCGAGATCATGAAAGAGATTTGTGACCACCAATTGGGTACGTGTCTTAGGAAGAAACACTGTCTGTTGAATATCTTCTCTGATTTTTGGGTTTTTTAACTTAAAGTAAACGGAACACGGCCATAATGTGACCGTATTCTTCCGCCGATCGCCGAACGACGTGGCGAGCGCACTTCCTGTCGAACCGGCAAGCTAGCGAGTCATGGCCACGATCTTTAACGGTCACAAAATTTAATTTGTTTTAAGTATTTAAAGTAACACCCGGGGGAATTTAGGCCTCAAAATTCAAAATTAATAAAGTTAGGGAGTCTGCCAGTGAATTCTGTCGACGTGCGCCTTCTCGTGATCTGATCTGGTGATCTACGAACGCCGCATCTGAAGGTTGCAGGTAAGTGGTTTGCCACTTGGCAGGCATCTTGAAAGCATCATTCTATCACATATTTACTTATAATTTCTAATATATCGCTATCCTAAATACAGCCCACTAGAGTCTTGTTTAAAATCTTTCGTGGTAGGTACGTATGTAGGTATATTGCCGCCACAATGGCGCTGCCTGCTCAAAAACTAATGCATAAAGGTATACCTACCACAATCTTCGCTCCCCATTCCATCCCGACGCTGCACAAAACAAGAAACCCGTATAAAATATTCCTGAACGAAATTTCCCCGTAACGATATACCAGGCTCACCAGTTTGAGGAGAAAACTGAAGATAAGACACTCTATCTTTACTGTCTCAAGTTTCTAATTAAATTTACATCATCTTGTTATCTTAGTGCACATCTGATGCAGTCTCATTGGATCTTATTACGTGCACAATAGAGGTGTTATCCCATTGTTTGGCTACGTTTAGATGGTGACTGGTAGTGATGTAAGGGTGGGGTCGTTTTGTGCTTCGGCGCAAATTAATTTATCAATGTTTTATGTATGTGATTTAAGATCCCCATATATTCATTTTTATTGGGTTCCTTGTATAGGATAATTAGAAGAAAGAACCTAGTTATGTTGAAAGGCAGGATCTCAGACTTAGAAAGAAAGAAAAATATTTATTGTGACTCGTACAGGAAAATCTTAAAACTAAACTAAGTAGACACAATTAAATATAAAAATAAGTTATGCATTAAAAAAGTAACAATGAAATGAAATCGTTTATTAAGCAAGTAGGATCACTGATTACTTTTACACGTCATGTTTTTTAGGGATCATCGTCTTTTTTCAAGTCCAGACATTAAAAATGAAAATGTTTACAATAATTTACGTTATAATTACGCATATTGCTTAGTAACAATCCTTAGCAGAGCGAGCAGCTCACTCCCAAGCTTTTTTGTCTTTTAAATAATCTGTGATTTTATAATACCCATTTTTGCAAAGTTTGGCCTTTATATAGTTTTTAAATCGTTTAATGGGTAAGTTTCGAATGTCCATGGGAAGCAATAAATGGAAAGTCCCTTACGAGGTCAAAAGGCACCTATCTCAGCATAGTGCTTCGACTGTCTAAGAAAGACAACCGCGAACCGACGGCTTTACGTTCTTTCCGAAGCACGGAGAAAGAAGTCTTGATAACATCAAGACTGTTATAATGATGAGACTATAATATTGATGGTCATCCATCTTCGAACCGACCGAAGCAAGCGTAGCTTATCTTTTTGTTGTTTTTTTTATTTTTTTTCGAATAATTATAAACTAGTGCTTGACCGCAATCCCGCCTGACGGTAAGCAGTGATGCAATCGTTGATGGTAAAGCGCGCTAGTTTATGTAGCCTATTCACTTTAAAAACTTAGTGAATACGAAGGAAGACGGCAGTTGAGCGAGGTGATGCAATGTTAAATTCAACAACACGACCAACGATGCTGCCACAGGGAGATTGATCTGAAGATTTGCCACGACCGAACTCCCGACACAACAACATTAGGCACATCGTACCCGGCACACATCGCAACACAACTGCTCAAACCCGTCCTCCGTACGGCTTCACCAGACATCATGCCGGAACACGACGAATCGCTTGCCGACAAGACTTTGTCTGGTGGGTGGTAACTTCTGCCGGCAGCCGATGTTATCACTACTAATTGTAATACATTATTTGCATTGCACTGTTTTCGTTAGACACGATTAATTCTGGGTTACAGGAGTTCTAGAGGTTGGGAACATAAACGTGAAGTGTGGCCAGCTTTTCATTGAAAAATACTTTTTTTACTGATATGGCAATGAACGCATCTTTCTACCTTTATTTTCTTGTTTGTTCTGCCTCTTTCCGCTCCCTCTGCGACCAGAGCTCGCGGAAGATAGCGGATCTAACTTAGTTTAAGTAGTTTATTTTACTTGATTTAAGTTTCGAGTCCTCACTAGAGGGATGACGCGGGAAGACTGTGCATTTGTTTAGTTGCACATTTGAGAAACTATTTGAGGGAGTAGTCGTGAAATTATTCAACAATCTTCATTGTAGCGTATTCGGAGAGAGCGTGCTGAGATGAAAATTAATGTTGCATATGTGTTTGTATACTTAATGAATTTTAGAATATTGTTTGTTAGTGAGTGTTTGATGTGGGTGTAACTGAGGCGCAATATAATGCAATAGATATGTTCATTAACAGGGTTGTACAGAATTAATTAATTAATCTCACGACGAAAGTTTGTGAGTGAGTTTGTGTGTGTTTGTTACTTTATCACGCTCAAACAGCGGCACCAATTTTGATAAAATTTGGTTTTTTCGTTGCTGACATTCAGTATTTAATACTAGGTACTTTTACCAGTGAAACGTACTTTCTTTCCAACAAGCGCTAACAATTCCTTCTCTCACTTCTTTACAGTTTGGTAAGAGGAATTGATCCTACAGCGGAACAAGTTAACCACTACTTAACGTCTGCGATAGTTACCATTTTATTATGTGTCTACTAGCGGCCGCGCGAGACTTCGTCCGCTTTTTTATATGCTCCGCTCCTATTGATCGCAGCTAGATGTTATATAGCCTAACTATCTATCGCAACTATCTAACGCAAAATGATTTTTTCAAATCGGGTCAGTAGTTCCTGAGATTAGCGCGTTCAAGCAAAGAAAGAAATTCTTCAGATTTATATATGAGTATAGATTTAACTGACCATAGCAGCATTCAGTAGAAATGGACCCAAGATGCTCAGAGCCACTTGCCCACAATTTCCTATGCTATTAAATTGAATCCTACTGTGTACCGGCTTTGTATTTCTGTCCAACAGTACTGCTCTTCCTAATTTGCACGGGTTGCGGTCACTCTGTACTAGTTATATAATGTCTTTTTAATAATGGTAAGGATCGAAAGGGTGCGGTTCATTTGGCTGACTATTCGGATATGGAGATCCTTGGAGTGAATCCCTTATCAGCATATTTTTAATCAACTGCTATAAAGGGTTCGTTATGTTTTCAACTTCAATGTATTAGTAAGATCCCTTAACGCTGGAATTAGCCAAAATAATGGGCATGGTATTCCTGCCATTATTCCATTCTTCACATTATTCATTTGATTTTTATGTCGTCCTATCTGATGTATATCACTGGTGTATTATTTCTTTTAGACTGTGCGTGTTTCATTGTCTAGGTTACTTTTTTCTTTCAAAATATCTTTTAGATAAGGTTATATAAAGGGTGTCTCTGACTCGACGCACAGACTAGTACCATGGATCCAGTACATGATTCTGAACCCTCCACTGGTGGAATTTTTCGTCGGTTTTTTCATAATTAAAAAAAAATAGTATGCTTTTTTTTCACTTTAAACCGTTCATAATTACTATACTTTTATAACCCAATAAAAATAATAAAATAAATTTTAAAGTAAAAAATAATTAATTCGCTAATTACACAAAAAAGCGCAATGTGAACAAAACTCGAGCTGATTTAATAGAGTTCACATCAGGGGTCTACGTCATACCCCCAAACACGCGCGGCGACACGCTTGCAACGTTCCAAGGCCGAAACGACACATTTTTTTAAACACTGTTATTTCTGTTACCGCTCATTAACGATATAAATGACTTTCATAATTTTATTAGTGGCATGCGGTGTAGCCTTTTCGCGCAGTTTGCATTACGATGTCAGATACACCCTGTATACAGTATGTTAAGAAAACCCTGTCCGACCCGTGAAGGTGTTGTTAGGTATCGATAACTGATTCTACTAATGGACACAAAACCGGGCTAAACTTAAAAAAAAAAATCTCCCTAAAAAAATAAATATTATTTCGCAAAAAGTGGTAACTTAATAAATGTGCGTTCACCCTTCCGCTGGCGGCGGGCGGCAGGGTACGTGGCACGTGGTCGCATCGCTATTCGCTCATAATAGTACCGGTGTTGTCACTTTTTTAAAAATTACCAAATTTCGGGGAAGTTAATTCGCGGGAAAAAAAGATTATTTGAAAATTCATTTGTATTGGTACTATGATGATTACGTAAAATTTTATATTATATTTAGTCATGTGTTTACCTAACCTTTATTATTCTTATGGGTCGGACAGGGTTTTCTTAACATACTGTATAAAGAAGGCTAAACTGAACTCCGCAGATTCGATGGGAAATTTTTAAATATACACCATAATTTTTTATTTATGCGAAACCCGAAACACGTGTCTAGTATTTTTAAGTAAAGAATCTATGTTCAATATTTCAAAAAGATATCATGAAAAACCACAAAGTTATGAGCTTGTTATCCTACTTAGCTGTCTCAACAAAAATATGGTCCACGCTCCTCTCGGGTGGGCGAGCGGTGCATTGACCTCTGGCGTCAGCTGTGGCGGGCGGTGCAAGTACTATAATCTATCTTGACCGCTCAGTAACCACTCGGCAGCAATTTCTAAATGTATTTGGGAAAAAAATATAACATGGTGTGAAATGATTGGAATCGATTCAGGTGCTTATTCTGAACAAACGTTAGTTTTGCATAAACAAAAATAACGTTTTATAATTTACATAGCCATATCATAATTATTTTTCGAAGATTTTTGGATATTCTAAGGTACAAAACATCCTATCTCGATACTCCACCTAACTAAAACTAGTACACAATGTATCAGTCCATTGTCGTTGAGTCCAGTTTGAAACGTCGTCGGGAACTCGGGATCCAGCGAGCGAACGGCTGTTGCCGACGACCAAATTAAAACAAATGGTTTTGAGCTACCAACTTTAGTGTGCGGTCTTATCTAGCCCGACTTTTGTGGATACCATGAGTTGAAAAATAGTTGGGAATGATGTATTTCTGTTGTCGCCATCACAACAATTCCTAAAAACACGAACGGAGGACGGGTCTGAGCAGTTGTGTTGCGATGTGTGCCGTGTACTATGCGCCAAGTGTTGTTGTGTCGGGTCTCCAAATCAATCTCTCTCTGGCGCAGAATCGCTGGTCGTGTTGTTGGATTTAACATTGCATCACCTCTCTCAACTGCCGTCTTCTTTCCTATTCACTCGCAGTTTTTTTTTTAATGAATTGACTCCTAATAAACTAGCGCGCTTTACCATCAACGATAGGATCACTGCTTAGGTATCATCAGGCGGGATTGCGGTCAAACACTAGTTTATCTAGTGCTTGACCGCAATCCCGCCTGGTTGTGATTATAAAAAAAAAACTTTTAAAGATAATGTTACGAAACCCTTCGTACGAGAATCCGACTCGCACTTGGACAGTACTTTTTTGTTTCTGAATTCTTCTGTGGTTACTATTTTATAGACGAAATAAATCCTAGCGTACATAAGCATCAACCCTGATATGTATGACACTGCTTGGAGGCAGGTATTTACACTAGTGCTTTTTGACACACGACGACGGTTACAAACCAAACCCGTCCTTTAGGATTTAATAAAGGATGATATTGATTTTCTTTTTTCTCTCTCACTGGGCTGCTGCCGTTCTCCCCTTAATTTAAATTAATTATTTCTCAAAATAAATTATGATAAGAACAGTCTACGGAAACGGTAACTGTTTCCGGTGACTGTTTTTTTCATAAACTTTTTTTACAAATAAGGCAAGTTTATTCATGAATCTGCACATATAATAATTGTTTGCTGCACTTACATTATACACCAGCAAGCCAAATTTTTAAGAAAAAATAGCATAATTTTTCATATGGAATGGGACATTATTCCTCCTGAAACTACTAAATGCGTGGACACTGTACTGGTGTAATATTAGATGATACAACCTACAGCGGCGGCTGTCGCATCCTGCCACAGGGAGCTTAGTTTATCGGTTCGATTAATGAACAAAGCGGAGTTTCAGCGAGCTGGACTTGTCGGTTACCATTTTTATACGTACTACCATTTTATATCATAATACAAGTTTAATAATGTTAAATTACCACTGTTTAAACACAGGCCTCGTCTCTTTAAGAAGTGGACAGTAATAGAATACTGTTTATTATGTCAGCATCATCATCTCAGCGTATAATTCCGATTGCATTCGCTGCTTCCCCGTTGGAGCCCGGGCCCTGCTTTCCTACATATACGCCTCCATTTGGCATTATCTCTGGCATCCCGTGGTGTGAGATTTTGCATAGAACACTGTTTAATATAAATTACAGAACATACGACGGGTCGGAGACGGGACGGGTCTGAGCAGTTGTGTCGCGATGTGTGCCGGGTACGATGCGCCAAATGTTGTTGTGTTGGGAGTTTGGTCGTGGAGGGTCTTCAGTTCAATCTCCCTTTGGCGCAGCATCGTTGGTCGTGTTGTTGGGTTTAATATTGCATCACCTCGCTCAACTGCCGTCTTCCTTCCTATTCGCTCAGTTTTTCTGAGTGAATAGGCTCTTAATAAACTAGCGCACTTTACCATCAACGATCGCATCACTGCTTACCATCAGGCGGGATTGCGGTCTAGTGCTAGTTTATACTTATTAATTATTATTTTTTTTATTACATTTAATTAAATTTTTTACATAAATGTGAAGATTGTAGAAAGGGCGACACAATGGGCGGTCTTATCGCTAAGAGCGATCCTCCACACAGACTCAGAGCACCTAACTAGATGTCACATGTCTTCGATTTTTTGGTTCTAGAACCTATGTCCAGTAGTGGACTGATAGGCTAATGATGTAACTTTTATGTTAGTGTTTGACCTTAAAAACCTCACTAAAAGCCATTGTTGTTAATACACAACAACTTTGCACACTGACAACTTACTGTATCAAGAAGATCAAAAAGTTTTTAAATACTATTTATTTCTGCCATAACGCTACAAGATTTCAGTCTGAAACTCTGAACGTATGTGTGTTATTAAAGTAAGTTCTAACATAACATTCTCCGACCGCTACTAGTAGAAATGCAGCAGTAGTTTATAGCGTAGATTACACGGAGCGATGTCGAATGTTCTGTTGTATTCTAGTCGCAATTTTCATGTTGCTCGCTCTGTAGCTTTTATAATTGTTGTACTAATTTGGAGGCCGATTCCCTTAATTTAAAACGTTTAACATCTATTCGCTGTCTGATCTCGGCGACAAACAAGTTTAAGAAAATTGGGTAAAAGGTATTTTTAGCAGAATGAGACTGAGATGAGACTGACTTTGAACTTTCTTATAATTAGAAGACCCTCTGTTGTGTTCCAAATAGTGTAGAGGTTTTGTTTGAAATTTCCATAGTGTCTAAACATAGTACAGATAAAAGACGTGTGTACAACAATTGAAAATAGACGATAGCGTTGATTTGAATTTTATTTATGTGTGAGTAATTGGGGCGGGGCACATTGCTCGTAGAACCGATGGCCGATGGGGCAGTAAGGTTCTAGAGTGGCGGCTACGTATCGGAAGATGCAGTGTAGGGAGGCCCCCAAAAAGGTGGACCGATGACCTGGTGAATGTCGCGGGAAGCCGATGGATACGGGCAGCACAAGACCGGTGATCGTGGACAGCTTCAAGACAGGTCTTTGTCCAGCAGTGGACTTCTATAGGCTAAAGAAGAAAAAGATGAATAAATTAATGATAGTTAGTGAATTGTCGAGTAGATTTGAAGTTAATGACTGTTATTTTATTTGAATATTATATAAAGGGTGTATCTCGTTCTTCTGCGGATCTCCTCATTCCTGATTCGATCGCGCAGTGAAACCCCAAGCATAGCCCTCTCCATTGCCCTTTGAGCGACTTTGAGCCTTCTTATAAGGCCCATTGTTAGCGACCACGTCCCAATTCCATAAGTCATCACTGGCAACACATACTGGTCGAAGACTTTTGTCTTGAGACACTGCGGTATTTATCCGCAGAAGAACGAGAGTAACCGACATAGCCCGAAGAATTGCAACACTGAAGTGGCAATGGGCTGGACACATTGCCCGTAGGACCGATGCCCGATGGGGCCGACGGGTTCTCGAGTGGCGACCACGCACCGGAAGACGTAGCGTGGGTAGGCCCCCGACAAGGTGGACCGACGACCTGGTGAAGGTCGCGGGAAACCGCTGGATGCGGGAGGCGCAGGACCGGTCGTCGTGGAGAACCTTGGGGGAGGCCTATGTCCAGCAGTGGACGTCTTTCGGCTGAAATGATGATGATGATGATAAAGGGTGTATCTGACATCGACGCACAAATGAGTACCATGGATCCAGTACATGATTCTGAACACCCCAGTGGTAGAATTTTTCGTCGGCTTTTTCATGATTAAAAAAAATACATGTAGTTTTTTCACTTTAGACCGTTCATAATTGCTATACTTTTATAACCCAATAAGATTTTAAAGTAAAAATTAACTAATTCGCTAATTACACAAAAAAACGCAATGAAAACAACACTCGAAAAACTATCCTATCAGCTGATCTAATAGAGTTCACATCAGGGATCAACGATATACCTTCAAACCCGCACGGCGGCACGCTTGCAACGTTCAGAGACCGAGCCGACACTTTTTTTTAAACATTGTTATTTCTGTAATCGTTCATTAACGATATAAATGACTATACTTTTATTAGTGGCATGCGCTCTAGCCTTTTCGCGAAGTTTGCTTTACGATGTCAGATACATCCTGTATGTATATGTATGTACTACAAGATGTTACCCGCGACTTCGTCTGTCATCTAGTATGAAAATTCTATATCTTTAGCCCGATCAAGGTCTCTCTGTGTGCCAAATTTTCTTCAAATCCGTTCAGCCGTTTTAGCGAGAAAGCGTAACAAACTTACTTTTCCATTAATAATTAAGTTAGGATATTTTTTAATAATTGTTGTAAACATTGTGAAAATTACACACCTTTGTATGCATTAACCTCTCAATTGCCGCTCATTACATAATAATAACATTTAATTCCTCTGTTCATCTTTTCATTCATATATCAGTTTACAAGCTAAAATTTACTTACTTTCTTTAAAAATAAAGTCTGTTTTTAAGCACTAAAATTGCGATGTAGATCTGATTCTGCATCTTCTGATCTGCGGAACTGGAACGTGGACGCCCAGAGTGGGCTTCATACGAAGGCTCAGAGTCACAAAGGGCAAAGAGCTATATTCGGAATTTCTCTGCGTGATCGTATCAGAAATGAGGAGATCCGCAGAAGAACCAAAGTCACCGACATAGGAGGGCAGTTGTAGAAAAACTAAACTTTGCACATGTTCTACATCACTCACAACCCAGAATAATTTATGTAACTCTCATATACAGCATGATGATAAACTTAATCCGTTCCATAAATCCGAATATAAACATAATAGATATGGAGCGAATATCACGTTCTATCGCCAATAAATGTACGCTATAATGAGCATTATAACTATCTTAATAAAGATGATTTTATTATGACAGCGTCGTAAAAAATTGTCTTCTCAAGAAATCTGAATCGTGATCTGATATTATGGGGTCATAAAAATTTATGCTTTTTAGAATATGCAGTTTCTTATGGACTCTGTTTTCCTTTTTGAGACTCCTGAAGATGATTTATAGTTATACAACTAGTAATCGGCTTATATTGTTTGGTTTTTCTCGGTGGTAGGCCATAACATCGGCCGCCGGCAGAAGTTACCACCCACCAGACAAAGCCTTGCCGCCAAGCGATTTGTCGTATTCCGGCATGATGTCTGGTGAAGCCGTACGGCGGACGGGTCTGAGCAGTTGTGTTGCGATGTGTGCCGGGTACGATGCGCCTAATGTTGTTGTGCTGGGAGTTTGGTCGTGGAGGGTCTTCAGATCAATCTCCCTTTGGCGCAGCATCGTTGGTCGTGTTGTTGGGTTTAACATTGCTCCACCTCGCTCAACTGCCGTCTTCCTTCCTATTCGCTCAGTTTTTCTGGCGCGCTTTACCATCAACGATCGCATCACTGCTTACCATCAGGCAGGATTGCGGTCCGACGGTAGTTTATAATTATTAAAAATGAAAAAAACATTGTTCCTATGTTAGCCAAAAGCCTCACCACATTCTTCAAGCATTTTTTTATACATTATTGCTTGACCGTAATCCCACCTGATGGTAAGCATTGTTGCAATCGTTTATGGTAAAGCACGCTAGTTTATTAAGAGCCTATTCACTCTAGCCTTGAAGAAACTTAAATTATAATCCGACGGAAATACCGCCGCTGGCAAATTGTTCCAGTCCCTCAATGTACGCGGTTTAAAAGACGAGGCGAAGCGCTTCGTCCGGATCATTGTAAACCACATTCTTTTCTTCTGTGTCTTGCCCGTCTAATCGGTCAAGTTCAGAACGGAGTCTAAATCGTCACGCCAGCGTTTTTAGGGCTGCCTCGGTGACGACGTCCTTATTCAGGCACGTCCTAGTGTGTGACATGACTTATGACACATTTTTAAAAATTCTGGTTTTATTATAAAGTAGGTACCTGCTTGGGTACGAACACACGGCCAGCAACTCAGTAAGCGGCAGGCGTTGCCACTAAGGCACCACTGCTCTAATCTTTGAATTTGTAATACAAGCACATAATAATCTATCTTTACTTTATATACAACGTGTAACATAAAGGGTATATACATACCAAGGGCATGGCATCTTTACATGATATCAATCGATATTGGAAGGGTTTTTTAATCCTATCTCTTTATGTTAGGAAGTTACGAGAAAAAACACCGCCTGTGATAGGCTACTACCATACTAGGCGCACAGAATTTTTGAAGACATTTATCGTGTTTTTGCCAAGTAATGTGACGTGTAACGAGTAGTTACTAAGTATGTAGTGTGATGCACGTTTGTTATGATTTGAATTTAAAAAACACACGGAACCGAAAATTTAGTATAAATTTTTTGAGTATTTTATTTTGAGTTGAAAACCTTCCGATATCATGTAAAGATGATGATGATGGTATATATATACCATTTATGTTACATGTTGTATACTCGTATAACGTTGAAGAGTTTGTTTGTTTGAACTCGCTAATCTCACTAACTACTGTTCCGATTTGAAAAATTGTTTTCGTTTTGTTTAACATCACGCTATGACCAGTAGGAGTGGTGCATATATAAAAAAAATCCTTATCCAAATAAATTAAATTATTTGGATATATAAAACAGTATTTAATTTTTAACAAAATTGTCATTGACGTCACTTAAATTCGATTAACATCTTATAAGATACTACAATTTTAAGGTAACTCTTTTGGAGTTAAAATAAAATGTTCAAATTACTAACTCCAAGCGAAATAAGTTGTGGGCGGCCGCTAGTTATTGTATATAATTGCAATTTGGGGCTTAAAATATAAAATCAAAACTAGAAATCATTACTAGTAACAGGCAGAAATTTATTGTACCTACAACAAGGCTCAAGAAAATAGGTGGCTCTTTTAGATGCCAATGTATACATTTTTACAATAGACTTCCAGAGGTGGTTCAAGATCTGAGCTTGAATAAATTCAAATCCTTCATTAAGCGTAAGTTGTGTCAGAAAGCATTTTATAGTGTTAAGGATTATATTGACGACAAAAAGGCTTGGACTTGAGCTGCGTCCGATTTCTATACTTACACTGATTGTTCTTTGATTTTTCCTCTTGTAGTTTTAATTTGTAATTGTTTATGTTTATTTTTTTTTAATAATTATAAACTAGTGTTTGACCGCAATCCCGCCTGATCGTAAGCAGTGATGCAATCGTTGATGGTAAAGCGGGCTAGTTTATTTATTTAGCCTATTAATAAAAAAAAACTTAGTGAATAGGAAGGGAGACGGCCGTTGAGCGACGTGATGCAATGTTAAACTCAACAACACGACCAACAATTCTGCTCCACAGGGAGATTGATGGAGATCCTCCACGACCAAACTCCCGACATAACAACATTTGGCGCATCATAACCGGCACACATGGCAACACAACTGCTCAGACCCGTTCTCCGTACTATGTAGCCAAGCATATTGTACGTTACTGAATTGCATCGCTGACAGGGGTGTTCGGCACTGGTGCAGCTACACAGGAGCTAAACTTAATATTCGGGAACACTGTTGGAGCTGCTGAACCTTGGACAAAACTATCTTTGCATTGTGTAGATTCAATTTCTTAGTATTGTATAATTTCATGGCACACGTGTAAGCACAATGTACTTGCTGTAAAGCATCTATATGTTAGGTTAATTTAATTTCTGAATTGTTATTTTTTTTGTGCTTTCCATAATGGACGCTCTCAGTGTAGAATATATTTCTGCATTGTTCTCACACTAACCGTGTGAGAACGATGCAGAAATATATTTAATAATTTCAACGTGAATGATATAATCAAATATTTGTATCAATAGCTTGATAATTTAAAAGAGTGTTCATGGAGTTTCTTGCCCGTTCTTCTCCATAGGTACCTACTCTTTGTAATGGGCGACTTGCTTCATCTTACTGACTGACCGACCTTCTGACAGTTCAAAAGTGCCTGTAACTGGTTTATTTGAAATAAATGCTTTGATTTGATTTGATTTTTGAAAAGTTTTTAAATTTCAAAGTGAAATTAGGTTGTGAATCAGGACTTTTCGAACGTCAAAATTACGTAATTTAGTGCACCAAAACACCTTTCAGGTGAGATTCGGTGGACTCCCTTCAGGTGAAAGGTGCTCCCTACCGAAAGCACTAAATACACCTGCACTTCCTAGTGCTTTGCTTAGTGCTGGAGAAGAAGTCCCGCAACCAACTCTCCAGCAATGCAGCACTTTTATTGCTCAAGCAATTACTTACCTACACTTAAGGAATGACGAAGCGTATGAATCCACCAATATAGAATCACAACCTCTCATAATATAAAACGGTGATAGGTCAAGCGATTCCCTAACATGACTTGCTTGAAAGAATAACATTTGCGATGACGTGCCGATTTGTACAGGGAAAATTAGTAGAAATTTGTGAAAGAATTTCCTGTAGAAATAAAGGGCGATTTTCTTACCTGAAAACTGCTAGTAAAGACCATGCAGAGTTTTATTTAAGGATATGCACAAGATATAGTTGTTTTATTAGCTTGTGATCGCCGGAAGATAATCTTAACTTTATTAATATATAAAGCTGAAGAGTTTGTTTGTTTCTTTGGCGCGTTAATCTCAGGAACTGCTGGTCCGATTTGAAAAAATATTTTTTTGCGTTGGATTGCCCATTAATCCAGGACGGCTTTAAGCTATACAATATGTAAAGAAAACACTGTTCGATCCGTGAAGGTATTCTTCACGGATCGAACAGGGTTTTCTTTACATATTGTATAACATCACGCTGCGTCCAATAGGAGCAGAGCATAACACAAATTTATAATGTAATCCTAAACCATAGAAAAAAACCTAGCATCAATAATAAATAAAATTAATATTTCAAACAAACTCGCAGTAATTGCAAATGGAATAGAACATCCTGTAAGAATCCTGTATCGACTTGCTTTTTTCGCGCCATTATTATTAAAGTTTTGTACCGCTGGATGCGACGGTCATTAACCTGTAAGCTCTTCCTTACCAACATGTACATCATGTAGAAAATGTGAAAAATGAAAAATAATTTTCTGTGACTAAACTAATTGACATATTTATATGATTTTTTATGGGTAGACTGAGAATGTGTTGAGGTACACGATGTTTAATTTATTGTCGTATTGTCAGCACCACTCTGTATACAATACAAAAGAGTTCTTTTTTAGTATTTTCTGTTATATGGGCAACAGAAATACATCATCTGTGAAATTATCCTCTGTCTAGCTATCACAGTTCATGAGATGACTGACAAACAGACAGACTGATAGTATACGATCCCTGTGGTGGACTGTGTGGTTTTTTTTTTTTTTTTTTTTTTTTTAATTGGGACAAAACCCGCCACACTTTTCCCAACCACTGCAACTCCTGAAAGCCAGAATCAACAGTGGCGACCGCCAGAAAAACGCCGAGCAATGAAGCTCGACGAGTCCCGGAGAAACGATTCAACTGTCTTGGGTCCCGCAACAAATTAATCAGAAAAGAATAGCGGAGGAGTAAGAAAAAAGATATTTTTTCCACTTCCCTCCATAACAAGCAGGAGACAGAACAGAACTAGGCCAATCGGCACAAAGGGACATTATTGCAACTGGGAGAAGCCCAGATTGCCAAACACCACGGAATAAAATTTGATTAAGTTAATGGGTCCTAAGTAGGTATTAGCTGTTACAATTGATTCCAATAATAGGTATGGCAAAAGCGCCTGAACGCACGGAAATTGGTTCTAGTTTCTACAAGGTCCGTATAATAAACGACTCCGGATGTAACTTGTACACTATCCAACATAATATTGCGTTCATTCTGCCAAAGAACACACTCCCACAAGATGTGATGTGCGGACTGTTCAAATTCACAGTTCGATGTAGAACACTGACACAAAGGGGAAGGAACAAGCTTAAAAGAATACAGTTTACTTTTAAAGTTGCCATGACCTGTGAGAAATTGGGCAACGCAGTGGTCAACCTCCAGCCATGTCCTAGCCAGCCGATCGCCAACGGATGGAAAGAATAGATGGAGGTGCCGGCCCTTGATGGAATTATCCCACCTACTTTGCCATTCGGATAAGAGGTCCTCCCAGACTTCAGTCTGAGGTTTAAATAATCTAGAGATTTTATTAAAGTCGCGTTGTGTAACAAAATTAGTGTCCATGGCCTCCCCCCTCGCGGAGTAGTACATTGAAGCACGTCGCTGTACCTCAAGGTCGACTGGAAGTACACCTGCCAGTACCGGTAAGGCTTCAGTACTGACCGTTCTATACGCCTTGCATAAAAATATCAATGCCAAACGTTGGCTTTGAAGCAGTTTACGTCGTGCCGCCCCTATGCTGGCCCTATCGGCCCAAACAGGTGCACCGTAGCACATACATCCTAAGTAGGTAGCTCCATATATAGTTTTTAAAGTTAGGAATGATAGACCCCAAGTTGCTTTGGATATTCTAGTTAGGGCATAAAAGTTCCTTTTAGCTTTTTCACCAACTATTTTTATATGTTCTATAAATGAAAAATTCCTTTCTAAGATCATACCAAGGTAGCATACGGATTGCTGTTTTTTAATGGGAACGTTATTAAATTTAATAGTAGGCAATGATTTAAGATTACCTTTTAGTAGAAGTTGATAGGTTTTATGTGGCGCAAACGTTAGGCGGTTACGATCACCCCACTGAGATATTAAATTTAGGCAAGTATTGGCCAAGTTCTCAAGTCCAGCTCGGGTACTTGACTGAATGAGCAGTAGGCCATCGTCCGCGTAACCAGTAAGTGAACAGCCGCAAGGAAGCGGGATCGCGAGGAAGTCATCAAAACCCAAATTCCATAAATAAGGACCGACAACTGAACCCTGAGGACATCCCATGGTTAGTGCTTTAGTACTAGAAAAATGACCGAGCTTAAGTACCGCGGAACCGTTTATAAAGTAAGAGTAAACGAGATTATATATGTTTTTATAGCAACCGCGGGTTTTTAATTTTAACAACAGCATAGGCCACCAGGCGTTATCAAAAGCCCCAGAAATATCCAGGAAGATCCCAATTACGTACTTGTTTTCGGATTGGTTAACGGTTCTTCTGACAGAAAGCGCCGCGTCGACTGTAGATTTACCTATGGTGAAGCCATACTGATTATTATGGAATTTTGGACCGTTCGGTAGTAAACGTGGAACGATGAGGCGCTCAAGAAGTTTACCCAAAGATGGTAGAAGTGTGATAGGACGATATGACTTCGGATCATCCGGTGGTTTGTCACCACACTTTGGTATTATTCGTATGAAACCGCGTCGCCATTTACGAGGAAAAACGCCTTCAGCAATGCATCGGTTGTATACAGTTAAGATGGCATCACCCGCTGTTTTACACGCTTCTTTAATCATCCTATTAGATATTTTATCTTCACCTGATGATTTGTTGACCGGTAGTTTTCTAACAATATTTATAAATTCGTCATTAGATGGTACGTCTGACATTGGTGATTCAGGTGGCACAGGAGCCCACGCTCTAATCTGTTGGTGGTAGTCGCTATCGTTAGCCGGTGAATCATCAGGGATAAGTGTATTAATTAGCACTTCTGTTGTTTCCTCTATGCCTGTGGTATGCTTATCATTGACTTTAATGTTTTGAACGTATGCAAGGTCGACCGATCTGTTAGCTTTAAATTCGTGATATAAGGGAGACCACGGACCCTCCCTGTCAAGTTTATCAACGATTTTTCGCAACAAGTTACCCTTAGATTTTTCCACCGATGCTTTGTAGCGTGACTTGGCAACTCTAAAAGCATTTAAAGCGAACGTAAGAAGATCTCCAGTAATCTTTCGGCTCTTGAGTTTATTTAACTGTCTACGCGCTCTGCGATATCTTTTACGCTGTTCAACTAAATAATCACTCCACCAGTCACATCTACGAATATTGGTCATAGATCCGCGACCAATGGCAATGTCAGCACAGTAGGTAAAGGTTTCTGACATAATGTCAGCACTTTCTTCGGCTGACAGCCCGTCCCGAGTGAATTCTTTGGCGTGACACGCAAAAAGCGAGCCGAAAAATTCCCAGTTCGCGCCTTTACATCTATATCTGAAATTACCGGGAATATGAGACGGACCCTGAATATAACCAGGAACAAATTCGTACACGATCAGGCGATGATCACTACAAGACGCGTCCGGTAGGACACGCCACCTATCCAAACGTACGTCGGCACTTGAAAGTGTGACGTCAATACAAGATTCGCCCATTTGGCTGCAGAAAGTAGGTGGTGCATCAGGGGTGTTATGAATCGATAGGTTCATCTCAGCAATGAAATCCTCAACAGCGCAGCGTCGTTCGGTATCGGTGGCCCGAACCTTGCCATACCACAGAGACGATGACGCGTTGACATCCGCGCCAACGATAACTTTGCAGCCCGCGAGTGACCGCAAGACATGACGGAGATTATGTATATGAGGAGTAACAGGATCTGAGTATTGAAAGTAACAGCTTACAACGAATACTTTAAAAGAAGCTGATGATACTTCGGCAACCGCACAGTGTGGCGTCATGAGGTCACGTAAAGACGTTACCGTAAAGTTAGAAGACCGCGCAACATAAATTCCGGCTCGTGCCTTGCAATCCAGTTGTACTACCCTGTGACGTAAACGTGAGTTTTGATATTGTTCCTGAATGAGTACAAGGTCTAAGTTGTAGTCAATAATTAATTTATCTAACTCTGATGTCGCCACCTTATCGTTGTGAAGGTTTAATTGCCCTATGTTTAACCTATCCATCTTAATTAGTAATTAGTATGTAGGATAAGTTGTTCGAGTTTTAATTTATAGGTACCGCACTGGTCCGACCCGCATCTATGATCATAGGGTTTTTTAAATCGTTTACATGCCGCGCAAACCGGGGTAAAATTCAAATCGCCCTTATGCGGGCAAACATTGGTTTCGTGAGCCTCGGAACAGACAGCGCAGGTTGGTGATTTATTAGCGCAATGCTTTTTAACATGACCGAATTGTTGACAATACGCGCAACGAACTACCTCGATATCATCAACAAAACGGCAAGTGGCCCAGTCAATAAATAATTTATCCTTGGTAGTCACAAGATGTTTACGTACCTCAGGTTCAATTTCTATGCCTATCCATTTCCGACCGGTATCGGTAGAACGCCTACGGACTATTTTGGTGGATTTAATGAAATCGTCTTCTTTTATTGGCAACTCATTTTTAATGTTTTGGCGGTAAATAGCTTGCAAAAAATTTTTGTCTTCCATTGAGGCGGGAATGTCCTTAACTAATAGACGGGGGCGGCGACCCTTTGGTTTTTCTAAGCGAAGACCCGCAGACTTTATAGCATCTACCGATTCTAACTTTTTCAATTGGTTTTCATTCGCTACACGTAAAACAACCCCCGATTTGGCGGTTTTTTTAATACCGACTATTTGAAACCCATCGTCACTCGGTCTAATCGCCTTCATAAGAGCTTCTTTAGTGGCGGATGATGACGCATAGTCAGCTGATCGCTCTTGGGTCGGATAGGCGACGACACAAGGCAGAGGCACTTTTGATTCAATAGCGGGGGCAACTTTAGGTAGCCGCAGTTTCAAAGAATCTGCGTACGACATTTTATTGTCCTCATTAATGGTTTTAACGCCGGATTTTAATTTAATTATTTCTAATTCGCGCTCGGTATTAGCAAGCTTGGTTTCGTTACACGATGATTTTAAGGCTAACAAAGACACGATACTTGTGACTCGTTGAGTCATATCCATAATAGCTGATTTATTCGCGACATTTATACGAGAACCGTTATCGTTAACCAGTTCGTTGATTTTGGCCAGGTACACAGACGCCTCCGAAACTAAATCATAATAATTGTCACTGTTACTGCGATTGGAAATATTTAATGTAGGCGAGGACTTTTCGAGCGAGTCGGGAGCAGTTTGTAGACGTTTCGACCGATCGTCTATTAATTTGTCGGTCGGAGACATTTCACAAAACAGACGCTTAGCGGAGGTATGAGTTGGCGGCGATCTAAATGTCTTATTATTTCTACGGAAGATATCTCCGCCACGATCAGGCGGATCATCATTGTAAGTTGACATACCTAATTAATGAACAATAAAACAAATTTAACTTAACGAAAAGATAAATAAAACTAGTGAGAAGAAAAAAAAAAATATTACGTTACCCTCACAAAAAAGAAAATAAATGTACTCACCGAGATTGATTGATTTACAGTAATTACAAAAACAAACACTAAAAATAAACTTACGATACCAAAACTAGACACAAATTAAACAACCCAGAAAGAAAACACCAGCCGGAACTGATAATCGGAACACGATATTCGTAAATATAACAGGAGCGTATTAACTTCACACCACACGGCGCGGGGGCGCGAAGGGAAGACGGGAAGGACTGTGTGGTTGCTCAAATTAAACTGGATTTATTCAGACTGTATCATTTATTTTCCTTATTCTTAGGTGGCTTGCTTGCTTCGACGGTTGATGACTCCGTTAAGTGTCGTTTTCAAGTCAATATCCGTCTTCTTCTTATTCCAGTGCCTCTTCAATCCTGAAGGTTGGCCGTCAGCTTCTTGTACTAGGTCTTGTCAACCGCGAGTCGGAACAGTTTTTCGACGGAAAATCCGTCTATTCTATGACATCTGTAAATATCAGTCCTCACGTCTATATGTTGCAACCAACTAGCTGTAATTATAGTGTTTCTGTTAACTGCCTAGCCTTTGAAAGTATTGGACGTCGGTGTTTTTTCCCAGATGGAAAGTCCTCCTAGGAGTCTGTCGGACTCTTGCTGACTAAAAGCACCCCAGTTCCATCTCACACCTAGCACACCTGCCACTGCGTGTCTCCTCGGGTCGGTGGGTATCCCCGTGGCGTTTAAGGATTGCCTAAAACATATACAAATAGACGCCGTTCTAAATTATAGACTAAATCAAAGTTCTATCTAAATGCTTCAATCTCATACCTAATGCGGACTAATAGTTTATTCATGCACGTCTATGTTAGCGCTGCTAATTAACTGGATGTCAATCTGTCTTTGTCAAAATGTACGTTGAATTGAGGAAGATATGTTCTGGAAATAGCTAGTTAAATGTTTGTGTCGCCTCACTTTATCATGATATGGTAGTCCTCATGATGGTAAACGCAAAACCGAGGCCATCTTTAAGCTATTGGAGGCCCTGAGCCTTAGGAATCATGGCGCCCCCCGTAGTGATAAGAGGTAAGACGTGAAACATACCTGCTAATACTTCATAACTTTGAAAATCACTTATTCCTTCATTGAATTGAATCATATTCCGGTGGTAGGTCATAATATCGGCTGTCGGCTGAAGTTACCCCTCACCAAGTCTTTTCGCCAAGCGATTCGTCGTGTTCCGGCATGATATCTGGTGAAGCCGTATGGAGGACGGATTAGAGCAGTTGTGTTGCGATATGTGCCGGGTACGATGCGTCAAATGTTGTTGTATCGGGAGTTTGGTCGTGGACCCTGGAGGGTCTCCAGATCAATCTCCCTCTGCCGCAGCATCGTTGGTGATGTTGTTGGGTTTAACATTGCATCACCTCGCTGACTGCCGTCTTCCTTCCTATTCACTCAGTTTTTTAAAAATGAATAGTCTCTTAATAAACTAGCGCGCTTTACCATCAACGATTGCATCACTGCTTACCATCAGGCGGGATTGCGGTCAAGTACTAGTTTATAATTATAAAAAAAAACTATCACCAACTTGTTTTTGCTAGACAAAATTGCATCAAGACTGCCATTAGCTGTTAATATGGTAACCGGGACCAACGCCTTTCCGTGCAATCCGAGGCACGACCAGTCCAGTGCAAATATTCATATTCATGCATACAAATATCTGTTCTACATGGGAATCGAACACGCGTCTCCTTGCGCAGCGGCCGCGTTCGCCATCGCTGTGCCAAAATTTACAATTACAATTATTATAAGAAAAAAAAAATTAATATATTTACAATTTATTTTGCACCTGCTCTCGATTCTCTGTAATTAATCACAATATTGTATTCCAGTCGCTCTCAAACTTTGCATCTCACGACCCCCACAATGATGTCACACACGTCGTATGATCTCCCAACACAGCTCGTGCCTCAATTTAATATTTATCGCCACCAGTTTATTGTTAAATTGGTTGTGTGTAAGATAAGGGGCATTACGTATGTGATTTGGGGACAGAATGTGTTATGAATGGTGGTAATGTTTTGTGTGACCTTCTCTGTAGACGAATGATACATGTTTCTTCCTAGGGTAGTAATCCAGCCCAAAATTCAACTACTTAGCTTACTAGCAGACATGATACGCAGAATATGGTATTAACTGCCCCATCGTTTGTGGAACAACACCATATTTTCTCTCCAAGGCGGATTCGTCTATGAATCTTCATCTAAATAGGTTTTCCATACTTTCGCCAACCTGGGTCCAGAATCTGTTTAAAAGACCTCCAGGTTAGCCAAGGCAACTCATGTCCAAGTTTACCCATTTGTTTGGGTATGGAAGGACCACCTCGCCACAGCTGGAGCCGTTCTTGAATCCCATGATGATAATGGTAGAAGGGTGATCAAAATATCGGTAAAGTTTTCGTTTTAAGTTTTTTTTTATCGGCACGTTTACACGAAACAAACCCACCTTTTCCAAATACCTTATTGTCAACCAACGCTCGCTCCTCACCTCCACAACCTAGTTACTCGGTAATACGATATGCCTTGCGAGGCTGGTTGACGGACGTTAGAATTTTCGGGCTTCTGACGATCAGTAACGTTCCTATCTCCGTTCTATCATCGGACGACCCGTACGGTGAGTTTCCCTTACGTTGTTGACACCACAACGATCCCAACAAAGCGTTTCGCATTTTTTTTATAGCGTATACATCGAGGGACTGTAACAATTTACCAGCGGCGGTGTTTCTCTCTGACTACAATGTACGTGTCTTCAGGGCTAGAGTGAACAGGCTCTTAATAAACTAGCGCGCTTTACCATCAACTATTGCTTCACTATATATCACTACCGTCAGGCGGGATTGCGGTCAAGCGCTACTTTATAATATATAAAAAACACGAATGACAACCGATACCAATTTGTGCAGAAGGGTCAAAAAAGGGGTATATGAAAATGATTACCCAAACAACCGCAACAAGCGCAGTTTAAATTTATCAATGTTCCCGTGCGGTTTTTATTACTGAACCCCAAGCCTCGAGATCCAAATGAGTTTTAAGATAAAATATCGATCTTATTACAAATGAACACATACCTTCATCCCAATACTTTCAAAATTAATGTCCCACTTTGAGAACCAATATTAAAAAAGGAAAAAAATAATTTGCAGTCTAATTTCCTCCTCTACTGAGCTAATATATTCTGAATATTAAAATGTATTTATCACACTGATTCCAAACGATACGTTTTTCATTCTTAGTACTAATAATAAAGCTGAACAGATTTTTTTGTTTGTTTGAATGCGCTAATCTCTGAAACTGCCTATCGGATACAATTTTTTTTTTTTTGCGTTTTATAGTCTAATCCTTGAGCAAGGTCATAGGTAATTTAACATCACGCTATGATGTGAATTAAGTACCAGTGTTTCTCATTGTAAGAGAATAATTGTATTGTTTTTGAAAAATAAATGTCTTAAACCACAGACCATATTTTTACTAGCTGCGTCCCGCGATTTCACTCGCATAGGTTTTTTTTTTTTTTAATAATTTCACCTGTGTGTCCTCTGACATTGTCAGAGCCCTTGTTTCCACAATTTTTTTTGTTCTTTGTTCTTTCCTTCCTTCTTTCTTTTTCTCTCTTTATATTATAGTATAATGCTTATAACTATGTTACAATATAATAAGGTGGTCCTTATATTATTTATGGAAATCTATATCTACTTCTAATTCTCTACTATCTAACCTATACTTAGCTATCATAATTTTCTTACGCTTACTTATTTCTATCAATTACAATTTTTGCTATCCTAGAGCAATAGTTCAAAAATATTCTCGCGTAGGTATCGATTCGTTTCTTTTTATATGCTCCGCTCCTATTGGTCGCAACGTGATGTTATACAGCCTAAAGCCTTCCTGGATTAATGGGCTAGCTAAACCAAAAACAATTTTTCAAATCGGATCAGTAGTTCCTGAGATTAGCGCTTTCAAACAAACAAACTTTTCAGCTATATATATATATATTGGTATAGATACCGATATTAAACAGGCACTCGTCAAAGTTGGATCGCTTGTTCTTCAAGTACCTCTCACTTCACATGTCACAAAACGTTGACTGTCTAGATATCCGACGGGACGAATGAGTGATAGAACTTTTTACATTAGTTCCTTCCAAATTGCTCAGTAGTTCGTTCAAATTGCTTGTTCAGCTCAATTGTGATTGATTGAGCTCTATCAATCAGTTCGATTGACTGGCGTTGATGTTGCGATCGATTGCATTCAATCATGTTTGTGTGCAGATTTTTGTTTCTTGAGTGAGTAGTACATGTTGGCAGTTTTGTAGATGATTTTGCACTTAATTTTCGTATTTTCTAATCGTAATTTAGCAAGGTTTGCACAAGCAAAAGCTTGATTTATAACCAGTTAATGTTGGCAACTAAACTTAAACAAAGCAAAAGGAAATTTTAAATATCGTAGCAATTCTGCCTACCTTCATGGACAGAAGGTGTTTTATGTATTTTGTTTTACAAGAACGAGCAAACAGAAAATATCAACGGAATTCGTAAGCACCATTCGCATATTTCACTCAGACGGAATAAAAACAATTCAATATTACAGGTCAACGCATAAAAAAAGAATATATGCATACAGATACACTGATACCAGAGCTGTTCGTTTATTCAATAATATAACAACTTTTAAACAAGTAACACGTACTTACAACCACTGCAGTTATACAAGAGTGTTTTAAAAATGTATTTTTAAAGAACAAACTACAAATTATCACTTTGGCCGCGTATTTGGAAAGTTGCCAATATGACTCAATTGCTTTCACTCGTATATGTCGGTTGAAAATAACCAGTAGTGTACGAAAGGAGTTGTAAATTTCACTTACCCTCCATGCTATGCATGCTATACATATGTTAGTTGCACGGTTAGCTCTGCTTGCGAGATGCAGAATCTGTGTGACGTCAGTATGACGCGTTATTCGCATGTGGCGTTTGTAGATACTGCTACAGTTTTCATGTGCTGATAACTGTGTGAAATGATAGGTAAATCAGGTTTATTTTCCGTACCCCCGATTCATAGTCATGGCTGACAGAAGTCGGGCATAACCCTCCAATCTTCCCTCAGACGATATCTGCCCCATCATGCTACGTTGGAAGCGTGTTATGTGGGTAACAAATATCTTGCCATGGCGCCTCCGCCGGGCCAAAGATGTGCTGACTTGACGTGGTAAGAGATGACATGCATGCCAACAATCTGACACCACGGGATGCCTGTGATTGTGCGAAATGGAGGCGTATATGTAAGAAAGAGGAGCCCGGGCTCCAACGTAAAAGCTGCGGATCCAACCGGAATTATACGCTGAGATGATGATGATAATATCTGCCCAATTAGGCTCGTGCACGTGGGATTGTGACTTCGTTTCCCGGTTAAAATGTTTTTGGGTGTTCGTTAGGATTTTTTCAGTATAAGTTCGGTTTTGGAAGTTTCGGTTTAATACCCCCGTGCCTCGGTAAACTCGTAAAGCCGTTGGACCTGTGCTTGATCTCACCCCGGTCGTGTCGGTTTGCCTTTCCATCGGATTAAGAGAGCAAACTAACAGAGATTGCACTAGTCTTCACGCACACACTTGTGTATTATAATATCTCCTGCGTACCAGGCTAATCTCCTTATTCTCCTCCGAGATTAGCCACCGTAGCCAAAATCTTTTAACTTATAAACTAGAGCTTGACCGCAATCCCACCTGCTGGTAAGCAGTGAAGCAATCGTTGATGGTAAAGCGCGCTAGTTTATTAAGAGCCTATTCACTCTAGCCTTGAGGACACTCAAATTGTAATCCGACGGAAACACCGCCGCTGGTAAATTGTTCAAGTCCCTCCATGTACGCGGTATAAAGGAGGAGGCGAAACGCTTCGTCCGGATAGTAGTTATGTTAACAACGTAAGGGTGGAAACTCGCCGTACGACGGGTCGTCTCTACTCTAGCCTTGAAGACGCTTAAATTGTAGTCAAAGGCAAATTGTTCCAGTCCCTCGATGTACGCGGTACGAAAGACGACGGATCATAGTGGTGTCAACAAGAACATTAGATATTTCAACTATGTTTGAAATACCTATGGACAACTCGAGTATAGTTTGTTAATACTGTGCGCTAGGTTGGTTTCCCGTACCGTACCGGGCTTAGAATAGTACCAACCCATATCCTACCGTGGGTATTGTAAGAGGCAACTAAGGGAACTCTCACCAGGGAAGCGGGCAGCAGCACTTCTCCTGTGGAATATCAAATTACTGCGATCCCCAGCCCAACGGGCCAAGCGTGGGGATTATGGCAAACTCCCCCAAGGCTTTCTTGCATTTGTCCCACGCCTTTGTCCATCTGTGGACCTCTATACGCTGAGAAGAAGAAGTGTGGTCGATTTATTTGTAAAGCCGTGGATCTAGGATCTATTTTTCATATTAAACTCTAATTTGTAGCCAAAGTCCTGTACTAAAGGACTTATCAAATAATGTTATTTCTATCCTTTTCTTAATGAAATAAAAAGAAAAATATGCATGAATTTTAATTTACTTTAATTTGGGAACCAGGGAATCGAGGCCATTATAATACGTAACCGTTTTTAAGTCTTTGGATTCGCAATTTTATTGTGTTGGAAATAGTTTGGCGTTCGTTTTGGAGACGTAAACACAAATAAATTGGGTTTAACGGAACTCAAACATGTGACTAATTCCGATGAGTATATTCCCTTGTAAAATTAAAATTGGCTGATGACACCGGGTTTAAACAAAACTGTAATAAGAAAATCATTTTATACAGACTGTCTTGTCATAAATTTTTTTTTGTCTGTTTTTTTATCATTATAAACTAGTGCTTGATCGACATCCCGCCTGATGGTAAGCAGTGATGCAATCGTTGATGGTAAAGCGCGCTAGTTTTATTAAGAGCCTACTCACTAAAAAAACTAAGTGAATAGGAAGGAAAACGGCAGCTGAGCGAGGTGATGCAATGTTAAACCCAACAGCACGACCAACTATGCTGCGCCAGAGGGAGATTGATCTGGAGGTTCTCCACGACCAAACTCCCGACACAATAACATTTGGCGCATCGTACCCGACACACATCGCAACACAACTGCTCAGACCCGTCCTCCGTACGGCTTCACCTGACATCATGCCGAAACACGAGGAATCGCTTGTTTGTTCCGGCTTATCTTCGAAACGGCTGCGCCTATTTAGACGGGTCCTTGCTGACAGATAGCAGAGGTGTGATTCCCGTAATTCACGTTCGAACGTCCACAATCAGTCAAAAATTCTTTTATTTTTTATATATATAATTATAAACTACTGCTTGACCGCAATCCTGCCTGATGGTAACCACCTCATCATTATCAACCTTTTATCGTCCCACTGCTGGGCACAGGTCTCCTCTCATACAGATAAGGATTGAGCGTAATCACCACGCTTGCTCAATGCGGGTTGGCGATTTCAGACTTAAAGTCCAGGTTTCCTCAAGATGTTTTCCTTCACCTTCAGTCATTGGTGTCCAAGATATACTTAGAAAGTACATATAACTTTAGAAAAGTTACATTGGTACTTGCCTGACCTGGAATCGAACCCGCGCACTCATACTTGAGAGGCTGGTGTTTTAACCACTAGGCCACCACGACTACACTAGGCCACCACGACTACACTAGGCCACCACGACTACACTAGGCCACCACCTATTCACTCAAAAAAACTGAGTGAATAGGAAGGAAGACAGCAATTGAGCGAGGTGATGCAATGTTAAACCCAACAGGACCAACGATGCTGCGCCAGAGGGAGATTGATCTGGAGACCCTCCACGACCAAAGAATACTTCTAATTTCCCTACATTTTTGACACGATTGTCGCTGAGATGATGTCGCGACTAGATTTAAAAGATTTTTTAAGCTTATTCAAGAAATTGACCATCTTTTATTTTAGCTTATAACGGTTGACTTGCTAATATTATATAATAATAAAAAACATAAAAATAACCATGTCAGATCCAATTTGTGTGCAATTAGAACATATATGCGAATAAAGTTGCAGCTCAGCTTGTATTGAATTAACCTATAGAGAACATAATCTTAGAAAATGCTTCTTTATAAAACACGATGCATGTTTCTTTTCTTGAAATAACTCAAAGGAATGGAATAGAAACTTAATAAATAAAAACTCAGAATAACATTCCCAAAGGAAACTACTGTTCATATCTCAACACTATACTATAGTATACCCAATCTGTTTTAAGGCACATGTATACGGGCAACTTCAGTTGCTAAGTCTAGCAATTTACCGCGATGACTATCCAGCTAGCAGCGGCAGTCCTGTGGTAACGAGTTAACGACCCTGACTTAGTACTTGTAGTTCGTTATTGGTTCCAACCATGGCAGGCATCTTACTTTGTGTACATATGTAATGTCATCACCCTTGCTCTCCGTTGTGAGAATGATGAGATTTATGTGTTTTACGTGAGAGCAATGATTATCGGCACGATGATTATCGTGAGGGCCTGTGTTCCAGTGAGAACGTTATAGGTCTTCTCCAAGACAACCCTTTCACAGAAGCAAACCGCCCCGTTGCGGGCCTCCTCGACCATCGACTGGATTACGGCCGATAGCGATAGATCACTACCTACTCCTGAGATCCACTGCGAGGATCCTCCCAAGCGGCACACTCTGCTAGCATATACCACGCCGTTTCCGCCCACCGCGCAGCTACCTACAGAAGAAAGAAAGAAAATACATTTATTCAGCACAGACTAAAAGACATACAATATACCTAAAATAAACAAATGTATATCATCAGGTACCAAGAAATAGCTCATGCTACACCTCGGTTAAACGGTCGGCCTTTGGATATAATGATACCGAACCAGTTAATAAGATCTAAGCAGGCTTTGAACCAAATTAATTCACACATAACACCACTATTATTTGAAGGACCAACAGACCCGGCAAGAAATAGCAACAACATCAGTTGCCGGGCAACAAATGTTGCACAAATTGCCCGTGTATGCGAAGCTTTAGAAGCGAAGGCGATGCAGCGTGACTCGAGTGCACAGTATATATATGTTTTATAAAAGGAGGCAATGCGGCGTGAATCTTGAAATCCCATCCGAACCCTGTCTTGAAGCACAATAAATGTGCAGCTTATGGTTCAGCTGGTTCAAGTTGTACGATGTAGCGATCATCATAATTTACTTATTTATTTATTAATCAGCCCGTATTGCTAAAGCTTCTCAGCAGACCTTTCGGTGTGAGAGTGGGCCATGGTCCACCACGTCGACACGACTTAACGGCTTAATTAATACCAAAGTAGTTGTCATATATAGGTTTTTTTTTTTTATAAATTTTAAACTAGTGCTTAACCGCAATCCCGCCTGATGGTAAGTAGTGATGCAATCGTTGATGGTAATGCGCGCTTGTTTGTGTGCCTTTAAGACAAATTGTAGTCCGACGAAAACACTGCCGCCCGCAAATTGTTCCAGTCCATCGATGTACGCGGTATAAAAGAGGAGGTGAAACGCTTCGTCCGAATCGTAGTGGTGTTAACAACATAAGGGTGGAAATTTGCAGTACGGCGGGTCGTCCGATGGTAGAACAGAGAAAAAATTTGAAAAATGTCGTGATAAAAGTTTTGAGAATGGTGTCAATGGCTATAAGAGTAGAAGCAGACCACAGAAACGATGGATGGAATGTGAGAATTATGATATGGTAAAAAAAAGTGGGTGAAAGAAATGTTGCGCCGACCCCAAAAATGAATTCGGATATTGGCAGGAGAGTGATGGTAGTGCCATTCATCATTTATTTCATTCTGGTTGTCATACCCAGATATGTGATAATAGTCACGGTTAGTCAAAAGCCTGAAAATCTCAACCAGTCTTTCTCAGGAATCGGCGCATTTCGAACGTCAAACATAATAACAGCTGTGGAGGCATGAGGAACAGGGAGTAAAAATCACTCATACTCCATAGAAAAGGGAGGCTCCTCCGATGAGACTGGTGTTGAGTCTGGGGGGCACTTGCCCGATGGTTGAAGTTGGGAAGTAGCACCGTAAACTCTGCTTGCGAGATGTAGAATTCGTGTGACGTCAGTATAACGCGTCGTTTTATTTATGGCTTTTGTAGGTACCGCTACAACAGCCGCACTTTTCGATCTATCAGGTTAAGCTACGCTCACCGTGTTTGGTCCGTGGATGGGTGAAAACACGTTAAACCCTCAGTTTCAAATGTTATTCGTGGATCTTTGACACGTTCGTTACGGGTCATCAGAAGCCCGAAAATCTGACAACCAGCCTTACCAAGGGCCTTACCAGTACTGGGTTATGGAGGTCAGGTAGGCAGTGGCTCCGTGTAAAGTGCTGGTATTCAACTGCTTCTGATTCGACTGGAAGAAAACCTCAACGGGCTTGGGCTTGATTTCTTCTGCTATGTATCCGCTCCTGCTTCCGCCTGCAACGTGACCTCATAAGTGCATCAGCTAATGTTACGGGGCGATGGCGACACTTACCTGGCTTCTGTCAAGTTCGTGTGTTATCTGATTTGTACTGTAGTTTTAGCTAGGGTTTTAGTACACTATTCCTCTTCTAGTACTTTTGGAAAGAAAACCCCCTACGGGCTTATTTTTGTTACGGTGATAACCGATAAGCAAATAACTCAAAGCATTTATGCTAATGAAACCAATGAAAGGCATTTTTGAAATGTCAATGTCTCCAATTCAGAGTGTAGGAGGTTCCTATGGAGAGGCAAGAAAGTCCATGGATGGACTGTTTAAAAATCAAAAGACGGTTTGTCTTCAGTTCTGTAAGTCGACTGACGAGTAATTAAAATTCCATGAATACATTAATAAGTTAATTTGGATACAATTAATAACCATAAGCAATACCAAAGTGGTCAAAATGTATGAAACAGTTTTTTTAAAGGCACAAAAAGTCTAGAATCATGCAGTCAATTCACGGTAACAGAGCTGTGTCAAAAGTCCCTGCCACCTTGTAATACAGAGTTAGTGTTTTGAGCAGCTAAAAAAGGTGACCGCTAGACTGACCAATTTTCTCCATAGGATCAATATCGTAATCGTGAATAACGCATTATTCTGTCATCCTATAAGTCCAGTAGGTTTTCTAAGTTTTCTATAGGACAGTAAATACATTTTTCGTCGTTGATGATTCTACTGAGAAAGTTCCTCGGTGGTAGGCCATAATATCGGTCGCCGGCAGAAGTTACCACCCACCAGACAAAGTCTTGCCGCCAAGCGATTTGTTGTGTTCCGGCATGATGTTTGGTGAAGCCGTACGGAGGATGGGTCTGAGCAGTTGTGTTGCGATGTATGCCGGGTACGATGCGCCAAATGTTGTTGTGTTGGGAGTTTGGTCGTGGAGGGTCTTCAGATCAATCTCCCTTTGGCGCAGCATCGTTGGTCGTGTTGTTGGCTTTAACATTGCATCACCTTTTTTTTTTTTTTTTGACGCTGTGGAAATGACATTTACGCACCATACCCCGAAGGGCGTGTGTGGGACTCGCCCAGCCGAAAGCCGGGAATACCCACTAAAACCGAACAGCGGCACACCGACATCGCCTTAGTGGCGGGGTCATGGGAAATAGCATGCCTGCCGACCAATCCCCCGCCGGCGATTCCCGCCCGAAGGCAGGCCCACAGTGGGCCCTCCATAGGGAGGGGCCCGGTTGGGTACGTCTTCGTGTGCGAGAAGACGCAGCAGCCAAGGGTTTTTTAGCGAGGTGTCCTTCCTCTTAGCCCCACTCGTTTGCCCGAAGGCAAACGGGGCCCCCAGCTCCTCTCAATGAGGAGACCGGGTTGCCCGACGGTGACCCGGACTTCGGGTCACGTCAGCCACCTGGAATGGTGGCCGACCCGCCGCGCGTGACCGCCGAAGCGGTCCCCACTTCTGGTTTTGGTCCGCGCCGGTAAACCGGTAACCCCCATATCTGGGGGCCGTTCCCCTATCCGCCACCTGGGGACGCGTCCGATGGCAGGCCAGAAACTGCGCACGGAACACATTGCATCACCTAGCTCAACTGCCGTCTTCCTTCCTATTCGCTCAATTTTTCTGAGTGAATAGGCTCTTAATAAACTAGCGCGCTTTACCATCAACGATCGCATCACTGCTTACCATCAGGCGGGATTGCGGTCAAGCGCTAGTTTATAATAATAAAAAAAAAGTTGGTCAGTTTTAATGTTTGTATTTAAATTTGGCTAGTTTTTGAAAAGTAATCGTTGCATATTATGTAAAATATAATCCTCAATGCAACAGTGATCTTAAACTTCAGCAACCCTGAAATATTCAAACCGACCTAACTCAACCTACGGCTTCACACGTTGACAACATCACATTCTAATCCTGACCACACTCACGTTTCTACAAACAACATAATTAAGAACACGTGTCACACGAAAATCTAGTAATAACAAAAAACTAATCCGTGTCTCCTCGTCGCCTTTAAATCAACTCGCGAGACACAGAATAAAACAGAGGGTCTAGTGTATACGACGTGCAAATATGTCGCACGCACACACACGTATCTAGGTGCATAGTCGCGTGTTTTACTTGCAGTCGCTGTATGTGGAGCGTGTCTATGTGTGTGTGCGTGTTCGTTCGTGGGTGCCTTTGTATGGCGATTAGAAACTTAGCCGGCGGTTTGAGGAGAGCATTGATAACGACTCAGGCAGTCTTCACTTTGCATAAATAATTTCTTCACTGTTGCTCTCATAACACTAAAAAACAATTTGAGGAAACCTGCTTGTCCAAAAACCAAAAAAAAATCGATGTTATGTGATATCTAGTAACCGCAATCCAGCCTGATGGTAAGCAGAGATTCAATCATTGATGGTAAAACGCACTAGTTTAAAGCAGTAGGAAAACGGCAGTTGAGCGAGATGCTGCAATGTTAAACCCAACAGCACGACCAACTATGCTGCGCCAGAGGGAGAATGATCTGGAGGCTTTCCACGACCAAACTCCCGACACAACAACACCTGCCGCATCGTACCCGGCACACATCGCAGCACAACTGCTCAGACCCGTTCTCTGTGCGGCTTCACCAGACATCATGCCGGAACACGACTAATCCCTTGGCGGCAAAACTTTGTCTGGTGGGTGGGTGGTAACTTCTACAGGCAGCCCATATTATGGCCTACCACCGAGAATGGTTGGAACATTATCGGCGGAATGTGCTATCAGTAGTAGTCACTTCTTCCGTTGAATGGCACTTGTCTTCTGTTACAATTGTCCTCACGATCATCGGAGCGTACGCTTAAAAAGACATTAATATTTGTCGTCAGCTACGTGCTAGCTGTTGTAGTACGGAAAGAAAGTAAATAAAAATATTTTGTAGTGCTATTCGTTATAAAGTCGAAACGACAAACGGTCTTGTGGTATTTTTAAAGCAGCTGTGGCATTATAATGGTCACGGCTGTTAGTTGTTACATTAACAAGGAAAAGAAATGCTTGGCTTTTATAAATCGCACTACTTTTGTAAATCGTACTAGTACCTATTTTAAACGTGAAACTTTGTGTAGATGGATATTTGTTACTTTTTCACACAATTAAACGAATATACAGTATGTTAAGAAAACCCTGTCCGACCCGTGAAGGTGTTGTTGGTATCGATAACTGATTCTATTAATGCATACAAAACCGGGCTAAACTTAAAAAAACCCCTAAAAAAAATAAATATTAATTCGCAAAAAGAGGTAACTTAATAAATGTGCGTTAAGCACACTTCCGCGGGCGGCGGGCGGCAGGGTACGCGGCACGTGGTCGCATCGCTATTCGCTCATAATAATACCGGTGTTGTCACTTTTTTAAAAATTACCAAATTTCGGGGAAGGTGGAATTAATTCGGGGGAAAAATGATTTTTTCAAAATTCATTTGTATTGGTACTATGATGATTATGTAAAATTTTATATTATATTTGGTCATGTGTTTACCTAACCTTTATTATCCTTATGGGTCGGACAGGGTTTTCTTAACATATTGTATATATAATCACACAGAGGTGGTTTTTAATCAGCATTAACATACACGGTATTTTCTACCCCGACCTTCATCACGGGATCGAACCGTATGCAGGTGAATCACGCGGTGCAGAGCTAATTAAATTATATTCTGCACAAACATATGTGAGTCCCACATTATTAGCTTTTTGTGAACGTCCTCATCGTGGTCATCTCATGGATCTCCGCCAATTGCTTGCTGTTCTTTGTGAACAAATTCGCTACAAAGCACCACTTCTCGAAAAATTTATCTAACTTTTAAGTATAACGCCGGCAGAAGTTACCACCCACCAGACAAAGCCCTGCCGCCAAGCGATTTGTCGTGTTCCGGCATGATGTCTGGTGAAGCCGTACGGAGGACGGGTCTGAGCAGTTGTGTTGCGATGTGTGCCGGGTACGATGCGCCTAATGTTGTTGTGTTGGGAGTTTGGTCATGTAGGGTCTTCAGATCAATCTCCCTTTGGCGCAGCATCGTTGGTCGTGTTGTTAGGTTTAACATTGCATCACCTCGCTCAACTGCCGTCTTCCTTCCTATTCGCTCAGATTTTCTGTGTGAATAGGGTCTCAATAAACTAGCGCGCTTTACCATCAACGATCGCATTACTACTTACCATCAGGCGGGATTGCGGTCAAGCGCTTGTTTATTATTATTAAAAAAAAAAATCTACCACACCAATTTAATAGCTTAGTTGCTATAGACCAATTATCATTATTTATTCACTACCCAAGGCGTCTAATAAAGAGGTATGGAACAAAAAGACACATTGCGCCGACCCAAAATATATTGAGATAAGCGCAGATGAATGATGATCAGGTAAAGAACAGTAGAATACATAAATACTCTGTATTGCCGGAACATTTCAATACATGTATAATTGCTATCGACTTGCCTTCGAGAATCCTGAATCGATATGTACATCAACACTGTAAAAATTAAGTCTTCTAACTACCTTATTTATTTATGAATGCTTCCTTTTCTATAAGTAATACCTATATTAAGTCTTAAGGTTACCTTGTATTTCTCATATTAAGTGAATTATATTTGGTTTTGAGAAATAAATTTGTTAAACCGTTTACTTAGTTCCACCGCTTAGCCATTTTGAGGCTTACATGATCACAAGCATTTGAGACATTACAGCTTGATGTCTGGCATCCCAGAGACCACTGAAATCTAGTTGCAATGAACCTGCGATGCCTTGTGTAGATGTAGGCGACGATGTCATCCAGTTTAGTTTGATTGAATTTTTATTTTGATTACCGCTCGGTAACAAATAAAACAACATATTAAAATATACGTATAACACGTGTTTTAAATGCAACAAGAATAAAACAGAATGCGGGCAGTAAATTGTGCGTCGATATAAGTGAGAGCGTTCGATATATCGAGTGCGTATCAAACGGGCTCCGACGAAAATAGTTCACAATTAAACCAGCTGCTATTTTTGACAACGACGAGAAACAGTCCATCGGTATGTGTGGTATAAGTTATAGGCGAACATCATTTTAGCCGAAAAACGTTCACTGTTAGGACAGAAGCTACTCTAAGGCACTTCCACCTTAGTTACGTCTTTCGGTGCGCTTTCGACACTCTAGAGCCTTTCGGTCCCCATTGGCCATTTTTTTCTGCAAGCAATGTGCATGTGCTCTGCCCACTATTATTTATTAGCCTTTTATTTAAGTTTGCCAATTCTTCGGGCTATATCGGTTACCTTGGTAGTTATGGCCGACAGGATGTTTAAGTTATAAGTATTAAATGGAGATGAATAGATTCTTAATTATTATTTGTTTACCTGTAGGTCATTAAAGAGTGCAAAGTCATTCTTACTTATCCAAATCAAGAACTTCTTTAAAATTAAAAAAAAAAAAACTTGTGAGAGTTTTTCACTCAGTTTGTCTCCCAATTTATTTCTAGTATATAAGGCAAAATCAAAGGTCATATATTCAAATTAGGCTATCAAGGAGCACTTTTGGACCTCAAAATTACATTAGACGGGAAATGTCTAACCGTCAAAATGTCAGTCTGATACCACTTCTCAGTCTTTTCCCGGGGCAGAAGCGGCGCAACATACTCTCCAGAAGCACAGCTGCATTTATATTTATTAAATAAAACTTTCTTTTATAGTTGGTAGCCTAATTAGTTAATATTATTGGATATCGTGGTGACCTAGTGGTTAAAACACCAGCCTCTCAAGTATCGAGTGTGCGGGTTCAATTCCAGGTCAAGCAAATACCAATGTAACTTTTCTAAAGTTATATGTACTTTCTAAGTATATCTTGGACACCAGTGACTGAAGGTGAAGGAAAACATCTTAAGGAAACCTGGACTTCATATAAGTCTGAAATCGCCAACCCGCATTGAGCAAGCTTTGATGATTACGCTCAATCCTTTTCTATATGAGAGGAGACCTGTGCCCAGCAGTGGGGTGATAAAAGGATGATAATGATGATTGGATTGATAGTTCTAGAGACATATAAAAGGCTCAAATGTAATAGTTATAAAACACACGGATAATTTAATAAAATAATTTTACCTGAATAGGCCCAAACCCTCCAGCAGCAATGTCGTTGTAAGTAAGTGATCCCTCGAGATTTCTATGAACATTTCATTTAATTTGTTTTACCGGAATCGCGTCTAACCGTCAAGTCAAAGGGGAGTTGATGGTGCGTCGGGAAAACACACAACAACAAGCGTTTTCCATCTCTCAAGTATTTGCAGCCTTTGGTGACTCTTTAATTTAACAACGCCAAATAATTAAGACTGGTCTTTATTGTTTTATGTTTTTTTTAATAATTATAAACTAGCGCTTGACCGCAATCCCGCCTGATGGTAAGCAGTGATGCGATCGTTGATGGTAAAGCGCGCTAGTTTATTAAGAGCCTATTCACTCAGAAAAACTGAGCGAATAGGAAGGAAGACGGCAGTTGAGCGAGGTGATGCAATGTTTAATCCAGAGGGAGGTTCATCTGAAGACCCTCCACGACCAAACTCCCAACACATCAACATTTGGCGCATCGTACCCGGCACACATCGCAACACAATTGCTCAGACCCGACCTCCATACGGCTTCACCAGACATCATGCCGGAACACGACAAATCGCTTGGCGGCAAGGCTTTGTCTGGTGGGTGGTAACTTCTGCCGGCGGCCGATATTATGGCCTACCACCGAGTAATTTATTTTCTAATTTATTTCCAAAATGAATAACATATTTAGTTTTGACGTTTTGGGTCTTGCTCATGAAGAAAAAGTTATAGAAAAAAAAATACCAACTACAGTTCGTTTATTTATTTTACCACCTTATTGTGACGAGTATAAGCTCACAATCATTTTGACAAGACTTATCAATGGCGATCAGCTCAACAGCAATGTTTATTAGGATTCGGACAGTGACGCAACATCAGTGGTAGAAAAAATATTTATTTATTTATTTAATCTTTCGCACATGAAATGTACAGAGGCGGACTTAATGCCTTGAGCATTCTCTACCAGTCAACCATAGGTGGTGAAGAGATAAGATGGTAGGTGCTTTTGTTTGCAAAAAAAAATGTAATTAAGATAAAAAAAAAAACCTCTCTCGGTGGTAGGCCATAACATCGGCCGCCGGCAGAAGTTACCACCCACCAGACAAAGCCTTGCCGCCAAGCGATTTTTCGTGTTCCGGCATGATGTCTGGTGAAGCCGTACGGAGGACGGGTCTGAGCAGTTGTGTTGCGATGTGTGTCGGGTACGAGGCGCCAAATGTTGTTGTGTTGGGAGTTTGCTCGTGGAGGGTCTTCAGATCAGACCCTTTGGTGCAGCATAGTTGGTCGTGTTGTTGGGTTTAACATTGCATCACCTCGCTCAATTGCCTCTTCTTTCCTATTCGCTCAATCTGAGTGAATAGGTTCTTAATAAACTAGTGCGCTTTACCATTAACGATCGCATCACTGCTTACCATCAGGCGGGATTGCGGTCAAGCGCTAGTTTATAATTAATAACAAAAAAAAATACTGTTAAAAAAATACTTAAATAAGCTAAATATACATCCATACTATTATCAAAATATATACTTATAATATACAGTATGTTAAGAAAACCCTGTCCGACCCGTGATGGTGTTGTTAGGTATCGATAACTGATTCTACTAATGCATACAAAACCGGGCTAAACTTAAAAAAAAATCCCCCTAAAAAAAAAAATATTATTACGCAAAAGGAGGTAACTTGATAAATGTGCGTTGACCACCCTTCGCCTGCCGCCAGCGGGGGGCGGGCGGCAAGACATGCGGCACGTGGTCGCATCGCTATTCGCTCATAATAATACCGGTGTTGTCACTTTTTAAAAATTACCAAATTTCGGGGAAATTGGAATTAATTCGCGGGAAAAAAAGATTATTTCAAAATTCATTTGTATTGGTACTATGATGAATACGGAAAATTTTATATTATATTTGGTCATGTGTTTACCTAACCTTTATTATCCTTATGGATCGGACAGGGTTTTCTTAACATACTGTATACATATAAAATTAAAATTTGGGAGAGAGGTGTAGCAATAACTCTACCCTACAGACTATTCTCGCCAGCGCTTCCTAGCCCGTTTTTCTTTTAAAAAATCTTCAAAAAAATGTAACCCTATAACTTGCACCGCACTGAAGGCGATTGCGTTCATTGGATGCCCGAGACAACGCCGACTCTAGCCAACAATCAATCACAAGTAAAACGAACTCGTTTCCTGGTGTGTCCATCACGTACGTTACCATTCTTAGTTCATCGAATTGAACTTACGATATTTTTCGTACCTACATAGTTTGTGGTTTAAGAATGGTGATGATACCTATTGCTCCCCTTTCTTTTAATAACTATAAACTAGCGCTTGACCGCAATCCCGCCTGATGGTAAGCAGTGATGCGATCGTTGATGGTAAAGCGCGCTAGTTTATTAAGAGCCTATTCACTCAGAAAAACTGAGCGAATACGAGTAGGAAGGAAGTCGGCAGTTGAGTGAGGTGATGCAATGTTAAACCCAACAACACGACCAACGATGCTGCGCCAAAGGGAGATTGATCTGAAGACCCTCCACGACCAAACTCCCAACACAACAACATTAAGCGCATCGTACCCGGCACACATCGCAACACAACTGCTCAGACCCGTCCTCCGTACGGCTTCCGCAGACATCATGCCGGAACACGACAAATCGCTTGGCGGCAAGGCTTTGTCTGGTGGGTGAACCTGGTATAAAGTCATATATCTATCTCTCTATATTATTATATTGAAAATATGGCGAATACATGTATACGACATCTGAGAGATGCCGGTGATCTCCCAAGATTAGAGCATGTCTCAAGTAGTCATACTCATAAATTAAAATGCTTTCCTGTGGGACTGGAACAATTTGCCAGCGGCGGTGTTTCCGTCGTGGTGGCCTAGTGGTTAAAACACCAGCCCCTCAAGTATGAGTGCGCGGGTTCGATTCCAGGTCAGGCAAGCACCAATGTAACTTTTCTAAAGTTATATGTATTTTCTAAGTATATCTTGGACACCATTGACTGAAAGTGAAGGAAAACATCTTGAGGAAACCTGGACTTTATAAGTCTGAAATCGCCAACCCGCATTGTGCAAGCGTGGTGATTACGCTCAATCCTTCTCTGTATGAGAGGAGACCTGTGCCCAGCAGTGGGACGATAAAATAATGGTTGATGATGATGATGATGATGATGATGATGGTGTGCGTTGAAAACTCGTGTGACGTCACTGCACGCTACACTTTTTTAGCGAGCAATGACGTCACCAGCCACCACTCCTGATCTTTGATGCCTTTTTTGTCATTTTTTATTGATTTGATAAAAGAAAATATACCTATCCAATATTTTTCTATAATCTGAATGACGGACTATTTAAGTGTCTTCAAGGTTAGGGTGAATAGGCTCTTAATAAACTAGCGCGCTTTACCATCAACGATTGCATCACTCGGGCGAGATTGCGGTCAAGCAGTAGTTTACAGTTTATAAAAAGAAAAACATTCACTTCAGTAAATAAATGAAAATTTTGTTTTTGCTAACATTACAAGAAACAAAATTCGATTTTTAGAGTTCCGTAGCCAAATGGTAAAAAACGGATCCCTTATAGATTCGTCATGTCTGTCTGTCTGATTTTTTTTCCGAAACTATAAGAGCTATACTGTTAAAACTTGCTAGGTAGATGTAATCTGTGAACTGCATTAAGATTTTGATGCAAAAATAATAAATATTGGGGGCCCCACATACTTAGAACTGAAACTCAATTTTTTTTTTTCATCAAACACATACGTGTTTTACAATCTATGGATAGGTCTTCAAAAATGATATCGAGGTTTCTAAATTTTTTTTTTTTTTAAACCGAATAGTTTGCGTGACAGACGCTTCCAAAGTGGAAAAAAGTTGGTAGGGTAAGGTAAATTTCGTCGATTAAGTTCTAACACCGCGTAACTCAAAATGACGAACTTTTAAGGAGACTAAAAAAAGACAGTTTTTTTAGTCTCCTGAAAAGTTCATTATTTTGAGTTACGCGGTGTTAGAACTTAAGCGACGATTTGCACTCTGTTCCTTATACTTCTACTATTAGAAGCTGCCTCTATAGATAGCCAGGTTCGGAGGGTGAAATTCTTAGTCAAATCCTTCAGCTTTATCTCACCCAGGTTTGAATCGTTTAGAACATGGCTGGAATAGCAATTTTTTTTATAGCTGAATGGCCCTTTTCTTGACGTCTATTACGCCTGTTGGAAGGCGATGGATGATATTTATAGGAGAACGAGTGTGTCTACAAGATGTCTGTTCACTCTTGCTCTAAAGACATGACAAGACTTATTTTGCTTATAAGGTCTTATTCTTTCACCAATAATGATCCTTTTAAGAATACTACAATCCATGCGTATGATATATCTATCCAGTCCATTGAGCCTCGTGCCCATTAGCGGACATTAACGTGTAACATATTACTGGACGACATAATGGAGAGCCGCCCACAATAGAACTGAGGAGCTTCTCCGAACAATCAGTTCGAGATCCATTCATCAAGAATGTAATTAATTTGGGGAAGATTTTTTGGGATTGATTTGTGAAAGATGATTCGAACCTGAACTGTATGTGTGTAACTAACCAGTAGCCTAATTGTGTAACAAACTATTACTATCCATTGAATTCGCGTGAGCGTGACCGACCTTTTTGTTTGGGAAATCGTCAAATGACCTCTCGCTCTGGGCGGTGCGAAAGGGCGTGTCAAACTTTTACTGACTAAAACCCACCCGTGTTTCTTCACTTGCCTGTGAGCCAGGGCCACGATTTCTTTTTTAAGCAACCCGCAACCCTGACCCACGCAGGCATCGGTCTTCGTGGACCCCGTCACGATGTGCTGACATCTCTTTGAGGCGCGCGTGAACACGACGCGCCGTCGACTTTGATTATTATTTAGTTTAGCCACGCGCCCCTTTTTTGACAAGTATCTACCCTGGTAAACCGATTTACACAAGAATCCCTTTGTGTCTACTAGGGATACTTCCTTCCGTGAAACATGTTTTGTACTAAAAAATGCACAAGCACCCACCGGTGCGCCGGTAGCTAGCCTAGAGGGGGGTGTCTAATTTATTTAACGACCGACGGCCCCCGAGGAAAGTGTGTATTGTGTGTTAAATAATAATTTGTTCAGCCTTGCGGTTTGGACGGGCTGTTTTATAGGGTAGGATTAGTTAGGATGGACGCGCGACGACTAGTAGTATCGGATCAGTTATAGTTCAAATATAAATGATTATGGCTATAAATAAAAACAAATCATGGATTAGAAAGCGCAGGTCCGTTCATGTGTGGAGTACTGCGGCCACATTTTGGCTTGTGCTGCAAAATGGCACAGGCGTAGAGTAGCCAGTGTGTAGGTATTCTATAGGATGCATTTTGGAGAGTGTGAGCGGAAATTGCATAATTTAATTCCGCCATATCCTTTCCATCGTCGGACGACCCATCGTACGGAGAGTATACGCTCAAATTATTGGCACGGTTACGATCCCGACGAAGCGTTTCGCCTCGACTTCTCGACTTTTATTCCACGTACATCGAGGGAGTCAGTTTGCCTGCGACGGTCTTTCCGTCGTGATTAAAGTTTAGGTGTCTTTATTTGAGTAACTCATTTCACCACCACTGCTCTCAAAACGGCGATGGAAAACATGAGGAAACAGGCATGTCCTAGGGCAGAAAAAATCGTAGACATGTGACATTTACCAGCCCGCTCTGGGCCTGCGTTGTAGATTAAAGCCCACTCCTTCTCACCGAGAGGAGACATTTGTCCCAACAGTGGGAACCTTTTAAGCTGATTATGTATGTTATAGAAAGAAAGAAAGAAAAATGCATTTATTGACAATACAGCAAGATACATAAATTTAAAACTATAAAACTTGGCTTGTAATGCCAAAAGTGCCTCAGCTCAGCATAATGTCAGATAACAACACGAAGTGTACCATCTGACGCTGATTTTCAGCTGCAACCCACGAGTGCCATACGCTAGAATTACAATATAAATGGTATATTATAATAATAGTAATCCAAATGATAGAAAAACTTAAACAGAATCACATAAAAATGTTGTGACATGCATAAATGTGTGTGTATGTATATACATAATATGTTAAATATATTGTAATTAATCAAATAAAAAATATGTATTCAATTTACAATAATTTTATAAACAAATACGTTAGATAAATATTAATACCTAAATAAATACCTAAAAACATTAAAATTAAATAAATAAATCCGGAAAATAGAAAATACCCCTTCCCACAAATCATAGCAAATAAAAAAAAATGGCTTATATGGCAGATACGTCTGCTTGGAAATCTTCGAACTATGTATGTAAAGTTGTGTTATGTATCATAAAGACTACGCACATCGTAACGAAATCGTATCGGCGCAACTAAACTGCCCCATTCCTCCTGACCGCGGATTACACCTAAATAATAGAAAAGGATGCTTTATTCCGATTCGTTAGCCGGCCGCGGCTAGAGAAAAGCGAACAATACATCCTTAGCTATTTATAACATCCGCTTTACAGTATTTATGTGCGGCCAAATATTTACTAGGTTTTCCATCCTTTGTTGTGGAGCCGAGTATATGTGAACAAGACACATGAACCTGAATATACTAACAGTTTTGATGAGTTGATTTTTATAGTTCCACAACAATCATTGCGTTATTTACGATATTAAATACTTTTTTTTTGTTACATACAATGCAATGGTTTATCAATGTCCGTCAAAATTACATATCGCACGCTTATTAATAAACCGAAATAAGTCAAAATTCAAGGATTCCTACTTTTACTAATAAAACGAACTAACTCGACTCAAAGAATAGGTACAATCCGACAGCCACGCGAAACAAAGTAAGATGGCCGATTTGATGGATCACCCCTCACTTTTCTATTAAAGCGCGCTGCAATGCGTTTCGTGATATAAGGAAACATTCAGTCTTGCGGCAACAACGATGTGAGATGGACGATACGTTATTTTGAAGACAACGAAGTAACGCGAAATACTTCACTTTATTTGCAAGCGCTCGTAAGTTAATTCCTTTTTTTTATTTCTAAACAAGCACGATTTCGATTTATTTCAGTTTAGTTGAAAATTGTGTTCTATTACAACGTGCGTTATTAAGACATAATTCAGTATTTTATTAAATTCCCTGTGAATAGTTACAAAATAATATGTTTTAGTGCGTTTTAGTTTAAAATTAAAACTAGCATTCAGGAAATAATACATTTTATTTCACTTTAGGAAAACAACTATCGGCAAATTTAAAAAGTTATCGTATTTGTTTCTGTTTACTTCTAAAATACCTCAAAAGTCCATAAGTACTCTAGCAATTAATGCAGTTTGTTACAAACACACAATATTGTTCTGTTTAATTTTTTGTAATAAAATTAATTAGTTTCCATTTCCATAGTTGTTATTAATAATGTCGACGTCTGCAATCAGAAAACAGCGATGCCAAAAGCTGGTTGCGATGAGCAATGATAAATGCTCGGACACAGGATCACAAATAAATTGTATGTCAAACGAAATAGAAGTAAGTACCTAACTATTATAACTTGCGTATTGATGTTATGTGAATTTTTTACGAAACTAATATTTTTTTTTACTATTTTAGGACCATAAACCAACCAACAATCAGGGTACAGTAATTAATAAAAAGCCAAGGTCTCCGCTCAATAACTCCAGTTCACAAAGCAGGGAGTCTAGATCCCCACACAACGAGCCTTGTTTACACCGCAGGGTGTCCACATCACCGTTCAGGGAGGCCGAATCTCTCTGCAGGAAGTCCAGATCACCCCACATGGAGTCTCGATCACCCCACAAGGAGACCAATTCACCGTGCAAGGAGACTCGTTCACTCCGCAGGGAATCTAGGGCGTCCTCAAGCAGCTCTTCTAGTTCATCATCATCAGGCACCTCTGACTCGACTTCCTCCAGCTCGTCTTGTTCAAGCTCAGTTTCTACTGGTTCATCTACGGCGCCATCCTCTTTTGATAAGGCAGACCAATGCAAGATATTACGTACCAATGAAAGTGCTAAAGAAGTGAATGCAGATCAAGTAAAAAAACTTGTCCCTACTGAAAAAAAATCTGAAAGTTACTCACTTGCACCCGCAGAACCGAGACCAAAACCATCGAATGATGCCGAATTTGAGAGTGATGAAATCATAGAAGATACCCCTACACGCGTTATAAAAAAAAACACGGTACGGTACTTAGCTATGTATTATTAGTACATTACATTAATATAATGTTAGTAATTTATAGCTTTTCATCATTTTAGAGCTAATTTGAGTTATCTAAATGGGCAACCTACCTACTGCCACACCACTCTTGGAAGTTACGAATAAGTAAGTTTGAATTCTTTTATTTATTTCGTACTTTTAAATCATTAAAACTTTAAACAAATAGATAGCACAAAAACAAAAAAACAGAACAAAATAAAAATAAATAAAATAAAGTACAGTAAGCATGAAATACCTATAATAACAATAATAATACATAAGGCCTTGTAACAGTTATTATCTACTAATACTTTTTATATTTTCAGAATCGAACTAGTCTTCGAGTGAATCTTAACTCCACGCCAAAATATATGATTTCCCCAATATATACAGATGAAAGTGATGTAGATCTGGGTGATGATGATCCTAGCTACATAGCTAGGATCATCATCACCCAGTCGTGTGTACATACACACGACTAACTACGGAAATAGACAAAAAAAAGTCATTATTTCGTCGCCATCCAGGTCTACATCAAGTTCCGGCGATTCAGATGTTTTAAATAAAGAAGTGAAAAGAGGTCGAAAACGAATAAGAGATACTTCAAAATGGAAGCAGAACAAGGCCAAAAGACTTCGTAACAGCGGTCAACCTTACACCTCCGTATCTAAGAAAGAGAGTAAGGTTCCAGGTCGCTGTCTTCAACCACCATGTACCGAGAAATGTAAACTTAAATGCGTCAATAACATTGGTACGGACACTAGATATCAGCTATTTATATTCTATTGGAATTTGAGTGACTTGTACCAGCAAAGGTCTCTAATTAAATCATCCATGGTGGATATCAAACCAACGTACCAATATACTAATGCAGAAAATCCTCGAAAGCCAAATAAAGCCTATTACTTTACTATTGATAACCAACCAATTAGAATTTGTAAAACTTTTTTGAAAGCTACATTGAACATTTCGGACCGAATGATATTCACTACACAGCACACTTCACAGGGAAGTGAATGTGCGTAATAAACGAATGAAGATGAAATCTGCCACAGAGATAACTTTGAACGCAGCATATACGCGAAGACAGGAAATAAGTGCTAATAAAAAAAAGACTTGAAAGAGTTGATCACAAAAAGTCTTATTCCGCCTTATTATGTTACTTTTTATAATTCTATTTTGTAAATATCAAGACAGCTTTAGAGCGTTAAATAGATTTTGTTTGTATTTTATTTTTATTATTTTTAATATACTAGCTATAGTTGAAATCTATAAGACTAATGGGTAATAAACCCACTTAATAATGTACCTACCGTATAAGTACAAGTACCTACCTAGTTAATAAGAAAGATGTTTGTTCTTTTACAAAACGTTATGTATATCTTTGTTGTTAAAAAGTATGGTAAATCTAGATCTCAAGGAGCATCTTGTGATGAATATTGTAAGTCTGATTTCAATTTGTGATAATTAAATAAGTTAAATGCTGACTTTTTTGGTTAGTTACTTCGGCCAAGAGCAATTTCAGATCTATCGCGCTACTACGCTGGACGTGCTCTTGATTTTAGAAACTTATTCCAAGTTCCTAGTATGACTAATTATTATAACTTTAATTGTTATAAGGATACCAAAGCAATTACGACACAACTTTGTAGCGCAGCACAATAATACGATTTTGTAATAAAATGGTTTTTCACAAAATATTTCTGCATTTATTATTTTCACTTGACTTTTAAGCTGTAGTAACTATGAAACGTCCAAACAAACTATAGAATTTTCAACACTTAAGTGAATTATTAAGTATTTTTTCAAAACGATTTAATGAATTTGTCACTATTTTTAATAATAAACTGAATCGTTAAGTATTGTTTCAAAAATATTCAAACAATTTGTCACTACATTTAATTCTAAACTGGCATAAGTCGGAACATACGGAACAAAAACTTATTTTATTAATTAAACAAACATAATTTCATTATACTGTTTACTTCTTTATATTCTCTATACATCACCCTACAATTTAAGACCAAGAACTTAAAAATAGAATCGTAAACACGTGAAAGACAACAAAAAGTTTCCGTCAAGACAGAGGCTCAAAACTTTGTTAGCGATTTCCCACAAAAACGTTTTTTTTACTTATTTCGGTTTATTAATAAGCGTGCGATATGTCGTGGATAACGATATAGCTTTAATAAAAGTTGCTCTTTCAATTCATGTAGTAGTGGGGCAAACGCTGTGACGTTATTTTGTAATGGCGGCACGTGGCGTAGTCGTTTTGGAAAGTGAGGATTGTCAAACGGTGACTTCGCTTTGAGGTGCGGACTAGGGCACTTGACCGGGGCGAAACTGTCGGTTTCCCTATTTAAATTGTTATTGCCAAGATTGAAGGCCATGTTTACACTTCATGCTTTATTTCAAAAATTCAGCTACAAAATGGAGACCTTACGACTGCAACAAGATGGTGATATAGTCTATCGCTCCGCAGTCGCTGACTTCGTCATATAAATTGTTTCTGTAAGTTTGCTTCGCAGTTAGAAAGCCGGACATTACGCGATTTAGTCACAGAGACGGCTAAACTTTTTGTGAAACTCGTTGTAAATACAGAAAAAAGTACTATGACCTTATTATTTTTTATCACCGTACTAATTAATTAAAATGTATATACGCTAATTGATTAGATGATGGAATAATTTCATCGTCATCATCATCCTGTAACACTCCACTGCTGGCCATAGGCTTCCCCAATTTCACACCATTCAACTCGATTCTCGGCAACTCTAATCCAGTTACTCCCAGTCTTCCTGCGAAGATCGTCGCTCCACCTAGCCTGAGGGAGTCCCACCTTACGTTTACCGATTCGCTGTCTCCACTCAAGAGCACGTCTACTCCTACGGTCATCGGTTCCTTGACTAATATGGCCGGCCCATATCCTTACTAATATTTATGAAATCGGATAGTGAGTTTCTTTGTTTGTTCCGCTTTCACGCCGTAACTACTGAACCGATTACTGAATTTTTCAGATGTAAAGTTAGAAATCAGGGTACTTTTTATCCCGGAAAAATTTGATATTCCCGAGGGAAAACAAAAATGTTGTTAGCTTCATTCCAGTTCTGTGTTAGATGGCGCTGTGTGTCGTTTAAAACAAGGGATTGTATTCCAAACGAATATGCACAGTGAACTTAGAAGCTAAATGATACTATAAGTAATCCACAAAAATGAGGAATCTAAAAAACACGAACATATAATCGAATCCCATGCGGGCGAAGCCGCGGGCGAAAAGCTAGTACGGAATAATTTACAACATAATATTTACACATTACAAACATATCACGTGTAAAGTTTTGTAAACTCGCTCAGTGAACATGAGAAAATGTCTTTTCTGATGGTATACGACTTTAGTGTCAAAATTAAAAATACATTTTATTAAAGTACTGGAAAATCCATGTAATCTTAAACTGTCTTTTTCAATTATTAAGACGATGATTTTTGAGTGCATATGCGTGTGTGTTTGAATATTTGTCATTTAACTTAGGATCCCTTTTATCCAAATATTCCAACGGACTATGCAAACTTATTCGAGTAAAACCGCGTGACACAGCTAGTTCATAATAATGCCAGAAAATAAGTCTCCTTCTGCCCAGTTTCTGCCCACCACGATGGAATGATGTGAGTTTATGTTTTGCTATCCATACTTCATATATTATTTGGTATTTTAGCATAGATATAGATCTTTTTTGTATTTATGACCAAATCAATATTCAGTAAGCCTTTTGGGCCTATAACTTTTGGCGTAAAATAATAAATCTGATTCTTGCATTGTTTTACTATTTTATGGGAAAAATATAACTGCTAGAGGAACTGTACAAGAAACAAAAGTAATAATTTGCCTGCAGTGAACTTCCCGTCTGAGCACAATTGGGTATTTGACAAAAAAAAAACCAATAAGTCCGTCAGTCAGATTTCCAAAAAATACTGGACACGTAAGTTATAACAAAAAATAAAGAGGACACTGTGCGTTGAAAACTCGTGTGACGTCACTAGACGCTACACTTTTTAGCGACCAGTGACGACACCAGCCACCACTCCTGATCTTTGATGCCTTTTATACTTGTCAATTTTTAATGATTTGATAAAACAAAAAATACGTGTCTAGTATTTTTTGGAAATCTGACTGACGGACTAATTAGTTTTTTTTTTGTCAAATAATAATAATAATAATAATTTTATTGACATAAGGATACATACATTCATACATTTCTCGGTGTTAGGCCATAACATCAGCCGCCGGCAGAAGTTACCACCCACCAGACAAAGTCTTGCCGCCAAGCGATTTGTCGTGTTCCGGCATGATGTCTGGTGAAGCCGTACGGAGGACGGGTCTGAGCAGTTGTGTTGCGATGTGTGCCGAGTACGATGCGCCTAATGTTGTTGTGTTGGGAGTTTGGTCGTGGAGGGTCTTCACATCAATCTCCCTTTGGCGCAGCATCGTTGGTCGTGTTGTTGGCTTTAACATTGCATCACCTCGCTCAACTGCCGTCTTCCTTCGTATTCGCTCGGTTTTTCTGAGTGAATAGGCTCTTAATAAGCTAGCGCGCTTTACCATCAACGATCGCATCACTGCTTACCATCAGGCGGGATTGCGGTCAAGCGCTAGTTTATAATTATTAAAAAAAAAAAAAAAAAAAGTATACACAGATTAACTAAATGCTAAACAATGGTACAAAAGTCTGTATACAGATATTGTGAGCCCTGCCTCTCATACTAAGATGACCTGTATCTTAAGAGACAGTGTTCAGTACTACGGTTACTTACAAATTTATACATTCAACTGTGGATTGCGCCACTTAATGCTCTTGTCAGCATTCAGATTTCAGTTTACAAAATAAATACAATAATATAATAAGTAAATAATAATAATAATGTATTATGACTAGGTGTAAAGTTAGTGAATGAGAGTAGTGAGTGTGAGATGTTTATACTTTATATAAAGCAAGAGCAAACTAAACCTGTATGTTTTAGGCAATGTATTTCAGCAATGACTCTGTTTGTGCATAGTCTTGCTGAAGTAGCCATTCCATCAGCTCAGCCTTTAGCTTAAACTTATTATGATCACGCATGTTTAATTCCTTGTGGATTTTCTTATAGATTAGTGAACTTATTGTGTAGTATTGGTGTTGGGCAAAAGTGGTTTTATGTTGTGAACCTGGGGGAATATTTGTTCGTTTATTGGGATTAGACGGTAGGACACTGGCGTGTCTTCTAAGTATGGATTGCAATACGAAGAGTTGACGAACTGTTACGATTTTACAATCTGAGTACAGCTGAGCTGTTGGATAGCGATAAGGTTTTCGTAACATCACTTTAAGTATTGCTCTCTGGGCTCTTTCCACTCTGAGAAAAATAGTTTTAGCTGCACCGCCCCATACACTGATGCAGTATCCAAGAACGGACTGGCACAGAGCACAAAACACCATTTTCAGAGTATCAATGTTCGCTGACACTCTAAGTGACTTGAAAATATATATTAGTTTCAGTGTTCTCGAGGTTAAGGCATCAATGTGTCTATCCCAGCGTAACCGGGCGTCTATTTCTACACCAAGATATTTGACGTGATCAGTGCGCATGAGAGTTGGACATTGGCATGAAGATGACAGTTGTGAGCAAGTGTGCGCTGTTATCGAAAAGGTGTTGTCCGGAGCGGATTTTTGACGGATGGCAAATGGAATATAGTTAGTCTTGTCACAGTTGAGGGTAAGCAGGTTTAAGTTGAGCCATTGGATTATTTTACGTAGTGCCAATTCTGCGCTTTTTTTAACACTATCCCATGTTGGCCCGTCGACTATAATCACGGTATCATCGGCATATACAAAGATCGTTGAATTGGGGAGGGACAATCTACATAAGTCATTTACGTATATTTGAAACAAAATAGGACCCAAAATACTACCTTGGGGGACTCCGTAAGACAGGGTTTCTTTATCACTGTAGTGATTATCAATTTTGGTTCTTTGGGTGCGGTTTTCCAGATAATCCTTAAAGATCCGCAGTGCCATACCTCTAACACCAAGTAGCTCCAATTTGGCCACAAGTATGGGAACAGAAACTGTGTCAAATGCCTTCGAAAGATCCAGAAATATTCCCAAGCATCTGGTTTTTTTATCAAGATTCCCAGCAACCAACTGTGTTAAATCAAGTACTGCATCTTCAGTAGAGACACCGGAACGGAAACCATATTGATTATTTGCTATGATATTGTATCTGTCCAAAAAGTTCTTAAGCCGATTATTGAGAATCCTTTGAAAGAACCTTGGAAAGAGCAGTCAGAACCGAGATAGGTCTGTAGTTGCTGAGACAGCCTCTACTCTCATCCTTGTGGATAGGGTGCACAATTGCTTTTTTTAGTGCGTCCGGGAAAACACCTTCCCGGAGACAACTATTAAAGATGTACGTTACTGGTTTTTTTAGTGTCTGAAGACTCATTTTCAGCACTGTAGGCGATATGCCATCCCACCCCAATGCACAGTCGTTACATAGCTGTATTATAAGAGACTCTACTTCAGATTCGTCTATATCTAGTAGCACGAGGGAGTTAGCGGGAGATAGTGTGTTGTCGTCACCGATATTCCGAACCTGGCTACTCATATTTCTGGGACCCTGACCCCCTGATAAAATTTTATCCGCCAAGTTTTTACCCACATTACTGAAAAAATTGCCAACTTCTTTTATAGATGCTTTCGGATTGTCACATATTTTCAGTAGTTCCACAGGACTGGTTTTTATTTTAGCTGTGTTTGTGATAGTTTTGACAGTGTACCAAAGGGCTCTGGGGTTATTTCTTGCTTTCTCCAATTCATCAAATACCCTATTTAAGTGTCTTCAAAGCTAAAGCGAAAAGCCTCGTAATAAACTAGCACGTTTATCATCGGGCGGGATCGCTGTTTGTAATATTAAAAAAAAAGTATAAACAACAGCAGCAAGCCAAACAATCACAATCAGCCTATATCTTTCCCAAGCCGGGACACAAACCTCCTATCTTCGAGAGGGAGTGGGCTATTATCATCCACGCGGAAGCAGTATGGGTTGGTAGGCCTTTTTTATTTCCCCCATCTAAAAATCTTATCCCCTTTCTCGACGAAACGCTTGTATGTCGTTACACCCAAGAACACACCCTTAGTTACATTTAACTAGAACCTGGGATTAATCACATTAGTTGAAGATATGGCGTCCTCATTAAATATTTATGCTGGAGCCTATGGGATTGTTAGGATTGGTTGTGTGGTGCTAGTGCCGGCGAGTTTATTTGAAAGTTCTAGGGTAGGTGAAGTTGGAGAGAGTAGATATATCACAGAGCAGATTGCCGATGGGCCGAACGGTTCTGGTATGGGGCCAAAAGGACTGCGTACTGGATGAGTTAGCGATGGAAGCCTTCCCATAAGGTGAACCATCGACCTTTGAAGGCCGTAAGATGTGAAAAGCACAGAACCGGTCGAAATTGAGGTACTTCGGGGAGGCGGTGGACGTCCTTCGGCTGGAATAATGGTGATGAGAAGCATAAATAGCATCTGGGCAAGGTTATTATTTGTATCACTACAGTTTTTTTTTATATATTATAAACTAGCGCTTGACCGCAATCCTGCCTGATGTTAAGTAGTAACGCAATCGTTGATGGTAAAGCGCACTAGTTTATTAAGAGCCTATTCACTCTAGCCTTGAAAACACTCAAATTGTATTCCGACGGAAACACCGCCGCTGGCAAATTGTTCCAGTCCCTCGATGTACGCGGTATAAAGAAGGAGGCGAAACGCTTCGTCCGGATCGTAGTGGTGTTAACAACGTAAGGGTGGAAACTCGCCGTACGATGGGTCGTCCGATGGTGGAACGGAGATGGGTGAATTAAATCATGCAATTCCCTCGCACACTCCACAAAATGCATCCTATAGAACACCGAAGGGCTGGCTACGGTACGCCTGTGCTCTAGGCTTTGGAGACCATCTCGAGTTAAATCAGGGTCACCAATCAGCCTCTTCGCACGCCTCTCCACTGAATCCAAAGTGGCCAGGTGACACTTAGCGCAATGGAATTCGTGTTATTTATTCACATAAGTGTGATAGCCTAGTGGTTAAAACAGCAGCCTCTCAAGTATGAGTCTGCGGGTTCGATTCCAGGTCAGACAAGTAGCAATTTAACTTTTCTAAGTTATATGTACTTTGTAAGTATATCTCGGACACCAACCAACCCCCATTGAGCAAGCGTGCTGATTACGCTCAATCTTTCTCTGTATGAGAGGAGACCTGTGCCCAGCTGTGGGACGATAAAAAAAGGTTGATGATGATGATTCACACAAGTTTTACTTTTTCCTTTGGGTAACAGCTTATCAAGCTCATCTCGCCAGCTTGATCCTGGTCTGTCGCGATGACGTCGTACGTTTAGTGGGTCTCGATCGGTGGTACACGCGATACTATTTGACAATATACCTGTCCTCTATTACAACTTCCAACACCCCAGCTCAAACGAAATACCAACATTGCAATCCCTTAAAATTTTAATGAGCTGAAAACCGTAACCACTAACAGCACCCGTTACCCTGGAGACCTTCAGGCCACAAGCTCGATAGGTCATGCTTTATGCAAAGCGAATAAATTGTAAGGGTTACTTGTAAATAAATCAAGAGGTTTGTTGGTAAACTAGTTTTGACTGCAGTGACTGACAGTTGTTGACACGACTCACACTTGTTGGCGCAACTGACAGCTGCTGCCACGGAATTAGCTTTAAATTAATTATAGTTTTAGTTACTGTTATTTGGGACGTATATGTGGTGTAGTCTGATTCCTTGTTCATAAAACCCTTAAACATTATACGATTTAATTTTTTAATCAAAGGTTTCACCACTTATTGGACATGTGACATGTACCAACCCGCACTCGTATATTACAGATCCTCTCAACGAGGCTTGTATTCCAACAGAGGGAACATTATACTTAAACAATGCAAAAGTTACTTTGCTTGTCTACCTGTCAGACTGTTACCTTTTAAATAAGTAACTCAGCTTTTCAACCATTTTATTCCAAAAATAAATTAGTGCTTTGACCGCAATCTCGCCTAATGTAAAGCAGTGATGCAATCATTGATGGTAAAGTGCGCTTGTTTATTGACAGCCTATTCACTCCAGCCTGGAAGACTCTTAAATTGAAGTCCAACGGAAACACCGCCGCTGGCGGATTATTCCAGTCCCTCGAAGTACGTGGTATAAAAGAAGAGGCTAAACGCTTCGTTCGGATCGTTGCGGTGTTAACAACGTAAGGGTGGAAACTCGCCGTAGGACGGGTCGTCCGATGATGGAACGGAGATGAGGGAATTAAATCATGCAATTCCCTCGCACAGTCTTTTATAAATAAAGCACAATTTTTGACAAATTCTATATCGAGACATCTAGTATCAGCCTTAAGAAGTTCGTATCGCTACTCGCTGCGAGTGGCACCACACCCAGTCCCTCTAGAGACTGCCCCTTAACAGAACCGCATGGTCCCGTACAAGATTGCGTGTGTGTTTTATGATGTAGCTCTGACTCTTCAAGTTAACTACCACCAGGAACTACTTGTGTCTGTATGTTTATAGTAGTTTTTACTAGTCATAAGACGTTCACGTTCTCCGTTTGAAGCGGCCTCCATTGTTATGGCTGTGCCTGAACACGATGTGTGCGTGAAAAAAAATATACTTATCTGTTACAATTCAGAATCATATTTCAATCAACATACATCCTAACCCTTTATTTTTGTTTGAGATGGGAAATCATCAAATGACCTTATGCTCTGGACTTTTACTGACTAAAACCCACCCTTGTTTCTCCACGCTAGGGCCACAGTTTCTTTTTTAACCCTTGACCCAGGAGGCACCAGTCTTCGTGGACCCCGTCACGATTTGCTGACATCTCTTTGAGGCGCGCGTGAAATACAACGCGCAGTCGATACCTATATCCTTTTTTTTTTTTTTTTTTTTTTTGACGCTGTGGAAATGACGTTTACGCACCATACCCCGAAGGGCGTGTGTGGGACTCGCTCAGCCGAAGCCGGGAATACCCACTAAAACCGAACAGCGGCACACCGACATCGCCTTAGTGGCGGGGTCATGGGAAATGGCATGCCTGCCTACCAATCCCCCGCCAGCGATTCCCACCCGAAGGCAGGCCCACAGTGGGTCCTCCATACGGAGGAGCCCGGCTGGGTACGTCTTCGTGTGCAAGAAGACGCAGCAGCCAAGGGTTTTTTAGCGAGGTGTCCTTCCTCTTAGCCCCACTCGTTTGCCCGAAGGCAAACGGGGCCCCCAGCTCCTCTCAATGAGGAGACCGGGTTGCCCGACGGTGACCCGGACTTCGGGTCACGTCAGCCACCTGGAGTGGTGGCCGACCCGCCGCGCGTGACCGCCGAAGCGGTCCCCACTTCTGGTTTTGGTCCGCGCCGGTACACCGGTAACCCCCATATCTGGGGGCCGTTCCCCTATCCGCCACCTGGGGACGCGTCCGATGGCAGGCCAGAAACTGCACACGGACGATACCTATATCCTTTTTTTTTTTTTTTTTTTTTTTTTTGACGCTGTGGGAATGCATTTACGCACCATACCCCGAAGGGCGTGTGTGGGACTCGCCCAGCTCTGTAGCCAGGAATACCCACTAAACCCAACAGCGGCACACCGACATCGCCTTAGTGGCGGGGTCATGGGATGTAGCAAGCCTGCCGTCCACAACCCCGCCGGCGATTCCTGCCCGAAGGCAGGCCCACAGTGGGCCCTCCATAGGGAGGGGCCCGGCTGGTCACGTCTCCGTGTGCGAGAAGACGCAGCAGCCACGGGTTTTTTAGCGAGGTGTCCTTCCTCTTAGCCCCACTCGTTTGCCCGGAAGCAAACGGGGCCCCCAGCTCCTCTCAGTGAGGAGGCCGGGTTGCCCGACGGTGACCCGGAGTTCGGGTCACGTCAGCCACCTGGAGTGGTGGCCGACCCGCCGCGCGTGACCGCCGAAGCGGTCCCCACTTCTGGTTTTGGTCCGCGCCGGTAAACCGGTAACCCCCATATCTGGGGGCCGTTCCCCTATCCGCCACCTGGGGACGCGTCCGATGGCAGGTCCAGAAACTGCGCACGGACGATACCTATATCCTAACCTAACCTTTTTTTTTTTTTTTTTTGTTCTCGCTGGGGAAAATGACAATTACGCATCCCCACCCGTCGGGGGACGGGCAGGGTATGTGGGACTCCCCGGGAGAGAGCCTCCCGGTATACCCACTAAAAACCCCAGCGGCGCTCCGGCATCGCCATAGTGGCGGGGGAGTGGGGGAGTGGCACAGCCTGGGCTTCCTCTCCCCCGCCGGCGAATCCCGCCTAATTAGGCGGGCCCTCATTTGCCCCTCCTAGGAGGGGGACCGAAGCTCCCACATGGTGAGCTGTGCAAGGCGGACGCGGGCACCCCCGTGCCTCACGCCCGCCGCTCACCTCAGGGCGGGAGAAAGCGGGCGAAATCCCGCCTTCTCCTGCCCCTACGCCGCCTGCGGAGCGCCGGAGCGAGGGGATCCTCCTCCCGCTCGCGCTCCGCGGCCTCCTTCTGCGACATCACGACCTCGCAGAAGGAGGCCATCGCCGCCCAGGCCCCCTCGCTCCCCACCATCGCTCTGACGATGGCGGGCAGCGAGAGGTCCCCTCCTACCGCCGCGACAAGATCGCGGCGCGGCACGGCCCACGACGGGCACACCGCGAGGGTGTGGTCCGCCGTGTCCTCCGCCGCGCCGCAACCGTGGCACGACGGCGTCTCCTCTCGTCCTATCCGGTGCAGGTACCTGCCGAAGCAGCCGTGACCGGAGAGTACCTGCACCAGACGGAAGGAGAGGAACCCGTGACGCCTGTCGAGCCAGTCCTTCAGGACCGGCCCGATGGCGTCGAGGGTGCGACGGCCGAACACCGCGGAGGCGAGGTCGCGCGTCCAATGTTGGACGATGGCGTCCCTCGCCTCCCAGCGGACGGCCTCCCTCAGCTCCGGGGCCGGACGCTCGCCCAGCGCCCTGCGCCCCGCCGTCCACTCGTACACTCTGGCGAGCACCCAGGCCTCGAGCTCCCAAGGCGGGGTGCTCGCCAGAGCGCATGCCGAAGCGATCCTAACCTAACCTAACCTAACCTGCAAATTGCGAAAACTGAAGAAGGAGGATTGAATATTTATAGCAGCGTAACATAATGTTCTGTCCGCCATTTTGTTAGTAGTTTAGGTGGGGTAGGTAGTGTTTATGAGGAAAATATGGACATCTCCCATAATCAACTTTATTATGTTCTCCGCTTACATTGATGTCAGTTATAGATTTATGGATAAGTCAGGCATGACCACCACTTTGAAAAAAAATATGTCAGACAGGTAGCTATGCCACAGATCTTCACCCTGCCACAGACCTTTGATTTTCGCGGGCTTCCGTAGCGCACTTCATTACCGAAATGTTTTACATTAAAATAATTAATTTAACCAAAAATCGGATAGAAATGTAATTCTTAGCTTTATTCAGTTAGTATCAGCACGACTTGTAATCATACTAAAATGTTTTAGAAACTTGATCTTAAGAGAATTTTAATTAATTAGCATTAACATCAGATAGATATATTGTATTTATTCAACCCTGAGAGAAATAGGACAGGATTAAAATTAGAAGAGTGAGCTAAATCCGTAGAGACGGACCTACGTAGAGTTTTTATGAGAAAAATTTGATCTGTGAAAGCATTACATATAAACACATTTTCATCATCTTTCTCGGTGGTAGGCCATAACATCGGCCGCCGGCAGAAGTTACCACCCACCAGTCAAAGCCTTGCTGCCAAGCGATTTGTCGTGTTCCGGCATGATGTCTGGTGAAGCCGTACGGAGGACGGGCCTGAGCAGTTGTGTTGCGATGTGTGCCGGGTACGATGCGCCAAATGTTTTTGTGTTGGGAGTTTGGTCGTGGAGGGTCTTCAGATCAATCTCCCTTTGGCGCAGCATCGTTGGTCGTGTTTATGGGTTTAACATTGCATCACTTCGCTCAACTGCCGTCTTCCTTCTTATTCGCTCAGTTTTTCTGAGTGAATAGACTCTTAATAAACTAGCGCGCTTTACCATCAACGATCGCATCACTGCTTACCATCAGGCGGGATTGCGGTTAAGCGCTAGTTTATTCAAATTCAAATTCAAATTCTTTATTTCAGGCAAGGCCCATATATTGTTAGTTAAAAAAAAAAAAACTTATCCTATGTTAGTAAAAAGAGAAACAGAGTTCAACATCAGTTGGCGACATGAATATGTGCGCGCACATGTCTGTCCGCCCAGAGTCTAATAAAAGGTCCGTCCACCTTGTCCGCCAGTGTAGCTAGCTTAATTATTAAAAAAAGAATAATAATAATCAGCCTATAATAGTCCCACTGTTGGGACTCAGGCCACCTCTCGGTCGGAGGGAGTGACCCGTGATTTACCACGTTGGTTCAGTTCGGGTTGGTTTGTAAAATAACGGAATCCAGAATGAGGAAATCAATCTGCCTAACCTTCCCGAACTATATTGGGATCAGCTCTCAGCCTATCCAGATGCACCTGTATTTTACGTAGAGCGACCACCTATCTCACCTGCACAGCCTAGTTATACCTAATTACTGGGTTTCAACGATACACGTAGATAAGACTGGTTGTCAAATTTTAGGGCTTCTGATGACCCATAATGACTGCCAAAGATCTACGAATGATATTCGACATCAAGACCACCAGACAAAGTCCTGCCGCCAAGCGATTTGTCGTGTTCGGAACACGACAAATCACTTGGCGGCAAGACTTTGATGATGTCTGGTGAAGTCGTACGGAGGACGGGTCTGAGCAGTTGTGTTGCGCTGTGTGCCGGGTACAATATGCCAAATGTTGTTTTGTCGGGAGTTTGGTCGTGGAGGGTCTCCAGATCAATCTCCCCCTACCGCAGTATCGTTGGTCGTGCTGTTGGGTTTAACATTGCATTGCAAGTGAATAGGCTGAATAAACTAGCGCGCTTTACCATTAACGATTGCAGAAGAAACTTGTTTTTTTAGTTTTTTAAACTATATTTATTTGCAACTTTTTAGTTCGATATTCTTTTTTTAAAATGAAACGAAAGAACGAACGTATTGAAAACGTTGGGATATTTTACAGTAATGAGCCGCTCACTTGTAGTCCAAAGAGTTAGAGACGGACAAACAAACAAACAAACAAGCAAGCAAGCAAACATACAAGTGAAGTTAATAAAAAGCATGTAAAAGTACTACTATAATTTTAACCAACAACACTCAAGCTGGTTTCCTCACGCTGTTTTCCTTCGCCGTTTTTTTTTTTATAAATTATAAACTAGCGCTTGACAGCAATTACGCCTGATGGTAAGTAGTGATGCGATAATTAATGGTAAAGCACGCTAGTTTATTAAGAGCCTATTCACTCAGAAAAACTGAGCGAATAGGAAGGAAGACGGCAGTTGATCGAGGTGATGCAATGTTAAACCCAACAACACGACCAACGATGCTGCGCCAAAGGGAGATTGATCTGAAGACCCTCCGGACCGACCCGGTTTTCTGAGCATGGTGATAAAATATTTTTACAAAGCAAAACGCTTGTCTGGGTTCGAATCAATGACATAAAACTCTCGTCCGATACCATTAGGTCACCACTGAGCGCATTTTGAATTATTCACTTTCTGACTTCCTAAATCCATTCCACATACAAGAGAGGCGCTGCTAAAGAAATGCTTTGTGACTGAACAAAACATTAACGAAGTCTTTTTGTTGTGTTCACTTCTTGTTATCCACCGGCACAAATGTATTTACTCTTCCCCCTATCCCCTCCGACCCCCTCAATCTGAAGGGTGGCGTCATCTAAAATGCAACCCAAATTTAGGGGGCAGCGTAAAGGTCGAATGAGTCTGAAAATTTAAAGCCATCTTCTTAGGTCCGATATCTATTTAGGGAAGGAAGTTAAGCCTGAGACGGTTTGAGTCAGCGGGGATGAAGTTGTCCAGTCCTTTTTAGGTACATAGAAATTTTCTGGTTAAAAATTTCCTTAGCTTAAAGGTTTATCTATAAGTAGCTCTGCATGTACATATATACTCATTCAATGCATCATTTATTCAAGTAGCTAATGCTTTAGCATGATAATGTTATTAAATATGGAATACCTCTATAAAACCGGACGCTGCACTTTTAAATAAATAAACAAACTGAAATACCCGACGTAACAGGTGACGCAGACGCTAATTATTTTAACGTTGTAAATATTTTACCTCCCACACGTCCGTTCCGTACGACTTCAATTCTTAAAATAAAGTAAACAAAAGCGATGCATTTACCCCACTCCTCCGGCTTACAAGCTTGATAGCCTTACCTACCGTCTTTTTGCATTTTTTTCCTCGTATCGTAGCTAAACTCCAGGTTAATCCTCACTGAGACTGGAATAAATCGCAGCTTAGTCGCCTTTCAGTCTACCTAGTTTTTTGCCTAGATTCGACGTGAACGTGATTAAGTTTTAGAGCAATCGAGCGGAATATAGTATGGGTTTTGTGTTAGCAGATTTGGCAGTAACTGGATCAAGAAAAAGTATTGGATAAGTTGAAGTACTTAGGCATTGTGCGATTTTTCATCTTTAAGAACTTAATGTATAGTCATTTCTTACATAGATTAACTTTTATCTGTATAAAATTTCTTGCTCCCACGAACCAATCCATCGTATCATATCGTCTATACGCGCTGTCATTGCGTTTTCATTTAGCATACTGTCTGACATTTTACTTTTTGTTCGACTCCAAAGTGTTAAAGCGTGATGTTAAGTGGCTTATAATACAGCCTTCTTTGAGAAATAACAAACCTGAAGAAAAAACCCTGTCCGACCCGTGAAGGTGTTGTTAGGTATCGATGACTAATTCTACTAATGGATACAAAACCGGGCTAAACTTAAAAAAAAAATCCCCCTAAAAATAAATATTATTTCGCAAAAAGAGGTAACTTAATAAATGTGCGTTGAGCACCCTTCCGCGGGCACGCGGCACGTGGTCGCATCGCTATTCGCTCATAATAATACCGGTGTTGTCACTTTTTTTAAAATTACCAAATTTCGGGGAAGTTGGAATTAATTTGCGGGAAAAAAAAGATTATTTCAAAATTCATTTCTATTGGTACTATGATGATTACGTAAAATTTTATATTATATTTGGTCATGTGTTTACCTAACCTTTATTATCCTTATGGGTCGGACAGGGGTGAAAGAAGAGTTTTTTTTTATATTCGACGGGGACGTTTCTGACCATTAGCGCCTTCTAACAACCAAAAACTTCAGCTTCTTTCTTCTGGAGGGAGGTGGGTAGTTAGAATCACAAACATATTGCATATACATTCAATACATAGGATATATTCAGACAAATAAATACATTATATTGTTACTATTCTATTGAATATAATAAATTATTTTGAAAAGCTTCGTACCTACTACTGCTAGACATAACATGTGGCAAAAATTTTAATTAAAATAAAGGGTTTAGCATCTGTGTCCTGTGCCTCAAATAATATTATTAATATGTTTTTCTCTGTCTTTCAGGTATGTATACTACACTGCCGTTATCAAAATTATGAGAAGCTGTTCTTTGTAAGTGACGCTTTTCCGCCATTAAATTCATCGTAAATATTGAGAGAAAATGTCTGTCATCAGTATTTCAAACGTTTTTACACATCCTGCTAAAAAACTACTAACATCTCGACTACAAATATGCGACGAAAATACAAATAAAACCAAAATGACAAATTGCAACCGCCCGACGTGCCGAAAAACACAGCAGAAGTATTTATTGCAATGGAAACGGGTACTAAAATAAGATGCGTCTACGCATCCCTGTCCGTCAACGCGCGGCGAGTGACGAAAATAGCCGAATGATGACGCGACAGAAATAGTCGAACACGTGTCATTTGTCGCGAGGCGTTGTGACTAGTCGCACGCGACAGGCGGGCTATGCTGTGAGTCATCGGGGTTGCCAGGGATAGATAGCCGTCGGATTTATTGAAACTTTTGGGGGTAAAAAAAGAAATTATTTTTTTTTGTAGATACTTGACAAGTTCAGTAAAAAACGCTGTAGACTAAATTAATAATTTTTTTTTTTGGGTTCCGCACCTAATGGATGTAATCGACCTTATTACTAGTACACCACTGTCTGGTTTTTTGCCACCAGGCTTTATCCCATGAACCCTGATAACAAGAAAATGTTGCGTTACGAGTAAGTAAAGTATAAAGTATTTCTTTTTTAAATTAAATTATAAATTAGCGCTTGACCGCAATCCCGCCTGATGGTAAGCAGTGACGCAATCGTTGATGGTAAAGCGCTCTAGTTTATCAAGAGCCTATTCACTCTAGCCTTGAAGACACTCAAATTGTAGTCCACGGAAACACCGCTGCTGACAAATTGTTCCAGTCCCTCGATGTACGCGGTATAAAGGAGGAGGCGAAACGCTTCGTCCGGATCGTAGTGGTGTTAACAACATAAGGGTGGAAACTCGCCATACGACGGATCGTCCGATGATAGAACGGAGATGGGGGAATTAAATCATGCAATTCCCTCGCACACTCCCCTAAATATATCCTATAGAACACCGAAAGGCTGGCCACTCTACTAAAGTATTTATTAAACCTGGTAATAAACCAGCGTGTGTGCACCTGTGTGTCAAATTTCGTCCATATCCATTCAGTAGTTTTTCTGTGAAAGAGTAACACATCCATCCATCCATTCATACATACTCACAAACTTTCGCATTTATAATATTAAAGGATGTGATTGATTATTGAGTGATATTATAGGTAATTATACTATATGACATGGTAGGACTACTAAGAAGTAGGATAGTAGGAAGGAAAACTGTACGGATTTCTTCGTCCGTGCGTCCGACTCGCACTTTGCTGGTTTTTACTAAAATTTCTTCAAAGTTTGTGAGTAACTGAAAATTTGTCTAATTATTCACACTTTTTATTCAATTTTATTTTTAATTACAACAAACTTTTCAGTCTTTCGTTATTCAATACATGTACGAACTACGGGCTTCTCAAATATTAATCTTGATTTTCCAAGAAAAGTGTAGTATGCGTGTGAAATGAGTTTGATTTCTTGTTATATGATGCAGTAATGGCATCATTATATAGATAGTTCAATCCACGAAGACGCGCCCCACTATTTCTCCTAACCGTTTATAGTATATGTGTGCAAGCTTCCGTCAATGTTTGAGTGTTATCCGTACACAATAATTATCTATGAGTGCACACCCACACTACAATAAATTGACTAATCAGGAGAGAGCGTCATGGTCAAAGTGAAAGATGCTCTACTTCAATTTTATACTCTTTACCCGACTGCAAGAAAATTGAGGTGTGGATATTTTATGTGATTATTAGTTAATATACAATTATAATACCATTTTTATATAATAATAGGAGGTAATTAGAGACATAAATGAAATACGTGAAAAAGTTTTATGGAACTTTTTTTATTGAAATAAAAATCGTCAATCACTAGTTTCAGAAATGTCTGATTCAGATTCTGAAGTATCACTGACATTTATAATAAAATTGAAATCAAGATCACAGTGTCTCATGTATTCGTCTTCTATTTTTTCCACGTGCTGACAAGTATTGAACCAGACATCTTTATTTACTCGATCAAATGCTTCATTTAAAATGGGCATAATCGAAGTGTAGTTTTGATTGATATTGCGGCTAGCAACGTCGTTTTTTACAATACCCCAAATGTTTTCGATTGGATTTAACTCTGGGTGATAAGGAGGCAGCCGAAGCACTGTGAATCCATATTCCTTTAATAATTCGTCAACTCTGTACTTGCGGAAGTTTTCTTTGTTTTTTAATATAAGGTCATAAAGTTCAGGCTTTTTGTAGGTTGGTACAAAATGGATATTTTTTGCATTCAGCCAAGTCTGCATGTCTAATTTGTTGGAGTTGGATGTGGGTATTTTTTCCGAACTAGTATTGTGATAGGCTGCATTATCCAAGACTACCACGGCATCATTTGGGAGATTTGGTATTAGTTTCTCCTTAAGCCACTTTAAGTAATTATCCGAGTTCATATTATCGTGGTAGTCTCCGGATTTGATCTCTGCTCTGTACGTTAACAACGCATTTGGTACGAAACCCTTAGCACTTCCGGCATGTACTATAATTATGCGCACACCCTTTGTTAAATTTTGTTTCATTGCTGTTTTAGAGCCTTTGTCGGCCCAAGATTTTTTTTGCACGTGGTTGGTATGAATATATGATTCATCTGTGTACACTATAGGTCTACCTGCATTACGAAAAGATTTTACCTGTTTTAAATATTTCAATCTTAACATTTGAATATCATGTTTTTCGGTTAGGACCTTCCTATTATTCTCAGTTTTTCTCCATTTATAACCAAGCTTAAGTAACAATGTTCTTAGGGTGGTTCTACATCCATTAAATTGTATACGGTCTTTCAAAATAGTATTAAGTCGTGATAATGTTGGAAATTGATGATGTTCTTTATGGCAGTTTTGGATAGTTCTTCGGACTACACCAATATCAAATTTGTCTAAATTAATTTTTCGTGGTCTTACCCTTCTCTTCTTCATAGGTGATGTAAAAATAGAAGCACTTCTGCCTGCTAAATTCGAATGCGACGTACTCGCTTCATTTTTAGAATCAATATCCATTTCCGTAGTCGGCTTTGTTGTACGCTCTTCACTTTGGACTACAGAAACTATCGCATCCGTCTCCATAGTTATATTAGACTCCATAGTAGATACTGTAGTTTGCTTTATTGTCTCAGTATAAGCCTTTCTTTCGCTTAGAATTCTAGTCACTGTGCTTTCAGATATTCCAACAGCCTGTGCGGTTCTCCATCGAGCATCAGTGAGTTTTTCTGCAAAATTTTGACTTGCTTCTTTTTTCATGAAATCGTAAACTTTAGAAATAATTTCTCTTGCCTACAATTAAAAAAAAAATAAAAAGAAATAACATTAGTCTTACTTTTAAATATAAAATGAAGTCTAGTTAGTAAAATTTAATTTTGAATTAAACTACTTTTCTTTTATTATTTTATGTGTTTCGTAACAATAATTTACATACCTGGCTTTTAAGTACAACACGCTGAGATTTTTTCGACATTTTAAAAAAATATAAAGTAGAGCAACTTTCGTGTCGAGTCTGGATTTTTGAAATACAGGTTGTACTACTTGTGTGCATCGAACCACTGACGGTCCGTGACTGACGCTCGGAGAAAACTCCCCGCGCCCCGCGATCCCCTCAACCTAAAATTGGTGGGGCGCGTCTTCGTGGATTGAACTATCTATACTTACCACCTCCTTTATGCTCTGTAATAATGTGGAGGCAGCAAACATTACCACAAACAATGGCCACGAGCAGTAATGATGGAAGAAACTTTGTTTTATTTTTTAGAGGGGGAATTTGTTATAACAAGCCTATATTGGGTAACTAAGTTGGAACCAGCGGGGTAATAACGTAACAGTAACAGTAGGAATGGCTTTCGTTTTGACAGTTCAACAACGTTCATTGGGTTATTTACATTTATGAGCTGATACATTTTTTGTACATATGAAGCAATGATTGTTGTTGATAGTGTGTTACGTCTTTGGGGTGAAGCCCCGGCATCGTTGGGTTTGACGATGAGAGGGTTCATAGAGATGTTACATAATTCAACGCAGTTTCGCGCGGAATTTTACTAATTCCGTGAATTTTTACAGCCCAACATTTAAATATTTTAACAAATTTAATTAAATGTCAAGAAAAATCTACGCTGACGATAAATAGTTTCTTCACAAAAAACTTTAGCCAATTCTAGCCTTATAAAATTAAATGTACCATTTTTAAATAATGACTCTGGCAACACAGTATCTCGCTCATATGTACGCACTATTTTAATGCAAACTTCAAACGTTGGACATGCAGTCTCGCGCGGAATTCTACTAATTCCGTGTATTTTTAACGCTTCTTCTGTATGCCATTTACCTAATTATTGTGCGTACGTAATACTGAAATATATTAATGTCTTTTTATGATAGTTTTTTAGTGTGTGCGATGCTTTTTACTTTCCTTAATATTTTGGAATTTTGCTAATAAAATCTACTTAATTTTGTGTATGTGGCGGATTGATTTCTGTTATCTAAAAAATACTCTTCAGAGCTCTGTACGCGCTCTGTAACGTACGGACGATTGCAGGTCAAGCTAACCCAAACTGTCAGATATTCCCAATCAACCTTGAGTCTTAGTGCTTTAGAGATAAAGTTGAAAATCTAATAAGAAAATCTGACAGATTATAGTAGCTTGATGTGCTGCTGACTGTACCTTGACCTCAGTTCAAACGGTACAGCTGTCATCGTTGAGCCAGGATTCCTGTCTTCTGTGTTCTAAGTCTATTGTATACATATAAATACACAACAATATAGACTATTGTATGACCACAATCCCGCCTGATGGCGTTGATGGTAAAGCGCGCTAATTTATTTAGCCTATTCACTAAAAAAACTTAGTAAACAGGAAGGAAGGCGGCAGTTGAGCGAGGTGATGCAATTTTAAACTCAAAAACACGACGAATGCTGCGCTACAGGGAGATTAATCTCTGGAGATCCTCCACGACCAAAATCCCGACACAACAACATTTGGCGCATCATACCCGGCACACATCGTAACACAACTTTTCAGACCCGTCCTCCGTACGGCTTCACCAGACATCATCCCGGAACACGATAAATCGCTTGGCGGCAAGACTTTGTCTGGTGGGTGGTAACTTCTGCCGGCAGCCGATGTTATGGCCTACCACCGAAAAACAACAATAAAGCTAATTTTACCATAACCAAAAATAGCCACGTTCTTAGTCCCCTACCTTTTATAAAACGGGCAGACTGTTAGTATCGATTGCACCTAAAATGGTAAATCTAGACTGCACGACTCATTCTCTGTGTGGGTTACGAATGCAGTAAAAAAGTTGGCCTTTTATGATATTAATGTGTTGTATCACTGGTATAAATACATTTATAATGTTTGTGTTTTTGTTACTCTGTGTTTATAAACGTTTTTATGGTACTTTAGTGCCAAGTTATAGTTTGGAAACTGCAGGGTAATTGCATAACACACTTTCAGTAGCAATGAGTTTCATTTTGACAGTTCAATAACATTCATTGCGTTTTTTACGTTTTGGAGCAGACACATTTTCGAATATATGAAGCAATGGATTGGCAATTTGCTTCGAAGTGATTCCAACTGATACGAATGGTGCGTTACGTAATTAGCTACTTCTTTCTGATTGTCACGAATTATTATATGAGAATCCTAACTTTGGTGTGATTTTGTTTGCTTTTCACATTTTCCCGCAGAACGGAATTTTTTTAACAGATGGATAGACCATGACCTGGAATATATACTTTTTAGCTCGGTTGCACTTTGTATGCATACAAGACGGTATCCTGCCTATGTCCAGCTGTTGGGAATGAGAACCAACATGGTCGCGGTATGCACGCGCCAGCGGCGTGAGCAGTCTTCATCGGCAGCGGGAGCGGGTCGCGGTCGGGGGTATTGAAACTCGTTGGATGTAGGTAACAGACTAATTTTATTTTAAGGAGAACAATAGTCATACATTCCAATGTTAGTAGAATACTTACTCACTAGATGGTGTCAGTAGTAGGTAATAAGAGGGTAGCTTTATTTTGATACAAAATACATTCCTATTTACTAACACCCCCACTTATTAAAATAAGCTAAGCATTATACATATTATAAACTTACAATACCAAGCATGTTCATTATTTGATAAAAATAGAAAATCATCTACATACTCGTATAATCCAATAATTATTTTTGTATTACCTTTAGTTTTCGCAAACAAACATGGTTCATATTGACTATTGTTAAAGCCTAATTTACAAAGACAATATTTTACTTTCTCGTACCATGCTAAAGATGACTGCTTTAAACCGTAAATCGCCCGCTTTAATTTTAACACATTTCCCCCACTTTTGTTTGCAAAACCTTCATATATATATTTTCTTTTAAGACATCATTTAGAAAAGCTGTAGTTACATCTAAATGCGTAATATTCATTCCCATTTTAACGCTAAGAGCAAACAACAATCTCAAAGTAGAATGACGAATTACAGCTGCAAAAGTACGAGTATAATCTATACCTGGCTTTTGCGTAAAGCCCTTAGCCACAAGTTTAGCCCGGTATCGCACATTATTGTCCACGTCAAACTTTTTCACAAACACCTAACGGCACTTCACTATGGATACATCACTAGGTTTCTTTACGAGTTCCCACGCATCATTGTCCTCAAATGACTGCATTACATCAGCCATTGCACGCCGCCACTGCTCTTTCTCAGGCCCCTCGAGAGCCTCTGAGACTGAGATCTCCTCTGTAGTTGGACCGGAACTGGATACGCACAAATTGCTATAACCATATCGCTCAGGCTTTTTCCTCAAGCGCTTTGTTTTAGCACATTCTGGCGTAGGAATTGGAACTGATGAGGTCTGCTTCTGCACCTGCACCTGGACCTCACTTGGTAAAGATTCATGAAGATTGTCAACACCATCTGTGTATACTGAAGAATCTGAAGAACGGTTTTCATGTTGATCACTTTCCTCTGAAAGACATGATTCCCCCACTGAATTGCTGCTCTCCTTCTCCACACTGGTCTCTGGTGGCTCCATATTGTGCTGTGCCGTTTTATCATCCATTATCCATATAGCCTCTTTGCTCTCGTAATGTCAAATGATGTTATCGGAATTCCCGAATGTTCGATAGCCATTATCATCGGAGAATAACGGTCGGACAAACCTGCTAATAATAATGATCCCACCCATTCATCGGTAATTGTAAATCCTGTGCCATTTAACCGTTGAGCTGTTTCGACTATTTGTGTGACATAGGTAGCCATCGAGTCACAACTTTCCAATCTTATGGATATCAAATATCGAAGTAACGTTATTTTTCTAGAAAAACCGTAGTCGTCAAACATGGTCTTCAACTTAGTCCATAATGCTGCTGATGATTCCGTGTTCCTGATATGCACGTACAAACTTGGATCAATTGTTAGTATTAACTTTGCCTTCGTTTTTGCGTCTTCTGCTGGTTTAACTTCAAATCCGGTCGGAGGTTTGATGTACTTGTCCGTCCGTCGTAACGAGCAAGCTTTCAGCCGCAAAACACCACTCGTCGTAATTCTCCCTGCCTTTTAACTTCGGCACACTAGCTATATAGTTCGAGTTCATGTTTCCGCGAATCAACAAGCACAATTTTATCTATTTTACACGTAAAATAACTGATAAATACGGGAGTAGCCCATAACCTATTGAAACTCGTTGGATGTAGGTAACAGACTAATTTTATTTTAAGGAGAACAATAGTCATACATTCCAATGTTAGTAGAATACTTACTCACTAGATGGTGTCAGTAGTAGGTAATAAGAGGGTAGCTTTATTTTGATACAAAATACATTCCTATTTACTAACAGGGGGGACATGACCGAGTGAGCGGATCGGCTCGGACCTCACCTCACTCGCTTCCACGGACCCCGCCGCCACACACACCTCTTTTAAATTTAATAATTGTTTGTCCGGGATCTTGTTATATATAGAATTTATTATCAACGGCAATATACCAGACCTTAAAAATACAGTCCATTATTTCATCATCCCTTAAACACCAGCAGTAGACATCATCTTGCTGAAATGCATTGCTGGGCATAGATTCCCCTCCCCGTTTTCCGTACAGTGCTGTTTTATACCAATTAACAGTTAAGAGTCGATCTCACCCTGAAATTAACGCCTTGGTCTGCCGCAATTTCTTCATGCGTATAATAATTCCCTTGCCACATTTTAAAAGCAAATAAAAAATATGCAAAAGCTTTCAAGCGAATTCTCTTTTATTCATCCCCAAAACGCCCAGATGGCGTTCGCTATAACAATTCCAAGACAATGACTACAGTAACGGAAACATAGTCTACCCTTAAAAGTAGGTCAATCATAAATTTTCAACAGCGTTCTCATTTAAATGGTCATCCGCGCGCAAGTTTTAAAGTACCATTCGAACTTGAGACGTTTGCAAACATCTTAGGATTGTTAATTTTGTATATAGCGAAGCCTTTAGGAAGTACAATAGTTCTAGTCCAAGTAAATCTCGAAATGAACACGGTCAGGGTGAATTTCACCTATTAAATGGCACCTAGGTGTCTCATCAGTCATCTCCAACCGAACTAGAAACGTCTTAGGGTGAATTTCAGCAATAAAAATAGCAAACAAAGTTGAATTTTAAGTTAAATGTGTGTATCTCTCTATGAAGCAATATGTATGATCCTATGTAAGATCATGCTTTTTTCTTATCTGGTGTATTAATTATATACATAGAGGTATGAGGAACAGGGTATAAAGTTCACTCAATCTCCTCAGAAAAAGGAAGATCCTATTTACCTGACGCGACATGTGTGGCGTGCTACTGCCTGATGAACCTTGTCAGGCTGCTATATGTATGACGACGTCTGCGAATCAGAGTGATGGGGTCATTACCATCTTGGTGTGGTGGTAAGGGTTCCATTTCGCAGGTGAAGATTTGATTTAAAGCTCGAAGTCTAAATATACCCTCCAATCTTCACAGTAACAATTTTAAAATTAATAAATCCTATCCCATATTAATAATCAGACAGACCCCGGAGAAGTGGTCTCGTCCGCGCCTCAAAGCGAAGTGACCGTTTGATAATCCCCACTTTCCAAAACGACTCTTTCCACGTGCCGCCATTACATAATAACGTCACTGCGTTTGCCCCACTGCTATGAAAGTCAAATGAGGAACTTTTATTTAACTGATAGGTTTCCACATATATATAAATTGGGCAGTAAACTTTGCTTGCGAGATGCACGATTTTGCGTGACGTCAGTATGACGCGTAGTTCGAATATGACGTTGATACCACTTCGTACACCGCTACATATTTACAGAGTTGTGCTTCTGTATATAATGTGTGTTTCCTTACATTGTGACAAAGTAAAGCCGGGCTCAGACAAAGCGGTTCTCTTAACTTTAGTAAGAAAAGGTAAGTGCTTGCATTTCTAGTGTGCTGTTTCTTCTATTACCTTATTTTAGGGAAAGACTTTGCTAAGACGACATTAAATTCTTGGAATTGTGAGCGTCCTTTTTAGGAAAAGTTAAGAAGTTTTTAACGTTAAGTAAAGATTTAAGTAGTAGATACTCTTTGACTTTTATTGTTGATAATACACGTACGGTTGTTTGTTTTGCTACACAACGGTTATTTCTCCACTTTATAATCGCTATTTCGTTTCTGTTCTTTTTTGGCTTCGCACGGTTTGTGCATTTAGCCAATGTCACGTAATGAATTATTCAAGTCGGAAAAGACGGCCGCGTGAACCAGCATACGAAGGAGGTTTGAGGTAAAGTCATGTTATTTATGAATTATTTACTAAATGCACTTTTTATGCACTTTTATTTAGTAAATAACACTATAAATAATTGTAAAACTCCAATGAAAAACATGCGTAAAAGGGGGCGCTAAGTGCTTGACTTCAAGTGCAAAACTCCCTTTCGTTTCTGTTTTGTTGCCAGTGTTGCGGGCGCACTACAGATTAAAGTGTGTGGTTAATGTCGATTATTGTGTGTTGTCTTTGGTGTCCCTGGTCCTTACATCAAACAATAGATAAAATTATCAACATGTTATGTTTGAGTACGAGGTTTTTAACTAACTAGTATTTTAAGTTTTTTTATTGTTAGTGTGAGTTTTTCATTGTGCGGAATAAACTATTTTTCTTTCTTTCTTTGACTGCTTTCCATGTGGCACAGACACTACAGAACGTCGCCTGCTACGATCCTTTTGCTACATAGCACGATTGGTGCAGTGGCTAAGCGATCAATCTCGCACAGAACAAATATTTGTATGGCCTACAGGTAGTTGTTCCGGCTCTGGCTGTTTGTTTAAGTGACTTAAAATGTTTGTAAAAGCACCCCATGATACAGGAGTAATTCCTAGAGTGGGGTAACTAAAAAAAAAAAAAAAAGAAATGCAAGCGATGCGATGCGAGGTGGTCGGTCGGAACATAAAAATTCAAGCTCAAATAACATATGTTATATACAGCAAACTTTAATAAGGAGGAACCAGAAAGAGTACAGTATATCATAGACAGTCTTACATTCCTTTTTTTTTTTAATTGGGCTTGGGTATGTGAAATATTATACATTTAAATATTATTCAACACCCTTATATGTAATACACGAAGAGCCATAAATATTTATTTCATAGGAATTGAATGTCCATGCAGACATTGAAAATATGGTACATAAGAATCTTTGAATACCTTCATGCCGATGGTTTGACTAGTTTTCTCAATGCGATACTTTCTTATTGATACTATCGCTACGACATTTACTTTTTAAATATCGCATTCAGCTGAGATACGAGCCTTTTGGCTTCGTAAATGACTTTCTGATGTTTTTTTTTTATTATATTTTTTTTGTTTTTATTTCTCATTGTGTTTTCTTTAGTTTTGTTTTATGATATTGTGTGTGTGTGCGAGCGTACACAAAATGTTTTTTTTACAAAGATTTAACTTTAATAACTAAATATCAAGCAGAACACTTTATAAAGCTTACTTATACTTTGCTTACCTAAGATTAATCCCTCACTTTCCCAGGAGCCAAGTTACCAAGAGATTAATATTTAGCTCCCAACGATACATCATGCTGGACACTTTACTTACAACTTTGAGATGCGGTAAGGAATTTAACAGGAAGATTGAGAGCTGGTGGCCTGACTTAGAAAGGTTTGTGCATACGTGTAGCGATACTTGGAAGGTTGGAACCTGACCCATATGTTTAGTGAAAGTTTCGTTTATGATCAGTTTAAGTTATAGTCCGCTGGGAGACAGACCTCCTATTGGTCAGAGGGAGTGGGCTATAATCCAACATGCAACCCAGTGCGGGCTCTTAAAACAGTGAAGGAAAGCAATACGAGGAAACCGGGATGTTCTAAAACGAAAAATAATAAAAAAAAAAATAATTTAATTTCTAATTGTAAGATATTATATCGATACAATGAACACTTTTAAAATAGCGGCAAGTGGAATTAAAGGTAAATGGCTTACATGTGGATGCTACTTCAGTCCTTAACTTGATTGATGGTTTAATCCGTAACTTGATTGATGATCTGGAAGCACTTCACTGTAGAACGTTCACATCACCTTCACAACGCAACATAACGCGTAATTTATTGTTATATTTGAGTACTCATCTAGTATTTGCGATGATTTAATTACGAGTTTTTAAGCGGTGGCACAAAACGCCTGCTCTTAAGAAATTTTGCGGAAATTGAATCACCATATATAATCACTCGACACTTCACGTTGACGTTATTTTTTATTAAATTTTTATTTATTTTTTTGACCATGTATTGTAATGATTTAGCTGACTTTATTAATTTGTATCATTGTCTTATTATTATTATTTTATCTCGTATTATTGTATTTTCTCGTTTGACATTCATAATTTATACTTACTCTTATTTTATAATTATTAGATACTTAATACTATTTTTGCACGCCTAATTTAAGGTAGATAGTAAAGGATCATTGTATCTATTGAACATCTTCATTGTACCTACTATCTATGCAAATAAATTATTATTATTATTATTTCCTTTATTTCATTATAATATACATATAAATTATATTTTTAAATATTTCTACATAAAAAATATATAAAAAAACATTTAAAAATATAAAAAATAGTAACCCACCGGCATCGGGAACAGGGTCCAAGCTACCGGCGGTCAGGGCTCCAGAGAGAGGAACTTCCTAACAATGCGAGCCGTGTCCAGAAGTACAGCTTTCTGAATCAAGCCTTTGATCCAGCTGCCTAACGAGAGCCTCTTGAGGTGTTGGTCGAGGCTCTTGGCTATTAAGCCATTGGCTGTCACGACTATCGGCACAATGATTGCTGAATCCACCTCCCACATGTCGACAACCTCGTGAGCCAAGTCTAAGTGCTACCTGATTTATGGAGCAGGTGGGTTATTCCAGTAGTTAGGAACTGAGGTAACGAACCAGACACTAAAGCAGTCTGGAATTGAGATGCCAAACGAGCGTGCGACCTTGGAAACCATTTTATCCAAAAGTTATGCAGCCCGTCCGGTCCTGGAGATTTCCAGTTAGGTAACGGACGGACTGCACGAGCTACATCTTGGGGGCAGATGGTGATAGCCCCCATTTCAGGTATTGGATCGCAGGCTCGCTCGACATCCCGAGCCCAGTCACCTTCAGTGTGACTGACAGGCACCGACCAGATACTGCGCCAGAATGAACACATGGCATCATCATCTGGTAGGCCCGTGTCAGCCACACTTTGTTCTGGTCGTTCCCAGTCCCTATAAACCCACCTTTGATTGCTCTGGAAGGTGCGATTCTGGGTGTATCGTTCTACTCGTCGTTTATATCGACGAATACGGTTCGCCCATGCATACACTTTCTGCTTCAGGAAGTCGATGCGCTCCGTGACACGGGCCATATAATTCTCAGGGCTGGTATTTGTACCTGAGAATGCCCGCCTCACAAAGCGCATCACTCTAGGACGAGTATTACCCTCCCTGAAGCAGATTAGTTTACCGATGAGTGCTCTGGCCCCACCAATACGACGTTCAATCCTGCGCTGCCAAGCTGGTACTACTGGTTTCGGTCGTGTAGCTCTGGAGTCAGTGTGAAATTTGACATGAGCTACACGACAAGCTGCTACAGCTGCGCAGTACAGGATTGAATGAGTATCAGTGAGGTTCTCGCAGGTATCAAAATAATTTGATAACTGCGCATCCAGAGCAGCCATCAGTGCCCTATTTCTGTTATGCATGGGCAAACGTGGCAGGCGTGGTCTTAATTCTGCCGACACGAAACGATATTCCCGAATCGCAGCCTTCAAAGCATTTCTTAATTCCTCATTGCACTGGGTACTTACATTTGTAGCCCCATCATTGCTCCCCTCGTCAGCATAGCTTGTGGTATCTCTGCGGTGCGGCTGCGATGGTATCTCCGCGATCTGTGACGGGGGAGCGATGACACAGCTACTCTGTATTTCATTTCGCAGGCGATCAAGCACAGTATCATCCAACATATGATTACGCTGGATAACCCGTACCTGATCCGACAGTCGTTGTGCCGAAACGTTGACAGCTGGTTCAAGCACCTGAAACAGAGAGAGCATTCGAACACGGTACGCGGTCAGGTTGTTTCCTCCCTCTGTAGCCCCATAGTATGAGCGCATGACATTTTCGTTGATGGATTGTGTCCATCTCATGCGCTGCACACTTCCGCCGGGAGCTGGGACCCTGTCAGAAGCCGATGGGCCTCGAGGTCCTAAGCGGTCCGGCGGCCGGCGTCCTCCCCGTCGGCGAACAGGTGGTGGCGTCGTCGGCGGAGAGAAGTACTCGTCGCTCGAGCTCGACGCAACTGCCGCGGCCGGGGTCGTCACAGCACTTACAGTGGCGCTGGAGACCGGCGGCGGCGAGGCGGAGCTGAGCAACGAGTCCGGAGATGGTGGGCGTGCACGTCGAGCGGCAGATCTTGTCAACATAGCATAATATTTGTTTCACTTTTATGTTTTCAGATTAATAATTATATATTGTCCGGGGTGACATGACAGATGTCACCAAATGGTCGGTAATGTTTTTCATTGTATATGTGTATATGAATACTTTTTATACATAATTTTAAATTATTTTAAGTTTGAGCCTTGCTTTTGTGTTGAATATTTTACAACAATGGAATAAAAAAACTGATTTAAAATAATATTTCTGAAAATGATAAAGATTATGCTGTTGACGTTTGCTGTGTTGCCAGTTGTTTTTTATTATTATTCCTTTATTTCACTGTATATACATATAAATTACATTTTTAAATATTTCTATATAAACAATACATAAAAAACATTTAAAAATATAAAAAATAGTAGCCCACCGGCATCGGGAACAGGGTCCAAGCTACCGGCGGTCAGGGCTCCAGAGAAAGGAACTTCCTGACAATGCGAGCCGTGTCCAGAAGTACAGCTTTCTGAATCAAGCCCTTGATCCAGCTGCCTAACGAGAGCCTCTTGAGGTGTTGGTCGAGGCTCTTGGCTATTAAGCCATTGGCTGTCACGACTATCGGTACAATGATTGCTGAATCCACCTCCCACATGTCGACAACCTCGTGAGCCAAGTCAAGATACTTGATTTGTTTATCTTTCTCGGCTTTCACGAGGTTCTCATCATGCGGGATGGTTATGTCAACGATCATTGCACGCCGCTCTGATCGATCCACCATCACTATATCAGGCTTATTGGCAACAATAGTCCTGTCAGTGATGATGGATCGATCCCAGTACAATGTGATATGACCATTTTCGAGAACTGGGTCGGGCATATACCTGTAGTACGGCACCTCCGATTCCACAAGGTTGTATTTGAGAGCAAGTTGCTGATGAATTATCCTGGCTACAAGGTTGTGTCTATGCAAGTACTCTCCGTTAGCTAGACGAGAACACCCGGAGATAATATGCCTTATTGATTCCCCCGGCCGGTGACATGCCCGACAGATGTCAACTGTGCCGTCTTTCACAATAAATCTCCGGTAATTGTTCGTCATCATAACTTCGTCCATAATTGCACATACAAAACCTTCGGTTTCCCCAAAGAGGTCACCGAATCGTAGCCAGGCCACGGACGCTTGTAACTCTACATCAGGCCCGTGTAGGGCTCTGAAATAGCGTCCGTGAAGCTCCTTGTTCTTCCATACCTCCATGCGATCATTGGTGTCAAGCACTGCTGGTTTACGCCAGTTCTCTTTAGCCAAGGAGAGCGGAGTAAGGCCCTTGTCAACCGCGACCACATCTCGATGCATCCCCACGTCGGTTTCTAGAAAATATTCCCTGAGACTGCATACCTCGCGATTGTGGAGGGTCTTAGCGTTTAAAAAGCCACGACCTCCACATTTTCGCGGGATATACAGCCTCATAACCGATGATCGTGGGTGATGCAATCGATTTGCAGTCAGCAGCGTACGGACCCTCTGATCCAGGGCGTCAAGTTCGGTTTGAGTCCATTTGAGTATGCCGAAAGAGTACATCAATACCGGCATGACCCAACCGTTGAAAGCGCGCACCTTGTTTCCGCCTGATAGAAGACTATTAAGTACTTTTTTCAGGCGGCCAAAGAAGCGTTCCTTCAACGATTGCTTCATGTCAGTAACATTGATGCCCAACGCTTCCGACATACCCAAATACTTATAGGTTTCGGATGCGGAGAGGGCTCTAAGGTTTATGGAACTCGTGAGTTGGGTTCCCACGGATTCCATAATCTCTCCCCGCTTTACATGCATGACCGCACATTTGTCCACACCAAATTCCATCCTAATGGAGCTACTGAAAGTTTCAGTAATTTTCAGTAGCTCCTTCAGTTGTGAATTGTTGGGAGCAAAAAGTTTCAGATCATCCATGTAAAGGAGGTGCGATATAACCTGACCACCTCTCCTCAACCGATAGCCTAGACCTGAATCCTCCAATAGTGTGCTTAGAGGATTCAATGCTAAGCAAAACCAAAGCGGACTCAAACTGTCGCCCTGAAATATACCTCGCTCGATCCTTATCGGTTCGCTATTCCCCTGAATATTTCGACATCCTGGATAGCGAAGGACTGTCCTCCATTGCCCCATACACGTCATCAGGAAGGTGCGTAGAGTTGTATCCACTTTATACAATTCCAGCACCCGCATGAGCCATGTATGTGGCACTGAGTCATAGGCCTTCTTATAATCTATCCAACATGTCGAAAGATCCTTTCGGGAACGACGAACTTGTTGGCTGATGGTCATATCAATGAGGAGTAGCTCCTTAGTACCGCGGGACCCGCTCCTACATCCATTTTGAGAGGCAGACATGATAGCGTTGCTGTCAATATGTTTGTTAATTTTAGTTTTCAAAATGGATGTAAGAACTTTATAGACCGTCGGTAAACATGTGATCGGTCTATAATTTTTGGGTTCCGCGGTGCTACCTGATTTATGGAGCAGGTGGGTTATTCCAGTAGTTAGGAACTGAGGTAACGAACCAGACACTAAGGCAGTCTGGAATTGAGATGCCAAGCGAGCGTGCGACCTTGGAAGCCATTTTATCCAAAAGTTATGCAGCCCGTCCGGTCCTGGAGATTTCCAGTTAGGTAACGGACGGACTGCACGAGCTACATCTTGGGGGCAGATGGTGATAGCCCCCATTTCAGGTATTGTATCGCAGGCTCGCTCGACATCCCGAGCCCAGTCACCTTCAGTGTGACTGACAGGTACCGACCAGATACTGCGCCAGAATGAGCACATGGCATCATCATCCGGTAGGCACGTGTCAGCCACACCTTGTTCTGGTTGTTCCCAGTCCCTATAAACCCACCTTTGATTGCTCTGGAAGGTGCGATTCTGGGTGTACCGTTCTACTCGTCGTTTATATCGACGAATGCGGTTCGCCCATGCATAAACTTTCTGCTTCAGGAAGTCGATGCGCTCCGTGACACGGGCCATATAATTCTCAGGGCTGGTATTTGTACCTGAGAATGCCCGCCTCACAAAGCGCATCACTCTAGGACGAGTATTACCCTCCCTGAAGCAGATTAGTTTACCGATGAGTGCTCTGGCCTCACCAATACGACGTTCAATCCTGTGCTGCCAAGCTGGTACTGCTGGTTTCGGTCGTGAAGCTCTGGAGTCACTGTGAAATTTGACATGAGCTACACGACAAGCTGCTACAGCTGCGCAGTACAGGATTGAATGAGTATCAGTGAGGTCCTCGCAGGTATCAAAATAATTTGATAACTGCGCATCCAGAGCAGCCATCAGTGCCCTATTTCTGTTATGCATGGGCAAACGTGGCAGGCGTGGTCTAATTTCTGCCGACATGTAACGGTATTCCCGAATCGCAGCCTCCAAAGCATTCCTTAATTCCTCATTGCACTGGGTACTTACATTTGTAGCCCTATCATTACTCCTCTCGTCAGCATAGTTTGTTGACTGCGGTGGTATCTCCGCAGTTTGCGATTGGTGAGCAATGACACGGCTACTCTGCATTTCATTTCGCAGGCGATCAAGCACAGTATCATCCAACATATGATTACGCTGGATAACCCGTACCTGATCCGACAGTCGTTGAGCCGAAACGTTGACAGCTGGTTCAAGCACCTGAAACAGAGAGAGCATTCGAACACGGTACGCGGTCAGGTTGTTTCCTCCCTCTGTAGCCCCATAGTATGAGCGCATGACATTTTCGTTGATGGATTGTGTCCATCTCATGCGCTGCACACTTCCGCCGGGAGCTGGGACCCTGTCAGAAGCCGATGGGCCTCGAGGTCCTAAGCGGTCCGGCGGCCGGTGTCCTCCCCGTCGGCGAACAGGTGGTGGCGTCGTCGGCGGAGAGAAGTACTCGTCGCTCGAGCTCGACGCAACTGCCGCGGCCGGGGTCGTCACAGCACTTACAGTGGCGCTGGAGACCGGCGGCGGCGAGGCGGAGCTGAGCAACGAGTCCGGAGATGGTGGGCGTGCACGTTGTCTCGCGGCAGATCTTGTCAACATTATTTGTTATTTTATTTTCATTATTGCAGTTTTTGTGGTGCGGTGACACCTGTCATGTCACTTGCGGTTCGGCTGATTTTCTTCATTAAATTTATATTGTTTATATTTGTTAAAAAAGTATGGATATTCTGTTAGTTCCTTTGGTTTTTTTTATATATCCTTTGATTTGTGTATAATAAGTACTGTAAAATATAATGAAATCGAAAAATATATTAGCAGAATATGTTGACGTACGTGTTGCCTTTTTTTTTTTTTTTTTTTTTTTTTTTTTTATTATTATTATTATTATTATTACGTTTTGATTGTCAAATGTACAGCATAACACTCATGTAAATTGTATCCATCTCTTTCGTTACGCTATAGGAACGAAGTAGGAGAGATAAGGAGGGATGTACAGGATACAATGTTATTCATCATATATATTATGCCGTAAAAAAATATAATGCAATGGAATGCACTGAACTGATAATAAAACATTGCGTGAACATATACTATGCCCGTTTTGTGGATTATGGCCCATTCCTTTATACAGAAAGGAGGATGTGTCTCAGCTGTGGTAATTTATAAGCTGATTATGCAGAAAATTGAACAGAACCGTCATCATGAACATCATGATCATTAGCCTATAACAGTCCACTGCAGGCCACATAGCCCTCTTTTATTGCACGTCACTCAATTTTAGGCAACCTTCACCCAGCTGAGACCAACTAGCCTGCGAAAGTCATCGCTCCACCTAACCTGAGGGCGTCTCGTTTTACGTCTACCGATTCAGGGCTCCGCTCAAGAACACGTCTACTCCAACAGAACCGCTTTAGTTGTCAAAAGGGGAAAGGTTCAAATCATTAAACATGCAGGGTTAAAACTTATGTTAACTAATAATAAGAGCCTTCATGCCGTTATCACAAACAAACTATAATTTTCCAATAAGTGAGTTAGAAGGGAAGTGCCACCGGACGTGACTCCGGCTTCCGATATGCAATACGTTGGTACTAGTCGTGGCAATACCGCCGTATATTCTATAATACAAAGTAGTTTCAGGCATTATTTAAAGCAAATAACGGTAAGTGAAGAATACGGGTGGGTTTTGGTCAGTATAATTCTGACACTCCCTTCCGCTGCGTCCAGAGTGGGAGAGGGCATTTGATAATTTTCCATTCACATAAAAAAGGGGTAATGGGATTATGGGTCACTATCAAACATAATGCGTGAGTTTTAAAGGATATCACCAATCCAATGCTTCACATGGATGAAATCATTACATTGGTCAAATAAAAAAAAATATAAAAAAATCGACATCCAAAACAACACTACCAAGTGAAAAATATCTAATTTCGGAAGTCGATGTCTTTGGTTTTTGTATATTTGTTTTTGACACCGACTTCCGAAATTAGTTATTTTTTAAATGAGGTGAAAGTCGTTTATTCATTAACAAAAAAATGTATCTGAAGTTACACAACAACAGAAGAGAAAATTAAGACTTCACATTACATTAAAAATGTCAAATATTACAATTACATACCTACACATACATAAAAATTCTGTTATAGATCGTCATAAGCATACAGACACTTATTCAACAGGAAACGTTTGAGTTGACTTTTGAATGAACTAGAGTAGATAGCCCTTTTTAAATCTAGAAGAAACTTATTAAACAATATAACCGATTGATATCTAGGACTGTGCTTTACAAAATTCATAGAAGAATGTACCTTGTAATGCTTAATGTCTTGTCTACGTGTGCGTTCTCTGCTTTGTCGTTCTTCGGTTGACTCATATTCATGTATGTATTTCGCCATGTTACATAGAAGTACAAATACATAAATGCTTGGCACTGTAAGTATGTTTAGTCGTATAAAATGTTCACGGCAACTCTCTGTTTGCGGAATACGGACTAACGCGCGAATGGCACAAATGGTTTTTTGTAACACAAAAGCTCTTTTGATAGTATAACTTTTTCCCCAAAACATTATGTTATATCTGATTTTAGATTCAACTAACGCGATATAGACCATTTTTAATTGCTTAAAGTCAATTTCTGTTCTGAGCAACTAAGCCCGCAGGTTTGCGCGTTGTACGAAGCCAGTTAAAGTTATGTTTTTTAAAGCTTACTGTCAATCCTTCTACACGTGCAGCCCGTGGGTTAACTTCACTCAGCGGGCATACAGCGACCTACGTATTCAATATAATAACGCACTGAGGGTGCTGTTGGGGCTGCCGTGGCGTTGTAGTGCGTCAGGGATGTTTGCGCATAATAATATGAATGGTTTTACTGCCATTATTAGGAGTAGATGCGCATCCCTGATGACGCTTGTTCGCCGCAGTAACAAAAGTATTTTCAGTGTGTTCGCGGATCGGTGGGATTCTCCCATGTGGCAGAATGGATGCAGCACCACGCTAAGTTTTAAGTTAAATTTTATGTATGTATATCTGTGTCTGTAACATACTAATACTAGAAGTAAAGTATTCTATAACATGCGGAACATACCGATGCATTTATAGCATTTAATTCTGTTTTCCAATTTAGCTGTTCGTCTATACGTATTCTTAAGAATTTAACTTCCCTGACCATTACAATTACAACTATAACTTACAAAGAACTGGTATTTCCATTCTTTTTTATTGGCTTACATTGCCAATACGGCCACATAACCTCCCAAACTATCATTTTCCACTGACCAAGTTTACCGGGAAACGAGTGTGGACTCCGGACTCCGGACGTAGCATCCGCCACACAAACTGGAGTTCCACAGTAGTTTATAGTTCTATACCACAGACAAAGCATAGGGTTTCATGTGTTGACTAGAAGTTACTATGTGTGTTTGCTTGTTCACGGTCGTGTAACTGCTGATATTGGGTGTAAGTTTGTTTTTACGGTAGGAAATATGAATATGAATGGTGTTAAATAGTATTGGAAAGGTCAAAAGATTTTTACATAGAGGTAGTATGGTTTGTAAATAGGTAGGGGAAGACCAGAAATCATCGGACATAATTATGGTGTGATAGGTGATTATGATACAGGTTAAAAGGGTAATCGACGCATGTCTAGAGGATCGAATCTCGTAATTTAAAATTTGATTTGAGATTGTTTATTGTTTGAATAATCTCCTGCTAATATGGCCGGCACATTGTCATCAATAAAATTGCTTACGGAGCCAACGTTTTACGATCAAACTCGTGATCATTGTATATATTTCTTATAGTTACGATTTGTTTTTGTAGTCTATATTGCTTGACAAATATTTCCGGTTTTTCTTCCAAACTTCTCCTTCTTTTGAGTGATTTCTGTCTATATTGGCCTTGCAGACGTTAGATCCGATTGTACATAAATGGTTCCTCCTCAAAGCCAAGGATGCATAAAGCATATAATCTACCTGAGAATTTTAAAATTTCATATACATTTTTATATCTATCCGTACTAAATGGCTGGACGAATTCCGAAACCTCTGGATTTTTATTACTGTATGGGTTTTATCGTTTATAGTCAGATGAGTCCGGACGATCGCGGACGTCCGAGTATTCAATATTTTGAAACCGCAAGGGAATTGAGTACTCGTCTTTAAGACGTATTTCGACGTTGAACATAAAATTTCGGCCTATTCGTTCATGTTTACTATTTTTGTGCTGACTAGTGTATGTTCTAAGCTAGAATCTTCTGACAAAAACAAAATACCAATTGCCGAATCGAGAAATAACTACTTCTCTAACAATATTAACAGCAATTAACTAAGCGGCATCTGTGCAAGAACAGGTCGTAGCTCGAAAAATTCTGTAACAGGCCCATTTTATTCTGCCATGGTTCTCAGTCAGATCAACCTTTTCCAAATCGAAATTTCCGAATCCTCAGAGACACTCCAAGTCGAATTAGACTTGCCTAATTTTCTAATTGCCTTAAAATCATCATCTAGATAGCATTTTTCCAACTATTTAAAGATGACTTTCCAATCCAACTGGATGCAACTCATCATCATCTCTGCGTTCAGACCAGGTTGCATCCGTGGCCTTCGCGTTGGAGTCCAGGGTCCGCTTTCCTACTCGTTCTCCTTCATTTCGCGAGATCTCGATCGAAGCATCCTGTGGTAAGAGATTGTCATCTAAATAGGCTCTTTACCAACTATATTAAGATGGCTTTCCAATCAAACTGGATGCAGCGCAATACCAGCATTTCACATGGAGCGACTGCTTACCTGACCTCCACAACAGCTCCACCTGCCCACTAACTGATTTTTAAGTGTTGTTACGATACCCCTTAAAGACTGATTTTCAGACTGGCGACCTGTGACGACAGCCGGTACCAACGGCTTAACTTGCTTTTCAGAGGATGGGGAGGTTTTTCTATGTAAAGATGGTCACCCAGCCACGGACAAATCGAACTGCTCGATCGAACGGTGTCGCTGTTATTTCTTAACCACTTCCTCTTCTTCAGTCTATAGAGATTTTCACGATGACCAATCCTTCCTTCCACCTTCACCTTGTCAGCGGTCCACCATGGTGGGGGCCTCCCTACGCTGCGCCTTCCGGTACGTGGCCGCCACTCCAGAACCTTACTGCCCCATCGGCCATCGGTTCTACGAGCAATGTGCCCCGCCCACTGCCACTTAATTTTAGCGAGTCGAAAAGCTAAGCCGGTGACTTTGGTTCTTCTGCGAATATCCTCATTTCTGATTCGATCGTGCAGAGAAACTCCGAGCATAGCTCTTTCCATCGCCCTTTGTGTGACTTTCAGCCTTCTTCTTCTTAACCACAACCCTTCATAATTCCCATAAAATACCCCTTTTATTTTGAAATCAGGGAGTAGTAATGAAGGATTATGGGTGTAAAATTATCTGTAACTTCGGAACTTGGCTCCAACGCCTTCGACGATTTAAGAGCTGTCGTTAACAACACTCGGCAGGGAGACAAAAGTCTGAAGGGCCCAAATACGATTTGATATTGTTTCGGAACCTACCCTTAACCTTTATTTATACGTTTTCGACCTTAAGCTATTAAGTTAGGGCTGATATTTAAATGGTGGAGTTCAGTATGGCTATAAGTGGAGTCTGGACCTTGTTGAAGAGGTTTTCAGCTTGTAACTTGTTAAGTGATTTTGAATGGAATAGTAGTTACGGCTATTTCTAAAATTGTTAAAATTGAGGCATTTTTGTTCATTGAGTTTTTTAAATAATTTTGTTGGTTAATTTATTTTGAACATAGAGTCAACTTTAATAAACTGTATTGTCTGATTAGAAATGCGCGAATACTGTTCAGCGAGGGTTTTCTCAACAATTTAGTTTGGAATAATTAATGTAATTGCAGAAAACAGACACTGCTCAATTATGCAGCCGTAACTGAAGAACTACTCCAGATTATGTTGTATAATGCCAAGTTAACAATGAGACTGTTCAATGCAGTTTATTGACTATAATTCAGCTCGCGTTTTACTTGCGGCTACATGATGACAGTTACAGATCGATCGAAAGTTTTGGGTTTTGGTCTTGTCTTGTCGCGGTATTGAGACCAAAGCATCCTTAATTGTGTAACACACTATACTATCAGTTGGAATTATTTTGAAGCTGTTTGTAATGTATCTACTCAACAACGTAAATAATGCAATGAATGTTCTTGAACTGTCAAAATGAAACCCTTTGTGGCTGATAGTGTGTTATACAATTACCCTGCTAGTCCACGTCCACTTGACGCACGAGTATACGTCCAAAATAACGCTAAAAAGTGTTGTTTATAATTACAATTATAAATACAGGTACAAAATTATAGCCTTGACTTCCGTCAAATAATTATTATTACGTACTCGTTAGTACTTGATGTTAGTTGGAGAGGTGAACCATCCTTCTAAAACCTAAGCTGTTATTTAGATCCTTGATAGTCGTTACGGGTAGTCATCATCATCATCTCAGTGTTATTTCCAGTCGCATCCGAAGCCTTTTCAGCACTTTGGAGTCTGGGGTTCGCTTTACCAGGCGTGATTTTGGTTAAACTTTGATATTTTCCGTGAAGCGACTGCCGTCTGACCTCCACAACACGAATGCGATATCGAAGCATTGCAGTTAGACCAATTGTTGGACTTTTGAGGGCTCCAACAACCCGTAACGATTGCCGTGTCAGTCAGATATAGGCTTTTGCGATAGTATAAAACTATCATCATCAACCTTTTTATCGTCCCACTGCTGGGCACAGGTTTCCTCTCATACAGAGAAGGATTGAGCGTAATCACTACGCTTGCTCAATGCGGGTTGGCGATTTCAGACTTCAAAGTCCAGGGTTCCTTCACCTTTTAATCAGTCATTGGTGTCTAAGATATACTTAGAAAGTACATATACCTTAGAAAAGTTACATTGGTACTTGCCAGACCTGGAATTGAACCCGCACTCTTATCCTTGAGAGGCTGGTGTTTTAACCACTAATTGTCTGTAATCTTATGTACTGGACGGATCGGGTGACCCCTATAACAGAGGTTCCATCTCGAATGGGGTCATTTATCAAATATTTGTTCTCCTGTAAGTACTACGCTTTAAGTTTATATTTTAATCCATTAAAAATTCCCCCTACTAAGCCCCCTACCAAACAATACAAAAAAAAACTCTCTGCGTTTTGTACATCATGAAGTTCACTCAAATTAAAACCACAGCCGCGCTTCCTAATCACTACAAATCAGGACACAAACATACAGACAGACACGGCACGCGACCAAAACACATGTAATTATATGTCACGCTAATCCACACAACACTTGCTTTGTAAACGCGTTTAATAATTATCCCGTCAACAGATGTTGCAATGGCAAACTCAAATGCGTTATTTTAAAATATAAAATTGTTTGAAAATATGTCTTACGGGGTGGGAATAAGGTGTGAAGTAAATTTGAGCAGATGGTGTAGTTAAATTGTCACATTTCGTGGAATCTTTGATTTACACATCTGTGACCTATGTTTTGACGTTCGTGGAGCTAGTAATGCGTCAGCCGATTGTGATTTACGATTACAAATTCATATATCTCCGTGCCAGAAGATTTTCAGCCATATTCTTTTGTGCGTAAGATTTTTGGGAGTGTGAAATAATTTTGTTTTTTTGTTACAGTGTTGAAGGATTTTTTGTAATAAGAAAGATAAATTGGTCCTTTGCTAAATGTTAAGTAGTCATAAGCTCTAATAGACGTGATAAGCCTGGATTCTTAATCTCCGCCTTCCTTGTGAAATATGGGTTAACAAGTTTTTCTTCATAGTAGCGTACCAACTGTTACAAGGGAAATATTTTTATTATTAAAGTGCTCCCAAGATTTTTTTCATGTAAAATTTTATTCTTATTACCTGAATGTCAGAAAAGGCAAGGTTATGTTTTTGGGGCTTTTACATTATTCAGAGAAACTAATTATGTCGTTTGTGGTCTCTTTAAATTATGCCAGCATCACGCAACGCAACACAACGCAAGGCCTTAAAAAGTAATTGGTTTTACGCAAATGGAATTAAAATATGTAGCTTTGACATAATTAGGCTCATTTCCAAGGATTGAGGAACAACCATTTTATATTCCTCCATGTTGTACTTTGTTATAATTGGGATCATTTTCAAAGACTTTGTATAGACGTTTTTTTTTTGTTCTGCCATCTTGTGGTGGGTAATCCACGAGGACAAATTTTATATTTCATGTTTCAAATTGGCGTTATTTGAAGTTAAACAAATTATTTTAATGACATTTAAGTTGATTTCAGAATGATTAGCACTGTCGAAACGAGTTATATGAATCAGTCGCTTGATGTAATTAATACACTGGTATTGAACATCTCGTACGGAGGACGTGTCTGAGCAGTTTGTGGCGATGTGTGCCGGGTCCGATGCACCAAATGTTGTTGTGTCGATAGTTTGGTCGTGATGGGTCTTCAGATCAATCTCCCTCTGACGCAGCATCGTTGGTCGTGTTGTTGGGTTTAACATTGCATCACCTCGCTCAACTGCCGTCTGATTGAAACTTAATGTATAGGAAGGATCCCTACATACTCAGTTTTTTTGAGTGAAGAGGCTCTTCATAAACTGGCGCGCTTTATCATCACTGCTTACCATCAGGCGGGAGTGTGGTCAAGCACTAGTTTATAATTATAAAAAAAATCTGGTTAGACTAGAAGCTGACCCCAGTATATGTAGCCGGGAAAAGGCTCAGCAGGTGAAGATTGTGATAAGTTTCACTTTTTAACCTTTTTTTTGCTGAAAAATGTCTGTTTTGTCAGTCAACACTGATAGGTAAGACCACTTTCCTTGCCGACCGTACATAAGGCTTACTTCACACAAGCGTGCTCTATCTTCATCTTCATATTCCATCAAGAAAACTGCTCTCCATTTCACAGTCACTTTCACCATATTTCCATGTTCGACCCAAATTACTTTCGACGAAGGTAGAGCAGTTTCAGCATCATATCATTTAGATACAATTTAACGGTACATTACACGTTGTTTAGTAAAATGCAGAAATCGCAGCTTCCCTGCCTTGTATGAAAATTGAGTTTTTTTTATAATTTATAAACTAGTGCTTGACCGCAGTTCCGCCTATCGTTGATCGTAAAGCGCTATTTACTCTTGCCTTGAAGACACTCAAATTGTAGTCCAATGGAAACACCGCTGCTGACAAATTGTTCCAGTCCTTCGATGTACGTCAAAACCGTTCGGATCGTTGTGGTGTCAAAACCATAAGGGGTGGAAACTCCCCGTACGACGGGTCGTCCGATTATGGAAAGGAGATTGTTTCTAATCTCTTTTAGACTGTAGCAGTGGTCCAGTGGTCATTATCTTTTTGTCAGAGGTTATTCGGGTTCTAAAGCCGATATTGAGGTCAGAATGAAAATCCAAAATGGCGGTCGATTTTTTAATAGGGTAGTTGACTAAAAAAACTAATTAGTCCGTCAGTCAGATTTCCAAAAAATACTAGACACGTATTTTTTCTTTTTTCATATATACAAAATATGAAGACGACACAGTGCGTTGAAAACTCGTGTGACGTCACTGCACGCTATATCTTTGATGCTTTTTATATTTCTCAATTTTCATTGATTTTATAAAACAAAATATACGTATCCAATATTTTTCTATATTCTGAATGACGGACTAAATAGAATCAATTTTATTTTACCCAGGAAACATCTCTATTGTGCAAAGTCGACATCTTGGATTTTTATTTTGAATTTCAATCCTGCTGGGATTCTTTTAGGAAATAATATGTTTAACATTGCAAACTGTCTAAAATTCAGATATTATTTAAAGGTTTTTTTTAGAAAGGAGTGTTTGATTAAAAGCGCTTAGTTTAGCCTATAAAAAAGATAAAACATGCGTGGGAAGACCATTAAAAAAAAAAAAAACAAGAACGGAAGATAGAAAATTGTCAAGGCGCTAATTGCGTGATACTTCATCACGATTTGAATCATTTTAAAGCATATTGCTAATCCATTATCAAAATCAAAATCAAAAGTCATTTATTCAAATTAGGCTGAGAATCAGCACTTTTTGAACGTCAATATTACATAAGACAGTCCCCCAAAACGCCCACCCATTGACATTATTCCATATATTCAAAAAATGTGTATACTCAACAACGTTATTAACTCAATGAGCGTTACCCTACTGTTAGTGTAATTCCCAATTTCGCCAAAACGTATACCTTATCCTACCAATCCAATTCTCACGAAAAGTACAATCACCAACAGAATATTTAGTTCTCACACAGTTTAACGGCCTCCACGCGGGTGTGGTGCGTGAATTTTTTAATCGCGACGAAATGAAACAATGGTACTTTGAGAACGAAACTGGTCGAGCCCCCCGAAAATTTGTGAATCATTCATAAGCCCCCACCGATGCTGAAAATGTTCTCTGATTGCGAAGGTATAGGATAAAGTTGGAGCTTTGTATTTCGTATATATTTTTTTCTATAAAAGTGAGCTTTTGAGATGAGCATCCTGCTTATATTAAAAATGAGAAAGTTTCTGAAGATATATTGGATGCATAGATGTTAGTTACTCTTTTACGCGAAAACTATTAAACGTGGATGAAATTTGTCTCACAGATATGTAGTTTGTAATCTGGAATAACACATAGGTTACTTGTTATCTAGAAATTTCCACGAGAACGAAATTAATGCAGGTACAACCATAGTAGTCATAAGCTCATAAGGAGAATTATGGAAATATGTACTCTTCCCATTCTCGCGTATGCTGCTTAAACCTCGTCTTCGTAACTTCCAACGTTACGTGAACCAATGAGCACAGTATTCTGAGGGTTTGAATTTCTAATCGTGTAAGGAACACAGTAAATACTGCACGCCAAAACTAAGAAAACGGAACGTTAACCAGAAAACCGCTAAACTTACTGATATGTCTACCGCATATCAGATGACAATCTGCAGAGAACTCTGTAACACAACCGTTCTTACCCAGTAATTAGATTTTTGAGTTCCGATAGGTAATTGCTCTATGTAAAATATTAGATATTCAGTTGAATCCGGTCAGACTGGAGGCCTACCTCAACACAGTTGAGTCATCATTAAACTAGTGCTTGACCGCAAACCCGCCTGATGGTAAGGTGTGATGCAATCGTTGATGATAAAGCGCGCTAGGTTATTAAGAGCCTATTCACTCTAGCCTTGAAGACACTCAAATTTTAGTCAGACGGAAACACCGTCGCTGGCTCATTAGGAATTGCTCCTGTGTCGTTGGTGCTTTTACAAACCTTTAAACTTGAATACACAAACAGCACGATCTGGTTACTTGTAAAGAAAGAAAGAAAAAACGTTTATTTGCAGTAAAACATGACGCAAAATTTTACAAAAACACAAAAAATAAGACATAGTTGAGGGAAACATGCGTCACATCCATGCAAAACGGCTGTCGCTCGGCATTATGCTCCGACTCTTGCAAAACAAAGCCCAGCAGGTCACACAAATATTTGTTTCGTGTGTGTTGTGGACTGTATTTATATCTTGGGGTTGCTTCTAATTAATCACTATGTACTTTTCGATCTGATGGTTTTATTCCTCTTCTTCCATATGTGGCTTGCTTTTTTCCTCACTGGTTACCTTTACTACCGCTACGCTACGATTTTTGCAAGCCAACTTCTTATATGTAATTTGTGGTAGGTACAAGTAGTGGTGGGGGCGTGAAAAAGGGTTTCTGGCCATCCAATTAGAGGCCGGCATTATCACGCGATGTCTCTGTCTCGTTCTAACTTCTAACCCGTCTTCTTGCCTCCTTACAAGCAATCACAATTCGTTTTATTGTTCAATCATACAATAAAGCATTTTTTTTTTGGGACAAAAACCCGTTTACATTTTCCCACCCACTGCAACTCCTGAAAGCCAGAATCAACAGTGGAGACCGCCAAAAAAACGCCGAGCAATGAAGCTCGACGAGTCCCGGAGAAACGATTCAACTGTCTTGGGTCCCGCAACGAAATTAATCAGAAAAGAATAGCGGAGGAGTAAGAAAACTAGATATTTTTTCCACTTCCCTCCATAACAAGCAGGAGACTGAACGGAACTAGGCCAATCGGCACAAAGGGACATTATTGCAACTGGGAGAAACCCAGATTGCCAAGCACCACGGAATAAAATTTGATTAAGTTAATGGGTCCTAAGTAGGTATGTGCTGTTATAATTGATTCCAATAATAGGTATGGCAAAAGCGCCTGAACGCATGGAAATTGGTTCTAGTTTCTACATGGTCCTTATAATAAACGACTCCGGATGTAACTTGTACACTATCCAACATAATATTGCGTTCATTCTGCCAAAGAATACACTCCCACAAGATGTGATGTGTGGACTGTTGAAATTCACAGTTCGATGTAGAACATTCACACAAAGGCGAAAGTTTAAAAGAACAATTCTTACGCTATACTCAGCACAGCGCGTGTTCACGATATTTAATTTCGTAAAAGCCTAGCATATTTCTTAATATGCACTGATTAATTTAACGTTAAAAGATGATATAAAGTATGATAAAACCCACATATAATAAGGTATGAAATGGCATATTTATCTTGAGTAACATCACAGATTAGCAGAGATTTATCTTAGTTAATTTAGGAGATAACTAAAAGATATCTCAACATTATCTTCTCTTAGCTAATAGTAGCTACTTTATGGCTTTAGGTTGAATAATTTTATTGCTGACTGTACTTATTTAAAGATTTTTTTAGTTTTTTTTTTAAATTTTATGAGCAAGCTACTATAGTGTACTTATTTTAAAAAAAAATTGTTTTTTTTTTTCTTTGCAGGCCATTGGGTAAGCAATATCCTTTTATGAAGCGAAATGATGGACATTTTAAAAACAAGGAAATTCGGCCTCCTGATATAGGCAGAACGGGAATAAAATTAAGTAACAATTTTCTTACGGAAACCATTATTTAATATTCTTAGGACACTGAAATGGGAATCATTTGGCCATAAATATTTTTAGGAAATGTAAATTAAATAGTTTCTTACATTGTCTACAAATACACGAAGAGTCAATATTGAAAGAATACTTACGTGTCTATAAATCATAAAAAAACACGATCACATTGTAGACTTATCTACAACGCCAAATGCGAACTACACCTCATACTGAAGTCACGCTAAATCCTGCATTATACAAACAAAGTTTACCGCACAATTTATATACAACAGCCCAACAAAATTCTTCGGGCAGTTGCCCACCAAACACAACACCCATTTGGTCGGTGGACCCTCTCTTCTGTTTTGAGTAAGGGAGAACTTTACCCAAATAACAACATACTAAGTACGTACAACCCTTAAAATAAGAAATGAAATAGCCTTATACCGACATTTTACATGTCTGACGGAAAACACGAACGGGAGCAACAATACAGAATACGTTAATAATTAAAACATTAATTAGGACTCGCGTTCAAATGCCAAGCGATGACCCTAACATAGAAAGGTAATTAAAGGTAATTCGCGGCGGACAAGTTTTGTGTTGCTGGTTACAGCGAACGTTTTATATGTATTTTTCTTTATTTATATGCTAAACTGAAATTGGTAATCGAAAGATGATCGAAAAAAAGTTGAAACATGATACAGTTATGTCTGTTTAATTAAACCTCAATTTATAGGAAAAGTTATATCAATTTTTTGGAGCTGTGGGCACAGATTATCGTTATTATAGTGCACATTTACAAAATTGATCCTTTGCTGGTCAATAGGGCTGAGAAACTCGTAAAGTCATTTATTCAAGTTAGATTGAAAATCAGTTTTTGAACTTTAATATTACACGAAAAATTCCCCCAAAACACCCGCCCTTCACCACTTGATGACACGTTTGTTGCAACGGCTGAGCCATCAACTGTTGCACTGCGTGGCACGGGTTCGATTTTTGCAAGGAACAAATATTTGTATGGCCAACAGCTAGTTATTCCGGGTCTGACTGCTTCTGATTGTAAACGCACCCACGATACAGGAGTAATTCCTAGTCTGAGGCAATGTTTATGTTTTAAACAAAACAAAAACTTCTTACTGCTTTCATTCCTGAAGCGCAGGTTCTACCTAGTTCAGGCAAATTATACATCAGTGCTATTTAGAATTAAGAAAATCGTTATGGAAATTATGTACAAAGCTGAGAAATAAACAATTTATTTATTTATTTATGGGGAAGAAAAAGTGGCGCAACAAACTCCCCAGTAGCTGTCTGTTCAGTTAGAAAACATTAAAAGACAAGTCAAATACCCGAGCCGTGTCATCGAATTTGTATTTATTTTTATACTACATTTGAGACTATCTGTTGACCGGCGTTAATAACAACACATCAATTAGTTACTCCCTCGTGCCAACCCTGACAGCTTAGGGTTGCCAGTAATGAACTTTTTAAATTTTAATTAATTGATACAGAAATGTGGCCTTTTTACAATGGCATGTTTTTTTTTTTTGTTGAAATGGGTGTGATGTGAATATGGGTTTCTTTCTGTTGTCGTGTCTCGTGCCTGGACACTATGTGATGGTAGAAGCATATTTGTTGATAATAAACTAGTGCGCTTTAACATCAACGATTGTATCACTGCTTACCATCAGGCGGGATAGCAGTCACACACTAGTTAATAACATTTAAAAATATGTCATGGGACTGACATTTTTTTTAAATCATTAAAAAAACAGAATACACAAAAAGTAAAAAAACACAAAAATCGATCACGGTGTAAGGTCGGTCACGCTAAGCTAAACCGTCGTCGGTCGTCGCACAGGCAAGTGTAGAAACACGGGTGGGTTTTAGTCAGTAAAAGTCTGACACGCCCTTCCGCTCCGCGGGAAGCGGAGAAGTCATTTAATTATTTCCCATCCCAAAAAAAAGGTCGGTCATGCTCACGCGAATTCAATGCTTTTCCCCTATCCAACAAAAGTGCTCAACGTCGGTAAAGAAGTATTCACTTCAAAAAATTCTTAAATCATAATACATAAATGGGTAATATACACATAAACAGCCTGCGTGATCAAATCATAAATGAGGAGATTCCCAGAAGAACGGCAGTAACCGACTTAGCCCTAAGAATTGCAACACTTAAGCGGCAGTGTTCTTGTTTCGTCCGCATAAGCTTTGATCCCGTGGAAATATCTGGATAAAAAGTACTACTTCCAAACCTCCCTGTCTTGTGCGATCTCTAGTCATATCGGCCCCGTAAACGATAGCAGATTAAAAATATGCGTTAAAAATAGTGTATTTGGTACCTACGAATAGTTTTTTGAATTAGCCTGATCTTGTAAGATCACCACAGATGCAAAAAGTTTTTCCGATTAACCGCCATTAAATAAAAAAAAAAAATCACAAACGAAAAAAGAAACAAACTATTAACTCTGTTAAAAATAACCTAGAATAATTATATTGCGTTGCCATAAAAAAAAACCAAGCTTAGTTTCATAGAAGTGAATCAATTTGGCACAGACGTACCTAACCTGTGGAGCCTGTGTAGCGACAGCAAATTAACTTAAGTTACCAATTGAATTTTATTTGCTGGTTGCACCACTACATTGGAACTACGAAAATCGAATTTGCCACTACGAAATATGGCAAAGCCAGGTATTTTCAAAGGTCTCCGTAGTAGCACCGTGAACGTGTGTTTTTGTGACCTTCGGAGATATTATGTTCTCTGTTAGATTCTCAATTCTCAGCTCAATACCGCAGGTTGAAATTCCACTGCGCTATTGACATAAAATACTGTGGATATGGACGTGTTTGGCAGTAAGCTTTAGTGGAAAAATACCTACACAATACGCAAAAAGCAGTTTCATAGTTTTTTTTTTTTTTGACGAAAAAGTATTCAGTGCATCAGTTTTTTTTTTTTATAAATTTTTCCTTTGTGTGTCTAACGGGTTTCAGTGGTGTTTTAAACAAAGTATTGTTTTTAAATTGTGAAGCTGAAAGTGCTGCATGTTGTGATAACAAGATTATAATCTGTGTCGTTGTTTTTCCTATATATGTAGATACAGAAATGTCATGTTTTTTGCACTGAAATTTTGCGAGTTGGACTGAGGCTGTTATTCGTAGATTTTTGTCAATCGTTACGGCCAACAGTCTGAGGGTTCCTGCACACGATGCCGTCGCCGCGCCACCATCGCCCGCGTAACTTCTGTTTGTTTCATTCCATTGCCGGCTGCATACGAACGTAACAACCAATCTCTCCTTAGCAGATATACTTGCTCGCATATTTGTATTTATATCTTGCAGTTTCTTCTTTAATAAATCTAATAATTTATCAAATGTCTTGTAATTCATTCGATAATATTCACAAAACTTTGCCTCATCTTTTCGGAGATCTTCGTAAAGTGTATGAAATTCACCATACTGCTCCCGTGCCGACAGCATAGGATGAACCCACAACTTTCTAACTCGACGTTCTTTTTGCCATTTTCTATACATATAGTAAGTTCATTCAATCAAACTTCTTTTTTCTTTGTTATATTAGACATGATTGCGTCACATATGATCTCGTGGCGAACACGTTCGTACGCGGCCGGTAATGGAATGAATCAAGCGGACAGGGAGGGTAAATCGCGCAGTGATGGCGCGACGGCGCGGCGGCGGAACGCGCGGTGGCGGGCTTAGCGCGACTAGTATGTACAGTGTAATTTCGTGTAATAAATAAGTGTCGTGCAGGAACCCTAACAATCAGTTTTACATAGGGGTTTTATGTTACCCAATCATTGGGATGTAGAGATCAGATGGTCAGTTTTCTCATGCTAAATTCAGCTGCATGCAGAGACTGGACGCCGACATCATCGGAGTTGCAAAAGGTGATGGTCATGTTTAAATGGTATTATTTTTATGGCTTCACAAAAGAATGTAAGACTTCTGTTTTTGCAATCACTACAAAAGGATATAAAAATACTTAGAAACATAATTATAACTTTAATATAAACTTTATTTAAAAAAAGAACTCTTTTATTATATCAAATAATGTGCCTGTACTAAAACTAACATTTCATGCAAAGTTTTAAATATTTTTGTCTGTCTTTTTTTGCTGTCGGTACAATGGTAAGCCTGACTGTATATTTCTTTGATCGCAAAATTTGGCACTTACTCCGCCAAGTGCTGGCTCTCCTACCGTATTTTTCTTTTACTGGCACGTTTTTATGCTTTTAAAATAACTCGATTATGTTGGAAAATTAAATCTTTATAATGGCGAGTATAATTCAATTATATACCGGGTTTTTGGAAAGAACATGTTTCGATCACAATGCGTTGATTGGACTATTCATTCGCTCTTAGCTTTCCGTATCTTAGCTGTATTTTAGAACGAATCCGAATTGGTGTAGGCGTGACCGCCCCGAAATCGTCGGATCGATTTTCGTTTTTTACTTTTTGAGTATTCTATGTTTTTTTTATATATAAATTATAAACTAGTGCTTGACCGCGATCCCGCCTGATGATAAACAGTGTTGCAATCGTTGATGGTAAATGCGCGCTAGTTTATGAAGAGTCTATTCACTCTAGCCTTGTAGACACTCAAATTGTATTCTGACGGGAACAACGTCGCTGGCAAATTGTTCCAGTCCACCAAAGTACGCGGTATAAAAGAGCAAGCGAAACACTTCGTCCGGATCGTAGTGGTGTTAACAACGTAAGACGTTGTCCTAATTGGCGAAGATCGCACGATGACACGATGGGTTCTCGTCGTGCGATGAGTTCTAACATACAGATTTCATCAGAGTGCTCGTACGATTAGTTGCGAGGTTCAAACAATGACTGATAAATCTGTATGTTTGAACTCATTGCACGAAGAGAACGCATCGTGTCATCGTGCGATCTTTGCCAATTAGGATGACGTCTGAGGGTGGGAACTCGCCGTACGACGGGTCGTCCGATGATGAAACGGAGATAAGAGGATTAAATCATGCAAATCAAATCAAATCAAAAGTCATTTATTCAAATTAGGCTGAGAATCAGCACTTTTTGAACGTCAATATTATATAAGACAATCCCCCAAAACGCCCACCCATCGACACTTCGCTTTCGCTGGGAAGAAGAAGTGGCGGCAATATACTAGCAATGCAATTTCCTTACACACTCATCAAAATGCATCCCATAGAACACCGAAGGCTGGGTCTACGCCTGTGCTCCAGGCTTTGAAGACCGTTCTGAATTAAATCTGGGTCAATCAGCCTCTTCGCACGCCTCTCCACTGAATCCAAAGTAGGTTTTTAATGATGACAGTTTTCACTTTTCCCGGTCATTCCCACGACGCCAATTTTTTTCACTTCGATAATTAAGCTCTTTACCACCCTTGGTTGACTGGTAGAGATTCACTGGGGCATTCAATCCTCGTTTGTACCTTATTGTGTGATTTTTTTTTATTGTTAAAAGCTTAAGGTTGCGGTGTGATAGCGTATACTATCAGCAGCAATGTGTTTCATTTTGACGATGTTGACATTTTGAAAGGTACAATTTGTATTAACAGTGCGTCTTATTCTTTATAACGCATTTAGAAAGAGAGAAGATAAATATTAGCTTTTTCCTGTCAAATATGTCAGCGCCTGACATATTTTTAGTAGTCATGTTTTTAATAGCATTTATATCGTCTAAACTTTAAACTGTCAATAGAATAGGGTAGTTGACTAAAAAAACTAATTAGTCCGCCAGTCAGATTTCCAAAAATAAACTGGACACTTATTTTTTCTTTTTTCAAATAAACGAAAAATTTAAACGATACAGTGAGTTGAAAACTCGTGTGACGTCACTCGTAATCTTTGATGTCTTTTATATTTGTCAATTTTTATTGATTTGATAAAACATAATATACGTATCCAATATTTTTCTATAATCTGAATGACGGACTAAATAGAATCAATTTTTTTACCCAGGAGACATCCCTATTTGCTTCTACCTGTTCCGTTTTTACACCTAGAGATAAAAACAGGACCAGTAGGTATACTTTTGTGCCTATTCCGTATTTTCATCTCCCTTTGTGAGATGATATCATCTCCTCTCCTTAGGCAATGTCAGTATTACTTGTAATATGTAGGGTGAGTATGATTGGATAAATTTTTTATTGTTGGTTCTTGTATTTTGAGTCGTATTATGTAAGTATGGTCGCCAAAGGAATGAATTAACCATGCCCATCGGAAACTAATGGATGTTTTCGAATAATATAATTTAATTAATATAAAACAAAGAGTTAATTTATCATGTATATTATTTCTTAAGGGCTTTTTATTGGCGGTACGCCTTAACTTCCTTCAAACTTTGTCAATATACATAAATGAGGCATAATTTTAAAGCTTTTCTGTACCGCCACACCGGAAAAATATACAAATCACTCACATAAAAGTGGTTTTTTGAAAATCAATGATAATACTTCACATTGGTACCCTAGTGTAATTGAATTTCATCCGAATAGGTCCATCAGAGACTTTAAACTGTAGTATAATTGCATTCTTCGTATTAGACATAAAAAAAAGATGTCTATATTTCTTATTTCTGTAGAATTCCTCGGCATAAAAGAAAACCAAATACTCTAATAATATAAGTCAAATACTGGTAAGAAAGTAATCTTTGTAAATGTTAAAAACGGTAACACAAAATAAATTTCATTTTTTTATTAAGTCAAAATTAAACGAAACGAGGCATGATAGAAAAAATATCTTTTTAATTTCAGGGTACTGTGAGGTTTCTGACATTATAACGATATTAACTCGTAGTTACCTGTCAGAACATGTCAAAAAATGTCAAATAAATTATTTTCAATTAGAAAATGTTTATTAGGAAAAACCATTACATTAATAAAATCATTATATCAGCCTGACTGTTTATATTTGACTCTGACTCATGTCTCTTTGCTTGACTACACAGTGTGGGGTCCTGTGAGGCTCCAGGTCTCTGCAAATGTTATTAGATTTTTCGTATCTTTTTCTTCAGCCTATAGAAGCACATTGCTGGACAAAGGCCTCCCCCAAGGCTTTCTACATTTAGGGGGTTTGCCATAATCCCCGTGCTGGGCAGGCGGGTTTGGAATCGCAGTACCTAAATTGACACACAGGAGAAGGAGAAGTGGAAGGCCATAACATCGGCCGCCGGCAGAAGTTACCACCCACCAGACAAAGCCTTGCCGCCAAGCGATTTGTCGTGTTCCGACATGATGTCTGGTGAAACCGTACGGAGGACGGGTCTGAGCAGTTGTGTTGCGATGTGTGCCGGGTACGATGCGCCAAATGTTGTTGTGTTGGCAGTTTGGTCGTGGAGGGTCTTCAGATCAATCTCCCTTTGGCGCAGCATCGTTGGTCGTGTTGTTGGGTTTAACATTGCATCACCTCGCTCAACTGCCGCCTTCCTTCCTATTCGCTCAATCTGAATGAATAGGTTCTTAATAAACTAGCGCGCTTTACCCTCAACGATCGCATCACTGCTTACCATCAGGCGGGATTGCGGTCAAGCGCTAGTTTATAATTATTAAAAAAAAGAAGTGCTGCTGTTTCCCTAGTGTGGTCCCTTAGTAGCCTCTTACTAGACCCACGGGAGGATATGGGATGGTATTCTAAGCCTGGTACCACACGGGGATTTTACGTATGTAATTTTTTAAAATCAGCCTGAAGTTTGTGAACTTGGCGGTGTAATGCCCCCGTACCTTGGAAAGCACATTAACGCCTTTGGTTGTTGCCTAACCCCGTTTGTAGTTCCCGTCGTGTCGGATTGCAGTCTAATAGAAGTATGACAGAGAGAGACAGCTACGTTTGCACACTTAATTTTTTACACTATTAAATCACCAACCTCTCAAGTATAAGTGCGCGGGTTCGATTCCAGGTCAGGCAAGTACCAATGTAACTTTTCTATAGTTATATGTACTTTCTAAGTATATCTTGGACACCAATGACTGAAGGTGAAGGAAAACATCTTGAGGAAACCTGGACTTTATAAGTCTGAAATCGCTAACCCGCATTGAGCAAGCGTGGTGATTACGCTCAATCCTTCTCTGTAGGTATGAGAGGAGACCTGTGCCCAGCAGTGGGACGATGGAAAGGTTGATGATGCTGATGATTAAATCTCCCGCGCCGAAGAATAGTTGTCCGTTCAACTGTTGTCTTCTGTATCGTGGGTGCATTTAAAAATATATAAACTCACATATACAAACAACCAGATCATACAAATACACGCAGCGCAGCAGTCAATAGCTTATTCACTGCGCTAACAGTGGGTTCTAAATAAAACTTCTGATCTAATTTAATTATCCTACCGTTAACTACATGAACCACTAATTTGACACGATCACCGTCCCAAAGTCTTTAGTACGACTCCCGGGCGGGTGTCAGTTAGTCTCCCAATTACCCAGAAGTCACCGAGTTGAAACTTACTTTTGGCCTCAAAGGTGGAGCTTCGTTCCCGATGCATTGTATAATTGACGTAAAGCGTACAACTGTGGTACGATTAAAACAGTCTTACGGGTAGTTTGAAATTTGTCTCAATTGATGAAGATGGAGACGTGTTTGTGGTGATAGCGAAAAAGAGAGAAGGAAGTATTAGTTTGTATATTAAAGAGAGAAGGAAGTGTTAGTTTGTATATTAAAGACTAGCTGCGCGCCGCGGTTTCACCCGCGTAGGTATCGATTTTTTTTTTACGCTCAGCTCCTATTGGTCGCAGTGTGATGGTATATAGCCTAAAGCCTTCCTGAATTAATGGGCTATCCAACGAAAAAGAATTTTTCATACCGGACCAGTAGTTCCTGAGATTAGCGCGTTCAAACAAACAAACAAACCCTTCAGCTTTATTCAGGCTGTATCTGACATCGTAACGCAAACTTCGCGAAAAGGCTACACCGCATTCCACTAACAAAATTATGATTGTCATTTATGTCGTTAATAAGCAGTCCGAAAGAGAGGTCATGGTAGAGCGAACGAGTGTTGCACTTCAGGCAGTCTCCGAATGGGGCAATGCCAATCTTGTAGCATTCAATGCCGCCAAAGCGCAGGCGTGTCTTTTCACCGCCAAAAGGAGCCCGTTCACCTTGGCTCCTACTTTTCGGAATGTATCCTTGGAGTGTACCGACCGCCTTCAGCTTTTGGGTGTTGAGTTTTCTTCGAACCTAAACTTTGGGCGGTTCGTTGAGTCCAAGGCCAAGGTGGCTGCCAGAAAACTTGGCGTTATCGCAAAGGTCCGACAGTACTTCACACCAGGGCAGCTTCTAATGTTGTACAAAGCACAGGTCCGTTCTTGTGTGGAGTACTGGAGCCACATATGGGCTGGTGCTGCTAAGTGTCACCTAGCCACTTTGGATTCAGTGGAGAGGCGTGCGAAGAGGCTGATTGGTGACCCTGATTTAACTCGGGTTGGTCTCCAAAGCCGGCAGATTGGCAGATTGTTCCAGTCCCTCGATGTACGCGGTATAAAGGAGGAGGCGAAACGCTTCGTCCGGATCGTAGAGGTGTTAACAACATAAGGGTCGAAACTCGCCGTACGATGGATCGTCCGATGATGGAACGGAAAAGGGGGTACTAAATCATGCAATTCCCTCGCACACTGTCCAAAATGCAGCCTATAGAACACCGACAGGCTGGCTACTCTTCGCCTGAGCTCCAGGCTTTGGAGACCGTTTTTAGCTAAATCTGTAGAATATTGTGGAGTTGTCAAAATGAAACCCATTGTTACTAATAGTATGTTTATTTATTTATTTATTTTATCATTTATGTACACACAATAAAATACAAATAGATACAACAAAATGAAGATCTGAGTACAAAGGTGCTGCTTATTTATTTATTTATTTGTTTATGCAATTACCTACCCCGCAATATAAGCTGGCGTGGCATTAGATTGAAAATCCATACTAGTAACACCAGCTCAATGACAAAATGATCACTGTGTACTGTGCGTTCTATTGTCTTTCAACGTTAAATAAATGAGGACGCAAAAAAACACATTTAATGTCATTGCTCTTAAAAAATTCATAAAAAAACACCATCCATCTTATTAAACACCCAACGCTAGCCTAAAGAAAAAATCCACAAAGTAAAAAAGTAACCTAAAAAAATAAATTCTTCACAAATGTCTAATTAAATTAAAACCTCCCACGTATCTCTGACAACACCTAAAAATACGTCTAGAAAATTGGAATTCCCAAAAAAACCGTTTTATTCATCGGAATTCTGTTATATATTTCTGTAAGTAAGATAGCGTATATTTATTACCTCTGGTAGCTAAAACATACGTACGGGGCATCCCGTGGGGGGTTTTAATTATTACAGCCTCCGAGATGAGGGGCGAAAATTTATAATTACAATGAGCTTTTTTATAATTCATTTTTGGGAGGGTATTTGGATCTTTATACAGTGTTTTTGGAGGGTAGTTGTTGGTTATAGCAATGTGTAGACATAGAAATCGGCTTCATGAGAAATGTTGACCTAGAGTTTGTCATGCGTCACACAAAAATAATTCATCGTACAAGCAGTGTTTACCGCGCAACTAGCATACTTACAAAATTTTCCGACATCAAGCGTGAGGCAGTTGCCCACTAGACACAATGCTCGCCTGGTCGGCGGACCCTACCTTTTCTCCGGAGTAATGACTAAACTTTATACCCCTATAAGCTCATTAGCGATAGCATTCAATTTTTTGGTATCGACATAATTTTTTTAACGCTGCTTGCGGTAACGGAAAACTGGTGGGAATCATCACACAAAGAAACACCCTTATGCAATATTCTCTCTCTCTCTCTCCTTATCAATCGACTGAAAATGCCGCGATCCCCCCCCACCCCCCATTAAGATCCCCCCCTCAAAAGTTCGTAACAAAGACATGATTATGTAGAGTTTTCTCAAGAATGTTTAACCATATTCGCAATAATTTTGTATATACATACGAGCAACAATCTCGCTTTGTTGGTCTGCATCTACACAAAATTGTTTCGGACACTTGAAGTTTCGCAGACGTTCTGACTCTTCAAGAGTGAATTTTGTTTTCTAAAGTTGAAATATGTTTTTTAATATTTGGTGCATACTTCTTTCCTTGATCAAAATCGTGGTTATTTTAGTGTTCCGTATTACTTGAGACAGACAGAGAGACATCATTAAAGATCAATTATTAAAAAAAAAAAAAAGCTTACAAGACACCTCGTGTCCAGGTGGGAGATTTTCAAAGAATGGAGCAACTGCTTTACAATGTAGCGGTACTTACAAACGCCACATGGAACAACGCGTCATAGTGACGTCACACTGGCGCGTTGTTCCATGTGACGTTTGTAAAAGCAGAAACCGTGGAAAGACAGTGCTTCCTATTCATAATAATCATTTCGTAGTCTATATTTAGCACAAATTAGATTGCCGTGCCGACCGACACGTTTACACAAGACGAGTCGTGCTTATCTCAAATCCACCTTTTCCAAATACCTTATTGTAAACATAATTTATTTCGTTTCAGCAAATATTTTAAAAGCTCTTTATGTTTTCTCCCAAGTGAAAGGAGATTGATAGAATTTTGGCAAGTCAATAGTTTGAGGAGATAACCCATGTTGATTCGGCCAAAATTAATGGCACACCTTCTAAAATATTTAAAAGATGATCGAAAAGTCATGTTATTACCATTTCATCATTCAACATTCCTTGTTATTTGGCACAATTATATTTTCTTTATGTAATAAATGCATATAAATGATATTATAAAATAAATTTTGAAAAAATATCAGCGAAGCGATAAGGTTATTGTATATTTTATAGTGTTGAATATAATTTTTCTGTAAAGTATTTTTTAAACGTTTCTTCACACTAGGAATTACTCCTGTATCGTGGGTGCGTTTACAGACATTTTTCTTTTTGTTTACAATAAAGTACATACATATATTTGAATAAAAGAAGAAATAGAAAAAAATATATCACAGTTATTATATAGCAAGGTTTATTTACCTGCACCCTAATTGTGTAACATTTATTATTAATTGCTATCATTTTGAAGGATATTGCTAATCCATTGCTCCATATATTCGAAAAATATATCTGCACATCTACTATAATAACGCAATGAATGTTGTTAAACTGTCAAAATGAAACCCCGTACTACGTAATTAACGTGCTGCTTATTAAGTAACTGGTCAGCTCCAAACCGGTCATATTTGTGTCTTTTAATGTTGACATAATACCAATAATCTCACTCACATGCACATGGTGATAGAGCAGTGCTGGCCTAATAGTATCGGCCGCAACTTACAAGTTAAGTAGGTCGTAGGTTCGAACCCCATCAGGCGATTTACTTTGTGTAAATTATTTCATTACCACTCCTCTCAAAACGGTGATGGAAAACATGGTGAGGAAACCGAAGACACGTGATATCTACCAACCCGCCCTGGGCCGTTGTGGTAGATTACGGCCCACTCCTCACCGAGAGGACGCCTGTGTCTTAGGAGTAGGATATAGGCTGATTCATCATCATCATCATCATCATTTCAGCCGAAAGACGTCCACTGCTGGACATAGGCCTCCCCCAAGGTTCTCCACGACGACCGGTCCTGCGCCTCCCGCATCCAGCGGTTTCCCGCGACCTTCACCAGGTCGTCGGTCCACCTTGTCGGGGGCCTACCCACGCTAAGTCTTCCGGTGCGTGGTCGCCACTCGAGAACCCGTCGGCCCCATCGGGCATCGGTCCTACGAGCAATGTGTCCAGCCCACTGCCACTTTAGTGTTGCAATTCTTCGGGCTGAAATGAAATGAAATGAAATGAAATGAAATGAAATGAAATCGTTTATTAAGCAAGTAGGATCACCGATCACTTTTATACGTCATGTTTTTTTTATTTTTTCTTTTTTTTTTTTTTTTTTTTAACTAGATGAAGCCGGCATTTCCTAACTGACTACCTCTGAGAAGAAATAGCCGAAACAAACTCAGGGATCATCGTCTTTTTTAAAGTCCAGACATTAAAAATGAAAATGTTTACAATAATTTACATTATAATTACGCATATTGCTTAATAACAATGCTTAACAGAGCGAGCAGCTCAGTCCCAAGCCTCTCTATCCTCTAAATAATCTGAGATTTTATAATACCCCTTTTTGCAAAGTTTGGCCTTTATATAGGTTTTATATCGTTTAATGGGTAAGTTTCGAATGTCCATGGGAAGCTTGTTGTAAAAGTGTATACATTGACCCATGAACGAGTTGCCTACTCTGTGGAGACGAGTGTGATGTACAGCAAGATTGTGTTTGTTCCTGGTATTTATATTATGAACTTCGCTTATTTTCTTAAAATTAGATATATTTTTATGTACATACATAAGATTTTCAAATATATATTGCGAAGCTACAGTCAGAATGTTCACCTCTCTGAATTTTTCTCTAAGAGAATCTCTAGGACCAAGGTTGTAAATGGCTCGAACAGCCCTTTTCTGTAAAACAAAGATGGTATTGATGTCCGCACAAGTTCCCCAGAGAAGAATCCCATAAGTCATAAGACTATGAAAATAACTAAAATAAACAATTCTGGCTGTATTCACATCAGTTATCTGTCTAATTAAGCTATGTCGGTTACTCTCGTTCTTCTGCGGATCTCCTCATTCTTGATTCGATTGCGCAGTGAAACCCCAAGCATAGACCTTTGAGTGATTTTGAGCCTTCTTATAAGGCCCATTGTTAGCGACCACGTCTCAATTCCATAAGTCATCACTGGCAACACACACTGGTCGAAGACATTTGTCTTGAGACACTGCGGTATTTCGGACGAGAAGATTCTGCGTAGCTTCCCGAAAGCAGCCCAGCCGAGTTGGATTATGATTAGGCTGATTATGATGATGTAATAGCAGAAGGTAGATTCATATTTCTTCGAACTTTTTTTCTATGGCATATCAGTTTCCTCACGATTTTTTTTCACAGTTATGTACCGTACTTAGATTGCACAAAACTGGTTACTTGCTTGTAATATACTAACGTGTAATAAGAGACCTTTATTCTGCATTTTGCAAGAACATTCTCGTTGCAGCAAAACAGCAATCTCCTTTCTCAAATCTAGTTTTACGATTTGCGCGGGAATACAAGCAGTTCATACGTTGCATTACATTTTATACTGCTCCACTGCTGTTTAAGTCGTGGTGGCCTAGTGGTTAAAACACCAGCCTCTCAAGTATGAGTGCAACGATTCGATTCCAGGTCAGGCAAGTATCAATGTAACTTTTCTAAAGTTATAAGTACTTTCTAAGTATATCTTGGACACCATTGACTGAAGGTGAAGGAAAACATCTTGAGGAAACCTTGACTTTATAAGTCTGAAATCGTCAACTCGCATTGAGCAAGCGTGGTGATTACGCTCAATCCTTCTCTGTATGAGAGGCGACCTGTGCCCAGCAGTGGGACGATAAAAAAAAATAAGGTTGATGATGATGATGATGAATAAGAAATGTGTTTGAAAATTTGACAATGTTGTCCATTGCTTAATACCAAAGCAGCACTATCGGTAGCAATGGTTTTATTTTGACAGTTCAACTACATTCATTCACAGACACATTTTTCGAATATATGCATCAATGGATTAGCAATACGCTTCTAAATTATTCCAATTCTTAGTAATAGTGTGTTACGCAGTTAGGATGCAGGTCACAATAAAATGGTCATATTGAATATCTAAGTATTTCAAACTTGCTGATACATACATTGCTCGTAGAACCGATGGCCGATGGGGCAGTAAGGTTCTCTAGTGGCGGCCACGTACTGGAAGTGGCAGCGTAGGGAGGCCCCCAACAAGGTGGACCGATGACCTGGTGAAGGTCGCGGGAAGCCGATGGATGCGGGCAGCACAAGACCGGTCAGCGTGGGAGGCCTTTGTCCAGCAGTGGACTTCCATAGGCTGAAGAAGACGAAGAAGAAGATGCCAGCGACGTATTTAGAATGAACCGTTATTTGCACTTTTGAAAGGTACTGGGGAGACATGGTGAACAGGGTGTAAATTTCACTCATCCTCCATAGAAAAGGGAGGATCTTCCGACCAGACGGGTGGAAAACTCTGCTTGCGAGATGTAGAATTCGTGTGACGTCAGTATGACGTGTTGTTTATTTGTGGCGTTTGTAGGTACCGCTACAGTATCTAGGGAGAAGACGCATACAAAGACCAATAATACAACACATACACACATCGATGCTCTGTTTTGCATAGGGTCGCAGCATAATGCTTAGCGACAGCCGTTTTAGGTGGATGTGACGCATATTCCCTCAAACATTTCTAATTTTTTGTGTATTTATAATCCGCAAATAAACCTTTTTCCTATGTATTACATAATGCATAGTAGCATATAACAAAAACGTATTTTTACTTATTATGTTTTAAAAGATATACAATATGTAAAGAAAACCCTGTCCGACCCGTGAGGATAATTAAGATTAGGTAAACACTTGACCAAATATAATATAAAATTTTACGTAATCATCATAGAAACAATACTAATGAATTTTGAAATAATCTTTTTTTTCCCGCGAATTAATTCCAACTTCCCCGAAATTTGGTAATTTTTAAAAAAAGTAACAACACGGGTATTATTATGAGCGAATAGCGACGCGGCAACGTGCCGCGTGCCCTGTCCCCCGCCGCCCGCGAAGGGTTGTTTACCGCAAATGTATTAAGTTACCTCTTTTTGCGAAATAATATTTATTTTTTTAGGGGGTTCTTTTTTTTAAGTTTAGCCCGGCTTTGTATCCATTAGTAGAATCAATTATCGATACCTAACAATACCTTGACGGATCGGACAGGGTTTTCTTTACATATTGTATAGAAAGAAAATTTTGTGATCGCTATTGACACGCAATGAATCAATCATTTATTTTGTTATACACAGGTCTTTGATATACGAATCTATTAGCCACACTAATACCAAAGACGTATTTACTCAGTGTGTTGCCAGTGTACTCCTACCTCCGCTATATCAACCTGTGTTGCCACAAAAGGATAAAAAGAAACCCTAGCAATAATATCAACGAGGACACGACTACCCGCAACGAATATTTTTTTATTAAAACTACCGCCGTCTAATGTCAAATGCAAAATGTTATTACGGCCGCCAGTGTACGACGATTTCAATTCCAACAAGTGGGGGTCGCGTTATTGCGCCCCCACTGTATGTACACTGCCGTGCATTGTAAAGTGGTGATAGATTTTATATTGGTTTTGCCGCATAGTTTATCTTCTTTTTTGTTGTCGTTGAGAACAGATTTTTTTTTTTAAATTTTCATTGTTGATGTGCATTACGTTTACTGTCAAAAAATCTGTTTTCGTATTTTATTATGGGATACTTACTACGGCTGAACGCTGTTATCCAAAATACAAGCTTTACCTATTGTGCAATACAACAATACGATGCATATAATATCCCCTAACACATGTATTAACTGGCTACAATATAGTTTTATTTTTATTTTGTTTATTTATAATTTCTTCTCCCCAGCGAAAGCACTAGGGAATGGCGAAGGGTGGACGTTTCAGGGTACTGTCTTATGTAATAGCGAAGTTCAAAAATAGGTTAATTCTCAGCCTAATTAGGATAAACGACTGTTGATTTTGATTTAATCTTGTACGGACAAACTTACGTTTATTTTATAAAGGCTGTATCTGACATCGACGCACAAACGAGTACCATGGATCCAGTACATGATTCTGAACCCCCCAGTGGTGGAATTTTTCGTCGGCTTTTTCAAGATTAAAAAAAAAATATATGTAGTTTTTTTCACTTTAGACCGTTCATAATTGTTATACTTTTATAACCCAACAAGATTTTAAAGTGAAAATTTAATTAATTCGCTAATTACACAAAAAAGCGCAATGAAAACAAAACTCGAAAAACTATCTTATCAGCTGATTTAATAGAGTTCACATCAGGGATCAACGTCATACCTACAAACCCGCACGGCGGCACGCTTGCAACGTTCAAAGGCCGAGCCGACACTTTTTTTTTAAACATTGTTATTTCTGTAACCGTTTATTAACGACATAAATGACTATCATAATTCTATTAGTTGCATGCGGTCTAGTCTTTTCGCGAAGTTTGCGTTACGATGTCAGATACACCCTGTATACATTATTAATTTGGATGACATAGTATAGCATTGATCATGTGCGACCTACATTTAATATTTCATCATTTCTTCTGAACTGTGTATGATCAGTGAATTAACCCTTTAACCGCCAACGCCATAATATTACGTGTTGTAAGAACATTACATCAGGCGCCACGTCAGAATATTGTGTAGAAAGTCCTGTCATTTAAAAAATGTACAATAAATGTTGAATTTGCTTACTGAATCTTAATATATTTCGTGTAATTACTTTATTTTTAACAGTATTAAATACATATTTTAGCTAATTGATTGAAATAATTACATGTTCTCAGTTCGTGATACGTCTAAATATCAACCTACTTCGCCGAACCCATAATTTCATCTAGACTAGTGTTGTACCGCATATGAAACTCCTGATAGTAAATTAATAAAAAACATCCTATTTTTTACAAAACTATCAAGTAAACATTAATCAAAATTTCATAGTTTATTAAACATTTATTTATTTATTCAAAATTCAATAAGCTTTAGTGAAGTAATATGTAGAAATCAACAAATAAGTATAGGTAAATATTAAGTACAAACTAACTCCAGAACGTCACTAGTACAGGCTATCCGCGAACGCCGTCGCCGTAATTTTATGTGCGGCTCAAGGTCAACTAGTCATATTTTGAATAAACGTCAGCGCCATCGCCATGATAACATGTGCTCACATTATTATTACATCTAAGCTAGTGTCGAGAAGTTATCGATGATGTTATACGACGACGAAGAACTATTAAATATATTGCAGCAAGCAAACAATGATATTTATAGTAGTAGCAGTTCAACGGATAGTGATAATAATTCGGTAAATAACCCTTGTTTTCAAGTCTGTTTATTTATCCTCAGTCAAAAGGACAGCTAAATAATAATATGTGTACTTATTTACCCATTTATTTTGTTTTAAAGAAAATACAGTTTATTTAGTTATTTTATTTGTTGTTATTTATTATTATTTGTATCCTAATATTTTAAACGCGTATCATTTTTTTTACATAAATGTCATACCGTCTTTTTGTCCGCGGGATAGTAAACGGACTAAATAAGTTTACTGTTTTTTTAATTTGTTATCTATGTTTCATATAATACTAATCTCATTTTAAATTGCTACAGGAGAAGCTTTATCGCTCAGTGCAACTAGTGTTGTAGGCCTTTTTCGTGTTTCGTGAAGACGAAGAGTTATTAAATATTTTGTAATCATGAATTGCGAAGCGACGACAGTTCTCAACATAGAAGTGATGTTGATTTGATAAGTTTAATTTATTTTTTAAATCGATATTTTAATTTGACAAGTAATTGTGTTTGTTTGTAACATACCTACTAAGGTTCATCATGGATACTAACCAAAATTTAAATGATACATTCATAGGCTGGAATTATTTAATATTAAGAAGGTACATCGGTAGGTAGGGTAAGAACAGATTTTGTAGTGTTATTAAGTTTAGGTATATGCTTACCTATATTTTTATAATAATGCCTCTATATACAGTATGTTAAGAAAACCCTGTCCGACCCGTGAAGGTGTTGTTAGGTATCGATAACTGATTCTACTAATGCATACAAAACCGGGCTAAACTAAAAAAAAAAATCCCTCTAAAAAAAATAAATATTATTTCGCAAAAGGAGGTAACTTAATAAATGTGCGTTGACCACCCTTCGCCTGCCGCTCGCGGGGGCGGGCGGCAGGGCACGCGGCACGTGGTCGCATCGCTATTCGCTTATAACAATACCGGTGTTGTCACTTTTTAAAAATTACCAAATTTCGGGGAAATTGGAATTAATTCGCGGAAAAAAAAGATTATTTCAAAATTCATTTGTATTGGTACTATGATGAATACGTAAAATTTTATATTATATGTGTTTACCTAACCTTTATTATCCTTATGGGTCGGACAGGGTTTTCTTAACATACTGTATGTATGAGCAGTATAAAAGTAAATATTCTCGAAAGGTTAATATTGTGAATAAATAAATGCATCGATATTGAGTATTCGCAACACTGTTCCAACTTATACCTAAAGTGTCGTGGCGCTGGAGGTTCGTCAAAGGGATCAGTGCCGTGGCGGTTAAAGGGTTAAAGACACTCGCTAGTACCTAAAGGTCATTTTATCTTGATAACATCCACCACCCCCTACTAGTTGACATCATTTTGGGGAGTGTGCGAGGGAATTGCATGATTTAATTCCCCCATCTCCGTTCCACCATCGGACGACCCGTCTTACGGCGAGTTTCCACCCTTATGTTGTTAACACCTCTACGATCCGGACGAAGCGTTTCGCCTCCTGTTCGTGTTTCCATCGGACTACAATTTGAGTGTCTTCAAGGCTAGAGTGAATAGGCTCTTAATAAACTAGTGCGCTTTACCATCAACGATTGCGTCACTGCTTACCATTAGGCGGGATTGCGGTCAAGCGCTGGTTTATAAATTGATAAAAAAAAAAACATTGTCATTTCGTGTGTCGTGGTCAGTCAACCCGTATCTGACAATCGAAATATTTCGTGTTATAGATCTAGTGTAGTTTGTTGGGTTTAGGCCGCGATTGGTCTTTGGATGGATGACTTATCTTTACACACAGAAAGCACGTTAAGCCGTTGGTTCTGGTCGTCTTCATTATTAAATCTACATATAATCCAGTTTCGCGTTACGCTTGCACACTATAGAGCGCTTCCTCTTCCTAAGGATTCTGTTATTGTTAGCCTGCATTATTTCACTGCTGGTTTTAATATATGTTATCAACTGGTGCTTGATCGCAATTCCGCTTGATGGTAAGCAGTGATGCAATCGTTGATGGTAAAGCGCGCTAGTTTATTAAGAGCCTATTCACTCTAGCCTTCAAGACACTCAAATTGTAGTCCGTCGAAACACCGCCGCTGGCAAATTGTTCCAGTCCCTCAATGTACGCGATATAAAAGAGCAGACGAAGCGCTTCGTTCGGACCGTAGAGGTGTTGACAATGTAAGGGTGGAAACTCGCCGTACGACGGGTCGTCCGATGGTGGAACGTAGATGGTAGACCACTACCACACTGTCTTTTGTTTTGTCCAGCTCGTCTCGCCTATCTTCTACGAGGTCTGCCGCAACGCCTTCTAGCTGAATACATAGTGAATTCAATATTCATCGTAATTACATCCAAAGCATCGCTCTTAGCGATAAGACCGCCCATTGTATCACCTTTTGTATAATCTATATATTTTGCTCTGCAGTATAATATATTGTGTACATAATCTATACTGATATATAAAGCTGAAAAGTTTGTTTGTTTGTTTGAACGCGCTAATCTCAGGAACTACTGGACTGATTTGAATAATTCTTTTGGCGTTGGATAGCCTATTAATTAATCCACGAAGGCTTTCGGTTATATAACATCACGCTGCGACCAATAGGAGCGAAGTATAACTAACCCACGTGAACGAAGTCGCTGGCGGCCACTTAAAGGATAATCACGATATAGTGTTGTTTGCAGAAGACACTTCACTTTTATTTAATCTTAAACGTCAGCAGCAGGTTGCTTACGATGTAAATAGCGCGATCTCCAAATTAGTCCTGGTTTAATGTTAATAATTTACTCTTAAACGAGAAAAAATCCAAATGCATTAAGTTTACTCTACCTCACGTTAGGCAGGTGAAAACTAAAGTGTTGATAAAGGGCGAAGAATTGAAATCTGAAGACAGCACAGTATTCTTGGGTATAACTCTGAATGCTAAGCTTCAATGGGGTCCACATATAGAAAAATGATCAAAAACTAAGTTCTGCTGCATACGCAGTTAGAACAATTCGTATTTTGACTGATATTGAGACGGCCCGTGGCCGTGGCTATTTCCATAGCGTAATGTCGTACGGCATTCTCTTGTAAAGAATATGTTTGTTCTATTCTATTCCAAAACATTTTATTTTAAAGACAATTGTTATTCATTTATGAACACATTAAAAAGGTCAATAATAAAGATTAGGACATTAGTAATCAGTCGGTCAGTCAGTCGTAAATTCGCATCAATGGCGGAGGGTAATAGATTAATAATATCGATTAAACGTTTTTGACACGATGAGTAATGAATTTAATTTACAACATCTTGGTAGCAACACCTAATGAAAGCATTAAAATTGAAATGTCAATCTATTCTAACTTTGGTTTCGAGATTATATTGAGCTTGACAACTATTTATTGTCTCCTTCTATATGTCAGAAGAGAATAAGATATAATGCCAACAATAATGAGACGTGTTGCATCATTTGCATGACGAGATGCATATGTCGTAATCTGCTGGTTAGATTAGGCGTTTAATCAAGCGCCTGGCCTTTGGAAGTAGTGGTCTCTTCGCTTAGCTCATGGGGCAGCATGGGGTTGATCGCAGTCGTAAATAACCATATCTATACTAATATATAAAGCTGAAGAGTTTGAACGCGCTAATCTCAGGAACTACTGGTTCGATTTGAAAAATTCTCATTGCGTTGGATAGCCCATTAATCCAGGAAGGCTTTAGGCTATATAACATCACGCTGCGACAAACAGGAGCGAAGCATATTAAGAAAAAACGTATTGAAACCTACGCGGGTGAAGCTGCGCGTCGCAGCTAATTACAAATGAACTTATTTTATTTATTTTCTCTAAATAAATTAAGTTATAGTTAAGATAATTATTAACGTATTATTTCTCTCCTTGTTACAGGACGTAATACATACAATCAGCGCACCACACGGACAAGTACAGAGGATCGTCGTATTTAAGAAAAATGGAGTACAAGCCATGGTTGAATATCCTTTTCAATTATTGTAAAACAGAGTGTTTTTTAAATATTATCCGCTATCTGATGGTAAGCAGTGATGCAATCGATGATGTTAAAGCGCGCTAGTTTATTATGGGCCTATTCACCGCCACAGGCAAATTGTTCCCGTCCTTCCTTGTATGCGGTATAAAAGAGGCGAAGAGGTGAAACGCTTCATAAGGATCGTAGTTTTATGTTAGTGTACGGAAAATGTCTTTGTAATCATTTCATATTGGAACATTAGTGTTTTGGTTTAAAAAAATAGTACGCCTTGTTAAAAGAGACAAGGCGTACTTTTATTACCCAAAGTACGCATCTAAAGAGACGCGTACCTACTTTAGGTAGGTCTTTTTCGGCGCTTATTATGAAATTACTTTTAATTTCTAAATTATTAATATGTTAATGGCTATTTTTTTCCATCGCCACATAATTTTTATTCGAGGAATAAAATTTACATTTAACATTTTCTTTTTTTATACGTAATAGCTGTCAAAATATCAATTAGCCTCGAATAAAATTGTATAGTGATGGAAAAATTAGCCCTGAATTCAGTAAATTTTCAAAATAATATGTAGGTAGGTACCAATTACATAATAATAGTAGTTCAGATAAAACAATCAGCATCAATCAATACAACAATAACTCGAAATAAGACCAGGTGCGCTCGGGCGCCATTTTCTCGCTGCGGTTTTCGTTTACAGGACTTTCAAAGCACTGCTCACGCCGAAAGGTGGAAATCAAGGTGTATGTTTTTGATTGCAATGCTTGGCTTGGCAACCAAGATTTCCAAATCCAGAGATATTTTTACGTCCACTTGAACGTGTGCTTAGTTATAGCACAATTTTATGAACCTTCAATGACTCGTGAAGTACGTTTCAATCGACATTCACATCATTATTCATCAATATCAACCTTTTTATCGTCCCACTGCTGGGCACAGGTCTCCTCTCATACAGAGAAGGATTGAGCGTAATCACTACGCTTGTTCAATGCAAGTTGGCGATTTCAGACTTGAAAGTCCAGTTTTCCTTCACCTTGTAATTAGCCATTGGTGTCCAAGATATACTTAGAAAGTACATTTAAATTAGTAAAATTACATTGGTACTTGCCTTACCTGGAATCGAACCTGCAAACTCATACTTGAGAGGTTGGTGTTATAACCACTAGGCCACCACGACTTATCGAGATTCACAACACGACGACTCAAACGACACGATAGCTGTTAGCAGCCGGTCGAAGTCAATTACTCTAAATAAAATAAAAATCGTCTATTTGCGGCCTCGCGGCGCGGTTTCACCGTCTATTCTAAAAGCGATACTATATTGGTTATAAAACATTTATTAGCCAAATTCCATCCATATCCCTTCAGTTTTTGCGTGAGAGAGTAGCACACATACATACCTACATACGTTTATAATATTAAAGTAGGACTATCTTCTTCCGCGTTAAATTTCTTGTTTCTGCCAGCGCTTTCACATCGTCTTCGTTTTGTGTTCTTTCTGACTTTTATCTTTTTGCCTGGCTCCCAAGGGTCACAGAGTGGTGTTAAATAGCCTGGAGTCATCATAATCATCTCAGCGTTAATCCTAGTCGCATCCGAAGCTGTTTTCACCTTTGGAGTCCGCTTTGCCAGTCTTAACTGCTAATTTTCGCTAAACTTCTGTATACTATATTGTCTGTATATTTTCCGTGAAGCGACTGCCGTCTGACCTCCACAACCCCAAGGCGATATCGAAGCACTGCAGTTAAACCAATTGTTGGACTTTTGAGGGCTCCAACGACTGACATTAGATGTTCGTATGGCAACCGGCACCAACGGCTTTCGGAGGCACGACCAGGCCAGTGCAAATATCCATATTCATGCATACAAATATTTGCAATGCGCGGGGATCGAAGCCGCGCCTCCTTGCGCAGCGGCCGCGTTCGCTATCGCTACGCCACGGTGGCTATCAGGAGGCTGTTAAATAGCCTACAGTCTTCCACATGAATTGGGCTCTCGAATGTGTGGAGATATGAGGAACCAGGTACAAAGTTCAGTCATCCTCCATAGAAAAGGGAGGATCCTTCGACTGTTAGTTGCAAACTCTGCTTGCGAGATGTAGAATTCGTGTGACGTCAGTATGACGCGTTGTTCGCATGTGGCGGTTGTAGATGCCGCTACAAATGCATATCAGACACTACTCCACAGAATCCGGTTAGATTAGAAGGCGACCCCAATGCATATGACGATGTGATAGAATCAACACTTTTCCTAAATGAATGGTTGTATTCCGCACGCCGTTTTCATTGGCACCGTACCCTCAATCTCAAGATGCGCCACGACGCTCCCATTCTAAGACTATAAAACTTCACATAAATAAACACATAGTTGGGTTATATTCCACCTCTGTAGTTCTCGTTCAATACTCGTTTAGTAACGGCCATACTTCAGGGTTTTATGACTATTCAAATGAAACTATGAACGTAAAAAGATTTCTGTATTCACGTATTAGTTTATATCATATTTATCGGTGACAGAATACAATACTATTTATTATTTACACAATCATCATCAACCTTTTTACCGTCCCACTGCTGGGCACAGGTCTCCTCTCATACAGAAGGATTGAGCGTAATCAGCACGCCTGCTTAATGCGGGTTGGTAATTTCAGACTGAAAGTTCAGGTTTCCTATCTTTTGAGCTTTAAGCATTGATCTAAAACTGTTCCTCCAAACGGCACGTTACGAAATTTTGTTTTAGTGCAGCTAACAGAAGTGTTCCAAGTGTCGTTCGCGGAAGTTCTATTCCAATCAGTGCTTTAATTGGAATACCTCAATTAAACAAGCAAGCTGGACTAAATATACGATACGACATGACAGTTGTTTTTTTGAGTCGATTAAAATAACCCGCTCGAGTGTCCCGAGAACGAAAATTGGTACAGACGACAGCACTCTACGCTCAGCTCAGCACATCACAGCTACTACAATCTGTCAGAATTTCTTATTAGATTTTCAACTTTATTTGTAAAGCATTAAAGCTCACGGTTGATTGGGAATATTTGACAGTTTCGGGTAACTTGACCTGCTGTCGTCCGTACATTGCCGTAAATGGTAGTTGGGTACGTCTGTGATGATTCAGGTCTAAATAGTGGGAAGAAATTTTTTCGAGTCTTCTAAATACAGACATGTTGTAACATTCGCTATCAAAAATATTAGTTTCATGGATGCTCACGTTATCAACGCCAAAATAGCGTAAGTCAAACGTCATTATAATCAGACTCGTTTAACTATTTTTTCATCATATTTTAGTAGTATTAGTTCCAGTCGTCGTGGTGGCTTGTCGGTGGGGTGCAATGCCGCCTGATGGTAGCAATGATGCAATCATTAATATAAAGCGCGCTAGATTATTAAGCCTATTCACTTAAAAATCTTAGTGAATAGGAAGGAAGTCGGCAGTTGAGCGAGATGATGCAATGTTAAACACAACAATACGACCAACGATGCTGCGCCAGAGAGGGATTTATCTGGAGACCCTCCAGGACCAAACTCCCGACACAACAACATTTGGTGCATCGTACCCGGCACACATCATAACACAACTGCTCAGACCCCTGCCCCGTACGGCTTCACCAGACATCATCCCGGAACACGACAAATCGCTTGGCGGCAAGACTTTGTCTGGTGGGTGGTAACTTTTGCCAGCAGCCGATATTATGGCCTATGATCTAGAGAATTCGAACTCACAATTTATTTTTGACAACCGAATCGCTCTCAAGTCTTCATTAAAAACAACTCTGCAACTTCTAACATTACAACTAAAAGCAAAACAAACATTTAAAGATGTTTAAGTAATAAAATCTTTTATGTATGTTTAGATTATTTGTGAATGGTTTCTTTATAGCTTTCACAGCAACTGAAAATAAATCATGTTTTCGCTTCTTCATGGGTCTTTGTTAAAGGATATAACAAATTACGGCAGTATTTTCTGCTACTTCCACAATTACAAGCCTGTGTAGTATCTTTAAGTGTTTTTTATAGAGTTTATTATACAGCCAGTTTTACCAAAGCTTTCTGTAAAACTGTACTAAGTAACTATACGTTACTAATCTCGTGGTATCGACGCGTTGCATCAGTCTGCGGGAGCATTTAACTCCTTTAAAGTCTGTTAAAAACTTAACACAACATCACCCTACTAGAATTGCTACAGATACATATCGTTTATCGTATACTAAAATTGGTCAAAAACACTTCTTCTTTTTTTTTTTTTTTTTATAAATTATAAACCAGCGCTTGACCGCAATCCCGCCTGATGGTAAGCAGTGATGCGATCGTTGATGGTAAAGCGCGCTAGTTTATTAAGAGCCTATTCACTCTAGCCTTGAAGACACTCAAATTGTAATTTGACGGAAACACCGACGCCGGCAATTTGTGACAGTCCTGCGATGTACTCGGCTGCTGAACAAAGGCCTTCCCCAACGCTTTCATTACATTGGGGAGGTTTGCCATAATTGCCACGCTTGGCAGGCGGGTTGAGGATCACAGTAATTTGATATTCCACAGGAGAAGTGCTGCTGCACGCTTTCCTGGTGAGAGTTCCCTTAGTCGCCTCTTACGACACCCAATTCTAAACCCAGTACCACACTGACGAACACACCAAAAACACATTTTGCAAAAGTTTCACTATTTTTTATAATTGCTTGAGTTTAAATACGGATCAAGAGATCGGCACTAAAATAGTCTAAATCACAGTTGACTAAATAGAAGTGTACTTACTTACTATTTCTGTCTACAACCTTTGGGTTTTCTGGCTTGATGTTATCATCATCTGTCCAGCCTTTTCCCCTCTATGTTGGGGTCGACTCCATCAGCAAATTTATTTTATTTTTTGATATCTCTCAGTAACTTACATGATGGAGTGATTGACTTCTACAACTCAGTTACTGAGGAGTGATTGTATAAGCAGTGATGCAATCGTTCATGGTAAAGTGCGCTAATTTATGAAGTCTATTCACTCAAAAAAACTGAGTGAATAGGTAGGAAGACGGCAGTTGAGCGAGGTGATGAAATGTTGAACGATGATGCACCAGATTGAGATTGATCTGGAGACCCTCCACGGCCAAACTCCCGAAACAACAACATTTGGCGCATCGTATCCAGCACACATTGCAACGCAACTGCTCAGACCCGTCCTCCGTACGGCTTCACCAGGCATCATGCCGAAACGCAACGAATCGCTTGGTGACAAGACTTTGTCTGGTGGGTGATAACTTCTGCCGGCAGCCGATGTCATGGGCTACCACCGAGAGACCGAGAGGCCGAAGCAAAGTCAAAGATCACAGTCTCTTTATAAGTTCGGACATAATCTTGAACAAGTCATAATAAAGACCGTATTGAGATAGTCTTTTGATGAAATAACCACATGGTTTGGGAGTCTAAAACCATCAAATCGCTAAGGTAAGCGTGGTGACCCAAAGCCCGTTCTGCACGAGAAGAGGCATATATTCTTTATATCGGACACAAAATTTTCCACATGAAAGCCATTAAAAACCATATGAAACGCACGATATCATAAAACGCCAATATTTACGGTCGATAACCGAAGACATATAAAAATATCATCGTCCCGAGAAATCTATTATAACTATGACTAATGTTCGGTTTTTCAGAACATTTGAATGTGAGAAATATTTCTGTGATGCGCCTGAGCACTTTTGTGTGTACGTCTTTGATTACGGGTTGGATTTCAAAGACTTGTCATTGGTATAAATGGCCGAATGTATTATTCGACAGGGATTTATTGCGTCATTTCACGACGTATTATTTTTTCATGGTAATATGAGGTCTCTTTGGACTCGGCTGTTATTTGTAGATTTTTGACAGTCGTTACGAATGATCAGTAGTCAATAAACTCTCATAACCGGTCTTACTAATTTTTAATTTTTACGTTTCTTAGTCCAGTTTGTTAGTTAAAATTAGAAATCCCTTATTAACTTAAACACTGTCACATTCTCTTCTTCACAAACTAAACGAAATTTAAATTTAGTACATCTTTTTCTTTATATTTCATCAGAAAAAGGATAGAAGATTATTTTAGTCTTTTTAACTTCCCTAAACTCCATTCGGAATAAGACTAGACTCTTAAACAAACCTTTTTTTCAATCCGTGAAACCAATTTTGACTTCTATTCCGTACGCATAAGGATGCATTATAAGAAGAAAAATATGGTTACAATACCAACTATTTAAAACAGTGCCATTTATCTTGCCACTAACGCAAGATACATCAAAATCGCTTGCATGGACTCTAAAGAAGATTTTTTTATGTCTTATTAGATCCGCCCCAGGTTTTCACATGAATAAGTTTCGATACCAAGGGAATATCGGGATAAAAAATGACCGAGTGAGTGTGTGTACTATTCCGGGTTATAAAGCTATCTGTGTGCAAAATTTCATCAAAATCTGTTCAGTAGTTTAGGCGTGAAAGCGGTACAAACAAACTCGCTAAACCTTCACATTTATAATGATTCGAATAGAGTGTAGATGGGCACAGCAAACAGTGACTGACTTCTGAATAAACCTAACATGATTTTTACCTATTATGACAAAAACATAAATGAGAATTAGCTTATTTTTGAACAAGAAAGCAAGTATTCTATTCCGGTTCACTTTAAGACACAAGAATCTTCTTATACCGAGACGGTTCGAGCATTGATCACCACGTTACCTCAAGTCGACTTGACGATTTCAATTTTGTTTTGACTCTTAGTCCAGAATCACTAGAGTAACTGACTGAGTAACCGGGCCCATTGCCTGATGGGGCCAATGGGTTCTCGGGTGGCGACCACGCACCGGAAGACGCAGCGTGGGTAGGCCCGCGACAAGGTGGACCGACAACCTGGTGAAGGTCGGGTGAAACCGGTAGATGCGGGAGGCGCAGGAGTCCAGCAGTGAGCGTCTTTCGGCTGTTATGATGATAAGTCCAGAAGATCAATTCCCGTAATAACAAACGTTAAAAATTAGCCACAATTGGTGTATGATCTGACATCGTAACGTAAACTTCGCGAAAAGGCTAGGCCGCATGCCACAAATAAAATTATGATAGTCATTTATGTCGTTACAGAAATAACAATGTTAAAAAAAGTGTCGGCTCGGCCTTTGAACGTTGCAAGCGTGCCGCCGTGCATGTTTGTAGGTATGATATTGATCCCTGGTGTGAAATCAGCTGATAAGACAGTTTTTCGAGTTTTGTTTTTAATTAGCGAATTAATTAATTTTTTCTTTAAAATCTTATTGGTTATTAAAGTATAGCAATTATGAAAGGTCTAAAGTGAAAAAACTACATTTTTTTTTTAATCATGAAAAAGCCGACGAAAAATTCCACCATTGGGTGGTTCAGAATCATGTACCTACTAGATCCATGGTACTCGTTTGTGCGTCGATGTCAGATACACCCTTTATAAGAGACAATCAAAGTCAAACTTTTTTTAAACATTATAAACTAGTGCGTAACCGCGATCCCTCGGATGGTAAGCAGTGATGCAATCGTTGATAGTAAAGCGCACTAGTATATTAAAAGCTTATTCACTTTAGCCTTGTCAAAAATGTACGGAAAATAGATTCTTTTTTACAGATTAAGTCTGAGATAAGACCTCCCATTTCCTCACGACGTTTCCCGCCCACAAAATAGAAAACAAAATGTCACCAATATTAAAACATAGTCATTTATTCAAAAGATTCACGCAACTCTATTTTAAAATGGCACCCAAGTATTTGAATACTATTAATAGCATTAATATAAATAAACGGACGACTGAAAACCACGAGATTTACGACTTACGTGTAAATTGTTACGATTGTGAACAAATATTTGTTAGAGTTATTAGGAACACGTGGGTTTGCGACAGAGCGCGTGTCACACCGTAGTGTAACGTTTATTACATACATAAACTCACGCGAACGCCACTTGCTAAGATCGCAATTTTTTTTTGCCTCGTATGCTTCATACTTCAGAGGGGCAATTTTCGTAATAGAAAGATTTGATCTCGGTTTGACATAACATACATAAACAGCCTTTAATATTCCTGCTGACTGACGGACTGGGCTGTAATCTACCACGCGGGTCCAGTGCGGGATGGTCACACACATCACATGTCTTCGTAATATTGCCTCTGGGACACATGCCATTTTCCTCGCGATGTTTTCCGTCACAGTTTTGAGAGTAATGATGAAATATTTAGACAAAGTAAAGCATCTGACGGCAGTTCGAACCTGCATCTACAACCTGTAAGTCGAGGCTGATACCACTAGGCCACCACTGCTCAGATCTCGGTCTTGATCTGTCGAAAACACCTCTAATTTCTCTATATTTTTGAAGTATTTGCTTTTGATTGCCGCTATGATGAAATTGCGACTACATAATAAAGCTTGGGACTGAGCTGCTCGCTCTGCTAAGCATTGTTATTAAGCAATATGCGTAATTATGACATTTTAAACACTTTTTTTTTAAGTTTAGTGTTAATGATTGTAAACGTTTTCATTTTTAATGTCTGGACTTGAAAAAAGACGATGATCCCTGAGTTTGTTTCGGCTCTGAGGTCTCTCTAAAAAAAAGAAAATATGATTTGTAAAAGAGAGCAGTGATCCTACTTGCTTAATAAACTATTTCATTTCATAAACGTTTGTAATTACAGTAATCGGCCGTCCTGGTCTTACACACATGCATGCACGCACGATTATGACGTCATAAAGTTTCTGTCGATCACGTTAACGTAAAAAACCTCGCACTAGGCACTATCTCTCCTCATTCACAAGTAAATTGTCATATTGTTTGTTTTATACGGACTAAGTATCATAATCATCATCATCATCATTTCAGCCGAAAGACGTCCACTGCTGGACATAGGCCTCCCCCAAGGTTCTCCACGACGACCGGTCCTGCGCCTCCCGCATCCAGCGGTTTCCCGCGACCTTCACCAGGTCGTCGGTCCACCTTGTCGGGGGCCTACCCACGCTACGTCTTCCGGTGCGTGGTCGCCACTCGAGAACCCGATGGCCCCATCGGGCATCGGTCCTACGGGCAATGTGTCCAGCCCACTGCCACTTTAGTGTTGCAATTCTTGGGGTATGTCGGTTACTCTCGTTCTTCTGCCGATCTCCTCATTCCTGATTCGATCGCGCAGTGAAATCCCAAGCATAGCCCTCTCCATTGCCCTTTGAGTGACTTTGAGCCTTCTTATAAGACCCATTGTTAGCGACCAGTATCATAATAATGAATGAAAAATAAATGATTAGATAGACAAACATTGTTATTCTATATAACTGTTATGTCCATCGATAATACGACTGTTATAGAATAACAGTCATGATTTAAATTTATTGTAGTACGTTTGCAATTCAATTTAAAAGTTAAGTAAGTTTGTCGTCACAAGTCAACCTCAATGTCTTGTGACGACACGGGCAAAGGCTCAGTAACAAAAGTAATGTATTTGGTATGTAGTTATGGTGTTACAGAGTGACATTATCATGTAAGACAAAGCTCCCTTAATAAAGATTTAAGAAAGCTAAGCAATATTTTTTTCTTAAATAACTACAAGCATATACTATTTACATACTTAATTATTACATTGTACTTGTTATATCTTGGACACCAATCACTGATTGAAAGGTGAAGGAAAACATCTTGAGGAAATCTGGACTTTAAATCTGAAATCGCCAACCCGCATTGAGCAGCGTCGTGATTACGCTCAATCCTTCTCTGTATGAGACGAGACCTGTGCCCAGCAGTGGGACGATAAAAGGTTGATGATGATGATGATTGTCCCTACTGATATATGAAACATGTTTTTTAACTTTATATTAATGACACATAACATAATTACACATTAATTAAATGTAAACATCATTAGTAAGTGTAACTACTTTGGCACTTAAGAAACGTGAGAAGCTAGGTTCATGGTTCTAATTTGGTGTTTCTTTTACCCGGCAAGAAATTTTTAAATAAATTATAAACTATTTCTTGACCGCAATCCCGCGTGATGGTAAGCTGTGAGGCTTGTGAGTTGATTGTAAAGCGCGTTAGTTTATTAAGAGACAATTCACTCTAGCCTTGTAGTCCGATGGAAACACCGCCGCTGGCAAATTGTTCCAGTCCCTCGATATACGCCGTATAAAAGAGGAGGCGAAAGGTACGAGGGGTCGTTCAATGATGAAACGGAGATTGGGGAATTAAATCATGCGAATCCATGGTTATTATTTAAGAAAAATATTGAAAAATGGTCATAAATACTAGACGGCAGCGTAAACCTGTCAACAAATACCAAGTATCTAATAAAATAGAAAATATTCTACAAATCTAATCTTCGTAGCTTCGAAGGCCTTTTCGGGCCGCCAAGCGAGCCTCTCGTAGCGAGTTTGATTAATGAGTTTATGTAAACACGAATATTATACCAATGTAGTTTACGCTTGTCGAACATGTTACGTATTAGTGTGATACAAGGAATTTAATTAGTTGACACAAGGCCGATGGGGCATCGACCCACGGGATATGGTTACATAAAAATTGTATTTTTAATAGCTTCCATTAATGAAATGCGGAATGAATTAGTATTTTGATACTGTGGTATACTTTTTATTTAATAGATTTTTTTCATAGTTTACAGTTCTAATAATTTTTTTTTAATATTTATAAACTAGCTCTTGACTAGAGATGGGATTCTATCTGGGTAAATTCCTATCAGCTGGTAAATACCTCGGTAAATACCCACTAAAGCACCCAATCCACCACGACACCCGTGGCCTAGTGGTTAAAACACCAGCCTCTCAACTATGAGTGCGCGGGTTTGATTCCAGGTCAGGCAAGTACCGATGTAACTTTTCTAAAGTTATATATACTTTCTAAGTATATCTTGGACACCATTGACTGAAGGTGAAGGAAAACATCTTGAGGAAACCTGGACTTTATAAGTCTGAAATCGCCAACCCGCATTGAGCAAGCGTGGTGATTACGCTCAATCCTTCTCTGTATCAGAGGAGACCTGTGCCCAGCAGTGGGACGATAAAAAGGTTGATGACGAAAGCACCCAATCGGGTAAATATGTGGGTGTTTTCATTTTACTGATCGTTTTCAATATATAATCTAGTCCCAATGATCTCTTCTTGTATATGAACCCACAAACAAACCACTTTATAAATTACCATCCAGAAAACCAATCTCTACGATACACTTGGATGTTATACGGAATGAGATGGTAAAGGAGATCACAGAAGAACTCCAATCTGTGAATAATTTGCATCTGCAGTGTGATGGTCAGAGTTTCAACACAATGAAGGAGTCATAAACTAGGTATCATTGCAAAACAATTGCCACTGCTCTCATAACGGTGAAGGGAAAAATTAAAATTTCGTAGGCATGTGACATTTATAAACACGTACTGGGCCTGCGTGGTAAATCACGGCCCATTCCCTTTCATTGAGATGAGGCCTGTGTCCCAGAAGTGGGAACAATGTGGGCTCATTATGGAATACTTGAGGGCCTCGTGGCTTTTACTTATAACAGTACGGGTAGACTGAAGGTGCGTTGCCCGAGGAGGTGCCGTGGATGGGTGACCATTTATTATATATCACTTTAAGCTGTAGGTCCTGGTTGTTGTTTATTTTTAATTAAGTCTAAAGGCTATCGTATTACCCAGCAAATAGGTAACTGGAGGTTACAAAGGCATTCGCTCCATGTATTCATAATATACATTCTACTGCATTTAGTTAGATTGAAACCCCGACGTGGAAAAAGCTAGAAAGATAAGTTTCTATCCAATTAGATTTTCTTGCTGTTTTTACATGCTTACTTTTAGAAATGTTCCAGTTCTAGCATAGTAGCAAGTAAAAATACTTATTTTTACTTGCTACTATGCTAGAACTGGAACATTTCTAAAATCATGACTTTTGTCAATCGGTGCGTCTATAAACCAAGATTTTTCTTTTTGTTTTGTTTCCAAGCTATAAAAACACCCTAACGCAAAATCATAAATTAGACGATCATATTGCATTAATAATACAAAAAATGTCTCAATAAAAAACTTGACGGATATATTTCCCCCTAATTCTGAATTCGAAGAACGAATCCGTATTAGTAATGAAATCATTGCTTAATTACACTTTCTCTCCGTATTTTTTCCTAAGGGACTTTTATTCAAATGAGTTCGAAGTTTTCTCCCAAATTGGAATATAAGTAGCGACGTCTGTCTGTGATTCCAGGCAGCGCACTTAGTAATGAGCGGAAGCGATTTTTAAATAATAATGCACAATAATATCAGCATTTTCTGTAATTTTATCGACAATCATCATACATTTTGTAAAGCGTCGTCTTTAAAGCAATATTTAGATAAAGTCGTATTTTTTTACATATATCTCCACATTTTTTGGTGATTACGTAAATTTTTCATTTTACAATACCGCGCGCTCTTTAATTTTTTGGCAATGGGCAAATATTACAATAGGTATTGTCTTTCGTATACGGATCCTTAGAATTCAAATCAGTTGATTAGAAAACCTTGCCTATCAATTACCTAATTAGAGAAAAAAACGATTTTATGCAAAAATAATATAACCTTTTCCGCCGCAGATACAATACAGCAAACTATGTTTTAGTGATACGATACTACCTTCGCTCTACATTATTTAGATTTAACTAGGTTTCAATAATGAAGTTTCCTGAGTAAACCGGATTAATCAGGCAACACTGTGGCTATCCAATTAACTGATCTATTAGTTTAGCCAGTCTTGAGCGGTAATGCCTGTGTAATATAGGTATGTATATAAACAAATTTGAAGCTCAACTATATTTGTTTTATTCATCAAGTAGTAACGAGTAGCCGATGTATTCTGTAAAAATCTTACCTTCAAAACTTGTGTGAAGTGAGCTGTCATTCCACTACGTGACAGTGTTAACAGTAGCAATAAGCAATCCCGGAATGAAAAGATAAGATAAAGATAAATTTATTTGCTCTAAACGTGTGTACGTACAAGAATATAAATGCATGCAGGATAATATAAAACAATAAATAAGATAAGACATGTTTGCACCTAGTATGGCGCATGCTAAAAAAATATAAATAAGACCGTCTAGTATAGTAAGGCCGTCCTGGTCTTACACACATGCATGCACGCACGATTATGACGTCATAAAGTTTCTGTCGATCACGTTAACGTAAAAAACCTCGCACTAGGCACTATCTCTCCTCATTCACAAGTAAATTGTCATATTGTTTATTTTATACGGACTAAGTATCATAATAATGAATGAAAAATAAATGATTAGATAGACAAACAGACCTGCTCCCATGCAGACAAAGCTAACTTTGATCACGCCGAGATTTGAAAAGCTTGAGAACAGCCCGATTTACACTTTGTACGATACCCTCTGCGCCTTATTTCACTCTTCACTCACACTGATACGCAATTTGTCACTTCGCCGCTATCTGCCTCATTTTCCATGCCACCATAGTTTGAATCTGGCTACAGTTTTAGGTCAATTTTAGGTATATTTTACTTGAATGGTCCTGCATCATTTATTGTATTTTCGAATAAAAAGGTGACATGAGTATGACTAACAAATATTACCAATAAAACGTTTTACCCGCTTCCGCCTATCACAATGCTCTCATTCATTTTATTACATGAAATGGCTTTCGTCCTGAAGATATTTGAATAATACCGATGTCTCCTCGACTTAATCGTTCAATAACATTATGAGAAACGTCATCCGACTTTAGTATCGACAAACTTTTCTCTTTGATGGGGTAGACAGAAGTCAAATGGCTCTCTGAACAATGATAAAAAGATGTAGATTTTTCTACCAAATTAAACTCCGTAAAGTGAAATTTTGCAAATATGTTGCAAGACAGCCTCCATGGCGTAGCGGTAGCGAACGCGGCCGCTGCGCAAGGAGGCGCGGTTTCGATCCCCGCGTAGTGCAAATATTTGTATGCATGAATGAATATTTGCACTGGTCTGGTCGTGCCTCGGACAGCACGTCAAGCCGTTGGTCCCGGTTGCCATATGAACATCTAGTGGCAGTCGTTGCTGGTTGTTGGAGCCCTCAAAAGTCCAACAATTGGTCTAACCGCAATGCTTCGATATCGCCTTCGGGTTGTGGAGGTCAGACGGCAGTCGCTTCACGGAAAATGTCGAAGTTTCGCCAAAATCAGCAATTAGACTGGTAAAGCGGACCCCAGAGCAGAAAAACTCTCTTTTCTCACTCTCATTATCTGATGGAACGGGAATCTCGTTATAAATACACATGTTCCTACATTCCTACCCGCAGATATTTACCTAATAATAGAATTATATTTTTTGGATTTTAGTTGTTCATGGTTGATGCTGATTTTAATAAACCTGGCGCTTCTAGCCATTTGTCTTCAAAGGGTAAATGCCCCAGTAACTAAATGTCCATAATTGAAATATCAATAAATATGTGTGTATTTTACTTTTCTTTAATTTCTATGATGTTTGGTTGTAATATGTTTCATGTTATTATGCAAACTATTTCCTTAACTCCTGGCTACAAGTTTGAAAGCGTAGAATCGGCAACAAGAGCTAAGGAAGCGCTACACGGCTGCGACATATACTCCGGATGCTGCACACTCAAAATAGAGTTCGCAAAGGTTAGTGTGTCAAATTAACTTATTTATTTTTGTAGATATAAGAAATTACTGCACGGTTAGCGCAGTGGTTAAGCTATTAACTGCTGCGTGTCGCGGGTTCGATTTTCACACGGAACAAATTTGTATGACCTACAAGTAGTTTTTCCGTATCTGGCTGTTTGTGTATGTAAGTACATGATACAAGAGAAATCACTAGTGTGGGCAATGTTTAAAAAAAAATAAGAAATAACGCTCTCTTCTGGAAAGCCTTAAGGCCGATCTTCCACGACAATACTCAGTACCTATCTAGTGTAAATTCAAATCACCAATTATTTAAGCCAGTAATGTAATCACAACTAAGTTACTGTCGTGTTTATAAGACGCGTCTTGTATGGACCGCGTCTTGATCGGACCTTTTTTCTAAGTCGCGTCTTGTACGGACCGAATCTTGATCAGACCTTTTCCATAAACCGCGTCTTGTACGAACCGCGTCTTGATCGGACCTTTTTTATAAGTCGCGTCTTGTACGGACTGCATCTTGATCAGACCTTTTTTATAAGTCGCGTCTTGTACGGACCGCGTCTTGATCGGACCTTCTTTATAAGTCGCGTCTTGTACGGACTGCGTCTTGATCGGACCTTTTCGTGGAATATGGGCCTTTGTTTCATGTCAACACAAAAATCTAAGAAACTAATATTAAGTTTAAGTTATCCGCTGTGATTAACTGACCAGTCGAACTACACGTCAGTCCAATCAATTGGCGTAAATCGAACTCAACATACTTTTTTTAGGTTTTTTTGTTGATTTCCTTCGGAAAGAGGATTTCTTGCATATTAAGAATTGATTTTGAAGTTGCCTCATTGTACGGACGACAGCAGGTCAAGCTACCCGAAACGGTCAAATATGCCCAGTCAACCTTGAGCCTTAATGTTTTAGAGTTAAAGTTGAAAATCTAAGAAATAAATCTGACAGATTGTAGTAACTTGCTGTGCTGTCGTTTGTACCTATTAATTAATAATGTATAGGTACATATATATTTCGTAGAAAGCGAGCGAGCGGTCGTGAGTTCAATCCTCAATGTAGGGTGTACCCTAACATAAGAAATGTCAATATGTAAAGCAGAATGTCTAATAAACTTAAATGGAGAAAATGTCAGTGAATTCTCAACTAGATGAATCTAAATAAAAGTCGGATAACTTATCCGACTGAAACCACGTCTTATTGGACACAAAATCTAGTATACATAAATAGTAAAGAATAATGCAATGTGTCGTGTCAATGCACTGCCAATTCTTGTTCGCGTATAAAGTGCAAATACACGAACTTACTGGCTAACTTATATTGCATTAAAACGTTTTTTAAAACCCATGTACGTGCTGCGTACACCCACTTTATGCGTTATTGACCTGATTTTACTTCTGACACAAACAATTAAGCTTAGTTAATTTCAAATATTAATTATTACCTTATAGTAATTATATTTTACACTCAAGGCGACCAAAAGCTATGCTCAGAGTTCCCGAATCAGAAATGAGGAGATCCGCAGAAAACTAAAGTCACCGGCATAGCTCTTCGAGTCGCTAAAATTAAGTGCCAGTGAGCGCTGCACATTGCTCGTAAAACCGATGGCCGATGGGGCAGTAAGGTTCTGGAGTGGCGGCCACGTACCGGAAGACGCAGCATAGGGAGGTCCCCAACAAGGTGAACCGATAAGCCGATGGATGCGGGCAGCACAAGACCGATCTTTGTGGAAAGCCTTGGGGGAGGCCTTTGTCCAACAGAGCACCTCCTAGGCTGAAGAAGAATCACATTTTTAATGTGACTTTTCTTATAAAATTCTCCAAGATACCTCAAAAAGGGCGCACTTCTAGACATAGTGACATAATAGCGGTAGCCACATAATTCTCGTCCATCGGTCAGTAACACTATCCGCCAGAGGGCGCTAAGTGAGCTTTCAAGAACGAAACGTTTACACTGGTGTAACGTTACTGTCACTTATAGGTACGTCGAGTTATTGGTGTTCTCACCCTGTAGACACTTTTAAGTGACAATGATTGTGGATGGATTACTTTTAGCTCTTGCAAAGGGGTGAATTTAAGGGATTGTATATTTTCACCCTCATTTTGAGGTAATTTAATGCAATAATAATATTTGCATTGTGAATTATGTTTGGAATGTATTTATTTGACTGTTTAATTGCATTATTCGGCGCTTCTATGGAATATCAAATCATAATAAGGATTTATATTATTATAATAGACCTTATTGTGACTTATGAGAAACGTACTTTTGAATCGACGACTTGAAAGTCTCGTAAAAAGACTTTAAAAAGTAACGAAACTGCCACAACAATCAAAACCAATCCACACGAACTGTCCAAAGCAGGAACGACACACAAAAGTAACGTGTTCCTGCAAATTTCGCTTACTCGCCCCCTTTTCTCGGTGAGCTTGGATTTTGCGCGCGAAATAAAAAAACATGGCCGCTGCGACGCCCAGTGTCCGTGTTGCGACGGATCAAATTGTTGACGTAACCAGGCATTTAGTGGGATTGTTCTGTTCTAGTTGAAAACATTAACACCAATCTTACCACGGGTATAGCATAAACCAGAAAATAAAAAAGCCCTGGGACAGACTGACGGAAGTGAAAACTGAAATCATTGTAAAACAGAATACACAAAAAGTAAAAAAAAAGAGCGGTCACGGTGTCGGGTCAGTTACGCTTACGCGAATTTAATGCTTTCCACCCATCCAACAAAAGTGCTTGAAAGTCGATAAAGAAGTTTGACTTCAAAAATAGGCACCGTTTTGTGGAGGTCAGATCCAAAAAATAATGTGATTCTAAACGGTTTTAACGGACTTGAAAAAAAAGGGGAGGCTCTCAATTCGTCGGAATCTTTTTTTTTTTTTATGTGCACTGATTATTACTCTAGAACGCCTGGACCTATTTGCAATTAATTTTTTTTTATTTGATAGCGTATATTTTTCGGGTAGTCTCATAGTCAGGATCTGATGATGGAGGACCAAAGAAATAAAGGGAAACTTTCAAAAATCGTAGGGGCGACTAAAGCATTTCATTTTTATCACTGAGTATTTTAAAGCACTACAATTTCGGAAGTCTTTGGTTATTTCTCACTTTGTAGTGTTTTTTGGAAGCCAATTGTTTTTTTTTTTTTGTAGAAAGTTTTTTCTACCTAACATTTTTATCATTTTTCTCACCGAATCGAGGACTACCGCGAATATCCCTATAACTTTCGGCTGCATACTCACCCTAGCGTTAGGTAGGTTCATTTGACAGCATTGTTCGAAATGGTCATCTTTTTAATCGATTTACATTTTCCATGGAGAGGAAGGATCCTATGAAGTTTTTACGTTCTTTGTTATCACAGTGCTTTTCGTTTGTGACAATGGTCGAGACGGTAATTATGTTAGTAGAGGTGAGTTACGGTTGGTATTGTGAATTTTGTTGGGTTAGGGTTGTAATTAGGGGTGAGTTTGTCGGGTTTTTGGGGCGACTGTTTGTTGGCTAATGAAAAGTGCGGGTTTTTGGAAGTTGTTGCTCATTGTTGCTCTTGTTTTTGTGTTTCGTACTTCTTGGGCTGTTGTGTTGTGGGGCCTGTTAAAGTTTGAAAAATTTACCTTACAACAAAAATTTAAACACATGTCCAACGTCTGTAAAGTTTCAGAGTTACGTCAGAGTCCGTGTTATGTTGTCGTGTTAAAAAGTGTTTAGGCTAAACTACAAACACTATTTTGTGGTGGCAAAAACAAGGGTAATTTTTGATTACGTATAATTACCATTACATACAGTATGTTAAGAAAACCCTGTCCGACCCGTGAAGGTGTTGTTAGGTATCGATAACTGATTCTACTAATGGATACAAAACCGGGCTAAACTTAAAAAAAAATCCCCCTAAAAATAAATATTATTTCGGAGAGGTAAATTAATAAATGTGCGTTAAGCACCCTTCCGCGGGCGGCGGGCGGCAGGGCATGCGGCACGTGGTCGAATCGCTATTCGCTCATAATAATACCGGTTGTCACTTTTAAAAAAAAAAAAAAACGAGTGTGCTTATGACCACACGACTGAAGTGAAACTTCTTTTGCACCATCTGTATGTGTATATATATATATATATATATATATATATATATATATGTGTGTACAATATATACATGTATACACATATACATATATTAATTTTCTATAAATATTTAAATTTATTTCATGCTTTCATTTATAAATTAATATTTTTGCATAGACCTCCAATTTAAAAAAAAAAAAAAAAAGTGGATTCCTCAGGGCCAAAAGGTCGGGCTCTTCCTCCTGAATCAGGGAACCCCAAACTCGGGTAGTCCACGACCTCTGGTTCCCGAGATAATCCACGGGGGGGGTGAGGTAACTAAAGGGGGTCGGGGAGGGGATAGGTTTCGTGGGGTTGCGGGGGAGAGGGGGAGGGGGAGAGGAGGGGAGTGGATTCCCTCAGGGCCAAAAGGTCGGGCTCCTCCTCCTGATTCAGGGGATCCCAAACTCGGGTAGTCCACGACCTCTAGTTCCCGAGATAATCCACGGGGGGTGAGGTAACTAAAGGGGGGGGTAGATTTCGTGGGGTTGCGGGGGGTAGGGGGGAGGGGGAGAGGGGGGAGTGGATTCCCTCGGGGCCAAAAGGTCGGGCTCCTCCTCCTGATTCAGGGGACCCCAAACTCGGGTAGTCCACGACCTCTGGTTCCCGAGATAATCCACGGGGGGTGAGGTAATCAATGAGGGGGTCGGGGGGTGTTCGCAGCGTCATGTTCTCGAAGAAATTCATAGTTCTTAATCAATCAAGGTACTTAGCTTAATAATTGAGCTTATGAGGCTCGAAAGCAATTTGTACTTTGTGTCCAATTATCGTATTGTGACGATATCTTAAAGCTTCTATACTTTCAATTATATCAGAAATGTTCAGCAAAAATATATAAAACAATATAAAGGCCAGAACAGAACGAAATTTATAAATTTATTTGTGCACATAGGTAATCAATTGTTAACAAATCTTAAAAAGATCCAAAAAATATATATTGCCTTCGGCGAGATGCGAACTCACAACTTCATACTCGACTCAATTGTTAACAAATCTTAAAAAGATCCAAAAAATATATATTGCCTTCGGCGAGATGCGAACTCACAACTTCATACTCCACAGGTCATGCAATATTTACATGAGCCAACTCCTTGTTTGTATTACAGACGAAATAGGACTATACTCTGCTTCCGTTCGCCTTCATCATTTTTTTTCCTATCATTTTTCGTAACGCTTTCGCTAGTTTACTCCCCAAGTCAAGCGTGCCTAAAGAAGTTTCACTTCAAAAACAAATTTCGGGGAAGTTGGAATTAATTCGCGGTAAAAAAAGATTTTTTCAAAATTCATGTGTATTGGTACTATGATGATTACATAAAATTTTATATTATATTTGGTCATGTGTTTACCTAACCTTTATTATCCTTATGGGTCGGACAAGGTTTTCTTAACATACTGTATATTTTTCTGCATTCACACAAAACTAGAGCAGTTGTGGCCCAGTGGTTACGGTCGCAATTTAGGCTCGTGGATTCACACCCAAACATTTTTTCGTGTAAATAAATTCATTACGACTGCTCTCAAAACGGTGAAGGTAACATTTCGACGTAACAGTTAAATCGTAACGTCTTAAATCCAAAATTTCGTAGATACTACCTCACCGCGAAAGGACGCCGGATCTCAGCTTTGAGAACATTATAGACTAATAATGCGTATAAAAAATTATAATAGCTTTAGATCTTCCTATTTCATTTTCCTCGTTAATTCGACATACCGGACATCTATTCCTATGTCTAAAGACAAAAGAATACATTTTGAAAATCCTGTATTAAATCGTGGTTCATTCGTAAAAGTATCGCAGACAGTCCTATTTAGCAATTCGGAAAAATGAAGATCTCGGCCGTTTACCGACGCGCGCTGCAACCGACGCGACGACGATCCAATAAAAAAGTCCTTCCATTTCGAATTTCGAATGCGAGCTATTTGCCTGACAACCGTCACACTGTTTGGACGTGTGTCTTGATCGCTAGTATCGAAGATTTCCGTAAAATTTTGTATTTTTATTTAAAATTGTATTTGTATTCGTTACGGTAAAGGGTTAAATTGCATTGGTTATGGGGTTTAACTCGAAATGAGATATGCAATATTCTGAGTTTTGTAAACTTAATTTAGTCTTCTTTGTTTTTGTGTTCGACGATTATTGTCAAATCCTGTACATACTCCAAACACGAGCTTATTTACATACTAACTTCTACTCGCGACTTCTTACGCGTGATTTTCTTAAACTGGAAACTCATTTATTTGCTTATTTACACGGCTTAGAAACCAATTACATAAGTCAAAGTATACCTATAAATAACAATTAAATATAAATTATACTTTTATAAGAATTCAATCAATAGCGAGTGCCTATCTGATGTCCACAACTCATGTACTGCTTAATACTAAAAACCCCTTGAAATAGGACTGGCTGGTGGAGGGACGTTCTGGCTGATTCTGAATGCTAACCGTAACGACTGTCACGAATGGCAGCGCAATCAACGGCTTAACACGCTTTTCGAGCCACGGAGTCTTGGTATGTGAAGATGCTTAGTACCTACAGTCCAACCGCGGCGCTACCTCATCTTCATCCTCATTTCAGCAGAAAGACGTCCACTGCTGGACATACGCCTCCCCCATGGAGCGCGCCTCCCGCATCCAGCGGTTACCCGCGACCTTCACCAGGTCGTCGGTCCACCTTGTCGGCGGCCTGCCCAAGCTGCGTCTTTCGGTGCCCGAGGGCCCTATCGGGCATCGGTCCTATGGGCAATGTGTCTGGCCCACAGCCACTTACCTAAGTGTTGCAATTTCACTTACGTAAGTCGGCCTCCGTGGCGCCGCGGTCAACACGCCTGCCTACAACGTGGAGGCCCCGGGTTCGATCCCCGGCCAGGTCATGATGGAAAACGATCTTTTCCTGATTGGCCTGGATCTTGGATGTTTATCTATAAATGTATCTATTATAAATATAGTATCGTTGAGTTAGTATCCCATAACACAAGTCTCGAACTTACTTTGGGGCTAGCTCAATGTGTGTGATTTGTCTGTATATATTTATTTAATTCTTCGGCGCGACCTGTGGAGATGATATTTCTTAGACACAGGTCCCTGCTCAAAAACTTTGATGGAATATGGAGTTTTAGTCAGCTGAAATCAGATTTTTACCATTTAACTCAAATTCGTGGCCAAATCACAAACTTTCTAGTCGCCAAACCGGTTATAACGTTGCTAAAAGCTCTCGTGTTTCAAGTGACCGCTGTACACTCTACTGATGGTAGGGCTGCCAGCTGTCATACGGAACTTGGCGAAAATTAGATTATTGGTCACTGATTGGGTTTCGCGCCCAGTGGGGACGCGTCTCTAAGCTGTCTAACTAGAAACAGGCTACGAAATAAAACTATCGAAATGTTAGGTACTCACGGGATGCTGGGAAACAGGGGACCACCACACAATGTCACAAACAGTCTTATTTTACAATATATTGGAGTTTTTGCACCGCGCGCGGAGATTATTGATGCCGGCCGGCTGTCGCTTTCGTTGCGCGATAGGTGGCGCCACCGGTGCGTAGGTTTGGCGGCGATTGGTGTTGTCAAACTATGGAGGAAAAGGATGGGACTAGGGAAAGTATCTCAAAGCCTGTTCAGTCAGTTTGAAGTCACCAGTACCTATAGGGGTATGAGGACAGGGTGCAAAGTTTAAGTTTGCTCATCCTCCATAGAGAAGGGAGGATCCTGCTACTAGACGGATGTTGTATTTGGCGAGCAACTGCTCTACGACTTACGTGCTGGCGCTTGCGCAATTGCAACTCGTTCTTCGCATGTGTCATCAGCACCTGAGGGTGACTGAGTCCCATGTAGCAGACTACCGCTTGCTGGAGTTGTCACCTCTAGCATGAGGGGTGGCTTAACTGTCAAAGGCCATAAGGTCTTTTAATTAAAAGCTTTCTAAATTTAATCCCAGTGACAATCATAGATAATTTTGACATAAAGAGTAGGGAAGTTAGATATTTTTGATAGATTGAGACTTAAAGTAGACCGAAAGTTTTTAATATTACAAGAATTACGTGAATAACGAATAAAATATCAAAAATATTCTAGGCCCATTGAAGTTAAAAGTCTTCAATTAGTCTGACCATCAAAACTTCCAACGTCTAAGATACGCAAGGCAGTCCCCCAAAAGGTCCGCCGTTCACCACTTTCTAGTGCTTTAGCTGGGAAGAAGTAGCGGTATTGAACTCCCCAGCAGCACACTTGAATGTATACAATAGTAAGGAATTAAGGTGTAATTGGGGGGGGCTCGCCGCCCGGTAAGGACCAAGCCCGAGTCGACGGCGTGTCGTGTTTCACGCGCGCCTCAAAGAGATGTCAGCACATCGTGACGGGGTCCACGAAGACCGATGCCTCCAGGGTCAGGGTTGCGGGTTGGTTAAACAAGAAACCGTGGCCCTGGCCGTCGCAACAGGCAAATGAAGAAACATGGGTGGGTTTTAGTCGTTAAATTCTGACACGCCCTTCCGCTCCGCCCAGAGTGGGAGAAGTCATTTGATGATTTCCCATCCCAACAAAAAAAAGGTGTAATTGAGGGGTTGGTGTGCACCAACCCCCAGTGAGCCCGCGTGATAGATTATGGCCCACACTCTCTTACCGAGTGGAAGCCTGTGTCCCAAGAGTGGGAATATTATAGGCTGGTGATGAGGGGCTGGTGGCTTAGTAATATCAGCCGCACGGTTCGGCCGACCAGGTTAAGGTACGCTTGTCGCTGTTGGTCCATCGATGGGTGACCAGGTTTTTATATAAAGAAGCCATTGGCCCCGACCTTTAGTCGTTACGGGTTATCAGAAGCCTGAAAGTTCGTCTATCAGTCCTATTTCAAGAGGTTTTCATATTATTTAGTACCAAAGTTGTGGAGATTAGATTGGCAGTCATCCCTGATTGAGTTGTAATAGTCGTTATTGGAGAAAAAAGTCCTGAAACTTTAATAAAAAGTCTTACAAGGGATATCGTATTTCCTAATCACTGGAAGTGAGATAGGCTGGAGGTCCATGTTAAATACTACAAGTCAACTGCATCTGGTTGGACAGCCTCCGTGGTGTAGCGGTAGCGAACGCGGCCGCTGCGCAGTGAGGCGTGAGTTCGATCCCCGCAAATATTTGTGTGCATGAATATGAATATTTGCACTGGTCTGGTCGTGCCTCGGAAAGCACGTTAAGCCGTTGGTCCCGGGTACCATACGAACATCTAATAGCAGTCGTTAAGGGTTGTTGGAGACCTCAAACGTCCAACAAATTGGTTCAACTGCAATGCTTCGATATCTCCTTCGGGTTGTGGAGGTCAGACGGCAATCGCTTCACGGAAAAAATCAAAGTTTAGCAAAAAATCAGCAGTTAGACTAGTAAAAGCGGACCCCAGACTCCAAAGCTGAAATGCTTCGGCTGCGACTGGGATTAACGTTGAGATGATGATGATGAGCTGTATCCGGTTGGACTGGAAACTGACCCTAACATAGACGGAAAATGCTGGGCAGATGTCAGATAGCACGCGCCATTATCAACAAAAACTTTGAAAATATCTCTATAAAAAAACGTTTGATTAACGCCTGGATAATCATGACTATACTATTTTCACAAAAAATCTACTCAACACCCCCTAACAATGCATACAAAAATAAAATTATAATGTAACTTTCTGGCACGTAGCAGCCCTTACAATTTGGCCCTTTTATACATTCGATCCCTGGTTCCGTACACAACATAATAGGGTGCACAATGGACCGCTAAACGTTCCATTATTGTGACACCCTTCATCTATGGGATATTCTATACAGGTTTTCTAATATTGCAAGTCAGGTGAGGGGTCAAGAAATACTGTGTAATTTTATTCATAGCGCTAAACTGTGGAACCCACTATTAATCTCAATCAATGGGGTAATTGCGTAACACAGTACTATGCAACGTTATTTTCGTTTATGCGAAACTTGAATATAATTTATTCAGAATAAGCAACTGAATCGATTCCAATAATTTTACACCATGTTATATTTTTTCCCAAATACATTTAGAAATTGTTGCAGTGTGGTTACCGAGCGGTTACGATAGAACATAGTACTGCGCTCGCCCGCCAGATCGGAGCTTTGACCATATTTTTGTTGGGACAACCAAGTAGTATAGCAAGCTCATAACTTTGTAGTTTTTCATGATATCTTTTTGAAATTTTGTACATAGATTCTTTACTTAAACATACTGGACACGTGTTTCGGGTTTCGCATTAATAAATAATAATGTTGTACATACTTTAAAATAATTCTAATTGATAGTAATTAGGGTGCTGAATCATTTGAAGGATTTTGCTAATCTAATGCTGCGTTTGTTCGAAAAATTTGGATGCTCAACAACGTAAATAAAGCAGTGAATGTTGTTGAGTGTATTTAGGATTTACCCTGCTGGGTCTTATAAAAAAATATTTTAACAAAAATACAATTGTAATAATTTTTAAGGAGAGCCGATTCTCTTCTTCATGAACTAATTTAAACATTAAGTCCATATTTTTCTTTCTATTTCATTAGTAAAGGATAGAAGATACCATTTTAGTTTCATCCTATCATCCTCAACTTTTTTATCGTCCCACTGCTGGGCACAGGTCTCCTCTCATACGGAGAAGGATTGAGCGTAATCACCACGTTTGCTCAATGCGGGTTGGCGACTTCAGACTTAAAGTTCAGGTTTCCTCAAGGTGTTTTCCTTCACCTTTTAATCAGTCATTGGTGTCCAAGATATACGTAGAAAGTACATATAACTTAGAAAAGTTACATTGGTACTTGCCTGACCTGGGATTGAACCCGCACACTCATACTCGAGAGGCTGGTGTTTTAACCACTAGGCCACCACGACTTTTTTAGTTTAATCCTATTAAATTAGATATTCTATAGTCAGTTTAAACGCGATTATAAACATGGTGACCAAAAATATGTCAATTTCCTTCAGGAGCGGACTAATTTGTCAGGTCTAAACTAAATCGTAAGTTTAGTGCGTCTTTTTCTTTTAATTTCGTTGAGAAAAGGGCAGAAGAGAAATATTAGTTCAGTACTGCCACTTTTAATTTACTGCACCATTGCTTAATAAAGCTTAAAATTCAGCTCGCATAGAGTAAAAACGATAAACGGATAACATTTAAAACATGCGAAATGCGGGTAGAACGAGAAACTCGACAATTTAACATCCGATTAAGTTTAAATAAAATAAAAAAAAATAGTCAGTTCGCTTCGGTCCGCGGACACGTAAGCTTTGTCCGGGGAGTTATTATAGGGTTCAGTGATTAAATAGGATTTGTTAATTTTTTGTTTCGATTTTAAGAGTTTCAGTCCGTGATGGTGAATGTTACATGTCTTTGAATTTATGATTCTAAAACATGCATGTTTCCTTACGATGTTTTCTTTCTACGTTTCTAAAAAATCATGAACTTTTTTCGGAATAAGACGGAAACGCTTGTTGCTAAAAATGTTTTTCGAGGTTATTAATATTTACAAACGTTAAAAAGTCTCTTAGTGTCTTCTCCTCAAAATAAGTTATTTCGAACTTACTTGAAGCTTATTACTTATTCACGAAAGCAATTAACTGGGTTATAATTAAATATTAACTTTAAAAAGCTTGGGCAGTTTAAAATGACTAATTTACCTTTCTGTGCTTTAATTTTAAAAGTTTGTTAAAAAGAGTGTTAAGACGAATTTGACCATAGTTTCATACTTAGAATAAGTCTTAAATTGAGTATAAATTTTAGACGTTAAATTCATTCCACCCATAAAAGATAATATCAGCACTTAGTTAAGTAAATATGACATCATTTTTAATAACAAATTAGGAGCGTTAAATTTTAGATAAAAAAAAAACTACATTGCTATGAGAAAATTTAATTTACTATCGTGCGGAACCTTAAAAATATGTTGTCATTTTTCGTTAGCTACATAAATGGGGCGAGAGTTTTAAGTTAAAATTCGAAATGAACTCGGAAAAGCTGCCGTCCCCTACATACATGCGTCGTTTTTCTGTAGTCTGTAACTTTGTGGGTTAAAAGCTTAAAGATGAATAGAAAAATTCAATTTTTAAATATTACGAATCAGAATATTATTTACTAGGTTTTCTGCCGGAGACTTCATCTGCCTGCAAGTTCGTCTTCCCAAGTCTTCCCTGTGGTATCACATTATCTGACCGCGGTCTTACTTTGTTTTGGCTAAGGGTTATATATGTAGATGTATCATGGACTTTCAAATCCATACTGAAAATAATAACAAAATGGAGAACAGATGTCCCCCAGTTTGTTTACTTTACTTTCAAATTGGAGCAAAACATTTTTAAGAAAAATAGGATATTTTGTAAATAAAGATAACACGACATTGGGTATGCCTGGCTCCTTATTAAAATCTTCAATGCTCTTTGAAATTTAAATTCGTCCTTATTAATACTGTATTAAGCTTCATTTTTTATTTTACCAACCTAACGACACTGTTCACGGAGGATTCCCAAAACCGAAATTCAACAACCATAGATTAGTATTACACCATAAAGCGAAAACATCACAACCGACATTACAAAGGCTCCATTCTGCTGTAAAGCGATACATGTAGTACAGAGAGCGAGCCATTTCCCCTCAGAGCGCTGGAGTGCAAAGTACCCCTCGCGGTAAGCGCTGGATTGTCTCAGCCTTTGTGAGGCAATCGGATGCATGCAGGGATGAGGCAGACGTGGAACTGTAGCCGTGTTTTGTTTTATTTTCTTGGAACAGGAAGGGAGGATGCGCTGGATAGATACGTAGATACATATCTTGGGAGGCTGTATCATTTGAATAATGAAGATACATTAGAAAATATTTACTTGACAGCTGTCTGGGATATCTCATTGACAAAAATAACAAACTTTTATTTAGAACCCATTTAGAAGGAATTATTTTAAACTTATTCAGTTTTAAAAATCCGTCTGGGTCCATCCATTAGATTGGGATCCTTGCTAAGACTGATTTTCCGATTTATGGGCTTCTCCCACATAAGTTTCCATTGGGTTTAGCCGGATAGCAACTACATATTAATGTTGGTGAAAAAAACATTTGTGTGTCATTTTTTTTTAAGTATATATTTTAAACTAGTGCTTGACCGCAATCCCGCCTGATGGCCGTGACGCAATCGATTGGTGGTAAAGCGCAGTAGTTTATTAAGAGCCTATTCACTCAAAAAAACTGAGTGAATAGGAATGACGACGGCACTTGAGCGGGGTGATGTAATGTTAAACCCAACAACATGACCAACGATGCTGCGCCAGAGGGAGATTGATCTGGAGACCCTCCACGACCAAACTCTCTTGCCGCCAAGCGATTTGTCGTGTTCCGCCAAATGTTGTTGTGCCGAGAGATTGATCTAGACTCTCCACGACCAAACTCTCGGCACATAAGTCTAAGATTCTAAGACTTTGTCGGGTGGTAACTTCTGCCGGCAGCCGATGTTATGGCCTACCACCTACCACCACTAATCAATCAATTCAGAAGTTTTTGCTTGTAAGAGTAACGAACATCCATACAAACATCGCATTTTAGGATAGGGTGGTTACAATCGTGTGCGTAACTAGCTAAGCTTACGCTTCTATAGATTCTGACAAGTTATGTTTTTTAGGCCATAGAGTTCCCGAGGGAAATCTACCGATAGATCTAGCGATATAACCGAATGCCATGCGGCAATGCCGAATGCATGAACAAAGTTATCGGCGGCATTGTCCAGTAATTAAAACAATATCATTTCCCGCTCCCGCCCCTGTCTATGTTAACCCGCTGACTCTACAGCTCCAAACAAAAAGGGTTGGTGCCAGGAAACGCCACGATATATTGAAATAGCTTGCATCGCAATACAAAACTATCCTTGTATTAATGCTATGGATTTGGGGTTCCGTTTGTAAAGGTTAAAAACGCTAATGAATATTTTGTAGTATGAAATGATTTTTTATTTTACCCAAGTTCTAGTATACCCGGTCACAGCCTGTATAATCAAAGCATTTTTGTCGTAAATAAAAATACACTGAATAACTTTTAAACAAAACTCCAAAAAGCATCAGACAAATAGCTGCACATACCGCTCACCTAGTAATCTATCGGCACATCTACGATTTTTTTTTTTTAATAATTATAAACTAGCACTTGACCGCTATCCCGCTTGATGGTAAGCAGTGATGCGATCGTCGATGGTAAAGCGCGCTAGTTTATTAAGAGCCTATGCACTCAGAAAAACTGAGCGAATAGAAAGGATGGCGGCAGTTGAGCGAGTTCATATTTTACATTCATCAAGGATCTAAGATCTTATAAATGATTTAAATTAATTTATGAGTGAATTTTACATTTTTTAACAGATTCAAGTTTATACTAGTAACCAACGTACGACAGCAGGTCAAGCCACCCCAAACTGTCAGATATTTCAAATCAACCTTGAGCCTTATTGTTGAGATATAAAGTTGAAATTCTAATAAGGAAATCTGATAGATTGTAGTAGCTTGATGTACTGTCGTCTGTACTAGTGTAGACGCTGATAAATATTAAGGATCTGTAATAAACTCAGTTTCACATTTTTTGCAGATGTGCCAATATATACAGGGTGTATCTGACATCGTAATGCAAACTTTGCGAAAAGGCTAGACCACATGCCACTAATAAAATTATGATAGTCATTTATGTCTTTAATGAAAGGTTACAGAAATAACAATGTTTAAAAAAAAAGTGTCGGCTCGGCCTTTGAACGTTGCAAGCGTGCCGCCGTGTGGGTTTGTAGGTATGACGTCGATCCCTGATGTGAACGCTATTAAATCAGCTGATACGATAGTTTTTCGAGTTATGTTTTCATTGTGCTTTTTTGTGTAATTAACGAATGAATTAATTTTTACTTTATAATTAATTAATTCGCTAATTACACTTAGCGAATTAATTATTTTTTGCTTTAAAATCTTATTGGGTTATAAAAGTATAGCAATTATGAACGGTCTAAAGTGAAAAAAGTACATATATATTTTTTTAAAAATCATGTAAAGCCGACGAAAAATTCCACCACTGGGGGTTCAGAATCATGTACTGGATCCATGGTACTCGTTTGTGCGACGATGTCAGATACACCCTTTATATTACTAGATGAGCGACATCACAATTTGGAGAATCATCCTTTCTCTTTAAAAAACCAACGTTCTTTAAACGATTATGATTACCCAATTGCATAACACGCCATTACAATCAGTTAGAATCATTTTGAAGCTTATTGCTATTCCATTGCTCCCTATGTTCGATAATGTGTCTGCTTAACAACGTAAATAACGCAATGAATCTTGTTGACCTGTCAAAATGAAACCCATTGCTACAGCAAGTGTTTTACGCAATTACCCTCCAAAACGCGTAACCTTTCCAATGTTACAAAGTAAAATTGACTCGATTTACTATTGCGAAACCAGGGCATCCTAGGAAGCCTACATTGTATAGTTTTAAACCCTTTTCTTTACTTTTTAAAGTATTCATGAAATTTTAAGTGACATTATTAAGTTTTATTTTATTTGTTTACAGCCCGAAAGATTGAACGTGTTCAAAAATGACCAGGACAGCTGGGACTATACGCGTAAGTACCTTTTTCATTGTGATTTTTACTCGCAGTTCACATTATAATTCTGGTATCGAATCTTTTAACCAATCGATTAATTATGACACTTTTCATACAGACATAATGTGGTTTACATCGCAACTAGGATCCCTTGACATTTGGTTTAAATCCGAACTAACTCCGCCATCTTGTTTTGCAACAACGTCCACCTGTCAGTGTCTTTATGGCGCCAAAAGCTTTTTTTTTTTTACCACTGACTATTATTTATAAGATGTCACAATTTATGATCGGAAGCGTCACTGAAATATCCGTATCATAATGTGAATTTTATATACATTTCTTCTGTGTCCTGTATTTTTTACCCATATTTAATTCAAAATAAGTATCTTCCACTGCAGAGCTTTCTTATTACGTAAACTTACAGCAGGTCTACGAAGGGACTTCCTTTACTGCAAGATAGTTAAAAGAAGTACAATAAGTGCAGTGAAGGGACTAGTGAGTCACGCCTATCATACTGAATTACTGAAAGCGACACAACGCGTTTATACATATACGACACAACGCGTTTTTCAACGCAAAAACATTTCTATGGGCCAACCGTTTCATTGAGACGTTGCTTGAGGTAGCAGTGTGATCATCACACGCCTCCAGCATCACACTGTGATGCGGGAGGGGTTTCGTGACGTGACGCAAGAGTTCAGTGATTCGTCAACTTAAGACAATTATTACCCCTTCCGCATTTCGCAGCTACCTCAGGCAAGTCTTAGTCAATCATGCCGCTTATACCTACGCCAGCAAAAGTTTGCATTGCGTGTCCTAAAACGCCAAAGTACGGTAGGCATTTTAAGCACTTTATATAAAAGGTGTATCTGGCATCGACGCACAAACGAGTACCATGTATCATCCAGTACATGATTCTGAACCCCCCAGTGGTGGAATTTATCGTCGGCTTTTTCCCGATTAAAAAAAATATATATGTAATTTTTCTCACTTTAGACCGTTCATAATTGCTATACTATTGCTATGCTATACAGCCAAAAGTACGAAGTGAATTAACGTTATCATATCTTTAATATCCCATTACATCCACGTTTACGAGTTATGATAAGTAGGTCTTTTGCCAAACGCTCATCACATTAGTCTGGGCACAATGGATGATCTATGGAATCGTATAAGGTGACGCATTGCGTTCGTGCGTTGCGCTGTCGCATAAGCTTGCTCAAAATTCCGGACAAAGGAATTACTAAATTTACTATTTATAAATAATTAGATAGTGTGTTATTCGGTTAATTAGTTATTTAAGACTATTTGATAAGGCATGTGAACTTTTATGTTGCAAAAAAATTTATGTTAATTATATAAGTAGTCACAATACGTACAAATTTTAAAAATCATTTTTAAGCCATTGGCTACTTCACAATAATTTGTGTATAGTCTGTATTTTTAACAGAATAATATGCTTTTAAAAATAATCTTCAAGAAAATCTGTTCTGTTATAACCGCTACATTTTCTATCTGCTATTACAAAAAAGAAAGTGAGGAGAAACATCTTTTTATTCTCGATCAAAATAATTACCAGACCATAAAATCCATTTCTCCATTAAAATGGGAGTGTTTCATTTAAATATTAAAAGAAACCAACTTAAAGCCCTCACAAAGAACGGTTAGCACGTCTAAAAGGCGCCTTTTCATATGCAAAAGAACCGGATTTATCCGGTTACCGCCAGCTCTGAGTAACAACAAGTAACCGTCTCGAATAGCAAGACGCCATTTTAGAATTGTAAAGTTTGAATTCAAAGTTTTTGTTTTTTATTAAAAAAACGGCGGCAGCTTGGCTCGTTCTTAATTTAAATTTAATATTTCGGAGATGAATTTCTTTTCTTTTAATTTAATTATGGTTATTTGACAGTCTGGATAGGTATGGAAGAAAAGGGATTGCCAACAATTAGTGGAAGATAAATTGTTTTATTATAATAAAACAATTTATCTTCCACTAACTTCTATATTTAACAAAAACTATTCGTTAGGTCTGTTGCTTAATGCTTTAGCTGTAAAGTTCCACAGTTCGTCGGCTTCATTGGAATATAAAAAACGATATTTAAAAAAAAAATATAGCAAATTTTCGAGATCATATTTCCTTAATTCAAATAAATAATAACAAACGTGTCATTACACTACATAATTTGTTAAAATATACACGTTAAAAGTCACGCTACTTGCCAATATCACGATAAATCTCTTCCGTATTTCTACGCGCCTAGTACCGTACTAGCCTACCGCAGGCGGTGAACTTCCTCATACTCGTAACTTCCGAACATGTAAAGATATGAGATTAAAAAACCCTTCCAAAAAAATCACTTTTGTTGTATGGGAGCCCCCTTAAATATTTTCAATTATTACTATTTGTTATAGCGGCAACAGAAATACATTATCTCTGAAAATTTCAAGCGTCTAGCGTCTATTACGATTCATGAGATAGAGCCTAGTGAAAGACGGACGGACAGACGGACAGCGAAGTCTCATGATCATGAATAGGGTTCCGTTTTAGGTACGGAACCCTAAAAAAGTCGTGCCCTTGTTAGTAGAGTACGAAACTGACCAATGTCTGACAAGGTAAGGATTCGGAGGTGGACACACAATACATGATAAAACGGCACTATTGATCGATTAGGTACAATTACATAAATGATTTATCTGGGATCAGTCTTGAATAAATTAACATTAGTTATTTCTCAGCTCTATCACTTTTCACTGATGGCCCTTTTACATGCTGTTAAGTAGCAAGTGTGCAAGTGTCAAATGATTAGTAAAATCAATTAACACTTAACATTATCAACTAATCACTTCACACCAGCACTTGCTACTTACATAACAGCGTGTAATGAGTCATGAGTCCAAACTATAATACTTATCTGCCTGATTAATTACATGAACTTTAGTTCCTTTATCAGCCTAGGATAATTATTATAATGAACGACCCACTCAATCACACCAAAATCACGTCAACACACACTTAATACGCTATATATTATATGTACTATCCTAATATGAGCTTTAACCAAACAAGTACATTTCGCTTAATTATTACACTCGCATTTCATTTTGTTTAATGCACTCGCTATTTCTTTATATTTAAGCTGACCTTTTTAGAAATTTGTACAGAATATGTCAACTTGAATGGCACTAAATTTTGCTTCGACCGATGGTCGGCCATAACTCAAAAATATTAGGATATTTTGTTCTTAATTAGAATCGGCTGCGAGGCCATAAGATTGTAAATTACTGCGTTTAGAAAAAAAAAACTTACAATAATTAAAAAGTTTCTCAGCATAGTGCATCGATATTTAAGAGTTAATGTCGCAGCGCTGGTATTCTGATAGGACCTGTAGACATTTGTAAGAGGTTGACATCGTGTGACTTGTTATTTTAAACTATTAAGGTGGCCAACGTCAGACAGTGATGCAATCATTGATGGCGTGAGGGCTCTGAGATGAGATTCATGCTTCATCACGCGCTCCGCCTGCTCCTTTGTCAGCATCGCTGCTTCGCAGAAGGAGGTGACGGCCTGCTATTCACTCTCGCTCTGAACCATGGCTTGGACCAGGTCTGGACGCGAGACATCGTCACCGATATCACACTTTGACCTATGACCAGATTTAATGAGCAAAAACGTATCCACAATAAGTTTCCTTTCTTAACGAAGAGGAGCGTGTTCTAAGGAAATTGCTTTCGCCGCGTCGTTTAGTGAAAGTCGCCCAAGGCGACCTCTGCCACACGATAAAGGTACCACGAAATATTAGGGCAGAAGGACTACAGTTGCTCCATGGACAATAGTCCATACAAAGAAAAAAAAAAAACAAAACGTTTATGACATCATCACCATAATCAGCTTATACCTAACTTTCCCTGATAGCTGGGATTCAAGTCAGGAAAATAAAAAAATAAAATAGTATAAAGTTCGTTGTAAGGAATTAGCAGAACGATGTTTTTTTTTTTTTATAAATTATAAACTAGCGCTTTACCGCAATCCATAGATGCAATCGTTGATCGTAAAGCGCTCTAGTTTATTAAGAGCCTATTCACTCTAGCCTTGAAGAAACTTAAATTGTAGTCCGACGGAAACACCGCTGCTGGCAAATTGTTCCAGTCCCTCGATATACGCGGTATACAAAGACGAGGCGAAACGCTTCGTTCGTTCGCTTCGTCGTGTAATCAAAAAATTATTTGTTCTTTAACTTTTTACCTTTCTACCACAAAACGTTGCTTATATGTTATTTAGACTAAACATGTTTAAAACGCGACATTATTTACATTAACTTTGACGTAATACAGTTATTACACACGAATTGAACAAGTGTTTTGGTCCCTTGTTTGGTGGCTGTTTAAGCCCGCCTTTTTCCCGACTGCCCAAGAAAAGAGGGTATGTATCTATGCATTTACGAGAAAAGTGGTAGCCGTTTCGGGGACTAGTGCAAATCTTGGGTTTCCCAATTAATCTAATCTGGTCGAAGAGTCTGGTACGGACGACAGCAGGATTAGTACTCGTAGCTTGATGTGCTGTCGTCTGTACATTGGGATTGCAATCGTGTCTGGTGAAACCACGCCGGTGCTGAGGCACGGTGTTTGTTGGCAGCTCATTCAATATTGATACTCCTGAAAGCTGTTAGTTCTGAATAATGCTGATTTTAGATGAAGCCCCGTTCCATTTCTTTAAAAAATTCCGTTTCTTGAAAGAGTTGGTCTTCTGCGCTGTCTTATTATGTGCATATATTATCTTTAGAAACGTGAGGATTGGATGCTTAAGTCGGTTGGTAAGTAGAGAAAGGCCTGCGGCGGTGAGCAGATTATTCAGATAAGCGGTCTGGGTAAATATTTTAGTTGGGTTCTTATTGTGTTGAAGAAGATAAACCTAAAGATTTGTGTTTGCATGCAATATTCCTTTATTCGACCGCGATTTACAAATTCTAGGTCGTAAGTTTAAACCCCATGAGGAGCTTTACTTTGTGTAAATTATTTCATCATCACTGCTCTCAAAAACCGGTGAAGGAACATCGTGAGAAAACTGGCAAGTCCTAGAGGCCCACGGGCACTGCCCACTCCCTCTCAACGAGAGGAGGGATGTGTCCCTGTGGTAACATAACATACATTATCAGCTTATAGACTGATTATGTTCGTTATGATATGTATCCCACTACTGAGCAAAGACCGCCACTAATTCATTTTAGGCATCCTTTTTAGGATTCATCATCATTTCAGCCGAAAGACGTCCACTGCTGGACATAGGCCTCCCCCAAGTTTCTCCATGACGACCGGTCCTGCGCCTCCCGCATCCAGCGGTTTCCCGCGACCTTCACCAGGTCGTCGGTCCACCTTGTCGGGGGCCTACCCACGCTACGTCCCCGTCTACGTAACCCGTTGGCCCCATCGGGCATCGGTCCTACGGGCAATGTGTCCAGCCCACTGCCACTTTAGTGTTGCAATTCTTCGGGCTATGTCGGTTACTCTCGTTCTTCTGCGGATCTCCTCATTCCTGATTCGATAGCGCCACAAGTCAAAAGCAAACATTGAATCCTCATAAGATCAAATCGTTGCCCGTCAGTAAATATTCTTTTTTTCAGAACTCCGTAGAGTTATCAAGTTGAAATTAATTTCAATTACAGTCGTATTTTTGTTAAGCTTGCAGATGCAAAATATGTATGGAAAGGTCTGTTATTTTACTTGATTATTGTACAATAATGTGTTATTATGTAAATAAAACAATAACTTTGGAAAAAAAAAATTAAATGACGACTTTACGACTTCTGTACCAAAAACTGGGAAAAAGTAGCTAACCCTACTTTCAATTTCGAATCGACAATAGATTCCACGATAAAACTGTTCAAAACTATAGAAAATCATATAGCTTATTTCATAACGATTTCAGTGGCATACGGTGTGTCGAGCTGCGCTTTAATTTCAGAGCTATCGTAGTTTTAGTGAACGCGCGTTCAGCCGGCCGCACTCTTACAGATACACGCAATAGCACGCAATAGAACCCTAACATTAGTGAGGTTAAGGCTCCAATCCCTTGAAGCAGTGAAAAATAATATTTCTTTGTCAACGCAATCTTGAGATACGGGCTTATATGTTCCGAAATAACAATTAGGGTAAAGGGTAATCGTTAAATCTAGATTTGTGAAATTTGGTTTTGAAACAGTGTAATGTAGCACAAGCCATGGCAAAACGCAGAACCATACCATACAAAGTATGAACCTTCGGTGCGTGATAAAAACATTTGATATATCTCGGCCTTAGAAGCCTTAGGTCCTACATACGACCTAATGCTTCTGAGGTTGAGATATACGAACTTGCACTGAGTCCTCATTGTAGATTACATACTGCCCACTCTCTCGAAGAGAGAAAGATAGTGTCCCATACAGAGAAAATTATAGGGACAGCCTGCGTAGGGAAGCGGTAGCGAACACGGCCAATGCCCAAGGAGGCGCGGTTTCAATCCCCGCGCAGTGCAAATATTTGTATGCATGAACATGAAATATTTGTGTGCATATTTGCACTGGTCTGGTCGTGCCTCGGAAAGCACGTTAAGCCGTTAGTCCCGGTTGCCAAACGAACATCTAATGACAGTCGTTACGGGCTGTTGGAGCCTTCAAAAGTCCAACAATTGGCCTAACTGCAATGCTTCGATGTCGCCTTCGGGTTGTGGAGGTCAGACGGCAGTCGCTTTACAGAAAATATCGAACTTTAGCCAGAAATCAGCAGTTAGACTGCTGAAAAGCTGAAGCTGAAAAAGCTTCGGATGCGACTGGGATTATCGCTGAGATGATGATAAGAGAAATTATAGGCTGGTAATGTTATTTTTAAGTTGTTGTTAATACTCATTGAACCTAATTAATTTGTTCAACAATAACCCTCTCTCACAAAAGCAAGAACTCTGCCACAAAACTCTTTAAAAACAAGTTAATTAATCATGTCTTGTGAAATGCAGAAAATCGTTCACAAATACACCGTTTTTGCTATTAATCATTGGGATGGACGAAACTTAATAACTGGGGCTGTTCGTTATGGCGAGAATGCGTTGAAAGCGAAAAGGTATTGAGATGAAGTTGTAATTAAGAAATGAATTCTGTAGCTATAATTGTAGATTGGAAAATAGTCTTTCTGTGTCGATTAAATACTTAATATTTTAATGGTTTTAGTATGGAGTATTATGAGCCTCTAGTGTACTGCTGGGGTACAAACCAAGCCTTCCTTTTACGAATGGGACATCGTCAAATGACCTTTCCTGTTCTGGGCGGAGAGGAAGGGCGTGTCAGACTTTTACTGACTAAAACCCACCCGAGTTACTTCACTTACCTGTGTGCCAAGGCCTCGATATCAAGTACAACCTGCATCCCTGGCAGGGGCACAAGCGTTCTTACTTCGAGAGGCACTGGACTGTATTGTTCCATTTTTAGATGTCACACGTCTTTGAATTGTTTATTTCTACAACTGGCTGCCACTCCTTAAAACGGTGAAGAAATAACATTCTTCACCGTTTTAAGAGCAGTCTGGAGGAAATGGTGGTAGGCCATTACATCGGCCGCCGGCAGAAGTGACCACCCACCAGACAAAGCCTTGCCGCCAAGCGACTTGTCGTGTTCCGGCATGATGTCTGGTGAAGCCGTACGGATGACGGGTCTGAGCAGTTGTGTTGCGATGTGTGCCGGGTACGATGAGCCTAATGTTGCAGTGTTGGGAGTTTGGCCGTGGTGGGTCTTCAGATAAATCTCCCTTTGGCGCAGCATCGTTGGTCGTGTTGTTGGGTTTAACATTGCATCACCTCGCTCAACTGCCATCTTCCTTCCTATTCGCTCAGTTTTTCTGAGTGAATAGGCTCTTAATAAATTTGCGCGCTTTACCATCAACGATCGCATCACTGCTTACCATCAGGAGGGATTGCGGTCAAGCGCTAGTTTATAATTATTAGTAAAAAAAAAAAATACATAAAGTATAGCGTTTGTCTGGGTTCGAACTTACGACTTACAAATCTAACATTATGACTGGTAGCACTGTGCCACCACTGATTCCATTTGTTATTCATAGCCGTGTTGTAATATCTTTATTATGTTAAGTAATTTTGCCATGATTTTGTAAAGGAGACAGCAAGACAAGTTCACTTGGAGCAGAAACTGTAATATTGGCGACAAAAACATGTTCAAATGCGCAAGATTTGAGTAGCCCGATATATGAGTGTTTAACCTGGAAATGGAGTCTACTATAATTGCCACCACCAAATCAAAATGCCAATGAAACCATTAAACACTTTCATCTTTATACATAAAACTGGAGGCTTTTAACTCTTCTCTATTATGCGGAACTCTAAAAATCTGAGCCAAATGTTGATGCATTTTGCATAAATTTTCAGTCCACGTGAATATTAAATTACTGATCGCACTGTTGGATCCCTTCGGACGATGGTAATCGTATTTTTTCACTTTGATTAATGGAATTTTTCAATGGATGGAATTTCGGACGAATCAGGCATGTTTTTTTGCTGGAAATTGGATTTATTGGAGAATTAGAGTTCATCTCGTCACAGATGGAATATTTTATTTTTCAATCAGATAACTTACCTTTTCTTATAAACTGGAAATATAGGATTGTTTCTTTCGTTGATAAGTTGCTGTCTCTAGGCCAATCGCAAAAAATGTCAACCATGTTTTTTTTTTTATGTTATACTAGCTATCCGCCCGCGGCTTCGCCCGCGTGGGGTTCGGTTATATCGCGTTTCCAAGAGAACTCTTCAAAAGTTCGGAATCAAAACTATCCTATGTTATTTCTCAAGGTCAACTCTATCTTTGTACCAAAATTCAATAAAATCAGTTCAATGGTATAGACGTGAAAGCGTAACAGACAGACAGTCAGACTGAGTTACTTTCGCATTTATAATATTAGTAGGGATTTAGTTCGTATACCTATTTGTTTCATCATCAACCTTTTTATCGTCTCACTGCTGGGCACAGGTCTCCTCTCATACAGAGAAGGGTTGAGCGTAATCACCACCCTTGCTCAAAGCGGGTTGGCGAATTCAGACTTAAAGTCCAGATTTCGTTAAGATGTTTTCCTTCACCTTGTAATCAGTCATTGGTGTCCAAAACTTAGAAAGTACATATAACTTAGAAAAGTTACATTGGTACTTGCCTGGCCTGGAATCGAACCCGCACACTTATACTTGTGAGGCTGGTGTTTTAACCTCTAGGCCACCACGACTAAGTCTTGATAGGTAGTCACTCCATGTAAAATGCTGGTAATAGCCGACCCCAAAATGGACGGGAAAAGGCTTGCCTGATAATGATGCAGATGATATGATGAAAGACTTACTTATGTTAGTGAAGATGTTTTGACAGCCTTCGTGCCGTAGCGGTAGCGAATGCGGCCGCAAGGAGGCGCAGGTTCAATCCCCGCGCAGTGCAAATATTTTTATGCATGAATATGAATATTTGCGCTGGTCTGGTCGTGCCTCGGGAAAGCATGTTAATCCGTTGGTCCCAGTTACCACACGAACATCTAATGACAGTCGATACTGCAATGATTCGATATTGCCTTCGGGCTGTGGATGTCAGACGGCAGTCTCTTCACGGAAAATATCGAAGTTTAGCCAAAATCAAGCAGTTAGACTGCTATAGCGGTCCCCAGACTCCAAAGCTGAAAAAGCTTCGGATGCGACTCCGATTAACGCTGAGATAATGATGATGAGTGAAGATGTTTTGGAGTAGATACACGTCTTCCCAGCTTTCTACACCAAACAAATTCACTACACAATTTCAAGAAGACTTCCTGCAGTTCCTACACTCACAGCCGTTACATATAGTTCCCACATGGGTTCGTCTCATCCATACAAAAGGAATTGTGTTAGTTGCAAGGAATTGCGTTAGGAACTCCCGTGTTCGCTGATTTTATTACCAGCTTCCAACTATCGATAGCGTCGCGTATGGAGATTTTTAATCTCATCGAATCCTGCTGAAGCGTTCAGGAGCATTTTATGTAATGTATTTAATTTTACTTTTTTATTTGTTTTACTCGGTGGTAGGCCATAACATTGGCTGCAGGTAGAAGTTACCACCCACTAGACAAAGTCTTGCTGCCAAGCGATTGGTCGTGTTCCACTGAAGTCTGGTGAAGCCGTATGGAGGACGGGTCTAATGAATAGACTCTTAATAAACTAGCGCGCTTTTCCATTAAAGATTGCATCACTGTTTACCATCAGGCGGGATTGTTGAGTTTATAATTATAGAAAAAAGAAAGTATTTAAAGAGAATAAATACTAAATGTACTGAATGTAAAGGCTAGAGTGAATAGGCTCTTAATAAACTAGCGCGCTTTACCATCAACGATCGCATCACTGCTTACCATCAGGCGGGATTGCGGTCAAGCGCTGGTTTATAATTTATAAAAAAAAAAAAAAAAAAAAATGTATTTATTGTCTTTAAATACTTTCTTTTTTTCTTAGCATAGACTAACACCTGAGCTATTTAAGACCTGTTTATACCTTTGATGGTAGTAAAGTTTCAAAGTTTCGACATGTTGTAAACAGGTGCCGAACACACTTATACAGACGATACATTAAGTTCAAAGTAAATAGATCTCTACTACTTATGAAACAAAAACTGAGTGAATAGGAAGGAAGACGGCAGTTGAGTGAGGTGGTGCAATGTTAAACCCAACAACACGACCAACGATGCTGCGCCAGAGGGAGGCACCCCGGCACACATCGCAACACAACTGCCCAGACGCGTCCCCCGTACGACTTCACCAGACATCATGCCAGAACACGTCGAATCGCTTGGCGGTAACACTTTTTCTGGTGGGTGATAACTTCTGCCGGCAGCCGATGTTGTGGCCTACCTATTCAACCATGTTATAAGAACCTTAATTAAATATGTTTAAACAGTTCAGGGGCCTGAGGGGCCCGTGGTAAATGACGACAGCCGAAAAGGTAGATTGGTCTGTGGATGGTTGGCTATCCTTATGTACTGAAGCCTTTTCATATCTTGGAAAGCACAGCTCGTCTCGCTTGGCTGTTGAAATGTTCTCTCGGTAAAAAAATGAATACATTTTTTTATATGTATTTTTTTTCCGGTTCACGGACAGAATGATTCACTTTCTAAAATATCATCGATAACACCTAACATCTGCAAACTGCTTCGAATTATCGGAGCAATGTTTCAGTCGGCGTCTTAACGTCTCGGCTGTTATTCGTGGATCTTAGATTCGTAGATTGTGGAGCTCAAAAACTGACAAGAGGGAAATGATATCCTCTTGGTAAGAACCAAGAGAATATTATTTTACCCCGTCACTAGTAACACTAATATAGGCAGATGAGTTAGGGCAAACCAAAAGCAAAAAGAATCTCAACCTTTTCACCTCACTTACATTTAATATTTAATACAAATAAACATTTTCTGTTGTGTTCATAATTATTCAATACTTATGTTAATTAACGAAATTATACACCAAACAAAAACGGCGATGGTCCTAAAAAACAATAATATTCTCTCTATTGAAAAGTAAATTCATCAAAAGCTTTTAAAAAACCAAAGTTTTAATGCACTACCATTAAAACAACAACTTTGCCAATTTAAGAATCAAACGGAAACTTTATCAAAAGAAATTCGACTTTGCTGAGTAAGATTTTTATGGGAATGAAAAGTTATTTCGTTGCAATAAAATCTACTTTCAGGCAATGTGCCTGACTTCGTTCTAAAGGCAGAACTTTGTACACTAGTGTGAGTTAGACACACCGACTGCTTATTTGGAAATTGACGTTCGGTATAGGTAGTCCTTCTTTGTATGAGAGGAGACCTGTGCCCAGCAGTTGATGATGATGATAATTATATTAGGTAATCGGAAGTCCGAAAGTCTGCACAACGGTTGTTCTAAGTTTCGTTTTACCCAAACATAGACACAAAAATTTGTTGGTATTCAGCAGTTATCGGGTTGAACTGAAAGTTATCATCATCTTAGCGTTAATCCCAATAGCATCCGAAGCTTTTTCAGCTTTGGAATTTGGGGTCCGCTTTACCAGTCTAACTACCGCTAGATAAAAATCCGTGATACGCGTTCAATGAAAGCTGTAAAATAAAATAGGTAAATAGGAGGGTAGTCTCCCTAAGCTCTTTATATCGTCATCATTATAGTAAAAATATCTCGTCTTACTTTTAACTTCACAAGAAGTATTAAGGCCGTGACTTTTAAAACTCAATCCCCTAATGCGCCTGCACATTAGACACAGATAAGAAAAATAAAACCGTATCTCTTAATCTCAGTGTGCATATACCCTAAGCTTGGCTCGACGCACGGCGGATAGAGGAAGCCTTCTCTGGTCGTTAGAGCAGTCATTTCAGTAATACATTGTTATATGTACCGCTAGTTTACTGGAACTACCCTCGCTCTAACAAATCTAATGCTTGAGGTTTTTCTCGATCTGGAAACTTGGCGCCCAACATGGGGTTGAATTTTTTTCTTTTATTACGCATTGTATAGCAGTTTCTGGTTTGTGTTCGCATTTGTTTATTTATAGATGTGGTTTTAGAATAAATAATGTCTATTTATTTTTGTTCGTTAATTTTCTCAATTTAATGTAAACGAATTTTGATTCATCATTTCCCTCATGGCTCGTTCTAAGGAGTCGTAGTTAATGAATGAATGTACAGAATGGTAGCTGCTTCTCAGCAAGTCAATTGGATTTCGGTAATTTTGTTATCCAATGGATGACAGCTATTTTGGCGCCTGACGTGGGACTCTATAGTTATTCACATTTTATATGTTTTATATGTGTTATTACCAAAACTATATAAAAGTCAAACTTTGCAAAAAGGGGAATTATACAATCACAGATTATTTAGAAGACAAAAAAGCTTGGGACTGAGCTGCTCGCTCTGTTAAGCATTGTTAATAAGCAATATGCGTAATTATAACATAAATTATTGTAAACATTTCCATTTTTAATATCTGGACTTGAAAAAAGACGATGATCCCTGAGTTTGTTTCGGCTATTCCTTCTCAGAGGTAGTCAGTTAGGAAATTCCGGCTTAATCTAGTTAAAAAAAAAAAACGTGACGTGTGAAAGTGATCAGTGATCCTACTTGCTTAATAAACGATTTCATTTCATTTCAAAGATAATTCATAGATTCATAGATTCTATTTATTTCTCATACACATAATAACGGGCATTTACATCAAATTATCATTAAGGAATTATTTTTACGGAACGTCTAATGAAATATAATAATTAAGGGATTAATAAGATAAAGGAAATGTAGGGGGCGGCTGTACTACTCGTAATTGCCAATAAAGAAAGATTTTAACGAAGCTTTTACGCTAATTTGAAAAAGGGATGTAACAAAGTAGGTATTATGAATCATAAGAAATTGGAAACAGATAACGTTATACTTTAACCAGCTTCTGGTCGGTACTTCATCTACGTGAAATTTTTTATTTCACCCCGTCGTATGGCATCACCTGCCCCCGCATTCACTTAGCGTTCTTTCTAATAACTTTTTGCTCATAAGAGTTTTAGCGTGATGTAAAGCCATATTCGCAGTTTTATAAAATGGACTCTGATAGCTTTATTTTGCAATAGGGTTATGGGCTCCTAACCTTGCTCAGGATTTGGCCAATCAAATACAAAAATATTTTTTTAATTCGGTCTAGTAAGTAGATTCAAAGATTCGCGCGCTTAGGCTAATAAACCCTGTAGTTTCATTATTAGTATAGACAGTATATTCCTAACAGATTCCAACGTTCCTGAGTTTTTTATACTTTAATAATCCCAGATTTTTTTTTTATGTTTTGCCTGCTGTCCCTTCTTGCGTGGCAAGAATTCTTTTTTGCCTTGTTTTTTGTCTGCCAATTCCTTTTTTTCCGCCTACTCTTTTGCGGCATTGGCCTTGTCTGTTCTTTTCTGGGTCGCTCTTTTCCCATGTCATTATTCTTTTTATCTTTTAAATCATACTATTTACAGTTTCTTATCTTAATCTTTCTACTTAAATCTATCTTACTTCCATACATTTCCATCCTTTTACATAATTCTTGCCGACGGCACAGTGCTCGGCTGTGCTGCCCTTGTCCGATTCCTCTCAATACATATCTTTGCAACCTTGAGGCAGAACCGCTACAGGTACGGCCTGGAGTGTTTGTCCATAAGGTCGGCTATGGATGACTCGGTCAATTTTTTGCCAGTGCTTACTTCCAGGCAATAATCTCAGATTACCACTTGCTAGATCAAAGTGACTTTTGATAGCTGCAAGTAAGTTTCCAAGCAAAGATAGAATAACTAGAATTGTTGAACGTTGAAGCTGCATTCAAATTCAACTTGAATTATAACTTTCCGCTTTCTTTCTTTTCTTGTGCTTTAAGGAATTTATAATTAGAAGTGAATGTTCTTTATGCTATGTTAAGGCAAGTATTTTCTAAGTTGCAGAAGACTTTTAAGATGGAATATAATAATATACTTGGATTATTTCAATTCAAACATATACTCCATCTAAGAAATTAAGTTTCTTTAATCACTTTCGCTAATGTATTCCAGATTTCAAGTCAATTTCTTACTTTTTGTCACACAGTTCGTACGGAAGGACTATTTTGATTGTATGTTTCTGAGGCAGTACGAATTTTGATGGGTTAGTTATATCAAATATTATAAAGGCGAAAATTTGTGAGTGTGTGTGTGTTTGTTTACTTTTTCACTCAAATACTAGTAAACAGATTTAGATAGGATATAGATTTAAAATCTGATTCGCATATACACACATCAAAAGTGTCTAGGGATCAACATATATTTTTGCAATAACTTTTCTCCTGATTGATATTAATTAAAATTTTCTTTAAGGATTCATCAAATAAAGTGTTTTCGTTTGTCACAGTAACGATAAACCAAGTAACCTTTGCATTAATAAAGAAATTTGCCATTTTCCTAATAAAGGGACATTTGACATTTGAACCACTAACACAAAAGTTCGAAAAAAAGACTGAAATAACAGTTTTCTCTAAAATTTTATTGAGTAACTTAAACAATTAATAATCCGTGTTTCTACCGCGAACACTAACAACACAAGAACATCGGTTTGGCATACTCAAAATGAGTTCATCCAAATCACGCTGTGGAATGGCCGCCCATGTTCGTTGCAACAACAAAAAAAGGTCTTCTTGCGACTGGATACCCTCCATATTCGGCAGAGCTCTTCTCTGTAGCATATCCCATGCATGCTCAATCGGGTTCAAGTCTGGCGACTGAGCAGGCCAGGGCAGGACATTGATGTTAGCTGCGGCGAGAGTCTGTCTTACAACTCTTGCGGTGTGCGGGCGTGCATTATCATGCATTAACTGAAATAAGGGACCGATTTGCACTTGTAGAGGAACGATGACGTCTGATACAATTGTCTCAGCATAAATTTGAGCGTTGAGGTTGCCTCTGATCCAAATCAACTCAGTTCTTCCGCCGATCCAAATACCCGCCCATACCATGATGGTTCCACCACTATAAGGATGGACTTCCTGGCAGGATTTTAATCGCTGTTGGCGTCCAGGGGTTCTCCAGTGTCGTATACGTCTTGTATCCGGTCTCATACCAAAACGAGACTCATCAGAAAAGCACACGAAACGCCATTGTTCTTCTGCCCAATTTCTGTGTTCAAGAGCCCATTGATATCGAATCCTACGATTGTGCATTGCTATAGGTGGTACCCGTAGCGGTCTTCGGGAATGAAGGTTCACTTCATGCAAGCGGTTTCTGACTGTTTGGTTGCTAATTAAGTTCCCTGAAGAGTGATGAAGCCTCACGGCTAACATCATGGCGGTTATTGTTGGAGCTCTTCGAGTTAAGATTTGAATGTATCGGTCTTGTCTCCGTGTGGTTCAGCGATACCGTCCTCCATGGCGCTCAGCCACGGTACCAGTGCTTCGGTAACGTGTCCAAAGTCGACTGATAACACTCTGACTTGTATTCAGAGCTAAAGCCACAGTACGTTGCCGGGAACCAGCTTCTATCATTCCCACGGCTCTGAGCATTTCTTCCCTGCTTAAATGACGTCGCCGCTCTATAATAACGTTGGTTTTAATCAGTAGTAGGGAAACAGTAGCACTAATAATGTCTTCAATGCGTTGTATGTTTTTATAGGGAAAATATTGACAGCTGATTTTCATCTTTTACTCGAATTTGATTCACAGTTCCTGATTCAAATTATGAAATGCACCAAAAAGGATCCATATAAATTTATAAAATCATAAATTTATTACAAAGCCACATCTCAATCTCAAGAAATCCGCATAAAAATGCTTGATCCCTAGACACTTTTGATGTGTGTAGTTCATGAACTTCCTTGTACTGTAACTTTCTGTATCATGTTCCCGTAAGATAAATTCCAAAATCAGTAACCAGTCTACTGAAACCCTTTATTGTGTACGTCCCAAATTCTCGAAGTATTTACGAAACAAATATATTAACACAATAAATCCCTGCAGTGCTGAGTGCCGAACAAATATTTTGATCGTGCATCCCATGCTGCTATGCTTGGTAAACAAGATCGCTTGCCAAGTGTACTAGTTATATTTCTACCTATGTTCTGGCCTAGGAAATATGTTTGGGCTGAAGATATAATAACGAGCTTATGTCTGGATGAGTAGTGTCTTGATAACTGTTGGCATTTACGCCGTCTTCATTATCATTATTCCTGCCTTATCCTACCAATTTATTTGAGATTACCCAACAGATTCTTTATGATTCATCAAGTATTTACCTTATCTTAACGTCTTTGATTTTCAAAGTTTGTACAGATTTTGAATACCCTTTTTTTGTTGTTTTGGATAAGAAATCATCAAATGATCTCTCCCGCTCTGGGCGAAGCGGAAGGGCGTGTCAGACTTTTACTGACTAAAACCCACCCGTGTTCCTTCTCTTGTCTGTGCGCTAGGGCAACGGTTTCTCTTTCAACCAACCAACCGTTGAAATTTTACGTAGTTAAATTAAAAACTCCTGAATTATTTTGACCTCGAAGGTATATAAGAGGTTTGGTAGGCCACAACACCAACAACATTTGGTAGGCCGCCGGCTGAAGTTACCACCCACAAGACAAAGCCTTGCCGCCAAGCGATTTGTCGTGTTCCGGCATGATGTCTGGTGAAGCCGTACGGAGGACGGGTCTGAGCAGTTGTGTTGCGATGAGTGCCGGGTACGATGTTCCTAATGTTGTTGTGTTGGGAGTTTGGTCGTGGAGGGTCTTTAAATCAATCTCCCTTTGGCGCAGCATCGTTGGTCGTGTTGTTGGGTTTAACATTGCATCACCTCGCTCAACTGCCGTCTTCCTTCCTATTCGCTCAGTTTTTCTGAGTGAATAGGCTCTTAATAAACTAGCGCGCTTTACCATCAACGATTGCATCACTGCTTACCGTCAGGCGGGATTGCGGTCAAGCGCTAGTTTATAATTTTTTTTTTTTTTTTAAAAAGGTAAGAAGGTATGTTGTGCTGACTCCCAATTAATTGGGAGTAAGGGCAGGAGATTGATGTTTGTTCTATGAACCGGCGGTTTTTTTTTTTTCTGTGCCAGGAGAAACCCTAGCACAGAAAATCAAGTGCTTTAATATCCCCTAACATCTTGTTTTATCATTCATCAACAAGTTTTGTTGCAAGACCTTATTATAAAGAAGATTCAGAATTTCACGATATGTCAAGAAAACTCTCCAGTCCCATTCTGCAAGGAAACCATACTAAAGATAAGAAGCATGCGCTCATTAATTAAACTTAATTAAAATTCCCTCTCTTCTATAAGACAGAAATATTACTGTACTCTGAAATGATTAATTGCGAGTGGGTAGTTAGCAGGATTTATATGCTGCGTTGAATATTTAAATTGTTTTAACCACTTCTCTTAATTTAGGTCCTATTAAGACCACAAAGGAATTGTGGTAGCCCGGTGGTAACCGCTCTGACAAACGGGTGGATTAGAAGGTGGAGTTGTTCTTTGTGTAAATAATTTTATCACCACGACTTTGAAAACGATGAAAAAAATAAGGATTTTTCTAATTTATACTCGGCTTCTGAAGTTCAAAGCTTAATGTTGTATCCTATTGCATTCTTCAAGAATTACGCTATTAAATGCAACAAGATTTTTTAGTAAAAACCTTTATTACTAGTATAGATTTATCAAGGACCTTGGATTACTTATTTGGATTCTGCTATAACTATTCGTCAAGTTCTTCAGTACAACTCATAGAACAGAATTTCCTCTCTACCAACAAGCATATAAGCAAGCAGTAATTCCAAATATCTAGATTAGATAAACCTGTAAAATGGTGAGATAACGGAATGTATTTCCAACATCTCCGACATTTTGGAATTATTCCAAGGACTTTACAAAAGGTTGGGGTTTCTTTGCTTTGCTTAAATCTTTGCGGTTACTTGTTACCTGTTTTTATTTACTTAGAATTTTATTACCCAAAGAACAAGTAAAAGCTAAGTATTACTATATTCCGTCGGTTTAGGTAGTTCGTCATCAACCTTTATCGTCCCACTGCTAGGCACAGGTCTCCTCTCATACAGAGAAGGATTGAGCGTAATCACCACGCTTGCTCAATGCGGGTTGGCGATTTCAGACTTATAAAGTCCAGGTTTCCTCAAGATGTTTTCCTTCACCTTCAGTCAATGGTGTCCAAAGTTATGGTAAAAGTTACATTGGTACTTGTCTGACCTATAATCGAACCCGCGCACTCATACTTGAGAGGCTGGTGTTTTAACTACTGGGCCACCATGACCGTCGACGACGACGTTTAGGTAGTTCAAGAAAGGTAAACAAAAAACTTCGTGACTTAGTTAACCGACTAGATGTAATACCAGTACATTATAACGGTGCTAAATTAAAGAGCCGCACTGGGCCCGTGTGGTAGATTACGGCCCTCTCATCGAGAGGAGGCCTGTGTCCCAACAGTGGGAACAATATAGGCTGGTTATGTTAATTAAAGAGTATAACTGTGATGTAGGATGACAACTGAAGTGTGCTTAACTGAAGTTTAGTTTACATTTATTTAACTATCTCAATTTATACCGTCTTATCATAAAACGAAATTTAACTTTAGACTAGCTCTAACCTTGAGACGTTATTTGTATTTCGAACTTTATTTAGATTTATGATAAGTTCTTTATACAAAAGTGATAACTTGGTACCGAAGTAAGCTGTTATTTTTATATAAAGAACTGAATTTCTATAACGGTTAGGTTCATAATTCAATTACTTTGTAGGTGGTTTATACCTGTTTTTAATAAAATACGTCTTTTGTAATAAGGGGACAGACTTTAGGCATCCACTGTTCCCTAGTTTCATTAAACACCCAAATAATGAGAAGCGAGCTCATTATCATCCATTGAGCATAAATGTAATGATTCCGAGCTGTAACTGAGAAATTAATATTCGAAAAACAAATCACACTGCGCCCGACCTAAAAATAAGTAAAATTGGTTTGGTTAGTTTGTATGGTATAATCTTTTTACAATTGATAGCCTTATTCTTGTGTAAGGCTATAGGTTATTTAACATCACGCTTTGACACTTAGGAACCGAGCACAAAGGAAATTAAGTCAGAAGAACGATGGGGTGGATTACATACAATAAGTAAAAACCTCCTCCTTTTTGTAGTCGGTTATAAAATTTTCTGGATCAATAAATGTTCGAAAACGATGAAGTATAGGGCAAGTATACAATAGCTTAGAAAAAAATTACTGACTACAGAAATAACATAATTACAGTGGAAATATGTGTTTTGCTTCATGAATATCATTCGATGTATTCTACTCCATTTTAGTAGCTAAGTTTTGTACCAACTTTGACCTTACATAAATACCCATTTTCCCGGCAAAACATCCAATTCAAACGTTTTCTAATGAATGAACAATTATTCAAATAATAATCGTTCATTCATTCGTCTGATGAGAAGCAACCACAGTAACTTTATGAATGGGTTCCAATTCAAAGAGATCTTATATGCCATACTACGTCGTAGTAGGAAGGTAGGTCGGGTGACCGAGGAAATTGCCTGACCATCCTGAGCCATTGTGTGTTCCCGCCAAACGGCTTAATGGCGGCCATGACGTTATAAGGGGATCGAGAGTCGGAACTGCCATTTTGTTTTTATGTAACGTTTGGCTATTGTTTTGTGTGTGTATTATGTGTATATCTGGGTCATGTGCAGTATGTAGGTACTATGTACGTGCCAAATATGAAGGCATACATTTTGGAAGATAAAGATTCTTATAAAGTTTTTATTTATGTATTATGTATTAGCCTTAGCCAAAAGCATTATACACCCAAATTTTTACCTAAAATAATGGAAATAGACAACTTATACTTTCTAAATGGATTTACTACTATTGAATTAGACAAAAATCAATACAAAAAACTTAAATTCTTAAAGTCTGTCCACCTTTGGATCGGATCACTGTACTAATTCTTTCGGGGATGCTACGTACAAGCTTAAGGCGATCCTCTCTAGTAATGACTCGCCATTCCTGCACTAACGCATGTTTAATGCTGTTTTTGATGTTATGCTGTGGTCTTTGATTTTCCGCTTTAAAATGCCCCAAAGCTGCTCAATTGGGTTCAGGTCTGGGTACTGCGCAGACCAGTCCAACAAGTCAATGTAAACCAGCGCATTGTAGTCACTGATTTGTGACAAGGTGCAGTATCTCACTCCGTCTAAGTTGGTATTAAGTACGTCTATGTACCTTTCGCTATTCATACGACCTTCACAAACAAACATTTCGCCAACCCCGTCAGCCGCCATGCAGATCATTGTGCTGCCTCCCCCGTGCTTTACTGTTGAAACGACGCAGTCTGGATGGTATTCTTCCTGATACGTCGCCTCACGAACGTCACACCGGTGTTCCAAATACCTGTGTACGTGAATATTATAATATGTCTTTTTTCAAAGGCCTTAACTTTTATAATTGAAAAAGAAATAAATAATTGATTATTCTTATTAATGATAAAAGTTTACCTCAAAGTTATTCGTCAGACCACACCACTTTGGACCAATCTTCCTCTGTAAAATGTTGATGCCATACCATAGAGCCCACTCCAGCCGTTTTCTTTTCTTGTCTTCTGAAAGCCAAGGCTTCTTTCTGGCTTTACATCTTTTTAGGCCTGCTTCCCCAAGTCTTCTTCTAGCTGTCCGAGCATTAATTGGCATTCCGGACTCTTCAGACGAGGCAGCAGCTAGCTCCGATTTTTTATGGATTCGCGTATTAATTTTCTATCTTCAAGCTTTGTAATCACACGTTTTCTGCCTGTTCTTGGTTTATTAGCGTGAGTGCCAGTCTGAGCAAACTGTTTGATGGTAAATTGCACCGCGCAACGCGAACATTTCACCAACTTAGCAATCTCTTTTTGCGACTTCCCTTGTTCGTGAAGAAGTTGTATTTTACTCTATTTCTAAAGAATTTTTATTCTTTTTAAAACTAGTGCTTGACTGCAATCCCGCCTGATGGTAAGCAGTGATGCAATCGTTGATGGTAAAGCGCGCTAGTTTATTAAAAGCCTATTCACTCGGAAAAACTGAGCGAATAGGAAAGAAGACGGCAGTTGAGCGTGGTGATGCAATGTTAAACCCAACAACACGACCAACGAGGCTGCGCCAAAGGGAGATTGATCTGAAGACCCCCCATGACCAAACTCCCAACACAACAATATTTGGTGCATCGTACCCGGCACACATCGCAACACAATTGCTCAGACTCGTCCTCCGTACGGCTTCACCAGACATCATGCCGAAACACGACGAATCGCTTGGCGGCAAGACTTTGTCTGGTGGGTGGTAACTTCTGCCGGCGGCCGATGTTATAGCCTACCACAGAGGGGTGCCTAATACTTTTGGCCAAGACTGTATATTAAAAAATGCGGAAACTGTAACCATGAATTTTAAATTGTACATGATTCTAACAGAAGTAGTATATTACAAAGCAAATTGAAGAAGAAACAATCACAGGGACGCCGGCAGAATTTCCAGAACGCTGCCTAATAAGCAGAATTTGGTGTAATACCCTAAATCTTGTACCATGTATCCGTCTCGTAAGTTCCTTACATAAAGCGAGAAATTCGTGAATTCGTAAGCAGTACACATAGTTTAGAAAAAATACTGGTGCAGGGGGAAGGGGAGAGCATCTGTTTATACTGAGAAACTGTAACAAAAGGCTAGAGTGACGTTCCGTTACGATGTATAATTTTAAGATTTTATGAGGGGTCCTGTAAGGAATTGGGTGTTCAGAGCTTTTTTGGGATTATTGTAAACTTGCTATACTTTTTCTTTGGGTTTATTGCAAACTTGCTATGGCTTTATAAGGTAGGGTAATGAAATAGATTTATCTATTAATCGTTATCTAACAGAGCTCTTTGCTTCATTTCTGGTAAAGATACACAGCCTGGTCTTAGACTCAATGTGACAAAAAAAAAAACTAGTTTTCCTATATCTTTGACAAGTTTTGGACAATAATTATCGTTGAACTGAAATAATTGCGACTAGATTTTTATTGTTTTGAACTACGGAAATAGGGTATTTGACTAAAAAAAACTAATTAGTTCGTCACTCAGATTTCCAAAAAATACTAAACACGTATTTTTTCTTTTTTCATATAAACCTAAAATTGAAGACGACACAGTCCGTTGAAAACTCGTCTGACGTCACTGCACGCGCTTTTTAGCGCCGTCACCAGCCACCACTCCTGATCTTTGATGCCTTTTATATTTGTCAATTTTTATTGATTTGATAAAACAAAAAATACGTGTCTAGTATTTTTTGGAAATCTGACTGACGGACAAATTAGTTTTTTTTAGTCAAATACCCTATTAGTCTTCAGGGCATTACCGTATTACAACTGGCAATAGTTTCTAGTACTGATGCTTCGTAGCTTTACCAAGTCGAACGAAGTTATTGTATGCAATACAATAAACAGGGCTCGAAATTGTAAAGCTGAAAATGACGCATCCTCTGAAAATGCATATAGTGAGGGCATAATGGACGTTGATAAAATATTTTTCCATATACGCGATACAGACGCGAATATGACGATACACACGAGCATGTAGCCATTACAACCATAGAAAGATATTGCTTTTTCTGAATCATAAGGAAAACCAGGAGATCGTATTTTTAAGACAGAGGTCAGATTGTGAACCTCCTTAAAGTTAAGAAAAAGAGAAAATACATTTATTTAGCACAGACTAAAAGACAATACACCTTAGATAAATACATAAAATGAATAAAAAGTAAGGATCAAATAAAATGACAAAAGACCGATGTATAGAAACTAGCAGTAAACTGTGCCTTACACCTAAAGCCCTAAATACGAGAATTATTCCCCCGATGCTCGAGATTGGAGTTTTCACCGGAAGATTTTTTTAGCGAGAGATCAGAAAGAGATTGGCTGTTTTTGTCGTCCTCCGTGGCGCAGCGGTCAACACGCCTGCTTGCGACGTGGAGGCCCCGGGTTCGATCCCCGGCCAGGTCATGATGGAAAACGATCTTTTCCTGATTGGCCTGGGTCTTGGATGTTTATCTATATGTATCTATTATAAATATAGTATCGTTGAGTTAGTATCCCATAACACAAGTCTCGAACTTACTTTGGGGCTAGCTCAATCTGTGTGATTTGTACGTATATATTTATTTATTTTTATTTATCTATAAATTAACATAAGCATAGTCATGATGTTCTTACTACTGGAACACTGTAACAAAGTAGCAAAAAAAAAGTAAGATTGAGTTTTCCAATAGAGCAGTTTTTGATTGCTTTAATTAAAAACTAGTTGCGCCCCCCGGTTTCACCCGCGTAAATTTGGAAATATCGGGATAAAAAGTATCATGTGTTATTTCTGGTTATAAACTATCTATGTGGTAAGTAGGTAGTTTTTGCGTGAAATAGGAACAAACAAACTCACTCGTCGACCAAGGTACCACAGTGTCTCAAGATAAAGTCTTTGACCAGTGTGTGTTGCCAGTGATGACTTACGGAACTGAAACGTGGTCGCTCACAATGGGCCTTATACGAAGGCTCAGAGTCACACAAAGGGCAATGGAAAGAGCTATGCTCGGAGTTTCTCTGCGTGATCGAATCTGAAATGAGGAGATCCGCAGAAGAACCAAAGTCACCGACATAGCTCTACGAGTCGCTAAACTTAAGTGGCAGTGGGCAGGGCACATTGCTCGTTGAACCGATCGCCGATGGGGCAGTAAGGTTCTGGACTGGCGGCCACGTACTGGAAGACGCAGCGTAGGGAGGCCCCCTCACTAGGTCATCGGTCCACCTTGTTGGGGACCTCCCAACAAGGTGGACCGATGACCTAGTGAAGGTCGCGGGAAGCCAATGGATGCGGGCAGTACAAGACCGGTCAGCGTGGAAAGCCTTGGGGGAGGCCTTTGTCCAGCCGTGGACATCCATAGGCTGAAGAAGAAACTCACTTAACATTTATTATATAGTAAAAATAATTTCAATGTCCTGAATGGAACTGGACAAAAGCCAGCTTAATATACCGAATCTAAACAAAAACTAGATAAATCAATGCATGTTTGTGCCAAGTTTTCTTCGATTGAATGCATTTTCTTCAATTGGTAATGACCAAAATTCATTTTCTTAAGTCAGATGCCGAAGTCACAAAATTATGAATCAAACATTTATTATAATAATAAAATAATTGTGTGTTTTATAATTTCTCCGTCTCAAAAATATGTTCACTTTTATAGGATTTTTTTTCTTTAATTTCTATCATCACCCTAGCGTCCCGGTTGCATCCGCGGCCTTCACGTTGCCTTTCTTTAATTTCTATATTTGATTTTGGCGAATTGCTAGCACATTGCATAAAACTATGGATTTGAAAATGCTATTCGTGACAGCATATATGTACATGCTTTTGCTCGTGAGTGTAAGCAATCACCACTTCAGATCCTTTCGGCCCCGTCGACCATCAAGTTTGCGAGCGCCATGCCTACTGCCGCTTAATTTTAACATTTTTCTAAAAAAAAAATTCTGGGTCAGAAAAATTCAGAAACGTGCCCACGTGGTAGATTATTGCCTAGTCTTTTCTCGAAGAGAAAAGACTTGTGTCCTAGCATTCAGTGGTATGTAGTACGTCATAGAATTATCATAATGTTTATGTGAATTTTATTTTAGATCGTTTTATCATACATTTATCATTCTCACAACTATCCTGACAGGACTTAACCTAATGCGACAGTCCAGTTTTTTTTTTTTTTTGTATTTATAAACTAGGGCTTGACCACAATCCCGCCTGATGGTAAGCAGTGATGCGATCGTTGATGGTAAACCGCGCTAGTTTATTAAGAACCTATTCACTCAGATTGAGCGAATAGGAAGGAAGACGGCAGTTGAGCGAGGTGATGCAATGTTAAACCCAAAAACACGACCAACGATGCTGCGCCAAAGGGAGATTGATCTGAAGACCCTCCACGACCAAACTCCCAACACAACAACATTTGGCGCATCGTACCCGACTCACATCGCAACACAACTGTTCATACCCGTCCTCCGTACGGTTTCACCAAACATCATGCCGGAACACGACAAATCGCTTGGCGGCAAGTTATCCACTTAAAATACAGTAATACTTACATATAACTGACAATGTTGAATAAAACTCTTGAAAGTTCACTCAAAGAACACGAAAATATATGTGGATTGGTTCTGGCCGCAGGCACGTTTAGCAGTTGCGGCGTCACCATCTCCACACGTACCGGTCCGGTACATATATTGTTGGCTCAATCTTGAGCCAACAAAACAAGCTATCCATCCTTTCCGCCCGTATGCCCACTCTGTTAGTATTCATGGCGCAACCATCCGAGGTCGATATTGACTTCCACTATCCTCAATATTTTATTCAATTATATGGCGAAACCCTTCTCTGTTGTTCCTTACAAACTCTCGAGATTTGTTCTGTAAATAGGCTTTAATTAATTAATAGCCGCGCTAGATGAAACGGGAATAGAAGGTGTAATGTAAAGGTGGGTAGTTAGGGAATATTGGATTTTGGAGGGTAGTTTGTTGTTTATTAAACATTTAACAACAAACCTTTTGTTAAATATTGCTATAGAATATGCAATTCACGTTAACGCGTCATGTGTTTTTTGTAATATTCTAATCACTACATGTTATAAAACAAAGTCACTTTCTTTTTCCCTATGTCCCTTTGTATGATTAAATCTTTAAAACTACGAAACGGATTTTGATACGGTTTTAATAGAGTGATTAAAGAGGAAGGTTTATATGTATGTAGCGGTACCTACAACGCAACATGCGAACAACGCGTCATACTGACGTCACACGAATACTGCATCTCACAATCAGAGTTTTCTGTGCAACTAGCAAGCATACAAGTTCACCACATAAACCGGCGGGCAAAGTGGCCCGCTAGACAACCAGTCTGGTCGGAGGGTCCTCCCTTTTCTATGGAGGATGAGTGAACTTTACCCCCTGCTCCTCATTCCTGCACATGTATAATAACATCCATTAAATTGTGGAGAAATACTATTGTTTTTGACGTTTCTAATGTGATGTCGTAAATAATTACATTTTTTCCGCGTTTGCAGTGAAACGCTGGCTGAACGCTACGAGATTTATCAAAATAATGTACTAAATATTGTACACATAAAAAGATTTACAAAAAAGTCCGCGATGGTATATGTCTATCTCTTATGGACATCCCACAATATATTTTTTTCTCATTTACTTTTTACGACAAACACCGGCAAATTTTTAATACCAGTAATCCAATTTAATACCTTAAATACATTGTTGATTTTTTTATAGATCTATATCGCCCTTTACAGCATATGATTTAAATGAATATTTTCGAGAATATTACAGATTTAAAAATTGCGGGGTGTTGCGTTTGCGGCGGTACACGGCGCGGCGTTCGCGGCAGTTTTTATACAACGTTCACAGTTTTTCTGTAGTGTATTTTAGTATCAGCATTGTACCCGTGTGAAGCCGGGGCGGATCGCTAGTAAGCTATTAATTGGAGTAGTTAATGTTATGATTTCAGAAAATGATAAAAATAAAAATCTATTCACGACCGGGCTATTAAAGTTTAACTGCCGTGTGTTTGCAAACTGTAATTTCGTGGTGTATAAACCCAATTGAGCACTCAATAGCGCTTAAAAATAAAAATATTCAACTACCGTCATTTACCTGCTGGCTAACTATAAATCAGAGAATAAATTACCCGACCGAAATTGTTTTCTCAGAAGCATCGTAATTAACACATACGTGTGAAGAACAAACAGTGGCGGTGAAATATTTCCCTTGTAATTAAAATATGTATATCTGCGACGGGAAACCGTTATTGGCGCCCAGCATGGGACTCGTTTGTAAAATTATTGAATTATTGAATAACGATATTGCCGATTTTCTAAATATTGAAAAAAAAGGTTCGTATATTTTATTAGGAATTTTTGTTGAATAATTATCACAGTGATAATAACTTTGATTGCTAAATACTTCGTACAGTTAGTGCCAATTATGATTTATTCAACATTCGCGTTATGAAGTTTCACTGTCGAATTCCCTTTCCTCACGTTTCATTCCCTTCTAGCCCCGTAAATTATTTGTTTCATTAATTACAAAATTTAGATCTGTTCCGTCCTATTATTGAAAAACCTCCTTTTTACCTCAAATTGTGTTGAAATATACCGCCATTTAAACTTGTATATATATTTTATCTCTTTCTGTTGCTTATTAGAAAAAGGGTTAAATTACGTTTGAAGTTTTATATGAACAGCTGTTGTTTCGTAAAATTTTAATAAAACACAACAGCGGCCATCTTTAAAAATATAAAAAGCAGTCAAGCGTAAATTGGGCCAGCCATCGAACGGTTTTATACCACCGTAATCTAACTTCATTTTTTAGAAAAAAAAAAAAAACACTCTGTGTGGCGATGGAGACCCTATAAAACGCTTGCTTGATTTTATTTTCATGATTTGATATCAACTGAGTGTCACAATAAGACTTTCCTCTGTCTGCTTTAGAAGAATTTTATAATATTTTGGCCATAGTAAAGATGGAAACAACCTCGAAAATCTGATAGTTACTGGGAAGGTGGATGGACGACGTTCTAGAGGTCACAGTCCAATAAGGTAGATTGACCAAATTCACCACGACCAGCCTGCATGATGCTCTACTCACGGCCAGGGATCGTAACGGATGGCGAACTATCGTAAAGGAGAAGATAATTCTACAGGGACATCCCGACCCTCAGTAATGATCAGAACGTCTTGAGGAGTGGGATCATAATGGCCACAGTAGTTCACACTCTGTAAAAATTTCAAGTATCTTAAGATATTACGGCTCAAAAGATCCATTCCTATGATAGACGAACAGAGGAACCTTAATGAAATGGTTCCCTTTGCACCTTCTGGGTACGGCACGGAGCCTTATTAAAAGTTATAATGAAACATCGTCTACGCATTTTTTGCGCAAAAACTTTGAATGAAAAGTTAAATATAAATCAGCACAGTTTTTTCTGCTTGTTAGTTGCTTGTTTTTGACAGAGATAAGTTAAAGGTTTTTTTTCTTTGAAGGCCTATACAGAAGATTATTTGTCCAAAAAAGACTCAGTAAATCAGTTTTTTCACAAATTGAACCAGTGATTGCAACAACGCACAATACATTGATTGATACTACGTCATTTAAAAAAAAATGACGCAGCGCTGGTATCCTGATAAGTTCCCAATGTCATGTCATACAGGCAGTTCCAATAATAAATCTTTACTAATATATAAAGCAGAAGAGTTTGCTTGTTTGAACGCGCTAATCTCAGGAACTGCTAGTCGAATTTGAAAAAATATTTTTACGTTGGATAGCCCATTAAACCAGGAGGTCTTTTGACTATATAACATCATCAACATCGGTGTGACGAATAGGAACGGATCATAACAAAAAAATAAAATGTATGCTGTATAAATTTTTCTTATTACTCCACGCGAAGTCGCGGGCGGCCGCTAGTGAATAATAAAACAGGTATTTGTAAAATTCATGTTTAATCTACGTCGACATACCCTAATGAGGGTATGGCGACGTAGATTAAACAAAATAAAGGCAAAGACAAGTAATGACTTGTCTTTGCCTTTATTAAAAAGTATATCAATAAATAACTTAATCACCACTTAGTTGATGATAACGGCTTATTTTTGCCTCACAAGGGCTTTCATTTTGAACAACTTTCATTGCGATAATCGATAATTACCTACGTTGATAAGCTGACTGTTTTTTGTACTATGTACGGATTCCCTATATGCTTCAAAAGGATTCAGATTGTAATTGATAGTTTTTCTCAATTATGGCGGGGGTTCCTTACTTAGCTAATGAACTAGAACAATCGATGCTCCGCGTAATTGCTACAGGATGCTACAAGGAAATGAACGCAATATTCAAATGTGAACCCGTAGTGCTTCGGAATCTTGATTTCCCTACAGGTACGAATCGAATCCCGGCCAATTGTACCGCCTCCAATCCTTGTATAAGCATATTCAGCAGTAAACGTAGGGGTCATGCGTCACGGTAAGTATATGCACCCGACAATGCTTGTGGATGTAAACGGAACATTCTCATGTATTTCCCGAAGGGTAAACTTGGAGCTTCGAATCCAGAGAGGCGCTTTGCTTTCATTACCACTGCTCTCAAAACCGTGAAAACATCGTTGAGGAAACCAGCATATCGTAGACCCAAAAATTTGACGACATTTATGGCAATGACCAACACCTTCTCGGCCAATATGCTTTACTTTCTCTCGTTTCCTAGCTATAGTAGAGAGTAGAGTAGTATAAATTGTAGGCTGGTTAAAACATGAAGGAAAATATCATGAGTAAACCTGGATTTTAAAAGGTGAAGGAAAGATCTTGAGGAAACCTGGACTTTAAGTCTGAAATCGCCAACCCGCATTGAGCAAGCGTGGTTATTACGCTCAATCCTTCTCTGTGTGAGAGGAGACCTGTGCCCAGCAGTGGGACGATCAAAAATTTGTTGATGATGATGCATGATTTAGAATTTAGCTACTCTATCTTGCGTTTTGCAGATCTGTATCTTAATTGTCAAATATTTAAAGATGACTAGCACCCTAAACGCGTCAAACACTATTACTATTAGTTGGAATCATTTTGAAGAGTATTGATATTACATTGCTCCGTATGTTAGAAAAATGTGTCTGCTCAACAACGTAAACAAAGCATTGAATGTTGTTAAACTATAAAAATGAAAACCATTGCTACTAGGGTTGTAACGGAGGCCTGGTTAGCGGAGGCGGAGGTGGAAGAAGATATAGATTTTTATTTTAAATACTTACATTAAAAGTAGTACACTTAGTGAAAAAATATTACCTTCTAGTAATGAAAATTAAGGAGAAACTAGTTGGATTCTTGACCATTTCGCGCTCAAACGCGGCCGAACGGTTGTCGAGCGTCACAGCTTGCGCGTTATTTATTAAATACGTTAATAAACCTTCGTTATAACTCCGCAAAAATTGTGCAGAGTCGGAGGCGGAAGCGAAGATACGATTTCTTGCTTTCACAGTAACGGAAGCGGAGGCGAAGCCCCGTTACAACCCTAATTGCTACTAATAATGTGTTACGCAATGCACTCATTTCATTCGAATTCAACAATGGTAAAATTATCCACTTGCAACTCGAAAAAACGGCCATAGCTGTTTCCCTCTTCAGCTTCGATAAGACACTCAATTTATATTCATTACGAACCATCCCCGAGGGCGCGTTACCTCATTTCCTAATGGTATTATTTATTTGAGGTCAACCCCATGCGACGACGCAGCAACTCGAACCTTCGTCACTTTTTAAGGGATAAATGAAGAGAATTATTGTTTTCTTAGGACTATTGACCTGTGTGGATCAAGAATGCCTTGGAGGACTGATTCTTTGAAGGTTTTGTCATTTATGTGGTAATGGAAAGTGAAATGGAAGCGTCTTCGGTGACCTGATTGAGCTCCACGTGTGGTGGAGCTTATCTTTCTACCTTAACAATATGTAACAGAAACCTTACTGTTCCTTCTACCGTTTGCGTCATGAGATGAAGCCGGCATTTTCTAACTGACTACCTCTGAGAAAAAATAGCCGAAACAAACTCAGGGATCATCGTCTTATTTCAAGTCCAGACATTAAAAATGAAAATGTTTACAATAATTTACGTTATAATTACGCATATTGCTTAATAACAATGCTTAGCAGAGCGAGCAGCTCAGTCCCAAGCTTTTTTGTCTTCTAAATAATCTGTGATTTTATTTTTTGTAAAGTTTGGCCTTTATATAGCTTTTAAATCTTTTAATGGGTATGTTTCGCATGTCCATGGAAAGCTTGTTGTAAAAGTGTATACATTGACCCGAGAACGAGTTGCCTACTCTGTGGAGACGAGTGTGATGTACAGCAAGATTTGTAATCTTTGACCTGATTTCTTACTTCTGCAATTCTGCATGATGAAACTAGACAGTAAAACGTTCCCGCTTCTAAAATCAGATATTCTAAACATTGTTTTGATTGTGTCGATTTTAATACTTATTTGATGTTGATTCCTCCACTAGACAATGATTACTTTTTTATTTATAACTAGCGGCCGGCAGCGACTTCGTTCGCGTGGAGTTAGTTATGCTCCGCTCCTATTGGTAGCAGCGTGATTTTATATAGCCTAAAGCCTTCCTGGATTAATGGGCTATGCAACGCAAAAATATTTTTTTAAATCGGACCTGCAGTTCCTGAGATTAGTGCGTTCAAACAAACAAACAAACTCTTCAGCTTTATATATTAGTATAGATATAGATTTCATTAATCATGTGCTTATAAGTAGATTGTATATTGTATATTTCGCTGAAAGGAACAACAGAGTTTTTGCTACTTACGATTACTTATATGGCGTGAACATCAAAGCTCACCCTGTAACCATAGATTCGTTTATAGTCGTACTTTTCTGAACCCCTTGCATCTCATTTTTTGTTTGTATAAAATACTGGCCAAGTGCTAGATACCGATCGCACACGAAGAGTTCCGACTCTTATCTATACAAAAACAAAAATTCTATTTTTAGTCATCATCATCTTCATCTCAGCGTTTATCCCGGTTGCATCCGTGGCTTTCGCGTTGGAACCCGGAGTCCGCTTTCCTGCTTAATTTCCTCCATTTCGCGCGATCTTTAGCATCCTGTGGTGTGAGATTGTTGGCACGCCTGTCATCTCATACAACGTCAAGCCAGCACCTCTCTGGTCTACCCCGCTTGTTCCGGCCCGGCGGAGGCGCCATGGCAAGACATTTGTGACCCACGTAAACTTACACATTTTCGTAAGACGTGACCGTACCAACGTAGGCGACCCTCCTGCAGTTTTTCCGCTATGTCACGGACATGAAGACTGCCACGGATGCGGAAATTCCTGATGCGGTCCTTCCGCGTAACTCCACACATCCACCGCAGCATATTCATCTCCGTGACACGCAGCTCCTGCTTGTGTCGCTCAAGCACAGGCCACGCCTCACTACAATACAGGAGAACAGGTCTTATAGACCTGCCCGTTAAGCTTAACTTATTTTGGTGTCACAAATGACACCTGACACCTCACGCCATTTTGCCCAAACTGCGGAAATACGTGCCCTGACGTCGCAATCAATGTCGCCGGACGCGTGGAGTACAGACCCCAAGTATTTAAACTGGTCTGTGCACTCGACCATTTCACCGCCTATGCGCACAGACATGGGTTCTGTCGTGTTGCTAGCCATATACACGGTCTTCGCCACACATTCACACGCCGCACCAACCGATCCCTGTCCGCGTTCGCCAGCGCGACATCGTCAGCATACATAAGCAACCGAGGTTGCTCATGTGAATCCCTGATGCTATCCGACAAGGCGTCTATTATCACGCTGAACAGAAACGGACTAAGAACGGAACCCTGGTGGACTCCGACGGTGATGGGGAAGGGTTTAGTGTCACCAACAGTGGTTCTAACAACGGAATCGGAATTGAGGTACATATCTCGAATTATGTCAACATAGGCTTCGGTAGTATTATTAGTTTATATTATAGGTAATAGAAATGCGTCATCCGTGAAATTTTCAATAATTATATACAATGGCCCGTCATGAATCATGGGATAGTTATAGTTGCCCGCAAGAAAAAACACCCGTCTGATTGGAGTATCCTCTCCCCTTTTTATGGGGTATGGGTGAACTTTACACTCCGTTCCTCATACCTCTATAGATTAACCCATTTATGCATCGTATGTTTAACAAATTCTATATTCGCCAGTTTATCTTAGTCACGTCACAGCGTGTTCCCCTTCATGCCCCAAGGGAGTAGAACCACGCTGCATACGGGATGCTGGTACTATATCCTTTTTCGAGTGAATCTAAAGTAGTCTTCGCCGTCACGTATTTTAAAGGCAGCTGCGAAGCTGCAGACGGCGAAAATACTTGCCTTTTTGGGTAAACAACAAGGGAAATATACAGACTTTGGAAAGTTGATTTTTCCGTGATAAAGAGTTGCACGAGTTGAAACATTTTGTTGACATTTTGATTTTTCGGAATAATATTGAAATTTTATTCCTCGAATAAAGAAAATTATTCAAATCTATCATCATCATCTCAGCGTTAATTTCACTCGCACCCGAAGCTTTTTCAGCTTTCGAGTCTGGGGTCCGCTTTACCAGTCGCTGCTGGTTTTGGCTAAACTTCGATATTTTCCGTAAAGCGACTGCCGTCTGACCTCCACAACCCGAAGGCGATATCCTAGCATTGCAGTTAGGCCAATTGTTGGACTTTTGAGGGCTCCAACAACCCGTAACGACTGTCATTAGATGTTCGTATGGCAACCGGGACCAATGGCTTAATGTGCTTTCCGAGGCACGACCATACCAGTGCAAATATACATATTCATGCATACAAATATTTGCAGTGCGCGGGGATTCAAACGGCCGCGTTCGCTACCGCTACGCCACGGAGGCTGTCTATAATATTGAAATTGTATTCCTTGAATAAAGAGAATTGGTTAAAATCTATGTTCAGTCTATATTGTTCCCACTTCTGGGACCACACGCTGTGATAAGGAGTCAGCCATAACTCACGAGTCAGGCTCAGCGCGGGTTCATCAGAGAGAGAGTGGGGCGTAATGCGCCAAGCAGTACAACTCGCGCGATTTGACTGTGCACCTCGTTCTGTGACGTCATTCAGACGGTACCGTTTGTAAAAAATGTGAATTATGTTAAAAAAATATAAATTACATTTTTTTTTTTTTTTGTTAATAAAAGGTCGTTTTGATGATAAAGCGTTATAATACTAGATCATTTTACTCATGACGTTTTGCAATTAAATTGTTCCATATGGACTGATATATAATGTTGGTCTAACCAACAGTAAACACTAATGCGTCGAAAATGTAAAAAAAAATCAAATTAATAAAAAATAACAAATCAAAAACTCCACAGAAATAGTAATAAAAACAGGGAATTTAAAGTGTATTTAGACATTTGTAACAAAGATGCTAACGCTACTCATCGCTTACGGCGAATGCGGGACGCCGCGCGGGGAAGCGGGGAGGGGTCGCATTCCAGCAAGGTGCAGTTAACTTGCGCGAGTCATAAAGAACAAGTAAAATGAGAAGTAGGCTCAGAACGTGTTGGTCGACGTCATGTCTTCGAATAGTTGGGACCCTGGTGGTTAGTCCAACCTTCACGTTGTTTTCCTTTACCATTATGGGAGCCGTGGTGGTGAAAAAAATTGGTGAGCGTGTTGGGTTTTATCCCACGACATACAACACCTAAGTCGAGGCCGTTACCACTGGGCCACAATTGCTCTAGTTTTTGATTTTTGGAACTTCCAAAATATTTCTGCCTGGTTGGTATAATCCGACTCGTACAGAAAGATCATAAAATTAAGTAAACACAATTTTTAAAAAAAGCTACTTGTCTTAAATAAAAATGCAAACGCTGGAATTTACTAATTCAGTTTTCACCTGATAAATCTATTTAACCTTTTAACTGTAACATAAGCCATAATCGACTGATTAAAATTGGTCGAATGAAACCCTAGCTGTTTATGAAGTAAGAAGTTCTTTCTTTTCTTTTCTTTAGAGTGAATGCCTGTGCTTAGATACCACAATTTTTCTTGATTCTGGCTTTCAGGAGTTGCAGTGGGTGGGAAAAAGTGTGGCGGGTTTCGCCCCAAAAACAAAAAAAAAAAAAAATAGCTTTCCGCGGTTTCGCTCGCGTGGAATTTGGTTATATCGCGCTTTTTAGATTTTGCCGTGGGAATTTTTTTCCGGGATAAAAAGTACCCTATTATTTAATCCGGACTTAACGTCTGCAAAATTTTATAGCAATCCGTAGAGTAGTTACGTTGTGAAAGCGGAACGAACAAACAAACAAACTCTCTTTCGCATTTATAATATTTGTAAGGATTATTTTGCTGACAGTACCATATTTGCGATTTAATATTTTTTGTCTATCTGCTCATATTCCTGATACATCATATCCGTCATGCATCGTTGAGTTACACTCACGTAAGGCTGAGTAACGAGGTACAGTATATCGATGACGAAAATGGGTCAGCACTGACAGCAAAAAAATGGGGTGTCGTATTCATCCACTGATATTTTATGCTATCTGTTGGTAGCCAATCCTTCTGATATCTGATATTTCTTAGGGAAACTAACGAATCCTTCTGACACCCGATATTTCTTAGGGAAACTATTTGTTCAATTTTACCGACCTACTAGCTATAATACAGTATGTGTCTGACATCGTAACGCAAACTTCACAAAAAGGTTACACCGCATGCCACTAACAAAATTATGATAGTCATTTATGTCGTTAGTGAGCGGTTACAGAAATAACAGTGTTTAAAAAACAAGTGTCGGCTGGGCCGTTTCTAGTATTGTTCATATTGCGTTTTTTGTGTAATTAACGAATGAATTAATTTTTACTTTAAAATCTTGTTGGGTTATAAAGGTATAGCAACCATGAACGGTCTAAAGTGAAAAAAACTGCATATTATTATTTTTTATCGGGAAAAAGCCGACGCAAAATTCCACCAGTGGGGGGTTCAGAATCATGTACTGGTACTCATTTGTGCGTCGATATCAGATACACCTTTTATATGCATACAGTTGGTCGAGTTCGTTCATTTTGCGCTGTCATTGTCATTTTTGACAGCTGTCAAAAATTATTATGTATTGATTTTGAAAGAGTCAAATTATAATAAAAAGAGTAATATTATTAATCTAGCCGAACTCTGCTGACGTTACGGATATCGGTATTTAAACACGACAAACAAAAAAAAGTTATGTTAAAAAACGGTGGTCATAAAAAAGAAGTTTTTTTTTATTAAACCTTTTGAGGTCCTTACGTCAGCAAAATTAACGAAACTAAATTTAAACACAAAAGTTTTTGGTATTTCAGGTGACTAGTGACTACACTACACTACTTGCGCTAAATGACCCCAAAAGAAACGAATCAAATTAATTTTCTTTTTGGTTTATCAATTATTATATTAAGCTATAGCTACTTCGACTTCGGAATGTCGCTAGCTAACTTGATAAAAATACTTACTGTTAAGAGTTATATAGATAAATGATGTCGGCCCGACATTGATATGATTGTACTGATTCTCATAAAAATCAGGTGTTACTTGTATACATTCCCATCAAAAATTCCCATCTACCCTCCACCGAACAACCCTTGAATATAAATTAACCCTGATCTAACTGACCTCACTACAATGTTATCTCAACCGAATCCGATTGATAGAACATGAAGGGTTAGGCAACAAATAGCCCAGCGGCAACTCGAGTGGGAAATAGCCCAGCGTTTGGCGGATCGAGAGGTCTTGTGACCTCTTAAGGTTAAAACGACTTCGTGTAGGTAAATAGTTGGACGTGTGTTGTGGAATTTTGAGATTGAAATCAAAGGATGTTATCGCTTTTAACTGTATTTGTTTTTTTTTTGCCCTATTTTCTTAATTTGTTGTTAACAAAGCTGGTTTACGTATTTTATAAAGAGATTTTTTTCTTGCTTTTCGCATGTATGAACTTTTTAGTACTTAATCACTTTTTCCAAATAAATAGGAACACGACAAGACATCACAACTCAATATAATCGTGAAATTTTATCAGAAATTTAGAAAAACCATTTTATAATTTCGACCGTTTCTATTCTCGATTCGCAATTTCTGATAAGGTTTTTTCGATGTTACACGGAACAGATTATGATATCCAACAGGTCATGAAACATGGGCTTCAGGAACTTTGGTACGTACAGCTTACGTTAACAGTACTAGTGTCACAGTTTCAGTAGTTTTCAAAACGTTTCAGAAATATCGCGACGCGACGCCGTCTTTTTCATCAGTGCAAAAAATAATAAATGTATTTTTTAAAAATGCGAAAGTGGGCGTTCGAGCATTAGGTAAAGCGATTTTTGAAGATTTTTGTCCCTCCCTCCCCCCATGTAACGCACCGTCACTTTTCTCTATACCCCCTCTCTCTCCCTTAACGTTTGAGTGACCATTATATTGTATCAAGTAACAAATATAGTGAACAAAGTATAAACATTAACGAAAAGCTTGCCGATTTGGAAGATTGTAATTGCCCAGTTTTATATTAAAATAATTTTATTTTGATATAAAACTGGGGAATTACAATCTAAATATATAACGTTATGTAATATAGTAACGGTGCATTTCAAGGGCTATTTACATGACCACCTTCCACAAACTTGAACGCTCCCAAAATCAATTGTCGCATTTTTTAAGGACGATGGATTCAAATAATACGATGAGTTCCAAAAATATTAATTAAATTTTTTATGCCAACTGCTACTTATATTGTAAAATAAAATGAAACTCGGACACAAACAAGATGCTTTCATAAAAGTGAATATAAGGCTGGTTACATACCGGGCGGTCGATCCTCCACGGACACGCTTTTGCGGTTGTAAAACCTATCATTTAATATTGCCTGCCATTTGTATATAAAAACGAGCTATATAGCTTGATGTTTATTCTTTAAAGGCAAATAATATTACAAAATTATATTTTTAAAGGTATATAAATTCACCGACATTGCCTTAAAATTTCAATTTGTTGAGTTATATACAAAATATTTCCTGTGAATCCACTATACCGTTTTATATACTTCTAACATACATAAGTACACTCTTCGAAAATTCCAAGTTGACCGCTATATCGTCGCGGAAAAACTGAAAACAGCATGATGTTTTTTTAAACGTGGTTTTTCTAATCTTTTTCGAAGTTTAATTGCAGATTAGATATCATCTCAATTCTAATTCTTTTCAGCCATTCTTTCAGCTTTCAGACTATTCACTTAGAGACATTTTATGTACGAATCTGCTATTAAACTCTATTGTAATCTAACATAAGCGACTAAAATGACCTGTTCGACATAGACGCGTGATCGCGACTGTGTCCGACGATCAAAAGTTGCGCGGTTAAAAGTTGCCGGCGATTAGCGGTCAACTTCCAACTTCGACTGTACTACCTCATCTTATGATATTAATGTTATTATATTAATAATATCTTTCATGCACATATAAGACTAATGACAAACACACTCTGAAAAAAATATTTAATTTAAATGTTACATTTTGTATATCGTTTTGATCACTGAACAAACAGACAGAGAAATCAAGAAACACAGACACAATTGTCTCAATCACGATATACAAAGCGAAGTTACGAACTTTCAAAAAAGTTTTTTATGTTTATTTTTTGTAGCTTTTTTCTGTAATAAAATTGGCATGCACCGTTAACGCTACGCGTGGTGACCATAGATAACTTTTTGTTGAGTTTTTTGAGAAAAAAATAAAGAGTGTGTTCGTCTTTTATATGTGCAGGAAAGGCACTGGTGTGGGTTGTCGATGGGCGACTGCGGACACATCCCATCACCACGGTGAGTCTTAGCTTTAGATTTTTATTTTTTACGGCTTGACGTTCAGACGTGAATTTTGATTTAAAACAATATTTCACTTGGGATTGATTGTATTAGTTTTACATCAAAGTTCATATCTAAGCTTTGTCTTAGTAATATTTATATATATTTATAATCCGAGCTCTAAGACTGCCGCCTTACTGGAATAAAGATGCCCAAAAAAATTGAGTACGATTTTTTTAACACGACGATTTTTATTGCGCACACGAAATGCAGACGCGAACAGAAGGAGCCGCAATTGAATTCGAAAGATATTAAATTATCGGGAACACCGAGTACATTATACATCTCGGAATACTTAACAGCTAAGACAAGATATCTTTTCTACATTGCGCGCTCAAACGTCAAAAATAAAAAGCTTCGAGCGGCCTGGACTTCATACGGAAAGGTTTATGTTAAAAAAGAAGAGGACTCTACACCAGTTCGCATTGATGATGAAACTAAACTTCAGAAACTTGTTATGTGACTAGCTTTGGTTCAGTTCTCTTGTTTTAGTTTTTATTTTGATTTTTTTAACTTTGCATGTTTTTTTGTTGTACCTTTAATTGTTGTTCGTTATAGCTTCATGCCCATCTCACTATTAAGTATTTATTGCAGAATTATACATACACATATTCCCCATCACACTCATTATTTGCCTAACTCAAGACATATGATTACATTCAAGCGAGTTGAAAACCTTTGCTATTCTCAATCACAGTGTAAAATCCTTCCTTATAACGTTATAGAGTTTCCAGAACTGAGTTTATTCGACTTTACATCTCGCATGATGTCACGTATTAAGCGTGACCGTATTTTCTCATTATATTTAACTACAATAAAATGACTACTATGCAAACCATTAACGAAATAAGCTCTGATCTGGACGCTCTTCAAGTGGCTAAAACAATAACCTGTAACATTGAGGATGCAAAGAATCATATCAAAGTTAATAAAAATACAATCAATATTATATCACAAAATATACGCAGCATCAATTGTAATATGACCAATTTTGTCACGCTTCTGCAGAGATCTGAGATACCCTGGGATATTTTAGTACTTACAGAATGCTGGCTCCCGTCTTCAAAGTTCATCCCTTCTCTTGACAATTACAATTATATAGCGACCACCTCACACAAAACTCAAAATGAAGGAGTTGTCATCTACTACAACAAACTTCTTAATGTAAAAACTGAAGAACCCACAGATACTGACGCTAATTGCCTTGTAGTAAAACTGGATCGTGATACTTGCATCGTAGGAATATATCGCCCGCCTAGTCAAACTAACACTGTAAAATTTATCGACTCAATTAATAACTTACTTAATAACCTCAAAACTTTTAATAACATCTTCCTTTGTGGTGATATTAATGTAAATATAGTTCCAAACGGTTCTGATAAACGATCATACGACTACCTGAACAGCTTAGCTAGCCATGGCGTACTCCCAGCTCACACTCTGCCAACGCATGGGTTAACATGTTTAGACCACATGATGCTGAAAACTAAAATGGACGTTTGCTGTTTTGTCTTCGATACTTCTATCACTGATCACGAGAGTGTAGCTATTAGCTGTAAACCTAAAACGCGTCTGAAATATCTTAATAAAACATATTGCTCCTATAATTTCGAGAATCTGGACAGGATAATACAAAGCATGGATTTCCAGCCTATCCTAAACTGTCAAGACGCTAATGCATCAACTGATCTCCTCGTGGATTACCTTTCTACAGCAATAAAAAATAATTCCAGGATAGCTAAAACCTCAAGAAGAAAACTTATAACTAAACCATGGGTAACCGAGGGACTTCTTCGCTGCATGAGAAACCGCGATAACTTGAACAAAAAATTAAAACGGAATCCTAACGACGAGATACTAAAATTGACATATAGGCGCTATAGAAACTTTTGCTCCTCTCTCCTTAAGAAAGCAAGGAAAGGTTATCAAAAACAGGAACTTCAGAATGCAAAGGGAAACAAAAAACAGTTATGGGATGTCATTAAAAAAATTAGCGGCACTGACAAGAGGGCAGACTTCTCGTCATGTCTCTTGTCATCTAATAATCCTGAAGCAGACATAAACGACATCAATAGATTCTTTGTGAACGTTGGAGAAAACCTTGCAAATAAAATCTCCACTTCGAAATCTACAACACCCCACACGAGTGATCACACATTTGTAACCCCTTTAAACTCGTTTGTCCTTCTTCCTACTGATGAACAAGAAATTTACAACCTCATAGGGAACTTGAAAGAGGTTTGTGCGGTGGGAATCGATCAGATTAGCTGCAAAATCATTAAGAGATACGCAAAATACCTATCTTTTCCTATAGCGCATATCTGCAATCTGGCTATCTCAACAGGGGTATTCCCACATGCTTTTAAAGTAGCTGTTGTTAAGCCCATCTATAAGGATGGAAGGAAAGACTGTGTCAATAACTACCGTCCCATCTCCATTCTACCTGCTCTGTCCAAAATATTAGAACGTCTTATAAATCAACGTCTAGTTAAGTTCCTGGAAGCAGATAATCTCCTTTCGGCTTCACAGTTTGGTTTTAGAACTGGCAAAAGTACCAATGATGCAGTTCACGAGTTGGTAAACTCTATTGTGGTCAGCCTGGATGACGGTAGGAGATGCCTTACGGTGTTCCTCGACCTTGCTAAGGCCTTTGACACGGTCTCTGCTCCGCACCTTCTGGGAAAGCTTGAGCGGCTCGGTATGAGAGGTGTCACTCTGAAACTGATGGAGAACTATCTTTCTGGTAGGAAACAACGAGTAAAGATAAATGACTCGCTAAGTGACGAGCTCCCAGTAAATTTTGGTGTACCCCAGGGTAGTATAATTGGTCCAACACTATTCCTGGTATATATTAATGATCTCTGCCGACTCACCCTTCCGGAGGGAAAGATTTTCACTTTTGCTGACGATACTGCACTGTTCTTTAGTGGTGACGAATGGAAAGAAGTGTTTGATGCCGCACAACTGGGTCTAAATCTTGTTGGTAACTGGCTGCGAGACAATTTTCTGACTCTTAATGTCTCTAAAACAAAGTACATAACGTTTGCTCAAAGATCTAACTCACTCCCACCCTCAACTCTAACGATTACTGCTCACACCTGTGGGAATGAAAACTCTATGTGCTCCTGTTCTTCCCTTGATAAGACCGAGACTATTAAATACCTTGGAGTCACTATTGACCAATACCTCTCCTTCAAACCACATATAGAAACCCTCGTGACTAGGTTACGTAAAGTGATTTATATTTTTAAAACCCTAAGACACTCGGCCAATCGAAAGACTATTGAGATGGTCTATTACGCATTGTGCCAATCACTTATTAACTATTGCATCACATCATGGGGAGGTGCCGCAAAAACTCACCTCATTGAAGTTGAAAGGGCACAACGTGCCATACTCAAGGTTGGAGCTGGTCTCCCATTTCGCGTTCCGACTACCGACCTATACAAGAAGTGGGGCATCCTCACTGTCAGACAAACGTTCATACTACTTACGTTACTTAAAAAACATTCTCAAACACAATTCGACGTTGAGCTACATAAAGACAACCGGCGAAAAGGTAGGGTCTGTCCCACAGCTCAATTCAAATCAACACTCCCTACAAGATTCTATTGCTTCCTTGGGCCTTTTCTTTATAATAAACTGAATAAACTCTTAGACCTATATCCAAAAACTCGATCAAGCTGTATTATAGAAATAAAAAAATACTTAAAAACCCTAGACTATCACAAAACCGAAAATCTTTTGACCATTTTGAAATAAACCTAATTTTGACTAATCCCCACAAACACGTAACTGCTACCTGGCTCCTTGAAAATTAACTTTCGCAGGCTACACCATACAAAAATTTCCCTCACTCGCACACTGCTGATCTTAGTTACTCAATCACATGTCACATTACTCCAACACTCCACACAAGATCACCACACTCACTCATCGTCTCACAACATGACTTCACAACTAATTCTGCAATATTATAGGCAGGTATTTCTTATATTTATTAGAATTATTTTTAGTATAACATATTGCTTTTACTTTTATCTGTTAAGCATGTTGTTAATTTATAACGTTTATTTTGTTATGCCTAATATTATTTCTCTGTTACTCTTGCACGGTATCTACATTAAAGCTAATTCTAGCAATGGAAGGGGCCTGGTGACCTGTAACACAGGTTTTTCTCCAAATACCTATAGCAGGCACCAGTCTCTCACAAAGGTGGAATTCAGCTGATACTTTTTTTTTTTGTACACACTATTACAAATCAACTTTGTGAAGAGAGAATAAATGATAAATTATTATTATTATTATTATTATTATAGTGTTATCGCTTGCAAACTATACATTTTAATTATGTAGATTAATAAGAATATTACTGTTGCAAAATATTATGTTGAGAAACAAAAAAGATTGTACAACATAATCTGACTCTTAGGCAATTAGGGGAAACCTACCTACTTATCTATTCTATCCAAATTCATATCATTGTTGCTTAAATTTCTTACAAACATCACACCTGTTTTCCCCGAAGGAGTAGGTAACATTGTATTTTACCAGTAATGCTTAACACTTATGGACCCGCGCTTGAAAATGCAACTTAATCACTCGCTACCGGGTCCAGCGGACCCGGACAAAATTACGCGATTATTTCAATACTAGCTCAATGAAAGTGGTTGGTATCTTTTGATATCATAATAATATACAAAATGTAAACAAATACTGAATAAAATATGAATAATTTTTATTCTACTTAATCCAATAGCCAGTACAAAAATATAGGGCATTTTGGCATAATTTTATGACTTAACTTAGACTAACAGCTATAAATTCTGTAATGATATATTTTAAACAAAATCTTTTCTATCATATTATACTGCTGGTATGTATCTACTAAGACAAAATATAAATAAGAGACTAATCATCATAGGAACAACCAAAATTAACTTTCAAAATCAACAAATTCTAGATTTTTTTTTTTTGGAATGAAATCACTTTCCAACAGTTCTACACATTTCTTCATCAATCTAAGCTGTAGTCGTTTACACAAATCTGTTTTATATGTTCTCCAAAAACTGCTGCATTACATTTACGCAAAAAAAAACTTAATTTTCCTATCTTTCTTCCAGTTACATAGACCGCATCGTACTTATCGTCCATTTGTTGGTAGGGGTGCGTAGGATGCTGTAGTTGGTTCTAAAGCTGGTATTATGTTTTAAATACGGTTTTTGATATGCTGTGGAATATTAGTGATAGAAATCAAATCAAAGAAATAGCCAATGTATTGATAAAATCTTCTATAAATTGAATGCTCATAAATCAATTATCCATGACGACATTTCTATTAGAACCTTTTCTCAGTCTCTTTATCACATCACTTTTAGAGTTGCTGACCTGGGTTGCACCGTCATTTTGTTTACTATATATTTGTATATTTCGAGATTAAAAGTATAATAAGTATATGAACGACAGACTAATAGGTGTTCTTCTATTTTCTGCGGTCTGAAAGACAGTTGGCTGCCATTTTCCACAAAATAAGATAGCAAAAGCAGTAAAGAAACAGAATTTACTAAAAGAAAAAACACTAACGTATTAAGTCGCTACCGGATCCAGTAAACCCATACGCAACTTTCTCGTCCATGGCACACACACGCAGCGCCCGAACTGATAGCTGAGATCGCAATCTACCACCTTATACTATGGCCGAAAGGTACTAGGAACGGCAATGTCGCAAACTTCGTAATTTTTATGCAATTCAACAATATACAAGGAATTGGGTCCCCTGGACCCAGTAGCGAGTCCTTAAATGTTAACTCCATATAATTGGTATAAGCGTATTGCCATTAATCGTGCACACCAGAGCTCAAAAAAAAGGATATTATATAAAAAGACCTGAAAAAAATACATCAAATGTTTGCTCATTTATAACCATTTACTGGAGGTTAAAACTTAGCTATTCTGAGTAAATTACGTTAGTAAAAATATTATTCTTCAGGCTTCATCCTCGAGGTTGGCATTTATACACATGTAGGTAATAAACTCCATTCCATACTATATTGAGGATGTTTTGATTTCTTCATAGTTTTAAAAGATAAGACATTATATTGATTTATATTTAAAGGGCGTATATTATTTAATTAAGATTGATAAAAATTTCGAAAAAATCCCAGTTTCAGTATAGTATTTATAAATTTAATATCTTTAAAAAACTGTATCTCCTTTTTCAGAAGTCGTGTACAAAGTAAAGAGTGAATCATGTTGTATGGCCATGTAAAACGATTTAAAAATCAATGCAGTAATTTCTGTCTACAATCTAACATAAAGACGGACTCAAAGTTGTTAAGTCCAACTACAATATTCATGAGCTTGATGCAAGGAACACTAGTCTTTCTGCGCGCAGCTCAGGCAAGTGCAGAAGACTCACAATTTTAACAGAGCCACCATTTTAGGCATTTGTGAAGTAGTTTTATTAGCCACGACCACGAGACATGAATAAGTCATAATTTTGAAACAAAATAAGCACTATAATGTGTTAATTATTCCGTCACCTACTGCGTTCAAATCGGCGAAGGCAAACGTTCTGAGAAATAGACATGTCCTAAAACCAACAATGTGAGGACATGTGGCATTAACCAACTCGCATTTGGCCCGCGGTTTGGATTACTGTTCACTCCTTCTGGTAAAGAGGGGCTTGTGACTCAGCAGTGGTAACGAAATTATAACTAAGAAAATCGATAGAAGTATAAGAGAAACTACACGATTTGTCAGAAGTTTCTTTCCGTCTTTTTTTATAATTATAAACTAGTGCTTGACTGCAATCCAGCCTGACGGTAAGCAGTGATTGCAATCGTTGACGGTAAAGCGCGATAGTTCCACGCACAATAGTCCACTAGAGGGACTGAATGCGGAAACCAAACACGTAACATAGAACATAGCGCGATAGTTTATTAAAGAGCCTCCACGACCAAATTCCCGACACAACAACATTTGGCGCATCGTACCCGGCACACATCGCAACACAACTGCTCAGAGCCGTCCTCCGTACGGCTTCTGGTGGCTGGTAACTTCTGCCGGCAGCCGATGTTGTGGCCTAACACCGTCAGTCTATTTAGCGTGAGCAACTATGAACTTAAGGTAAATAGTTGTGACATCACTTCTGTGAGACGGCCATCTTTGTCTGGCAGTTATTTTAAAACGTTTACATGTTGAAATATTTTTGAGTAATAGGTACATCTAGGTGTAAGCTTTTATCAATACAAATTAATCAAGCACAAACACAAGGTAGCTGCTGTGAATCGTTGAGGAGGTCCCTCGACTGTCTCTCGGCTCCATCATCAAATCTACTGCAGACCTTCATTATAACCCATATGGGTGCAAAGTAAGTCCATATGGTCTCATTAATATAAATAAACTCGTATGATCTATAATAGTATTTACAATTTTACATTTTTTTGAGTGTAAAGTGAAAAATATCATCATACCTATTGCAATGTTACACAATTTTACCTATACTTTCTCGCAGACATTTCGCCTTCTGCCACCCTGACCTGTCACTTACACCACCAAAGGCCTCGTCCGAACTCCAAATATAGACAGTATTGATTGCCAGTCGATTGAATTAGATATTATGTCCACTGTACTAGCTGCTCGCCACATGGAGCGACGCTTGTTCGGACCGGTGGTTTCAGACCATTCGGTGTTCTACAAAGACTTCAATAAACCACCAACGTACATACCAATTTTTAAGTCTCCTGAATGCCATTGGATTACACCGTATGGCGTGAGAGTGGATGTTGAAGTGTGGCTAGAGGTCGTCTGTGAGTTTATTTCGTCTATTATCGCTGATCGATTCTGTTATAATTTCCCCTTGGAATTACGAGTTACATGAAGTAAGCTTAGATTTAAGCGCAAGCCACACCGCCTGCTGACATCGTTTTACCTCTTTTCATACTTGGGCCCACACCGCCAGCTAACGAGCTAAACTATAGCTCGCCAATATTTCGCGTAGTTTCTTTCATTCGCTTCGCGTGCTCCGTCCGTCACCTGGCTTTGTGGCCTGCGCTTAAGGTTTAAGCTGTCAATAGTGTCAATCTGCATTACTTGGAATGACAGTTCACTCTACGCTCACATCACCTAAGTTTTCACTATGAGATCCTAAGTTTTCACTATGAGATCCAAGTTTTCACTATGAGATCCAAGTTTTCACTATGAGATCAAAGACTTCACTATGACATCCTAAGTTTTCACTATTTGAGCCTAAATTTTCACTAAGCGATTCTTACAAAATCACACTGCTACACTTGACCGTAAATTCAGGATGTGGTAGAGACACCGACGTGCCATCTGTAAACATGAATTAAGCACATGGATATAATTTCATTTTTGGAAATTTTCTGTCAGTCATTAAATAGAAAATAACTCTTTTATAGTGAAGTGCACGGCTGCACTTCACTATAAAAGAGTTATTTTACCTACGCGGGTTATAATGTATGACATAAAGCAACTTATTTTTAATAAAGGAATACAAGTTTCAGCGCTTCAAAATCATGTATTGCATGCATTGTAACAGATTGCGCGTCGGTCTCCCTGCCGTCCTGTATTCATGCATCTTCTGATCACGCTTGCTCCATCATAAACCTCTAACATGGCTACTGTTATATAATAATAAGCCTCTTATCCTGAACTGCTTTCTTCTTTCTTTGTATTGGTTGTCGCTTTAGTTATAAAATATCGCTCGAGTTCAGTGTGCCTCTTGACTAAGGCCTCCTCTAACAATTTCCATTGTATCCATCACAGAACAGATGAAAAGTATTAGAAAGGAATTTGGTCGGGATTTGTATGAGTAAGCAAGAGACCAATACGGAAGCGCATTACGCACACAAATAAATATTCGCACTTAGATTATAAGTTTGTAATTAATCGTCACACTAACGCAAGCAGTGCATTTGACATATACTCATACATTCATAAATTTCTCATAGACGCTATGGCGACCAAAAGGTCGATATTTATATCGAAAAAATTGTCAAAAAAGGAATGATCGAATTCTAATTATGTAGTTTCGTAAGGATTTGACTCATACGACTATTTCGTCATTTGTAAGGAAAAGTGATTTTTTGTTTATGGTGCAATACACATAAAATTGGGGTTAAATGAAAGGTTTAGGTGTAAAACAGTACTTTAAAAGTCTAAAACTTTTAGTTTTCGAGATATTAGCAAAAATATGTAATAAAAACTCGTGCCTAACTTTGTTTATTTTAAATGTGTTTTTCCTGTAAGCTTTTTATTTCTAAAAGTAATGGTTTAGGTTATGGAGCCATTTTATAAAATATGTTAGTTTCTTTACGAAATCTAAAATTATAATTACTTATATTACATGAGTGATATTTCATTATCTAAGATTTTGATACTAGGTAAATACTTTGATTATAATAAATAATCATAGTTGATCCTTTATATTATTATATTACATTTATTGAATGAGTAATACATTATTTAAATATGTCAAACTAAAAATAAAATATCTTTAATTAGGTAAATATAAAATAATTCATACATTATGTTTATCATACCTACGTATATTCCTGAATTCTATCGATAATTTTATTTAACCATATGGGCACCCCTCTATAGATAAATATGGCGCCCCGCATTTCGGCCAATCAGAGAAAAGGTCAAAATGACAACGAGTAAAGTGTAGAAGAGATATTGGATTCACTACATTGTACGTCGACTTTCTTATTGTTTTGACAAACCGAATACAAACCGAGCAATGTATATTTTTTTGTATCTTGATGCAAAAATATCGTGAAAGTTTGGAATATCATAGTTATCAGTACATTTTTGTGTTTTTTGTTACTAATTATATTGTAATAAAATGTTATTTTCGACTTACTGATGGAAAGATATACTTCCTCACTTAATATTTGAGGTCTGACTTTTTGTCTTGCATGTTATAATTGTAGATTACGGCATTTTAAAGCAGAGCTCCGTCTCTAAAGTAGTTTGAAGAATACTAAACGCGATGAATGCATGTTTCAGTCAACATACGATTTTCGTATCACATTCATGGCACGCCTGCCTGCCCACAATACCTTTCCAGTCTTACTTCTTTATTCCGTGGTATCCATCCGTCGTGGTGGCCTAGTGGTTAAAACACCAGCCTCTCAAGTATGAGTGCGCGGGTTCGATTCCAGGTCAGTAGGCCTAGTAAGAGTTTTCATTGCGAAACTCGATCGTCGATATAGAGCGCGTTTGATTCAGCGATTGGCCCGCTTCAAGGTCGTAAGAACTCTCAACCAATGAGAGCGCCAAACGCGCTCGCTATCGACGATCGAGTTTCGTATTGAAAACTCATACTAGGCCTGCAGGCAAGTACCAATGTAACTTTTCTAAAGTTATATGTACTTTCTAAGTATACCTTGGACACCAATGACTGAAGGTGAAGGAAAACATCTTGAGGAAACCTGGACTTTAAGTCTGAAATCGCCAACCCGCATTGAGCAAGCGTGGTGATTACGCTCAATCCTTTCTCTGTATGAGAGGAGATCCCTGCCCATCAGTGGGACGATAAAAAAAAGGTTGATGATGATCATCTCCATTTTGGGCCTGCCGTCAGTTTTAGTTCATCTTCATATCTCTTGCTCTGTTTATTCTATGATGTCCTTCAAAAGCTAATCTGCGATCCGGACACTCGCCGCTTAATAAGTTTAGATTTCTGATGAAACTGTGAGGTGTGCGCAACGCCGGAGGATGTCTTATACTTATTGATGGAATGTTTTAGATTGCAGTCTGAAAGAGAACAATTTTTAATGAGTTGCTAGTAAATAGATGCGATTTTGCTATTTTCAATCATATTAAGTCCACACCTAGTTTAGAGGCCGCCTACAAAGTGTTAATATTTGTTAAATGAAGTTTATTTTAAGTTAATTTTGTTAGGTTAAGATTTTGTTATTGAGCTAGATACCATGGGACTGGCATACACAATCATGTAAAAGTGCCCAATTAAATAAAGAGAAAAAAAAGCTAATCAATTTCCCTTTTTTAAAAAGTATAAGGTTTTCAACTGTCCAGTAAAAAATGTGATCTTCTAAATTGCACTAAAACTTTGATTTCCGTATTCAAGTTTATCACTGCAATATTGAAAATCTTTTAATGACAAATATTGACTTGCTTTTAAATAGACATCGACAGATTTCACACAGTTTAAGGCTATATTTTTAAAACCGCCCGCTTGCTTCATCGCTTCAGTGTCATTATAAAAATTAATATATACAACAATTAGAACTAAATTTACGAAGATATGTGACATCTACAGCCCGTCCCTCGAGGAAGTCTGTGTTCCAACAGTGGGAACATCATACGATAAGATAGAAAAGGTACCTGGTAATAAATTGAATGCCATTTTCCATTTTGACACCTGTCATTCTCTTTTAAGGTGCCAAGTTTAAATTATGATAACGGCTTTATAGAGGTCCTTGTCTGTTACTGATGTTAAATTCTCAACCAACTGCTAATCTCCATAGCATTCATAGACAATTCCAACTCCGCATGTAAGAAGCAAAAAAAATATTTCGACAAAAGGTCTAAGTAAATTTAGCTTGTCAATAATCGTCTATCAGAAACAGCCTATCCTATAAAAAAGTATGCGGATTCCAGAGTAGCAAGATGCTCCAAAAACCAGTACGTTATTCATTATTATTTTATTTTTATTTTTTTGTCGTTGTCAGACTAAAACCTGTGTTTTAACGGAGGAGGACTTTATAGGCTGTGATCTGTCTCCGGCTTTCTTTTTCTGTAATTTGATGAGTTAAGAAAGTAATAAGAGCAATGAGCTCTTTCAGACTGGCATTATAAGGGTGTGAGGGAAAAGCATTAAGGGTTAACTTTTTTTTTTTTTTTTTTGCCAAAGTCTTCTACGACCTCTCTTTTTAAGAGGAGGCTTAAATTTTTAACGCCTTCTGAAAAAGGGCAGTGTTGTTTTTCAAAGAGCCGTGTCTTGTTTGTGACCCCCACACCCTAATTTAACCACAAAATAAAACAAGCCTCCTAAGATATGTCCTCCAAGAAGTAATAACAGCTTATAGTCTGATAACTACGCAGAGTTTCGACTTCCTAAAAAAGCGGTGAACACACACAACAACAGCTGACGAAATACAGAGCGTTTTTTACCAACTTAAGGCCCGAAATACACTTAAGTTTGCAAGTAGCTGGCATGTCATTATGGTATTTACAAATCAGAAGTTTTTATAGCACACGGCTTTACAAAGAGTTCTCAACAAGCCAGGATACTTAATGGGCTTCTGGGAGGAGGTGGACTGGTTGGAATAACCGCCAACGGTGATCCACTGGAAGGACTAAGTGCGGAAACCAAACCCAAACCCGTAACATAGAACATAGTACACACAGCTTGCAAACTGCTTGCATACTTCAGTGCAAGTTGCCAGATGGTATATTCCGGGTTATATGTCAAATACAGCCGTTATATGACGGAATACCATGGAACCGCTTTCATAAGAAGCCAAAGCTTAAACCCTCTGCTCTGACTGATCCTGTGCTTGCATCCCGTGCCCGCTACAGTATGCTGATGGTAACAACGTTATATTTATCCTATTTCTCCGTTGTCCCCAGTATCAGACGATGCCCCGCCCGTTCAGAGAAGCGCGCCTCTCCTACAGTCTCCACAGTACACCGGTGGAAGACCACAGCCTTACAGTAAGTATCTTTTTTACCAGTATTCCCATGGAAGACAAAAGTACAATGTAATATTTTTTGTGCTCTATACAATAGTTGGTAGTTCTGGACGACGAAATTTGTTGCTCTGTTACCAAGTTTAGTGTTGACATTTTATGATGTACCTACCTAGGTTAAAAAGGTAAGTACACACACTGAACGAACAAGAACGCCACTGTGATGACTGTTTAAAAGGAAAGAAATCTTTTTTTTTTTTTTCGGGAAGTGTTAATGACTACCAAAAATCATAGGTTCTCAATTTTATTTTCTCCACTGCCCAATATTTTTTCTAGACCGGGGTAATCCCTGACCTCGCAAAACTGGAATTGGAAACATAATTTTCCCTGGGCCTTGTACTAACCCTTGAAAGTCTCCAACGACCGCAAGGGAAAGTTATCGCTCACGTTGAGAACCTATGATGGTATGATCTGAATTAACCAAAGTTGGGTTACATTAACATTTATATTGTTAACATTTTGTAATGTATATTATTTATTTATTCGTCCATCTACAAACGTAACACTGTTCAACTAAATTAACACTAGTAAACATAGAGACAATGGATCAAATATACAAGACATACCACGGAAAAACGTAAAGGTATTATAAAAAAAGGATTGTGTGATTTTATGAAACCAGGGTATGACACTTTTTTTCACATTATAGACATTTAACTAAAAAAAATTTAAAATAATATTTCATTAAGGGTAAAAAATTCGCCGCCATAATTTCCGTGGCTGCTCTGACGAGCGCCTTTCCCTTTATCCCTACTTCGCGGCCGACCATCACGCGACATGCAACACACAGACGAAAAAGTTTGAGACGGTGTACCTAATAAAAGTTTCACTTTAAAATAAAACATACAAAATTACAATGGGCATAAGTAAAATTGTAAATTGACGCATAATTATTCTATAATTTTATCACGAAGAGTTGACAATAGATTATGGAGGGCAATTTATTACGTATACAGGTAAACAACCATTTTGAACGGAAATCAAAATGGATGCGTAGTAGTTCTAGACAATATCAGTGTTTTCCAAGGACAAAAGCTGAACAGAGCTAAATAGGTGTGTTTAGTCCCTTGTGACTCTATTTTGTTTGATGGACTTGGACTTGAATTTTTGAAGTAAATTGCAGCAAATATCAATCCCGTCACTAAGTTTGCAAAGTCTCGGGACTGGAGGGTTGTGGTCCAATCAACGATTTGGGCTAGTATGCAGCCAGCCTCTGTTCATTACGTAAACCGTTTTTTGACAAATGAAACTAGTGATTGCAAGCAACACAATACATTTGCGAGTTGCAGGATCTCTGTGACGTCATGATGACGCGTTGTTCGCATGTGGCGTTTGCTTAAACTACATATATTTTTTATTACGCATTCTAAAGCTAACTTTTACGTAATCTGGAATATATACGTTCTTAGACAGCTGTCAAAAATGGTTAACGTAATGAACCGGGTATACATACAATCATTTGTCATACCCTCAAATTATGTCCTCTCCTAACACAACTTCACGAATATACTAACGTCAACTTATGAGAGTAGCGAACGATTAGTTTCGAACTTACCCGTACGGAGGCTTAATCAAGAGCTATTCACACGACGGACTGCCTAAATTATGTCCGATAGTTTCATGTGAACATAGCCTAACCTATGTACATAGGATTTCTTGCCGTGCAAGAAGGGAGAGAAAGGCATTAACAAAAAAAAAACCTATGTACATACTCGTAGATACGTTGATACCATTAAACCAGTTTAATTCTCTTAGAGAAAAATTCAGAGAGGTGAACAATCTTGCTGTACATCACACTCGTCTCCACAGAGTAGGCAACTCGTTCATGGGTCAATGTATACACTTTTACAACAAGCTTCCCATGTACATTTGAAACTTACCCATTAAACGATTTAAAAGCTATATAAAGGCCAAACTTTGCAAAAAGGGGTATTATAAAATCACAGATTATTTAAAAGACGATAAAGCTTGGGACCGAGCTGCTTGCTCTGCTAAGCATTGTTATTAAGCAATTTGCGTAATTATGACATTTTAAACACTGTTTTTTTTTTTAAGTCACGTAAATGATTGTAAACGTTTTCATTTTTAATGTCTGGACTTGAAAAAAGACGATGATCCCTGAGTTTGTTTCGGCTATTTCTTCTCAGAGGTAGTCAGTTAATAAAACTGATCAGTGATCCTACTTGCTTAATGAACGATTTCATTTCATTTCAATCAATGATTAATAATAACGTTATAAACTCCATAGATAATTTAAACCTGATTAAAAACATGGTGACCACAAATACTTGATGAATTTGACATGACTAGACTAATATTCTGAAGTAGTAGGTATTTTATTATTTGCACAGAATGTTGCTATTAATAAAATTAGATGTTTAAAATTTTTGTGCCCTTGTACATTCTGGACTTATGATTATGATTATGCTCAATCCTGCTCTGTATGGTCTGTGCCCAGCAGTGGCGTTCCACTGCTGGGCACAGATCATACAGAGCAGGATAAAAGGTTGATGATGATGATACGTTCTGCCTCATGGTATGCAAAATTTTATTTAATTATCCAATTATTTTTGGAATTAGTAATTATTGATTACGAAACAATAAATAGATTTGTCATGTGTAAAAGTCAGATTCAGAGTAATACGTATTTCTGAACTAGTAATTTTTTTTAAATCTTTTTTATGTACAGACGACAGCACATCAAAGCTATTCGATTATATATATTATAGCAATATATAATTATTATAGCAGCTATATTATATTATAGCAATTTATTCGATTTTCAACTTTATCGCTAAAATATTAAGATTCAAGGTTGATTTGGAATATTTGTCAGTTCCGGGAAGCTTGACCTGCTGTTGTCCGTACTTACAGGTTGCTCTTAAATAAATTTTAAATAAGGAAAGCTATACAGTATCTTAAGGAAACCCGTGAAGGTGTTGTTAGGTATCGATAACTGATTATACTAATGGATACAAAACCGGGCTAAACTTAAAAAAAAAATCCCCCTACAAAAATAAATATTATTTCGCAAAAAGAGGTAACTTAATAATGTGCGTTAACCACCCTTCCGCGGGCGGCAGGCGGCAGGGCACGCGGCACGTGGTCGCATCGCTATTCGCTCATAAGAATACCGGTGTTGTCACTTTTTTAAAAATTACCAAATTTCGGGGAAGTTGGAATTAATCCGCGGGAAAAAAAGATTATTTCAAAATTCATTTGTATTGGTACTATGATGATTACGTAAAATTTTATATTATTTTTGGTCATGTGTTAACCTAACCTTTGTTATCCTTATGGGTCGGACAGGGTTTTCTTAACATACTGTATACATAACTTTTCTTATACATAGCTCTTTCTTAATAATACAGAGTTATATCTACCCATGCATAACTTATCTTCGTATTAAAGTATCCATCTTCTGTAATTTACTTAATGAAATGGAATGATGCATCGTATCGTACTTAAGTTTAGTTGAATTTGTGAAAAAAGGATATAGGGTTGAAATGATACGCCAGGGATACTCCGCATGAAACCGTGGCCCTGGCGCACAGGCAAGTGAAGAAACACGGGGAGTTTTTGTCAGTAAAAGACTGACAGGCCCTTCCGCTTCGCCCAGAGCGGGATAGGATATTTGATGATTTCCCACCAACAAAAAAAGGGATACTCCGCATATGTGATGGGAATTAAAAATAATGAACTTCTTAGTTTTGTTTCTTTTTGTGGGATCAACGACCACCCCTGGTAGCATTTTTTTATATGAGGTACATACTAAGTAGAGATTTTTTTTTGTGTTTAGACCCAACACGTTTGTGAATTTTACGGAAACAGAAACATATTTTTGAACAGATATGTTAAGCAAATATGGTACCTAAATACGGTTATTAACCAAAAAATAAATAATCTTTTTTTTTCTTTTTATTACATCGTGTTTGTTCATCGTTTTCCATCATGTCTGGTGAGTCTCAGTAGGAACTTAATATGCATCTTTTTTCTTTCTTTCTTTCTTTTATGGCTTCGCACGGTTTGTGCATTTAGCCAATGTCACGTAATGAATTGTTCATGTCGAAAAAGACGGCGTGATACGTCTTACGAGGGAGGTTTGAGACAAAGTCATGATGTGGCCACTATGCTGCGATATTTCACTGTTCTTTATGAACTATTTACTGAATGCACTTTTTACTACATAAATCACGCACTTTTATTTAGTAAACAACACTATAAATAATTTTAAAAGTCCGATGAAAAATGAGCGTGACACTCAGCTTGACTTTCCCACCAAAACTCCCTAATATGCATCAGTGTTAAACAAAATCAGTAGACGGATAGTAAAAGTTTTTTTTTTCACCTTTTGCAGCATAGAAAATAACATCACACCATATTTCTCTCGAAGGGTTCACACACTTCTCGTCTCGATGTATAATCACCAAGAAAAATAGTTCAAATTAATTTCTCCCATTAACATAACCCAAAATACCGTGTGAAGCGCAACTTTCCTAACTATTCACCAGGAGCAAGTTATAACTGAACTGTGAAAAGTACTGAAAAGTTACACAAATAGTCTAACTTCTGACAAAATTGTCACAGTTCCTAGAATTTTCGATAATGGGAACGCGAGGGTAGTTTTAAATGGATACTGGTTTTAGAATTTCGTTGAATGCAAGAGGAGTGAGCTTAGATTTCAGTAGAATTTATTTTAAGCGCTCTGTTCATCATCATCATCATCAACCTTTTATCGTCCCACTGCTGGGCACAGGTCTCCTCTCATACAGAGAAGGGTTGAGCGTATTCACCACGCTTGCTCAAAGCAGGTTGGGGATTTCAGACTTAAAGTCCAGTTTCTCAAGATGCTTTCCTTCACCTTTTAATCAGTCATTGGTGTCCAAGATATACTTAAAAAGTACATTTAACTTAGAAAATTTACATTGGTACTTGCCTGACCTGGAATCGAACCCGCACACTCACACTTGAGACGCTGGTGTTTTAACCACTAGGCCACCATGACTACACGGAAAAGATTAAGCACGACTAATAGACATTTATTTATTTATTTTATTATTTATTTACACACAGTAAAATACATAAGGATATGTCAAAATTAAGATCTAAGTACAAAGGTACTGCTTATTTCTTAAGAAATTTCTTCCAGCAGACCTGCGAAAGGACAAGTAAAACAGAAATATAGACAATATTGAGTAAGAAAGAGTAGAGAAAAAATAATAAATATGATAATTATACGGAAAAATAATTCTCTACATTTTTTTTTGTGTAATATTGATGATTACCTACATTATATTTATTTAGGTGTCGTGGTGGCCTAGTGGTTAAAACACCAGCCTCTCAAGTGAGAGTGCGCGGGTTCGATTCCAGGTCAGGCAAATACCAATATAACTTTTTTTAAAGTTATATGCACTTTCTAAGTATATCTTGGACACCAATGACTGAAGGTGAAGGAAAACATCTTGAGGAAATCTGGGCTTTATAAGTCTGAAATGGCCAACCCGCATTGATCAAGCGTGGTGATTACGCTCAGTCCTTCTCTATATGAGAGGAGACCTGTGCCCAGCAGTGGGACGATAAAAAAAGGGTTGATGATGATGATGATGATGATATTTATAGATTATATTTATCAATAATCAAACTCCCCAAGCCACAGTGGATACTCAATATCGGTCAACAGAAGCCTTTTTTTCGGATAGGAAATCATCAAATAACCTGTCCCGCTCTGGACTGAGCAGAAGTGCGTGTCAGACTTTTACTGACTAAAATGAACCTGTGTTCATTCACTTGCCTGGGTGTCAATGGCTCTAACTCTTAACAACTCTTAACACATAACTCTTTTTAACAACCTCGGTCCTGGCATGTTAACAGAAGCCTTGAGATTAGTTAGTAGCCGGTCGTCAGAAGTCAGATTGTCTAAAAATCTGTCTTACCAAGGGTATTGTATTACCCATAACTGGGTTGTGGAGATCATAGGCAGTCGCTTTATGTAGGTAAAGCTCCGGTCATGTCAGCAGCATTCGGCTGGACTGAAAGCCAACATAGCTTTGAAAAACATTGATAATAATCGTTTGCTTCCTACGTAAAAAAAAAAATGTCTGCTCTCTCTTCTAATTTTGACAGTTCAACAATAGTCATTGTACGGACGACAGCATAAGGATAATAAAGGTTAGGTAAACACATGACCAAAGACCAAATATACTATAAAATTTTACGTAATCATCATAGTAACAATACAAATGAATTTTGAAATAATCTTTTTTTTTTAAAAGTGACAACACCGGTATTATTATGAGCTAATAGCGAGGCGACCACGTGCCGCGTGCCCTGCCGCCCGCCGCCCGAGGAAGGGTGCTTATCGCACATTTATTAAGTTACCTCTTTTTGCGAAATAATATTTATCTTTTTAGGGGGATTTTTTTTTTTACGTTTAGCCCGGTTTTGTATCCATTAGTAGAATCAGTTATCAATACCTAACAACACCTTCACGGGTCGGATAGGGTTTTCTTAACACACTGTATATGGTGTACATAATAAAGAGTATTCTAGTCTATCCTAAAATCTAATAAAAAATTCTGACAGATTGTAGTAGCATGACGTGCTGTTGTCTGTACAATGAATATTGTCGAACTATCACAATGAAAACCATTGCTACTGATAATACATTACGCGATTAATCGTCTACTCTTATTCAAAATTCATCATCATCATCATTTCAGCCGAAAGACGTCCACTGCTGGACATAGGCCTCCCCCAAGGTTCTCCACCACGACCAGTCCTGCGCCTCCCGCATCCAGCGGTTTCCCGCAACCTTCACCAGGTCGTCGGTCCACCTTGTCGGGGGCCTACCCACGCTACGTCTTCCGGTGCGTGGTCGCCACTCGAGAACCCGTCGGCCCCATCGGGCATCGGTCCTACGGGCAATGTGTCCAGCCCACTGCCACTTTAGTGTTGCAATTCTTCGGGAAAATCAAAAAAATTCAAAATTCACCCAAATCAATTTGGCAATTTTAGCGTAAAATGTACAAAAAAACAAAAACACGTTTTCGCATTTATAAGGTTGGATTTACAGTTACTCTTATATGTCTCTCTAAATTATGTATTGTGTACTTACCGACAAAGCCAAACAAGTGTCGCAAAAATACATGCAAATATTATAATGTACACAAAATATCTGCGGACCGTCTCGTGCAACGAAAGTGCTGAAATTGTAAAATTCACGAGTTTTGCATACATATCTTAATGTATTCATCTTTTTGGCTGCGAGTTTCGCGTTTAAAACATTTGGGTTTGAATAATCCTTGAGATATTTGTACTGATGTAATATGTTAGCATTCTACTTAAAGCTGGGGAGGTTTTGTATTTTTTAAACTCTGTTTTGACATGATACCCCGAGTCCAGACGTGTATAATGAACGAGGATGAGCAATTTGATGTTTCACTTTTTCTTAGCGAAAACACTTGGTAATCGGGAGGGGCGGGAACGTTTTGGTACGTATATTGAGGGATGGCAACAATTTATCAGTGGCGGTGTTTCCGTCTGACTACAATTTAAGTGTCTTCAAGGCTACAGTGAATAGGCTCTTAATAAACTAGCACGCTTTACCATCAACAATTGCATAACTGCTTACCGTCAGGCGAGATTGCGGTCAAGCACAAGTTTATAATTGATTCTTAACGTCATCATCCACAGTCCCAGTTCACCTGCCGAGCATAGTATAGATAGACCTCTCTTTTCAAGTGCCTCTCCTTTGTGCCAGCTTCATTGAGGTCCTACTTGCGATCGTGGCCATGTCATCCGCTTACCACGCCGACAGACGGTAAACATTTCGTCGTCCAGTCCTTGGACACCACTCTGTCAGTCTTACTCTTCACTGCGCCTTGTTAGGTTTTCTGCCCAATTCCGTCATCATCATCTCAGCGTTAATCCCAGTCGCATCCGAAGCCTATTCAGTTTTTGGAGTCTGGGGTCCGCTTTACCTGTCTAACTGCTGATTTTGGCTAAACTTTGATATTTTCCGTGAAGCGACTGCGGTCTGACCTCCACAACCTGAAGGCGACATCGAAGCATTGCAGTTAGACCAATTGTTGGACTTTTGAGGTTTTCTGCCCAATTCCATTTTCGCCTAATTCTCAACTTTACTTTTGATTTTATTTCTTTGCTATCTGTGCCCCGACGTTTCACCTGTATAGGTTTCGATCCCGTGGGAATATCGGTTTAATATCCTATATGATTATCGGCATAACATCCTATATGATTATCGGCATAATATCCAATATGATTATCGGCATAACATCCTATATAATTATCGGCATAACATCCTATATGATTATCGGCATAACATCCTATATGATGATCCTGGTTACAAATCATCTGTGTGAGAAATTTCATACAAATCTGTTGAGTAGTAGCATTTGCGTCAAACAGTAGGTAGGTAATGTAAAAACATCCTTACAAACTTTAACGTTTTAATATGAATAGGAAGTTGGATTAGTAGGATTTATTTTAAGATCTCCTACAGAAGATATATACACTTCTCGTCCATTAATGGACAACAAAGTACAATTAAACCCGCTTAAGACGATTTGTCAGGGACCCCACCAAAAACGCGTCTTAAGCGAGAAAGCGTATTATGCGGGATAGGGAAAATAAATGAAATTAAATCGTTTATTAAGTACGGTCACTGATCACTTTTACACGTCATGTTTTTTTTTTTACTAGATGAAGCCGGCATTTCCTAACTGACTACCTCTGAGAAGAAATAGCCAGACATTAAAAATGAAAATGTTTACAATAATTAATTTACGTTACGTTATTTTATTCTTATTATTTTAAATTATGTACATTCAATACATTAATTAAAACAATCACTTATTTTGGTTTGACAGAAAGATTTTGATGCATTTGCAATTAAAAGATTTATTAATACTTTGCCACCATGACAAGGTTCTCCTTTGAAAACATAGGATTTTTCAATTTAAAAAATAAACCAAATTCATCCGCGTTAAAAATGTCTCGCGGTTCGTAATTTAGCAACAATTCGGGATGTGTTGCCATCCATGTATCAACATCTTGTTGTGCCACTGTCTCCGATTCCCCACTGATTTGACGGCACACAATGCCGTTGCGTTTTTAAGCGATCTGTCCAGCCATTTGAAGCATTAAAATCAGTGATCTGTAATCCTTCAGAAATCTTACGCGCTTTCTCGCATATTATGGGCAGTTTTAAAGGTCGTGCTTGATGAAGCCATACCACTAAAACTTCGGCCTCGAGTGCGGGCGTATGGCCTGAGCGCGGGCGTATTAAACGGGACGACGAATCGTATTAAGCGTTAAGAAATGTATAAAAATATGTCTCAAGTTGCAGGGACCGGCGTGAAGCGGCGTATTATGCGAGAAATCGTATTAAGCGTGATAGTATTAGACGGGTTATACTGTAATTTGTTTGAAGTTGTAACATAAACTTAACTATATTGTGTATGACTGAAAGTTCATTTTTCATTAATACATATTTGTTTACATTTTTGGCAAATACATAGCGAACGCTGGATGCACAGTCAGCTATTAGCTCCACATTTATTTAAGCCCCAAAAATGAAGGTGAAAAAATTCTTTTAAAAATACTCTTAGAATCATCAAATAGGATAATTTTCTTGTAACACTGTAAAAATATCGTAAAACCTTTCCCTGGAAAAAACATGAATTTTTCCCATAATTGAAAAATTTCATGCATAAAAGATGGTGGAATCATACGCTACCAAATGAAGCAGTCTGAATAAAAAAGAAATTTGTTTTAAACGATTCAGAAATGGGCCTCAATCCGACCTCGGCTTGGGGATTGAATTCAAAACCATATGTTTTGAGATTAAAATGGTACTGAATGGTTTTATCGGCAATGAGATTCTAAGATAAAAAGGTTTATATTTACTATCACATGTAAAAGTCCCCTTCCACCTTAAAGACTCCTGTCGCCTGCGCTAAACCACACATGCACACTAACGCAATATTTTAAATCCGTGTGTGTTATATTCCAACCAATCAACCGCATGCTGTGTAGTATCTCTACGAAGAATTAAAGATGTAGACAAGGAAAACAATATTAGCAAACAGTTTTTTATCGCACTGTTCATCTTTCTTTAAAGTAATGCAAAATTTCGTTACTTTAGTTGAAGTTAAGTTGGCGGCCGCACTTAACAATAGTGCTGTTTAATACTTGCGATTGTGGGTTCGAATCCTAATTACACAACACCTTTTTGTTGTTTCATATAATTTAAAATTATGATAACTGATTTGTATTTTAAAGTAAAAATGTTTGCAAATAATATTTAAACGAATAGGAAAAAATAAAATAAAATTAAAAAATAAATACAATTTATTAAAGATTTATACCAAAAAAAGGTTTTTAAAAAAATAAAAAAATGAAAATTTCAAACAAACTATATCGCATAAAATTCCAAACAGAATAGAACATCCTTTAAAAACATTGGTTTACTGACCTCCGATAGGTGACAGCGCTATCGACTTGCTTTTTTCGCGCCATTATCATTAAAGTTTGGTACCGCAGGATGTGGCGGTCATTAACCTGTAAGCACTTCCTTATCAACATGTACATCATGTAGAAAATGTGTAAAATGAAAAATAATTTCCTGTGACTAAACTAATGCACATATTTATATGATTTTTTATGGGTAGACTGAGAATGTGTTGAGGTACACGATGTTTAATTTATTGTCGTATTGTCAGCCAACAACTGCTACGTAATATTATTTGAGTTATTGTAGCTAATAGGTAGTGGAATATTTTATGTGAACTAGTGATTTACTTTGTTTCAAATCTACCCTCATCTTTTTATAATGACTCTAATATAGAAAACATCTTAAAAGAAAGTATCATCGTTAAGTTGCGGATCGGTATTTTTACATATTTTTGTTGTCAGCATTCATAACTCACCAATAAACATTTAAAAAAAATTGTAACTTATTAGATTTGAACTCGAACCACCTTGTACGCTATTCACGGCGAGGACCGCTTGGCCATTCGAACACTTGCTGTGGACGTTGAAATTAGTAAGTTGTACACAACAATCATAAGCGGGCAGCAAGTTGTCAAAGTGTATGAGTGTGTATCAAATTGATGACTGGTGAAGCTGTACGGAGGACGGGTCTGAGCAGTTGCGTTGCGATGTGTGCCGGGTACGATGCGGCAAATGTTGTTGTATCGGGAGTTTTAGTCGTGGAGGGTTTACAGATCAATCTCCCTCTGGCGCAGCTTTGTTGAACATGTTGTTGGGTTTAACATTGTATCACCTTGCTCAACTGCAGTCTTCCTTTCTATTCACTAAGTTTTTTTTTGAGTGAATGGGCTTTTATTAAAATAGCGTGCTTTACTATCAACCATTGCATCACTGCTTACCATCAGGCAGGATTCCTGTCAAGTAGTTTAGTTAGTTTATAATATAAAAAAAAAATGTTATAAACGTGAATATATCTGTTAGACTTTCACGCAAAACTGCTGAACGTATTTTCCTTTGACAAGTATAAGCAACCCACTGTCATTTCATATTGTTTATTCTGCAAGCTGTATCGCAACTCCTCTTACCTTGCATAAAACAATCTTGTATAAACATACTACACAAGACGACCTCAAAACGAACGTACATAAAAAAAACCTCGTCATTTAAAAGCGAGAGAGTGTAAGGCGTCTATTCCCGTTGAAATCTAGCGGTGGAATGGGAGATACGCCACATACCGTCGGGAATTGCAATAACGCCCAGGGTTGCAAGACGATAAAATTTAAATGCCGACTGTTGTTGTTAAACATGAAATTGCGCCGTGTATTTTGGCGGACATTAGATTCTATGCTAATTGGGCTATATGTGGTGTGTTTTCTAATAAAATAGTGCAACACCTAACCCGCTTCTCAGACCGAGCGGTTGTAACCACAGAACAGATAAAAGTATCTATTCCGTGGTTGAAACACTATTTTTGTTCTGTATTCCGACAGTTATCAATTTCTGTCCTGTCTTGGTTTTGTTATCCCAAATTATTTGTAGTCGACCCAACTTTGCGATTCTCTTCCATACTTCCCTATTAATCGTACCCTCGGTAGTCACCCCCCCTCCCCCCCCCCCCCTTTCTAACCAGTGTTTCCTTTTTATGGTTTAATCATGCTAATATTATAATCATGAAAGTTTGTGTGGCTGTGAATATCTGGTATTCACGCAAAATCTACTTAACGGATCTTGATATAATTTGGCATACAAATGATTATTATATTGAGACCAGGATGAATATATAAATTTGAACCGGATATCCCCGTGGAATCGAAGCTTATGCAGGTGAATCTGCAGGGCGCAGCTAGTAATCTATACTTGTAAAAAAGCTGAAAAGTTTATTTGTTTGAAAGCTAATTAGTTACAAACATATTGCATGTGATGGGCTTTCTACTGCAATATTTTCAAATTCCTGAGGATAGCTATGGGCTATTTCACATCCATGTTAGGACCTTTATGAGACTAGTTGGTATCAGTTGGGATCATTCGGCCCGCCCATTGGTCCATTTGGTCCAAACGATCCCAACTAGTCGCAATCATTTGACAAAAATGTGTTCGCCAGTTAGGGGGCTGATACTTACAGTTTATGAAGTAAGTTTAGTCACTCAAACAACTTTTTCTACAGTCCTTTCAACATATATTTTGACATCCATTCCGTAGGCATTAGGATCTCAATAAAATGAAAAAGTTGTTAAAATGCCATCTATTTACCACCATTTGTCATGCCACCAACGCAATAGAAATGAAAACTTTATAGTTAATAATATCTTACGAGATGTATAATTAGTCATGTAACGTCTATTCAGAAATAAAATTCTCCGTTTCAAACAGGCACACTATATAACTACCTACAAAATCAGTCCCTGGCAACCCTGGCATGGGCTGACGTACGCCGGTGTTGCTAGCTTTAAATAATTTATAAACTGCCAGTGCCGCTCATACTCGTATCGTGCCCTCAATGATTTTCTTGCGTATCTGCCTTATACTAACGTAGATTCTGGTAGAGTTTACTACTGTGGGTATAAATGGCGTTTTAAAGGAGTAAGAAGTCAGCTTGCATTTTTATTTATTCATACCACCATTATTAAACAAAAAACTAGTTATTCCTCGTAATTAAAAACGTTAAAATCTAGTCCCTTTTTATATCTAATGCTTGACTGACACCCCGGCTGATATAAGCAATGGTGCAATTGTTGATGCTAAAGCGAGCTAGTTTATTAAGAGCCTATTCATTCAAAAATAAACTGAGTGAATAGAAAGAAAGACGGCAGTTGAGCGAGGTGATGCAATGTTAAACTCAACAACACGACCAACGATCACGACCAAACACATCGCAACACAACTGTTCAGATACTTGTAATGAAAAATTCAGTTCTGGATCTCGTCTTAATTTTTCAGATACTTGTAATGAAAAATTCAGTTCTGGATCTCGTCTTAATTTTTCTCGGTGGTAGGCCATAACATCGGCCGCCGGCAGAAGTTACCACCCACAAGACAAAGCCTTGCCGTCAAGCGATTTGTCGTGTTCCGGCATGATGTGTGGTGGAGCCTACGGAGGACGGGTCTGAGCAGTTGTGTTGCGATGTGTGCCGGGTACGATGCCTCAAATGTTGTTGTGTTGGGAGTTTGGTCGTGTTGTTGGGTTTAACATTGCATCACCTCGCTCAACTGCCGTCTTCCTTCCTATTCGCTGAGTTGTTCTGAGTGAATAGGCTCTTAATAGCAAGCTTCCCATGGACATTCGAAACTTACCCATTAAACGATATAAAACCTATATAAAGGCCAAACTTTGCAAAAAGGGGTATTATAAAATCTCAGATTATTTAGAGGATAGAGAGGCTTGGGACTGAGCTGCTCGCTCTGTTAAGCATTGTTATTAAGCAATATGCGTAATTATTACGTAAATTATTGTAAACATTTTCATTTTTAATGTCTGGACTTTAAAAAAGACGATGATCCCTGAGTTTGTTTCGGCTATTTCTTCTCAGAGGTTCAGTTAGGAAATGCCGGCTTCATCTAGTTAAAAAAAAAAAAAAAAACATATGACGTGTAAAAGTGATCGGTGATCCTACTTGCTTAATAAACGATTTCATTTCATTTCATTTCAATAAACTAGCGCGCTTTACCATCAACGATCGCATCACTGCTTACCATCAGGCAGGATTGCGGTCAAGCGCTAGTTTATAATTATTTTGGTCGGTTTTTTCTGGTTTAAAAAAATAATATGCAGTTTTTTTTTCACTTTAAACCGTTCATAATTGCTATACTTTTATAAATCAATAAGATTTTAAAGTAAAAAAAATAATAATTGGCTAATTACACAAAAAAGCGCAATGTGAACAAAACTCGGAAAAATAACCTATCAGCTGATTTAATAGAGCTCACATCACACGCGGCGGCACGCTTGCAACGTTCAAAGGCCGAGCACGCACATTTCTTTAAACACTGTTATTTCTGTACCGCTCATTAATGATATAAATAACTATCATAATTTTATTAGTGGCATGCGATGTAGCCTTCTCGCGAAGTTTGCGTTACGATGTTCGATACACCCTGTATTGAATAGACACATATTCAAGCAGTTTTTATGGATAAAGCAGTAAATAACAATTAAAATCGTCATCTGCCTCACCTTTCCCCAACTATATTAAAGTCAGCTTCCAGTCTTACCGGATTCAGGTGAAAACCATTATTTAAAAGCCAACAGATGAGAGGAGGAGATATAGATTATACAACATTATTTTTTGTATATGCGAAACCCGAAACACGTGTCCAGTATTTTTCTGTAAAGAATTAATGTACAAAATTTCAAAAACATGAAAAATCACAAATTTATGAGGCTTGTTATGTTACCTGCTTGTCCGTACAAAAATATGGTCAACGCGCTGCTCGCCCGCTCGCGCCTGCTGCGGCGCGGCGCGGCGGAGGCCCTAGGACACTATGATCCGCTGTGAACTGTGTTCTGCGCTAGGTAACCACACACTACAATTTGTATGAACTATATTTAAGAAAAAATATAACTTGGTGTAAAAATTAATGGAATCGATTCAGTTGCTTATTCTGAATAAACTATATTCAGGTTTCGTATAGAGAAAAAATAACTTTCTATAAGAAAGATATTAGACACGAAAGATTTTTCGTGCATGTGCTTACTAAAAACCTTTTCCACAACTAAACGATATCCTTCCGTGTCGAATTGAATATTATATCAATCAATGTTATCAAAAGAATCATCCAAGGGAACAAGCAACCCTTGGGACCCAAGTCCAATACCGGAAAATTTTGTTAGTTTAAATCAAATATACGACAGCCTTTTTCCGGCAACCATTTACTGCCGGGGGTAAGGCAAAATCGGTAATTGAAAATATGTCATTTTCGATAAGACAACTTGTCTTAGAACAGTATTTTTTTTTAATAATTATAAACTAGCGCTTGACCGCAATCCCGCCTGATGGTAAGCAGTGATACGATCGTTGATGGTAAAGCGCACTAGTTTATTAAGAGTCTATTCACTCAGAAAAACTGAGCGAATAGGAAGGAAGACGGCAGTTGAGCGAGGTGATACAATGTTAAACCCAACAACACGATCAACGACGTCGCGCCAGAGGGAGATTGATCTAGAGCCCCTCCACGACCAAACTCCCGACCCAATAACATTTGGTCCATCGTATCCGGCTCACATCACAACACAACTGCTCAGACCCGTCCTTCGTGCGGCTTCACCAGACATCATGCCGGAACACGACGAATCGCTTGGCGGCAAGACTTTGTCTGGTAGGTGTTAACTTCTGCCGGCAGCCGATGTTATGGCCTAGCACCGAGAAATTTCTTCTTTATTTTTGTCTTCCTGCTAGATTCTACCCCTCCTTCGTCTGCTTGTATTTTTTAGTTCTCCCTAATATCGTTTTTGATTTCTTTTTTACATTTTCGTTTCGGCTCTTTCCTCTAGCGTGAAGGTCCATATATTACTGTTCAAACAAACTTCTTCTTCAGCTACATTTAAGATGCAGCTGTATAGATAAGTGTGTCATTCTATTCTACAATCTAGGGTTATTTCTGGTTGGGTCTCTAGTGGAAAGTGCTTAGTGCAGAGTCCACACGCAGTGTACCTAATGCCGATATCTAAAGTGGTTATATTATGTTACAGTAACATCCATTCGTCTCAAGACATTTATTCCGAACTACAGCATAGTTTAAATATGACAACAAAGTCTACTATGGGACAGATTATTGACCTAACGGCCAGTACTGTTCTACAGGAACCAACCTCCAACAATCTCTATAAATAAATACATTTCCGTTTCTTCGCTAAAGAACGAACTGCAGCCGGCAGAAGTTACCACCCACCAGAAAAAGTCTTGCAGCCAAGCGATTTGCCGTGTTCCGGCATGATGTCTGGTGAAGCCGTACGGAGGACGGGTCTGAGCAGTTGTGTTGCGATGTGTGCCGTGTACGATGCGCCAAATGTTTTTTTGTTGGTTGTTTGGTCGTGGAGGGTCTTCAGATCAATCTCCCTTTGGCGCAGCATCGTTGGTCGTGTTGTTGGGTTTAAGATTACATCACCTCGCTCAACTGCCGTCTTCCTTCCTATTCGCTCAGTTTTTCTGAGTGAATAGGCTCTTAATAAACTAGCGCGCTTTACCATCAACGATCGCATCTCTGCTTACCATCAGGCGGCATTGCGGTCAAGCGCTAGTTTATAATTATTAAAAAAAAACACTTTTCTGTTCTCTCTACGCTAACCCGTATTATATCCTCGTTTAACACAACCATGCTAGAATGAAGGTTGGATCCAACGTTTGCAGCTCACACCTGTTTGTATGCTGTTTAAAAATGGATGGCACGATGTGATGAATTTCACTCCCCTTTTTGACGTCTATAACCAGATCCCTTCTGGGCTCTGAAATTACCTAAACGTTTTTATTTATGTTTTCATTTTGAAGATATATGTGACGGTTGTGAATGTCGTGTGTTTGATTCCCGTACGAAACAAATATTTGTATAGCCTTAGTTGTTCCGGGTCAGACAGTTTTTGTATGTGACTTTAAATAATTGTAAACGTACCCATGATACGGGAGTAAGCCCTAGTTAAAAAACCTTTGTTAAAAAAAATAAAAAATAGGTTTTTCAGCTAACGATCCAGCTGCCAGGATTAATAATATATTTCACGCAATATTTTTAAAATATCTGCCTGACTGTGTCTTTCTGAAAAAAATAATGCAAAACGAAATATTTCAATAAAGCGAATATTAAAATGCTGTGAAAACAGGTTTTCAGGCGGATTTTGTTCCAGTTTCACTCGCAGCATATAGAGAGACAACAATTATTATTTCAGTTTAAACGTGGAGTTGAGTTCAGACGAAAATATGCAATGTGCTATGAAAATATTCCCTTCATCCAAGCGGCTTCCCACTATGTTGTATACACCAGTCTAACTGGACGCAGTTGAATACTAAAATCTTATACGGAGCGCTTGTTTACTTGAACACCTTAACCCAGTTACTGTGTAATACCCCCTTGGTAAGATTTTTTATGTAAAGATCATCCCACGCCATCCATCCCAGCCCATCCACGGGCAAACTGCGACAATGGTAGCTTAACTGATCTATCGAACTGCTCTGTTGGTTGCTATTATCTACGAGCGCCCCTTTCTTTTATTTTTCCTATGCAAGGTTTGATTAAAAATGAAAAATCACCTCTCAGCTTAAAATGAAAATTATTATAGATGCCGTTACAAATGATAAATGTTTAAAGCGGTGTGAGCCTGGAGATCTGTATTACAGGTTCCGAACCTAGTTCAGACTCCAGCTCTCACAAAGGTTCGAGCATACGACAAAATTGTATTTATACATTAATGTAACAATGTCCCTTCGTGAGAGAAATAAACCGTATTTATTATTATTATTATTATTGATAAGTTACAGGTCGTCAGGAGAACGAAAGTTTGACATCCGTGTCAGATGTTCGGGCCCCTGACTTGCTATAACAACTGTCAAAAATCCGCGAATAGCAGCCGATACCAACCTTCCGAGGCATGGAGGGGCTCGGTATGATACCTACTTTGACCCAAAACATAAATATTTCCGTAACAAAACATCAAACAGCAAATTGACATTACCGAATACATTAAAACACGCATTATTATATTTATTATATTACACTTCGGTTATATGCGTCAACCACACGTAAAATGGAACGCTTTCAAACAATTACGCGGGTAATGGCGCCCCTTAAAATATTTATTGATATCCGTTAAATGGAGTTAATGTAAAATATAAAATGCATTAAAGTGGAATTTAAAACATTTTCAATGCTCCGAATATTGGTGGAGATTTTTTTTATATCTTTTACGTATTTAAGTGTTTTGCGAAAAGAAATCTCAATACAACCATTTAATGGTTAACACTTTTGTTAACTTTATTTATCAAGACTAAATAAATGGAAGAAGAGTTAACAAAAGTGTTCCAGTATGACTGTGATGATCATAACTTTTTTCAAACACACCTTATTCAGGGTCAAATTAGACTGATATTTAAACATGGTAAAGTTAAAACAAAAAAAAAAAAAAAAAAAAACAACTTTGATGAATATTTGGAATTAACAATTGATTACATTATTTTTTTTTTATAAGCACAGACGTTTCACTTCTATTAACAACACGACAAAATAAAAAGAAATGTTTTAATACAACGTACTGCTCTATTATTTTAACGCGTTGACGGTTGTCGCCAACACGCATTGACGATTGCTGCCGACACGCGTTGGCGGTTGAAGTTGCTTCTGCCCTTGACGCGTGTCGCCCATTTGTATAAGCACTTCTAATGAAACACCGTTACCTGAGGACAATTTAAAACTTCAATTTATCTAATTATGCTACATTCTTTTTAAACACTTTCGACAACGAACCAAAAAAAATCGTTACAAATAAATATTTAAAGAACAATACACATCAAAAATACACTCGGACCAAAGCACCAAAGACTTGGATTGATATCCCGGCTCGTCGACAGATGCCTCGACAACAGCTCCGCCTACAACCAGATCATGCAGCGAGGACTCTTGCAGCCAACATAGCCAGCATTCCTGCGAACACTCGCAGAACGGTGTGTATAGACCTGATTGGACCTAAAAGCCGTTTGGATGTCTAACAGCTAACCCTCCTGTTGAACTTACACGAATGTGACTTAGACGTGATCTCGTCTGTACAGGGTTATTTGAAATTTCCATTTAAATGCCAGCCATTTTAAATGACCCTTTATAGTTGAGCGCATGATTTTTAGTGCAAACTTTGTGCGCAAAGGTTATTTCAAATCATGTTTTAAGAATGAATTTACGGTGACAACAAACCTTTGTGTATGGAAGTTTTATATGATTAACAAACAAACCTATTTGTAGGTACTTGCAAAATATTTATTTATAAAATGTGAGATTCCTTTTCCTTTATAATACCATAATGCTCATATACGTGAACGACACGCATCAACTAAACAGGCAACTGTTGACAACAACCCGTATCGGCGGTAACCGTCAACGCGTGTCGGAGGCAACCGTCGACAATCGGTCGCTCATGTATGGTACTCAAATACATTAGCTACACGTTATCAACGTCTGTCGTTGACGCGTCAACGGCTACAGTTGCCTCTGCCGTTAACGCGTGTCGGTTGTGTGAATGATGCAGACCTAAGTAATCAATTGTAATCTCATATTGGTTAAAAAAGATATGGTATTTTAAAATATCTTATTAGAATTTCAAATAAGTTTGTTTGTTAACTATTAAAATGTTGTGTTAGTAACAATGTTGTTATCCCAATAATATATTTCTGTGTGTTCACATAATTGTAACAGACACAACTACTGTACTTGAGAATGAGTCTGTAACAACCACATTATTGATTCTGAATTGCATTCATTACATATAAAAAGAATAATAAGATTTATAAAAACATTTATAAATTTTATAAAATCATGAATAAGTTTTATACAAAAATTAATCAATTTTATAAGAACACTAATAATAATAAGTTTTACTGTGCAGAATGACAAAGATATCGATGCGCAAATTGTTAGCGTGGATACAGCAGCCTAATTACTATCAATCAAAAGCGGGTTTTGAGATATATTGCTAATCCATTGATCCTAAGGTTCGAAAAAATTACTGTTCAATAGTACGAGCATGTTGTGGAGCAGAATAACGCAATGAATGTTGTGGAACTGTGAAAAAGTCATTGCTACTTAAGTATGGTACGCAATTACCCTGATGCACATGATTTTAAAACCCACAGCGTTGAAATTTTTTGAGGCTTATTAAAAAAAAAGCTGTTCCATTCCCAATTCGACCGCATTGTCATTCTATGACTTCCTTTGCGTTGTTATCCGTGCCACCCTGTATTTTCATTAATACTAAGTAAGTTCTACATTCATACACAATTAGAGTATCTCCATAATCATACTATCTACACGTGTATCTACTCTTAATAAAACAATGACTTTTACGTAGCTAAGATAAACGTCGAACAATAAGCTAACCGGCAACCGCTCAACTGAGACATTGCCTGAGGTAGGGGCGCAATGTGGGAGGGGTGATTGTTGACATAATACTGAACTACATGTCACAGCCTCCGTGGCGTAGCGGTAGCGAACGCGGCCGCTGCGCAAGGAGGCGCGGGTTCGATTCCCGCCCAGTGCAAATATTTGTATGCATGAATTTGCATTTGCACTGGTCTGGTCGTGCCTCGGAAAGCACGTTAAGCCGTTGGTCCCGGTTGCCATACGAACATCTACTGGCAGTCGTTACGGGATGTTGGAGCCCTCAAAAGTCCTACAATTAGTCTAACTGCAATGCTTCGATATCGCCTTCGGGTTGTGAAGGTCAGATGGCAGTCGCTTCATGGAAAATATCGAAGTTTAGCCAAAATGAGTAGTTAGACTGGTAACGCGGACCCTAGACTCCAAAGCTGAAAAGCTTCGGATACGACTGGGATTAACGCTGAGATGAAGAAGAAGACTGAACTACATGTCACAACTCTCAAGTCTCAGACCGCGCTGCTACCAAGGTCTCAGTCAAGCGTTTGACTCATAGCTAGTAGTTCTCAAACTTCACAATTCTTCAGTGAAACCTTGTTGGTCTTAGCTACGTAAATGCATAGACATTAGCACATACATGATAGTTTACAGTACATATAAAATATTGTCAAAAACAACAATAAAATACATTGTTATCCTACACTCGACTTTCATTTTAAAACCTATCCTGCATGTCGGTAGCACCTGTGTGTTTGATAGCAGAATGGCACAGCATCTTGAACGCACTCTTGTGGTGGAGATTCGTATTCCTTCTTAGTTATAACGTTTTAGATCTCGTGTCGGCTCAAGTTTGAACTCGAACGATTTTTTTTTTAGTAAGAAAATCATAATGGAAAAATCCCATCCCGGAACAGCCCGGAGTTTACACGGCCACGTTAAGACGGCTAGCTCCTAATCGCTCTACGGTCCAACGGACTATGAGAGATGTTAGTGCACATCTGTATTTGCGTACACACTATAATAGATCCCGCTAGAAGCCTGGTTGTCATTATGGCTGCTCGCCCTGGCAAAAATTCGGTCTAGAAAACTATTTGACTGCTTAGGTATCCTAATTTAACATAATTGTTACTGATCACGTGTTACGTAATTACCGCACTGGTTTTTGGCGCCTATTATCATCTCCAACCAACTAAATAGCCTGGTGTAAGGAAATATAATATAAAGCCTACTAGTTTATCGTCTTGGAGTTACCATATCCATCGTACCGTGTCCAAATTACCTTGTCCAAATTACTGTATTACCGTGTCCATGTTATAGTGTACCGTGTCCAAGTTACAGTCTACCGTGTCCAAGTTAACGGGGCCTACTTGAAAAATCTTAAATAGGCCTCGTACTTAAATATGCCAGCAATCACAACCTCCACAGCTAGGGGTTCATAGACGGCTCTGACCTTCGATCTCTGTGCGGCGTCTCTCCACAGACAATGGTTCAACTTCCTATATTTCACCGCATGCCCTGTCACATATGACCCAACTGCTGCGTCAGCACACCGTATTCGTGCTTCCGAATTTCGGACAATAGAAATTTTTAAAAAAACTGACCTAATACGAGCCGTAATCACGCCCGAAGCGTACTGTATGTAAAAAAAAATTGTATTGTTTTTATTATTTTTCGTTATAACAACAACAAAAAAAATTCATCTGTAAAAATTGCAGTTGAATAGTTTTAATTAGCCCCCAAAAAATGTGGAGGGATGTGTTGAATTTGGAATGTACCTATTAATAGTTATAAATAATCATATTTTTTAAATAAATTATAACTGGCCAGTTTCTCATACATAAAAACTTTTTGTCGCAATACTTTCTGAGTGACCTGGTATTTGCCATGGATATGGTAAGAACACTTCGGAATTAGCTAAATTAACGCATTTTTTTCTTAATTTTCCCTAGATATGGACTACGGAAGCGGCGGGCCCCCACCACCAGGGATGATGAAGGATCGACACTGCCCACCTCCTCCACATCATCCGGTAAGTAGACATACCCTTGTGTATTACCAACCTTATTAGGTTCTGGGTGGACTAACCTGGGTAATCCGTATGTCGTAACATTGCGAGATATTCGCCATAAATGTAAAAAAATATAAATTTATAGAATTGGCTTGTATCCTAAAAATAATTTAATGTTCGTCAGATAGCTTTATAAAAAATATTGAACACGTATTTTTTATTTTTTTCTTTTATTCAAATACTTAGGAAGATATATTGATTTGAAATGTCGCATGACGTCACGCCATGATGCAAAATATAGAACGGCGTGACGTAATTAGCCCCCACTCTCTAATTTTAATACACTATATCTCAGTAATTTTTGGTAATTACGACAAAATAAAAAATACGGGTCTTAATTTTTTTTATTATCTGTAAGACGGACTAATTATTTTTTTTATTTTCATACCTTGGATACATCCCTATTAAAACGTAAAACCAGCGTCAGGCAACTGCTACGTAGTTGTCTGACATTTATGCTGAACTGGACCTATTTGGCGCAACCGTTGGACTCACATTTGTTGATTGTCATTTTTATCTGTTTCTCTTTTTTTTTTGGTTTGTTTTCATTGTTTAAAACTATTATTAGCCTACCACTACTGTCACTACATATACAGTATGTATTTTTATAGGTGTGCGCCAAATAAATGTTTTCTTTACTTTCTTTTCTTACTTTACATGTATATTATTGTGTAAAGTCAGGTGTTGAGGATTATATGCGGCTGTCATAATTAAGCCTCGGAATGTTCAGATATATCAGTTATATGCTACCTCATAGTATTACGCATCTGTCTTATTTGGAGGTAAATAACTCTATATGTTTACTGTGAAAACCATATCTTAATCCTTTGAGATATGTAATATAATAGAGCATTAAACTGTTATTGCATCAAAACGATTTAGAAATCGGAAGTCAAGAAGTTAGAAAGGGAAGGGTTCTTGCTCTCTCCCACACTTTTCTCAGTTTTCCTTAAAGACGAGGAAGGAAAATAATTTTATTAGCTTATCATTTTAAGAAGGCCAATTGAAAGTAATTAATTGATATCAAAAATGGAAAGCTTCGTATTTATGGGTATCCTTATTGGACGCGAATCATTTTATTGCCGCCTACAGGCCCATTCCATTTCCTTAATTGATAAGGATAAAAAAATATAATTTATTGGGGGTACCTACGGTAATTATTTAGATTCTTATGTGCGATATTGGAGCTGCGAAAAATTCATTTGTTGCAAAATGAGGATAAAGATAAAATTTACAATATTTTTTTTTTTTTTGTACACGGACAATGGATGCAGGATAATATAAAGAAATAAGATCAGACATGTTTGCCACCTAGTGTGCGAATATTAGAAATAACAATAATGTATGATTTTAATTATAAATTTCAGGGCAAAAAATATTAATATTGTTATAAGAATTAGAAAACAACAAAAATGTCAGCACGGGAAAAAATAAAAAATAATGTCAGAATATTTATTATTATCGTTAAGTCGACATTTCAAATGTACATTTGGAGCTCCCTCCAACTTTTATTTAGGTAACTTATCTATACTAATATATAAAGCTGAAGAGTTTGTTTGTTTGTATGTTTGAACGCGCTAATCTCAGGAAGTACTGATCTAATTTGTAAAATTATTTTTGCGTTGGACAGCTCATTAATCCAGGAAGGCTTTAGGCTATATGACATTACGCTGCGACCAATAGGAGCGGTGCATATAAAAAACATATCAATACCTACGCGGGTGAAACCGTATAGCGCAGCTAGTAATAAATAATGGGCGCCACTACGCCGATCACGCCTGTTTCTTGGAAACATATCTACCATACGCGATTGTACATTAACTTTATTTCTAACAAACATTAGTGTTTCCAGAATATAATGTCAAAGTCAAAATTTTATAACGAACAAAAAAAAAAAATTCCAAAAACCACTACAAAGTGAAAAATAATTAATTTCGAAAGTTTTTGGAAGTCCGTTGTTTTTTTTTTTTTTTTTTTTTTGTAAAATAGTTTTTATTTTACACTTTTTAGTTGTGAAAAGTATTATGTATTCAGTTGCATCCGCTCAGACTGGAAGCTGACTCAATATAGTTGGGGATCGATGTAATTTTGATACTTTAATTTTTACCCGTAGGAATGCTTTAAAATACTTAATGAAAGTACAAAGAAATACACTAGTCACCCCTACGATTTTTGAAAGTGCCCCTTGATTTCTCTGGTCTTCCATCATCAAATCCTGATGTCCTTATCATGGGACCACCTTGGAAATATCTTCTTTCCAACAAAAAAATAATTATCAAAATCTGTTCAGAAACGACGAAGTAATCCGCGAACAACATAAAAAAGCATATTTACGGTCGAATTGAGTAACCTCCTCCTTTTTGAAGTAGTTTTGTGGAGGCATGAGGAACAGGGAGTAAAGTTCACTCATCCTCCATAGAAAAGGGAGGATCCTCCGACCAGACGGGTGTTATGTCTGGCGGGCATTTGCCCAATGGTTGAAATTGGCAAGTTGTATATATGCGAATTCGTGTGACGTCAGTATGACGCGTCGTTCATTTTGTGTCGTTTGTAGGTACCGCTACATCACTCCCTTCCGGAGACCGGAGGTCGATAGTGGGCTGAGTCTTTGTATCTTGTAATTCTTGCTAGGCCAGCTGAGGTTCCAGTGAGTCGGAACCGGTTGCTGCGTAGTTCATGGTGAGTCGGAACTGTCTTTGAAGATTCCCCAGTGAGTCGAGGTGGTGGGGCGCTGCGTTGTACTCGTGCGTCGGATGTTTTACAGCGCCGGGTTGAGGCTGCGTCGACCAGGAGAGAGGGCTCTGCTTGTTTGACCGGCCGAAAGTGCAGTGTGCTGTGCCGAGGTTGCTGATGAGGTTGAGGGTGATTTTTGTATTTAAACTTCAACTTCTTTATTAGTTGAGTTACCCCAAAAGATAACACCATCTGAGAAAAGATTCAATTAGCCCGTAATAAGCGGTAAGAGTCGTAGTAGCCTAGTTGTTAAAACACCAGCTTCTCAAGTATGAGTGTGCAGGTTCGATTCCAGATCAGGCAAGTACCAATGTAACCTTTCAAGTTATATGTACTTTCAAAGTATATCTTGGACACCACTGAAGGTGAAGGAAAACATCTTGAGGAAACCTGGACTTTATAAGTCTGAAATCGCCAACCCGCATTGAGCAAGCGTGGTGATTACGCTCAAACCTTCTCTGTATGAGAGGAGACCTGTGCCCAGCAGTGGGACGAAAAAAAGGTTGTTGATGAAGCAGTTAATAACGCATCTAAGTTAACAGTGCGTGACATGTACAAGGCGTATTCATTACTGTTAATCCGTTCAGAGCCTGAACATCCACCTTCCAATTTTAATTGTGTCAATAATAAGGTCATTGTATGTTATGTCAAGATAAGAACAAGTGAACTCGCTCTACTTGTGAATGCCTCGTTGATCTATTGGCCGAAATCACCATCATATATCTTCTTCAGACTTCTACAGACGGTCATAAAAACCTAACAAAGAACTGTTACAACCATAGACGTGCTATGCTATGTTAACATTTGATTAATATGTCCTTTATTTTAATGAGAATTAAATTGATTCCAGAATGACTAACACTACAACAAAAATTTAAGTTGTAAATTAACCTTTATTGTGTAAGAATGTGGGATATTTCCTGGATAAAAAAATTGATTCTATTTCGTGTCCGTCATTCAGATTATTTTGTTTTATCGAGTCAAAGATCAGGAGAGGGAGCTGGTGACGTCACTCGTTGCTAAAAAGTGTGGCAAGGAGTGACGTCACACGAGTTTTCAACGCACTGTATCGTCTTAATTTTTTGTTTATATGATAAAAGAAAAAAAACGTGTCTACCTTTTTTTGGAAATCTGACTGACGATCTTATTAGTTTCTTTTAGTCAACTACCCTATTAAAGTTATTTTTCAAAAAAAAAACCACTATTTTTTAGATCTTTCGCAAATATAGATAATGCATATATTTTGTGTTATCACTGTTACAAAATTTGAGTTAACAACTCCATACAATTCCAAAAAACTTTAGAATGACAGATGTTTATAAATATGCGGACAATACGTAACCCATTGCTACAGAAAAAGCTATCTAAGGCGATTAACACACGGCACCGCGTACCGCCGCGGAGGGCGGCGATGGCTGAGCGGATTTCGTAGCGGTGCCCCGCGCGGTGAGGCGGTTTACGCGCCTGTCCGCGCGGATGGATTTAACACGGTTTTGACCAGTTTGTTCACAGACACTGGCAAGAATCTACTGATCTTCGTACCCCACTCACGACGATGTCTTCTTTCTTCCAGCGTGACGGTCGCGGCTACGGACCAGAAGGCTACGGCGGCGAAGGGTTTGTCCCACCCCCGCCTATGCACCACCCCAACATGCCGCCACAGAATCAAGTAATTATAACCCTAGAACCCATGACCGTTGGAGTAGACGAGTTTTTGAGTGGAGACCGCGAATCGGTAAACGTAAGGACTCCCTCAGGCTAGGTGGAGCGACGATCTTCGCAGGAAGACTGGTTGTAACTGGATGAGAGTTGCCGAGAATCGAGTTGTATGGCGTGAAATAGGAGAGGCCTATGCCCAGCAGTGGACTGCTACATGAGGATGATGATGATGATGAACCCTTAAAGTGAGAATGTATAGATATACGGGGTAGTACGGACGTCGAGGTACAAACTCCATCACCAAGAATGCTGTACATTATTTTAGACCTCCCTGGGTTCCTGGGTTGAAATGTTTTGTTGGTTTAAAAAAAAATAAACAGCCAAATTCGAGTCTGATTTGGACACGAAGTCTTCCTTAGAATTATATATCGGTCAAATAAGAAGGATTCCGTTATCACAAATTTAACAAAATGAAAGAACAAATGTTTAAGTAAAAAGTTCTATTTTTAATATTTGTTGTTATAGCCACAACAGAAATACATCGTTCGTGAAAATCTCAACTATCTAACTATCACGCTTTATGAGATACAGCCTGATGACAGACAGACGGAATGAGAAGTCTAGACAAAACTATAGGGTTTTGCAGCCTTAAAAATCTGCTTTTTCATAGAAAAGTGGAAAATCTGCGCTGTTGAACGGAACGGTTGTTTTGATGATTGATTCGCATGAAAATGAATTATTTATATTTTTCAATAAAATTTTACTTGTAGGTATGCATTTTAGACCACATTGTCGGGACGTATTGGATTATTTTTACGTATAGGATTTATTTTTTATGTATTTATTTAGAAACATACAATTATAGCACTATTACAGAGCATTCCAATTCAGTGCTATAAGTAAGAATAAATTATACAAAAAAAAAAGAAAAAAAACATTACATACATAAAGTCAGAATAATTAGTAGTTAATGAAACATTTATAAATATATTTTTGTTATATATCATTAATTATTATTTCCTATAAGTCTATACCTTGTTCTATTAGGTTCTGTGCTGCTTGTAAGAACTTAGGAAGTTTTTGGCCAAGCAAGTCTTCCGTACGCGCAATAGGCTATTTGACAGATTTATGATTTCTATCTTGAATTACTTGGTTGCGGTTAATTAGTTCACCGAAAGTTTTTTTTTATTTTATTTTAAATACGTATTTCGTAAGAAACATGCAAATAAAAATTTAAAATTCAAATAAGCCGCCGAAACGCTTTATTCTGCAATATGGCGTCGCGACTTGTAAGTGACGTCACAAAGATATAAACGATTTTCGATTCTGAGAACACATAGAACAACAACAAGTGCTAATGCGCGTATGACGTCTTCGTGACATTAGCCAATCCGGATCGTTTCACAATATGTGGCGCGAGATACAAAAAGTCAAATATATTTTTGTGTTTTTGGATATATTAATTGTTATTATTTTTATTAAAACTCCTAACCTTAATTTTATGTATTTCCAGCAAATAATCACAAAAAAATCATACTGTCAAATAGCCTATTACATTAATCAGACGTACACCTCGAGACATAGGGGCAAACTTTAGTAGGTTAGTCCTAGCCGTGGGGACATCTAAATCTATGAATGGTAATGTTTGGTTATATGTTTATGCCCAGAGTTGTGATATATTAAACAAAGTATATGTGCATATATCTGTCTATTCATCAATTGTTTGATGGCACTAAAGTTTCCCCTGCTGCCACAGGGCGGTCCCCCGCAGCAAGGAGCGGTGATGATGGTGTACGGTCTGGACCCCCAGACTGTGAATGCGGACCGACTGTTCAACTTGTGCTGTCTCTACGGAAACGTTGTTAGAGTAAGTATTACTTGATTACACTAAGCCGGACTAAACCTGACTAATTGTTCTTTTTTCTTGAAAATAGGTTCAGTTTATTTTGTGTTTTCCCAACTATAGTAAATAATAATTTATTTATTTGAAACAATACAGTCCATAGTTCTACACTCTCTTCTTTCTTTTATGGCTTCGCACGGTTTGTGCATTTAGCCAATGTCACGTAATGAATTGTTTAATGTCGAAAAAGACGGCCGCCTGACCCGTCTTACGATGGAGGTTTGAGACAAAGTCATGATGTGGCCACTATGCTGCGATATTTCACTGTTCTTTATGATTATTTGCTAAATGCACTTTTTACTACTTAAATGACGCTCTTTTATTTAGTAAACTACACTATAAATAATTTTAATGACAACATTTATTAGACATTCATCTTAATATTTCAACAATTATTCCTGTATTATTTGCTAAATTTAAATTTCGAATTATGTTCTTTCTTGAAGAATTCTTTTTTTTTAAATCATTATTGCATTCTATCTTCGAGCCGATGAACTACCAATGTTATGTACGCCATTATTGTCGCATGCATCATGCCATAAATTGAATAGTTTTAAGTTATTTTCAATGTTAAATGTTTGTGATGTGGTAGTCTTACCAAGGGGTATGGTATTACCCAGTAATTCGGGGATTCAGCAGCGCCCTGTTGAATTAGAAGCCGACCCTAAAATACTATTTGTTTCTGACGTAACTTTATACAGAATGTTAAGAAAACCATGTCCGACTCGTGAAGGTGTTGTTAGGTATCAATAACTGATTCTACTAATGGATACAAAACCGGGCTAAACTTAAAAAAAAAATCCCCCTAAAAAAATAAATATTATTTCGCAAAAAGTGGTAACTTAATAAATGTGCGTTCACCCTTCCGCGGGCGGCGGGCGGCAGGGCACGCGGCACGAGGTCGCATCGCTATTCGCTCATAATCATACCGGTGTTGTCACTTTTTTTAAAATTACCAAATTTCGCGGAAGTTGGAATTAATTCGCGGGAAAAAAAGATTATTTCAAAATTCATTTGTATTGGTACTATGATGATTACGTAAAATTTTATATTATATTTGGTCATGTGTTAACCTAACCTTTATTATCCTTATGGGTCGGACAGGGTTTTCTTAACATACTGTATTGTATATACATAAATGACCAGACTAATATATACCCACTCTTGGGACACAGGTCTCCTCTCGGTAAAAGGGAGTGGGCCGTAATCTACCACGCTGGCCCAGTGCGGGTTGGTAGATGTCACATGTCTTCGAAGTTTTTGGCTCTAGCTCATGATGTTTTCCTTCACCGTTTTGAGAGCAATGGTGATGAAATAAATTACACAAAGTATTGCGCCTGATGGGGTTCGAACCTACGACCTGTAAGTCGCGGCCATACCACTCGGCCACCGCTGCTGTCAATTGGTCGGTGCTGTCACTTTATATTTCGTATTTTATAATTCCAGATAAAGTTCCTGAAGACTAAAGAAGGCACGGCGATGGTTCAGATGGGTGACGGCGTGTCGGTGGAGAGATGTGTGCAGAACCTCAACAATGTGACCGTTGGAGACTACACCTTGACGCTGGCGTGAGTACCCTCCTCTTAGTAATGCTGAATATGTGTTTTTGGAAAAACTACTTTAATACCCACGTATATGGTTCAGTTTAAGCAAAAAAAAAAAACTTTAAAGAAAAAAAATTGGGAATCTTTCTTCTTCTGTAGCCTATAGACGTCTACTGCTGGACATTTGCCTCTCCAAGGCTTTGCTCTTGCATTGGGAGGTGGGTGCGTTTACAAATACTTAAGCTCACACAAACATCCAGACCCAGGACCAGGACCCAGGATGTTATGATTCATGATGGAATTGGTAACATGATATCATGTTTCAGTGTCTCAGCAGTGGGAACATTATAAGCTATTAATATGTTCTCAAAGGGTTTACATTGTGTCTGACCATTTTTTTTTTTTTTTATTAAATACTTTTTCATCAATTTACAGGTTCTCAAAACAAGCATACCTATCAGAGGTAATGAACCCATACCCGCTGCCAGATAAGAGCCCGTCGTTCAAGGACTACGTCGGCAATAAGAACAACAGGTTTTTAACTCCTGCTTCCATACACAAGAACAGAATACAGCCGCCTTCTAAGGTAAGGAACTAGTTTATTATTAGATGGACTAACACCCAGTGTTTGCTACTACACAAAAACAAATAACACAAAACAACAACAAACAAAGAAATTATACACACAACAACAATAACATACAAACAAACTACAACATGCAACAACAAACAACAACAACAACACGCAAAAAAGTTTAAATAATATTAATTCCTAACTTGGTTTATACTTCACTGTTCCAGGTACTGCACTTCTTCAACACGCCGCCCGATGTGTCGGACGATCAGCTGCTGCAGGTGTTCAAGGACTACGGAGTCATGCCTCCACACACCATCTCCAAGTTCCCGCTGAAGAGCGAGAGGTGAGGGCATTTTCTTGAGTTTTTATAAAATATGTAAAGAAAACCCTGTCCGATCCGTGAAGGTATTGGTAGGTATCGATAACTCATTCTACTAATGCCTACAAAGATGGCCTAAACTTAAAAAACATCCCCAAAACAGAGAAATGTTATTTCGCAAAAGAAGCTAAATTAATACATGTGCGGTAGGCAATACGTGCGCGGGTGTAAGGGGGTAGGGCACGCGGCATGCGGTCGTATCGGTATTAGCTCATAAAATTACCGGTATTGTCACTTATTAAAAAATTACCAAATTTTGGGGAAGTTTGAATTAATTCGCGGAAAAAGAAGGTTATTTTAAAATTAATTATTATTGTTACTATGATGATTATGTAAAATTTCATATTTTATTTGGTCATGTGTTTACCTAACCTTTATTATCCTTATGGGTCAGACGGGATTTTCTTTACATATTGTAGACATTTAAAGTATGGAAACTAAATAACCAATCGTCTAGGCCAGCGGTCGGCAACCTTTTGGCAGGCAAGGGCCACAAGGTAGCAACATAAACTTAAGCCGGGCCGCATACTAACTCGTCAAAATAAAAAGGCAAGCTGTCATAAAATTTAATAAGATAATTCATTAGATCTTTTGAAAGCATCTTTAGACTGGAGATCCATTCCGTTCATTTATAAATGACGACAGCAGGTCTGAAACTGTCAAATATTTCCAATCAATCTTGAGCCTTAATACTTTACACATAAAGTTGGAAATGTAATAAAAAATCTGACAGATTGTAGTAGTTTGATTTACTATCGTCTGTACATCCTCATCATCACACGAATAGCGTTTACAACTTATTTACAAAACATTCATGGGCCGCAAGTAAGACCGTACAGTGGCCGCATGCGGCCCGCAGGCCGCGTGTTGCCGACCGCTGGTCTAGGCTTTTCTCAACTATGTTGGAGGCAATTTCAAGTCGTAACTGAATCTGAATACCAGTCTTTTCGATTTCCCAGTAATTGTCTGTATAACAATACCCAGTAACTGGGTTGTGGGTGTCTCTCTAAGCTACTGGGTAATATAGCACCCGTTGTTTAAACTGGTTTTTATAACCCTTCGGGCTTCTGAAAATCCGTAACGACTGTCAAGGATTCAGGAATTACAGTCTGGACCAACAGTTTAACGTGCTTTCCAAGGCACGGAGGGTTCTTCTCGGGGTTAACCTAACCCATCCTTTTATTTAGCGCGACAAGCGTAGCTGTCCTTCTCCGACATCCTAAACAGAGATCCGTACCCTCTAAACTTTTTATGATTTTTAATACCTGTGTTTTCATTACGAAGAATTTACCATCGATATCTAGAGCGTTTGACTCATCGGTAGGCCCGCTTCAAAGTTGTAAGAAGTCTCGGCCAATGAGAGCGCCAAACGCGCTCGATGCGTATGATCAAGTCTCGTAAACAAAAATTCAAAACTCATGATAGCCACACTGGATGCCTTAATTTATTGAGCCACCCAGATGCAGATGCAGACTTTTTCTTAAAATATTGCTCGTATATGCCAAGAATGAGTTTAGGGAAAATTGATTCATTCTAAAATGGACTTAATTGTCATTGGAGTAAAGTTTATATTTGTTTAATTTGAAATATAAACTTTATTCCAATGCCAATTATTAAAGCCGACAACCACCATGGCGTAGCGGTAGCGAACGCGGCCGCTGCGCAAGGAGGCGCGGGTTCCGCCCGGCGCAGTATATTTGCACTGGACTGGTCGTACCTCGGAAAGCACGTTAAGCCGTTGGTCCCAGTTGCCATACGAACATCTAATGGCAGTCGTTACGGGTTGTTGGAGCCCTCAAAAGTCCAACAATTTGTCTAACTGCAATACTTCGATATTGCCCTTGGGTTGTGGAGGTCAGACGGCAGTCGCTTCACCGCAAATATCGAAGTTTATCCAAAAATCAGCAGTTAGACTGGAAAAGCGGACCCCAGACTCCAAAGCTGAAAAAGCTTGGGATGCGACTAGGATTAACTCTGAGATGATGATTTGTTTAATTGGAACGACGTGGGGTAGTGCAGCACTTTTACAAGATTCTTCTTTAATCAACCTGTGTATTCGTAATGTTACAGATCCTCATCAGGCCTTATGGAGTTCCAGAACATTTCCCAGTCCGTCATGGCGATAATGGCATGCAACCACGCGACCATACAACATCCAGGTAATATAAATCCAGTTTAAATAACATAACATTACGCCTTCATTCTCCCACGGGGAAAGCAGAGGTGCAATATTAGCAACTACTGCGTCCTTGACTATTTAAATTTACTTGAAAATTTAAATTCAAATGTAATTATTTGGACTCAAGGGTAATGTAATGAATAAGTACATGATGGTCTTGTGGGTGATAAGTAGTTACCACCCACCAGACAAAGCCTTGCCGCCAAGCGATTTGTCGTGTTCTGATGAAACCGTTATGATGTCTGGTGAAGCCGTAGGTACTGAGGACGTGTCTGAGCAGTTGTGTTGCGATGTGTGCCAGGTACGATGCGCCAAATGTTGTTGTTTTGGGAGTTTGGTCGTGGAGGGTCTTCAGATCAATCTCCCTTTGGCGCAGCATCGTTGGTCGTGTTGTTGGGTTTAACATTGCATCACCTCGCTCAACTGCCGTCTTCCTTTCTATTCGCTCAATCTGAGTGAATAGGTTCTTAATAAACTAGTGCGCTTTACCATCAACGATCGCAACACTGCTTACCACCAGGCGGGATTGCGGTCAAGCGCTAGTTTATAATTATTAAAAATAAAATAAAAAAATAAAAAATACTATTAGCGTCACTATCTGTTTGCATTGGACGGCGTACAGATATTTCATACCCGTTAGGTAGGAACAGGTATATAGGAAGATGGAAAAACACGTGTCCAGTATTTTTAAGTAAATAGTGTATGTATTTACAAAATTTCAATAACATATCATGTAAAACCACAAAGTTATGAGCTTATCACACTTGGTTGCCCCTCCCGAGCGTGCTACGGCTCGGCGCGGGTGGGGCCTGTCTCACGCGCCTAGTTCTATGATCTACCATCAGCTGAGTTGTGCGCTTGGTAACCACACTGCAACAATTTATAAATATATTTGGGAAAAATATAACATGGTGTAAAAATGATTGGAATCGATTCAGTTGCTTATTCTGAAAAAAAAAAACTATATTCAGGTTTCGTATAAAAAAAACTAAGTATGTACCTACAGTAGCGAAAAAAATATTAGGTGAAGCGAGCTTAGAATGAGCTGTCAATAATATAAGTTCATTTATTTTCTTCCACAATGGTTTCTTAGTACTTAACACTTGTCCGATGAAGGCCAGCCCGCACAGTAAATATAAACTTCTGACTATGACCTCTGATTTTTTCTCAGCGTTTCTTCTCAGAGCCAGAACTAGGAAATGCCGCGGTCATAAACCGAATTGATACAAATTTCGATCCATGCTGCCCTCTCCAGCGACGCCCTAAGCCGAGGTTCGCACCCCACAGAGGGTGCCCTCAGTTCATAGCGCTCAGTAGTTTTAAGTGTCCCTGGCTGGAGGCTTTAAATCCATTTAAGGCAACCACAGGATAGTCTGGTTTAGTCGTCACGGCCTCTCAAGGTCAACTACGAGATGCCATAGTAAAAAGAAACTATTTATACGTGGGACACTCAGAAAGTTTTGCGATAATAAAAAAAATGTTCTATGTGTTTATTACATCTTTTCAAAGTACTCTCCACCAGCCTCTATACAAAGTTTAATGCGTCTGAACCAGTTTTCGAAACACCTTTTTTCAGTCCGCTGTAAACACCTCCTTTACAGCCTGCTCGATCGCTTACAGCGCATCATCCGGCAAAGAAAATTGTATGCTTTTGAGCTGATCTTTGGTTTTTGGAAATGAGAAGAAGTAACACGGTGCTAGGTCAGGGCTGTAAGGAAGGTGACCCAGGAGTTTGACCGGTGTACTGTCCAGGAAGTCCCCCGTTTTGATTGCGGTATTTGCGGGCGCGTTGTCTTGGTGAAGCAGTAACCCGCGGAGCCGTGTTTGGTCGCTTGTTGCTCAAAACAGAGAAAACGTCTGTTTAGAATTTGGTAGCACACCATTCAGCGTTAATGCTTCTTTGGTTTCGTAAAGGAATTGACACCAAGTAGTCAGTCAAACTGAAAAAGCTCGCGATCAAAATCTTACCCCCGCTTCTAGATCGCTTCACTTTGGTAGCCGTTGATTCGTTTTGAAACACCCATACCGCCGACTGGCGCTTCGTTTCAGGATTGTATTGATAAACTAAAAATCTGACTTGACACCCCCCCCCCCCCCCCCCAAACCCCAGTCTAAAAGCTGGGTTCACCCTTCAGTTGGCTGTGACAAAAATACCTCTACGTTTTAACCTGTAATTAATATTTAATCTAAACGTTTTCAGGTGCAAAGTTCCCGTTTGTTATGAAGCTATGCTTCTCATCGTCGCGGCAAATTGGCCAAGGGAAGGGACAAAACCCAAATAAGAGTCAAAATCAAAACCAGGATCAAAATAACCAGAGACAAGGCCAAAACAATGGAATGGCTGAACACGATTACTAGTAAGAAATGAATTCACTAAATGTATAGAAATGAATATTATCAAGTGTTTAAAAAGACATGTACATTTTTTTTGAAGGTGACGGACCAATGTTGTATCGGATTGATATTTTAATTGGCAACCCTGGGGTTGTCGTATTGTGCATTAGTTTTCGTTGTTGGCAAGCCAAAGATTAAGTGTTACCAGCGTGGAAAAAATTATGTTAAGTTTTTCGGTATTTTGTAGTTTATGCCGAGTAATATGTCTGCACAAAGTAGCTAGGGGCTAATATTATATAGTTTGTGTCGATTCTCAATCTCATGATATCCTGCCATTATTTTTTTTTGTTTTTTTTTTTCTAAATTTTCTGTTTATAGTGTGTAGAATATCGGCCTAGTAAAATTTAGGCTCCTTCTAAATATAAAAAATATGCTTATATATACTTTTTTTTTTGTTGTTTCTTGATCTAGTCAAAATTTTCTCGCATAATATTTCAGACTGAGTCAGTTTTGAGAGGTTTATTAAAAATGATTTCCTATCGAAATGTCAATCTTACTCCTTCTTCCATAGTAGGGACCATAGATTTTAATAATGAGCTTCTCTATATTTGCTTGTGGTTTAAATTAATGTGTGTTCTGACTGGAAAAATCTTGCAACACTATCATTAATTTTATACAAGTCCACTGCCATAGTACAAGCAAAATGAATGTTTATTTTTGAACGAAAATATGAATGACAAAACAAAAATAGAAATTATTCTGAAAAATTAAATCAAGTAATATTCTTTTTCTAACAAAATCAAAGTCAAAAGGCATTTATTCAAATTAGGCTGAGAATCAAAACTTTTCTATCAACAAAATGACAGCATAAGACAGCAGTCTAAAACGCCTTAAAAGAAATGCAAGCCATGTGTGTCTTCTATAGACCCGCACTGGAGCCATGTGTCAGATTGCGGACCACGCGACTCACAAAGAAAACGCCTTAGCTTCATTGGGGACGTCCCCCATTAATAGAACTACGGCGCTTGGGGCTAGGGACGTCCCCCATTAATGGAGCTACCTATAATGTACATTTGAACTTATTCAATTTAACCAGTTTGAACACACAACATATTTTAAAATCAATGCTTTAATAAAATTCATAAAATATGACTTATAATTTTTTTAAAGCAATAATATAGAGGTACCAGCTTTTATACAGTCTTAATAGATCAAAATATAGCAACAAATTCTGTTGAGAATATTTAAATAAAGTTTTGATATTGAATTATATAAATATACAAAGTTTCTCTTAAAAAATCTTTTTTGTAATTGTACCTTCCCTATTATTTTTACAAAAAAAAATCCCAACTGCATTGAGGTCAGCTTCCAGTCTGACTAAATACAGCTTTACCTGGAGCGAGTCTCTGACCTCTAAAACTGGTCAAAAAGACCAAAATCATTTTGTTTTTTTTTTTCAACAGCTGATTTCCATTTTCAACACGTTGCTATGTTTTGACCTACAAATTATTTTGATGAAAACGTATTGTCTATTCTTATAGTAAAAGATTGTACACATAATTTCCTAAAAGATAATTTTAAAGATTTTCTAAAGAAAGCAAAACTTTTAACTTCGTAAAAAATCTATGACAAAAATTTGACATTTTTCTAAAAAAAAAAAGGGTTTTTTTATTCCAAATAAAAGCTGCTTTTCTTTTCTTGTTTTATCTAAGCCAAAAATTAAGCCAAAGTCTATTGAAAAAAATTAGAACTTAAATGTATAAAACATATGTATAGATTATACTGTTGTATGTACATATGAGTGCTGTTAAACATATTTTGCATCAGTCCACTGCTGGACATAATGTTGGGGAAAAAGTCTTTTGTCCACTAGATGGCACTATATCATATTCTAAATAATTTTTAAAGTAAGTATTTAAGAAATCATTGTTAGTTATTTTAAAATATATACTTCGTGTTTTTCACACAAAAATAAAAAACTCCTGAATTAGTCCAGCAGTTTAGTTATTATAAAAGTACAATCACGTACTCAAGTGTCATGTTCAATTAAAAAAAATATTAATAATTAAATGAGTGGATATAAAATGGCAGTGTTAAATGTTTAAGAAATTTTAATTAGTTTATTTCCACTTTGAATTGTTTGCGCGAGATTTAATTTTGTTTTTTTTTTTAATAATGTCAGTTACACATTATGTCAGTTATGATATTATTTTAGTACTAGTATATCCTCTGCGTGTCCTTGTATAATTGCCTTATTGTGAAATACTTGAACATTTTCTGGTTTATTTCGACCCACAATGCAGTACACATTATTTGTAAATAATAAACTGCAAACACTTCTTTTAAGACTGAATTTTAAATCATCTGATAACTTTATTCGAGCAATAATTTCGAAATTTTAGCAGTTGTATCATAATAACTCTCAATGTCAATTATATTCCTCGTATTAAGCGACGAAAAAATCAGCCACTATAAATAAGTACTTGGCTTTAAATTTTTTTGTTAAATGCGTAAAAATTTATTACTCCATATTACTTGATTAGCGCCCGCAGATGTTATACTCTTCACATCTATATGATTGAATTAACTTGAGCTAAGCATAATCTTAAGCCTATAATTTGTAAAAAAAAAAAAAACACAATAAAGTTTTTCTAGCAGGATAAGCAGAGAAGACACAATTTAGTGTATGTATGAAATTTACTAATCAATGGTGTTTTTTTTTTACCTTTTTGAGGCCTCTATTTAAATCTCGCGCTAGCAAGTAGTAAAAATAGTTTATATCTATTGAAAGGAATGACATATCTTATGTGGATAATAAAAGCGTTTTATGTGCTATGTCAATTTATAAACAGCTATATATATGTATACATGTAGATATGTATAAGTGTATATCTCATGTACACTCGTGCACAACACCTTATATTTTTTGTGTGATGACACAACGCTTTGAAGCTTAATAATAATAGATTTGTACTTAAAATATGCTGATTTAGATTTGTAGAATAAAATAAAAATATTATTGTAAGATTAGGCCTGTTGTGCCCGATTGTACAGTCGCTTGTCCGATCGGAAATGTCAATTTCGTTTTAAGTTACGTCTAGCGTACGTCCGTATGTGTATAATATGCTTCGAAACTACATATCACAGTGACAAATAATAAAATTAAAGAAATGTATAAAAAACACTTAATACTACATGTCTTTTTCACTTAGTCACAGTTTTGCTCAATTTTCTGTTTTGTTTATTCTTCTAATTAATATTATTTGTTTTATTGTTTTATCTTTTTTCTACTTATTGGTTAACAAAACATTCTGTTAGGCACTTAACAACTCACAGTTTAATCTTAAAAAATTAAACATAAAAAAAAAAGATTTTCACGATTTCAATTTTTTTTTCAATATTTATCTACTAAACACATGATATTGGCGTTAATATAACAGTAGAAATAGACTGTCACATACGAAGGTTTGCAAAGCCGACCTTTTTCACTTACTTAATGTGCATTTAACGCCTCGTAAAGGTCATTCATTATTCTCTCTTGTGAAGTAACTTAAAAATCATCCCAAGTCTTTTTCGGCCAGAGCTGCAACTTCAGAACATGCATTACTCACTAAAAACTATTTGCTTCTAGCTAACGGCGATGAGGTGGCGCACACACACACACATATCAAGACGGACGGCACACACACACACAGCACACCACTACGAGTGCGATGGGGGGGGGGGGACAATGGGGGTTGCCGTTACAAAAAAAAAACGCGAAAAATTCACCCGCTTTCATCACATACCCATATTCGATAAAGTTACCACGCAAATTGGGAGGCGGACGAATTTCTCGTGACGGCAATTTTTTGAATAATTCCTTATTTTTACAATTTGTGATTTAGATCACTCTTATAAAGACATTAACAGTTAGTTTTTCTAATATAATTTTAGACACAGTAACATGTTTTTTTTTCATATTATTACACATTATTACATTTCCATTTATTTCTTTGTTTTCTTTTTTGTTTAGAACAGAGCTATGCTCTGGTGAATGCATCTGCATTTCTTTTGTGGACTTAGCGGTTTAGGTAAATATTAAGTAATATTCCCATTTTATTTGATTAATTAGCTTTTAGTTACTTATTATTTCACCAGTGCTGTTTTCATTCTCAAAAAATAAATTCATACGCAGTACCAATTCTGACGAGTCATGAAGATAGCACTGTTTCCCGTATTAGCGACGATATTTAGTAAAAAAAAAAATAATGATATTAATTTGTGAGTAATGTTGAAAAAGTACTTAGTTTTCTTTCTTGTTCTCTATTCTTGCGCGTGAAAACGGACAAGGAAATAATGTCCGCGCGCATTTGTAATTTATCTAAAAGTAAAACTTGGTTGTTTTGTAAAACGTGACAATTGTGAAATGTACAAGAAATAAAGAAACTGAGGTATTTTATAGAAAAAATTGTTTTATTTTTGGTTTTTATTAGACCACGCTTATGTGCTTGTTTCTTAATTTTGCACCAGTTTAGTTCGTAGTGGTTATCTCTTGACCATTTTTTATATGTTTTAAGAACCAAAAGTATCTAAATGTAAGAAATAGTTTAGCACTCTTTAGGTTAGTAGTAAGTGTCATTGCAATGTCAATTATATTCGATTAGTGGAAAAAAAAAAAATAAAACGGTAAAGTTTTCTAAAATTTTTTCTTAAAAAATATAGCGATGATTAAATTTGAATAATAAGCCTTGCACAAGGATCTAAGAGTAATAAGGTCAGATGATTTTGGAGACACCATAATCGCGCTGTTTGAAAAATAAAAACTCTTTGTTTTTTTGTGTCTAGGAATAGATGTTTGTATGGTGTGACGTTGTGGTAGCTCGTCTATGGTACTGTTTATGGATAGTAAAACTTAGTCTTTTTTCCTTTAAATTACTTTGCAAACCTTCCTAGCGAACTACTAATGTCAAATTACATAAACAGTGTTATAGTCAGCATTCAACTAGTCCTAAATATAGCTGAATTAAATAAATGTTATCAGGTAAATAGATGCATATCTTTTTCTCTAGGAATATTTTCGAATGGAAAAATACTAAATGTTCTAGAATTAGGACCTCGATGTCGTGATAGCTTCTTTTGTGTTGAATGTACAGAGAATATATATAAAAAAAATGTTTCTTTTATTTTATTTTTAATTACATTGTCAGTGATGATTTTTAATTACATTTGTTGTTGTATTTACTGACTAAATGACACTATTCTACTCAGATGAACGCAATTATCATTACACACGTTGTAGATACTAAAATTGACCAAGAAATAAACAAATTAAATTATTATAAAAACACGAAATTTGTCTCTGGTCGGTTTTATTGTCTATTTTCGTAATTTCGCTAAACGTTGCTTAACAGAACACAAGAAACAGCACGGTGGCACATAGTTAATATATTGTATTTTTCTTTTCATTTTTAGTCTACATTTTATTGGAATTAGGTCTTGTAGTTACATGATAAACATTAAAATACATGTCAACACAACAAATTCTTTCATTTCAAACACTACCACTGCAGAAAACATGGCAACACAGGTTTTCAGACAGACTGAATATTTTTTAATTTGCTTCGGAAAGCTTGTGTTGGCGACTGTACATCCTACTTACCTACATGCCTGTCAAAACCATTATGCTTTTATTTTCTTAATAAGATACATTTATTTTTCACTATTCTACTTAGTGAGCTATTTCTCAATGACGTCATGGCAATGAAAATACCAAATTAAATCTTAAAATATTTAATGATGAAAAATCCCACTGGCTTCTATTCTTCTTCCCCTAAAGGCGGGAGTTTTTTTTTTTATTTTCTTTTTATCCTGTTTCAAAGATTATATTTATTAACTTGAAATTGCTCAATTTCACTCTTACGAAATGCAACTCAGAATGGCTACAATGAGTTTTCATTACGAGACTCGATCGTCGATATCGACCGCGTTTGGCGTTCCCATTGGTTGACAGTTCTTGCAACCTTGAAGCGGGCCAATCGATGAGTCAAACGCGCTCGATATCGACGATCGAGTCTTCGTAATTTAAACTCAAGGTAAAAATAATAACTTGCACACAATTAACTGACGCTGTCTACATGCACAGTTAACACATAGGAAGTTATAAAATACTGCATCAGTTTTTAGTTGTATGGCAGGAAATATAAACATCAATAAGTAATTCGACAGTTAAAGAGACATTTACAATTCAATTTTCATGAGTAAATGGGTCATAGATGATAAATGCCAAATTTATTACCATTTATTCAAGAAAAACAATTACCAATAATAATAATTATTATCATAAAGCATCATTTCTTTTTCCACAAAATATTCTAAAACTCAATTTATAATCTAGTGGTAACTAAATACAAATTCGATGGAGAAACAGCACAATAATTGCGTAACAAATTATTACTACCAGTTGGAATTATTTTGACGCATATTGCCAATCCATTGCACTATTTGTTTAAAAACGTGTCTGCTCAATAACTTAAATAACGCAATGAATCTTGTTGAACTGTCAAAATGAAACCCATTCATTGCTACTGATAGCCTATTACGCAATCACCTTGCTGAATGAGTCTTAACAACGTAAATAACGCAATGACTTTTCTTGTCACTCTCAAAACTAATACCACTGATGCTAATTGTGTTACACAATAGGTATGTTTCCTGGGTAAAAAAAAATGATTCTATTTAGTCCGTCATTCAGATTATAGAAAAATATTGGATACGTATATTTTGTTTTATCAAATCAATAAAAATTGACAAATATAAAAGGCATCAAAGATCAGGAGTGGTGGCTGGTGACGTCACTGCTCGCTAAAAGTGTAGCGTGCAGTGACGTCACACGAGTTTTCAACGCACTGTGTCGTCTTAATTTTTTGTTTATATGAAAAAAGAAAAAATACGTGTCTAGTATTTTTTTGGAAATCTGACTGACGGACTAATTAGTTTTTTTTAGTCAACTACCCTATTAACGAGTTGGTATAGGTAGCTAAGAAAGCAACTTAGGTTTTCCAAAACGGTGCAAAATAATTGAATATAGAAATAATTACCTATAAATATCAATTAAAACTGATGCAGTATCCGAAGATTACAACAAAATCTATAAACCTCACCTAATGCATTTCCATAATTAGCACAACACAAATAAAAATATAATTAAAATAAATTATTAATGTATAAATATTTTAAAGTATGGCGAGAAAAACATTTGTTGATATGTAAATAGTAAGTATATTATTTTAAATCTCAAAAAAAAAAAACATTAGATTTTATTGTACATTTTTTAGAAATATCAAAAAAAAAATCTTATTATAACCTTTAGGGAGCTGCACTCGAGACGCAAGAAATTGTAAAATTGTATAGAAAACAATAAATAATGTTTTTGATTAAAATATAGTGTTGTTTATTTATTAAAAAATAGAGTATGGTTAAACCACTGAACAAAGACGTGACCTTGACCTTGATTCATCAGCAATCCTGCCTTATCCCAACTATTTTCAGGGCTTCCAGCTTAACCGGATACAGCTTGACACAAGTATTTTACACGCCTATCCGTCACGACTGTCAAACATGTAAAAATGTCAACCGCCTAGCCTACCCGTCACGACTGTCAAACATGTAGAAATGTTTTAATTTTCTTTAATTTAAAACGTTTAATATCTGCCCCCTAATCATGGGATCGTTTGGACCGAACGGACCAATGGGAAGTCCAAACGATCCCAACTGATCCCAACTAGTCGCAATCATTTGACATAAATGTGTTCGCCGATTAGGGGGCTGGTCGTAGTCCCATCTCGGCGACAAACAAATACCAAAAACTTATCAAAATATAGAGAAATTAGGAATGTTTCTGAAATATGTATTAAATCAGATTAGAATGTGCACGTTCTAAAAACTAGTAGAAGCTCTCGTATCACTACATATCTATGCCCTCAATCGACTTGTCCTGCTGTGACAATATAGCCATGAGACCCTTTTGCTCTGGAATCGATAACTAATTGCAATAACAAAATAATAGTTTTTTAATAGGTACTGTTACAGGCTAGGTGTACTAAAATAATCTTAAGGGTTGCGAAGTTTATTGGCAACGATGGTATAGTCGATCGTAGGCAATGACAAATAGAACGTAACTGATGTTGCACGGAAGTCTTCCCTTATGTCCACGAAATCCGTGGCTTACACATACAACGAGTAACGACAGTACAGACATTACTTCACGTAGTCCTTGACTCGTATTGTCGCTGTAGATGTTCTCAATTATCGCTTCTTAATTATCTCTTATAGTCAAATGCAGACATCGGCACCATTGCCATAAAAAAAAAATGAAATAAGATTTTGACAGTGACATTTGATTGACGTGTCATGTATCTACGGCTATCGTATCTATATTGTCTACCATATAACTGCAAAAAAGTAAAATATGAATTCCGAACATACGGCCCAATGAATAAACACAATCAACTCAAATCAACACTCCCCACGAACACGACGGAAAATAGAACTGTCAAAGTCGTCAATCAAACGTCATAACCACTGTCATGGCTACTTTAAATGGGTTATCTTACTAAAAAATGTTTTCAAATAATTTGTTATAAATATCTTTCTTTTTATTCAAATTAATTTAGTAGTATTTTTATGAATAACTGTTATTTTTTTCCTTTTTATCTATATAGTGTACATAGTAGTGGCCCAAAATGAAACATCTCCTTTGTATTAATTTTCAATTCTCATTTAAACAAAACATCGAAGAAATGTATTAAATATGAGAAAAACAATCCACATTTTAGTCTTAAAATCGTTTACTTAGTACATTTGAAACTTCTAGTGGATAAAAACAAACAGTAACATGATTACAAACCTGTTAAAAAGTTTTTTTAATAAACATAAATTATTACATAGCAAACAGTTCGGTTTTACAAGGGGTCGCTCAACTACTGATGCCATGTTGAACTTCTAGGTCATATCTATAATGCATGGGAGGATAAATGCGATGCCTTGGGCATTTTTTGTGACTTGTCCAAGGCATTCGATTGCGTTCTTCACGAGACGTTAATCAGGAAACTCCGCCACTACGGGATCAGGAACTCTGCACTAGATCCTATTACATCCTACTTGAGTGGTAGGATTCAAAGCGTTGACGTTAATGGAAAAAGATCTTCCGGATCTTTAGTAACAATGGGAGTCCCACTAACAGAGGTCAATTCTTGGTCCCTTTTTGTTTCTTATTTACATCAATGACCTGCCGTACCTCATAAAGGATAATCACGATATAGTGTTGTTTGCAGATGACACTTCACTTTTATTTAAACTTAAACATCAGCAGCAGGTCACTGTCGATGTAAATAGCGCGATCTCCAAAGTAGTCCACTGGTTTAATGTTAATAATTTACTCTTAAACGAGAAAAAAACCAAATGCATTAAGTTTACTCTACCTAACGTTAGGCAGGTGAAAACTAAAGTGTTGATAAAGGGCGAAGAATTGGAATCTGAAGACAGCACAGTGTTCTTGGGTATAACTCTGGATGCTAAGCTTCAATGGGGTAATTTGACTGATGTTGAGACGGCCCCTTTAGTGTACTTTGGCTATTTCCATAGCGTAATGTCGTACGGCATTCTGTTGTGGGGAAATACCGCTAATATTCAAACAATATTTGTTTTGCATAAACGAGCTGTTCGTGCAATTTATAAATTAAGTCCGAGACACTCTCTCAGAGAAAAAATTAAAGAGATTAATGTACTGACCGTGCCGTCTCAATATTTATGAAAATCTTTTGTATGCTCATAAAAATATAAAATTGTTGAAAAAAAATACAGTGATGTCCATAATATAAATACTAGGAACAGGCACAAATTTATTGTACCTACAACACGGCTCAAGAAAATAGGTGGCTCTTTTAGATGCCAATGTATACATTTTTACAATAGACTTCCAGAGGTGGTTCAAGATCTGAGCCTGAATAAATTCAAATCCTTCATTAAACGTAGGTTGTGTCAGAAAGCATTTTATAGTGTTAAAGATTATATTGACGACAAAAAGGCTTGGGATTGAGCTGCGTCCGATTTCTATGCTTACACTGATTGTTCTTTGATTTTTCCTCTTGTAGTTTTAATTTGTAATTGTTTGTTTTTTTTTTAACTCAAAGCCAGTACACACTATGTATCCAGGCATATTATACGTTACGGAATTGCATCGCTGACAAGGGTATTTGGCACTGGTGCAGCTACACAGGAGCTAAACTTAGCATTCGGGAACACCGTTGGAGCTGCTGAACCTTGGACAAAACTGTCTTTGCATTGTGTAGATTCAATTTCTTAGTATTGTATAATTGCATGGAACACATGTGAGCACAATGTACTGGCTGTAAAGCATCTAATTGTTGGGTTAGTCTTTTATTGACTTGATAGTGTTATGGCTGTTGAGAGTATGTCACGCTCACTCAAATGTCTCGCTGGTGGTGGCGTGTGTGTTGGATCATTAGGTTCCCTTCAATATGGTTGAGCTGAATGATGCTGATCCATACGTCATGTTCGTGAACGGACGCGGTCAGAGGGGACTGGTCATCTCTTAGCTGCTACGGCGTATTTTAATTTCTGAATTGTTTGTTTTTTCCATAATGGACGCTCTCAGCGTATAATATATTTCTGCATCGTTCTCACACGATTGATTTCAAAATGAATGATGTAATCAAATATTTGTATCAATAGCTTGATAATTTAAAAGAGTGTCCATGGAGTTTCTTGCCCGTTCTTCTCCATAGGTACCTACTCTTTGGAATGGGCGACTAGCTTCACCTTACTCACTGACCGACCTTCTGACAATTCAAAAGTGCCTGTAACTGGTTTATTTGAAATAAATGCTTTGATTTTGATTTGATTTTTTTTTTAAATTTTAAACACTTACCGCCTTATTCATAAACGCTGCTTAAAGTTAACTAGTTATTAGCGATTCTTTCACCATACATTTTTGACCTTTTAACGTCACTTAAATCATCCTTTATGAATAAACACTATAGTGTTTAAGCGGTTTATACATAAGCGATGATTAAGTTAAATAACGTTAAAAGGTCAAAAATGTATGTTTAAAGAATCCTTAATCACTAGTTAACTTTAAGCAGCTTTTATGAATAAGGGGGTTAATGTTTCCCACATTAAATACACATAACTCCGCTTGCGGCTTGCATTGCCGCCAGTACGTATACAAACCTTACGACAAGCGGTCGGTTATAAAAGAGTAGACTTGTAACTCTCATACCTCATCTCAGTATTCTCAGTGTCCATCCTACCATTGTTAACTAGCGTTATGTTACGCCTATAAATGTGATAGTGATTAAACTGTTGTTCCCGTATCCACGAATTTTATTTCCAAAATAACTAAAATCAAAATATGTTCAATGTCAGTCAAATACTGATATGTGATCACTTAACTACACACGCAGGCAAGCGTCCGTCAGACGACAGTGATTAATGGGATTGAGAGTTTAATGGCCGCCTCTTACATGAATGTGTAGCGGTACCTACAAACGCCACATGGAACAACGCGTTATACTGATGTCACACGAATTCTACATCTCGCAATCAGGGTTTACCGTGCAACTAGCATACATACAAATTCCCAATTTCCAGCATTGGGCAAGTGCCCGCCAGACATAACACCCGTCTGGTCGGAGGATCCTCCCTTTTTTATGGAGGATGAGTGAACTATACTCCCTGTTCCTTATGCCTTCCACACTGGACCCCGAGTATGAACTTCAGCGCAGTCTTCGTGCAACAACTTCAGCATGACGTCATTATCATCACTCCCGCAAGCTTCATCGGCGAATCATCTAACCCGCCAGCATCCATGGCTACAACGGGTATCCTGACCACAAGCATGCAGCGACCATGCATACCTGGTCATCGCCCTCAGCCTCATCAGCAACCTCGGCACAGCACACTGTACTTTCGGCCGGTCAACAAGCAGAGCCCTCTCTCGTGGTCGACGCAACAGCCAGCCTCAACCCGGCGCTGTACGACATCCGACGCACTGGAGTATAACACAGCGCCATCACCCCGATTCATTGGAGATTCTCCGAAGACAGGTCCGACTTAACGTGAACTACGCGGCAATCGGTTCCGACTCACTGGAACCTCAGTTGGCCTGGCAAGCATCGCAAGATACAAGACTCAGCCTGCTATCGACCTCCGGTCTACGGAGGGGAGTGATGTAGCGGTACCTACAAACGCTACATAGAACAACGCGTCATACTGACGTCACACGAATTCTACATCTCGCAATCAGATTTTCCCGTGCAACTAACATACGTAGAACTTCCCAATTTCAAGCATTGGGCAAGTGCCCACCCGTCTGGTCGGAGGATTCTCCCTTTTCTCTGGAGGATGAGTGAACTTTACTGCCTGTTCCTCATACCTTCCACATATGTAAAAGAAATAAAAGGAGTAGGTATGTAAGAATCGTAGCAGGTGGGGTTCTAAGTTTATTTAAGTAGGTACTATAATTTCTTCAATGCAGTAAAAAAATAAGTAAAGCAGTGCACAAAACTGTTATCGCTGTACAGTTACAACCTTACAACACAAAATATACTCATAGTATCGCGAAACAATAATAAATGTTAAAACTGAATTCTGATTCAATATAATTTATGATGACCATATTATTGTAATTATGCATCAATTAAATGTCATGGTGGCCTAGTGGTTAAAACACCAGCCTCTCAAATATGAGTGCGCGGGTTCGATTCCAGGTCAGGCAAGTACCAATGTAACGTTTCTAAAGTTATATGTACTTTCTAAGTATATCTTGGACACCAATGACTGAAGGTGAAGGAAAACATCTTGAGGAAACCTGGACTTTAAGTCTGAAATCGTCAACCCGCATTGAGCAAGCGTGGAGATTACGCTCAATCCTTCTCTGTATGAGAGGAGACCTGTGCCCAACAGTGGGACGATAAAAAGGTTGATGATGATGATGATGCATCAATTTTATTGTATGCAATAGGCAATTAAATTTCACCGTGTAAATCAGTCTTAACTTCTCTCATTTACCATTTATGTTTTTGGTTAAAAACCAATGCTAACCTAAGTATACTTCTGACAAGGAAATTATAGCTAAACTGGAATGTGAACTTGCATAATTCTCTTACTTAAAAGAAGACTCTATCGCAAGAGCAATAAGGTCGATCAGAAATAAAACCTTATTTGAGAAAACGACCCGAGGGAGAAAGCGTCCCAGTAGCCCTCTGTCTCTTTCTAAGTGTTACCCGTATTTATTTTACATAATTTTGTTTAAAATCAACAATTTCGATTAGAAAAAGATGGTGAAAAGGGTGCCATTATTGGCTGAAATAGTGAGTCATATCCTGGATGCAGAATATCATTATTTAAGTAAGTTTTTTGCGGTAATCATATACAAGTTATTTTGTTTGTATGTAGGGTGACCATAAATTTCGAATAAATAATAAATGTACACTTAGTCATTGTGTACAGACTACAGCACATCAAGCTACTACAATCTGTCAGATTTCTTTATTAGATTTTCAATTATATTTCTAAAACATTAAGGCTTAAGGTTGATTGGGAATCTGACAGATTGGGGTAGCTTAACCTGTTGTCGTCCATACATAATAAGTAAATGGTTTTAATTAGGTATTTACAACAAGTCTGTTTTCTTGAAGATATTTTATTTATTTAAATCTAAAATAGTAAAGCAGTATATCAAGCTACTACAGTCTATCAGATTTTGAACTTTATTTCTAAATTGTGAAGCTTCAAGATTGATTAGGAATGTTTGACAGTTTCTGCTCTCGTCCGTACATTATCAATTTATTTTTAGAATAATAAAATTAAAAAGTTCGCATCCATACCTAAATATTCATAAAAAAATGGTTGCCTGTAAAGTCGGTTTTACGGGCGAAGATTTTACGTGACAACGTCTTTTTCTCGGTAGAATATTTATTGATATGAATATAATTAAATTGCACAATAGGAACAAGGAATTGAATGAAAATAAGAATTGCACAAATTTTAACTATAGAAATATATTTTGTTTACTAAAACATCGGTGACTCATCGTAACGTTACCGAGCGTTACACTTTTTCATAAGTGACTCCCAGCCGCAACCTAATTTAAGACGTTGTCACGTCAAAACCACTCAGGTAAATAAATAAAAAAAAAATGGTTGCCTGTAAAGTCGGTTTTACGGGCGAAGATTTTACGTGACAACGTCTTTTTCTCGGTAGAATATTTATTGATATGAATATAATTAAATTGCACAATAGGAACAAGGAATTGAATGAAAATAAGAATTGCACAAATTTTAACTATAGAAATATATTTTGTTTACTAAAACATCGGTGACTCATCGTAACGTTACCGAGCGTTATACTTTTTCATAAGTGACTCCCAGCCGCAACCTAATTTAAGACGTTGTCACGTCAATAAAAAAAAATGGTTGCCTGTAAAGTCGGTTTTACGGGCGAAGATTTTACGTGACAACGTCTTTTTCTCGGTAGAATATTTATTGATATGAATATAATTAAATTGCACAATAGGAACAAGGAATTGAATGAAAATAAGAATTGCACAAATTTTAACTATAGAAATATATTTTGTTTACTAAAACATCGGTGACTCATCGTAACGTTACCGAGCGTTACACTTTTTCATAAGTGACTCCCAGCCGCAACCTAATTTAAGACGTTGTCACGTCAAAAAATATTTTGCGTACATTCCTTATAAATTCCATTATAATAGTCACCCCACACAACAAGGACAGAGAGCTACTGTGAAATTATCTCCCTCGGACCAAGTTTTGAACAATAGTGCACATTCCAATTTAGGTATAAGTTCCTTGACTTCTGACGTTTAAACTAAACTTGACGTAAAGGTCTTGGTTACCGGGTCATAAAATTCCTTGGGTTTTTAACAGGAAAGCCAAGATGGGTGTGACACGCATTTTTCATTGGACTTTTAAAATTATTTATAGTGTCGTTTACTAAATAAAAACGCGTGATTTATATAGTAAAAAGTGCATTCAGTGAATAATTCATAAAGAAGATTGAAATATCGCAGCATAATGGCCACATAATGGCTTTGCATCAAATCTCCTAGTAGGCGGCTCACGCGGCCGTTTTTTCAACTGTCATTGGCGATATCCGCCATTATTGTGAAATATTTTTTTTAAAGAATTTCTATAATATGTTACACGTGTTATTGGCAAAATCGTGGTATCTAACCGCAGAGGCCATTGAAGAGTTTAAATAGTATTCACTCTAAAGAAAAGAAGAAGATAAAGATATATATAAAATAACAAAAAAAAAAAAAAAAAACTAAACTCCGATCGACTTTGTTTCTAATTTTGTGTATGCATGAAGCAATTTCTGACAAAATTTAATAGATTTCAGTTTATGTATTAATTAACAATTTTACAATTTCGAGTCGCTTGACGTGCTGACGTCTGTAGAATGACCGTTAAAATCCAGCTTATAGTATGTAAAGTTTTGTGTTAGTCGAATAAAAAATTGTAATAGAGAACAAGCCTACCGGAAACATTTGCACGACGCCTCGTAGCGGTGAGAATTTGAACCTTAATTATTAAAAACGTAATGGTGGCTGCTTGCGGTCCATTGCTGACAACATTATTTAATAAAACCGTGTGAAAACCTTCAAAAACTAATAAAATACGCAAGGATTTTTGGAACATTTGACCAGGTATGTGGAATTTAGAGGATTTTATCGTTATTTTTCGTCAAAAATATGAGTCTTTTATAAGTAGAGTAGCAAAATGGCTGCCTTTTTAGGCTAAATACAAAAGAAAACTATTTTCTGTGGCAAAACTTGAATGTTTTTCGTGTATGGTGGTAGTAATTTTGAAATTATCAGCAACTGATAACGATGTAAACATTGATAATAAACCTTTATATTATCATGAAGTATTTACATTTTCAAGTCTTTGTAATTACATAAGATGAATTAAGTTATGCGTGTTCTAATTATCGAAAGTATAGAGCTTTTAGGTCTTTTAAAAGTTATATACTTATGTTTGACAAACTTTTGCATAAAATGTTATGGTTATCAGATGGAGCCAAAAGTAGGAGGCAAACATTTGCTTCAACCAACGAAGTTGGGGATCTAAAATTTATCAATGAAATTTCAAAACAATTACTAAATTCTGTACTTATCAATGAAAGTAACGAAGTAACTAACTTCACACAGTACCTTTTTAACTACATAATTCTATTTACGACATGATTATTTTCGTTTTGTTATACTTGATACGCCATTTATTGAGTGATTTTCTCTTAGGTAAGTACTGTGTTGATTGAATGTATCATTTTACCCAATAATTTGGTGGTCAGATTCGCTCCATGTAAAATATTGGTATTTGGCTGCATCCGGTTAGACTGGAAGCTGACCTCAATATAGTTGGAGAGAAGCTAGGTAGACAATGATTTTAGTCAAGTTCCCGTTTCAAGACAAGGCTACCCACCATTCACTAAAGTAGTTATAGTATAAAGACTGATTTATAGGGTGGAATTTAATTGCCTATGGCTTTAATTAAGTTGAAGTAACAATAAAATTTGCAAGTCATTTGTTGCATCAAGTTTATTGTATGCCATAGGCAATTAAATTGCAACGTGTTATCAGTCTTAAGTCATTGACTGCCACCGCATTTACCAGTGAATGCCGCAATACATTTTATAGAAAAATAGAAAAAACGTTTATTTGCAGTAAACAATGCAAAAAATGACAAAAATAAGAAATGGTTGAGGGAACATGAATGAAGTCCATGCAAAATCGCTGTCGCTCAGCATTATGCTTCAACCCTATGCAAAACAGAGCCCAGCACTAGTTTTGACATGACCCTGTGCAGGAAAGAGTTAAAAATGACACTGAACATCTACAATATAAAATAATAATAATAACATCAAAAAGTAAATATACATATTCCCCCTTATTCATAAACGCTGCTTAAAGTTAACTGGTGATTAGCGATTCTTTAACCATTCAATTTTGACCTTTTAATGTCACTTAACTTAAATCATCCTTTATGAATAAACACCACAGTGTTTAAGGGGTTTATTCATAAACGAAGATTAAAGTTAAGTAACATGCAAACGCCTAAAATGTATGGTTAAAGAATCGCTAATCACTAGTTAACTTAACATCTTTTATGAATAAGGGGGATTGTGTCTGACAGTCATGCTTGTTAAATATTCTAATGTCCAATCTTTAACATTTCCAGTATGAACCTGTGTTGCTTCATCTGTAACAACAGAGCAGGTATCTCATTAAGAAATGCTTCCAGCCTCTTTGGAGAACATGTAAGTATTTCATATCTTATATTAATAGCATAGACACAGACATCACTCTATCTAAAAATGTATAGATATATACTTATTTTTTTTTATGTAAAATATGAGAAAATATTGTATTTGGCTTTTATAATAAGATTATTATTATTAAGTATATTTGTTTTATTTGTATACATATTATGTATACAAATAAAACAAATTTGTGCTAATTACACCACTTGTTAGCTTGATGATCTTAGATTGAATAGCAGAATACCTACTAAAACATGGAAAAATCATGAAAAACATTTTTTTAAAATGAACAGACAGCTGTGCGGTTGGGGAGTTTGTTCCGCCACTTCTTCTTCCCAGCGAAAGCACTAGGAAGTGTCTTGGGGGACTGTCTTATGTAATATTGACATTCAAAAAGTGCTGATTCTCAGCCTAATTTGAATAAGTGATTAATTTTGATTGATTGATTTTGATTCATACACTTTTTTTTTTTTTTTTTTACGGACAAATCACACAGATTGAGCTAGCCCCAAAGTAAGCTCGAGACTTGTGTTATGGGATACTAACTCAACGATACTATATTTTATAACTAGCTGACCCGGCGAACTTTGTTCCGCCTTAAAGGCAATAAATATCACATGATCACATTTTTTACTTTTTAAATTAGGAACACTGTAAATAAAAATAAAAAAGTATGATTTTTTTATTTGTCATTTATTTATTGTAGCACCTTGTGAAAGAAATTATGAATTTCTACCTTTGCTCGTAAATTATCTAGCTGTTGATCTCTGAGATGTCGTGGTGGCCTAGTGGTTAAAACACCAGCCTCTCTTGTATGATTGCGCGGGTTCGATTCCAGGTCAGGCAAGTATCGATGTAACTTTTCTAAAGTGATATGTACTCTCTAAGTATAATATCTAGGACACCAATGACTGAACGTGAAGGAAAAAATCTTGAGGAAACCTGGACTTTATAAGTCTGAAATCGCCACCCCGCATGGAGCAAGCGTGGTGATTACACTCAATCCTTCTCTGCATGAGAGGAGACCTGTCTCCAGCAGTGGGACGATAAAAAGATTGATGATGATGATGATGATCTCTGAGGTTTGTTCGCCGATTTCGCATTGTCAACGGAACAGTTTCACGGACTGCCGCCTCCCTTTACTCTTGTGAGTGAGAAGAACGAAGTCGAGTCATAGTAAGGCGGCGCTCCGCACGTGCAATTTCTTGCTCTTCTTCAGTGCTTTCATTCAGAATGTTTCGATTTACTCTTGCATTACCGCTTTGTCGAGAAAGATTTGATGGTCTTGGTCACGGCATGATATTTTTATTGATGATAAATGGCACAGCAATACAATATTAGAAATTTTGAAGTTGAAGTTGGCTTTGTGGTTTTTTATTAGAAACTTTAAACCAGCAGAGAGTATTTATATTCTTTGCTTTAAACGATTGCTTCAACCGGTTAGACTTTTTTTAAATATGCTCAGCTGTCATTTGCTTTTTCTTATACCATTTTTGGTATATGAATTGCTGACTTACATTTTGAATGTCTTATGTCACGTCACACGGGAACGACGGGGACGGGTTCTTAACTACCTCCCACCAATATTCAGCTAAATCAGTTCAGCCGTTCTTGAGTTATATATAAAATATAAATAGTGAATAAGCAACTGAATCGATTCCAATAATTTTTACACCATGTTATATTTTGTCCCAAATACATTTAGAAATTGTTACAGTGTAGTTACCGAGTGCGTCACGCAGCTTACGATAGATACATCATCATAGTATTGTGCGCGCGCAACAGCTGACGCTAGAGGTCAATGCACCGCGCTTGCTCGCCCGCGGATCTTTGGATATTTATGTTGGGACAACGAAGTAGAATACACGTAGCAAGCTTATTACAACTTTGTGGTTTTTCATTATATCTTTTTGAAATTTTGTACATAATATTATTAACTTAAAAATACTGGACACGTGTTTCCTACTTTGTGGAGGTGCAAGGTACCAGGGTAGCACAAAACTGTAGGAGAAGTCGAAACAATAAACCTCATTCATTCATCATTATCAAATAATCGTAATACATGAAAGAAGGTTTATTGTGCATATTTTTTGACGTGCAAGGTACCAGGGTAGCATAAAAGTGTAGGAGAAATCGAAACAATAAAAAAGCTCATTCATCATTATCAAATCACCATAATACATGAAAGAGGTTTTATTGTACATAGTTTGTGGACGTGCAAAGTACCAGGGTATCACAAAACTGTAGGAGAAGTCGAAACAATAAACCTCATTCATTAATCATTATCAAATAATCATAATACATGAAAGAAGGTTTATTGTGCATATTTTTTTGACGTGGAAGGTACCAGGGTATCACAAAAGTGTAGGAGAAGTCGAAACAATAAACCTCTTTCATTCATCATTATCAAATAATCATAATACATGAAAGAAGGTTTATTGTGCATATTTTTTGACGTTCAAGGTACCAGGGTAGCATAAAAGTGTGGGAGAAGTCGAAACAAAGAAGCTCATTTATTCCCACAGGAACGACGGGGAGCGGCATAGAAAGTATCCTATGTCCTTCTCCCAGTTCTTAGCTACCTCCTTACCAATTTTCAGTCAAATTGGTATAGCCGCCGTTCTTCAGTTATAAATGATGTAACTAACACGACTTTCTTTTATATATATAGATAGTGAATAAGCAACTGAATCGATTCCAATAATTTTTACACCATGTTATATTTTGTTCCAAACACATTTAGAAATTGTTGCAGTGTAGTCACAGCTGACCCTAGAAGTCAACGCACCGCGCTCGCTCGCCCGCGGATCTTTGGCCATATTTTTGTTGGGACAACCAAGTAGAATAGCAAGCTTAACTTTGTGGTTTTTCATTATATCTTTTTAAGACCCAGGCCAATCAGGAAAAGATCGTTTTTCCATCACGACCTGGCCGGGGATCGAACCCGGGGCCTCCACGTCGCAGGCAGGCGTGTTGACCGCTGCGCCACGGAGACCGACAAACACACTTTATTTTGTGTGGAGTAGTTCCACATAAACAAAGTGTATTAATATATATAATAATATAAGTTTTTAGTTTATTAATGTTCACTTCATCTCCGTAAAGCTGGCTAGTCTAAGGTATGCTAGTCTCATCATAATATTTTCATTCATGTTTTGAAAACAATGGTGACGAAATAATTTACTAAGTAAAGTATTGTACTTACTGTAAGTTTTCTAGTTAATCAATTCAGTCTTGGTTAGGCCCCTGACAAGGTGGACCAACAATCTAGTGAAGGTTGCGGGAAATCGCTGGATGCGGGAGGCGTAGGACCGGTCGTAGAGGAGTTCCTTGAGGGAAGCCTATGTCCAGCAGTGGACGTCTTTCGGCTGAAATGATGATGATGATTCAGTCTTGCAGTCCATTGCTGGATATAGGCCTCTCCTAGACTGCTCCTCTATACCCTGCTTTGTTATAGTTAATAAGATAGAATTAACACTAGATTTCTTTTCATTCTTTCTGTATATTAGTATTCTCATTAATTCTATTATTTGAATAATTTTCAGAATACATTGCAATCTGGCAAGAAAGTATCGGAAGTTGTGAGCGAGATTGTTGGGAAACCCGTACAACAAAATAAAGTACATACCAATATACTGTGTAAGAAATGCTTTAAGACATGCTCAGAGTATGATAGCATTCAAGTCAGGTGAGTTTAAACTTCAATATTTGTTTTATTTATTCATACTGAATTAAGAAAGCATATATTTTAGTATCCCCATACTTTTTATGAGCTTGTTTAATGATGTATATCTTAATATCTATGGTATAGCTCTTAAATCCTTTCCTATTCTCAGGGAATGTGTGTGTTCTCTTTTGCTATGCACTGAACTCTGTAGCACTTTAAAGATGAGACAACAGATTCTAGTGGCAAATCTTAGGATCAATACAATTTATTGAGTCTGGTATAATCATTGTGTATTTAATTTATTCATTCAATACTTTTATTTAGCCATTTTTATGTCATAAAAGCTGAGCTACGGCTGAACATAAGGTTCTGGGGTCGTTTCCCGGGTTGGGCAAAGTATTATTGGAGTTTTTCCATTTAGAATTAATTAGGAGCGACCCGGAGTCCAAGTTTATGCCTATTGATGGCAATAGATTCTTTCCTTATCACATGAGAGGTGTGATTGTTATGATGTTATGTAATGAGTGAATGCAGATTGTGAGCAATTGGGAGCTGGATCAGGGCTTCAAAGTGCGTCTGCTAGAAGGTCCTACCACTGAAAAGCGGCACATGTCTGTCTCGTATAGAGTCTTAGCATTATGCTGTGCAACAATTGTTTTAAGTGGATGAGATGCATGTTTACCTGCTATTTTTTTTTGTTAGATTTTGTTTGATTTGCTAAACAAAAACATCCCTTCACCAACAACCTTATTATCGTTCCATTGCTGGGCACAGGTACTCCTCTCATACAGAGAAGGATCGAGCGTAATCACCAAGCTTGCTCAATGCGGGTGATTACGATAGTCGTGGTGGCCTAGTGGTTAAACATCCCTTATTGTTCTTTTTTAATGTCATACATTTTTTTGACCATAGAACGTAATTTTTTTTAGTAAGTATATAAAATGTATTTTTTTTTAAATCTATTTTCAGATTACAAACAATAAAAACGGATTTACTAGGACAATTCAAATCATCGTTATCTAATCATAATTTAGATTATGAAAACTATGAGCAGAATGTCTGTGCACTGTCCAAACCCAAGCCTCCCTTGGGAAAAAAGTTGGTGTTGCCAGCATCAAAATTACAACCAATACCACCAGATTTGCTGCTCAAAGTGGGGAAATTGGCATCGTTCTCCAAATCTAATATGATTTTACCACAACTTAAGGTAAGATTGTATTATTTTGTATCATTACTGAGTGTAACCAAAAAAAAAAAAGTCTTTTATTTCTCGATATTTGCAATTTGCATTGAAACATTATATGTAAATCATTGTTTTAATAAAATATTTTGATTGCTGAGTCGGTACGTCAATTCCGGGACATATTTCCCCCTTATTTATAAAAGTTAACTAGTGATTAGTGACTGTTTAAACGTTCATTTTTGACGTTGGCACGTCACTTAACTTTAATCATATTTTATGTATGGAGGGGATTGAAAGGGTGATTGTATATACTAGTTGCGCGGTAAACTCGGCGGTAAAACGGCTTGTGAGATGCAGCATTCTGTGTGACGTCAGTATGTTTGTTTGATACAGTTACACGTTTACACAAGAGTTATAAGGAACTCTTGTGTAAACTTGTAACCTGTAAAATTAAACTTGAATATTGGATCTTCTTCAATAATTATGTCCTTCGTTCAAGCTATCTAATTAATTTAATCCATCGTTTCAGCCCATCACAGCCTCAACATTAAACCTTAAAGTGACCGTCGGATCATCAGTTCTAACACAAACAATAACAACATCAACCAGTAACTCAATTGAGAAGCCTTTAGACTCAAATTCCATCCTATCTTCGCTCTCCAACGCCATGAAAGATGATCTAGACAGTATGGTGACTACTCAGAGTAATATGAACCCTATGAGCCAAAAGAATAATTCAATATTGAGTTTTAGTGTGAACTCTTTGCCAAAGGATTTTCTTTCAGGCGCTATTTTGAGGAAAATTGATGAAAAGGATGACGGATATGTAAAGGGGGAGGTGACGAATGAGGATCATCCTATGGAGATTGATGAAGGTATGTTGTATAAACAGTGGTGCTGATAATACCACAAAAAATGAAAACACGGACGCTGGTTCGCGAATGCTGGTTCATAGGAATAATCCTAAACCATAAAAAAACCTAGCATCAAAAAAAAAAAAAAGAATATTTCAAACAAACTAAATTGTAGGGAGTTTTCATTGGACTTTTAAAATTATTTATAGTGTTGTTTACTAAATAAAAGTGCGTGATTTATGTAGTAAAAAGTGCATTTAGTAAATAGTTCATAAAGAACAGTGAAATATCGCTGCATAGTGGCCAAATCATGACTTTGCCCCAAACCTCACTCGTAAGACGGGTCACGCGGCCGTCATTTTCGACATGGATAATTCATAATTACGTGACATTGGCTAAATGCACAAACCGTGCGAAGCCAAAAAATAAAGAAATAATAATAATAACTAAATTGTATAAAATTGTAAACGGAATAGAACATCCTTTAAAATATTGGTTCAATGACCTCCGATCAGCGGGCGACAGCGCGGTCCTGTATTGACTTGTTTTGTTCGAGGCATTACACTACAATTTGAGTATCTTCAAGGCTAGAGTGAATAGGCTCTTAATAAATTAGTGCACTTTACCCTCAACGATAGCATCACTGTTTGCCATCAGGCGGGATTGTAGTCATGCGCTAGTTTATAAATTATAAAAACAATAATTAAAGTTTTGTGCTGCTAATCAACACATGTAGAAAATGTGAAAAATGAAAAATAATTTCCTGTGACTAAACTAACGGATATATTTATATGATTTTTTTATATGTAGACTGAGAATGTGTTGAAGTACACGATGTTTAATTTATTGTCGTATTGTCTTCACCACTTTGTATACCAATCAGTGCGATTCTGTTATCATCTCACTGTGAAAACGTAGGTGAAGTGAGTGAGGTGATCTGTCATTAAACTAATGCTAATGATTGTCACAATTGACGGATCACTTGATCTAACTTTTCACAGTGAGATTTTTACCAAATTCATTGGCATGCCATTTTGGAGGTCTCTTTTAAATGAAACAAGGGGTCAGGATCGGTAAAAAAAAATATTATTCGAAAAACATCGTTTTAAACAACGTTATTTTTTTGTTTATGCGGAATCTGAAACATGTGTGCAGTATTTCTAAGTAAAAAAATCTATGTACAAATTTTCAAAAAGATATCAAGAGGAACCACAAAGTTATGAGCTTGTTATCTTACTTTGTTGTCCCAACAAAAATATGGTCACCGCTCGCCCGTTCGCCCGGTGCGGTGCGGGGGGCTCCTAGTACTGTGATCTACCGTGTGCGCTCGGTAACCAGACTGCAACAATTTCTAAAATATAACTTGATGTAAAAATTATTGGAATCGAGTCAGTTGCTTATTTTGAATAAACTATATTAAGGTGTCGTATAAAGTAAAAATAAGTTTGTATAGGGTATAGACAAGTTACTACAATCTGTCAGATTTTCTTATTAGATTTTAATCTTTATCTGTAAAGCATTAAGGCTTAAGGTTGATTGGGAATATCTGACAGTTTGGGGTAGCTTGACCTGCTGTCGTCCGTACATGTCAACGGCCATGTCCTGCCATACCCTGGCCACGTACCTGGTGAAGGTCGCGGGAAGCCGATGGATGCGGGCAATACAAGACCGTTAATTGCGGGAAGCCTTGGGGGAGGCCTTTGTCCAGCAGTGAAGAAGGAGATAGGGAACAAGTCAGCGATGACAAAGGTGGTGGAAGATACCAGGCTGTGCGAGCAATAGGCGCGCTTCATGGCGAGTAGTTCCGAAGATGACGTAGCAACGTATGCGCGGTGTGGTCTCGTTCGGCTCCCACGTCCTGTGTCCGGTGGGCATGTCGCACCACGTCAGGGTCGTCGCCGCTGGGGCCAGCCGCCGATAGTGGCGCACTCGTTGGTAGCGGCGGCCGCACGAACTGTCATGTGTTTTTTAGTAAAAAAATGTTAGTTATATTTTTATCTACTCCCATATCAAAAAATTTCAAATATAAAACTAAAAAGGAGTTTATATTGACGTACTTTACCCGTAGTATATCGAAAGGAAATTAAAAAATTAAATTATAACATTATTTCTCTAACAAAATAATGTTATAATAATTTTTTTTTTCATTACCGTACAGATTACAAACCATAGATAGCACTATTTCATTTTTTTATCTGTGGCTGCGCGCGCTTTGGCGCGTGCGCGGTGATGCAGGGTACAGAATTTTGGCGCCAAATACATTTCTTTGCATTGCGAGTCGTTGTTGTGTTTCGCGGGACACATAATTGATTATTTTTGTTTCTTAAAATGTATGAGATTAGATAAAGTAGTGTATGAAACTGTACATAATTAGATATTACACACTCGTGTGATACTATTAAAAAACTCGCTTTGCTCATTTTTTAAACTCACACTCGTGCATAATATCCCTCATTATGTAACAGTTTCATAAACTACTATTTTAACATAATTGTAATTTTTTACAAACAGTACCGTTCGAATGACGTCACAGAGCGAAATGCACAGTTAACTCGCGCGAGTTATACCAACCCGCATTGGATCCACGTGCTAGATTACAATCCACCCCCACTTACAGAGAGGAGGCCCCTGTCCTTGCAGGATATTATGGTCTGATTATATTGTGCGTTATTCAAAAAGCTTCATATTGTATTGTTTCAGAATGTTTGTCTGTGGTTCCTGTAGCGACTGCCGATGACGGAAATTTAGTATTAGAAGTTGGAGGACTACCGGTAACATGTTTTTTTATGCTATTCTATATTACCGCACCCCTGAGCAAATATCTCCTTCCACCTGTCGCGAGATAAAGTAACTTTTTGGAAAAATTTATGATATTCATGAATGTAAATTACACGGGGCAGAATCTCTGATAAATTCTATGCATTTTGATACCTAGTTTGTCAAGTTTGGTTGCATTTAAGGAGAGAAAATGGCCTCGGAAATAATATGATATTTCCTTACATATAAATTATATTATTAAATATAAAACATTTAAAAATATAAAAATTAGTAGCCACCGTTAACGGGAACAGGATCCAAGCCAGGTGGCCAGGGCTCCAGAGGGAGGAACCTCCTGACAATATGAGTGGTGTCCAGAAGTACCGTTTCTGAATCAAGCCCTTGCCCTTCTGTGCTAAGCCCCCTGAGGTGTTAGTCGAGGCTCTTGGCTATTAAGCCATTGGCTGTCACGACTATCGCTACAATGATTGCTGAATCCACCTCCCGCATGTCGACAGCCTCGTGAACCAAGTCGAGATACTTGATTTGTTTAATATGATTATTATTATTACAGTCTAAATCCGAACCTACTACCGAAGTGAGCGAATACTTAAATCTGCCGTCGCTAGATGGCACTGATGAGGACAGCGACGCACAGAAGTACATCCTCGGCAAGCTGGAGATCCTAAACGAAGAAGATGAAGACGATGACGACGATGAAGGACGTAAGTGTTAATTGTTTGTTTTTTTTACTCAAAGCCAATACACACTATGTAGCCAAACATATTGTACGTTACGGAATTGCATCGCTGACAGGGGTATTCGGCACTGGTGCAGCTACACAGGTGCTAAACTTAGTATTCGGGAACACTGTTGGAGCTGCTGAACCTTGGACAAAACTATCTTTGCATTGTGTAGATTCAATTTCATAGTATTGTATCATTGCATGGCACACGTGTGAGCACAATGTACTTGCTGTAAAGCATCTATTTCTCGGGTTAGTCTTTTATTGTTGTTGTTTTTTTTTTGTGTGTTTTCCATAATGGACGCTCTTAGCGTACAATATATTTCTGCATCGTTCTCACACGATTGATTTCAAAATGAATGATGTAATCAAATATTTGTATCAATAGCTTCATAATTTAAAAGAGTGTCCATGGAGTTTCTTGCCCGTTCTTCTCCATAGGTACCTACTCTTTGGAATGGGCAACTACTGATCGACCTTCTGACTATTCAGAAGTGCCTGTAACTGGTTTATTTGAAATAAATGCTTTGATTTGATTTGATTTGTTAGCCGACTGTTAAGGCTAAGTAATTGCAGCGTCATGGGTCGAATAGTACCATCCTATATCCTCCCGTGGGTGTCTAAGAGAGGCGAAGAGGCGATTAAGGGAACTCTCACCAGGGAAGCAGGCAGAGGAGCTTCTCCTGGACACGACGGGCAAGCGTGGAGATTATAGCAAACCCCCCCAAACGTGGCTGATATTTTATATTTTTTAAACATAAACTAGTGCTTGACCGCTATCCCGCCTGATGGTAAGCAGTCATGCAATCGTTGATGGTAAAGCGCGCTAGTTTATTAAGAACCTATTCACTAAAAAAAAAAAACTGAATGATTAAGAAGGAAAACGCCATTTGAGCGAGGTAGATCGATCTGAAGGCCTTTTTCGACCAAACCCCCGACACAACAACATTTGGTGTATCGTAGCCGGCACACAGCAAAACAACTGCTCAGACCCGTCCTCCGTACGGCTTTAGAAGTCATCATATAACATTATAGGTTGATTATGATCATTATAAACAACCTTTTTATCGTCCCACTGCTGGGCACAGGTCTCCTCTCATACAGAGAAGGATTGAGCGTAATCACCACGCTTGCTCAATGCGGGTTGGCGATTTCAGACAAATAAAGTCCAGGTTTCCTCAAGATGTTTTCCTTCACCTTCAGTCATTGGTGTCCAAGATATACTTAGAAAGTACATATAATTTTAGAAAAGTTACATTGGTACTTGCCTGGCCTGGAATCGAACCCGCGCACTCATACTTGAGAGGCTGGTGTTTTAACCACTAGGCCACCACGACTATATTTACCACGACTATATTTACCACGATTATGATTATGAGTACTAATTTTGGGTAGGTTTTGTACTCAGGCAGACACAGGGGTTTACCAACATCACGACACTTAAGGTCCTGTATGATTCACTCGTTAGGAGTCACCTCGAACATAATGCAGTCATCTGGGCTCCTCATGAGGCTAAATACAGTCATCATCATCATTTCAGCCGAAAGACGTCCACTGCTGGACATAGGCCTCCCCCAAGGTTCTCCACGACGACCGGTTCTGCGCCTCCCGCATCTAGCGGTTTCCCGCGACCTCCACCAGGTCGTCGGTCCACCTTGTCGGGGGCCTACCCATGCTACGTCTTCCGGTGCGTGGTCGCCACTCGAGAACCCGTTGGCCCCATCGGGCATCGGTCCTACGGGCAATGTGTTCAGCCCACTGCCACTTTAGTGTTGCAATTCTTCGGGCTATGTCGGTTACTCTCGTTCTTCTGCGGATCTCCTCATTCCTGATTCGATCGCGCAGTGAAACCCCAAGCATAGCCCTCTCCAATGCCCTTTGAGTGACTTTGAGCCTTCTCATAAGGCTCATTGTTAGCGACCACTTCTCAATTCCATAGGTCATCACTGGCAACACACACTGGTCGAAGACTTGTTGTCTTGAGACACTGCGGTATTTCGGACAAGAAGATTCTTCGTAGCAGTAAATACAGTGTCATGTTGGAACATGTTCAAAATAAGTTAAGACACTTGTTTTTTAATCTCTATGGGGTATATCCATTTTACCCACTGATTGTACACTGTTTGTATTGGGTAAGGGCACAACACGTTAAAGGTGCGACGGGATTTTGCGTTCGCAGCTTATCTAGTGAAGCTACTGCGTGGCGAAGCGCAGGACTCGGGAGTGCTGCGGCACCTGGAACTCTGCGTTCCAGGTCGGTACGTATGGAGGCGGTGACGCTCGCCCTTGCTTGCTGTGCCTGCGGCCAGAACCAATCTACTGGCGAAATATCCTCTTATTAGAGCCATGCGGGTAGTGAACGATGTTCATGAGAGACTTGATGTACTGTGGTGCAACTTGAGTGAATTCGCAAAGGTTACACTACTTATCATATATAACTTCAATGTAGGTTAAGTTTTTAGTTAAAGTGTACAATTTTATTTAAGATTTAGTATGGAGTAAGGATTAGTATGTAATGCCCCGCTATGGTATTGGATCGCTGATCTGTAAGGGTAGTTGGAGGTAAGAGTTTTTATAAATAAATAAATAATATAATGTTCACCTTTTATATTGCAGACACGATAGTCGTTGACAGTGAAAACGGTTCTATTCTGAGAATGGTGGCCGGACAGAAGTTTATATACGAGGGCGGAGAGATATCACTGGTGATGCCTGATGATGATGAGCAGCATGATGGTGACGTTGATCATCTCGAGAATGGTGATAGCCAAGGTTCGTGTCTATTTTGTTATGTTATCAACGGTATTTTGACCCAGTATTGACCAGTCTTATTGTACAGTTCACATGCATGAGTTTTAATAATAGTTTCATTGCAATCAAGGCGCCTGTAGTCATGTATTTGCACATGAAACTCAATCTACATTATAATCAATCTACATTATCTATATACATTTTTCTAGACATTTTATATTAAGTGTCCAATTAGACGTGGTTTGAGTTTGGTAATAGTTTCATCTTGTTGAGTATTTACTGACATTTTTTGAATTGGCTTTTATCCTAAAAAATAATTTAATGTCCATCAGATAGCTTTATAAAAAATATTGAACACGTATTTTTTATTTTTTATTTTATTCAAATACTTAGGAAGATATATTGATTTGAAATGTCGCATGACGTCACGCCATGGTGCAAAATATAGAACGGCGTGACGTAATTAGCCCCCACTCTGTAACTTTAATACCCTATATATCAGTAATTTTTGGTAATTACCACAAAATAAAAAATACGGGTCTTAATTTTTTTTATTGTCTGTAAGACGGACTAATTATTTTTTTGATTTTCATACCTTGGATACATCCCTATTTAAGTTTAATTTGGCATTCTGCGTTATACAACGTTATTGTATATACGAAGCCCGAAACAGGTGTCCAGTATTTTTAAGTAAAGAGTCTATATTATATAAAAATTCAAAAAGATCATGAAAAACTACAAAGATATGAGTTTGTTGTCTTACCTGGTTGTCCCAATAAAAATATGGTCAACGCACCGCTCGCCCGCCCGCCCCTGTAGCGGCACGGCGCGATGGTCCCTATCTCACTGTGCGCCTAGTTCTATGATCTACCGTCAGCTGTGTTGTACGCTCGGTAACTACATTGCAAGAATTTCTAAATATATTGGGAAAAAATATAACATGCTATAAAAAATATTTTTGATTAATTTTTTAAGTTTTTATACTAATCAATATTCCTACTAAATAATAGTTTTGTGTTTCAGATTCCAATGATGAATCGCAAATAGAGTTACAAGTGTCTGGCGATGAGGAAACTGCGAACGCTATTATTGCAGCAGCTCAGGAACAAGGTAATTGTTTTTTATTAGTATTATTAATTAAGTAGTTGACTAATTTTTGACAGTGGTAGGTTCAGATGGAGATGATAGAATGTGCTGGAGTAAGAAAAAGAGAAAACGTTTTTTGCCCAGCAGTGGGATAATAAAATGTCTACAATTTTATTATTTTTGAAAAAAAAAAAAATTATAATACCTATACGTTTTCGGGTACAAATACAGTACAGTGCGCGAGCGCAAGGTTAGCTAATCATCGGCCGGACGTCACCTGCGGCGACTCTTTCGCCGTCCGAGCAAGTCTCACGCGCCAACCGGCGAGTGGAGGTAACGATTTCTCATCGACATCTTCTCCCGAATGCCTCCGCCAAAAATAAAAAAAAAAAAAAAAACACAATAAATAGACCATATTGTTGTTAGGTTGTTACATTTTCATATGCATATTCAGGCTATAATGTTCCCTCTACTAGGACACTGGCCTCCTCTCGGTGACAGGGAGTGGGCCATAATCTACCATACGGGCCCAGTGCGGCTTGATTGATGTCACATAATGTCTGTGAAATTTTTGTCTCTAGGACATGCCGGTTTCTTCCTTCACCGTTTCGAGTTGTTTGGTGTTGTTGTATGTTATGTGCTAAAATAAAACTGTTTTTAGTGGTTAACATTGTCTTTTACTGAATTTATCTTCTACTTGTAGAATATGATTCAATCTAATAGAATGTAATCACCAGGTGGCGCCTTCATCAAGGTGGAATCGGGCGAGATGTTCCGTGTGAAGTCCGTGTGCAGCACGGCCGGCGCCGGGGCCGCCGCGTCTAGTGCCGGGGCCCGCACGAACATTGCCGGGGCCCGCACGAACAGTGCCGGGACCCGCATGAACAGTGCGGGGGCCCGCACGAACAGTGAGGTCCCCGACGTGCCCAGTTCGGGCAACACGGCTCCGGGTGCGAGCGGAACACGGCCCGACGCCTCGCTACAGATCGTGGCACAGGAAGGGAACCTGTTCAAGTGCTTGCTGTGCGAGAAAAATGGTGAGTTATCATCTGCCTAGTTAAACAGCTGATCAAGATCATTTAAAAGAATTGAAGCCGATTCTCATATAATTAGGAAAGCCCAACTATTTGAGGATCGGCTTCGATTCTAACCAGATACAGCTAAATGAAGTCAATCAGATTGAGCGATAGCCTAATCTGACAGATAATCAATAACTCGAAAGTAACTGATTGCATTTCCCGCTCAGCGGGGACGCCGCTCTAAGCTGACTAAAACTAGAAACAGGCTAAGAGATAAAACTATTGAAATGTTTGGATAATACTGGAAACTGGATGCTGGGAACCACAGGATCCCCACACCATGTCACAAACAGTCGTATTTCACAATATATTTGTGATTTTGCACCGCGCGCGGAGATTAATGATGTCGGCCGGCTGTTTTTGTGCTTTTGTTTGAACTCGTGTTTACCTTGTTGCACGATAGGTGGCGCCAACGGTGCGTAGGTTTGGCGGCGATTGGTATTGTTAAATTATGGAGGAAAAGGATGGGACTAGGGAAAGTATCTCGAAGCCTGTTCAGTAACTATTGGTATTGCCACGTATGTCCATTAACTGGATTGTGGAAATTAAACAGTCTGTCGTTTGCTTTCGCGATTGAACTGCAATCAAGCCAAAAATAAAACCAGAATTTGTTTTCGTAAACTTTCAATTTTAAATTCTCCATGCTCATGAGAATTTTGTAAACTATTCTAAAGGCTAATTTTACCAAAGAATAAGATTAAATATAATATCTTATACGTCTGTGAATGCTCCATAAGGGCTGATTTTCCTTGCTGATCTATCGAAATTATTATTAAAGTAATTATTATTGACAACACACACAGACAGATGTTATATGGAAGAACTGTCAAAAAATCAAAATTATTTGTCATTAACATTTTTTGGCGTCGGAAATATCAAGCCTCTATCGCATAATATTCTCCAGAAGAGTATTGTCTTCACTAATTATTAGGTTTCACTAAACACTTATAATGGAAAGGTTACGAATGCACCTTAATCTCAAGGGCATAAGGTTCAATATTGCGTGACATGTCTTACGTAATTTTTTAGCCCTCAACCTAGGCATTGTAGAGGTACGATCTAAAAATGCATTGCTAGGCTTATGGTGACCTATCTAAGAGTACAGGTTTCATCAATATTGTCAATGAAGGGTCGACATCGAAATTACTAGAAACACATCTCCTGTGAAGTACCTGTAAGACCTGGTAATAAACCCTTAAGTACTAGAAGTTGAGAGTAATTATTATTACTTCTAGACAGATCTGGAATGTTCGATTAGCTGGCTTATATAAAGCGACATGACTCAGCGCGGCAGTCCATGGAGTAGAGAGAGAGCAAAAGAGTGTCCATGGAGTTTCTTGCCCGTTCTTCTCCATAGGTACCTACTCTTTGGAATGGGCGACTAGCTTCATCTTACTGACTGACGGACCTTCTGACAATTCAAAAGTGTCTGTACTGGTTTATAGGAAATAAATGCTTTGATTTTTTGGATTATGATTCAAAAATATTCTTTGTATAAATCTTGTATTTCCTTTACAGATGAAACCCCTTCCTGTGTTGAAGATGCAGACACAATGATGCGTCACTTGAAATCACAGCACGACGCAAGGATATACTTGTGTCGCTTCTGTGGCGCAGTCATGAGGAAACGGACAGAATACGCCTCGCATATAGGTATTTATCCTTCAACACTTCTTTCTCTGATCAAGATTAACCCTCTCTTTGATCATCACAGTCGAAACCCGCTTATTCATTATGTACGCGCCCCAGTACAGCACGTACATTTACCGCGATCAGTCACGGCTTACACAACAAAGAAATCTCCGACCACCCTCCACAACAAAACTAAGGAACTTACCTAGGACACCGTGTGTTCCGTCGTGGGATGAAATACCGGAGAGCCGGCGCGCGCGCCGACTTACAACGCTGTCCGATGGCTCCCAACACACTAATTGTCCAATACCAGTAGACATTAAAGTTCCTCCACGAGGACAACCAAAGCTCACCAGCATAAAAAAACCGTTAGTTAGCAGTTTCAATCCACGCCCGACAAACAATCAGCAATGAAACCACGTTTCAGATTCAAATTCCACTCAATTTAAAGGCGGCACTGTTACGGTTTATAATCCAAGTAAATACTTCAAACACACGGGCAACAAACGCGAGAACTGTCCAAAACCGCGGCCCGAGACTATATTTCCCGAAAATCAATCGTCAAAACGCACCCCGCGTGCGCGATGATTTTCTCAAGACTTCTCGAAACGTTCTGGTCACCGCGCGCCACCGACCACACCCCAGATTATAATACATTCCGCTCGCCCGTACCGGTCGCGCCATCTATCAAACAATCTTCGAACTAACAATCGAACCGACCGATAAACGAGCGTAAACACATTAAGTTGGGTAGACTTTTGGGGTCACGGGCGTATATTCTGGTAACTTTGCATACTAAGTGACCTTTTTTTTTTGTTTCTAATTTTCGCCAATTTCCGTATGACAGCTGGCAGTCCTACCACCAGTAGAGTGTACGGCGGTCACGGCGCGGCGACTGGAAAGCGCTTGTGACTTGGCCATCAATAAGAGCTAGCCGCAAAAGGATGTGATGTTCCATCAAACTTCTTTTCTTTTTGTTGTTGTGGATGGGAAATCCTCTAATGACCTCTCCCGCTTTGGGTGGAGCGGAAGGGCGTGTCAGACTTTTACTGACTAAAACCCGTGTTTCTTCACTTGCCTGTGCGACGGCCAGGGCCACTGTTTCTTTAAGGGACAGCCTCCGTGGCGTAGCGGTAGCGAACGCGGCCGCTGTGCAAGGAGGCGTGGCTTCCATCCCCGCGCAGTACAAATATTTGTGTTATATATATGCATAAAATATATGCACTGGTCTGGTCGTGCCTCGGAAAGCACGTGAAGCCGTTGGTCCCGGTTGCCATACGAACATCTAATGGCAGTCGTTACGGCTTGTTGGAGCCCTCAAAAGTCCGATAATTGATCTAACTGCAATGCTTCAATATCGTCTCTGGGTTTTGGAGGTCAGACGACAGTCGCTTCACGGAAAATATCGAAGTTTAGCCAAAATCAACAGTTAGACTGGTAATGCGGACCCCAGACTCCAAAGGTGAAAAGCTTCGGATGCGACTGTTATTAACGCTGAGATGATGATGATGATGATGACTAAGTGACCTTAAGGAAGGTGGTGATACAGTGGTCACATTCTCTCATGCATAGCAAGGATTCAGGGAGGCCACTTACAGTCTCTCCAGGGATATGACTTACAGGTATTATGTAGTTGGGTTCTGGAGTTGGGTTTTTAAGAGAAACCGGGGCAGTTCGCGTCTCTATATTGACTCCTGATTTGTGGGGGGCGATAGATATATATAACATAATTTTTTTGTATATACGAAACCTGAAACACGTTTCCAGTATTTTTAGTTAAATAATATGTGTACAAAATTTCAAAAAGGTATTATGAAAACTCACAAAGTTATAAGCTGCTTGTGTGCATCTTATGCCAACCACTTAAAGTTCAGAATGCATGTAATGTGTGAAACATCGCATTATTTAACCAAGCTAGCTATAGGTACAAACCACCTTGGCCTGTTTACAAATGTTAATCATCGCTATTTACAATAATTTACTTAATCACAATGTTGGGGTATTTCGCCGTTGACGATACTCGGCGGAGCGCGTGAGGCAACGGGAATCCCAGCGCCCTCACGCCACTAGCCGCCGCAGTAGACGCCCTGGTCGGGAGACGACACCTAACTCCCAGCCACCGTAGGCGCGGGCCTGCGGCCGGTGAGCAGTGGGCAACTCCCGGCCACCGTAGGCGCGGGCCTGCGGGCGGTGAGCAGTGGGCAACTCCCGGCCACCGTAGGCGCGGGCCTGCGGGCGGTGAGCAGTGGGCAACTCCCGGCCACCGTAGGCGCGGGCCTGCGGCCGGTGAGCAGTGGGCAACTCCCGGCCACCGTAGGCGCGGGCCTGCGGGCGGTGAGCAGTGGGCAACTCCCGGCCACCGTAGGCGCGGGCCTGCGGGCGGTGAGCAGTGGGCAACTCCCGGCCACCGTAGGCGCGGGCCTGCGGGCGGTGAGCAGTGGGCAACTCCCGGCCACCGTAGGCGCGGGCCTGCGGGCGGTGAGCAGTGGGCAACTCCCGGCCACCGTAGGCGCGGGCCTGCGGCCGGTGAGCAGTGGGCAACTCCCGGCCACCGTAGGCGCGGGCCTGCGGGCGGTGAGCAGTGGGCAACTCCCGGCCACCGTAGGCGCGGGCCTGCGGGCGGTGAGCAGTGGGCAACTCCCGGCCACCGTAGGCGCGGGCCTGCGGGCGGTGAGCAGTGGGCAACTCCCGGCCACCGTAGGCGCGGGCCTGCGGGCGGTGAGCAGTGGGCAACTCCCGGCCACCGTAGGCGCGGGCCTGCGGGCGGTGAGCAGTGGGCAACTCCCGGCCACCGTAGGCGCGGGCCTGCGGGCGGTGAGCAGTGGGCAACTCCCGGCCACCGTAGGCGCGGGCCTGCGGGCGGTGAGCAGTGGGCAACTCCCGGCCACCGTAGGCGCGGGCCTGCGGGCGGTGAGCAGTGGGCAACTCCCGGCCACCGTAGGCGCGGGCCTGCGGGCGGTGAGCAGTGGGCAACTCCCGGCCACCGTAGGCGCGGGCCTGCGGGCGGTGAGCAGTGGGCAACTCCCGGCCACCGTAGGCGCGGGCCTGCGGGCGGTGAGCAGTGGGCAACTCCCGGCCACCGTAGGCGCGGGCCTGCGGGCGGTGAGCAGTGGGCAACTCCCGGCCACCGTAGGCGCGGGCCTGCGGGCGGTGAGCAGTGGGCAACTCCCGGCCACCGTAGGCGCGGGCCTGCGGCCGGTGAGCAGTGGGCAACTCCCGGCCACCGTAGGCGCGGGCCTGCGGGCGGTGAGCAGTGGGCAACTCCCGGCCACCGTAGGCGCGGGCCTGCGGGCGGTGAGCAGTGGGCAACTCGCCGCCCGGTAAGGACCAGGCCCGAGTCGACGGCGCGTCGTGTTTCACGCGCGCCTCAAAGAGATGTCAGCACATCGTGACGGGCTCCACGAAGACCGATGCCTCCTGGGTCAGGGTTGCGGGTTGGTTAAACAAGAAACCGCGGCCCTGGCCGTCGCACAGGCAAGTGAAGAAACACGGGTGGGTTTTAGTCAGTAAAAGTCTGACACACTCTTCCGCTCCGCTCAGAGCGGGAGAAGTCATTTGATGATTTCCCATCACAACAAAAAAAAAAAAAACGATACTCCAGAGTTGTTGTAGGTACCTAAATGAGTAACACCAAAACCACTAGTATTGAGCCGCACTTGTTTTATTGATACTTGACCGCGTGACGGAGGTATAGTTATGACTGAATTACATTAATGCGTTTAAGTTCATTATACAAATGAATTTTGTTGTATGAGCATTATTGGTTCGTACAGACTATTTACAATGTTTCTGATCATTCTCTACGCTCAAACATAACTTAGCAATTGTTCAAAATGGCCCCGATTTTGTCTTATTCACAGACGAGAGCTTAATGTTATAAGAATCGTTACACGTTACCCGATAATGTTTGTGTGAATACAATAGGTAGTGTGTAGGATAGGTGGTAGGCCATAATGGCCATCGGCCGCCGGCAGAAGTTACCACCCACCAGACAAAGCCTTGCCGCCAAGCGATTTGTCGTGTTCCGGCATGATGTCTGGTGAAGCCGTACGGAGGACGGGTCTGAGCAGTTGTGTTGCGATGTGTGCCGGGTGCGATACGCTTAATGTTGTTGTGTTGGGGGTTTGGTCGTGGAGGGTCTTCAGATCAATCTCCCTTTGGCGCAGCATCGTTGGTCGTGTTGTTGGGTTTAACATTGCATCACCTCGCTCAACTGCCGCCTTCCTTCATATTCGCTCAGTTTTTCTGAGTGAATAGGCTCTTAATAAAATAGCGCGCTTTACCATCAACGATCGCATCACTGCTTACCATTAGGCGGGATTGCGGTCAAGTGCTAATTTATAATTATTAAAAATAACATAAGTGTACAGGGTCACTGCGTAGGATCGGGTTACGTAATAGAGCGGGAGCGTGCCTGTCTGTTGCTCCAGGACTAATAAAGGAGGAGGGGGGGGGGGGGTCGTCCCGCTGTCTGCACGCTCTAATGACTGCTATTATCTGCCGTCAATTATGTTGTAGGTATGTATGTTGGTGTGTAAGGCTTGATATAGAAGTCACGACGCAGCAGATAGAATATTTAGATGTCTATTACAGATCACAGACGATAGATGTAAAGTTCTAGTCGACAGAGATAGATAGGAGATAAGATGAAGAATTTAAATATAGATACAAGAAAGAAACCGAAATTAACTGGAAAAATTAAGATTTGCGTAAGTATTAGCGATTTAGAACGGGAGAAATCGGAGCGTGCATTCGCCGTGGAGATAGGATTGGCACTGCCGCTGGCGACCGAGCAATGGCGGGGTGGTCGGCTATGGGCGCGTGCGCCAAGCAGTAGGTTGAGGCTCGTAGTACAGCCCAGTGTTACCAACCCTACTGTTTTCACACTGATGTCCATGTTTTCTGTTTCATTCCTATTTTCTACTGTTTTTTAACTACCGCTCAGCGCCACCTAATACATTACTATGCAAACATTTGTTGAGATCCATTACGTAATAAAACACAAATTTCAAACCACTACTAATAAAACGCAATGCCACTAGATGGCAGATTCGGTCGCATGTGGTCTCATTATATGTATTTGAAAATAATGCTTTTATGCACTGGGAAATCCTAATTTATGAATGACAGCTACACGCCTGCTGTATTGCGTTTTGTTTTATAGTTACAACACCATGAACAGTTTCTTTAAATTGCGACGTCTATTATAAAAAAATAAACAATAATTACAACCTTTTCCATAAAATGAGTAGGTACTGGGAATAGTCCTCCTAAGAAGAAAAATGAAATATGAACAGAAATTCGTAGATTTGTGTTTAAAAGATGAAAGGTTCAAAGGCTGGTTAAAGAAAATCAGTAGGTATTATTATTATTTAATTATATGAGCAAAATTATGAAAACTGCCATATTTTTTGCGAGTTACTGTTTTTTAGCTCTTTGAGGTTGGCAACACTGGGCGGGGCGGTCGGCTATGGGTGGGTGCGCTAAGCAGTAGGTTGAGGCTCGTAGTACAGCCACAATGTCGTGCGCTTGCTTTACAAACTACATATATCGCATAGAGAAAAAATAACGTTGTATACAACATTATTTTTTGTTTATGCGAAACCTGAATATATTTTGTGCCGAATAAACCACTGAATCGATTCCAATTATTTTTACACCATGTTATATTTTTTCCCAAATTCATTTATAAATGGTTGCGGTGTGGGTACCGAGCGCACAACACAGCTGACGTTAGATTGTATTACTAGGCGCGTGAGATGGCTCAAATTGGTTAAGATACACTGATTGAGTATCAAAAGGGAATCTTAGCAGGGGGGGCAAGGGTTGCGAAGAATCTCCGGGAGAGATCCGGCTACCACAAACAACGACGAATCGACCTGGCAACACTGAACATGCGCACACTGCGGACCGACGAGAGGGTTATTGAACTGGGGGAAGAATTGAGCAAGTTACTATGGGGTGTTCTGGGATTATCGGAAGACCGAAGAGGACTCGATATTCATTAAATCCGGTAACTTGCTCTATTTCCGGGAGGGCGACCATCAGTCCCAAGGTGGTGTCGGGTTCCTCGTCCACAGGTCCCTTGTGGACAATGTAGTGAAGATCGAGAATGTGTCGACCAGGATGGCGTTCCTGGTACTCAGAATAACCAAACGGTATTCGCTGAAGGTCATTCAGGTATACGCCCCGACCTCGGCACACTCCGACGATGAAGTAGAGACTATGTACGAGGAGATCTCTAAAGCCATACATAGCTCTAAAACTCACTACAGCGTTATCATAAGGGAGGAATTCAATGCTAAACTTGGGAAACGGAGCGGTGATGAGCTCGGACTGGGAAATTTTGGCTGTGGGCGTCGGAACCACCGAAGCTACATGTTAGCTGGCTTCATGGAGAAGGAGGGACTCTTTATGATGAACTCCTTCTTCAAAAAGCGTGAACAGCGAAAGTGGACTTGGATCAGTCCCGACGGGGTCACTAAGAATGAGATAGACTTAATTTTGACGACAAAAAGGCACATATTCAATGATGTCTCAGTGATCAACTCGCTCAAATGCGGCCGCGATCACCGTATGGTCAGAGGCACATTGAATCTGAATATAGTGTCCGAAAGATCTCGCCTGATGAAGTCCACGCTCCGGCCAGCACCCATCCAGATCCACAATTCCGAAGGTTTCCAGCTCGAGCTCCAAAATCGCTTCGAATGCCTAAGTGGCGACGTGGACGAATACAATGACGGGTTTATAGAAGCTGTCCGTACGGTCGGGACTAAGTATTTTAAGACCCGCCGTACAAATAGAACTAAAAAGCTCTCGGACTACACTCTCGAGCTCATGGAGGACAGACGTGAGATGATTTTGCGTTCGTCAAGTGATGCTTGCAGATACCGGCAGCTCAATAAGCAGATCTCAAAGTCTCTGAAGCGCGACCTACGTCGGTATAATACCGAGCGTATAACGGAGGCTATAGAGCGAAACAGAGGCTCTAAAGTTTTCGCTAGAGATCTGACTATTGGGCATAGCCGGCTAAGCAAGCTGAAGACTGACGACGGCAAGATCTTAACGTCCAGGCCCGAGCTTTTTGAGGGAAGTCGAGAATTTCTATGGACAGCTCTACACTTCAACGACAAGACCCGCATTAAATCTTGCTGAAGACCCTAGAGCAAGATTAACCCGACACTACACTGAAGATATCCCGGACGTCAGCCTGCAGGAGATTCGATTGGCTCTGAAACAGCTTAAAAACAACAAGGCGCCGGGCGATGACGGAATAACAGCAGAGCTACTGAAGACGGGTGGTGAACCGATCCTTAGGGCCCTTCAGAAGTTATTTAATTCCATCATAGTTAAGGGAAAAACGCCACATGCATGGCACAGAAGTGTGGTGGTACTCTTTTTCAAAAAGGGTGACAACACCCTTTTGAAAAACTACAGACCCATCTCACTTCTGAGTCATGTCTATAAGGTCATTGACTCCAAGGCCAAGGTGGCTGCCAGAAAACTTGGTGTAATCGCAAAGGTCCGGCAGTACTTCACACCAGGGCAGCTTCTAATGTTGTACAAAGCACAGGTCCGTTCGTGTGTGGAGTACTGCAGCCACATTTGGGCTGGTGCTGCTAAGTGTCACCTGGCCACTTTGGATTCAGTGGAGAGGCGTGCGAAGAGGCTGATTGGTGACCCTGATTTAACTCGAGTTGGTCTCCAAAGCCTAGAGCACAGGCGTAGAGTAGCCAGCCTTTCGGTGTTCTATAGGATACATTCTGGGGAGTGTGCGAGGGAATTGCACGATTTAATTCCCCCATCTCCGTTCCACCATCGGACGACCCGTCGTACGGCGAGTTTCCACCCTTATGTTGTTAACACCTCTACGATCCGGACGAAGCGTTTCGCGTCGTCCTTTATACCGCGTACATCGAGGGACTGGAACAATCTGCCGGCGGCGGTGTTTCCGTCGGACTACAATTTGAGTGTCTTCAAGGCTAGAGTGAATAGGCTCTTAATAAACTAGTGCGCTTTACCATCAACGATTGCGTCACTGCTTACCATCAGGCGGGATTGCGGTCAAGCGCTGGTTTATATTTAATAAAAAAAAAAAAAAAGTTGTTTTCAAGAGTCCTCACAAATCGTCTCGCCTGCAGGTTTGACGACTTCCAGCCGCCCGAACAAGCCGGTTTCCGAAAAGGCTTCAGCACAGTAGACCACATACATACGCTGCGGCAGGTTATACAGAAGGCCGAGGAGTATAACCTACCCCTTTGCTTGGCGTTTGTGGACTACGAAAAAGCCTTTGATTCGATCGAGACCTGGGCTGTACTGCAGTCTCTCCAGCGGTGCCAAGTAGACTATCGGTATATTGAAGCGCTGAAGGGTTTGTACGAAAACGCCACCATGTCAGTCCGAATACAGGACCAGACCTCGAAACCAATACCTCTGCAGCGTGGTGTCAGACAGGGAGACGTTATCTCCCCGAAACTGTTCACCGCTGCATTGGAGGATGTCTTCAAGGTTCTGGACTGGAAAGGACTGGGCATCAACATCAATGGCGAGTACATGACACACCTTCGGTTTGCTGATGATATCGTAGTCATGGCTGAGACCGCGGAGGACCTGAGTACAATGCTCGAAGACCTCAGTAGGGCCTCCAAGCGAGTCGGTCTTAAAATGAACATGGGCAAGACGAAAGTCATGTCTAATGCCCATGTTGTACCGACTCCTATAAAGATTGGAGACTCTGTTCTCGAAGTTGTTGACAGCTACGTGTACCTGGGACAAACTATCCAGTTAGGAAGGTCCAACTTCGAGAAAGAGGTCAATCGTCGAATCCAACTCGGCTGGGCTGCTTTCGGGAAGCTACGTAGAATCTTCTCGTCCGATATACCGCAGTGTCTCAAGACAAAAGTCTTTGACCAGTGTGTGTTGCCAGTGATGACTTATGGAGTTGAGACGTGGTCGCTAACAATGGGCCTTATATGAAGGCTCAAAGTCGCTCAAAGGGCAATGGAGAGCGCTATGCTTGGGATTTCACTGCGCGATCGAATCAGGAATGAGGAGATCCGCAGAAGAACGAGAGTAACCGACACAGCCCGAAGAATTGCAACACTGAAGTGGCAATGGGCTGGACACATTGCCCGTAGTACCGATGCCCGATGGGGCCGACGGGTTCTCGAGTGGCGACCACGCACCGGAAGACGTAGCGTGGGTAGGCCCCCGACAAGGTGGACCGACGACCTGGTGAAGGTCGCGGGAAACCGCTGGATGCAGGAGGCGCAGGACCGGTCGTCGTGGAGAACCTTGGGGGAGGCCTATGTCCAGCAGTGGACGTCTTTCGGCTGAAATGATGAATGATGATGATGAAAGTGGCAGTGGGCTGGACACATTGCCCGTAGGACCGATACCCGATAGGGCCGATGGGTTTTCGAATGGCGACCACGCACCGGAAGACGTAGCGTGGGTAGGCCCCCGACAAGGTGGACCGACGACCTGGTGAAAGTCGCAAGAAACCGCTGAATGCGGGAGGCGCAGGACCGGTCGTCGTGGAGAACCTTGGGGGAGGCCTATGTCCAGCAGTGGATATCTTTCGGCTGAAATGAGAATGAAAATGAAAAATGAATTAATTATTAATATTTTTACAGTTATAATAAAATATTAGAAGCTAAATTAAAATAAAGTTATTAGTTTGCAACCGATGATACGTAACAATAACAATAATTTTAGGAAGTCAAGGTTGGGATCATTTCCCGCGCATTTGTACGGTAACGCGGCTTCGATTCGCCGTTGGATAAGTGCACAGGGACGCACTCAGGAGTGAGTCATAATTTTGATGTTATGCATCAAATGTGAATCTTCAGCCAATTTTAAATCAGTTTAATTTGAATACAGGGTCGCATTCTTTTAACATAAATTTTAGGCAAAATAGTAATTTAAATAATCCAGATGTTCATGCATACACAGTTTGGAGTGAATTCGCTTTAAAAAAAGATTTCAAAATTCATTAATATTATGATGATTATGTAAAGTTTCCAATTTGATTTGGTCATTTGATTACTAAACCTTTATTATCCTTATCTGTCGGACGGGGTTTAGTTAATACTCTCGACTAACACCTGAGGTGGTATTTGTTGGGCAGCTGGTTCAAGGTCTTGGTCCTGAAAGTGGTATTCAGGACAAGGTTTATAGTGTTTGTTTGTTTCCACAGCGTCCCACGCGGCGCCCCCCCTCCCCCCGCGCGCCCCCCCACCGCTGCCCGGTGTGCGGCAAGTGTTACAGCTCGCGCACGCTGCTGGCCGAGCACGCCAACCTGCACTCGGGGGCGCGGCCCTACGTCTGCCAACTGTGCGGGAAGTCCTTCACCTCCAAGTACACGCACCAGGCGCATCTCAAGACACACGGGGTGAGTCCTACCCCGTTACAGCTCGCGCACGCTGCTGGCCGAGCACGCCAACCTGCACTCGGGGGCGCGGCCCTACGTCTGCCAACTGTGCGGGAAGTCCTTCACCTCCAAGTACACGCACCAGGCGCATCTCAAGACACACGGGGTGAGTCCTACCCCGTTACAGCTCGCGCACGCTGCTGGCCGAGCACGCCAACCTGCACTCGGGGGCGCGGCCCTACGTCTGCCAACTGTGCGGGAAGTCCTTCACCTCCAAGTACACGCACCAGGCGCATCTCAAGACACACGGGGTGAGTCCTACCCCGTTACAGCTCGCGCACGCTGCTGGCCGAGCACGCCAACCTGCACTCGGGGGCGCGGCCCTACGTCTGCCAACTGTGCGGGAAGTCCTTCACCTCCAAGTACACGCACCAGGCGCATCTCAAGACACACGGGGTGAGTCCTACCCCGTTACAGCTCGCGCACGCTGCTGGCCTAAGCTTCCAGCGTACGGCATTTCGCCTAGCCTGACTGGCTGGGTAAAAGACTTCCTGACTGAACGGACCCTCCGGGTTGTTGTCGACGGAAGCTCATCGGAGCCCATGTCGACTAGTGTTCCTCAGGAGTCTGTTCTCTCTGCAACTCTGTTCCTGCTGCATATTAACGATCTGCTAATGCCCGGTATCTATGGGTTTAGATGACAACACAGGTTTAGAGAGATACCTGCCGGGTTCTCGGGCTAGTAAGGAATCAATCCGGTCGGGAAAAAACGGCTATTATAGGGCGTACGAATGTTACACTAAATGCTGTCTCCGAATGAGGCGAAGCCAATCTTGTGGCATTCAACGCCGCCAAAACACAAGCGTGTCTATTTGCTGCTAAAAGAAGCTGGTTCACCATTGGCGCACACCTTGATTCCTACTTTTCGAAATGTATCCTTGGAGTGCACCGATAGCCTTCAGCTTTTGGGAGCTGAGATTTCCTCGAACCTGAACTTTGGGCGGTTCATTGAATCCAAAGCCAAGGCTGTCAGGAAACTTGGCGTTATTGCAAAGATACGGCGGTACTGCAGCCACATTTGGGCTGGTGCTACAAAATGCCACCTGGTAACTTTGGATTCGGTGGAAAGGCGTGCGAAGAGGGTAATTGGCGACCCAGATTTGGTTTTGTTGTCCCACCAACAATTGCATCACTGCTTACCATTAGGCGGGATCCTGCAGTCAAGCAATAGTTCATAATTATAAAAAAGGACTTTGCCTTTCATAAAATACGGGAATTATGTTTTCAACATCATCTGCCTCGCCTTTTGCCTGCTTTATTGGAACCCACTTCCAATCTAACCAGGTACAGCAGAATATACCTATATTTTCAATGAAGTAACTGCCTGTCTGACGTCTGCAATTCCGATACTTGGTACTATCATTTTTTTGAATTTACAATTGACAAGACCAGTCATTGTGGAAAGCCTTGGGGGAGGCCACTGTCCATCAGTGTGGACTTCTAGTTTTGTGGAGGTATCAGGAGCAGGAACTAAAGTTCACAGTACATATCCCGATCAGACGGGTGTTGTCTGCCGGGCACTTGCCCAACGGTTGATGATATATGCTAGTTGCACGGTAAACTTTACTTATGTGATGTAGAATTCGTGTGACGTCAGTATGACGCGTTGTTCGCATGTGGCGGTTGTAGATACAGCGACAGTCTAAGAAGAAGTAACATAATTGGCTTGTATCCTAAAAAATAATTTAATGTCCATCAGATAGCTTTATAAAAAATATTGAACACGTATTTTTTCTTTTTTCTTTTATTCAAATACTTAGGAAAATATATTGATTTGAAATGTCGCATGACGTCACGCCGTGGTGCAAAATATAGAACGGCGTGACGTAAATAGCCCCCACTCTGTAACTTTAATACGCTATATCTCAGTAATTTTTGGTAATTAAGACAAAATAAAAAATACGGGTCTTAATTTTTTTTATTATGTGTAAGACGGACTAATTATTTTTTTGATTTTCATACCTTGGAATTATTATTATTATTATTTCGTCCTCAGGTGCGCCCACGTCCCTACAAATGCACTCAATGCGGTAAATCGTTCCTTACTCAGCAGAATCTTAATCAACACGAGAAAACACATTCAGGAATCAAGGATTTCGTTTGTAATATATGTAGTAAGTACTTTATTCCTTATTCTTTATTTTTAAGAATCCTCTTCCTCAAGTAGTTCTCCTCATATAAAGGGTTTTTTGCGATTTTTTGTGTATTTAACGAATTAATTAATTTTTACTTTAAAATCTTATTGGGTTATAAAAGTATAGCAATTATGAACGGTCTAAAGTGAGAAAAACTGCATATTATTTTTTTTAATCGGGAAAAAGCCGACGAAATATTCCGCCACTGGAGGGTCCAGAATCATGTACTGAATCCATGGTACTCGTTTGTGCGTCGATGTCAGATACACCCTTTATACATTAAAAAGTCGACATTAATTTAACGGGATAGCCCAAAAAAACATGGAAGAAATCCAGATATTAAACACATTTTGTGGAATTTAGATTGAATAAAGTTGAAGCACTTGTCAATACAATTTTGCGTATTTTAACTACTTTTCAGATCAACTGCATAACACATTTATTATAATACTTTTAAGTATGGACTACTTATAATATATGAACCTATATATGTTTCAAAAAATTTAACCTATTAGGAAATTAGCTTACATGTGTGTCATATTTCATTCACATCGTTTAAGCAATCTATGAAAATCATAAATATCTTAACATAAACAAACTGTTTGCATTTAGAAAGTAAGATTATTACACGTATGAAAATCATCTACATAATTATCTTAAAAATTTTGTTAAAATCTTCCTTTTAGGTGTAAACAAGTCGTTGCCTAGCAACGGTTTTTTTTACCTGTATTCTTTATCGAATAGGGTAGTTCACTAAAAAAAACTAATTAGTCCGTCAGTTAGATTTCCAAAAAGTACTAGACACGTATTTTGCTTTTTTCATATAAACAAAAGTTAAGATTACACAGTGCGTTGAAAACTCGTGTGACGTCACTGCATGCTACACTTTTTAGCGCGCAGTGACGTCACCAGCCACCACTCCTGATCTTTGATGCCTTTTATATTTGTCAATTTTTATTGATTGAATGACGGACTAATTAGAATCATTTTTTTTTATTTATGCCAATTAGGGATGTTTCCTACATCCCTATTTGGCCTAAATATAGGTTTATGTGAGTATCAACCCAGGATATCTATTGTAATTAAGTGTTTATTTCCCAGACAAAGCCTTCAGTACGCAACACAACTTGGAAGTCCACGGCGTGGTCCACTCCGGGAACAAGGCGTTTGCGTGCTCCGTCTGCAGCAAGGCCTTCGCCAGGAGAGCAGAGCTCAGGGACCATATGAGGATACACACGGGTATGGACGGAAATAGTCGCAGGCTGACTAAATTAACAACGAGTGGTTTTTAGGGTTCCATAATTGGCTTGTATCCTAAAAAATAATTTAATGTCCATCAGATAGATTTATAAAAAATATTGAACACGTATTTTTTATTTTTTCTTTCATTCAAATACTTATGAAGATATATTGATTTGAAATGTCGCATGACGTCACGCCGTGGTACAAAATATAGCACCGCGTAACGTAATTAGCCCCCACTCCGTAACTTTAATACGCTATATCTCAGTAGTTTTTGGTAATTACGACAAAATAACAAATACGAGTCTTAGTTTTTTTTATTATCTATAAGACGGACTAATTATTTTTTTTGATTTTCATACCTTGGATACATCCCTATTAAAGTTGTGTCAGTCGTGGTGGCATAGTGATTAAAACACCAGCCTCTCAAGTATGAGTTAGCTGGTTCGATTCCAGGTCAGGCAAGTACCAATGTAACTTTTTTAAGTTATGTGTACTTTATAAGTATATCTTGGACAGCACTGACTGATTACAAGGTGATGGAACTCATTCTTGGAAGGAAACCGGTACTAGAGACCCTATTACTAAGACCTTGTCTGCTTGTCACCAGGCATCTCGGTCTGTCTCTCATGAACTGTGAAAACTAAACAGTTTTACCTCTCTATTCATAAACTTTGCTTAAACTATTGATTAGTGAAGTGTTCTACGCGCCCTATTCTTAGATGTCACCGGGGGAGTCATACACCTCACTCCCCTCCCTGACCCGAGGAGCCCACAATGGCGAGCCAGCACCAATCGGGGGTTGCGAAAGCAGGGTTTGTTCTCGTAACCCCCGGTGTAGGTGTGAGATGGAACACAGGGGTGTTTTTTAGTCAGTAAGTGTCTAACAGACCCCGTCGCAAGCCCCAGGGCGACAGACATCCATGAGGATTTTCCACCCCGGAAACAAAAAAAGGCCTTTGTCCAGAGTGGACCTTTATAGGCTGAAGAAAAAGGAGATGTGGAGGCATGAGGAACAGGGAGTAAAGTTCACTCATCCTCCATAGAAAAGGGAGGATCCTCCGACCAGACGGGTGTTATGTCTGGCGGGCACTTGCCCGATGGTCGGAGGATCCTCCCTTTTCTATGGAGGATGAGTGAACTTTACTCCCAACCACCCACCCAACCAGTCGCAACTAGAGCGGGCAGAAGAGTGAAGTTCAGAAACGTTCTCGACTTGTAATCCTAGTTTTTCTTTCTCCGTGGGGGGGTGGTGTGGCAACACTGCGATGTTGCCAAAGACATTGAATTATCATTGTTTATAAAGTGTTTTTTAGTCTATGTTCTTTTCTTCTTGGTTTGACAGTTCGTTTTACCACACCCTAAAAATATACACGTTACAAAACTGTACGAAGAGTTTGATTCCAAGTCTACTAAATATTTAATGGTGAACAACACCAAAGAGATATGAATTTGAATCGTTTAAGTACGTTAAAGTTTAGGTTCCCTCCCACTCCAGGTGAGCGTCCATTCTCGTGCGACATCTGCGGAGCTCGCTTCACTCAGCGCTCCAACCTCCACTCACATCGCCGCGCGACTCACTTCGACGACAAACGTTACCACTGCGAACTGTGCCCGAAGAAGTTCAAACGGAGAAGGTACGTCAACATATCCGGGATTCCGAGGCACGGACCGGTTTTGGAATGTAAAGATGGTCACCCACCCACTGATCAATCACGGCAAGCGTAACTTAACCTGATCGATGTACCGGTGAACGCTGCCAAAAACTGAAAGTAAACGGAACGCGGCCATAGTGGGCCGCGTTCTTCCGCCGACTGCCAAACGACGTGGCAAGCGCACTTCCTTTCGAACTGGCAAGCTAGCGAGTCATGGCCACGATCTTTTAACGGTCACTAAAATGTAATTAGTTTTAAGTATTTAAAGTTACCCCCGGGTTGGATTTAGCCCTTAAAATTCAAAATTAATAAAGTTAGGAAGTCTACCAATAAAGTGTATCGACGTCCGTCTCCTCGTGATCTGGTCTGGTGGTCTACGAACTCCGCATCCAAAGGTTGGAGTTAAGTAGTTTCCCGCGTTTAGCACTTCATCAGAGAGATATACTCCGAAGGCATCATTCTATCACATATTCCTCCTATATGTCGTCCTCCATGGCGCAGCGGTCAACACGTCTGCCTGCAACGTGGAGGCCCCGAGTTCGATCCCCGGCCAGGTCATGATGGAAAACTATCTTTTCCTGATTGGCCTGGGTCTTGGATGTTTATCTATATAATATGTATCTATTATATAGTGTCGTTGAGTTAGTACCCCTTAACACAAGTCTCGAACTTACCATAACTAACTAAACTTAATTTAGTTCATAGCATCTATTCTTTCTATTTCATTAAGAAAAGGACAAAAGATAAATATTAGTTCAGTCCTGTCAAATTAGTCAGCGCCAAACGTAAATTGACGTATTTTTGGCCGTCATATTTTTAATAACATCTCAAATATCTATGGAATATCTTAATTTGACAGTTTTAAACTAACATTCTATCTTCTGTCCTTTCTTTAATCAATCAGAAAGAATGAAATGCACTGAAGTTAAAATTAGTTTGTTAGCAAGGGACCGGAGCCATTAACAGCAGTAACGTTTGTGAATAAACTCTTTCATGTCCACTATACAGTAAGGGTCAAAAGTACATTACCACTTTTCAACATTATTGTTCCAACAATAAGTGTCAAAAGTGGTACTCCACTTATGGACCCTTACTGTGAATATCAATCAAATAACTAAATTCAATCATTCTCCCTCAACAGATTACTGGAATACCACATAAAAGCGTCGCACACAGGCGAGCGGCCGCTAAAGTGCGGCATCTGTCATCTAGCGTTCGTGTACCCCGAGCATTACAAGAAGCACGTTCGGATACACAGCGGAGAGCGGCCTTATGTTTGTGAGGTAAATATGTCCGCATACAATTTTATGGGTTTGTAGATAATACGTTTTTCTCGGTGGTAGGCAATAACATCGGCCGCCAGCAGAAGTTACCACCCACCAGACAAAGCCTTGTCGCCAAGCGATTTGTCGTGTTCCGGCATGATGTCTGGTGAAGCCGTACGGAGGACGGGTCTGAGCAGTTGTGTTGCGATGTGTGCCGGGTACGATGCGCCTAATGCTGTTGTGTCGGGAGTTTGGTCGTGGAGGGTCTTCAGATCAATCTCCCTTTGGCGCAGCATCGTTGGTCGTGTTGTTGGGTTTAACATTGCATCACCTCGCTCAATTGCCGTCTTCTTTCCTATTCGCTCAGTTTTTCTGAGTGAATAGGCTCTTAATAAACTAGCGCTCTACATCAACGATCGCTTCACTGCTTACCATCAGGCGGAATTGCGGTCAAGCGCTAGTTTATAATTATTAAAAAAAAAAAAAAAAAAAACCTATTTAGCTTTATTGTACCTTAGTGGATAAGGTATAAGGTTTATCTTTGATTAATGAGTCAAAAAAAAAAACGGATCCACTCTTTGTTATAACACTCCAGAAGTCCAGACCAATGTACGAATATCCCTACTAATATTATAAAGGTCACGTCTAAACCACTGAACTGATTTTATTGAAATTTGATACAAAGATACAGTTGACCTTGAGAAATAACATAGGATAGTTTTGATTCCGGACTTTTGAAGAGTTCTCTTGGAAATGCGATATAATCGAACTCCACGCGGGCGAAGCCGCGGTCGAAAAGCTAGTTAATTATAGTTTATAAATAATATTATGTACAGGTAGGATTGGAAATAAAATCTGTTAGTTTTCTCTCGAAGTAGAGAATTTCTGATTTTTGAAGGAAAAACTTCTTTAGCAACATGGAGCAGTGTTTTTGGATGAGGAAAAGCATAGAATTCGCAGGAGTATGACTGACCCGACACCGTAATCGTTTGTTTTTTTTTCCTATTGCCCATTCTATGTTTTTAATGTTTCCAGTTTTAACTACTAGTTGGTCAATACCAAAACGTGCAATTTAAAAAAAAAAAAAACTTTTATTACGTCGTATCAAACTTTTCTGTCTGTGTGTTGCATGTCGCGTGACGGTCAAGAATAGGGATCTATATTGTTTTATTTTTTAAACGTTATAAACCTATGTTTGACCTCGGTTCTGCCTGATGGTTAGCAGCGATGCAATCGTTGATAGTAAAGCGCGATAGTTTATTAAGATCCTATTCACTCTAGAATTGAAGACACTTAAATTGTAGTTATACAGAAAGACCGTCGCTGATAAACTGTTCCAGTCCTTAGGTGTGTGCGGTATAAAAGTCGAAACGCTTCGTCCGGTTCGTAATGGTGTCAACAACGTTAGGGAGGAAACTCGCCGTACGACGGGTCGTCCGATGATGGAACTTAGATGAGGGAATTAAATCATGCAATTCCCTTCTGGGATAGGCTAGCTACTCTTCGCCAGTACTCCAGGCTTTGGAGACCAGATCGTAGTAGTGTTAACAACGTTTTAATTTAATGATGGTATGTTTGAATTAGATTATGATGATTGTATAGTAAATACTGGATGTCCTGAAAATCGACGATAAACCGGAAGCAGGAGATAGACCAAGTCATTCCAACTATGACAAAAACGGAAAAAAAATCTAGACCCCGTGATTACGAAAATATAGGTATTTTAAAAGAATCCTAAAAACAACACCCTGTGATGATCATTTCAACCTTGTTAATGTTTTTTTTTTTGCTGTATTTTTTTAGTAATCAAGCAAGTGTAATATGGAATCTTTATTAAATAAGCAAACTTCTGAAACTACTTGACAAAAAAGCTTAGTACATTTACAGTACAGGACAGTAGGTTAAACTTGAGCAAAGTATTTATTTTTTATTTTTTTGTTGGAAGTAACAACCAATTTTTTTCTAAACTGAAATAGACGACTTTAAATAAAAGCCTACAATTGATAGCCGCATTATTCATGGCTATACTCTTAAAATAGAACCAAGCGAAACGTTACATCTTGTAGCAACAAGGATTTTAGGTTTTTTTTTTCAAATACCTATATTTTTGTAACCACGGGTTCTAGGTTTTTTTCTTTTTTTCTCATAGGTGGAATCATCATTATCGACCTTTTATCGTCCCACTGCTGGGCACAGGTATCGTCTAATACAGAGAAGGATTAAGCGTAATCACCACGCTTGCTCAATGCGGGTTGGCGATTTCAGACTTAAAGTCCAGGTTTCCTTAAGATGTTTTCCTTCACCATAGGTGGAATGACTTGGTCTATTTTCTGTTTCCAGTTTATCGTGGATTTTTGGGACACCATGTATAAACAATGTACGATCCGCGCATTGAATATCGAGAAACGTGTACGATTCACGTACTGATATCCGAAAAAAATGTGTATTAGTCTCTGCTACCATATAATGCTTGCAAAGCCCCGAAGAAAATAAAATTAAATGTACCACACCCGACAACATTCGTAAAATTAAAGATTATTTAATTTTCACCACGTCTTCTGACCCGATGTCCCGCAAAATGTTTCGTGTTACGTCATGTGTACTAAATGTCCTATTGTGTAGTATAATTAGATATATGTTACAGATAGAAATATTTGAATGTGTGTGTTCCCCGAATGATCTGTAGATATCCTTCCTTATGTGAAGGAAATCAGTCCCCAAACACAGCGATCACAATGGTGTCCGAGTGTGCCATCTTTTTTATACGTGTTGCCTCAATGCGAACGTACGCGACCGATCGTATTTACCGGTTTTTCCGGTCTTTTTAACTTAACTATTATGTATTGTACCGATTACAAGGGCGTCCGAACGCCAAGGAGACATCCGCCATCTTTATATATATACCGTCTTGCCTCAGCGACACGCGCGCACCGTACGCCACGAAAACTGGTTTCGGACTCACAGCCGACCGACAACGTGGCGACAGGGTCCCGGTAACGGCAGTGGTGTCAGGGAGGCCGGCCATTTTATACCAAACTGACCTTTTATTGTAAACAATGATGTGATGTATCTGTTGTCAGATCTGCGGCAAGTCGTTCAACTCTCGCGACAACCGCAACACTCACCGCTTCGTGCACAGCGACAAGAAGCCCTACGAGTGTGTCGCGTGCGGCGCCGGGTACATGAGGAAACAGCTGCTCTACGCACACATGAACACCAGCGTACGTACACACATACTACACACACACAGACAAGAAGCCCTACGAGTGTGTCGCGTGCGGCGCCGGGTACATGAGGAAACAGCTGCTCTACGCACACATGAACACCAGCGTACGTACACACATACTACACACACACAGACAAGAAGCCCTACGAGTGTGTCGCGTGCGGCGCCGGGTACATGAGGAAACAGCTGCTCTACGCACACATGAACACCAGCGTACGTACACACATACTACACACACACAGACAAGAAGCCCTACGAGTGTGTCGCGTGCGGCGCCGGGTACATGAGGAAACAGCTGCTCTACGCACACATGAACACCAGCGTACGTACACACATACTACACACACACAGACAAGAAGCCCTACGAGTGTGTCGCGTGCGGCGCCGGGTACATGAGGAAACAGCTGCTCTACGCACACATGAACACCAGCGTACGTACACACATACTACACACACACAGACAAGAAGCCCTACGAGTGTGTCGCGTGCGGCGCCGGGTACATGAGGAAACAGCTGCTCTACGCACACATGAACACCAGCGTACGTACACACATACTACACACACACAGACAAGAAGCCCTACGAGTGTGTCGCGTGCGGCGCCGGGTACATGAGGAAACAGCTGCTCTACGCACACATGAACACCAGCGTACGTACACACATACTACACACACACAGACAAGAAGCCCTACGAGTGTGTCGCGTGCGGCGCCGGGTACATGAGGAAACAGCTGCTCTACGCACACATGAACACCAGCGTACGTACACACATACTACACACACACAGACAAGAAGCCCTACGAGTGTGTCGCGTGCGGCGCCGGGTACATGAGGAAACAGCTGCTCTACGCACACATGAACACCAGCGTACGTACACACATACTACACACACACAGACAAGAAGCCCTACGAGTGTGTCGCGTGCGGCGCCGGGTACATGAGGAAACAGCTGCTCTACGCACACATGAACACCAGCGTACGTACACACATACTACACACACACAGACAAGAAGCCCTACGAGTGTGTCGCGTGCGGCGCCGGGTACATGAGGAAACAGCTGCTCTACGCACACATGAACACCAGCGTACGTACACACATACTACACACACACAGACAAGAAGCCCTACGAGTGTGTCGCGTGCGGCGCCGGGTACATGAGGAAACAGCTGCTCTACGCACACATGAACACCAGCGTACGTACACACATACTACACACACACAGACAAGAAGCCCTACGAGTGTGTCGCGTGCGGCGCCGGGTACATGAGGAAACAACTGCTCTACGCACACATGAACACCAGCGTACGTACACACATACTACACACACACAGACAAGAAGCCCTACGAGTGTGTCGCGTGCGGCGCCGGGTACATGAGGAAACAGCTGCTCTACGCACACATGAACACCAGCGTACGTACACACATACTACACACACACAGACAAGAAGCCCTACGAGTGTGTCGCGTGCGGCGCCGGGTACATGAGGAAACAGCTGCTCTACGCACACATGAACACCAGCGTACGTACACACATACTACACACACACAGACAAGAAGCCCTACGAGTGTGTCGCGTGCGGCGCCGGGTACATGAGGAAACAGCTGCTCTACGCACACATGAACACCAGCGTACGTACACACATACTACACACACACAGACAAGAAGCCCTACGAGTGTGTCGCGTGCGGCGCCGGGTACATGAGGAAACAGCTGCTCTACGCACACATGAACACCAGCGTACGTACACACATACTACACACACACAGACAAGAAGCCCTACGAGTGTGTCGCGTGCGGCGCCGGGTACATGAGGAAACAACTGCTCTACGCACACATGAACACCAGCGTACGTACACACATCTTGCTTATGGCTAAACTATAACACCCACACAGACAGGTGCATTGATGAAATTAAGCTATGCTTGTACTCGTGTGGTTGCCACCATCAACACTGCCTCTGTTAATGGTGGCAACCACACGAGTACAACTCGTATTTAAGTATTGGATTCTCAAGTGCGCACGGCGCCTCCCCCCACACTTCCACCCCCCCCCCCCCCCGCACCTCTCCCTCTCGAACTTACTTTGGGGCTAGCTCAAACTGTGTGATTTGTCCGTATCTATTTACTATTTGATAATTTGCTTAATACATAACCGTAAGTCATATCTCAATAATACTCATTCCTGCCAAGTCGTGTTACAATGACCATTTCCACACGAATAAACCGTACTATAATGAAACTTTTAAATGTTTTTTTTTTTATGGCTATGGCATTAAAATATCAACATATGATTATGCCAAAAAACGCGCGTATTTGCGTCGCGACTAAACATCGCATGTTATTAGGCTGTATGAATGAATTGCCTTTGCCTTTCATTTATGGGATTATAACAACAATAATTCCGAATATAGTTGACGGTTTTTTTTGTATTTATTTACTTCAAGGTCGTAGAAAAAGTGTTGTATGCCACTGTCGCAAACAGCTATTGTAATACTCGTGCTGATCTATTGTGCCACTCAGCTTCGTTTCGTGGCACAAACTATTACTCACATTACAATAGCCAGCATTGCTTGACAATGGCATAAATAACTACTTTATTTCATTTCTCGCTCTTCGCTCCCCGCCCTACGACAGCTACAGCCTCGATAAAAGTTCGTCGATCTTTGACAGTTCGTTTAAGGTCGGCAAAAACCCGAAAGCCTGACAAGCAATTCTACAAAAGGTGTTGTTGTATTACATTTGGAAGTCAAATAGGCAGTCACCGCTTGTATAATACTGGTTTTCACCTGCATCACGTTAGACTGGGAGCCTTGATCCCAACATAATTGAAAAAAGAACAGACAGATGGCGACTCTTTATGTTCGGACGACAGCAGCTAAAGCTACACGAAACTGTAAAATTTTCCTAATCAATCTTAAGCCATAATGCTTTAGCGATAAGGTTGAAAATCTAATAAAAAAATTCGCAAGATTGTACTGTGTCGTCCCTGCCTGTCGCTCGCGCTCTCACCAGCTCGCACTGTTAATCCTGTACTTTTAAATCCATCCCTAAATAATCCCTGCCTAGCCTGTCCTTTGTTGCCCTCACTCCGCGACACTCTAAGGCCGAAGTCCATACCTCACAGGGAGTGCCCCTATAGTCCCTTTTAGTTTGAAGTTTAGCATCTACAGATAAGCCCGGTTAAGCAGACGACAACTGAAACTCAAAGCATTTTTTAAAATTATATTATTTAAAGGCACTTTGAAATTGTCAAAATTAAATAATAATAATAACAACGATTATTCAATGTGTAATTGTTTACAGTGTTACACAAAATATGTTATAAGCTATAAGCGAGTTAAACATCTGTAGCCGAACTAGGCAAATATTTGCGTTTCGGCAAAAGAATAAAATATTGAAAAAGTTGAAACTAGATGTAGAGCGGGCAAGAAACTCCAAATCGCATTGGTTGCGAGAAAAAAAACCAAAGACACTCAGGCCTTAAACGACACATGTTAGACATTGTTAATCTTGATAAGAGCAGTGATAGTCTAGTGGTATTAGTGGTATTAGCCGACTTACAATTTGTAGGTCATACTTACTATCTTCCATCAAACTAGTATCTTGTTATTCTTGAGTAAATATAGCTATATTGAAAACAGGACTTAGAAAAATAACAATTAATTTCCTTTTTATCTCCTTTACAGGGCCATCTGGCGGAGTCAATAGTAGTCAATCAACCTAGGGTGATCAAAGTTAGTGAAAATGTAAGTTACTACTTATGGTAGATTTTAAGAAACTGACGGTACGGTTGATGCAGTGGTTAAGCCATTGATTACAGCGCTATGCGTCATGGGTCATCCGGGATGGGGGATCCCCGCACGAAACAAATATTTGTATGACCTACAAGTATTTGAAAAAAAAAATCAAAATCAAAGCATTTATTTCAATTAAACCAGTTACAGGCACTTTTGAATTGTCAGAAGGTCGGTCAGTCAGTAAGGTGAAGCTAGTCGCCCATTCCAAAGAGTAGGAGTACCTATGGAGAAGAACGGGCAAGAAACTCCATGGACACTCTTTTAAATTATCAAGCTATTGATACAAATATTTGATTACATCATCATATTTGTTCCGGGTCTGGCTGTTTGTCTATATGAGTTTATATGTTTGTAAACGCACCCACGATACAAGAGAAATTCCCAATGTGGAGAAATGTTTAAAAAAAAGTCTATCGTTAACTTTTACTCAAAGATTCAAATTAGGCAAAGAAACGATGAAAAGAATGAGTGAATGGTGATATGGTTAGAAAGTTTAAGGGCTGTTAAGTTGGGATTTAAGCTGGCGCCCTCGACCCAACCGTAGCCTACCTACGTGGGCGGGTTCCGTTGGGAACGCGACGCTCCCCGTCGCCAGTCGGATTTACGCATCGGGAAAAGCTAGTTCCTTTTTTCCTAACTTAATCATAAAGTCAACTTCAAATATATTTCATACATAATTAGGATTTTTTACTATATGTAAACTCAATCTGATTTTTATTGTTTTCAGAGCACGAATCAACCAACAGAAATCACCAACATAGAGGCGAAAAATAATAAATTTGATTCGGTGAGTTAAACTCGAAAATCGAAATCAAAAGTTATTTATTAGAATTAGGCTGAAAATCAGCACCTTTTGAACGTCAATGTTACATAAGACAGTCCCCAAAACGCCCGCCCTTCGCCACTTTCTAGTGCTTTCGCTGGGAAAAAGAAGTGGCGGAACAAACTGCCCAGCAGCACACAGCTGTCTGTTCATTAAAAAAAAACAACCATAGGCCATAACATCGACCGCCGGCAGAAGTTATCACCCACCAGACAAAGTCTTGCCGCCAAGCGGTTTGTCGTGTTCCGACATGATGTCTGGTGAAGCCGTACGGAGGACGGGTCTGAGCAGTTGTGTTGCGATGTGTGCCGGGTACGATGCACCTAATGTTGTTGTGTTGGGAGTTTGGTCGTGGAGGGTCTTCAGATCAATCTCCCTTTGGCGCTTTCGTTGGTCGTGTTGTTGGGTTTAACATTGCATCACCTCGCTCAACTGCCGTCTTCCTTCCTATTCGATCAGTTTTTCTGAGTGAATAGATTCTTAATAAACTAGCGCGCTTTACCATCAACGATCGCATCACTGCTTACCATCAGGCGGGATTGCGGTCAAGCGCTAGTTTATAATTATTAAAAAAAAAAAAAAAAAACAACTATACTATATCAATCATTGAAAATCATCATCACCATTCAGACGAAAGACATCCACAGTCGAACGTAGACCTCTGCAAGTCGACATTGCCCGGTCCTATGGTAGCCCAGTCATATTAGGGCTTTCACCTCGGAATGAAAGATAATAAGCTGCAAATTGGTATGAACCTTTGTTTTGTCATTCTAAATGTTGTCTCAAAAGTCACAATCGTTATCGTGTCCGCGTCTCGAGATATTCAAGGTCAAAGGTCACAAAAATCGGTTTTTCGCGAATATCTGGCTTCCTATCGGTTAAATGAGATTTGCATTTATTATAAAAGTTGTAGGCTATAAAATTCCCTACAACTTTTGTTTAAACTTTTTTTTCATACGACCAACCGTTTTGAAGGTAGAACGCGAAGAGTGCACATCGTACAGTCATATACGGCCTAATGCAAAGTCAAGCGTGAGTTATGGTTATCAGTACGTTATAAAGTCAATTATTTACTTGGAAATTATAATTATTAAACAATGCCCATTATTTATGTACTAACTATTAATTATTTATATTTAATTAAAGTAAGTAACTTGATTATTTATATATAATTATTCATATTTAACTATTTAAGTATAAAATATTATTAATTCTGGATTATATATTTTAGTTTTATTTTAAGTTAAAATGATACTAAGAGTATATATTTTACACATATTTTTATTTATTATTAAATACGGCATAATATACATTTATCAAAATGTGAGTTCAAATATCAAAAGTATCTTTGTTGATTTTAATTGTAATGAAATTGGAAATGGAGGCTAATTATCTTCTTCTTCTTCGTCGTCTTCTTCTTCTTGTCGCTCAAAAATGTTCGATTCATTGTCATTATCCTCATTATCTGTCATGTTCATCTCCAAACCTTCCAGAATATCGGGATCATATGTATTTTCTTCATCGGGATTACTTGGATACAGTGAAGCGTTGAGGCAAGCTTGTCCGTTGCACTGGCCGCAAGCTAAAGAACATTGTAGCCCTGATTTTCTGCATCCACAGCGGGAACCACAACCATTTTTGCAATTGCAAAATATTACGTTTAGTAGTTCGGCTGGTGCTGGAGGTAATAACGTTCGTATGGGCTCCAGGATTTCATTTTCAAGCATCCAGCCCCATTCTTGAGGTTCTAAGTCCTTCCCTAACCACGTTTGAAAGTACATAAATAATGGGCATTGTTTAATATAATTATAATTTCCAAGTAAATAATTGACTTTATAACGTACTGATAACCATAACTCACGCTTGACCTTGCATTAGGCCGTATATGACTGTACGATGTGCACTCTTAGCGCTCTACCTTCAAAACGGTTGGTCGTATGAAAAAAAAGTTTAAACAAAAGTTGTAGGGAATTTTATAGCCTACAACTTTTATAATAAATGCAAATCTCATTTAACCGATAGGAAGCCAGATATTCGCGAAAAACCGATTTTTGTGACCTTTGACCTTGAATATCTTGAGACGCGGACACGATAACGATTGTGACTTTTGAGACAACATTTAGAATGACAAAACAAAGGTTCATACCAATTTGCAGCTTATTATCTTTCATTCCGAGGTTGACCCCTTTTTTTACCTAATATGACTGGGCTATGGTTATATCATCCGATGTTACTCGCTACTGGTTGATTCCAAACATGGCCAGCGGATCAATTCTGTGAAAATCTAACCATGAAAAATTAGATGAACTGAATTTAGAGTGAGCTGTCAGTTTATAATGGTAATAGGTAGGCCCGCTGGACGCGGGAGGCACAGGACCAGTCGTCGTGGAGATCCTTGGGGGAGGCCTATGGCCAGCACGTGGACTTCTTTTGGATGAAATGATGATGATAATGATGATGCCAGTATATCTACAACCGATTCACACGAATTCTAGATCTCGCAAGCAGAGTCTACTATGCAACTAGTATTATACCACTCCCCAACATCAACCGTTGGGCAAGTGCCCGCCAGACTCAACATCTTGTATATGTGAATGTGAATTTTACACCGTACTCCTCATGTCTCAAAACTGTCAATCCCTTACATTAGTGGGAGTGACAATTCACCCATTACTTAACTTAAGTTTTCACGATGAGATGGTGACCGAAACAGCCTGTGTTCCCTCCCCCCACTGTTGAGATTCAAGGACTCTTCAAGGGGATGGTCTGTTGTCTACTATACGGACTCAGTCAACCAACTCGCGATGAATCCATGCTAATATTATAAATGCGAAAGTATCTCTGTCTGTCTGTCTGTCCGACTTTCACGCCAAAACTACTGAACCGATTGTAATGAAATTTGGTACACAGATAGTCTAGAGCCTGAGAAAGGACATAGGCTATAAAACATCCCGCTATGATCAATAGGAGCAGAGCAGTAACAGAAAATATTGGGAGCAAACGCGGACGTACACATTACTCCCATTATTTTACCAGGCGCTTATTTTATATCAAATGAGCTCTTTCGGCTCGAAGCTTACGCGGGTGAAACTGTGGGGCACAGCTAGTAGTCCATAATTAAATGGACATGATAACCAACTTGCGATGAATAATCCATAATTCAATATGTATCCCAGACCAAACAATTTAAAAAAGAAACAAACAGCCGTTTGATAATTAATCAAATCAAACCATTTCTATTGTGAACTATAGGTATACATCATCGCCTTTATTTATAAACACTGCTTACAGTTAACTAGTGATTAGCGGTTATTTAACCATACATTTTAGAAGTTTGCACGTCACTAAATGTGTCAATTAAAGTTTATGAATAAACTCCTAAAACACTATGGTGTTTATTTTTAAATGACGATAAACGGTCAAAAATGTATGGTTAAAGAATCGCTAATCACTAGTTAACTTTAAATAACGTTTATAAATAAGGGGGCATTAAATATAGGTCTAAAATAATTAAAATAAGTTCATCTATGTTCCGCCGTTGAGGTATACAATAATCAATACAAATCAGAAGTGAAAACACAATTAGTCTTATTAGTCTCGATACATTTTCTAAATATTCCAGATTATAAATAATATAAATTCAATGACAAATATTTTTTTTTGTTTTTTCAGATATTTGAAGATAATGAATTAGAGGCGAGCGTAAAATCTGTTGGTAAGTGTTGTTTTATTATTTCTTTATTCAAACACAATACTTCTGGTCACATTAATACGAATTCAGTATATGATATAGGACAATACTTTTTTTTTGTTTTGACAGGATTAGGAAATCAAAAGTCCATCAATAATTGTTTACACTGGGTGTTTTACGGACGACAGCAGGTCATGCTAACCCAAACTGTGAAATATTTCCAATCAACTTTGAGCCTTAATGCTTTAGAAATAAAATTGAAAATATATTTTAAAAAATCTGACATAATGTAGTAGATTGATGTGCTGTCATGAAAGTGACACACTTTTTAATACAGAGTAGTGCAACAATCACTTTCTAGATGAACATACAAAAATGGAGTTGTACAAGAACTTAACCTTTTTGACGACACGTTGTAGTGGTTGAGCGATTGACTGCCGAGCAGCGTGTTGCGGGTTTGATTCCCGCACGGAACAAATATTTGTATGGCCTACAGGTAGTTTTTGTGGGTCTGGCTGTCTGTATACGTATGTTTTAACTGTTTGTAAACACATCCACAATATAGGAGTAATTTCTAGTGTGGGGCAACGTTTTTTTTCCCAACATCAACCGTTGGCCAAGTGCCCGCCAGACATAACAACTTTCTCGTCGGAGTATCCTCCCTTTTCTATGGAGGATGAGTGAACTTTTCCCTGTTCCTCATGCCTCATGGAGCTCCTTCCTGACTTCAAGACTGATTGTCAAACTATCGCGTTCTGATGGCCCGTAACGGCTTTCAAAGATCCGGAATGACAGCCTGATTTTCCGATGTGTAGAAGGGGCTTTGTAAAGACGGTGATGACCGTTTAGTAGTTTGAGTAATGAAATAACAAACATATAGACGCACACAAACAAACAAACACACACACATACACACACATGCCCTCACACACACACACACAGAAACAAACACACACACCCACACAAACTCACACACGCGCAATCGTTCGCCCCCTTATAATACTATTGTGATAATGGTAACATAAAAAAATTGTTTTTTAGTGAAATCGGAGGCGGAAGTGCATCTAGAAGGCGCCAAATTCTACATAACGGAAAATAAGAATTTAATATTACAAGACAGTGGTTAGTATGTTTTTATCTTAACACTAGCGATCTTTTCCAGGTTCGCTTGAGCGACGATTATGTTAAATATTTCCAATCAGCATTGAGCCTTAATGCTTTAGAGATAAAGTTGAAAATCTTAATAAAGAAATCTGACAAGTTGAAGTAGCTTGGTCTGTCGTCTGTAGAAGTCGTAAACGTCTATATATAATCAAGCTATAATGTTCCCACTCGTGGGACACAGGCCTCCTCTCAGTGAGATGGAGTGGGCCATAATTTACCACGTGAGCCCAATGCAGGTTGGTAAATGTAACATGTCTTTGAAGCTTTTTACTCTTGGACATGCCACACGATGTTTTCGTTCACCGTTTTGAGACCAGTGGGGAAGAAATATTTAAACACAGGAAAGCGCCTGACGGGGTTCGAACATACGAACTAGGACACTAGGCCACCACTGCTCTAACGCTAAATGTCTACGATGTATTTTAATTTGTTAGGACATTATAATACCATACTTGTATCAATCCCCGATGGGGCCGACGGGTTTTTCTCGAGTGGCGACCACGCACCGGAAGACGTAGCGTGGGTAGGCCCCCGACAAGGTGGACCGACGACCTGGTGAAGGTCGCGGGAAACCGCTGGATGCGGGAGGCGCAGGACCGGTCGTCGTGAAGAGCCTATGTCCAGCAGTGGACGTCTTTTGGCTAAAATGATGATGATAATGACTTGTATCAATCAAATTGTATATTTTTACAATTATTAGTTCCATCGAGTCAAAGATTGGCACAACCTTTGCCAAGCTACACTTAAATACGTCTTTTATACAGTCAGTTTACCAATTTTGAATTTTATTCCGTAAGCATAAGGGTTTCATTAGAAGAAAAAAGTCATTTGTCACGCCTCCAAAGTACAGTCCAATAGAAGACATAATCGATTGAACGAATTCTTAAATAGGTTTTGTTGTGTTTATGAAATATGGTTTTGTTTTAACTGTTACTATTTTGATGTTTAGTTTCAACATCATCGGACCAGGAGTTCCTGAGATTAGCGCGTTCAAACAAAGAAACAAACACTCTTCAGCTTTATATATTAGTATAGGATATTGCGAATGATTTCATTTATTGTCGTATAGATAATTCCACATTGTATACATTATTTTGTCATTTTTTTGATTTTGAACATCTTATTTTTTTCAGATAAAACAACTTTAAATCTAATACAAGAGGGCGATGAGTCTACCTTGCTAACTATACGTAAGTTTGAATTAATACAATAAATACAGTATGTTAAGAAAACCCTGTCCGACCCGTGAAGGTGTTGTTAGGTATCGATAACTGATTCTACTAATGGATACAAAACCGGGCTAAACTTTTAAAAAAAAAATCCCCCTAAAAAAATAAATATTATTTCGCAAAAAGAGGTAACTTAATAAATGTGCGTTAAACACCCTTCCGCGGGCGGCATGGCACGCGGCACGTGGTCGCATCGCTCTTCGCTCATAATAATACCGGTGTTGTCACTTTTTTAAAAATTCCCAAATTTCGAGGAAGTTGGAATTAATTCGCGGGAAAAAAAAGATTATTTCAAAATTCATTTGTATTGGTACTATGATGATTACGTAAAATTTTATATTATATTTGGTCATGTGTTTACCTAACCTTTATTATCCTTATGGCTCGGACATGGTTTTCTTAACATACTGTATATTGAAAACCAATATTGAGGTATCGAAATGATTTCTGGTAAAGATATCGCCGCTCTATTCTGCGTGCCTTTTTTTTGTTTTTCCCGGTGAGAAATCATCAAATGACATCCCCCGCTCTGGGCGGAGTGGAAGGGCGTGTTAGAATTTTACTGACAAAAACCCATCCGTGTTTCTTCACTTAAGTATGCGCTAGGGCCACGGTATATCTTTCAAGCAAACCGCGGCATTCCGCGTCCCCTTGGAACGCAAGACTCTGACTGCGCTCGCATATTGTTTGTTTCAAACTACATCAGACATTTACTCGGTGTTAGGTCATAACATCGGCTGCAGGCAGAAGTTACCACCCAACAGACACCCAAAAGTCTTGTCGCCAAGCGATTCGTCGTGTTCCGGCATGATGTCTGGTGAAGCCGTACGGAGGACGGGTCTGAGCAGATGTATTGCAATGTTTGCCGGGTACGATGCTCCAAATGTTGTTGTGTCGGGTGTTTGGTCGTGGGGGATCTCCAGATCAATTTCCCTCTGGCGCAACATCGTTGGTCGTGTTGTTGGGTTTAACATTGCATCACCTCGCTCCACTGCCGTCTTCCTTCCTATTCCCTCAGTTTTTTTGAGTGAATAGGTGCTTAATAAACTAGCGCGTTTTACCATCAACGATTGCATCACTGTTTACCATCAGGCGGGATTGCAGTCAAGCACTAGTTTATAATTAATAATAAAAAAATAATGTGCGTCATAATAATACATGATATTTTAGTTATTGGATAGACGAATTGGGCTGGCTTTATAATACGTTTCAAATTCCGCCGTGTATATTTATATTATGTACATTTGCGAAGTAAATAGATTGAAAGACACACTTCAACTATACAGTGTGGAATTTTAATGGTTTTTTCCCCGCAGCGAAACGGTTTTGTCTTAGTAATACAATCGTTTCATCAATAAATAAAATATTAGAAACATGAAATAGCAGATTTGACATAGTAATAAAAAAAACTCGAAAGTGAGCAGGAAATAATAGTAACCTCCTGATAATCTACAGCTGAATGGCGCGGGGCCACTGACCCGCGTGCTTCAACAATTATCCATTCATACTTTTGCGGGCTTAGGACTACCATAAATACTTTTTAGCTGTAATTTACTGAACACGAAAATAAAATTATTATCTAAGATAATTGTTTGTAATTTTTGCGCGCAGACAACTTTATGTCGTATCACTAGAGTCGAGCGCTTATTTTACTTTGAACATTTATAAAGCGGCCTTTTGCCTTTGAACGTTTAGCGGTAATTTATTGTAAGTTATTTTATACCGTATGACACGCACATGACAGATTTTTTTGGTTTGAACATTTTTTTCTTTTGTCGGCATGGCGGCAATTTATGCATTGTTGCTTACAAGCTATTTTATGCTGTATCACTATGCGCGGGAGCTTATTATGGTTTGAACATTAAATGCATTGCTTTCTTTTGAAGCCGTTTCATGTCCCTTCCGAGTAATGCCTGCAAGTTGTATCTAGCGCAACTAACTTTTCTCACTTTTTCGAGTTGATGATTTTTTTTTTCAATTATTTTATAACACAAACATTTGCATTTTTGTCTTTTATTCTATTCATCGAAAGTACTCCTTAAAGCAAATCGTTCTGCCGCGGGAAAACAACCATTAAAATTCCAGCGTGTGTTTTTGTGTGGATGTATGCAAAATAGGGTAGTTGACTAAAAAAAACTAATTAGTCCGTTAGTCAGATTTCTTAAAAATACTAGACACGTATTTTTTCTTTTTTCATATAAACAAAAAATTAAGACCGCACAGTGCGTTGAAAACTCGTGTGACGTCACTGCACGCTACACTTTTTAGCGAGCAGTGACGTCACCAGCTACCACTCCTGATCTTTGATGCCTTATATATTTGTAATTTTTTATTGATTTGATAAAACAAAATATATGTATCCAATATTTTTCTATTATCTGAATGACGGACTAAATAATTTTAATTTAATTTAATATACACCCTTACAACTGTCCTCACAGGCCTTAACCTAATGCGACAGTGCAGTTATCCACTAATACTTAAATATACATTAATTTTTAAATATAACTAACAATACTTATTAAAACTCTTGCGAGTTCACTCAAAGAACACGAAAATATATCCAGTTATTCATGGATTTCGTTCACCACACGGATTGCACGGGTGAGGAGTGCTTTTGCCAGTAGGTTGGTTCTGGACACACGTTTAGCAGTTGCGGGCCTCGTCGCCTCCACACGTACCGGTCCGCCACTTGAAGCTCTAGCTGAATACGAATCATCTTTACCAATAGAATCATTTTTTTTTTACCCAGGAAATATCCCTATTATGTAAATAAATTAGGATTTTTCTTAAAAACACTCCTATTATTTTACTCAATTTTATTAATCAGTTTTTTTTTATACCACAGATAATATAGGAGAGAGAGCCGAGGGCACTATACTAGAAGCCGTAAATGCCGATCAACTCGGAGAACAGACTGAGGTCAGTATGAAGGTTATGTATAACTAGCTGCATCTTGCGGTTTCATCTTCGTGAGGATCGATCCCGTCGGGATCATCATCAACATCATCAACCTATCGTCGCACTGCTGGTCACAGGTCTCCTCTCATCCAGATAAGGATTGAGCGTAATGACCTCGCTTGCTTAATGCTGTGTGCTCAATGGTAGGCGATTTCAGACATGGTTTCCTCAAGATGTTTTCCTTCACTTTGTAATCAGTGATCGGTGACAAGTTATAGTTAGAAAGTACATATAACGTTAGAAAACCTACATTGGTACTTGCCCGTGGAATTATCAGAATAAAAATTATCTCCTGTTTATAAACTATTTGTGTGCCAAATTCCATCCAAATCTGTTCAGTAGTTTTTGCGTGAAAGAGTAACGAACACACATCTAAGTTTTCACGTTTATTTATTTATTGGGATCTCTAACAAAGAATACGCAAGTACCATTAAAAGGTACAATAATCGAGGAATGATCTTCTACATGTATTCATTCAATTACAAAATACCACAGCATGCACTTATAACTTAACAGCGATTCAAAATGTTTTGCATTTTCACTCTAGTAGCGCTTTCTCTATACAAACGTATTTCGCTGTTTTCTTCGTAGATAACGCTTTTAGAACAATTATTTATTTTCTACAATTTTTCACCTTGATTATACGTGCCCCTATCATTAGACTTTTTCCAAAACTTAATTAAAAAAAGAAATATGATATTTCAAAACCCTCAAAAATAACCCATTTTTACCGCGATGGTCTATTAGGCAAATGTGATAAGGTTCTAACAAAGAAGAAAATAACAGAGGCATTGGAATACTAGCTATAGCTATAGCTCGGGAGTACTTACGCAAGAAATTGTCAGATTCATCAAATATATAATTTATTCTTTTTCTCTATCTATTTTTTTATCTCTCTCTACTGTTTATATTTTGTATGAATGTATTTATGTATTTATTATAATATTTTTTTTGTGTTTCTCTTTTAACTTCTCTTTCATATCGTTGCACCTACCATGTTTTATCTCTGCATTACCTTAAGTTAGACTGGTAGAAAATGCCTAAGGCATTAAGTCCGCCATTGTACAATGTTTTTCTTTGTGCATAAAGTTTTAATAAATAAATAAATACTTTTCCTCTACATTTTGGTATGAAAATTATTGAGATCTGTCGCGTTTTGAAGAAGAAAACAGTGGAATACGAAACGTCTTTTGGTCAACATGTTTGTTGGTTAAATCAGCCTGAACTGCAACTATCCCTTTCGCACTTTACGGGGAAAGTTTAGAAGCGGCGCGACGGCAATAGTTTTTTTCGAATTCATCGGCACTAAAGTCCCCTCTTAATGATGCTGCCAACACATTGGAACCATACTTGACTGCGCACGGTTATCGCGTGGTTAATATTTGAAAGTTTGGGCAACTTGATATTGCGATAAAACCTTGTCACAATAACAGTTGCATGACGTCATGCGTCGCACACAAGGACAGCTAGCAAAAAACTTTTTGATACAAAATTAATAAGTTAGGGTTATGGGTTTATTTTGATTTTATAATTTTATTATGCATACATTTTTATACAAATAAACTTTCATTCATTATAACGAATTTCAAGAGAACGACTATTTTTTTACTGCTATCTATAAGATTGTTTTTCTATCCATGTTTATATTCTGTTTTATTATGGTTAAATTTCAACTGTTAATTAATTTAGACAACAAAATTCAAGAACGACAATAAAACTGGATAACAAAATCAAAAAGATATAACAAGTATTCGATGGACATAAGCACGTAAGCGCGGGCTGTCCTTGCGAACGGTACTGACAGTTTGACTTCGACTACGTCACCAACATGGCCACCAATCGCATATTGGCATATTAACTTGCGGGGCTTATAAATGGCAAAACAATTAAATAGCTTCTTCTTCAGCCTATGGATGTCCACTGCTGGACAAAGGCCTCCCCCAAGGCTTTCCACGCTGACCGTTCTTGTGCTGCCCGCATCCATCGGCTTCCCGCGACCTTCACCAGGTCATCGGTCCACCTTGTTGGGGGCCTCCCTACGCTGCGACTTCCAGTGCGTGGCCGCCACTCCAGAACCTTACTGCCCCATGCCCCGGCCATCGGTTCTACGAGCATTGTGCCCCGCCTACTGCCACTTAAGTTTAGCGACTCGCAGAGCTATGTCGGTGACTTTGGTTCTTCTGCGGATCTCCTCATTTTTGATTCGATCACGCAGAGAAACTCCGAGCATAGCTCTTTCAATCTCCCTTTGCGTGACTCTGAGCCTTCGTATGAGGCCCATTGTGAGCGACCACGTTTCAGTTCCATAAGTCATCACTTAAATAGCTTAATTATTTTTAATATTTCAGATCGTAGCTAATGATGAAAATGGCGGGATGGTGCGTCTCATACAAATCAAACTGCCGGACGGAAACAATGGATGGGTGGCAATCAACCGCTGATACTAGATAAGAAAAGAAGACCGCCTTTAACATGAACACCAGCAATCATCATTTCCTGCTTCCTCTTTACCCAACTTTGTTGGGGTCAGCGTCTAGTCTAACCGGATTTCTTATTAATCATTTATTTCATAAGCTTAATATGGTAAACAAAGCTGCCAAATTCCTTATCCACTGAGTTTTTGTTCTGTGCCTCTATTTCTTTTTATTCATTAAGGAAATGACAGAATAAATGATTAGTTAGACGTGATATAACTCTAAAAAAATATTTAAAATTATGCTAGACACTTACCACGGTTTAGACAATGCTTAGGCGCGTACGGAGGACGGGTCAGAGCAATTGTGTTGCGATGTGTGCCGGGTACGATGCGCCAAATGTTGTTGTGTCGGGAGTTTGGTCGAGGAGAGTCTTTAGATCAATCGCAGAATCGTTGGTCGTTTCAGCTGCCGTCGTCCTTCCTAATCATTCAGTTTTTTTTTTAATTAATAAACTAGCGCGCTTTACCTTCAACGATTGCATTGCTGCTTACCCATCAAGCCAATTAAAAAAAAAACTAATTTGACAGAACTAAACTTCTTCTATCCCGTAATGGAATAGAAACAAAAAGATGCACTGAAATTAAAATTAGTTTTGTTTGAGAAATTTGTTATTAATTCTATTTTCATTGTATACATACGTCATACATGCTACGTTCGTGAATCATATTTTGTTGAAGTGAAACTTCTTTACGCACGCTTGACTTGGGGAGTAAGCTGGCGAAAAGTGATCGGGCAAGGCGAACGGAAGTTAAGTGGGGGATATAAGCACAGAGGCGCCCCCCGTGGCGCGAGCTTGGTACTACAAGGTCTACAACGAGTTTTTTTGTTTTTTCAATTTGTTTTTTTCAATAAAAATAGAAGATCTTTGCAAAATTTGTTTTTTTTTTTTCAATAAACAGAAGATCTATGCAAAAATATTAATTTACCAATGAAACCATGAAATAAATTTAAATATTTATAGAAAATTAATATATGTATATGTGTATACATGTATATATTGTACACACACATATATATATATATATATATATATATACATACAGATGGAGCGAAAGAAGTTTCACTTCAGTCGTGTGGTCATAAGCACACTCGTATTTTTCAATACACAAACTCGTATGCCAGGACCTCGCTCGTAGGTGACAGGTGACGTACTCTTTTTGGTTCGCTGGCCATTTTCGATTTTCAAACCCCAATATGACTGATTAGAAGAAGAACAAGAAGTAGACATGCCGAAGTCATACGAATCATACGCATCGACTGCGTTTGACGCTCTCATTGGTTGAGATTTCTTACATCCTTGAAGCTGGCATCGATGAGTCAGACGCGCTCGATATCGATGATAGAGTCTTCGTAAACTCATGGTAGCCACACTGAATGTATTGCTATAAAAAGCTGTTTTGATGAAGTCTATCCCATTTTTCGTTATAGTGCCTAGACTGGGATGTCTCGGTGTTCAACAGGTTTAATATCAGTAGTGACTAGTAGTAGACTAGTTGAGTCATTTAGGCGCCTTTTTTACTCTTATGGCTGGATTCAAAGACCGCAATTTGGCTTTATTATAAAAAATCTATTGAAATAAGCATATTCGTATAAAACTTTTGTTTTAAAAAATGAAGAAAAATTGTGGTTTGTGAATTTTATCAGAAGAGACTAACCATACAGTCCCTTAGCTAATAACACCGCTCAAGTCGAAAATTGACGGTTTTTAAATTTTAATGCCATTGGATGAAGCTGTGCATTGCGCGTCGAACCTTTGGTCTCATGATATAGATTTCAGCCAATCTGAAACCGTCATTCAAAAGCGTCGTAGTAGCGATAGAAAAAACCCAGATTTATCAAAATACACAGCTTTTTTCGTCTCCTGTAAAGTTGGTAAAAAAGGCTTAAGCGGTGTTGTAAAGCTAAAGAACGTTATTCCATTTTGTCCATACAAGACAACATTGTTGTATGAAGTGCGTACGCACCCGTTTGACTTTACGCTCGCGTACGCTCTCCATACAAAATGGTTGACTGTGATCAATCCCTAAGTCGATAGTTTATTATGACAGCTAGTAGTCAGCTTCTCGTTAGATCGAATTGTTAAGATAATGTTCTAGCGATACTAAATCGTAAACAAATTATGTATTTTAATAAGAAATATCCGCAAAGCGGTAATTGTTAATAATATTGTATACATTGAATATTAAATTGTAAATAATATACAGTTCTATAGAATAAAATATTTTTTTTATATTATCAAGTTTTTTTTTATTATTTGATGTACACACAATTACGCAACACACAATTACACAATTTACGGAGTCCTTTGCATCCTGAATTTTTGGGTCTTTGTATCAGTTGATTATCCCAAAAAAAAATACACAGTATCTGAGAATTGAACCTGCTAAACTGATACGTTGTCTTCAATATGGCTGAAATATTGCTACTTAATGCAAAATTACGAAATAATTTCATATCATTGTAATTTTGACTGATGCAGAAAAGTTTCTGGAAGGTTTTCTAAATGCTGGATCATTGGGAACAGGTCATGATTATCTGATTGGTGCAATTGATAGGCATTGTTTTGACACTATGGCCATTAACGAGACTTGGCTGAGAACGGGCGCGCTCCGGTGTTGCCGGGGTACCCTCTGCGTCATACGGAATACGAATTGGCACCATTGGTATTTGGGTTCTATAGAGCAAATTAAAAATACCACAACCTCTTGTCATTCTGGACTCAGACTGATCAATATCCCTGGGGACGTGATTGATTGCTGTGATTACAGAGAACATCACGCCGCTTTTCATTATATGTATGTATATACTCGCATATTGTTATTGTTGTTATATTTTAGCGATAGCGGCTATTGGGACTTCTAAGATCAAATATCGGAGAAAGGGTGGCTATGTCACGGGGTGGAATAAATATATCGCGGAAGCTCACCGCGATGCACGGCTTAGATTGCAAGTGTGGACAATGACCAGGCGACCGGCTAGTGGTAGCATATTCGATTATATGACTCGGGTGAGGAGATATTTCAAGGCCAAAATCAAATGGTATCATAACAGACAGGAACAGCTCATAATGGATCTCCTCGCTTCCAATCATTACTCTAAAGAATTAGTGTTTCTGGAAAAAACAACCAAAATGAATGCGAGGCTTACTGTCCCAGTGAATGTCAGCGGCATCACTGAACACTAACAGATAGCCGATGCCTTTAGGAATCATTCTGTACCGTAGTCCTGTCCATGAAAATATGCTAAGAAAGTGGGCAGAATTATATCAGGAATGCAACGTGGAAAGTCACCGGATCATGACGGCCTCAGTATCGAACATTTTAAACACGGTCCATCTGCGTAGTCTCTAACTCTGTGCACGAGTCACTCTTACTTACCAGAACCGATTATGCGGACGACGTGGGCCACCGCCTACGGTCTCGCGCTAGAAGGCGCCTCCACCTTCAAATATTTGCATGCATTGCTTCAAAGCAAGAAAAAAATAAAAAAAGATATAAATTAATTTTGCTGGGATTTTTTTTTTGACATTTTCTGCCATAATCAGACACAAAATTAAGCAACAACATGGTTTTAAGTGACGAACATTATGCTCTGGCGTAATATCCCTTTAAAAATAACCACTAAATCAAAAAATCAGAAACTGTCAACATATTAAAATATGTCAACATGGTATTTTACCGATGCATAGATCAATTTATTGGTATTGTCATCTCCACCTAACAATACCTACGACCTTTAATGTTTCACTAATTTTAATCTATTTTGTATTTTTATCAATAAAAACTTTGCGGTGTTAATTGTTTCTGCTTTGTTTTTAAGCTATTGCATAGCTTCTATCGCGGGCCTTGAGCGCGGGGACCGAATCCAGAAATTCCGTAACGAAAAAACCTCACGCTCCCCACTCCGACGGGCACGGAGGTGTGGCTTGAAAGCCGTACATTGTCTAACGTCGTTTCAGTTCGGCAGTCTTCGGCACGGTATGTTTGTGTGCGTGCGACTACATCTTTTGAAAACAATTTATAGATTTTCAAAAAGAGCATGCATATTGCAGGGTGCGAACTCAGTTCTACACACTTGCCATGTTACTGATAGTCGCGATGTGCTAAACTTGCGATTAATTTTCTCTCTGAAATAGGTCTTCTATAGAGATATGTCATAGACGTCATCGACGTTGTCATGGCTACCTTAAAAACTTTTCATATAATTAATTATTAAGTACTTTTATTAAAATTAATTTAGTATGACCTACAAATAGTTATGGTAGCAATTTACATTTCTCCGAATCCAAAATTGGACGAGGTAGAGCATTTTATTCATCGCACTTTACTGGAGTACACTGAAGAAGGCTCGAAAATACTTGGTACAAATGGTAATAAATTTCCACTTATCTTGGCTGGCGATTTCAACATTAACTTCGCTGATAAAAAATCAGAGCGGTTGACAACTTTTCTATCAAAAACATTGAATTTGAAAATGAATAATGATCCACAAGAGTCCACAACAAAATATGGGACCACCATTGACGCGGTATTTTCTAGGTATTTAGAGGATATTAAGTCGCAAACTTATGTTTCTTATTTCAGTTATCATAAACCTATAGTTTCAATGATAAATATTCCTGAATAACCAACAGCTACTGTAAGGTAATAAAACCCACATGTATTGTAAAATAATAAAAATATTTTAAATAATATTAACTTTTTATTTATTTAATAAAAGAAAAAATTGTTTTCTTATCGGTCACCACGTTCAAAAAGTGTAACTTGAATTCATATCAAAGAAAAAGAAACACTGCATAAATAAAATAAATAAATAATTATAATTGCATAAATTGATACAAAATGCTATGCAATAGCTTTACCGCGGCAGTCCCCGAGTGCCACACGTCTTTTTTTTTATTAATATATAAAATCCGTCTTCAGATCGCCATGGAACAGGGCCCCCCGAAATTTGTCTTGCCCACATTAAATTTAGGTCTTGCCCAGCCTCTGCAGGTGACACATCCGAAATAAATAATTAGGTATAGACCTATTTCATCAAAGCGAAGATACTGGAAGGTTTGTTGAATGGCAGCCATTCAGAGCTCGTGATAGTGCACCAGGCCCAGTTCGGCTTTAAGACCGGAGAGTATTCATGAAGAACTCCATCTTTAGCCTAAAACATAGCGTCAGGTACTATGCGAGAAAAACGCATGTTTTCTCGACTTTTTTTGGGACAAAACCCGCCACACTTTTTACCACCCACTGCAGCTCCTGAAAGCCAGAATCAACAGTGGAGACCGCCAGAAAAACGCCGAGCAATGAAGCTCGACGAGTCCCGGAGAAACGATTCAACTGTCTTGGGTCCCGCAACGAAATTAATCAGAAAAGAATAGCGGAGGAGTAAGAAAAAATATATTTTTTCCACTTCCCTCCATAACAAGCAGGAGACAGAACAGAACTAGGCCAATCAGCACAAAGGTACATTATTGCAACTGGGAGAAGCCCAGATTGCCAAGCACCAAGAAATAAAATTTGATCAAGTTAATGGGCCCTAAGTAGGTATGTGCTTGTGCTGTTACAATTGATTCCAATAATAGGTATGGCAAAAACGCCTGAACGCACGGAAATTGGTTCTAGTTTCTACAAGGTCCGTATAATAAACGACTCCGGATGTAACTTGTACACTATCAAACATAATATTGCGTTCATTCTGCCAAAGAATACACTCCCACAAGATGTGATGTGCGGCCTGTTCAAATTCACAGTTCGATGTAGAACATTGACATAAAGGCGAAGGAACAAGTTTAAAAGAATACAGTTTACTTTTAAAGTTGCCATGACCTGTGAGAAATTGGGCAACGCAGTGGTCAACCTCCAGCCATGTCTTAGCCAGCCGATCGCCAACGGATGAAAAGAATAGATGGAGGTTTCCCTTTCCCTTGATTCCTTTGATGGAATTATCCCACCTACTTTGCCATTCGGATAAGAGGTCCTCCCAGACTTCAGTCTGAGGTTTAAATAATCTAGAAATTTTATTAAAGTCGCGTTGTGTAACAAAATTAGTGTCCATGGCCTCCCCCCTCGCGGAGTAGTACATTGAAGCATGTCGCTGTACCTCAAGATCCACTGGAAGTACACCTGCCAGTACCGGTAAGGCTTCAGTACTGAAGCCGACAGCCGACAGACAGTTTTCTCGACTTCTCGAAAGCGTTTGATCTCATCGTCTATGAAGTTCTACAAGACATCTTGAGGACCGCGGATGTGCCTGCGGGGTGCAGCTGCCTCCCCCGGCCCCCCGGTACGCTCATATCCGTGTGGTGTGATTAAATACTAGAAACCGGACTTCCTGTTTGACAAGTTGATTTTTGCTAAACTGGGCCTTTTTGGTGCAGCCATTAGGCACATTGCTATTTTCTTATATTAATCTACTGGTACTGCTATCTGGTGTTTCGTCCTTACTCCATGCTAAATAAATAGATATATTCTTTCTTTTCAGACATCATGCCGGAACACGACGAATCGCTTGGAGCGAAAAACTTTAATCATTGTCTCTTGAGCTGCTCGCTCTGATAAGCATTATTATTAAGCAATATGCGTAATTATAACGTAAATTATTGAAAACATTTTCATTTTTAATGTCTGGACTTGAAAAAGACGATGATCCCTTCTCAGAGGTAGTCAGTTAGGAAATGCATGCAAAAAAAAAACATGACGTGTAAAAGTGATCGGTGGTCCTATTTGCTTAATAAACGATTTCATTTTGTAGCGCGTAGGTCGTGTCGCGTAATTGAAACTCAGATAAATTGAACTTTATGTATTGCACGAATGTGGAAAGAAGTACAATGTATAAGACGTGTAAAACTGACGCGATACTAGAGTGTGATCAAGGAATGGATATAATAATGATGTTGTACACTGATGTAGAATATGATAATAATGTTATAATAATGTTCTTACAAGCTATGCACTCACTTAAATACTAACTATCTCTATACTAACTATCTCTAAATGATAGTGGGGTAACCAATAACGAATCAGCTTCGTTCTTGATGCTGATTCGTTGATCGAGGCAGGCCGCGGCGTATGATTGGTTGATGTAGAAAAGCGCGCCAGTTCCGTCTTCACGTGCTAGACGACTCGTATGGTTCCCACGGACGTTGATCGTTGGTCACGATTCATGGAAACAGGGTCGGAACCCTCGCTGCGGGAGTCAGGGTCGCAGGGACGCGCGCCGTGACTTCCGCAATCCTCGTGTGAGTGATTTACAGTCCTTTGTGTAGCTGTGATCTGGTGTGAGTGATTTATAGTCCTTTGTGTAGCGCCAGTGTAGAGCTGTGATCTGGTGTGAGTGATTTATAGTCCTTTGTGTAGCGCCAGTGTAGAGCTGTGATCTGGTGTGAGTGATTTATAGTCCTTTGTGTAGCGCCCGTGCTACACTATTCCCCCCTTTTAAGCAAAGCGTACGTAGCGTGCAGGCGTCTTGACGATCCTGCCTGATCTGGTACGTTGTTCCCTCGTATGCGGGTCTGGATGTAGGCTGGTTTGCTCATCTGTGGTAGCTGCAGGTGCTTGATTGGTCTCGCTGTTCGTATGCCTGGGATCATCTTCTGTGTTGATTGTATACGCAGGTTTGAGGCGATCTATCGATATATTGCTAATTCGTCCTGGTAGCTGGATTGTAAAATACTTTTCTTTACGTTCGATGATCTTGTATGGACCTTGGTATGGATGCTGCAGAGGTTTGCGGACGGTGTCATCGCGTACAAACACGTGGCTACATGTTTGTAGGTCGTTGTGCACGAACATACATCGCTTGTTTGCATGCGATTTGTATGTAGGTGTGAGCTTCGTGATAACTTCTTGCAGGTGATTGACGTAGTCGTGGTCCATTTTCGGTGTAGCTGGTGTCGGTGATATGAAATCGCCTGGTAGTCGTATTGCTTGACCGTAGGTGAGTTGCGCTGCGCTTGTGTTAGAGTCGGAGCGGATAGCGGCTCTGAGACCCATTAGAACAGCAGGCAATTCGTCGATCCATTTGTTGCTGTTTTCTAGTCTAGCCATGAGTGCGGCTTTTAATGTCCTGTGCCAGCGTTCGACGATTCCGTTACTCTGCGGGTGGTATGCAGTAGTACGGGTTTTTTCTACACCGAGTAATTGAGCGAGGTCTCGGAATAGTCGACTTTCAAACTGTCGTCCTTGATCGGTAGTGATTCTTATTGGACAACCGAAACGAGATATCCATACTTCGTAAAGTTTTCTTGCGACGTTTTCAGCGGTTGTCTCTTGAAGTGGTACAGCTTCGGGCCATCGTGTGCACCGGTCGATCATCGTGAGCAAGTATTTGTGTCCGCATGCTGACGTCGGTAGCGGTCCAACGATATCAACGTGAATATGTTGAAATCGTTCGCTCGGTGGGAATGTTGCGATGTCACTATGATTGTGTCGCTGTACTTTGGAGAGCTGACACGAATTGCATGTCTTAGTCCACTGGCCGATGTCGGTATTCATTGAAGGCCAAAAGAATCGCTCTTGCATCAGCTTCCGTGTGGATCGTACTCCTGGGTGGCTTGGGCTGTGCACGGCATTGAAAGCTATGCGACGAAAATCAGCTGTTAAATATGGACGAACGTGTGACGTTGATGTTTCGCAGAATATTGGCTTGTTAGTACCCGGTAAAATGATTTTCTTGAGTTGTATGTTGGTCTGTTGAGACAATGTAGGGATACAACTGTCGTTTTCTTGAGCTTGAGATAACTCGTCGTAGTTGATAGGTGATGGCACGTCGATAGTTTCGATGCGTGATAATGCATCTGCTACAACGTTTTGAGCTCCGCTCACGTGTCGAATGTCAGTAGTGAACTCGCTGATAAACAGTAGCTGCCTGATTCGCCGTGGTGTGTCGTTATCGGAAGGAGGCTTGCGGATTGCGTAGGTCAGCGGTTTATGGTCAGTGTAAACCACGAGTTCTTTGCCTTCAAACATCTTTCTGAAATGTTTTATTGCCATATTTATTGACTGCAGCTCCCTGTCGAAAGTCGAGTACTTTTTTTGTCTTTCTGAAAATTTCTTTGAAAAATATCCGAGTGGCAGCCATTGTCCGTTGCTTCGCCTTTGTTGTAGAGATGCCCCGGCGCAGGTAGCTGAGGCGTCCGAAAAAATAGCGATTTGGTCCTCTGGCGCACTGGATGGGTAAGACAATAAAGCAGCGTTTATTATGCTTTGTTTGCACAACTCAAAAGCTTTTGTCGATTGATTGTCCCACTTTACTTCCGTCTTGTCTCGTTTTTTTGAATTATGAAGGAATGCATTCAGCGGTGCCTGAATGCTTGCGGCGTTTGGGACATTGTCTCGGTAAAAATTTATCATCCCCATAAATCTCCGTAAGTCTTGAATGGTTTTGGGTTTTGGGTATTCTGTGATTGCTTTGACTTTGTCTTGAAGTGGTTTGATCCCCTTGCTTGATACTTCATAACCTAGGAACTTGACGGTTTCGCTGCCGAAAACACACTTAGAGGGATTTATAGTGACACCATACGTGTCTAATCGGCGTAAAACTTCCTGCAGATCTCCGATGTGGCTTGCTTCACTTTCAGATGCAACGATAACATCGTCGATGAATGGGAACGCGTAGTCTATTCCGTTGAGCACTTCGTTTATGAATCGTTGGAATGTCTGTCCGGCGTTCTTGAGACCTGGGCACATTCGTGGAAATTCGAATAAACCGAATGGTGTAGTGATCGCTGTCTTCTCGATATCAGGTTCGAAGATTTTTAATTGCGAATAAGCTCGGTTTAAATCGAGAGTACTGAAGATTTTCTTGCCGTGAAGTAGGTAGGTAAAATCTTTGAGGCGTGGGACTGGATAGCGGTCGGGTTTGGTGACGTCATTGAGCCTTCTGTAGTCACCACAGATGCGTAAGTCGCCGTTTTTCTTAGGAACGACGTGTAGCGGACTGGACCAAGGGCTTTTGCTTGGTCGGCAAACTCCTTGCTGCATCATGAGCTCGAATTCTTTCTTCACGGGCAGGTAGCGATGTGGAGGAAGAGGTCTGCACTTGTTGAACACTGGTGGGCCAGTAGTTTCGATGTGGTGTTCTACCTTGTGTTTGGGAGTATCCTTCATGCTTGATGGTCGCAGGATATCAGGAAACTTACTGAGGAGCTGGTGATACGGCTTTTCCATGTCGATACTTCGAACTGTAGGTTCGGCGGAACGAATGACTGATGCTCTGACGGTCATGTTGGTAACTTTGTCGACGAGGCGTCTGCCGGCTATGTCGACGAGAAGTTGATGACGCTTCAGGAAGTCTGCACCGATGATGGGTTTGCTGACTGCAGCGACGATAAATTTCCAGGTGTACGGCCGTCGTAGGTTGAGATCCAGTTGTAGGGTTTTTTCTCCGTACGTCGGAATGATCGTGTTGTTTGCTGCGTACAAACAGAAATCGGTTTGCTTTGCTTTCCCGCCTTTTGTCCTCGGTATCACGGAAACGTTTGCGCCCGTATCAATTAGAAATGACAGACGCGAATTCCTATCAGTTATGAATAGGCGGTGATACGTGTTGTTCGCGTCAGTTGCCGCCTCAACCGACGCAGGCATTAGTTTTCCGACTGGGCACTGTTGTTGTTGAAGTTGCACGGGCGTGTACACTTACGCGCGTTTGCGCCGTACTTGCGATGATAATAACAGATAAGTGATTGTTCTGAATACTTGCGGTTGCTATTATCGTTGCTTGTTGACCGCGATCTTGAACGCCGTCTGTCGAATGATCTGTGTGGTCGTGGTCTGGATTCCTGCCTGTCCTTGAGTTCTGCCAGCTCCAGAGATAACTGCCTTATTTGGTCGTGTAGGGCAGCCACATCGCTCGTGCGTGAAATCTGCGCGACCTGGTTAGGTTGCGCGATACTGTCCATTACACTGTCTGCTACTTGCGATAACTTTTCCAAGTCCGTAGTGTTGCTCACGGTGAGGACAGCGCGTACTGAGGGTGGAAGTAGCCGGGTCCACATGATGCGCAGTGTACCGTCTGGTATTTTCTGTCCGGCTAGTTCCCGCATTTTTCGCAACAGCTGTGAGGGTTTCTGATCTCCGAGTTCCATCTCATCCATCAGCTTCTGCAGCTTCCGGCTCTCGGATTCCTCGTAGACACTGATGAGTCGGGACTTCAGGGCTTCGTACTTGTTTTCAATGGGCGGGTTGATTATAATATCACTTACTTGCTGAAGTGCGTCCAGGCCTAGTCGGGCGATAGCTGCTTGATAGCGCGCGTCATCACCTTGCCTCTGTGGCGCCATTACTGCTTCGAAGTGTGTAAACCATAGTCTGGGATACGCCGGCCAAAAGTCAGACAGCCGTGCTTGTAGTGTGAGCGTGTCGACTTGCCCTCCTACCTGTGTTGCGTTGCTTACCTGTGTTGCGTTGTTGGTCGCCATCCTGATTACTCTTCTGGTGTATCACGCAGCAATACCGTGAATATAGCCTCTTGAAATCCTAGTGGTGAGACCCGCTTGTGGGAAGCCACTAGAATGTGCTAATCACGAGTACCGTCACGTTTGTCTTGATTCACGTCGCTTAGGTCACCACTGTAGCGCGTAGGTCGTGTCGCGTAATTGAAACTCAGATAAATTGAACTTTATGTATTGCACGAATGTGGAAAGAAGTACAATGTATAAGACGTGTAAAACTGACGCGATACTAGAGTGTGATCAAGGAATGGATATAATAATGATGTTGTACACTGATGTAGAATATGATAATAATGTTATAATAATGTTCTTACAAGCTATGCACTCACTTAAATACTAACTATCTCTATACTAACTATCTCTAAATGATAGTGGGGTAACCAATAACGAATCAGCTTCGTTCTTGATGCTGATTCGTTGATCGAGGCAGGCCGCGGCGTATGATTGGTTGATGTAGAAAAGCGCGCCAGTTCCGTCTTCACGTGCTAGACGACTCGTATGGTTCCCACGGACGTTGATCGTTGGTCACGATTCATGGAAACAGGGTCGGAACCCTCGCTGCGGGAGTCAGGGTCGCAGGGACGCGCGCCGTGACTTCCGCAATCCTCGTGTGAGTGATTTACAGTCCTTTGTGTAGCTGTGATCTGGTGTGAGTGATTTATAGTCCTTTGTGTAGCGCCAGTGTAGAGCTGTGATCTGGTGTGAGTGATTTATAGTCCTTTGTGTAGCGCCAGTGTAGAGCTGTGATCTGGTGTGAGTGATTTATAGTCCTTTGTGTAGCGCCCGTGCTACAATTTCATTTCATTTCTCGTGGGTGGTAACTTCTGTCGGCAGCCGATGTTATGGCCCACCAACGAGAATATATATTGTTACGGGCTAGGGGTACTAAAATACCGGTTAAGGGTTACAAAGTTTACGAAGTCTAATGCAGACTGACTCTTCGCTGGCGTCACGGCGCTATATATAGGCCAGCTGATCGAACATTCCAGAATCGTCTAGACGTAATAATAATAATAATAGCGCAAAACTTCGAGTACATTCAGTTTCACCTACGGTAATTCCCGGAAACGGGTTTCTAGAAATTTCGATGTCGTCACTTAGTTGACAAAATTGATGAAACCTGTACCATTCGATAGGCCACCCTAAGTCTAGGAATGCGTTTTTATATTACACCTATACAATGTCTAGGTCTCGAGTTATAGGGCTTAAAAGTTGTGCACTGCATGTCACGCGATATTGAACCTTATGCCCTCGACATAAGGTGCATTCGTAACAATATATTACTCTGTAATCTGTGATATTGCGCACCAAAGATATTTTTACCGGCTGGGGGTATTAAAATGCCGTTTAAGGGTTTCAAAGTTTATTGGCAACGAAGGTACAGTCGATCGTAGGCAATGACAAGTAGAACATAGCTGATGTCGCACCGAACTCTTCCCTTACGTCCACGAAGTCCGTGTCGTAAACACACAATAACACTACAGATGTTACTTCACGTAGTACTCACAGTTCTCGTTGGGTTGTCGATGTAGATCTCCTTAATTATCACTTCGATAGTCGAATGCAAACTGCCTGCGGGCTGACGTCACGAGGCTTTATATAGGTCAGCTGATCGAACACTCGACCCGTCAGCGATAGCGCATACTTTCGAGTACGTTCAGTAGGTACCTATAGGTACTTTATCGGAGACGATTATCTGAAAATTTTGACGCCGACACTTTGTTGACAAAATTGGTAAAACTTGTACCGTTCGTTAGGCCACCCTAGGTCTAGCAATGCGTTTTTATATTGTACCTCTACCACCACCCTGGGTCTCGAGTTATATCGCTTAAAAGTTACGCACTGCATTTCACGCGATATTGAACCTTATGCCATCGTCATAAGATGCATTCGTAACTATATATTATTTCAAAAATACATTCAACACTGCAAAATACACAATAGGCGGCCTTATTGCTAATGCAATCTCTTCTATACTCCTGTCGACAAAATCAGTTTCTACGTTCTATGGTAGTGCTGCGATCTCGACATACAATGTCTAGGTCTCGAGTTATAGGGCTTAAAAGTTGTGCACTGCATGTCACGCGATATTGAACCTTATGCCCTCGACATAAGGTGCATTCGTAACAATATATTACTCTGTAATCTGTGATATTGCGCACCAAAGATATTTTTACCGGCTGGGGGTATTAAAATGCCGTTTAAGGGTTTCAAAGTTTATTGGCAACGAAGGTACAGTCGATCGTAGGCAATGACAAGTAGAACATAGCTGATGTCGCACCGAACTCTTCCCTTACGTCCACGAAGTCCGTGTCGTAAACACACAATAACACTACAGATGTTACTTCACGTAGTACTCAAAGTTCTAGTTGGGTTGTCGATGTAGATTTCCTTAATTATCGCTTCGATAATCGAATGCAAACTGCCCGCGGGCTGGCGTCACGAGGCTTTATATAGGTCAGCTGATCGAACACGTCCAGACCCGTCAGCGATAGCGCATACTTTCGAGTACGTTCAGTAGGTACCTATAGGTACTTTATCGGAGAAGATTATCTGGTTTCGACGCCGACACCTTGTTGACAAAATTGTTGAAACCTGTATCGTTCGATAGGCCACCCTAGGTCTAGCAATGCGTTTTTATTCGTAGGTTATAATTTGTAAATATTTTTTTTTTTTCAATAAAACATTTTTATTTTTATTTATTGCTTAAAAGTTACGCACTGCGTGTCACGCGATATTGAACCTTATGCCATCGACATAAGGTGCATTCGTAACTATATATTATTTCAAAAATACATTCAACACTGCGAAATACACAATAGGCGGCCTTATTACTAATGCAATCTCTTTTCTTTTATACTCCAGTCGACAAAATCAGTTTCTACGTTCTATGGTAGTGCTGCGATCTTGACACGTGTTTTTTGCAATCTCTCGCAGGTTGTAATGTAATTTTTAATTGACTAGGTCGGTAGGTAAGTAAGTTTAGGTTTAGGCCATCAGTACGCGTACCGAGCGTCAGCCGAGGGCGGAGAACGCCCTCTTCCAGCCCCCCTAAAGGCGTCTGGGGCAACTCGGGGATGTCTGTCGCCCCCCAAACATGGCGACCCGAGGTGTCGTTTAACGCGCGACTTCTTACGTCGCGGGGGGAGTCAAACAATTCCGTCCCCCCCCCCCTGACCCGGGGAGGAGGCCCACAGTGGCGGGTCAACCAATCGGGGGTTGCAGAATTATCTTTCGCTTTTGCGACCTCCTCCTTTTGATATAGGTGTGAGATGGACCGGGGTGGTTTTTAGTCAGTAAGATCCTGATATACGCCGCCGCGGGCCATCCCAGAGCGGTGGTCATCCATAAGCATTTTCCACCGCGGAAAGAAATTAGGTTAGGTAACTAGTACTAACATTTAAGGAATAAAAAAAAAAAACACAATTGACACATAACAGTCTATTAAGAAAATTTCAAAGATATTTTTGGTGGCATTTTCAGACAATTGCTTCTCGATCTTAGAAGTATTAGGTCGTATGTAGCTTTTGACGACCTCATATGACATATTGCTTCTAAGTTCGAGGTTTGTATTTGAGAATTAAACATTTGAGTGATAATTCATGTTAATAAATTATATTTAAATATACATAAGATATGTTATTTGTCATAAGCACTGAAAAATTTATGAAAAAATATCGTGTAGTTTGTAAAATCTTCACAATAGGGATCTTTCCTGAGTAAAAAAAATGATTCTATTCAGTCCATCATTCAGATTATAGAAAAATATATTGGATACGTATATATTGTTTTATCAAATCAATAAAAATTGACAAATATAAAAGGCATCAAAGATCAGGAGTGATGACTGGTGACGTTACTGCTCCCTAAAAGGTTTAGCGTGCAGTGACGTCACGCGAGTTTCAACGCACTGTGTCGCCTTAATTTTTTGTTTATATGAAAAAAGAAAAGTACGTGACTAGTATTTTTTGGAAATCTGACTGACGGACTAATTAGTTTGTTTAGTCAACTACCCTATTGTGTAAATTACAGAATTCTAATTTATAAATGTTTGAAGCTGTAACATAATCTAAAACTTATTCTGTGCGTTATTTTTACATAACTAATTTTTATATACATTTTTGGCATATACATAGTGAATGCAAATTACTTGTGATGGTACCTTACGTACTTTGTTTATCACCAGAGTTCGGATATTCCGGCGCTTAAATAAAATATCACCAGATGGCGTATAACAAGCTGTTTCGTAATTTTTGAAGGCAATTTTTTTAATTTTTTTTTTATACGAAACCTAAATACAATTTGTTCAGAATAAGCAACTGAATCGATTCCAATCATTTTTCAACGCACTGCTTGCCCGCCCGAGCTGAGCGTGACCATATTTTTGTTGGGACAAACTGATAAGATAACAATCTCATAACTTTGTGGTTTTTCATGATATCTTTTTGAATTTTTGTACATACATTCTTTATGTAAAAATACTAGGACACGTGTTTCGGGTCGCATACATATACAAAAAAATATGTTGTATAATAAATATACAAAAACTAAATATATTTTACACTATTGTTAGTTAAAAGGCACTTTATTATTTCGTAGGAATTTTGTTCAAGATTAGGTATACAATATGTAACAAAAACCCTGTTGTTCCTTCAACCTACGTTTTAAGAATCGGCATACGAACGTAATAAAGCAAGTAATTTATAAAAATTGTTCAACAAAAACAATTAAAATAAATATTTATAATCTGTAACTGATTTCTTAGCTCTGCAATTCTGCATGAAGAAACTAGACACAAGTAGAACGTTCTCGTCAATTTATTTAACTTATAAGATCAGATATTCTAAAAAAAAAAATTCGAATTTGTCGGTTTTAATAGGTATTTGATTGTGACCCCTCGACTAGACAATGATTACTGTTTTCTAATTATGACTTCATTAATGATGTGCTTGTAGGTAAAATTATATGTCCCTGAAAGGAACAACAGGGTTTTTGTTACATAGTATACACTATGTAACAAAAACCCTGCGTCGTAATTCCCGAACTCTAGTTATGATGCAGCTTCATAGACGCGCTAGCTCGCAAACTTTGCATTCATTTTGCTTGTACTGCGGGTTACGAAGATATCATAAGAATAACGATAGACGTCGATGGACGAAGATATAGCTTGTCTATAAAGTCGTGAAAATGGATCTTTCTGATACTAACAATTTTAAAAGTAGGGCAACACTAAATCTTCGTAAATACAAGGACATCGAATGTCATCGACAGTCATCGATTTGTTTTGTGACTTGTTATTTATTGAAATTTGTTTTAATCTTCAATTCTATTTAAAGTTTATTATCCTCCGGCTATATTTATTTTTACGGAGGGCTACGAGACGGTTTAAATATAACAACTTACATAAACTAAACACTTATTCAAATTAGATCACAAACTTAAAATTTAAGAAAGATACAATACAAAAAAATAATTGGAATTACAGATGTGCCCATGGCAGACATTTTTATTTTTTATACGATATTTGTTATATGTTATTTATTTCCAAGAAAATGGCCCTGATTCTCTTGTACAGGAACTAAATTAAATTTAAGTTCAATGCATGTTCATCTTTCGATTTCATTAAGAAAAGACAGGGGATGTGTTCATTTAGACCTGTCAAATAAATCCGCTCCTGACGTAAGATGTCGTATTTTTGGTCACCATGTTTAAAATCGTGTCGTTAGTTAACCGCGCACCTTACTGGAATGCGACCCCTCTCCCGCTTCCCCTCGCGCCCCTCATTCGCTTAGTAGCAATAGTATCTTTGTTACAATTTTCTAAATACAATGTGGAGGCATGAGGAACAGGGAGTAAAGTTCACTCACCCTCCATAGAAAAGGGAGAATCCTCCGACCAGACGGGTGTTATGTCTGGCGGGCACTTGCCCAATGGTTGAAATTGGCAAGTTGTATGTATGCTAATTGCACGGTAAACTGTGATTGCGAGATGTAGAATTCGTGTGACGTCAGTATGACGCGTCGTTCATTTTGTGGCGTTTGTAGGTACCGCTACAACAGTATAAATCGCCTGTTGTTATTACTGCCTATGGAGTATCTTAATTTGACAGGATTGAACTAAAATGTGTTTAGTTTGTGGATAAGAGAATCAGCCCCAATGTGAGTATTGTTATAACTACTTTTAGGGCGGATTTTCCAATGGACAGATATTATTTTTAATTACTGTCAAAAATTAAAAATTACTACTAAGATAAAAATATCTGTAGTTGGAAAAATCTGCTCTTAAGAGTTTTGAGTTTTCGTTATTTACCAACACTGAGAATGTAAGTATTTATTTCATTTGACACACATTACAGTAATTATATAATAACACAAAATCCTTAATTGAAGAATAAAATGGAATTCAAAGAGTACAAACATACATTAAAAGATCTTTCTGATCATAAAATGCAATTCAATAATATACGTAACAGGATGTAACTTAGACCGAATACAAAGATATATCGCTTACATAGAAATATATCGGCATATTTACACAAAATATGGAACTAAGTTTATAACATATCCTTAATATTTTTAGAGTCTATATTAATACCTCGAATCCGTTGATCATCGGTGAACGGGTTCGTATATTATTTATGAAAAAATGTAAAATAAACTACTATTCGCGCGAGTTAACTGTGCACCTGGCTGGAATGCGACCCTTCTCCCGCTTCCCCGCGCGGCGCCCCGCATTCGCCGTAAGCGCTGAGTAGCGATAGCATCTTTGTTACAATTGTCTAAATACAGTTTAAATCCCTTATTATTACTGTTTCTGTAGAGTTTTGCTTTGTTAAGTTTTTTATTAAGTTTGTTTTTGTTTTTTACATTTTCGACGCGTTAGTAAAGCTTGTTGGTTGCACTATATGTACCAATTTAATTGCAAAACGTCATAAATAAAATGACCTAGGATTATGACGCTTTATCCTCAAAACAACCTTTCATTAACATTTAAAAAAATGTAATTTATATTTTTTTAACATAATTCCCATTTTATTTGCAAACGGTACCGTCCGAATGACGTCACAAAGCGAGGTGCATAGTTAACTCGCACGCGCAGTAATTTCAAACATTTATAAGATCTTTGTTCCTTGAGTCTGTAAAATATGAAAAAGTATGGTGCCGATATATTATGAGGTAAGCGATATACGATTCCACATAAATAACTTTCTATAGAACTACATGACGTAATGAGGGTCTATAATGCTTGAATTTGCCGCTAGAGGCGCTAGCGTCGAGCTACGTCCATAGACAAAAAAGTTAACATCACTAAAAACTCTTTTTGAATGGAGGACTTTTTAACGTGTATTTTCACTAAATATTCATAATTATTGTGAAGTAAAAATAATACTTTTAGAATTTTAATAGTAACTTAGAATTTAGTTTGATAGGACTAGGATTCCTTTGCTTCATGCTTGCAAATATTATCATATCATCTACTGGGACACAGCCCTCTTATCAGTGGGCCGTAATCCACCATGCGGTTTCAGTGCCTATTGGTAGATGCTACACGTCTTCGAATTGATTGGTTCCAGGACATGCAGGTTTCCACATACTTCACCATTTTGAGAGAAGTGGTGGTGGAATAATTTACACAAGAGTATAGGGCCTGTCTGGGAACGAACCTACCGTCTACAACTCGTTAATCGTGTCTATTACAACTGGACTACCACTGCCCCTTTTGCAATGTAAATAATATTTAGATTTTTTTACAATAAAATAAAAAGTACAATGTAATATGTTTAAAATTTTTTGGCAATAAAAAGTACAATGTAATCTATTTAATTGGCAACACTACGGATTATTGCTACTTCGTGTTATACTACTCTTGAATTATACCTTTTTGCTGAATTTTACTACAGTATGTGCATTTAATTTCTTTAACAAAAATAATAAATTACACATTATATGAAGTTATGGATACTCTACTATACTCTCTGGTAGGAGTGTTGCCAGTGGCGCCACCTGTTGACCAAAAATGTTTACCAACAGCGCCCTCTATCGGCTTTCGAGCACCACAAGATCATTGTACCAGCATTTTTTGGTATCTATTAAGGCTACATTATCTACTTTGTATCCGTTTCCATTTGGCTTCCATCTCTGCTTACCCTATGTTGCTTACTTGAGGAACATAGTCATTGCAATAGCAATAAGGATTGAGATGGGGATGAGTGGCACTAATACAGCTTGGCTCGTTTCCGTACCTAGAAAATAAAAGAAAATATACATTAAAATCCAGGGCAAATGTAGGGTAGTTAGCGAAATAAATAAAACAGCCAAGTGCGAGCCGCACTCGTGTCCTCCGTACAATTATCTACACAAAAAAAAACTTTAAACAAAATTGGGCGGGGGACAGGGCACGCGTCACGTGGTCGCATCGCTATTGGCTCATAATAATACCGGTGTTGTCACTTTTTTTTAAAAATACCAAATTTCGGGGAAGTTGGAATTAATTCGCGGGAAAAAAGATTATGTCAAAATTCATTAGTATTGTTTCTATGATGATAACGTAAAATTTTATATTATACTTGGTCAAGTGTTTACCTAACCTTTATTATCCTTACGGGTCGGACAGGGTTTTCTTTACATATTGTATAGAGAGAGATTACATTACAGAGAATTATGAATGAAAAATATGTTGCGCGGAGTGTTAATAATTTGGGATAATGACTCGAGAATAAAGAGTACTTACGCGTTCGTTCTAGATATGTCTCTAGTATTGATCAAGAATTTATCCTCATTTTTCAGGTAAGTCATAGAGGCTTCATAAATACCGTGACCAGGGCCGACTACCACCTGAAAAAAGTAAATAAAAAATATTAGACAAACGATTTCGGTCATCTCTAATGACCTAATGGGTCACTCCTGCTCTACTGGGCCAACATTGTTCTACTGAACCAAAGTTTGTTCTACTCGGCCAACGCAGCTTTACTGGGCCAGCCCTACTCTACTTTCTTTTTTTTTTTGTTCCGGGGTGGAAAATGCTCATGCATGTCCGCCACCCTGGGGTTGGCGACGGGGTCTGTCAGACTCCTACTGACTAAAAACGACCCCGGTGACGAACACTCCTCTCACGTGTGCGTGGGGGCCACGGGAGTCCATGATTCTACCGCGGCAACCCTACTCTACTGGCCAAACGTAGCTCTACGGAGCCAACCCTGCTCTAATGGGCCACCCCTGCCTTACTGGGCTAACGCTGCTCTACTGGGCCAACGCTGTTCTACTAGACCACCCATGTCCTACTGGGCCAATGCTGCTCTGCTAGGCCAACCCCGCTCGACTGGTACCACACAGCTCCTACAAGTACCACATACCTTTAGCTGATAGTTTTCCTTGGATATTTTTGTGTTGGCTCCGAATTTGCCGAGGTAACCGTCATGGTCTTTATTTGAGACAAATGACAGCATTTTGCTGTTCGGTCGCTGACTCATCACCCATTGAATTTGGGTCAGCGTTCGCGGGATGCATTTTGACCTGAAATTTTAAAAATTTTAATTTATCTTTAACTTGCATAGAGTGCTTTAGCAATGCCCCTATGTCGCCTTTGGGAAATCACTATCAAAATTGGATGATGTTCTTTTTAGAGTTCCGTAGGCAATAACGGAACCCATGATTTTGTCATGACCTTTTAGTTGTCTGTCTGGATGTTATCCAGTCATTTTACTAGATTATTGACACAATTTGAATATGAACATAAGCTTCGTTGTTTCTGAACAACCTTTTCTCTTCCAGCGCACTTATGGGATACTTTTATCAAAACTTATGCACGTAAAACCGCGGGGTATTATTATTATAATTTGTTGAATATCTCCTCTGATTTTGTGTGTATCGGCGGTGAGCGCTGCCGAAAACTTAAAGTAAACGGAACGCGGCCATAGTGGACCGCGTTCTTCTACCGATCACCGAACGGCGTGGCGAACGCACTTCCTTTCGAACTGGCAAGCTAGCGAGTCATGGCCACGATCTTTTAACGGTCACAAAAATGTAATTAGTTTTAAGTATTTAAAGTAACCCCCGGGGGATTTAGGCTTCAAAATTAATAAAGTTAGGGAGTCTGGCAGTGTATTGTCTGGTGGTCTACGCACTCCGCATTTGAAGGTTGGAGGTAAGTGGTTTGCCGCCTTTTGCACCTAAATCAGAGAGATATACTCCGAAGGCATAATTCTATCACATATTTACTTATAATTTCTAATATATTGCTATCCTAAATACAGTCCACTTGAATCTTGTTTAAAATCTTTCGTGATAGGTACGTTGCCGCTACATAATTATTAATTGAAAAAGAAAACATTAGTACTTTTGTACTACCTTTGACTCTCTGTCAGGTAATTGATGTAATTGATAAAGGCGTCAACTGTCTTGCGAGTCATTTCGGCGTCCGTTACATTCTTCCAGTTCACACACGCACACCAATGGGGTTCGATGCCCGCTTCACTACACGACCTGTTCTTAGGAATCTGAAATTTATTAATAAATGACAAAATATAAAAGTTAGTAGTCAAAAGAGATCAAATGTTGACAATGTTTGTTGGTCAACCTGCCCCCTAATCGGCGAACACATTTTTGTCAAATGATTACGACTAGTTGGGATCGTTTGGACCGAAAGGACCAATGGGCGGTCTAAACGATCTCAACTAGTCGCAATCATTTGGGAAAAAAGATTAGGGGGCTGGTTAAGAATGCTGAATCGGTCTCAGCATTCGATCTACGAAAACGGCATTATTGTAAGAGCGCCGTTTCTGAAGATCGAATATCTGAATAGCAAGTATAAATCTGCTTACTCTTTTCCTGACTAAATTATTATGTCGAAGTCAGAAAAGTAATATCATTTATGTGGTAAAATATAATATCTATTGATTTATTCCGTTATCGTACACAAATAAGACAAAATTACATTAAAAAGTTAACGCATACGCGCGAAAGCACCATGCATTGCTTAAACGTCCGTCCGTCTCTCTCCGTCTTATGAATTTTCAATCAGGTCACGTGTCCACACACGAGTATCTTTTTTCTTTCTTTAATTTTCATCAAATCTTCTTCTTCTTCTCCAGCCTATAGAGGTCCACTACTGGAAAAAGCCCTCCTCCAAGGCTTTCCACTATGACTAGTCTTCTGCTGACCGCATTCATCGGCTTCCTGCGACATTCACCAGATCATCGGTCCACCTTGTTGGGGGCCTCCCTACGCTGCATCTTCCAGTACGTGGCCGCCACTCGATAACCTTACTGCCCCATCAGCCATCGGTTCTACGAGCAGTGTGTTGCTCCCACTGCTACTTAATTTTAGAGACTCGAAGAGCTATGTCAGACTTTGGTTCTTCTGCGGATATCCTCATTTCTGATTCGATCCCGCAGAGAAACTCCGAGCTCTTTCCATCGGCCTTTGTGTGACTCTAAGGCTTCGTATGAGGCCCATAAATGTTAAATTAGCTCGGTTTATCAAATAAAAAAAGAAAAAAGAAACTTACCGGTTCCAACAAGGTCATAGCTCTGGGAAAATCAGCTCCGGCCACTTTGAAATGGTTCATGTGCTCGGGCCAATCAAGTACATCCAATATAGTGGCGTGTACGTCGTGTGGAGTGGTCAGAACGTCCGCGTTAGCTTGGAGTTGAGCTTGAGCATTGGGACGCATACGTTTCAACTTGTCCGGTAAACGAATGCTCATTAAAGGCAGACGTTCCTCCAATTTGCCTTGCAGTGTGTCACGGACTTTGGTAAACCTGAGGATAAAAATAAATTTTAGGTAGGTACAACTCTCATATTCGGTAAGTCTTTATTACCCCCAAATGGGACTTCTAGGTGACCAATTAGAGCTCTAGGATAATAATGTAGCTAGAAAAGCCCTAGGGCGATACGTAATTAAAAAAAAACTCTTCAATCTTTGCAAAAGTTCCCGTACATGTAACTATCATACTGGCAATAGACATTACGCGTTCAGCCCAGTGATAAGAGGTCACTTCGCTATTCAGCCTTGTAAATCGAATGGCAAAGCTCAATTATGTTCTTGAAAAAATAACTAAAAAAAAAAGATGAAAAAGTGCGGGAATACAAAACTTTTATTCTTATAATGCCGGTTTTTTTTTTCTACTCGGTTAGCTCGGGTGTGAGCATCAATTGCACCCTCGAACTATAGGCGGGCTGCAATTGATGCCTTACAGCCCTTGGCTATTAATCTACTATTTTCTAGTATCAGGCCAGTATTACTTTAAAAAGACCTTTAAGTATCACGACCTCTCAAGGTCAACTACGAGAAGCCATATTAAAAAGGTTACCGCAGTACAGCGATACTGCCGGCCGTCAGGTCAGAGGCCCACACCGGGGCCCCTTACAGGGTCATCGATCGCACAATTCCTATGTAGAGCCGCTTACAGACGACATTCGGGCCCCGCAGATTGAGAAGGAAAGTTGAAAGTGCCCTAGCCGCCCCCAAGAACTTGGGCCTCAGCCGCCGGAAGTGGGGCTTTCGAGCACCAATCCTTGCTGGACTTAGGCCTACCCCAAGGATCTTCACGACGACCGGTCTGCGTTTTCTGATGCAAAGTCGCCACTCGAGAACCCGTCGGCCCCATCGGGCATCGGTCCTACGAGCAATGTGGCCGGCCCACTGCCACTTACGTATTGCAATTCTTCTGGGCTATGTCGGTTACTTTCGTTCTTCTGCGGATCTCCTCATTTCTGATTTGATGACGCAGGTAAACCCCAAGTTGGTTGCGACATGTCTATTAAAATATAATTCGCGACCGTAATTAATAAAATTATTATACATAAAAGATAAATGGTGGTATGCCATAACATCGGCCGCCGGCAGAAGTTACCACCCACCAGACAAAGGCTTGCCGTCAAGCGATTCGTCGTGTTCCGGCATGATGTCTGGTGAAGCCGTACGGAGGACGGGTCTGAGCAGTTGTGTTGCGATGTGTGCCGGGTACGATGCGCCTAATTTTGTTGTGTTGGGAGTTTGGTCGTGGAGGGTCTTCAGATCAATCTCCCTTTGGCGCAGCATCGTTGGTCGTGTTGTTGGGTTTAACATTGCATCACCTCGCTCAACTGCCGTCTTCCTTCCTATTCGCTCAGTTTTTCTGAGTGAATAGGCTCATAATAAACTAGCGCGCTTTACCATCAACGATCGCATCATTGCTTACCATCAGGCGGGAATGCGGTCGAGTGCTAGTTTATAACTATTAAAAAAATATATATATGACATTTATCGTAAATTTTAGTTGCTTTTCTGTATCTGTTTTTTTTTTTTACTTTTTCCTTTTAAGCTTTACCTTACCTTGGTCCATGGTCACCAAAGACGATGAGCAGGGTATCTTCGAAGACGTTCCTTCGCTCCAGGGTCCGAAGGAAGTCTACCGTTGCATCATCTGCGACTGATATCATGCTGTCATCATGTGTGATGTCTGCTATGAAAGTGAAACAAAACCGCTTCCCATCCAGACGGAGGAACTGTGAAAGTAAAGCAAACATTTCATTCAATCAGATTCATAAATTAGGTACTGTTACTAAAAACTTGTCTGTTTACTAATACTTGTGTTATAATAATATTATTAGTAATTAATCGATAAACAAACAAAAGTCCTTTTACGATTGGGTAATCTGTGTTTTTACAACAAATGATTATTCAACCAGACACAAGTTTCGATTAATAGCGATACAAAAAAAAAAAAACGTTATTACGCAAAAAATAGTACATCTCTAATTATTTCTTTTACGTCGCCGACAGTGCTCACGCGCCACGCCGCCAAAGAAATAAAAAATTCTAACAAAAGAGTGAAAGGAAAGCCGACAGGTATACCGCCTAAAACCGTGTTGTATTTTTTTTTTTAAATACCAAATTTTGGGGAATTTGCGTAAATCCGCGGAAAAAAAAGATTGATTCAAAATTGATTAGTATTGCTACTATGATGATTATGTAAAATTTTATATTATATTTGGTCATGTGTTTACCTAACATTTATTAACCTTATGGGTCGGACAGGGTTTTCTTAACATACTGTATAGGTGAGAACTCTGGGCGTACCCAGTGGGGGGCAGGGGTAGGCAGCTGCCCCCCACACGAAAACCGCAGAACTTGTATGAACTCCCCTAATTTTTTTTTTTTTTTTTTTTTTGGGACAAAACCCGCCACACTTTTCCCAACCACTGCAACTCCTGAAAGCCAGAATCAACAGTGGCGACCGCCAGAAAAACGCCGAGCAATGAAGCTCGACGAGTCCCGGAGAAACGATTCAACTGTCTTGGGTCCCGCAACAAATTAATCAGAAAAGAATAGCGGAGGAGTAAGAAAAAAGATATTTTTTCCACTTCCCTCCATAACAAGCAGGAGACAGAACAGAACTAGGCCAATCGGCACAAAGGGACATTATTGCAACTGGGAGAAGCCCAGATTGCCAAACACCACGGAATAAAATTTGATTAAGTTAATGGGTCCTAAGTAGGTATTAGCTGTTACAATTGATTCCAATAATAGGTATGGCAAAAGCGCCTGAACGCACGGAAATTGGTTCTAGTTTCTACAAGGTCCGTATAATAGACGACTCCGGATGTAACCTGTACACTATCCAACATAATATTGCGTTCATTCTGCCAAAGAACACACTCCCACAAGATGTGATGTGCGGACTGTTCAAATTCACAGTTCGATGCAGAACACTGACACAAAGGGGAAGGAACAAGTTTAAAAGAATACAGTTTACTTTTAAAGTTGCCATGACCTGTGAGAAATTGGGCAACGCAGTGGTCAACCTCCAGCCATGTCCTAGCCAGCCGATCGCCAACGGATGGAAAGAATAGATGGAGGTGCCGGCCCTTGATGGAATTATCCCACCTACTTTGCCATTCGGATAAGAGGTCCTCCCAGACTTCAGTCTGAGGTTTAAATAATCTAGAGATTTTATTAAAGTCGCGTTGTGTAACAAAATTAGTGTCCATGGCCTCCCCCCTCGCGGAGTAGTACATTGAAGCACGTCGCTGTACCTCAAGGTCGACTGGAAGTACACCTGCCAGTACCGGTAAGGCTTCAGTACTGACCGTTCTATACGCCTTGCATAAAAATATCAATGCCAAACGTTGGCTTTGAAGCAGTTTACGTCGTGCCGCCCCTATGCTGGCCCTATCGGCCCAAACAGGTGCACCGTAGCACATACATCCTAAGTAGGTAGCTCCATATATAGTTTTTAAAGTTAGGAATGATAGACCCCAAGTTGCTTTCGATATTCTAGTTAGGGCATAAAAGTTCCTTTTAGCTTTTTCACCAACTATTTTTATATGTTCTATAAATGAAAAATTCCTTTCTAAGATCATACCAAGATAGCATACGGATTGCTGTTTTTTAATGGGAACGTTATTAAATTTAATAGTAGGCAATGATTTAAGATTACCTTTTAGTAGAAGTTGATAGGTTTTATGTGGCGCAAACGTTAGGCGGTTACGATCACCCCACTGAGATATTAAATTTAGGCAAGTATTGGCCAAGTTCTCAAGTCCAGCTCGGGTACTTGACTGAATGAGCAGTAGGCCATCGTCCGCGTAACCAGTAAGTGAACAGCCGCAAGGAAGCGGGATCGCGAGGAAGTCATCAAAACCCAAATTCCACAAATAAGGACCGACAACTGAACCCTGAGGACATCCCATGGTTAGTGTTTTAGTACTAGAAAAATGACCGAGCTTAAGTGCCGCGGAACCGTTTATAAAGTAAGAGTAAACGAGATTATATATGTTTTTATAGCAACCGCGGGTTTTTAATTTTAACAACAGCATAGGCCACCAGGCGTTATCAAAAGCCCCAGAAATATCCAGGAAGATCCCAATTACGTACTTGTTTTCGGATTGGTTAACGGTTCTTCTGACAGAAAGCGCCGCGTCGACTGTAGATTTACCTATGGTGAAGCCATACTGATTATTATGGAATTTTGGACCGTTCGGTAGTAAACGTGGAACGATGAGGCGCTCAAGAAGTTTACCCAAAGATGGTAGAAGTGTGATAGGACGATATGACTTCGGATCATCCGGAGGTTTGTCACCACACTTTGGTATTATTCGTATGAAACCGCGTCGCCATTTACGAGGAAAAACGCCTTCAGCAATGCATCGGTTGTATACAGTTAAGATGGCATCACCCGCTGTTTTACACGCTTCTTTAATCATCCTATTAGATATTTTATCTTCACCTGATGATTTGTTGACCGGTAGTTTTCTAACAATATTTATAAATTCGTCATTAGATGGTACGTCTGACATTGGTGATTCAGGTGGCACAGGAGCCCACGCTCTAATCTGTTGGTGGTAGTCGCTATCGTTAGCCGGTGAATCATCAGGGATAAGTGTATTAATTAGCACTTCTGTTGTTTCCTCTATGCCTGTGGTATGCTTATCATTGACTTTAATGTTTTGAACGTATGCAAGGTCGACCGATCTGTTAGCTTTAAATTCGTGATATAAGGGAGACCACGGACCCTCCCTGTCAAGTTTATCAACGATTTTTCGCAACAAGTTACCCTTAGATTTTTCCACCGATGCTTTGTAGCGTGACTTGGCAACTCTAAAAGCATTTAAAGCGAACGTAAGAAGATCTCCAGTAATCTTTCGGCTCTTGAGTTTATTTAACTGTCTACGCGCTCTGCGATATCTTTTACGCTGTTCAACTAAATAATCACTCCACCAGTCACATCTACGAATATTGGTCATAGATCCGCGACCAATGGCAATGTCAGCACAGTAGGTAAAGGTTTCTGACATAATGTCAGCACTTTCTTCGGCTGACAGCCCGTCCCGAGTGAATTCTTTGGCGTGACACGCAAAAAGCGAGCCGAAAAATTCCCAGTTCGCGCCTTTACATCTATATCTGAAATTACCGGGAATATGAGACGGACCCTGAATATAACCAGGAACAAATTCGTACACGATCAGGCGATGATCACTACAAGACGCGTCCGGTAGGACACGCCACCTATCCAAACGTACGTCGGCACTTGAAAGTGTGACGTCAATACAAGATTCGCCCATTTGGCTGCAGAAAGTAGGTGGTGCATCAGGGGTATTATGAATCGATAGGTTCATCTCAGCAATGAAATCCTCAACAGCGCAGCGTCGTTCGGTATCGGTGGCCCGAACCTTGCCATACCACAGAGACGATGACGCGTTGACATCCGCGCCAACGATAACTTTGCAGCCCGCGAGTGACCGCAAGACATGACGGAGATTATGTATATGAGGAGTAACAGGATCTGAGTATTGAAAGTAACAGCTTACAACGAATACTTTAAAAGAAGCTGATGATACTTCGGCAACCGCACAGTGTGGCGTCATGAGGTCACGTAAAGACGTTACCGTAAAGTTAGAAGACCGCGCAACATAAATTCCGGCTCGTGCCTTGCAATCCAGTTGTACTACCCTGTGACGTAAACGTGAGTTTTGATATTGTTCCTGAATGAGTACAAGGTCTAAGTTGTAGTCAATAATTAATTTATCTAACTCTGATGTCGCCACCTTATCGTTGTGAAGGTTTAATTGCCCTATGTTTAACCTATCCATCTTAATTAGTAATTAGTATGTAGGATAAGTTGTTCGAGTTTTAATTTATAGGTACCGCACTGGTCCGACCCGCATCTATGATCATAGGGTTTTTTAAATCGTTTACACGCCGCGCAAACCGGGGTAAAATTCGAATCGCCCTTATGCGGGCAAACATTGGTTTCGTGAGCCTCGGAACAGACAGCGCAGGTTGGTGATTTATTAGCGCAATGCTTTTTAACATGACCGAATTGTTGACAATACGCGCAACGAACTACCTCGATATCATCAATAAAACGGCAAGTGGCCCAGTCAATAAATAATTTATCCTTGGTAGTCACAAGATGTTTACGTACCTCAGGTTCAATTTCTATGCCTATCCATTTCCGACCGGTATCAGTAGAAGAAGAAGAACTCCCCTAATTACTAAAACAAGTATAAACGAGGACTTATCTCTTAATTTTAAATACACCACGCAGTAAACACTTGTACGATGTAATTACCAAAAAACCGCGATTTACTTAGATTACCCACTCTAAACATCTCACTTGGAGGGCCTGACTTACTCCCCTTAGGACTGATGGTGAGAACTGGTACCATCCGGACGAAGCCTTTCGTCTCGTCTTTTATACCGCGTACATCGAAGGATTGAAACAATTTGCCAGCGGCGGTGTTTCCGTCTGACTACAATTTGGGCGTCTTCATAGAGTGAATAGGATCTTAATAAACTAGCGCGTTTTACCATCAACGATTGCATTACTGCTTACCATCACTTTGAAACATTATATTTTTAATATGTATTGATGTCAATTATCTATTTATCTGGTAAAAATAATTATAGTGTTAAATTAAATAGGTTAGCGGAAGTCTGCATGCGTGAAATACATATAATTATAATTATCTTAACATATTAAAACGAAAAGACTTTTTCCCATCTTTATTGGGGTCAGCTTCCAATCTAACCTGATGCAGCTGAATACCAGTAATTTACAAGGAGCGACTGCCTATCTGAACTCCACAACTCATTATCATCATCGCAGCCACATGAAGTCTACTGCTGGACATAGGCCTCCCCCAAGGATTTCCAAAAAGAACGGTTAGACAATGCCATCCAGCGCTTCCCTGCGATGGTGGTCAGATCATCCGACCACTTAGTAGGTGGGTGTCCGACGCTGCGCTTGCCGGAACGTGGTCGCCATTCAAGAGTCTTTCTGCCCCATCGGCCATCGGTCATCGGCTGTAAGTGCTATGTGCGCCGCCCACTGCCACTTCAAAGAGCTAATCTGCTACTTAAGTACCGATTGTTAAAGACCCAAAAATGACAGCTGGACCATCTTGACGTCCTTTCTGAGGGACAGAGGGGCATTGGTATTTAAAGATAGTTACCCATCCATGCTTTGCTTAGAACATGCCGGTTATACCTGATCAGTTATATTCATCATTAGCTGGAATTGGGGCGTATCTCCCACACAATATTTAGATCGAGGTTTGAACCATTTCTTTCCGTTTTTGGATTCCTCAAGGTAGAAGGAACGTAGGTAGTGGTCTGCAGGTTGGTGGCGAAATCCGTTAAAACGGTATTGGAAAGTCCCTATCCAAGGCATGTCTTCAAAGTATGCGGTGCGGTATCTGAAATTGGAAACAAAGTAAAAAATATACAGTAATATATTATAATTACAGAATAGAATCATCATCGTCATCATCATTTCAGCTGAAAGCCGTCCGTAGCTGGACAGAGGCCTCCCCCAAGGATCTCTACGAGGACTGGTCCTGCAACTCCTGCATCCAGCGGTTTTCAGCGACCTTCACCAGGTCGTCGGTCTACCCTGTCCGGGGCCTTTCCACGCAGCGTCTTCCAGTGCGTAGTCGCCACTCGAGAACCTATCAGCCCAATCGGGCACCCAGAATAGAATTGTCGGTCAGAATATTGAAGAAATTCGTTATACAAGTTTCGACTAACTGAACGTATTTTTTCTTTTTTCATTCATTTTCATTTTTTTCATTCTGTGTCGTCTTAATTCAAAAATTAAGACGACACAGTGTGTTGAAACTTCGTGTGACGTCACTGCACGCTACACTTTTTAGCGACCAGTGACGTCACCAGCCACCACTTCTTGATGCCTTTTATATTTGTCAATTGTTATTGTTTTGATAAAACAAAAAATACGTGTCTAGTATTTTTTGGAAATGTGCCTGACGGACTAATTAGTTATTTTAGTCAAATACCCTATTGTGCTGCCGGGGAGTTTGCTCCGCTACTTCTGCCCAGCGAAAGCATTAGGAAGTGGCGAAGGACTGTCTTATGTAATGTTGACGTTCGAAAAGTGGTGATTCTATGCCTAATTTGAATGAATGACTTTTGATTTTGACTAATAGCCGAGGTGCGGTTACCTCTAGTTTTAGCCGGGTAAAAGTAGGAGCAGCCGGCTATGTGTGATTATACTTAGAAGTATCCTGGTTATCTTTGGTTACTACAAGGTTTATCCTTCACCATAGTAGCTATAACTAGGCGCACACAGGAGGTTAAAATAAGGTGTAACATAAGTATTTATCATCGGCTAAAACTAGGTCCTTGGTTCAGTTAAACTGTCAGTAAAAGTAGTTAATTTGACAGGACTAACATTATTTTCTGTCATTTACTTCTTGAAATAGAAAGAAAAAGATACACTTAACTGAAATTTACATAAGTTTCTGAATAAGGGAACGTGAAGGCAACGTGAACTTAAATATTTTCATGTTGGAAGCTAAAGCTTAAGACATGGTCTGTTTCGCAAGCAATGGGCAGCTCGCCGCCCGGTAAGGACCAGGCTCGGGTCGACGGCGCCCCCAATAGATGTGACGGGGTTCACGAGGACCGATGCCTCCTGGGCCAGGGTTGCGGGTAGGTTAAAAAAGAAACGGCTACCCTGGAGCTGGCGCACAGGCAAGTGAAGAAACACGGGTGGGTTTTATTCAGTATAAGTCTGACACGATCTTATGATCCGTCCAGCACCTGAGAGGTCATTTCACGATTTTCCATCTTCAAAAAAAAAAAAGACATGTTCTCTTACCCATCTTTGGTAAGTTTGTAGAATATGAAAGGCATGGAATCCAGCGTTCCGTTGTTTTTAGCTGTCTTCCTAACATCGGGCAGTTCCAATTCAGTTTTGCCAGTAAGTATCGGGAACAGGGCGGCCGGCGTACCATCTCCGACAATATTGTATCTGTAACATTGCATTAAGAGTCATCATCATCATTTCAGCGTTAATACCAGTCGCATCCGAAGCTTTTTCCAGCTTTGGAGTCTGGGGTCCGCTTTAGCAGTCGAACTGCTGATTTTGGATATACTTCGATATTTTCCACGAAGAGACTGCCGTCTGACTTTCACAACCCGTAGGCGATATCGAAGCATTGCAGTTAGACCAATTGTTGGACTTTTGAAGGCCTCCAACAACCCGTAACGACTGTCATTAGATGTTCGTATGGCAGCCGAAACCAACGGATTAACGTGTTTTCCGAGGATCGAACCCGCGCCTCCTTATAATAATAATTTTATTTAATGACAACAATGGTCCAATGGTTAGTAACTTATCTACAGTAAAGGTTAGTAATACTTAAAAACGAATCCTGACTGCCGCACAAGCAATGCTAACCAGTGCCTAAGCACCGGCCGGATCGTACTTGTCGGCCATGGTTTATAGGATGCTATTAGCGCTGGTCCTAGTTCTACCTAGCAACGAGGCCGCCTTCTCCCTCATGATGGCATGAAAGTCATCAACCCGCGCCAAAGCGATCGTGCCGGACGCACTGTAGTACCTAGGTAACCCTAAAACCACTCGGTTACCCTCGGCCCTGCGTTGAGAGTGTCACGGGATCGGCCCGAAGGCCTAATCACCGTGCCACTCTCAGGGCTTACCGGCCTTGTTAAGGCCGGTTTCCAACCAGCAGCACCCGAAAACAATTACTATATTGCACCCGCAGGGCGTCTAGAGCCTTCCGCGTACAGTTAACCCAGAGACCGCCCGTGTAGAACGACTGACACCGCTACGCCACGGAGGCTGTCCATTGCTGTAACATTGCATTATGAGTATACAGGTTTAGCTTTCAGAGACCAGCCAAATTTAAGGGTGTGGAGTGAACATCAGACGGAACAATTTTCTCCATAGAAACAGTATAGTAATTGACAAAAATATTTTTTGAAGTGAAACTTCTATACGCACGCTTGACTTGGGGAGTAAGCTGGCGAACGCGTGACGTAAGCGTTACGAAAAGTGATCGGGCAAGGCGAACGGAAGTTAAGTGGGGGATATAAGCACAGAAGCGCCCCCGTGGCGCGAGCTTGGTACTACAAGGTCTACAACGAGTTTTTTTTTTTTTTTTTCAATAAAAATAGAAGATCTATGCAAAAATATTAATTTACCAATGAAACCATGAAATAAATTTAAATATTTATAGAAAATTAATATATGTATATGTGTATACATGTACAATATATATATATATATATATATACAGATGGAGCGAAAGAAGTTTCACTTCAGCCGTGTGGTCATAAGCACACTCGTTTTTTTTTTTAGCTTACGCTTTTTGTTTTATAAATAAATTAATTTATGACGCATGACAGCCGGAACCAACCGCTTAATAGGCTTTCGACTCACGGTGAAGTCTTGGTATGTAAACATGGTCGTCCATCCACAAACCAACCGCAGCTAGCGTAGCATATCCTGGTCGATCGACCTGTGCGACTGTTATCATGTACATACATATAATTATACATCAATATTCAGCCTATGATATTCCCACACTGGGACAGAGGCCTCCTATCAGTGAAGGGGATTGAGCCGTCATCTACCCGGTCCAGTGCTGGTTGGTAAGATATCACATGACTTTGAAGTTTTGCCACTAGGATTTTTTTTTAATAATTATAAACTAGCACTTGACCGCAATCCCGTCTTATGGTAAGCAGTGATGCGATCGTTGATGGTAAAGCGCGCTAGTTTATTAAGAACTTATACACTCAGAAAAACTGAGCAAATTGGAAGGAAGGCGGCAGTTGAGCGAGGTGATGCAATGTTAAACCCAACAACACGACCAACGATGTTGCGCCAGAGGGAGATTGATCTGAAGACCCTCCACGACCAAACTCCCAACACAACAACATTTGGCGCATCGTACCCGGCACACATCGCAACACAACTGCTCAGACCCGTCCTCCGTACGGCTTCACCAGACATCATGCCGTAACACGACAAATCGCTTGGCGGCAAGGCTTTGTCTGGTTTCTTCACCGTTTTGAGAACAGTGATGCAAAAAATGTACAAAAAGTAAAGCGCCTGACAGGGTTCGAACCCACGATCCACAGGGTCACCGCTGCTCTGTTATCATGTAGCCTCTATAAATACCTACCCATTGAGTATTGTTGCTTTAACGTGGTTCTTGAGATGTTCGTAACTTTTCGGCATTTTTCGTATAAAGCCGTTTTTGGAGGTGGAGTCGAAGCCGAATATAAGTACATTGAGTGTGTCTTCTCGATTTGGTGGGGATTCCATCCGTGGTACTGACTTACGGAACCCTAATGAATAACCAACCCATGTTGAGCTGAGAATGCTGGAAAAACAAAAAATAGTAATTATTATTATTTATTTTCTCACCACAATATCACATCATAAAATAATAATAGAAGAAAAACAATGTTGTCCAGTTGTGGGCTTGTTGAAAAATATTTTGGGAGACTGGTGCCTAAGGTAAGCAGAAGCCTGTATTTCAGGCCACCAGGTTACCACCCCAGATATAATTTTTATCATACTTTCCCGTATACTACAACAAAACAATTATATAAATTTTAAATGTAAAGACATCACACGATTAATGATAATTATGTTACATATTTTATTGTTGTCAGTAAGTTTGTTCAAACAGTTTTTAAAGACAATCATATTTTTAAATTCTTCCGTTTTTTTAAACGACACTAGGATTCGTGTGTGTTTTTACAGAAATTTAAACACACATACACAAACAGACAGACCCTGAACAACTACCTGTAGGCCATACAAATATTTGTTCCGTGCGGGAATCGAATCCGCTATACGCAGCGCAGCAGACGATCATTCCAAGATTATCTCTGGACTTTTTTTTTTTTGATCTCTGTGAGTTTGTGTAGGCCGTTTGAACTTGCACCTTTCTGTATTCTATACCCTCTTCCTAAATTCACCAACACCGCCGCCTATCAAGCGTAGTGTGTCACTACCGTGAGTACAAAATGACGTGCCGCGGAAACAAGCCGGCTATCATAACGCGTACCAGAAAACTAATTAAAACTCATGTTCGACCTTCATTAACACGTTCACTGTCCACGACCTCATATGGAGTCGCAAATTCTAAATGGATCTCAAGACGTTCTAGCATGTTTAGAATTATTATCCTGAATTCATGGTCACAATTCGTGCGTCTACATACAACATGTAAAGAAAACCCCGTCCGACCTATAAGGATAATAAAGGTTACGTAAACACATGACCAAATAAAATATGAAATTTTATATAATCCATTATAGTGACAACACTAATGATTTTTAAAACAATCTTTTTTTTTCCGCGAATTAAGTCCTGCTTCCCGAAAATTTGATATTTTTTTAAATAAGTGACAACACCATTTTTGACGGTATTATGAGCGAATTGCGAGGCGATCGCGTGCCGCGTGCCCTGTTTCGCCCGCGCATGTTCTTATTAATTTACCTCCTTTTGAGAAATAATATTTATTTTTTTAGGGGATATTGTTTTTTAGGTTTAGCCAGGTTTTGTATGCATTAGTAGAATTAGTTATCGATACCTAACAACACCTTCACGGGTCGGACAGGGTTTTTTTTTACATATTATATATCTAACTGTCAATATTTTCCACCTCACCTGTTTCGATGTGTCCCCGTACATTTGATTTTGACGTGGTCACTCGCGTCGAGTATATAAGGGTCGTTACCCTTCACTTCTGTTGGTTCCCCTAAGTAGTATTTGCTATCACTGACGTGTATTATATCTTGGTAGTAACATACTACATTGACCGTTGTTGACAAGATATCATCGACTACCCTACATTCCGAGAGCTGGAAATATAAAAAAAAGTTTAAAATAATTATGCTATTCATGAGACTTCCCTGTCCGTGTGTCACCACACCAGACTGTATCTCATGAACCGTATTAGCTAGACAGTTGAAATTTTCAGAGATTAATGTATTTCTGTTGTCGCTATAACAACAATACCAAAAAATTAAAAAAATATATATTTATTGGGTTACAATTATTATTTTTACTAAATTAATCTAGTAAAACATCTATGAATCGCTTCCGAATCCCTATATAACGGTATACAACGTGTAACTTAAAGGGGTATATACGTACCAAAGGCATGGCGCCTTTGAATGATATCAAATGATATTGGAAGGGGTTTCAACTCAAAATAAAATACTTTAAGAATTATGTTTTAAATTCAAATCATAAAAAAACGTGTATTATAATTTCGTAGATCAATAACTATAGCTTACAATTTTATGATGGTATTATAATGATGGTAAGCAGTGATGCAATCGTTGATGGTGAAGCGTGCTAGTTTATTATTCGCCTATTCACTCTATCCTTGAAAACACTTAAATTGTAGTCCAACGGAAACACCGCCGCTGGCAAATCATTTGATATCATCCAAATAAGCAATACTCGTATGTAAATAAATATACAGTATGTTAAGAAAACCCTGTCCTACCCATAAGGATAATAAAGGTTAGGTAAACACATAACCAAATATAATATAAAATTTTACGTAATCATCATAGTACCAATACAAATGAATTTTGAAATAATCTTTTTTCCCGCGAATTAATTCCAACTTCCCCGAAATTTGGTAATTTAAAAAAAAGTGACAACACTGGTATTATTATGAGCGAATAACGACGCGACCACGTGCCGCGTGCCCTGCCGCCCGCCGCCCGTGGAAGGGTGGTTAACGCACATTTATTAAGTTACCTCTTTTTGCGAAATAATATTTATTTTTTTAGGGGGATTTTTTTTTATTTTAGCCCGGTTTTGTATGCATTATTAGAATCAGTTATCGATACCTAACAACACCTTCACGGGTCGGTCAGGGTTTTCTTAACATACTGTATATGTATACGGACAAATCACACAGATTGAGCTAGCCCCAAAGTAAGTTCGAGACTTAATCAACATTGCCCTTAGTATGTAATTTTTTTGTTTATGCGCAACTCGAAACACGTATCCATTATTTTTAAAGAAGAAAAAAAATTCAAAAAGATATCATGAAAAACCACAAAGTTATGAGCTTGTTATCTACTTGGCCGTCCCAACAATAATATGGTCAACGCTCCGCTTTCATCAGCTGTTACGTGGGAGTGCGCAGCACTATGATCTATAGTAAGCTGCGTGGCGCACTCGGTAACTACACTGCAACAATTTCTAAATGTATTTGGGAAAAAATATAAATGGTTGGAATCGATTCAGTTGCTTATTCTGAACAAACTATATTCAGTTTCGCATGAACAAAAAATAACCTTTTATAGCTTTATCACGGCTATACTTTACGCATCTTACTGGGTTCAATACAATTATAAATATGTTTGAAAATGGCATCCCCTGTATACGTCATTCGATCGCCAAAAAATCCTTGCCTCAATATACTTACATAGCACTTCACCCAATCCTGGCCAGAGCAGCTGACTGGAGGAAAATCTTTGTCGAATTGCATCACTTCTTTCGCAAAAGGATCCAGCTGTGGTATCTCACAGCCACTTCCTTTATCTTCCTTCAAAGCTTCCTCGATTCTATGCTCTATATATCTGACAGAGAGAGACTAATATAGTGTCTGTGTAAGCGACTTTAATCCTTCAAGTAACAAGGCATAGAGTTGTTTTTCGGCTTGGAGATACTGCTTGCGGAGTTTCTACACGCAAGCCGTCATGTAGCCAGACTGACCAAATTCACTTCTTTGTCAAAAATATTTTTCTATATTTGGAGTTATAACCAAGTAAAGCCATTTGAACAATAATATCTACATTAGAGTTCAAATTGATTTATCTTCCTGCGCCTTTTAGGTCTAGAAAAGCCATAAAACTTAAGTACTATATTCAAAGAAGCAAGTTACAAGGATTCCCGTATTAGTATCAGCCAATAATGACAGCGAACAGTGCCCCTAGTCTGCTATTACAAGTGTCAAAATGGTCAATCAGTGATCTCATAACGATCGTTTTTTGCCTACTTTCGCAAACTACTAACAGAATGGCGTCATTATGGCTTTCCAGTGGTCAATCCCTGACACTTCACTCTTATTAATAAATGTTCAAATTGAGTAGTAGTTTTGAGTAGTTTTTTCTACTAACAGGTTTTATAATAATGGCACTACGGCAATGTCATTCTATCACAATTTATTTCGAGACGACTTACCGATGATTATGAATTTAGCAGATTACAAACCTTTAGCACAATGATAATGGAATCGTGTTGGAACAACAAATTTATAAAATAGCAGACTAGGCATCTCGGATTCCGATCCCGGTGAAGCTCAATACACAAAACTCCAAGTACCATTATAGTTAGTTTGATGCCCGTATTCTGCTGTCAATAGCATAGATACAGTAAGTACGCTCTAGACGGTTTTGAGAAAAACACGGTCAAAGTTTTATGCGAAAATCTTTCATAACTCTAAAGTTTGTTATTCAGACCATGATGATTGATAGCTTAAATGAAAGGTTCTTTAGCACCATTCTAGTACTTAATTGGAAAACAATATTGAGTGATTGAAAGAAAATATAAACCCTACTTACTGTAATTAAGCTATTATTGACGGCAGTATTAGTATCAGCAAAGAACAACACCGAGCTGATACCGGGAGCCTTTGAGATCGATTCCGAATACAAGATCGGAAAGTACGATTTAAGTTGCTTCATCTTCCTACACCTTTAAGGTTTAAAAAGCCATGAAGTTAAACCAGTATGTAGATATCTCAAGTTACAGACGACAGCCGGTCAAGCTATCCGAAAATGTCAAAATTCCATCTCAACCTTGAGCATTAGTTGAAAATCTAAAAAAGAAATTTATCAGATTGTAGTAACTTGATGTGCTGTCGTCTGTACAAAGATACCAGTATGAGTGTTAAAACAAATGAGTTACAAAGACACGTATAAGTGTTAAAAGAACGTATGAGTATTCAACTCCCTGAGTTTAGGCAGCTAACTAAAGGTAAACAAAAAAAGCCACGTGACTGCATTAACTGACTAAACGTAATGACAGTTCTATTCAGTTATCATTCTACGTCACAGTGGTACTCATCAATTTAGCAGAGTTATTAACGATATATAATGTAGTATGACAACTGGGACCCTAGTCAGCTATTACAGTAGTTAGTGATCTCATAATGATAGATTTTGTCAAGTTTCGCAATCTACTAACAAAATGGCGTCATTATGACTTTCCAGTGGTCAATCACTGACACTCCATTGCATATCAACAAATGTTCAAATTGAGTAGTAAGTTTTAGAAAATCATTTCTACTAACGGGTCTTATAATAATGGCAATACGGCACAATGACTATGGAATCGTGTTGGAATGACAAATTTATAAAAGTAGCAGATTAGGGCCCCCGAAATGAATACCAATGGAGTTAAATACCGACATTATCGGCAGCCTTTTCGACTACATTTCAACTCTAAGACAGCCTTAAAAGTATTTCTGTCTCCAACATAATCCTTAAAGTGACAGAGACAACATGAGTTTAGGCGATTTAAAATTCGTTAAGTTCGACTGTTACTTTTACGGAATGCGCTAAGGTTGCCCGCGAGATTTGAAGTTAAAAACGTTTTTGTTGGGGATTGACGTGTACTTTTGTGGAGTCGGCGAATCAGTAAAAGTAAGATGGGACTCCCTCAGGCTAGGTGGAGCGACGATCTTCGCAGGATGGCTGCTAGTAACTGGGTGAGTTACCGAAAATCAAGTTAAATGGCGAAAGTCCTCATATGAAAGCTCAAGGTTTCCCAGAGAGCTATAGAGAGGGCTATGCTAGGTATTTCTCTACGTGGTCGAATGAGGAGATTCGTAAAAGAACGAAAGTCGCTGACATAGCCCAGCGGATTAGCTCTTTGAAGTGCAGTGGGCGGGGCACATAGCATTTACAGCCGATGACCGATGGGGCAGAAAGACTCTTGAAAGACGACCACGTACCGGCAAGCGCAGCGTCGGACGCCTACCGACTAGGTGGTCTGATCACCTGACCAAAAACACAGGGAAGCGCTGGATTCAGGCCGCGTCCAACCGGTCTTTTTGGAAATCATTGGGGGAGGTCTATGCCCAGCAGTGGACTTCGTGTGGTTGACATGATGATGAAGTTAAATAGCGTGCAATGGGAGAGGACATATCAAGCAGCGGACTGATGGTCTGATGATGATTTTTTGCAATTAGCAGCTCATGTGATAAAAACATAATATTAACTGTAGAATTTTTTTAAGAAAAAAAAAAATTAAGCGATAGTACAATTGACGACACAGTTGATGGAGTGGCTAAGCGATCGACTGCTGTGTTGCATGTCGCAGGTTTAATTTCCGCACAAAATAAAAATATTTGTATGATACGTCACAAATCTGGCTGTTTTATTTATATGAGTTTAAATGTTTGAATGGAGCTATGAGGAACACGGTGTAAAATTCACTCATCTTCCATAGAAAAGGAAGGATCCTCCGGCCAGACGGGTGTTATGTCTAGCAGGCACTTGCCTGACGGCTAAATTCTGCTTACGAGATGCAGGATATGTGTGACGTCAGTATGCGGCGTTTTTCGCATGAGGCGTAAGTATTTACTGAATAATATCATTCAAACTATCACTATAACCTAAAAAAAAAAATCTTTGCCCCTCACTAGAAATTTCTCCTGTATCGTTCTAAATGTAGCAGTGTCTACAAACGCCACATGCGATATCATACACAAACATCCAGATCGTCAAATCAGAAAGGAACATACAAATTGATAATGAGATGAATATTGTAAAAAAAAAAAAATATAACACAATCTATGTAACGGCCTGGACTACCTTAGCGCATGTTCCTTAACATTTTTTTTGTTTAGGATGGGAAACAATCAAATGACTTTTCTCGCTCTGGGCGGAGCGGAACGGCGTGTCAGACTTTTACTGACTAAAACCCACCCGTGTTCCTTCACTTGCCTGTGCGCCAGGGCCACAGTTTGTTTTTTAACCAACGCGTAACCCTGGCCCAGAAGGCAACAGTCTTCGTGACCCCGTCACGATGTGCTGACATCTCTTGAGGCGCGCGGGAACACAACGCGCCTTCGACCCGGTCTTTACCAGGCGGCAAGCTATACATTTGATTATACACACAAAAACACAGTCAACATGCAACATACACTAACATGCAAAATATGTAAGTCATGCAAGTTTACTTACTAGTACTATCTACTTACTCAATCACAGAGTTTCTGAAAAGATAAAACGTACGTAAGGGGAAGTCAAAACAAAAGATAGGGAAAGAAACATTAAATACCATGCCTCGGGCACGCATGCGCGTTACACACTTGACACATTTCTCACCTAGTAATATTGGCACATTTACGTTTTTCATATTTTACAGAAACAGGGATCAAAGATCTTATAAATGTTTGAAATTAATTCATGAGTTTTTACGCACGCCGAACGCATGGCGAGAGAATCGAAGGCGGAGACTATAACTCGCGCCAGTTAACTGTGCACCTCCCTGGAATGCGACTCCTCTCCCGCTTCCCCGCGCGGCGCCCTGAATTCGCCGTAAACAAAGAGTAGCGATAGCATCTGTTTTACAGTTCTTTAAATACAGTTTAAATCCCCTATGATTACTGTTTCTGTGGAGTTTTTGCTTAGTTAAGTTTTTTTTTAATAAGTTTGTTTTTGTTTTTTACATTTTCGACAAGTGAAATATGTGTTGGTTGCACCAACATTATATTTCAGTCCATATATATCAATTTGTTGAGAATCGCGGTTAAAACTAACAGTGCTTTGGCAGCCATTACCTTTTGGATGCTCCAATCAGCGCACTCCACACAGCAGTGACAGATTAATCTGCAACGCCGCTATTGGTAATATTAATATTGTTCCCCAACCCCACTTTCCTCGACTAATGTAATTTTAACTTCGAATACACACGCCGAACTGGCTTCATCATAATCGCATCATTATATATTTCACCACTTACCCAAGTAAATTCTTTAAAAACTAACATCCAGGCCACACAATTCGCATCCTAATCAAGTACCGGCGCATCAATCCGGTACATGTGGTCCTTCGAAACCAAATACAAGAATCAGCTCCTACGGAATACGAGTCTACGGAATACATCCTACGGGTGTGGCCGCCTTTGTTAGTACGAGACATCATACGCAAGCTGGTGAGACCAACCATCCTTTCATTCCTCCATCACCTCCTTGTTCTCTTTGTGATACCAGTGCCTTTAACTGATTTCAGTGATTGTTACGATGTGTTGAATAAGTTCATTTCGCGAGACTGGTGGAAGTAGATAGCAGCGCTGACGTATTCATCAGACATTCCAACCGTGAGTACTCCTGTTTTCACCGACCACCAAAATGCCTACCGAAACTGCAAAATCCCGCGACAAATCTCCCCTCACGTTAAATGTCGAAGGTGCTAATTCTAAATCTCGCGATAGGTCTCCTAATCTAGGTGAAGATCACAATTTGCTCCGAGAATTAGTACGGAAACGTGGCATTATAAAAGGCAGACTTACCAAATTTGCAAACTATTTGATTTTGTTAGAAAATAACGATGACTTTGATTGGTCCTCTTGGGCTAAAATTGATTTAAAATTGCGCATAAAGGGAGCTGCTAGTTTATATACCGAATTCAATCAGATTCAGGCTAAGATTGAGGAATATGTTTCTGATAGTGATATGGCTGACCAGTTAGATAATAGAGAATCATTTTTTTTTTTTTTAATAATTATAAACTAGCGCTTGACCGCAATCCCGCCTGATGGTAAGCAGTGATGCGATCGTTGATGGTAAAGCGCGCTAGTTTATTAAGAGCGAACTCAGAAAAACTGAGCGAATAGGAAGGAAGACGGCAGTTGAGCGAGATGATGCAATGTTAAGCCCAACAACACGACCGACGATGCTGCGCCAAAGGGAGATTGATCTGAAGACCCTCCACGACCAAACTCCCAACACAACAACATTTGGCGTATCGTACCCGGCACACATCGCAACACAACTGCTCAGACCCGTCCTCCGTACGGCTTCACCAGACATTATGCCGGAACACGACAGATCGCTTGGCGGCAAGGCTTTGTCTGGTGGGTGGTAACTTCTGCCGGCGGCCGATGTTATGCCCTAGGAGGCCTATCATTCGAAAATTCGTATTGCAAAACGTCACGAGTAAAACGAACTAGTATTACGACGCTTTATCTTCAAAACAACCTTTCATTAACATAAAAAAAATGCAATTTATATTGCTTTTTTTACATAATTTTAATTTTTTACAAACGGTACCCTCCGAATGACGTCACAGAGCAAGGTGCACAGTTCACTCGCGCGAGTTACAGGTGGGGCGGTGGCGGTGGCGTCGGTTGATGGCTGTTTTTTTTAAAGATTCATGAGTATAGTAGTAATTAAATGCAGTAATCTACGGGTCCGAGGTACTAGTGTAGACGCTAATAAATATTGATAAACTCTGTTTCACATTTTTTGTAGATGTGCCAATATGTCACTAGGTGACCGACATGTAACATTTAAATTACAAAATAAACATGAGTCTGTTTGTGGACACATTACGCTTAGGTAAGACAACAATATAATGTACCTAAGTCATATTTCAATGAGGTATAAAGTAGAATGTTTGCTGATTTTTTTACAAATTTCGACAATCATTCTTATTTACACTTAATGATGACAAATAAGGGACTTAAATAAAGGTTTTAAAAGAGGATTGAAGATTTTTATAAAGGGTGTATCTGACATCGACGCACAAACGAGTACCATGGATCCAGTACATGATTCTGAACCCCCCACAGGTGGAATTTTTCGTCGATTTTTTCATGATTAAAAAAAAATAATATGCGGTTTTTTTCACTTTAAACCGTACACAATTGCTATACTTTTATAACTCAATAATATTTTAAAGTAAAAATTTATTAATTCGTTAATTACACAAAAAAGCGCAATGTGCACAAAACTCGAAAAACTATCCTATCAGCTGATTTAATAGAGTTCACATCAGGGGTCAACATCATACCCGCATACACTCGCGGCGGCACGCTTGCAACGTTCAAAGGCCAAGCCGACACATTTTTTTAAACACTGTTATTTCTATAACCGCTCATTAACGTTAAAAATGACTATCATAATTTTATTAGTGGCATGCAGTGTAGCCTTTTCGCAAAGTTTGCGTTACGATGTCAGATACACCCTGTATAGAGCCTGGCATAGTTATTGTCGCGCCATTTTGTTTTCTTTTCAAACCCATTTTGATTACATTAAACCTTCAGAGTGATTTTCCTCTTGTAGTTTTAATTTGTAATTGTTTATGTTTTTACTCAAAGCCAGTATTGCACACTATGTAGTCAAGCATATTGTACGTTACGGAATTGCATCGCTGACAGGGGTGTTCGGCACTGGTGCAGCTATACAGGAGCTAAACTTAGTATTCGGGAACACCGTTGGAGCTGCTGAACCTTGGACAAAACTGTCTTTGCATTGTGTATGTAGGGCCGCCGCCGCGCTGCGTCGCTGCAGGCGCGGGCGGGGGAGCGGCACGTTGACCATACTTTTGTAGGGATAACCAATATCAAGTTTATAACCTTGTGATTTTTAATGATATCTTTTTTAAATTTTTTACATAGATTCTTTACTTAAAAATACTGGACACGTGTTTCGGGTTCCCCATATACCAAAAATAACGCTGTAGATAAGTTTATCGAATGGCGACCATTTTGAAAAAAAAATGGCGGACAATTATACCATATGCCATGGACCTTTAAAACCCTTTGTATGTAAATATAGATGTTTAAACAGCTAGTATAGGGATACTAGGGTCATTGCAAGGTCATCATTTATTTTGTACAATTACGCACAACACCAACACTGATTCAGAAATGCGAGCGAGAAATCTGAATAAACACCTGCAAGTACAGATGACAGCACATCAAGCTGCTACAATCTGTCAGATTTCTTTATTACATTTTCAACTTTATCTTTAGAGCATTAAGGCTCAAGGTTGATTGGGTATATTTGACAGTTTCGGGTAGCATGACCTGCTGTCATCCGTATCTAACATAATAAAAACGCTAAATTTGTTAGTTTGCATATAGGCTGGAATCTCTAAAAGTCAGATTTGATAAATTCTTATCGCATTTGTTAGCACAATTCTTGAAGAAGGCTATAGGCTACATAACATCGCGTCAGAATCCTCAGAAGCTAAAGAAATAAGTAAGAGAGAAGCGACAGAAGAACAGATAGAAGGTACAGGCTTGCCTAGTTTGGGGACAATGCAAAATCTCAATAATCTTTTGAGCAATTAAGTTTATTGTTTTTTTTTTATTATTATTATACTAGCGGGGGTAGGCGATGCGATGCTATGCGACGGAGAACTAAATTTTTTTGCAGAGGAAGTAATGGCAGAATAATTTATTACTGCCACCGAAAACCGGTATAATAATATCGGTACTGTTCCGGTAATAATTTTTTTTCGTAAGTGAGAGTGAGATATAAGTAAGTGAAAATGTTAATAAATTGGTATTTGAAAAATAACTTCAAGGTTGCCAATCGCACGAGGTTCCTCGCATAAATATGCGATGATTTCTGTGTGGTAGCACTAAGTACCGGTACAGAAACGGTCCGTTTTGGTACCGGTTATTATATCGGTACCAAGGACGAAATTATTCAATTTGACGATCTGAAGCAGTACCACATCATTGAATTTGACTACATTTTTCAGAGATATGCTGTGCAATCAAGTTTTTCTAAGTGAAGAGACAGCTGTGTTGGAGGGAAGTTGGATGCGCCACTTCCGATTTAAAGTGCCAAGAAGTGGGTAAGGGCGGTTTGGAGGACTGTCTTTTAGGTGTGGGTCGTAACGCCTTTTTCAAGAAACGTAATGTAACCAGTTACTTGATCGGCGTAACCTGTTATAAAACAAGTTATTTATGTAGCTAGTTATTTTAATTCAGCAACTGTGATTGTTTACATAAATATTATCACCAACTATACAGTTACACACGAAACGGAATCTAGACGTGGTCCTTATTTCACGTAACCAGCGACGCGCGCCGCCGCAGCGCTGGTGTGATGCACGATACGGCTACCCGCTACGGCATAACGTGTGTATGAAATAACGCATTTACAAAAATAACTACTTTTTAATTTGACTCGTAACTAGTGATTCAGTTACACATCGCGTCGCTGGTTATTATAACCAGTTACGTGAAATATGGACCACGTCTACTGTCTTTTGTAATATTGACGTTCTGTTTTTCATCCTAATTTAAATAAATGACTTTGATAGATTGCCCTGTGAAGTCTGCCCGATATTTGCATAAAGCAGTAACAGGCAGTAATGGCTTTCAATTTGACAGTTCAACAACATTCATTGCGTTATTTACGTTGTTGACTAGACAAGGTTAAGGATAATATAGAGCAATGTATTAGCAATATCCTTCAAAATTTGCATAAAGCACTAACAGCTGATTTTCAATCGACAGATAATTTTAATTAATAATAATGACCTTTATGATAATATAGATTCTCGGATCCTCCGATAAGGTTATCCGGCGTTGTAGAAATCTGCTCTTAATAAAATTAGTAATATAGAAAAAGAACCCAAACATTATATTAAGTATAGTGTTCCCAACTTACAGTGGCCTCCAAAAATTCATACCAATTTAAATAATAAAAAAATATATTCTTTAAATAATTACTTGATTTTTTTTTTTTTTGTGATTGCCAAAGTTAATAATTAAGACTGATTTTTCCAACGTCAAATATTTTTATCGGAGGAATAATTGTGAGTTTTTGACAGTTTTCCATATAAAGGCAATCTGTCAGACAATTTAAGTTTTTCTGTAAGTCAATATAATTACTTAACAAAATATCTGACGATTGAAAAATCAGCCCTTAATCAATGAGAACGTTTCAAGCAGTAATCCAAACATTTGGATCACTGGGATGTTAAATCATGTGTTGTGCAAACATTTGGATCACCAGGATTTTAAATCATAATGTGGTGTTAAATCTAAAGTAGAAAAACTACAACTAACTTCTGAAGGCCACTGCAAGTGCAAATCAATAAGCAGAATTATTTAAAGCATGCATTATATTTTTTCTAGCCATTGTTACCAATTATGAATAGTCAAGGTCGTATAAAAAAGAAACAAGAAACATTTTTATTATTATTTCCACTTTAAACTCCGGGGTAGTTCGAGGCAAATTTTCTTACGTTGTTTTCAATAATTCTTTTTATTTCATTAAGAAAAGGCTAAAAAATAAACTGTTAGTTTAGACCTGTCAAATTAGTCCAGTTTATAATCCCGTCTAAACTGTCTATGAAATATTTTAATTTGACATGATTAAACTAATATGTTATCTTCTCACCTTTTCTTAATGAAATAGAAAAGTTCCATTGAAGTTAAAATTAGTTTAGTTCGTCCACAAGAGAATAGGCGCCATTGTCAGGTCATTTTTAGTCTGTGGTATTTGTAATGTCAACGTTAAATGTCAATAAGTATTTACAGGTCCATAGAAATATGCCCATTTCGCTATAAAGTGAAAATAATGTTTAGAAGGTTTAATTTACATAACAATTGGCATCAACGACTATTTTGAAAGAAAACTACAAAATCAAACCCCACCTGTTTTTATAATCAACAGCTTTAGTTTTATTCTTTATTACCACAACCGAGCTGCTTGCTTGCTTACTACTGACATTGAAGCTTGTATTTCTACACACAAATACAGAAATTTAAAAAATCAGAAAAAGAAAAAGGAAATACACATAAAAGAAAGAAAAAGAGATACACAAAAAAGGAAAGCAAGAAAGAGCATGCTACAAAGCCTTAGGGCCGGCGGAAACATAGCATTTTCGTCTTTATTTCAGTTCATGTAAGGTTGGTTCCGCTGTACTTCGCTATGTGTTCGCCAGCACTTAGAAATATCGATAAAAGTTAAAGAAAACAAATAACTGCTGGATATGAAAAGCCCATGGAAGTTTCTAGAAATAATCAAGTTTATAAAACAGCAACAATAAATTTTAAAAAACATTTATGCCAAGTGTTATTGAATTGTTTTTTATAATATATTTAAAATAAAGTTATTTTATCTTTTTTGAACTACACAATATTGAATCTCAATCACAATGTAAAATACGTAATTGGAGGGACATCGTGGTGGGTCCCCAGATCAATCTCCTTCTGGCGCAGCATCATTAGTCGTGTTGTTAGGTTTAACATTACATCACCTTGCTCAACTGCCGTCTTCCTTCCTATTCACTCAGGTTTTTTTAGTGAATAGACTTTTAATAAACTAGTGCATTTTACCATCAACGATTGCATCAGTGCTTGACGGCAATCAGGCGGGATTGCCGTCAAGCACTAGCACTAGTTTATAATTATGAAAAAAAGGAGATGCGTAGACAGACAACGTTGTTCAACAAAAGTTGCGCGCTGACTTTCAACATGTTGCGCGTCAATTGTTACCTAGTGGAAACGTGGCCTTATGCTGGCAATTTATATGAATAAACTATAATTTTATATACAACGATATTTTTTGTTTATACGAAACCTGAATATAGTTTGTTCAGAACAAGCAGCTGAATCGATTCCAATCATTTTTACACCATGTTATATTTTTTCCCAAATATATTTAAAATGTTGCAGTGTGGTTACCGATTGGTGTGGCCTCCGCAGCGAAGTGCCGCTGCAGGCGCAGGCGGGCGAGCGGCTCCTTGACCATATTTTTGTAGGGACAACCAAACAAAAAAGGTCATAATGTTGTCATTTTTCATGATAACTTTTTGAAATTTTGTACATAGAGACTTTACATAAAAATACTGGACACGTTTCAGGTTTCGCATATATAAAAAATAACCAATATATAAAAAATACTGTGTTCCCTACGTTCTCAATAAATTTTGGTAACCGCTTTTTTTAGCTTACAAATCAAATTTAACTAAGGTGTACCTTCAAAATAGAAAAGTAACTTTGGCAGAAACAAAAAACGACTTTACTCGTGTTATATTAAAAACTAGTTTTGGGTGCATCTTTAGATCTAACCATATGCTTTTCACATCCAGTATTAAATAGAGAAGCAGATATAGATAGTTCAATCCACGAAGACGCGCCCCACTATTTCTCCTAACCGTTTATAGTATATGTGTGCAAGCTTCCGTCAATGTTTGAGTGTTATCCGTACACAATAATTATCTATGAGTGCACACCCACACTACAATAAATTGACTAATCAGGAGAGAGCGTCATGGTCAAAGTGAAAGATGCTCTACTTCAATTTTATTCTCTTTACCCGACTGCAAGGAAAATTGAGGTGTGGATATTTTATGTGATTATTAGTTAATATACGATTATAATACCATTTTTATATAATAATAGGAGGTAATTAGAGACATAAATGAAATACGTGAAAAAGTTTTATGGAACTTTTTTTATTGAAATAAAAATCGTCAATCACTAGTTTCAGAAATGTCTGATTCAGATTCTGAAGTATCACTGACATTTATAATAAAATTGAAATCAAGATCACAGTGTCTCATGTATTCGTCTTCTATTTTTTCCACGTGCTGACAAGTATTGAACCAGACATCTTTATTTACTCGATCAAATGCTTCATTTAAAATGGGCATAATCGAAGTGTAGTTTTGATTGATATTGCGGCTAGCAACGTCGTTTTTTACAATACCCCAAATGTTTTCGATTGGATTTAACTCTGGGTGATAAGGAGGCAGCCGAAGCACTGTGAATCCATATTCCTTTAATAATTCGTCAACTCTGTACTTGCGGAAGTTTTCTTTGTTTTTTAATATAAGGTCATAAAGTTCAGGCTTTTTGTAGGTTGGTACAAAATGGATATTTTTTGCATTCAGCCAAGTCTGCATGTCTAATTTGTTGGAGTTGGATGTGGGTATTTTTTCCGAACTAGTATTGTGATAGGCTGCATTATCCAAGACTACCACGGCATCATTTGGGAGATTTGGTATTAGTTTCTCCTTAAGCCACTTTAAGTAATTATCCGAGTTCATATTATCGTGGTAGTCTCCGGATTTGATCTCTGCTCTGTACGTTAACAACGCATTTGGTACGAAACCCTCAGCACTTCCGGCATGTACTATAATTATGCGCACACCCTTTGTTAAATTTTGTTTCATTGCTGTTTTAGAGCCTTTGTCGGCCCAAGATTTTTTTTGCACGTGGTTGGTATGAATATATGATTCATCTGTGTACACTATAGGTCTACCTGCATTACGAAAAGATTTTACCTGTTTTAAATATTTCAATCTTAACATTTGAATATCATGTTTTTCGGTTAAGACCTTCCTATTATTCTCAGTTTTTCTCCATTTATAACCAAGCTTAAGTAACAATGTTCTTAGGGTGGTTCTACATCCATTAAATTGTATACGGTCTTTCAAAATAGTATTAAGTCGTGATAATGTTGGAAATTGATGATGTTCTTTATGGCAGTTTTGGATAGTTCTTCGGACTACACCAATATCAAATTTGTCTAAATTAATTTTTCGTGGTCTTACCCTTCTCTTCTTCATAGGTGATGTAAAAATAGAAGCACTTCTGCCTGCTAAATTCGAATGCGACGTACTCGCTTCATTTTTAGAATCAATATCCATTTCCGTAGTCGGCTCTGTTGTACGCTCTTCACTTTGGACTACAGAAACTATCGCATCCGTCTCCATAGTTATATTAGACTCCATAGTAGATACTGTAGTTTGCTTTATTGTCTCAGTATAAGCCTTTCTTTCGCGTAGAATTCTAGTCACTGTGCTTTCAGATATTCCAACAGCCTGTGCGGTTCTCCATCGAGCATCAGTAAGTTTTTCTGCAAAATTTTGACTTGCTTCTTTTTTCATGAAATCGTAAACTTTAGAAATAATTTCTCTTGCCTACAATTAAAAAAAAAATAAAAAGAAATAACATTAGTCTTACTTTTAAATATAAAATGAAGTCTAGTTAGTAAAATTTAATTTTGAATTAAACTACTTTTCTTTTATTATTTTATGTGTTTCGTAACAATAATTTACATACCTGGCTTTTAAGTACAACACGCTGAGATTTTTTCGACATTTAAAAAAAATATAAAGTAGAGCAACTTTCGTGTCGAGTCTGGATTTTTGAAATACAGGTTGTACTACTTGTGTGCATCGAACCACTGACGGTCCGTGACTGACGCTCGGAGAAAACTCCCCGAGCCCCGCGATCCCTTCAACCTAAAATTGGTGGGGCGCGTCTTCGTGGATTGAACTATCTATATCAGGTGCTTCATTCAAATGATGATTCATTTTTGTTCATTCTCATTCACATGACACAAAGTTACACAAGTTTAATTACATTATGAAAGTCGTTCGTTCACGATCGATTTCAGTCATTATTAATATAAGTATTTATTTATCACATAAATAATTAAAACTAAGCAAATTATAGTTACACGGCCGCTGTATAGTTATAACAAACCAAAATGGAGGAAATACTGCGCTAGGCCATTATGCGTCTGTAATTGCGTGCGTGGTGCGTGCGTAGACTTGCTAAAAGTGCATCCAAACAAAACGAGGCATCCGCATGAGCCGTAACAGTTTTTTTATACCTATTAGCTTTGTCACCCCCTAAATCGTCTGTAAGGGTTTTTTTTCAACTAAAGGCGACGAATCTTAATAAATATAAAGGGTGTATCTGAAATCGACACACAAACGAGTACCATGAATCTATACGCATTTCATCGGCATTATCCTGATTTAAAAAAAAAGTAAGTTTTCACTTTAGACCGTTCATAATTGCTATATTTTTATAACCCAATAAGATTTTAAAGTAAAAATTAATTAATTCGCTAATTACACAAAAAACGCAATGAAAACAAAACTCGAAAAACTATCTTATCAGCTGATATAATAGGGTTCACATCAGGGATCAACGTCATACCTACAAACCCGCACGGCGGCACGCTTGCAACGTTCAAAGGCCGAGACGACACTTTTTTTAAACACTATGCATTCTGTAACCGTTCATTAACGACATAAATGACTATCATAATTTTATTAGTGGCATGCGGTCTAGCCTTTTCGCGAAGTTTGCGTTACGATGTCAGATACACCCAGTATGTATGAAACAGAAACAGAGAAATAACACCTCATCAGCGTTCTAAGGAAAAGTATGCTCTTCGGGAATCATCGCGAGTGTATCTTCAGAATACAAACGCGTGGTGATTGATGATATCTAACATAGAGCTGTTATCACCATGCAACAAACTGCCTATTTTCTATTGCCATTTATACTAAATAATAAACTAGTAACTCTGTATAAGTCCATATAACTTTTGAACACTTTTAAATGACAAATGACGATCTACCACCCGAGTAGATAAGCCGACAGAGATACAAGTACATAGAAACGCGCATTCATATCTGCACTACGTACTACAAAGCGTGGTTATACAAAACGTAGCATCATGAGATCTGTAGGGGGTAACTCTGAGTAAGATTTTCGTGCAAATTCGGAAACACGATAATGTCCGAAGCGCGTAGTCTTTGGAATGCTGTTCCATTGAAAACGGCGATATTGATGATTTATGCAACGTGTTTTTTTATTTCCCATAACTCAAAAAAATACTCCTACAATTTGTGGTAAAAAAATATATATTTTTAAACAGATAAGACATTATAACCCTTATTCATAAACGCTGCTTAAAGTTAACTACTGATTAGCGATTGTTTAATCATACATTTTAGACGTTTGCACGTCACTTAACTTTAAACATCGTTTATGAATAAACCCCTTGAATACTGTGGTGTTTATTCATAAGCGATGATTAAAGTTATATGCCAGGCCGCCATAATGAAAAAAAAAATGGCGCGGCAGTATGCCACAGATAAACAATGCTCTTTAAAAAAAACTACATTAATATTAATAAACTCATCCAACGGACTTACCTCCTTGTAATATCTAGATCAGGCTCGCGGTGCAAATTTTCATTTGGAGATATATAATATAGTATACAGATTATACTTATAGTTATTATAATTAACAGATTTCTCCGTGAACGATACCATCTTTTCACCACCATTACTGACATCTGAAAAAATATAAAAATAAACATTATATGGTGTCAGTTTATGAAAACCAGCCAAATTTAAGGGTGTGGTACACACCATCGGCCTGATCAATTACCTCCAAGGGACCAATAACGAATCATGAAAATTGTATCTATCAACTGTCCCATAGAAAATATCTGAAAGCTGAATTTTTACTAGAGATTACAATATGGAGAAAATTGATCAGTCTGATGGTCTGTAGCACACTCTTTAAATTGTTCAGTCTGATGGTCTGTACCACAATCTTAAACTGTTCAGTCTGAAAGTCTGTACCACACTCAAAAATTAATCAGTCTGATAATCTATATCACATTCTTTAATAGTCTGTCCCACAATCATAAATAGTTCAGGCTGATGGTCTGTGCCAGAATCGTTAATTGTTAAGTCGAATAGCCTGTACCACACTCTTAAACCGTTCAGTCTGATGCTTTGTACCAAACTCTTAATTAAGGCTTTCATTTTAACAGTTCAACAGGATTCATTGCGTTATTTACGTTGTTGAGCAGATACATTTTCGAACGTATAGAGCAATGGATTAGCAATATTCTTGAAAATTATTCAAATTGAGAGTAAATAGTTTGTTACGTAATTAAGGTCCAAGTTAAGCTAAACTTGAGGGGGTTGGTCTGTGGATGGAACCCAACTATGTTAGGATGAACTAACAATCTAACTGCGATTGCGGGTTGGTTAAAAACGAAACCGTGGCCCTGGCTCACAAGCAAGTGAAGAAACATGGGTGGGTTTTAGTTAGTAAACGTCTGACACGCTCTTCCGCTCCGCCCAGACAGAGCGGGAGGTCATTTGCTGATTTCCCATCCCAAAAAAAAGGTGCAATTTACCTGCGTTCGTAGAAATCTAAAACACAACATCAAGTCACATATGCATTACAACTAAAGCAGGATACCTACTGAAATATATAATACGTTGAACATTACAACCATACATTACAAACTACGTGCTTTACAGGTTGTATTATTTTATCTTCTACTAAATCCTTAATTTGTCTACTAACTTGGGGTAGACTTCAAGTCACTTAATGGGTCCAGGAGCGACAGACTCGGGGATGTCTGTCCCCCCAAACAGCCGTCAGGGCCCAAGTTGGCAGCGCGAAGTGTTCCACGCGCGCTACTCTTTGAAGTCGCGGGGGTGTCAACCACCTTACTCCCCTCTTTGACCCGAGGAGGCGAACTGTGCCGGGCCAGCACGAATCGGGCGTTACGGAAGCAGTGTTCGTTCTCACAACCCCCGGCGTAGGTGTGAGATAGAACACCAGGGAGGTTTTTTTAAGAGTTTGACAGTCCCCGCTGCCCACCCCAGATTTTCCAGCCCGAGGCAAAAAAAGAGAAAAGACAAATGATAATACAAGTAGGTTCGGTAGGTTTGTATAAACACACACTTATATTTGTTTTCTTTTTTTTATTAACAAGATGAATTTATACACAGCAAACAGACAAACCTACTTTCAGAAACTAAATAATTTATCAGTTTTATTATGGTCTAACCGCCATATCCCAGTAATACGACACCAAAGGGGTGTCGTATTACTGGGATATGGTGGTAAAACTGGTTGTCAGTCTGGGGTTTCTGACGATCAGCAACAATTGCCAAAGAAACACGAAAGTCCCGATTGGCTATGTATGTCTTATTTTAAGCCAGTATTTTTTAGAAAATTATTACTGAAGATAAGACTGATTTGCATTACTTGTTGAAATGTGTAAGGTTGATTATAAAGTCCAAATAATAATGAATAATTAAGGTTTTATTTCATTTCAGTTCCCCTGATATAGTACATATTAATGAGAAATACTTACATACAAAGTAAAAAGCCGACTAGTCGGCGTTTTTTGCCGACTAGCTACCGACTACTCGCCGACTACAAAAGCGGCCGAATAGTCGGCTTAACCGACTCGTCGGCAAATCTCTAATTATTATTTAACTAAGGGCGAAGGGCGGGCGTTCTGGGGGACTGTCTTCTGTAATTTTGACGTTCAAAACCTGCAGATACTCATCTTAATTTGTATAAATGACTTTTGATTTTGGTTTTGACCACGACCACTTCAAGAAACACTCTGTATAAAGCAATAAATAGGTTAATATATTTTTGCTATCGTTGAAGTCGGCGGCAGAACAAAATAAACCGTAAACACACTATAATTTTATTATTATATGTTTTAAACTTAATATCATTTTATTTTATCGTGTAAAATGTATAATATTTTATATTTATTTAGGTTAGCAGCAGCCTCCGTGGCGTAGCGGTAGCGAACGCGGCCGCTGCGCGGGTTCGATCCCCGCGCAGTGCAAATATTTGTATGCATGAATAAGAATATTTGCACTGGTCTGGTCGTACCTCGGAAAGCACGTTAAGCCGTTGGTCCCGGTTGCCATACGAACATCTAGTGGCAGTCGTTACGGGTTGTTGGAGCCCTCAAAAGTTCAACAATTGGTCTAACTGCAATGCTTCGATATCGGGTGGTGGAGGCAGTCGCTTCACGGAAAATATCAAAGTTTAGCCAAAAATCAGCAGTTATAAAGCGGACCCCAGACTCAAAAGCTGAAAGCTTCGTTAGTGACTGGGATTAACGCTGAGCGTGTGATGATTTAGGTTACATCAGCGATACATAACATATTTTACAAAATACAAATATATGGACAATTATAGGTTAAATAATATAGAATTATCAGTCGGCATCGATACGATAATGTAATGTACAGACGATAGCACATCAAGCGAAAGTTTGCGAGGATGTACGTATGTATGTTTGTCACTCTTTCACGCAAAAACGAATGGACGGATGTGGATGAAATTTGGCCCATAAATTGGTTATGACCAAAATTAAGATATTGCAGTGTGTAACCAAACCTAACTTAGATATGTCATCATCATCATTTCAACCGTATGGCGTCCACTTGCGATTTTTGGGACATCGTCGTAGAACACTAAAAAATTGTATGTGTCGTTTAAAAATATTTTGAGTATTGTATTGTGGAGGTATGAGGAGCAGGGAGTAAAGTTCTTTCATCCTCCGTAGAAAACGGAGGATCCTCCGACCAGACGGGTGTTATGTCTGGCGGGCACTTGCCCAACGGTTGAAATTGGGAAGTTGTTAATATGCTAGTTGTACGTCAAACTCTGATTGCGAGATGTAGAATTCGTGTGACGTCAGTATGACGCGTTGTTCCATGTGGCGTTTGTAGGTACCGCTACAGTATGTATCTAAATAAGCGTCTAAAGAATTAAATTTTTTATGTTCCTGTATAAACAAATGTTATGAATAAAAATGGAAATTGAATCTAGTTCGAGTGGTAGTCAGAGTTAAGATAAATGTGCCACAATGTCAGTGTCAGGTGAAAAGTTTAATTTAAAGACGGCTCTAAGCCTATTGCCTAAAATGACCGGTGATGAAGAGTTAACTATACCAACGCCAAGCTAGATAAAGAATAGAGGTAAACAAACCAATTTAGGGTTATCACAACTCACGTTTTACAAATCTCCTGTTATTTACATGATTATTGCCTTCTACATGCTAACTACTTATTAACAATTCCTAATGCAGCATATTTCAATTCAATTCAACCGAACCTGGCTATCCAACAAGATACGAGAGCAGCTGCCATAAGCGGAGCGGATGAAAGTGGCGGGCGACGATGGACAAGATATCCGCCACATCCTGTTATTTAAATGATTATCGGCTTTTAACAACTCCTATTGCAGCATATTTCATTAGAATCACTAAAAGAACATGCATATTAACTTGGTATTTCGAAAAACCATTAAAAAGTCAACATTAATTTTACGTGATAGCCCTACAAAAAAACACATGGATGAAATCCAGGTATTAAACACATTTTGTGGAATTCAGTCAATGAATAAAGTTGAGGCATTTGTCAATACAATTTTGCGTATTGTAATTGCTTTCAAATCAACTGCATAACACATACATTGAATTTATCATGATATTTTCAAGGCATTAGACAGTCAGTTTTCAGGCAGCTACGGTGCTCAGTATGCTTAGTATGAGTTTTCAATACGAAACTCGTTCGTCGATATCGAGCGCGTTTGGCGCTCTCATTGGTTGAGAGTTCTTACGACCTTGAAGCGGACCAATCGCCGCTGAGTCAAATGCGCTCGATATCGACGAGCGAGTTTCGTAATGAAAACTCATACTAGTGTAGCTACCATGAGTTTAAATCTCTCAACCAACCAGACCGCCAAACTCGCTCGATATCGACGACTGGCCTACTGGTATATCGACGAGGAGTACAAAATTGATGTCAGGCATGTTCACGGAAATTGTAGTAATTACGCAAACTATTCTAATAATAGAAATCTAAACCATTTTATTGCAAATGAACGACATGATTTACCGACTTCAGAAAATAGTCGTCATGATCTTTCTTGGGATCAGAATTTGGGAGCATTTTTTCGTTCTCAATCAAGTTCTTACTTGTGATAGCATTAATTGGGGAAACTTAAGTTTAAATAACATACTGTTAGAATTTTTAGTAGATACAGGGTCCTCTTTAGCATGTGTTAATTATGATATTTTAGATTTAGTTCAACTAGAGTTGCATAGATGTGATTTAAATATCCATGATATTGGTGGCAGTTTAAAGTTCGTAGGATTTGTTTATTTGACTCAGCCTAACAGCTCAGGAATATTGTTTTTAAACATAAGTTCTACGTATTTAGGAATTTCCCATGTAAGTCGATAGGAATATTAGATCAAGATTTTATGAAACGATACTGTGGAATTATAGATTATGACTAAATTACTTTATCTCTCAAAGACGCAGATAGTAGAATCTCATTACTTTTACATTATTATAATTATAATTTTGCTATCGGAGGTGGGAACTTCATTATAAATACATATTATAATATGGTATTTTATTTCATTAGGCCACATTTATATGAAAAAAAAAATGAAATAAAAACTGACCCATTTAAAAAATACATGTACCTATATTATATTTTTTTTTTTTTCATATAATGGGTATGATGTAATGTGTAACCTAACCTAACTCAGATATGCAAAACAGCCTTATTTAAAGTGCTTATTCAGCTTTCCTGTGTACAGTGAAATAGAGATGTTTCCTGGGTAAAAAACAATTGATTCCATTTAGTCCGTCATTCAGATTATAGAAAAATATTGGATACGTATATTTTGTTTTATCAAATCAATAAAAATTTACTAATATAAAAGGCATTAAACATCAGGAGTGGTGGCTGGTGACGTCACTGCTCGCTAAAAACGTAGCGTGCAGTGACGTCACACGAGTTTTCAACGCACTGTGTCGTCTTCATTTTTTGTTTATATGAAAAAAGAAAAAATTCGTGTCTAGTATTTTTTGGAAATCTGACTGACGGACTATTTAGTTTTTTTAGTCAACTACCCTATTTTATCTTTTCACACAATAAACCGGGATTTCAAGCTAAATGGACGTATTATTTCAACTCTTCTAATCTATCGACCACACCACACTACACACCTTTTTATCCAAATATACCAACGGGTCCGAAGCTTATGTAGGTTAAATCGCGGGGCGCACCTAGTTCATATACCACTTTTTCTGTCAGCGCCTTACACGAAATGGATCATTTTGAATATTATGCAATGAAGCTAGGAAAAACGTACATACATCGAAATTCTCGTATCGCAGCGTTTGTACGAAAAGTGCACTGAAACGGCTAGGCCGGTTTGTATGATTTCTTTTTTTTTCGTGTATATTCGGTAGGTCTGAGAATAAATGAGAATACTTTGGTTCTCTGTGCACCCATCAAGTGACCCCAGGGAAGACGGTGGCACAGTGGTCACGTGCTACCGTACACAGCGAGGCATAGAGGAAGCCTTGTTGCTAGTTTTAGTGAAGTAAAAATCTCACACTTCCCGACTTTACTCCCTAGATGTCAGATGCCTTTTAAAGGGTTCCCCCCGAATAAAAGAGTTGTAAAGAGATTAATATACTATACAATTTCTAAAGAAAACCCCGTCCGACCCATAAGGATAATAAAGGTTAGGTAAAGAAATTACCAAATAAAATATGAAATTTTACACAATCATCATAGTAACAATACTAATGAATTTTGAAATAATCTTTATTTTCCGCGAATTAATTCGTACTTCCCCAAAATTTGATATTTTTTTTAAAAGTGACAACACCATTTTCGACGATATTATTATGAGCCATGCGACCACGTGCCGCGTGCCCTGCCCCCTTTCGGCCGCGCATGTATTGCCTACCGCACATGTATTAAGTTAACTCCATTTCTTCTTCTTCTTCAACCTATAAATGTCCACTGCTGGACAAAGGCCTCCCCCAAGGCTTACCACGATGACCGTTTTTGTGCTGTTCGCTTCCATCGGCTTCCCGCGACCTTCATCAAGTCATCGGTCCACCTTGTTGGGGGCCTCCTTACGCTGCGTCTTCCGGTACGTGGCCGCCACACCAGAACCTTACCGCCCCATGGTCCATTTGCTAAATAATATTTATTTTTAGGGGATTTTTTTAAGTTTAGCCCGACTTTGTAGGCATTAGTAGAATCAGTTATCGATACCTAATAATACCTTCACGGATCGGACAGGGTTTTCTTTACATATTTTGTACGTATATGAATTGTTTATGGCAAAACATTTTTGACTGGTAAAGCTAGTGTTTTATAATATTTGGCTCATAGAGCGGTTCTGCAATGCATTCTATTCAAATCCGAGAAATGACAATTTTTTTTGGGTTTGCTCACTCTGCGGTTGTTTATCGAAATGTGGGCGTGATTTACACTCCTGCCCATCCCTTAGAAAATTCATTCGTGATTTTATGTTCAAAGTTCTATGAGTAGGGGCGTAACTGTTGAATGATATATGACAGGCAGATTACAGCCGACATGGTAGACACAGAAAATTATCAGAAAACCAACTATTTTTTAAATTAATCTTATTCGCCATTAATGTCAGTTGACATTCATCCTCATCATTTCAGCCAAAAGACAAAGATCCACTGCTGGACATAGGCCTCCCCCAAGGATTTCCAAGACGACCGGTTCTGCGCCTCCCGCATGCAGCGATTTCCCGCGATCTTCACCAGGTCGTCGATCCACCTTGTCGGGAGCCTCCCTATGCTGCGTCTTCCGGTACGTGGCCGCCACTCCAGAACCTTACTGCCCTATCGGCCATCTGTACTACAATGTGCCCTGCCCACTGCCACTTAATTTTAGCGACTCGAAGAGCTATTTCGGTGACTTTGGTTCTTCTGCGGATCTCCTCATTTCTGATTCGATCGCACAAAAAAACTCCGCGTAGCTCTTTCCATCGCCCTTTGTGTGACTCTGAGCCTTCGTATGAAGCCTATTGTGAGCGAAAACAGCCTAATTTGAATAAATGACTTTTGAATTGAGAAAAAATGGTCCTTCTGTATTAATCGCATTGTGGCGTCAGCATTGCGTTATCATATCAACGCCTAGTTTTAACGTTCGCATTTTCATAGCATTTTGTAAAGCGACGCGTCACCGTACATTATGAAATGAAGGACTGTTTATTATTCATATTATGGCAACTAAGTTCGTCCCCGATTATGTACAGACAGCACATCAAGCTGCTACAATCTGTCAGATTTCTTTATTAGATTTTCAACTGCACTACATATTATATAACAAAGTCACTTTCTATTTCCCTGTTTCCCTTTGCATGCTTTTTTTTAATAATTATAAACTAGCGCTTGACCGCAATCCTGCCTGATGGGAAGTAGTGAAGCGATCGTTGATGGTAAAGCGCGCTAGTTTATTAAGAGCCTATTCTCTCAGAAAAACTGAGCGAATAGGAAGGAAGACGGCAGTTGAGCGAGGTGATCCAATGTTAAAACCAACAACACGACCAACGATGCTGCGCCAAAGGGAGATTGATCTGAAGACCCTCCACGACCAAACTTCCAACACAACAACATTTGGCGCATCGTACCCGGCACACATTGCAACACAACTGCTCAGACCCGTCCTCCGTGCGGCTTCACCAGACATCATGCCGAAACACGACAAATCGCTTGGCGGCAAGGCTTTGTCTGGTGGGTGGTAACTTCTGCCGGCGCGCTGCGCGCGGCCGATGTTATGGCTTTAAAACTACGAAACGGATTTTGATGCGGTTTTTTTTAATAGATACGAGTGATTAAAGAAAAAGGTTTATATGTATAATAACATCCATTAAATTGTGCAGAAATACTATAGCCCAGTCAAATTAGGTAAAAAAAGGGGTCAACCTCGGAATGAAAGATAATAAGCTGCAAATTGGTATGAACCTTTGTTTTGTCATTCTAAATGTTGTCTCAAAAGTCACAATCGTTATCGTGTCCGCGTCTCAAGATATTCAAGGTCAAAGGTCACAAAAATCGGTTTTTCGCGAATATCTGGCTTCCTATCGGTTAAATGAGATTTGCATTTATAATAAAAGTTGTAGGCTATAAAATTCCCTACAACTTTTGTCTAAACTTTTTTTTCATACGACCAACCGTTTTGAAGTTAGAGCGCGAAGAGTGCACATCGTACAGTCATATACGGCCTAATGCAAGGTCAAGCGTGAGTTATGGTTATCAGTACGTTATAAAGTCAATTATTTACTTGGAAATTATAATTATTAAACAGTGCCCATTATTTATGTACTAACTATTAATTATTTATATTTAATTAAAGTAAGTAACTTGATTATTTATATATAATTATTCATATTTAACTATTTAAGTATAAAATATTATTAATTCTGGATTATATATTTTAGTTTTATTTTAAGTTAAAATGATAGTAAGAGTATATATTTTACACATATTTTTATTTATTATTAAATACGGCATAATATACATTTATCAAAATGTGAGTTCAAATATCAAAAGTATCTTTGTTGATTTTAATTGTAATGAAATTGGAAATGGAAGCTAATTATATTCTTCTTCTTCGTGGTCTTCTTCTTCTTGTCGCTCAAAAATGTTCGATTCATTGTCATCATCCTCATTATCTGTCATGTTCATCTCCAAACCTTCCAGAATATCGGGATCATATGTATTTTCTTCATCGGGATTACTTGGATACAGTGAAGCGTTGAGACAAGCTTGTCCGTTGCACTGGCCGCAAGCTAAAGAACATTGTAGCCCTGATTTTCTGCATCCACAGCGGGAACCACAACCATTTTTGCAATTGGAAAATATTACGTTTAGTAGTTCGGCTGGTGCTGGAGGTAATAACGTTCGTATGGGCTCCAGGATTTCATTTTCAAGCATCCAGCCCCATTCTTGAGGTTCTAAGTCCTTCCCTAACCCTAAAAAGTAAATAATTGACTTTATAAAGTACTGATAACCATAACTCACGCTTGACCTTGCATTAGGCCGTATATGATTGTACGATGTGCACTCTTCGCGCTCTAACTTCAAAACGGTTGGTCGTATGAAAAAAAAGTTTAGACAAAAGTTGTAGGGAATTTTATAGCCTACAACTTTTATTATAAATGCAAATCTCATTTAACCGATAGGAAGCCAGATATTCGCGAAAAACCGATTTTTGTGACCTTTGACCTTGAATATCTTGAGACGCGGACACGATAACGATTGTGACTTTTGAGACAACATTTAGAATGACAAAACAAAGGTTCATACCAATTTGCAGCTTATTATCTTTCATTCCGAGGTGAAACCCTAATTTGACTGGGCTACTATTATTTTTGAGGTTTCTAATGTGATGTCGTAAATTGAAAACATTCTTTCCGCGGTTGCAGTGAAACGCAGGCTGAACCGTACGAGATTTATCAAAATAACGTACTAAATATTGTACACATTGAAAAGGTCTACGAAAAAGTCCGCGATGGTGTATGGAGATCCCACAATAACATTTTTTGTCATTTACTTTTTACTACAAATTCCGGCGAATTTTCGAAGCGATTTTAACCAATACAGCATTAATCCTTATCCAATTTAATGCCATAAATACTGTTCGAGTTTAATCGAACACTCAGCGAAAATGCATAATTGCATGGAAGGCAAATATGCACATTCGCTCGTTTTACCAAAATGTGACCAGTTCGCGTTAAGATCTCGCCAGAGACCACGTACTCATCACCATTACCATTTTACCATATTTTACCAATAATTGTGTCTAAGTTTATACATTTATTACCATTTCTTGTTACTAAGTGATATAGTGATTTAATATAGCTATTTCGTTTATAATCCAAGACTTTGACTTTTACCATATCCTATTACTAGTAGAAGAGTGTGCTAGGTCACCATAGCGCCGAGCAGTACTCTTTTCAAATACATTGTTGATTTAATATAGATCTATAATCGCCCTTTACAGCATATGATTTAAATAAATATTTTCGAAGAAATTACAGATTTAAAAATTGCGGGGCGTCGCTTTTGGCGCGGTACGCGGCGGGTGAGGCGGGCCGCTATGTTTTTTATACAACGTTCACAGTTTTTCTGTAATGTATTTAGTATCAGTATTATACCCGTGCGAAGGCGGGGCGGGTCGCTAATTATCAAAAAACATTACTCAAGCATTGCTCAAGGTTGATTGAGAATTTTTGGTAGTTTCGGGTAACTAACTGAAACAATAGGTGTTTGAGTTTAAGTCACTTGTTAACAGCTGAACGGATTTGGGCGAATTTTAGCACACATTTAGACTACGGCCTTGTTTAAAATGCAGGTGGGAGACGGGAGAGAGGGGGGGGGGGACACCGACGCAAAAACTGTAACAAATTAGGTATCTAGACTTGGCTCGCGAGGTTGTCGACATGTGGGGTGCCGATAGTTGTAATAGCAAAGAGGCTAGAAAAACACCAGACGAGGAGGCTCTCTTTGGGCAGCTAAATACAGATAACGGTAATTCTAGACACGGCTCGCATTTTCAAGAGGTTCCTCTCTCTGGAGCCCTGACTGGTAACTTGGACCCTTCCGCTTCCAATATCGGTGGGTTATTATAAATCTTCTATCAATTATATTATAAAATTATACTGTACGCAATGTTTGTTCTCCAACTCCTCCAAAACGGCTGAACCTTTTCAATGAAATTTCATATTTGTTAGGAATAGGATTTTACCTATTTTTTATATTACTACTACTTACGCGGGTGAAAACGCGGGATGTAGCTAGTGTTTTTACAGTTTTTTAATATTCATAAATGTAATTGATATGTAAACAAAATAAAATAAACGTAATAATAATAAATATCTTAAATCATGTCGGACTACAATTTGAGTGTCTTCAAGGCTAGAGTGAATAGGCTCTTAATAAACTAGTGCGCTTTACCATCAACAACGATTGCGTCACTGCTTACCATCAGGCGGGATTGCGGTCATCATTCATCATTTTCATCATTTCAGCCAAAAGACGTCCACTGCTGGACATAGGCCTCCCCCAAGGTTCTCCACGACGACCGGTTCTGCGCCTCCCGCATCCAGCGGTTTCCCGCGACCTTCACCAGGTCGTCGGTCCACCTTGTCGGGGGCCTACCCACGCTACGTCTTCCGGTGCGTGGTCGCCACTCGAGAACCCGTCGGCCCCATCGGGCATCGGTCCTACGGGCAATGTGTCCAGCCCACTGCCACTTTAGTGTTGCAATTCTTCGGGCTATGTCGGTTACTCTCGTTCTTCTGCGGATCTCCTCATTCCTGATTCGATCGCGCAGTGAAACCCCAAGCATAGCCCTCTCCATTGCCCTTTGAGTGACTTTGAGCCTTCTCATAAGGCCCATTGTTAGCGACCACGTCTCAATTCCATATGACATCACTGGCAACACACACTGGTCGAAGACTTTTGTCTTGAGACACTGCGGTATTTGGGACGAGAAGATTCTTCGTAGCTTCCCGAAAGCAGCCCAGCCGAGTTGGATTCGACGATTGACCTCTTTCTCGAAGTTGGATTGCGGTCAAGCGCTGGTTTATATTTTAATAAAAAAAAAAAAAATCATGATAATAAAAAAAAATTCTATAAAGAATAAATATCTAATTAAGGCTTACATTTGTGAAGTTTTGCTAAAAGGATAATATTATTATTAATAATAAATCCATTTATTGTAGACTAATTACATGTCTATGGTTGTAAGTAACGAAGGTCTCAACACTTATGCTAGTCAATAACAATAAAAATCAGACTCTCACAATTCAAATAATAAAAAACTATGATTGTGGTGGCCTAGTGGTTATAAGACACCAGTCTCTGAATTATGAGTGTACGGGTTCAATTCAAGGTCAGGCAAGTACCAATGCAACTTATCTAAGTTTTATGTATTTTATAAGTATATCTTGGACACCAATGACTGATTAAAAGGTGAAAGAAACATTTTGAGAAAACATGGACTTTAAGTCTGAAATCGCCAACCTGCATCCTTCTCTGTATGAGAGGAGACCTGTGCCCAGTAGTGGAAGTATAAAAGGTTGATAAAGACAAAATTAATATTTATAATTATTACGTACCAAATTTCTGTGTAAACAGCAATTTTCGGAGTGCCTCTCCGTGCAGTCAGAGACAAGACGGAGCCAAACCAGCTTCTATCAGTCTGGTCTTGCTGAAAACAAAATCATTAATATAATCTTCAACAATTTTTTGCTGATATCTTGAAATAGTTTTTTTACTATCAGTTGCATAACTATAAATACTGGTTAATTATGAAATAGCATTCATTTCTTATGTTGTCCATAGATCGAAATATGATTTTGTTGGATAGCAGCATTATAGTTTGTAGATGGCAGTATGAATGGACAGACAGTGGAGCCTCAGCAAGTGTTCCTATTGGCACGATCTGCAGGGTTTTTTGAAAATTGCATAACATTTTGAAAGTCCAACAACATTCATTGCGGTATTCTGATGTCCTCTGTGGTGCAGCTGTCAACACGCCTGCCTGCCACGTGGAGGCCTCAGGTTCAATCCCCAGCCAGGTCATGATGGAAAAACGATCTTTTCCTGATTGGCCTGGGTCTTGGATGTTTATCTATTATAAATATAGTATCGTTGAGTTAGTATCCCATAACACAAGTCTTGAACTTACTTTGGGGCTAGCTCAATCTGTGTGATTTGTCCGTATATACTTATTTATTTACGTTGTTGAGCAGACACATTTTTTGAAAATATGGAACAATGGATTAGTAGTAAGCTTCAAAATGAATCCAATTGATATGAATAGTTTGTGTTCTTTTAGTTTGTTGTTATGAGTAGTTGTTTGTCATCCTCCGTGATACAACGGTCAACACGCCTGCCTGCGATGTGGAGGCTTTGGGTTCCATCCCTAGCCAGGTCATGATGGAAAATGATCTTTTGCTGATTGGCAGGGGTCTTGTATGTTTACCTATACAGTATGTTACGAAAACCCTGTCCGACCCATAAGGATAATAAAGGTTAGGTAAACACATGACCAAATATAATATAAAATTTTACGTAATCACCATAGTAACAATACTAATGAATTTTGAAATAATCTTTTTTTACCGCGAATTAATTAAAACTTCCCCGAAATTTGGTAATTTTTAAAAAGTGACAACACCGGTATTATTATGAGCGAATAGCGATGCGATCACGTGCCGCGCCCCTGCCGCCCGCCGCCTCTGCCGCCTCCGCCGCCGCGCGCGTATGTGTGGATAACGCAGATTTATTAAGTTACCTCTTTTTACGAAATAATATTTATTTTTTTAGGTGGAATTTTTTTTTTTAATTTAGCCCGGTTTTGTATGCATTAGTAGAATCAGTTATCGATACCTAACAACACCTTCACGGGTCGGACAGGGTTTTTGTAACATACTGTATATGTATCTATTATAAATATAGTATCGTTGAGTTAGTATCCCATAACACAAGTCTCAAACTTACTTTGGGGCTAGCTCAATCTGTGTGATTAGTCCATATATAAAAAAAAATTAAGGTGCTGGGTACGAATATGATACTGGTACCCTAATAAAGAAGTGGCATTCCATAGTTACTATAAATCTAGAGACAAGTTGATAGAGGATAAGAATTCTGCAAATTGGTCTAGGGGTTCTAATAGTAATGAATGAACATACATAAAAAAAAGATTCCGACGAATTAAGAACCTCCTCCTTTTTTTAAGTCGGTTAAAAAGACTTACCTAACCAAATATATTAAGATAAGTAATTGAAAAGTGACGCAAATTTAAAAAGCATTTACTCGTTATAAATATTGTACAAAACATTGGATACTTACCTCCTAAGTAAAGTAAAATATTATTTATTATATTTTTCCCTGGATAAAAATAAAAGATAGGTTCAGTTAACATTATTGTTCAATGTACCTGAGGTCGATATTCGAAAGGCAGATTAATTGATAGCTTGTAGTAAATTAATTTCTTACGAACTTTTTTATAACACTTATCTTAATGTAAACAATATTTTTTTACTCACCCGGTTAAGGAAAATAAGAGTATTACTCAGTCGGCGCTGATTACACAATGAGATTCACAATTATTTGCAATGTATGCAAATTTTTAAGACGGTTGTTTTTAAGCTGAACTAGCAATAAACATAAATTCGAAACTGTAGTCGAGACAGAGTAATTAATACTAAATTCGAATTACCGATAAGAAAATGTGTGTAGAGAAAACAAATCAATCTTTTTTTTGACAGCTTTGTATTTTGACAGATGATGAGAGTTTACGAAGAGAGCTACACACAAGTCCCACAGATGTTAGTTTCCATTATCATTAAAGGGTAGATACATACACATTGTAGTTATAAATATGTATTTCCGAGACATTCGACAGGATTTGTTATTTTGTTGTGTCTATATGAACTAGGTACTACTTAAGTGATCTTTCATCTTTGATTTTGAAAAGCGCCATCTTTAATCAACCACAAGGCAATTCAGTCCTCCATGATTTTTTGTTTTCTTGTTAACTTATAACTACGTTAGTTTTAGTAGGGACTGCAGTGGCGAAGAGTCCATACAAGCCGATTCCCACCGGGTTACCTTTCAAAAATCAGTTCCATATTCATACAAAAGTATTTACATTCTATTTCATTAACAAAGTATTATTAATCAAATGCCGGCGCGATTTACAATAGCAATCGCAATTTTTAGCAATACCCTAAGTATCACATTTCATTTTATAGTCGTAAATTAATCAGCGCTTCAATTTTTCGTAATTCTTTTCGTAGTTCTCTTGAAGGAAGCCGTCGAATTAAGGCTTACCTATGTCAACGTTTTACTATGCTGCGAAAAGAGAGAGCGTGTCAGACCATCTCTTTCTAATTCTCGCTAACCGTCGGTAAAACTTGATAAATATAAGGCTACTCGCGGGCGGCTTGTATTTCTCTCCTCTCCTCTATTAGAAAGAGACAGAAACCACGTCACTACGAGAAAGCGTTCTATACCTATGGTGCGTGAGTTTTTCGTTTGTTTTTAATATTTGTGTTATTTAAACTGTGACGGATTCTGTAAGGTAATTTAATCGCAGATTTGGTTAAATACTGTGGATTTTGTTTGTTATTATGGCTTTAATTCATATAGAGTGCTGTTACTGTTAATTCGTCTTTGAAAGACGCATTTTCTCAAGTTTCGACTCTTTGCAGTTTAATTCTGACCCTCCCCATTTCAGTAGCTTCAGCTGAGCGGTCATTTTCTGCTTTAAAACGCATTCACACGTATGTGCGAAACTGCCAAAAAGAGCAGAGATTGTCCGATTTGGCTATCATGTAAATTGAAAAAAATTTGCTTAATAAAATGAAAAGTAATCCGAATTTTTATAACAACATTTTAGCTCATTTTGTTAAAAAAAAACAGACGCATTGCATTAGAATATAAATAACGTTGTGATTGTGTATAATTTGCTTTATTTTTGCTTAATATTTTTGTTGGTTTTGGATCGGTGTTTGTGTGGTTCGGTTTTTAACACTTTATTATTTTTGTATTTTTTTATTTTATTTTTTCTTGACTCTTATTCCCTAACAATAGGTACTTAACTTAGTACTTACTAACAAGCATGCATGTGTGGTATAGAGATGCACGTCGAAAAAGGCTTTTCACAAAGCCGCTTTTATCATACTTGAAAGACATTGTTATCAAATCATCAGTCCTTTTTTGTATGGTGAAGGTGGGGCTTTTCATATTATTCTTATCTGAAGACCTCCTCCAAGATATCCTGCAGTAGGTAAGTGTTTAAGTGTTTATTTTTTTGGACCGGCTTCCCTTTGTCAAAATTTCACCCTTCGCCACTGGTAGGGAGTATGTACTTTCAGATTATTCCCATAGAAATTTTATCAAAGTCGGTTTTATCATAGTGTTCCATGAAAATCAAATTTTATTTCTTATTAAAAAATCATAAATATCCATATGGATATGATTATAAGAAATTCCCAACGGAAATCCCTAATAACAACTGTCGATGCAAATAGAATCCAAAATACCATGCTCAGCCTAATCACTCGTAACCATTAGATCCAGCGCTACAACATTTACTTTTTAGCTGCCCCCCATGTATGAACTTCCCTGATTACTAAACAAAGTAAGTATAAAGGACTTATCTCTAACTTTTAAATAAACCACGCAGTAGACAATGATAAAATGTATCGTGTAATTGCCAAATAACCGCGTGCGAAAAAAAAAGTAGGAAAAAAAAAACACACTAAAAATTTTACTTGCCAAGGCAGGACTTGCCCACCCCTTGGCCTGACTTGCCCCCGTCCCTCTAGGCCAGAGCTGGGTACGCCCACGCCCGCTAGTTTTCTACATTGGTCATTTTAACATTTTACTTGATCTTATTATTATTATTTCTTAAATTAAGTACTTATTGTCTTTATCTGATGTATTGTGTGCCTTTTAGTCTGTGCTAAATAAATTTCTTTATCTTATTTAAATAATACTTTTTTATCTGGGTTACAAGATTTTATGTCTATGCTATTTCTTATTCTATATCCATATGGCCTTAAATGACCACATCTGAACACGACATGGTTGGTTTATGTTGTGTGGCCTAGTAACGGTGGTGAGAGATCCGGGAGTTTCGACCCAGTCTGGGCGCTGCTAACAATGCCAGGAAAGCACAGTGCTGCAATCCGTTCAATGAAAAACCGGTGGATGAACAAAACCCACAAAGAACCGGACCTGCATAGCTATTCACAACTATTAGATACGCTACCACGCCGAAACGAAACGCAATCGATGCAGCGCCATTCACAAATCCTAAAACCATTTTTTATTTTTTTTTGTGAAACGGAGGTGGGGCAATTAAATCATACAATTGCACACTCACCAAAATGAATCCTATAGAATACCGAAAAGCTGGATACTCTACGCCTGTGCTCAAGGCTTTGGAGACCGTTTCTTTGAATTTGACTATTGTCAAAGTTAAAGTATTTTATTCTTATTATTATTATTTTTTTTTTGACAAATCACACAGATTGAGCTAGCTCCAAAGTAAGTTCGAGACTTGTGTTATGGGATACTAACTCAACGATACTATATTTATAATAGATACAAATAAATAAATATTAATAATATGTTATTTGTTGGACATAAGTAATATGTGTAGGTACATAGGACAAAATTGGTGTAATAGATCTCTATATTTTGCTTTGCAAGGCGATAACAAAATAAAAGATTGAAAATATAACGATTAAACATTACCTATTTTATGCCGTTATCATCTAAAAACTCATTGATAGATTAATAATAATAAGCCTTTGCAATCAAAAATTTCAATCAAAATCAAGATCAATTCTGAACAAATTAGGGGAACACGGGGCAAGACGGGCATGCGGGGTAATATGAGCATCTTAGTTCTTCCCTTCCCTATCCGTCGAATGACGGCGGCAACGCTCGGTTCGACATTCAGTGCCCTCGTGCACGCGGGACAGGTAATATTGTCAGCGGGAGCTTGCGCCATTTTGAGTCGGACACAAAACAAAGTAAGTGCGTAATCTGATGTAGTTTTTGTACTTTTTGTCATTTCCGTAATGAATATAGACTTAGGAAAATGTGTGACTACGCATATGGTCTTGATTAGCGTAGTAACTATAGTTTTCATTACTATAACTAAAATTGCTATCAAGTAAATACTTAATTCTAGTAAGTTTGTTTGTTTGTATGTAGACTTCGGGGCATTATGGGCGGGGTTATAGGGGCATGCCCATACTGCCCCAGTTTCTGATTATGAACTAACGGCTATTTTTCTCTTTTTGTAGCATTGAACATGGTATTAATCCAAGCTCTTTATTGGACATTCAGCGAACTGAGACTCCACCTCCAGGTCCATCCTCTTCATTTCATATTGTGTCCCCAACAAATATAATGCCTATTCCCAAGGCTCAACAGCAAAAAAGAACTAAAAGACAACGCGGAAAAACGGCAATAATTACAAATTCACCGAATAAAAAGGAACTAGAGGAGAAAGTAGAAAAGAAACCTGAAGTTAAAAAGGGAAAAAAGATCTTGAAGAAAACTAAAACTAATAAAATAAGTAAGAAAAATAAAGAAACTGAGTCTGTAGAAGATGTCGTCAAGTGCCTCTATTGCGGTGAAGGTTAAGTATCATGTAGAGCCTGTAATAGGTGGGCTCATTGTTCCTGTGTGCACGGAAGACGACAATGATGATGAATCCACTCATATTTGCTCATTTTGTGCTTGATTTTAGAAGTTAGTTAGTATTATGCCCATTATGCCCCAGCTGTGCCCAACGTGCCCCTGGTACGGGGCATTATGAGCAGAATCTCATTTTTTATTTTAGTTCGCCAAATGCGTAAACTATAAGTCTGAGTTGATTATTGTTTAAGATGATTAAAGTTTACTAAAAAGTCTAATAAATGATTACTAATTGAGCCAGATATTTCACTTAAATCCTAAAATATCACATCCTGTCCTTAAAGGGCCCATGCTGCCCCGGGTTCCCCTACCTACATATATTCAGGTTTCGTATGAAGAAAAAATACCGTTGTAGGTAGGTATATCAGAGGGAAAAATCTTGTAATTTTAAAAACGTTCACAGTTTTGCTTAAATCCAGCTTTCCCTACTGTCCCTTTTTGTCGCCGAAGTGAGTTCATAACTGAATTTTGAATATTAATCAAAGGGCGATGGAAAGAGCTATGCTCGGAGTTTCTCGGCGTGATCGAATTACAAATGAGGAGATCCGCAGAAGAACCAAAGTCACCGACATAGCTTTTCGAGTCGCTAAACTTAAGTGGCAGTGGGCGCATTGCTCGTAGAACCGATGGCCGATGGGGCAATAAGGTTCTGGAGTGGCGGCCACGCACTGGACGACGTAGCGTAGGGAGGCCCCCAACAAGGTAGACCGATGACCTGGTGATGGCCGCGGGAAGCCGATGGAAGCGGGCAACACAAGACCGGTCATACGAAACCTTCCTTTGAACCAGCATTGGTCGTGTTTAAATTTATTGTCGTATCGGCACTCTGTATATTCAGGCTTCGTTTACAGAAAATTAACTTTGTGTTTGCTATATTAGTACCTACATCTAGTAGCAGTACAGGGTCATACAAATTTTTGTTCCGTGCGTGAATCGAACCCGCGACACGCAGCGTAGATGATCACCTTGACCACCCGGTTTCATTCATCAGGCGACAGATCCGTGTTGCGTCGATTGATGAATGGAACCGAAGATATAAACTAAGTGCCAGGGCCAGAGTTACAAAGCTCTTCTTTCCAGACATAACTATGTCGTTTTAGATAGTTCGCCAAATGGTCCCCTCAAATATCGTTACCCTAGTGCTGACGGGGCATGGCGGGTTTTCTGAATACCTGAATCGTTTTAGGTGCAAGGAGAACTCGTCGTGCATCTGTCAACCTGGAATACCGGAAACGGTCGAGCATATTTTGGCTGACTGTCCGATTCACGCTCTAAAGAGACTCGACGCTGCAAGTAAGATGGAATACGAAATAACGGTCGAAAACTTCCCGAAGCTCATATCCAGCAAGAAGCATAGGCAGACTTTCATAGACTTTTTCATTGATGTCGCAAAAGCTGTTATTATAAGAATTAAGTAGAATAATAAATAAACGCTATATATATATATTAGGATTAATATATAGATTTAAAGAAAGTATAAAATAATATGTTAGACATTTAAGGCATTCTAAGTAGTTATATTAGATAAAATTATAAATAATAAGATTTAATAATTAGATAAATAAGGACTCTAATAATGTTAGAGGGACTATCAGAATATATTTATATAAAAAAAAAAAAATACTTTGACCACTGCGCTAACCATGCAGTCAAAATTAATTTGACACTGACGCCGATTCTGTGGTTCACAAACTAATTTTATGTTATGTGCATCTTTTTCTTTCCATTTCGTTAAGAAAAGGATAGAATAGAATACAACATTTTAATTTAATCCTGTCCAATTGGCTTGTATCCTAAAAAATAATTTAATGTCCGTCAGATAGATTTATAAAAAATATTGAACACGTATTTTTTAGTTTTTCTTTCATTCAAATACTTAAGAAGATATATTGATTTGAAATGTCGCATGACGTCACGCCATGGTGCAAAATATAGAACGGCGTGAGTGACGTAATTAGCCCCCACTCTGTAACTTTATTACGCTATATCTCAGTAGTTTTTGGTAATTACGACAAAATAAAAAATACGGGTCTTAATTTTTTTTATTATCTGTAAGACGGACTAATTATTTTTTTGATTTTCATACCTTGGATACATCCCTATTAAGATGCTCCATAGGCAGTTCAGACGCGATTATAAACATGGCGACTAAAAATACGCCAGTTTACGCCAGGAGCGCACTAATTTTAAAAGTTTCTTCAAAATAAAGAATCCTAAAACCATAGATCACATCTGGTTTGTTACGGTGCATAAGAAATAGGGACGCGCTACATAAGAAAGTTAAAAAATTCCCAGGAAATGAAGTTCTAAAAATTACGTATCTTCGATACAGAAACTACTGTATCCGTATTTTAAAGAAGGCTAAAAGAATCTATGATAAAGCGACACTAGAAAAAACCAGTAAAAACCCTAAAACACTATGGGATACTATTAAACGAGTAACTAACACTACTAAAACCAAAAGTACCTACATCTGAACAATTACTTACCTTGTCACTCACACCTATTTAATCTTGTAACTCTGTAAATTCATTCTTTGTTAATATTGGCGAGAGCCTTGGGAATAATATTCAATCCAGTACTACGCAACCTTTGAGAGTCACTTTGCCCACTTCTGAAATCTCTCCAACTTCGTCGTTCGTCCTTGATATTGATGAAATTACAGCAGTTATTCACTCATTGCGCTCTGATACTGCAACTGGCTGGGATGGCATATCACCCTATATTCTGAAGAGATATTCAACGTTACTGGCACCTATACTATGCCATATTTTTAACCTCTGCTTCGATACTGCAATCTTTCTCTCTTCTTTTAAAAAGGCAATCATTCACCCAGTCTACAAGGGAGGCGACGGGAACATGCCGAATAATTACCGACCTATAGCAATTCTAACTGCCTTATCCAAGATACTAGAACGTCTTATTAACAAAAGAACTGTAACCTACTTAGAACATCACAAACTAATATCAACACAACAATTTGGAATTCGCAAAAACAAGTACAACCTATGACGCGGTTCAGGAATTAACCAATAATATTGTAAAAAACCTAAACTCAAATAAAAAAGTCCTTACAATATTCTTGGACCTTGCAAAGGCGTTCGACATCGTCCCCGTTCGTTCTCTCTTACTCAAACTTGAAAAGATGGGTGTTAGGGGATCGCAACTTGATCTCTTTCAAAGCTACGTGACAAATCACTCCCAGGTAGTAAAAATACATCAGCATTGTAGTAATGAACTCCCCATCAAATGTGGTGTTCCACAAGGAAGCATTTTGGGTCCCACCTTATTTCTATTTTTTACAAACGACTTATGCAATTTAGATATACCAATTGCTAAGGTAACATCATATGCAGACGGCATTGCTATTACTTTTGTCGCTAAGACATGGGCTGAACTCGAGGATAAGGCACAGAGTGGCTTTAGTGTAGCGGTGTCCTGGCTTAATCTCCACACGCTTACGCTTAATACCTCCAAAACAAAGTTAATTACATTCTCGGTCAGCACTACTACTCAACCAAGCCAAAGAATAATAGCTAGAGCTCACACCTGTAATTCGCAAACTCAAGTGTCTTGCCAATGAACACCCATATCTGCTACTGAAGAAATCAAATACCTAGGCATAATCGTAGATAAGAATCTTCAATTTAAATCTCATATTAACCTCCTCACTGGCAGAGTTCGTAAATTTATATATATATTTAAAACACTTAGAAGCATTGCTAACCCTACTATCATACGTAATGTCTATTTTGCCTTATGTCTATCTATTATTACTTATTGTATTCCATGTTGGGGTGGTGCTGGAAAAACTATCCTTAAACCATTGGAAGTAGCGCACCGGGCTATTCTAAAAGTGGCTACCTTCCGTCCACTAATCTATCCTACTAATCAAATGTGTTATACACAAATTGCAATGTCCTCAACGTCCGGCAACATTTTATTTTACAAACAATTTTACTGCAACACCGCATAACCCCCTATATTGAAATTACCAAACGCCGACAAGATATAATATGCACCACACCAAAAACTCGCCTCACGTTTACTAAAAGATTTTTTTATTATTTAGGTCCGTACCTTTACAATGTAATTAACAAAACATGTCCAATTTATAGACTCTCCTATCATAATTGTAAAAAGGCTCTCCGCACATTCCTCCAAAATAAAACAAATGACGAAACAGAAAAATATTTAATTTAAAATTTAATGTTGTGGTATGACAAGTTTGTAACTTGTACCACACCCTTAAACATAGACACACTAATCAAACCCACGATTACACAGCCACGCACGCTTTCACAGCAGCTTGCTTACGCACACTTACTCATTCTTACACTTACGCATTCACCATACACAACACACGCACACTCACACACATATACACACAAACAATATCTGTTATACAAAAATAATAATATTTGTTAAGCATTTTACGTAAGTTTAAGTTTTTTTTTTTTTTTTTTTTAAATAAAATTGTTACTACCCAACTTGAGGGGATAGGCACTGTTACTTCTTAATACAGGCTATTTCATAGCCTAGCAAGGAGAACAGTACGTCACCCATTTGATTGTCAGAAATGTAAAACTACCCACTATGTAAAAATGTAAAATGTACTACAATTTGTTTTTCTATACAGTATGTTAAGAAAACCCTGTCCGACCCATAAGGATAAAATAAGGATAAAAATTTTATATTATATTTGGTCATGTGTTTACCTAAGTAAACACATGACCAAATATAATATAAAATTTTACGTAATCATCATAGTAGCAATACAAATGAATTTTGAAATAATCTTTTTTTCCCGCGAATTAATTCTAACTTCCCCGAAATTTGGTAATTTTTAAAAAAGTGACAACACCGGTATTATTATGAGCGAATAGCGATGCGACCACACCAAGGGTGCTTAACGCACATTTATTAAGTTACCTCTTTTTGCGAAATAATATTTATTTTTTAGGGGGATTTTTTTTTAAAGTTTAGCCCGGTTTTGTATCGATTAGTAGAATCAGTTATTGATACCTAACAATACCTTCACGGGTCGGACAGGGTTTTCTTTACATATTGTATAAATAAAGATTATTATTATTATTAATTTGACAGGTCTAAACTGACATTTTATCTTCTGTCATTTTCTTAACGAAATGGAAAGAAAAAGATGCATATAACTTAAAATTAGTTTAGTTTGTAAACAACAGAATCAGCGCCATTGTAGTTAGATAACTGTAGATAAATTTAGGTTAGGGAACTACTCCTATCATAGTTAGTCAAAATACTCAAATAATAATTACACAATATTTTCAGCTATACCTTCCGTATTATACAGTATGTTTAAGAAAACCCTGTCCGACCCGTGAAGGTGTTGTTAGGTATCGATAACTGATTCTACTAATGCATACAAAACCGGGCTAAACTTAAAAAAAAATCCCCTAAAAATAATAAATATTATTTCGCAAAAGGAGGTAACTTAATAAATGTGTGTCGACCACCCTTCGCCTGGGGCGGGCGGCAGGACACGCGGCACGTGGTCGCATCGCTATTCGCTCATAATAATACCGGTGATGTCACTTTTTAAAAATTACCAAATTTCGGGGAAATTGGAATTAATTCGCGGGAAAAAAAGATTATTTCAAAATTCATTTGTATTGGTACTATGATGAATACGTAAAATTTTATATTATATTTGGTCATGTGTTTACCTAACCTTTATTATCCTTATGGGTCGGGCAGGGTATTCTTAACATACTGTATATTGTTTATTTCCCAACAAATTTTGGGTGGTCCCAACATTAGTTTTAGATCGTAACTTTAAAGACTTATATTATGTATTAGACTACAGTAAGTTAGCTTTTACGATTCTTATTATTAAGATTTTTATTACTATACAAACAGATTTTTTGTACATTAATTATTGTTGTTGTTCTATGTTTTTAATAAATTTCATTTCATTTTCATTTCATTTCATTTGTAAAATTTTCCACAACCACCAAGGTAACTGCGTAACACATTCCCCCTTATTCATAAACGCTGCTTAAAGTTAACTAGTGATTAGTGATTCTTTAACCATATATTTTTGACCTTTTAACGTCACATAACTTTAATCATCTTTTGTGAATAAATAACACAGAATTTAAGGGGTTTATTCATAGGATGATTACAGCTAAGTGACGTCGTTTTCTCGGTTGTAGACCACATCGGCAGAAGTTACCACTCACCAGACAAAGTCTTGCCGCCAAGCGATTGGTCATGTTCAGGGATGATGTCTGGTGAAGCCGTACGGAGGACGGGTCTGAGCAGTTGTGTTGCGATGTGTGCCGGGTACGATGCGCCAAGTGTTGTTGTGTCGGGAGTTTGGTCGTAGAGGGTCTCCAGATCAATCTTCCTCTGGCGCAGCATCTTTGGTCGTGTTGTTGGCTTTAACTGGGTTTAACATTGCACCACCTCGCTCAACTGCGGTCTTCCTTCCTATTCACTACGTTTTTAAAGTGAATGGGTTTAATAAACTAGCGCGCTATACCATCAACGATTGCATCACTGCTTACCATCAGACAGGATTGCAGTCAAGCGCTTGTTTATAATTATAAAAAAAAGAAATTTCTCTGCTTTATAGATAATTTTTTTATAATAATTTTCTTAATCCATGCTAATATTATAAATGTGAAAGTGTGTTTGTTTGTTTATTTGTCCTTCCTTCACGCCGTAGCTAAGCAATCAATCGACCTGATTTTTGGCATACAGTTAGTTGAAAAGATGGAGTGTAACATAGGCTACTTTTGGTCCTAAAAAAACATCAAGTTCCCAAGGGAGATTACTGGAATATTTGTATGTGTACACCAAATATCCTAATATTACAAATTGGAAAGTGAGTTTGTTTGTTCCGCCTTCACGCCGTAACTACTAAGCCGATTGTTTTGAAATTTTGCAGACGTAAAGTTAGAAGTCCGGATTAAATAATAGAATAGAATAGAATAGATAGATAAAATTATATTCACGAGGGAAATCTAAAAGCGCGATATAACCGATCTCCACGCGAGCGAAGCCGCGGGCGGAAAGCTAGTTCTAAATAGGACTGATGTATAATTTGCCTGAACTGCCCTGTGCTTCAGGCGTAAAAGTGCATATTATATTCGTACATTTTTATTTTGCAAACAATTAACAATAAAAGTAGTACGTCAAAATATGGGACACAACGGAAGTATAGGTACAGTATTTATATTAGTATTCTATTGCTTACATAGGAATATTAGTTGATGTAATAATTATTTCTAAATTTATTTAGGTACATACTGTAAGTAGGTCTTCAGTCTGCTCATATGTCAAACCTTGTAGATAAAATTAGAAACAACGTTCTTACAGCTAAAATACTCTATTTAATCTATTGTATAAAAAGGGCCCTAAGAACGTATAGAATTTGTGTGTAATATAATTCCGCCTTTTGTTAATTATATTAGCGTTGTAAGTAAGCGCGTTATATTAACAATACGCTTCAAAATTGTTCAAATTGATAGTAACAGATAACGTATATGCGTGACACACAATAATTACAACCTGATTTATTTTGACAGATATTGCTAAACCATTGATCCATATGTTCCAAAAATGTATCTGGTCAACAATGTAAAAAAAAGCAATGTACGTTGTTGAACTGTCAAACTGAAAACCATGATTAGGTACTGTTAGCGTTACATAATTACCCGGCAGGTCGAGAGGTCTACATACAAACAATGTCATGGCCCAATGACTTTAGTTTTACGATACTAGTGTCCGCCAGTATGTTTGAGCATTCGTTGTGGCATAACGTGTGTGCTTGCCTTGGATTTAAACAATGTTTTACGTAAGTTATATAATTATTATATTCTTACTTTCAACTTCTATCACGCGTAGCTGTCATTGCATAAGACAATATATGTGTCAATGGCTTTCACTTTGACAGTTTAACAACATTCTTTGCGTTAGTCTGGCTTTTTCCCCAACAATGTTGGGATCAGCTTCTGGTCTGACCGGTCGCTACTGAATACCAGTCAACATTTTTTTTTATAATTATAAACTAGTCTTTGACTACAATCCCGCCTGATGGTAAGCAGTGATGCAATCATTGTTGGTAAAGCGCGCTAGTTTATTAAGAGCGTAATCACTCAAAAAAAAATTAGTGAATACGAAGGAAGACGGCAGTTGAGCGAGGTGATGCAATGTTAAACCCAATAACACGAGCAACGATGCTGCGCCAGAGGGAGATTGATCTGGAGACCCTCCACTATCAAACTCCCAACACAAAAACATTTGGCGCATCGTACCCGGCATACATACCCAACACAACTCTTTAGACCCGTCCTCCGTATGGCTTCACCAGACATCATGCCGGAACACGATGATTGATTGATGACGGATTTTTTTTCTGGATGTGTGGGTTCACACACCCACTCTCATTATAGTCATCATCATCATCTCAGCGGTAATCCCAGTCGCATCCGAAGCTTTTTCCAGCTTTGGAGTCTGGGATCCCCTTTACCAGTCTAACTGCTGATTTTGGCTATACTTCGATATTTTCCACGAAGAGACTGCCGTCTGACCTTCACAACCCGTAGGCGATATCGAAGCATTGCAGTTAGACTAATTGTGGGACTTTTGAGGGCTCCAACAACCCGTAACCACACTGCCATTAGATGTTCGTATGGCAACCGGGACCAACGGCGTAACGTGCTTTCCAAGGCACGACCAGATCAGTGCAAATATTCCCCCATCTCCGTTCCACCATCGGACGACCCTTCGTACGGCGAATTTCCATCCTTACGTTGTTAACACCACTACGGCGAAGCGTTTCGCCTCCTCGTTTATACCGCGTACAAATTGCCAGCGGCGGTGTTTCCGTCGGACTACAATTTAAGTGTCTTCAAGGGTAGAGTGAATAGGCTCTTAATAAACTAGCGCGCTTTAGCATCAACGATTGCATCATTGCTTACAATCAGACGGGTTGCAAGCACTAGTTTATAATCTATAAAAAAAAACCGTAAGTTTTTACGTTGAAATGGTTACATAATCGCTCTACAGGTATTTCAGCTCTCTGTCTTCGCTCTGTGTCTAGTAATATTACATTAATTACTTCCACAATCAAGTATTTTCTAACTGAACAGACAGCTGTACTGCTGGGTAGTTTGTTCCGTTACTTCTTCTCCCCAGCGAAAGCACTAAGAAGTGGCTAAGGGCGGGCGTTTTTAGGGGAACTGTCATAATACAATATGTAAATAAAACCCTGTCCGACCCATAAGGATAATAAAGGTTAGGTAAACACTTGACCAAATATAATATAAAATTTTACGTAACCATCATAGAAACAATATTAATGAATTTTGAAATATTTTTTTTTTCTCACGAATTAATTCCAATTTCTCCGAAATTTGGTATTTTTAAAAAAAGTGACAACACCGGTGTTGCATGAGCGAATAGCGTTGCGACCACGTGCCGCGTGCCCGCCCACTTAAGGGTTGCATACCGCACATGTATTAAGTTACCTCTTTTTGCGAAATAATATTTATATTTTTAGGGGGATTTTTTTTAAGTTTAGCCCGGTTTTGTGTCCATTAGTAGAATCAGTTATTGATACCTAACAATACCTTCACGGATCGGACAAGGTTTTCTTTACATGTTGTATATTTAATTATAATTACCGAGAGCTGATTCTCAGCATAATAAATGACTTTTGATTTTGAATAACGGCTGATGAGCCCACAAATAATAATAACTCAAAATTATTTATGTTTTGTTTCATCATGCTTAGATATGGATACGTTTATCCATCACTTGACTGTACGGTTACCGCAATGGTCAAGCTATTGACTGTCGCGGGTTCGATTCCTGTACGGAACAAATACATATTTGTATGACCTGTAACTAATTGTTGCGGATCAGGATGTTTGTGTATGCGAGTTTATAAAGGGTGTATCTGACATCGACGCACAAACGAGTACCATAAAACCAGTACATGTTTCTGAACCCCCTAGTAGTGGAATTTTGCGTCGGCTTTTTCTCGATATAAAAAAATAATATGTAGTTTTTTTCACTTTAGACCGTTCATAATTGCTATACTTTTATAACCCAATAGGATTTTAAAGTAAAAATTAATTAATTCGTTAATTACACAAAAAAGCGCAATGTGAGCAAATCCTAGAAAAACTATCCTATCATCTGATTTAATAGAGTTCGCATCAGGGATCAACGTCATACCTACAAACATGCACGGCAACACGCTTGCAACGTTCAAAAGCCGAGCCGACACTTTTTTTTAAACACTGTTATTTCTGTAACCGCTCATTAACGACATAAATGACTATCATAATTTTATTAGTGGCATGCGGTGTAGCCTTTTCGCGAAGTTTGCGTTACGATGTCAGATACACCCTGGATGTTTGTATTGTATAATTGCATGGCACACGTGTGAGTACAATGTACTTGCTGTAAAGCATCTGTTTGTTGGGTTAGTCTTCTTTGTCGTTGTTTTTTTTTTTTGTGTTTTTTCCGTAATGGACGCTCTTAGCGTACAATATATTTCTGCGTCGTTCTCACACGATTGATTTCAAAATGAATGATGTAATCAAATATTTGTATCAATAGCTTGATAATTTAAATGAGTGTCCATGGAGTTTCTTGCCCGTTCTTCTCCATAGGTAGTACCTACTCTTTGGAATGGGCGACTAGCTTCACCTTACTGACTCATCGATCTTCTGACAATTCAAAAGTGCCTGTAACTGGTTTATTTGAAATAAATGCTTTGATTTGATTTGATTTCAAACGCACCCACGATACAGGAGTAATTCCTGTGGGAAAACGTAAAAAAAAAAACAACCGAGGAGTTTTGCTCTGGCGCGGCATCGTTGGTCATGTTGTTGGGTTTAACATTGCAGCACCTCGCTCAACTGCGGTCTTTCTTCCTATTCACTCAGTCTTTTTGAGTGAATAGATTCTTAATAAACTAGCGCGCTTAACCATCAACGGTTGTATCACTGCTTACTATAAAACAGGATTGCAGTCAAGCACTAGTTAATAATTATCAAAAAAATATCTAATAGGTATAGTTTGACCCTGTGTTGTGGTAGGTATAGCCACTGATGGCCATTTCAATGATATAATGAATGTACTTATCTACCATAAAGCTATTGTAGTTTATATTTGAGTCACATCACGCATGACCACACATCAAAAATGACCTGAATCCGAATACTGAGTTCGCAATTTAGTGTCCGAACATGTAAACAGATATGAATTATTGGAAAAATAACTTTAATTCCTACACAATAGAGTGCATTTTACGATTTAACTTCAAGAATGTTTATAATATGTTCATTACTACCAGTTATCCTGAAATCACGACAGTATGGTCACTAAAATACAGTCGATATTTGTTTAACATCGAGCATTAGATCTTTATTGTGCGGAAGTAGAAATGGAATTCCATGTCAGTCTGATTGCTGATAACAATCTATGGCCAATTGTGTAACACGCAGACAGGGTTCGCTGATCAGTGTATGTCGTAGCCACATCGTAGGATTTGCTAATTTCAGAATATATCGAGTAGTTCATGGAATGGACGCATTTCATTAAATTTTTGCCTGCCTATTGGCCATATCATAATATGGTTTGGGCAGATCAATAAGTAATCGTTTCTCGATGTGGCCAACTAAACGCACGATTACTTCATGAAGTAGTCAAGATTATTTGAACTTTTTTTTTTAATAATTATAAAAGACTGCTTAACTGCAATCCCGCCTGATGGTAAGCAGTGTTGCAATCGTTGATGGTAAAGCGCGCTAGTTTATTAAGCCTATTCACTTAAAAAAAACTTAGTGAATAAAAATATACAACATACAATATATACAAATCGGACTTAAATAAATAAGTTCGATTTGGCCAAACGTGGGTGATAAAATCGTAAAACGTAGGACGACTTAACGATCTGGTCAAATTGAGTTGGCCACATCATGAAATGCGACCATTTTAAGAACTACTGGAGCATTTTGTGTAATCAGTAAATCTACGATGTGGCTACCAGGAGCGTAGCCAGACTGGGGCAAGCTGGGGCGCCTGCCCCACCCTGGCTCTGATCCATAAGGTACCTAATTAGACAAAAAAAAAAAACTATTGGATATGTTGACTGCTGACATTTTTGGGAGTTGGAATTAATTGCCGGAAAAAAAAAGATTGTTTCAAAATTCATTAGTATTGTTACTATGATGATTATGTAAAATTTCATATTTTATTTGATCGTGTGTTTACCTAACCTTTATTATCCGGACGGGGTTTTCTTTACATATTGTTTCTCAAAATAATCCGTGGAGATATTCATACTAATATTCTAAATAATATAGAGGACACTGGGACAGTCTCCTTTTGAAACTGCCCACACCATCAGGCGCTTTTACGCAAAGTAAAAGCGCCTGATGGTGTTCGGACCTACGATCTTTTTTTTTTTTAAATTAATGACCTGGTTACTAAGACCTTTAGGTCATATCTTATTTATGTACCACTTCACTATGTTCCACTTGCACTTATTTATACGTTTTTAATAGTAGGTATTTTTAATATATTTGTATAATGGTTTGTATGTATCTGTCTTTAAGTAGTTCATAGAGTGGCGGCGGGCGGGATGAGGAGTCACAATTAATTTTCAGTTCACTTAATTCACTTGCCAACACCAATCGATCCAGTAAAAAAATTTGACAGTCAAAAATAAAGATGACTTGCGGTGCACCCGGGACCTACGATCTATAAGTTGTAACTCGCGGCCATAAACATATACAAATGGACATGCCGTACGCTTATAATCTGCAGTAATTTTTTGGTTTGAAAAGAGCGAGAGAGATGACCCATGCTTTTGGTCTAGCACTATCTCTTTCGTCATAGATGATTGATGATTTTGAGAGAGATAAAGATAGACGAAACTTCATTTCTTCTCTTTCTTTCGGAGTGCCACAATTCTCATCTCTAAGGCATGTCCATTAGTATATGTCGGTGGTCGCGGCCGATACTGCTAAATTTAAATTTAAGTTCAACGCATCTTTTTCTTTCTATTTCATTAAGAAAAGAACAAAAGATAAAAATTAGTTAACTTCTGTCAAATTAGTTAGCGCCTGTCGTAAATTGCTGTATTTTTAGTCGCGTAAAGGAGATGTTTCAGAAATGTATGGAGCCTGGGCCAGCACATTGTACACTTAATGCTAGGTATAGTTACGCTATAGTTAACTGTTTTAATGTTAATTTGCTATATTTTGGCTTAGTTTTTATACAGATTTAATTTAACTCTGCCAAGGAGTGCAACACAACTATTAATAAATATGGTGGTCAGCAATAAGCGAAATAAGATTTTGACAGTGACATTTGATTGACGTGTCATCTATCTAAGGCTATCATCGTATCTATATTATTTACCACATAACTGCGAAAAAACAAAACATGAATTCCGAACATACGGCCTATTAAATAAATGCAATCAACTCAAATCAACACTCGACTCGAACACGACGGGAAAATAGAACTGTCAAAGTCGCCAATCAAACGTCATAACCACTGTCACGGCTACCTTAATAAAGGGTTATCTCACTAACTAAAAAACGTTTCAAATAATTAATTATATATACTTGTATTTTTATTCAAATAAATTTAGTAGTATTTTTATGAAAATCTTTTATTGTTTCCCTTTTTATCTACATATATAGCGTACATAGTGGAGGCCCAAAATGAAACATCTCCTTTGATTTATACATGCATACTTATTCCTAATTGACGTTTTTAAAAGTTAAACAAATATTAAATTTATTTCAAAAGAAATTAAGTTTATTTGACAGTACTAGCGCAATTAAAAAAGTTATAAATTGATCTTTATCGTGTCGGAATTAACGTTATTTTTCCAAAAACCCATATTTTGCTAACATTTTTCGCCAAAATGGGGCTATATTATTTGAGATCTTTTTGTAAAACTAGCGGTTTGTTTCTTTTTTCAGAATATGATCGTCCTGCTTCTAACAACACTGCTAACGACAGCCGCCACCGAAAAATGTTACGGAATCATCTTCAGCAACAGATGTTATGCGGTTGACATCCTCAAGGAAGGCATCAACAACATCCACCAGTTAGCTTTGAACGACAACGACAACACTCTGTATTTCACCTTCGACCAGATCGCCAAAGAACCAATGAGAGGGCTTGCTTTCCTTAACTTAAACACCAAAGCAACTGGTATCATTGAGGGCATCAGAAACGCTTCAGGAGTTGCTATTGATCAAAGAAGAAACAGAATCTACGTTGGAGGAGCCGACGGTCTCTACTTCTTGAATGATAACAAAGTACCTGAACAACTCCCTGTACGAGAAAACATACAATACCTCTTCTTTAAAGATATAATCTTCTTCATCAATCGTAGGAGAGAAGCATACAGATTCGACAATGGAGTTGTCAGTCCCCTGCAAGAAGTCAACGGAATATCTGTAGACAAACTTATTGTTGACGATGAGTATAACATGTTTTTCTTACAAAACAGAAGACTGTCTAGAGTCAAACTGGGAACTAGAGCTATAAATACACATGAAAGATTTACTGTTGACGCCATAACAACTGATTTCAATTACAAGCCGTATATAAGTACAACAAATGGTATTTATGTCTATAATAAATATAAATATGCTTTAGATAAAGTTTCAAATATTGTTAATTTGAGAGAATTGGTGTTTAATAGAGACGGCGATCCGATTTATGTAGTAATTGATAATATAGTGAAACTAAATTCCCCTATTCCGTATATTAGAGAATAGGTTCTGTCCCCTTTTTTAGTTTGGATTCGTCTGGATTCACCCTATCGCGTCGTATCACAAGTGTGTCAAATAGCCTTATAGCCTTTCTCAGGAATTCTGTTATCAAATATGTTTTTTTTTATTACGGATCAAAGTTTTAGTTCAGAGATTACATGCAAACTGCCAAAGGAGAATTGGCAAAAATGTATGGAAGCTGCAGTGAAAAACGTAGGTGATGTGATCGTGGGGTGAGATTTCATTTCAACTAATACTAGGAATTGACAATATAATTCATTAATCAATAATAATAAATAGACTTACACTTGGTTAAAAATACAAGAAAATAGCATGCAGTTACAAACAACAGAAGAGTTTTTCATTTAGTTCGAATTAATAGTGGATTCCAAACTAGGCGCAGCGTGTATCTTGGTGACTCCAACACTACACGTTGTTACTGAGTAAGTTACGCTAGCGCAGTAGAGATTTTTATTGGATATATTACCTACTATTATTGTTTTTAAATATTAATAGTTGATATATTCAAATATTGAATCAATTATGGATCCTGACGGAAGGAGTTTTCAGGAGTCAAGCTGAGTGTCACACTCATTTTTTAATGAACTTTTAAAATTATTTATAGTATTGTTTACTAAATAAAAGTGCGTGATTTATGTTGTAAAAAGTGCATTCAGTAAATAATTTATAAAGAACAGTGAAATATCGCAGCATAGTGGCCACATCATGACTTTGTCTCAAACCTCCATCGTAAGAAGGGTGACACGGCCGCCTTTTTCGACATAAGTAATTTTTAGTTGGTTTAAAATTAAATTTCAATCTGTTGCAATGATTTATCCAAATAAGTCAAGGTTAATTAGTCTGTTCCCGATATTCACTTGTTTCATTATACAATCAAAGCTCTCTTCATAACTCAAAACTCTTTTTTCTTTTTTCAACTTCTTTTTTTTATAATGAGCTGTCAATATTGTCAACTCCTAGCATAACTAAGTTTTTATAGTAATATGGTACCATATTAGTTACTACTCTATATTACCCTAATATAGGTGGGAAAAGAGTAGGCAATAGATATCTTTTTTATTTATTCTGTTCACACCATGCAATGCACGCATTCTGCCGAAGAGATCGTAGCTACTGGTTCCATTTTCAAAATAAATGTCATTATTTTTTATGAAATAGTAATAAGTCGAGTCTTTAGTTATGATTATTCTATTTTTAAATATGTATATACACTTTTTGTTTTTTTATAGGCTTTTAGATAGCTGTAAAAAAACGTTTTCCATTAGTGGATGAAATGCTTTTTTTCCGTAACATTTGTATGTACTACATACACTACAATGGCGGACTTTTTAGCAAGAAGAGTGAAAATGACATTTATATAATGTTATGTTATGTTTAGTCATGAGAGCCATTTTGTCAGGTCCTCTTAATAATATTAATATAGATGATAAGAATTTGTTATTTAATGAACAATAACAGTAATTTATTTATTTATAAACAATATGTTTTATTGCGTCAATTCCCCTGACCCTGTGTTATTGGGTCATTACTAAAGTATATTGAATCCTAGTCTTATCATGATGATATTTATATGTATAAATAAAATTAATTGCCGCATATACTTACACGGTCAAATTAAATTAGCTAGCGATACTCCGCAGACATTATGAAACTCGATAAAATACAATATGTAAAGAAAACCCTGTCCGACCCGTGGAGGTATTGTTAGGTATCAATAACTGATTCTACTAACCGGGCTAAACTTTAAAAAAACCCCTTAAAATAAATATTATTTCGTAAAAAGAGGTAACTTAATAAATGTGCGTTAAGCACCCTTCCGCAAGCGGCGGGCGGCAGGGCACGCGGCACATGGTCGCATCGCTATTCGCTCATAATAATACCGGTGTTGTCACTTTTTTAAAAATTACCAAATTTCGGGGAAGTTTGAATTAAACCGTGGGAAAAAAAGATTATTTCAAAATTCATTTGTATTGCTACTATGATGATTACGTAAAATTTTATATTATATTTGGTCATGTGTTTACATAACCTTTATTATCCTTATGTGTCGGACAGGGTTTTCTTAACATACTGTATAAATATTTTATGATTAATTTTTTGCGGGTCAACGACCAATATTTTTTGTTTTATCGTGGTTTAATATTACATAAGTCGTGGTGGCCAAAAGGTTAAAACACCAGCCTCTCAAGTATGAATGCGCGGGTTCGATTCCAGGTCAGGCAAGTACCAATACAACTTTTCTAAAGTTATATGTACTTTCTAAGTATATCTTGGACACCACTGACTGAAGGTGAAGGAAAACATCTTGAGGAAACCTGGACTTTAAGTTTGAAATCGCTAACCCGCATTGAGCAAGCGTGGTGATTACGCTCAATCCTTCTCTGTATGTGAGGAGACCTGTGCCCAGTAGTGGGACGATAAAAAGGTTGATGAATATTATCTACACGTCTGTGAATTTATAGTATAAGAAATCAATAAACAAAAATATGAGATCTAAAATGATCAAATTGATTTATTTTTATTTTTTTATTTAATATTTGCAGCCCTGAAATGTAAATAAATATCAACTTTATTTCAATCGCAATAAAGTTGATTTTAAAGTGCCTAAAACTCCTGAAGAGTTATAAAAATATTTGAAATTGTAGCGTAAACTTAACTTTACTGTGTAAGACTTAAAGTTATAAAACTTAATCCCCCTTATTCTTCATTATTACTATTCCAGACTTAAACTTTGAGTCAGTATTTGTATTTCGAACGTGACCTAAAGGTCTTAGTAACCAGGTCATTAAATTAAATTTAAAAAAAAAAATGTATTTCGAACTTTATTGAGGTTAAGTCAACTAAGCTGTCATTTTTATAAAAAGAACTGCATTTCTATCACGGTTAGGCGCAAAATGCAATAAGCTAATTACGTAACATACTATCAGTAGCAATGGGTTTGATTTTGACAGTTCAACAACATTCATTGCGTTATTTAGGTTGTTGAGCAGACATTATTTTCTAACACATGGAGTAATGGATTAGCAACATGCTTCGAAATGATTCCAACTTATAGTAGTGTATTACGTAATTAGAGTAAGGTGAGTGGGGGTAAGACGGAATGCATTTTTGATGAGATAAACAGTGTTGATAGTTAAACTGTTGTAAAACAAAAGAATTTAAGTCAATTCCATAAAATGATGTTTTGGGTAAAAAAGTACAGGTAACTTGTTCCGATAAAGTTGACAGCAATCTCTTTGAAACAATATTTTATGAAAAAAACGTTAGTACAATTGGTCTGAAGAAAAACAATATTTAGGGGAAAGATGAAATACTGATTGATATGGTGACTAAAATCGTATTAATGGTCATTATGCTTGTGTGGTGATCAATAAACCTTCTGCTTCAATAACCTAAATAACTTAAAAATGAATTACATCAAAAATTCGCATTCTAAAAGAAAGAAAAAATAATTTATCAAATAAAATATATTTATCTTACCCTACAATAAAAGATATCAGTCAGGGGTGCTCAACATATTATAGATATTAAATAAATAATCATACTCGTAGACGACTGTCAAGTCTAACTCAGGTTGATAAATAAAAGCAGAATACAATTAAACATTCTTAAAAATATTATTTCAAAGGAGGTAATACCTAAATATCACAGTTAAATAAAATCAGTCTGTTATAAGTACTACTTATAAAACTAAAAATAATCTCTTATCAAAAATATAAAATTGGCTTTATCAGATCAGTTGGTAATCCCGCAAAGCAGAACTAACTAAAATATAAAACAATCGCCTACTCGTATTTATGAGTCTCTTAATAATTAACAAAAAAAAAAAAAAAAAAACAAACAAAACTAGGCACTCTTGCCTTTACAAACATTAGTAAACAGTATTATTATCATCACTGCCAAATTGATATTACAAGACGACAGGTATGTTATATAACTTAGCTGCGCGTAGTTAATTCCTTATTCTCCACTCTCTGTATTGCAATCACTAAGTCCTCAGGAGTATAACAAGTAGCCCGTAACGATTTCCTTATGTAGTTACGAGGCATTTTGATCCTAAAACAAAATTAAAAAGTTATCTATATTATCTAATTGGTACATTTTAATTGTGTAAGTATTGTACTTATTTACATAGCGTCTGACTTTTTTAAGCCGACGGTTTAACACTAGAGAGTCTAGAATTATGCACAAATTTCTTGACACAAGTTTTTAGTACTTTAAATTATGCAGGGGAAAGTTTGAAAGGAAAATCTTAAAATACGTGAAATATAGTAATCACCGCATTATAGAGCATCATCATCATCATCATCATCATCTCAGCGTTAAACCCAGTCGCATCCGTTGCTTTTCAGCTTTGGGGTCTGGGGTCCGCCTTACCAGTCTAACTGCTGATTTTGGCTAAACTTCGATATTTTCCGTGAAGTGACTGCCGCCTGACCTCCACAACCCGAAGCCGATATCGAAGCATTGCAGTTAGATCAATTGTTAGACTTTTGAGGGCTCCAACAACGCGTAACGACTGCCACTAGATGTTTGTATGGCAACCGAGATCCGTGCTTTCCGAGGCACGACCAGACCGGTGCAAATATTCATATTCATGCATACAAATATTTGCACTGTGCGGGGATCGAACCCGCGCCTCCTTGCGCAACGGCCGCATTCGGTACCGCTATGCCATGGAGGCTGTCAACCATTATAGAGCATATTACAGTTTAAATCTAATTACGAATAACAACACAACATGTTTGTTCCTTACCGGAGTAAGGAGATACAGCGAGCGGGGTAAGATCGAAAAACTCAAAATTACGCGGGAAATGTACTGTGTGGAAAGATGTCAAATAATACACCAGCACCTTCACTCAGCGACTGACTCAGGCTGCGGAGTGGGGCAAGATAAAATGGTGTCCACAATGATATTGCCAGCATTAAAACAATTCCCTGGTATTGGGCGTTATTACACTTTTTTTATCTTGCCCCGTTTTTTATCTTTCCCATACAAAAACTAAAGACGTATTCGTTTTTGACACCGACTTCCGAAATTAGTTATTTTTCACTTTGTAGTTTTTTTTTGATGTCGGTTGTTTTTTTTTTTTGGTAAAATAAAGTTTTTTTTTTACACTTTTTAGTTGTGAAAAGTACTGTTCAGCTGCATCCGGTTAGACTGGATGCTGACGCTAAAATAGATGGAAAAAGGCATGTAAGCAAACGACGTAATTTTGTTTACTTTAATTTTTACCCTTAATTTTAGTTTAAAAATGAAGCTGAACCGATTTCTATAAAATTCCTATGAAACCAAAATGAAAGTATGAACAATGCTAGACATGACGCGATTACGGAACTTAAATTCAGTCTCTTGATTATAACTGATTGTTGCATAAGCATGACGAGTAGGTACCTAGTGGTTGTCCTATGTTAAACTTCAATGCTGTAAATTTTTGAGGAATTCCCTCAATTGCCTATGGTCTTCATCGTAAGATTTATTGCAAACCATTATTTTAACCCATATAGGTTCAAAGTTCTCATCAATATAAATGAATTAATTCCAAGGACAATGTTGCTACTGTAAACCGTTGAGGAATTCTCTTAACTTTCCTTTGTCTCCTAACTTCACTTATTTTGTTGTGCCCGACAGGGTCCACATGAACTTTTTAAGTATTACCATCTAAGAATACATAATACACAATATGTGGAAAACAATAAAAGTATTGAGTATTAGAGCCCTAATGACAATCACAATACATCTAGATGTAAAGCTCTTATCAATACAAGTTAATAAAGCATAAATATAAGGTAGCTTCTGGAAATCGTTGATGAGTTCCCTCGACTGTCTCTCAGCTCCATCATCAAATCTACTGTTTGCGACTATAGCGCACAAAGTTTCCCCCACCCCCCTCCCCTGGCCTGACTTGCCTTCCTCCTAGACCATAAGCTGGGTACGCCCATGGACCGCGGCATTTCCTAGTACTGAGAAGAAACGCCGAAACAAACTTAGGTGTCATAGTCGGGAATTTATATTTACTGGCTCCGCTGCGGCCACAGCGCCATCTAGGAGCGGCGAGACGAATCAGGAGTAAATCGACGAGCCATCGATATACATGCCTTAGAGATGAGAATTGTGGCACTCCGAAAGAAAGAGAGGAAACGAAGTTCCGTCTATCTTTATGTCACTTAAAATCATCAATCATCTATGAGGAAAGAGATAGTGCTGGACCGAAAGCATAGGCCATCTCTCTCACTCTTTTTAAACCAAAAAAATACTGCAGATTATACGCGTACGGCATGTCCATTAGTACATACAATAAAAAACTGTCAGTTGTGAGACATATGTCTGACAACTGACAGTTTTTTCATTGGTCGAATTGGGGCGTGGAGTTTGACGGGAAAGCTGAGTGCCACGCTCATTTTTCATTGGACTTTTAAAATTATTTATAGTGTCGTTTATAAAATAAAAGCGCGTGATTTTTGTAGTAAAATGTGCATTCAGTAAATAATTCATAAAGAATATTGAAATGTCGCAGCACAGTGGTCGCTTCATGACTTTGCCTAAAACCTTCCTCATAGACGGTTCATGCGGCCGTCTTTTTGAACTGTCATTGGCGATATCCGCCATTATTGTGAAGTAAAATGTTACGTCCCGTCATCAAGTAACATCGGGACCTCCCGTTATCGCGTCACCGGGCCCCATTAATGTATCCGATAAGGACTTAGTGACCGCCTTGCGTCGTCGTCGGCATTTGTTAATCTGCGTACGACTCGTATTTTGTTTACATTATGTTATTATTTCGGAGTAATGATATTTAAGCTTTTGTTATTTGGTAGATGATTAATAAACATGGGGCCCAGCTTTTAGTTCATGTTATTCAATTATTCCGTTTTGTGAGAGTGCCCAATACAGACGCTGTTTTAAACACTTCGTCTCTTTATTTTGCCACCCTGACCCACCTTCTTTTACACTTCAGAAGTGGGATAAGGGACTATGTCTGGACCATATATTAATGGTTTGGGCAAGCGCCGACGTAAAGATTCGACGTCATCGACGACCGAAGAAGAAAGTGAAAATTTTTTTTCGGAAGAAATATGCGTTGCTCCATATTCGAACAAGAAACTACGTGTTACCCCAACTGATGCAGAAGTGATACCAAAGTTTCGTCCGGAAGATAAAGCAGGCAACGTAAAAAGCTGGCTTCATAAAATTGATCAACTTGGAGATATATACGGTTGGAGTAGCAAAGATCGACAATTTATAATGCAAATCCGTCTTCGCGGTTCTGCACGTGAATGGTATGGTGACCTAGAGGATTATGATTTGACATGGGAGGAATGGAAACAAGCGCTTCAAACTGCGTTCCCACGATCAACTGACTACGTTAACAGACTTGAAGAAATGCTAGCAAGAACCAAGTCAGACTCTGAGACGATGACAAAGTATTATCATGCAAAATTATCATTGCTTAAGAAATGCAATATTGATGGAGAAGCCGCAATTTCCTGTATTATACGAGGCTTGCCAATAGAACTGAGAGCGAATGCGAAGGCGTACCAATGTAATACACCTGAAAGCTTATATTTTGGGTACTTATCATCTCTAGAAAACTACAAACGAGTGGAAGCAGCCAGCTCGATACGGAAGTCTACTTGGAGAAGAGGTGCCTTTGGAAATAACAGCAACAATACTGCAACCACTACGAGCATGGATTCATCACCCGGTTCATCAAGACAGTTATTACCAAAAGTCTGCTATGCGTGCCGAAAACCTGGACACGAGGCGAGGGACTGCACTGTTTCGACGCGACGCTGCGAGGTGTGTCAGCGCGTCGGGCACGCCGCTACGAGCTGCTGGTTTGCTGCGGGCTCTTCGCGTCAACAACCAAATAAGGTCGGTAATGTGATGGTTGTTACATATCACTTATATCAGGATTTATATAAACGGATAGTACATATTAATGGAAATAACATACTTGCATATATAGATACAGGCAGTAGATTGAATATAATTACGACTGAGCAGGCTAAGAATTTAAATTTAGAAATTAATCCATCTACCGTGATTATGAAAGGATTTGGAGGCGCACATATTCAATCACTGGGTGCAGTATTCATTAATGTTCATATAGATGATGTTGTATTGAATGGTTTTATTGATTTAGGATGTACTGATTTGATCCAAATGCACATACGGACTACAGTCGATCAACCAGTTTATTTTAAACCATACCGTCTATCGTATAAAGAAAATGAGATTGTGAATAGCAAAGTTCAAGATCTTGTCGATGCGGGCATTGTTCCGGAATCTATATCAGATTATGCTAGTCCGGTAGTATTAGTAAAGAAAAAGGGCGGCGATTATCGGTTGTGCGTTGATTATCGTGCTTTAAATATACGAACCGTGAAAGATCGTTTTCCACTACCTCACATAGAAGACCAAGTGACAAAATTGAATGGAAAATCATTCTTTAGTACTTTAGACCTTGCGCAAGGCTATTACCAGGTCCCTATGGCTGCGGATTCTATACATAAAACTGCTTTCGTGACACCCTCGGGGCAATTTGAATTTTTGAAAATGCCCTTCGGTCTTGCAAATGCACCAGCTGTATTTTCTCGATTAATACGCATGACTTTACGAAGCGTTAGCGAAGATATAGCTCTTTATTTAGATGATGTGATGATTCCATCTAACTCAGTTGAAACAGGATTGGGGATATTAGAAAGAGTACTACAACTGCTCACTGATGCAAATTTAAAATTAAATTTAAAAAAATGTTCATTTCTTAAGAAGAGCACTAATTATCTGGGTCATGAGATTACGACAGGTACAATACAACCAGGCCAAGCTAAAATAAATTGTGTTGCTAAGTATAAAGTACCCAAAAATGTACATGAGATCAGGCAATTCATTGGTTTAACTTCCTACTTTAGGAAATTCATTCGTGGTTTTGCTGAAATCGCACGACCATTAACAGAATTAACTAGAAAAAACAAGGAATGGCGGTGGGGAACAGAACAGCAACAAGCATTTGAAACCTTAAAGCAGAGCCTAATCCAGCGTCCGGTACTAGGTATTTATGATCGAAATGCAGAAACCGAACTACATACATACTGATGCAAGTAAATTGGGCTTAGGGGGAATACTTATGCAGCGTGGAGTTGATGGATGTTTAAGACCGATTGCATATTATAGCAGGATCACAAGCCAAGAGGAACAGTTTTATCACAGTTATGAACTTGAAACACTCGCTGTGGTAGAATCACTAAAACGATTCAGAATCTATGTGTCAGGAATACACGTTAAAGTAGTTACAGATTGCGCAGCGTTACGTACCACTCTCTTAAAAAAAGATTTAATTCCTCGCATAGCTCGTTGGTGGCTTACCATTCAGGACTATGATTTAGAAATAGAATACCGCCAAGGAAACAGAATGAAACACGTAGATGCTTTAAGCAGAAATCCTGTGGCCAATACGGTATTATTGATTGATGACACAGATTGGCTACTGACGTTGCAGTTACAAGATGATAATATTCAAAGCATAATCACTCAAATACGCGCCGGCACAACTAATCACGATATCACAAATAATTACGTTATCAAACATGATCTTTTATACAGAAAAACACTTGCAGGTGAACGATTTGTCATCCCAAAGTCGGCTAAATTTAGTTTGCTCCAGAAATTTCATGATCAGATAGGACACCCAGGTTTTAATCGTTGTGAACAAGTAATTAAGGATCAATTCTGGTTCTCAGGGATGACGCGTTTTATCCGTAAGTACGTAAGCTCTTGTTTACGATGCGCTTATGGGAAAGGTAAATACGGCAAGCAACAGGGAGAATTACATCCGATTACCAAGGAACCTATTCCTATGCACACGTTACATGTTGATCATCTTGGCCCATTCGCAAGGACAAGAAAAGGAAACTGTTACACTCTTGTGATTATTGACTCTTTTACAAAATTTGTGTTTGCCAAGCCTGCGAAAAGTTGTGGTTCTATTGAAACGATCAGACTCCTTAAAGACATATTTAATATGTTTGGATTTCCTCAAAGAATTGTCACTGATAGAGGCAAAGCATTTACGAGTAGGTATTTTAAACAATTTGCGGAAGAAGTACAGTTCAAACATATATTGAATGCTATAGCAAGCCCGCGATCAAACGGTCAAGTTGAGCGTGTAAACCGAACTCTCATTGATGGACTTAATACAATGTCTGAAAGTGAATGCACGTGGGACGAAAAGCTGTCAGACGTTGTGTGGGGTATTAACAATACTCTTAACGCCACGACAGGTATTGCACCTTTCAAACTAATGTTTGGACACGAAAACTCTAGACTGCCTGCTTATCCTAACACAGGTCCAGGTGATTACAAAATTCAGCAAGAGAAATTGGATCAGCGCAGAGCTAGCGCCAAAGTTCGCATTGACCGTAATATGACACTAATGAAGAACAGATTTGACAGTGAACATAAGAAATGCAAAAAGTATACAGTTGGACAACTTGTTTTATGGAGAGGCGGGACAACCAGAGATCCTACTTCGAAAGTTGCGAGGAAACTCGTAGACCTTTACACAGGTCCTTATAAAATTTGTGCAGCTGACCACTCACTAGATCGTTATACAATTGCAAGTATAAAAGGAATGAAAGGCTATAAGAGATTTGATGCTGTAGTCTCAGGTGAAGCTTTACGACCATATAAGCCTACAATATCAGATGATGACAGTTCAGGCAGTGATCATGAAATAGATAGAGATGACTTAATCGATTTGTTAGAAAGTTAAACATTTATACACGATTTAAAATTATATTAGATTTGTTAGAAATAGATGCAATAATTAACTTGTGTAATGAATATTGATGATTAATTAAAAATATATGTATATATAAAAATATGTGTTATATACATCCCAAAAAAAAAGCTGATTTGTGCGTCTTATCTCCCATTGAACTATATGGCTTGAATACAACTATAGCTGTGTGATCAATTTTGCTTTGTGAATAAATACTACGCTGTGTGGATAAGCTCTACGCTATATGTATCAATTACACTGTGTGTATAAATTCTACGCTGTGTGGATAAAACCTATACTGTGTGAATGCAATATAATACTAAGAAAATACTCAATACTCCTATGTGATTAATTGGACGGTCTAACGTGCGTAACTGTGTGATATACACGCACTACTTAGTACCTTCCACCATTTTAATACCATTTACGTTTAGATGATTAACTGTGTGACTTGGGTAAATTCTACGCTGTGTGAATAAAACCTATACTGTGTGAATAATTTATACCCTGCGTGAATGCAACACAATACAATGCAAATACTCAATACATCTGTGTGATTAATTAGACGGGAACTTGGCGTAACTGTGTGGTATATACGCACTACCTACTCAGTACCTTCCACCATTCTAATAACATTTACGTTTAGGTAAATTAGCTGTGTGGCTTCATCTGGTACCTACCACAATATTTAGAAGGTGTATTGTTAATTAAATGCAAAATACTGTGTGTAATCATTATGTTGCAGGTTGCAGACACCAGCAAGGAGAAACAACTTTGAATGCCACCGTGTGGACACGGCGTGATTGCAGGATGGCCGAGTGTTACGTCCCGTCATCAAGTGACATCGGGACCTCCCGTTATCGCGTCACCGGGCCCCATTAATGTATCCGATAAGGACTAGTGACCGCCTTGCGTCGTCGGCGGCATTTGTTAATCTGCGTACGACTCGTATTTTGTTTACATTATGTTATTATTTCGGAGTAATGATATTTAAGCTTTTGTTATTTGGTAGATGATTAATAAACATGGGGCCCAGCTTTTAGTTCATGTTATTCAATTATTCCGTTTTGTGAGAGTGCCCAATACAGACGCTGTTTTAAACACTCCGTCTCTTTATTTTGCCACCCTGACCCACCTTCTTTTACAAAAATTTTCAAAGTATTTCTATAATTTGTTACACGTGTTATTGGCAAAATTGTGGTATCTATTCCACAGGGGCCATTGATCAAGAGTTGAGGTTGAATCTCGCCTTGAAAAAAGAAGAAGAAGGGGTGTGAACGTTGTGACGCGGCAACGATGTTAACCATTTTTTCCGTATATTCAAAGTATTAAATAAGTGCAAATATTGTAAATAAAAGACAATTAAATTAAAAGTACGAGCAGCCTCAAGTTTCAGTCAATATCCTGATTCCTGACGATCTGACACAAAATCCCAAACACTCACTTCCGTTTTTACAGATGTTTTGGCGGGAAAGCTGAGTGCCACGCTCATTTTTCATTGGACTTTTAAATTATTTATATTGTAATAAAAACGCATGATTTAGGTTAAGTTATGATAAGTTAGGATTCGGTGTGCAGTTTCTGGCCAGTCATCGGACGCGTCCCCAGGTGGCGGATACGGGAACGGCCCCCAGATATGGGGGTTACCGGTTTACCGTCGCGGACCAAAGCCAGACGCGGGGACCGCTTCTGCGGTCATGCGTGCGACGGGTTGGCCACCACTCCAGGTGAGCTGACACGACCCGAACTCCGGGTCGATTGGACAACCGGGGCTCCTCACTGAGAGGAACTCGTGGCCCCGCTTGCATGCGTGCAAGCGAGTGGGGTTAAGAGGAAGGACACCTCGCTAAAAAACCCTTGGCTGCTGTGGCTGTGCGGGCCCGCCTCTGGCGCCTCTCCCGCCGCAGGCTCTGCCGGATTCCCATGACCCCGCCACTAAGGCGAAGTCGTTGTGCCGCTGTGTTTTTAGTGGGTATACCGGGAGGTTACCTTCCGGGGAGTCCCACATACCCCTCGGGGATGCGTACCTAATTGTCATATTCTACAGAGACATCAAAAACAAAAAGTATAAGTTAGGATATAAACCTCCTCAAGGAAAAACTTTCTCAAGAGCAGGCTGTATGGCTCTGTACCGTTGCCTTTCCTTATGGGAAAAGAAAGAATACTACTCAGTTTTTACAGTTAGAGATGGTTTCATTACGACACTCGTTGATACCTATGTAAGTACGCATCGAAGGCGTTTGACGCTCTCATTGGTTGAGAGTTCTTATAACCTTGAAGCGGGCCAGTCGGTGAGTGAAACGCGGTCGATATCGGAGATCGAGTCTTCGTAATGAAAACTCATGGTAGCCAAGCCACTGCATTCACAGCTACTAAACCAACGAGACGTTTCAGAAAAACAGACAAAATAGTTGATTATACAAAATATTTATTTATACAAAATAGTTGATTATACAAAATATTTATTTATACAAATTAGTTGATTATACAAAATATTTATTTATACAAAATAGTTGATTATACAAAATATTTATTTATACAAAATAGTTGATTATACAAAATATTTATTTATACAAAATATTTAGTCACTTAAAATTAGGTTTGGACGACAGCAGATTAAGCTACCCGAAACTGATAAAGACTCCCAAACAGCATTAAGCTTTAATACTTTAGCGATAAAGTTGAAAATCTAACAAAGAAATCGGACAGATTGTAGCAGCTTGATGTGCTGAATTAAAAAAATATATTTTTGGTAAATTATGTTGGGTTCCAGGCTCTTCGGATGCAACAGAAAACCATAATCTTACTCAGAGCGACTGCCTATGTCATCCCCATAACCCAGTTCCTGGGTTAAACCATACTTCCTCTGTAAAACTGGTTCTCAGACTTTCGGCCTTTTGACGAACGTCAAAGGCTTTACTAATGCCAGCTAGCACGGATAGGTCTTAGTATATAATAGGTCACCCATCCACGACCCAGCCGCGGCAAGCTTAGCTTTACCTGATCGGTCGACCAACACCTTAATTGCGTAACGCACTATTAATATCAATTGGATTTATTTTGAAATTTATTGCTGTTCCATTGCTCCCTATGTTTGAAAATGTGTCTGTTCAATAAAGTACGCAATGTATGTTGTTGAAATGTCAAGTGTGTACCGCAATTACCCTACTGGACGGCAGCTGTTACTAGCCCATCACATCTGCAGAGCATCTATGTTCTAGGTTTGGTTTGCCGCACTATCATCGGACCATTGTACTGTAGAGCATAACTAGCTAAATAAAGTCCCTGGTTAAATAGATAACATACGTCCTTAAATATTAACAAAATAAATGATTGATTATTATCTACACAACGTTATTTTTCTTTATACAAAACCTGAATATAGTTTTTTTGTTTTTAATAATTATAAACTAGTGCTTGATCGCAATCCCGCCTGATGGCAAGCAGTAATGCAATCATTCATGGTAAAGCGCGCTAGTTTAATAAGCCCATTCACTCAAAAAAGTGAATAGGAAGGAAGGCGGCAGTTGAGCGAGGTGATGCAATGTTTAACCCAGAGCGAGATTGATCTGGAGACCCTCACGACCAAACCTTCGACACAACAATATTTGGCGCATCGTACCCGGCACACATCGCAACATAACTGCTCAGACCCGTCCTCCGTACGGCTTCACCAAACACCATGCCGGAACACGACAAATCGCTTGGCGGCAAGGCTTTGTCTGGTGGGTGGTAACTTCTGCCTGCTCAGACTCGTCCTCCGTACGGCTTCACCAGACATCAAGCCGAAACACGACGAAGCGCTTGGCGGCAAGACTTTGTCTCGTGGGTGGTAACTTCTGCCGGCAGCCGATGTTATGGCCTACCACCAAGGCTGTTAGTTCAGAATAACCAAGTGAATCGATACTAATCAATAATCATTTTTAAACCATATTATATTTTTTTCCAAATACATTTAGAAATTCTTGCAGTGTGGTTACCGAGGGAACAACATAGTTAACGGAAGATCATAGTGGTACTAGGTGCATGCGCACAGCGTGACAGGGTCCCCCTGCCATTCTGTGCAGGGATGCAATATGTTCTAAGTAAAATTAAGATGTCTTACGTAAATTATACTACATTTCATTTTATCACTTACGGCTAAATTTACGAGTTAAGTACCTAATAATATCTACGTACATTTGACTGTTATTACAGTAGATAGCCTGCAAACTTGTGATCAAAAATGTTATCGCTAGTTACAAACAAACAAACAGAAGTTACTAACAATAAACGCAAGGCGACGCAGCATTCGGTGCGTTTACCATATTTTTGTTGGGACAACCACAGGTAAGATAACAAGGTCATAACTTTATGATATTTCAGATATATTTTTGAAATTATGTACCGGATTTTTTACTTAAAAATACCGGACACGAGTTTCGGGTTTCGCATAAAAAATAACGTTGTATTATTTTAGATTCTAGAATAACATTAGATTGATTCTGAAAAAATCTCACCACGAAAAGTTAAGTGAAATGAGCTTTTCCAATGACCAGAATTCCAGCACGGAAAAAATATTTGTATGAACTACAAGCTACTTGGCTGTTTGTATATGTGAGTTATAAGGCTCGACTGAGATAGATTTTTTTTTTTCTCGGCCGAGACTGAGACCGAGAAAAGGAAAAGCGTGAAAAAAATATTTTATATACTCAAAATTACCTGTTTTAGGATTCTAAGCTAAATAACATTACATTGCAATATAACATTATAAAAAACTAAAAAAAAACATGCTTTTAAAGAATATCTAACTAAAAAGATAAAAATAATTTTAATTTTTTTTATGACAATCCATACTAATATTATAAATGTGAAAGTGTGTTTGTTTGTTTGTTTGTCCTTCCTTCACGCCGTAGCTAAGCAATCAATCGACCAGATTTTTGGCATACAGTTAGTTGAAAAGATGGAGAGTAACATAGGCTACTTTTGATCCTAATAAAACATCAAGTTCCCAAGGGAGATTACTGGAATATTTGTATGTGTACACCAAATATTATAAATCGGAAAGTGAGTTTGTTTGTTTGTTTGTTCCGCTTTCATGCCGTAACTACTAAGCCGATTGTTTTGAAATTTTGCAGACGGTAAGTTAGAAGTCCGGATTAAATAATAGAGTACTTTTTATCCCGCAAAAAAATTATATTCACGAGGGAAATCTAAACGAGCGATATAACCGATCTCCACGCGAGCGAAGCCGCGGGCGGAAAGCTAGTTGTATATAAACAATACTAGTATTTATATACTATTGTCATAAATTAAATTTTAAAATTATTTTTAACGTTTAAGTTTGATATTTGACAAGACAGCTCATCTAAGTTTTCATTGTGAAATGACTCTGGAATCCCACTGCCGACCATATTATTTTCTCATCAAAAGTTCTAGATAAACTTTAAACAAATTCTCTACGACCGCCAAAACTGTCGGAGCCTTCTTAAACAATTCTTTGACAAAATCTTCGCAATTTCCATGTTCCCGCAAATGTGAGAGCATTTTGTAAACAAACGTGCCGTTGTAGACCTTTCTGTATTGAGTAGTTTCATACGGGGAACCGCACAACTTATTCAAATAATTCATATGTACGATACAGTACTGCAGTTGAACTAAACTATTGAGAGACTTCCTGTCGACTACAAGTACATCGCACTGAAAATACTTGGCTGTAACATTTTTGGCGTATAAAAACTCCTTTAAATTCTTACAAAGTGCTTCTCCATTTAACACTAAGCCCAGCAGGACGCTTGAAAGTATAACCGCATATACTTCTCTTGTCACATCCTTACCTTCCAATTGCTTTCTGCGAGCAAAGTATGCTAGCGCTATAAACAATACAACACTATCTCGCCGTAGTTTACGTAAAACTTCTATGTTTATATAATTCTCAGTAAGAAAATATTCGAATAGTTTCAAATGGGTCACTTGATCCCAGCCATTCTCGAACACCGACATACAACAGTCGTAGCTTGGTTTACGTACATTCGTGTCTCCTGTATCTATCTCTACAAATGTGTTGCTATCCTGGTACACTTTGATTGTATCTCCTCTGTAATTTGTCAGTAAGTTGTATGCATATTTGACTATATCAATTGATAGAAGTAGACTGTCTTCAAAATGCTTGTCTAACATAAGCCAAGATCCTTCCATACACTTAAATTTGTACAGATTGATGTATGCTGGCGACACGTGCTTACATACCACCCCTTTCTCGAACCATTCAGGGTCCCGTCTCCTTATCGCGATATTCGAATTAATTAAATACTCTGTCACATGCCCAGGCTCGTCTTTTCGCATATTTCTTAACATTACGTGATAATTTTGCCAAAATGTGTTTCGATCTTCATCGTTAGACAATGTTTCTGAAATTCCGTGTCTAGCTTCTTGTTCGCTATGTTTAGAGAGCCACGCGATCAGATTTTTGAGTTTCGAGTACTGATAATTATTGAATACACCCCAAGTTTGTAATAGTGAATCGAAAAACTCAGCCGGAAATAGTGAAGAGTCGGTCAACACAGCAAAAAATGCAGCTTTCCCTTCAGTCAGGGAATTCCTTTGGAGAAAATTTTTAAGTTTGTACTGGCGACATTGAATCGACTTCGTTCTATTGTCGTATTCCATTGTTATGTGTGGTATATACGGGGATTTTCTGAAACAGTATTGTATATCATAGCTGATGATGGGACATTGTAGTTTTTCTGCTAAGGCAACACACTCATCTTTGGCCTCAGTAACGCAGAACGCGTTGGCTAAGCCCATTTCGTTGAGAATTTGCACGGTGGCATCCTTCGAAAGTACAGGTGGTATAAATTCGCAGTTTAAATCAAAACGATTATACTTTTTTATTTTCTTCTCTATATCTTCATCACCGCCCTTGAACACTATGTAGCATTTAATGTTTGCTCGTGTGAACATTTCAAATTGGTGTTTCAGATAATAAGCGTAATTGTTGGCTTCACAGCCGAAGATGTATGGAATCTTGCTTTTCTTATACATGTCGTAAAAGTAATTATGTCCATCAATGACAACGGGACAGTTTCGCAAAGACCATTGCTGCGTTTCCTCGGCGCCTATATACTTCGAGAGTAGGTGGATCCTCATTGTTAGATCTGAAACACAAGTTGATGACAGTTTAGGTAATGCTTCTTCTCATCAAGTCAAGCAACACGAAATCGAACAAGTTAAGCCCTGTTATCGGACTCGTCACAGGGGCGATATGGCTGCATCAAGTGAATCGCGTGTGCATCGTATAAAGATCAATTCTGTTAAAAGTTCACCGTAAAAACTCCAGGGAAGTGGCCCTGAATTCAGCTGTCAATAATATCAATCCCATGGCCCCGATTCGGTGGTAGGCCATAACATCGGCCGCCGGCAGAAGTGACCACCCACCAGACAAAGCCTTGCCGCCAAGCGATTTGTCGTGTTCCGGCATGATGTCTGGTAGAGCTTTACGGAGGACGGGTTTGAGCAGTTGTGTTGCGATGTGTGCCGGGTACGATGCGCCAAATGTTGTTGTGTTGGGAGTTTGGTCGTGGAGGGTCTTCAGATCAATCTCCCTTGGCGCAGGATCGTTGGTCGTGTTGTTGGGTTTAACATTGCATCACCTCGCTCAACTGCCGTCTTCCTTCCTATTCGCTCAGTTTTTTTGAGTGAATAGGCTCTTATTAAACTAGCGCGCTTTACCATCAACGATCGCATCACTGCTTACCATCAGGCGAGATTGCGGTCAAGCGCTAATTTATTATTATTAAAAAAAAGATCATCTCTTGTCCACAAACTTTCGTTCAGTGCATCCTTTTCCATCTATTTAATTAAGAAAAGGACAGAAGATAAAATCTTAGCTTAGACCTGCCAAATTAGTGCGCTCCTGACTTAAATTGACGTATTTTTGGTCGCCATGTTTATAATCGTGTCAAAACTGTTTATGGAGTATTTTAATTTGACAGGATTAAAACTAAAATGTTATCTTCTATCCTTTTCTTGATGAAATAACAAGAAAAAGATGTACTTAACTTAAAATTGGTTAAGTTTGTGGACAAGAGATCCGGTGCCAATGAAACTTCACGTCAAACTTCCTTCACCTAAGTTTTCTCAGATCAACAGTGTGGTTACCATGAGTTTTCATTCATGAGTGTTTGACTCATCGATTGGTCCGCCTCAAGGTTATACGAACTCTCAACCAATGAGAGCGCCAAACACGCTCGATATCGACGATCGAGTCTCGTAATGAAAACACATGGTAGCCAGCCACACAGATGTGAGATTATTACCTACATTATTAACATCCTCTTTCTAATAAAAAAAAATCAAAATCTTTTCATAACAAACAAAACAAATATATGTGGTTGAGGTCTCCCCTATCAGGAACACCTTTTTTTTTTTTTAACGAGTGGAAATGCATTTAGATGATTTAGGCACCATACCCGCCGCTAGCTAGGCGACGGACGTGTGTGGGACTCGCCCGGCCGGAGCCGGGAATACCCACTAAAACCACTCGGTTACCCTTGGGCCCTGTGTTGAGAGTGTCATGGGGTCGGCCCGAAGGCCTAGACACCGTGCCACTCTCAGGGCTTACCGGCCTTGTCAAGGCCGGTTTCCGCGCCAAAGGGGGATTACCCGGTAACGGAGTAATCCCCAGCCGTGGTGACCGTTGTGCAATGCGCGTGCGGGGGTTACCCACACGCGCTGGTCACACTCTGGGGCTAAAGGAGACGGGGGTTCGTCCCCCGCCTTCTTCGCCCCACCCGTCTACGCCGCTCCCCTATCAGGAACACCTACACATCATCATCAACCTTTTTATAGTCCCACTGATGGGCACAGGTAACCTCCTATACAGAAGGATTGTGCGTAATCACTACGCTTGCTCAATGCGTGTTGGCGATTTCAGACTTAAAGTCCAGTTTCCTCAAGATGTTTTCCTTCACCTTTTAATCAGTCATTGGTGTCCAAGATATACTTAAAAAAGTGCATATAACTTAGAAAAGTTTCATTGGTACTTGCCTAACCAGGAATCGATCCCGTACTCTCATACTTGAGAGGCTGGTGTTTGAACCACTAGGCCACGACGACTTAACTCCTCCGAAACGGCTCGACCGATTTTGATGAAATTTTTTGTGCTTATCTATGAGAATCGGCCAACATCTATTTTTCATCCTCCTAAATGTTAGGGGTAGTCCACCCCTAAATTTTTTATTATTTATATGGCAAAACAATGTTTGCCGGTCAGCTAGTAATTATGTATAATTCGAACTAAATGAATAGCTCTTCTTCTGTAACTGCATGTTATTCCTTATATTTTTAATCAAGTGCAAGTCTAATAAATAACAGGTTTTAAAATATATATATGTAATGAAATAATATTTCATTAATTTAAATTTGCCGCGCTTCGCGCGTTGTTTAACTGTCATTGAAGGTTGGTAGAGGGCGCCGCGTTCGGGAGACGTGTGATTCAATGGCGGATAAGATTATTTTGTGAGTTTTTATTGGTATAAAAACTTATAGCGTTAGATAAAGAAAATAATTGAGGAGACGATATTAGTGAACTTTAAATGTCGTTTCTTTGTATTTTCAGGTAAGAAGTGTAATTGTGTTTAGTTAAACGATATGTGTTGTAATACTGTAACGGCTTGTTAAATAAAATAGAACTTTGTATTTTCAGAGAAACAAATTTTGGTTTATTTCGAAAATCCTCAATAACATATCTTATAAAACGACATTTTCGTTAACTAAAATAAGATGGACCGGCTACAATTTGAGTTTACGATGATAGCCTCAAGTGATGGCAAATCTAATTTATTAGCCATAACCTCAATATTTACAGAAGAAGGAAAATGTTATGTTTTACCTGATGAGCTGAAGCCGGTGATTCATCATACATTTATTGTCAAAATGAACACTTTCTCAAAAATAAAAAATAGCATAAAGAAAAGGCATCAAAGTAGAAAAATATGGATAAAATTGGATGAAGATCTTAAGAAAACATACATAGACGAGGCAGGTAACATGCACTTTTTAGATCAATATTTAGAGGAAATGAGCACTAAAAAACCAATAGACAAAGATGACAAGTTGCAACATATCTTGGAAAAATTAATAGAAACTACTACAAAGAAAGAAAATCAACATAACCTAAAACATATTTCAGAGAAGTTCATTATTGAAAAATACAAAAGCAAGAACCCTAATGCAATGCAATGGATTGAGAATTTTGAAAAAGAGTGTGAGCGCTTCAATATAACAAAAGATGAATCAAAAATAGATATATTGAGGTTATTTTTAGAAAAATCTTGTTTAGATTGGTATAGCTCAATGGTCATAAAACTCACAATAAAGGCTGAATGGAATGAATGGAAAGACAAATTTTTAGAAACTTTTAAAAACCGAGGATGGGACGTAGTCATATACACACTCGCATTCAGGTATAAAGACGGACTACTAATTGATTATGCTATAAAAAAAGAAAGGCTTATACTAGACATAAACAAATCGATAGACTCCAAAACAATGATAGATCTTATTGCAATGGGTTTGCCTGGGTTTATCTTAAATAAGTTAAACCGGGATGAACTCAATGACATTACTGAATTGTTCAATGAGATAAGAAAATATGAAGGTATGATGTACAAAAAAAATTCAACCACAATTAGGGGTGGTACATTCCTTAAAAATAAAACTAATGAGAAGAAGCCATGCAAGACTTGTGAATCTTTGGAGAAAGGAATTAGATATCATCCGGAGGAGTCATGTTGGTTCAAGAAAAATAAAAATGAATCTGAAAAAAATTTTAAATCCAGAAATGTAAACAATAACTCCATTATTGAAGTAGATCTAAATACTGAGAAAAAAAACGAATAAGTACACCATTAATCAAAATCAAGCTTTTATTAGAAAATAAGCTAGAAGTGAGCGGTATCTATGATTCAGGCTCACAGATCTCTTTAATAAATTCAAGACTGATTAAAGTAAAAGGAAAAAAGGACAATTTGAATATAGCGTATATGAAAACGGTTAATGGTGTGAAAAAAACAGATGGCTTGATAACAATAAAAATAAAAATATTCGATATAGAAGAAGAAATGGATGTATATGTATTAGAAAATGAAGATTTTGATGACTTTATAATCGGATTGGATATGATAAAGAAATTCAAATTAACTCAAAATGAGGACTTGCAAATAGAACAAAAGAGAATAACAAATAAAATAGGTGAAATGTCTACAGATAACAGAAATGAAGAAAATAACATTAAAACATTTGCAATAAATTTTAATGAACACATAGAAACAGAAGAGTTTGTAAGTATGACAGATCATTTAGATAATGAAAAGAAAATTGAGATAGAGAAAATTATAAAGGAATATAAAACAATTTTTGCAAAGGACAAGTATGATATAGGATCAGTTAAAAATTATGAAGCTCACATAGATTTACTAGTAAATAGATACTGTAGTAAAAGGCCATACCGATGTACAATAGAAGATAAATTAGAAATTGAACAGCAAATATCCAGGTTATTAAAGAATAACTTAATAGAAGAATCCTACAGTCCTTTTGCTGCTCCAGTGACACTGGCTTTTAAAAAAGGTGAAAATAGAAAATCCCGCTTATGTGTAGACTTCAGGGAACTAAACAAAATTGTTGTTCCACAAGCTCAACCTTTCCCATTGATAGATGATTTGATTATTAAAACTAGAAATTGTAAATATTTCACCACATTAGATATAAACTCAGCATTTTGGGCAATACCATTACGGGTAGAAGATAGATATATTACAGGATTTGTCACACAAGATGGCCACTTTCAGTGGACCTGTCTTCCTTTTGGCTTGAAAACGTCACCAGCAATTTTTCAGAGAATTTTAAGCAATATTCTAAGAAAACACGATCTCACAGGATACTCTGTAAACTATATCGATGATATTCTAATACACTCGACCACCTTTGAAGAACATATAAGACACATAAGAAATGTATTAGAGGCAATAATAAAAGAAGGCCTTAGATTGAAGTTTACAAAATGTACCTTTGCTTCAGACTCAGTAAAGTACCTCGGTCATGTAATTCAGAACAATTCGATAAGACCACTAAAAGACAATTTCATCTCTATAAGACATTTTCCAACTCCTAAGACACAAAAGAATATCAGACAATTTTTAGGAAAAATTAACTTCTACCATGAATACATACCAAGAAGTGCAATGATTTTAGACCCATTACATAAGTTATTAAGAAAAAATGAAAAGTTTGTGTGGTCAGAGAAGTGTAAAGAATCATTAAATCAAATAAAAAAATATTTATGTTCTCAACCTGTGTTGGAAATATTTGACAAAGACTTGCCAATAAAAATCTTTACAGATGCATCTTTAGAGGGTATCGGGGCTATATTAAAACAGACACAACTAGATGGTAAAGACAAACCAGTGGCATATTTTTCAAAAAAAATTAATGAATCTCAAAAACGAAAAAAGGCTATATATTTGGAATGTTTTGCTATAAAAGAAGCAGTTAAATACTGGCAACACTGGCTAATTGGAAAACAATTCACCGTTTACTCAGACCACAAACCTCTAGAGAACATGAACATTAAATGCAGGACAGACGAAGAATTGGGTGACCTCACATATTACCTATCTCAATATGATTTTACAGTAAAATATATACCTGGTAAAGAAAATGTAGAAGCAGATTGTTTGAGCCGAAACCCCGTATTAGAATCAGAAGATAACAAGGAGGAACTATTAAAAATAATTAATTTAATACAAGTAAAAGATATAGTTGCAGACCAAGAGAAAAATAAAACAATAAAAGAAAAGAAACAAAATCTAATACACAAAAATAAAATCTATTATAAAAAAATAAAAAAATATGAAAAGATTATACTCACAGAAGAATTTAGTAAAAAATTTATAAGAAAGGTCCATGAAGATTTATGCCATATTGGAATCAGACAACTACAGAAAAAAATAAGTCCGATATATACAGCAAAAAACCTAACGAAAAATATAATAAATATTTGTAAAACCTGTGAAATATGCAAAAAAAATAAATCAAGATGTCAAGGAAAATTTGGTTTAATGTCACAACTGGGACCAGCAACAAAACCATTTGAGATAATGTCAATGGATACTATAGGCGGCTTTGGAGGATCTAGATCAACAAAAAAATACTTACACCTTTTAGTAGACCACTACACAAGATATGCCTTTATTGACACTTCAAAAACACAGAATGCGAATGACTTTATAAAACTAACAAAGAAAGTACTAGAGACAGATGAGATTGGAATAATTTTGACAGATCAATATCCAGGCATCAACTCGAAAGAATTTAAACAATATTTGCAAGAGAATAACATTAAACTAATTTTTACAGCTGTGAATACACCATTCTCGAATGGCTTGAATGAACGATTAAATCAAACAATAGTAAACAAAATTAGATGTAAAATAAATGAAAAAAATAACAAGAGAACATGGACAACAGTAGCAAGAGAATGTATACAGAAATATAACGAAACAGACCACTCTGTTACAGGATTTGCACCAAAGTATTTACTGGATGGTACAAATGTCAGTATTTTACCAAATGAAATTAAGACAATGGAAAAGGAAGAAAAGTGGATTGCTGATAGAAGATTAGCATTAGAAAATACAATAAAATCCCATAAGTATAACAAGAAAATATTTGATAGAAATAGAACAATGCGAGAGTTTGAAATAGGAGACAGTGTATATGTAGAAAATGGAAATAGACTAAATAGGAAAAAACTAGACGAATTAAAAATAGGCCCTTTTAAGATAATACAGAAAATATCGAACTCCATTTATAAGATTGATACTGGCAATAGAAAAACAGAATCAACTTTATTCCACATAACTAAATTACAACCTGTCACAACAGAAGATGAAGTAGAAGAAAACGAATATGAAGATAACTTGTAGGTGCATTGTATTGATTGTATACCTAGATTATATTATTTAGCATTTTCGCTCTTAGGGGGGGAGATGTAATGAAATAATATTTCATTAATTTAAATTTGCCGCGCTTCGCGCGTTGTTTAACTGTCATTGAAGGTTGGTAGAGGGCGCCGCGTTCGGGAGACGTGTGATTCAATGGCGGATAAGATTATTTTGTGAGTTTTTATTGGTATAAAAACTTATAGCGTTAGATAAAGAAAATAATTGAGGAGACGATATTAGTGAACTTTAAATGTCGTTTCTTTGTATTTTCAGGTAAGAAGTGTAATTGTGTTTAGTTAAACGATATGTGTTGTAATACTGTAACGGCTTGTTAAATAAAATAGAACTTTGTATTTTCAGAGAAACAAATTTTGGTTTATTTCGAAAATCCTCAATAACATATATATATATTTATAACTAGCTGCGCCCCGCGGTTTCATGCCTGTAAGTTTCGATAACCTGGAAATACCGAGATAAAAAGTATCCTATGTGTTATTCCTGGGTATAAACCAACTGTGTGCTAAATTTCATCTAAATCCGTTCAGTAGTTTTTACGTAAAGGGGTAGCAAACAAACACAAACTTTCGCATTTATGATATTAAATAGAATAGAAAGACATGAGGGAAAAAATTCCGCATTCGCTGTAAGCGCTGAGTAGCGATAGCATCTTTTTTACAATAGGGTATTTGACTAAAAAAAACTAATTAGTCCGTCAGTCAGATTTCCAAAAAATACTAGGCACGTATTTTTTCTTTTTTCATATAAACAAAAAATGCAGACGACACAGTGCGTTGAAAACTCGAGTGACGTCACAACACTGTACACTTTTTACTGGCCAGTGACGTCACCAGCCACCACTCCTGATCTTTGATGCCTTTTATATTTGTAAATGTTTATTGTTTTGATAAAACAAAAAATACGTGTCTAGTATTTTTTGGAAATGAAATGAAATGAAATGAAATCGTTTATTAAGCAAGTAGGATCACCGATCACTTTTACACGTCATATGTTTTTTTTTTCTTCTTTTTTAAACTAGATGAAGCCGGCATTTCCTAACTGACTACCTCTGAGAAGAAATAGCCGAAACAAACTCAGGGATCATCGTCTTTTTTAAAGTCCAGACATTAAAAATGAAAATGTTTATAATAATTTACGTTATAATTACGCATATTGCTTAATAACAATGTTTAACAGAGCGAGCAGCTCAGTCCCAAGCCTCTCTATCCTCTAAATAATCTGAGATTTTATAATACCCCTTTTTGCAAAGTTTGGACTTTATATAGGTTTTATATCGTTTAATGGGTAAGTTTCGAATGTCCATGGGAAGCTTGTTGTAAAAGTGTATACATTGACCCATGAACGAGTTGCCTACTCTGTGGAGACGAGTGTGATGTACAGCAAGATTGTGTTTGTTCCTGGTATTTATATTATGAACATCGCTTATTTTCTTAAAATTAGATATATTTTTATGTACATACATAAGATTTTCAAATATATATTGCGAAGCTACAGTCAGAATGTTCACCTCTCTGAATTTTTCTCTAAGAGAATCTCTAGGACCAAGGTTGTAGATGGCTCGAACAGCCCTTTTCTGTAAAACAAAGATGGTATTGATGTCCGCACAAGTTCCCCAGAGAAGAATCCCATAAGTCATAAGACTATGAAAATAACTAAAATAAACAATTCTGGCTGTATTCACATCAGTTATCTGTCTAATTTTCTTAACAGCATAAGCGGCAGAACTGAGTCTACCCGACAGCTTCTCAATGTGAGGACCCCATTGTAACTTGGAGTCAATAGTCAATCCAAGAAAAACTGTCGACTCGACAGGGATCAACTCTACTCCATTCAGTTGAACATTGGTACTTAACTGCCTGACATTTGGCGTAGAAAATTTAATGAATTTAGTTTTTTTTTCATTCAAAAGAAGGTTATTTACATTAAACCAATGGACAACTTTCGAAAGTGCATTGTTAACTTCGTCAAAATTTGCTAGCTGACGCTTGACTTTAAAAATAAGAGAAGTGTCATCCGCGAACAATACTATGTTGTGATTATCCCTCACGTGATGAGGTAAGTCATTAATATAAATTAAAAACAAGAAAGGACCTAGAATTGAGCCCTGCGGAACGCCCATGGTGACCTCAGACCCTGCAGATTTGTTGCCATTAACATCAACCCTCTGAATTCGATTATTCAGATAAGAAGTCAGAAGGTTGAGAGCTCTGTCCCTTAAACCATAATGGTACAATTTCCTATTTTTCCTTCCTAAGAGTATCATGATGTACGCAATCAAAGGCCTTGGACAAATCACAAAAAATACCAAGAGCATCTTGCGATTCCTCCCAGGCCCCAAATATGTCCTTTAGCAACGCCACGCCCGCATCGGTAGTTGAACGACCCTTTGTAAAACCAAATTGTTTCACGTGCAATAAATTATATAAGTTGAAATGTCTCAACAACTGTTTCAAAATTAATTTTTCAAAAATTTTGCTCAAAGTTGGTAATATAGAAATTGGCCGAAAATTCGTGGGATCAGTTGTACTACCAGATTTGGAAATCTGACTGACGGACTAATTAGTTTTTTTAGTCAAATACCCTATTGTCTAAATACAGTTTAAGTCTCCTGTTGTTATTACTGTTTCTGTGGAGGTTTAGCTTTGTTAAGATTTTTTTTATTAAGTTTGGATTTTTCGGACACTATGTTCAGATTCAATGTGCCTCTGACCGCAGGGTGATCGCTGCCGCATTTAAGCGAGTTGAATATGTGCCTTTTTGTCGTTATTTTAGTTGCCATAACCCCCGCGCTTGGCAGGTGGGTTGGAGATCGCAGGATTTGATATTCCACAGAAGAAGCGCTGCTGCCCGCTTCCTTGGTGAGAATTCCCTTAGTCACCTCTTACGACACCCACGGGAGGATATGGGTTGGTACTATTCTAAGCCCGGTACCACACGGGGCGAGCCTTAATGCTTTAGAGATGAAGTTGAAAATCTAACAAAGAAATTTGAAAGATTGTAGTAGCTTGAGGTGCTGTTGTTTGTACCTAAATAATCAGAGTATAATAAACAAGCCGTTTAAGTTACCGACGGCCAAAATTATTCGCTTCGAGGGCTTTAAAAATCAAAGAAAATCATGCCGGAACACGACGAATCGTTTGGCGGCAAGACTATGTCTGGTGGGTGGTAACTTCTGCCGGCGGCCGGTGTTGTTTCGTCAGAAACAATAATTAAAACTAAATACATTATAAGTTAATCCAATCGTTTAGAGGTAACTTTGACAAATGGCACAGAAAAATACCCCGTATTATCTTGTTACTGCAAGCACGAGCTACCTAATTTTAATCAAATCAAACGCATTTTGCGCTGGCTATTTTAATCGACAAAGGAATTCATAGAATTCATTACATTGTTGAAATGTCAAATGATTGTTTGTTTCGGGTAGGTTGACTTGCTATCATCCGTAGGTACTTAAAAATAGACCTTTTGTTATTAAACGAGTACGATTAGGGGCGAACAACGAAGGACTGTTTAACCGTAACTGGATCACAATTGGAACGTTCATCAACCTTTTTTATCGTCCCACTGCTGGGCATAGGTATCCTCTCATACAGAGAAGGATTGAGCGTAATCACCACGCTTGCTCAATACGGGTTGACGATTTCGAACTTAAACTCCAGGTTTCCTCAAGATGTTTTCCTTCACCTTGTAATCAGTCATTGGTATCCAAGATACTTAGTAAGTACCTCAAAAAATTACACTGGTACTTGAATGACCTGGAATCAAACCCGCACACTCATACTTGAGAGGCGGGTATTTTAACTACTAGGCCACCACGACTGTCAAATGAAAAAATTGAAACAAAACCAACTTTTTCTGTGCCATTTGTCAAACTTACCTCTAAACGATTGGATTAACTTATAAAGTTATAATGTATTTAATTTTAATTATTGTTTCTGACGAAACAACATCGGCCGCCGGCAGAAGTTACCACCCACCAGACAAAGTCTTACCGCCAAGCGATTCGTCGTGTTCCGGCATGATGTCTGGTGAAGCCGTACGGAGGACGGGTCTGAGCAGTTGTGTTGCGTTGTGTGCCGGGTACGATTCACCAAATATTGTTGTGTTGGGAGTTTTTTTTTTTTTTTTATAAATTATAAACTAGCGCTTGACCGCAATCCCGCCTGATGGTAAGCAGTGACGCGATCGTTGATGGTAAACCGCGCTACTTTATTAAGAGCCTATTCACTCTAGCCTTGAAGACACTCAAATTGTAATGTGACGGAAACACCGACGCCGGCAAATCGTTCAGTGGTCGTGGAGATTCTTCAGATCACTCTCCCTCTGGCGCAGCATCGTTGGGTCGTGTTGTTGGGTTTAAAATTGCATCACCTCGCTCAACTGCCGTCTTCCTTCCTATTCGCTCAGTTTTTCCGAGTGAATAGGCTTTTAATAAACTAGCGCGCTTTACCATCAACGATTGCATCACTGCTTACCATCGGGTGGGATTGCAGTCAAGCACTAGTTTATAATAATTAAAAAAAAAAATGTATAACTCAAGATAAAACTTTAGCACAATATGAAATGGGATCGAAACTAAAGCACAAGTTTAACTGGATTAGATGGTAAAAAATCAGTTAAAGATTACAAATATTAATCTTAATTGAATTATTTTTGTTGAAAATTTTTTCTTAAAATGTACGTGTGATGTATACATATACAATTAAATGTGGCACACAGCTTAATGTAGCACATCAAGACATTCCCGCTCTATCCCGAGTGGCGACTAGACCTGCCCCTTAAGCTGTGTGTACTTACTGTTAATTCAGTGGTTTTACTTCAAACCTCAAAGCCTCTATAAGTGATTATAGTGAACACCACATTGGCGATGAGTATGGGATCTGTTAAGGAGTTTATTGCCCGTTCTTCTCCATAGGTACCTACTCTTTGGAATGGGCGACTAGCTCACCTTACTGACTGATCGACCTTCTGACAATTCAAAAGTGCCTGTAACTGGTTTATTTGAAATAAATGCTTTGATTTGAAAAAGGTTGACAAATCGGTGATCGATCAACAAAATTGAAACTCTTTTCTTTAATGGTTTCTGGTGGTCCAAAAGACTCTATTGTTCAAATTTATTTGTCACATGGTTGACGCCTGATGATGAAACTTTTCTTTATTTTTTTTATGTATTTCTCCTGTATCGTGGATGCGTTTACAAACATATAAACTCACATACACAAACAACTAGTCCCAGAATAACTATTTGTAGGTCGTACTGATATGTATTTGTTCCGTGCGGGAATCAAACCCGCGACATGCAACGCAGCAGTCAAACATTTAACCACTACGCTAACCGTGCCGTCATACGAAAATCCAATCCATAACACAGAATCTGAATAGTGTGAAATGAAGAATTATTTAGTTTTGTTCAGTAAATCACCTCAGACTAGAAATTATTATGGCAGGCGAACAGTTCAGTTTTTAATACCCACAATAAATTATGAAATACCACAATCAAGAAATAACGAAATAAACTCTAAAAACTATAAGCAAAAATACAAAAAATATTATCACAACTATTTACTAAACTAAAATATAACAATAACTTTTTTATTTCACACACTAATCAAATAAAAAAAAGCGAAGCAGCCTGTACATTGGAAATTCTTTAGGATCGGTTTTATGTGGGTACACTAGAAAAAAAAAGATCTTTTTAATAAGCAGCCCAGGAGCGAGCAACATAGGTTCAAAACATGTATGTGATTCATACCACCTTATTCTGGACGCTGCTTGGAGTAAGCTGGTGGTTGGCGGATCTTTGAGCATACATTTTTGGCCTTTTGACGTCACTTAGGTTTGGTTATCGTTTGTGAATGAACCCTTTAAACACTGTGATGTATATTCATAGGGAATGATTTGAGTTGGGTGACGTGACACTTATGTATTTATTTCATACCGTAGGTACCTATGCTGTGCTGTATTAATAAATTAATACAGCACAGCATAGGTACAGCTTCTTACGCTAAGATATCACCAAGTCGCTGAAACTTAGGCTTGAAGTTGAGCACCGTGTCTGTAGGCTGAATAACGAGTCTTGGTGTAGTAAAATGTTATGTTGTTGTTATGACCTGCAGAAATGAATGATATAAATGTATGAAATAAATACATAAATGTAAGTATATGTAGGTAAATACATAACACTACAGTTAGGACATCGAGGGTTTGTGTTTGGGGAATCGCTGATCGCTGGTTGACTTTGGGGGTGTTTCTGAGTGAGGGGGTTTATTAATAAGGAAAAAAAAAATGGTGTGGGTACATTAATAATTAGTACCAAATATGATATGCTGTATTAAGAGTTGTTATAGCGAATGTGAGTACCAATACAAACCATTTCAGGTTTAATGGTACAAAACGAACAAACCTGTAATGAATAAACACAAAAAAATAAAATAAAATAAATAAATAATAATAATAATAAATAATCGAGGGAATTGGTACTCGTGTGTAAAGTTGACAAACGGGCGTACCTTTTTTGAATTAGGGAAATAATTTAACCCTAATGGAATTGAGATCAAAACTTAGTTTTAGTCCATAACGGAAGATCGCAGATTCTTTGCCCAAAAGATTCCTTGATCAATTTTTTATGACAACGTTTTGCCTTCTAAAGCCCGATGATGATATTTGTAGTTGTGCTACCAACAAAGCTGTCATTAGAGAAAAACTGGTCCTTGAACATTTTAAAGAAATCATGCAATGAAAATTTTATTCACGTCATTGTTGTCGTTGGATGTGGTGAAAGAGAACATCTGAAAGACAATAATGATTTACTGAACAATACTAAATAATTCTTCATTTCAACACTATTCAGATTCTGTGTTATGGATTGGATTTTCGTATGACGGCACGGTTAGCGTAGTGGTTAAATGTTTGACTGCTGCGTTGCGTGTCGCGGGTTTAATTCCCGCACGGAACAAATACATATCAGTACGACTTTGGGGCTTTAGAACCGCATTTTTACCAGTTCGTCCTTTTTTTTAATTTATTTTTGATATCGAGGGAATTGGTACTCGTATGTGAAGTTGACAAACGGGCGTACCTTTTTTAATATCTATCTGAACATCTTTGAATTAGGGAAATAATTTAACCCTAATGGAATTGAGATCAAAACTTAGTTTTAGTCCATTAAGGAAGATCGCAGATTCTTTGCCCAAAAGATTCCTTGATCAATTTTTTATGACAACGTTTTGCCGCATTAAACAATCCCAATATTTTTATAGATGTTTAGCACCATAAGCCATGAATGTTTTGTCTAGAGACATTTGCTGGTTGGAGACTATATTTAAAAAATTAATGAAACTATTCATTAACTTTCAAGGTTATGTTAAATCTACTACGGCAATCAGTGAGCATTGTCTAAATGTAGACAGACTGGAATTTTTATTTTTATGAGTTTTCATTTTTGAGCTCCTTAACTTTATTGTTGTCAATTGACTCGAGTTTTTCTTTCGTTGATCCTGGTTCTGCAGTGAGTCTGGAAATGACCTAGGAACCATATTTTATGTAATGCTGGTTAATTGCGGGTCAGCAATATCACTTTTGTAATTTTGCAATTTTTTTTTTTGCCATATTTTATGCAATTCTGATTAATTGCAGGGCAGGAACAATTATCACTTTCGTGATTTTAAAAGTAATTTTTCTTTAGGGTCAATTTTGCCATATTTTATGCAATTCTGATGTAGGTACTTATCACCTTTGTAATGGTTTTGCAAGCAACCTCTTTTTTAAACGGTTTTATTTAGCTCAGCCCGGTTCATTCATTCTTGGGTCAAATTTAGTAAATCAAATTTCACCCTCTTCCTGTCAACCGATTAATCTGAAATTTTGTATACACTTTGGATTCTGGTGACAATACAATTATATTTATTCATTATCATTATAAATTCAACATGGCCGCCGCTACAAAATGGCGGACAATTTAGGTTTTATTAATCCCATCAATATGGGTATCAAATGAAAGGGCTCAACAAGCAGAATACAATATACTATAAAAAAATTAAATCCAAGATGGCGGCCGCTACAAAATGGCGGATAACGTAGGTTTTATCAATCCCATCAATATGGGTATCAAATGAAAGTGCTCAACCAGTAGAATACAATGTACTATATAAAATTAAAATCCAAGATGGCGGCCTCTACAAAATGGCGGAAAACTTAGGTTTAATCAATCCTATCAATATGGGTATCAAATGAAAGTGCTCAACTAGTAGAATATAATGTACTATATAAAATTAAAATCCAAAATGGCGGTCTCTACAAAATGGCGGATAACTTAGGTTTTATTAATCCCATCAACATGGGTATCAAATGAAAGGTCTCAACAAGTAGAATACAGTGCACTATACAAACTCAATATTTAAGAAAGGCGCAGCCACTAAATGGCGTATAATAATAAGTTTTAAATTTAGAAATTGAATCTGTAATTTAGGTATCTGATTAATCCAGCCTGAATCTACCACCCAAGTGAAGATTTTGTATCGTGTTGAGGACTGTGTGGCGTTAGGGTGGCTAAAAATGATACGTCGTTAGCGGTACACCACCCAAGTTAAGGTGAAAGGTTAAAACGCGCCGAGAACTGTATGGCATTAGGGTGGATAAAAATGATATGTCGTTAGCGTTTTCCCCTCAAGACTCAGGCGCATCTTGTTGTACATAGCCTTGCCCCTTTATTTAAAATATTCATACTCCTTGCATTGAGGTGACCAAGGCGTCTATGCCACAACATAGCAGTCTCTTTGGTGGTAAAGCAAAGAGCTTGAGAACTCTTTACATCAAGTTTAAACATGCCTCTGTGGTGTGAACCTGAAGCAATGACATTCCTGTCACTTGACAACTGCCACTCAAAGATATGGTAGCCGCTTGTGATGTAAATAAAACATCATACCCCTTATTTACTAATTTACTGACTGATAGTAAATTAGTTGCAAGGTTGGGAACGTATAAAACATCAGAAACTCTATTTACATTGTCAGATATATTAATATTTACAGTACCTCTGCCTTGACTCAGGAGTTGCTCTTTATTAGCAACAGTGATTGGAGTAATATGGGTGGACAAAGTCTCACGTTTTCCCCTCAAGACTCAGGCGCATCTTGTTGTACATAGCCTTGCCCCTTTATTGGACCTCTGGGGGGGTCGACCGTTTAAATGTCCATTACTCGTGGGAACAAAATGTTAAAAAAACATATAAAAAATATAAACATAAATAAAACAGAAACTGCAACACAACGTAAACGAAGGCTTCAAAAAGCGAAAGAAAAGTATAAAGCAAAACGAGCTAAAGAAAGTGAAGGTGATAGAAATAGTCGATTACAGAAACGACGGGAAAAATTAGGATCAAAAACACCTGAGCAATATGAGGCCAGGTTAAAAAAGCAACGTCAGCGATATACACAAATGACGGCGTCAGAAACGCCTGAAGATCATGAAGCCAGCTTAACAAAGCAACGTGAGCGATACACACAGATGATAGCATCAGAAACGCCTGAAGAACATGAAGCCAGGTCAACAAAACAACGGGAGCGATATAGAAAGATGGTAGCGTCAGAAACGCCTGAACATCACGATACGAGGTTAAATAAACGACGAGAGCGTACCCAGCAATGCAGAGCTAATAATCTGCAGGCATTCGAGAATGCTATTAACACAATTTGTATACATGTTTGTGATATTTGTACCAAACGTTGTTATCCTAATCAAGTTCGTACAGTTCAGTACAACGCTGCTGCATTAACATACTTACCTATAGAGTTAATTTCGAAAATATCATTGTTATTATGTTCCCGCTGTCAAACACATGTTACTAGTAATAAAACAACAGCACCACCAAAAGCTTACTGGAATAATCTGGATCCAGGTTCTATACCAGACGTTATTCAAACATTGACACAGGCGGAACAACGTTTGCTGTGCAGAATTATTCCCTTTGTTAAAATCGTGAAATTTAATGGCCTCTATGGGCAGTACGGTTTTCGTGGACAGGCAGTTTTATTTGCCCAAGATATCTTTGAAGTCAGTGAAAGACTGCCTAGTATGCTACCAAGATCTGCAAGCCAGGTAGGCATTATTGTAGTAACCGAACGATTAGAAAATTTGAACATCACCAGGGAATTCACAATATGTCGCGAAAAAGTCTATAGTGCTTTAAGATGGTTAATCAGAAATAACCCGCTTTACAAAGATGTACGTATTGACGACAATGCCCAAATTAGTGACCAGGAGTTAATACGACTTAGTGTACCCGAATTGTCTGAAGATGAAACGTCTGAAAGGAATGGACATGAAATTCGAAATGCATTCATTCCAATTAATAATGTTGCAAGAATTATTCGAGCTTCATGGCATCAAGGTGACTACGACGTCTTTACTTCGGGATATGCTGGTGTACAATGTAGTGCTATGTCGTTGGCGAACATTGTCCGAGCTGCAATCCTAAGCCCTAATCAATGGGACGTCAATATTCTGAATGCTAATATGTTAGCGGGTGACTCCTTATATTGCTGGATTCGTACTCAGCTTGATCCTACTGAACTGGATGAAACAGGATATTTAGAGATACGAAACTTTCATATCGTCAGGCAAAGTTTACAAATGTATGAATGCCCATTTTCTATAGAATATGATGAAGACACTCTTTTATTCGGGAGTCTCCAAGATTCTGTAAATACCAATAATATCGGCATTACATTACATACAGCTTTAAATAGATTATTTGATAGTCATTCTTCAGGAATATTGACAGCGTCAAATAAATCTGTTAGCGTATTTCGCGGTGAAGACAAATACTATTTTGCTGACTCCCATTCTTGTGGCCCAAAAGGAAAACCAACACCAGAAAATGGCAAAGCCTGTGTTATAGAATGCGATAACTTACAAGAATTGTGCCGCATCTGTAAAAGATGCCTCGGATCCCGTAATATCGCGTACACCCTTACACGCGTAGACGTACACTTGAGGGAAAATATTATCACTCGTCAGGGTGTTCAAGTACAGCAACAGGAAGATGCCATCACTCATCAGGATGTACAAGTACAACAACCGCTTTCGAATCTGAGATCTGAAACTATACCTATACAAACATCTGTAATGTTGCCTATTGATAGCGTCCAACCTGATGTTGAAGATGAGCTAGAGGTATCTGAAAATGTAAACGAAATCAGAAGAAAGACGAATAATAATATTGTGAATGAAGCTTATGAGTTAAAAGCAGAAGAGTTCGCATGGTATCAGCTTTTCCCGTATGGTAAAAATGGTTTGAAAGAACAACGACCCGTAAATATAAGTTCTTTGGATTACTATCAATTTCGTTTATTAGGTGCTGATGCTAGATTTCAGCGCAACGATTACCTATTCTATGCTCTATCAATGTTTGAGTACTATCGAGTTAAATCAACCATTGCAGCTTGTGCTAGAAAAGTTGAAGGTGAAAATGGCAATCGAGTGGAAGACCTGCACTTATATTTAAAAAACCTAAGAGGTTCCGCTGCTTATTGGCGTAGTGCTCTTAGTGATCTTATAGCACAAATCAGATGTTTAGGACCTCCCACTTATTTTGTTACATTGAGCTGCAATGATCTTCACTGGAAGGATATGAAAAGAGGTCTCCTTGTAAGTGATGGTAAACAGCACATTGATCCAGATGACATAGATATTCAGGAAATTCAGAGACTCATCGAGATGTATCCAGTTGTTGTGAGTAGACATTTTATGGTACGTGTTAATGCGCTAATGCAGTTTCTTAAAACTGATACTGAAATATTTGGCGGTAAAGTTAAAGATCATTGGTGGCGAATCGAGTTTCAGAACAGAGGAAGTCCTCATTTGCATATGGTTGTTTGGATCGAAGATCACCCGTCTGTTGCGACACCTGAAGGAATAGCTCGCATTGATTCAGTCTGTAGTACTGCCATTCCTCCAGAAACTTCAGAACTATATAAATTAGTTAAAAATTGTCAAATACATCGACACACTAGTACCTGCACGAAAAATAATTCTGTTTGTCGTTTCAACTTTCCACGCTCGGAATGCTTAGAGACACATGTTATTGATCCTTCATCTAACGAATTCATCTACAACGGTGGTCGCATTTACGTTCTGAAAAGAAAAAGTGAAGATGGTTGGGTAAATAATTACAGTCCTGCTTTGCTAAAAATGTGGAAAGCCAATATGGATATACAACCGTGTGGTACAAATGAGTCGATTGCGTATTACATCGCTAAATACGTGTCAAAATCAGAACCTACAAACCTAGATAGTGAAGTATCTGGAGCTATTCAACAAATTAGAAGAGAAGAAACTGACGTCTCGCGTAAGATGTTTAAAATATGCATGCGCATATTAAGAGAACGTCAAGTTTCAGCCTGCGAATGCGTATTCAGGCTATGCCATTTGAGTATGCGTGACAGCTCGAGAAAAACAATTTTTGTCAATACTCTTAAAGCGGAACAAAGGTATAAAGTGTTGAAGTTTAATGAAGCTGGTCAAGCAGCAGGATATTGTGCCAATATTTTTGAACGATATGAAAAGCGACCAGCAGAGCACCCCGACTATGATTTTAACAATATGTGTCTGATAGAATTTGCGATGTCATTTGAGCCACACTACACAAAACCGCCAGTTATAAATGAAGAGAGCATCGATACCGATGCTTATGCACCGCACGAGCAAACAACAAGAAGGCGTCTTATAACTTTAACAGACAACACCAAAATGACTATTAGAAACACGCCAGCTGTAGTACGGGTACCTAACATCGTAGCAGCTTCTGATCCAGAGTCATATTATTACAGTTTACTAATCCAGTATATGCCGTATCGCAATGAGGCAGAACTTTTAGGAGAATTTAATAGTGCCAGAGATGCGTTTCTCGCCAACGAAGAAAGTTTAAGACAAACAAACGCCTACTTGGAAATATATCGTGAACGTGACAGGCAGCTTGAAAATGCATTCGTGCAAGTACACGCATTTCAGATACTGGAACACGCAGAGCCGATGGAACTAGACCATGAAGAAGAAGTTCCTTATTTGCCAATGAATGAAGACCAGTTCTTACAGGCTAAGCAGTCTATGAATGCGGGACAAAAGGAAATTTTTACATTAGTTACCCAGTCCATACAAAATCAAATGTCAGGTGCTGAAGAACGTTTAAAAATATTCTTTACAGGAGGAGCTGGTGTGGGCAAGACTTTTCTATTAAAGTTATTACGAGACCAAATTAATAGGTGCTACGCAAAGGATGCTGTTAAAGTCTGCTCATTAACAGGAGTTGCAGCTAGATTAATAAATGGAGCTACGATACACAGTACTTTAAAATGACCTGTACAGAAAGACGGTCGCATAACAGGTATGTCACCACTGTCTGGAAACTATTTGCGAATAATGAGGCAACAATGGCATCAGACAGAATTTTTGATTGTCGACGAGATTTCCTTGGTGTCTTATCAAATGTTATGCATGATGGACGCTCGATTAAGGCAAATTAAGAACTGTGAAAATGAGTTTTTTGGAGGAGTAAACGTATTACTTTTCGGTGATCTTTTACAACTGCCTCCTATAAAACGATCAGGAACACCTGTTTTCAAACAGCCAGAACATCTCCAACCAGCTACACATCTCTGGCGTTTATTCACGCTGTGTGAATTAACTGAAAATATGCGTCAGCAAGGTGACCAGACTTTTATTGATATTTTGAATGCTTTGAGAGTCGGTGAGCTAACAAACCAACATTTTAGTATTTTAATGGGAAGACTTCTTCAAGACACGAGTGATGAGTTTGCAATAGACAAAGCGTTAAGGGTATACCCCACAAATCAACAAGTTAACGACCACAACGCTGCTGTATTGAATTTGTACAGAAATAATGGTGCTCGCATTTACAAAATAAAAGCGCAGGATCAGCTAGTACACGCCACACGAAATGCAGACAATGTGGATATAGCTACTATAATACCAGCTGATGTCAACAAAACTGGGGGTTTACCAGCAGAACTAGAAATATTTGTGAGGGCAAAAGTCATGCTACGGTCCAATATTGACGTTTCAAAGGGATTAGTAAACGGCGCAATAGGCTACATCAACGAAATCGTTTGGCCTCAATTTCGTCGAACTCAAATGTATGCAACAGATGTACCTTCCGTCCGAATTGATTTCGCAAGAGACGGAGTACATCCTATACACCCGAAAGCCATACAGTTTCCAGCTAAGTACAATTACGGGACGGCTGAAAGAAGAATGTTGCCTTTAATACTATCATGGGCTTCTACAATACATAAAATGCAGGGCAGCACTGTGGATCACGCAGTCGTATACTTAGGTGCGAAACTGTTTGAAGAAGGCCAAGCCTACGTGGCTCTTAGTAGAGTCAGATCTTTGCAGGGTCTACGTATAGAGAAGTTGGACTGCAATAAACTAACGGGCAAGAAACCTTGCAATAATGAAGCACTAAATGAATTAAACAGAATGCGAAATAAAAACTAAAAACTAGAAAATAAAAATAGGTAAAAAACTTTTTAATTTAAACGGTTTTATGTTAAACATACATTGCAATGTTTAAGATAAATGTACTAAAAATGTACTAAAAACCAAAAAAAATAATAAAATAGATACAGTCGTGGGAATTATAAACATATGCATAGACTAGACTTAACAATTATCACTTTCGTGATTTTAAAAGTCATTTTTCTTTAGGGTCAATTTTGCCATATTTTATGCAATTCTGATGTAGGTACTTATCACCTTTGTAATGGTTTTGCAAGCAACTTCTTTTTTTAATAAAATGTATTTGGTTACAGTGTCATTTTAGCCCAGTCAAATTAGGTAAAAAAAGGGGTCAACCTCGGAATGAAAGATAATAAGCTGCAAATTGGTATGAACCTTTGTTTTGTCATTCTAAATGTTGTCTCAAAAGTCACAATCGTTATCGTGTCCGCGTCTCAAGATATTCAAGGTCAAAGGTCACAAAAATCGGTTTTTCGCGAATATCTGGCTTCCTATCGGTTAAATGAGATTTGCATTTATAATAAAAGTTGTAGGCTATAAAATTCCCTACAACTTTTGTCTAAACTTTTTTTTCATACGACCAACCGTTTTGAAGTTAGAGCGCGAAGAGTGCACATCGTACAGTCATATACGGCCTAATGCAAGGTCAAGCGTGAGTTATGGTTATCAGTACGTTATAAAGTCAATTATTTACTTGGAAATTATAATTATTAAACAGTGCCCATTATTTATGTACTAACTATTAATTATTTATATTTAATTAAAGTAAGTAACTTGATTATTTATATATAATTATTCATATTTAACTATTTAAGTATAAAATATTATTAATTCTGGATTATATATTTTAGTTTTATTTTAAGTTAAAATGATAGTAAGAGTATATATTTTACACATATTTTTATTTATTATTAAATACGGCATAATATACATTTATCAAAATGTGAGTTCAAATATCAAAAGTATCTTTGTTGATTTTAATTGTAATGAAATTGGAAATGGAAGCTAATTATATTCTTCTTCTTCGTGGTCTTCTTCTTCTTGTCGCTCAAAAATGTTCGATTCATTGTCATCATCCTCATTATCTGTCATGTTCATCTCCAAACCTTCCAGAATATCGGGATCATATGTATTTTCTTCATCGGGATTACTTGGATACAGTGAAGCGTTGAGACAAGCTTGTCCGTTGCACTGGCCGCAAGCTAAAGAACATTGTAGCCCTGATTTTCTGCATCCACAGCGAGAACCACAACCATTTTTGCAATTGCAAAATATTACGTTTAGTAGTTCGGCTGGTGCTGGAGGTAATAACGTTCGTATGGGCTCCAGGATTTCATTTTCAAGCATCCAGCCCCATTCTTGAGGTTCTAAGTCCTTCCCTAACCCTAAAAAGTAAATAATTGACTTTATAAAGTACTGATAACCATAACTCACGCTTGACCTTGCATTAGGCCGTATATGACTGTACGATGTGCACTCTTCGCGCTCTAACTTCAAAACGGTTGGTCGTATGAAAAAAAAGTTTAGACAAAAGTTGTAGGGAATTTTATAGCCTACAACTTTTATTATAAATGCAAATCTCATTTAACCGATAGGAAGCCAGATATTCGCGAAAAACCGATTTTTGTGACCTTTGACCTTGAATATCTTGAGACGCGGACACGATAACGATTGTGACTTTTGAGACAACATTTAGAATGACAAAACAAAGGTTCATACCAATTTGCAGCTTATTATCTTTCATTCCGAGGTGAAACCCTAATTTGACTGGGCTATTTTTGTTTAGTGTCAATTTTGTTGGTATTAGTACTTGTTGAACTTGTACAGACTATCGTGGAATTTTTTCACCGTCGTTTTACAGGTTCTAGAGAGTAGCAAACTCTCAAAAATTTTATGTCTTTCGATTGTTGCTGTCACAAATTCAGTTTTCATGTTGCTGTGTTAAGTCAGAGATATAGACAGCACGTATTGTAGTAAGAGAATTTACAGATTACTGAATAATTTAATGTAATTTGAATTATTTCTTATTATCGTTTAATAATCAACAAAAGTACATGTAGATTTCCTGTTGAAATATAATCAAACACTTGGGTTATTTATAACCAATTCTTATTTCTCGACGGATAAGGGTTTTTGTACTTAAGCGGCTCAACTCACAAAGGTTCTTTATTAACGCTCTAAGTATTATGTGTTAACATTTAAATAAATAAGCTTAGTAAGCGAGTCTCACAGAAGGAAACACCTTAATCACACTCTAAGTGGCGTGCCACAATTCAAACGGTCACCGGAGATTACGACTCTGTAATTCTAGGAGTTGTTTATTAGAATAGCCAGCCAAAATGCATTGATTTGACTAAAATTAGTTCAATCATTAAAACAAGTTCAACCTTCACAGATTTTATATAGACACTAGTTAGTTTTAACCGGCAAGATAATAATTCTTTACCTTACTTCGATTTGATCAAAGTGGGACTTTTGTTAAAACTGATACATTTACGTTATTTTATTATGGCACTAGTTAGTCTTAAGAGTATGATAATAATTCCGTAGGTACTTTATTGGAACTTCTGTTAAAACTGGCACATTAAACTATATTTTCGTTGGAACGTATTTTCTTATTTATTTTGTGTAATATACTGTTTTAATAGTTCTAAAGATAATAATTTGTTCTTTTACTAGAACTTTAGTTAAAATTGATACACTAACGATGTTTTCATTGAGAGTGCTTTTTTATTTTTCAATTTTGTGTATTACAGAAGTTAGTTTTTATAGTAAGATAATAATTTCTTACTTTACTTTGATTTTACCGAAGTGGAACTTTTGATAAATTTATACATTAACGGTATTTTCGTTAGAATGTATTTTTTATTTCCCTTGAGTTGTGTGTACTTACATTATTGGTATTTTCGTTACTTTCGTTGTGTAACTTTTCATGATTTTCGAATAATATTTTATTGGTATTATCTACATACGGATTTGGTCAACCATTCATATTTGATGTAAGTAATTAGGTCAATATCATTTAAGGTATCGTACCCATATTTACATAAATGGTATAACCTCATAAATGACGGTTACGAGTATATAATGTAATCACCCGTTTAGCTTTTCATAAACTATGTTGTATATTGTAGTCGGCTTTCAGTCTAACCGTTTTCGGCAGAATACCAGTATTATCAACGGAACACCCCCACAATCCAGTTAATTCTCATTGATAAGACTGGTTGTGAAACTTTCGGGCTACTGGCTACCCATAACGGCTGTCAAAGATCTATAAATGTCAGCCGGGACCAACGGTTTAACGTGCTGTTTAATCTTGTGTAACACACTATCAGTAGCAATTGGGTTTCATTTTGACAGTTCAACAACATCCATTGCGTTATTTACGTTGTTGACGAAGACACTTTTTCGAACATATGAAGCAATGGATTAGCAATATGCTTCGAAATTATTCTAAGTAATAGTAATGGCGCGTTACACAATTAGGGTGCTGATCCATCGACCTGTACGGGGCTGTTAATATTTAGCCACGAGCCCCAAGATGGTTTTATATTACGCCAAGATGGTGTTCACTATAATCACTTATAGGGGCTTTGAGGTTTGAAGTAAAACCACTGAATTATCAGTAAGTACACATAGCTTAAGGGGCACGTCTAGTCGCCACTCGGGATAGAGTGGGAATGTCTTGAGGTGCTACATTAAGGTGTGTGCCACATTTAATTGTATCCTCGTATATGTATATCACAGTTACCAAGCAATGGCGAGGATTCTGTTGTTTACAAACTAAACTAATTATAAGTTACGCGCATCTTTTTCTTTCCATCTTGTTAAGAAAAGGACGGAAGATAAAATGTCAGTTTATTCCTGTCAAATTAAGATACTCCATAGACAGTTTGGAGCGATTAAAAACATGGCGACTCAAAATACGCGAGTTTACGACACGAGCGCGCTAATTTGACAGGTTTAAACTGACATTTTATCTTCTGTCCTTTTTTTAACGAAATGGAGAGAAAAAGATGCTTAATAAACGATTTCATTTAATCATCATTTATGAATAAACCCCTTAAAAACTATGGTGTTACAAAATTGTGTGTGTCTTATTTATACATATAAGATACACAATAGGGATATATCCAAGGTATGAAAATCAAAAAAATAATTAGTTAGTCTTATAGATAAAAAAAAATTAAGAGCCGTATTTTTATTTTGTCGTAAATACCAAAACCTACCGTGATATAGCGTATTAAAGTTACGGAGTGGGAGCTCATTACGTCACGCCGTGCTATAATTTGTACCACGGCGTGACGTCATGCGACATTTCAAATCAATATATCTTCCTAAATATTTGAATGAAAGAAAAAATAAAAAATACGTGTTCAATATTTTTTATAAATCTATCTGATGGACATTAAATTATTTTTTAGGATACAAGCCAATTTATACAATGTTTGGCAAACGGCCTTATCTCATCCCTTAGAATGAAATGAAATGAAATCATTTATTAAGCAAGTAGGATCACTGATCACTTTTACACTTCATATGTTTTTTTTTTTTTAACTAGATGAAGGCGGCATTTCCTAACTGGACTACCTCTGAGAAGAAATAGCCGAAACAAACTCAGGGATCATCGTCTTTTTTCAAGTCCAGACATTAAAAATGAAAATGTTTACAATAATTACGCATATTGCTTAATAACAATGCTTAACAGAGCGAGCAGATCCCAAGATATTTTGTCTTCTAAATAATCTGAGATTTTATAATACCCCTTTTTGCAAAGTTTGGCCTTTATATAGTTTTTATATCGTTTAATAGGTAAGTTCGAATGTCCATGGGAAGCTTGTTGTAAAAATGTATACATTGACCCATGAACGAGTTGCCTACTCTATGGAGAATATAAGTAATGTATAACAAAGAGTGTTTTGTTTTGCTAGTAAGCGAGGACCACAAATTAAATGGTGTTTGCGGCCGAGATCTACGAGTTGTAGGTCGTAGGTTCGAACCCCATCAGGCGCATTATTTTGTGTAAATTATTACATCACCACCGCTCTCAAAACGGTGAAGGAAAACATCGTGAGGGAACCGGCATGTCCTAGAGGCAAAAACTTCGGAGACATGTGACATCTACCCGCACTGGGTCAGCGCGGTAGATTACGGCCCACTCCGTCTTACCGAGAGGACTAGGAGGCCTGTTTCCCAACAGTGGGAATAATATAGACTGATTATGTATGATTATGTGGAGAAATAAGTTAGTAGTGACTTGGTTTAAAATATAAAAGAAAAAATGTATGTATTTTTTTTTTTTTTTAATAATTATGAACTAGCGCTTGACCGCAGTCCCGCCTGATGGTAAGCAGTGATGCGATCGTTGATGGTAAAGCGCGCTAGTTTATTAAGAGCCTATTCACTCAGAAAAACTGAGCGAATAGGAAGGAAGACGGCAGTTGAGCGAGGAGATGCAATGTTAAACCCAACAACACGACCAACGATGCTGCGCCAAAAGGAGATTGATATGAAGACCCTCCACGACCAAACTCCCAACACAACAACATTTAGCGCATCGTACACGCCACACATCGCAACACAACTGCTCAGACCCGTCCTCCGTACGGCTTCACCAGACATTATGCCGAAACACGACAAATCGCTTGGCGGCAAGACTTTGTCTGGTGGGTGGTAACTTCTGCCGGCAGCCGATGTTATGGCCTACCACCGAGAAAATGTATGTTTGTTACTCTCTCACAGAAAAACTTCTAAACGGATTTGAATAGAATTTGACACATAGATGGTTTCTAGGTTTAACGTATATACTAATACTCTTTATCTCGATATTAACACGGAATCGAAAATTATGCAGGCAAAGCTATGGGACCCGGCTAGTTACTATTTTACTATTTTTTGTGGAGACCCCGGGTTCAATCCCCGGCCAGGTCATGATGGAAAACGATCTTTTCCTGAATGGCCCAGGCCAAATAGATACATAAGTATATTATCCTTGAGTTAGTATATCATAACACAAGTCTCGAACTTACTTTGGGGCTGGCTCAATCTGTGTGATTTGTCCGTATATATTTATTATTATTTATGAAACATCTAGGAATTATGCGAGAGAGTCCACCGTGCCATGTTAGTTTTAGTAGTATAAGTTTTTAAGTTAAGTAATTCATGTAATTGTTTGTGTCTACTTATGTTAATTATTGTAATTGGTATTGTACCGTTTTAATTAACCATAAGTAAATAAATAAATCTTTGTTTTGATTTAAAGTCACAACAGAAACATCCCAGGGAAAATTTAGCGCTGACAGGATTTGTTATTTAATTTTGCCTAAATTGAAAACTTAGTGACAGTAGACCTGCGTATTTTATTTAAATTCTAGCTTCATACCTCCATGCGTCCCTGAGAAAAGACTCTTGACAGACAGACGGACAACGTGATCGTATAAGGGATGCGATTTTTTTTATTTACGGAAACCTATTTAATAGACTCCACCGATTGAAATTTTCACAGATAATGGATTTCTATTGACGCTATAACAAAAATACTAAAAACATTTTTTTAAACTATTAATTAGTATCTATTTAAATTAAGAATTGTTGTCGTTTTCTCACGGTATAAATATCTTCCGGTATAAATAATAATAAAAGTTGGATCAACGGCCCAAAAGGCAGTACTCCTTGATACAGCCCGCATCGTGAGGAGGTTCCTGTCTCTGGAGCCCTAACTACAGGTAGCTTGAACCCTGCTCCCGTCATCGGTGGAACACCGTTTTTACACATTTTTAAATATTTTCATGTATGTTTTTATATAAATATTAAAAAATATAAATTAGTGTGTGTATATAGAAAAATAAACGTAATAGTAAAATTTTATTGTTAGACCAGGTTCCATAGAGAAAGTGAAAATAGAAGATAATTTAAAATACTTACAGAATAAACTCTGACTCCTGTAGAACTGCTGTGTATCTCTCCAGTGCGCTGCACAATTTAAAACTGGGATTGGTATAGGATCAGCATATATATACATAACTAACGGGCAGTGTTGCCACCATGGCTATTGTAAAGGCGAGCGGGGAGCTTGTATGCCTTAATAAGTGGTAGTTTTATGACGGAACAACACTGTGAACTAACATCATCGTTGGTATGATTTATTTTGCCCTTGAGCTTTCTTATAAGCCCTATTGTAAGTGACCACGTCTCAGTTCCATAAGTCATCACCGGCAAACACACTAGTCGAATTGGCTTGTATCCTAAAAAATAATTTAATGTCCGTCAGATAGCTTTATAAAAAATATTGATCACGTATTTTTTATTTTTTCTTTTATTCAATTACTTAAGAAGATATATTGATTTGAAATGTCGCATGACGTCACGCCATGGTGCAAAATATAGAACGGCGTGACGTAATTAGCCCCCACTCTGTAACTTTGAAAAAGATACTTAATAAACGATTTCATTTAATCGTCATTTATGAATAAACCCCTTAAAAAAAAAAGTTAGTCTTATAGATAAAAAAAAATTAAGAGCCGTATTTTTATTTTGTCGTAAATACCAAAACCTACCGAGATATAGCGTATTAAACTCATTACGCCACGCCGTGCTATAATTTGTACCACGGCGTGACGTCATGCGACATTTCAAATCAATATATCTTCCTAAATATTTGAATGAAAGAAAAAATAAAAAATACGTGTTCAATATTTTTTATAAATCTATCTGATGGACATTAAATTATTTTTTAGGATACTAGCCAATTATACAATGTTTGGCAAACGGCCTTATCTCATCCCTTAGAATGAAATGAAATGAAATCATTTATTAAGTAAGTAGGATCACTGATCACTTTTACACTTCACATGTTTTTTTTTTTAACTAGATGAAGGCGGCATTTCCTAACTGGACTACCTCTGAGAAGAAATAGCCGAAACAAACTCAGGGATCATCGTCTTTTTTCAAGTCCAGACATTAAAAATGAAAATGTTTACAATAATTTACGTTATAATTACGCATATTGCTTAATAACAATGCTTAACAGAGCGAGCAGATCCCAAGCTTTTTTGTCTTCTAAATAATCTGAGATTTTATAATACCCCTTTTTGCAAAGTTTGACCTTTATATAGTTTTTATATCGTTTAATGGGTAAGTTTCGAATGTCCATGGGAAGCTTGTTGTAAAAGTGTATACATTGACCCATGAACGAGTTGCCTACTCTATGGAGAATATAAGTAATGTATAACAAAGAGTGTTTTGTTTTGCTAGTAAGCGACCACAAATCAAATTAAATGGTGTTTGCGGCCGCGATCTACGAGTTGTAGGTCGTACGAGTAGGTTCGAACCCCATCAGGCGCATTATTTTGTGTAAATTATTACATCACCACTGCTCTCAAAACGGCGAAAGAAAACATCATGAGGAAACCGGCATGTCCTAGAGGCAAAAACTTCGGAGACATGTGACATCTACCCGCACTGGGTCAGCGCGGTAGATTACGGCCCACTCCGTCTTACCGAGAGGACTAGGAGGCCTGTTTCCCAACAGTGGGAATAATATAGACTGATTATGTATGATTATGTGGAGAAATAAGTTAGTAGTGACTTGGTTTAAAATATAAAAGAAAAAATGTATGTATTTTTTTTTTTTAATAATTATGAACTAGCGCTTGACCGCAGTCCCGCCTGATGGTAAGCAGTGATGCGATCGTTGATGGTAAAGCGCGCTAGTTTATTAAGAGCCTATTCACTCAGAAAAACTGAGCGAATAGGAAGGAAGACGGCAGTTGAGCGAGGAGATGCAATGTTAAACCCAACAACACGACCAACGATACTGCGCCAAAAGGAGATTGATCTGAAGACCCTCCACGACCAAACTCCCAACACAACAACATTTAGCGCATCGTACACGCCACACATCGCAACACAACTGCTCAGACCCGTCCTCCGTACGGCTTCACCAGACATTATGCCGAAACACGACAAATCGCTTGGCGGCAAGACTTTGTCTGGTGGGTGGTAACTTCTGCCGGCAGCCGATGTTATGGCCTACCACCGAGAAAATGTATGTTTGTTACTCTCTCACAGAAAAACTTCTAAACGGATTTGAATAGAATTTGACACATAGATGGTTTCTAGGTTTAACGTATATACTAATACTCTTTATCTCGATATTAACACGGAATCGAAAATTATGCAGGCAAAGCTATGGGACCCGACTAGGTACTATTTTACTATTTTTTGTGGAGGCCCCGGGTTCAATCCCTGGCCAGGTCATGATGGAAAACGATCTTTTCCTGAATGGCCCAGGCCAAATAGATACATCTATGTATCATGTATCTATTTTACATATATTATCCTTGAGTTAAGTAGTATCCCATAACACAAGTCTCGAATTTACTTTGGGGCTAGCTCAATCTGTGTGATTTGTCCGTATATATTTATTATTATTTATGAAACATCTAGGAATTATGCGAGAGAGTCCACCGTGCCATGTTAGTTTTAGTAGTATAAGTTTTTAAGTTAAGTAATTCATGTAATTGTTTGTGTCTACTTATGTTAATTATTGTAATTGGTATTGTACCGTTTTAATTAACCATAAGTAAATAAATAAATCTTTGATTTGATTTAAAGTCACAACAGAAACATCCCAGGGAAAATTTGGCGCCGACAGGATTTGTTATTTAAATTTGCCTAAATTGAAAACTTAGTGACAGTAGACCTGAGTATTTTATTTAAATTCTAGCTTGATACCTCCATGCGTCCCTGAGAAAAAGACTCTTGACAGACAGACGGACAACGTGATCGTATAAGGGATGCGATTTTTTTTATTTACGGAAACCTATTTAATAGACTCCACCGATTGAAATTTTCACAGATAATGGATTTCTATTGACGCTATAACAAAAATACTAAAAATATTTTTTTAAACTATTAATTAGTATCTATTTAAATTAAGAATTGTTGTCGTTTTCTCACGGTATAAATATCTTCCGGTATAAATAATAATAAAAGTTGGATCAAGGGCCCAAAAGGCAGTACTCCTTGATACGGCCCGCATCGTGAGGAGGTTCCTGTCTCTGGAGCCCTAACTACAGGTAGCTTGGACCCTGCTCCCGTCATCGGAGGAACACCGTTTTTACACATTTTTAAATATTTTCATGTATGTTTTTATATAAATATTAAAAAATATAAATTAGTAAGTATGTGTATATAGAAAAATAAACGCAATAATAAAAATTTATTGTTAGACCAGAGTCCATAGAGAAAGTGAAAATAGAAGATAATTTAAAATACTTACAGAATAAACTCCGACTCCTGTAGAACTGATGTGTATCTCTCCAGCGCGCTGCACAATTTAAAACTGGGATTGGAATTGGTATAGGATCAGTATATATAAATATAACTAACGAGCAGTGTTGCCACCATGGCTTTTGTAAAGGCGAACGGGGAGCTTGTATGCCTTAATAAGTGGTAGTTTTATGACGGAACAACATTGAAAACTAACATCATCGTTGGCATGATTTGTTTTGACCTTGAGCTTTCTTATAAGCCCCATTGTAAGCGACTACGTCTCAGTTCCATAAGTCATCACCGGCAAACACACTAGTCGAATTCTTTTGTCTTGAAACACTGCGGTATTTAGGACGAGAAGTTTCTACGTAGCTTCCCGAAAGCAGCCCACTGCCCAGCCGAGTTGAATTCGACGATTGTTCTTTTTTTTTTAATAATTATAAACTAGCGCTTGACCGCAATCCCGCCTGATGGTAAGCAGTGATGCGATCGTTGATGGTAAAGCGCGCTAGTTTATTAAGAGCTCATTCACTCTGAAAAACTGAGCGAATAGGAAGGAAGACGGCAGTTGAGCGAGGTGATGCAATGTTAAACCCAACAACACGACCAACGATGCTGCGCCAAAGAGAGATTTATCTGAAGACCCTCCACAAACTCCCAACACAACAACATTAGGCGCATCGTACCCGGCACACATCGCAACACAACTGCTCAGAGCCGTCCACCATACGGCTTCACCAGACATCATGCCGGAACACGACAAATCACTTGGCGGCAGGGCTTTGTCTGGTGGGTGGGAACTTCTGTCGGCGGCCGATGTTATGGCCTACCTCTTTCTCGAAGTTGGACCTTCCTATCTCAAAAGGCAATGGAGAGGGCTATGCTTGGGGTTTCACTGCGTGATCAAATCAGGAATGAGGAGATCCACAGAAGAACTAGAGTAACCGATCTAGCCCGAAGAATTGCAACACTTGGCAGTGGGCCGGGGGACATTGCTCGTAGGATCGATGCCTTATGGGGCCGACGGGTTCTCGAGTGGCGACCTCGCACCGGAAGACACAGCGTGTGTAGGCTCCCGACAAAGTGGACCGACGACCTGGTGAAGATCACGGGAAACCGCTGAATGCGGGAGGTGCTGGACCGGTCGTCTTGGAGACGCTTGCGGGAGGCCTGTGTCCAGCCGTGGACGTCATTCGGCTGAAATGATGATGAATGATGAGCGCCGAGCTTGTATGCCTTAAATGCCTAGATGCCTTAATAAGTGCTCGAAATTTTATAACTGTAAAACAACGAGAACACAAACATCTTCGTTGGTATCAGCAGAGTAATTGCGTAATACTCTTAACATCTACAGTATGTTAAGAAAACCCTGTCCGCCCCGTGAAGGTATTGTTAGGTATCGATAACTGATTCTACTAATGCATACAAAACCGGGCTAAACTTAAAAAAAATCCCCCTAAAAAAGTAAATATTCTTTCGCAAAAATAGGTAACTTAATCAATGTGCGATATGCACCCTTCCGCGGGGAGCGGGCGGCAGGGCACGCGGCACGTGGTCGCATCAAAAAAAAGATTATTTCAAAATTCATTTGTATTGGTACTATGATGATTACGTAAAATTTTATATTATATTTGGTCATGTGTTTATCTAACCTTTATTATCCTTATGGGTCGGACAGGGTTTTCTTAATATACTGTATAAGCGATGGGTATCATTTGGACATTCAACAATATTCATTGCGTTACTTACGTTGTTGGATAGACACATTTTTCCAATAAATAGAGCAATGGATTAGCAATATACTCATAATAGTGTGTTACGCAGTTACGTCGTGACGATTTGTTTTACAACGCTTATATTCCAACCTCAAAAATCGCACTTTTAAGTTTTGATACAGCAGCTAAAAATAATTGAAATTGAATTTTATTAAACCACTAGAAAAATCCGCCAACCTAAAATCAATATTTTCACCACTGAATGTTAATTCATTCAGTGGTGAAATATTAATTTTTTTTTTGAACCGCTTGTTTTAGTGGAAAATTCACTAAGTCGGCAACACTAAGCCTCGCACACAAAGGCTATACGGGGAACTTCTCGCATTTCCTCTACGTTTCGGCGTAATCTAGTCTATATTAGGCTGGCTTGATAAAAAGTCTTTTCTGTCTATAAAGTCGTGAAAATAAATGAGGGCGCCGCGGTCGTGCATACAGCACCCCTGTTAATGTGATTGAAATCATTTTGATACTAGCGCAACATTTTGTACCAGAAGCAAAATTGGTTTTAATGAAAAGACAAATCTATGGTCTCTGGCGTTTAATTGAAATGAGTAAAACAAAAAATAAAGTCATACATATCTATTATTATATATTTTAACGTGATTTTACCAATGAACAGTATTCCAAAACATAATAATTGCTTTCATCATTTGATTCCAAATATTCTTAAAGTATTTTCATTGTCAGCTGCGTCACTAACAACGTCTCCACTACTGCTGTCATCAGCCTGCTATCTTCACTTAAACGAATAACTAACTACGACTAACGACGATAAATTAAACATCGTGTACCTCCACACATTCTCAGTCTACCCATAAAAAATCATATAAATATGTCCATTAGTTAAATTATATATTTATTTACTGGTATAGTTTTGTTTCTATTTTACTATTCTTAATCAAATTTTTATACATAATATACATACATCATTGTTTTTATATAGCATAAATTTATTTTATTAAGTATATTTTATTTTTGTTTTTATTTTCTTTATCCTTTTTTATTGCATACACAAATTACTTGCTGTGTAAAACTGTTTTACATCCATCACTTCACACATCAGGTTCAGTTGAAAACCAGCGTCAGGCACTAGTTGTCTGACATTTTTGCTGAACTGGGCCTTATTGGCGCAACCGGGAGGCACACATTCCTGCTAATTTTCTACATTAATTTGTTTTATCACAATTTACTTTATTTTATTATTACTATTTATTTTTTTTACTTTTAATGTTTGTCTTTATCTGATGTATTGTGTGTCTTTTAATCTGTGCTAAATAAATGTATTTTCTTTCTTTCTAGTTTAGTCACAGGAAATTATTTTTCATTTTTCACGTTTTCTACATGGTGTACTTTTTGATAAGGAAGCGCTTACAGGTGAATGACCGCCATCCCGCGGTAGCAAACTTAAATAATAATGGCGGGAAAAAAGCAAATCGATACAGGATCGCGCTGTCGCTAATCGGAGGTCATTGAACCGATATTTTTAAAGGATGTTCTATTCCGTTTGCAACGTAATGCGATTTAGTTTGAATTTTTTATTTTTGATGCTAGGTTTTTTTCTATGGTTTAGGATTATCCCTATGAACCAGCATTGTTCGTGTTTTGATTTATTGTCACATTGCCAGCACCACTCTGTATATTACTATTATGGTTTACTCTCACATTTTCCTGAAAGATTAAAAATAATAATATGTAATTTCTATCCGAAGATGGATAGCATTAATTTTAATTCCGAACATGATATAATTCATTTTTAAAATTAGCGCTAAATTAAATAACCTAAACTATCAAAACGCACTACAATATGATCTACTTATACTTCTAATACCATTGGAAGTACTTATACTTGGAATAAAATTTGAAAATTGGAATTTCGGGCACACTTAACTCCTGAAATATCAGGAAATCTTCAAATCTGGAACTGCTACCTGAGGAAACCAGATTTTAAGCTTTATTAAACTAGCCGTAGTAATTAAAAAACTGAAAAATTGACTTCTAAGTAAATTCAGGCTGTAAAAATCCTGAAATTGAATAATATTTTTAAGAATTATTTAGCCCTTTATTTATAGAGAATATTAGCGACTTTTGGATTTTTTATGAAAAGCGGTTTTAAAGTTATTATTTTTTTTTAGATTATATAAAAATAAATAGATACAGGTTAAATAAGACAATGGACTTGGCTTCTGTATGTAGCTGACGAACAGAACGAACGCCTGGTTATTAATGAACTGTTGTGCTTTTTACAATGTAAACAACATATTGGGCGAGGCACTAGTGCAATATCTGCGAATCTTATTCCTCTGCCCGGAACATCGACGCAGCCTAGGACGTCATCCTGGAAGTTACGAACCAAAGATCTGCTAGAAGAGGAGACGGGAAGGAGAAACACGTGCTGCGAGATATAATCAAGACGCTGAAAGAAACTGAGCCTAAGTTTCTTCCAACTTTTGTGGCCAGAAAACTAAACTACCTGCCTCCGGTGACCTATGGCTACGTGGATGTATTCTTATATTGAAGGAGGACATTCATCACATACAATTTGACTACGTAAAAACGGCAGCGATTACTGAAATAAACGAAAAATTAGAAAATCTCAAAGTGACCTCAAACGGACGCAATCGAGATCGTGAAGAAAATTCTAGTGATATCGTGAACAAAGATAACATAACCGACAAGCAACAACCTAAATCTGGGGGTAAGCGTATAAACAAAAACAAGTGTAGCATACAAATGCCACACGTGTTCGCTATTGTGGCGATGTACAAAGGCTACACATGTCCTCTTACAAATTACACCAAAAAGGTCGACTATTGATCACACTCTTGTATCGCGTCATTTTACACGTCAAATACATTGTACTCTTTTACATTCGTGCAATACATAAAGTTCGATTTACCTGAGTTTTAATTACGCGACACGACCTACGCGCTACATTGGTGACCTAAGCGACGTGAATCAAGACAAACGTGACGGTACTCGTGATTAGCACATTCTAGTGGCTTCCCACAAGCGGGTCTCACCACTAGGATTTCAAGAGGCTATATTCACGGTATTGCTGCGTGATACACCAGAAGAGTAATCAGGATGGCGACCAACAACGCAACACAGGTAAGCAACGCAACACAGGTAGGAGGGCAAGTCGACACGCTCACACTACAAGCACGGCTGTCTGACTTTTGGCCGGCGTATCCCAGACTATGGTTTACACACTTCGAAGCAGTAATGGCGCCACAGAGGCAAGGTGATGACGCGCGCTATCAAGCAGCTATCGCCCGACTAGGCCTGGACGCACTTCAGCAAGTAAGTGATATTATAATCAACCCGCCCATTGAAAACAAGTACGAAGCCCTGAAGTCTCGACTCATCAGCGTCTACGAGGAATCCGAGAGCCGGAAGCTGCAGAAGCTGATGGATGAGATGGAACTCGGAGATCAGAAACCCTCACAGCTGTTGCGAAAAATGCGGGAACTAGCCGGACAGAAAATACCAGACTGTACACTGCGCATCATGTGGACCCGGCTACTTCCACCCTCAGTACGCGCTGTCCTCACCGTGAGCAACACTACAGACTTGGAAAAGTTATCGCAAGTGACAGACAGTGTAATGGACAGTATCGCGCAACCTAACCAGGTCGCGCAAATTTCACGCACGAGCGATGTGGCTGCCCTACACGATCAAATAAGGCAGTTATCTCTGGAGCTGGCAGAACTCAAGAACAGGCAAGAATCCAGACCACGATCACACAGATCATCCGACAGACGGCGTTCAAGATCGCGTTCAACAAGCAACGATAATAACAACCGCGAGTATTCAGAACAATCACTTATCTGTTATTATCATCGCAAGTACGGCGCAAACGCGCGTAAGTGTACACGCCCGTGCAACTTCAACAACAACTTCAACAACAACAGTGCCCAGTCGGAAAACTAACGCCTGCGTCGGTTGAGGCGGCAACTGACGCGAACAACACTTCCCACCGCCTATTCATAACTGATAGGAATTCGCGTCTGTCATTTCTAATTGATACGGGCGCAAACGTTTCCGTGATACCGAGGACAAAAGGCGGGAAAGCAAAGCAAACCGATTTCTGTTTGTACGCAGCAAACAACACGATCATTCCAACGTACGGAGAGAAAACCCTACAACTGGATCTCAACCTACGACGGCCATACACCTGGAAATTCATCGTCGCTGCAGTCAGCAAACCCATCATCGGTGCAGACTTTCTGAAGCGTCATCAACTTCTTGTCGACATAGCCGGCCGACGTCTCGTCGACAAAGTTACCAACATGACCGTCAGAGCATCAGTCATTCGTTCCGCCGAACCTACAGTTCGAAGTATCGACATGGAACAGCCGTATCACCAGCTCCTCAGTAAGTTTCCTGATATCCTGCGACCATCAAGCATGAAGGATACTCCCAAACACAAGGTAGAACACCACATCGAAACTACTGGCCCACCAGTGTTCAACAAGTGCAGACCTCTTCCTCCACATCGCTACCTGCCCGTGAAGAAAGAATTCGAGCTCATGATGCAGCAAGGAATTTGCCGACCAAGCAAAAGCCCTTGGTCCAGTCAAAGAAAAACGGCGACTTACGCATCTGTGGTGACTACAGAAGGCTCAATGACGTCACCAAACCCGACCGCTATCCAGTCCCACGCCTCAAAGATTTTACCTACCTACTTCACGGCAAGAAAATCTTCAGTACTCTCGATTTAAACCGAGCTTATTCTCAAGTACCTATCTTCGAACCTGATATCGAAAAGACAGCGATCACTACACCATTCGGTTTATTCGAATTTCCACGAATGTGCCCAGGTCTCAAGAACGCCGGACAGACATTCCAACGATTCATAAACAAAGTAGTCAACGGAATAGACTACGCATTCCCATTCATCGACGATGTTATCGTTGCATCTGAAAGTGAAGCAAGCCACATCGGAGATCTGCAGGAAGTTTTACGCCGATTAGACACGTATGGTGTCACTATAAATCCCTCTAAGTGTGTTTTCGGCAGCGAAACCGTCAAGTTCCTAGGTTATGAAGTATCAAGCAAGGGGATCAAACCACTTCAAGACAAAGTAAAAGCAATCACAGAATACCCAAAACCCAAAACCATTCAAGACTTACGAAGATTTATGGGCATGATAAATTTTTACCGAGACAATGTCCCAAATGCCGCAAGCATTCAGGCACCGCTGAATGCATTCCTTCATAATTCAAAAAAACGAGACAAGACGGAAGTAAAGTGGGACAATCAATCGACAAAAGCTTTTGAGTTGTGCAAACAAAGCATAATAAACGCTGCTTTATTGTCTTACCCATCCAGTGCGCCAGAGGACCAAATCGCTATTTTTTCGGACGCCTCAGCTACCTGCGCCGGGGCATCTCTACAACAAAGGCGAAGCAACGGACAATGGCTGCCACTCGGATATTTTTCAAAGAAATTTTCGGAAAGACAAAAAAAGTACTCCACTTTCGACAGGGAGCTCCAGTCAATACACATGGCAATAAAACATTTCAGAAAGATGTTTGAAGGCAAAGAACTCGTGGTTTACACTGACCATAAACCGCTGACCTACGCAATCCGCAAGCCTCCTTCCGATAACGACACACCACGGCGAATCAGGCAGCTACTGTTTATCAGCGAGTTCACTACTGACATTCGACACGTGAGCGGAGCTCAAAACGTTGTAGCAGATGCATTATCACGCGTCGAAACTATCGACGTGCCCTCACCCATCAACTACGACGAGTTATCTCAAGCTCAAGAAAACGACAGTTGTATCCCTACATTGTCTCAACAGACCAACATACAACTCAAGAAAATCATTTTACCGGGTACTAACAAGCCAATATTCTGCGAAACATCAACGCCACATGTTCGTCCATACTTAACAGCGGATTTTCGTCGCATAGCTTTCAATGCCGTGCACAGCCCAAGCCACCCAGGAGTACGATCCACACGGAAGCTGATGCAAGAGCGATTCTTTTGGCCGTCAATGAATACCGACATCGGCCAGTGGACTAAGACATGCAATTCGTGTCAGCTCTCCAAAGTACAGCGACACAATCATAGTGACATCGCAACATTCCCACCGAGCGAACGATTTCAACATATTCACGTTGATATCGTTGGACCGCTACCGACGTCAGCATGCGGACACAAATACTTGCTCACGATGATCGACCGGTGCACACGATGGCCCGAAGCTGTACCACTGCAAGAGACAACCGCTGAAAACGTCGCAAGAAAACTCTACGAAGTATGGATATCTCGTTTCGGTTGTCCAATAAGAATCACTACCGATCAAGGACGACAGTTTGAAAGTCGACTATTCCGAGACCTCGCTCAATTACTCGGTGTAGAAAAAACCCGTACTACTGCATACCACCCGCAGAGTAATGGAATCGTCGAACGCTGGCACAGGACATTAAAAGCCGCACTCATGGCTAGACTAGAAAACAGCAACAAATGGATCGACGAATTGCCTGCTGTTCTAATGGGCCTTAGAGCCGCTATCCGCTCCGACTCTAACACAATCGCAGCGCAACTCACCTACGGTCAAGCAATACGACTACCAGGCGATTTCATATCACCAACACCAGCTACACCGAAAATGGACCACGACTACGTCAATCACCTGCAAGAAGTTATCACCAAGCTCACACCTACATACAAATCGCATGCAAATAAGCGATGTATGTTCGTGCACAACGACCTACAAACATGTAGCCACGTGTCTGTACGCGATGACACCGTCCGCAAACCTCTGCAGCATCCATACCAAGGTCCATTCAAGATCATCGAACGTAAAGAAAAGTATTTTACAATCCAGCTACCAGGACGAATTAGCAATATATCGATTGATCGCCTCAAACCTGCGTACACAATCAACACAGAAGATGATCCCGGGCATATGAACAGCGAGACCAATCAAGCACCTGCAGCTACCACAGATGAGCAAACCAGCCTACATCCAGACCCGCATACGAGGGAACAACGTACCAGATCAGGCAGGATCGTCAAGACGCCTGCACGCTACGTACGCTTTGCTAAAAAGGGGGGAGTACTGTAGCATACAAATGCCACACGTGTTCGCTATTGTGGCGATGTACAAAGGCTACACATGTCCTCTTACAAATTACACCAAAAAGGTCGACTATTAATCACACGAGGATCGCGGAAGTCATGGCGCGCGTCCCAGCGACTCTGACCCCCGCAGCGAGGGTTCCGACCCTCACTCCCGCAGCGAGGGTTCTCATTCTTCACCCCGGAACACATCTGCTGGTCCAACGGTCAACGTCCGTGGGAACCATAACGAGTCATCTAGCACGTGACTGAGTTGGCGCGCGTTATACGTTAACCAATCATACGCCGTGGCCTGCCTCGATCAACGAATCAGCATCAAGAACGCACGCAAAACCGCGTGGACATCGCAGGACGGAAGCTGATTCGTTATTGGTTACCCCACTATCATTTAGAGATAGTTAGTATAGAGATAGTTAGTATTTAAGTGAGTGCATAGCTTGTAAGACACAATATTATTATCATATTCTGCATCATTGTACAACATCATTATTATATCCATTCCTTGATCACACTCTTGTATCGCGTCATTTTACACGTCAAATACATTGTACTCTTTTACATTCGTGCAATACATAAAGTTCGATTTATCTGAGTTTTAATTACGCGACACGACCTACGCGCTACACAAGAATAAAAATGAAATAAATCGGGCAGTGCGGGTAGACAACGAAAACAACCTCGCGTCGCGGTTGCGCCGTGCGCCGTATGAACTGACGGCCGATTTGAATAAACCTATGTCAGTAGGCCTAGTATGAGTTTTCATTACGAAACTCGATGTTCGATATAGAGCGCGTTTGACTCATCGATTGGCCCGCTTCAAGGTTGTAAGAACTCTCAACCAATGAGAGCGCCAAACGCGCTCGATATCGACGATCGAGTCTCGAAATGAAAACTCATACTAGGCATACAGTACCGCTCACGACCGCAACAACACACGTGACCAATTATTGTTTAACCAGCAGTCCCATACGCGCCACTGACACGGATAGGAATATCCTTCTGGACGACGACTATAATCGGACGAAAGAACAAATTTAGAGAAACAAGAAGGAATAATCTGGGAAAAGCAACACTGACATCTGATAAAATAAAGATAGCTCCAAAACTTTCATACATCTACGAATCTCGTTTTGATATCGAGACGAGTTTTGTAGTGATGTCGGTGTACATGCCCACAGAAGATCCGGATAACCTGGCACTTTTTACGAAATGCTTGGGCGTTGTTAGTGCTGTGAATGAGAATAGTGATGTGGAAAATGTTTTGATAGTTGGTGACTTTAACGCAATTAGTTCACGCTGTAATAGCTTACTGCCGCGACTAAAAGTGGATATTGAAGCACTTTGCATGTACTCAAATACATATATTTATATGAGTGATGCGCATGGAACATGCGGCTAGTTGGATCATAGTCTTGTCACACACTCTGCTATTAATATCATAAAGGATATTAAAATATTAAACGATGTTACTTGGTCAGATCACTTTCCTAAGATAATAAATTGCGATATTGATTGTATTGTAGCAAAGCATGTTCAAGAAAGTTGTACTAAAATGGTTATAAGGGGCAATCGAACTGTGTGATAGGTATATCGATAGGTATGATTGGCCGCTCTTTCCGTGCAAGGGCCGTGCTTGTGTTGGTTCCAGTCACCTAACACAAATAGATATTTACTATGAGCAAATTATTGACTGTATCTCTCAAGCTGCTCGGAAAACGTACGTGGATAAGAGTAGTCTCAAAAAGAAAAAGGTAGTTGGTTGGAACTATCACATGAGGGGCCTTCATGAAACACCTAGGGAATGTTTTCAAATATGAAACTTATACGGGTGCCCCAGGCAGGGCAAGTTGTATGCATAGAGTTATTATAGTTTCACTAGAGTCGCTGCTTCGTACTTTCTGAATTGTAAAAACAGTATTATAAATACTGTATTCCGCGCAATTTTCATGACTAGAACTGAATTATTCAATCTGAATATTGACTATTGACTATGGGACAAAACTGACACCATTCAATTCAATTTAATTCACTTTAAATACTATACAAGAATTTGTAATATGTAACAATTTAAATTCTTAATTGTAAGCTTTACCTATAAAATTGTAATTTACAGTAGACTGTAAATTTGAGAGAACCAAAAATGCTTAGTGTTTATTATTATTTATTATGCACGACATGTAGTCACTATGGGTGAAATGTATATATATCTATATACAGTATGTTAAGAAAACCCTGTCCGACCCATAAGGATAATAAAGGTTAGGTAAACACATGACCAAATATAATATAAAATTTTACGTATTCATCATAGTACCAATACAAATGAATTTTGAAATAATCTTTTTTTCCCGCGAATTAATTCCAATTTCCCCGAAATTTGGTAATTTTTAAAAAGTGACAACACCGGTATTATTATGAGCGAATAGCGATGCGACCACGTGCCGCGTGTCCACCCTTCGCCTGCCGCCCGCCCCCCGCGGGCGGCAACATACTGTATAATTGTGCAATGAATGAAATAAAATGATTTATTATTATTATTTCGTTTATTTTTCCACATATACAGTATGTTTAGAAAACCCTGTCCGACCCGTGAAGGTGTTGTTAGGTATCGATAACTGATTCTACTAATGCATACAAAACCGGGCTAAACTTAAAAAAAAATCCCCAAAAATAAATAAATATAATTTCGCAAAAAGAGGTAACTTAATAAATTTGCGTTATGCACCCTTCCGCGGGGAGCGGGCGGCAAGGCATGCGGCACGTGGTCGCATCGCTATTCGCTCATAATAATACCGGTGTTGTCACTTTTTTTAAAAATTACTAAATTTCGGGGAAGTTGGAATTAATTCGCGGGAAAAAAAGATTATTTCAAAATTCATTTGTATTGGTACTATGATGATTACGTAAAATTTTATATTATATTTGGTCATGTGTTTACCTAACCTTTATTATCCTTATGGGTCGGACAGGGTTTTCTTAACATACTGTACATATTCATTTACATTTTTAAATATTTATAAAAAATATAAAAACATTTAAAAATATAAAAAATAGTATTCCACCGATGGCGGGAGCGGGGTCCAAGCTACCGGTGGTTAGAGCTCCAGAGACAGGAACCTCCTCACGATGCGGGCCGTATCGAGGACTACTGCCTTTTGAATCTGGCCCTTGATCCAACTGCCTAACGAGAGCCTCAATAGATGTTGATCGAGGCTCTTGGCTATCAAACCATTGGCCGATACGACAATCGGTACAATGACTGTCGTGTTCACATTCCACATGTCAACAATCTCGTGCGCCAAGTCGAGATATTTAGTTTGTTTCTCTTTCTCAGCTTTCACGAGATTCCCGTCATGTGGAATGGTAACATCGACAATCATTGCGAGGCGCGCTAATCGATCTATCACCACTATATCAGGCTTATTGGCAACAATAGTCCTATCAGTAATGATAGAGCGATCCCAGTATAACGTGACATAGTCATTTTCAAGAACTGGGTTGGGCACATACTTATAATACGGTACCTCAGAATTTACAAGATTATATTTCAAAGCAAGTTGCTGGTGAATGATCCTAGCTACTTGGTTATGCCTGTGCAAATACTCGCCGTTACCTAATCGAGAGCAACCAGAGATAATATGTCTGATGGACTCACCCGGCTGGTGACATGCCTGACACACGTAAATCGTCCCGTCCTTCATAATGTATCTTCGGTAGAAAAGTTATTCGTCAAGATAACTTCGTCCATAATTGCACAGATGAAACCTTCAATTTCCCCGAAAAGGTCACCGAATCGTAGCCAGGATACGGAAGCAAAAAAGTCAACATCGGGCTCATTGGGCTCATCGGGCCCGATAAAATCGCCCGTGAAGTTCCTTGCTTTGCCATACCATCTTGCGGTCATTTGTGGTAAGTATTATAGGCTTGTGCCAGTTCTCTTTCGCCATGGATAGCGGGGTAAGCCCCTTGTCTACTGTGACCACATCTTGATGCATACCCACTACGATGTTCTCTGAGACTGCATGCCTCTCGGTTGTGGAGAGTCGTCGCATTTAAAAAGCCTCGACCCCCGCACTTCCGCGGAATATACAGTCTCATGGCCGATGATCGTGGGTGATGCATCCTATTTGCTGTCAGCAGTGTTCGGACCCTTCTATCCAGGGCATTGAGTTCGGTCTGAGTCCATTTAAGAATGCCGAAAGAATACACCAAAATCGGCATGACCCACCCGTTGAAGGCGCGCACCTTATTTCCGCCCGAAAGAAGACTATTTAATACCTTCGTCAGGCGACCAAAAAAGCGTTCCTTCAACGATTGCTTCATCTCAGCATCGTTGATTCCTAACGCTTCCGACATACCCAAATATTTATAGCTCTCGAATGAGGAGAGAGATTTAAGGTGTGTAGCGCGTAGGTCGTGTCGCGTAATTAAAACTCAGATAAATTGAACTTTATGTATTGCACGAATGTAAGGGAGTACAATGTATAAGACGTGTAAAAATGACGCGATACAAGAGTGTTATCAAGGAATGGATATAATAATGATGTTGTACAATGATGTAGAATATGATAATAATGATGTTCTCTTACAAGCTATGCACTCACTTAAATACTGACTATCTCTATACTAACTATCTCTAAATGATAGTGGGGTAACCACTAACGAATCAGCTTCGTTCTTGATGCCGATTCGTTGATCGAGGCAGGCCGCGGCGTATGATTGGTTGATGTAGAAAAGCGCGCCAGTTCCGTCTTCACGTGCTAGACGACTCGTATGGTTCCCACGGACGTTGATCGTTGGCGACGCAGATGTGTTCCGGGGTGAATATTCATGGAAACAGGGTCGGAACCCTCGCTGCGGGAGTCAGGGTCGCAGGGACGCGCGCCGTGACGTCCGCATCCTCGTGTGAGTGATTTACAGTCCTTTGTGTAGCTGTGATCTGGTGTGAGTGATTTATAGTCCTTTGTGTAGCGCCAGTGTAGAGCTGTGATCTGGTGTGAGTGATTTATAGTCCTTTGTGTAGCGCCCGTGCTACACTATTCCCCCCTTTTTAGCAAAGCGTACGTAGCGTGCAGGCGTCCTGACGATCCTGCCTGATCTGGTACGTTGTTCCCTCGTATGCGGGTCTGGATGTAGGCTGGTTTGCTCATCTGTGGTAGCTGCAGGTGCTTGATTGGTCTCGCTGTTCGTATGCCTGGGATCATCTTCTGTGTTGATTGTATACGCAGGTTTGAGGCGATCTATCGATATATTGCTAATTCGTCCTGGTAATTGGATTGTAAAATACTTTTCTTTACGTTCGATGATCTTGTATGGACCTTGGTATGGATGCTGCAGAGGTTTGCGGACTGTGTCATCGCGTACAAACACGTGGCTACATGTTTGTAGGTCGTTGTGCACGAACATACATCGCTTATTTGCATGCGATTTGTATGTAGGTGTGAGCTTGGTGATAACTTCTTGCAGGTGATTGACGTAGTCGTGGTCCATTTTCGGTGTAGCTGGTGTTGGTGATATGAAATCGCCAGGCAGGCGTATTGCTTGACCGTAGGTGAGTTGCGCTGCGCTTGTGTTAGAGTCGGAGCGGATAGCGGCTCTGAGACCCATTAGAACAGCAGGCAATTCGTCGATCCATTTGTTGCTGTTTTCTAGTCTAGCCATGAGTGCGGCTTTTAATGTCCTGTGCCAGCGTTCGACGATTCCGTTACTCTGCGGGTGGTATGCAGTAGTACGGGTTTTTTCTACACCGAGTAATTGAGCGAGGTCTCGGAATAGTCGGCTTTCGAACTGTCGTCCTTGATCGGTAGTGATTCTTATTGGACAACCGAAACGAGATATCCACACTTCGTAAAGTTTTCTTGCGACGATTTCAGCGGTTGTCTCTTGAAGTGGTACAGCTTCAGGCCATCGTGTGCACCGGTCGATCATCGTGAGCAAGTATTTGTTTCCACATGCTGACGTCGGTAGCGGTCCAACGATATCAACGTGAATATGTTGAAATCGTTCGCTCGGTGGGAATGTTGCGATGTCACTATGATTGTGTCGCTGTACTTTGGAGAGTTGACACGAATTGCATGTCTTAGTCCACTGGCCGATGTCGGTATTCATTGAAGGCCAAAAGAATCGCTCTTGCATCAGCTTCCGTGTGGATCGTACTCCTGGGTGGCTTGGGCTGTGCACAGCGTTGAAAGCTATGTGACGAAAATCAGCTGTTAAGTAGGGACGAACGTGTGACGTCGATGTTTCGCAGAATATTGGCTTGTTAGTACCCGGTAAAATGATTTTCTTGAGTTGTATGTTGGTCTGTTGAGACAATGTAGGGATACAACTGTCGTTTTCTTGAGCTTGAGATAACTCGTCGTAGTTGATGGGTGAGGGCACGTCGATAGTTTCGACGCGTGACAATGCATCTGCTACAACGTTTTGAGCTCCGCTCACGTGTCGAATGTCAGTAGTGAACTCGCTGATAAACAGTAGCTGCCTGATTCGCCGTGGTGTGTCGTTATCGGAAGGAGGCTTACGAATTGCGTAGGTCAGCGGTTTATGGTCAGTGAAAACCACGAGTTCTTTGCCTTCAAACATCTTTCTGAAATATTTTATTGCCATATTTATTGACTGGAGCTCCCGATCGAAACACGAGTACTTTTTTTGTCTTTCTGAAAATTTCTTTGAAAAATATCCGAGTGGCAGCCATTGTCCGTTGCTTCGCCTTTGTTGTAGAGATGCCCCGGCGCAGGTAGCTGAGGCGTCCGAAAAAATAGCGATTTGGTCCTCCGGCGAACTGGATGGGTAAGACAATAAAGCAGCGTTTATTATGCTTTGTTTGCACAACTCAAAAGCTTTTGTCGATTGATTGTCCCACTTTACTTCCGTCTTGTCTCGTTTTTTTGAATTATGAAGGAATGCATTCAGCGGTGCCTGAATGCTTGCCGCATTTGGGACACTGTCTCGGTAAAAATTTATCATGCCCATAAATCTTCGTAAGTCTTGAATGGTTTTGGGTTTTGGGTATTCTGTGATTGCTTTTACTTTGTCTTGAAGTGGTTTGATCCCCTTGCTTGATACTTCGTAACCTAGGAACTTGACGGTTTCGCTGCCGAAAACACACTTAGAGGGATTTATAGTGACACCATACGTGTCTAATCGGCGTAAAACTTCCTGCAGATCTCCGATGTGGCTTGCTTCACTTTCAGATGCAACGATAACATCGTCGATGAATGGGAACGCGTAGTCTATTCCGTTGAGCACTTCGTTTATGAATCGTTGGAATGTCTGTCCGGCGTTCTTGAGACCTGGGCACATTCGTGGAAATTCGAATAAACCGAATGGTGTAGTGATCGCTGTCTTCTCGATATCAGGTTCGAAGATTTTTAATTGCGAATAAGCTCGGTTTAAATCGAGAGTACTGAAGATTTTCTTGCCGTGAAGTAGGTAGGTAAAATCTTTGAGGCGTGGGACTGGATAGCGGTCGGGTTTAGTGACGTCATTGAGCCTTCTGTAGTCACCACAGATGCGTAAATCGCCGTTTTTCTTAGGAACGACATGCAGCGGACTGGACCAAGGGCTTTTGCTTGGTCGGCAAATTCCTTGCTGCATCATGAGCTCGAATTCTTTCTTCACGGGCAGGTAGCGATGTGGAGGAAGAGGTCTGCACTTGTTGAACACTGGTGGGCCAGTAGTTTCGATGTGGTGTTCTACCTTGTGTTTGGGAGTATCCTTCATGCTTGATGGTCGCAGGATATCAGGAAACTTACTGAGGAGCTGGTGATACGGCTGTTCCATGTCGATACTTCGAACTGTAGGTTCGGCGGAACGAATGACTGATGCTCTGACGGTCATGTTGGTAACTTTGTCGACGAGGCGTCGGCCGGCTATGTCGACAAGCAGTTGATGACGCTTCAGAAAGTCTGCACCGATGATGGGTTTGCTGACTGCAGCGACGATGAATTTCCAGGTGTACGGCCGTCGTAGGTTGAGATCCAGTTGTAGGGTTTTCTCTCCGTACGTTGGGATGATCGTGTTATTTGCTGCGTACAAACAGAAATCGGTTTGTTTTGCTTTCCCGCCTTTTGTCCTCGGTATCACGGAAACGTTTGCGCCCGTATCAATTAGAAATGACAAACGCGAATTTCTATCAGTTATGAATAGGCGGTGGGAAGTGTTGTTCGCGTCAGTTGCCGCCTCAACCGACGCAGGCATTAGTTTTCCGACTGGGCGCTGTTGTTGTTGTTGTTGAAATTGCACGGACGTGTACACTTACGCGCGTTTGCGCCGTACTTGCGATGATAATAACAGATAAGTGATTGTTCGGAATACTTGCGGTTGCTATTATCGTTGCTTGTTGAACGCGATCTTGAACGCCGTCTGTCGAATGATCTGTGTGATCGTGGTCTGGATTCCTGCCTGTCCTTGAGTTCTGCCAACTCCAGAGATAACTGCCTTATTTGGTCGTGTAGGGCAGCCACATCGCTCGTGCGTGAAATCTGCGCGACCTGGTTAGGTTGCGCGACACTGTCCATTACACTGTCTGCTACTTGTGATAACTTTTCCAAGTCCGTAGTGTTGCTCACGGTGAGGACAGCGCGTACTGAGGGTGGAAGTAGCCGGGTCCACATGATGCGCAGTGTACCGTCTGGTATTTTCTGTCCGGCTAGTTCCCGCATTTTTCGCAACAGCTGTGAGGGTTTCTGATCTCCGAGTTCCATCTCATCCATCAGCTTCTGCAGCTTCCGGCTCTCGGATTCCTCGTAGACACTGATGAGTCGGGACTTCAGGGCTTCGTACTTGTTTTCAATGGGCGGGTTGATTATAATATCACTTACTTGCTGAAGTGCGTCCAGGCCTAGTCGGGCGATAGCTGCTTGATAGCGCGCGTCATCACCTTGCCTCTGTGGCGCCATTACTGCTTCGAAGTGTGTAAACCATAGTCTGGGATACGCCGGCCAAAAGTCAGACAGCCGTGCTTGTAGTGTGAGCGTGTCGACTTGCCCTCCTACCTGTGTTGCGTTGCTTACCTGTGTTGCGTTGTTGGTCGCCATCCTGATTACTCTTCTGGTGTATCACGCAGCAATACCGTGAATATAGCCTCTTGAAATCCTAGTGGTGAGACCCGCTTGTGGGAAGCCACTAGAATGTGCTAATCACGAGTACCGTCACGTTTGTCTTGATTCACGTCGCTTAGGTCACCAATGTAGCGCGTAGGTCGTGTCGCGTAATTAAAACTCAGATAAATTGAACTTTATGTATTGCACGAATGTAAGGGAGTACAATGTATAAGACGTGTAAAAATGACGCGATACAAGAGTGTTATCAAGGAATGGATATAATAATGATGTTGTACAATGATGTAGAATATGATAATAATGATGTTCTCTTACAAGCTATGCACTCACTTAAATACTGACTATCTCTATACTAACTATCTCTAAATGATAGTGGGGTAACCACTAACGAATCAGCTTCGTTCTTGATGCCGATTCGTTGATCGAGGCAGGCCGCGGCGTATGATTGGTTGATGTAGAAAAGCGCGCCAGTTCCGTCTTCACGTGCTAGACGACTCGTATGGTTCCCACGGACGTTGATCGTTGGCGACGCAGATGTGTTCCGGGGTGAATATTCATGGAAACAGGGTCGGAACCCTCGCTGCGGGAGTCAGGGTCGCAGGGACGCGCGCCGTGACGTCCGCATCCTCGTGTGAGTGATTTACAGTCCTTTGTGTAGCTGTGATCTGGTGTGAGTGATTTATAGTCCTTTGTGTAGCGCCAGTGTAGAGCTGTGATCTGGTGTGAGTGATTTATAGTCCTTTGTGTAGCGCCCGTGCTACAGGTGTATGGAATCCGGGAGTGTGATTCCCTCGGATTCCATAATCTGCCCTCGCTGTACATGCATGACTGCACATTTATCCACGCCAAATTCCATTTTGATGCCACTACTAAAAGTTTCTGTTACATTCAGTAGCTTCATCAGATGCAATTTATTGGGGGCAAAGAGTTTCAAATCATCCATGTTGAGGAGGTGAGATATGACTTGACCACCTCTCCTCAATCGATAGCCCAGACCTGTGAGATCTAAATCCTCCAGCAGTGTGCTTAGAGGATTCAGAGCTAACCAGCACTCAGACTGTCGCCCTGGAATATTCCCCGCTTAATCCATACAGGTTCTTCATTCCCCTGGATCTGTCGACTCTCTGGATAGCGAAGGACCGTCTTCCATTGCCCCATACACGACCTAAGGAAAGTGCGTTGAGTTGCATTAATCTTGTACAACTCCAGCACCCTCATAAGCCATGTATGTGGCACCGAATCGTAGGCCTTCTTATAATCTATCCAGCAGGTGGAGAGATACTTGCAGGATTGACGAACCTGTTAGCTGATGGCTATTAGCTAATTGCTCCCCATCAGCTAATTGCTCCTCCTCCTTTTTATTATTATTCCTTTATTTTATATACATATAAATTACATTTTTAAATATTTCTTCATGAAAAATTTATAAAAAACATTTAAAAATATAAAAAATAGTAGCCCACCGGTATCGGAAACAGGGTCCAACCTCAGGAGGTCAGGGCTCCAGAGAGACGAACTTTCTGACAATGCGAGCCGTGTCCAGAAGTACATCTTTCTGAATCAAGCCTTTGATCCAGCTGCCTAACGAGAGCCTCCTGAGGTGATGTTCGAGGCTCTTGGCTATTAAGCCATTGGCTGTCACGACTATTAGTACAATGATTGCTGAATCCACCTTCCACATGTCGACAACCTCGTGAGTCAAGATACCTCATTTGTTTATCTTTCTCAGCTTTCACGAGGTTCTTATCATGCGGGATAGTTATGTCAACAATCATTGCACGCCGCTCTGATCGATCCACCATCACTATATCATGCTTATTGGCAACAATAGTCCTGTCAGTGATGATGGATCGATCCCAGTACAATATGATATGGCCATTTTCGAGAACTGGGTCGGGCATATACCTGTAGTACGGCACCTCCGATTCCACAAGGTTGTATTTGAGAGCAAGTTGTTGATGAATTATCCTGGCTACAAGGTTGTGTCTATGCCAGTATTCTCCGTTAGCTAGACGAGATTTTATTATTATTATTGTAAGTCATTTTTTTTTAATAATTTATTTCATGACCATGGACCTTCAGTCGAATGCATAAATGGATTTTAACTTCGTAACTTATCCTTTTTTTTTTACTTTTCTCTCTTACTTTCGAAGTGCCACAATTCTCATCTTTAAGACATGACCATTAGTAAATGTCGATGTGCGTAACACACTATCAGTAGCAATGGGTTTCATTTTGACAGTTTGTAGCCAATGCTACACATGTTCTCTTACCCGCTGGGAAAGGTCGGCTATAAATCACATCAGGACCGCGGAAGTCATGGCGTGCGTCGCTGCGGCCCTGACCCTCGCAGCGAGGGTTCCCATAAATCTCACCCCGGAAGACATCTGTTGACCAACGGTCAATGTGCGTGAGAACCATAGCGAGTCGTCTAGCACGTAAAGACTGAACTAGCGCGCTTTCTACATTAACCAATCATACGCCGCGGCCTGCCTCGATCAACGAATCAACATCGCAGGACAGCAAGCTGATTTGCTATTGGTTACCCCACTATTATTTAGAGATAGTTAGTATTTAAGTGAGTGCATAGCTTTTAAGAGACTCTCTATCATTATATTCTATTCCACTCTATCACACTCGCTATTACATTACAGTCCATTCCTGTTCACACTCTTGTATCACGTACACGTCAAATACATTGTACCCTTTTACATTCGTGCAATACACAAAGTTCGATGTATCTGAGTTTTAGTTACGTAACACGACCTACGCGCTACAAGTTAAATAACATTAATTGCTCAATTCACGTTGTTGTACAGACACATTTTTCTAACATATGGAGCAATGGATTAGCAATATACTTCAAAATTATTCCAATTGGCAATACTGTGTTACACAATTAGGATGCCGGTCCAATTAGTCCAGTTGGGTCCAGTCCTGTCCTAGCTGGTAAACCTGAGTTTTTCAGTAAGAAATATCGATTCTCCATGTTGTAAGTACTATATTCTAATTCTCTTATTTTAGTATAGTCTGTGAAAAAGAGGGAGGGAGAGGGGCCTGAAACGGAAGGGGGCGTGGAAATATTAATGCTGCGTTTTTTTGATGGTTGTCAATCTAGTAATAGTCATAGCGGCGATCAAATTTATAATTTTAACCATAATAAAATATATTTTTAAATTATGTTTTAGATATTTGTTAAATTCTTTTTGTAACTTCCTTGGTATACCTAAAGATTTTGATGACAGCGATGACAATAATAATTCTTTCACAAATTGATTTTGTTCTTATCTGTGGTCCACGATTTTTTTGACATTTTGCAGGAATCCAATGAATAATAAATCTAACAAATTATTAACTATAAAATGGTTAAGGTACGCACTTTTACTTTGAATTAAACGTCAATGCTGAAACTTGCCGGAATCAGCTGGATGTGGAATGCGGAACAGCAGGATAACTGTGTAACTCACTATCCATGAGTTTCATTTTGACAGTTCCAGAACTTTCATTGCGTTATTTACATTGTTGAGCTTAAGACCTTACTTCATAGGATCATTTCTATAATTGAACATTGTTGAGCAGACAACTCTTCGAACACTTGGAGCAATGGATTGGTAATATGCTTCGAAATGATTCCAACTGATAGTGATGGTGTGTTACCAAATTAGGGTGCTGGTTGATATAACGGGTTCGGGCGCCCTATGTCCTGCTGTGGATGTCTTTCGAAGATTGATGATCTGACGCCCTCCGTGGTGCAGCGGTCAACACGCCTGCCTGCGACGTGGAGGCCCCGGGTTCGATCCTCGGCCAGGTCATGATGGAAAACGATCTTTTCCTGATTGGCCTGGGTCTTGGATGTTTATCTATATAATATATGTATCTATTATAAATATAGTATCCTTGAGTTAGTATCCCATAACACAAGCTTCGAACTTACTTTGTTGCCTTAATCTGCATGATTTGTCAGTATATACAATATGTAAAGAAAACCTTGTCCGGAAATCTATACATTTATAGGTCTCCACAAACTTTCGCATTTATTATAATATTACTACAATATTAGGAAGTACGCTTAGTAGGTTGAAGTACAAAAAAACCACAACAGATTCCTATAAAATGAAGGAAATACTGTGGCATCTAGTTACACTGGAAACCGATTATCATAATTGGGAGCAGATGAGGCAGATGGTGATCCTGTTAAACAATGATCACCATCAACATTTTTATAGTCCCACTGGTGGGCATAGTTCTCCTCTCGTATAGATAAGGATTGAGCGTAATCCCCAAGTTTGCTCAATGCAGGTTGGCGATTTCAGACTTACAAGTCCAGGTTTCCTCAAGATGTTTTCCTGCACCTTGTAATCAGTCATTGGTGCCCAAATACCTACATATAACTTACGAAAAGTTACATTGATACTTGCCTGACCTGGAATCAAACCCGCAAACTCATACTTGAGAGGCTGGTGTTTTAACCACTAGGCCACCAATGATCAGCCTATAACATTTCCACGACTGGGACACAGGTCTTCTACTTATCAGATGGAGTGGGCTATAATCCTCGGGCCCAGTGATAGTGTTGATGATGGTAAGCAGTAATGCAATCGTTGATGGTAAAGCGCGCTAGTTTTGCTGAGCGAGGTGATGCAATGTTAAACCCATACGACCGGGTCCTGAAGTGCCTCGACAGGGCGTCTATCTGGGCGCAAATTTTGACTGGTCACGGCGGCTTCGCCGCGTACCTGCATCGCTTCAAATTGAAGGATAGTCCAACCTGTGTGTGTGACACACAGGCTACCGAAACGATCCAGCATCTTATATTTGAATGCCCGAGGCACAACCGCGACAGGTACGACCAGGAAGTAAGTACAGGAACTAACTTGTCGGAAACGGCCATTGCCGGAATTATGGCAGACAAGCACTCCAGGCCGTATCTGGAGTGGTTCTGCCTCAAAATCGCTAAAATAGCCATTGACAGAAATAGGACGAGGGGCAGCGCAACCTCGCGACTGCCGACGGCAACAATAGCCTAAGGATATAAGATAGTGTAAAATAAGATATATAGGAATAACACTAGTATATAAGAAATGGATAAAATAATGACATAAAAAGAGATAGAAGAAAGATGACAAAAAGAATATTGACACGGGATAAGAATAACCCACGACAGCCAATGCCGCAAAGAAACAAGCGGAAAAAATAGTATTGGTAGAAAAAGATAAAATAAAGAAAGACAAGAATTCTTGCCATGCAAGGAGCGAACTGATGGCTATTTATATAAAAAAAAAACCCATACTATCAACGATGCTGCGCCAGAGGGAGATTGGTCTGGAGACCCTCCACGACCAAACTCCAGACACAACAACATTTGGCGCATCGTACCCGGCACACATCGCAACACAACTGCTAAGACCCGTCCTCGGCGACTCGCTTGACGGCAAGACTTTTGTCTGGTGGTTGGTAACTTCTGCCGCCAGCCGATGTTACGATCTACCATAGTTCACTAGTTTGAGAGCAGAAGCAATGAAATAATTTACACAAAGTAATCTGGGTTCTAATTTAGGACCTGTAAACTCATAAGTCGCGGTTACAATGAGGCCATGACAATGCTCATAGGCAGGGTGCCTGATGTTTATGAAGTAGGCCGACTGCTGACTTTTTCACCCTCATAAGGTCTGATTCCGCGGGGATATCGGGATAAAAAGTAATCTATTATATATTCATTTCCAGAAGTTATCATTCTCGAAGGCACTCTGGCGTTCAAGACGTTTATTTCTTGCTGTTCTGTTGGTGATGCTACTTAGCCCAATAGTCTTCTTCACGATGGAACGAGTAAAGGTTGTCCTTGAGGACCTGATTGCTACAAGAAGGTATATGATATTACATTCATGATCAGCCTATAACACAACCCATTACTGGGAAAGCCTCCTAATATATGTCATCATCATCATCATCAACCTTTTTATCGTCCCACTGCTGGGCACAGGTCTCATCTCATACAGAGAAGGGTTAAGGGTAATCACCACGCTTGCTCAGTGCGGGTTGGCGATTTCAGACTTGAAAGTCCAGGTTTCCTCAAGAAGTTTTCCTTCACTTTCTGTCATTGGTGTCCAAGATATACTTAGAAAGTACATATAACTTTAGAAAAGTTACATTGGTACTTGCCTGACCTGGAATCAAACCCGCGCACTCATACTTGAAAGGCTGGTGTTTTAACCACTAGGATACCACGACTTATATACAGTGGAGCCTCGGTAATCCGGCCCCTGGCTAATGCGGCACCCCTTATAATCCAACAACGTCTATTACATACATGTCTTCGCTAATTGGGATGTTTCCTGAGTAAAAAAATTGATTCTATTTAGTCCGTCATTCAGATTATAGAAAAACATTGGATACGTATATTTTGTTTTATCAAATCAATAAAAAAATGACAAATATAAAAGGCATTAAAGATCAGGAGTGGTGGCTGGTGACGTCACTGCTCGCTAAAAATGGTAACTTAATAAATGTGCGTTCACCCTTCCGCGGGCGGCGGGCGGCAGGGCACGCGGCACGTGGTCGCATCGCTATTCGCTCATAATAATACCGGTGTTGTCACTTTTTTTAAAAAGCTAGCTTAAGCAGCTAAATTCATAATGATGGATCAATTATTCGGTTAAATCAAAATTATCGGTCAATCGTCTCGTAATGGAATGGTGATAGTAATAATTCTATCACCATTCCATTACTAGACGATTGACCGATAACGATAAAAAACCCATTAGTAGAAATTATTTTCTAAAAACTACTACTTAATCTGAACATTTAATAAATATGGAGTGGAGTTTCAGTCATTGATCACTGGAAAGTCACAATAACGCCATTTTGTTAGTATATTAAGAAACTTGTCCAAACCGATCATTGTGAGATCATTGATCGAACATTCTGACATTATTGTAATAGCAGACTAGTTCCCCTGCCTGACGTAATCGGTTGTCAACGCATCAGTTCCCATCCGATGCAATACGAGGAGCTGTTTGGTAGAAATCATCTTTTAAGTGAACTCAAACCCTAAATTGGCGATTGTAGTGATTACGCTCAATCCTTCTCTGTCTGAGAGGAGACTGTTGGCGCCACTTTAAATTCTCATTATAAATCAATGTCTTCCTTCTCCTTGTCTCCTTTTACTGACCCTTGAATGAGAGAGATAGGCTGAGGCTACATTAGGCCGCGACGCGATTTGCGACACATGACCGATTAATACAAGTAAATGAATGCTCACGTATATGGCTACACCGTACATCAAATATTACTAGCGATCTATGATTTCTTTATGCGATAGGAACAACATTACTGAAATCACGGCATCGGCTACATCAACATATGACCGAAATTTTTTTTTTTTTTTTTTTTAATAATTATAAACTAGCGCTTGACCGCAATCCCGCCTGATGGTAAGCAGTGATGCGATCGTTGATGGTAAAGCGCGCTAGTTTATTAAGAACCTATTCACTCAGATTGAGCGAATAGGAAGGAAGACGGCAGTTGGGCGAGGTGATGCAATGTTAAACCCAACAACACGACCAACGATGCTGCGCCAAAGGGAGATTGATCTGAAGACCCTCCACGACCAAACTCCCAACACAACAACATTTGGCGCATCGTACCCGGCACACATCGCAACACAACTGCTCAGACCCGTCATATATTATTTAACTCATATTGAAGCGAATTTATTAGAAAATTTCTCACTTGCACGACTACTTAGTTCAATAGTGCTGCTAAATATGCGTGTGGCTACATTATGCGTATAGTAAACCGGGATGGATGATTTGATCGCATTCTAAGAAAACGACCGATTCGTTGTTGAGCTTGTGTACTGTAGCCATGTCATCGCGGAATATACGCCGGAATTTAGCTTGTAATGTAGCCATACCATGTTTTTCTCGTTTCGGTCTTCCAGTCGCATCGCAAATCGCTCCCTACTATAGGCTCCCCAGCCATAATGTTATTCGCCGGCGATTTGACATCGTCGCGAGCGACCAGGCACGCGCGCCCCGCTCAGCCCGTGCAGTCCGCATTGCAGCGCTGTGTGAGACGTCACGAATTTTGACTCCTTGGATAAAAAAAACATTGAGATAGTACATTAAGTGTTGTACGTATTAAACGGCTCAGCCAAACGAAAGAGAACATTTTATAATCTAAGTACTATTACTTATTTTGTGCCTAAGTGAGAGTGTCCGTTTTTTCAAGACTCAAATGCTAAACACGTGCTTCACGCCACACGCGCCTAGAGTCCGCCGGATTCACCGGAGAGTCGGAGACCAGCTACTGTATCAAGTACTCTCTCACCTCTCTCTCCATTCCAACCCTTAATCTTTATATTGGTGCTAACCCCCATAAAGTAACTGAGGAAAGACACCGCATACCCAGAGACCTGTACCCAGCAGTGGGACGATAAAAAGGTTTATGATGATGATAAACCCTAAATTCTATAAAAAAAAAAATCTGTAAATTACTATTGATTTATTTCTAGGCTGGTCCAAAAGAGCTTGGAGAATAAAGTGAAAAAGGATGTTGGCAAAGGCTGTAAAATGTCACACCTTGAGCCATTTGACGACGACGCTAGGAGAATCATTGGAAATCTGCCCACAGTGGCATGTGAAGGGACAAAGTGGGTCGCTTGCCATGTAAGTATATCCCACCAAAAACATACCTGTTAAAAAGGTGGCCAAGATGACCAAGTTGGTGGTAAAGGTGGGCATGTTCGCTTTGGCGTGGGTTGATGACTTTCATACCATCATGAGGAAGAAGGCGGCCTAGTTGCTTGGTAGAACTAGGACTAGCTCTAACAGCATCCTACAAGCCATGGCCGACAAGTACGATCCGGCCGGTGCTTAGGCACTGGTTAACATTGCTTGTGCGGCTCTAAGGATTAGTTTTTAAGTGTTACTAACCCTTAGTAGATAAGTTACTAAACATTGGACAATTGTTGTCATTAAATAAAATTATAAATTAAATAATCAACCTACACTTCTGGACACATCTATTGGCCCACCTTGCATTTTCAGTTTCGTTTGGTCCTAGTTAAAATTTTATATTAGGTCGAGCAAAAAGTTTTTATGCAGTTTTGAACCTCGCACATTCACAATTTCATTCAAGTCTTTTTTGAATTTCGAACACAGAATTTAAAGAAACAATTTGGAGCATGTTTGTTGGATAACAAACAATCGAATACTAAGAAAACTTGATTTTATTGGTTTACTTGGATTTAATTCTTGAAAAAGTGATTGATATATTTGTTTTTGCAACAAACATTACTTATTCTTAACATTAAGGTGAGGTTCTATCAATAATCTATGGATACTTCACCTGAAGTCGCCGCCCAAGCTGTGGCACATTCAGGCCGGACACAGCCAAAGAAATGTGAGTGCTCAACTTAATTTAAGTCGATCTGCGGTTCGAATTGTTTATCGGAGGTACCTAGAGACTGGCGGCTTTGTTCATCGCCATGGAAGGCCACGATCTCGGGTCACAACTGAAAGGCAGGATCGATTAATCGTGACGTCCAGCTTGAGAAATCGTCACCTTACCTCCATTACCAACAAAACCAACTTCGCGACTTCCACGGAGTATCTGTGAGCGCTCGAACTGTTCGGAGAAGGTTAAAAGAACGGGATATGGTACCACACAAGACAGCTAATGGGCCCAAACTAATGCGAGCCCACCGAACAGCGCGCCTTCATTTCGCACGCACTCATTTAAATTGGACACAGCAAGATTGGAGCCGTGTACTCTTTTCTGATGAGTCTAAAGTTGTGTTACAAGGCAATGATAGAAGGAAGAAGGTCTACCGACGTAAGGGAGAGCGTTTCGCACAATGCTGCTTCGAAGAGAGGGTTGCTCATGGCGGTGGCTCATGGACTGTTTGACTCAACTTGAGGTTGTTACAGGACCACGGCTGCCAACATTAAATGCTGAAAGGTACATTCGTGAGTGCTTAGAACTTCACGTGATACCATACGCGAACTATGTGTGCCCAAATTTCCTTTTTAAGCATGATAATGCAAGAGCCCATACGGCCGACATCGTAAGGGAATATTTTCGGGATGTGAAAATCACAGTTATGGACTGGCCAACCAGAAGCCCAGACATGAACCCCATTGAGCACATGTGGGACGAGCTAAAAAGACATATTAGAGCTCGTCAGCCAGTTGCCCAGACGATGCAGGAGTTGAAAACTGCCCTAGAAGAGGAATGGGAGATGATCCCTCAAAATTTCATAGAGGGGTTGATAAACTCTATGCCTAATCCTATGACAGCTGTGGTAGATCCCGGAGGATGGAGGTAACACGCGTTGTTAAATTAAACCTTTATTTGATAAAACATGTTTTTTATTCAAATATCAATTGCCTTTAATAAGGCGCATATCCGACTTGTTAGGCGTAGCTCCATGTCGTATGGTATTCTGAAATCAAATTTAAAACGATACGATCGAAAAATATGGTAAATGTATCAGGTTTAAAACTGTATCAATAGTTTTTGTTCAATCTACCAATCATATTTCGGTAGGGGCTATCGAAACCTAAACTCTAAGGTGGGCCAATAAGTGGGTCAGGTCACGTAGTGCTGCGATATTTAAAGTATACATACTGCAACTTTACAATGATTAACATATTTTTTAATTTTGCATTAACGACACGGTCGGCGCAGTGGCTGAGCAATCGACTGCTGCGTACGATTGCATGTTGCGCGTTTGATTCCCGCACGGAAAAAGTATTTGTATGGCCTACAGGTTCAGGGTCCGACTGTTTATGTATGTGAATTTAAATATATGTACATGATACAGAAGACATTCCTAGTGTGGGGCAACATAACATCAGCATTGTCGTACTCCGTGGCGCAGCGGTCAACACGCCTGCCTGCGACGTGGAGGCCCCGAGTTTTATCCCCGGCCAAGTCATGATGAAAAACGATCTTTTCCTGATTGGCCTGGGTCTTGGATGTTTATCTATATATGTATCTATTATAAATATAGTATCGTTGAGTTAGTATCCCATAACACAAGTTTCGAACTGACTTTGGGGCTAGCCTCAATCTGTGTGATTTGTCCGTATATATATATTTATTTATATAATGTCCCCACTTTTGGGCCACAGGCCTCCTCTCGGCGGGACCAGTGGAAGGACTCAGTGTGGGGCAACGTTTAAAAATAATCTAAACTTTTTTTTGTATTCTGATACACTCTTACCCATTCTCATTTCATTTTACAGAATTCCGAATGCAGCGTCACAAATGAAATCCTCAAAACTGTGAAAAATGTAGTCTGTATTTACAGAAATATTAATTACGTAGATGAGGAAAATTTTCACTTTCGCAATCCAATCAAAGTTGTTGGACAGGAGAAATTTACGCTCAACAACAGCGACCATGTCAAAATAGATTGTACTGGCAAAAATCGTAAGAGGTTGGATTATTTTACAGTTTATTAAAAGCACTATCTTGTTGATGGATTGTACAATTCGATGTAAACTTACTTTGTTCTTAGCTTTACCAACAATTCATACTTTTCTTATATTTCAAATCACTTGCCTGTGCAGCAGAGTCACGGTATCTCTTGAATAACCTGCGGCCATCTCCACAACTCTGTTTTTTTGTAATACTCCTTGGTTAGACTGGTTGTCAGACTTTCGGGCTTGTGAATATCCATAACGACTGTCAAAAATCCAAGAAAGAATTCTACAATCCTTCTGTAAAAACTACACACATGTTCAGAGTGCGTGTTGGATAAGAACAGTAGTACTGGATCACCACGGTTAAAAAGTTCGCTCTTAGCGATAAGACTGCCCGTTGTGTCACCCTTTGTAACATCTTCTGTTATTTATATGGCGTAAGATGAAAGAGTATTGTATTCTAAGATGGAGTTCTAGAAGACACTATACTTTGGGTAAATTATTTCACCATGGGCGTACCCTGCTTCTGGCCTAGTGGGGGCAGGGACAAATCAGGTGTTGGATGTCAAGTCAAATTTTTAGAGTGAGTAATCTTTGTGCCCTATAGTCGTATGCGGTTTCTTGTCAATTACACCGTATATTTTGTCAGTGTCTACTGCGTGGATTATTTCACAGTTAGAGATTTAAGTCCTCGTTTATACTTTTTTAGTAATTAGGGAAGTTCATACAAGTTCTACGAGATTTCCAGGTGGGTCAGCTGGCTCCCTTCCTGCATGGCGTTTGTGGACTATGAGAAGGCCTTTGATTGCGTCGAAACTTGGGCTATGCTCCAGTCTCTCCAGCGATGCCGCATTGACCATCGATATACATATATTTTTTTTTTATAATTATAAACTAGCGCTTGATCGCAATTCCGCCTGATGGTAAGCAGTGATGCGATCGTTGATGGTAAAGCGCGCTAGTTTATTAAGAGCCTATTCACTCAGAAAAACTGAGCGAATAGGAAGGAAGACGGCAGTTGAGCGAGGTGATGCAATGTTAAACCCAACAACACTACCAACGATGCTGCGCCAAAGGGAGATTGATCTGAAGACCCTCCACGACCAAACTCTCAACACAACAACATTAGGCGCATCGTTCCCGGCACACAACGCAACACAACTGCTCAGACCCGTCCTCCGTACGGCTTCACCAGACATCATGCCGGAATACGACAAATCGCTTGGCGGCAAGGCTTTGTCTGGTGGGTGGTAACTTCTGCCGGAGGCCGATGTTATGGCCTACCACCGAGAAAGTATTGAAAGTATAAAAGTGTTCAAGTGCTTATACAGCAACACCACTATGACAGTCCGAGTACAGGAACAGAGTACGAAGGCTATTCCACTACAGAGAGGGCTGAGGCAGGGAGACGTTATATCTCCGAAACTGTTCACCGCTGTACTGGAAGATGCCTTGAAGCTCCTGGAATGGAAAGGGCTGAGCATCAATATCAATGGCGAGTATATCACTCACCTTCCGACATGCCGGAACATGCCGACGATGTTGTCATTATGGCAGAGTCGCTGGAGGACTTGAGTATCATGCTCAACGAACTCAATGGGGTTTCCCAAAAGGTGGGCCTTAAAATGAACATGGACAAAACCAAGGTCATGTCGAATGTACATGTTGCGCCATCATCGGTTTATGTTGGGAACTCCATCCTTGAAGCTGTCGATCAGTATACAGTATGTTAAGAAAACCCTGTCCGACCCGTGAAGGTGTTGTTAGGTATCGATAACTGATTCTACTAATGGATACAAAACCGGGCTAAACTTAAAAAAAGTCCCCCTAAGAAAATAAATATTATTTCGCAAAAAGAGGTAACTTAATAAATGTGCGTTAACCACCCTTCCGCGGGCGGCGGGCGGCAGGGCACGCGGCACGTGGTCGCATCGCTATTCGCTCATAATAATACCGGTGTTGTCACTTTTTTAAAAATTACCAAATTTCGGGGAAGTTGGAATTAATTCGCGGGAAAAAAGATTATTTCAAAATTCATTTGTATTGGTACTATGATGGTTACGTAAAATTTTATATTATATTTGGTCATGTGTTTACCTAACCTTTATTATCCTTATGAGTCGGACCGGGTTTTCTTTACATATGGTATATCTGGGACAGCTGATCAAGATCCAGATTGATATCTAGTTGTCTCAACAAAAATATGGTCAATCCAGCGTTCGCCCACCCGCGCCCGCAGCGGAGCGGCGCCTGTGGGGACAGTCTCACTGTGATCTACCGCTAGCTGGGTTGTGCGCTCGGTAACTACACTGCATGCATTTCTAAACGTATTTGGGGAAAAGTATAACATGGTGTAAAAAAGATTGAAATCGATTCAGTTGCTTATTCTGAACAAACTGTATTCAGGTTTCGTACCTATACAGAAAAATAACGCTGTAAAGTCCAATGTTTTTTGTTTGTCTGTTTTCAGTACACAGTTACGTGCTCATTGGTCTGGCTACAAAACTGGTTTTAGGCCAGTCCTGGCCACACAAATTCCACCTGGCCGTCCGGATTCTTTTAACATTTCGACTCCACCTCGCGCAACGCATTTTTAAGGAAAATGAAAAATAGCTACAAATGTTTGACCAAAAAGTTGAATGCCGTTATTTTGAACAGGTCAGTTTTCAGGGTGTTTGTGTACACATTAATAATAGCAATGGCTTCCATTTTGAAAGTATATCAACGTTCATTGTAGTATTTACGTTGTTGAAGAGACATGTCTTTGGTATTCTTTTAAACTTGTTCCTTCGCCTTTGTGTCAGTGTTCTACATCGAACTGTGAATTTGAACAGTCCGCACATCACATCTTGTGGGAGTGTGTTCTTTGGCAGAATGAACGCAATATTATGTTGGATAGTGTACAAGTTACATCCGGAGTCGTTTATTATACGGACCTTGTAGAAACTAGAATCACCTACTTACCTACTACCTACCTACAGTACCTACCTACCTACTTAGGACCCATTAACTTAATCAAATTTTATTCCGTGGTGCTTGGCAATCTGGGCTTCTCACAGTTGCAATAATGTCCCTTTGTGCCGATTGACCTAGTTCTGTTCTGTCTCCTGCTTGTTATGGAGGGAAGTGGAAAAATATCTTTTTTCTTACTCCTCCGCTATTCTTTTCTGATTAATTTCGTTGCGGAACCCAAGACAGTTGAATCGGTTCTCCGGGACTCGTCGAGCTTCATTGCTCGGCGTTTTTCTGGCAGTCTCCACTGTTGATTCTGGCTTCCAGGAGTTGCAGTGGGTGGGAAAAGTGTGGCGGGTTTTGTACTATTAAAAAAAAACACGTCTTTGGAACATCTGAAGCAATGGATTAACAATATCCTTCAAGATGATTCAGTTTGTGAATGACAGTGTATGAGGTCTTTTCTTCTATATAGTATAATTAGCTGTTGCCCGCGACTCCAGCCGCGTGGACTTCAGTTTACAGCACGCGGTGGTACCCGTTTCCATGGCAATGCCAAGATAACTGCCTACATTACTGCAAAGTATCCACAAAATCCATTCAGTAGCACAGATTATCAGTAGTTTTTGCGTGAACAACAAACATTCAAACATCTTCACAAATTTTCGCGTTTATAATATTAGTAGGATTTCATTTTACCGGGTTTAAAGGTAAGTAAAGAAAAGAAACATCAAAAATCATACTTTTAATTATTTTCCGTTGGTTGGTTTTTGGATATGCTTAGTAGTTTATGAAAATAAGGTTTAATACTATTATGCTTGATAAAATATAAGCACACTTAAGTATGGTTTTATAAACAACGTTTTAGGTTTTGCTATCTTTTGCCAAAACATAAAGATTTTCAGGATTTGATACACGTGAGCATGCCAAGCAGATCCAACTGCAGCGTGGAGTAAGACAAGGAGCTGTCGTATCTCCCAAACTATTCACTGCTGCGTCGGAAGATGTTTTCAAGCTCCTAGACTGGAAAGGACTTAGCATTAACATCAACGGCGATCGTACATCACTAATCTCTGTTTTGCAGATGATATCGTGGTTATGGCGGAGACCCTGGAAGACTTGAAAAAAATGTTCAATGACCTCAGCAGAGCTTCTCAACAAGTGGGTCTAAAGATGAACATGGATAAGCTGAAGATCATGTCGAACTCTCATGTCGCACCCGCTCCAATTCTAGTTGGTTGCTCTGCACTCGAAGTTGTTGACGAGTATATATACCTGGGACAAACAGTCCAACTAGGTAGGTCCAACTTCGAGAAAGAGGTGTCTCGTCGAATCCAGCTAGGCTGGGCAGCGTTCGGGAAGCTACGCTACATCTTCTCGTCCTCCAAGATACCACAGTGTCTCAAGACTAAAGTCTTTGACCAGTGTGTGTTGCCAGTGATGACATACGGAACTGAAACGTGGTCGCTCACAATGGACCTCATACGAAGGCTCAGAGTCACACAAAGGGCAATGGAAAGAGCTATGCTCGGAGTTACTCTGCGTGATCTAAACAGAAATGAGGAGATCCGCAGAAGAACCAAAGTCGTCGACATAGCTCTTCGAGTCGCTAAACTTAAGTGGCAGTGGACATATTGCTCGTAGAACCGATGGCCGATGGGGCAGTAAAGTTCTGGAGTGACGGCCACGTACTGGAAGACGTAGCGTAGGGAGGCCCCCAACAAGGTGGACCGATGACCTGGTGATGGTCGCGGGAAGCCGATGGATGCGGGAAGCACAAGACCGGTCATCGTGGAAAGCCTTGGGGGAGGCCTTTGTCCTGCAGTGGACATCTATAGGCTGAAGAAGATGAAGAGCATACCACATAAAGTTGCCCATGAGAAAAACATGTTGTTTCTAAATGAACTCCTGCAACTTTAAGCGTCTCTGACCTTGGGCTTTGTTAATTGTTATAGCAAATGCTGCTTTCATAGGGAACTGTACTCTTTTAAATTGAAATGGCAAATCAGTCGGGATGATGGGAATACGGGGAATAAAGACATTTTGTCCTTTTGCCATTCCAGTCATGATTATAGCCTTTACAATGTTGTGACCCAAATGTGTTATTAGTACCATTACACAGCTTTGGAGCATCAAGATTCCTCATTAATAGAACTGGAACATCAACTTTTAGTAGGTATTAACTTATGGGATGGCACTCCTGATAATAGGGTATTTGACTAAAAAAAACGAATTAGTCCGTCAGTCAGATTTTCAAAAAATACTAGACACGTATTTTTGTTTTATCAAAACAATAAAAATTTACAAATATAAAAGGCATCAAAGATCGATCAGGACTGGTGGCTGGTGACGTCACTGGTCGCTAAAAAGGGTAGCGTGCAGTGACGTCACACGAGTTTTCAACGCACTGTGTCGTCTTCATTTTTTGTTTATATGAAAAAAGAAAAAATACTTTTCCACTGTTTTTTGGAAATCTGACTGACGGACCTAATTAGTCTTTTTTAGTCAAATACCCTATTCTAAAGAGTTGAGAAATTCTATAAACTATAATGTAACTTGTTCAGTGTCCATATTATTGTCCACTGAGAAGTATTCGACAACATTTCCCTGAATATTTAATATGATTTTTTTTATCTATTTTATTAACTATTTCATTAATAGGTTCCAAAATTGCGCTTTCGCTTAGCCATTCTCGGTTGGCCATATTTGTTTGAAGATCCGGATAGACATTATTTGATTGGTCATCTGAGCTATCCACAATTTGACAGAACTTATGACTCAGTGAAATCATACCATTCATGTCAGTTGGCATACGATCTTCTCCAATTTTTAGAAGAGTTGCAGGTTGCCCGGCTTGAGAATCTTGGTGAAATTGAACCTACTCGCATATTTGTTGAGAAACAGTACTTCTACACGTGAACCCATAATGCAAATGCTTTCAAACGAGCATTTATTTCATCTGCCAGCGTAGCCCTAGTAATCATCTAATCATCGGAAGGGTCTGTCTAAAGTCACCAACTAAAAGTACCACCATCTCTCCCATGATATCTTGGTAGCGTTTGACATCCCTCATTGTGCGATCTAGTGCTTCAATTACCCTTTTGTGGGACATCGTACATTCATCCCAAACTAACATCTTACACTGCTGTAACATTCTTTCTTGCTAACTGCTTGTACTAATGTTGCATACCGGCATTTCCTCATGAGCTAAGTTCAATGGTAACTTTAGAACTAAGTGCGCTGTTCGTCCCCCGCTAAGTAATGTAGCAGCTATTCCTTTCCTCCTCCCTTCCTAATTTATCTTTCCGGATTTGAGCTAATAATAAATTTAAAATATAGGTTTTGTCTGTACCAGCTGGAGCATCCAAAAAGAACAAACCATCTCGGCCACTGGCAACATTTTGAATTATTATTGTGACAAAAATTAGTTTTTGCTGAGAATTTAAAAGTAGAAGGGCTTCTGCTATTTGTTGCATTAATAAACGGTATTGTAATCTAGTTCTTGCATTAAATCACTACTAAGTTCCCCAATTCTGTGTGGTCAGCAAAACAACAATTTATTGCTTTTTTATGATATGTTTGACACACAAAATCAAGTTTCTACCAAGTTTCAACCAAAAACCAATTAGCAACCTGGGTTGGTTGCTAACGATGAAGGTACGTATTATTAATTAAAATAGTTCGACTTTTCTAACGCTTTAGAACAACTAAAGACACCAAGAGATTTTTTTACGAACACCAACACTAGACAAACAATCGAATCAATAAAAAGACACTAAGATACGAACTTTTAGACTACTACCGAACGACAAATTAGCTGAGAACAGAAAATCTTAACTGCGCGATTTAGAAAACGGCGTCATCAGCACAACGTCATCTATCGGTTAAGTATGTTTGTTTGTGTTAATTATCTACACGTACAAAACATTATCTTCTAAACTGGTCGACTAAATGACATCTTCTAAAACGCAAATTTTATCTCTGGTAAGTGCTCATTATATTAAAGTTATTTCTTTTTATATCAATTTATTTCTTAGACCCCAAGAATAAGCGTAAACGTATACATATACATATATGGCGATGAAGACCAATATTATTATAGTACATGTTTTTTACTCATTTCAGTGCACGCCGTTAGCAAACATACGGCTAACAATAAACAATATTTATGCCAATTTTCATAGCCGTAGTCCATTCCGAAAAAAATTAAAAGAGCTCAATTGGTATTAAATAAGCGCCTGTTAAAATAATGAGAGCAATATGTACGTCCGCGTTTTCTCCCGTTTTCGCAACATTTTTCGTTACTGCTCTGTTCCTATTGGTCATAGCGAGATGTTATTTAGCCTATGTCCTTTCTCAGACTCTAGACTATCTGTATACCGAATTTCATTACAATCTGTTCAGTAGGTTTGGCGTGAAAGTCGGACAGACAGACAGACAAAGATACTTTCGCTTTTCTAATATTAGTATGGATAATTATAGCGGAAGAATTTGTTTGTTTGTGCGTGCTAACCTCTGACATTTTGGTTTTTTTTTTATTTATAAACCAGCGCCTGACCGCAATCCCGCCTGATGGTAAGCAGTGACGCAATCGTTGATGGTAAAGCGCACTAGTTTATTAAGAGCCTATTCACTCTAGCCTTGAAGACACTCAAATTGTAGTCCGACGGAAACACCGCCGCCGGCAGATTGTTCCAGTCCCTCGATGTACGCGGTATAAAGGACGAGGCGAAACGCTTCGTCCGGATCGTAGAGGTGTTAACAACATAAGGGTGGAAACTCGCCGTACGACGGGTCGTCCGATGGTGGAACGGAGATGGGGGAATTAAATCATGGAATTCCCTCGCACACTCCCCAAAATGTATCCTATAGAAAACCGAAAGCCTGGCTACTCTACGCCTGTGCTCTAGGCTTTGGAGACCAACTCCAGTTAAATCAGGGTCACCAATCAGCCTCTTTGCACGCCTCTCCACTGAATCCAAATATTTTGGGTATTATTATTATTATTATGTACGTAGAGTGTAATTATTATAACATAGGTACTATACTATTTAATGTCGTTTAAAGACTGTAATATCCGTCTCGATATGAAGCGGCGCGAGCCATTTGGAGGTAATCCTTTGTCACAATTTTGTTATTATTACTTTCAGATACAATATCATCGGTGACGGCATAGCGGCGGCGCTGTACCTGATCCTAACAGGGAAATCCGAAGGCGAACATATTTTTACGCGGGAAAATGGGCCACTAGAAAAATTATGTGGATCCAAAGAAGTTTATTTTGCATAAGCTAAAGGAATACGAGTAGGTTGTAGAAAGAGGCGGAGGCTTCATCATTTCAGCCGAAAGACGTCCACTGCTGGACATAGGCCTCCCCCAAGGCTCTCCACAACGACCGGTCCTGCGCCTCCCGCATCCAGCGGTTTCCCGCGACCTTCACCAGGTCGTCGGTCCACCTTGTCGGAGGCCTACCCACGCTACGTCTTCAGGTGCGTGGTCGCCACTCGAGAACCCGTCGGCCCCATCGGGTATCAGTCCTACGGGCAATGTGTCCAGCCCACTGCCACTTTAGTGTTGCAATTCTTCGGGCTATGTCGGTTACTCTCGTTCTTCTGCGGATCTCCTCATTCCTGATTCGATAGCGCAGTGAAACCCCAAGCATAGCCCTCTCCATTGCGCTTTGAGTGCCTTTAAGCCTTCGTATAAGGCCCATTGTTAGCGACCACGTCTCAATTCCATAAGTCATCACTAGTCGAAGACTTTTGTCTTGAGACACTGCGGTATTTCCGACGAGAAGATTCTTCGTAGCTTCCCGAAAGGAGCCCAGCCGAGTTGGATTCGACGATTGACCTCTTTCTCGAAGTTGGACCTTCTTAACTGGATAGTTTGTCCCAGGTACACGTAACTGTCAACAACTTCGAGAACAGAGTCTCCAATCTTTATAGGAGTCGATACAACATGGGCATTAGACATGACTTTCGTCTTGTCCATGTTCATTTTAAGACCGACTCGCTCGGAGGCTCTACTGGCGGAGGCTTAGAGCAGTGGTATCAGCTGCGAGTTATAAGTTGTAGGTTTGAACCTCATCAAGCGCTTTACTTTGCCTAAATTATGTTTTACTAGCGGCCGTCTGCAATTTCGAGTTAGTTACTTGAACATTTTATTGTAACCCCAAAAGAGTAATTCAAAAATTGTAGTATCTTATAAGATGTTTTTTTTTTTTTAATAATTATAAACTAGCGCTTGACCGCAATCCCGCCTGATGGTAAGCAGTGATGTGATCGTTGATGGTAAAGCGTGCTAGTTTATTAAGAGCCTATTCACTCTGAAAAACTGAGCGAATAGGAAGGAATACGGCAGTTGAGCGAGGTGATGCAATGTTAAACCCAACAACACGACCAACGATGCTGCGCCAAAGGGAGATTGATCTGAAGACCCTCCACGACCAAACTCCCAACACAACAACATTAGGCGCATCGTACCCGGCACATATCGCAACACAACTGCTCAGACCCGTCCTCGGCTTCACCAGACATCATGCCGGAACACGACAAATCGCTTCGCGGCAAGGCTTTGTCTGGTGGGTGGTAACTTCTGCCGTCGGCCGATCTAAATTAAGTGATATCAAAGACAGTTTTTTTAATAGGATTAATATTTCTTTTTTAATATGTTCCGCTCCTATTGGTCGCGGCGTGATGTTGTGTATTCGATATCGCTTTCAGGTTGTGGAGATCAGACGGCAGTCGCTTCACGGAAAAAATCGAAGTTTAGCCAAATAAGTAGTTAGATCGGTAAAGCGGACTACAAACTCCAAAGCTGAAAAAGCTTCGGATGCGACTAGGATTAACGCTGATATGATCATAATGACATCCTCCGTGGCTATACCCACTCACCACACATCCACTAGAAAATGTTTAGGCTTTTGTACCCAAAGGTTAAGACAGGACCTCCTAAGATTCCACTGTCTGTCTATCACCAGACTGCTTCTCATGAATTGTGATAGATAAACAGTTGAAATTTTCACAGATGATGTATTTCTGTTGCTGCTATCAGAACAAATACTAAAAAGAATATTATTTAAACAAAAAAAAAACCGGCCAGCATAAAAATCTAACGAACTGAAAAAAAGAAACAAGTTGAACAATTGCAGTTGCAGTTTTTTATTTCTGTCTTTTTAGGTTTCATAAATTATGTTTATCATCATCATCATCATCATCATCATCAAGCTTTTTATCGCCCCACTGCTTAACCAGTAATGCAATCGTTAATGGTAAAGCGCGCTAGTTTATTGAGATCCTATTCACACAGAAAAACTGAGCGAATAGGAAGGAAGACCGCAGTTGAGCGAGGTGATGCAATGTTAAACCCAACAACACGACCAACGATGCTGCGCCAAAGGGAGATTGATCTGAAGACCCTACACGACCAAACTCCCAACACAACAATATTAGGCGCATCGTACCCGGCACACATCGCAACACAACTGCTCAGATCCGTCCTCCGTACGGCTTCACCAGACGCGCATACTACTTAAGCACATGATAAGAGCGCCCATTGTGTCACCCTTTGTAAAATCTTTATATTCATCTTCATCTCAGTGTTATTAATCCCAGTCGAAACTGAAGCATTTTTTCAGCTTTACCAGTCACTGCTGATTTGGCTAAACTTCGATGTTTTCCGTGAAGCGACTGCCGTCTGACCTTGACAACCCGAAGGCGACATCGAAGCATTGCAGTTAGACCAACTGTTGGACTTTTGAGGGCTCCAACAACCCGTAACGACTGCCATTAGATATGGCGCACTGCGCGGGGATCGAACCCGCGCCTCCTTGTGCAGCGGCTGCGTCCGCTACCGCTACGCCACGGAGTCTGTCTGTAAAATCTTTATATTTATGTTTCTGTAATATAAAGGGTGTATCTGACATCGACGCACAAACCAGTACCATGGATCCAGTACATGATTCTGAACCCCGCAGTGGTGGAATTTTGCGTCGGCTTTTTCTCGATTTAAAAAAAATAATATGCAATTTTTTTCACTTTAGACCGTTCATAATTGCTATACTTTTATAACCCAAGAAGATTTTAAAGTAAAAATTAATTAATTCGTTAATTACACAATGTGAACAATACTAGAAAAACTATCCTATCCGCTGATTTAATAGAGTTCACATCGGGGTCAACGTCATACCTACAAACACGCACGGCGGCACACTTGCAACGTTCAAAGGCCGAGCTGACACTTTTTTTAAACACTGTTATTACTGTAACCACTCATTAACGACATAAATGACTATCATAATTTTGTTAGTGGCATGCGGTGTAGCTTTTTTGCGAAGTTTGTGTTACGATGTCAAATACATCCTGTATATGGTATACATAATAAAGAGTATTGTATTGTATTCATGAGAGGGTTTGACGATCTTTTTGTTTGTTCGTACGTATACCGCTTTTCTGTTTTAAGTTGAAAAAAAAAAAAACATTTTTCTTAATTGTAACGATTTTATTTTATTCAAAATACTTATTTATAATTAGTGGTAATTTATTCATAACATAACATAGCATATTGTTAATCCATTGGAGAAATGGGTTAGCAATATGCTTAATTAAATTTTGCTCATCAACTTAAACATTACTGAAATGTCAAAATGAAACTTTTTGCTACTAGGTTATGCGTGAAAAGCGAGTGTCACGCTAATTTTCTATTGGACTTTTAAATTATTTGTAGTGTAGTTTACTAAATAAAAGCGCGTGATTTATGTAGTAAAAAGTGCATTCAGTATATAATTCATAAAGAACAATGAAATATCGTAGCATAATGGCTACATCATGACTTTGCCTCAAACCTCTCTCGTAGACGGTTCACGCGGCCGTCTTTTTCAACTGTCTGAAATAAAATTTCCAAACAGTGTCTATAATTTGTTACACGTGTTATTGGATCAAGAGTTGAAGTTGATATGTTACGCAATTATGTTAGAGTTATATCAAGTTTGTTGCTTGTTTCGATACAATTAAAAAGTAAAAAATATAAATCTAGTCTTAATTTTACTGTACATGTGTACATTGGTAACATAATGTTTAACATTTAAAACAGCAGTCATTGTATTGCGGTAACCAATTGGTTAATATTCAGTTAACTCAATGGTAACCGGCAGGTCCGTAAGCGGTAGACGGCTGCTTGTAACCCTGGTTGCCGTGGAACCCGGTTAATGAACCGCTGAAGTCACTGGGAGCGGGGGCGTTGTAATTGTATCCTCCTGAAAAAAGGCAAAAGAGTATCAAAATATTTAGTCGATGACTACAATCAAAATCACAAATCATTTATTCAAATTAGGCTGAGAATCGGCACTTTTTGAACGTCAATATTACATAAGACAGTCCCCCAAAACGCCCACCCATCGCCACCTCCTAGTGCTTTCGCTGGGGAGAAGAAGTGGCGGTACAAACTCCCCAGCTGCACAGCTGTCTATTAATTAAAAAAAAAAACACATGACTTTATACAATACTATGTATAGTGATGAACACAAGAACGGAATTGACGGCTGATTCTTTTTTTTAAAATCTAAACTGAATTTGCGTTCTTTTCATCTTATTTCTTCTAACTTAATAAGAAAAGGAAAGGCGGCGAGCAGGGGGCAGCTTGCCGCCGGGCAAGGGCCAGGCCTTAATCGACGGAGGGGAGACCCGCTTAGAGTCTCCCCTGGGATGTGCCTTACAGGCGGGACAACCCCTAGGTGCAGAAGGTGGGTTTTAGTGAGGTAAAAATCCCACACTACCCTCATTCCTCGGGGGTCAGGTGCCTTTTGAAGGTCGACGGACCTGGTAATTACCGGGAATATCGCAAGCTTGATAAATGTTAAGCATTCTACTCTTATTCTTCTTAATGTGTTGATAACAATCTTAATTGACTCAGCCCAGAACTAGACCACCTGTTTGGCGCCATCACCGGCATCTATCAGCTGTAATGTGCAGCTAACAGGAGACGATATCAAATGTCCTATCATTTGTGGAACAGCACATACACATTCCAAGGCAGAGTTGTCTACGAATTGGCACCTGAACTGGTTTTCCTTGATTCAGCCAACCTGGATCCGGAGTCAACCTCATCATTAACCTTTTATTGTCGCACTGCTGGGCACAGGTCTCCTGTCATTCAGAGAAAGATTGAGCGTAATCACCACGCTTGATCAGTGTAGCTTTCTTCAAGACGTTTTCCTTTACCTTGTAATCAGTCGTTGGTGTCCAAGATATACTTACAAAGTACATATAACTTTAGAAAAGTTACATTGGTACTTGCCTGACCTGGAATCGAACCCGCACACTCATACTTGAGAGGCTGGTGTTTTAACCATTAGGCCACCACGACTCAGCCTCAGCCGGACTAATCAAAGCCCCAACCATATCTCTGGGAGTAAGGAGTGAATGAACCATACCACTATATAGATATGCCATTATATACCTTTAACCCGATTATGTTGGGAGTCAGCTTCCAACCTCACCAGGTACAGCCCAATACCCATATTTCACATGAAGCGACTACCAATCTGACCTCCACAACCCATGCAGTTACTGGATACTACTCTTAGTATGTCTGGTTCTTCTTCTTCTTCTCCAGCCTATAGATGTCCACTGCTGGACAAAGGCCTCTCCCAAGACTTTCCACGATGACCTGTCTTGTGCTGCCCGCATCGGTCCATCGGCCTCCCTACGCTGCGTCTTCCGGTACGTTCCAGAACCTTACTGCCCCATCGGTCATCGGTTCTGCCCTCTGTCACTTAATTTTATCGACTCGAAGTGCTATGTCTGGTTGGCCGATGGAAAATTTCAAACCTATGGGACACATGACCTATCGGACACATGACCTATGGGACACATGACCTATGGGACACATGACCTATGGAACACATGACCTATGGGTCACATGACCTATGGGATACACGACCTATGGGACACATGACCTATGGGACACATGACCTATGGGACACATGACCTATGGGACACATAACCTATGGGACACATGACCTATGGGACACATCGCCTATGGGACACATGACCTATGGGACACATGACCTATGGTACACATGACCTATGGAACACATGACCTATGGGACACATGACCTATGGAACACATGACCTATGGTACACATGACCTATGGAACACATGACCTATGGGACACATGACCTATGGAACACATGACCTATGGGACACATGACCTATGGGACACATGACCTATGGGACACATGACCTATGGGACACATGACCTATGGGACACATGACCTATGGAACACATGGCCTATGGGACACATGACCTATGGAACACATGACCTATGGGGCACATGACCTGTTGGCACAAATAATACTATACTATAGTTACCTTGTCTGTTGTTGTTGTAAGTTGGTTCTGGGTATTTCGCCTGGCCCTCGTATCTGACATCAGCGTGGAATCCCGTCTTCCAATCAGCATGGTAAGTTACTGTAGATAGATAATTGGAAAATTGCTTATTTATATTCTCGATATCAGAATGTACGTAAATAGTAAATGACAATGAAAAATTCATGTGACCACAACTGAGCACATGGTTGGTGCACTGCGTTGCGACTTGCGTGTCGCGGGTTCGATTCCCGCACGGAACGAATATTTTTATGACCTATAAATATGTAGTTATTCCGAATCTTGTTGTAACAATGTAAAACAATCAAGACGTGTTGTGTTTAGTAGGTAAAAGTAATATCATCCAGCGTAGGTACAGCTTTCTACGCTGAGATGTCACTAAGTCGTCGGTCTAAACTTAGGGTTAAAGTTTTGGCGGCGTCCTAATTGGGAGTGATTGCACGATGGCGCGATACGTTTTTCATCTCACGATCAAAGTGGTCGTGCGATGACCTAATAGGTGTCCTAATAGTCCGTGCGAGGTCCATCTTGTGATGCCGTCGCTCGATGGATGGCATCGCGCACATGCCACTTTAACGATGGCTCTTTACAGAGATGCACAGTTTTTGCTGTCGGGCAATATTGCTTTATAAATTGCAAATGTCATTGAAAAAAGAAAACGTAGACAACCCAAAATACTTTATAGAGTCGAGTGCTGTGTGTCACTAGTGTTGGCTCTTGCCCTTTCGTACCGCGCCCCTCGCGCGTTGACGCATCGCGCGGGTAACCAATTAGGACACTCAAAAGAGATTTGTTGCTTTGATGACATGATCGTACGATCAAACACATTGTACGATCGTTATTAAGCATTTCATGTGCTCGTACGATTAGTTGCGAGGTTCAAATAGGACACTCTGATGAAATCTGTAGGTATGTTTGAATTTATCGCACGACGAGAACTCATCGTATCATCGTGCGATCTACGCCAATTAGGACAACGCCTGTGTCTGTGAGCTGAATAATGTAACCTGGGTCCTTAGACTGCTATTACAATCGTGTCAGAATGGTCGATCACTGATCTCATGACGATCACTAACAAAATTGCGTCATTATGACTTTCCAGTATTCAATCACTGACACTCCACTCCATATTAATAAATGTTTAAATTGAGTAGTACTTTTTAGAAAATCATTTCTACTAACGGCTTTTATAATAATGACAATACGGCAATGTCATTCTATCAACATTCCATTACGAGATGACTGACCGATAATTGATTGATCATTATGAATTTAGCAGATTACGAAATTTTAGCACAATGACAATGGAATCCTGCTGAAATTACCTATTTATAAAAATAGCATACTAAGGCCCCTGTGTAGTGAAAAATGATCAGAATATAGTGGCTCATAATACTGTAATGCGTATTACGATCTGTAGGAATGAATGAAAAATAAGTATGAGTAGGTACAAACAATAAGTGTGAGTTATGTGTACGTACATTATATATGTTATATTTTTTCACAAATACATTCAGAAATTGTTGCAGAGTGGTTATCGAACGGTTACGTTCAGTAGGCCTAGTATGAGTTTTCATAACGAAACTCGTTCGCCGATATCGAGCGCGGTTGACTCAGCGATTGGCCCGCTTCAAGGTCGTAAGAACTCTCAACCAATGAGAGCGCCAAACGCGCTCGATACGATCGAACGAGTTTCGCATTGAAAACTCATATTAGGCCTACAGATCATACAGATCAGTACTTGCGCCGCGCGCCACATCTGATGCCAGAGGTCAACGCACCGCACAAATACAGTGGATCCCCGGTAGTCCGAAAAAGATTTTGCAGGGCAGTGTCGAACTATCGAATTTGTCGGATTATAGAGGACCCCTACAGTCCGAATTTTTTTACAAGAGAGTACCTTGTAATCCAACCAATTCGAACACAATACTGATGGTGCATACAAGTTGTAACTTGGTAAATCGTGAATTAGCGAAGACGTATATGTAATAGACGATGTCGGAATATAAGGGGGGCCGTATTAGCCAGGGGCCGGATTACCGAGGCTCCACTGTATGACCATATTTTTGTTGGGACAACCAAGTAGAATAGCAAGCTCTTAGCTTTGTGGTTTTAATTATAACTTTTTGAAATTTTGTACATAGATTCTTTTCTTAGAAATACTGGACACGTATTTCGTGTTTCGCAAAAACAAAAAATATGTTGTGTATTGCAAGATACCACTTACCAATCTGCGTGCGTCCATCAGGTAGTTGCACTCGATACTCTCCACGTACAACATTGCCATCAGAACTTTCTTTTCTATCGTAATCATTGCCAGATTGTGCGTCTTTCACTGAGTATCCAAACTCATAGGACTTTGGCTAGAAAGAGAAAATATTGATGTTATATTTAGCGATGTAACGGTACCATCTACAATAACATTGCTACATATTCGCCGCCAAAATGTAAAGAAATATCAGTTTATGGAAAAATAACATTAATACCTACATAATAAACATCAGTTTTCGTTACAACTTTAAATGTAAATACACAATAGTACAGCACGGTAAATTACGTACACTATCAGTATCTCAAAGTATATCTTGGACACCAATGACTGATTATAAGGTGAAGGAAAACATTTTGAGGAAACCTGGACTCTCTATGAGACTCGTCTCTCTTATACAGAGAAGGATTGAGCGTAATCCAATACGCGAAAACCCGCGCAATACGCCAATATGCGTGTCCCAATACTGGGCACAGGCGATGGCGATGGCGATGGCACAGGCGCTGGGGCGATAAAAAGGTTGATGATAGCACTAGGTATCATTTTGACAGTTTGAAAACATTCATTGCGTTATTTACGCTGTTGAGCGCACACACTTTTCGAACATGTGGAGTAATGGATTAGTAATTGGCTTCAGAATGATTCTAATTGATAGTAACTAATACAGTGTTACGTAATAAGGGTGGTCACCCTGAAATCAACTTAAATTCCAATTAAATAAAATAAGTACATATTTGTTCATCTTGAATTAAGGTAAATTTGAAACATAAAGAAAGGTGTTCATGACTAATATCGCGTGCCACGTGCTCTGCCCCCCTTCGCCCGCACATGTATTGCCTACCGCACAAGTATTAATTTACCTCCTTTTGCGAAATAATATCAATTTTATTAGGGGTATTTTTTTACGTTTAGCCCGGCTTTGTAGGCATTAGTAGAATCAGTTATCGGGTTTTCTTTACATAGGGTATATTAAAGTTTTTGAAGCATTTCTTGCAAGCGGGTGTTTCTTTTATATTTTTTCTTTGTAAAATATAGATAGGTATGTTCTCATGGGTGAAACTACGGCGCAATATTAGTAAGCGACATGCGCATTTGTTAAAACTACGGCGCAATATTAGTAAGCTACATGCGCATTTGTTTAAAACTACGGCGCAATATTAGTAAGCTACATGCGCATTTGTTTAAAACTACGGCGCAATATTAGTAAGCTACATGCGCATTTGTTTAACACTTTCGGAAACACTAAACTCATAGGCTTAATACCAATAAACTATGATTCACATATGCATCATCAACTCAGCGTTAATTCCAGTCGCATCCGAAGGTTTTTCAGCTTTGCAGTCTGGAGTCCGCTTTACCAGTCTAACTAACTACTCATTTGGCTAAACTTCGATGTTATCCGTGAAGCGACTGCCGTCTGACCTCCACAACCCGAAGGCAACATCGAAGCTCCAACAACCCGTGACGACAGCCATTAGATTTTCGTATGGCAACTGGGACCTACGGCTTTGCGTAATTTCCGAGGTACGACCAAACCAGGGGGGCAATCGCGATAAAATAATTCAACGAAAACAGAATTGGATCGCAACCAAACCATAACTTTAGTTATGTTTCGTATCGCGCTAACCTTTTGACAGATGGTTTAACCATAACTGGATCGCAATTGGAACGTAACCGCTGTCAAATGAAAAAGTTGAAACAAATCTGACTTTTTCTGTGCCATTTGCCAAACTTACGTATAAACGATTAGATTTACTTATAATTTTTTTAGCTTTAATTATTATATCTGACGAAATGTACATTGATTTTATTTAAATCGAAGTTAAAATTATAGCGAGATACAAATGCAATGTGATCGAAACTAAACCATAATTTTAACTGAATTAGATACGAACAAGAGTTGAACTTCTACTGCTTTATTTAGCGCGATTACCCCCCCCCCCCCCCCCCCCCGTGCAAATATTCATATTCATGCAAACAAATATTTACACTGCGCGGGGACCGAACCCACGCCTCCTTGCGCAGCGGCCGCGTTCGTTACCGCTACGCCACGGAGGCTGTCGATTACTATTAAACGAAACTATGATTCACACAAACACCAGCCTAACACATCCCCACTGCTTAGACACAGACTTCGTCACTGTGGGGGGTAATGGGCTATAACCAGCCAAGTGGCCACGGGTTGGTGGGTATCACATGCGTTCGACATTTATTAACCAAATAATGGGACTCACCGAAAGGGAACCCAGCTCAGGAATTTTAATTATTCAGAGTACCTATCTGTACTTGGGCCAAATTCTATAAAGAATACAGGTAAACAAGCCGTTGCAATCCTACTTCCAACTAATGTAAACAGTTTATTTATGTTGAGATATTTATGACTTACATAGAACACTTAACGGATTTGAATGAAATATGACAGAAATGTATGCTAGTTTCCTAATAGGTTAATTTTTTGATACATATTACTTAGTCCATACTAGAAAGTATTACAATACATGTGTTATGCAGTTGGTTTGAAATTAATTAAAATACGCAAAATTGTATTGTCAAATGCCTCATCATTATTCAATGGCTAAATCGCACAAAATGTGTTTGATTTTTCTTTTTTTGTAGGGCTATCACGTAAAATTAATGTAGACTCGACTAGACTCGACTCGGTTTTTCGAAATAGGAAGTTAATATGCATGTTATTTTAGTGATTCTATTGAAATATGCTGCAATAGGATTTTTTTTAATAAATAGTTAACACGTAAAAGTCGATAATCACATAAATCATAGGAGATTTGTAAAACGTGACTTGAGATAAGCCTAAGTTGGTTTATTTACCCCTATTCTTTATCGAGCTTGGCAGAAGTATAGGTAAATCGGGAATTATACCATTAGCCTATTAGTGCTCTCAAATCATTATAAGAATATACTATTCACTTCAAAATTCGCACTACGATACACCGAGACAGGAATTTTACAAAAGTATACATAAGTACAAGACAGCTAAAGTCAGTCAAGAAATTCCGCTTACTCATTCCACAGCTTAACAAGCTCAATTACTGACCACATAAGATACAGTAAATCCCAACACATGAAATACAGATGACCTCTAAACATGTTTACAACAATTTACTCATTTAGAGAGAAGTCAGCTGAGCGTGGAGACGAGCAAACATACAGGAAACAACACTGAAATTAAATGAAGCATTTAGTACCGAGGCACAAGCACTAAATTTGAATAAATATAGAGAAGTTGACTGCAAAAACAAAGTTGGTAAAGTAAAGATAGTTAATCAAAACATTAACAATACCAGTGTAAAAGCTGATTCAGTTTGTGTCGCACGCTCAAAAATGAACAACAAAGTGTTATTTGTCGCTATTATCTTGTGTGTGGACGCAAAATTGACGATTTACTTAACTGATACGCCTATTGAAAGAATAGGAACGAGGATATACAGAAAGGAACTTCTCACGAACGCCTTTCCGGGCCCTAAAGAACTAGCCTACGACTCTTCGAGCAGAAATCTGTTTTTCATGTACATGGACGATGTTGCACAGAATTCTAGACGAGCATACGTAAACGTGGTAACGAAGCAAGCAATGAAAATCGAAGGCATACAAAGAAACAAAGCTACTGTTGTCGATCCTGATACCGGTGAAGTGTATTTCGGATCAGAGGATGGATTATACAAATACGATCCTCTGTATAACGTCGCTAGAAATATTGGCTTATACAACATGAACATTTTCAAAATAGTCATAAGAAACAATGAAATGTACTTAATAGACGCTAATGATCATATGATATACAAAATATTCAACGACGGACTAACTGCTGTTAAAATAGGCAACATGAAGACTGTCATGCAATTTGACGTAGATAATGAGAAAAATGTTCATATAGTGACTATGTGTGGTGTTTTTTGTGCTCATAACAGCCAAGAAGTTATTAAAAATAAGGATTTGCGTGTCGTGTATCATTTTTTCGTTGAAGGAGAGAAGACGTATGGGTTATCGGATGATGGGATACATGAGATTGATTGCTACAATGGGACAGCTAGAAAGGTCGCTAACTTGGGCTTCTTTCCTAATAGCATGATCTTTGGAGATTACGGAGACATATTTTATAGTATTGACGACGATGTCTATAGGTTAAGGCCAATCAATTCTTATCATATTTACAACATACGCACGAAGACTAATTAATTTTTATGTTTTGTTTATTAAATTTTTGTAATAATAAACAGTGTTGTTTTTATACTTTTGTCAATGGACAAGGTCAATTTAAATAAGACGAACGCGCGTGCATATAATGGTGAGATTACACTAGAGCATTTTCAGCATGAGAGTAGCGTATTTTGTAAAACTTACTTTGAAAAGTATTAGTTCCGTTGTTATCGCCAAAATGACGAAACTCAAATGTCTTCGTTTTATAATTAATTGTGATGATGTGGTGCCCAGGTCAAGCTACCCGAAACTGTAAAATTTTCCTAATCAACCTTCAGCCTTAGTGCTTTAGCGATAAATTTGAAAATATTGATAGATCGTTGTAGCTTCCTATGTTGTCATCTGTACTTATATAATATAAATATGTCTATTCTATTTTATTTTTATTTATAGCAAGTGAAAATGTCCACTACTCTGTCAATGTTAAAAATGGATTGGAGAAGCAAGAGTGAACATAAAAAATAATAATAATAAAATCTAAAAACAAAAAATTACAATGCTACATTGATACACGAAGCAATGAAATGTTTGGGGAAGGCCTTTGTCCAGCAGTGGACTTCTATAGGCTGAAGATGAAGGAGAAAACTTATTATAATATCTGGTATGCCTTCTATTCCTTTCAACGTCTTCTAATCTTAAACTAAATGCATTTTTGCCTCCTATTTCCCGCCAGTAACTTACGGATTCGTGAAGGTTGCATAATGTAACAAATTTGCTATAATCTAATTTTTACAATAGGGAGTCACAAAAAAAATAGAAATTTAGCCAAAATCAACAGTTAGACTGGTAAAGCTGACCCCAGACTCCAAAGCTGAAAAGCTCGGATGCGACTGGGATTAACGCCGAGATTATGATGATGACAGTAGGTACTCACAACTTCACTGTCATGACCGTGTCCATGGTTGTGTCCATGTCCGTGGTCATAATTCTGTGACCCTGACCCGAAGGTAGAAGGCAGGTAGTTGCTGCTTGGCGATGTGAAACCTGTGTAAACATAATAAGCATGGTTACGGGAGCAGTAGGAGACCAGAACCTGGAGGACTGCAAAATAAAAGATCAATTTAAATGAGAAACCTCATAGTCACAGCAGGCGTTGGTTGACCCCCAAAAAAATTACATACTTTCTTTGAAAAAAATCAAACAATTTTTAGGGGTCTGGGGTATAGGTATATGTACGAGTATACTATAAGACTGAAGTGTCTGTCTGGCTATCAAAAATATTAGTTCGATTGATTCTAAGGTTGCTGTGAGGGCCAAAATAGCGAAAATTAGATACATATGTTTATTTTGTCCATCAATAGCATGATGTCCAGGTTACTCGTTGTCTAACCTCTTTCAGTATATAAGAGTTTGTATATAAACCATCAATTTAGTATGACTGTTTAATAATAGATGGCGCTTTATAAAAACGTCATCATTGTGAATCGCGGTGGCGAGATTCTCCAGCGAGGGATGACCACCCCTGTATTTATTATAATAAATTGTATTACTTTGGAGTCTGGTTTTTATTTGAAGAGAGATATTTTTGGGACGTTGTACAAGTGGTCCTTCGAAACCGGATAAAGGACTGGTGTGCATTGTCATTCCTGTGGAGGAGTCGGGTTGAATGGTCAACCTGCTGCGAGTGGAACGTCAGCGCGATCAGGGGTGAGGAGCAGCATCGGAGGATCGTACATGGTGAGCGCGCAAGCGTGTATGTGCAAATAGTACACAACGGTCAGTGCTGGTGCAGTTCGTGTTGGCGAGAGCAGCGGGTGCGGTGCGGGAGGAGAACAGCCCGCATATCATCACGGCGAGCTACGTAAAAGTGAGTGACAGTGAAGTGATACGAAGATAAAACTGTGAGTACTTTAAAATATACATATAACAGCAAATTTGGATCTTATTGACTTAGAAAATTTGGATTAACATTTGGACTTAGAAATTTTAACGTGTGTATGGACTTAGAATATTTTCTACAAAAAGTGAACTACGGGGAACCTATGCCCGATTTTGCAGCGAAGTGAATTAATTCAAAGACTTGTGATTTTTTCGGGTCTTTTACGGAGTTAGCAAAGCGTGCCATAACTAAGAGACTTAATTCAACATGGAAGCTTTGAGTAATCTACAGTTTAATTTATATTCTACTATCAGTAAAGCAAGGTCTAACTTTAAGCAATCACCAAAGGAGCGAGTAACCAGTTCATACATAGAAACTAGATTAGAAAGTTTAGATGCTAACTGGTTAGCGTTTTCTGAAACACATTTAAAAATTGTATCTTCAGTTAAGTCCATTGAATTTGAAAGGTCTGATTATAATATAAAAAATGTATATGAGACCACGGAAGAATTATTTACCGATTATAAAACAGAGTTGAAGGAAGCATTAAAGAAAATTGCATTTTCGGATAGTTTAGGTAAAGGGCTTGAATCTTCTGCGATGGTTTCTAGAGAGATGTGTTCTATAAAATTGCCAAAGATTGAGTTGCCTATGTTTACTGGAAGTTATTCTGAGTGGATTAGTTTTAGAGATTTATTCAAATCATTAATACATAATAATGGCCAACTAGACGACGTTCAGAAATTGCATTATTTGAAATCGCATCTGTCTGGAGAAGCTGAAGGTCTCTTACGGCACATTCCTATAACTAGCAGTAATTATGCAACCTGTTGGACTAAATTAGAGAAACGATATAATAATAAAAAATATTTAGCGAATTGTATCATTAAACGTTTTATGAGTCAAAAAAATATTGTAGCTGAATCCTCCAACGCAATTAAGGAACTATTAGATACTTCTAACGAATGTTTACATGCTTTGGAGAATTTAGGTATCATTTATTTATTTATTTTTCCTCACACTGGAACGCCATGCAGCAATTACACCAATGGGGCAAAGACAATTCATGTGCTTCTTTCCATCCATCATGCGTACAGTGGACATCGAAGGATTTACGATGGATGACGCTTACGCAGTATGGTAGTGCTGTAACTGGATTTCTTCTGCTTCTTCTCCAGTAGCTCATCAGAGTCTGTGTTGGATCCCACTAGCCTTGCCAGTTCTATGACTCCGTCTCTGCTATTTTCAATCATCTCGTGATGGCCTTTTGTTCTTTCTCTGTCGCGCCTGCGCGACTTGGACCTGATCCTCCGTCCCCTGCCGTTGGTCATAGTTTTGGTCCTGCGAGCTGTGGAGCATCCTTGAAATATCCTCTGAGCGCAGCTACAGCAAAATATCACCCCTTTGAAAACTTCTGCGTTCAGGAGGTTGGTTTCGCTGCAGACATAGCACTTGTGGCATTTCTTGTGGTAACTGAAGCCCTCTCGTATTGTGATCTTATCATCTTTGTAGATAGGACTTTGACAGTGCTCACATAACTCGCATGCCATAGTTTTTCAATTTTTTTGTTACTATATCTACATTTTATAAAGACGAATGTCTACACAGATTTTTAATTTTGCACCAAAATTTTAGACATGTTTTTTATTGATATTAATCATGGTTGAGCATTGGGATATTATAGTCATTTATGTATTGAGCTTAAAGCTAGACACTGAGTCACGTAAACAATGGGAAATGTTAATTAGTGATTGTTCAGATGACTTGCCAACAATGAATCAGTTCAAATGTTTCCTTGAACAAAGATTTAGATCTTTGGAATTTTTAGATAACAAAGATCAACGTCATCAGTACAATCGTAATGTACCAGTCAAATCTCTTCATGTGTCAACTACATTATGTATCTGTTGTCAAGATAATCACAAGCTTGCTTATTGTAAAAAGTTCGCCAGTCTCGATATGGAGAAGCGTCGTAATTTTGTCCAAACAAATCGTTTATGCTACAATTGTTTAGGGGCAAATCACTCCGTATATACATGCCGCCAGTCCACCAGATGTCATATATGCAAGAGGAAGCATCATAGTCTTCTTCATCTCAAGAATATCTCTAAATCAGTTAGTGATATTAACACAACTGATCATGTGCCAGAAAGCAGCGTCTCTGCTGATCACAGTTCAATCCAGAGTAATTCCACTAATGTTGTAAGTTGTTTTGCTAATAGTCATAGCCAAACATTATTGGCTACTGCGCTTATTGAAGCGGAAGCAAAAGGCGGTACTGCTGTAGTTTTAAGATCCCTGTTAGACCAGGGATCTCAGGCTTCCTTTGTGACGGAGTCCGCAGTCCAGCTTTTAGGTCTCAAAAGAATTAAAATGAATGGTTCACTTTCAGGTATAGGTGGTGATCAAGGCCAATCGATGATTTCATTAAACTCGATGGTTTTCATTAAGATTAAATCACGCATCGAACCTAGTTTTATTATCACGGTTAAGGCTTATGTTTTAAAGAAACTAACGGCTATTTTGCCGGAAAGGAAGGTTAGGGCAAATGTTGTAACTACAATCTCGTCTTTGGCTTTAGCTGATCCTTCGTTCGATACTCCGAACAAGATTGATTTGCTTTTAGGTGCCGAAGTTTATGGCCAGATTTTGTTGGAAGGTTTAGTCAGAGGTCCACCTGGTCGGCTCATAGCACAAAATACTAGACTAGGATGGATCTTGTCTGGTCAAGTAGGTAAAATCAACCAAAGCGAGACATGCCACAATACTGTATTCGCATTGCATTCTACTTACACAGATGAGAATGTACTTCTTAAAAAATTCTGGGAACTAGAATCTGAACCCGTAGACGTTCGCAATAAGGGTTATTTGACCCCAGAAGAACAAAAGTGCGAAGAGATATTTAAGGCCACAACTAAACGTGACAAATCAGATCGCTATATTGTGCATATGCCTTTTAGATCAAGCGATCCTGCTTGTAAATATAGTGAATCGAAAAATATTGCTCTCAAACGATTTTTAACTTTAGAAAAGCGATTTCTAAGTAATCCCGAGTTTAAGGCTCAGTATTCAGCTGTCCTAAATAAGTATATAGCTCTGAATCACATGGATATAGTACAGCATAGGGACAAAGAAGACTCTGTGTACTTACCTCATCATGCCGTCATCCGTAACGACAAAAGTACAACGAAGGTGCACATCGTATTCGATGCATCATGTGTAGGTAGTAACGGGGTATCTCTTAATCACGATCTAATGGTGGGGCCTACTCTGCCTTCGCTTCCTGAGCTTCGTCATATTATCATGCGTTGGCGTTGTGAACCTATCTGTTTAGTAGCGGACATCGTCAAGATGTACCGACAGATTAAGGTATGCGACGATCATACAGATTTTCAGCGTATATTATGGCGTGAAAATCCAGATGACGAAATTCAAGTGTTACGTCATTTACGAGTAGCGTTTGGATTATCTTCGGCTCCTTACCTAGCCGTAAGATCATTGCAGCAATTAGCTCAGGATGAAGGCGCTGAATTTCCTTTAGCGAAGAACCGTGTTGTTTCCGACTTCTATATGGATGACTTGATAACTGGATGTCAAACCGTAGGGGAAAGAGTAGAAATATATATATATCCTGTTAAGCAGGTATTCATCCCGCGATTAGAGCTTTGTGGAACTGTTTTAGTAGCGAAGCTTCTTCAGGAAGTTTCCTCAACTCTAGGAATTTCCAAACAGCATTTGTATGCGTGGACAGACTCATCCGTTGTATTAGCGTGGTTAAGCAGCCACCCTAGTCGATGGAAAACATTTATAGCAAATCGTGTTCCCGAAATACTTACCATTATGGATAGAAGTCAGTGGTCACATGTGTCATCGTCGGAAAATCCAGCCGATTGTGCATCTCGAGGTGCAAGCCCTTCTGAGTGTAACAATATGCAACTTTGGAAAAGAGGCCCAGTATGGTTACAGCATGAAAAAATAGACTATAATAAAGTAAAGATACAAGTAACTACGCTAGAGGAAAGAAAGATAAAAACAAAATGTCATGCAACTACTGTAGAAAGCGATGAAAGTCTATTTACTAAATTTTCTAAGTTCGGCCGGTTAATAAGAGTCGTAGCGTACTGTAGAAGATTTTTACGGATGAAGAAAATAGAATCCAATAAAAATAAAATAACTACTTTGCTAACTACAGAGGAATTAAATGAAACTGTACTTGCCTGTATTAAACTCTGTCAAATCCAGTCCTTTAGTGATGAAATTGAAACTGTAAAAAAGAACCGTAAATTAAGTAGGGGTAGTAGACTTACCTCGTTGAATCCTTTTCTTGACGATGACGGGATCTTAAGAGTAGGCGGTCGCTTGCACCGGGCTTCTATTGATGACAATATGAAGCACCCCATTTTAATTCCTCACAAGTCACATTTTACTAATCTTTTGATTGCGGAGGCTCACGAAAGAACTTTGCATGGCGGTCCGCAATTAATGTTAAATTATTTAAGATCCAAATACTGGATACTCAATGCAAAGACTCTCATCAGGCAATTGGTTCATAAGTGTGTAACCTGTATTAGATATTCAGCACAAACACATCAACCAATTATGGGTCAGTTACCGAAGGCCAGGGTGTCTTTTCAGAAACCCTTCCAATGTAGTGGTGTAGATTACGCAGGTCCAATCAGCATCCGAACCTCTAAAGGACGTGGTCATCACTCCACTAAGGGTTACATTTGCTTATTTATTTGCATGTCCACTCGAGCTATTCATCTTGAGGTTGTCAGTGACATGACTTCTCAGAGTTTTCTGGCGTCTTTCAAGCGCTTTGTAGCAAGACGTGGCCGAGTTCTGGACTTGTGGAGTGATAATGGAACCACATTCGTTGGTAGTGCAAAGGAATTGAAACAGCTTTTCAATGCTGAAAGGTCTATGGTAGCTTCGGAAATAGCCGATTTTCTAACTATGAATGGTACGACTTGGCATTTCATACCTCCTCATGCTCCAAACTTTGGAGGATTATGGGAGGCTGGTGTCAAGTCTACGAAGTATCATTTGAAAAGAATATTATAGGAACTAAAACATTGACATTTGAAGAAATGACAACTTTGCTGGCTCAAATTGAGGCCTGCCTCAACTCTAGGTCAATCTCTCAGCTTTCTAACAATCCAGAGGACTTAAGTCCTTTAACGCCTGGACACTTTCTCGTGGGTGCACCTTTAGTAACTGTACCTGATATAAATTATGAAAATTCATCCATTAGTAACCTGAAACGGTGGCATCTTACGCAAAAAATGCTTCAAAATTTCTGACGTAAGTGGTCACTAGAGTACTTGACTCAATTACAACATCGATATAAATGGTCTGAATCTAAGCCTGCATCTGAGATTGGAGATATGGTTCTAGAGAAGGAAGATAATCTTCCACCCGCTAGATGGTTATACGGAGTCATTACTAGTAAACATCCAGGTTTGGACAACATTACTCGCGTAGTGACCATACGGTGTAAAAATAACGAAATTAAAAGACCTGTATCTAAATTAATTATTTTACCTTTGGACACTTAGTTACGGTTTATTGATGAGTTTCATATATACAGCTTACTTACACAATATGTACTGTTGGTGATTCGCTTGAAGAAACTTATATTGCAATTCTTGTTTTCACTACTGTTTTAATTTACTTTCTTTGAATGAACTTGTATTTTTTGTTACTACTGTAGTACTTATTATTGTTGTTTTAGATACTGTAAATGGACAGAGCCGTCCATGGTGGGCGGAATGTCTAACCTCTTTCAGTATATAAGAGTTTGTATATAAACCATCAATTTAGTATGACTGTTTAATAATAGATGGCGCTTTATAAAAACGTCATCATTGTGAATCGCGGTGGCGAGATTCTCCAGCGAGGGATGACCACCCCTGTATTTATTATAATAAATTGTATTACTTTGGAGTCTGGTTTTTATTTGAAGAGAGATATTTTTGGGACGTTGTACACTCGTATATAAAAGTTGTAATGGAAAGGGCAAAGGCACGGTTTATTTGGATGAATATCAAACGATATTGGATGAGTTTTTAAACCTATCTCTACATATTCAGAAGACTGTCTGGTGAAGCCGTACGGAGGACGGATATGAGCAGTTGTGTTGTGATGTGTGCCGGGTGCGATGCGCCAAATGTTGCTTTGTCGGGAGTTTGGTCGTGGAAGGTCTCCAGATCAATCTCCCCCTGGCGCAGCGTCGTTGTCGTGTTGTTGGGTTTAACATTGCATCACCTCAGTCAACTGCCATCTTCCTTCCTATTCACTCTTTTTTTTTGTGAAGAGGCTCTTAATAAACTAGTGATGCAATCATTGATAGTAAACCATGAATGATTGCATCACTGCTTACCATCAGGCGGGATTGTGATCAAACACAAGTTTATATTTATATTAAAAAAATAATAGTTATGGAAAGGAATACCGTCTGTGGCAGGCTGCAACGAGACTAAGCGCGCAGAATTATGGAAGAGATGTGTATCATGATTTTATTCTACGTAGTGCAGTAACACGTTTGGTATGATTTGTATTTGAGAAATGTGGTATCAATTCTTAGAGTATTTTATTTCGAAACCCTTTCCGTTACACTTTGTATATGGCCAGGGACCATAGAAAAAGGTTCTTGGCAACACTGACCTGTTGTAGGTGGTAAATAACTGTTGGTTGGTGAGTTGTAACTGTTGTAGCTGGTGGGTCGTTGGTAGTTGTAACCGGAGACCGGAGGCTCACTGGTCACCACAGCTGCCAGAATAGTCACCATGAAAATCTGAAAACAGAAGAAAGAAAGGCTGAAAAGTGACTGCGATTAGCAGATAACGGGTAGACGGCTTTAAGAAGATTCTTAAATCATTAAGAATTAATTTAGAATAGTCAGCTTTTCTAGGTGGTAGGCCATAACACCGGCCGCCGGCAGAAGTTACCACCCCCCAGACAAAGCCTTGCCGTCAAGCGATTTGTCGTGTTCCGGCATGATGTCTGGTGAAGCCGTACGGAGGACGGATCAGAGCAGTTGTGTTGCGATGTGTGCCGGGTACGATGCGCCAAATGTTGTTGTGTTGGGAGTTTGGTCGTGGAGGGACTTCAGATCAATCTCCCTTTAGCGCAGCATCGTTGGTCGTGTTGTTGGGTTTAACATTGCATCACCTCGCTCAACTGCCGTCTTCCTTCCTATTCGCTCAATCTGAGTGAATAGGTTCTTTATAAACTAGCGCGCTTTACCATCAACGATCACATCACAGCTTACCATCAGGCGGGATTGCGGTCAAGCGCTAGTTTATAATTATGTATTAACAATAAAAAAATAAAAAATAGGTTAGAATGCAGCACAGAATAGAATACCATTATTATTGTACACAATATAATAAATTAATATTATATTGAGTATATAATATATAAATAATAATTACTGAACATAGATGTGTAGATTTACAAATTGTGATGCAATTTGCGGTCTTATCCCTAAGAGCAATTATTTACAGACAACCTTTGGATGGAATACTAAGGGGTAGGAGAGACAAACAGTGTATGTAGTCTACATATAGTTTATGACACTAATTTAAATAAACACACCTTTCTATGAGAGGTAATAAATGAGCTATAATCAACCACGCAGGCGCACGTTGGTAGATGTAGCATGTCTTCAAAATTTTGGTTTCAGGACATACCGGTTTCCTCACGATGTTTTTGTACACCGTTTTGAGAGGAGTGGTGATGAAATAATTTAGACAAAGTAAATCGCGTGACTGGGTTCGAATATACGACTTACAGCTCATAAGGCACCGCTGCTCTCCACTGTTCTAAACTCGTCTTCTCAGCGTTAAACCCAATCACATCCGAAGCTTTTTCAGCTTTGGAGTCTGAGGTCCGCTTTACCAGTCTAACTGCTGATTATGGCTAAACTTCAATATTTTCCGAGAAGCGACTGCCGTCTGACCTCCACAACCCGAAGGCGATATCGCATTGTAGTTATACCAATTGTTGGACTTTTGAGGGCTCCAACAACCCGTAACGGCTGCTATTAGAAGTTCGTATGGCAACCGGGACCAACGGCTTAACGTGCTTTCTGAGGCACGACCAGACCAGTGCAATATTTTTTTTAATATATAAATTGTAAACTAGCGCTTGACCGCAATCCCGCCTGATGGTAAGCAGTGATGCGATCGTTGAGGGTAAAGCGCGCTAGTTTATTAAGAGCTATTCACTCCAGCCTTGAAGACACGCAAATTGTAGTGTGACGGAAACACCGCCACCGGCAAATTGTTCCAGTCCCTCGTTTCACGTACGTGGTATAAAAGAAGAAGCGAAGAAGATTCATATGCATGCTTACAAATATTTGCACTGTGCGGCGATCGAACCCGCACCTCCTTGTGCAGCGGCCGCCTTCGCTACCGCTCCGCCATGGAGGCCGTCCACTGCTCTAAACTGTCCCATACGAAACTTTGATTCTGACTCGATCCAAATTTAGGTAAGAGATTTCCGCGGCCCCAGCGACCATTCCCTAGTGGGTTCTCACATACAGAAAGCCTGTCTGACTGTGTTCCAGCAGTGAGAACATTCTAGGCAGGTTATGCTAAGTTGTGTCTAAGTACTAAGTGGTAGACCAGCCCTTTCACCTTCCGACATGCATATTAAGTTACGTATTCTTAAAGCTAATTCCCACGTGATAAATAAGGAGTGACTCCCATTTTCCCATGCCACTATGGTTGCCTCACGATGCCAGGTTTATGAAATATTAACTTAGATATTATGTATCTTTAAATCAAGATTCTTTGATGCAAAAAGACTTGATACACGGGTATTTGTGAAAAAGGCAGTCTGGAGACTGACCGACATAAGTGAAAATTGAAATCTTGAAAGGTTGAAAAAAAAAAGAACAAAAATGTTATTGCGTTTATTCAATTCATACCATTGTATACACTATTCATATTTATACGTATATTTCTCTGTAGTGTTCACGCTGACGTGAATTCAATGCTTTTTCCGCATTCAACAAAACTGCTCAACGTCGATTAAGAAGTTTTCCCCTCAAAAATTTGGGTGTCAAGTAATGAGTAACCGCGCGACCCTTAAAGAGATGATTGTACTGATTGTATTAAACCACTAAGAACCCCCTTTCTAGGTTTCCGTAGCCAAATGGCAATAAACGAAACCCTTATAGATTCGTCATGTCCGTCTGTCCGTCCGTATTTCACAGCCATTTTTCCGAAACTATAAGAGCTATACTGTTGAAACTTGGTAGGTAGATGTATTCTGTGAACCGCATTAAGATTTTGATGCAAACATAAATTAATAATAATAAATATTGGGGGCCCCCCATACTTAGAACTGAAACTCAAAAAATTTTTTTCTTCGAACACATACGTGTGGGGTATCTATGGATAGGTCTTCAAAAATGATATCGAGGTTTCTAAAATATTTTTTTTCTAAACCGAATAGTTTGCGTGACAAATGCTTCTAAAGCGTAAAAAAGTTGATCCCCCCCCCCCCCCCCTCTTACTTCTAAATTAAGGAAATGAAAAATCTAAAAGAAACATATGATGTACATTTCTATAAAAACTACCAACGAAAATTGTTTTGAACGAGATCTAGTAAGTAGTTTACTGCGTAATCTTTCATACAAATAACTTAAATCCTTTAATTTCATAAATCAAAGATACGGAACGTACCATTGTGCGTGAGTCCGACACGCACTAGGCCGGTTTTTTTAATTTATCAAGAGAATAATTTAAATCCTACGAATACTATTCCTACTAATCGAGTGGCTTAATCTTAGTCGTGGAGGGTTTCCAGATCAATCTTCCTCTGGCCCAGCATCGTTGGTCGTATTGTTAGTATGTATTAACATTGCATCACCTCGCTTAACTGCCGTCTTCCTTCCTATTCACACAGTTTTTTGAGTGAATAGGCTCTTAATAAACTAGCGCGCATTACCATCAACGATTGCATCACTGCTTACCATCAGGCGGGATAACGGTCAAGCACTAGTTTATAATTATATATGAGAATGGATATTTATTAGGTACTCTTTACGCAAAAACTGAATGGAATTTGGATGAAGTTTGACACACATAAGGTCTATAACAAGGATTGACATTTAGGATACTTTTTATCCCGATAATGGCGCCGACTGTTTTGTTCACAAACTAATTTGAAGTTAATTGCATCTCTTTTTATTTTTATTTTTTGTGAATTACAGTGTTTCTACTAACACTTGTATACAAGTTTCAGATTAAACACAGTGTTTTTTTTTTATTTATTTTTACTTTTTTGGCATTTTTGACATTGGCAGAATTATCGACATCGGCACCATTGCCATAAACAAAAATAGAATAGAACTGCATCTTTTTATTTCTATTTCTTTAAGAAAAGGACAGAAGATAAAATGTCAGTTTAGACCTGTCAAATTAGTGCGCTCCTGACGTAAATCGGCATATTTTTTGTCGCCATGTTTATAATCGCGTCTAAACTGTCTATGGCGTTTTTTAATTTGACAGGATTAAATTAAAATGTTATCTTCTATCCTATTCTAAACGAAATGGAAAGAATAAGATGCACTTAACTTAAAATTAGTTTAGTTTGTGAACAACAGAATTGGCGCCATTATTAGATATAGATACCTACAAAGTGGTGCTGACAATACGACAATAAATTAAACATTGTGTACCTCAACACATTCTCAGTTTACCCATAAAAAATCATATAAATATGTCCATTAGTTTAGTCACAGGAAATTATTTTTCATTTTTCACATTTTCTACATGATACATGTTGATAAGGAAGCGCTTACAGGTTAATGACCGCCGCATCCAGCGGTACCAAACTTTAATAATAATGGCGCGAAAAAAGCAAGTCGATACAAGATCGCGCTATCGCCGATCGGAGGTCAGTGAACCAATATTTTTAAAGGATGTTCTATTCCGTTTGCAATTTTATGCGATTTAGTTTGTTTGAAATTTTCATTTTTTTTATTTTTGATGCTAGGTTTCTTTTCTATGGTTTAGGATTATTCCTATGAACCAGCATTGTTCGTGTTTTCATTTATTGTCGTATTGTTAGCACCACTCTGTATATGCGGGAATCGGTGTCGTTGTGCCCCTTTGACAGAACAAGCGAAGATTTTTGCTACAGACTTTAGTTTCCTGACTTCTAATTGGATTAACGTGTTGCATTATTCTTTCCGTTAGTGAGCCGGATAGAGATACTTAAAAATTATACTTGCACACTTACTCCGAGGGCTTGAGACTCTGTGTTAAAACATTGGCTATAAACATAATTTGGTAGCCGATGACAATAGGGTGTATCTGACATCGTAACGCAAACTTCGCGAAAAGGCTATACCTCATGCCACTAATAAAATTGTGATAGTCATTTATGTCGTTAATGAGCGGTTGCAGAAATCACAGTGTTTAAAAAAACTCCGTAAATCATTGCTACACTTCCGCTCTACAGTCAAATCAAATTAGAACGGATGAAGCTCAAATCATTAACATTTAACAAATAACAAACAAAAGAACTTTCATTCAATTGTTTTTACATTGTATTTACAAAATGTTATTAATCTGTTATTGGGCAAACGAAACATGTTAAAACAACTCTATTGTGTGTTAATAATAGAATTACGGAAGTCGGACTTTCGTTGTGATTGTTAATTTTTGGTCTGATTATGCTTTTATCACAACCTTTTCCTAATTGATGCATGGAGGAATGCAAGAGGAAGGAGCTTCTCGGATACTCTTTCCGCGTCCTACATGGACCCGTTCCTGTTAGCATCATGCCGTTAAAACTTAGGTGATGTGAGTTTGGAATGAGTTGTCTTTGCAACCATGGACTACTAACCCCAGGAAATATCGCAGAACATGTACACGCCTGCCTGCGACGTGGAGGCCCCGGGTTCGATCCCCGGCCAGGTCATGATGGAAAACGATTTTTCCTGATTGGCCTGGGTCTTGGATGTTTATATATATATGTATCTATTATAAAATATAGTATCGTTGAGTTAGTATCCCATAATACAAGTCTCGAACTTACTTTGGGGCTAGCTCAATCTGTGTGATTTGTCCGTATTTATTTATCCACTAAATTACTGCTTCATCATCATCATCATCTACATTTTTCTCGTCCCTCTGCTGGGCACAGGTCTCCTCTCATACAGAGAAGGATTGAGCGTAATCACCACGCTTGCTCAATGCGGGCGATTTCAGACCCAAAGTCCAGGTTTCCTCAAGATGTTTTCCTTCACCTACTAATTAATTACTACTTACTCCTACTTTTTTTGTTGGGATGGGAAATCATCAAATGACTTCTGCCGTTCTGGGCGGAGCGGAAGGGTGTGTCAAACTTTTAGTGACTAAAATCCACACGCGTTCCTTCATTTGCCTGGGCCACGGTTTTTTTTTGTCGGCCCCATCGGGCATCGGTCACACAGCCACTTAAGGTTTACAATTCATCGGGCTATATTGGTTACTCTCGTTCTCTCTTGTAAAGACTCGCAGCACAATGCTAAGCGCTAGTCATTTTACGTGATTGTGACGTGTTTCCCTCAACCATTTCTTATTTTCCATACCCAAAGGACCCTAGCACCAAGAATCCACTGTCCTTTTATTTGACACCAGGCTGTATCACACGAACTGATTTTGTCATTGAAATTCACCCAGCTGACGGATTTCTGTAGGACTGTAGCCTCTACAGTATGTTGAGAAAACCCTGTCCGACCCATAAGGATAATAAATGTTAGGTAAACATTTGACTAAATATAATATATAATTTTACGTAATCATCATAGTACCAATACAAATGAATTTTGAAATAATCTTTTTTTCCCGCAAATTAATTCCAACTTCCCCGAAATTTAGTAATTTTTAAAAAAGTGACAACACCGGTATTATTATGCGAATAGCGATGCGACCACGTGCCGCGTGCCCTGCCGCCCGCCGCCGCGGAAGGGTGGTTAACGCACATTTATTAAGTTACCTCTTTTTGCTAAATAATATTTATTTTTATAGGGGATTTTTTTTCAAGTTTAGCTCGGATTTGTATCCATTAGTAGAATCAGTTATCGATACCTAACAACACCTTCACGGGTCGGACAGGGTTTTCTTAACATACTGTATAACAGCAAGTATTAATAAAGGATTTTTTTTTCGTTTGTATCTGGTACGGAACGCTTCATTCGCAAGTCCGACACGCACTTGGCCGTTTATTATGTTTTCTCATCGACGCGACGCGCGACGTTTCATTTTATTATGTTTTTTCATCGACGGAGTTTTGCTAGCTAATTTAATTTCACTGGGCTGCGTGTCGCGGGTCAATTCCCGCACGGAGCAAATATTTGTTATGACCTACAAGTAGTGGTTCCGGGTCTGGATGTTTATGTGTGAGATTTATATCTTTGGAAAGTCACCCACGATACCTAGGAGCAATTCCTAGTATGAGGCAAAGTTTTTTAAAAAAGAAAAGAAAGACCGAACATACGTAGGTTCCCGTGAAAATTTTTCCAAAGACAACTCGGGCGAAGCCGCAATCTAGAGCTATTAAGTTATAACAAAGAAGATAAAATAATGAAACACAGACAGAGCAAAGCCACAGTATATACTAGTTTACTTACAAGACAATCGTTTCTCATGGTACATTGACCACGGACTATTTTCTTTGTTATTCTTACTAAACGTTGGTTTACATGGAGCGAGCTTTATTATAGTAACTGCCTACATGATTTTTTTTTTTAACTTTGCCCCCACTAGGAATTTCTCCTGTATCGTGGGGCGTTTATGCTGAGGGCCTAGTCTAGTGCAAGTTTATTTTAGGCTCTAATTGAGCCGCTTCAAGGCCATTTGGAACAGCCCAATAAGAGCTCCATGCGTTATAAACATTTGGACCACATTAAAGTTTTTCTTTGTAAATTATAAACTAGTGCTTGACCGCAATCCCACCTGATGGTAAGCAGTGATGCAATTGTTAATGGTAAAGCGCGCTAGTTTATTAAGCCTATTCACTCTAGCCTTGAAGACACTTAAATTGTAATCCAACGGAAACACCGCTGCTCGCAAATTGTTCCAGTCTCTCGGTGAAGTAAGAAAAACTCGCTCTAAGTACACTGTTTGCCTGCCCCGTTGGTTTCATGGTTGCCAGTGGGACTACTGAGTATGGAGTCCTCAAGTTCTGAATTGAGTTTCCCGATTTTTATCAAAATTCTGTCTTTAAAGATCCACTCAATATGTGTGTTTCTTTCCTCAAAAGACCGTTTCAGACACCAATCTGCATGTTCAGTCAGTACATGATCTTACCAAGATTATGAGACCTCTGCTTTTGTTTCGGCGTTTTTTCTCAGAGTACTTAGCTGATAGGTAACGCTGACGTCATCTAGTTTAAAAAATATGATTGACGTGTGTTTGGACAAAGCTGAGGGTTCCAACAAACCGTAACGACTGCCATTAGATGTTCGTATGGTAACCGGGACCAACGGCTTAACGTGCTTTCCGAGGCACGACCAGACCAGTGCAAATATTCATATTTATGCATACAAATATTTGCACTGCGCGGGGATCGAACCCGCGCCTCCTTTCACAGCGGCCGCGTTCGCTACCGCGGTCAGAGGGCTGTCAAATTCACTGGTTCACTCTCCTCCATGTATACCCACTGTGACAATAATGGGCGTCTTAATGCTGTTACAACAAGAATTATGTCACCATTGAATTAAAAATATACAGCAGCACATCATGCTACTGCGATCTGCAGAATTTCTTTATTAGATTTTCAACTTTATCTCTGAAGTATTAAATAAAATCAAATATTCCCAATGAACCTTGAGCCAAGGTTGGTTGGGAATATTTGACAGTTTTTTATTTGACGCGTTTGTATTAATAAATCGTTGTAGGCTTAGCGAGACGAAAATGTAAGATTAAAATAGCTCATATAAAACTAGTCAACAGGCTGTCCATACTTGCGAAACACGCAATCAATCAATATAAATAAATATATATATACGGACAAATCACACAGATTGAGCTAGCCCCAAAGTAAGTTCGAGACTTGTGTTATGGGATACTAACTCAACGATACTATAATTAATAATAGATACATATATAGATAACCATCTCACACCACAGGATGCCAGAGATCGTGCGAAATGGAGGCGTAATAGTAGGAAAGCGGACCCCGGGCTCCAACGCGAAAGCCGCGGATGCGACCGGGATTATACGCTGAGATATAGATAAACATCCAAGACCCAGGCCAATCAGGAAAAGATCGTTTTCCATCATGGCCTGGCCGGGAATCGAACCCGGGGCCTCCACGTCGCAGGCAGGCGTATTGACCGCTGCGCTACGGAGGACGTCAATATGAAGGAAAACATCGAGAGGGTCTAAGTTCGAAGACGTGTGACATCTGACAACCAGCTCCAGGCACGCGTGGTGAATTCTGGTCCAATTTTTCTCATTGAGTGCAGGCCTGTATCCCAGCAGACAATCAAAATCAAAGCTTTTATTTCAAATAAACCAATAAATTATTACAAGTACTTTTCTGCAGCTGCCCAAAAATCTGAGTTGAGTAATTTTATTGTGATATTTTTTTAAACAGTACCTCATGAAGAATGAGTCTTTAGCCAAGTGTTTCATCATCATCATCATCATCAACCTTTTTATCGTCCCACTGCTGGGCACAGGTCTCCTCTCACACAGAGAAGGATTGGGCGTAATCACCACGCTTCCTTAATGCGGGTTGGCGATTTCAGACTTAAAGTCCAGGTTTCCTCAAGATGTTTTTCCTTCACCTTCAGTCATTGGCTGTCGGTCTCTGTGGCGCAGCGGTCAACACGCCTGCCTGCGACGTGGAGGCCCCGGGTTCGATCCCCGGCCAGGTTGTGATGGAAAACGATCTTTTCCTGATTGGCCTGGGTCTTGGATGGTTATCTATATATGTATCTATTATAAAATATAGTATCGTTGAGTTAGTATCCCATAACACAAGTCTCGAACTTACTTTGGGGTTATCTCAATCTGTGTGATTTGTCCATATATATTTATTTATTTATTATTTATTGGTGTCCAAGATATACTTAGAAAGTGTTTAGTACTTAGAAAGTGCTTAGCCAACTGTTTGGTCATTGGAAATTGCTCCCTATTTCTAGTCCTGTACTCATCATTCACCTATTTTACTGATAAAAAATACACCGAAATACTTAAGCTGATTTAACAAATATGTAACCCAGACCATTGTCCAAATAGCATCGCATACTATTATTGAAATTATTTCATCACACGCATAATTATGTGTCGTGTAGCCTATTGCACGCAATTTCATCTGTTGGTAATGTTATTTTGTAATACCGTGTTTACCGAATGTAATCTATAACAGCATAACCAAGCCTATAATATGTCCACTCCTGGGACAAAGCCTTCCTCTCATAGGACATGCCGGTTCCCTCACGATGTTCTCCTTCACCGTTTTGAGGGTAGTGGGAATTGCATGACTTAATTCCCTCAGCGGTCGTTCAAGTATTACGTAAGCACTATTGGGGGGCGGAGGGGACTTTGTTTTGTTTATTTTGGATGACATGGGGGGTAGGGGAGTCTAGATGATGATTACGTCATCGGTAGTTATTTACTTTTTTACACGAAGTGCAACCCTCACATTATCTATGCTTGAAATGTTTTGTTCATAAGATTATAATATTTTTGTGTCTTACTCTATGTTGAATACTGTATAAGCAATATCTAATATCTATTTTAAATCTATTTTCTTATTTTTATAATTATAAATATTATATAACATTATAATTATAAATATAAAAATATACATTTAAAATTGAAAAATATTTACGTGAGCATAGGGGAAGGGGGTAAGAGTTTTGCTTACTTTTGCTGCTATGGGGGATGGGGGGGCAAATATTTGTAATAAATCTGCTTACGTAATATTTGAACAGCCCCCCATCTCCGTTTAGCTTCTAGCTTCTTCTAATTTAGCTTCACTTTTCTTGGACTGAGTGACATTGACTATTCAAAAGCACCAACGATGAACGAATGATTTTGATTTTGATCCGTTCCATCATCGGATGACCCGTCGTATGGCGAATTTCCACCAGTAGGTACGTTGTTGACACCACAACGTTCTGAACGAAGCGTTTCGCCTTTTCTTCTATACCGCGCATCGAGGGACTGGAACAATTTGCCAGCGGCGATATTTCCGTCTGACTACAATTTAAGTGTCTTCAAGACTAGAGTGAATAGGCTCTTAATAAACTAGCTTTACTATCAGGCGGGATTTATATTTTATAAAAAAAAAAATCTATATCAAAATTTACGAAAACCTATATGTAGACTATTCTGAAGAAACTGTTTACATAATTGTGTATTAATTTAGTTGTGTTTTATTGTATCACGGTAAGGCAAGACTATAGTAGGAGAAAATAAAAATGGGAAATACCTATTAAGAAACGAGGGATGGAAATATGGTTAAGAACGGGGGTAACAAAGGAGATGACGTCTAAGAGAGAATAAATTGGTATGAGGGCAGGAGAATGGTGATTGCATAACAATACGGAACCCTTCATTCGCAAGTCCGACTTGCATTTGGACGATTATGTATCATTTCTACATGAGATATGTGTGTGATTGGTCCATACTTCCGTGGGTTATCATCATAACATTGTTACCACGGGATCCACCAACCATGACGCTGTTGGTACCAAGTGATTAGGGTTGATGATAAAATTATGGCTACTTAGTTAAGGTATATCCACATATTTCCTTTCTATCCTATCCTATTAGATTATTAATATGAAATGAGTTCATATAATTTACTTTTTTACAATGCATAAATATGTAAGCTGTCACGCCCTTTATGTCTGGGGCTTTAATTTAAGTAATAAGTTTTTACTTATTTACATTTTCATTCAAATTTACAATATATAAAGAAAACCCTGTCCGATCCATAAGTATAATAAAGGTTTGGTAAACACTTGACCAAATATAATATAAAATTTTACGTAATCATCATAGAAACAATACTAATGCATTTTGTAATAATCTTTTTTCCCGCAAATTAATTCCAACTTACCCGAAATTTGGTAATTTTTTAAAAAGTGATAACACCGGTATTATTATGAACAAATAGCGATGCTATCACGTGCCGCGTGCCCTGCCCCCCGCCGCCCGCGGAAGGGTTGCTTACCGCACATGTATTAAGTTACCTCTTTTTTGCGAAATAATATTTATTTTTTTTGGGGGATGTTTTTTTTAGGCTTAGCCCGGCTTTGTATCCATTAGTAGAATCAGTTATCGATACCTAACAATACCTTCACAGATCGGACAGGGTTTTCTTTACATATTGTACATATGTATGTAAACAAAGTGTGTGATACTCCTTAGCGATGACATATGATAAAGAGGTTAATAAAAACCTGTAAGGATTATTATAATGTAATGAAGAAATGGTGAAACAATAGCTTTAAATTTTGTTTTATAAGGTGGTTAATATAATTATCCTTAGATATGGGCTATAGTTTTACTGTACCCCATATCTAAGGATAATTATATTAACCACCATATATGTATACATATATATTATTGGTAGCTGGCATATGGTAAATAATTTCATTGTTGTTGTATTTACCTGTGTTCATCACTATACATAGTATTGTATAAAGTCATGTATTTTTTAAATGAACAAACATCTGTGCTGCTGGGGAGTTCGTTCAGCCACTTCTTCTTTCCAAGCGAAAGCACTAGGAAGTGTCGATGGGTTGGCGTTTTGGGACTGTCTTATGTAATATTGAGGTTCAAAAAGTGCTGATTCTCATCTTAATTTGAATAAATGACTTTTGATTTTGATATAAAAGTGAAAGTTTGTGAGTACGTACACATGGATGGATGTTTAACGGTGTGATGAACAGGGTGTAAAGTTCACTCATCCTCCATAGAAAAGGGAGGATCCTCCGGCCAGACAGGTGATGAGTCTAGCGGACACTTGCACACCCAACGGTTGATGTTGGGAAGTTGTATACATGCGACTTCACGGAAAACTTTGCTTGCGAGATGCAATAGGCCTAGTATAAGTTTTCATTACGAAACTCGTTCGTCGATATCGAGCGCGTTTGACTCAGCGATTGGCCCGCTTCAAGGTCGTAAGAACTCTCAACCAATGAGAGCGTCGAACGCGCTCGATATCGACGATCGAGTTTTGTATTGAAAACTCATACTAGGCCTACAGGTACCTACTGTGTGACGTCAGTGTGACGTGTTGTTGAGATGTGGCGTTTTTTGATACCGCTACAGATGTTTGATACTCTTTCACGCATAAATTACTACACAAATGGTGATGAAACTTTACAAGACACTAGCATAGTGCTTACAGGGATAATCGTTGGTCGGTGCAGCATTTTATTAAAATTTCCGAAGAGGCTTCTGCGAGTTGGCTTCGGGCCATAGTACTCCTTCTAAAGGACCGGAATCCCGGGGTAACAGAATAAGTAAAAACATAGCAATATATTTAAGTAATTATTAAAATGGTTGTGAATTCTTACCTTATAGTACACCATTGTAGAGATTTTACGACACCTGCAATGAAAAAAGACTTTTTAATTATATATATTATACGTATATATTGCACATCATGTTCTGCTCACTAACCAGTATAAACTGAGTTCTGATTTTACGAACAATCTATACATGTGAGTTAAAACTGAAAATGTTTATGTATAGCTTGATGTGTAGCCGTGCGTACACCACAATAATACATTACATAAAAATACATTAAACACTACATAATATACAATGGGCAGCCTTAGAGCTAATGTAATATCTTCCAGGCAACCTTCGAATAGATAGACATTCTCCTGGATATAAAATGGGGCTGTCGTTGGTGTAAATATTAATAATCCAAAATATACATCTATAGAAAGGATTATGTCGGTGGTAGGCCAAAATATCAGCTGCCGGCCGAAGTAACCACCCACCAGACAAAGTCTTGCCGCCAAGCGATTCGTCGTGTTTCGGCATTATGTCTGGTGAAGCCGTACGGAGGACGGGTCTGAGCAGTTGTATCGGGAGTTTGGTCGTGGAGGGTCTCCAGATCAATCTCCCTCTGGCGCAGCATCGTTAGTCGTGTTGTTCGGTTTAACGTTGCATCACTTCGCTCAACTGCCGTCTTTCTTCCTATTCATTAAGTTTTTAATTGAATAGATTTGATAAACTAGCGCGCTTTACCATCAACGATCGCATCACTGCTTACCATTAAGTGGGATTGCAGTCAAGCACTAGTTTATGATCCATAAAAAAGGGGTCAGGAGAATGATGCTGATTTGCTTAACTTGAAATAGAGAAGGGAGTTCACTGTACAGCACTGTATACTTTTACTATGCAATCCTAACTGAGAACCAAACCCTGGTACTCCACACCTCCTAAATCTACGATCTAATCCCCGGCCATCTGCCATCTCAAGCAGGCACACAATGACCAACTCCCACGCAAGATGGCAACTTATCTCTTATGTAAGTAAAGATTTAGAAAATGCGTTCACAGTTAAAACAATTACATAAAAGTTTAGGAAAAGATTTATGGCGATCAGATTATGGTTTTCCCATAGTTTTTAAGTAAAACAGTTAATTAAGTGGTAATTAGTTTTTATTTATGTGCTAATGTAGGTGGTAATCATCGTTAAGAAACTGCTGATCTTTTCCGTATAAATCTTACTAATCCAAAACTTAGGTGAAGTGAGAGAGATCCGGTGTATTCCGAGAATTTCAAGCATTAGGTAAGGTGACACTTGAGTTCTCGCTCATTTTTCTTATGACTTCAAGGTGGCATGTAGTATGAATAAAAATACGATTGTACACGATGATATACGATGTATGTAGCCTGCTATACGCAAATTTCAGATATTTTTAAGTTTCTGTAAACAAATGACAAAAAGCCTTGATAAACGGTACCCGTATTAGCCACACGTGTGTCCAGCCACTTGTGAATAGTTGTTGAACCCTACTAATCCTCTGCAACTTCTACAGCCACTATTCTACTACCACCCCACACTAGTTGTCTGGCATTTTTCCGAACTGGATCATTTTGGAGCAGCTGTCTGGCACATTGTACCTGCTGCTATTTGTATACATCGGGGTTTATACTTTCCATTTGATTTTTATTTGTTGCTACCTGATGCATATTTATTTTAGGTGTACTGTGTTTCTTATTCTGTGCTAAATGAATGTATTTTCTGTCTTTCTTTCTACTTACTTTTTTCCATATGAAAGTTTGTGAGGATGTGTGGATTTTTATTAAGTACTCTTCCTCACAAAAACTTCTGAACTAATTTCGATAAAATTTGGCACACAGGTGGTTTACAACTAGAATTATTGCATTGCACACAGCTTATAATCTTACCATTGTGTCTATGCTAGTATATGATATACACTTCTCTCAGAAAAATCGAAACACTTCCCTTTTTATGGTTTCTATCCTAATTTTACACAAAAGAGTATTTATTCCATGAAAAAACACATTATGTATAGCTGGCAGTTTGGCCATTAAAATGGTAAGCGAAAATTTTAAATTCGAAATTAGAATTTCATTTCAGTAATTATCTACAAACGAAATGTATCACTGTTTTGAAACAAGTGTGTGTTTAGAGTTAGAGTACATTTAACCTTTGTAAACTAAAATTTTGCGTTTATCTTGAAAGTTTTTATCCTTTTTTTGTTTGCTGCGGCTTCGGCACGTCTGAAAAAGTTTTTTATTTTTTGTAAAACACGGACACGTCACTGGCAGAGACCGTCCAAGTGGTGGCATTACTGGATTCTGGACTTGTCAGTGTGTTGTCGTTGAAAGATTGTATCTAAGCCAGTCATCTGAGTCTACAGACGCTATCGGGAGGCTGGTTTGTTCACGCGCCATTCAGTATCTGGCAGGAATCGCATTACTTCGGAGCGAGATGATCGATTTATTGTAACAAAAATTATGCCATATGGTAACGACGCGTCGTTCCGTTCCGTCGCGATGGAAGAAACAAGGTCTATAGAAAAGATCAGCTACGGTGGCGGTTCGTGGACGGTTTGGGGAAGAATCAGCGCCGAAAGTAAGACAGAGCTAGTGTTCGTGTCTGGGCCACGTCTGCCTGCATTAAACTGTCATCGGTACGTCGAACAGTGTTATGAGCCTCACGTGATGCCCTATGCACATTTTATTGCCAATGGCTTCATATTTATGCACGACAATGCTAGGGCGCACACCGCGGGCGTTGTACGAGATTATCTTGCCGAAGTCGGTATCCCCATTATGGAATGGCCAGCAAGAAGCCCGGACATGACCCGCGTGGACGCAGTCATAAGAGCTCGGGGAGGGAATACCAGTTACTAAATAAACTTTTCCTAACTTTTTTTTTCATTTACATGTATTGTTTAATTCATATCCTTCATACGCCATACAGGGCAAAAACTACCTACTCGTTACCAAATACGAATCCTGTGAAAATTTAATTTGAATTTAGAACATTAACATTAGAATTTTAAAACCTCTTTTTAATCACTATTAAACGACATATCATAACATATATTTCTAAATATGTATATCTTTCTGATATATAATCCTTACATAACATAAACTAGTAAGCTGTTTCGATTTTTTTGATGAGAAGTGTATTTCATTTCATTTCATTTAAGTATTTCATTCATAAAAACAATTTACATTGTGTTGAATATCTACATATGCGACCTACACACGACTACATACAACATAAAGAACTAAGAATTATTCATTTACATACATTATAAGCGAAATTTATATATAGTGCCAAACAGTTTCAAGCATAATGTCCACATGTAAACCAAAATCAAATACAATTATACAACTCAAAAACAGTTACTAACTGAATGTCAAAAGTTGTAAATATCATATGTAACAATGTCTAAAATATAATGTCAAATAGTTTTCAAATGAATATCAAAACAATTTACAATATAATGTCAAACAATTTTATGTCAAAAAATACTTAAAACAAAAAAAAAATATTATTTATTATTTTGTGACATTAGTTCCGATACTTTGTACAAACATTTTTCTATTAAAAAAGCTTTTAAATTTATTTTAAACAAGTGAGTGTTATAAATCAAGATCTTTTAGCTCAGAAGGCAACGCATTAAATATTTCTACAGCTTGATACTTCCAGCAATGCTCTATTAAATTAAATTTTGGTGCTATGTGTATAATTTCATTGTTGTTGTGTTTTCTTGTGTTCATTACTGAACCTATATAGTACTGTATAAAGTTATGTTTTTTTTTTAATGAACAGACAGCTGTGCTGCTGGGTAGTTTGTTCCGCCACTTCTTCTTCCCAGCGAAAGCACTAGCAAGTGTCGGTGGGTGGGCGTTTTGGGGGGACTGTCTTATGTAATATTGACGTTCAAAAAGTGCTGATTCTTAGCCCAATTTGAATAAATGACTTTTGATTTTGATTTTCATTGCTAGGCCAGAAGCCCCATCTCTGTGAAGACTGTTATATATATATACCACGCGTGCATAGTAGTTGGCGAACATCACATTTCTTCGAAGTAGTAGTTTAGCAACGTTTTAAAATACAAAAAAGGTTTTTAAGAGTAATAATGATGAATTTTTTCACGCAAAGTGCCTGTCTGCGTTCGAACCTATGCCCCTTCATGTCTTCATAATTCGTTGCCGTTACTAATGGGCTAAATAATGCTAAGTACAGTATACCACAGCCATTTTGCTTGCAGAATACTTACTGGAACTTTCAACACGAACTGGTGGAAAGGAAAGAGATTGGATTGTTTGGAAGAAAGATATTATTTGGAGAAGTTATTGAGATATGGGATATTTATGGGTAGATACCCATGAATTCATCATCATCGCCATCATCTTTCTGTGATTCTGGACCCCTGGTATAGAAATTTTTAACCAATAAGGTAGTTGACTAAAAAAAACTAATTAGTCAGTCGTTCGTCGTTCAAGTATTACGTAAGCACTATTGGGGGCGGAGGGGTCTGTGTTTTGTTTATTTTGGATGACATGGGGGTAGGGGAGACTAGATGATGATTACGTCATCGGTAGTTATTTACTTTTTTACACGAAGTGCAACCCTCACATTATCTATGCTTGAAAATGTTTTGTTTCATAAGATTATAATATTTTTGTCCCTTACTCTATGTTGAATACTGTATAAGTAAAATCTAATATCTATCTTAAATCTATTTTCTTATTTTTTAAATTATTAATATTATATATAACATTATAATTATAAATATAAAAATATACATTTATAATTGAAAAATGTTTACGTAAGCATAGGGGAAGGGGGTAAGAGTTTTGCTTACTTATGCTGACATGGGGGATGGGGGGGCTAAATAATTGTAATAAATCTGCTTACGTAATATTTGAACGCCCCCTATCATGTACATATTTCGATTAGCAATATCCTTCAAAATTATTCACATTATCATAAATATGTATGTGTATAATGCAATTAAGGTGCTATATTGGACCAAATGAGGTTTGAGTACTAAACTCTATTACACTACAAATTGGGTGCAATATCAACTATTTACTGTAGCAAACATTTGTCATTGCACCGACGCTATAAAAGTCAAAATCGGTTGAGCGGAAGGTAAAAAACGGTTATTTAAACTTTTCCTTTTTTTTTTGAAGAAAAGTCAGAAATTGCTAAAAGCTTTTCTTATACAATTCGTAGGAAATAATTCTATAAACCTGTATATTATACACCTCTGCCTAAGCCTGCGGAGAAAACGAGCCTGATGTTTTCTTATAAACTTAACCTACTGCTGAGGAAGAAAATGCGTTTTGGACATTGCATATTATGAAACTAACACTAACCTGCGTGATGGATTCAGTACTAGGGCTTCCAATCCTAGTTATAGTCCCGCATTTGAATTTCAACTCCCGCCAATTCAAAACATACGACCCAGTCCAAAATAAAATAAAAAAATATTCTTCTTCGTTTTTATAGAATACCGACCACATTTACAATTTTAATTAATTTGAACTAATTATTTAGGTAGGAATTGGATTTATTCTATTACCAAATTGTGTAACATACTGTGTATTAGATACAATGGGTCTCAGTTTGGCAGATTAATAACATTCGTTGCGTATTTTATGTTGTTGAGCAAACACATATTTCGAACATACATGTAATAGGTTATATGGAGCAATGGATAGCAATATGCTTCAAAATTATTCAAATTTAGAGGAATTTTATGTAATGCAATTAGGTTGCCATATCATCGTCTCCCTTTTATCAAAAACGATTCATAACATCACACATATTCCCCGAATGGTTAGACAGAAGTAAATAAAAATAATACTAAGTACTAAAAATATACATAGTAATCACTAGTAATATAACACAAATTATTTACCTTTAATCTTAATGTAACAACACAATTCAAAAATAATGAAAATAAAAGTCACTATTTTGATTTAAATTCACTATAGAAATGGCGCGCGATTTTGAAAATAGAATGGAACGCACTGCTCCAGTTCTGTAAAGGCACTGATACAGTTTATGTGCCATGTTGTTTTTATATGCTGCTATGTTGAGAGCGCATCTTCATACAGCCTATTGTAAAAACTGACCTTGTTTATTTTTATATCGATACTTAGATATCAATTTTTATTTATGCTCTAATTGATGGACATACATATTGGAAATGTATGTATGATTTGGTAATATTATTTTTGTACTTCTAATAATAACATACTTGCCGAGGATTCTATAGGTACATGGGACGGATTGGATGCCGAAGGCGGACGACAGGCCTATGTCCTGCCAATAGATTTTGCAAATATCTGACCATGAAAAGTTAGGTAAAGTGAGTTTAAAGTAAGTTGGAATCACAGTTCATTTCACTCTTACTTAATCTAAGTTCACCAAAGTGTTCACGGTGATATGGTTACAGATTCGCATTGCAACTGCGATACGTACAGTTATTTCATATTATTAATTGATGTTATTGGTTTGGTTTCCGCACTCAGTCCCTTCAGTGGACCATTGTGCGTGGGTTATTTATTAATTGATAATTTTGTAAGATACCTGCAGGGTAATTGCGTAACACACTATCAATTAGAAATGGGTATCATTTTGACAGTTCAACAACATTCATTGCGTTATTTACGTTGTTGAGCAAATACGGTTTTCGAACTTAATGAGCAATGGATTAGCAAAATGATTCAATTGATAGTTAAATTATGTTACGCAATAGGCTATTTGACAGTATGAATGTTTTTGTGATTATTTGCTTTAAATGCATAAAATGAGGGTTCTTTATGTCATTTAGATGAGTTTTAATGAAAATAATAACAATTAATATATCCAAAAACACAAAAATATGTTTGGTATTTTGTTTCTCGCGCCGAATATTGTGAAACGATCCGGATTGGCTAATGTCACGATGACGTCATACGCTCATAAAGACTTGTTGTGGTTCAGTGTGATCTCGGGTGTTTTAGCGTTATTAGAAGATTTTTAACGATATTTGGAGGGATTTGTGGTATTTTTTTTTTTGTTTTCTGACTGACAAATAACAGATAAACTCAAAAACCACCGCGGAACCGATAATCTTTTATAAGTTTTTGACGTCACTTACAAAGCGCGACGCCATATTGCTGAATAAAGCGTTTCGGCGGCTTATTTTAATTTTGAATTTTTATTTGCATGTTTCTTACAAAATAGGTACGTCATCATCATCATCATCATCAACCTTTTTTTTATCGTCTCACTGCTGGGTACAGGTCTCCTCTCATACAGAGAAGGATTGAGCGTAATCACCACGCTTGCTCAATGCGGGTTGGCGATTTCAGACTTATGAAGTCCAGGTTTCCTCAAGATGTTTTCCTTCACCTTCAGTCAAAGTCGTGGTGGCCTAGTGATTAAAACACCAGCCTCTCAAGTATGAGTGCGCGGGTTCGATTCCAGGCAAGTACCAATGTAACTTTTCTAAAGTTATATGTAGTTTCTAAGTATATCTTGAACACGAAATACGTATTTAAAATTTAAAAAAAAAACTTTTGGTGAACTTCTTAACCGCAACCAAGTAATTCAGTATAGAAATTATAAATCTGTCAAATAGCCTATTAAGGTTATGTATTGTTTTTTTAAGTATTATTATCTTAACACTATAGAATAGAATAGAATACTTTATTTCAGACCGGAGTCCATAAGGTTAGTAACAATCTTACTTAACTTCTAGTATTAGTAAGTTACAGACACAGATATACATACATAAACATTAACTTAGAACTTAGCGTGGAGCTGCATCCACCTCTGCCACATGGGAGAATCCCACCGATCCGCGAACACACTGAGAATACTGTTGTTACTGCGGCGAACACGCGTCATCAGGGATGCGCATCTACTCCTAATAATGGCAGTAAAACCATTAATATTGTTATCCGCAAACATCCCTGACGCACTACAACGCCACGGCAGACCCAACAGCACCCTCAGTGCGTTATTATACTAAAGTAAAATTCAATTATTTATATGCTACCTGTGAAAACAACCTCAAAATCATCACAATCAGCCTATAATATGCCCACTGTTGGGACACAAGTCTCCTCTCGTAATCTACCACGCTCGTCCAGCACGGGTTGGTAGATGACACATGTCTCAGATATTTTTATTTTGGCTCTAGGACATGCCGGTTTTCTCGCGATGTTTTCCTTCAACGTTTTCAGATCAGTGATAATGAAATAATTTACACAACGTAAAACGCCTGATGGGGTTAACCTTCTTCTTCTTCTCAGTCTATAGAGGTCCACTGCTGAACAGAGGCGTCCCCCAAGGCTTTCATTCCATTGGGGGGCAATGCCATAATCCCCACGCTTGGCAGACGGGTTGGGGATCGCAGTAAGGCTGCAGCGCTGCTACTCGCTTCCCTGGTGAGAGTTCCCGTAGTCGCCTCTTATGACACCTACGCCGACGGGGTTCTAACCTACGACCTACAAATTGCAAGTCGTGGCCGATACCACTAAACTAACTATCTTTATATAGAAGTCCATGTATAATTCTCTAAGCATAATAAAGGTTAGGTAAACACATGGCCAAATATAATATAAAATTTTACGTAATCATCATAGTACCAATACAAATGAATTTTGAAATAATCTTTTTTTCCCGCGAATTAATTCCAACTTCCCCGAAATTTGGTAATTTTTAAAAAAGTGACAAAACCGGTATTATTATGAGCGAATAGCGATGCGATCACGTGCCGCGTGCCCTGCCGCCCGCCGCCCGCGGAAGGGTGCTTACGCACATTTATTAAGTTACCTCTTTTTGCGAAATAATATTTATTTTTTTATGGGGATTTTTTATCCATTAGTAGAATCAGTTATCGATACCTAGCAACACCTTCACGGGTCGGACAGGGTTTTCTTAACATACTGTATAAGAAATTTAGGTTTCCTTCATAAATTATACTTTAGTAGATTTGACGGAAGTGATGGAAGCCTATTTTCCTTATGTCAAATTTCTGGAACGATAAGTGTCATTAAATTAATGTGACATCTCAAGCGCGCGTAAACGTTGATTGGTTGTTGATTCAACCAATGACAGCAGCTTTAGCAGCGCGCTTGAAAACTTTCGAGGGTACTGAAACCGATAGTGACGTCAAATTGAAAATCGAAGATGACAGCTACATTTTTTTGTCATTGCTGTCTTTTTTATGCTTTTAGAGGATACTGACGTCAGTAGTACGATCAAAATGACAATGTAAGATGAAGGCTGTAAAAATGTAAATAATATATTTTTATTAGGTAGGGATAGCTAATGGTTGATTATACTTTGTACAATTTGGTTTGAAAATTGGGCTTTCATTCCGTTTCACAACCGGAATGAACAGGTCTTGATCAACAAAAAGAATAACATTTAAAACTTACTGCAAAAGTCTATTTATTGTAATTGTGCGGGACGAATAGTTTTTAATAGTACATAGGAACTAATTAGGAATAGTCTTACGAACAGTGTATACAGTATAGTAGATGTTATTGTAATTACTTAGAATAGAACATTTGTGCATAAGAATTTAGAAAGCGTAAGATGGACGATCATTCATTGTGATAGGAATGGTTGTACACATCTGGCAAGGCGGCAATTATGATAGGAATGACTGGGAACATTCGGTAAAATATCAGTGACAAAAGTTAACCGTCATAAAGTGTTCCCTTGTCATAAAATGCAGCAGACATACAATTATAAAATTAGAAATAGTTGTCCCACATCTGGCTGAACATAACAACACCAAAAAGGTGGGCGCCATAAAATCCCTTGTCCTTGGTTCCTTGGGATAGGCGCAATAAAATGACCCCTTGTAATGGACGTTATAAAGTGCAGACCCTCAGGTTTAGGATGCAGCCCAAAAACGTGCGTAAGACAATGGCTGGTGAAACCCGACGATCTCGTCCCTTCCCACGGTTTGCGCCCTTGTCACAGTATAAAAAGGCCCACGTTTGAGCATCAAGACACACGGCGATGGACCGGGCGCTGTCTCTGCCTGACATAGGCAGTGCGGCGTCCGCTTCGCCGCCGGCCGGGCGGGGTGAAGAAGGAAGGAGAGGGCGCGGACCTGGCGCTGCTGGAGCCGCCGGCCCACCGACGTCGCCGGCGCCTGCGCGCGTTGCGCCGGCACCGTCGTCGAGCCGGCAGCACGCGGTGCCCGTCCGCCCAGCTGCGTTCCGGCCGGTGCCTATCCAGGCGCCGGGGCCGGCCGCCACCCAGGGGCGCGCGCAGCAAGCGCGTGCGCCCCCGACACCAGCCCGCGTGCCTGCACTCGCGCGCACGGCTGCGCCCGCTTCGCGGGCCGCGGCGCCAGCGCGCGTCGCCGCGCAGCCCGCGCAGAGCGCGCCGCCGGCGCGAACCCCAGCGACGCCCGCGCGCACCCGCGCGCCCCCGTCGCGCCCAGCTGCGCCTCCGACGCAGCTGACCACACCGCCCGCTACCCAAGCTGTGCCCCAAGCTGTGCCAGCTTCGAGCACCGCCTCATCCGGCACCCACAGCTTGCTGGCGGGGCCGGCGAGGGCGGAGCTTGAGCGGCCAGCCAGTGCGGGCGGCAGCCGCCGACCGGCGCAGAGGGCGCCACCGGCGCCTGAATCGCCGGCACCGCCGAGAGTCTCGGCCTTTGACTCCCCCGCCGCACTATCGGCGTGCTCTTCGAGCATGTCGCTGGCGTCGGGGGACTCGGCCGGGTCCGGTCCTGAGGACGTGTACAGAGACACGACCCTGCGATCCGGACGCCGGTCCACCGAGGGCCGAGACCAACCAGGCCGGCAGCCGCCGGCCTCACCACCGCCGCCGCTGCTCGGGTTCGGCTACGAGTTTGAACTCGGGGCCCGACCGCAGCGGCGGCGCAGAAGCTCGGGCGAGTCCGCCGCCGGGGAGGAGGTGGCGAAGCGGTACTGCCCTGACCCGCCGCGCCCACAGCGCGCACGCGCGCCGCGCGGGGGGGGGAAACCCGCTTCGCCCACTTTCGCCGAGGCGGTGCGCCGCACGCCGCCGCGCTCGCCCACGCCCAGGGAAGAAGAGGAGGAACCAAGAGGAGTGTCCGCTGGCACCACCGCGCCCCCCGCTACCACCCCCGGCTCACCCAAGCCGGCTACGAACACCAACAAGAAGCCGAAGAAGCTGCGCTACCCGCCGCTGGTAGTGGAGAGGCTACCAAATTGGGCCGCTCATTTCCGGGCCCTCAGGGAGCGCTTGGGCCGGCCGCCTAATGCTCGTCCATACGGGACGGGGGTACGCTTCACCCCCGACACCGAAGACGAGTACCGGCTGGTCCAGCGCTACCTCACTGGCCTGGAGAAGGAGAGCGGCGTCTCGTGGTTCGCCTACTCCCTACCAGCGGAGAAAAGTTTGAAGATCGCCATCCGGGGGCTGCCAGCGGACACAGACCCTCAGGAGATCGGCGAGGAACTCCGGGAGATGGGATACGAGCCGGAGTACGTGCGCCACATTAAGGGCGCACAGGGAAGACCCGGCTGCGTATTCCACGCAATCCTAAAAAGGACGCCGGAGGTACGAGCTATCTTTGACACCGCCGTGTTCATGAACATGCGCGGTGTCAAGATAGAGGCTTGGCGCGGGAAACGTGGGCCCGCTCAGTGCCACCGGTGCCAGAAATTCAGGCACAGCTCGCACCAGTGCCACCGCCCGCTCGCCTGCGTACGCTGCGGCGGGGAACACGCGGCACGCGACTGCCCACGCCCGCGGGAGGAGCCGGCCACCTGCGCGAACTGCGGTGGCCCGCACCCCGCGTGCAACACCAAGTGCCCCGTCTTCCAGGCGGAGCTGAAGAACAGGCGGGCGGGGACTGCCGCCATCACCACCACCAAAGCGCGCCGGCCGCAAGCGGCCACCGAGAGGCCGCAAACGGTCGACGCTGACGCCAAGGCCGCCACATTAATGGCGGCAGCCAACGGGCCCACCGACCGCGCTCAAGCCACCTCGTCGAAGCGGAGGAGGAAAGGGCGCGGGGGCAAGGGTAAAGGCAAGAGGCCGGAAGAACCCGCAGCCACCCAGGAGGACGCGCCTAAGGCCGCCGACCCTGCCTCAAAGGGCAAGCAGGTCGTGGCTCCGGGCACGCTGGAGTCTGGCGCCGGCTCAGCGCCGCGACAGAAGGCTCGTGCCAACCGCGGCGCCACCGGCGCCACAACACAAACGAAAGCCATGACCGAGACCACAAAGGAGTTCACGACCTGCGCCATTGAATTGCTAATGGGCCTTATTAAGGCCATCAGGCAGGGTCAGGATGTGGAGACCGTCATCCTCGACGGCCTGACCAAGCTACTACTGCTTCGCCATGGCTAGGCCGTTGAGGATAGTGCATTGGAATGCCCGCGGCCTTAGGGGAAAGGTCGCCCCCCTCCGCCATCTCCTGAGGGAACAGGACGTCGACGTGGCGCTAATAAACGAGACCTTCCTGGGACCGGAGGACAAGGTCAGATTCCCGGGATATCTCGTTTATAGGAAGGACGAACGGTCAGCCTCCCACTCCCGGTACCGTGGTCTGGCGGTACTTGTGAGGCGAAGGGTCGTCCATCAAGAGCTACCCGTACCGTCGCTCAGCACACTCTACGCGCTGGGTGTCCAGCTGCACGTGGCTGGCGAGGACATTGACGTGTATGCGTGCTACAGGCCGCCCGCGGCTCCCATGAACACAGTCGAGCTGCGGGGCCTCCTTTACGGCACGCCGCGCGCTGTTGTCCTCGCCGGCGACTTCAACTGCAAGCACCCGGCGTGGAACTCGGTGCTGGCCAATACGGGTGGCAGACGGCTCTTTGCGGACGCGGAGGCCTCCGGTTATACGGTGTCCGGCCCAGAGACGCCCACGCACTACCCGGGCAACCCTGGGTATATGCCGGACGTTCTGGACATCGTGATCCACCGGGGGCTGTGCTGCCAGATCACCCAGCAGGTGATTGACGACGAGCTGCAGTCTGACCATCAGCCTGTGCTCGTCGTCCTATCGGGGACGCTGACCCAACTGAAGCCGCTAGCGCCACGTCGACGCATAGACTGGACGAAGTTCGCAGAGGAAGTAGAGGCCACCACGCCGGCTCGGCCTATTGCTACCGCCGCGGACGTAGACTCTATGGCGGACAATGTCACTGCTTGCATACAGAGCGCCTTACACTCGGCGACGAGCACGCAGCCGCAGGGGAGAGTGCTATTGCCGCCCCTGCCGGCGCGTCTTAACAGGATGATCGCCGAGAAGAGGCGACTACGCAAGCAGTGGCAGCAGCTACGATGTCCGACGCTCAAGACGCAGCTCAACCGTCTCGCGGAGAGGGTAAAGGCCGAGCTCAAGGCGCATACCGCCGCGGGCTGGGAGGAAAGGATAGAAGCCACTACGGACAGCTGGCCGTCGCTACATAAGCTCTGCGGCCAACTGAAGAGTACCCCAGCCCCGGTACGGCCGCTGCACAACAGCGACGGGGCGCTGAAGTATGCAGCGGAGGACCGGGCGGAGGTCTTCGCCGAACACCTGGAGCGTCAGTTCCGCCCCAACCCGACCAGCGACACCGACCATGTCGCAGCAGTCGAGAAACACCTGGGAGACTACTTCGCAGCGCCGATAGCTCCCGATGAAGACCCGGTATTCTTCTCGCCTGGCGCAGTCAGACGCGCCATCCTACGCACGAAGCCCAGGAAGGCTCCCGGTGCTGACGGTATCACCAACACAGCGCTGCGCCACCTGCCGTACCGTATGGTAGCGGCGCTGGCGCGCCTGTTTACGGCGGTACTGCGCACCGGGTCCTTCCCCGCTGCGTGGAAGGAAGGGCGCGTCATAATGCTGCCCAAGGCGGGGAAAAATATACTGAAGCCGGAGAGCTATCGGCCGATCACCCTGCTGCCGACAGTCTCCAAGGTGTTCGAAGCACTCCTGCTGCGACATCTCCAGCCCCACATCGCGCCGCGACCCGAGCAATTCGGGTTTAGGGCGGAGCACAGCACGACGCTCCAGCTGTCGAGGGTGCTGCACCACATCACGGCCGCACTGAACAGGAGGGAGTGCGCCGTTGCAGTACTCCTCGACATGGAGAAGGCCTTCGACCGTGTGTGGCACGACGGCCTGGTATATAAACTGGCCACATCAGGCGCGCCCCGTCGCGTTGTAAAGGTGGTCTCTACTTTTCTCTCCGACAGGACTTTCCGGGTGGTGGTCGACGGGACGCTATCCGCCCCCCGCCCAGTGCTCGCGGGTGTACCGCAGGGCAGCTGTCTCTCGCCTGCGTGCTACTCACGTTACACCGACGACATCCCCACTACCTCGGAAGCGATGCTCGCGCTCTACGCTGACGACGCCGCGTACATTACTACATCGCTTAACGCGAAGTACGCGGCCGTCAAGATGCAGCGTGCGCTCGGGCTCCTTCCTGAGTGGCTCTCCAAGTGGCGGCTGTCGGTGAACGTGGGAAAAACGCAGGCGATAGTATTCGGATACGCGTCCCTCCCACCCCCCCTGAGACTCCTGGGAGCCGACGTCGAGTGGTCCCCCCGGGTGAAGTACCTGGGGGTGACGATTGATCGCCGGCTCACCATGGGGCCACACGTCCGCTCGGTCGCCGCACGGGGCAGGGTTGCCCGCTACCTGCTCTATCCAGTGCTCTCGTCCTGCATCCCGGCGCGCGTCAAACTGGCCGTGTACAAGTTGTACATACGGCCCATATTGACGTACGCCGCTCCGGCATGGTTCGCCCTCACTAGCGAGGCGCACCGGAAGACGCTCCGCGCGCAAGAAAATCTTGCGCTGCGGACCATAGTTGCCGCTCCTCGCTATGTGAGGAACGATGTCATCCGGAGGGATCTCAGGATGGAGAGCCTGGATGAGTTTGTGCGGCGCCTCGCGAAGGGAATGTTCGCGCGTGCCGACGCGTCCGACTTGACGCACGTCAAGGACATTGCGCCCTGGCACGCGCGCCCCCCCGACGCGAAACCCTTCCCCCGCGACCTGGTAGCGGACGAGTGACCCCTCACCGGACTGGACTCCTCAGGTGAGCTGCACCCAGGCTACACGCGGCTCATCTGACCCAATAATACTCCACCCATTACACGCACTCGTCGCGTAGCGTGTGCTAAGTTAATATAGGCACGCTAACGCGGCGACCAGACAACCTTTACATCACAGACACCCTACACATACACGCGTATGCGCAGCGCGGGCAGCGGTACGCGTTATCACTGGGCGGTGTTACTGTACAGTTCAATACCGCCCACACATACATCACGACCCCTTAGCCCGGAACGTAACCGTACATAGCTGGAAACCGGACGGGCGGGGGTTTACATCCGATATTCTGTAGGGCGTCGAGTCGGCGCCTCTGTCGCTGGTCGTCCCCCGCTGGGCTTCCTCCAGGTAACTGGGGGTCTCACCTGGCGGGGACTGACCGCCGAGGCGCCGTGAAGCAAGCAGGACCGTGAGTGGGTTCTGTGACGCGCCTACAGAATTACTCATAGCAACCATTATACAGACGTGCGCAACTCACGCACGTACCATCACATATTGTACAGGCCCTTGTTGCCGACCAAACGAAGGGCCCGTAGTAACGGGCCAATGTAACTGACTCCGCGGCCGGGGGGCTTAGCCCTGGCACCGCTCGCCACGCCCCCTGACGGGGGCGTCGCGACCTCCACAGAATCAAGACACATTCGTCTTCGACATCAAGGAGTCTACAGTTACAGTAAGAAGAACACATTCATCTTCACCATTGGGGAGTCTACAGCTACAGTAAGAAGAAACACATTCATCTTCATCTTCGAGAAGTCAATAGCTACAGCACAGATCAACAGCAAGATCCCTACAAGATCTCTACAGAATCAACAGTCAAGAAGTAATAGTTAAAATCAATAGTAGTATAAGTTAAATAGTGACTCCGCTAATAATTTGAAGAATATAAACCAAGTAAGTCTACACACCGAAGTCTCACTTATTTCCACCAACCCAGCAACAGAGTGTGCATCAGAACGTGCAGAGTGCAACCGCATACGTCCACTAAATGGTCCTGCATGTCTGTCACGCACAATTTGGTCCTTCGATAGCCGAATTAGTGGAAATTAAGTGAAGAACGTATCCGGATACACGCACATATTTAATGGTGCTTCGATGTCCGGATAAGTGGAAAATAAGTGAAGAACGCATCCAGCTAGAAGAAACGTGAAGACTCTCAAGTTCTCGCCACAAGATAAGTTCGCGTCGTAGACTGACGGCTATCGATAAACAATATGCCGGTCACACGATCAGAGGGAAAAGCTGCTAGCAAATCAACAACGGGAACGTACACAGAAACCGGAACAGTTACTACCGGGACGGCTACCACAGGGACAGCGACCACGAGGGAGACAACAGAAACGGGTACCACGGAATATACTGGTACCTCGACAGCCACAGGGATCTCCGCCGTATCAATGCCCGCCGCCGCCGCCGCCCCGCCCGCTATGTCGCCCCCCGCTGTTGTCGCCGCCGCTGCTACTACTCTCTCCGTGACACAGTCAACAGCTACAACGATGAACCCGCCTACAACTGTGTGCCACAGCAACAAAGGAACACGACCCGCAACAGAAAAATCAACAGTAAAGCGGGTCAAGAATACAGATGGTTTGCCACTGCCGAGCGGACTACAAGACCCCCGCACCCCCGCTAGGAAGGGCGCGGGGGGATCGACCTACAGTAAATCAAAGGCATACAAGTTGGCGAAAGCAAAGGAAGACTTACTGCGACTGCAAGTGGAGCTAGCCGCCGCACGCTTAGCTACTTTGGAACATGAAGACTCCGACAATGAAGAAGATGATGTCTCCATCTACTCTAAGGAAGAAACAGATCGAAGAGTAGACAACTGGCTAGAGGACCAACAGAACAGAACGCCCGTGGTTGCCGTACAACAGAATCAACCTACAGCAGAGCCGGTGATCACGCGCATAGAGAATAGCGTCCCAGCCAGTACAGAACAGAAGCGTCAAGTACATAACGTACTACAGTTACCGGCGGGAGGTCAATCCGACCTCGCCGCGCTCGCCGACGCAATCACAAGTGCCGTCAACGCAGCTCAACGACCGAGATCCGTAGAGCTACCGTCGTTTAGTGGATCACATCAAGAGTGGTTACCGTTCCGCGCCGCTTACTACGAAACAGAAAATATATACACGCCGATTGAAAACACAAACAGGCTACGAAGAACACTGAAAGGCAAAGCGAAAGAAGCAGTGGACTCTTTGCTGATTACCAACACGGATCCAGCAGACATAATGAAGGCATTAGAGTCAAGATTCGGAAGACCGGAATCCATCGCCATGATGGAAATGGACGCGCTCCGTGCCCTACCACGCCTCACCGAATCACCGCGGGACATCTGCATCTTTGCAACAAAAGTGTCCAACATTGTAGCAACATTGAAAACTCTCGGCTGTGTACACTATCTGTACAACCCAGAAGTGTCAAAGACCGTCGTAGACAAGCTGACGCCTACGCTTCGCTACAGATACTACGATTTCTCGTTCGTACAACCGAGGGAAGATCCTGACCTAGTGAAGCTAGACAAGTTCCTCAAAAGAGAAGCGGACTTGTGCGCACCGTACGCTGTACCCGAACAACTAAATACAGGAACAGCAGCCACTCAACAGAAGAGAATACAGAAGGTCCACAACGTAACAGAAAGGACGAATACGTCGAACTGTCCGGTCTGTGAACAAACCGGTCACACAGCGGTTGACTGCAATCAATTCAGGAAGTTAGATGAAAACGGCAGATGGGACGCAGCTAAGTCCAAACGCCTATGCTTCAGATGTCTTCGATACAGAAACAAGACTCACAGTTGCCGTCCTCGTGAGTGTGGTGTCAACAGCTGCAGATTTTCACATCACAAGCTGTTACATCACACTAAGAAGAAGGAGGCTAAAGAAGAGGCATCGAAGGAAGCTACAGAAATCATCAACTCAGCCTGGGCAGAGAGTAAGAAACAGTCGTTCCTGAAAATCCTACCGATCCAAATAAAGGGTCCAAAGGGTGCAGTCGACACTTTCGCGTTAATGGACGACGGTTCAACAGTCACGCTAGTTGACGATAGCGTGGCAAACAGCATCGGAGCAACAGGCCCCGTCGACCCACTGAAAATAGAAACCATCAACGATCTGAAGGCGTCTGAATCAAATTCGCGTCGAGTTAGTATCAAGTTGAAAGGGCTCAACGGGTACGAAGAACAAGTACAAGCACGCACGGTGAAGAACTTGCATGTTTCGTCTCAGCGGGTACCGACAGAAATAGTAACGGGATGCAAGCACATGGCAGACATCCGCGACTACCTCACGTACACCAATGCCAAGCCTAAAGTGCTGATTGGGCAAGACAACTGGCATCTCCTGTTGACATCGGAGGTCAGAAGAGGCAACAAGTACCAACCAGTGGCATCTCTCACACCACTGGGTTGGGTACTCCACGGCAGACAGATCCGGACCTCCAGGCACAATATCGACTTTGTGTCTCATGTCGCTGAGAAATCAGAACACAGTCAGGACGTACTAGGGAAGCAATGCATTGAGATGAACGCCCTCTGCATCGACCCCAAGAGACCAACCGATACCTCTTCACCGGTAACAGAACCGCCCGGGAAACATAAGATATGCCACGTGTCGAACAAGAAGGTACTCAGTTTAGCAGAAGCTTTACCTGATCCTATAAGATTCTCCAATTCGCTACATTCCATCGGGCGCCCCGTTCATGGAAGGAACCTGAGAACACAGATACGGACCTCCAGGCACAGTATCGACTTTGTGTCTCATGTGACTGAGAAAATAGAAGACAGCACTAGCCGCGACGCTACACGAGCGTCACCCCACAGAGGAAGTACTCACCACCTTACTCGCAGAGGTGCAATACAACATCAACAGCCGCCCTCTGACACACGTGTCAGTCAGTGCAGAGGACCCAGAAGCCCTGACCCCGAACCATTTCTTGTTGGGAAGCTCAGGACGAGTGCCCCAACCGGGCACATTCGACGAAAAAGACGCCGCATCGAGATTCAGTTGGCGAGCAGCACAGAGGCTTGCCGACCTTTTCTGGAAGCGTTGGATCCAGGAGTACCTCCCGGAGTTGCAACACCGGCGGGAGCCGCATGGAAGAGGTCCAAAAATACAAGTCGACGACCTTGTACATGTCGTCGACCCCAACCTGCCGCGCAATATATGGCCGCGTGGCAGAGTCATAGCGACGTATCCGGGCCCCGACGACATCGTGCGAACAGTGGACGTCCGAACTAAGGGAGGTGTGCTACGACGGCCGGTGAGGAAGCTAGTAGTCCTGCCTCTCCAAACGGAAGACAAACCCGCACCGGAGATAGCTGCGACGCGGTCGCACGGCGGGAGTGATGTGCGGGACGAATAGTTTTTAATAGTACATAGGAACTAATTAGGAATAGTCTTACGAACAGTGTATACAGTATAGTAGATGTTATTGTAATTACTTAGAATAGAACATTTGTGCATAAGAATTTAGAAAGCGTAAGATGGACGATCATTCATTGTGATAGGAATGGTTGTACACATCTGGCAAGGCGGCAATTATGATAGGAATGACTGGGAACATTCGGTAAAATATCAGTGACAAAAGTTAACCGTCATAAAGTGTTCCCTTGTCATAAAATGCAGCAGACATACAATTATAAAATTAGAAATAGTTGTCCCACATCTGGCTGAACATAACAACACCAAAAAGGTGGGCGCCATAAAATCCCTTGTCCTTGGTTCCTTGGGATAGGCGCAATAAAATGACCCCTTGTAATGGACGTTATAAAGTGCAGACCCTCAGGTTTAGGATGCAGCCCAAAAACGTGCGTAAGACAATGGCTGGTGAAACCCGACGATCTCGTCCCTTCCCACGGTTTGCGCCCTTGTCACAGTATAAAAAGGCCCACGTTTGAGCATCAAGACACATTCGTCTTCGACATCAAGGAGTCTACAGTTACAGTAAGAAGAACACATTCATCTTCACCATTGGGGAGTCTACAGCTACAGTAAGAAGAAACACATTCATCTTCATCTTCGAGAAGTCAATAGCTACAGCACAGATCAACAGCAAGATCCCTACAAGATCTCTACAGAATCAACAGTCAAGAAGTAATAGTTAAAATCAATAGTAGTATAAGTTAAATAGTGACTCCGCTAATAATTTGAAGAATATAAACCAAGTAAGTCTACACACCGAAGTCTCACTTATTTCCACCAACCCAGCAACAGAGTGTGCATCAGAACGTGCAGAGTGCAACCGCATACGTCCACTAAATGGTCCTGCATGTCTGTCGTGTACAGTAATTATCTTATGGCAAAACTATGAGCTATTACTGCCGTGAATCAAATCTTGACACGCGATTTAGGTACCTTATTTGCAATACATAGGTACATATATGTAGGGGAGGTACGTACAAAATGACATGAATTGCGGACAAAATGACACAGTCCGCCATAGATAAACTACATCACGTGACTAGCCGGAAATACGAACCTGTCAAAATGTGAACTCGCGCCAGTATTTCGTTTGGGTGTCATCGCCGACGATAAATATTGGTAAGTTATGAGTTTTTATTTAAGACAGAGATTTTTGTGTATTAATGTTATGTTTATATTAATATTATCTTGTTTTTACATTTATTACATCCCTTAAGTAATTATTGTTGCCTTCAAATAGCAAACATTTTGCATTTATTCTTGAATTTTAATTTTTTTTAACGTTTTATGGATAAAATGACATACATATGTAACGGAAAAATTAACATAGGTATGTCGTTTTGTCCATAAGAACTCCATGAGTGAATTGTAGGTACCTACTCAATATCTTTTTTCCGTTAATCAGCTGTTAATTTCTTTACAGATAATGGCGTGTAATTATAAGCGAACGACTGATCGTCAATCCTGGAATGAGGAATCAACGCGTAAAGCTATGGAAGCAGTTCGCAGTAACAAAATTGGCAGGCTTTTGGCGGTGAAGACATTTGGAGTAAGCAACACTAAGAAGACATGCTTTGAATAGTAACAACACTTTGGAGTCCTCTGCAAAGGTTCTAGGACGTTGGAAAGCATTTGAAATTACTTGAATCTCATTTGTTTGAACTGACGCAAACGTCTGTTCATGAATTAGCTTTAGATTTGAAAAAAAAAAACGGTTTTGAGGAACATGAATCAAAATAATGAAGAACATCCCTCATCTATACGTCCTATTGAACTCATATCTCCTGTCCCAAAAGGACATTACGTAAGTGGCCAAGGCAAACGTAAGTCAAAGAAACCTCTTTAGTTTTGACTTCATTTCCAAATATAAAAGAAATTAAGGCAAAAAATGAGCCCAAAGGTCCTTCACAGAAGAAGAAACGAAAGGTTACCAAACCATATTCCAAGAAGACAGCGAAGAAAAAAAATTGCCAAACTACTCTCAAAATGGCGAAGAGGATTGCGCATGCATTTATTGCAACGATCTTTATTTGCGATCAACACTTGGAGAAGACTAGTTGCGGTGTTTAAAATGTGTCTCATAGAAGACGCAAGGCAGACAAAAATGTTAACGGGTGAAGAAGCATTGAGCGTATTTATTGACTTGGATTTACCGAAAGCACAATAAATATTTGTACTTAAGAAATTTAACGAACGAATGAATATATTTTGTGTTTCCACCATATTACAAAGCCCAACGAGTTAAAACTACTTGCTATTCACCATTTTCAGATATATAAAACAGACACAAGTACAAAAATAGTAAGACATCATGATTTATTAGATCACACTGCTGCTAGAATATTGACAATAGATTCAGTGTATCGGAATGGATTGAATAACTTACTTCTATACAGTAAATGGGGCTGTAATGGCTCATCCGGTCAAAGCCAGTATAAACAGAAACTGGCAGAAGAGTCTGAAGAAATTTCTGATGCACATTTATTTATCACTTCTTTGGTGCCTATTAAGTTAATTAACGAGCTAATAGGTGATGTTGTAGATAGTCGTGGTGGCCTAGTGGTTTCAACACCAGCCTCTCAAGTATGAGTGTGCGGGTTCGATTCCAGGTCAGGCAAGTACCAATGTAACTTTTCTAAGTTATATGTACTTTCTAAGTATATCTTGGACACCAAAGACTGATTAAAAGGTGAAGAAAAACATCTTGAGGAAACCTGGACTTTAAGTCTGAAATCGCCAACTGTCTGTATGAGTGGAGACCTGTGCCCAACAGTGGGACGATAAAAGGTTGATGATGAGGTGATGTTGTCTGGCAATATTTGGTACCTTCATCTGTTCGTTTTTGCCGCCATATATTAATAGAATTTTGCAAAAAACCTCCCACGAAAACTAAAGCTGTTGTGGATGAAATAAAAGGTCAAATAAATTCTTTGGCTCCATCATTAATTAACAAAGAATTTGAAAGTGAACGAGATAATCCCGAAGTTCATCAAGTTTAACCAGTGTTCGATTTTAATCACAATTTTTTTATTTAAATTTATTTTTATTTTAATGTCCTGTATAATATTTGATTTTTGTAAACATTAAAATATTTGTTTCTTTTTTTGTTTTTAATAAATATTGGATTTTTTGATAATTTTGAAATTATTTCACTTTTTAATGTATGGTTTCAAAATGAATCATAATAAATTATATTCCATTTGAAGCCCTATACAATATTCTATATTTGTGCAAAATTTTAGAATATAATATTCAGAAATTAAAAAGTGTTTGATTTTTAATCAGACACAGGCCTTTATTTTCCATAGTGCGTCGTCGCTGATGTCGTCGTCATATATTATATGAATGGATGAATGTTTGTTACTCTTTATCGCAAAAACTACTGAACGGATTTAGATGAACTTTGGCAGACAGATAATTTATAACGGGGATTAACATATACGATATTTTTTATCAGGATATTCCTGCGGGATAGAAACGTATGAAGCTGAAACTAGTACTGTAGATATATCACTTACGACCTCCACGCGAACAAAATCGCGAGCGGTCTTCAATGTCAAGTTTTATAATTATAACTTAGCGTCAAGTTATAATTATATAACTTGAGATTGAACACAGGGCTTTAGCTGATAATCTCAGAAACCGGATATTAAATAGTACCGGAAATACGTTGATATTAGACTACGCCGCCATACCATTGCATTTCCTATACGGGAAACGAACAATTATACATCAAAAATACGACAAAGCCATGATTCATTGTTTCTGCTGATGCCAATCAGCAACCTTCCTGAAGTATGACCTTCTAAGTTCTAACATTATCTTATCTTTGGACGTGGAACGTGATAGTTTGAATGTCATCTCCGAATGGGAAGCACGTAGATGAACGTTGAACTGAGTGGGCTTTTAGATCTAAGTCTCCAAGACCTGGTCTAGCAATGATGGAAAAACCTTAGTTGTCGAGGCCGATAAAACTGATCAAGAGCGATTTGGGCTCGCAGACATTGGGTTCCGTCCCATTGTACCTATAATATTTAACACTATTCTGTAATCGTGACTGATTTGACAAACATTTAAAACAAATATAAGCTTAGGGACTGATAACTTTAACTTCTACGTAAAAAAGTTCAGAGTTTTCTACAACTTCAAACGTTTTTCAAGAGTGCTATAGTCACTTTAGAATAATCTTAATAGCAATTGAAATAAAGTTGATATTGGCTTAATTTGAACTTGAAAAAACATAAATTTGAAACATTTGAAATAAATTTTACCTTAAGTACAAATTTAACTTTTTTATATGATTATAAACCAGTGCTTGACCACAATCCCGCCTGATGATAAGCAGTGATACAATCGTTGATGGTAAAGCGCACTAGTTTATTAAGAGCCTATTCCCTCAAAACTGAGTGAATAGGAAGGAAAACGGCAGATGAGCGAGGTGATGCAATGTTAAACCCAACAAAACGACCAACGATGCTGCGCCAGAGACATAACAACATTTGGTGCATCGTACCCGGCACACATCGCAACACAATTGCGCTCAGACCCGTCCTCCGTACGGCTTCACCAGACATCATGCTGGAACACGACGAATCGCTTGGCGGCAAGACTATGTCTGGTGGGTGGTAACTTCTGCCGGCGGCCGGTGTTATGGCCTACTACCAAATATTCTGTTTTTGAGAAATAAATGTCTTAAACCATATTTTTAATAATACCGTTTGACTAAATTGGGTAGGTAGAGCACGAGCTACTTCTAGTTGCCTAATTGTCTTACGCGATGTTCAAAAAATCCATGTTGGGAGTTTGGTCGTGCAGGGTCTTCAAATCAATCTCCCTGTGGCGCAGCATCGTTGGTCGTGTTGTTGGGTTTAACATTGCATCACCTCGCTCAACTGCCGTCTTCCTTCCTAATCGCTCAGTTTTTCTGAGTGAATAGGCTCTTAATAAACTAGCGCGCTTTACCATCAACGATCGCATCATTGCTTACCATCAGGCGGGATTGCGGTCAAGCGCTAGTTTATAACTATTAAAAAAAAAAGTTTTTAATGGATATGAGTATTGAGTAACCTGTAAAAATAAGATTATGAGTCCCTATTACGTATCGAAACGCAGTTTCTATCAAAGTTGCTATTGAAGGCATCTATTACTTTTTGATGTTAATCTTCGTCTCTCGTTCTATTAAAAAAATCTAAATGTCTATCCGTGACTCCTACTTAATTAGTGTGTTACAATATGAAGCTAAGGCAATGATCGTTATCTCACTAATTTAACAAAGGTATCGGTGCTCGCGCGGCCGAAATTGTACCTATCAAACTTTGATTGATTTATTGTGGGAACTTACAGGGGCTCTCAACTGTTCGTTCAATATCTCAGTAAACTTTGGGGGCATTTTGCAACATACTACCAATGGCTTTAATTTTGACAGTTCAACAACATACATTGCATTATTTGGTTTGTTGAGAATTGGATTATTCGTACATTAGAAGTAATGGATTAGAAATATCCTTGAAAATGATTCAATGGCGCGCGTTCTGGGGGACTGACTTTTGTAATTTTGACATTCGAAAGTGCTGTTTTCAGCCTAATTTGAATGAATGACTTTTAATTGATAGCAATGATACGCAAATAGGGACGCTGTTGTACCTTCATTAAATATTCACCACTTGACTTTGTCGATTTAACTTTAAAAAACTCCAGTTAGATTGTAACAAAATCTTAATAGCAAAATCCAATAACACATTGTCTGACTTGGGAATCAAATCCCACGCTCAACAGTCACGCTTGCGATCACAAAACCAGCGGGGCCGTCAAATGACTACATTACCATCCTATTAATATTCTAAATAGGAAATTTTGAGTATGGGTCGTTTGTTACTTTTTCACGCAAAAACTACTGAACAGATTTGGATGTAATTTGGCACACAGATAGTTTATATGACCAAGAATCACCTGGAAAAACATAGAATACTTTTTATCCTGATATTCCTACGGGATCGAAACTTACGCTGATAAAGAACCGCAGGGTGTGTGATGAGCTGTGGCTCATCATCGTCATCTCAACGTTAACCCAGTCACATCCGGAGTCTGAGGTCCGCTTTACCAGTCTAACTGCTGATTTTGGCTAAACTTCAATATTTTCCGTGAAGCGACTGCCGTCTGACCTCCACAACCTGATATCAAAGCATTGCAATTAGACCAATTGTTGGACTTTTGAGGGCTCCAACAGCCCGTAACGACTGCCACTAGATGTTCATATGGCAACCGAGACCAACGGGTTAAAATGGTTTCAGAGGCACGACCAGACCAGAGCATATAATTATATTCATGAATACAAATATTTGCACTGTGCGGGGATCGAACCCGCGCCTCGCCGCGGGCCGCAAGCGCACATCTAGTACATATCTTATAATTGGTATAACAACCCATCAAATTCAAACAGTTGCACACTCCCACCTCGTGTTCGTAATGACCCAAGGTTGCGTGTTATTGCTCCCGATGGCTGATAGCGAGTACTACTAATGAAATTGAAATTGGTACCAAATATGTTATTAGCTAATCTACTTTTGTTTATGTACTTGCAGAGGATCTCCATCTTAATTATAACAGAGCAGTGGTAGCCTAATGTTACATAGTATTGTATTTATTTTTATTTTTAGTAATTATAAACTCGCGCTTGACCGCAATCCCGCCTGATGGTAAGCAGTGATGCGAACGTTGATGGTAAAGCGCGCTAGTTTATTAAGAACCTATTCACTCAGATTGAGCGAATAGGAAGGAAGACGGCAGTTGAGCGAGGTGATGCAATGTTAAATCCAACAACACGACCAACAATGCTGCGCCAAAGGGAGATTGATCTGAAGACCCTCCACGACCAAACTCCCAACACAACAACATTTGGCGCATCGTACCCGGCACACATCGCAACACAACTGCTCAGACCCGTCCTCCGTACGTCTTCACCAGACATCATGCCGGAACACGACAAATCGCTTGGCGGCAAGGCTTTGTCTGGTGGGTGGTAACTTCTGATAACTCTTCTTTGTGATAACTCTTGGGTTGTGGAGGTCAGATAATCCCCGTGTTAAATGATGGTATTCAGTTGAATCCGATTAGACTGGAATCTGACCCCAACACACTTGGGAAAAAAGCTAGGAAAATGATGTTGATGAATTCATATTGCAGGATATTGCTAATTCATTGCTTAATTTGTTCGAAAGATTTGTTTGCTTAACAATATAAATGACACGAAGAATCTTGTTGAACTGCCAAATTGAAAGCTTTTGGTACTGATAATTACCGAGTTTGTACAGTTACTTCATCAGTAAGGTGAATGATTTGGTAGCCTAACAACAGATTCTAAGGATAATCTCTGAGAACCCAGCGTCTGGATTTTCGGTGAGAGTTATCCAGCTTCATGTGACATGACGACACCAGCCCGAAAGTCTGATAAGCAGTCATAACAAGGGATTTATAATGCCCAGTAGGTAACTGGTGTCGTAAGAGGCGACTAAGTGAACTCTCACCAGGGAAGCGGGCAGCAGCGCTTCTCCTGTGGAATAACGAATTACTGCGATCTCCAACCCGTCTGCCAAGCGTGGGGATTATAGCAATGGCATTGGAATGAAAGCCTTGGGGAAGGCCTTTGTCCAGCAATGGACCTTTTTAGGCTGAGATAGTGGGAAACACACAACGCAGATGATGAGATATTCAACTTTATCGCTAAAACATTAAGATCTAAGGTTGATTGGGAAATTTAAACAGTTTCGGGTAACTTGTACTTATGTCTCACTAGCTTTCCGCCCGCGGCTTCGCTCGCGTGGAGATCGGCTATATCGCGCTTTTAGATTTCCCTCGTGAATATAATTTTTTCCGGGATAAAAAAAGTACCCTATTATTTAATCCGGACTTCTAACTTTACGTCTGCAAAATTTCAAAACAATCGGCTTAGTAGTTACGGCGTGAAAGCGGAACAAACAAAGAAACAAACTCACTTTCCGATTTATAATATTAGGATATTTGGTGTACACATACAAATATTCCAGTAATCTCCCTTGGGAACTTGATGTTTTTTTAGGACCAAAAGTAGCCTATGTTACTCTCCTTCTTTTCAACTAACTGTATGCCAAAAATCAGGTCGATTGATTGCTTAGCTACGGCGTGAAGGAAGGACAAACAAACAAACAAACACACTTTCACATTTATAATATTAGTATGGATTATCATCATCGTGTCAGACACTTTAAGTTCACTGCTAGACATAGCCCAAGGATTTCCAAAAGGATTCCAAAGGATTTTGGTCAGGTCATCCGACCTAGTCGGTGGGTGTCCGACGCTGCGCTTGCCGGTACGTGGTCGCCATTCAAGAGCCTTTCTGCCCCATCGGTCATCAGCTCTACGTGCTATGTGCCCCGTCTACTGCTACTTTAAAGAGCTAATCCGCTGAGCCATGTCGGCGACTTTCGTTCTTCTACGAATCTCTTTATTCCTGATTCGATAACGTAGAGAAACACCTTCCTACTTATGTCTGTACCAGTTTAGCTAACTAACTTTTAAATAAACTCGTGAGAGAGACCTTGAAATCGATAGAACTCGACGATACTCCCGATTTCACCTCAATTGCGTAATGCATAACTTTATTCTAATTGTAACAAGTCTATTGTGTCCGAACTAATTTTTTTTACACCATTGTAATATGTGAAAATGTCTTATACAATTAATGGAAGTTTTAATGGGGTAAACGTTTAGTTACTCAAGTTACCAAGATTATAAACTTAATCTCGCCATAGAAAAGAGGAAAAGATGCTATCAGTAACAACGGTTAGACTTCTTGAGCACCTTGGTTATTTATGATCTGTAATTTATACATATGTTGTACATAATAAGGAGTGTTCTGTTCTATTCTCTTTGTACCTCATTGCCTCACACACGCATAATCAGCCATAAATGTTCACACTGCTGGGAAAGAGGCCTCTCTTCGAGTTGGGCCACCACGAAGGCCCAGTGCGGGTAGGTAAGTAGATGTCAAATGTCTTGGAGGGCATGTTTCCTCGCGAAGTTTTCTTTCACCGTATCTAATCTGATCTAATACTGAGAAACAGGGTGTAAAGCTCACTCATCCTCCATAAAAAGGGAGGATCTTCCAACCAGAGAGGTGTTGATGACGGGAATTTGTATGTATGCTCGTCGTGTTCCAGCATGATGTCTGGTGAAGCCGTACGGAGAACGAGTCTGAGTAGTTGTGTAGCGGTACCTACAAACGCCACAAATAAGCAAACGTCATAGTGACGTCACACGAATTCTACATTTCGCAATCAGAGTTTACCGTGCAACTAGCATATGTACAGCTTCCTAATTTCAAGCAATGGGCAAGTGCCCGCCAGACAAAACACCCGTCTGGTCAGAGGATCCTTCCTTTTCTACGGAAGATGAGTGAACTTTACTCCCTGTTCCTCATGCCTCCACAGTAGTGTTGCGATGTGTGCCGGGTACGACGCACCAAATGTTGTTGTGTCGGGAGTTTAGTCGTGGAGCGTCTCCAGATTAATTTCCCTCTGATGCAGCATCGTTGGTCGTGTTGTTAGGTTTATGATTGCATCACCTCGCTCAACTAACGTCTTCCTTCTTATTCACTCAGTTTATTTTTTTAGGTGAATTAGCCTCATAATAAACTAGCGCACCATCAACAATTGGATCACTGCTTACCACCAGGAGGGATTGCGGTCAAGCGCTAGATTACAATTATAAAAAAATGCTAGTTGCATGGTAGATAGATAGGAACATGACGTCAGTATATCGCGTTGGTCACATTGGCGCTTAGATACCGCTAGATCACACCCCTTCGGAGACCGGAGATTGATAGTGGGCTGAGTTTTGTATCTTGTGATGCTTGCCAGGCCAACAGAGGTATCAATGTTGGAAACTATTGCCACATAGTTCACGGGGATTCTTCGCGCCGCTACCTTCGGTCCTGATGTGTGGAGGGCGACAGATGAAATCCAAAATTTTCCTAATATTTTTTTTTCAATTTGTGTAATAATGTTCTGTGGTTCTGTATGTCTTGTAATAGTGTAGTACGTATTGTATAGAGAGGCTTGTGGATATGAAACATTAGGCGCACGTCTCGATCGATGTAAGGTACGCTTGCCGCCGTTGTTTCGTGGATGGGTGACCAGCTTAACATACCGAGACACCTCCGTACCTCGGAAAGTACGTTAAGCCGTAGGTCCCGGTTATCATTAGATATCATAGATTTTTATTATTTATGGGTCACTAGCTGCGCCTTGCGGGTCCACTCGGGTAAGTTTCGATAAGTTATTTTTATATGCTCCGCTCCTATTGGTCGCAGCGTGATGTTATAAATGCTTGAATTGTTTTCTTTCTTTTTTTTTTTGTCAGATTGAGATGGAAAAAATGTATTTGGTTTTTGAAATAAAGATTATTATTATTCCTTATTATTATTATTATTATTATTATATAACCTAAAGCCTTCCTGGATTAATAGGCTATCCAACGCAAAAGATTTTTTCTAATTGAACCAGGAGTTCCTGAGATTAACGCGATCAAACAAACAAACTCTTCAGCTTTATATATTAGTATAGATTAGAAGCCGATTATTAGGTATCGATTTGCTTTTTTTTTTGCGCCATTATTATTAAAGTTTGGTACCGCAGGATGCAGCGGTCATTAACCTGTAAGCGCTTCCTTGTCAACATGTAGATCATGTAGAAAATGTGAAAAATAAAAAATAATTTCCTGTGACTAAACTAATGGATATATTTATATGATTTTTTATGGGTAGACTGAGAATGTGTTGAGGTACGCGATGTTTAATTTATTGTCGTATTATCAGCACCACTCTGTACACATGCAGTCGCTTCATGTAAGCTACTGGTATCCAACAGCAATTATTTGAATTGAAATCTGATCCCAACATAGTTGGGAAAGTCTAGGAAGAAATATTGTATATCATCATTATCAGCCCCTACAAGTCCACTGCTGGACATAGGCCTCTTCCATGGCACGCCAACAAGCTAGATCCTGAGCAGTTCTCCGCCAGCCATTACCAGCCACCTTTTTGATGTCGTCGCTCCGTTTTCCGAGACACGGTCTCTACTCGAGGACTCGTGTACCCCAACGGTTGTCGGCCTGGCGGCATATGTGACCAGCCCATTTCCACTTCAGCTTGCTAATCCTCTCAGCTATGTCGGTGACAGAGGACCAAAGTCCCCGTATATCATATTCAACGTAATTTTTGACGTGACAACGTCTATTAAATTGGTACGGCGTGGAGTCATTCTCGAAAACACCGTAACGGCCGAATCTGACGCCACACGGAGTCCACGCCTACTTTACCCCCACCCCTAGAGCGAATAGAGGTTGTCACGTTCAAATATCGGCAGTAGACGGAGTTCTACAGACAACCAATTTTTTTTTGTTTATGCGAAACTCAAACCACGTGTTTTTTTAAGTAAATAATCTATGTACAAAATTTCAAAAAGATATCATGAAAAACCACAAAGTTATGAGCTTGTTATCTTACTTGGTTGTTCCACCAAAAATATCGTCAACGCACCGCTGGGCCGCGCCAACAGCAGCGACCAACCGAGCCTGTCCAGCTATGCGCACGCGCCTATTACTATGGTCTACTGTCAGCTCTGTTGTGCGCTCGGTAATCACACTACAACAATTTCTAAATGTATTTAAGAAAAAATATAACATGGTGTGAAAATGATCCCACCAAAAACATTCTGTAAAAAACTTGCCAAGTCTCGTTGGAGCTGCTTGTTTATTTCTAAAAAGTAGTGAAATCTAGACAAAGTCGTGCCAAGTCTAAGGTTCCTTACAGCGTTTTTTCTTGTTATACAGTATGTTAAGAAAACCCTGTCCGACCCATAAGGATAATAAAGGTTAAGTAAACACATGACCAAATATAATATAAAATTTTACGTAATCATCATAGTACCAATACAAATGAATTTTAAAATAATCTTTTTTTTCCCGCGAATTAATTCCAACTTCCCCGAAATTTGGTAATTTTTAAAAAAAATTACAACACCGGTATTATTATGAGCGAATAGCGATGCGACCATGTGCTGCGTGCCCTGCCGCCCGCCGCCCGCGGAAGGGTGCTTAACGCACATTTATTAAGTTACCTCTTTTTGCGAAATAATATTAAATTTTTTTTTGGGGTTTTTTTTTTAAGTTTAGCCCGGTTTTGTATCCATTAGTATAATCAGTTATCGATACCCAACAACACCTTCACGGGTCGGACAGGGTTTTCTTAACATACTGTATAGTTAATTTTGTGTGACTAGGCAGACTTCACTTGTTTATTCTGATTCATGTTTGGTATAAAGTTAAAATATCGTTGTATACATGTGTATATCTATATATATGTATGTAACCCTAACTATAGGTCATAAATTTATTATCCTAAACAGCATCTAACACGATTATAAGTAAATAACGATTGCAGAAAAAATAATAGCAGTAATAAGCGCGTGAGTGCATTATTAACTAGTGCAATAAGGTGAATTCATTTCTACTAATGTAGTTGCAAAAGACTCTTGCGTGGTGATCATCAAACTGGTTCAGGTAATTAGGTACATACATGCTAGCAATCGGAGAGAGAAAATTATATGTTATACACGGTTTGGGGGTCTACTCTGTGTGACTACCATGAGTTTTCGACGACTCGATCATCGATATCGATAGCGTTTGACTCATCGATTGGCCCGTTTCAAGGTTGTAAGAACCTAAGAACTCTCAACCAATGAGAGCGCCAAACGCGCTCGACGCGTATGATTGAGTCTCATAATGAAAACTCATGGTAACCACACTGAAGTGGTAAATTTATCATATCGGTCGAATGATCGTCCATTTCCGACTACGAAGGTACTATGTCTGTATGTATTTGGTTTATCAAATTTAGTGAACTATTTATTACAATGGCGCCGATGCTTATATTCACAAACTATACTAATTTTCATCTTTTTCATTCTATACATTCGAATTCGTCATTTCGGTGTAGACCTCTGGTTTGGATAATTAGGTATGTACTAGCTATGATACAGAGAAAATTATATGTTATGGCCGGTTCTGGCTTTGAAGTACGGACAAGAGCGGGTCAAGCTTCCCAAAATTATCAAATATTCCTAATCATGCTTTAGAGATATTATAACAAAATATATATTGTTGAATATTAAAAAGCCCTAATGCGTAAAAGCTTTTTTGGCAATACTCCAAACAATTATATTAAAGTGCCGAATGACATTAAAAATATGCCATTAATAAAATTCTAAAAGGCACTTAATAAATTGCTTGATGACAAGTGTTATTACACACTAGACGATTTTTTTTTAATGATGGCTCAATTTAAATAAAATTAATTATAATATATCATAATATTTTTTGCAACTATTTATGTTACATGAAAACAACATAAATAATGTTACATGAAAAACTTAAAGACGAATCATATTTTTTGAAATAAAATATTGACGATTTATATTTTTTGACATTTTATAATTATTTTGACTTAGATTTTTTGACATTTAATAAGAAATAGTTCCTCATTTAGGTCTGAAATTTTACTTGGAAACGATATTTATGCATTCTTTTATGTTTATGATTTATATTTTTTGAAATTTTAATTATTTGACTTAGATTTTTTAACATTTAATGAATAAGAAATAGTTCCTAATTTGGGTCTGTCATTTTAATTTTAAACTATAATTATGCACGATTTTGAAACAAATTTTTAGGCTAAATTTTGTTTTCATGAGCCAGATGAACACCATATTTTTGTATGCCTACTGGCATATAGCATAACACAGCGCCCTGCTATAAATATGTAAAGAACTGTAAGTACCTGGTGGTGTCTTTGGTTTTTTTGTATATTAGTTTTTGACACCGACTTCCGATATTAGTTATTTTTCACTTTGTAGTGTTTTTTGGAAGTCGGTTGTTTTTTTTTTTGTAAAAGTTTTTATTTTACACTTTTTAGTTGTGAAAAGTACTGTTCAGCTGCATCCGGTTAGACTGGATGCTGACGCTAAAATACTTAATGAAAAAACTTACAAACGCACTGGTTGCCCCTACGATTTATGAAAGTTCCCCCTTGATTTCTCTGGTCTTCCACCATCAAACCCTGATGTCCTTCTCACGGGACCACTTTGGGAATGTCTTCTTTCCAGCATAAATCGGTTCATAAACGACGAAGTTATCCGCGAACAAACATAAAAAAGCATATATACGGTCGAATTGAGTAACCTCCTCCTTTTTGAAGTCGGTTAAAAAATTATTTGATTTGATAAAGTTGAAATTCTAATAAAGTTTTAACAGAATGTGGTAGTTTGATGTGCTGCCGTCTGTACAAAATATTATAAAGGGTGTATCTGACATCGACGCACAAACGAGTACCATGGATCCAGTACATGATTCTGAGCCCCCAGTGGTGGAACTTTTCGTCGGCTTTTTCATGATTAAAAAAAATATATATGTAGTTTTTTTCACTTCAGACCGTTCATAATTGCTATACTTTTATAACCCAATAAGATTTTAAAGTAAAAAAATAATTAACTCGCTAATTACATAAAAAGCGCAATGAAAACAAAACTCGAAAAACTATCTTATCAGCTGATTTAATAGAGTTCACATCAGGGATCAACGTCATACCTACAAACCCGCACGGCGGCACGCTTGCAACGTTCAAAGGCCAAGCCGACACTTTTTTATAAACATTGTTATTTCTGTAACCGTTCATTATAATTTTATTAGTGACATGCGGTGTAGCCTTTTCGCGAAGTTTGCGTTACGATGTCAGATACACCCTGTATACTAGCAATGATACAGAGAACATTATATATTTTACCTATTATCTATATACTTACTAACTCAACAAATATTTTGTACAGCACATCAAGCTACTACGATCTATCACATTTTCTTAATGAATTATCAACATTATTGCTCAAAAATTAAGGCTCAAGGTTGATTGGCAATATTTGACAGTATCGGGTCGCTTGGTCTACTGACATCTCTGCTAACTGCATCAATATCAACATCATTGTTTACTTGCTCAGTATGATCCTGCACTATTTCTGATTCCAGATTCCAGGTCAGACAAGTACCAATGTAACTTTTATAAAGTTATATGTACTTTCTAGGTATAAGTTGGACACCAATGACTGATTACAAGGTGAAGGAAAACATCTTGAGGAAACCTGGACTTTAACAACTAAAAAACTATACCTAACAGAATATCAAGGAGCTAATTTGTCATGGAAAACATAACTTTTAGAAACAAAAGACAGAACACTATCAGAAGAAATAAATCAGAATGCGATCTATCAAGAATAACCATGGATCGCACACTGCTTAGCTCAACTTTATCTGAAGGATCTGATACTGAGGCACTGGATGTGTCGACGAAAAGTATGCCTACAAATGCTGGTTTTAACTTAACTGACTTTCGACAGCTAAACGAACAGGTTATAGATCTTCGTTTGGAACTTGCTACTGCGCATAACGAAATAACAAACCTCAACTACGAATGCAACAACCTTAAGCAAAAATTAGAATACAACAACAAGCAAATACATCTCCTCAAAAAAGTGTCAAGTGAATCTTTAACAATGAACCCAGTGTACACGCCATTCACACCTAGAAACAAGGTTTCCACACCGCTGCTAAATAAGCTGACAAATGTTAAGTTACGCTTATCCCATGACCAAATGAATCACTCGGGTATAATAACGCTTACTGAAACACCTAGAACTCATGTTAACAGCATTCCACAACGGTTAGTCAAACAAATATCAGACAGTATCGGAAAAGACATACCAACAACAAACTGTAACAACTCTGAGAAAATATGTTTCAAGAACTCAGCTAGCCCATTGTCCTGGACCCTACCCACCATCGTTGGAAATGACTACGAACAAAAGTCAATGAAATCTAAAAGCGTAACTAAAGAGGTGAATAAAAATACAGAAAATAACGACAGTGAACAAAAAAGAATGATTTACGTCATTGGGGATGAACAAGCACAAAACCTTGCTGAAAAAATCCTTAAAAAAAGGCAAGGTAAATGGAATGATAACTATGGCGTCTTCGGAATGGTAAAATCATCCGCCAGTAGCAGCGAAATACTAAGGACGTGTGAAAATTTGGCAAAAAATGTCAAACAAAAAGATATTGTAGTGCTATGTTTTGGTATCTTTGACAACAATGTATACAAATATATGTCAAACTTATGTAATATATTGTACTTATTTAGAAAGCAAAAGGTCTTCATAACAAATGTACAATACAACCCATATCTTAATGAATACATGCTTAATAAACAGTTGCATCTGATTGTAAAAAATTATACTAACTGTAAATTAATCCACCTGACTAATACAAATGTATTTATGAATAAAAAGAATTATTTTACCACTATGTTAAGTGATAAGATTAATTTAGAAATAGATTCTATGACCTACAATGAAAATTTTTTGACTTTTCCGAATAAAGGTAAATATCAATTACAGTCCGATATCTGCATTGAAAATAAGCCGTCCCGGTCCAAAATGCAAAAATAAAAAAAAAAAACGAGTGTGCTTATGACCACACGACTGAAGTGAAACTTCTTTCGCACCATCTGTATGTATATCAGTGGCGAAGGGTCCATACAAGCCGATTCCCACCGGGTTACCTTTCAAAAATCAGTTCCATATTCATACAAAACTATTTACATTCTATTTCATTAACAAAGTATTATTAATCAAATGCCGGCGCGATTTACAATAGCAATCGTAATTTTTAGCAATACCCTAAGTACCACATTTCATTTTATAGTCGTAAGTTAATCAGCGCTTCAATTTTTCGTACAAGGAACCCGAAGAATTTCAGCTTACCTCGGTCAACGTTTTACTATGAGGCGAAAAGAGACAGAGCGTGTCAGACCATCTCTTTCTAATGCTCGCTAACCGTCGGTAAAACTTGATAAATATAGGCTAATGCCAAGCGGCTTGTAGTTCTCTCCTCTCCTCTATTAGAAAGAGACAAAGAAACCACGCCACTACAAGAAAGGAAACACGACAAAATTTCAAAACAAGACGCATTGCATTAGAATATAAATAACGTTGTGATTGTGTATAATTTGCTTTATTTTTGCTTAATATTTTTGTTGGTTTTGGATCGGTGTTTGTGTGGTTCGGTTTTTAACACTTTATTATTTTTGTAATTTTTTATTTTATTTTTTCTTGACTATTCCCTAACAATAGGTACTTAACTTAGTACTTACTAACAAGCATGCATGTGTGGTATGGAGATGCACGTCGAAAAAGGCTTTTCTCAAAGCCGCTTTTATCATACTTGAAAGACACTGTTATCAAATCATCAATCCTTTTTTGTATGGTGAAGGTGGGGCTTTTGATATTATTCTTATCTGAAGACCTCCTCCAAGATATCCTGCAGTAGGTAAGTGTATAAGTGTTTATTTTTTTGGACCGGCTTCCCTTTGTCAAAATTTCACCCTTCGCCACTGATGTATATATATATAAATATATGTGTGTACAATATATACATGTATACACATATACATATATTAATTTTCTATAAATATTTAAATTTATTTCATGCTTTCATTTATAAATTAATATTTTTGCATAGACCTCCAATTTAAAAAAAAAAAGTGGATTCCCTCGGGGCCAAAAGGTCGGGCTCTTCCTCCTGAATCAGGGGACCCCAAACTCGGGTAGTCCACGACCTCTGGTTCCCGAGATAATCCACGGGGGGGTGAGGTAACTAAAGGGGGGGGGGAGATTTCGTGGGGTTGCGGGGGGTAGGGGGGAGAGGGGTGAAGGGGAGAGGGGGAGTGGATTCCCTCGGGGCCAAAAGGTCGGGCTCCTCCTCCTGATTCAGGGGACCCCAAACTCGGGTAGTCCACGACCTCTGGTTCCCGAGATAATCCACGGGGAGGTGAGGTAACTAAAGGGTGTCGGGGGGGGGGAGGGGGTAGTGGATTCCCACGGGGCCAAAAGGTCGGGCTCTTCCTCGTGAATCAGGGGACCCCAAACTCGGGTAGTCCACGACCTCTGGTTCCCGAGATAATCCACGGGGGGGTGAGGTAATCAATGAGAGGGGTCGGGGGGTGTTCGCAGCGTCATGTTCTCGAAGAAATTCATAGTTCTTAATCAATCAAGGTACTTAGCTTAATAATTGAGCTTATGAGGCTCGAAAGCAATTTGTACCTACTTTGTGTCTTATCGTATTGTGACGATATCTTCAAACTTCTATACTTTCAATTATATCAGAAATTTTCAGCAAAAATATATAAAACAATATAAAGGCCAGAACAGAACGAAATTTATAAATTATTTGTGCTCTTAGGTAATCAATTGTTAACAAATCTTAAAAAGATCCAAAAAATATATATTGCCTTCGGCGAGATGCGAACTCACAACTTCATACTCGACTCAATTGTTAACAAATCTTAAAAAGATCCAAAAAATATATATTGCCTTCGGCGAGATGCGAACTCACAACTTCATACACGACATGTCACGCAATATTTACATGAGCCAACTCCTTGTTTGTAGTACAGACGAAATAGGACTATACTCTGCTTCCGTTCGCCTTGCCCGATTTTTTTTGCTTCATTTTTCGTAACGCTTTCGCGAGTTTACTCCCCAAGTCAAGCGTGCCTAAAGAAGTTTCACTTCAAAAAGGGTACCATTCTACACTATTTCAACCCTAAAAACCGAGAGCAACCCAATGTCAAACCAAAAATGCCATTTAAAAAAGGAACTATCCCATATCTGTTCCATAAAATGAATGTTAATAAGTCAAGTGTCAAAGAAACGTCCCGTAAATCAAATACGCCATTTTTTCGTCCCTCACAATAAATCCACTCTGATACTGTTTCATCAAAACATTGCAGGTATTTTAAATAAGGTAGACGAAATAACGGTGGTAGTTAGTGAATTCTCTTTAAATTCTAAGGAAATTGATGTGATTTGTCTAAGTGAATCTTTCATTAAAAGTAAATCGGAATCACTTCTAAAGATTCCTGGATACAAACTCGTTGCATCATACTGTCGAAATACTAAACGAGGCGGTACATGCATTCTTGTTAAAAATGACTTGACCTGTACTAAATTGGATAAGTTCACAAATGACATTGCATGTAATTTTAATTTTGAATGTACGGGAATAGAATTAACAACGAATCAAATCATCATTATTTGTATTTATAGAACACCAAATAGCAACCCAAAAGTTTTTCTAGAAAAACTGGAAGTATTACTGACTAGAATCACAAAGAAATCTAAAGAGATAATTATTTGTGGTGATTGGAATTTAGATATAATTAAACCAAGTAAAAGTTGTCAAGAACTCTTAGGGTTACTAAAAAATTTCAATATTAAATTGCATATAAGAACACCAACACGCAAACAGTCATGTCTAGATTTATTTGCAAGCAATATCGGACAAGCTAAAGGTGAAGTTCATCACCTGGCTCTATCTGACCATGAGACAGGACAAACTCTGACTGTGACGACTAATAAACCCAAATCTGTGCTAAGTTGGTTTGAGTATAAAAGGGACTATCATGAAGACAACATACAAAAGTTCTGTGAATGTATTTCTGCACTTTCATTCTCTGACGTCTATACTATGGATAACATGGAAGATGCATTTAGGGTATTTCATGAATTATTACAACTGTTTTTTAAACTATGTTTTCCCATTCAAAAGATAAAAAGGTCGACCTAAAAAAGTAATACTCTATGGCTGACAAAAGGTCTAAAAAAATCATGTATACGGAAACGTTATTTATATTTAAAAACTATTTATAATAAAACAAACAAAAACAAATTAACAAAAACATATAAAAAATATAGTGGCATACTTAAACGTTGTATTAATAAATCTCAACAAATACACAACAAAAAATATATAGAGAACATGAAAAACAAATGCAAGGCTACTTGGGACATTATCAATAAAAAAATTGGTGACGTACGAACAAATATTGACATAGAACAAATTGTAACAAAAACCAACAACGTCATTGACCCTCAAAATATGTGTGACATGTTTAACAATTACTATATCCAATTGACAAATAATAATGAATTCACTTATAATATAGACGCTATAAATAGAACTATGGACATTAATCAGAATAATTCTATATTCCTAAATCCTACTGATGCAGAAGTGTTCAGGATAATACAAAACCTAAAAAATACGGCGTCTGTCGGCTTTGACGAAATAAGTACCAAAATTATAAAAGCTTCGGCTAAGAACTTATGTAAACCACTGAGCTACTTAATTAATATGTCGTTCTTAGAAGGTGAATTCCCAAGCACACTTAAGAATTCAATAGTTAAACCAATTTTTAAGAATGGTGATAAATCTGACATGACGAACTATAGACCTATAACCCTAATTCCAATAATATCGAAGATAGTTGAAAAAGCAATGAAAACTCAGTTGAGGTTCTGATGGCATTTCGGGTACAAAAGAAGTGTGTTAGGGCAATATCTGGCGTTTGGTTTTTGGACAGCTGCAAACCTTTATTTAAGAAACTAGGCATTTTGCCATTGCCCTGCATGTACATTAAGGAACTGTGTATGCTACACTATTTTCGCTTGCAATCAGAAGTGAGCAATAAAAAGGCTTCAGCTCGAAATAAGTACAAACACGAATTAAGGGTACCCCAGTGTAGATTACAAATATTTAGAAGAAATGCATATGTAAGTGCCATTCAAGTATATAACAAGTTACCTAACTCATTTAAGGAACTTCCTATCTCCATGTTCAAGAAAAAGCTGACAAGTTGGTTATTGGATAATTGCTTTTATGACATTGGTGAATACATGGAATATTGTAAAAATTCAAGATGACATATTTTATTTACTATTATTATTTTAATTTCTGACATTATTTATAATCTGACATTTTCATAATATTTTGACTTTTTTTTTTCTTTTATTATTTGCAATCGTAATGTAATATCACATCAAAAAGTTCAATAAATTATAATGTAATATGAAATTAAATATTTGCACACCACATGTAATGGTAGAATGTAATTGGGCCATATTTATATTAAGATCATACTACTCTGTACACCTACATTCTGGCAAATAAAGTATTATTATTATTTTATTATTATTATTTTAACTCTGAAATCGCCAGCTCGCATTGAGCAAGCGTGGTGATTACGCTCAATCCTTCTCTGTATGAGAGGAGATCTGTGCCCAGCAGTGGGACGATAAAAAGGTTGATGATGAACTGCCTATCTCACCTCCACGACCCACACCACTTACTGGAATTTCGGGCTCCTAATGACCCGTAACTACTGTCAAAAATAGATTAACTGCCGGCGTCGAACCGGCGATCCAACGACGTAACGTACTCTCAAAGGCAAGGATTTTTTTTTATATAAGTACATTATAAACAAGTGCATAACCGCAATCCCGCCAGGTAAGCAGTGATGCAATCGTTGATGGTAAAGCGCTATAGTTTATTAAGAGCCTATTCACTCTAGTCTTGAAAACACTTAAATTGTAGACCCACGGAAACACCGCCGCTGGCAAATTGTTCCAGTCCTTCATTGTAAGCGGTATAAAAGACGAGACAAAACGGGTCGTTCGGGTCGTTGTAGTCTCAACAACGTAAGGGTGGAATCTCGCCGTAGACGGGTCGCCTGATGATGGAACGGAGATGGGGGAAGTAAATCATGCAATTCCATCTTTTCCCATATAATTATGATCACCCAGCCAAGGACCGGCGGTTGCAAGCGTCGCTTAACCTGAACGAGCTCTGCGGCTACTAACCTTAGAGTTACCATTTCGAAGTATAAAAACCCCTAACAAAAAACCGGTTATTTAGGTACAAAAATGACCAGAAATTCCGGCAGTGGTTGAGCCAAAAGACAGTAATAGTACAAACGACAGCACATTAAGCTGCTACAATCTGTCAGGTTTCTTTATAACATTTTCAACGTTATCTATAAAGAATTAAGGCTCAAGGTTGATTGGGAATTTTTGAGTTTCGGGTAGCTTGACCTGCTCTCGTCCATACAAAATTGGCGTATTGTAAACAATATACGAGGTTGTGCTAGTGACGCTGATGAGTGGTACCTACCTACAAGAAACTAGGGAAGTCAATGGATGCGGGCAGGACAAGACCAGTCATCGTGGAAAGCCTTGGGGGAGGCTAGCCTATAGAGATAGGCTGAAGAAGGCTGAAGAATTCTCGTTTTACCATCAACGATTGCGTCACTGCTTACCATCAGGCGGGATTGCGGTCAAGCGCTGGTTTATATTTTAATAAAAAAATATAAAAAAAAAAAGTTAAAACGTTCAAACGTCGCAGTCTCTATTCTTGTAAAAATAACATTTGTTATTTTTACCGAAAAGAGACTGCGACATTTGAACTTTTCAAAATGTAGGGAAATTGGGGGTATTTTTGACAGATTGAAAATAAGATCAAAATTGCGAAAATTACCCTTCAAGCCCCTTCCTATGAGAAGATATTTCTTATCAAAAAAAAAAAAACACAGCGCAGTCGTCAATCACTTAGCCACCGCACCAATCGTGCCGTCAAATCTTTAGTACACATGTAGCAATTCCATGGTAGATCCATCAGTTGTCTATACGTAGGTACTCGATACTAGAGCAGAAAACAATCATGGCGGACATCTCTCTTCCAAGGACCCATAGAGCACGTTCGAATTTCAAACAACAAAGCCCGCCAAGAAAGTTTCGTCATAGTGAATAATGTTTTATTTTTTAAAGATGCTAGATAGTTAGCTTATGGAGCCAATAAATAATTATTTTGTAATGTTATTGAAATATTTTAGAACTAATGGATTTATGGTTCGTGATAACTTCTAACCTTGCTTCATTTAAGTAATATCTTCAAGCTGTAAGAGCAGTGGTCCTCTGGCAACGGCCACGACTTAGGTAGGATTTCTAGGACGTAATTAAGTTCAAACCCAGGCACTTTGTGTCAATTATTTCATCACGACCGCTGCTTTTAAAACAGTGAAGTCAAATCTCCTAAGAAAATGTGTCATCAAACATTGGGCCAGCCAGCGTGGTGATTCTGGCCCAACACTTCTTATAGAGACAGAGATGATGCATGTCTCATCACTCCAAGTGGTGGAAACATTAGAGGATCAGCCTACAAAGTTTCTGCTGAAAGATTGAAATCAATATTATTCTTTTTGTTTTGCCTATAGAGTTCCACTGCCGGACAAAGACCTCCCCCAAGGCTTTCCACAATGACCGGTCTTGTGCTGCCCGCATCCTGAAATCAATCTGCGTAGTACAAAAAATAATAATGATACAATTTATATTTTTTACTCAATCAAATGTTATATGGATTAAAATATTTTAATTACACAAAATACACGTAATTGATAGCAATTTTGTTATTTGTTACAATTCCTTTTCCTGTCTTAATGATGATGATTTTATTCAAATCAAAGACAATGAATTCTTACCGTGTAGGTATAGCCGCTTATAATGAATTTCTTGCATGCATGTATTTTTTTTTTGTTTTTGTATAGAACAAAGTACAGTAGGATCTCGATTATCCGGTTCAAATAAAACCGTATTTTAGATAATCGAAAATATGGATAATCGATTTCAAATCTAATCACACAATAATTACTTAGATTTAAATATATTAATTCATAAATTTATGGTTAGTACGTCACGCCATCAAAAATTTTTTAAATTGGCAAAAAATGTTGAGAGGAATGAGAGTCGATGTTCGGATAATCCATGTTCAGATAATCGATATTCGGATAATCGGAAATTCGAATACTCGATATTCGATTTCTCGGTGGTAGGCCAACACATCGGGCGCCGGCAGAAGTTACCACCCACCATACAAAGTCTTGCCGCCAAGCGATTTGTCGTGTTCCGGCATGATGTCTGGTGAAGCCGTACGGAGGACGGGTCTGAGCAGTTGTGTTGCGATGTGTGCCGGGTACGATGCGCTAAATGTTGTTGTGTTGGGAGTTTGGTCGTGCAGGGTCTTCAAATCAATCTCCCCTTGGCGCAGCATCGCTGGTCGTGTTGTTGGGTTTAACATTGCATTATCTCGCTAACTGCTATCTTCCTTTCTATTCGCTCAGTTTTTCTGAGAGAATAGGCTCTTAATAAACTAGCGCGCTTTACCATCAACGATCGCATCACTGCTTACCATCAGGCGAGATTGCGGTCAAGCGCTAGTTTATAATTATAAAAAAAAAAAAAAAAAAATCGGGTAATCGGGATTCTATTGTATATTGTTTTTTGGCAGATCAATCTCCACGTAAGTGACATGTTACACACGATTTGATGTTTTGCAATTTCTAACTTCATTACCATTATCATTTTGGAAAGACGTCCGCTGCTAAACATAGGCCTCCCCAAGCATCTCCACTTCCTGTCCACTTTGATTAACTTAGCATTAGCTTAGCACTCCTTGCCTCTTTTATAAAGTAAGTAGTGCTTGACCGCAATCCCGCCTTATGTTAAGCAGTGATGCAATCGTTTATGGCAAAGCGCGCTAGTTTATTAAGAGCCTATTCACTTTAGCCTTGAAGACATTTAAATTGTAGTCAGGTGGAGACACCGCAGCGTGCAAATTGTTGCAGTCCCTCGATGTACGCGGTATAAAAGACGAGGCGAAATGCTTCGTCCGGATCGTAGTGATGTCTACAACGTAAGAGTGCATACTCGTAATACAACGGGTCGTCCGATGATGAAACAAAGATGGGGGAATTAAATCATGCTTTCTAAATATAACACTTTAATTTCAGACATGACTGACAGCCTCCCCCGCTCAGTACAAACATTTGTATGAATGAATATGAATATTTGCACTAGTCTGGTTGTCCCTCGGAAAGCACGTTAATCCGTTGGTCCTGGTCCGCATCTAATGGTAGTAGTTACGGGTTGTTGGAAGCCCCCAAAATCTAACAATTGGTCTAACTGCTGCAATGCATTTATATCGCCTTTGGGTTGTGGAGGTCGGATATCAGTCGCTTCACGGAAAATATCGAAGTTTAGCCAAAATCAGCTGTTAGACTGGTAAAGGGGACCCCAGACTCTAAATCTGAAAAAAATTCGGATGCGACTGGGATTAACCCTGAGAGGATAATTATGATGATTTTTATTGTCGGGTTAGACAGTAAAGAAAAAGGAAAAGGAGAGGTGAACAAAGAATTTAATAAAATTATATAAAAATAAAGTTATAAAAAATGAATATGAATGCATGAGGTGGGTGAGGTGAGGAAAGATAAAATAAATAGTAGAAAATCATCAGCAGCGGTCAATAATGTAGAAAATCATCAGCAGCGGTCACGGTGAACACAGATGCAGAGCAGCAGTTGAAGCAGCACAGGTAGGTTGGGTCACAGCAGAGCAGTGGTAGACAGCAGTAGAGAGCCTCCCTCGGAAGCTGCAGATGAGTGCTATACGCAGTGGTAGAGCCTCTTGAAGTCAGCAACCCCTCGAAGGCAAGGGCGGACGAGTTCCGCAGCAGGAACGGCAGTAAGAGCGGCGCTGGCGGTAGAGGGTCGGCAGCCGCAGTGAAGAGGCGGCACCGGCAGTAAGAGCGGCGCTGGTGGTAGGAGCGGCGCCGGAAGCCGAGACAGCGCCCGGCAACAATACCTGCGCCACCATCAAAGGCGGCACCAGGCAGCAGAACAGCGGCAGAATCAGCACTAAATGACAGAATCACAGAAGTAGCACAGCACAGGTCAGCACAGGCAGGAGGAGGTTCAGAGGAGGTTCCCCTCTCCGTTAAGGAGAGGGTACCCCTGGGAGGGCTCTGCGAGGAAAAATCACACAATTAAATTACTGAATTGTTGAAGTCAGACCGAAAACTAAAACTGGCACTGGTCAGCGAGGGCTTCCGAAGAAACCTCGGAGAACAGCTTTTTCGCGAAATTTAAATATTTGAATAATTATAAGCAATATGAAAAAACTTAAAGGAGTTCGGATAACAAATCCGGTAGAAAAATAGTAGGCAGTCAAGAATTTAGAAGAAAAGGTTGTCATAGCGACATAATCAACAGCGTTGTCAAAGACTGTCATAACAATGGAAATATTATTGTAGAATGTAAATATAAGTAAATATTAAATTATAGTGTTGTGTTGAGTAGGAAAATTAATACAGCACAGCATAGGTACAGCTTCTTACGCTAAGATATCGCCAAGTCGCTGAAACTTAGGCTTGAAGTTGAGCACCGTGTCTGTAAGCTGAATAACGAGTCTTGGTGTAGTAAAATGTTATCAGAACAGCGCCTCATAATACTGTAATGCGTATTATGACCTGCAGAAATGAATGATATAAATGTATGAAAATAAATAAATAAGTGTAAGTATCTGTAGGTAAATACATAACACTACATTTCCCCCCGACCCTGGAAAAATTTTCAACTAGAGAAAATTTCTAAAAAAAAGAATTCCTAAAGGGACCGTAAAACGACACTTCACAGATTCAGACATCTCCATTCACCCATTCATACTATCTCTTACAAGCAATCTTCATACAGGTATGGGTGGAGTTCACAATCAATGACTGCCACTCATAGAAGTGAGTTTTAAAATGACGACAAGGCTTATTTAAGGAGTTGTCAGCCGCTCCAGACATGAAGATAAAAAAGATATTTGGTCTAGGCTTATTTAAGGAGTCACCAGCCGCTCCTGCATAGGCTTATTTAAAGAGTTGCAAACCGCTCCATGAAGAACAACTATGGCTGTAGGGCCAACAGTTGAAAGTTTGAGATGGTTTAGAGCCATCTCAAGGTGAAGAAATATGTACAATATATACATACTTGAAGAATAACTATGACTGTAGGGCCAATAATTGAAAAAAGTTTGAGATAGTTTAGAGCCTTCTCAAGGTGAAGAAATATGTACAATATATACATACTTGTAGAATAAAAATATATAAATATTTACATAAATAGGTGAAGCTGAAATGAAGATATAGGTGAAGCTGTAGAGAATAAGATTAGACAGTTGAGACAACGCTGTGAAAAGAAAAAAATATCAGAAATTTCCTGTTAGGGAAGAATGAAAGGTTAGTAAAGAGGTAGATGCCAAAATGTTAAGCCAAAGAATTGAGACACTAGATGAAGTGTTTTTTGGAATTTAGAAAGGAGGGGGTGGGTAAGATGAGAGAAGTGGGCGCCAAACTGTCGTATTAGACAGTAAAGAAAAAGGAAAAGGAGAGGGGGAACAAAGAATTTAATAAAATTATATAAAAATAAAGTTAAAAAAAATGAATATGAATGCATGAGGTGGGTGAGGTGAGGAAAGATAAAATAAATAGTAGAAAATCATCAGCAGCGGTCAATAATGTAGAAAATCATCAGCAGCGGTCACGGTGAACACAGATGCAGAGCAGCAGTTGAAGCAGCACAGGTAGGTTGGGTCACAGCAGAGCAGTGGTAGACAGCAGTAGAGAGCCTCCCTCGGAAGCTGCAGACGAGTGCTATACGCAGTGGTAGAGCCTCTTGAAGTCAGCAACCCCTCGAAGGCAAGGGCGGACGAGTTCCGCAGCAGGAACGGCAGTAAGAGCGGCGCTGGCGGTAGAGGGTCGACAGCCGCAGTGAAGAGGCGGCACCGGCAGTAAGAGCGGCGCTGGTGGTAGGAGCGGCGCCGGAAGCCGAGACAGCGCCCGGCAACAATACCTGCGCCACCATCAAAGGCGGCACCAGGCAGCAGAACAGCGGCAGAATCAGCACTAAATGACAGAATCACAGAAGTAGCACAGCACAGGTCAGCACAGGTCAGCACAGGCAGGAGGAGGTTCAGAGGAGGTTCCCCTCTCCGTTAAAGAGAGGGTACCCCTGGGAGGGCTCTGCGAGGAAAAATCACACAATTAAATTACTGAATTGTTGAAGTCAGACCGAAAACTAAAACTGGCACTGGTCTGCGAGGGCTTCCGAAGAAACCTCGGAGAACAGCTTTTTCGCGAAATTTAAATATTTGAATAATTATAAGCAATATGAAAAAACTTAAAGGAGTTCGGATAACAAATCCGGTAGAAAAATAGTAGGCAGTCAAGAATTTAGAAGAAAAGGTTGTCATAGCGACATAATCAACAGCGTTGTCAAAGACTGTCATAACAATGGAAATATTATTGTAGAATGTAAATATAAGTAAATATTAAATTATAGTGTTGTGTTGAGTAGGAAAATTAATACAGCACGGCATAGGTACAGCTTCTTACGCTAAGATATCGCCAAGTCGCTGAAACTTAGGCTTGAAGTTGAGCACCGTGTCTGTAAGCTGAATAACGAGTCTTGGTGTAGTAAAATGTTATCAGAACAGCGCCTCATAATACTGTAATGCGTATTATGACCTGCAGAAATGAATGATATAAATGTATGAAAATAAATAAATAAGTGTAAGTATCTGTAGGTAAATACATAACACTACATTATTCCACAGAGAAGTCCATATTGTTAGTTAACAACTTCTAGTGTTAACAGAAACAGTTATCAAATATTCTAAGATATTTTAAAGCTTGTAAAATCCTTACAAACCATTGAGTTATAGTACGTAGTACATTATAACTCAATGTTACAAACTTAGAATCTTATCTTTAAATCTAATAATGCCTACGTTGCAACCCACATGAGTCGTGCTAGGGTCTTTTAAATTCTCAAAAGAGGCCGCTGTGTCATTATGATTGCCATAGACAGTGTTTATAGCCAGAAATACACTGAATTACCCAATTTTATTTTGTCCGAATAAAAGTAGTGATGGCCTAGTGGTATCGGCCGCTACTTACAAATTGTGGGTCGTAAGTTCGAACTTATGGAATTGAGACGTGTTCGCTAACAATGGGCCTTATAAGAAGGCTCAAGGTCACTCAAGGGGCAATGGAGAGGGCTATGTTTGGGGTTTCACTGCGTGATCGAATCAGCAATGAGGAGATCCGCAGAAGAACGAAAGTAACCGACATAGCCTGAAGAATTGCAACACTAAATTGGCAGTGGGGCTGGCACATTGCCCGTAGGACCGATGCCCGAAGTGGCCAACGGATTCTTGAGTGGCGATCACGCACAGGAAGACGCAGCGTGGGTAGGCCCCCGACAAGGTGGACCGACGACCTGGTCTGGACCGGTCGTCGTGGAGATCCTTGGGGGAAGCCTATGTCCAGCAGTGGACGTCTTTCGGCTGAAATAATGATGATGAGATTCGAACTTCATCCATACTTCATCACGCGCTTTACTTTGCATAAATTATATCATCACCACTGCTCTCAAAACGTTGAAGGAAAACTTCGTGATATGTGACATCTACCAACCTGCACTCGGCCCACGGGCCCAGGCCCACTCCCTATCACCGAAAGGGAAACCTGTGTCCCACGGGTGGGAAAGTTATAGGCTGATTATGTATTTTGATCGAATTGTCTAGTGAACAAGAAATTACTGTTCAAGACGCTAGTACCCTGATATTGCCTCCAATAGGGATGTATCCAAGGTATGAAAATCAAAAAAATAATTGGTCCGTCTTATAGATAATAAAAAAATAAGACCCGTATTTTTAGGGTTCCGTAGCCAAATGGCAAAAAACGGAAGCCTTATAGATTCGTCATGTCTGTCTGTCCGTCTGTCCGTCCGTATGTCACAGCTATTTTTTCCGAAACTATAGGAGCTATACCTACTGTTGAAACTTGGTAGGCATTCAGATTTTGATGCAAAAATAAAAGAATAATAATAAATATACACAACATAACACTTTGGAAGCGTCTGTCACGCAAACTATTCGGTTTAAAAAAAAAATATTTTAGAGACCTCGATATTATTTTTGAAGACCTATCCATTGATACTCCACACGTAGGTGTTCGAAGAAAAAAAAATATTTGTGTTTCAGTTCTAAATATGGGGAGACCCCAATATTTATTATTATTTTTTTTATTTTTGCATCAAAATCTTCACAGAATACATCTTACTACCAAGCTTCAACAGTATAGCTCTTATAGTTTCGGAAAAAATGGCTGTGACATACGGACGGACAGACGGACAGACAGACATGACGAGTCTATCAGTAATTCCGTTTTTTGTCATTAGGCTACGGAACCCTAAAAATTAAGGTTCGCCGATTAGGAGGCAGGACGGCGACGGGTCGTGTATATTGGATATACAGTATGTTAAGAAAACCCTGTCCGACCCGTGAAGGTGTTGTTAGGTATCGATAACTGATTCTACTAATGGATACAAAACCGGGGTAAACTTTAAAAAAAAATCCCCCTAAAAAAATAAATATTATTTCGCAAAAAGAGGTAACTTAATAAATCTGTGTTATGCTCCCTTCCGCGGGCGGCGGGCGGCAGGGCACGCGGCACGTGGTCACCTCGCTATTCGCTCATAATAATACCGGTGTTGTCACTTTTTAAAAATTACCAAATTTCGGGGAAGTTGGAATTAATTCGCAGGAAAAAAAGATTATTTCAAAATTCATTTGTATTGGTACTAAGATGATTACGTATTTTATATTATATTTGGTCATGTGTTTACCTAACCTTTATTATCCTTATGGGTCGGACAGGGTTTTCTTAACATACTGTATAGTGGAAATTTTGATGCTTGCATATACGATTCTTCTGACAGACTTAATGTAAATGGTAGTAATCCAATATACCTAAACCTTATTACAATCTTGGCGACACGCTTGGCGCACTGCGCAGTGGCTTGCGCAGTGCGCTGCGTGTACTGGGTTTAATTCCCGCACGGAACAAATATGTAAGTTTAAATGTCTGTGAACACGATACAGAAGTAATTTCTCATGTGGGGCCAGGTTTTTATTAAGTAAAGAAAAAAAATTAAAGCCTTGCCGCCAAGCGATTTGTCGTGTTCCGGCATGATGTCTGGTGAAGCCGTACGGAGGACGGGTCTGAGCAGTTGTGTTGCGATGTGTGCCCGGTACGATGCGCCTAATGTTGTTGTTTTGGGAGTTTGGTCGTGGAGGGTCTTCAGATCAATCTCCCTTTGGCGCAGCATCGTTGGTCGTGTTGTTGGGCTTAACATTGCATCACCTCGCTCAACTGCCGTCTTCCTTCCTATTCGCTCAGTTTTTCTGAGTGAATAGGCTTTTAATAAACTAAAACGCTTTACCATCAACGATCGCATCACTGCTTACCATCAGGCGAGATTGCGGTCAAGCGCTAGTTTACAATTATTAAAAAATATATATATATATCACTGTGATTATGAAAGACTTGTCATTGGCAGCAATCAAAGACCGACCTAATTAGAATGAGAATAAAGTTCAATTTGATTTAGACTGTGATGAAATGACTGTAGGCCATCGAAGTGGTAGGCGACCACTCCCAACCAAATGAGGATCGTAATCATGATAACATACATGATCAATACACAACATTTGAAGTTTGTTAGACAGTGAGTGACAGGTATCATCCCACTTGTGAGATGCAGCAGCTCATAACTAAACAATGTTATTTTTCTTTGTATGAAACCTCAATATAATTTGTTCAGAATAAGCAACTGAATCGATTCCAATAATTTTTACTCCATCTTATATTTTTTCCCAAATATACAGTATGTTAAGAAAACCCTGTCCGACCCATAAGGATAATAAAGGTAAGGTAAACACATGACCAAATGTAATATAAAATTTTACGTAATCATCATGGTACCAATACAAATGAATTTTGAAATAATTTTTTTAATTTTTATTAATTAATTCCAACTTCCCCGAAATTTGGTAATTTTTAAAAAGTGACAACACCGGTATTATTATGAGCGAATAGCGATGCGACCACGTGCCGCGTGCCCTGCCGCCCGCCGCCCGCGGAAGGGTGCATAACACACATTTATTAAGTTACCTCTTTTTGCGAAATAATATTTATTTTTTAAGGGGGATTTTTTTTTAAGTTTTCCCAGTTTTGTATCCGTTAGTAGAATCAGTTATCGATACCTAACAACACCTTCACGGGTCGGACAGGGTTTTCTTAACATACTGTATTTAAAAAATGTTGCAGTGAGGTTACCGAATGCACATTACAGTTCACAGTGGATCATACTGAGCATAGTGTACTAGGATCTCCGCCGCCGCGCCGCTGCAGGTGCGAGCGGGCAAGCGGTGTTGTTTCAGACCTGACTATTGGGTGCAAAATGCTACTTCCTTCCATAGAGGTAAAAATTCATACAAATTACTTTCCCACCTAAAGGCCGGATTGAACTTTAAAATAAAACTGCTGTCAGCTGTGAGGAGTTTTATATTAAAAAAAAACTAAGTAATTAAAAATGCTGCGGCCATGTGAGTTTCCAAACAGCCAGTGTGAACTTAGCGCAAACTACTTTGAGCGGAATAAGCCATGTCATGTATGTACAATTAAATGTAGCACACCAATTAATAGTAGCACCTCAAGACATTCCCCTTTCCGCTTCATCCCGAGTGGCGACTAGACGTGCCCTGTAAGCTGTGTATACTTACTGCTCCAAACCTCAAAGCCCTTATAATTGATTATAGTGAACACCACAGCGGGGATAAAAGTACATACTAAAAATGTAATATGTTAACAGAAAGTAAAGGGCCGGTTCATATCAGAACCCACGACCATTCATAACTCAAGGCCGTGTTCATGAGCCGTCCAAAAATCTCCAGTATCTACGCCTCCTGCAAGATGATCTCAAATCGCCCGACACATTATTTACACATGAAATAATAATGGCCTCCTATTACATAAAAAACCATAGAGTACCAACACAGCACCATGGGGCCTCATAGAGCTATCAGATCCTAACTGACGCGGCCTTGCTTTCTTCTATAATAAGCAGATACATCTCATTACAGTCATCTCGTCAAATCTATATAAAAACAATAAACAAAACGCTTATTGTATGTCTTTGAACGCGGTGCAGGTTATAAGCGTGGAGCGTTTCTTTAAACTTGTATCGAGGGACTGGAACAATTTGTCAGCGGCGGTGTTTCCGTCGGACTACAATAGGGCATTTGGTTAAAAAAAAACTAATTAGTCCGTCAGTCAGATTTCCAAAAAATACTAGACACGTACCTATGTTATCTTTTTTCATATAAACAGAAAATGAAGACGACACAGTGCGTTGAAAACTCGTGTCTATACGTCACTGCACGCTACACTTTTTAGCGATCAGTGACGTCACCAGCTACCGCTCGTGATCTGATCACTGATGCCTTTTATATTTGTAGGTAAATTTTTATCGATTTGATAAAACAAAAAATACGTGTCTAGTATTTTTTGGAAATCGGACTGACGGACTAATTAGTTTTTTTTTAATTCAAATACCCTATTTAAGTGTCTTCAAGGCTAGAGTGAATAGGCTCTTAAAAAACTAGCGCGCTTTACCATAACTGCTTACTATTTTTTTTTTTTTTGTAGATGGGATATCATCAAACGACTTCTCTCGCTCTGGGCGGAGCCTTTACTGACTAAAACCTATCGTGTTCCTTCACTTACCTGTGCAAAAGGGCCACGGTTTCTTTTTTAATCAAACCGCAATCCTGACATCACTGCATACCAGCAGGCGGGATTGCAGTCAAGCACTAGTTCATAATTATAACTAGCGACCCGCCCCGGCTTCGCACGGGTGCAATTCTGATACTAAATACACTAGAAAAATTGTGAATTCTGTACAAAAAACTTGTACCGCCGCAAACGCTACATCCCGCAATTTTTAAATCTGTAATATCTTCGAAAATATTTATTTAAATCATACGCTTTAAAGGGCGATATAGATCTACGTATATTAAATCAACAATGTATTTAAGGTATTAAACAGGATAAGGACTAATGTTGTATTGTTTGAAATCGCATTTTAACATACGAAAATCATGGATTCTCAGTATACTTTGAAATAGACAATGACTAGATAAATGACTTTTGTTTTGATTTTCTGGTCACGGTGAAAGGAAACGTTACTAAACCTAAGTTTCTACAGTGATCTTTTTACAGAATCCGTCTGCTGGAACGAGATTTTCTTGGACCCAGTAAACCCAAAAGAACTATATATATGAGCCTATGAAGTTCTCGCTGTCGTGACACTGGCCTCCTGCCAGTGTGACGGATGAGTAACCACGTGGGCCCAATGTAGGTTGGTATATGTTGTACATGTCCCCAAAGCATTTGAAATGAAGAAAGAGAAGCAAATAAAATTTGTTTATAGAGAGAGACAGACATATGAGTTATTCTTGTAGCTGTGGTGGATTACGGCCCACTCCGTCTCACCAGCGGAGGCCTTTGTCACACTTGGAACATTAAAGGCTGATTATGCAATTATTATTACGCAATTAGAGTGCGAATAGATCCAACCTGTTGTTATTTATTAAAATCAAAAGTCATTTATTCAAATTAGGCTGAGAATCAGCACTTTTTGAACGTCAATATTACATAAGACACTTGGTTATAAGCACTTCGTAGTCATGTATCATCATCATCTCAGCGTTAATCCCAGTCCCATCCAAAGCTTTCCAGCTTTGGAGTCTGGGGACGCTTTACCAGCGTAACTGCTGATTTTGGCTAAACTTCGATTTTTTCCGTGAAGCGACATGCCGTCTGACGTCCACAGCCCGAAGGCGATATCGAATCATTGCATTTAGACCAATTGTTGAACTTTTGAGGGCTCCAACAACCCGTAACGACTGCCATTAGATATTCGTATGGCAACCGGGACCAACGGCTTAACGTGCTTTCCGAGGCACGACCAGACCAGTACAAATATTCATATTCATGCATACAAATATTTGCACTGCGCGGGGATCGAAACCGCGCCTGCCGCATTCGCTGCCGCTACGCCATGGAGGCAGTCGACCTCGTCGTCGTGCATAACAAACCGTCTTCCCGTTGTCGCCTCCGCCTGTAGCTTGCATCGCTTATAGAAGTTGCTGGACACACAATCCGACCATAATGATGCTGTTGACTGACCTTGCTCTAAATCTCGTAATGTATTTGTCAGTTGCATAGACTATACGGGCTGCCAGAAGGCTGAAGAAGTGCCAGTTGCCACATTCATCATCATCATCATCATTTCAGCCGAAAGACGTCCACTGCTGGACATAGGCGGGTCGATTTCAAACAGAGCTAAAAATGTTGTCATCTCTAATAACTTTGATTTTGTTTGCGATTGTTTTTGTTTTATTTTTTAATATCATAGTCTTCATTTACCTTTTTACGTTCCAAAACAAAACAATACCCAAAATTGTACCATTTGCGAGAAAACTAAAACTTTAAAATTTTGTCCCTTAAGAAGATAGCGCTCATTTTCCGGTTACGTTGAAATAAAGTCGTATAAAAACGAAATTACTCGTAGAAATTCTATATATTTAATATTTTATATCATGATAATGTGCAAGCCTTCAAACGTAGAATACATTTTTTATTTGAGGATAATAGAATACTCTTATCCTAGTGTTTTAAACATGAATCAAGGTTTAACTATCATTAGTGTAGCTTAAGATAATACAGTCATAATATTAAATCTATGGCGGTCCTGGAACCCCGCCTCACCTCATACGCCAAAACATCGTCATTGGCCTTACAGCGTGTCTTCGGAGTGGTGGTGCGTTACATATTTTTTGCAAGATATTCATATTTCTACCGATTTCCGTGCTTTGGACAAAACTCTACTCATTCATGTCTAAAGTGTAATTGCAAAAGGTATTGTAATCAAATATTTATAACCCAGTAATTCTAAGAGCTAACAGGAACGTGCATATTTTAAATGTATTCGATTGCCGCCTAGAAAGGTCTACAAGCTTAAAAATTTTAAGTTTGTCCCAAATATCATTTGTGTTACTGTCATTTGTGTCAATTTCTCAAGTAACACTAATGATAGTGAATGTAACACTAATGAAATATTATAATAATGAATTAAATAAAAGAGCTTTTCCGCCTATAATTCTCCTTTTTTTTGTGTAATATGATGAAAATCCACAGTTATACTCATATTTACATGATTATCTACGAAATTTCTTAAATTATTATCGGTATTTATATTTTAAGATTGAATGTGACTTAGTATAATTAAGTTAGGACTTCTTCTTCTTCTTTTTCTTCAGCCTATGGATGTCCACTGCTGGACAAAGGCCTCCCCCAGGGCTTTCCACGCTGACCGGTCTTGTGCTGCCCGCATCCATCGGCTTCCCGCGACCTTTACCAGGTCATCGGTCCACCTTGTTGGGGGCCTCCCTACGCTGCGTCTTCCAGTACGTGGCCACCACTCCAGAACCTTACTGCCCCATCGGCCATCGGTTCTACGAGCAATGTGCCCTGACCACTGCCACTTCAGTTTAGCGACTTGCAGAGCTATGTCGGTGACTTTGGTTCTTCTGCGGATCTCCTCATTTCTGATTCGATCACGCAGAGAAACCCCGAGCATAGCTCTTTCCATTGCCCTTTGTGTGACTCTGAGCCTTCGTATGAGGCCCGTTGTGAGCGTCCACATTTCAGTTCCGTAAGTCATCACTGGCAACACACACTGGTCAAAGACTTTGGTCTTGAGACACTGTAGTATCTTGGACGACGAGAAGATGTATCGTAGCTTCCCGAACGCTGCCCAGCCGAGCTGGATTCGACGACATACCTCTTTCTCGAAGTTGGACCTACCTAGTTGGACTGTTGGTCCCAGGTATATATACTCGTCAACAACTTCGAGTGCAGAGCAACCTACTAGAATTGGAGTGGGTGCGACATGAGAGCTCGACATGATCTTCGTCTTATCCATGTTCATCTTTAGACCCACTTGTTGGGAAGCTCCGCTGAGGTCATTGAGCATTTTGCCCAAGTCTTCCAGGGTCTCAGCCATGACCACGATATCATCTGCAAAACGGAGATTAGTGATGTACTCGCCGTTGATGTTGATGCCAAGTCCACTCCAGTCCAGGAGCTTGAAGACAACGCAGTAGTGAACAGTTTAGGAGATATGACATCTCCTTGTCTCACTCCACGCTGGAGTTGGATCGGTTTCGAGACCTGATCCTGGAGACGGACTGACATGGTGGCGTTTTTGTACAAACACTTTATCACCTCAATGTATCGATGGTCAATTTGGCACCGCTGGAGAGACTAGCACCGCCCAAGTCTCGATCGAATCGAAGGCCTTCTCATAGTCCACCAACGCCAAGCATAGTGGTTTGTTATACTCCTCGGACTTCTGTGTAACTTGCCGCAGCGTATGTGGTCTATGGTGCTAAAGCTTTTTCGGAAGCCTGCTTGTTCGGGAGGCTGGAAGTCGTCAAACCTGCGAGCGAGACGATTCGTGATGACCCTAGAAAACAGCTTATAGACATGGCTCAGGAGGGATATCGGTGGGGTGCGTGGCAGAAAACCTCCCCGAGTGCTCAGTGCCTGCTGGTCCTCTGGTTTTGAGACCCGAGGACGAGCAGACGCTGGGCCGGTGCACCCTGGGCGTGGGCAGCAATCTCTTCGTGAGTACTGTGCAGGAGGAGATTATTGTCCACGGCGAATTTCTGCCGGAGCGGAGGAGGCGCTCCCGAGGGCTCCCTATCTGCGCTCTGCATCTCTGTAGCGGAGCGCACGAATAGGGAGTGAGGTGGTGTGGACCGCGGGCCGTCTTGACAGTCCACGGTCTAGGGGTCACGTCGCGTGACCGAGTTGGAGAAGACCGTGGGTTTCTCCTCAACCTGCGGTCTACGGGCATCAGTGGCCATTGGAGGTTTACGGCCACGGTGCCGGGTGGTGGGTAGGTTAGGTTAGGTTTAGGTTAGTTTTAGGTTTAGTGTTAGGTTTAGGTTTACTTTATCTTTTAAATTAAGGGGAAAAAAAAAAAAAAAAAAAAAAAAATACAAAATATAAAAAACCAAAGACAAAATACTTAAAATTAAAAAAAAAAAAACAAAAAAATAGCTTTAGTTACTTAGTTTTAGATACCGAAAAGCGGGCGGTATATCCTGTACCGGAGGCAACCGCGGGCCTCGGGAGGATTAATACCCTCCCAAAAAGAGCGGCCGCATCGCCTTGGGGAAGCGATGTGCGTACTACCCAATATCGTAAATGAAAATGGAGAATACGGATAATGTTTTGTCATGCGATCCGGCTGACGCCCGGCGCTCGCAGGTTTCCGGGCCTGCGAGTGGTAAATTGGTTACCGAAGAACGCGCAGGGGTAGGCGACCAGGCCCCTGCTACCGTTATTGCTACTGGAAGCGATGCGATTATGGATGCGAGAAATGCAAATATTATTGATGAAGGGCCGCGTGCACCGGCTTCCGTAAGGAAGCGACCACGCGGCCCTGCTCAGAAGGGAAGTGGGTCGGCGGAGCTGACCTCTGAGGAGGAGGGCCTACCAGCCCCGAAGGTGCCGACCGCGAGGAGAGGTCGGCAAAACTCCAGGGGAGTTACTGCTTCGCGGCCGCGGAGGGACGGACAGGGTAGGTTCCTGCGTACCCCGGCGGCCAGCGAAGCAGAAAGTGACATGGGGGTCACTTCAGAGGACCCTGGTGGCGAGAGCTGCGCCTCGCTGGGGAGGTCGAAGGCGGAGCTCAACGCCGCCAGGAGGGAGCAGCGCAAAGCCGTCGCGGCCGACGAAGTGTCGGAAATGGCCCGACGCGCTCGAGAGCGACGCGCTGCTCTATCGGCGGAAGGGGGGCAACCGTCGGCGGTGGCCCTTAGTCGGCTGGCCTTGGACGGGGTGGACCTGGTCCTTAAGGTTGCCACAAAATCTGGCAACCTAAAGAGCACCTTCGTTCGCGGTCTCAAGGAGGCTGCCGCGGACATCAGGGAGGCGGTTGGCACCCTCCTCAACACGACGACCTCAGACGAGGTCGTAAAGTTGCAGGAGGAGAACAACCGCCTCCGTGATGATCTGGAGGACCTCCGGCGACAAGTCGCTGCGCTGAGCGAGCAGCAGCAGCGACACACGCCCACCGACGCCACTTCGGTAGTGGCCCCGGCTCCCGCACCAGGACCAGCACGTGCGGGCGATGACTTGAGCGCATCGTGCCTTGAGCGCATTGTCCGTATGTGCATGCTCCAGTGCGGGAGCATGGTCAAAGCCCAACTTGAGGCGCATTCCCGGCGCCTCCCTGAGGAAAACCTCCGTCCGCCCCTAGCGGCCGACAAACGGCGTAGGGCTGAGGGAACGCCGGGAATTGCGCCTCAGCGAGCTCCAGAGGGCGAGCAGCCCACGACTGCCGGGTCTAAGGGTGAGACCTGGGCGACAGTCGTGGGTCGTAAGAAGGCCCGCAAAGCCGCTAAGGCCGCCAAGGCGGCCTCAGCAGCACCAGCGCGCGCCTCCGGTAAAACCGCAAAGGTGGCTCCGGAAGCTGCGCGGCGGACTGGCAAAGGCGGTCGCAAAAGCGGTCGCAAGGGACCGGCTGTGCGAGCCCCGCGTTCCGAGGCCGTGACGCTCACGCTTCAGCGTGGCGCTTCGGAGCGCGGCGTAACGTACGGCTCGGTCCTTACCGAGGCCAAGGCCAAGATCAAGTTGTCGGATCTTGGCCTCCAGTCCGTCACCATCAGACATGCTGCCACGGGTGCGCAGCTGTTTGAGGTAGCTGGTGCTGCGAGCGGCAATGCCGAGAAGGCGGACGCTCTGGCCGCCAGGCTGAGGGAGGTCCTCAACCCCGAGGACGTCCGGATTTCCAGGCCGGTTAAAACCGCAGAGGTGCGGATTGCCGGCCTGGACGAGTCCGTGACTTCCGAGGAGGTGGTGGCGGCCGTTGCCCGAAGCGGAGAGTGTCCGCCGGACAAGGTGCGGGCCGGCGATATTCGCACCGACGCCACCGGACTCGGCGCAGTCTGGGTTCGGTGCCCTGTGGCGTCGGCGAATAAAATCGCCGCAAGTGGCAGATTGCTGGTAGGCTGGGTTGCAGCGAGAGTTAAACTCCTGCAGCCCCGGGCTTTGCGGTGCTTCCGGTGCCTGGAGAAGGGGCACGTCCGGGCCAAGTGCACCGCTGAGGTTGACCGTAGCGATCTTTGCTATCGCTGCGGTCAGCCCGGCCACAAGGCGGCCCAGTGTTCCGCGGCGCTCAACTGCAGCTTATGTTCGGCTGCAGGGAAGCCAGCGGGACACAGAGTGGGCGGAGGGGCCTGTGGCACGCCTGCCAGCAAAAAGGCCACCAAAAAGAAGAAGAGGAGCTCTAAGCCTGCCGGGGAAATCTCGCCTCCCCCGCAGGCTAACAGCTCCACGGCCGACTCCCGGCCCAGGACCGTTGCCGAGGAAATGGAGTGTCAATAATGGCACAATTCCGTTTCCTCCAGGGCAACATCAATCACTGCGCCAGAGCTCAGGATCTTTTGTTCCAGAGCATGGCGCAGTGGTCGATCCAAGTGGCTGTGGTCGCCGAGCCGTATTTCATCCCTGCCCGTGACGACTGGCTGGGATGCATTGACGGCTCGGTGGCCATTATTGGCGGGACTCTGATCGACCCGTCTCGGGGCCGCGGCTGGGTTGCTGCGGTCTCGGAAGGCATCGTCATCGTGGGGGCGTATTTCTCCCCCAACAAGAGTCTCGCCGACTTCGAGGGGTTCCTTGTCGAGTTGGGCACCGTCGTAGGCCGCTATCACCCTCGTCCCGCTCTGGTGCTCGGGGATCTCAACGCCAAGTCATCGGCGTGGGGATCTCCGGTCACTGACCCTCGGGGCGAGGTGCTAGCGGAGTGGGTAGTGACGACCGGCCTGGTCGTCCTGAATCGGGGTTCGGTATACACGTGCGTGCGGCAGCGGGGCGGGTCGATAGTAGACGTTACTTTCGCTAGCCCCTCTGTCGCCAGCCGTGTCCATGACTGGCGTGTCGCCGTGGAGGTGGAGACGCTGTCGGACCATCGGTATATCCGGTTCGACGTCTCCGCCCAGACCGCGAGCGGCCGCCATCCAAGAGCCCCGATTAACGACGGCCCGCGCTGGGCGCTTAAGCGCCTCGACAGGGAACTACTCGAGGAAGCTGCCATAGTCCAGTCCTGGATCTGGGAGTCGGCGACGGACGGCCCCGTCGACGTCGAAGCGGAGGCGCTGCGGTTTCGCGGGGCGATGACGCAGATCTGCGACGCGTCCATGCCCCGCGTCCGCCAACAGTCCGCAAGGCGCAACGTGTACTGGTGGAACGACGACATTGCGCGGTTGCGCGTCGAGTGCGTCGCGGCTCGCCGCCAGTACACGCGCTACCGGAGACGACGTCGACGGGATCCCGTCGAGGAGGCCGCGCGGTATGGGGTGTACCGCGCGGCCCAGGAGACTCTGTGGCTGGCCATCGGCGACTCCAAGTCGCGGGCCAGGGAGGAGCTGCTGGGGTCCCTAGATCGGGACCCGTGGGGGCGCCCCTACCGTTGGGTACGGGGCAAGTTGCGTCCCTGGGCGCCCCCACTGGTGCAAAGTATGCAACCCCAGCTGCTGGAGGCGGTGGTATCCACCCTCTTCCCTGAGCGGGCGGGACATGTTCCCCCGGCGATGGTTTCACCCTCAGCCACAGACTCTCCAGAAGAAGAGGGCACCGATGTCCCCGTGGTGACGCAAGCAGAGACGGGAGCGGCCGTGTCACGGCTCCGGGCCAAGAATAAAGCGCCCGGACCCGACGGAGTTCCTGGCCGAGCTCTCGTCCTTGCTCTGAAGGAGCTAGAGCCCCAGCTGAGGGGGCTCTTTACGGCATGCCTTGAGCAGGGTCAGTTTCCCAGTGTGTGGAAGGAGGGGAAGCTGGTCCTGCTCAGGAAGGAGGGGCGCCCCGCGGACTCGCCGTCCGCGTATCGGCCCATAGTGCTGCTCGACGAGGCGGGCAAACTTTTTGAGCGTATAATCGCAGATCGCCTCGTCGGCCACTTGTGCGGAGAGGGGCCGAACCTGGACGACAGCCAGTTCGGTTTTCGTCGGGGGCGCTCCACCATAGACGCCATCATGCGCGTGAGAGCCCTGGCGGAGGATACGGTGTCCCGGGGTGGGGTGGTGTTGGCGGTGTCTTTAGACATTTCCAACGCCTTCAACACTCTACCCTGGAATTGTATTAGGGAGGCCCTGAAATACCATCGGGTGCCTCCCTACCTCCGCCGCATAGTAGGGGCTTACCTGGAGGACAGATGCGTCATCTATCGGGGACGTGACGGTGCCGGTCGGCACCAAATGTCGTGCGGTGTTCCACAGGGATCGGTCTTGGGACCGCTCCTGTGGAACATCGGCTACGACTGGGTGCTGAGAGGCGAGCTCCCGTCGGGCGCCGACTTGACGTGTTACGCGGACGACACGCTTGTCACTGCCCGGGGGAGCTCGTACAGGGAAGCGACGTTGATAGCCACGGCTGCGGTGTCACAGGTGGTGAACCGCATCCGGCGCCTGGGCCTGGAGGTGGCCCTTGACAAGTCGGAGGCCATGGTTTTCCATGGCCCCCGGCGTGCGCCGGCGCCGGGATCACATATCGTGGTCAGTGGGGCCCGGATAGCTGTCGAGTTCACCATGAAGTACCTGGGATTGGTGCTCGACAGCCGGTGGGATTTCGGACCCCACTTCCGGCGGCTGGCGCCCAAGCTGATGGGTGCAGCAGGCGCGCTATCAACGTTGCTTCCCAACATGGGGGGCCCGAGCGCCGCCTGTAGGCGGTTGTACGTGGGAATCGTGCGGTCCATGGCCCTGTATGGGGCCCCTGTGTGGGCGATGGACCTGACGGCCGGAACACTCGCCATTCTGCGCAAGCCGCAGAGGGCGATGGCCGTCAGGGTCGTCCGCGGGTATCGCACGATTTCCTACGAGGCGGCTTGCGTCCTGGCCGGATCCCCGCCCTGGGACCTAGAGGCGAAAGTACTCGCGTCATTGTACCAATGGCGCGAGGAAGAGCGGACACGGGGCTCCAGTCCGGTGCAGCGACAGATCGAGCTGCGCCGAGAGGAGCTCCGTCAGGTCCTGGTGGCGGACTGGCGGCAGAGGCTTATGCGCCCTACCGCCGGCCTCGCTACCGTCGAGGCGATCCGGCCAGTACTCGACGACTGGCTCGGGAGGAGGCACGGCTCCCTGTCGTTCAGGGTGACGCAGGTACTGTCGGGGCACGGCTGCTTCGGCAAGTACCTGCGTCGCTTAGGCAGAGAGCCGGACGCTCGGTGCCACCACTGCGTCCAATGCGGGGAGGACACGGCGCAGCACACGCTCTCCGAGTGTGTAGCTTGGGAGGAGCAGCGCCGTGTCCTCACAAATGAAGTAGGAGGCGACCTGACGCTGCCGGCAGTAGTGCGGAAGATTGTCGGCAGCTCAGAGTCGTGGGACGCGGTGGTGTCCTTCTGCGAGGACGTGATGTCGCAGAAGGAAGCTGCGGAACGGGAAAGGGAGATATCAACTCCCTTCCCGGGCCGCAGAAGACGCACCGGGCGCCGAGGAAGGGCGGATAACGCCCTCTTCCGCCCCCCATGAATGGGTCCAGGGGCGAGGGACATGGGGAAGTCCCCGCCCCCCATTGATGGACCCCGAGGCGGAGGCGCGCGCGAGTGTCGGCGCGCGCCTTTGAGGCGATGCACGGGGTAGTTTAACACCCCACTACCCCGTGCAGGAGACGAGGCCCGGACAGACCGGGCCAGCACGAGGGTGTGGGGCCGTGGAAGAATTTAGACTCCCGCGGCCCCACGCGCGCTCGTGATAGAAGACACACCGGGGTGGTTTTAGTCAGTAAAAGTCTGACATACCCCGTCGCCCACCCCAGGGCGGCGGGCATCCTATGAGGATTTCCACCCCGGCAAAAAAAAAAAAAAAAAAAAAAAAAGGAGGGATATCGGTCTGTAGTTTTTCAGGAGGGTATTGTCACCTTTTTTGAAAAACAACACCACCACGCTCCTGTGCCATGCCTTAGGAGTTTCGCCTTTAATAATGACGGAATTAAATAGCTTCAGAAGCGCTTTAAGAACCGGTTTGCCACCCGCTTTCAGAAGCTCAGCCGTAATTCCATGATCCCCAGCCGCCTTATCGTTCTTGAGCTATTTCAGGGCCATACTAATCTCGTACAGGCTGACGTCCGGGATATCGTCGGTGTAGTGTCGGGTTCTCAATCTCACCCAAAATCTCGGGCTTGGAAGTGACGATCCTACCATCCCCAGTCTTCAGCTTTGCAAGTAGGCTCTGTCCAATAGACAAATCTCGTGCGAACACTTTGGAGCCTTTGTTCCGCTCGATAGCCTCTTTAATACAATTTGTGTTGAATTGGCGTATATCACGAGTCAGAGACTTTGAGATTTGTCTGTTAAGGCATCTGACACGCGAAGCGTCATCAGGGGATTTTAAGACCACCTCCCGTCTTTCTTCCATTAGCCGACGGGTGGGACCGGAGATCTTCTTCTGTCCTTTTGAACGGAGGGTTTTGTAAAACTTGGACCTTTCCGTTTGGAGAGTTTCCACAAACCTGTTGTTATAGTCGTCCACATCTACGAATTCACCGAGGCATTCGAAGCGATTTTGCAGTTCGATCTGAAAGCTTTCGGGGTTTTAGAGTTGGGTTGACGCTGGACGGAGCGTAGACTTCATAAGTCGAGAGCGTTCGAGCCTAATGTTGAGGTTCAAGATGCCTATAACAATACGGTGATCTAAATAAATAATGATTAAAACCAAAGGAAATCAAAGACAAAATCAGCAAAATTATGGATAGATAAATACAAAATATTAATTGAAATATGGAAAACTTAAAAAAGTTTAAAGATTGTTCTTAAACGAATATATTACATTATATTCCTAAGGTTCCTTCTAAGAAGACTGAAAAATTATGTGCGTCCAAATAATATTTTAATGATTTTAATGAGACAATAAACTGATTTAATCTATTTGGGTTGGTTTTATTTTTTTTAGTTTTAGTCATATAGAGTTCATCGCAAAATTATTACAATGAGTGATTACACTTGTTTTATTTTTAATTATATTTTCATTAGTAGGCATCTAATCTCATTAGTGTTTTAGATAATTTCATTAGTGTAACAACATCACTCATTCGTGTCACTCTGATTTCAATTTTTCAATAGTTCTATTTAAAAAATCATTAATATTTTATTTAACTTATGTTAATATAACCCCATAGAATGAGCTTATACCATTAATTACCCAAAAAACGGGTATTTAAGAAATCATGCAAAAAAGTATAAATTTAATTCGAAATTTGAAATCGACCCAGGCCTCCCCCAAGGTTCTCCACGACGACCGGTCCTGCGCCTCCCGCATCCAGCGGTTTCCCGCGACCTTCACCAGGTCGTCGGTCCACCTTGTCGGGGGCCTACCCACGCTACGTCTTCCGGTGCGTGGTCGCCACTCGAGAACCCGTCGGCCCCTTCGGGCATCGGTCCTACGGGCAATGTGTCCAGCCCATTGCCACTTCAGTGTTGCAATTCTTCGGGCTATGTCGGTTACTCTCGTTCTTCTGCGGATCTCCTCATTCCTGATTCGATCGCGCAGTGAAACCCCAAGCATAGCCCTCTCCACTGCCCTTTGAGCGACTTTGAGCCTTCTTATAAGGCCCATTGTTAGCGACCACGTCTCAATTCCATAAGTCATCACTGGCAACACACACTGGTCGAAGACTTTTGTCTTGAGACACTGCGGTATTTCGGACGAGAAGATTCTACGTAGCTTCCCGAAAGCAGCCCAGCCGAGTTGAGCCACATTATTATTGATTATTACTATTAACTGCCCCCCAAATGTAGATGTCTAGAGAGGCGACTAAGGGAACTCTCACCAGGGAAGCGGGCAGCAGCACTTCTGTGGAATATCAAATTACTGCGATCCCTAACCCGCCTGCCAAGCGTGGGGATTATGGCAAACCCAAAATGATGAAAGGGAATAATGAAAGCCATGGGGAAGGCCCAATTTACGTCATCGCCTTAGTCATCCCCTTCTGAACCATGTAACCATTCACACATTCCATCCATCATTACTTTGGTCTTCCCCTACTTTTATAGCCATCGACATTGATATTCAAAACTCTCCTCACAATATTTTCCACATTCCTCCGTAATACATGCCCATATCATGACTTCCTCTTACGTACTAATTTCTTATTCTCTCCATTCGTGTAAAACCACACATCCTTCTTAGCATTCCAGCTTTTGTTCATAAGTTCCAAAAATGCTTTTTAAAGCATAGGTAAAACAACGAAATAGATAAGTAAGTAATAGTAAGGTAAGATACATGGGCGTACCCAAGTAGAGGCAGGGGAAGGCAATAAACAGCGTGGGACTGGACCCAGACCACGAACCGGACGTTTCCTTAATGTTGCCACTATGTAAAAGGTAAACCATTGTTGAGAATGATATTCTCGTCGTTTTTATATCCTGTTTTTGTTTTTTATATTCCTGTTTGTGTTTGTTTAAACTGTTCTCTCACTATGTAGATTTCGATTTTTATTATAGTTTTTTGTTATAATTATTGCATTTTTATTTTTGTTTGTACCGGTTCGGTGTCAGTTCGCGTTTGACAGCCGTTTTGCGTGGATCACTCAATTGTTTTTGTACACTTTTATGTCATGTTTACCGCAAATAAACGTTTTTTCTTTCTTTACTATAGCGCACTCTAAAAATTTGACTAGGCCTGATTTGCCCCCAAGAACAGAAGCTGGGTACGCCCATGGTAAGATAAGTAAGTAACTGCTCTGTGGGTAAAACGTATGTCCCATCTGTAAAAACTAGTTCTTTGCACCCAAAGACACGGCAATAATAAAACGCATGGTGTTTTCCGATCCACTTCGTTTGTGGGTGGTCGAGCTTTTGTTGTATTTACTCGTACTTATGGCATGTTGCAACAAGATGTAGCTTTATTGTTCTTATTAGTTTTTAATAGCCGCCATCTTGAACTTCGGAAGGTTGTGTTTTTGAAAGCAAGGAGGTTGCCTCATCAGTAGGTAGTCGGTCCTTGTATGGTACATACTACATACTTAAGTACCTGATTATACAATATGTAAAGAAAACCCTGTCCGATCCGTAAAGGTATTGTTAGGTATCAATAACTGATTGTAGTAATGGATCCAAAACCGGGCTAAACTTTAAAAGAAATCCCCCTAAAAAAATAAATATTATTTCGCAAAAAGAGGTAACTTAATACATTTGCGGTAAACAACCCTTCCGCGGGCGGCGGGGAACTGGGCACGCGGCACGTGGTCGCACCTCTATTCGCTCATAATAATACCGGTGTTGTCACTTTTTTTTTAAATTACCAAATTTCGGGGAAGATGGAATTAATTCGCGGGAAAAAAAGATTAAGTACCTATATCAAAATTCATTAGTATTGTTACTATGATGGTTATGTTAAATTTCATATTTTATTTGGTCTTGTGTTTACCTAACCTTTATTATCCTTACGGGTCGGACAGTGTTTTCTTTATACAATATTATATTCAAGACTAGTAATACGTATTTGATATTTTACAGACGCAAGGATCAAAGGTCTGGTGGTGAGCATATGTGGGCAGCTCGCCGCCTGGTAAGGAGCAGGCCCGAGTCGACGGCGCGTTGTTTTTCACGCGCGCCTTAAAGAGATGTCAGCACATCGTGACGGGGTCCACGAAGACCGATGCCTCCTGGGTCAGGGTAGCAGGTTGGTTAAAAAAGAAGCCGTGGCCCTGGCGCATAGGCAAGTGAAGAAACACGGGTGGGTTTTATTAGTCAGAAAAATCTGATACGCCCTTCCGCTCCGCCCAGAGCGGGATCATCATTTGATGATTTCCAATCACAAACAAAAAAAAAGGATGTTATGAATGTTTGAAATTAATTTATGAATTAATTTCACGTTTCTTTTTACAAATCATGAACCTGTAAAAAGAAACGTGAAATTAGAAAACGTGAAACGTAAAAAGAAACTGATATACCTACTTACCTACTATACTAGTAAATTAGTAATCAAACGCAGTGATCAAGGGACAACAGGTTCGAGGTACTTACTAAATGTAGACACTAATAAATATTAAGAATATGTAATAAACTCAGTTTCACATTTTTTTGCAGATGTTACAATATATTACTAGGTGAGCGATATGGAAATCGCAACTTATTTAAAAGCAAAACATAAAAAAGTAAATAACATTTTTTCATTTATTTTTTATAACAGAGCGATGTAGGCATGTAATTTTGCCCGCGTATTATTCTAGTCTCATGAGCGGGATCACTTTTGCATTAGTTGGAGATTTCGATTCTTACCGTCGTTAATAGAAAGTACGCGAGCAGAAATCATCAAAGCGTACTTGAAATCGTCGCCCTAATAGACTTCGGTTGAAAATATACAATTAAGGACGAATATGTGAGGTCATTCTTCATTGAATCACAGATAATGATTTTCCACTACCTAAACATGGGGAAGGAAGTTATCCCACTCCAAATTCAAGTACTGACGACCGCAGGCCAAGCTACCCCAAACTGCCAAATATTCCCAATCAACCTTGAGCCTTAACACTTTGGGAATAAAGTTGAAAATCTGATAAATCGATGTGCTCTCGTCTGTACTATTTACCGCCCTCTGGCCTCTTATCGTCACTTACTACCGTAACTAAAAAACCGAATTTAAGATTTATTTATGTCAAAATATTATGTATATAGAAAAATAAATATCTTTTTTATCTTTCCTCAAAAACAGTAACTTTAAAATCTGATAGAAGCTAGTAATTACATCATAATAATTCTAAAACTATTTCATTTTAAACAGCGCCATCTAGTGTCGAATAGAAACAATAACGCTACTCGTCGGCATCTCTTTGATATCAAGCCGCGCGCGCCGGGCACGTGGCGGCTTTCTTTTTACAAAAATGTAGCTTCATTTTATAGATTGTTCAGAAGTTCAGAACTGACGTCTTTTTGTTGATTATTTACAATTTTGCCCTCAATATAGCAAGAATAACGTTAACTTTAGGTGGGAAATTAATATTTGACAAGGATTGAAAGAATTTTGTTTATTATATTATCATATAAGTGAAGTTTTCTTTGATTATTAGTTTTAATTTAAATTGTACCTTGAAACTCAATGATGTATATAGATTCTATTTTTTTTAAATTACAGAATAACAAAAATACATTAACACCCAAACCAGACTAAAATCGAACCCGCTACTAACGTACCTTTTAACTATTGAACATGCTTGATTGTCGGCATCCTTTGTGCGGTGCCGAAAGTCCACTGCAAAATATTATTTTATTCACTAATTTAATAAATTATCTCATTTCGCCGGCGAATCTTGCAGACTAAAGACGTATTTATCAGTTAGATGTGCTCCATCATCGGTAAGTTTTGTTGTAATTTTTTCGAGATATTATTGTTTTTGTTTTATATGCTTATGTAATCTTAGTTCTATCGTGTGTTATTGGTAAACCGGAGTTATGGAATGTCATTTTCTTCTCTTTTTACGCAGTTTATATTTCCAGATCCATTTTTCCTTTTTTTTTATTGATATTGGGTTTGTTGTACTTGTCGTACTTCTACAGAAGCTTTCTAAACCAGAATCTTGGTAAATTTTAATCGTGACGAGGCAACTGATAATTCAAGTAAAAACCACGTGTCTTAGGTATGATATACCTACCTACTTAATACACAACAAAGACTTTGGTATTGTTATTTTTAATATTCTAATCGTTTTAATTACATAACTAGATTATATTCACAAATTCTAATTAAGAAAAAGAAATTATAATAAAATATACCTACAGGAAGTTACTTACCTTTAAGATATTATATTATTTACAATAAGAAATAATCTGGACCTCTCAATAATTATGTAGAAATAGTAGTTTTAATTAGACCTGTCAAGCTTTGTTTTATTTTGCCAAATAATCCTAATAGGAATCTAATTCGACCATTTTGACGAAGTTTTCAACAATTGAAGGTCACTTCCGGTGTTCTTTTAAAATTCAAAATGGATGATTGGAGTTTTTTCTCTACGTGATTATGTAGTGTTTTTTTTTATTTATTTATTATTTGTTTTGGTGATATTTCAGACCCACAAATGTATCCTACAAAGAATACGTTCGACTACATGAATGAAATAAATCGTCTGTTCCCCCGGATTGCTGAAAATGGTAAGCTTAAAACTTTTCTATGTTCATATTTATAATTTAATCAAAAATGTCTCCTTGATGTTTCGGAAGCGTTTAGCAAAGTCGTCGACATTATTCTGCATTTTCACTATCGGTAACTGTCGATAACAAAAGAAAACAAACAAATGAAAATTAATAATACAAACAAATTAATGATGATCTACATTCTATGAAGTTTGTATGTAGTATCTAATGTAAACAATTATTCATATCAGTGATATAGAATCTATGACTATGAGGCAATGAAAATGTAGTTTACGTAATTCTAAGAACTTTCATCACGTTAGAAGATCTCGACAAAATCTGTTAAGTTACTTCAGTTTCTCTACATTGACATTTCTTCGTCGGCGGTAAGAGACTGCAATATGATTTTGAACGTTTTAATTATGATTCATTAGATATTATTGTAAACAGTGTCATATATCCAAATGACTGTGCTATCTTTTTCTGACCTATGGGTTCTAGACTAAGCCATTGACTTTGGCAAACATTCAAAAGAGCAAACTAAGTTTTGTTAATCCCAGTCGCATTCGAAGCTTTTCAGTTTTGGAGTCTGGGGTCCGCTTTACCAGTCTCAGCAGTTAGACTTTTGGCTGAACTTCGATATTTTCAATGGAGTGCAGTATTGTAGGTGTTTAATTGACTGGTCATTTTTACCACAAAACACTGCACTCTAAAACACATTACTTATGTTACTGACAAAGCCGCAGCTGAAGTGGGACTGAGTTGGTAATGTCTGCCATATGCCAAATAAGTTGTAGGCCAAAATAACCACTATGTGAAGCCCTGAGACTGCTTGTGGGACTTATGTGGGATGAACTGGAGAAATAAACGATCAGTGGGTGATTGATCTTTGCCCAGTAGTGGGATAATAAATGCTAAGTTATCTAGCATTCCATAAGTTAGATAGTATGAATAGGTCAAAATCTGACATAAGTATCCACTATCCACTAATGCACATAATGTATTTATTCCAGATGCTTTGCGGTCTCCAAACACAACACCAAATCTGAATTTAAGTTCACTGTTTATCCAGCCAACACAGACCAACCGTTCATCAAGCTCCACAGACACATCTCCGGACTCTTTCCCAGACATGTCACACTGCTTAGATACTGACAGACAAGCCTATGAGACCCCCTTCATTGTCAGACGCCAACGCCCAATTGTTGGACGAAAGATCTTTGACAACCCAGAACGTGTGCCACCAACATTGAAGCAAACAGGGAATTCTATTTCATGTTCAAATAGTTTGAATCCATTTGAACATAACATTGAATTCCCTAGTACAACAATATGGCAACCAGATTCAGAACATCATTTATTCCCTCCAACACCACCTAGCAATAGCATTGAACAGAAGAACTACTCTCAGAACTATGAACTGTTTCCTACTGAGGAACGAGGATTTGAATTTAAGCCACCAGTGTCAACATTTTCTCCTGTATCAAACTATATGCCAGCTTCGCCGAAGTTTTCGCAGAATTCCTCGAAAGTTTCCGCTCCTTGTATGCCGTTATCACCGTTCAGGCAGCAAAATCGGCCTAACTATGGACCTACTTCATTTAAACATAAAGATACAAGGCCTTCTAAGATGTGCACATTTTGCCGTAAAAATGGAGAAACTCCATTGGTTTATATGACGCATGCTGTCAGGGAGACTGTTGGCAATCAGAATATTGTTACTTGTCCTATATTGAGGTCCCACGTTTGCTCAACATGTGGAGCATCTGGAGATAATGCTCATACTATGTAAGTAATTTTTCTCCAATTCTGCAAGCTTACATCAACTTCATTCAACACTTGTTCATTATCTGTGTAACGCCATCTATTGAGCTAGCAAGTACTTAAACACAACATTGACATAGATTGAGGATAAGTTAGGATTGATCAAATATTTATTGTAATTATTTTTACGTTCAACAATCTGTGCCTACTATCTGTTCAGTCATTGAGTAACAGTCGAAACTTATTGTAAAGAGATATAAATGGATTTTTTATTTTTTTTTATAAAAATAGAATTTGACCAAGAAATATTCCTCTGCATCGTTTTTGGCTGGCAGCATTGACATGCATTTAATACCCACTATGCAATGTATTGAAGAAGAGGTGTAGAAGGTAGATTCTAAAACAGACACTTTCTTTTCCAGCACTTACTGCCCAGTACTTCGAAGCGGCAACAATGGCCGACCGCTGCAGTCAACTACAATCACACTGAAAAATACCAGAATCAAGAGCAATGGTAGGAGACGATTCTAATAATAAGTGTATTCAATATCCGATTTTACCTCTTAGTTCAGCAATAAAACTAAATGTGATTAGCACATCTGAACTGCACCAACAGCGATGTTCAATTCAGCCTTATTCTGACTTTGATTATTTGGAACAGGTCATGTCAGTAGGGGTAAGATACTCTGCAGTAAGTAGCGCCCTTCAAATTTGATGAAGAGAGATACTTCAATTTTTTTTTATACAACGGATTGACTTTTGTCTAAATAACACTGGTGGAAGCCAGGAAATATTTTTTTTTTTTATATTGATTGATACATGTAGAACACAAGAAGTTTAGTGCTGATGTCTGAACTAAAATTATTTTTTTTAAACATTGCTACATGTAGAATACTAGAAGTTTAGTGTCGACAACTGAACTGTAATTTCTTTTTTTTTTCTAATGTAATATTTTGTGAGTTTATTTTAATATGACAAATTTTGTGCTCAAATAAATAATCATGATTATAATCATTCTTATAAACTTTTTGACAGCAATTATGCACTTTTATAATCACATTTTAACATCATGTTCTCTGTTTTATACTTACTTTTAAATACTGATTTTCAAGTTCTATGTCATTAGCATAAAATAGCTTTGACTAATCAATAAATTAGGGATGTAACAGAGGTAGTTATGTCGGAGTGTTTAAATTTGATCAATGTGGTGTTCACTATAATCACTTATAGGGGCTTTGAGGTTTGAAGTAAAACCACCGAATTATCAGTAAGTACACACAGCTTGAGGGGCACGTCTAGTCGCCACTCTGGATAGAACGGGAATGTCTTGAGGTGCTACATTAAGCTGTGTGCCACATTTAATTTATCAGAGTCTGAACCAGAGGCGAAGGCAGGTTCAGAAGTGGTGGTAGGAGAGAGAATTTTTATTTAAACACCATTCAGTCAATTTTTTCATTTAAATTATTTATTGTAAAATTAAACATACACGGTGAAAAGAAAATTTACATATTTCCAAATGAACAAGAAATTAATTACATGAAGATAATTAAAACCCAAAGTAGCATGTTATATTTCATGAAATGAAAAAAAAGCTTTAAAACAAATTATATCAAATGTGTTGACTTTAAATTTAGCCAAAAATAAAAACAAATGTCTATAACCAAGGAACGTGTCGTGTGGTAACAAACTCTGGGAATTCCCTGCGTGATATGTATGAACCTGCACCCGAATCGCGTAACGCACTATCACTATCAATTGGAATCGTTTACAAGCATATTGCTAGTCCATTGCTCCATATGTTCGATTAATGTGTCCTCAACCACGTAAATAACGCAATGAATGTTGTTGAACTGTCAAAATGAAACTCATTGCTACTGATAGTATGTTTCGGATTTAGCCTGCTGTTCATAACAGTTGGCGGGCTGCCGTCACTATGTAATGCTTTAAAACCTCCGAACCGAACTGAAGGTATGATAATAGTCGGAAGTTCCGACTTAACGGAGTCGGTGTCGAAGCTCCGTAACATCTCTGCTATAAATGACTTAACTATATTGTAAGATTAATCAATCGTTCACAATCATAGACTAACCTACATTTAAAAATAAACTGAGGTATGGAAATGTACCGTAAAAGGTGTTTAGGAAAGCTTCTGAATGTTCGCTCGGTAACCACACTGCAATATTTTTAAATACAGTATGTTAAGAAAACCCTGTCCGATCCATAAGGATAATAAAGGTTATGTAAACACATGACCAAATATAATATAAAATTTTACGTAATCATCATAGTACCAATACAAATCAATTTTAAAATAATCTTTTTTCCCGCGAATTAATTCCAACTTCCCCGAAATTTGGTAATTTTTAAAAAGTGACAACACCGGTATTATTATGAGCGAATAGAGATGCGACCACGTGCCGCGTGCCCTGCCGCCCGCCGCCCGCCGCCCGCGGAAGGGTGCATAACGCACATTTAAAGTTTAGCCCGGTTTTGTATGCATTAGTAGAATCAGTTATCGACACCTAACAACACCTTCACGGGTCGGACAGGGTTTTCTTAACATACTGTATATTTGGGAAAAAATATAACATTGTGTAATTATGATTGAAATCGATTCAGTTGCTTGATTTTATAATGACTGCTATAAAATTGTATCGTAAGAATTTGACTAACAAAATGTTTGTAATCATGTTTTTACACTTTAGACTTAAATAGGGATGTTTCCTAGGTAAAAAAAAAAAATCTATTTAGTCCGTCTTTCAGATTACAGAAAAATATTGGATACGTATATTTTGTTATATCAAATCAATGAAAATTGACAAATATAAAAGGCATCAAAGATCAGCAGTGGTGGCTGGTGACGTCACTGCTCGCTAAAAAGTCTAGCGTGCAGTGACGTCACACGAGTTTTCAACGCACTGTGTTGGCTTCATTTTTTGTTTATATGAAAAAAGAAAAAATATGTCCAGTATTTTTTGGAAATCTGACTGACGGACTAATTAGTTTTTTTTAGTCAATTACCCTATTATAAATATGTTTAAGTAGACAACTGGCAATGATTCTCTGGTTCACAAATTAAACTAAATTTAAGCTTGGTGCGTCTTTCTCTTTCTAATTCATTAAGAAAGTGACAGAAGATAAAATATTAGTTAGGTCCTGTTAAAATAATATATTCCAAACAATAATTTAGACATTAAATATTAGCACTGACTAATTTAACAGGACTAATCGGCCCAAAGAAGAACCATCGCTAATACTACCGATCAACAGTCTATATCCACTACGTATAACATTATTTTACTTTTGTTCTCTCCACCTTGACGTTGGCAGAATCATCGGTCATCGATGGAGCCATACCACTAAAAAAAAAAAAAAGGACTAATCGGATACTTATCTTCTGTCCTTTTCTTAATGAAAAAAGATTTAATGAACTTCAATTTAGTTTGGTCTATGAATAAGCGAATTTTAGCCTTTGTTTATTCATAGTTCACTTATAGCAATAAATTAGGGAGTAAACTCTCATTTTGAAAAGAATGCTTGAAATAAGTTATTCATTTTAAATAACTTATTTTTTTCTTTCAAACCTCTTTTCAGTTATTATGGACGACTACCGCCAATTATTGTGAAGTGTGTAGTATCGATAATTTTGTTACCAAACATTATGGAAATTAAATTGGAGTATAAGTAATTATTTTCAATTCATTTCTGCACTATCGCTCAACTTAGTATTCTAAGTAGAGATCGGAAATTAACGACACTTAAAATGCCGACGAAAGAATGAATATGGATACGGCTTTTTACTAATAATTGTGTAAAATATTTTAGTTTTTGTATAGTTGCTTACTAATACCTACATAATGTTTTCCTTCAATAATGACAAAATACTAATTTTATCTGGTTGTATTTTTTAGTAATATTTAACTTATAGTGGCATACATATTAACTACATGCACCGAAAGGCATATCCATATTTTTCTTTCGTCAAATAAAGTTTAGGTATTTAAGCGCCGGAATATTCGACCTCTAGTATAAAATTAGTATCTAGTAAAAAATAATGACATAAAATTGTATTGTAAGATTTTGACTGATATAACAAAATGTTTGTAATCATGTTTTAACATGTTTAGCTCTTAATTATAATATAAACATTTATGCATAAAATATAAAATATGTAAAAAAAAAAAGAAAGAAAACAACATTTTTAAAGATGACAAACAGCAGTGATAAAGAAAAATTAAAAATTTTGTATTCATAATTGTGAATTTTGTGTGTGATATAGGTATGCCAATTTTTTGTATTTTTAATTTTGAATGTCAGGTGTGGTAAATGTCACATTTTTGTATTTGTAATGGTAATGTTATGTTTGATATATGTTAAACTTTTGTATTTTTAATTGTGAATGTTGTGTGGATAAATACCAATTTTTCTATTTTTAATTGTGTGGAAAATGTCAATTATTTGTACTTTCAATTGATAATTTTTGCGTGTTTATTTAGTGTCGATGTTTAAACTTTGCTATACACAATCCATTCGGTTATTAATTATCATCACAGTGAACTTGATTTTTATTCTAACAAATTTCTGTTGCGTTGCGTTGCTACCATTGACAATTCTGTCAAAATCATTGTGACCCTCGCTACAGTCGCCACAATAAAGACCACATTTTTATGGTGTGGTGTGACGCGTTATGACGTCAATCGCAAAAATTTGGTTCCGCCTTTAGGTTTCTTCTATCACAGGTAAAGTTACTAAAAGACTGTATTGTTGCCGTCAATTGATTAGCTTATAAAATGGCCGTCTAAAAACTTATGAAATTTAAAAAAATATATGTATTATGAATTTTTAATTGTTAGCAAAGGTCTTTTGGCAGACCTTATGGTTTAGTAATAAGGTTGATTTTTGAATAATTGGTTTTGAACCGATTTTATCATTCCTAGTTTATTAAGGCTGATTAATGATTATAGTACAAAATAATGAGTTTATCGAAAGTTAAGAATGGTTTTTGTTTTTTAATGTTTTTTTTTTGTCTAGTTTTATTTGTCCATGTATATGTTTTAGTAACAGACTAAATAATGTGTACATATATGATATTGCTAAACTGTCTAAAAATAATGTTTAAATATTAGCATTTATATGATTTATTTTTCCAAGTGTTCATTCTCACTGACTGGCACTCTAATTGCGTCACATAAGTACTATTAAGTACAATCAATTGGATTAATTTTGAATAATATCGATAAATCCATTGCTTCAGAGGTTCATAACTGCTCAAAAACTCCTGAAGCAATGGATGTTGTTCAACTGTCAAAATGAAACCCATTAATTCCGGCGTGTTAGGCAATTAACCTGCATCTTAGAGAGTACATAAATGTTTATCCAATTCAAAGGGGCTTAAGGAATATTAATTATATGGACATATGTAATTAAAAAAATTAAAAAATAATTTTATGTGAAAGTTTAAAAGGGTTTAAGTCGTTGAAATAAGGTTGATATTTGTGTATTTGTATTTTTTTTCAGTGTATTTTTTTAATGAGATTGTCTAAGAGCGGACCACACGCTAACACGCAGTTACAGGGAAAAAACAACTTCAATAGCCCAAAACTCTTAAACTCTTAAATTGCATCTCTATTTTCCACCTATTACTCTGTTACCTGCTTAACCAGGTAATTCCCTACTGATGTAAATCTTCATAAGCGACTACACACCCTGTGGGGGATAAATCTGAGGCTTGGGCTGTCTCTGGGAGATTGCAATGGACAGGCCAGATCGGAATTGGCCGCTGATTTACCGATTGTTAACCTTGAACCTTATAAAGAAAAAAGTCTAAAATTAATAAATTTCATGTGTTGGCATCTGTACCTACACACCTGCCTCGTTGTCGATGCATGTACCCCGTGTGTATGAAGACAATTTTAAACTAATTTTTCAATTGAATTTTCAAGTAGGCATGGCTTACATAGAAAGTTGCAAGTTTCATGTAATTAAGATTTTATAATAATTATTTACTGTTTGAATGTACATTGTGTACTGATTTTATGTATTCATAAGTTTTTACTGCAGAAGTACAAACTTTTTTTTTAATAAAAACTTTTTTTAACATTTTTTGATTTACTTGGGTATGTTACCTATTTTGTTTGTCCTTGATTGAAGTAAAAGAAATTATCGATCCTGCACCCACGCACACGCGATGTTTGAAGAACTTCGAGATGCTTGGTCCGCGTTTGGTGGCATAGTAGACGCGAGACCTATTTAGGGTCGGCGCTCACTGAAGGCGTGGCACGGCAGGTTGTGTAGTGCGCCCCGCGGCGTTCCGTGGCATCCTGCTGAAAGCTTTGATATATTTCCCATAATAAAGAAAAGAATTTTAAATTTATTAGAAGTGTGTTCTAGAAGGCACATCCCTATTTGTCTCCAAATGTGTAATCCTTTTACTTCATATCAGTAGTTGGCGCTCGAGGCACGTCAAAATCCTTTCTGATATAAGTATATGTCTATATTTTATCGAGGTTTATAAATTATTTTTTGTCTAAACCGAATAGTTTGCGTGACAGACGCTTCCAAGTGGAAAAAAGTTGCCCCTCCCCCCCCCCCCCTCCCCCCCTCCCTCTAACTTCTACAATAAGAAAATGAGAAATCTTACTATAAAAACTACTAACGAAAATTGTTTTGAACGAGATTTAGTAAATAGTTTTTTTTAATACGTCGTAAATCGCTTATTACCGCGTAATGTTTCATACAAATAACTTTAATTTCATAAATCAATGGCACGGAACCCTTTGTACGTGAATCCGACACGCACTTGGTCGATTTCTTTTTATTAACATTATTGTTTTACACAGATGTTACAGACCTATTTTTAATGGTGTCGCAAAATACTCGCAATTATTTTTCTGGTTTGTACAAACTAATAGAAAACAGAAGAAAATTCCTGAACCGGATGTTGACGACTTAACGGAATGCCAAGACGACAAACTATTTCAAAATTCTGATTCAGACTTTAACAACTCGGAATAATTCGTCATATTAAAAGTCACTTTTTTTTTTTTTAAACGCGTGCGTCAACTTTATGTAAACATTGCACTACACTAAAATGCACAAAGTCACTATGACCTTGAAACCTGTCCGCTTATGACGTCACAGAGTTACTTCTATACAAGCCGGTGGCATGTGCGGAGTGACAAATAACTAACTTTGTAAGGATGGGTTTTTCAAACGCTGTTTCACTATCGACAATGATTAGAAAACCTATTTATTCTTGATTAAGGTGAATAAAACCTAGTTTATAGTTTACAATATTTATAAAATATTATTTATTCACGTCATTTTCTTGCAATAATAGTATTTATGATCATTTCGACGAGATAAAATATAGCGAGGTCTTCATCGTGTCCCATCACTGGCTTACTTGATATCAAGTAATTGGCGCTGGGGGCATTAAAATATTTTCTGGCGTTTTTGTTTCTATTGAAAATAAAACAAATAAGAACTTATTATGTGTGAAAAAATTAAAAATATGGTTGATAACAGGGCAGTTTTCCATAAAAACAAAATAAAAGGTCTTGTAAAAGTCGTAAATTTATTTTATAATGTGATTACTTCTAATCAAGTAGTGGCGCTGAGGGCACGAAAATCTCGAACTTGTATAGAAGTGATTGGCGTTCAAAAGGTTAATAGCACTTCTAGCTGAAGATCAAGAGAGACAAATAAGAACTGCTAAGGGCCGGCGCCCACTGCCCGCATGGCACGGTGTGTCATTGCAAAGGATTTTAATACTAATTAAGTTATTTTGAATCTTATGTCAACTAGTTTAAAATTTATGTTACTTTATTTTGATACCACGATGCCGCGACGTGCCAAGGGAAGCTGCGGCATGACGCGACACGCCGCAGAATGCAGCGGCATGACGCGACACGCCGCAGAATGCGGCGGCATAACGCGACACCCCGCAGCACGCGGCGCCATGACGCGACACGCCGCAGAATGTGGCGGCATGACTTATCATGCTTTTTCATTCCACGGGATGCCGCGGCGCGCCATTGCATCCCGCGAGACGTATGGGTCACTGGGGTCGAAAAATTATGATTGCTAGCTAGATGAAATAAGGTTGAAACTTGTGCAGGATTTCGGTAGGGCGCAGTCACTTAACTTTTCAAATTCATCGCGACATCGTGGTATCAAAATAAAGTAACATAAATTCTAAACTCATTGAATATGATTCAAAATAACTTCATTAGTATTAAAATCCTTTGCCATGACACACCGCGCCGGCCCTAATACTGGCTTATGATGCAGCCACTTTGAAAAGCTACCTACTTTGCAATCACTACAGCTAAGCAGGTGTTAATGACGTCAGGATGGCTTGTCGGTCAAGCTGGCCAAAACTCAATTTTTTCCGATCGTCCTTGAGCCCTGCTGCTCTAGCGATGATGTGAAAATCTAATACCTAAGTACTAACAGAAATATGACAGATTGTCGTTGCTTGACGTGCTGTCCCCTGTACGTCCCTGTATACGCTAGTCTGTTGGGGTCATGTAGCTATAACGGCCGCGTCCCCATCATGCACGGCACGGTGCCGCGAACGTTGCCCATCCATTGCCCACATATGCGCGCACGCTAACAGCAAAATATCGACTGAATGGGCAATGGACGGCGCACCGTTGGCGTGATGTACGGTGACGGCGCCTTGCCGTGCATGATGCGGAACGGCCTTAGCCGCGCCAATAAAGAAACGAATCTAAACCAGCGTCTTTATACTTGCAGTGATAGATAGTATTTAGTAAGGTCTACAAAAAAGCAATGTGATGGAATAGCAGCTCTCAAAAGTTTTGTAATAAACCCTTCGAAACTGAAGTCGTATAAATAATTAGGTATTGAAGATACGTTTAGCAAGTGATTATAGGTTTTCCATTATAAAAAAAAAGAATAAGTTTTTGATGTGAAACATCTATAGGCGCACGTGAGACCGATTTCTGGCGTGGCGACGCATCGACTGTGCGTTTCTCTCTCACTCGATCCGGCGTTAAGCCATCTCTTTCGCTCCACTGAGCTCGGAATCGACTGTGCGTTTCTCTCTCACTCGATCCGGCGTTAAGCCATCTCTTTCGCTCCACTGAGCTCGGACTCGGATACCTATAGTGTATACTCTGTTTATTACAGTACTCATAACCTGTGTTTTTCTGGTAAATAAATCATTTTTCTGTTCTGATAATAAAATGTCTGACCGTGATAATTTAGAGAGTGGAAGTGATCAGCCTCCTGCAAAGAAAGCAAAATCACACTATGACACATTATCAAGTCATCAGTAAGTTAATTATATTTTTATAATTAAAGTATGCATTTATCTGTGCATTTAGCACGCGTATATTTGGTGTGTATTGAGCGCCAGTAAATGTAAAATCTACTCTCTAGGTAGATTAAAATTCACATAAATTTCATTGCATATCATGTTTTTAAATTAATTATTAATTTTAATTTCATTCTTATTGAAATTAATGCATTAAAACAATTGCTTAGAGAATAAATTTATTAAGACTGACAGAACTTTATTTTAAAATCAGCTGATGGCGTGCAGCGCACGAATCTTTTTCTTATTTGTTATTAATTTAAACTTTAAAAAATTAATTAATTTTTCTAATCATAATGGAGTTTATAGTGAAACATTCATTATTTATATTTATAATTTACGATCTTTAGTAGTATATTGAAATAACTAGCTAAGATTCTTGACAATAGATGCTGTATTTATTAGATATCTTAATAATGTTATGTCCAATACTTTCGTATCGTACTTCAGTTAGGTACCATCGACCAATTGTCACAGTAATACCGTTCTCAGAGGCAACATCGAATGTAACTATTACCGAAGTCACTGATTAAACTAATTGAGTAGTTTCGATTTAAAATAAATATGTAAATTTTTGTATTCAATGAAAATGAATGTTTATTTAATAAAAAATCATCGTTATCTAGAAAAAAAAATCGTTATATTTTTTATTTTATTTTATTGACATTTTTAGTTCCTACCACAATCTGTTCTTTTCTGCATACTACTTTTACGAAATAACGTCGATGTTTCACATCTACCAGGCGTCCCGTGACGGCTCCATTTTTTTTGTAAATGGTTTATTTTGAGTACATTTATTAAATTATTCAATACACACATATGTTAGCGTCAAGGTCTCTCGAGGTCAACTACGAGATGCCATAATCAAAAAAATAAATAAGCGCCTGGGGACTTTCGACAACGGACACTCAGACTGGTAACATCGTGCAAACTCTGTGAGACCTATATTTTCTATATTAATTAAGAGCTGCTAATTAAGAGCTGACATATTGTTATGTGCTCAGTGATTATTACTGTGTTCCTATCTAAATTAATGAATACTACTTCGTAATAACGAAAACAAAGAAATGATAAATTTGTGGAGGCATGAGAAAAAGGGAGTAAAGCTCACTCATCCTCCATAGAAAAGGGAGGATCCTCCGACCAGACGGGTGTTATGTCTGGCGGGCACTTGCCCAATGGTTGAAATTGGCAAGTTGTATGTATGCTAATTGCACGGTAAACTCTGATTGCGAGATGTAGAATTCATGTGACGTCAGTATGACGCGTCGTTCATTTTGTGGCGTTTATAGGTACCGCTACAAATTGAAAGGACCGAGCGCGTCAAGACAACAAGGGAGCAAAAATCCTGACTGATTTTTTTTGTATGCAGTACGGTGGTGTGTGAGTAAAGATGAAAGTAAAGATTTATTGGCGCGAGTTATACCCGGATGTATTAGGTATCTACAGTGCTTTGAAAGATTAGCTTAATAATGATTTTAGGTTGTTGGCGCTGTTGTGTGTCAGGCATGTTCGCCAAGGAACAACCATACCTATAGCCTGGTGGTGATGACGATGGTGAACGCGGTTCACATCGCTGGGGCGCAGGCTCCATAGCACCTCCAATACAGTGTTATAATTACACACCTCCAATACAGTGTTATAATTACACACCTCCAATACAGTGTTATAATTACACACCTCCAATACAGTGTTATAGGGTTTTAAGCTATTGCATAGCTTTTACCGCCGGCTTTGAGTGACGACCGAATCAAGAAATGAAACAGTAGCGACAATAAAACATAAAGCCGTATACTTACAGAAAGAAAGCTGGAAACTTATAACTGCTTGACAGCGCTGGTAACCAGCGCAGGAAAATATATGACACCGCGCCGATAAGCATTAAACGGTGCCGATAAGTTTCAATACGCGCTGGTCAGCGCTGGGTGCTGTCATTTAAAATTAAGAAGCAACTGCTTCAACCTGCTTCCTTTATGTGTTCCGGATCAGCGCTGTCAAGCGCTGGTAAAGCGCTTATAAGTTTCCAGCTTTCTTTCTGAATACGGTTTAACACCCCCCACTCTGACCGGCACCCGTGGTACGGCGCGGCGTGGCGTTTATGATATTATTTCTGTTGATCATTACCAAAATATTATTCGTGGTCGATATAACAATACAATAAGCCAAAACTATTATATAAAATACCAGTTTAAAAAAATGCTATGCAATAGTTTTACCGCGACAATCTCAGAGTGTCACCTAATTTTTTTTTTTTTTACTAAACTTTGCCCCACACTAGGTATTTCTCCTGTATGGTGAGTACGTTTACAAACATATAAACTCTCATACATAAACAGCCAGACCCGTTGACTATTTGTGGATAATACTATTATTTGTTCCGTTCGAGAATCGAAACCACGACACGCAGCGCAGCAGTCAATTGCTTAACCACTGCGCCAACCTTGCCATCGTCAAACAAACAGATTAATACGATTTTAAATTATTTTTACATGCGTATTTACTTATATTTATTGTGATTACAGTTTCGATATGATTTTAATACGAATTTTAATGATGGATATTATTTACTTGAATTATTATTATGTCCCCAAATTCCCAGATGCATTCAAAATCAAGAGGATCCTATAAGTAGGTACCTAGTATAGCGTTCAACGCCATCTAGTAGCTAACTGTAAGAACTATCTATGTATTGTAATGCCATACAATATGATGCAACGTTATGGTACTTTTTACTTCAGCAGTCACTTATGATAACATTGTCTTTAGTGGTTTTAAACTGTCATTCAATACTTATCCTGTTATGAGGTGAAAACAAACGGACGTGTGATGTGAAGATAATCTGCTAAAAGTGCCAAAACTAAATTTAGATCGGCGTTACGTTAACAGTTGTATTGTCAACAACCAACAACTAGTGCGTATATTTTTTTTTTTTAAATATAATATTAAAATGAATACCGATGAATTTAATGAGGATGAATATGATGAAGAGGATGAAAACTATAACAATGGTATTTTAATTGACACTGAGAATTTACCGGTGATGCGTCTGTTGACTCCATTTAACACGGAAGCAAGTGGAATTTATGGCAGGTTAGTGGAAATTACAATCTTAACTTTTGAATGGCAGAGTTACGTTACGCTAGAATGGCAGGACAAGCTACCCGAACTGTCAAATATTCCCAATCAATCTTGAACTTTAATGCTTTAGAGTTAAAGTTAAATATTTAATAAGGAAATCCTACAGATTAATGTGTGACGTCTGTACCTCGCTTTTCCCCCACTATGCTGTGGTCAGCCTCCAGTCTGACCGGATGCAGCTGACTATCAGCATTTTACATAGAGTTACTGCCAAAACCCAGTTACTGGATAAATACGATACCGATGACCCGTAACGTCTATGCTGACACGGATGACACGAACGACATTGATCACCCATCCACGGTCCAGCCTCGGCAAGCGTAGCTTACCCTGATCCATTGACTTGTGCGACTGTGATTATTACAAGCTACAAATGAAAATAAAATAAGTTGTAAGTATGTAAAAAAAAAAAAAAAAACGAGTGTGCTTATGACCACACGACTGAAGTGAAACTTCTTTCGCACCATCTGTATGTATATATATACAGGGGCGTGCACAGAGATTTTGTTGAGGGTAGGCATACATACACTACCCTAATATCTGTGCTTATACAATATGTAAAGAAAACCCTGTCCGATCCGTGAACGTATTGTTAGGTATCGATAACTGATTCTACTAATGGATACAAATCCGGGCTAAACTTAAAAAAAATACCCCTAAAAAAATTAATATTATTTCGCATAAAGAGTTAACGTAATACATGTGCGGTATGCAACCCTGACGCGGGCGGCGGGAGGCAGGGCACGCGGCATGTTGGCGCATCGCTTATAATAATACCGTCAAAATAGTGTTGTCACTTTTTACAAATTACCGAATTTCGGGAAAGTTGGAATTAATTCGCGGGAAAAAAAGATTATTTCAAAATACATTAATATTGTTACTATGATGATTACGTAAAATTTTATATTATATTTGGTCAAGTGTTTACCTAACCTAACCTTTATTATCCTTATGGGTCGGACAGGCTTTTCTTTACATATTGTATATGGTAAAACTTAAAAAAAACGTAACGTAGACTTAGTTTAGCATAGTCGCGTACTTTTTCGCATGTCAACATTGAATTGATGTTTTCCGTGAAGCGACTGCCGTCTGACCTCCACGACCCGAAGGCGATATCGAAGCATTGCAGTTAAACCACTTGCTGCCACTACATGTTCGTATAGCAACCGGGACCAACGGCTTAACGTGCTTTCCGAGGCAAGACTAGACCAGTGCAAATATTCATATTCATGCATACAAATATTTGCACTGCGCGAGGATCGAACCCGCGCCTCCTCGCGCAGCGGCCGCGTTAGCTACCGCTACGCCACGGAGGCTGTCAAAATACAATGAAATGTTATTACTAACTCAACTGTAAATAAGTAATAATTTATTTCTCAAAAAAACTAAAAAAAATATTTTACTATCTATAAATTAAAACAAACGCGCCTATTCTTTAAATAACTCTGTAAAAATTAAATATACCTATATAAGATAGTTTTAAAATCGCTAAAAATTCTTTTTCAATGGAAATATAGACAAATCTATGAGTCTACTTTCGCCCTGTGTGTTTCATAAATATGCGTGATGGAATCATAACTATTAAATGTTGCCAATTTGTAAACATCAGGAAAATTATTACAATATAAAGTACTAGCTTTCCGCCCGCGGCTTCGCCCGCGTTAACTTCGGTTATATCGCGCGTTTTAGATTTCTCTCGGGAAAATCAATTTTTTCGGGATAAAAAGTACCCTATTATTTAATCCGGACTTCTAACTTTACGCCTGCAAAATTTCAAACACATGTGAAAAAAAGATTTATTGAGTAGATAAAGCGTGAAGAAAACAGTTAAAGAGGTAACAGTTAAAGAGGATCCCGCGGGAACAGTAGATACTTTCTTCCGGGATAAAATGTATCCTATATCCTTCTCCGTACCACAGACTAAGTTAAAGAGGTAACAAACATATAAATAATTACACTGTTAGTAGCCCGCCCGTGTTAATTTAGATCCCACGGGAACAGATAAAAGGTGTCCTATGTCCTTTCTCGTTCCGCAGACTATGTGTATGCAAATATTAAATATTTTATTAAATAATTATATTGTTATTTCTTGCCCGTGGCTCCGCCCGTCGTTGCTCCGTCCGCGTTAATTTCGATCCCACGGGAACAGTAGCTACTTTCTTCCGGGATAAAATGTATCCTATATCCTTCCCCGTACCCTAGACTATGTGTATGCAAATTTTCGTGATGATCGGTGCAGTAGTTTAAGCGTGAAGAGGTAACAAACAAACAAACAAACAAACACACTTTCGCATTTATAATATTAGTTGGGATAGTATTGAAATTCAAAAGCAAGTAGGTTAAAAAACTTATGGTCTTTTAAGTTTTTATAACTACGAACTGTCAATGTCGCGTTTTAAAATAATATACCTACACGAGAAACAAAACAATTTATTTGTACACACTACACAGCCTGCTACTACATATAATTAACATAATACTTTTTATTAAGACAACCTTTCTTTTGAGTTCAAACCAAAAACTCTAAAATAAATGAATAATCAATTCCGCTTAAAACAATCAATATAGGTACATATTATTAACCAAATACACCAATAACGAAACAACATAAGCTGATAAAATAAAAAGGTATTTGAACGAATAACAATCATGCTATATTTGTGAACTTCTTAAATTCGCCGCATTATTAGAAGCTGTGCTTGTTCGGCCTAAAAATTTGAATGAAATTACACGCCCACGTACGCAAAGATTATGCACACAAGCAAATAATTTTATTCACAGACGCGTATGGAAGAGGCACATTAGTAACTGCTTATGTCGCTACGCGAAGTGGCGCGAGCGTCGTGACGAAGTTGAGTTGCGCGGACAGCATTGTAATGTGTGTTAGTAGTTTGCATTAGCCCCAATAGATGGCAGTGTTATCAACAGTCTTTCAGTTTTAAGTTTGTAGTATATAAATTATTTTAATGTAATTATTATATATTTTTTTAGAAAATTATTAGGGTATGCAATGCTTATCTGCTTCTAAGGAGCGCACGCGCCTGCTCGAAAGCAATTTGTACTTTGTGTCCAATTATCGTATTGTGACGATATCTTCAAACTTCTATACTTTCAATTATATCAGAAATGTTCAGCAAAAATATATAAAACAATATAAAAGCCAGAACAGAACGAAATTTATAAATTATTTGTGCTCTTAGGTAATCAATTGTTAACAAATCTTAAAAAGATCCAAAAAATATATATTGCCTACGGCGAGATGCGAACTCACAACTTCATACTCGACTCAATTGTTAACAAATCTTAAAAAGATCCAAAAAATATACATTATCTTCGGCGAGATGCGAACCCACAACTTTATACACGGCATGTCATGCAATATTTACATGTGCCAACTGCTTCGTTGTATTACAGACGAAATAGGACTATACTTTGCTTTCCGTTCGCCTTGCCCGATCATTTTTGTAATATTTTTCGTAACGCTTTCGCGAGTTTACTCCCCAAGTCAAGCGTGCCTAAAGAAGTTTCACTTCAAAAAAACAATCCTTAGCCGATCAAAACCTTTTCGAACGAGGTGCCACTTAGGCACTTGACATTCATTTGACCTTATATAATGTCAACTTTAGGGATGCCCATGATAACATAACGCCTATAGTGATGTGATAATTCCGGCCTTTGAATCGATTCAAATAAAGTCATTCGATTTTTTTTGTTACCATTATGTATTGCAAATATACTAAAAAAAAAAAAACTAAACAAACTACTGTAGTTCCTATTGATTGATCTGCAGGTCAAGCTATCCAAAACTGCCAAATATAAACGTTGTAGTAGTACAACATTGAACCTTAATTATTAGAGATAAAGATGACAATCTAATAAAGAAACACAGATTGTAATAGCTTGATGTGCTGTCATTTGACAGACGCAGTACATCTAGATAGGTACTACAATCTGTCCGGTTTCTTTATTACGTTTTCTACTTTATCTCTAAAGTATAAAGGCTCAAGATTGAGAATATCTGACAGTTACGGGTAGCTTGTCTTGCTGTCGTCCGCACTATCCGTCTTCACCCGACAAAAGTACTAAACTGTCATATGTAATGACTAGTAACGTTATATTAATTACTAGCTGTGCCCCGAGGCAGGAGGCTAAGGTTCCCAGATCGAAAAATCAAATTTCGGAGTAAATTCAGGACATCCGATGATTTCTTCCTCTAGATACTATACTCTTTGATTTCTTCGCAATAAATCGTGCATGTGTGAAGCGAAATAAATGTTGGAATTTTTACTCGGGCGCGCTAACCTTGATTCATAAATTTGTTTGATTTATGATTTTTATAAGGTATTTTTTATTTTGATTTTCACTTAAATTGTAGAAATTCCTGGCGGCTTAGGATTCCTCTCGCATTCCATTCAAAGTACTATGTTGTGTTTGTTGACTAAGATATTACTCATGAGTCATGCTTCTTAACATCTCTACTTACGTTTTCCCTTTTATATGTGTGTTATAAACATCGATCGCGTATACATGTCATCGATTGTTATAAACCTGTTTGAAATAAAGATAAATTATATCAATAGTTTCTCTTATAATAACTTATCATTATTATATTAGATCGTTTAGTAATATGTTAAATGTCGGACATACCGACCTCTAAGACAGCCCTTTATCCTTGGCGTACTTCGTACACGCCACTTCACTGTCAATGTCACATCAATGTCATCACACTTCACAAATCACAACATTTGAATGTTTTCTCAAAATAAATAATATCCATTCGGTTATGGCATAAAATTAAACAAAAACAACAACAAAATGAGTTCACCAAAGGTTGCTTCACCGACTTCGCGTGGATCCGCTCAATCTGTTCAAAAATCAGGAGCAATCGGTAATGCAGATCCAGAGCATGATGAGGAATATTATGTGCGACCCGATTTTATTTATGGCGGCCCCTTTATACCTGAGAAATTACCTTCTCCGTTCTTGGATACTTGTGCGCCAATGAATTATCCGCTTCAAGGAACGTTTAGAAAGTACGTATTATCTTTCCCTGATTGGTATCTGATGCCGTATAATGACTGTTTCATCATACCATCATGATTTCAATGTAAGAGAGAGAGAGAGAGAGAGAGAGAGATGCTGAGCAATAGATGAGCGATACAACCATCTCTTTTCTAACTGGAATCTTAATGGAATTCCACTGTGTTATTAGCAATTTAAGAGGACTCAGCTCAGAATTCGGTTACTTGTTTGCCACCATAGTCAGCGTCCATCAATTCCTGTATCATGCAACTGATAGGACACACAGAATGAAGGAAAATTTGTGTTATATTGACAGATTTAGTGTAAAAGCAGACTGTAAATTTTGAAAAATTATGAGAATTCTTCAGTTTTGTTTTTTGGGCGGGTGCATCGAATAACTCTTCCCCTCCAGGTGGAGCTACCTCTGGATAAAGTAAAATACTTTTACTTTCTAAAACCCATATAATTCCTGTGGCCCTGTGCCAGAGGCAATGTAACTCTTTCGCCCTGGCAGACCCTCTGATCTCTGCATGATTTGATATTAATTTGCAAAAGGCATTTCCTTTTACAATATCAAATAATAAAATCTTGAATAAAATAATAATGATTAAATTAACAGTAATTCAGACATAGGGTTTGATAAATCTTGACCTTAGAAGTATTAGTTTGTATGTGTAGCTTGAACTTACAAGCATTAGGTCATATGTATAGCTCCAATGACCTAAACATATAACCTACTATGTCTTATGTCGGGCTATTAATACAACCTAATACCGAGAAATATGTTCTATCAAAGAGATTTACGTATAAATGAGATTATTTCAGCCTTAGATTATGTCACATAACATTACTAATACAATACTTTTTTTTTTGTCAAGTAATGATAAAGTTATTCCATAATGCTTAAGTATTAAATGATTTTCAGCTTTATCTCAACAGGATAAGGTTTATAATATTATGCGTTTTAGTTTAATCAGCTGTCCTCCGAAACATTTTGATGCAAAGTTTTAAGTTAAAGCATTATGTACTTTATTTTCATAGCAACAAAGTTTTTATAAACTTGAATAATTATGGACAATGACGCAACACACAGGACTTACTTTTGGCAGGTAGTCAATAATTTCAGCACGTCTCACAGAGCCCGGATAGCTCAGTCGGTAGAGCATTGGACTTTTAATCCAAGGGTCCAGGGTTCAAGTCCCTGTTCGGGCGGTACCTTTTTGTATCTTACTTTTGTTTTTTTAAATGATTATAATTCTTTTTGTATTTTATTTTGTTTATTTTAAATCATTATATGTATTTATTTTAATTTAAAATTTTTGTTTTGAGGTTTTTGGCCAAATATTTTTTCTTTTTTTCTTTTAAATTATTTTTTCTTATAAATTCAAATTTTTGCTTCACGTCGGATTTTTTTTTCATTAATACGTTGGCTAACATTTTATTTTCGTACTAGCTGCGCCCAGCGGTTTCACTCGCGTAGGTTACGATATGTTTTTTTTTTATGTGCTCCGCTCTTATAGGTCGCAACGTGATATTATATTAGCCTAAAGCCTTCCTGGATTAATTGGCTATCCAACGCAAAAAGAATTTTTCAAGTCGGACCATTAGTTCTTGAAATTAGCGCGTTCAAACAAAGAAAGTCTTTAGCTTTATATATTAGTATAGATTTATTTTTTCATGTTGTACATTCTTCTGTCTTTCGATCAGAAATATGTACAGTCCAAACTCCAAACCCTCTCACCAGTATTTCTAAGCCTGCTTCGATTATGATGTTAAAAAAGTATGATGAATTGAGACCGTTGCCCAGCTGTGGGACAAAATACGATAACAAAATAAAAAAAAAATATTTTTTACATTTTTCAGGAGCTTCGCCTATTATTCGCTGAAAGAGAGGCTGCCTATTATTTTAACTAAACTCATTGATTACTTATCGAGAGAAGGTTCTAAGATTGCAAGCGAAAACTCTGCGGTATGGATTTTTAAAATTTTTTGTTAAGCTGATATAATGCACTATGATCTATTTCTTAACATGAGGAAAAATTCGAAGACATGTGACGCGAATGGTGGAATACGGCCCAGTCCCTCTCATTGAGAGGAAGTGTGTCTCATCAGCGAGAACATTATAGTCTTGTTAAGCTCTGCTGCTTAGAATTTCACACGGAAGTAGCCGCGATTAGAAGCTATTTATACAATATGTAAAGAAAACCCTGTACAATCCGTGAAGGTATTGTTAGGTATCGATAATTGATTCTACTAATGTCCACAAAGCCGGGCTAAACTGTCGTCCTCCGTGGCGCAGCGGTCAACATGCCTGCCTGCGACGTGGAGGCCCCGGGTTCGATCCCCGGCCAGGTCATGATGGAAAACGATCTTTTCCTGACTGGCTTGGGTCTTGGATGTTTATCTATATATGTATCTATTATAAATAATAGTATCGTTGAGTTAGTATCCCATAACACACAAGTCTCGAACTTACTTTGGGGCTAGCTCAATCTGTGTGATTTGTCCGTAAAAAAAAAAAAGAGGTAACTTAATATATGTGCGGTAGGCAATCCATACGCGGTCGACGGGGGGCAGGGCACGCGGAACGTGGTCGCATCGCTTAATAATAATACAGTCATAACGGTGTTGTTAATTTTTAATTGTTACCTAATTTCGGGGAAGTTAGAATTAATTCGCGGGAAAAAAAAGATTATTTCAAAATTAATTAGTATTGTTACTATGATGATTACGTAAAATTTCATATTTTATTTGGTAATGTGTTTACCTAACCTTTATTATCCTCATGGGTCGGGCGGGGTTTTCTTTACATTTTGTATAAATAATTTTATTCTATTATCTTACAGTCTTCAGGGGATGTTCAACAATTCATGCAATCGGTTGTTAAGTTAAAGAATGACCTGGTTACCAATAAAGAGTACGAGCCGTTTACCGTAGATACACCAAATGCTAAAAAATGGAACAGTTGGATCGAAAGTCAGGATAATAAGAAATATTTTCTGAACTCTTGGATGTTCAGTGAGTGTTACGTTTACCGAAAGCTTAAGGAGGGCTGTGAATTAACGTAAGTATAATGTTATACTAACAAAGGCTTGAAAAGTTAATAAAAAACAAAAATAAATGAAGTTGCCCAGAAAATAAAATTTTATAACAGCGCCATCTCGTACCGTTTGTAGAAAACTGGTAGTATTTTGCACCAGTTCACAACAGATGGCGCTAAATTAGTTGCAATGTCGACTTTAAATATATTATAATATTTTTATAATAAAGATGAATGTAAATGTTGTTAAAATTATGTCGTAGCTTCTTTGTAAGTTCTTGGTAAATTTATTTATAGTATAATAAGACACATAATGTATACTTTTTCATTAAGAATTTGTTATAAATTGTACCTACCTAGATGGCGTTGATATAAGTTTTCAATTTTATTTTTCAGAAAGGGTTTAAAGGATTTCGATTATTTTCAAACTCAAAAAAATAAAGCGTTTTCGCAAAACGTAGAAATAATGTGTCTTGTCGCTGATAAAGTGGTGGATATGGTGAACAAGTCTGAAAAAGACAAACGAAAAGCCGATTTTAATACACTTCTGAAGGTAAATTTAATGGTTTTAAAAATAAATAAATATTGAAATAATATAACACGAGGTTTGCGTTTTGCCTCTTCTTTTCTACCGAGTACATCGAGGGACCGAAATAATTTGCCTATGCGGTCTGCCCGTCAGATCATAATGTCTTCAAGGTTAGAGGGAATAGGGTCATGATATACTGCTTAACGATTGCATCACTGCTTACCATCAGACAGGATCGCAGGTTCCCAAGAAAGAAGGCTAGGTGCCAAATGATCTCTAGTAAAGTACTACCAGTAGAATATTTTATTGGTCAATTTCTCTATTACATACTATCAGTAATAAAATAAAGACATTTGACTTTCGCCATATTGGCGTTGATAGCAATGTGAGAATCAGTGGAACTAATTTTTTGATACCGAGTTTTAATGCTCACATGTTTAAAAAAACATCTTAATATCTAGTAGTAAACACAAAAAGTCGTGGTGGCTTAGTGGTTAAAACACCAGCCTCTCAAGTATAAGTGTGCAGGTTCGATTCCAGGTCAGGCAAGTACCAATGTAACTTTTCTGAGTTATATGTACTTTCTAAGTATATCTTGGACACCAACGACTGATTAAAAGGTGAAGGAAAACTTCTTGAGGAACCCTGGACTTTAAGTCTGAAATCGCCAACCCGCATTGAGCAAGCGTGGTGATTACGCTCAATCCTTCTCTGTAAGAGAGGAGACCTGTGCCCAGCAGTGGGACGATAAAAAGGTTGAGGATGATGAAACACATAAATGCCTTATTCTCTGATTTAGTTCTAAATCACCGGAGACATAGCATCACAACATGATAATAATGTGACATTTTTTTTTAAATTTTCAGCTTACTTACTTCTGATGTTAGTGTGTGCAGGCAATACAACGCAGGTCTCATTCCTTTTCAGATTTGTCTATGGGCCAACAAATGCGACCTGTCCTTGTCCCTTGGTTCCCAAACAGATCTCATACAGGCAGCCAAGGATGCCACAGAGAAGATTCGTTTGAACCCGCCCCCAGCTCCCCCCAAAAAGGGAAAAGTAAAGAAGGGGAAGGGTGCCGCTGCCGCTGGACCAATTACAATCAGCGCGGATCCGTTCCAGATGATACTGGATTTGAAGGATAAGGTTAGATGTTAATCAGTAGTGGTAGATCTGAAATGAGATGGGGTTCGTGGCTAAATTAATGACAGCTGCGCAGCAGGGTAATTGCGTAACAAACTATCAGTAGCAATGCGTTTCATTTTGACAGTTCAACAACATCCATTGCATTATTTACTATGTTCAGCAAATACATTTTTCGAACAAATGGAGCAATGAATTAGCAATATAACTTGCGCGACTTAACTGTCCACCTCGCTCTGTGATATCATGCGGACATACCGTTTGTAAAAAATGAAAGAATTGTGTTAAAAAAATACAGTATGTTAAGAAGACCCTGTCCGACCCGTGAAGGTGTTGTTAGGTATCGATAACTGATTCTACTAATGCATACAAAACCGGGCTAAAGTTAAAAAAAATCCCCCTAAAAAATAAATATTATTTAGCAAAATGAGGTAACTTAATAAATGTGCGTTAAGCACCCTTCCGCGGGCGTCGGGCGGCAGGGCACGCGGCACGTGGTCGCATCGCTATTCGCTCATAATAATACCGGTGTTGTCAGTTTTTTAAAAATTACCAAATTTCGAGGAAGTTGGAATTAATTCGCGGGAAAAAAAGATTATTTCAAAATTCATTTGTATTGGTACTATGATGATTACGTAAAATTGTTTATTATATTTTGTCATGTGTTTACCTAACCTTTATTATCCTTATGGGTCGGACAAGGTTTTCTTAACATACTGTATAAATTACATTTTTTTTAAGTTAATGAAAGGTTGTTTTGATGATAAAGCGTCATAATACTAGATCATTTTGCTCATGACGTTTTGCAATTAAATTGATACATATAGACTGATATATGTTGGTGCAACAAACAGGCTTCAATAACGGGTTGAAAATGTAAAAAACAAAAACAAACCTAATAAAAAAGAAAACTTAACAAAGCAAAATCTCCACGGAAACAGTAATAACAATAGGGTATTTAAACTGTATTTAGGTAACGTTATTTTTTGTTCATGCGAAACCTGAATATAGTTTGTTCAGAATAAGAAATTGAATCGATTCCAATAATTTTTACACCATGTTATATTTTTCCCAAATACATTTAGACATTGTTGCCGTGTGGTTACCGAGCGCGCGACACAAATGGCGCTAGAATATATCAATATATTAATAGCATAAATTATGACACGCCCACCCCGCACCGCGCCGCTACAGGAGCGGGTGGGCGTGCGGTGAGTTGACCATATTTTTTTGGGACAACCAAGTAAGATAACAAGCTCATAATTGTGGATTTTTATGATATATATATTTTTGAAATTTTCTACATAGATTCTTTACTTAAAAATACTGGACACGTGTTTCGGGTTTCGCATAAATAAGAAATATAGTTGTATATTCCGAGATTCCTCCGTGCTTGGGAAAGTTGGTCCTGGCTGTTATTCGTAGATCTTGACAGTCGTCTGGGGCCATCTTTGGCCCCAGAGTCTGATAACCCGCAGTCTGATAATGCCTTAGGCTGCTATTACAATAGTGTCAAAATGGTCGATCAGTGATCTCATAATGATCGATTTTTATAAGTTTCGTAATCTACTAACAAAATGGCGTCATTATGACTTTCCAGTGGTCAATCACTGACAATGTACTCCACATTAATAAATGTTCAAAATGAGTATTTCAAAATTAGTATTCATTTTGGGGAGTGTGCGAGGGAATTGCACGATTTAATTCCTCCATCTCCGTTCCACCATCGGACGACCCGTCGTACGGCGAGTTTCCACCCTTATGTTGTTAACACCTCTACGATCCGGACGAAGCGTTTCGCCTCCTCCTTTATACCGCGTACATCGAGGGACTGGAACAATCTGCCGGCGGCGGTTTTTCCGTCGGACTACAATTTGAGTGTCTTCAAGGCTAGAGTGAATAGGCTCTTAATAAACTAATGCGCTTTACCATCAACGATTGCGTCACTGCTTACCATCAGGCGGGATTGCGGTCAAGCGCTGGTTTATAAATTAATAAAAAAAAAGAGTATTAGTTTCTAGAAAATCATATCTATTAACGGGGTTTATAACAACGGCAATACAGTAATGTCATTCTATCACCATTCCATTACGAGACGACTGAGATAATTGATCGATCATTATGAATTTAGCAGATTACAAACTTTTAAGCACAATGACAATGAAGTGACAACGGAAGTGTGTTGGAATGACAAATTTATAAAAATATCAGATTAGGGTCTCAGTTATAGCAATGAGTGTAGTATTTATTATCTACTAACTGGATCGTGGAGGTCAGAGCAGTCACTTTCTTCAAGATGAGAGAAGAGGCATTCAGCTGTATCCGGTTGGACTGGAAGCTGACGCCAGTATACGTGGAAAAAAGCTACGCTTCTTCTTCTTCAGCCAATATCACTGCTGCTGCAATCCACTGCTGGACAAAGGCCTCCCCCGAGGCTTTCCACGATAACCGGTCTTGTGATGCCATCAGCTTCCCGCGACCTTGACCAGGTCGTCGGTCCACGACCGATCGGTACGTGGCCGGTGGCCGGCCATTGGTTCTACGAGCAATGTGCCCCGCCCACTGTCACTTAATGTTAGCGACTCGAAGAGCTATGTCGGTGACTTTGGTTCTTCTGCGGATCTCCTTATTTCCGATTCGATCGCGCAGAGAAACTCCGAGCATAGGTCTCAAGGCTAGGCTAGATGATATATATATTAAATTATGTTTTTATTTACAGGTGCTGGTAGATGATGCCAATAAAATAGCGGACCAAGTTGTGAACAAAGCTGAAAAAAAATTAGAGGCCGTTACTGCGGTATGAATTATACAGAGCGGTGCTGACAATACGACAATAAATGAAAACACAAAAAATGGTGGTTCATAGGAATAATCCTAAACCATAGAAAAAAACCTAGTATCAAAAATAAAAAAATAAAATTTACAAACTAAATCGCATAAAATTGCAAACGGAATAGGACATCTTTAAAAATATTGGTTCACTGACCTCCGATCGGCGACAGCGCGATCCTGTATCGACTTGCTTTTTTCGCACCATTATTATTAAAGTTTGGCACCGCAGGAGCGGCGGTCTTTACCTGTAAGCGCTTCCTTATCAACATGTACATCATCATGTGAAAAATGAAAAATAATTTTCTGTGACTAAACTAATGGGCATATTTATATGATTTTTTATGGGTAGACTGAGAATGTGTTGAGGTACACGATGTTTAATTTATTGTCGTATTATCAGCACCACTCTGTATGTGTATACATTCAGGTTAAGCTACGCTTGCCGCAGTTGGTTTGTGGGTGACCATCCTTTCATACTAAGCTCCTGTGTGCCTCGGAAAGCACGTTAAGCCGTTGTTACCGACTGTATTGGTCCTCAGTTTTTTTTTTTGTATTATTATACATATAAACAAAAAATAACGTTTATTTTTTGTTTATGTGAAACCTGAATATAGTTTTTTCAGAATAAGCAACTGAATTGAATCCAATATTTTTTACACCATGTTATATTTTTTCCCAAATACATTTAGGAATCGATGCAATGTGGTTACCAAGTTCGCCGCATAGCTTACGGTATATCATAGTACTGCTCACGCCTGCGCAACAGCTGACGCCACAATGCATCATGTCTAACACAAATAAATGTATTTTCTTTCTTACTTGTGTTTATCTTAGATTGTTAGTTCTACTTTTATGTTTTTGGCAGGCAAAAGGCGCGCCTACATTCAAGGCTAAATGCAGTTGTCACAGATTGGCGACGAAAGCTGGAGTGCCGCTCTGTCACCCAGAGGTAAGTCATCATTTTCTTCTTCCCAATAGATTTGTGGTCGGCGCAACATGTTTTTTTCTTCCATACTCTCCTTCCGAGCGGGATCAACCCTCTCCCGATCCTCGGCGGCCTCCTTGACTATCATGGTCTCAGAAGGAAGCTACTTTTTTAGCCTACTGCTGGCAGAGAAGGGTCTCGCTCAACAAACACACACACTACACAAACATCACACATACACACGTAGTATATCAAACCTGAAATCGCCTCTCTAGCTTTTAATTTGGAATTCGTACACCGAGCCCCAAGATACAGACTTACTGTGTAGTTTGGGGCTCACTAGTATATTGTGACCTAGCCATCCCATACCCTTTTTTTTATTTTGTTTTATTATTAATTATAAACTAGCGCTTGACCGCAATCCCGCCTGATGGTAAGCATTGATGCGATCTTTGATGGTAAAGCGCGCTAGTTTATTAAGAGCCTATTCGCTCAGAACAACTGAGCGAATAGGAAGGAAGACGGCAGTTGAGCGAGGTAATGCAATGTTAAACCCAACAACACGACCAACGATGCTGCGCCAAAGGGAGATTGATCTGAAGACCCTCCACGACCAAACTCCCAACACAACAACATTAGGCGCATCGTACCCGGCACCCATCGCAACACAACTGCTCAGACCCATCCTCCGTACGGCTTCACCAGACATCATGCCAGGAACACGACAAATCGCATGGCGGCAAAGCTTTGTCTGGTGGGTGGTAACTTCTGCCGGGGGTCGATGTTATGGCTTGCCACCGAGAAAATCCTCTGGTGGGTGTCTAAAGAGGCGACTAAGGGAACTCTCACCATGGAAGCGTGCAGCAGCGCTTCACCTGTGGCATATCAAATTACTGCGATCCCCAACCCGACGGACAAGATTGGGGATCATGGGAAACCTTAGGAGAGGCTCTTATCCAGCAGTGGAACTCTATAGGCTGAAGAAGAAGGAGAAGAACCTAGCTATTTGAAGATTCTCATTTCGTCTTAACCTCCTGTAAACATGTTACTGTATCATCTTATCTCTATCATCCAGACAAAGCCTTGCCGCCAAGCGATTCGTCGTGTTCCGGCATGATGTCTGGTGAAGCCGTACGGAGGACGGGTCTGAGCAGTTGTATTGCGATGTGTGCCGGGTACGATGCGCCAAATGTTCTTGTGTTGGGAGTTTGGTCGTGGAGGGTCTTCAGGTTAATCTCCCTTTAGCAGCATCGTTGGTCGTGTTGTTGGGTTTAACATTGCATCACCTCGCTCAACTGCCGTCTTCCTTCCTATTCGCTCAATCTGAGTGAATAGGTTCTTAATAAACTAGCGCGCTTTACCATCAACGATCGCATCACTGCTTACTATCAGGCGGGATTGCGGTCAAGCGCTAGTTTATAATTATATATAAAAAAAAAAATCTGGACAGTAAATATTTTTCTATTGATGTCGTAACGTACATGTCTTAAGGTTCCACCAGAACCCGAAGGTCCAAAAGGAGATGCGAAAGAAGGCGCTAAAGATGTGGCTACAGAAGCAAAAGAAGACATCAAAATACCCTGTCCTGCCAAGATGACCGTGCCACAAGCTGTTATGTTCGGTAAGATTCATCGTAGTCAGCTTAGTATGTTACCATTACTGGTCTTCTCTTCCTGCCTTTTGTCCTTTTCTTACTGAAATTGAAAGAAAAAGATGTACTTAACTTAAAATTAGTTTAGTTTGTAAACATGAGAGTCGGCGCCATTGTCTTGACTTACACACATAATATACAATATGTTAAGAAAACCCTGTCCGACCCGTGAAGGTGTTGTTAGGTATCGATGACTGATTCTACTAATGCATACAAAACCAGACTAAACTTAAAAAAAATCCCCCTAAAATAAATATTATTTCGCAAAAAAAAAAAAAAGAGGTAACTTAATAAATGTGCGTTAAGCACCCTTCCGCGGGCGGCAGGGCACGCGGCACGTGGTCGCATCGCTCCTCCTCCTCAAGTCGTTCTCCTCATTACTGAGGGTCGTGATGTCCCTGTGGAATTATTCTCCTCCGCACAATAGCTCGCCATTTGTTACGGTCCCTGGCCGCGAGTATAGCATCATGCAGGTCGGTGTCCAGAGATGAACGAATTTGGTCTGTCCACCTTATTGGACTGCGACCTCTGGAACGTCGTCCATCCACCTTCCCAGTAACCATCAGATGTTCGAGGTTATCTCCATCCTTTCTGGCAATATGGCCAAAATACTCCAAAATTCTTCGAAGGCAGAGAGAGGAGAGTCTTATTGTCGGTCGCATCGCTATTCGCTCATAGTAATACGGGAGTTGTCACTTTTTTCAAAATTACCAAATTTCGGGGAAGTTGGAATTAATTCGCGGGAAAAAAAGATTATTTCAAAATTCATTTGTATTGGTACTATGATGATTACGTAAAATTTTATATTATATTTGGTCATGTGTTTACCTAACCTTTATTATCCTTATGGGTCGGACAGGGTTTTCTTAACATTCTGTATATGACCTTTGTACACAATTACCACAAGTAAAGTGAGTGTCGCTTCGTTAGTGGCCCATCTATTACATAAGAAGATTTTAGGGGGAGGGGATCTTGATTGCCAAAATGATTGTATATTGTATTGTGATTGTAGAGATAATTCAAGTCTTATTTTTTCTTACGCAGGGGGGCCTTCCCCTACGTAAGATAACGTAGTTTACTAAATTTTCTCCGAGTGCTTACTTGTTCTTCATTTCACTTTCCTGTCCTATATTTTACTGACGGCAGCAGGTCAAGCTACCCCAAACTGTCAGATATTTCCTATCAACCTTGAGCCTTAATGCTTTAGAAATAAAGTTGAAAATCTAATAAGGAAATTGAGAGATTGTAGTAGTTTGCTGTGCTGTCGCCTGTACCTGTTACTGTTTCTTGTGCTAATTGGCTAATTGCCCTTCTTTCAGTATCTCTCTTCTACTTGTGTATGTGCTAGCTGTAAGTTTCCTTAAGATGTAAAAAACAAATCATCATCATCATTATCTCAGTCCACTGCTGGACCATAGGCCTTCCCCAAGGATTTCCAAAAAGAACGGTTGGACGCCGCCATCCAGCGCTTCCCTGCGATTTTGGTCAGATCATCCGACCAGCTAGTCGGTGAGCGTCCGACGTTGCGCTTGCCGGTACGTGGTCGCCGTTCAAGAGTCTTTCTGCCCCATCGGCCATCGGCTCTACGTGCTATGTGCCCCGCCCACTGCCACTTCAAAGACTAATCCGCTGGGCTATGTTGGCGACTTTAGTTCTTCTACGGACCTCCTCATTCCTGATTCCATCGCGTAGTGAAACACCTAGCATAGCCCTCTTCATAGCTCTCTGTGCGTCCAGTATGTATTTCTTGGGCGGCTGATCTAGTTCGATAGTTCCGGCTTCAAGGACGAGGTGTTTCGACGGAACTGATTCGGCTGGGCAGCGTTCGGGAAGCTCCGTAGTGTCTTCTCGTCCAAAATACCTCAGTGCCTAAAGACAAGTCTTTCACCAATGTGTGTTACCGGTGATGACATGGATCAGGAACGTGGTCCCTTACTATGGGCCTCATAAAAATAAAATAAGAAATTGTTTTATATAACGTCTCAAGACAAAGGTCTTCGACCAGTGTGTGTTGCCAGTGATGACATATGGAACTCAGACGTGGTTGCTAACAATGGGCCTTATAAGAGGGTCCAAGGTCACTTCGTGATCAAATCAGGAATGAGGAGATCCGCACAAGCACGAGAGTAACAGACATAGCCCGAAGAATTGCAACGCTAAAATGGCAGTGGGCCGAGCACATTGGCAGTAGAACCGATGCCCGATGGGGCCGACGGGTTCTCGTGTGGCGACCACGCACCGGGAGACGCAGCGTGATTAGGCCTCTGACAAGGTGGACTGACGACCTAGTGAAGGTCGCGGGCAAATGCTGGATGCGGGAGGCGCATGACCGGTCGTCGTGAAGAGCCTTGGGGGAGGCCTATGTCCGGCAGTGGACGTCTTTCGACTAAAATGTTGTGTATTTGTGGACAGATATCGTTTGCGACAACGCTGGGTACGAGCTGTTTGCTGATCTTTGTCTAGCGCATTTCCTGATAGGACAGAAAATTGTGCAAAAGGTAAACAGACTAGCTATAGCTTCAGTGAGAGTCTGTAATGGCTTGGTTACATCTACCGCGAGACATTGAAATGTAACGGCCCAGACAGGGCAGAAGCCAAGTGTTGACGACTCAGTGGCTGAGCAATCGACTGCTGCGCCGCGTCTCGAGGTTCGATTCCCGCACGGAACAAATATTTGTATCATCATACCACTGTTTATTTTCGGTAAACTCGATGATGGAGTAAAAATCTATCTAAAAGAAATTTAAAAAATGAACCTATGTAAAAATAATTTAATAGTAGAAATTGACATCATATTAATTTGTTTGTTTGATGATGGCAAGGTTGGCGCAGTGGTTAAGGGCCTTACTCTCATTTAGTAGCGTAAAATGGTCACTTTAGGAAGCTAATTTCTAATTAACGGCTTAGTTTTGAGATTTGAAAAAAATATATCTTGTCTATTGATTCATGTACAACATTTACTAAAGATAATTTTTTCGTAGGATTTTGCCTTTTGCCTTAAAAAAATATTTACCAAAACGCTATTTTTGGCTAATATTCGTTATTACTTCTAAACGGCATTGATGTGTGGAAATATTTTTACACTGAAAAATTCGTGGTTAGAAGTACTACACATATGTCAGAGCGTATTTAAATCCATCAACATTTGCCAAGAAAATATCCTTATTTTGAAACATAGGTTTAGAGGTGCTCTGCGCGGGCGCGGGCGGCAGTCGTGCGTTAGCATTCAGACGGGAGGGTTGTGTCGCTTGCTGCTCTGCTCCGGCTATCGCCGACTACGCGTGGTTGTCTGTGTGAGTGCAAATATTTACGAGCGAATCGTGTCAGTGTACGTTCATAGATTAGCTCGCAAATGAGAATTGAAGATGCGTCTGGTGGCGTAAGTATCTATCTACCTATACTCTTGTATTTATACCTACATATTACTGTATTTTTCTTTATAATTACTATTAGCTTTTGAACCATTTTTCTTTTACAATTGAAGTTAACCAATTACGAATTGTTCCAGGAAATCTAGAAAGAAATCTTTAGACTTGAAAGGCAATAATCCGACTAACTACATCCGCTGATAATATAGAAGACTCTATTCAGGTAAGTAAACACTCGCACTTAGATTATAATTTATAGGTTTGTAAGGAGATTTAAAAATAAAAATCTTATTAGAAATTTACGTAACTTGAAAATGTGATATTTTGTTTATGGTGATATAAACCAAAAATTAGGACTCAATTAAAGGTTTTGGTGTAAAAACAGTTTTACAAAAAGTTTTGAGTTGATAGGACTTTTAGTTTTTGCGATATTAGCAAAAATGTGTAATAAAAACTCTTACTTGGATTATTTTAAATGATTCTTCCTGTAAATATTTTATTTCTATATGTAATTGTTTAAAGTAGCCGAAGCCGATGGACGCGGGCTGGCGGGCTTGGAATGTCACAGTTATCAGTAAATTTTTTTGACGTCCTCCGTGGCGCAGCGGTCAACACGCCTGCCTGCGACGTGGAGGCCGCGGGTTCGATTCCCGGCCAGGTCATGATGGAAAACGATCTTTTCCTGATTGGCCTGGGTCTTGGATGTTTATCTATATATGTATCTATTATAAATATAGTATCGTTGAGTTAGTATCCCATAACACAAGTCTCGAACTTACTTTGGGGCTAGCTCAATCTGTGTGATTTGTCCGTATATATACAGTATGTTAAGAAAACCCTGTCCGACCCGTAAGGATAATAAAGGTTAAGTAAACACATGACCAAATATGATATAAAATTTTACGTAATCATCATAGTACCAATACAAATGAATTTTGAAATAACTTCCCCGAAATTTGCTAATTTTTAAAAAAGTGACAACACCGGTATTATTATGAGCGAATAGCGACAGCGATGCGACCACGTGCCGCGTGCCCTGCCGCCCGCCGCCCGCGGAAGGGTGCTTAACGCATATTTATTAAGTTACCTCTTTTTGCGAAATAATATTTATTTTTTTAGGGGGATCTTTTTTTAAGTTAGCCTGGTTTTGTATGCATTAGTAGAATCAGTTATCGATACCTAACAACACCTTCACGGGTCGGACAGGGTTTTCTTAACATACTGTAGGATATATATATATATATATTTTCTGTTTTTCACAAATAATATTGTAATAACATTTTTCGACTTACAGAAAAGAAGAGAAAGAAACCAATCGACAGAACTTAAAAGTTTAATTTGCTTTTTAGGTCGAACACTAACGCAGTTGGGTCTAGGTCAGACATCCATACAGAATGTCGTCAAGAAAATGATAATATTATATATCTCTATGTGCACAAAAAAAACGACGCAAGTTCCATCATCATCATTCAGGTAAAATTATGCCTGCATGTCCTACAACCTATATTTTTAGTTTACAAATATATCATATACCTGTAAAATTAATTTTTTGTTAATTCTTAATTAATTTTTCTTGATAAATTCTTCATTCCTTGACAAAAATCTCTAACAGTGTTGCCAGGGTTAATTAAAATGTATGTTATATCTTTTTTTAGCTCAAAATATCACCAAAACCTCAACAAATCTCAAGCTTGTTTCATCGAAGGGCGACGCATAATTAATATTGCTTACTTTTATTCAGAACTAAAGAAAATTGCCAAGCACGGAGAATTATAGACTGTGGTTTAGGATCTGTGGATATTGTTGGAGAACGTTCCCTATTTATTTTTAAATGCCGTATGTGTATGGAAACATTTTGCACATCCTACAGAAATCAATATCAGCTGTGCAGTTGTAGGAACAATAGAAATAGACTGTGGCCATTCTCAACTGCAAGAAATTTCTGCAGCTTTAGATATGCCTATAATCTCGCATGTTATTTATTGGATCGAAGAATTAAAATTTACAGATTTTAAAATAACTCGTGTTTTATTTGAAACCTCATTACGACGAAGTACATTCAATCCGACGTCACTGACACAGTATAAATAGGGTACTATCTCTTTATGGAAAACGGCCGAAACTACGCGCTTTGTAATCTCAAGACATATATATAAAGCACGGTTAGCGCAGCGGTTAAGCTATTGACTGCTGCGCTGCGTGTCGCGGGTTCGATTCCCGCGCGGAACAAATATTCAGAACATGTCCTACAAGTAGTTGTTCCGAGTCTGGCTGTTTGTGGCTGTGAATTTATATGTTTAAAAATGCACCCACGATAAAAGTAATTTCTAGTGTGGTTAAACGTTTTTTTTTTAATAAAAATATCACAAAGTGCCTAGTGCGCGTTTGTTTTACGTTAACGCGATGAACTCGTTTATGTTATTCGCATTAGTAATTAATTCAAGGACACTGCAAAGACATGATACTCATATACTGAAAAGTAGTGAAAAAAAAAATTCAAATATGTTGAATCGATAGATATTACCATCTACCATTAATTTTTATGTTAATGTTATGATATATTATAATGTGTGGGTACTTGTTTTACAAATGTCTGTCAGTCTGCGATCGGCCATTAAACTGTGTAACGAGCACTCCTTGATTTTATTTAAACATTGATCAAGAATACTAAAAATATATTATAGTACGATATTACCATTTATCAATGCAAAATATACATTTATCGTCTTGCATCCATAACCCCGTCTGAAATCGTAGGCACAAATCGCGACCTACACGCGGCTTGTCTGCATCTCTGGATATTCTTTGATTGTCGTTTTAGTTTAGCGCGCCACCGCGCGCATTTTACGAATTCGGGAGTACGGCGTTTAGCTCCGCCCACATGCACAAGGTCATTGAGGCTACTATAACCGTTAAGCCATTAAATACTGCGCTGCGTGTCGTCGTTTCGATTCTCGCACGGAACAAATAAAAGGGTAGTTGATTGACTAAAAAAAACTAATTAGTCCGTCAGTCAGATTACCTAAAAATACTAGACACGTAAACAAAAAATAAAGACGACACAGTGCGTTGAAAACTCGTGTGACGTCACTGCACGCTACACTTTTTAGCGACCGGTGACGTCACCAGACACCACTACCGATCTTTGATGCCTTTTATATTAGTCAATTTTTATTGATTTGATAAAACAAAATATACGTATCCAATATTTTTCTATAATCTGAATGACTGACTAAATGGAATCAATTTTTTTTACCCAGGAAACATATCCCTATTGTGTAATCTACAAATACTATTTGTTTCGGGTCTGGCTGTCTGTGTATGTGAGTTGTCCTCCACGATAGCGGATACGTGGAGCAAGTAAATGAAATCTGAATTACGTTATCTTAAATCGTCGTCGGTTTCCGTGGCGCAGCGGTCACCACGCCTGACTGCGACGTGGAGGCCCCGGGTCATGATGGGAAACGATCTTTTCCTGATTGGCCTGGGTCTTGGATGTTTATCTATAATTATATGTATCTATTATAAATATAGTATCGTTGAGTTAGTATCCCATAACACAAGTCTCGAACTTACTTTGGGGCTAGCTCAATCTGTGTGATTTGTCCGTAAAAATAAAAAAAATAAACCCAAATCAAAATCAAATTTTATTTAGAAAAATCAGTGACTGTTTTAACCGACTTCAAAAAAATGGAGGTTATAAATTCGACCCGCCTATTTAAGTAATTCTCTTTTTGTTGTACTATGTATTGTTCAACTTCGGGTACTATAACTTTCATCAAAATCGGTCCAATAGTTTTTGAGATAGGGATTTTTTTCGTATTGATGAGAACTCATTATAACATGGATTATGGCTGTCACTATTGTTATGAGGTGAAAAATGTAATTTTAGAATTCCGACCAAGACACTGAAAAGCATGAAATCAAAACTTTTTACGAAAAATAGATACCGACTTCAAAAGACTTCGTCTCGAGGTTTCTTTTGATTAGCTCGCCACCGACTTCTAGAGCCATGACAAAAGTTTTTTTTTTTTTGTAAATAGTTCTTTATCATATTAGCTCCACTATAAAATTTCATAATTTTGTTTAGTAATGGTTTTTCTTTAAAGGTGCGAATTTTGGTTTTCCTCCTGTCTTTCCATTTGTCATAACCCATTTTTTTTAAATCGGTCCAGTAGTTCCTGAGATTAGCGCGTTCAAACAAACTCTTCAGCTTTACAAATTAGTATAGATATTCCTCATCAAGCTTTTATATCAATAGAGATGTTTCCTGGGTAAAAAAAATTGATTCTATTTAGATTATAGAAAAATATTGGATACGTATATTTTGTTTTATCAATTCAATAAAACTTGACAAATATAAAAGGCATCAAAGATCAGGACTGGTGTCAGGTGACGTCACACGAGTTTTCAACGCACTGTGTCGTTGTCATTTTTTGTTTGAATGAAAAAAGAAAAAAAAAAAAAAAAAAAAAAATTATTTCGAAAACATGTACAAACTTTTATAGTAACTCACTTAGGGACCTCCTTTTAAGTAAAAACTATACCTGTGCTAGGAGGCCCCGCTCCTCAATATTTACTTTAAAATAATAATACGTGTCTAGTATTTTTTGGAAATTTGACTGACGGACTAATTATTTTTTTTTTAGTCAACTACCCTATTGTTAGCGCAGTCAAAGTTACACTCTAAAGCTCTTTTTTTTTTATGGGAAATCATAAAATGTCCTCTCCGTCTCTGCTCTGGCTCGGAGCGGAATTGTGTCAGACTTTTACTGACTAAAACCCACCCGTGTACCTTCACTTGCCTGTGCGCCATGGCCACGTTCGAACTACCCGCGGTTCTGTTCGAACCTTTTAAAAGTTGTATTTTTTTTGTCTTTTCAGGTTAGATTCCACGTTAAGGATATGCCATGGTTCATCTCAGATGTGACAGTGAAAGATTTTCAGTAAGTTACCATTTTATATTTTAGCATCAATGTCCTGTTGGAATCCTGCAGGGTACTAACGTAACTCACTATCAGTAGTAATGGATTTCATTTTGACAGCTCAACAATATTCATTGCGTTATTTACGTTGCAGAGCAGACACGTTTTTCTAACATATAGAGCAGTGGATTAGCAATATGCTTCAAAATACTTCCTTACTCGGTGGTAGGCATCGGCCGCCGGCAGAAGTTACCACCCACCAGACAAAGCCTTGCCGCCAAGCGATTTGTCGTGTTCCGGCATGATGTCTGGTGAAGCCGTACGGAGGACGGGTCTGAGCAGTTGTGTTGCGATGTGTGCCGGGTACGATGCGGCTAATGTTGTTGTGTTGGGAGTTTGGTCGTGGAGGGTCTTCAGATCAATCTCCCTTTGGCGCAGCATCGTTGGTCGTGTTGTTGGCTTTAACATTGCATCACCTCGCTCAACTGCCGTCTTCCTTCCTATTCGTTCAGTGTTTTTGAGTGAATAGGCTCTTAATAAACTAGCGCGCTTTACCATCAACGATTGCATCACTGCTTACCATCAGGCGGGATTGCGGTCAAGCGCTAGTTTATAATTCTATAAAAAAAAAATCACATTCAGCTGCTTGCGGTAAGACTGGAAGCTGACCTTAACATAGTTCAGAAAACGCTGGGAAGATGATAATAAATGACATAAGTTGCTAAAACTAGTGTAATTTCTATCATTGAGTGTGCAACAGAGGATTTATTATTTTTTTTTATTTATTTAATCTTTCGCACATGAAATGTACAGAGGCGGACTTAATGCCTTAGGCATTCTCTACCAGTCAACCATAGGTGGTAATAATAATCTATGTTTTTCTTCAGTTTCGTGATAGATGCTTGCTGTAACAGTCAATTCAGTGGACCATCTTCAACGGGTAAGTCTTTTAATGAATTCAATCCTACCATCCTACACAATTTTATCCCATTTCCTACTAATATTTTAAACTAGCGGCCGCCAGCGACTTCGTTCGCGTGGAGTTAGTGATTCTCCTCTCCTATTGGCCGCAGCGTGATGTTATATAGCCTAAAGCCTTTCTGGATTAATGGGCTATCCAACGCAAAAATATTTTTTCAAATCGGACCAGCAGTTCCTGAGATTAGCGCGTTCAAACAAATAAACAAACTCTTCAGCTTTATATATTAGTATAGATGCGAAAATTTGTACGATGGATGTTTGTTATTCCCCCACGAAAAATGTGCTGAGTGGATTTTGATGAAACTTTACAGTAATGTAGAGAGGGGTATATTAGTTCCTCTCCCTCCGTCTTACGAATTTACGATCAGGCCACGTGTCCTGCTGCGAGTTCAACATTATTTACCCATCCCAATAACGCCCACAACGCATCTAAAGAAATTTTCCCTTCAGAAAATTAATATTGTAAAACAGGTTTAAAATATACAGTAAGTATGTTAAGAAAACCCTGTCCAACCCGTGAAGGTGTTGTTAGGTATCGATAACTGATTCTACTAATGCATACAAAACCGGGCTAAACTTAAAAAAAAATCCCCTAAAAAAATAAATATTATTTCGCAAAAAGAGGTAACTTAATAAATGTGCGTTAACCACCCTTCCGCGGGCGGCGGGCGGCAGGGCACGCGGCACGTGGTCGCATCGCTATTCGCTAATAACAATACCGGTGCTGTCACTTTTTTAAAAATTACCAAATTTCGGGGAAGTTGGAATTAATTCGCGGGAAAAAAAGATTATTTCAAAATTCATTTGTATTGGTACTATGATGATTAAGTAGAATTTTATATTATATTTGGTCATGTGTTTACCTAACCTTTATTATCCTTATGGGTCGGACAGGGTTTTCTTAACATACTGTATATGGAACAGGTTTAAAGCCAACCCAATCCTCCACAGGAGCTACCGTAGAAGATACAGCAGAACCGAAGACTATAACAGCAGAAAACTTAAGAGCTCTCGGTCAGCAATGGAAGCAGTTTGTCCAGGATGGCGTTTTTCTCGTCATGGTACGTATTTTTCAGGGAACAATGAATTTTCTATAGTGTCTGTTGTCTGCCAGTCAACGTGATAAATAAATTATTTTCATAAACTGCTTTAAAAATACACAAAATTAAAAATCATTTATGCAAATTAGGCTGAAAATCTGATGGAAGCCGATGAACGATCGGTTCATCGGCTTATCGTCTATAGACTAATGAAGAAGGCTGAGGATCAGAACATTTCAACCGTAAAACAACATAAAAGAATCCCCCCAAAACGTCTGCCTTTCACCACTTCCTAGTACTTTCGCTGGGGAGCAGAAGTGGCGGAATAAACTCCCCAGCAGCACAGCTGTCTGTTCAGTTAGAGAATCTTGCTACTATACAATAGTATTAGTCCCTTATGTACAGAGTGTATCTGACATCGTAACGCAAACTTCGCGAAAAGGCTAGACCGCAAGCCACTAATAAAATTATGATAGTCATTTATGTCGTTAATGAACGGTTACAGAATTCACAGTGTTTAAAAAAATGTGTCGGCTCGCCCTTTGAACGTTGCAAGCGTGCCGCCGTGCGTGTTTGTAGGTATGACGTTGATCCCTGATGTGAACTCTATTAAATCAGCTGATAAGATTTTGAACAGTCCGCACATCACATCTTGTGGGAGTGTGTTCTTTGGCAGAATGAACGCAATATTATGTTGGATAGTGTACAAGTTACATCCGGAGTCGTTTATTATACGGACCTTGTAGAAACTAGAACCAATTTCCGTGCGTTCAGGCGCTTTTGCCATACCTATTATTGGAATCAATTGTAACAGCTAATACCTACTTAGGACCCATTAACTTAATCAAATGTTATTCCGTGGTGTTTGGCAATCTGGGCTTCTCCCAGTTGCAATAATGTCCCTTTGTGCCGATTGGCCTAGTTCTGTTCTGTCTACTGCTTGTTATGGAGGGAAGTGGAAAAAATATCTTTTTTCTTACTCCTCCGCTATTCTTTTCTGATTAATTTCGTTGCGGGACCCAAGACAGTTGAATCGTTTCTCCGGGACTCGTCGAGCTTCATTGCTCGGCGTTTTTCTGGCGGTCGCCACTGTTGATTCTGGCTTTCAATAGTTGCAGTGGTTGGGAAAAGTGTGGCGGGTTTTGATAAGATAGTTTTTCGAGTTTTGTTTTCATTGCGCTTTTTTAGGTAGGTAATTAACGAATTAATTAATTTTAAATCTTATTGGGTTATAAAAGTATAGCAATTATGAACGGTCTAAAGTGAAAAAAGCTACATATATTTTTTTTAAATCATGAAAAAGCCGACGGGAAATTCCACCACTGGGGGGTTCAGGATCATGTACTGGATCCATGGTACTCGTATGTGCATCGATGTCAGATACACCCTTTATGAAATTGGCGTTTTGTATGGGAGGAATCAAAGACATCAAAGTCGTTTATTTTTTTAATATAATATATTTATTTAATCAAAGTATGATCCATTGCTATCTATGCACTTCTGCCATTTCATAGGTAGTTAGTACGTTTATGCTTTTTCAATCTTTGATTTTGATTTGGACTGCCTCATCGGAGTTAAATTTTTCCCCTGCAAAAAGTTATCCAAATTTCTAAAAAAATGGTCGTCTGTTGGAGCAAGGTCCGGGGAGTACGGTGGATATCATAAATATTCCAATTGAAGCTCCTCTAATTTGGTAGCAGTCTGTTGAGCAGTGTGGTCTAGCGTTGTCCTGAAGCAGCAGTGGCCTTGTGCGATTGACCAGTCTCGGTTGTTTAGCGGCTACTTTATCCATTATTATGTGGAGCTGCTCACAGTAGAGATCCGCAGTAATCGTCTTTCCATATTTAAGGAAGCTGTAGTGCACCACACCGACACTAGTCTACCAAACGCTGACCAATAAAATTTTCTAGACAATTTTCTCTTGGGGCAGAATTGGTATGGTTCACCGGTGTTCAGCTATTGCAATGTCCGCTTCCTATTGCTGTAGAGTATCCACTTTTCATTACAGGTAATGATTCGAATTAAAATCCCTTCATTATTGTGCCGATTCAGTAATGTAACGCAGCAGTCGACGCGCATTTGTCGGTTTGCTTCACTCAATTCATGAGGAACCCACCTTTCGAGTTTTCTTATCTTCCCAATTTGTTTCAACTGGATTAAAACAGTTTTATCACTAACAGACTGTAGCTAACTTGGACGTAGTTTGCGATGGACCCGCTTCCACAATAGCCATCAATTCTTCACTGTCGACTTTGGTCTCCGACCGTCCACGGGGATTGCTCTGCTCTGTAGGTTGAAATTTCCAGAACGAAAACGTTGGAATCAAAAATGCACTGTGCTTTCTCTAGCGACACCACTGCCATACACATTATTAATTTTTCGAGCCGTTTCTGCAGCACTGGTGCCATGGCGGAACTCGTATTCGTAAATAACGCGAAATTTTAATTTTTCCATTTTGTAAACTCAATGACGCAGAGAAACAACCAAAAGAAAAAAAAAAAAAAAAACAAAAGAAATACAGTTTTCAAGACACAAATTGTTGAGTAAATAGCTATAAATTTGTATTTGGAATTCTAAGCCAAAGAAGAGATATTTGAGATCAAAGTGGCCAGTACGACAAAACATGAATTTCATATGTAAGGACCTAAAATGCAAAGCAGATAACATTACGAGACACAGTTTAACAAATGATGTCCTCACTAAGAGGTTTCCTTTAAATTGTCAGACGTAAAATGTGATATCGTAATTTCGGACATCTGGTAATAACATGACTCTGTATCACATATTTATTTTGGTGTAGAATTGACAAGTTTTGTGCCGAATAAGCGTCATTTGCGGGAACTTTTGTTACTTGTTTAATTTGAAGCAATCTGCATCTGAGGCCCATCGATTGCTTGTAGAAGCTTATGGTGAATCTGCTTTAAGAGAGAGAAGTCGTCGCGAGTGGTTTCAAAAGTAGTAAGTATTATTTAAGGAAGATAAAAGGAAGAGGAAAAACGAGCCTATTACTACCTTTACACATGAGAAAATTATTCTCCTACGTGATAATGCTCGTCCGCATAGTCAAAAAATATTTAGTTTTTTAAACTATATTAAAAAAAATATATAAAAAATATCAAACTAAAAAGTTGAAAATAAATATACTTAGTTTAAAAAACTAAAAAAAACATGCTTTTAAAGAATAACAAAGTAAAAACTTAAAAATAATTAAAAAAAAAAAGCTTGAGGCACTTAATATACAAAAATTATGGCACAAAGCGCCTCACGCTTTTTTTAAAATTATTTTTAACTTTTAAGTTTGATATTCTTTAAAAGCATGGTTTTTTTAGTTTTTTAAACTATATTTATTTTAAACTTTTTAGTTCGATATTTTTTTCGATTCGATTACTTTTTAGTAATGAGCCGCTCACTCGTAGTCCAAAGGGTTAGAGGCGGACAAACAAACAAGCAAGCAAGCAAACAAGCAAACATACAAATGAAGCTAATAAAAAGCATGTAAAAACGGCGGAAACTTATTTGTACAGCTATTATTTTTATTAACTCAGTTACACATTTTAACCCAGGCTGATGAATTCTGGACAACACCCCATTGCTTTAAGGATTTGAAGAGACTCGAACCAAATTTGTATCGGAAGCTACAGTTGTCGGTCGCTATCATGTTCAAGGGTGATTTGAACTATCGCAAGCTGATGGGCGACATTAATTGCAACCCATCTCTTGGGTTCCTAGCTGCCCTGCAAGGTACGTGGCGCTTTTGAGTTTTCGTTTTATGTAATGTTTACTCTATTTTATTGTAATTTACCCTATTTTATTTAATATCGGTGGTAGGCCATAACATCGGCCGCCGGCAGAAGTTACCACCCACCAGACAAAGCCTTGCCGCCAAGCGATTTGTCGTGTTCCGGCATGATGTCTGGTGAAGCCGTACGGAGGACGGGTCTGAGCAGTTGTGTTGCGATGTTTGCCGGGTACGATGCGCCTAATGTTGTTGTGTTGGGAGTTTGGTCGTGGAGGGTCTTCAGATCAATCTCCCTTTGGCGCAGCATCGTTGGTCGTGTTGTTGGGTTTAACATTGCATCACCTCGCTCAAATGCCGTCTTCCTTCCTATTCGCTCAGTTTTTCTGTGTGAATAGGCTCTTAATAAACTAAAGCGCTTTACCATCAACGATCGCATTACTGCTTACCATCAGGCAGGATTGCGGTCAAGCACTAGTTTATTATTATTAAAAAAAAAGAATGCTATTATTTATTTGTAATTTTCTAAGACAGCATCTTGGAGCAACCTATTTTAAAAAATTGTGGCACAGGCGATCCACAGATTATAACAATGCGTCCATGAAAATGAATAGCGACGTAGGTGGTAGTTTTAAAATTATAGAAAATAATTTGTAATTTTATAGCAAGCTTCGTTGAGTCATCTCGTCGCATATATTCCATAGAGCTTAAAGACTAAGATATTCAATCAGTGCGTCCTGCCAGTTATGACCTTCGGAGCAGAAACGTGGACACTCACGGCACGGCTGGTCCACGAAATCAAGATCTCTCAGCGATCGAAGTATCGGGCCATGCTTAGAGTCTCTTTGAGGGATCGAATCCGCAACGAGGTGATCCGGCAGAGTACCAAATTTGTCAACATAACTCACAGAATAAGCAAACTGAAGTGCAAATGTGCCGGCCATATTAGCCGTAGAACCGATGGTCGTTAGAGTAGACGTGGTCTAGAGTGGAGACCGTAATTCGGTAAATGTAAGGTGGGACGGCCTCAGGCTAGGTGGAGCGACGATCTTCGCAGGATGACTGGTAGTAACTGGATGAGAGTTGCTGAGAATCGAGTTGAATGACGTGAAATAGGAGAGGCCTATGCCCAGCAGTGGACTGCTGCAGAATTATGATGATGATGATTTTTATGAGTGTTAAGTCCATTTAACCTATGGGGGTAAAAAGGGACCGTCCTTTGACCCGCTAGCGGTTAACTGCCTGATGACTGATGTCGGGCCGTTGTATGTATGTCTAGTATACTCTGCTTCCGAGACTAACAGTCTTACCAAGAGGTATTTATATTACCTGTATTATCCAGTAACAAAGTTGTGGAGGTCGGATATGCGCACCATGTAAAATACTCATTCAGCTGCATTCGGTTAGATTAGAAACTGACTCCCAACATAATAGGGGACAGGTCTAGGCAGGTGATGATGACCTTGAACCATTCTTTATTCTTGGTTTTCGGTCCAGGTTTTACTCCGGCTCCTATCATAGCGGTCCGGACGGTGAAGGCGGAGACGATCTGTGGTCTGCCGCGCGGCAAGTGGGAGTTGCTCACACAGCATGACCCCAAGTGGATGCAGTCCGGGGACTATGGGTATGTTACACACTAACTCGCGACATACACACACTCACACACACACGCGTGCACACACACACGCGTGCACACACGCGTGCACACACACATGCGTGCATACACACACACACACACACACACACACACCCTCACACACGTGCGTACACACACACACACACACATACACATGCGTGCACACACACACACACCCTCACACACACGCTCGTACACACACACACACACACACACACACACACACACACACACAAGCGTGCACACACACACGCACGTCCTCACACACGCGCTCGTACACACACACACACGTGCACACCCTCGCACGTCCACACCCACACACATACACACACACCCACACACACACGCGTGCACACACACGCACGTCCTCACACACACGCTCGTACACACACACACACACACGTGCACACACACTCACGTCCACACACACACACACACACACACACACACACACACACACACACACACACGTGCACACACACGCACGTCCTCACATACACGCTAGTACACACACACGCACGTCCACACACACACACACACACACACACACACACACACACACACACACACACACACACACACACACACACACACCCACACACACACCCACACACACACATGCGTGCACACACACACGTGCACACACACGTACAAACGCACACACTCGAACACGCACACTTTTTTCAATTAAGTTCATTTTAAAATGATCAGTATTATTAAGAGTGGACTCTAGTGCCGAGGAGTTTAAGAAATAGGTATTTGAAGAAACTATTGCCGTCGCGCCGCTTTCAACATTTCCCCATAAAGTGTGAAAGGGACAGTTGCAACTCGCGATAATTTTTTATGTACAAAAACGTTGACCAAAAGATGTTTCGTATTCCGCTGTTTTCTTTTTCAAAATACGACAGATCTCAATTATTTTTAAATCAAAATTTAGATGATGAGTATGCTTATGCCTCTATTATTTTCTTTTTTGTCAAAAACTTATCACATTTGTGGAATAGTCGTCTGAACATCGCGGTAAAAATGGTTTATTTTGCGGGATTTTGAATCATCATATTTTTTTAATTAATTAAGTTTTCGAAAAAAAACCAAATAATAGGGGCGCGTATAATCAAGGTGTGAAATTGTAGAAAAAAAATCATAGCTCTAAAAGCGTTATTCACGAAGAAAACGCGGGATACGTTTGTATGGAAAAAACGCCACTAGAGGGGACTCTTAAAGAACTTATTTTTTTTTTTAAATTGTATCGTAAATTATATAAATAACATAGTCCAAATTGATGTTATTTAAAGTGATACAACTAGCAACATTATTTAAATTGCAATTAAGTTGATTTCAGAGAGACTAGCATTATCAAAAAACTTATAAAAATGTTTTGAATTTGTAGCGTAAACTGAACTTTATTGTGTAGGAGTTAAAGTTATTATTCCATAAAAGAGAGGGCTAAACGGCTGCCCCAGCTCAGTTAAACGAATAGAAATTTCACATTAACACGTAATATTTATAATATAGTCATTCATGAATTTTTTAGTGTTTAAAAACTTCCTATACCTTTCGTGAACTAATAGATAAACTTAAAAAAAAGTTGCTCAATTGTTTTTATGAAGTATCGTAAATCCGTCGTATCAAGTACTTTAGTTTTTGTACATATTTACATCAAGTACTTTAGCGCAAAATCGCCAGTGGTAAACCACAATTATCAATAAAAAGCGTCGCAGATACCTTAAAACGCCTAGATAAAAGTTCATAGCAATGTTATTGTTTAAAGTTTTTTGTACCTTTGTCGTAGGAGCTACGCGATAATTACGCGTATTTTCAGTATTCAGCAGATATGAAAAGTTCCTAAACCTTTTTAATTATAAAATACTAATTTTCAGCTATTCAGCAATATATATTGCTAGAAGTCATGTTTATACATGCGTTTTCATTGCGGGGTCTCTTCCATACTTCAGTTTAGCCATGTCCTTTATATGTATTTACAATTCGAATTAGTTGCGATTTCCATATTTTTGATGTGTTTCACGAGTGTTATGACATAAAATATAGCACAATACGTCATAATGTGAACACCTCCATTCATTCATTAGTTCATTCATCGTTGTTTTCATTTCTTTTCAGTGTAATACAGTTGTGCCCCAAAGCCGAGTCGCTCAAAGTATCCGACCGCCCGTGTATTGACTACTGCTCTACATGCTTCGGCATTATATGTCCCGAACATGACGATATGTGAAGACCTGGTAAGTTGTCACATTTCCACCACGAAATGAAAGCAGCGACCACCAACAAGCTGCCTGTTTTGATTTATCATCTGCGAGCGATCGACTGCTGCGCTGCGTGCTGCGGGTTCGATTCCTGCACGGTGTAAATATTTGTATGACCTACAGGTTGTTGTTCCGGGTTGTTTGTGTATGTGAGTTTACATATCTGTAAACAAACCCACGATACGAAAGGGAGGGGCAATATTTTTTTTTTTGTTTTGGTTGGGAAATCATCAAATGACTTCTCCCGCTCTGGGTGGAGCGGAAGGCCGTGTCAGACTTTTACTGACTAAAACCCACCCGTGTTTCTTCACTTGTCTGTGTGCTAGGACCACGGTTTCTTTTGTTACCAACCCTGATCCAGGTCTTAGTGCAACCAAAAACTTAATAACGTTTATTTTATACTAGCGGCCGCCAGCGACTTCGTTCGCGTGGTGTTAGTTATGCTGTGCTCCTATTGGTAGCAGCGTGATGGTATATACCCTAAAGCCTTCCTGGATTAATGGGCTATCCAACGCAAAAAGAATTTTTCAAATCGGACCAGTAGTTCCTGAGATTAGCGCGATAACGCGATACAAACAAAATCTTCAGCTTTATATATTAGTATAGATAAAATGTCTATCCACAGTACTTATATGAGGTATAAGTACTGTGGATACTTATATAAATGTGGTGGAAATGAGATTTTAATAAAGTTTTTATTTTTTTTTCAGATTTGGATTGAACTCATTTTTTTGTTGTTTCTGAAAGGGTTGGTTTTACCAAAAATAGGTATTTTATATCAGTGCAATAACTATTTGACGACTGACAGTTCTCGTATGGAGAAACTGTAATTAAATAATATAATTGTTAGAATTCACCCTAAATCAAATGTTTTAAATATTTCGGCACAGTCAGGTTTTAAGCCGCTTTTAATAAATCTATCTTCTTTATACACCTGTTAACTTTTCTTTAGATAAATCTGTTTTGAATCAAATATTGCGTTTTATTTTTCCGAAAAAACAATCTCCACACCTATTATAAAACATTATTATTTATTTTTGCGAAACCCGAAACACGTGTCCAGTATTTTTAAGTAAAGAATCTGTTCAAAATTTCTTTAATATATAATGAAAAACCACAAAGTTATGAGCTTGTTAATATCCTACTTGGCTGTCCCAACAAAAATAATATTGTCCACGCTCCGCTCACGCGGGCGAGCAGGTCGTTGACTTCTGGCGTCAGCTGTTGCGCCACCGTGCGCAATGCTATGATCTACAGTGCGCGCTCGGTAACCACACTGCAACAATTTCTAAATGTATTTCGGAAAAAATATAACAATGTAAAAATTATTGAAATCGATTCAGTTGCTTATTCTGAACAAACTATATTTAGGTTTCGTATAAACAGAAATATACGTTTCGTATAAGTATAGATTATCTGTACACAATGTACACATACATATACTTGTGTTTTAAACATTGAAAATTAAAATAATTGTAATAAATCTCCTTACGTAATATTTGAACGGCCCCTAATCTATAAAATCTTTTTTCTGTAGGCTGTAGGCTGTAGGTAGGCAGTAGGTTGATTGGGAGCTGACAGTTGATTTGACAGTTTGGGGTACCTAGACCTGCTATCGTCCGTGCATAACATGATGAGTGATCACAAATACTGTACTGTACTTTTATACCAAAAATCTTTTCTATACATTTTTTTTAGTGTACCTGTTCTTTTTTTAAGTCTTTAAACCGAAGTATGGTTTCAAAAAATCAGATGTAAGTTTTCATTTGCCCAACGACAAGACAAGAGCCATAAAAAAAAATATACAAATTTGTGATGACAATACGACAATAAATTAAACATCGTGTACCTTAACACATAAAAATCAGCCTACTCATAAAAATCATATAAATATATCCATTAGTTTATTCACAGGTATAATATATTCATTTTTCACGGTTCTACGTGTACATCATGTTGATAAGGAAGCGCTTACAGGTTGATGACCGCCGCATCAAGCGGTACTAAACTTTAATAATATTGGAGCGAAAAAAGTACATCGATACAGGATCGCGCTGTCGCCGATCGGAGGTCAGTGAACCAATATTTTATAGAATGTTCTATTTCGTTTCCAATTTTATGCGATTTACTTTGTTTGTAATTTTTTATTTTTTTATTATATGATGCTAGGTTTTATATATGGTTTAAGATTATTCCTATGATCCAGCCTAGTCCGTGTTTTCATTTATTGTCATATTATTAGAACCACTCTGTTATACTTTTTATGACAAGGGAAACTGAACTTTACGTTTTATACCTACTTGTTAATGGTGGGGCAGAATAAATGAGACAAGGTAAGTTTTTAATAAAATCATATATTTACAAAATATTGAGTTAAGCGACCTAAGAGTTATAGTAATTATTAAATTGAATACATATATAACGATACATAGCATTAGTTTTTCAAACAATAATCAATATATTATTATGTCGTTTTCTGTTATTCGTCCTTTTGGTGTTAAATAATTCTATTAAAAGAAAGAAAAGCGACTACATGTGGTATATCTAATGCATATTTTTTATCAAAGGAAGTACTAGCCTTTTTAGTCCTAAAATATAAGAAACTGCGTGTAAAAATAATTATACCATTAAAAATATTTCCCCTTATTCATAAACGCTGCTTTAAGTTAACTAGTGATTAGCGATTGTTTAAACATACATTTTAGACGTTTGCACGTCACTTAACTTTTATCATCGTTTATGGATAAAGTCCTTAAACACTGTGGTGTTTACTCATAAACGAAGATTTAAGTTAAGTGACATTAAAAGGTCAAAAATTTATGGTTAAAGAATCGCTAATCTCTAGTTAACTTTAAGCAGTGTTTATGAATAAGGGGGATTAAATACAATAATTTTTCTGACAGTTAACAATTAAAAAGAAATAGAATAAGAATTGTCTGGAAATATGTTGATAAGAAAGATGGAAAAACAGAAAAAAGTAGATAAAATTATAATTATTTCGTAATTACATATGTTTTCTATAACTACTACTAAATAAGCATTTTGTACAATTATTAGTCTTTAATTGAACTCGTATCCTTTAAATACAGCGTGTGTCGTCGTCTTATATTAATATCAAAAACCTTGCCAAAAACGAAAATAAAACTTGTAAATATCCATAAAACATAAAACAAAAAGGCTAGATTCCATTAGAATATACATCACTAACAAGATACACATATTTCCTAAAAAAAAATACGGCACAAGAATGACAAATAAAATTTTCGTTTTTCACATAACCTCAAAAAGATTCCCGCCAAATTGCAATCATAGATAAAATGTATTAACTGTCAAATCAAATTTTCAATATTTTTTTCATTTCACTGCTTAACCTCCCAATTTTCCGTACAAACACTCAAACATGATTCCGACATAAAAGTAGATACCTATGTAATTGATAAATAAAGCCAGCCTAAAAAATATCATAGACTTTTTAAAAAACGTTAATCATACTTTTTAGACCTAGACCTCATTCCGAAGGTATTCGTTGGAGTTAGTAACCTTGCCCCTGACCTTGATAGCCGCTGTAGGCAGATTGTTGGCTATTTGTGTCATAGCCCCCCTGGCCGAGACCGGTATCTTCGTACGAGATCTTGGGCTTGTAACCGTCTTGATCAGCTTCGTATTGTACAGTCTGGAATAGAGAAAGGATTAGATAGATGGTTTAAGGAGTGCTTCTTCGTGTGAAACCACTGAGGTAATGCACACACTGTCAGTATTACTGACTTTCACATAGACAGTTCAACTACATTCATTGCCTTATTTACGTAGTTGAGAAGATACATTTTTCGAAAATATGAAGCAATGGATAAGTATTATCCTTCAAAATGTTTCAGATTGTGATTGATAGTATATTACTCAATTCGGGTGTTAGTTGATAAACAAGTCGCTTATTAGTGGTAACACAAAAAACACACACTATGAAAACTGTCCTTACTGCTACGACATAGAGTCTAAGTCAAATCTTTTCATATGGGTATGGTCAGACTACCAATTTAGATCTTCAAATTCGATCAAGAAAATCAAATAAACTGTAGGCAACTTGCGACAAAAATAGGCAACGCAAAATATCTTACACTGACAGTTGTAAAGGCTCTATTTTATTTTTATTTATGGCAAGTGAAGCCGATGTCTTTCTGCCAATGTCAAAAGTGAATAGGAAAAAGAAGAGAGCAGATTAAAAAAAAAGTGTCGATGATTGTTGGTAAAGGTTAGTAAAATTGTATTGAAAAAGCAATACGGCGACGATAGTGGCACTCAATTGACGTTGACAGGGGGTGCTGTCCTTCAAACAATTTTATTAACGTTTATCAACAGTACCCCCGTGGTAACAGCTTTAATAAACTAGTGCGCTTTACCATCAACGATTGCGTCACTGCTTACCATCAGGCGGGATTGCGGTCAAGCGCTGGTTTATATTTTAATAATAAAAAAAAACGAGCATTGTAGCTGCTTGGGTATTCCGTAAGTAGACTTTACCTGTTTCCTGCCATCAGGAAGAAGCACGTAGTAAGTCCCCTCGGCTCTGTCTCCCTGCCTCGACTCGCGGTGACCGAAGTCATTGCCAGACTGGTCATCTTTCACCATGTACTCGAAGCTGTAGTTAGCGGGCTCCTGGAAGAGAATAGACAAGTTTTGTGAGCAGTACCTACAATATTCTACTAATTATATCAACCACTCATTGAGCATCTCCTTCCACCTACTTGGAAGTTCCAGAACCGTCTCCGGACAAAAGTTGGGAGATGTAATTCCAGCCTGATGATGTGGGGCTCGACGGTAAGACAGTTGGGTGTGGTTGGGGATTTATGTTGTAAACTATGCTCCACCTCCTATACTCCTTACATTGACTGGTAGCTAGTCTATTTAAATCACACGTAAATGTACATGGTCCTTACGTGATCCTTACCAAAATTGTCTGGACGTTAAACCTGTCAATGGCGGCGTCTTAATTGGGAGTGATCCTACGATGGCGCGATGCGTTTTTCATCTCACGATTAAAGTGTTCGAGGTCGTGCGATGACCTAATAGGTGTCTTAATAGATCGCGCGATGTCCATCGTGCGACCACCATCTCTTCGTCCCGCACCCCTAGCGCGTCGACGCATCGCGTAGGTAACCAATTAGGACACTAAAAAAAGAGATCTGTTGTTTTGATTACATGATCGTACGATCAAACACATCGTTGCGAGGTTCATATGGGACACTCTGATGAAATCTGTATGTTTGAACTTTTCGCACGACGAGAACGCGCCATCATGCGATCTTCGCCAATTGGGACAAAGCCTATGACGTTGCGAGTTTATCTCGATGTTTCTTTTCAGATTGGCCGGATCAACATCAATGATGATTACATAATGTATAGTGTACAAAATAAAGAGTATTCTATTCTAATTGGGCTCTATAAGAGAAGAAGCTTTTGTTTTGCAGTGGGATAATAACATTACTTGGCTAGTATTATTATAAGGCAGGCCCAGACGGATATTGGAGGGTGAGCTGGACTCCTTTAATGAAGATGGCTCTGATGGCCTTTGGTCAGCCGTGGGACATTAACTGCTAACAATAATAACAATGATTGTTATAATGGTTGAAAACTTACCCCATTGCTGCCGTCATCACCACCGTATCCTCCAGAGCTAGGGGGTAAGTATTGACGGCTTTGCTCCTGACCTCTGGAAGAAGGACCCCCGAAAGAACCACCCTGAGAGTAACCTGCAAATATAGATAAATATTGCATTTCTTCCGAGATCAACATTTGTTTAATACGTGTAGTTGGATGAGGGCAGCACCAGTCGAAGTGGCGGTCCTTGGGGGGATGTCTATATCCAGCATTGGACATCTTTCGGCTGAAATTATCATGGTGATGAAGTGTAGGTTTGACGTGTGGTATAGATTTCACATAACTATATTTATTCGGCTTCAGACTAATGGGGCGAAAAGTTGGAAGCTCGTCATAGGTGGCAGCACTGTTTTCCGTCTATAAGCTGCCATTTTTTATACTTACTTTATTTATTTATTATCAATTGCTTGCTGCACTTACAGTATACATGAAACCGCGCAACACGCCAACAACAAAACATATAACTAAAAAACTTCATTCGCTGCCGCTACGCTATGGAGACTGTCAACTATAAGCAAGTATATCTATTAAAAGAAGCTTGCTGCCTTGAGACAAGTACGTAGTGCAAATTTATTCTCAGATTAAGCAGTCTGAAGTCGAGCGGAAATTAAAGATTTGTATCAAAATATATCCTAGACAACGCTTCTTGTGTGGTATCAGCACGATAAGCTGACTCTTCAGTATGTCCTGTACGTAACTATTTACATAAGTCACCACCCGTGGTGATACGTGTTGAATGCAACAACCGTAATCATTTAATAAGCCACCTACCACCAGCCCCTCCGAATCCAGGCGCACCATATTGTTGAGAAGGTCCGTTAGCTGATGGGGCGCCATACTGCGATGAGGGAGCTCCATATTGAGATGAAGGTGCTCCAAGTTGTGCCGACGGCGCACCGTATTGGGACGAGGGGGTTCCGTACTGCGTAGAAGGCTGGCTTCTTTGTCCTGGAGCGCCATATTGAGAAGAAGGCTGGCTTCCTTGACCAGGGGCGCCGTATTGGGTAGATGGCGCGTTGAACTGTCTTTGGGGAGCTCCGTATTGAGTTGAAGGACGGGCACTAGCACGAGATGGTCCACGGCTTCTGAATCGAGACATATTATGAAACATATACACTGGGCCGCAAAAATAACGGGTCACTTAGAAAAGACCGCGATATATTCCAAAATTATGTACATAGATCCAAAAATACGTATATAAAAAAATATATGTTATAAGCAGATTTAAGTGGCGCACATTTCAAAAAAGGTGTCAATTGAACAAGCTATAGCCAAAAAAAATAAATTCTGAAATAAAAGCTAAAAAGAATATTTTAGCTTTTCTGCTGTTTTAGCTCGGACTTAAATCTCATAGAGCATTTTATGGGACGAGCTCGCGAGATGCGTTAAGCAACGCTCTCCAGCTACCTTACGTGAGTTAAGGAGTCCGCTTGTTGAAGAGTGGTCAAAAGTAGAACAAAACCTAATATTTAATTAATATTAGTTTAGACCTGTCAAATTAGTCAGCGCCTGACTTAAATTGACATCTTTTTAGGCGTCATGTTTTTGGTCCGTCTAAACTGTCTATGGAGTATCTTCTCTTGACAAGGGTTAAACTAATATTTTATCTTTTAACCTTTTCTTAATAAAATAGAAAGAACAGAGATGCAGTGAACTTAATTTTAGCATGTAAACAAGGCAATACGGACTATTACGTAAAATTAATTGAGTTAGTTAAAATTATGTGCAAAAATATTGCTTAGAATCGATTTACTTTTTGTGTAAAATGATTTATGTTATTGAATAATGTCTCTTTTTTTCTTTCACACTTTTTTTTAAATACAACGTTGGTCCACACCATGAATTTCTCCTGTATCGTGGGTGCGTTTTCAAACATAAATATAAAGTCACATACACACACCTCCAGACTAGGAACAACTAATTGTAGGCCATACAAATATTTTTCAAGGCCAACTAGGACTTTCATAAATGTCAACTTCAACCCTAGTAGCATGCTTGTACTCGGTACGCGGGTACTTGGGCATGGCGACATCCCACTTAGGTATATGTATCTATCAATATGTAGGACTCAGGAACAAATTATCGATCTACCCGGGAGCTGGGTGTTAGGCACTGAAAGTATTAAAATACCTGAACAAAGCGTCAGTCTGCCTCTGAAAGCCTGGTGCTCCGGGGGTACCGTACAGCTGCGAGGGTGCTCCGCCTCCCGCCTGGGGAGGGAGGTATCTGTTGTCCACTGGAGGCTCCGCAAAGCAGACCACTGCTAGTGCACTGATTAGGAGGATCTGAAAAGTTTTATTAGCATAATTACTATAATATAATACATATTAACAAGAAAAACATCCTTCATCGAACATCGATGAAGGATATTTTTCATCTCGTTTGAAGTTTTACTAGCTAATTTAATTTAGTTATCGGCTTAATTTCCGATTGATTGCTTTCTTTTAAGAAAAGTTTTCCAGTAGAAGTTACAATTATCCGACAAATAAATCTTTAGCGCAAAAACTACTGAACGGGTTTGGATAAAACACAAAAATGGTTTTAAAACCAGGATTTACATATAAGATACTTTTCTCGATATACCCAAGAGATAGTTACTTAATAATCATCATCATCATCAACCTTTTTATCGTCCCACTGCTGGGCACTGGTCTCCTCTCATACAGTGAAGGGTTGAGCGTAATCACCACGCTTGCTCAATGCGGGTTGGCGATTTCAGACTTGAAAGTCCAGGTATCCTCGAGATAATTTATCTTCACCTTATAATCAGTGTTTGGTGTCCGTGATACACTTTAAAGTACATATAACTTAGAAAAGTTACATTGGCCTGACCTGGAACCGAACCCGAACTCTCATACTTGAGAGGTTGGTGTTTTTAACCACTAGGCCACTTTTACCCGAAAATCTCTTTCTTTTATTGTATTCTACTTTAGTTTTTTTTTTTTTATTAAATAAACGATATTTAAAATAAAAAGAATTCTTAATTCCTTACCTTCATGGTTATGAGGTATTTCTGATTTTTCTTACACGAAAAGGATCAACCTGGAATTAAAAAAAAATATAGGACATGTGACATTCACCAACTTGCACTGGATCTGCGTGATGGGTGATGGCCCACTTTCTCTAAAAGATAGAGAGGAGGTCTCAGCCAAGGTATATGCAGGTGTATGTTATAATTATGAGATCAGGATTGCGACAAACAACAACTTTCTTAAAAATACAAGAATTGCTTCTGAAGTTATCCAAACAGTTTGTCTATGCACTAAAATCAAAACAAAAAAAAAAAAAAACAAACCTACACAAAACGCTTCACTCAAAAGTTAATTTTCGAAAATTCAAATTTGGAACACCGCACGAGAACGGTCGATGTTGCCCGAATGATGATCTGTATCGATTCCCATCCGCTTATATACCATAATGCAAGTGGTTACTTATTAAATGTAATACAAGTATGTACATCTTTACATACGTAGGACCGTAGGTACATAGATGTTTCGTCTATGTGTGTGCAGTGATTGGCGCATCTGCTTAGTGAGATGGTTAGAATGTTGCTCTACTTTGCTGTGCGTAAATTGACCCCATGGTCAATGTCAAGAAAGTGATTTGGCTCAACTCGGGGGATCAGTTGGTCTTTGTTTACTTTCGTATGGACATTCTGCGGATTAATTACGACAATGACAAGCCCTTTAATTGTTCCTTTTTTTTATTTACAAACCACTATACCGCCTGATGGTAATCATTGATGCATTCGTTGATGATAAAACGCATTAGTTTATGATGAGTCTATTTACCTACTCTCATCATCATCATCATCTCAGCGTTAATCCCAGTAGCATCCGTATCTTATTCAGCTTTGGAGTCTGCGGTCCGCTTTACCAGTTTAACTGCTGATTTTGGCTAAACTTCGATATTTTCCGTGAAGCAACTGCCGTCTGATCTGCGGTCTAGCTGCAATGCTTAGATATCGCCTTCGGGTTGTAGACCCGAAGGCGATATCTAAGCATTGCAGCCGAAATTAACTCGGAAGTACAAATATTCGTTGATAAACATTATCGAGCAGACAAATATTTCAGTTAGTTATTGGGGGGGGGGGGAGTTACCCACGCTGCGTTTTCCGGTACGTGATCGCCACTCGAGAACCCGTCAGCCCCACAGTAGATCGGGCTATGTCGGTTACTCTCGTTCTTCTGCGGATCTCAGCATTCCTGATTTGATCCCGCAGTGAAACTAGAACACGAAATAGTTAATAGTTTTAATAGTTAATATACTAATTTGAGGTATCCATGAGGATTTCCCCGCGATAAAAAAAAGAAAATTGTAGACAGTCACTCCATGTAAAGTGTTGCTAATCAGCTGTATCCAGTTGGAATCGAAGCCAGCCAATTATAGTTGAGAAAACGCTAGCCAGCTGATGCAGATGAGTTAATCCAACCTAAGTCAATAGACATAACGTAGAGCAGCTTACCCAACATACTAGCCACATTCGTTTAAAATGAAGGTTTGCTCCATTTCAAGCAAAATTGGAACTAAATCACTTGTGTTTTACACCGAGAATATCAAATATGAACTAAACAAATATATTTGATAAATCCAAAATTCGAATTATAAAACGTCCATTACAAAAACAAGAACAGATAAGAAACTCAAAGGACACTTTTTTTTTAATAATTATAAACTAGCGCTTGACCGCAATCCCGCTTGATGGTAAGCAGTGATGCGATCGTTGATTGTAAAGCGCGCTAGTTTATTAAAAGCCTATTCACTCGGAAGAACTGAGCCAATAGGAAGGAAGACGGCAGTTGAGCGAGGTGATGCAATGTTAAACCCAACAACACAAGCAACGATGCTGCGCCAAAGGGAGATTGATCTGAAAACCCTCCACGACCAAACTCCCAACACAACAACATTAGGCGCATCGTACCCGGCACACATCGCAACACAACTGCTCAACCCGTCCTCAGTACGGCTTCACCAGACATCATGCCGGAACAGGACAAATCGCTTGGCGGCAAGGCTTTGTCTGGTGGGTGGTAACTTCTGCCGGCGGCCGATGTTATGGCGTTTTGTTTACAAACTAAATTAATTTTGTGTTCTGTGCATCTTTTTCTCTCTTTTCTGTCAAATCAGATTTTTAGAGTTGAATCGTCAAATAAAATAAATGCTAATCGCTTGCAACCTCAGCTCGCAACTCCCTACCGAAGATTACCGGTTACAACCGAGCGCAAGCGTTAGAACGCTCGGCTAGATTCGGTAATCTTTGTCAGCTATATTTGCACGCAATTTTTTGTCAATTACACCGTACATTTTGCCAGTGTATACTGAGTGGTTTATTAAATTAAAAGTTACAGATAAGTCACTATTTAGTAGTTATCCTAGCGAGGTATCCTTCCTCTTAGCCCCACTCGTTTGCCCGGAAGCAAACGGGGCCCCGAGCTCCTCTCAGTGAGGAGACCCGGTTGCCCGACGGTGACCCGGAGTTCGGGTCACGTCAGCCACCTGGAGTGGTGGCCGACCCGCCGCACGTGTGACCGCCGAAGCGGTCCCCACTTCTGGTTTTGGTCCGCGCCGGTAAACCGGTAACCCCCATATCTGGGGGCCGTTCCCCTATCCGCCACCTGGGGACGCGTCCGATGGCAGGCCAGAAACTGCACACGGACACCTGACCCACCCTGGGTACGCCGAGTTCACCTCAACGAGATTTTAGGGTGAGATGCATCAATCACTTATACACTAGAATCTCAATCAGCGTAAAAAGATGGTTGAACTGAACAAGCGCACAACGCAGCCCTTGGGTGCTTCTGTCATTTATTTACTTTATAATTCTGACTTTAATGTATGCGTGTAAGGTTGAATTTGGTGTGATGTTTGATGTCCCACACATTCGGTCGTAAAAAATAATGGCTTTTTGTACACTGCTTTGTGATAAGAACTTTATACACAGCACTTAAGGCTGATTTTAAATTAATGTAAGTATATTTATTTTGACTACTTTAGACTTGTCGCCATTTTTGATAAGAGTATTGATCGAGACTGTGTATCTAGTGTATAAGTGATGGATGGTGAGATGATTAGAAAAACGCATTTCTGCTCCACTAAGTAGGTACAAGTCTGAAATAAGTGCTAAGCTAAGTATTAATCAATCAGTAGACAATATCTGTGTGTGACTGACCTTCTGAAGGTTAAAGGTCACTTCTCACACGGAGGTTAAATAAACTAGCATTGTGGCAGATATAGTCGCACAGACTGTAAACAATTCAAACTGTACCTATTAATTCAAAAAGCCGACGCAAAATTTCTACCCAGTCTAGAGACCCTAGAAATTTTTCGTCGGTTAAAAATGGAATGAATGAAAAAATTAATAAATAAATGAATGACCGAATGGATCCACCATTCGGTCATTCAATCATTTATTAATTTTTTTTTGACGAATTTTGTTGTTTCAGCTATAAAGTTAAAAGTCTGTTGAAGAAATTTTAGAAAGAAGGTAAAAACCTTTATTCGAGGTAAACATCATCGTCATCATTTCGGAAATTTGAACCATTGCTCTTTGAAGTGGCAGTCGGCGGGGTACACAGCACACAGAGTCGATGACCGATGGGGCAGAAAGGCTCTTAAATGGCGACCATGTACCGGTAAGCGCAGCGTCAACACACACCGACTAGGTGGTCAAATCGCAGAAAAGCGCTGGATGTGGGCCGCGTCCAAACGTTCTTTTTGGAAATCCTTGCGGGAGATGATGATGATGATTTCCATCGTTGGGACACAGGCCTCTCTATAAGAAGGAGTGGGCCGTAATCCACTACGCGGGCCCATTGCAGGTTTTTTTTTTTTTGCCGTCAGTTCACTCCTTGCGTGGCAAGGATTCTTATTTGCTTTTTTGTTCTCTGCCAATTCCTTTTTTTCCGCCTATTTTCTTTTGCCCATTGCGGATTAGTAGATGTCACATTTCTTCGAATTTTTGGCTCTAAGACATGCCGGTTTCCGCACAATGTATTCCTTCATCATTTCGAGAGCACTGGTGATGGAATAATTTTAACAAAGCAATGCGCCCTCCGGCTTAGATTAGAATTAGTAACATTCCATATCCTCCCGTGGGTGTCGTAAGAGACAACTAAAGGAACTCTCACCGGAGAAGCGGGCAGCAGCACTTCTCCTGTGGAATATCAAATTACTGCGATCCCAACGCGTCTGGCAAGCGTGGGGATTATGGCAAGCCCCCTCCAATGTAATGGAAAACCTTGGGGGAGACCTTTGTCCAGCAGTGGCTCTATAAGCTGAAGAAGAAGAAAGCGCCTGATGGGGTTGGAAAACTGTACTTTCACCTGCCTAACTCCTCAGGGAATGATGCGTGATGTTATGTTATTATCTCATAGCTTAGACAAGTGAAGTCACAGTAAATAGCTCGTATGCTATACATTTAGAATTTGAGGAGACAGGTTGAGTTTATCACGACAGTCATGAATTATACCATCACGTACTAAACCGAGTAAAGACAGCAAATGTCAACTGTAATGCTATCTAAATTAAGTTGATTTCAGAATGACTCAATGTGTTCATCGAGTGGTAAAACATTTTAAAGGGCAATGGAAACTATAGCTTAATCTTTGGTAGTAAGATTTAAAATTCCTTATGCTAATTTACGGTGACAGATGTCTTAGGAGTGTTTTGATTCATGGTGCGAAGTTGTGAACAATTAATTTCGAAATACTTAGAGGTAGTGCAGTGACAAAAGACGCATCGTGGGTAGCCGCACAGAGCGTAAATAAAAGACCACTTTTTTGACGACCACTAGATCATCATCATCAACCTTTTCATCGTCCCACTGCTGGGCACAGGTCTCCTCTCATACAGAGACCGATTGAGCGTAATCACCACTCTTGCTCAATGTGGGTTGGCGATTTCAGAGTAAAGTCCAGGTTTCCTCAGGATGTTTCCTTCACTTTATAATCAGTCATTGGTGTCCAAGATATACTTAGAAAGTACATATAACTTAGAAAAGTTACATTGGTACTTGCCTGACCTGGAATCGAGCTTGCACACTCGTACTTGAGGTCAACCATCCATCCATTCCAACTGAGAATGTGTTGAGGTACACGATGTTTAATTTATTGTCGTATTGTCATCACAACTTGGTAAAAAAACTGCAGACTAGGGCCACTGGACGAGTCTCAGCAGCGGTTGAAGTTGGGTTGTGAGTGATGCTGAGGTTATCTTTCCACAAAGCTTATGTCACTCTTGTGGAAACTCGTTGTAGAAAGATGAAACGCTTTGAACGCGAGTCTCTGTTTTCGACACGGGCTTCAGCAACATGATCACCAATCGCGACTGATTTGCTCAGAATGTAAAAAAATATAAATTTATGGAAAAATAACTTTAATCCTTACATAATACCACTTAGTTAATGCTACAGCTTCAAATTTTTTAGGGTTCTGTAGGCAAATGGCAGAAAACGGAACCCTTATTATAGATTCGTCATGTCTGTCTGTCCGTCCGTCCGTCCGTATGTCACAGCCATTTTTATCGGAAACTGTGAGAGCTTTACCGTTGAAACTTGGTGGAAACTTGGATGTATTCTATAAACCGCATTAAGATTATGTTGCAAAAATAAAAAAAAAATAATAATAAATATTGGGGGCTCCCTATACTTAGAACTGAAACTCATTTTTTTTTTATCCAACACATACGTTTGGGGTATCTATGGATAGGTCTTCAAAAATGATATCGAGGAGTTTCTAAAATATTTATTTTTCTAAACCGAATAGTTTGCGTGACAGACGCTTCCAAAGTGGAAAAAAGTTGGTCCCCCCCTCTAACTTCTAAAATATGAAAATGAAAAATCTAAAAAAAACATATGATGTACATTACTATAAAAACTACCAACGAAAATTGTTTTGAACCTCGTAAATCGTAAACCGCTTATTACCGCGTAATCTTTCATACAAATAAATCCTTTTATTCATAAATCAATGGTATGGAACCCTTTGTGCGTGAGTCCGACACGGACTTGGCCGGTTTTTTTTATCTTTTTTAACGACCGCTCCGATTTGAAATCTTTTTCCGTTGGATAGCCCTATCCTTTAGGCGATATAACATAACGCTGCGACCAATAGGAGCGGAGCATAACCTGCATAACAAATATTTAAAATATTATGCTATATATATTTTGGGGTTAAAATAAAATGTTCAAACAACATACAACAAAAATAAAGTATAGAATAATGAGTCCACAGAAGTCGCTATAATTTTATTTGTTTGTCATAATGAGAAACACTATGCAAAGAATAACAAAATAAGAAATGGTTTTGTTTAATATAATAAAATAGTGCTTGACCGAAATCCCGTTTGATAGTAACGAATGATGAAATCGTTGAGCCTATTCACTCTAGCTTTGCAGACACAAAATGTATTGTTAAAGAATCGCTAATCATTAGTTAACTGTAAGCAGCGTTTATGAATAAGGCGTATTCATAAACGCTGCTTACAGTTAACTAATGATTAGCGATTCTTTAACAATACATTTTTGACCTTTTAACGTCACTTAATTTAAATCATCCTTTATGAATAAACACCACAGTGTTTAAGGGGTTTATCCATAAGCGATGATTAAAGTTAAATATCGTTAAAAGGTCAAAATTTATGTTTAAAGAATCGCTAATCACTAGTTAACTTTAAGCAGCTTTTATGAATAAGGTGGTTAAAGTGTAATCAGACAGGAAGACTGCCGCTAGCAAATTGTTCCAGTCCTTCGATATACGCGGTATAATAGACGGGGCGAAACGGTTCGTGCGGATCATGTGTCAACAACGTAAGCGTGAACACTCGATGCTACTATTTATGTTTTGAAAGTAATCTTTCTTACCTAAGCTCATCTTACCACCTTAAGTGAGGAGAAATAGGACATCTTTAATTCTCGGCTACAATTCATCATCATCATCATCAACCTTTTTATCGTCCCACTGCTGGGCACAGGTCTCCTCTCAAACAAAAAAAAAAAATCTTTATTGTCACAAGTTTTTACATTCTTTTATGGGCTAACTGTCACCCAAACTAACCCAAGGCTTGTGTTTTGGGTAACAGCGGTCAGCCTCAGGAAGTAGTGCATCATAAATGCGGAAGCATATTACAGATTTATGTATCGCTGCGGTAGGTTTAATGTTCTTAAGAATTTTTCTTAATCTAAGTCTATTTCTTACTTAAAACAATCTAGCATATGTGTGTCTGTTGTTGTGTGTGTGGTGTGAGGGTGTGTTTTTGTATAGTTTATGAGTGAGTGTTACAATATAAGTGTAAGTGTCGTTGTTTTTTTTTGGTACGTAACGTATGTATTATGCCAGTAAAAGTTCCGTCTTCTGATAGTCGAGCAATTGAAGCCATTTGGAAACTTTACTTTTGAGTTCCTCAAACAGAGAAGGATTGAGCGTAATCACCACGCTACCTCAATGCGGGTTGGGAATTTCAGACTTAAAGTCCAGGTTTCCTCAAGATGTTTGCCAGTTCCTTCACCTTGTAATCAGTCATTGATGTCCAAGATAGACTTAGACAGTACATATAACTTAGAAAAGTTACATACACTCGCACTTGAAAGGCTGGTGTTTTAACCACTAGGCCACCACTACTTGCTACAATTGCTCAACTTGAATTTTCGCATCATATGATTTATCGCTGATGCGCGTACGCAACGGATCGTGCTGATCTAAATCGTGACTGCTACCGCAATCTATGGAGGTTTAATTGATATTTTTTACTTCTTTTATTTATACTTGTTGACCTCTAGTCAATGTAGTTTGATTTGTGATACTCGGTCGTAGGTTTCATGATTAGCAGTAAAAAATAATTAAATACTATATTTTCTGCGTGGTAGGCCATAACATCGGCCGCCGGCAGAAGTTACCAGACAAAGCCTTGCCGCCAAGCGATTTGTCGTGTTCCGGCATGATGTCTGGTGAAGCCGTACGGAGGACGGGTCTGAGCAGTTGTGTCGCGATGTGTGCCGGGTACGATGCGCCTAATGTTGTTGTGTTGGGAGTTTGGTTGTGGAGGGTCTTCAGATCAATCTCCCTTTGGCGCAGCATCGTTGGTCGTGTTGTTGGGTTTAACATTGCATCACCTCGCTTAATTGCCGTCTTCCTTCCTATTAGCTCAGTTTTTCTGAGTGAATAGGCTCTTAATAAACTAGCGCGCTTTACCATCAACGATAGCATCACTGCTTACCATCAGGCGGGATTGCGGTCAAGGGCTAGTTTATAATTAGGTAAGTATTAAAAAAAATACAGAGGGTCAGCTTCATAGTTTTATTTTTACCCGACTACGGCAAAAAGCAAAAGGAGAGTTAAGATTTTGGTCGGTATATACCTCTATATATTTGCTACATGGTATATACAGACGACAGTACATCAAGCTACTACAATCTGTCAGATTTCTTTATCCGATTTTCAACTTTATGTCCAAATCATTAAGGTTCAAGGTTCATTGGGAATTTTTGATAGATTCGGGTAGCTTGGCCTGCTGTCGTCCGTACATGTGCAGCATCAGGTCGGTATGAGAGCAGCGGTGGCCTAGTGGTATCAGCCGTGACTTAAAAATTGTACGTCGTAGGTTCGAACCACGTCAGGCTTTTTACTTTGTGTATATTATTACATCACCACTGCGCTCAAAACGGTGAAGGAAAACATCGAGAAGAAGCCGGCATGTCCTAGAGCCAAAAAAAAGTTTATTTAAGACATGTGACATCTACCTACCCGCACTGGGCCCACTTCCTCCCACCGAAAGGAGTCCTGTGTCCCAACAGTGGGAACATTATAGTATACAGTATGTTAAGAAAACCCTGTCCGACCCGTGAAGGTGTTGTTAGGTATCGATAACTGATTCTACTAATGCATACAAAACCGGGCTAAATAAAAAAAAAATCAACCTAAAAAAATAAATATTATTTCGCAAAAAGAGGTAACTTAATAAATCTGCGTTATCCACCCTTCCGCGCGCGGCGGCGGAGGCGGCGGAGGCGGCGGGCGGCAGGGCACGCGGCACGTGGTCGCATCGCTATTCGTTCATAATAATACTGGTGTTGTCACTTTTTAAAAATTACCAAATTTCGGGGAAGTTGGAATTAATTCGCGGGAAAAAAAGATTATTTCAAAATTCATTAGTATTGTTACTATGGTGATTATGTAAAATTTGATATTATATTTGGTCATGTGTTTACCTAACCTTTATTATCCTTATAGGTCGGACAGGGTTTTCTTAACATACCTACTCTATATTAACTATGTAATTAATATTATACAAAGTTTCTTGCTGATGTTTGGTGTGACGTGATTGTGCCCATGGACCATATCTGGACGGGGCACGCTGTCTTGAATTTGTTTGTGTGATTTTTAGGGTTTAGTTTTAGTTTTATCATTCGTTACTTTCTCACTGTCTCCTTCTGTATACGTCCGTTTCCTTATGTCTTGTACAATCAATATGATTCCGTGGACATTGGTGTGGGTTATATGTTTGTTTACTGTGTATTATACCTTAGCTAGATTGTTAATATTGTAACATGCAACTGTTTTTTTGTCCCAAATAAATAAATAATAAAAAAATAAAGTCGTGCTGACAATACGACAATAAATTAAATATCGTGTACCTCAACACATTCTCAGTCTACCAAAAAAAAAAAAAAAAAAAAACTTATAAATATGTCCATTAGTTTAGTCACAGGAAATTATTTTTAATTTTTCATATTTTCTACATGATGTACATTTTGATAAGAAAGCTAAACTTTAATAATAATGGCGCCAAAAAAGCAAGTCGATACAGGACCGAGCTGGCGCTGTCGCCGATCGGAGGTCAGTGAACCATTATTTATAAAGAATGTTCTATTTCGTTTCTAATCTTACGATTTAGTTTGTTTGAAATTTTTATTTTTTTATTTTTGATGCTAAGTTTTTTTTTTATAGTTTAGGATGATTCCTTTGAACCAGTATTGTCCGTGTTTTCATTTATTGTCATATTATCAGCACTACTCTGTATTAGAAAGGGTGTATCTGACATCGACGCACAAACGAGTACCTACCATGGATCGAGTACATGATTCTGAATCCCAGTGGGGGAATTTTTCGTCGGCTTTTTCATGATTTAAAAAAATATATGTAGTTACTTTCACTTTAAACCGTTCATAATTGTTATACTTTTATAACCCAATAAGATTTTAAAGTAAAAAATAATTAATTAGCTACTTACACAAAAAAAGCGCAATGAAAACAAAACTCGAATAACTATCTTATCAGCTGATTTAATAGAGTTCACATCAGGGATCAACGTCATACCTACAAACCCGCACGGCGGCACGCTTGCAACGTTCAAAGGTGAATTCTGTAACCGTTCATTAACGACATAAATGACTATCATAATTTTATTAGTGGCATGTGGTCTATCCTTTTCGCGAAGTTTGCTTTACGATGTCAGATACATCCTGTATATGATAAAGTTGGGTGAAGTGAGTTTAGAGTCAATAGTATCAATATTGGACAAAAAACAAACAGCGGACTTCGACCTATACTTATTTCCTTAACCTCCAACTGGAAACGAAACCTAATCCTTAAAAACAAAAAGAAACTTCCGGAAGGAATATACATAAAAGAGGACTTTACGAAGGAAACGATAGAGATAAGAAAGTCTGCAGCCAAAGCTCGAAGAAGAAAGGAAAAAAGGCAATATTGCCTACCTACGAGGAGAAAAACTTATAATCAAGAAACCATCGGTTATCCAAAAGAGCGAGAAGAGAAAGAGAGTACCATCTTCCTCACCTAAACAGGACCAACAACCCTCCTCGTCGGGCTCAAAGAAAGTCGCTGCAAAGAATGCTTTCGAGTTTATGACCCGTCCTCGAAGCAATTCACTTAAAGAAAAGATTAATAATTAACAATTAAAACCTACTCCCAAGCCGACTGGTCATCGTGGGAGTATAAGACCAGAACCCTCTAAATTCCAACATAATAGCATACCAGAAATTAAACAAAAACCAGCGCCACAACAACTGAAGATATGCACATATAATGTGAGGTCGTTGTCTACAAATGAACGATTATTAGAACTGACCTACGTTCTCAAGAACATAAATTTCGATATTATTGGCTTGGGAGAAGTCAGGAGAATGGGCTGCAATATAGAAGAATATCAAGAGTACATATTATGCTATATAGGCGAGACAATCGGACTGTATGGAGTAGGTTTCTTAGTCAAGAAAATTCACAAAAAAAACATTGTAAGCTTCACCGGCATATCAGAAAGAGTGGCAGTCCTGAAACTGAAATATGAGCAAGAACTATTAACCCTTGTACAGGCGTATGTACCTACCGAGCAAGCTCCCGAAGAAGAAACAGATAAATTCTACAACGATTTAAGAAAGGCACAAGAGAATCAAGATCAAAATGTGATTGTAATGGGAGATTTCAATGCTAGAGTAGGGCAATCTAAAAAATATGAAAAACTTACATTAGGTAAATTTGGATATGGCAAGCGAAATGAAAAAGGTAACAGACTTGTACAGTATGCCTGCGAACAAAAATTGAGCATAATGAACACCTATTTCAAAAAGAATGCAGAACGCAGATGGACCTGGATATCTCCAGACCAAAAAACAAAACATGAAATTGACTATATTATGTGCAACAAACCAAAACAAATAACTAATATAGAAGTACTAAACAATGTGCCATTTCCACCAGACCACAGACTAATAAGATCATCTTTTAGTTTGAAATCACCGAAGAAAAGCAGGAAAACCTACAGTTCATTACCTAAAATACCAAAAACTGACAGTGAAAAATTATTGTACATAGCAAGCCTTAGAGAACACCTAGAGACACAATTTTGTGTACTGCCACAAGAAAATAATGTACAAAGTTACTATAATAAACTGGAACATGCAATTACGAGCAGTCTAAAAATTAAATACAATGATTCAAAAGATGTGACAAAAATATTGAGCGTAACAACCAAAGATTTAATGGATAAACGTACTAAACTAATCCAAACAAAACAAAAAACCAAAGAAATGAAAGAAGAGCTAAAGGGTTTGTTCAAGATGTGTAGCAAGGCCATAAAAAGTGATTACAACAAGTATAAAAGAGAAGTTGTAGGGAGAAACCTAAATAAATATAGAAGCGCGAAAAGAGCTGTTAAAGAACTAACGATACACAGAACTTGGATAGGAAAACTCAAAAAAGGATTTGGAGAAACGAAAACAAGACAAGATGTTATCAATCATGCCACCGAGTTTTACAAGGAGCTGTATAAAAAACATTCGGAAACAAATGGTACAAAAGACAGTCAAATAGATCTTGAAGAGGAAGAAGAAACAGTAGAACCTATTGACGAGCGTGAGGTACTTGAGCATCTCCAAAACCTTAAAACATTAAAGAGTCCAGGCCCGGACAACATCACTAATGAAATTCTAAAAATTGGGACACCCCTCTTGCTATCGCATCTTACCAAAGTGTTTAACTTATCCATCAAAACAGAAAAGGTCCCCAAACAGTGGTGTAATTCCGATATAGTTCTGCTATATAAAAAAGGAGACCCACTAGACATTAGGAACTATAGACCAATTAGTCTATTACCGAGCATTTATAAACTCTTCACAACAATACTGTTGAGCAGAATCACACCAATCATAGACGCATCACAACCAATCGAACAAGCAGGCTTCCGCTCTGAGTTCTCAACAATAGACCACATCCACACCTTGGAACAAATACTAGAAAAATGTAAAGAATTCAATCTGTCTCTCTATGTAGCTTTTATAGACTACACAAAGGCATTCGATACCATAACTCACAACTCTATCTGGAAAGCCCTCAATATCTGTGGTGTAAGTAAGACATATATAAACATTATAAAAAACATTTACTCTCAAAGTACAAGCAGAATCAAGATGGAAAATAAAGGAGAACAGATTTCAATAGGAAAAGGTGTCAAACAAGGTGATCCTCTATCACCGAAACTATTTATAGCAGTACTGGAATGTATCTTCAAAAACCTTGATTGGAGCCGGAATGGATTATACATACTAGGGCACCACTTAAGGCACCTGAGATTTGCAGACGACATCATTTTGTTTGCCAAATCTGCCAAAGAGCTGGAACAGATGATGCGATCTCTTGCATATGAAAGTGAAAAATGTGGGCTGCAGATGAACGCAGACAAGACTAAAGTGATGACAAATAGCATAGAAAGACCTGTGCAGGTGTTCGAACAACAGATTGATTATGTGCAAGAATATATTTACCTCGGAAAACAAGTCTCATTCAACAAAACCAGTAACGAGGAGGAAGTGGACCGAAGGATCAACAGCACATGGAAGAAGTTTTGGCTACACAAGGACATTGTGAAGGGAGACTATCATCTAAAATTAAAGAAAATCGTCATGGATACATGTATAGTTCCAACCTTGACTTATGGCAGCCAAACATGGACATTCATAAATAAAATTAAAAGTAAAATCAAAACATGCCAGCGATCAATGGAACGGAGTATGCTTAAAATAAGAAAAGTACAAAAAATTCGCAGTGAAGACATTAGGAGGAAAACTAGGCTTACAGATGCTCTTGAACAAGCTCTGCGACTTAAATGGAAATGGGCTGGTCATTTGTCAAGGTACACAGACAAAAGATGGTCTTTACAAGCTACTAAATGGGCAGGGCCTGCTGGTAAAAGAAGCAAAGGCAGGCCACTAAAACGTTGGGCTGACGATATAAAAGAGATAGCAGGTAGAAACTGGTTAACAGTTTCACAAAACAGAGATAAATGGAAGGATAATTAGAGGAGGCTTTTACCCAAAAGGGGTTCGTGTAAAAGGAATAACAATCTATATTATAAAAAAACAAATTAAATATATACTAACTTAAATTAAGAAATCCACTAATACTTTGAATTGTAAACATACTTTTATACGGAAATAAAAAGCTTTATTATTATTATTTCGTTTATTTTTATATATATACATATTCATTTACATTTTTAAATATTTATAAAAAACATAAAAACATTTAAAAATATAAAAAATAGTGTTCCACCGATGGCGGGAGCGGGGTCCAAGCTACCGGTGGTTAGAGCTCCAGAGACAGAAACCTCCTCACGATGCGGGCCGTATCGAGGAGTACTGAGAGCCTCAATAGATGTTGGTCGAGGCTCTTGGCTATCAAACCATTGGCCGATACGACAATCGGTACAATGACTGCCGAGTTGACATTCCACATGTCAACAATCTCGTGCGCCAAGTCGAGATATTTAATTTGTTTCTCTTTCTCAGCTTTCACGAGATTCCCGTCATGTGGAATGGTAACATCGACAATCATTGCGAGGCGCGCTAATCGATCTATCACCACTATATCAGGCTTATTGGCAACAATAGTCCTGTCAGTAATGATAGACCGATCCCAGTATAACGTGACATGGCCATTTTCAAGAACTGGGTCGGGCACATACTTATAATACGGTACCTCAGAATCCACAAGTTTATATTTCAAAGCAATTTGCTGGTGGATAATCCTAGCTACTTGGTTATGCGTGTGCATTCGCCGTTGCCATGCACTCGCCGTTAGCTAAACGAGAGCAACCAGAGATAACGTGTCTGATGGACTCACCCGGATGGTGACATGCCCGACACACGTCAATCGTCCCGTCCTTCATAATATATCTCCGGTAGTTATTCGTCAAGATAACTTCGTCCATAATTGCACAGACGAAACCTTCAGTTTCCCCGAAAAGGTCACCGAATCGTAGCCAGGATACGGAAGCTAAAAAGTCAACATCGGGCTCATGAAGAGCCCGATAAAATCGCCCCTGAAGTTCCTTGCTTTGCCATATCATCTTGCGGTCATCTGTGGTAAGTATTATAGGCTTGTGCCAGTTCTCTTTCGCCATGGATAGCGGGGTAAGCCCCTTGTCTACTGTGACCACATCATGATGCATGCCCACTACGATGTTTAAAAAATGTTCTCTGAGACTGCATACCTCTCGGTTGTGGAGGGTCTTCGCATTTAAAAAGCCTCGACCCCCGCACTTCCGCGGGATATACAGTCTCATCACCGATGATCGTGGATGATGCATCCTTTTGCTGTCAGCAGTGTACGGACTCTTCTATCCAGGGCGTCGAGTTCGGTCTGAGTCCATTTAAGTATGCCGAAAGAGTACATCAAAACTGGCATAACCCATCCGTTGAAGGCGCGCACCTTATTTCCGCCCGAAAGAAGACTTTTTAATACCTTCTTCAGGCGACCAAAGAAGCGCTCCTTCAACGATTGCTTCATGTCAGCATCGTTGATGCCTAACGCTTCCGACATACCCAAATATTTATAGCTCTCGAATGAGGAGAGGGATCTAAGTTGTATGAAATCTGGGAGTGTAATTCCCTCGGATTCCATAATCTCCCCCCGCTTTACATGCATGACTGCACATTTGTCCACACCAAATTCCATTCTGATGCCACTACTAAAAGTTTCAGTTACATTCAGTAGCTTCATCAGATGCAATTTATTGGGGGCAAAGAGTTTCAGATCATCCATGTAGAGAAGGTGAGATATGACCTGACCGCCTCTCTTCAATCGATAACCCAGACCTGAATCCTCCAGCAGTGTGCTTAGAGGATTCAGAGCTAAGCAGAACCATAGTGGACTCAGACTGTCGCCCTGGAATATTCCCCGCTTAATCCATACAGGTTCATCATTCCCCTGGATCTGTCGACTCCCTGGATAGCGAAGGACTGTCTTCCATTGCCCCATACACGACTTAAGGAAAGTGCGTAGAGTTGCATTTATCTTGTACAACTCTAGCACCTTCATAAGCCATGTATGTGGCACCGAATCGTAGGCCTTCTTATAATCTATCCAGCAGGTTGAGAGATCCTTGCGGGATCGACGAACCTGTTGGCTAATGGCCATGTCTATGAGGAGTAGCTCCTTAGTACCACGGGACCCGCTCCTACATCCATTTTGAGAGACAGACATGATGGAGTTGCTGTTAAGATGTTTGTTTATTTTAGTTTTCAAAATGGATGTAAGAACTTTATAGACCGTTGGTAGACAAGTAATCGGCCTATAATTTTTGGGTTCCGCGGTGCTACCTGATTTATGGAGCAGGTGGGTAATTCCAGTTGTAAAGAACTGGGGTAGCGAACCAGACTCTAAGGATGACTGGAATTGAGATGCCCAACAAGTGTGTGAACTACTTAGCCATTTTAGCCAAAAGTTATGTAGCCCGTCCGGTCCCGGTGATTTCCAGTTCGGTAACGAACGGACTGCCGTGGCTACGTCTGATGGTGTTATAAAAATGCTATCCATTTCTGGTATGATTTCACACACTTGTTCAACATCCCGTATCCAGTTACCCTCAGTGTGACAAACGGATACCGACCATATGCCGCGCCAGAATGCACTTGTGGTGGCATCATCGGGGCGGCACACGTCAGCCTCGTTTTGTTCTGGTCGCTCCCAAGCTCTGTATACCCACCTCTCATCGCTCTGGAACATGCGATTCTGCGTATATCGATCCACTCGCTTCTTATACCGCCGAATACGGCTCGTCCATGCACAAACTTTCTGCTTCAGGAAGTCGATGCGCTCTGTGACATTATTTATGTATTCTCGAGGGCTGATACCAGTCCCCGAGAATGCCTGTCTCACAAAGCGCATCACTCGTGGTCTAGTATTGCCCTCCCTGAAGCAGTATAGTTTGCCGATGAGTACCCTGGTCCCATCGATACGACGCTCGATTCTGCGTTGCCAGGCTGGTACGGCTGGTTTTGGTCGAGTAGCTTCGTCACAATTTGGGAACTTGACTTTGGCTAATCGACATGCCGCTACAGCCGCGCAATACAGGATCGAGTGTGTATCAATGAGATCCTCGCTGCTCTCGAAGAAATTCTTGAGCTGCGAGTCCAAAGCACACACCAGCGCCCTATTTTTTTTGTGCATAGGTAGCCGTGGTAACCGGGGTCTAAGGTTGGTCGGATGGTGGATCTATAGTCGCGGAACGCATCCTCCAGTGCACTCCTCAGTTGGTCGTTATACTGGCTACTTACTGTTTCAACCCTATCATCCTCATCTTCGACACGATTGGACCGCGGCGGAACAGCATCAATAATTGACGCTTGTGCCGCGGTCTGGGTCAGAGTCGGGGCGATTTGGTTGCTCAGTACCTCTGAGCGCAGCCTATCAAGTGCGATATCGTCCAATCTGTGATTGCGTTGGATGACCCGCACCTGATCCGACAGTCGTTGGGCCGAGACGTTGACAGTTGGTTCCAGTGCCTGAAACAGAGACAGCATCCTTTCACGGTACGCAGTGAGGTTAGTTCCCCCCTCTGTAGCCCCGTAATATGCGCGCATGATGTTCTCATTCATTATTTGAGACCATCTCATGCGCTGCACACAACCACCGGCAGCGGGGACCCGGCTCGGGGCCGGACGGCCCCTAAGTCCCAAGCTCGTCGGTGGCCGGCCTCTCCCCTGCCGACGTACAGGTGTTGGCGACGTCGGCGGAGAGAAATACTCGTCGCTCGAGCTCGACGTAACTACCGCGGCCGGTGTCATCACAGCATTCACAGTGGGGCTGGAGACCGGCGGCGGCGAGGCGGAGCTGAGCGACGAGTCCGGAGGTGGTGGGCGTGCTCTTCGTGTGGCTGATCGTGTCAACATCTTAAAACTTTTCTCATTTTTATAATGTATAGGACTATGGAAGTGACATGACAGATGTCACTGTTTTTCTATTTCTTGTTGGAAGCTTTCGTTTCATTTTGTTGGTTTTGAAATAAATAAATTATGTTTTCCAAAACTGCTTTTGAATTCCACTTATGTATGTAAATATGTAAACTGCTTCTAATAATTTTATATATATTTAAATATTGAAAAGCTATCAAAAGAGATGTTGAAATTGACGTTGGTGTTGCCATTATTATTATTATTCCTTTATTTCACTGTATATACATATAAATTACATTTTTAAATATTTCTATATAAACAACACATAAAAAACATTTAAAAATATAAAAAATAGTAGCCCACCGGCATCGGGAACAGGGTCCAAGCTACCGGCGGTCAGGGCTCCAGAGAGAGGAACTTCCTGACAATGCGAGCCGTGTCTAGAAGTACAGCTTTCTGAATCAAGCCTTTGATCCAGCTGCCTAACGAGAGCCTCTTGAGGTGTTGGTCGAGGCTCTTGGCTATTAAGCCATTGGCTGTCACGACTATCGGTACAATGATTGCTGAATCCACCTCCCACATGTCGACAACCTCGTGAGCCAAGTCAAGATACTTGATTTGTTTATCTTTCTCGGCTTTCACGAGGTTCTCATCATGCGGGATGGTTATGTCAACAATCATTGCACGCCGCTCTGATCGATCCACCATCACTATATCAGGCTTATTGGCAACAATAGTCCTGTCAGTGATGATGGATCGATCCCAGTACAATGTGATATGGCCATTTTCGAGAACTGGGTCAGGCATATACCTGTAGTACGGCACCTCCGATTCCACAAGGTTGTATTTGAGAGCAAGTTGCTGATGAATTATCCTGGCTACAAGGTTATGTCTATGCAAGTACTCTCCGTTAGCTAGACGAGAACACCCAGAGATTATATGCCTTATTGATTCCCCCGGCCGGTGACATGCCCGACAGATGTCAAGTGTGCCGTCTTTCACAATAAATCTCCGGTAATTGTTCGTCATCATAACTTCGTCCATAATTGCACATACAAAACCTTCGGTTTCCCCAAAGAGGTCACCGAATCGTAGCCAGGCCACGGACGCTTGTAAATCTACATCAGGCCCGTGTAGGGCTCTGAAAAAGCGTCCGTGAAGCTCCTTGTTCTTCCATACCTCCATGCGATCATTGGTGTCAAGCACTACTGGTTTACGCCAGTTCTCTTTAGCCAAGGAGAGCGGAGTGAGGCCCTTGTCAACCGCGACCACATCTCGATGCATCCCCACGTCGGTTTCTAGAAAATATTCCCTGAGACTGCATACCTCGCGATTGTGGAGGGTCTTAGCGTTTAAAAAGCCACGACCTCCACATTTTCGCGGGATATACAGCCTCATAACCGATGATCGTGGGTGATGCAATCGATTTGCAGTCAGCAGCGTGCGGACCCTCTGATCCAGGGCGTCAAGTTCGGTTTGAGTCCATTTGAGTATGCCGAAAGAGTACATCAATACCGGCATGACCCAACCGTTGAAAGCGCGCACCTTGTTTCCGCCTGATAGAAGACTATTAAGTACTTTTTTCAGGCGGCCAAAGAAGCGTTCCTTCAACGATTGCTTCATGTCAGTAACATTGATGCCCAACGCTTCCGACATACCCAAATACTTATAGGTTTCGGATGCGGAGAGGGCTCTAAGGTTTATGGAACTCGTGAGTTGGGTTCCCACGGATTCCATAATCTCTCCTCGCTTTACATGCATGACCGCACATTTGTCCACACCAAATTCCATCCTAATGGAGCTACTGAAAGTTTCAGTAATTTTCAGTAGCTCCTTCAGTTGTGAATTGTTGGGAGCAAAAAGTTTCAGATCATCCATGTAAAGGAGGTGCGATATAACCTGACCACCTCTCCTCAACCGGTAGCCTAGACCTGAATCCTCCAATAGTGTGCTCAGAGGATTCAATGCTAAGCAAAACCAAAGCGGACTCAAACTGTCGCCCTGAAATATACCTCGCTCGATCCTTATCGGTTCGCTATTCCTCTGAATATTTCGACATCCTGGATAGCGAAGGACTGTCCTCCATTGCCCCATACACGTCATCAGGAAGGTGCGTAGAGTTGTATCCACTTTATACAACTCCAGCACCCGCATGAGCCATGTATGTGGCACTGAGTCATAGGCCTTCTTATAATCTATCCAACATGTCGAAAGATCCTTTCGGGAACGACGAACTTGTTGGCTAATGGCCACATCAATGAGGAGTAGCTCCTTAGTACCACGGGACCCGCTCCTACATCCATTTTGAGAGGCAGACATGATGGCGTTGCTGTCAATATGTTTATTAATTTTAGTTTTCAAAATGGATGTAAGAACTTTATAGACCGTCGGTAAACAGGTGATCGGCCTATAATTTTTGGGTGCCGCGGTGCTACCTGATTTATGGAGCAGGTGGGTTATTCCAGTAGTTAGGAACTGAGGTAACGAACCAGACACTAAAGCAGTCTGGAATTGAGATGCCAAGCGAGCGTGCGACCTTGGAAACCATTTTATCCAAAAGTTATGCAGTCCGTCCGGTCCTGGAGATTTCCAGTTAGGTAACGGACGGACTGCATGAGCTACATCTTGGGGGCAGATGGTAATAGCCCCCATTTCAGGTATTGGATCGCAGGCTCGCTCGACATCCCGAGCCCAGTCACCTTCAGTGTGACTGACAGGCACCGACCAGATACTGCGCCAGAATGAACACATGGCATCATCATCCGGTAGGCACGTGTCAGCCACACCTTGTTCTGGTCGTTCCCAGTCCCTATAAACCCACCTTTGATTGCTCTGGAAGGTGCGATTCTGGGTGTATCGTTCTACTCGTCGTTTATATCGACGAATACGGTTCGCCCATGCATACACTTTCTGCTTCAGGAAGTCGATGCGCTCCGTGACACGGGCCATATAATTCTCAGGGCTGGTATTTGTACCTGAGAATGCCCGCCTCACAAAGCGCATCACTCTAGGACGAGTATTACCCTCCCTGAAGCAGATTAGTTTACCGATGAGTGCTCTGGCCCCACCAATACGACGTTCAATCCTGTACTGCCAAGCTGGTACTACTGGTTTCGGTCGTGTAGCTCTGGAGTCATTGTGAAATTTGACATGAGCTACACGACAAGCTGCTACAGCTGCGCAGTACAGGATTGAATGAGTATCAGTGAGGTCCTCACAGGTATCAAAATAATTTGATAACTGCGCATCCAGAGCAGCCATCAGCGCCCTATTTCTGTTATGCATGGGCAAACGTGGCAGGCGTGGTCTAACTTCTGCCGACATGTAACGGTATTCCCGAATCGCAACCTCCAAAGCATTCCTTAATTCCTCATTGCACTGGGTACTTACATTTGTAGCCCTATCATTACTCCCCTCGTCAGTATAGTTTGTTGACTGCGGTGGTATCTCCGCAGTCTGCGACTGGTGAGCGATGACACGGCTACTCTGCATTTCAGTTCGCAGGCGATCAAGCACAGTATCATCCAACATATGATTACGCTGGATAACCCGTACCTGATCCGACAGTCGTTGTGCCGAAACGTTGACAGCTGGTTCAAGCACCTGAAACAGAGAGAGCATTCGAACACGGTACGCGGTCAGGTTGTTTCCTCCCTCTGTAGCCCCATAGTATGAGCGCATGACATTTTCGTTGATGGATTAATAATAATAATAATAATAATCTGATCAAAAAAAACGGCAACACGTACGTCAACTAATTCAACTTGTATTTTTGGATTTCATTATATTTTAGAATAGTTATTATACACAAGATATTTATAAAAATCAAAATCAAACGAATCAATAGAATATTCATACTTTTTAAACTAAAGAATATAAACAATAAATAATTAAATGAAGAAAATCAGCCGAACCGCAAGTGACATGACAGGTGTCACCGTACATAAAACTACAGCAATGAAAATAAAATAATGAAATAATTGAAATAATGTTGACAAGATCTGCCGCGAGACAACGTGCACGCCCACCATCTCCGGACTCGTTGCTCAGCTCCGCCTCGCCGCCGCCGGTCTCCAGCGCCACTGTAAGTGCTGTGACGACCCCGGCCGCGGCAGTTGCGTCGAGCTCGAGCGACGAGTACTTCTCTCCGCCGACGACGCCACCACCTGTTCGCCGACGGGGAGGACGCCGGCCGCCGGACCGCTTAGGACCTCGAGGCCCATCGGCTTCTGACAGGGTCCCAGCTCCCGGCGGAAGTGTGCAGCGCATGAGATGGACACAAGCCATCAATGAAAACGTCATGCGCTCATACTATGGGGCTACAGAGGGAGGAAACAACCTGACCGCGTACCGTGTTCGAATGCTCTCTCTGTTTCAGGTGCTTGAGCCAGCTGTCAACGTGTCGGCGCAACGACTGTCGGATCAGGTGCGGGTCATCCAGCGTAACCATATGCTGGATGATGCGGTGCTTGATCGCCTACGCCTCGAGTCACGGAATAGTCATGTTACGCCTGCTTCGTCATTGGTCGCGGTACAACTTAACAGTGTTTCACCGCGACCCAACCACGTTGATAAGGAGGATGATGATAGGGCTACTTCCGTGAGTCCCCAGTGCAATGAAAAATTGAGGAGCGCTTTGGAGGATGCTTTCTGTGAGTACCGCTCTACTCCGCCTGAACTTAGACCACGCTTACCTCGATTGCCCATGCATAAAAAAAACAAGGCGCTGGTGTGTGCTCTAGACTCTCAGCTGTCCTATTATTTAAAGGACAGCAAAGATCTGACTGATACACACTCAATCTTGTACTGCGGAGCTGTTGCGATATGTCGTGTGGCTCATGTCAAATTCCCAGACAATGACAGAGCCACACGACCAAAATCAGCTGTACCAGCTTGGCAGTGCAGGATCGAGCGTCGTATCGGAGAGACTAGAGCGCTCATTGGCAAGCTAACTAGTTTCAGGGAAGGCAATACACGCCCTAGAGTGATGCGCTTTGTGAGGCGGGCGTTCTCGGGGACTGATATTAGTACCCGAGACTATTTGTTCCGCGTCACAGAGCGCATCGACTTTTTTAAGCAGAAATTATATGCATGGGCAAACCGTATTCGTCGGTACAAGCGAAGAGTGGAGCGGTATTCTCAGAATCGCAATTTCCAAAGCGATGAAAGGCGGGTCTATAGAGCTTGGGAGCGATCAGACCAAGGTGTTGCTGACACGTGCCTACCAGATGATGATGCCACGTATTCATTCTGGCGCAATATCTGGTCGGTGCCTGTCAGTCACACCGAAGGTGATTGGACTCGGGTTGTTGAGCGAGCCTGCGATCCAGTACCAGAAATGGGGGCCATTACCATCTGCCCCCAAGATGTAGCTCGTGCAGTCCGTCCGTTGCCTAATTGGAAGTCTCCAGGGCCGGATGGGCTGCACAGCTTTTGGATTAAATGGTTCTCCAGGTCGCACGCTCGCTTGGCATCTCAATTCCAGACCGCCTTAGAGTCTGGTTCGCTACCCCAGTTTCTAACAACAGGAGTAACCCACCTGCTCCATAAATCAGGTAGCACCGCGGAACCGAAAAATTATAGACCGATCACGTGTTTACCGACGGTCTATAAAGTTCTTACATCCATTTTGAAATCTAAAATTAACACGCATATTGACAGCAACTCCATCATGTCTGCCTCTCAAAATGGATGTAAGAGCGGGTCCCGCGGTACTAAGGAGCTACTCCTCATTGATGTGGCCATTAGCCAACAAGTTCGTCGTTCCCGAAAGGATCTATCGACATGTTGGATAGATTATAAGAAGGCCTATGACTCAGTGCCTCATACATGGCTTATGCGGGTGCTGGAGTTGTATAAAGTAAATGCAACTCTACGCACCTTCCTGATGACATGTATGAGGGCATGGAGGACAGTCCTTCGCTATCCAGGATGTCGAAATATTCAGAGGAATAGCGAACCGATAAGGATCGAGCGAGGAATATTTCAGGGCGATAGTTTGAGTCCACTTTGGTTTTGCTTAGCATTGAATCCTCTAAGCACACTATTGGAGGATTCAGGTCTAGGCTATCGGTTGAGGAGAGGTGGTCAGGTTATATCGCACCTCCTCTACATGGATGACCTGAAACTTTTTGCTCACACCAATTCACAACTGAGAGAGCTACTGAAAATTACTGAAACTTTCAGTAGCTCCATCAGGATGGAATTTGGTGTAGACAAATGTGCGGTCATGCATGTACAGCGAGGAGAGATTATGGAATCCGTGGGAACCCAACTCACTGGTTCCATAAACCTTAGAGCCCTCTCCGCATCCGAAACCTATAAGTATTTGGGTATGTCGGAAGCGTTGGGTATCAATGATACTGACATGAAGCAATCGTTGAAGGAGCGCTTCTTTGGCCGCCTGAAAAAAGTACTTAATAGTCTTCTATCAGGCGGAAACAAGGTGCGCGCTTTCAACGGTTGGGTCATGCCGGTTTTGATGTACTCTTTTGGCATACTCAAATGGACTCAAACCGAACTCGACGCCCTGGATAGGAGAGTCCGTACACTGCTGACTGCAAATCGATTGCATCACCCACGGTCATCGGTTATGAGGCTGTATATCCCGCGAAAAAGTGGAGGTCGTGGTTTTTTAAACGCTAAGACCCTCCACAATCGCGAGGTATGCAGTCTCAGGGAATATTTTCTAGAAACCGACGTGGGGATGCATCGAGATGTGGTCGCGGTTGACAAGGGCCTCACTCCGCTCTCCTTGGCTAAAGAGAACTGGCGCAAACCAGTAGTGCTTGACACCAATGATCGCATGGAGGTATGGAAGAACAAGGAGCTTCACGGACGCTTTTTCAGAGCCCTACACGGGCCTGATGTAGATTTACAAGCGTCCGTGGCCTGGCTACGATTCGGTGACCTTTTTGGGGAAACCGAAGGTTTTGTATGTGCAATTATGGACGAAGTTATGATGACGAACAATTACCGGAGATTTATTGTGAAAGACGGCACAGTTGACATCTGTCGGGCATGTCACCGGCCGGGGGAATCAATAAGGCATATTATCTCCGGGTGTTCTCGTCTAGCTAACGGAGAGTACTTGCACAGACACAACCTTGTAGCCAGGATAATTCATCAGCAACTTGCTCTAAAGTACAACCTTGTGGAATCGGAGGTGCCGTACTACAGGTATGTGCCCGACCCAGTTCTCGAAAATGGTCATATCACATTGTACTGGGATCGATCCATCATCACTGACAGGACTATTGTTGCCAATAAGCCTGATATAGTGATGGTGGATCGATCAGAGCGGCGTGCAATGATTGTTGACATAACCATCCCACATGATGAGAACCTCGTGAAAGCCGAGAAAGATAAACAAATCAAGTATCTTGACTTGGCTCACGAGGTTGTCGACATGTGGGAGGTGGATTCAGCAATCATTGTACCGATAGTCGTGACAGCCAATGGCTTAATAGCCAAGAGCCTCGACCAACACCTCAAGAGGCTCTCGTTAGGCAGCTGGATCAAAGGCTTGATTCAGAAAGCTGTACTTCTGGACACGGCTCGCATTGTCAGGAAGTTCCTCTCTCTGGAGCCCTGACCGCCGGTAGCTTGGACCCTGTTCCCGATGCCGGTGGGTTACTATTTTTTATATTTTTAAATGTTTTTTATATCTTTTTTATGTAGAAATATTTAAAAATATAATTTATAAGTGTATTATAATGAAATAAAGGAAATAATAATAATAATAAGTTTTATTGACATAAAAAGGAATTTCACTTAATTTGAAGCTCTGACCCCCGTGCTAGGTAGTACCTGTGTTACAGGAGTCAGTGTCTTCACCCGTTAATTGGACAATACTTTTATCATACAGTATTAAGATAACATAGATAACATTAAATTAATTGCATGCTCATGAGTGGTGTGTGATGTGTTGTGTTTAGTGTGCGGTGTGTGGTGTGTAGTGTGTGGTATGTGTTGTGTGGTATGTGTTGTGTGGTGCGTAGTGTAAGGTGTGTGGTGCGTGTTTGTGTGTGTGTATTGCTTACATTACTATTGGGTTTTCTCGCTTATAATTGTTTAAATAAATTTTCGGTCTGTATGTAATCTAGAGTTTGAAGCCATGCGTTTAGCTTTAACTTGGTTTGTTTTTTTGTTAGTGGGTTGATGTTTTGGATTTTATTTATTTTATTGGATTGTGTCCATCTCATACACTGCACACTTCCGCCGGGAGCTGGGACCCTGTCAGAAGCCGATGGGCCTCGAGGTCCTAAGCGATCCGGCGGCCGGCGTCCTCCCCGTCGGCGAACAGGTGGTGGCGTCGTCGGCGGAGAGAAGTACTCGTCGCTCGAGCTCGACGCAACTGCCGCGGCCGGGGTCATCACAGCACTTACAGTGGGGCTGGAGACCGGCGGCGGCGAGGCGGAGCTGAGCAACGAGTCCGGAGATGGTGGGCGTGCACGTTGTCTCGCGGCAGATCTTGTCAACATTGCATATCCATTATTCATATAAAATCCATATTAAATATTTTTCTTTTCTCGTTTTTGTCCACGGTGACATGACAAATGTCAGCTCCAACGGTACGGTTTTGTTCCACTAGAAAACTTCTCCATTGTGTACAGAGACTTTTTTAAGTAAATTTTAAATTATTTTAGATATGGGCTTGGGTTTTCTGTTAAAAATTTCACAATAGGGAAAAGAAAAAAACTGATTTAAAATATTAAATATGATACTGATGAAAATATGATGTTGACGTTTACTGTGTTGCCATATTATTATTCCGTTTATTTTTATATATATACATATTAATTTACATTTTTAAATATTTATAAAAAAACATAAAAACATTTAAAAATATAAAAAATAGTGTTCCACCGATGGCGGGAGCGGGGTCCAAGCTACCGATGGTTAGAGCTACAGAGACAGAAACCTTCTCACGATGCGGGCCGTATCGAGGAGTACTGCCTTTTGAATCTGGCCCTTGATCCAACTGCCTAACGAGAGCCTCAATAGATGTTGGTCGAGGCTCTTGGCTATCAGACCATTGGCCGATACGACAATCGGTACAATGACAGCCGAGTTCACATTCCACATGTCAACAACCTCGTGCGCCAAGTCGAGATATTTAATTTGTTTCTCTTTCTCAGCTTTCACGAGATTCCCGTCATGTGGAATGGTAACATCGACAATCATTGCGAGGCGCGCTAATCGATCTATCACTACTATATCAGGCTTATTTGCAACAATAGTCCTGTCAGTAATGATAGACCGATCCCAGTATAACGTGACATGGCCATTTTCAAGAACTGGGTCGGGCACATACTTATAATACGGTACCTCAGAATCCACAAGTTTATATTTCAAAGCAAGTTGCTGGTGGATAATCCTAGCTACTTGGTTATGCCTGTGCAAATACTCGCCATTAGCCAAACGAGAACAACCAGAGATAATATGTCTGATGGACTCACCCGGATGGTGACATGCCCGACACACGTCAATCGTCCCGTCCTTCATAATATATCTCCGGTAGTTATTCGTTAAGATAACTTCGTCCATAATTGCACAGACGAAACCTTCAGTTTCCCCGAAAAGGTCACTGAATCGTAGCCAGGATACGGAGGCTAAGAAGTCTACATCGGGCTCATGAAGAGCCCGATAAAATCGCCCGTGAAGTTCCTTGCTTTGCCATATCATCTTGCGGTCATCAGTGGTAAGCATTATAGGCTTGTGCCAGTTCTCTTTCGCCATGGATAGCGGGGTAAGCCCCTTGTCCACCGTGACCACATCATGATGCATACCCACTACGGTTTTTAAAAAATGTTCTCTGAGACTGCATACTTCTCGGTTGTGGAGGATCTTCGCATTTAAAAAGCCTCGACCCCCGCACTTCCGCGGAATATACAGTCTCATCACCGATGATCGTGGATGATGCATCCTGTTTGCTGTCAGCAGTGTACGGACCCTTCTATCCAGGGCGTCGAGTTCGGTCTGAGTCCATTTAAGTATGCCGAAAGAGTACATCAAAACCGGCATGACCCATCCGTTGAAGGCGCGCACCTTATTTCCGCCCGAAAGAAGACTTTTTAATACCTTCTTCAGGCGACCAAAGAAGCGCTCCTTCAACGTTTGCTTCATGTCAGCATCGTTGATACCTAACGCTTCCGACATACCCAAATATTTATAGCTCTCGAATGAGGAGAGGGATCTAAGGTGTATGGAATCTGGGAGTGTAATTCCCTCGGATTCCATAATCTCCCCCCGCTTTACATGCATGACTGCACATTTGTCCACACCAAATTCCATTCTGATGCCACTACTAAAAGTTTCAGTTACATTCAGTAGCTTCATCAGATGCAATTTATTGGGGGCAAAGAGTTTCAAATCATCCATGTAGAGAAGGTGAGATATGACCTGACCGCCTCTCTTCAATCGATAACCCAGACCTGAATCCTCCAGCAGTGTGCTTAGAGGATTCAGAGCTAAGCAGAACCATAGTGGACTCAGACTGTCGCCCTGGAATATTCCCCGCTTAATCCATACAGGTTCATCATTCCCCTGGATCTGTCGACTCCCTGGATAGCGAAGGACTGTCTTCCATTGCCCCATACACGACTTAAGGAAAGTGCGTAGAGTTGCATTTATCTTGTACAACTCCAGCACCCTCAAAAGCCATGTATGTGGCACCGAATCGTAGGCCTTCTTATAATCTATCCAGCAGGTTGAGAGATCCTTGCGGGATCGGCGAACCTGTTGGCTGATGGCCATGTCTATGAGGAGTAGCTCCTTAGTACCACGGGACCCGCTCCTACATCCATTTTGAGAGACAGACATGATGGTATTGCTGTCAAGATGTTTGTTTATTTTAGCTTTCAAAATGGATGTAAGAACCTTATAGACCGTTGGTAAACAAGTGATCGGTCTATAATTTTTGGGTTCCGCGGTGCTACCTGATTTATGGAGCAGGTGGGTGATACCAGTTGTTAAGAACTGGGGTAGCGAACCAGAATCTAAGGATGACTGGAATTGAGATGCCAAACAAGTGTGTGAACTACTTAGCCATTTTAACCAAAAGTTATGCAGCCCGTCCGGTCCCGGTGATTTCCAGTTCGGTAACGAACGGACTGCTGTGGCTACGTCTGATGATGTTATGAAAATATTATCCATTTCTGGTAAGTTTTCACACCCCTGTTTGATATCCTGTATCCAGTCACCCTCAGTGTGACAAACGGATACCGACCATATACCGCGCCAGAATGCACTTGTGGTGGCATCATCTGGGCGGTACACGTCAGCCTCGTTTTGTTCTGGTCGCTCCCAAGTTCTGTATACCCACCTTTCATCGCTCTGGAACATGCGATTCTGCGTATATCGATCCACTCGCCGCTTATACCGCCGAATACGGCTCGCCCATGCACAAACTTTCTGCTTCAGGAAGTCGATGCGCTCTGTGACATTATTTATGTATTCTCGAGGGCTGATACCAGTCCCCGAGAATGCCTGTCTCACAAAGCGCATCACTCGTGGTCGAGTATTGCCCTCCCTGAAGCAGTATAGTTTGCCGATGAGTACCCTGGTCCCATCGATACGACGCTCGATTCTGCGTTGCCAGGCTGGTACGGCTGGTTTTGGTCGAGTAGCTTCGTCATAATTTGGAAACTTGACTTTGGCTAATCGACATGCCGCTACAGCCGCGCAATACAGGATCGAGTGTGTATCAATGAGATCCTCGCTGCTCTCGAAGAAATTCTTGAGCTGCGAGTCCAAAGCACACACCAGCGCCCTATTTTTTTTATGCATAGGTAGCCGTGGTAACCGGGGTCTAAGGTTGGTCGGAGTGGATCTATAGTCGCGGAACGCATCCTCCAGTGCGCTCCTCAGTCGATCGTTATACTGGCTACTTACTGTTTCAACCCTATCGTCCTCTTCTTCGACACGATTGGACCGCGGCGGAACAGCATCAATAATTGACGCCTGTGCCGCGGTCTGGGTCAGAGTCGGGGCGATTTGGTTGCTCAGTACCTCTGAGCGCAGCCTATCAAGTGCGATATCGTCCAACCTGTGATTGCGTTGGATGACACGCACCTGATCCGACAGTCGTTGGGCCGAGACGTTGACAGTTGGTTCAAGTGCCTGAAACAAAGACAGCATCCTTTCACGGTACGCAGTGAGGTTAGTTCCCCCCTCTGTAGCCCCGTAATATGCGCGCATGACGTTCTCATTCATTGTCTGAGTCCATCTCATGCGCTGCACACAACCACCGGCAGCGGGGACCCGGCTCGGGGCCGGATGGCCCCTAAGTCCCAAGCTCTTCGGTGGCCGGCCTCTCCCCTGCCGACGCACAGGTGTTGGCGACGTCGGCGGAGAGAAATACTCGTCGCTCGAGCTCGACGCAACTACCGCGGCCGGTGTCGTCACAGCGTTCACAGTGAGGCTGGAGACCGGCGGCGGCGAGGCGGAGCTGGGCGACGAGTCCGGGGGTGGTGAGCGTGCACGTCGAGCGGCAGATCTTGTCAACATTTCATACTTATTTTTCTATTTTGTATTGTTGTATTGTACATAATTATATATTTTCCGAGGTGACATGACAGATGTCACCTCCAAAGATTCGGTAATTTTATCATTGTAGATATGTTTAAAAACACTTTTTATATAAATTTTAAACTGCTTTCAGTTTGGGTTTCGGTTTTTGTTGAATATTTCACAGAATCGTAATGAAAAACTGATATAAAATATTATTTCTTAAATTGATAAAAAAATATGATGTTGACGTTTGCGGTGTTGCCAGTTTTATATATATAGTTTTGTATATTATTATTATTATTATTAGTATCAATACCTTGAATTAGCTGGAGTGACAACTCACTTCACGACCATTTCTCTTAAGGTTTTATGGTGAGATGGTTGCACAATCACCATGCTGAAATTATCTCTCTTCTTCTAAACCTGCTATTACATCATCATCATGTCACCCAAAATACGTACACTGCTGGAAACAGGCCTGCCCCAAGGATCTCCACGATGACCGGTCCTACGCCTCCCGCATCCAGCGGTTTCCCGCGACCTTCAGCAGGTCGTCGGTTCATCTTGTTGGGGGCCTACCCACGCTGCGTCTTCCGGTGCGTGGTCGCCACTCGAGAACTCGTCTCCATCGGGAATGGAAATGGTGCAATTCTTCGAGCTGTCGGTTACTCTCGTTCTTCTGCGGATCTCCTTATTACTGATTTGATCACGCAGTGAAACCCCAAGCATAGCACTCTCTATGCGTACCTGCTACAACGCTGTTAGGTAAATAAAATTAATATAAAATGTCTAACCAGTCCAATTTAATAGATACATAAAATAGGAAATAAATGGTTCTGAAATAAGACTACATATAACTATTTTCTTGTCAGTTAGATCACGAACTGAAATGAATATTCAACAGCCAAATAGAACTTCAATAAATTCTAGATTATATTGCCCAAGACCAAGCCATTGCCAAGTCGTGGTGGCCTAGTGGTTAAAACACCAGCCTCTCAAGTATGAGTGTGCAGGTTCGATTCCAGGTATGGCAAGTACCAATGTAACTTTTCTAAGTTATACGTACTCGTATATGTACTTTTTAAGTATATTTTGGACACCAATGACTGATCATAAGGTAAAGGAAAACATCTTAAGGAAACCTGGACTGTAAGTCTGATATCGCCAACCCGCATTGAGCAAAGTTGGTGATTACGCTCAATCCTTCTCTGTATGAGAGGAGACCTGTGCCCAGCAGTGGGACGGTAAAAAGGTTGATGATGATTGCCTAAGACTGGCGGATTAACTCAAGTAAGTTGGGGTCAGCTACCAATCTAAGCGGATGGAGTTGTATACAAGTAATTTAATAAAGCGACAGCCTATTTGTTTACCATCACTCAGTTACTGGGTAATACGATACCACCTTTTTTGGGTTGAAAATCATCAACTACTCGCAGAAGTTGATGTCTATCGTCTACAGAATTTCGCCACCTAAATTAATGTGAACCAGCATCCTTTTTTTTTTTTTTTTTTTTTCTCTCCGGGTGGAAAATCCTCATGGATGTCCGCCGCCCTGGGGTGGGCGACGGGGTCTGTCAGACTCCTACAGACTAAAAACCACCCGGGTGTTCCGTCTCACACCTACACCGAGGGCTGCGAGAACTAATACTGCTTCCGCGACCCCCAATCGGTGCTGGCCCGCAGCCGTGGGGCCTCCTCGGGTCAGGGGGGGGAGTGAGGTGTAGAACTCCCCAGAGCAGCGCGCGTGGAACACTTCGCGCCGCCACCTCGGGTCCTAATGTTTGGGGAGCGACAAATGTCCCCGAGTCTATCGCCCCTGGACCCATTTAGGGGGGCTGGAAGAGGGCATTATCCGCCCTCCGGCGACGCCCGGTTCGCCTGCTGCGGGCTGGGTGAGAGGATGAGATCTCCCTCTCCCTTTCCGCAGCCTCCTTCTGCGAGACAACTGTTTCGCAGAAGGAAACCACCGCATCCCAGGACAACCTAATTACGTAACACAATGTTACTACCAGTTGAAATTCCAAGCATCATTGCTAATTCACTACTCTGTTTGTTCGAAAACGTGTCAGCTCAACAACGTAAATAACGCAATGTATGTTGTCTAACTGTCAAAATGAAACTCATTGCTACTGACTGTGTGTTACATAATTACCCTGCCGTTTAGTGAAAAACGATTTTTGTGCAATTTCAATCAAACTGGCGGATTCTAAGAATCATCTAGTACCTATAACCGAATCAAGAATAGACCTTGATTCAGATATAGACATAAACTTAATGGGTGACGAACAACAATTGTCGGACTTCCAGGCACTGTTTATCAGTCTATTCGGACTTCAGTTAATTTCTTTCTTCTTTCTTTTCTTCTTTTCTTTAGAGTGAATACTACTTCAACTCTTTAATGGCCTCTGTGGTTAGATACCACAATATTGCCAATAACAGGTGTAACAAATTATAGAAATGCTTTAAAAAATATATTTCACAATAATGGCGGATATCGCCAATGACCGTTGAAAACGGCCGCGTGAGCCGCCTACTAGGAGATTTGATGCAAAGCCATGATGTGGCCACTATGCTGCGATATTTCAATGTTCTTTATGAGTTATTCACTTAATGAACTTTTTACTACATAAATCACGCGTTTTTATTTAGTAAACGACACTATAAATAATTTTAAAAGTCCAATGAAAAATGCGCGTGACACTAATCTTGGCTTTCCTGTCTAAATCCCCAGTTAATTTCTAATAAAATGTAATATCATTTTTTTAAATAAATTTTGATATTACATTTTATAATTTTGCCTCATTGACATTGTTGACAAGTTAATTTTAATATTTCTCTAACGTACCGTGTGAAACTGTCTCAATATTAAGGCTTTTTTAGCATATGGTGCGTTAGCCATATAACTATATTTTTTTAATACCATTAAAAAAATCTAATTCAAATTCTAAAAATAAATTCTAAAAATCTATAGATATATAGACAATTCTACTGAAAACTTCGACAATGAAAACATAGATTTACGTAAGAAACGTTCATACTAAGAAGGTCGGTATAACAGCCGTTTTGCGTGGATGTAACGCATATTAACCATTATTTTTTTTTGTGTTTTTGTAATTTTTTTTTTGCGTCGTTTTAACCGCATATAAACCTTTTTTTCTTTCTTTCTTTTCTTTACTAAACCAAATGGAGAAAACAACTCTCAGCGTACCTGCCACATAATAGTACGAACGAGTAGCCTCACACAAATCTGCAATTCTAATTAAAAGCACTCCAGAATTTCAAAACAACTAATTAATATAAAATCGTTCTAAATTAAACATAAATTCGTGCAAAAGTAATGAATCGGTTAAACGCATAGCGATTGCGATTCGATTGCGATAATCGAATAATTTCGCATATTATGGGAGATGCGCCGGCGCATCGTGATGTCCATTAAATCGTTGCATATTAGCACGCTTAAGCTATTACGGGATAGACAGGGTGATCGTTGTTGGTTCGATGTATAACTGTATCAAGCACGGTTTTCGATATATGTAATGTAATTTTACTCAAGGATTTTGAAGGTATTAAGGGACTGTGTAAAAGGTTACGTAGTTTTAATGAGTAATCATGGTCCAGATGAAGAGCCTGACGCTGATTTTCAATAGGATCTGCAGGGTAATTGCGTAACACACTATAAGAAGCAATGGGTTTGATTTTGACAGTTCAACAATATCCATTGCGTTATTTACGATGTTGATTTGACACATTCTTCTAACATATGGAGCAACGCATTAACAATATGCTTCAAAACTTTTTTACAAAAAAAAAAACAACCAAATTCCAAAAACCACTAAAAAGTGAAGAATAACTAATTTCAGAAGTCGGTTTAAAAACGAATAATCAAAACCAAAGACATTGACTTCCGAAATTATTTATTATTCACTTTGTAATGGTTTATTTTACACTTTTTAGTTATGAAAAGTACTATGTATTCAGTTGCATCTGGTCAGACTGAAAGCTGATGCAAATATAGGTGAGAAACGACGTAATTTTTGTTTACCGTTGAGGAGTTCCTGGAACTGGCCTTTGTCTTCATCATCAGTGCTCTTATGACAATCTCAGAAATGCACTAGTCGCCCCTACGATTTCTGAAAGTTCCTCTTGATTTCTCTGGTCTTCCATGATCAGATTCTGATGTCCTTATCATGTGACCACCTTGGAAATATCTTCTTTCCAACAAAAAAAGAAATATCAAAATCGGTTCATAAACGACGAAGTTATCCGCGAACAACATAAAAAAGCCTCCTCCTTTTTGAAGTCTGTTAAAAATGATTCTCGTTGAAGATAGTGTTTTATGCAATTATAAGCCGCACTAGGAGATCGATCAGGGTAAGCGACGCTTGCCGCAGTTGGTCCGCGGATGACTATTTTTACACATATACCGAGAACCTTCCTTGTCTTGGAAGGTGCGGAAATATGGGTCATATCCACGTAAAGCAACCATCGCTCAGCGTAATGCTAAGACCCTATGCGAGTCAGAGCTACCAACATGCACAGGGTCCGTGTGTTGGAAAACGGTCCACCCTCAAAGAGAGGTGGGCCATCCGTGTCCCAGCTGTGGGAACATTATGGGCTTATTATGTACAGACACCAGCAGGTCAAGCTATCCGCAACTGTCAAATGTTTTCCAATAAACCTCGAACCTAAATACTTTCGTGATAAAGATGAAAATCTTTTAAAGAAATTCGTCAGATTGTAAGCAATTGATGAAACACATTACATTTAAAAGCCAATAGAGACTGTTTTATATTGAGAGTGTTTTACGAGAAAAATCTAAAATTCTTATTGAAGCCTATTTCGCAACTAAATTTAAAGTCGCAATTAAGTAGTTACGAACGTTATTTGCTGTTCAAATAAGTACTTAATTTATGTAATGCACGACTGCAGGGCTCGGTGGTAGACCATAACATCGGCTGCGGCAGAAGTTACCACCCACCAGACAAAGTCTCGCCGCCGAGCGGTTCGTCGTGTTCCGGCATGATGTCTGATGAAGCCGTACGGAGGACGGGTCTGAGCAGTTGTATTGCGATGTGTGCCAGGTACGGTGCACCAAATGTTGTTGTGTCGGGAGTTTGGTCGTGGAGGGTCTCCAGTCAATCTCCCTCTGGCGCTTGATCCTCGTCTTTGTTAGGTTTAACAGGCTGGTGATCGTCGTTACAGTTAGCCAGTAGCCCGAAAGTTTAGCAAACAGTCTTACCAAAGGGTATTACCCGGTTACTTGGTTGTTAAAGTCAGATTGGCAGATCGGACAGATTTATGTTCGATTTGTTCATTAGAAACTGCTCAGTAGCAGCATGGAGATTAGAATTTGGAGGTATGATACCCGCTTGCCTCAGGAAGGCATGTTAAGCCGTTGGACTCGGCTGCTATTGGTGACAGATCATTAGACGCCCGAAATTTTCACCACCGGTACGACAAGGGGTATCGTATTGCCATATAATTAATTTTTTGTGTTTTTTTTTACTCAAAGCCAGTACACACTATGTAGCCAAGCATATTGTACGTTACGGAATTGCATCGCTGACAGGGGTATTCAGCACTGGTGCAGCTACACAGGAGCTAAACTTAGTATTCGGGAACACTGTTGGAGCTGCTGTACCTTGGACAAAACTATCTTTGCATTGTGTAGATTCAATTTCTTAGTATTGTATAATTGCATGGCACACGTGTGAGCACAATGTACTTTCTGTAAAGCATCTATTTGATGGGTTAGTCTTTTTTAGTTGTTGTTGTCTGCATCGTTCTCACACGGTTGATTTCAAAATGAATGATGTAATCAAATATTTGTATCAATACCTTGATAATTTAAAGGAGTGTCCATGGAGTTTACCGGTACCTACTCTTTGGAATGGGCGACTAGCTTCACCTTACTGACTGACCGACCTTCTGACAATTCAAAAGTGCCTGTAACTGGTTTATTTGAAATAAATGCTTTGATTTTGATTTTTGATTTTGAGTGGAGTCCTGAAGACGCTAGACATCTTTATCTTCATCATTTTAGCCGACAACAAAGTACAAACAAGTAAAACAATCTTCAACTTCTTTAGCTTATAGAAGTCCACCGCTGTACATAGGCTAAGCCCCTAAGGATCTCCACGGCGACCGCTTCTGCGCCTACCGCATACAGTTCCCGCGACCTTCACCAGGTCGTCGGCCCACTTGGCCTATCAGGACATAGGAATACACTAATACAAGACTATACTAAACTACCCACACATGTTTCCTCAACCATTTCTATTTTTGTTTTGTAATTTTTTGCGTCATTTATAGTCATACTTAGAACTGACTGACTGCACGGTTAGCGCAGTGGCTAAGCTATTGACTGCTGCGCTGTGTGTCGCGGGTTCGATTCCCGCACTTAACAAATATTAGTATGACCTACAAGTAGTTGTTCCGGGTATGGATGTTTGTGTATGTGAATTTATATGTTAGTAAACGCACCCACGACGCAGGAGAAATTCCTAATGTGGGGCAACATTAAAAAAAAAAAAAAGAAAGAAACTCAAATTTTTTTTTTCATCAAACACATACGTGTGGGGTATCTATGGAAAGGTCTTCAAAAATTATATCGAGGTCTCTAAAAGATTTTTTTTTTCTAAACCGAATAGTTTGCGTGACAGACGCTTCCAAAGTGGAATACAGCTGGTCCCCCCCCTCCCGCGACCTTCACCAGGTCGTCGGTCCACCTTGGTCTATCAGGACATAGGAATACACTAATACAGGACTATACTAAACTACCCACACATGTTTCCTCAACCATTTCTAATTTTGTTTTGTAATTTTTTGCGTCATTTTTTACGGCAAATAAACGTTTTCATTTTCTTTTCATTCTTTCTGATATTAATCTTTTGTCCTTTTCTTAAACGATATAATATGTAGAGAGAAAACACTGAATGTGACTTTAGATTAGTTTGTGAAGAAGGGAATTGGTTCCAGAACCGCGAATTATTTTAACAAGATGTTACCTCTGATTATTATACAAACAGCTAGGTATTATGTACTTAAAACCATCGCCTGTTAAACTTTAAACCATAAAGTTCAGTCCAGTTTAAATTAACTGGTGTAATAAAACATGGATTGCCGAAGGAAAGGATGTGTAATTCAATGAATAAACTCATTGAATCAAGACCTTGCTCTCAATCAGTTGGATACCGATGTATCGATTACGTTTTGCTATCGAATCAATTGTCATAATAGCGACTCGTGCGCGGCTTGCGAAATTTGATGCAGGGATAGTGTTGTGGAGTGTGTCGATATGGATTTCGATGTTTGTTTTCTTCAAGTTGAAATTTATAATATGTCGCAATCTGAATTCAATAAACGCTCCAAATTAATTTAGAAATCTATTTAAACAAATTTAAATTAGAGAAATTAAAATTATAAAACAAATAAAAAAAGTATTTTAATATTTCAATAGTATTTAAGATTAGTGGGGTAATATCACATTTTAAAGAGTCTAAGGTATACTTAGATTTTTTTATTAATCTATGAATGTTTATTTTGGATCATATGCATATAATACAACAAGGTAGTCGTGTAACACACAAGTAATGGGTTTCGTTTTGACAGTTCAACAACATTCATTGCGTTATTCACGTTGTTGACTCGACATACTTTTCGAACATATGAGGCTATGGATCAGCAATATGCTTCAGAATTATTTAAATTGATAGGAACAGTTAGAATCGTATTTGTGTTACCCAAACAGGGTTCTAACTGTTCTTATTGACATGCAATTACACATAATGCCACAATGCAACGCATTTTTTTTATAAATTATATTATATTTATATTTGTTTTAGGCGTGTTTAACCTGTTGGAGATTACAGGCATTTTATTATGTTCTATGAAGGCCAATTTTCAGATTGAGATCGAATTAGAGTGTGAACGTTAGATTCTCAAAAAGGACACCATAGTTGACATAAATGGGAATTAACTTATAATGTAATGATCGTCGACCAGCGACGAAGCATGCAGATATAACAAAAACAAACAAAACAATCTTCTTCAGCCTCTCTGGGTCCTCCTGGGACCTCTATGGGTCCACTGCTGGACAAAAGCATCCCTAAAGCTTTCTACGATAACCGGTCTTGTGCCTCCCCGGTTTTCCATGACCTCCACTAGGTCGTCGGTCCACCTTGTTGGGAGCTTCCTTACGCTGCGTCTTCCGATACGTGGCCGCCACTCCAGAACCTTATTGCCCCATAGGCCACCGGTACTATTGACTTACTGCCACTTAATTTTAGTGACATTGGTTCTTCTGCGGATCTCCTCATTTCTGATTCGATCGCGCAGAGAAACTCCGAGCAGTAAAACAATAACACAACACAAATGTAAGAGATCAATAGCAAATAAATCAAAAATTACATTATTCCTTCTTTCTATCGATATCCGATTCTATCGACAAAGGACAGCGAACCGTAAGTTGCGGCTTTGATTTTGATAGCACGATAAAACCTTGTCGTAATTAGATGATGTTGAATAAATAGTACTATTTGTATTATTTCGTACTCGTAGCTATCAAACCGAAGCCTCCAAATTAATAGACTTTTGCGTTCTCGTTATAAGGCTTCGCACAGGTACAATGGTGATACTAATTATCTACTCTACAGAAAAACTGTAAGCGTTTTAGGTATATTAAAAACATAGCGGCCAGCGGCATAACTCTCCTGCCACCCCGGCCGGTCGGTACCACCGCAAACGCTACGTCCCGCAATTTTTAAATCTTTAATATCTTCGAAAATATTCATTTAAATCATGTGCTGTAAAGGGCCATATAGATCTATATTAAATCAGCAATGTATTTAAGGTATATAATTGGATAAGGATTAATGCTGTATTGGTTAAAACGCATATTTCAACAAACCCACAACCCCTTTTGAGGGTTCCACAGCCAAATGGCAAAAAACGAAACCCTTATAGATTCGTCATGTTTGTCTGTCCGTCTGTCCGTCAGTATGTCACAGCCATTTTTTTCCGAAACTATAAGAGCTATACTGTTGAAGCTTAGTAGGTAGATGTATTCTGTGAACCGCATTAAGATTTTAATGCATAAATAAAATAATAATAATAAATATTGGAGGCTCCCCATACTTAGAACTGAGTGACTGCACGGTTAGCGCAGTGGCTAAGCTATTGACTGCTGCGCTGTGTGTCCCGGGTTCAATTCCCGCACGGAACAAATATTTGTATGACCTACAAGTAGTTGTTCTGGGCCTGGATGTTTGTGTATGTGAATTTATATGTTAGTAAACGCGCCCACGACACAGGAGAAATTCCTAATGTGGGGCAACATAAAAAAAAAGAAAGAAAAGAAAGAAACTCAAAATTTTTTTTTCATCAAACACATACGTGTGGGGTATCTATGGAAAGGTCTTCAAAAATTATATCGAGGTTTCTAAAAGATTTTTTTTTCTAAACCGAATAGTTTGCGTGACAGACGCTTCCAAAGTGGAATACAGCTGGTCCCCCCCCCCCCCTCTAACTTCTAAAATAAGAAAATGAAAAATCTAAAAAAACATATGATGTACATTACTATAAGAACTACCAACGAAAATTGTTTTAAACGAGACCTAGAAAGTAGTTTTTTTTTAATACCTCGTACATCATAAACCGCTTATTACCGCGTAATCTTTCATACAAATGACTTAAATCCTTTAATTTCATAAATCAATGGTACGGAACCCTTTGTGCGTGAGTCCGACACGCACTTGGCCGGTTTTTTTTTTTGTTTGGGATGGGAAATGACAAATGACTTCTCCCGCTCTGGGCGGAGCGGAAGTGCGTGTCAGACTTTTACTGACTAAAACCCACTCGTGTTTCTTCACTTGCCTGTGCGACGGCCAGGGCCACGGTTTCCTGTTTAACCAACCCGCAACCTGACCACGTCACGATGTGATGACATCTCCTTGAGGCGCGCGTGAAACACAACACGCCGTAGACTGGGGCCTGCTCCTTACCGGGCGGCGAGCTGCCCACTGCTCACCACCCGCAGGCTCGTGCCTACTGTGGCTGGGAGTTCGATGTTGTCTTCCAACCAGGGCGTCTCCTGCGGCCTAGCAAAAGCACCTGGTTTTAGCCAGTAAGAGTCCAGCGAGGGGTTGAGGGGGTGAGGTACCAATACCGATTAACCTCCACCTATAGCCGGGGGTACGGAATTCGGTGAGTAATGGTGTTTAATTAAGGTGCTGGTCAATAAAAAGGAGGGTGGTACGTTTTTCTCCGTAAACTATGTCAGTAAGTCAACCACTGACGTCAGATCTGATGCTTCCTTTACTATAATTGCCATGTTTGGTATATTTAACGTCAAGCGTGTGTTGTGTATGGTAGGATCGTGCGCGGGCGCCGCGCCGGTTGGAATATCGATCAGTAGGGAGCGGCGCCGGTGCAGGTCACAGGCGGAAGCGGGTTTATGTGGTAGTGATATTATGTCAGCAGAGCAGCGGTGGCCCAGCGGTACAAACGTGATTAACGAGTTGCAGTTTAATGATATTTGTTTTGTTTTGCTGGTATTTTGGAGTGGCTAGCTGGCATACCATATGCCAGCTAGCCACTCCAAAATCATTTCATTATTGTTGTATTTTCTTGTGTTCATTACTATACATACATGCGTTTTTTTAAACGAACAGACGGCTGTGCTGCTGGGGAGTTTGTTCCTCCACTTCTTCTTCCCAGCGAAGGCACTAGGAAGTGACGATGGGTGGTCGTTTTGAAGGACTGTCTTATGTAATATTGACGTTCAAAAAGTCCTGATTCTCAGCCTAATTTGAATAAATGACTTTTTATTTTGATTTTGCAGGTCGTAGGTAAGAAACCAGATAGGCAGCACCTTTCTTTATGTAAATTATTTCATCAACACTGCAGTTTCAAAACGATAAACGAAAACATCGTGAGGAAACCGGTCTGTCTTACAACATCACAAATGCGTTGTGATAGATTATAGTCCACTCTCTCTTACTAAAAGAAGGCCTGTTTCCCAAAAGTGGGAACATAATAGGCTGATTAAGTAGGTTATTTAATATGATAGTGATTGTCACGTATTCCTAAGTTGTTTCAGCGTGTTTCCATAGGTATTGGGTTTCTTGACAGTGCTTTTTGAGGTATTGAGGTGTTTCGGTATGTAAAGATCCATCCGTGAACCGACTGCGGTAAGCGTAGCTTACCCTTATCGACCAGCTATTTAGCCACTAGTGACTTCTAATAGCTATTACATTTAATAAAATTCCTTTGACGTACTCAATACTTTAATGCATTCCATAATGACACATTGTCATACAGAGAGACACACACACGCACACAGACTGAATCAAAGTACTGATAAATGTCAGTTAGCAACAGATCGCTCACAACTCGGACCACACAAAGCAAATACTTGGAGTTTTCTTTAGTCACGATATTTCTATCATCTTTCCTTAAGTTAATAACTTGCTTATCTAAAATATGTACTCATATTTGCAAATTTACCAGCTTCCAACTTTTACTAACTAGTTTCATGATAGTATCTCCTTGGATCTTGGTTTGCACATAATGATATAATCACCACCTTTGGGTAACCGTCAGGTAACTGGAGTTATGGCAGATAGGATGTGGCATCTGGTTTGGATAGCCTCCGTGGCGTACCGGTAGCGACCGCGGCCACTGCGCAAGGGGCCGCGCGTTCGATCCCCGCGAAGTGCAAATATTTGTATGCATGAATATAAATATTTGCACTGGTCTGGTCGTGCCTCGGAAAGCACGTTAAGCCGTTGGTTCCGGTTGCCATACGAACACCTAATGGCAGTCGTTACGGGTTGTTGGAGCTCAAAAGTCCAACGATTGGTCTAATTGGAATGCTTCGATATCGCCTTCGGGTTGTGGAGGTCAGACGGGAGTCGCTTCACGGAAAACATCGAAGTTTAGCCAAAATCAGCAGTTAGACTGGTAAAGCGGACCCCAGACTTCAAAGCTGAAAGCTTTGCATGTGACTGGTTTTAAAGCTGAGATGATGATGGAGTTGCATCTGGTTTGACTGGATGTCGACCTCAATATAATTGAGAAAAAGCAGCGTTACGACAGTAGGGCTAATCACCGAAATTAATCCCATCTTGGCGACTATCTGTGAAGGACTTACCTATCAAGGTATGAAAAATAAACGTCTCTTTTCCCTACTTTTGACAAGTTTTGTTTATCATAAACATCTATTTATGACAAATTAAGAGATTGAGATTTCGTGTGTAAAAAACTATCTTAAAATTAAGAGAAATTCCACTCTGAAATGGGAAAATCTACTAGGAAACCATGCCGATATCCCGGTACTTTCTTTCTTTTTGGCTTCGTACGGTTTGTGCATTTAGCCAATGTCACGTAATGAATGAACAATTCTTTTTCATGTCGAAAAAGACGGCCGCGTGACCCGTCTTACGATGGAGGTTTGAGGCAAAGTCATGATGTGGCCACTATACTGCGATAATTCACTGTTATTTATGAATTATTTACTGAATGCACTTTTTACTACATAAATCACGCACTATTATTTAGTAAACAACACTATAAATAATTTTAAAAGTCCAATGAAAAATGAGCGTGACACTCAGCTTGACTTTTCCGCCAAAATCCCATCCCGGTACTTTGAAACTGTGATAGGATTATAAGGTTGGTATAAGGCTGGCATTACAAACAAAATAATTGTAACTTTGGTCCCGATTTTCTTGAACAAAAACTAAACTAACAATCTTGCTGTACATCACACTCGTCTCCACAGAGTAGGTAACTCGTTCATGGGTCAATGTATAAGTACACTTTTACAACAAGCTTCCCATGGACATTCGAAACTTACCCATTAAACGATATAAAAACTATATAAAGGCCAAACTTTGCAAAAAGGGATATTATAAAATCTCAGATTATTTAGAAGACAAAAAAGCTTGGGACTGAGCTGCTCGCTCTGTTAAGCATTGTTATTAAGCAATATGCGTAATTATAACGAAAATTATTGTAAACATTTTCATTTTTAATGTCTGGACTTGAAAAAAGACTATGATCCCTGAGTTTGTTTCGGCTATTTCTTCTCAGAGGAAGTCAGTTAGGAAATGCCGCTTCATCTGGTTTGAAAAAAAAAAAAAAACATATGAAGTGTAAAAGTGATCAGTGATCCTACTTGCTTAATAAACGATTTCATTTCATTTCATTTTGTTTACTGACAAATTAGTCCGCGCCTGATGTGAATTGTCGTCTTTTTAATCGGTTTTAATCGCGTTTAAACTGTCTACGAAGTATCTTAATTTGATGGATTATGGATGTCTAGGATAGATGGAAGTTTAGGCCATCAGCATATTATGTTTCCCTAGGTATAATTTTATATAAGGTTTCCTCATACACATGTCCAACACGCTGGCCCAGTGCGAATTAGCAGATGTCATATGTCTTCGATTTTTTATTTTCAGGACATGTTCGATTCCCTCATGATGTTTTCCTTGACCGATCTTTTCCTGATTGGCCTGGGTCTTGGATGTTTATCTATATATGTATCTATTATAAATATAGTATCGTTGAGTTAGTATCCCATAACACAAGTCTCGAACTTACTTTGGGGCTAGCTCAATCTGTGTGATTTGTCCGTATATATTTATTTATTTATTTACTTGCGCGCGCCTCCGCCTCCTGGCGGGGACTTCCCCATGTCCCTCGCCCGTGGACCCGTTCATGGGGGGCGGAAGAGGGCGTTATCCGCCCTTCCTCGGCGCCCGGTGCGTCTTCTGCGGCCCGGGAAGGGAGTTGAGATCTCCCTCTCCCGTTCCGCAGCTTCCTTCTGCGACATCACATCCTCGCAGAAAGACACCACTGCGTCCCACGACTCTGGGCTACCGACCATAGAACTTAATATCTAACACAGCTAAATCAATTGATTTTTCTACGAAACGGTCAGCAAAAACAAAAAAGGAAATTCGGACCAACAAAAATTTTCAGGTTAAATCTAGTATTTAATTGATATTGCGTTTTATTACAAAAGGTATTCAACTGCCGTACATTATTTGGATTACTTAAGCCTAAATTCCAGCGATTTCGTTCACTTGAATGGTTTTCGTGCGACAATAAATAATTGTAGGTGCACGACAAGTCTGCTTATACCCATACCATCACGACTATCGTTGGTATGTGTGTTGCTTCATAGCTTTTGAAGATATTGTCACCGCAGAACTTATGAGTAGGTATAGTTTGGACAAAGTTGATTGGTACCAGTTATAATGATAAATTCCTTAAACTAGAGAAGCTGATGTAAACTTGCCTTTATATTGATATCTATGGTTAAAAACTTATCGAATTATCCATGGCTTTATACCTGTCTCTGTCTCTCACCAGCGTGCGTCCCTTTTTAATCAAGAAGGACGCTTGACCCTGTTCCCGATACCGGTGAGCTACTATTTATTATATTTAAAAATGTAAATTAATATGTGTGTATGGTGAAATAAAGGATATAATAAATTCTTTAATAAGAGTAACAGTCAGATTCATAGTGTTAATAACAATAAAATAAACTTATAACTACATATATTCGGAGCACAATACAAATGGACACACGATAAATTGTTAGCAACCAATGCTTCTACAATCCAGCCGAGATATAGTGAGGTCAAAATGAACATCAAAGATGGCGGCTTCTAAAATGTCCAAGTTTTTTGTAATGGTGGTCGTTTTTACGATTTTTAAAGTAGTTTAAGAAAATCGCTACTTAGGTACTAATAATAGAATTATGATATTAACTTTTTATACGAATGTATAGCGTCACAATCACGGTTTATTGTTCAAGAAGACTGACAAAGCTCGTAATTTTCATTTTCTATCTGAACGCGCAACAAGACCAGCGGTAGCCTAGTGGTATCGGTCGCGTATTTCAAGTTGTAGGTCGTAGGTTCGAAAACCATCAGGCGCTACACTTTGTCTAAAATTATTTCATCAGCACTGCTCTCAAAACGGTCAAGGTAAACATCGTGAAGAAACTGATATGTCCTAGAGCCAAAACTTCGAGGACATGTGACATCTACCCGCACTGGGCCTGCGTGGTAGATTACGGCCCACTCCGTCTCATCGAGAGGGGACCTGTATACCAGGAGTGGAAACTTTATAGGCTGATTATGAAGTGGACGCTGATCAGCTAGTGGTTTATATTTTAGGGGCAAGGAATTGTTACGAATGCACCTTATGTCGAGGGCATAAGGTTCAATATCGCGTGACATGCAGTGCGTTACTTTTAAGCCCTATAACTCGAGACCTAGACATTGTATAGGTGTAATATAAAAATGCATTCCTAGACTTAAGGTGGCCTATCGAATGGCACAGGTTTCATCAATTTTGTCAACTAAGTGACGACATCGAAATTTCTAGAAACCCGTTTCCGGGAATTACCGTAGGTACCTACTGAATGTACTCGAAGTTATGCGCTATTATTATTACGTCTAGACGATTCTGGAATGTTCGATCAACTGGCCTATATATAGCGTCGTGACGCCAGCGCAGAGTCAGTAGGTCGCTTACACTTTCACACGCGGCCTACTCAGACAATAATATCGACTTTACAAGCGCAACACGACACCGTCGTGCGCATTGCGGACTAAGTTAATATAGGCGCTTTGCGTTCGACATACAGACATGCATCACTCAACATGCAGGCACACACACAGAATTCCACGCGAGCGGAGAACACGCATACACATACCGCTCGCTACTCACCACCACCCCCCGCACCCCGCAGCCAACCGTACATAGCTGGTTGAGCTGTTAGGGGTCGGGGTAAGCACCCACTGCAGCGGAGCGCCAAACAAAACCGGCGCTCGTTCGCTGGCCGACCCTTGCCGGGCCTTCTCTGGGCTACTGGAGATCCCACTCGGCAGGGGTCTGGTCGCACGGGCGTCGAGAAGCACTTAGGGCGCTCCTACAGTCACACACCACAAAGCACACTGATGACCGCCGGAGGGGAGGCACACCCCTCCAGCGGCCGACATAGGTGTGCGAAGACAGCACCCTTTGGGTGCAACCCGATGACGGGTCCCCACTTTTGGGGACCGAGAGCCTGACTTCACGGTCATGGGGCCAGAAAGGAGCCCCAAAACCGTCTCCTCGCGCCCCCATCTCGGGGTCGCAGAGAGGTACTCCGCCAGCCGCAGAGTCAGTCTGCATTCGACTAGCGATACGAGAACAAGCGACAGTTAAGAAGCGATCTTTGAGAATACCTACTGCGACAACTGTAACGAGAACTGTGAGTACTACGTGAAGTAACATCTGTAGTGTTTACAATGCGGACTTCATGGACGTAAGTGAAGAGTGATTGCCTACAATCGACTGTACCTTCGTTTCCAATAAATTTCGAAACCCTTAACCGGCGTTTTAGTACCCCTAGCCCATAACAGTATTATCGTTTTTTTTTTTATTTGGAAAATAAAATAACATTACCGTTATAGAAAACACATTTCTGACTGTTGTACGGGCATGTGACATGCAAGACGGCCTACAATATCATGTTGACTGTCCGATCAGGTTGAAAATTATGTTTGCCGCAGCTGGACTGTGGATTGGTGTTCATCTTTAAATGCTGAGATCCCTTTGTGCCCTGGAAAGTTCGTTAAAGCTAATGGTCAGGGTCGATAGTAGCCTGGGGTCCAATTCTGGTATTTTTATAAATTTGTCATTCCAACACGATTCCATTGTCATTGAACCGAAGTTCGTAACCTGCATAATGATCGATCAATTATCGGTGAGGCATCTCGTAATGGAATGTTGATAGAATGACATTGCCGTATTGCCATTATTATAAAACCTGTTAGTAGAAAAGATTTTCTAAAAACTACAACCCAGTTTAAACATTTATTAATATGGAGTGGATGAGATTTTGATTTTGATTTGATTTTGTCAGGGATAGTCCACAGGAAAGTCATAATGACCCCATTTGTGTTTTATTTTAAATACGATGCCCGACACTAGTACTTTTTCCTGTATGGTGGGTGCGCTTACAAACATATAAAGCCACTTACACAAACATCCAGACCCGGAACAACTATTTGTAGGCCATACAAATATTTGTTCAGTGCGGGAGTCGAACCAGCGACACGCAGCGCTGCAGTCAATAGCTCAGCCACTGCGCTAACCGTGTCGTCTTAACGTGTCGTGCTTAATAGATTACGAAACTTGTCAAAATCGATCATAAAATCACTAATCGACCATTATGACGCTATTGTAATAGCAGACTAGGGTCCCTGGAAGTCAGATAACCACTCTTACCAAGGCGTATCGCGTTACCCAGTAACTGGGTTGTGATGTACTGGTATTTAGCTGCATCCGGTTAGATCGGAAGCTGACTCCAATTTCGTTAGGCTAACGCTAGTCAGATGATGACTTCTTCCTAACTTTTTCGGGATCACAGATGGGATAATAAATCATCATCATCATCTCAGCGTTAATCCCAGTCGCATTCAAAGCATTTTCTGCTTTGGGAGTCTGGGGTCCGCTTTACCAGTCTAACTGCTGATTTTGGCTAAATTTCGATATTATGCGTGAAGCGACTGCCGTCTGACCTCCATAACCCGAAGGTGATATCGAAGCATTGCAGTTAGACCAATTGTTGGACTTTTGAGGGCTCCAACAGCCCGTAACGACTGCCATTAGATGTTGGTATGGTAACCGGGACCAACGGCTTAACGTGCTTTCTGAGGCACGACCAGACCAGTGCAAATATTCATATTCATGCATACAAAGATTTGCACTGCTCGGCGTTCGAACCTGCGACTCCTTGCGCAGCGGCTGCGTTCGCTACCGCTACGCCACGGTGGCTGTCAAAAGATTGGATATTAAATAAAATAATAAATTAATTTGTCACTTCATTTATTGCAGGTTTTTAACTTTAATCACAGTTGGAATCAATAAGTAAGTATACATTTTTAAAATCCATGAAGTTGGGTTCTTGACTTTTATATTGTCATGGGTAACTGGCACAGCTAGTCACTGTCCTTTCTAAATTACAAATTGTAGTCATATTATACAAACATTTCATAGAAAAATAGCATTTTCAGTTTCTTCCTTGTGTTAATTAATATACATAGTATTGTATAAAAACATGAACAGACAAATGAACAGACAGCTGTTCTGCTGGGGAGTTTGTTCCGCCACTTCTTCCCAGCGAAAGCACTTGGAAGTGTCGAAGGGAAGGTGTTTTGGGAGACTGTCTTATGTAATATTGACATTCGATAAGTGCTGATTCTCAGCCTATTTCGAATAAATTACTTTTGATTTTTCCAATTTTTCAATTTTCCGGACAACTTTTTCAATTTTTTATTTCACAAAAACTGACTATTAAAAAACATTTTAAAACAATAAAAATGTCAAACAACAAATATATATATTATGTTTAAAAACAATATACGATTATTTACGGTTAAAATAACGAAGAGAAAGACCACAGACAAAATAACAAGATGTGGGAAAATGTGCGTTATATTCACCCAGAAGGGGAACGCTCGGCATAATGCTAAGACCATAGATTACAGAATAAGACGGAGGGCTGCTTTTCAGCGACAGCCGGCATTGGAGTGTTTTTTTTCTATTGTATGACCAATTTTTATTTGGAAATGTTCTAAGCAGCAGTATTTCCTTAAAAAAAATAGTAAATATGTCGAATTATTGACCAAAATCAATACAATAAAAGTACTAACATTATTTGTACTCATTTCCTTGTTTTTAATTTCCCAGCTGTTATTCATGATTCTTTGAAGGTCCTTACTTAATCAGAAGCCTGAAAGTGATTACCAGTATAACAAAGTGGTATCGTTTTACCCAGTAACTGGGTTGTGGAGGTAAGACAGGTAGTAGCTAAATGTGAAATACTGGTTTTAAGCTACAACCAATTAGACCCCAATCTGACCCAAATATATTTGGGAAAAAGCAGCGAGGTGATGACGATCGTATGGACGACAGCAAGTCAAGATACCCAAGATACACATTAATTGGGAATATTTGACAGTTTCAAATATTCCCAATTAACCTCCAGCCTTAATGTTTTAGCGGTAAAGTTGAAAATCTAATAAAGAAATCTGACAGATTTTAGTAGCTTGATGTGTTGTCGTCTATACTTGTTATTGCCCTTGTTAACACGCCTTCTGCTGAGTGCTGCTTAAAACCATGACCTACACGCTGTAGATTTTAGGTAGAATTTTCTTTAAAAATCTTTATGTAAACTAAAAATATATATTACTGTATTTAGTCATAATCATAACGAAACTAGTCAAAACCCAACTACTAACATGCATTTATTTTTAATATTCCATAATATGTAATGCATTACACACTTCATTGTTTCTCTTTTTATTAAAAATAACAACATTTATTAAAAAAAAATAATAGGCAGACTCGATTTTTAAAGGATTTACACACGAGCGGAGAAACGCTGCGTTGTAATGCTCCTTTAGGTTTCCTTTATAATACTTGTTTGTTATTTAGCGAAGATATAGAATCTTATAGTAAATACATAGATTGTATACTAAAAAAACTAAGTCTAAAATGAGACTTGTTTTTTTTAAATAAATACATTGGATAAAAAAAGAATCTTATTTTAAAAATATTGGTAGCTCTATTTGGGAATATTGATTATAACAATACATTTTTAAGTAACCATAGATTGTTTACCTATCAATAACAATTGGAAAATTGATTTTGACGTTTAATCCCTTTATATATAAATGTTTTCTATTGTTAAGTAGTTATAAGCAACTTTAACAATACATTTTAATCATAGTTTATAAATACATAAACCCATTAATGTCACATTTTATTGAAATTGACAAATTGGTAGAATACGAAACAACATTAAAGTTTTTTGTCATCATAAAGAATAACTGCAAATATAATACTTAATTAACTTTATTATATCAACAGTTTTTGGTTGCTATATTATGGTGGCTCAGAGTAAATAAAACTTTTAGTTTTCACTAGAATCATTTAACTTAAAAGTCTATTTAAAGCCCCACTTTGGGATAATGAAAAGCAAACATGTATTTTATTACATATTTGTTTATCATTTATGAACAGAGTCAATCATTTCTACATTCATCTGTAAATTAGGAGAAGCGTAAAAACGGCCAACCGCAGCGTTCGACGGCGCAGTATGGAACAGCCCTAATTAAAAACTTAATTATTATCAGGAACATCCAGTTAAGTATACTCGACGCTTTGTGGGTTTGCTTGTCCGCTTATCCGGCCTGAAACAATTGGAAAATATTATGTTAGTTAGAAATTGAATTGTTTTTTTTTTTATTTTAATTTAAAAACCTCATGTGTAGTGGTATAAGTGGAAAATACAAAAAAATTAGTTTTAAGATACGTATCAACACATGTACAACTCGAGGCCCAAGCTCATTCCCAAACATCATGTCAGAGTTAATCCCAGTCGCATTTGAAGCTTTTTCAGCTTTGGAGTCTGGGGTCCGCTTTACTAGTCTAACTGCTGACTTTGGCTAAACTTCGATATTTTCCGTGAAGCGACTCCCGTCTGACCTCCACAACCCGAAGGCGATATCGAAGCATTGCAGTTAGACCAATTGTTGGACTTTTGAGGACTCCAGCAACCCGTAAAGACTGCCATTAGATATTCGTATGGTAACCGGGATCAACGGCTTAACGTGCTTTCCGAGGAACGACCAGACCATTGCAAATATTCATATTCATGCATACAAATATTTGCACTGTGCCTGGATCGAACCCGCGCCTCCTTGCTCAATGGCCGCGTTGAAATGAAATGAAATCGTTTATTAAGCAAGCAGGATCACCGATCACTTTTACACGTCATAATTTTTTTTTTTTTTAACTAGATGAAGCCGGCATTTCCTAACTGACTACCTCTGAGAAGAAATAGCCGAAACAAACTCAGGGATCATCGTCTTTTTTCAAGTCCAGACATTAAAAATGAAAATGTTTACAATAATTTACCTTATAATTACGCATATTGCTTAATAACAATGCTTAACAGAGCGAACAGCTCAGTCCCAAGCTTTTTTGTCTTCTAAATAATCTGTGATTTTATAATACCCCTTTTTGCAAAGTTTGGCCTTTATATACTTTTTAAATCGTTTAATGGATAAGTTTCGAATGTCCATGGGAAGCTTGTTGTAAAAGTGTATACATTGACCCATGAACGAGTTGCCTACTCTGTGGAGACGAGTGTGATGTACAGCAAGATTGTGTTTGTTCCTGGTATTTATATTATGAACATCGCTTATTTTCTTCGTTCGCTACCGCTACGCCACGGAGACTGTCGCCTTTGCTACTGATAGTGTGTTATGTATTATTATTATTATCCTACAGGTCGGAGCCCGTGGGGCCCGGGCCACTTGTTCAGAGTGGGCAATGGAAAATAGGGGGTCTACTTACCGTGTGCTCTCATTCAGTGAATGAATTTTAGCAAGAACAAAATCGTACTTACTTTAGCTGGATAAACGAATGTTTTTGCGAGTTGTGATCCGAACATGTTGGTTGCTTGGCAAGAGTACTCTCCCATGTCGCTCCAGCGTAGTGACGATATCACTAGCTCGCCTGAACGAAGCACCTGTACAGTAACAGAAGGCATTTTTAAATAGTTTTCTGGAATGGCTCCTTGGCCCTTGAGCCGTTTCTTAATTTTTATTTGCAAAGGTCTATCTAGTTATCTTAGGATTTTTATTTCATAAATCTTTCTTTATATTTTACCGATGGTATTTTCTAACATACTTATATAATGGCAAAAAATAGTCTTTATTTTTAACAGAATAATTGAGGGGCTATTCTTGTAATTTTAACAACGTTTATCACAATAATTCATCCCATCTCCGTTTCAATTTGTCAAAAAGTTATAGAATTGACCTCCATTTTGACATACGTTTGACATTTACTTGTCATCAAAATGAGACTGCGGCTAGATTTTGAACGTTTTAAATTACATGAATCGTTTTTTTTGACATTGGCAGAATAGTCGACATCGGCTTCACTTGCCATAAATAAAAATAGAATATAATACATGAATTGGTCTTCTGATTAACGAGAATACTTAGTGCTTTCTTTTTTCATCTTTCCGTGTTGATAATACGTGGCTATGTTATGATGTTTTTTTTAATAGATTGAGCCCAGAATGTGGCTGCCAGAATTGAGAGTTGTTTGAAAAAGATACCATGGCTCTGGCGCAGAGGCAAGTGAAGGAACACGGATGGGTTTTAGTCAGTAAAAGTCTGACACGCCTAGAGATCATTTGATGATATCACATCCAAAAAAAAAGTTTCATTATCACTACCCGATATTAATTCTGTTTTTTCAAATTCCTTTACCGACTTTGAGCATTTTTGTTGGGCGGGGAATAAGCATTGAAATCGCGGAGTTTGAGCGACCCGACACCGTAATCGTTTTTCTCTTTTCTTTTTTGTGTAATCTGTGATTTCTTTTCTATTCCACGACTGACTTTTTTCATAGTTTAGTCTTTTAAGAATAGATGTCCTGCCTTTTATACAATTGGTAAAGAAAAGCCCGTCCGACCCATAAGGATAATAAAAGTTAGGTAAACAGATGACCAAAATAAAATATGAAATTTTACATAATCGTCATAGTAACAATACAAATTATTTTTTAAATAATCTTTTTTTTCCCGCGAATTAATTCCAACTTCCTTAAAATTTGGTAATTTTATAATAAGTGACAACACCATTTTTTACGGTATTATTCGGAGCGAATAGATGCGACCGCGTGCCGCGTGCCCTGTCCCTTTCGCCCGCGCATGTATTGCCTACCGCACCAGTATTAATTTACCTCCTTATGCGAAATAATATTTGTTTTTTTAGGTAATTGTTTAAGTTTAGCCCAAATTTTGTATTGGACAGGTTTTTCTCCATATTGTACATTATAAATAAATAGATAATTCGCGGTGTAGGTCGCCGGAAACCGCTGGATGCGGGAGGCGCAGGACTGATCGTCGCGGAGAACCTTGGGGGAGGTCTATGTCCAGCAGTGGACGTCTTTCGACTGAAAAGATGGTGATGATGATGAAATAATTCTTATCTTACCTTCATCCTGCCATCTTTCTTTACAATGGCGTCCCGGTTATCCCTCCACGTGACTTGGGGTTTGGGGTGTCCTTTGACCCTGCACGGCAGTACAATGTTGTTGCCTATTGTGTCCACGTACATCTCATACGACACCACTATACGAGGTTCTAGGGGATAAAGCTTGGCCCGCTCCGTTAGTGCTGTGCTGCCATCTGTGGAGAGTTAAAAGTTTTAGTTTGATGGAAGTATATAATATGTAAAGAAAACCCTGTCCGACCCATAAGGATAATAAAGGTTAGGTAAACACTTCGTTAGTGCTGTGCTGCCATCTGTGGAGAGTTAAAAGTTTTAGTTTGATGGAAGTATATAATATGTAAAGAAAACCCTGTCCGACCCATAAGGATAATAAAGGTTAGGTAAACACTTGACCAAATATAATATAAAGTTTTATGTAATCATCATAGAAACAATACTAATGAATTTTGAAATATTTTTTTTTCCCGTGAATGAATTAAAACTTCCCCGAAATTTGGTAATTTTTTGAAAAAGTGACAACACCGGTGTTATTATGAGCGAACAGCGATGCGACCACGTGCCGCGTGCCCTGCCCCCCGCCGCCCGCGGAAGGGTGGCTTACCGCAAATGTATTAAGTTACCTCTTTTTGCGAAATAATATTCATTTTTTTAGGGGGATCTTTTTTTTAAGTTTAGCCCGGCTTTGTATCCATTAGTAGAATCAGTTATCGATACCTAACAATACCTTCACGGATCGGACAGAGTTTTCTTTACATATTGTATATGGAAAGTTTTACCTATTTTAAGCCTAGGTAATAAAAGGGCGCATTTTCCCCGTCATTGTGAGGAAACCGGTGTATGGCTAGGAGCCAAAAACTTTGAAGACATGTGACATCTACTAAGCTCTAGTAAGCTCACTTCCTCTCACTGAGAGGACGGCCTGCGTGCCAGGAGAGATGAATATTCAGTGCGTGATAAAATCCCTACGTGATATTTTTGCGGCTGTATGCGTATGAATGCAGACTAACTGAAGGCGGTGGGGGCAGCTGCCCCCCCCCCCCCCATCCTCCAGGAAATCTCGCACAACATGCATGAACTCTCCTAATTATTAATCAAAGTATAAACGGGGACTTATACAGGATCATTTGTGGCTATTTGCTCTACACACTACAATACAATTACCTAATGTTTCACGTAGATGTTCTCGTGTAGTTTGTAAGACAAAATAGTCGGGGATGGGTCGACCCTAGCCCTGACTTGCCCCCTACTAGGCCAGATGCTGGGTATGCCCTGGGTATGTACTTATAAATAAATCATAGTTTTTGCTTAACCAATTCGTAGAAATAAATATATCTATAAGTATCATTTACTGAGTTTCTTGTAGTTTTTTCTAAGTGAAATTTATTATGGGATAATAAACAGCAACAATATAGAAAATTTACAAGCAATAGTATAACATTATAGAGTAATAATATTGCAGCCCACTACATTATCTGCATGTTACCAATATAAGGAATAAGGTAAAAAGAGTGCCACTAGATGAGCATTATAGAGTATATACACATATATATTAATTAAGATTACCTGAACGCAATAAGAATAATATAAATTTTAAATAATAAGTACTGGAATTAATAACATGGGTTCACAAACAAGAATTAAGACCAAAAGAAAAAAAATATTAAAGATATAAAGAAATATTATAAAGCAGCGGCCGCCAGCGACTTCATTCATGTGGTTTAGTTATGCTCCGCTCCTATTGGTCGCAGCGTAATGTTATATAGCCTAAAACCTTCCTGGGTCAATGGGCTATCCAACGCAAAAAGAATTTTTCAAATCGGACCAGTAGTTCCTGAGATTAGCGCGTTCAAATAAACAAACAAAATCTTCAGCTTTATAAATTAATAAAGATTACTATAATTTATTATGAAGAAAATTTATTCAATGATCTCACCTGTGCCGTAGACCACAGTGGTCGCCCTGGCCGTCTTGGAGCCAGCATTGACCAGGCACGTGTATACATCTTGACCCGTCGTCCTCGTTACCAGCAGGGTCGAGACGACCCGCGCGAGAGAACTTGGATTGCTGTCTATTAGCTCATTTGATTCTACGTCGTACTGTGAAAGAAAAGTTGTTATTTAGGCTAGTACGCTATTGCTTTTCTCATCACAATCATACTCCTGCCTTTATTTGTGGTTAGCGCAATAGGATTTTCTTCTATAGGTACTTCTTTTCTAGTTGTAAAAGCAACATGAGGTGATTACTGAATCACGTTCTGCTTTTACATAATTAATATCCAATATGTAAAGAAAACCCCGTCCGAGCCATAAGGATAATAAGGGTTAGGTAAACACATGGCCAAATAAAATATGAAATTTTAAATAATCATCATAGTAACAATACTAACATCATAGTGAAAACACCGTTTTCGACGGTATTATTATGAGCAATGTGACGGCGTGCCGCGTGCTCTGCCCCCCTTCGCCCGCGCATGTATTGCCTACTGCAAATGTATTAAGTTACCTCTTTTTGCGAAATAATATTTATTTTTGCAGGGGGATTTTTTTTAAAAGTATAACTTCGCTTTGTTGGCATTAGTAGACCGATACCTAACAATACCTTCACGGATCGGACAGGGTTTTCTTTAAATATTGTATGAACGTATATAGGGAGTATTTTTATTTCACAAAGCGACGTTTACACACGCTTTACTTATGATAACTAAGTGCACAACTAAACTTACATAAAAATAACCATGATTATTAGATAATAGATATATATGTGCTGCCATCTAATAGCGAGTGAAAGTTTAAATTTTAAAGGATGGTCTTACAAAATGTATTAAATAAAAATTATGTGATTGTGAAGTGTTTCTGACATAAACTAATCAAAATAATAAGAATGTGTTGTAATTTGTAAGGTATAAAGATGATTTCTTACCTCATAAACTGGCGCATCGTTCTTAAACCAGTGTATAGATGGCGCCGGCGCGCCAACCGCGTCGCATGTTAGTTCGAGCATCTCGCCGCTGGTGTGTGTATACGTCGCCAGAGGGCGCTGTGTTATCGTGAGGAAGCGACGGGCTCCAGACTGATGTTTTGTTGGCACTACTGTAATTGAAAACATTAAATTAGGATGAAAATCAAGTTTAAATTATGCTCCAAAATGAGCGTTTTGGAGTTGTATGTACCATAGAAGAGTGGACACCTTTCTACAGCACACACTAGCTAATATTTTGCAGGGAAGATGTGGTACAAAAAACTTCCTCGCAATAAATAATCAAAATATTAAGTAATTATTCCAGATGTAATACTTAAAACAATACTTAATACGTAAAAATTAAATTAAATTCGAGCAGAAATAAAACATTATTCATATAATAATAATGTTACATATTTTTTGGTTTTTTGGAAGCTTATATGTATCTATGTACTATTCCTCTGCTGAGACATTTACAAAATATTTGAATAATTACAAATAATTAATTAGGAATACCTATTCTACTCTAATTTTGAAGGATGAGATGGTTGTTGAAGAATGAAAATTAACCAAATAACCTAAATTAAAAAATAGACAGTTGCTGCTACTCGACAACAGATGGCGCTATCAGTACCGAGCTCAGACAACTAACAGTTGACAGATATGCTTGTATTTAAATTTTTCCTTTAAATTAAATCAACTCCGAGATTGAGTGAAATAATTAACAGTGACACATTACTCAAGGCGAATGGTGCCAGTTTAGCCCGTAAAATAACCGATAATTAAGAATCTTTTATAACTTTCTAAATCTCAAATTGTTTATTGCAATTGCATAGTGTTACACTTAGATACAAGTGGTAAAACAAATAATTCATAGAAGCCTGCCATGTCCGTCCCAGCAATATTTTAAGAAGTCATCATCCGCCTAGCCGCCTAGCCGTAGTTCGGGGTCAGCTTCCAGTCTGACCAGTACTTTATATGGACCGACTCCCTATCTGACCTCCACAACCCAGTTACTGGGTATTAGGATATACCTTGGTAAGACTGGTGGTCAGACTGGTGGTCAGACTTTCGAGCTTCTGACTGACCTGTAACGACTGTCAAAGATCTACTACTGACAGCCAGGACCATCGGATGAACGTGCTTTCCAAGGTACGGAAGGGTCTCGGTATGTAAGGATTGTCACCCATCCACAGACCAGCCGAGCCATGTGTAGCTTAACCTGATGAATTGACCTCATCATTTCATCATCATTTCAGCCGAAAGACGTCCACTGCTGGACATAGGCCTCCCCCAAGGTTCTCCACGACGACCGGTCCCGCGCCTCCCGCATCCAGCGGTTTCCCGCGACCTTCACCAGGTCGTCGGTCCACCTTGTCGGGGACCTACCCACGCTACGTCTTCCGGTGCGTGGTCGCCACTCGAGAACCCGTCGGCCCCATCGGGCATCGGTCCTACGGGCAATGTGTCCAGCCCATTGCCACTTCAGTGTTGCAATTCTTCGGGCTATGTCGGTTACTCTCGTTCTTCTGCGGATCTCCTCATTCCTGATTCGATCGCGCAGTGAAACCCCAAGCATAGCCCTCTCCATTGCCCTTTGAGCGACTTTGAGCCTTCTTATAAGGCCCATTGTTAGCGACCACGTCTCAATTCCATAAGTCATCACTGGCAACACACACTGGTCGAAGACTTTTGTCTTGAGACACTGCGGTATTTCGGACGAGAAGATTCTACGTAGCTTCCCGAAAGCAGATGAATTGACCTGTGCGGCTATTATTATAATATGTTATGAAACACGAGCCCCTTGAGCAAAATTTAAATAAGTAGAGAGAGGAAATTGTTTTATTTTAAGTTTCCTTTTAGTTTGTTTTCTAACTCTTGTACCTAAAATGCCTTTTTTTTTGTTCCGCGTTGGAAAATCCTCAATGGATGTCCGCCGGCCTGGGCTGGGCGACGGGGTCTGTCAGACTCCTACTGACTAAAAACCACCTCGGTGTCTCTTCGGTCACGTGCCCGCGGGACCGCGGGAGTCCTTGATTCTGCCGCGGCAAGAATGACTATGTCAACCAATTTAAACTACATAGAACTGAAAGCACCCCGTTTTGACCTCGCAGAGGTCTTTTTTATTTCTATATTTTATGCCCCTATTATAATGTTCGTATTCTAGATCTTTTAGTTAAAAGAAGGTACCTATCGTCGCCGTAGGTGTAAAAATAGTAACTTTTCAGGAGGAAGAAAAAACTGGGTGCTGTAAAATTTTTGTACGGCGACTTTTATATTTTTTTATTAATTAATATGTTGATTTAACCCGCTTTCATACCCAAATCGGTTCAGTACTATAAGATTGTCCAAATGAAAATGAAAATAAAATGAAACTACATGTTCGTTCATTCACACGAAACTGACAGCTGCGCGTGTTTACGAGGTTCTTCATTTAGTGTCATAGATGTCGCTTCGAGTATCGAATGAACAAATGAGTCAGATCAGGATGTGCGTAGTGAGATTTTCTTCCCAGAAACGCAATAAAATCAATTTGAGTAAAAAGGCATTCCCGAGGTTTTCGCTCTACGGTGACGCTATGTAAAATATACTTTAAAAAAAATCTGTTCGTTAAAAAATATCTAGGTTTTATTCTGGTGTGATTTGGGCGGGCGTGGTTTTTTTTAAATAATAATTATCAACTAGTGCTTGACCGCCTGATGGTGAGCACTGATGGTGAGCAGTGATGAATGCGATTGATTGATTGCATGAGACCTTCAACAACCAAACTTCTGACACAAAAACATTTGGCGTATCGTACCCGGCACACATCGCAACACAACTGCTCAGATCCGTCCTCTGTACGGCTTCACCAGACATCATGCCGGAACACGACAATCGCTTGGCGACAAGAATTTGTCTGGTGGGTGGTAACTTCTGCCGGCAGACGACGTTATGGCCTACCACCGACAAAATTTCTGGATTTCGAGTTACGGATGTATAAATAGTCCTGTAAACTATCCCGTATTTAATGGAAGTAAGCAAAAGATCTTACCATTATGTTCAATGTTGTTATTTAAGTCAGACAGCAGTCTCATGTGTTTGTTGACATTCGCTGATCGTCCGCAGCCAAGCAGAGCTGTCGTCGCGAACAAAAGTACCAGATACATGATTATCTAATAATAAATTACTATTTATTATTATACTGCTGAGATTCAAGTGTAGGACTTATCTGAAACAATAGAAAAATATACGTTAGATAACAATTTTTTTTAATAATTATAAGCTAGTACTTGACCGCAATCAAATGGTAAAGCGCGCTAGTTTCTATTCACTCAGAAAAACTGAGTGAATAAAAAGGAAAACGGCAGTTGAGCGAGGTGATGCAATGTTAACCCAACAACACGACCAACGATGCTGCGCCAAAGGGAGATTGATCTGGAGATCCTCCACGACCGAACTCCCGACACAACAACATTTGGCGCATCGTACCCGGCACACATCGCAACACAACTGCTCAGACCCGTCCTCTGAACGGCTTCACCAGACATCATACCGGAACACGGCGAATCGTTTGGCGGCAAAACTTTATCTGGTGGGTGGTAACTTCTGCCGACAGCCAATGTTATGGCCTACCACCGAGAGAAGAAGTATGAAATAAAATATTCCTTAACAGTTTACAGATGATTAAAAACATGGCGACTAAAATTATGTCAATATACATCAGGTGCCGACTTATTTAATAGGAATAAATCAATCCTTTTCATAATCAAATACTAACCTAGAAAGAAACGGATGTGTTGAACTTAAATATTACTAACGTCGAATATCGAGAACGTGGGAATCAGCGAAAGTGGTGTCCCATGATGTAGATATATCATAATAAGTCTATAATGTTCCCACTGTTGGGACCCAGGCTTCCACTCCTTGAGAGGAAGTGGACCGCAATCTACCACGCTGGCTCAATGCGGGTTGGTACGAGTAGATGTCACATGTCTTTAATATTGAGATAAATGCGAGATCTATATTGTGACAAAGGCTGGGTTAATTTATTCAGCGTAATTTTACTAACTTAAGTCTTCTATTTATTTTTTCAAATAGAGATTCAACCTCAACTCTTGATCAATGGCATCTGTTGAATAGATACCACAATTTTGCCAATAACACGTGTAACAAATTATAGAAATTAATTGTTAATAAAACTGAAGAGTTTGTTTGTTTGTTTGAACGCGTTTATCTCAGGAACTACTGGTCCGATTTGAAAATTATTTTTGTGTTAGATAGTCCATGAATCCAGGAAGGCTTTAGGCTATATAACATCACGCTGCGACCAATAGGAGCGGAGCATATAAAAAAAAAACATCAAAACCTACGCGTGTGCCACCGCGCGGCCCAGCTAGGTGTGTATATTTAATATACGTAATTTAATGGATAACTAATCTATGAATAAAAACCTATAAGTTGCCTGGGTGTTTCCCATAAGATATATTAAAAAAATTTCAATAAATTTTTAAAATTTTTCACACTACAATTTCTTTGTGACTTCAAGGCTCGAGTGAATATGCTCTTAATAAACTAGCGCGCTTTACCACCAACGATAGTATCACTGCTTACCATCAGGCGGGATTGCGGTCAAGCGCTGGTTTATATTTATATAAAAAAACAACATTTTATTCTATATTTGGACAAAATTTTAGGAACATCCTCTGACATATTCTGCGGCAAATATTTAAATCATTTGAATAACTCTTTGTTATGTAACAAAAGGGTCATCCGAAAGAACAATTCGTATGACAAACATTTTTAAATTTAAAAAGGTTTTAAAGTGTTTCTAAAAATAATTGTTACCAACCACATTTAAGACCCAAATCAGGGTAACATGCACGATTGATGTACGCGCAAGTATAATTTTTTGCTATCGAAACTTTATTTGTTTATCCTTGAATGCTCGCACTCGTTTTGTTAAATATTTACCGTGTAAGTAAATATTATGAAGGCAAATTGAAAAAAGAATAATCATACTTTATAATTTAAAAAAGTCTCGGTCCTATTTGCAAATAGATATTACTGAAACTCGTTTCTTGTTTATGTCTGGACGTTAAAAGACTTGAAAAATAAAATCAAAGTCCCCTAATAGGCGAACACAATTTTGTCACATGATTGCGACTAGTTTGGATCGTTTGGACCGAACGGAGCAATGGGCGGTCCGAACGATCCCAACTGATATTCACAACTCCATTTCAATACGCGTATTTTGCGTTTTGCGTTATCCTTACGCAGAATTGTAATTGTAAGTACGGACGAAAGAAGGTCAAACTATCCTAAACTATCAAATATTCCCAATCAATCTTGAGCCTTAATGCTTTAGCGATAAAGTTGAAAATTTAATAAAGAGATATAACAGATTGATGTGCTGTTGTCTAACACATATACTCACTTATTATTTGTTCTCATACTTATTTCGATTCATTCATAGGTACAGGTCAAAATATGCATTTCAGTACTGCTAAGGGCTTATCTATCTTGTACACAAAATTTTTAGATTTGTTTTAACGTGTTAATCTGTGCAGTCAGAAGTTGGATAAAGAAAAACATTATTAGGCTATTAATATCACGTTAGGGCTCTTAGTTGCCAAGAAAAAGTAAAAAAAAGTAACAGAAAACTCTAAGCAATGCGAGGGAATGGGGTGAGTTTTCATGCGAAGTCGCTTGCAGGATCCAGTTATGTTTAACCTGCATCATTTCACTGCTGATTAAAGACCTCTCCTGCTGACTTTCAGCTCTTACGATCGTCATAATAGTAGCAGTACCACTGGTGGAAGAAAAAGAAGCACCAACTGCTGTGCAAACCGTGTCAAAGTTGGCAAAGAATATAAATCTAAAACGCAACACATCTGGAGCAAGCGTTGTGATCAATGCTCATGCTTTCTCCATATGTGAAGAGGTTTTTGCCCAGCAGTGGGATAATAGTAAATGTAAAAATTTTAGTCAACAATTAGAAACTGATTTAAACTTTTTACGTAATTTAAACGATACTTTGCACATCAGTTCACATAATCTAAGTACATGATCAAATTCTCCAATGAAGCTATGATGTCCCGTGGGTCGCCCGAATAAGATGCCGTGACCCCTAGTGTACAGGCAAGTGAAGGAACACTGGTACGTTTTAGTCAGAGACCCTTTTATTTATAAACGTTGCTTAAAGTTAGCTAGTGATTAGTGAATGTTTTAGCATACATTTTTGACGTTTGCACATCACATAACTTTAATCACCGTTTATGAATAAACATAATAGCATTTAAGGGGTTTATTCATGGGGTGCAGTCGAAGAGCCTCCACGTGGCGCACCCTGGGCAACGCCAGCCCCAACTGCCCACCGCGTTCTGGTGGACTCTTGGGTCTGGCGGCAAATCTTCACACGGGGAAGGGCCAGGTTTCAATCATCGATCATCTTTGATGGTCGTTGATGATAACCTGGCCTATGGGGATTAGCATGCGGTCACTACCACTCTGTTAGCAGAGTGCGGTAAGTGGTCGCATGCTGGGGGTACACCGTAATCCCTTCGGGGACCGGGGACCGTCGTGGTATTTGCCCGGGTTGCGTGGAAGGAAAACCACTATAAAAACCTTCGCACACCGTAACCCCTTAGGGGGCCGGGGGCTGTCGGGGCATTTGTCCGGGTCACGAGGGGACACCTCTATAAAACGCCGAACCACGGGCGGCATATCCCGTTTTAGGTTATTGCGGACCTGACGAACTAATAACCGTCGAAAGTGCAATCTAATCCTAAGTTTTGGGGGCGCGGCGAGAGGATGAATGGCTGGAGGATGTCCAGTCGTTAGCGCTCCCCACTGTAGGTACCTGCCGACCCCTACAGTATATAGGCTTATCTGTTGGTACGACGCTCTGCCCAGATGGACGCAAAACCGCTACTACTCGTGGGATTTAGATGGAGAAAATTAAACAAACAAACAAAAACAACACAATGAGGAAGGAGGAGAGTGATGTGGCGTCGGAGTCTGACGCTGCATGTGGCGTGATGGACTCGTTTAAGAGGCCGGAGCGCGTGGAGGAGGGAGCTTCCGGGAGATAGATCTTCCTAAAGAAGCGCCCCAAACCGGGTGATGGCCAAGGGTCATCGTCGGATGGCGGGACAGGCAAGGCCCGCAAAAAAATTAGTCGGCGCGAGGCCCAAGAGAAGCCGAGCCGAGCTAGCTCAGTCGAGATGGCACGGGAAGGCTCTGAGCTGTCGGGAGGTGAGCCGGATGCCGTTAGCCCCAACTCGGAGCCAGCGGCAAAATTTGAGAAAGTCGTGGCTGCCGCGGTCAAGGGTGTGGCTTTGAAGAGGCTTCAGTCCTCTAAAGATAAAGCCATATCCGCAGCCACGGCTTCCATCATTGCGGCAGCGAAGACCATCCACGTGGCACCCCCAGCGGACGGAGTGGCAGAATTGCGGGCGGAGATCGGCCACTTGACAGCCGCCATGGAGCTCCTCCGAAAGGAAAACGAGGAGCTCCGAGCGGACCTGGCCGTGCTGCGAGCTGGTAGCCGCCGGGAGGTGCCACAGGAAGGGGCGCCACAAGGGCGGAGTGGGGCGCCGGTCGAGGATCCGGGCCTGGTCCTGATCCTAAAGGAACTGGCCGCCTTATGGAGTCGGTTTTCGGCTCTGGAGGCCGTTGTTCTGCGCCCCCCACTTGCGGCGATCCGGCCAGCCTCAGGCCAGCGGAAGGCAGCAACCTATGCTGCTGCTGCGGCCACTACTGCCACAGCTGCAGGGAAGACGAAGGCCAAGGGTACACCTGCACAGGCTCCAGCTGCGAAGGCCACAGTCCCTGCGGCAAAAAGGCAGCCTCCACCACCTCCTACAACCCCTGCAGCCGATACCACCTGGCAGGTAGCAGGGGAGAAGGAGAAGGCGACTAAGGCTGCAAGGGCGGCCAGAAAGCGGCAGCGGCGAAAGGACCGTAGAGCCGCGGCTAGGCTTCGTGCCCCGAAATCCGCAGCTGTAGTGATAACACTACAGCCGGAAGCGGAAAAGAAAGGCACGTCCTACCGCGACGTGCTCAATAAGGCCATGGAAGCGGTGAACCTCCAGGAGATCGGAGTCACCTCGGGCCTAAAGATGAGGATCACCGCGACCGGAGCCCGCAAGATCGAGGTTCGTGGTGAGGCTAGTGGTTCGACTGCCGACGTTCTGGCTGAAAAGTTAAGAGCGTCCTTAGATACGGTCGAGGCGAAAGTGTCCAGGCCCACCAAATGCGCTGACTTGCGCATCTTGGGTCTGGACGATACGGCGACGAAGGAGAAGGTGTTGGCTGCCATCGTCAGGACTGGGGGGTGCTCTGCGGAACAGATTAAGGTGGGCACCCTCTGCCCAGACCGCACGGAGTTGCAAACTGCTACGGTGAGCTGCCCGTGTCGGCGGCCGAGAAAATTGTTGGCGAGGGCCGAAGACTTCTGTTGGGCTGGGTTTCTGCACAGGTGAAACTGTTGGAACCCAGACCTCTGAGGTGCTACCGCTGCCATGTGGGCCACCACGTGGGAGTGAAATGCACCTCGGAGGTGGACCGCAGCGGTCTCTGCTTCCGCTGCGGTCAGCCCGGTCACAAGGCCGGCTCGTGCGAAGCCGCTCCGCACTGCTCAGTTTGTGCGGCAGCTGGTAGGCCGGCCGAGCACCGGGCTGGGAGCAGGGCCTGCGCCCCACTCGCCGGAGGCAAAGCAAAGGGCCGGGTTAGGCCCTCCACCACCACCGCCGTCGTCGCCGCAGCCACAGCCTCTGCCGCTTCCGCTTCCAGGAACGCCGTTGCTGTCGCCGCCGCCGCAGTCACCGCGGCTGGGCCCTCACAAGGGCCTCGGGAGGAGGCTGTTATGGAGTGCCAATAAATGGCCCCATTAGCCTCCTCCAGGCGAACATCAACCACTGCGCCTCCGCTCAGGACCTTTTACTCCAGAGCATGGCGCAGTGGTCGATTAACATTGGCGTGGTCGCTGAGCCGTACTTCGTCCCACCCAGGGATGACTGGGTGGAGGACCTCAATGGCTCGGTGGCCCTAATTGCGTCGGCCGCTGCTGGCACCCCGTCCCTCGACGCCGTCAAGAGAGGGCGGGGTTGCGTAGCAGCACGGTTCGGGGAGATACTCGTGGTGGGGGTATACTTCTCCCCGAGCCGAACTCTCGCCGAGTTCCACAACTCCCTTGCGGAATTAAGAGTCGTCGTCGTAGGGTTCCGATCCCTCCCCGTGCTCGTCCTCGGGGACTTCAATGCCAAAAATCTGGCTTGGGGTTCCCGGCTTACAGACACACGTGGCAGGATGGTGGAGGACTGGGCTCTGGAGACAGGCCTGGTCATCCTAAACCGGGGTTCGGTCCTAACATGTGTACGGATGCGGGGTGACTCAGTGGTAGACATATCATTCGCCAGCCTCGCTCTGTCGCCACATGTCCTTGACTGGCGCGTCATGGAGGGGGTGGAGACCTACTCAGACCACCGGTATATCCGGTTTGACGTCTCCGCCCAGACCTCTAGCGCGCCGGTCCAACCGGCACCAGGTGGTCCGCGGTGGGCGCTGAAGCAGCTTGACCGGGAGCTCCTCCTGGAAGCTTCGATCGTGCAGGCCTGGGTGTCACCACCCGATAGGCCTGCTGACACAAACAACGAGGCGGAGTAGTTCCGGGAGGCCATGTCCGAGATATGCGACGTGGCAATGCCCCGAGTCAAGCTCGGACACGCCAGGCGTCAGGTGTACTGGTGGTCGCCGGAGCTTACGTCTTTGCGCAAGGCGTGCGTGGCTGCGCGACACCGGTACACCAGGCATCGCAGGCTCCGTATTCGTCCACCGAATACGGAGGCCATTCAAGCGGAGCTTTACGAGGGATACAGAGTGGCGAAGTCCGCCCTCCGAGCGGAAATCCAGCGGGCGAAAGGGCTGGCCCGTGAGGAGTTGCTGGGGACTTTGAACAGAGACCCGTGGGGAAGCCCCTACAAAATGGTGCGGAATAAACTCCGCCCTTGGGCTCCCCCGCTGACGCAGAGTCTCCGGCCTCAGCTCGTGGAGGACGTGGTGAGCGCTCTGTTTCCCTCGCGAGGGGGACATACCCCTCCACCCATGGCTCCGCCTCCTGCGGTGCCTGATGCGGACCACACCAACGACGACGACGATGCTCCAGAAGTGACCGAGGTAGAGTTGAGAGCGGCGATACGTAGGCTGAATGCCAAAAATACCGCCCCAGGACCCGACGGCTTGCCTGGAAAAGCCTGGGTTCTGGCCTTAGGGGCTCTCGGGCCTCGACTACGGGGGCTACTAAGCGCATGCTTAGAGAGGGGCCAGTTCCCACGTCGCTGGAAGACGGGGAAACTGGTCCTCATAAAAAAGCCAGGGCGCCCTGCGGACTCTCCGTCCGGTTACCGGCCCATTGTGCTGCTCGACGAGGTGGGCAAGCTCTTCGAAAGAGTCATTGCAGACCGCCTCGTCGGGCAACTCAGGCGAGCGGGCCCGGATTTGGCGGAGAGCAAGTTGGGCTTCCGCAGGGGGCGCTCTACGGTGGACGCCATCATGCGCGTGCGAGCCCTTACGACGGGGGATGCTGTGGCCCGGGGTGGGGTAGTCTTGGCGGTGTCTCTAGACATCGCTAACGCCTTCAACACCCTACCCTGCAGTTGCATCAGGGAGGCATTCCGGTATCACCGGATGCCGACCTATCTCTGTCGAGTGGTCGAGGCCTATCTGACGGATAGGGCCGTAATCTACCCCGGTCACCAAGGAGTGTGGAACCGACGAGAGATGTCGTGCGGTGTTCCACAGGGATCGGTCTTGGGACCGCATCTGTGGAACATCGGGTACGACTGGGTGCTGCGCGCTGACCTCCCTATCGGCGTCAGCGTAGTTTGTTACGCTGACGACACGCTGGTTCTGGCACAAGGGAGGTCACACCAGGCGGCGGCTGACGCAGCGACCCTCGGGGTTGCGACAATCGTCAACAGGATCCGGCAATTGGGACTCGAGGTGGCCCTGCAGAAATCCGAGGCCATGTGCTTTCATGGTCCTCGGAATGCGCCACCGTCGGGTTCCCACATAACAATAGGAGGGGTTCACATCGGCGTCGGGTCGACGATCAAGTACCTTGGACTCGTCCTCGACAGCCGGTGGAACTTCGAGGAGCACTTCCGACGTTTGGCACCCAGACTGGAACGGGCCGGGGCTGCCCTGAGGCGGCTCCTCCCCAATCTAGGGGGACCAAACGCCTCCTGCCGGAGGCTGTACGCGGGGGCCGTGCGGTCCATGGCCCTTTACGGGGCACCGGTGTGGGCGCGGTCGCTAAGGAAGCGACCAGCCCGATGCCTGACCGCGTCCCAGAGGGTCATGGCCGTTCGGCTGATCCGGGGATACCGCACGGTCTCCGCTGAGGCGGCGAGCCTCCTTGCCAGATTGCCGCCATGGGATCTGGAGGCCAAAGCCCTCGCCCACATGTGAGAGTGGCGAGAGGAGGCAAAACGCCGGGGCATAACTCCGCTGCCGCGAGAAATCGCGGTACGGCGGACAGAGCACCGGCGGGATCTCATGGCGACATGGAGAGTGCGATTGTCGCAACCCAGTGCTGGGCACGCCACAATAGCGGCGGTAAGTCCCCTCTTTGAGGAGTGGATAGAGAGGCGCCACGGCGCCCTCACCTTCCGCCTGACGCAGGTCCTTACCGGACACGGTTGTTTCGGGAGGTTCCTGTTCCGTATTAGGCGGGAGGAAACGCCAGGGTGTCACCATTGTATGGATCGCCCTGAAGACACGGTGGAGCATACGGTGGAGGTCTGCCCGGCTTGGGTAGAGCACCGCCGTGTCCTCGTAGCGGCGATCGGCGGCGATCTCTCGCGTCCGACCCTGGTCCAGGCCATGGTCCGGAGCGAGAGTGCATGGCAGGCCGTCACCTCCTTCTGCGAAGCAGTGATGCTGGGAAAGGAGGAGGCGGAGCGCACGAGGCAACGGGAATCCCAGCGCCCTCACGCCACTAGCCGCCGCAGTAGACGCCCTGGTCGGGAGACGACACCTAACTCCCAGCCACCGTAGGCGCGGGCCTGCGGGCGGTGAGCAGTGGGCAACTCGCCGCCCGGTAAGGACCCGAGTCGACGGCGCGTCGTGTTTCACGCGCGCCTCAAAGAGATGTCAGCACATCGTGACGGGGTCCACGAAGACCGATGCCTCCTGGGTCAGGGTTGCGGGTTGGTTAAACAAGAAACCGCGGCCCTGGCCGTCGCACAGGCAAGTGAAGAAACACGGGTGGGTTTTAGTCAGTAAAAGTCTGACACACCCTTCCGCTCCGCCCAGAGCGGGAGAAGTCATTTGATGATTTCCCATCCCAACAAAAAAAAAAAAAAAGGGTTTATTCAAAAAGGATGATTAAAGTTTAGTGACATGTAAACGTCAAAAATGTATGGTTAATCATTCACTAATAACTAGTTAACTTTAAGCAACGTTTATGAATAGAGGGGTAAAAGTCTGACAGGCCCTTCGGTTCTGTCAAAAGCAGGAGAAGTCATTTGTTGATGTCCCACTCACAAAAAAAAAACTAAGATTAGGACGTCCCTTGTTGATAAAGCGGCCGTGCTTCAAAGACATTGCAGGCTGTAATCGCGAACATAGCGGATGATTCAAGTCCTACAGTAAAATATAGTTAAAAAAAAAAAAACTAAAATCATACTTTAATGAAAAGCTTGTTTACAATATTCTACAAACTTAGTTTTACAATTGATTACTATCTTATACACTTGTCTATGCATTTTTTTTGGATTGGAAATCATCAAATGACTTCTCCCGCTCTGGGCGGAGCGGAAGGGCGTGTCAGACTTTTACTGACTAAAACCCACCCGTGTTTCTTCCCTTGCCTGTGCGACGGCCAGGGCCACGGTTTCTTGTTTAACCAATCCGCAACCCTGACCCAGGAGGCATCGGTCTTCGTGGACCCCGTCGCGATGTGCTGACATCTCTTTGAGGCGCGCGTGAGTCTAATACACCAAACCAGGATTTTATAATAATGTAAATTTAGAAGAGTGTCCATTGAATTAATGAAATGATTTTTTTTCAGAGATGTACGTTTTGAAATTGGTATCTAACTAGATTCAATTTTCTCATTATACCAACTCCATAATAATTTAAAATTTCCTATAAATAATTTAATTTAAAATATTATAAGTTAATTCGAATATGTAGTTTGCAAATTAATTTACTATAAGAATTTTATCCAGTACATAAATTTGTCACTATCTTTAATAAATATAACACTGATTAAAAAATAAAATATAAATAAACGCTTTGAAGTTGTTCGGATGATAATAATTGGTGAGCTCACTCCGCTAACATTAACTTCATCTTTATCGCAAACTGCACGTGTTGCAACAGGAAATGAAGATTCAAATAGTTGAAGATAACTTACGTTTAAATTAGTAACCGTTACCGTATTTTTGTCGGTAAGATAGATTCTTATTTTGTTAATATGTCTGTCTATCTATCTATAGCAATATATAAAGCTGAAGAGTCTATTTGTTTGTTTAAACGCGCTAATCTCAGGAACTACTGGTCCGATTGGAAGAAATCTTTTTGCGTTGGATAGCCCCTTAATCCAGGAAGGCTTTAGGCTATATAACATCATGCTGTGACCAACAGGAGCTGAGCATAACTAACTCCACGTGAACGAAGTCGCTGGCGGCCGCTAGTAATTTATAAACTAATAGATAACAGTCACAAAATAGTATGGAGAAGTAAACTATTAGTAAGCTGATATTTGTCCCTTTCTTAATTAAATAGAAAGAAAGAGTTGCACTGAACTTGAAGAATTGCAACAGTTAAGTGGCAGCGGGCCGGCCGCAGTGCCCGTAGGACCGATGTCCGATGGGGCCGACGGGTTCCCGAGTGGCGACCACGCACCGGAAGACGCAGCTTGGGCAAGCCCCCGACAAGGTGGACCGACGACCTGGTGAAGGTCGCGGGAAACCGCTGGATGCGGGAGGTGCAGGACCGGTCGTCGTGGAGATCCTAGGGGGAGGCCTATGTCCAGCAGTGGACGTCTTGCGGCTGAAATGATGATGATGATAATGATGTGAGCAAGGGAAAGCAATGGCTGGTTACAGTCACTCCAGCAGTGTGAATCTGGAACCATTCCATCGTAAAAATTTAGGTGGAACGAGCGTGTTTGACAAGCAGTTTTCAGTGCGCCAAGTCATTGTAACTAATGCTAGGCTTTGATACTACTAAAAGGATGGAAGAAATCATCAAATGACTTCTCCCACCCGTGTTCCTTCACACGCCTGTCGATCAGGGCCACGGTTTCTTTTTTAATCAACCCGCAAATATGACCCAGGAGGCATCGTTCTTCGTGGACGCCGTCACAATGTGCTGACATCTCGACGTCGACTCGGGCCTGGTCTATACCGGGCGGCGAGCTGCCCACTGCACACCGCCCGCAAGCCCGCGTCTACGGTGGCCGAGAGTTCGATGTTGTTTTCCAACTGGGGCGTCTCCTGCGGCAGCTAGAGGCATGAGGGCGCTAGGGTTCCCATTCCCTCACGCGTTCCGCCTCCTCCTTTTCTAGCATCACTGCTTCGCAGAAGGAGGTGACGCGAGAGATCGCCGTCGATCGCCGCCATTAGGACACGGTGGTGGTCTACCCATGCCGGGCAGACCTCCACCGTCTTCTCCGCCGTGTCCTCTACGATCCCCACAATGGTGACATGGCGTTTCCTTCCGCCTAATCCGGAAACTAAAAGCTCCCTTCCTTTAAGTTTTTACAGAATTCGCAGATTAGATCCAAGTTGTCTGTTGTCTTCTGGTTTAAGTGATGTTATCCCATGGCCCAGTGGTATGTCGGCCGTAATTTACGAGTAACAGGTTGTAGGTTCCCACATCTGGGACCTCGTAGGCCTCGTCTCGGTGAAAGGGTTGGTGGTAGAAGTCACATGTTTTCGAAGTTCTGCCTCTAGGATATGCCGGTTCCCTCACGATGTTTTCCTTCACCATTTTGGGAGCAGTGGTGATGAAGTAATTTACACAAAGTGCCTGACCAGCCCCCTAATCGGCGAACACATTTTTGTCAAATGATTGTGATTAGTTGGCATCAGTTGGGTTCGTTCGGACCGCCCATTGGTCCGTTCGGTCCAATCGATCCCAACTAGTCGCAATCATTTGACAAAAATGTGTTCACCGATTAGGGGGCTGGTTTGAACCTACAACTTGTAGTTTAGCACAACTGCTCCCTCTTATGTAATTTATTTCTACAATAGTGCTCTCAGAAAGGCGATGGAAACCCACTAATTCTAGCGTACAATAAAATTGGAGCGTTATTATAAATTGTAATTTTTATTTTGAGTCATCTGATGGATGGAATCCCGTTAGCGCCCAAGTCACGTAAACTAGATAACATCGCGATGTGTTTGGAATCGTGTTAGTTGTCCAATTACATAATTTATAATTTTGTGGATGATAACTTGTTGAGTCATGGGTGTGTCATGACATTGTTATAGTCATTGACTTTTCGTATCTTTAGCTAGCTTGTTCTAACCTGCACCATAGATAATTGTGTAGAAAATGTAGCGTTTAATGTTCTATATAATCCGCGGTTTCACCAAAGTACGATTTATCCCTTTTTTTCTTACTCGACTATCTATTAACTATACATTTTTGACGTTTTAACGTCACTTAACTTTAATTATCGTTTATGAACAAACACCACTGTGTTTAAGCCGTTTTAAGGGGTCTATTCCTAAACGATGATTAAAGTTAAGTGACGTTAAAACGTCAAAAATGTATAGTTAAACAGTCAGTCATCATCATCATCAACCTTTTTTTTATCGTCCCACTGATGGGCACATGTCTCCTCTCATACAGAGAAGGATTGAGCGTAATCACCACGCTTGCTCAATGCGGGTTGGCGATTTCAGACTTAAAGTCCACGTTTCCTCAAGATGTTTTCCTTCACCTTCAGTCATTGGTATCCAAGATATACTTAGAAAGTACATACAACTTAAGAAAAGTTACATTGGTACTTGCCTGACCTGTAATCGAACCCGCGCACTCATACTTGAGAGGCTGGTGTTTTAACCACTAGGCCACCACGACTTAAACAGTCACTAATCACTAGTTAACTTTAAGCAACGTTTATGAATAGAGGGGTCGAACTCGCGGCAATATCGGGATTAAAAGTGTATCCTATGTGTCATTTCTGGTTATAAACTATCTGCGTGCCAAATTTGATCTAAATCCGTGCAGTAGTTTTTGCGTAAAATGGTAACAAACATACATCCAACTCTCAAAGTATGGATGTATGTATCTTTCTCGTATCTCTCTCCATTTATAATATTTTCTCGGTGGTAGGCTACCATTGGTGGTGGTAGGTAACATTGGCTACCGGCAGAACTTACCACCCACCAGATAGTCTTGCCGCTAAGCGATTCGCCGTGTTCCGGCATGATGTCTGGTGAAGCCGTACGGAGGACGGGTCTGAGCAGTTGTGTTGCGATGTGTGTCGGTTATGATGCGGCAAATGTTGTTATGTCGGGAGTTTGGTTGTGGAGGGTCTCCATCAATCTCCCTGTGGCGCAGCATCGTTGGTCGTGTTGTTGAGTTTAACATTGCATCACCTCGCTCAACTGCAGTCTCCCTCCCTATTCACTAAGTTTTTTTTAGTGAATAGGCTAAATAAACTAGCGCGCTTTACCATCAACGATTGCATCACTAGTTTATAATTATTAAAAAAAATATGTATATTAGTACTTAGTGAGACAAAGTTGGCTGCAATCTACCACGCGGGGCCAGTGCGGTTTGATGTATGTCACACGTCTTCGAAATTTTGCCTCTAGGACATGCCCAAGTAATTTATAAAAAGTAAAGTTCTTGTATGGGTTCGAACCCCCAGCGTACCGCTCGCAAGTTGGCTTTTACCATTAGGCTACCGTTGCCCTAGGCCGTCACCTCCTTCCGCGAAGCAGTGATGCTGTCAAAGGAGGAGGCGGAGCGCGTGAGGCAACGGGAATCCCAGCGTCCTCATGCCACTAGCCGCCGCAGGAGACTCCCTGGTCGGGAGAGGACACCTAACTCCCAGCCACCGTAGGCGCGGGCCTGCGGGCGGCGGCCCGAGTCGACGGCGGAGATGTCAGCACATCGTGACGGGGTCCACGTAGACCGATGCCTCCTGGGTCAGGGTTGCGGGTTGGTTAAACAAGAAACCGTGGCCCTGGCCGTCGCACAGTCAAGTGAAGAAACACGGTTGGGTTTTAGTCAGTAAAAGTCTGACACGCCCTTCCGCTCCGCCCAGAGCGGGAGAAGTCATTTGATGATTTCCCATTCCAACAAACAAAAAGGGTACTGTTGCCCTAAATTTTTTTTTCAGTTGCTCTCTAGAACGGTGAAGACTATGCTTGATATGTGCGCCTTTAGATCAACATTTGACAACTTTCAATTGTGATTTTTTCGTGAAATAACAAACGAAACGTTAAAATATGACACATTACATAAACATACGGGTTTGAAAATGCTATTTTCGTACAACATAAAATTTAATTCAAAAATAATGGAGTAAATCGGTTTTGAGTAAAGCCTAGTGTCCACATAATGTACATCTGCTACACGCAGTAGGCGTAGAAGCGTAATTATGGACAATTTATTATTTTATAGACAACAGTACATCGAGCTATTAGGTACGATCTGTCAGATTTCTTTATTACATTTTCAACTTTTTGTCATCATCATCATCATCACCGCGTTTAGTCTCGGCTGCATCGCGGCTTTCGCGTTGGAGCCCGCGGTCCGCTTTACCTTTTTCAACTTTATATATAAAACATTAAAGCTGGCAGATTAGGAATTTATGACAGAGATCGACTCAGAATCAATAAATAATATTCAATCCCTTCTCGATATATCATAAAAACGCTGTTCCATATAAAAGGTCAGAAAATGAATTAAATATAAGAAAAAATGAATTTAGTTTCATTTGTTACGTGATATTTTTCCAGTTTAATCCAACGAATCAAAGATCATAAAAATGGTTCAGCCGTTCTTGAGTTATAAATGGTACAAATTGCCTGACTTTGTTTTTTATAAATACGCTACTTGACTATTGATTTACGGGTTTTTCTTTATGCAAGTGATATTTTACGTAATACAGTAGTCATTCATTTTATTTTATTTTTCATTTAAAACTAAAATCTCTGACAGTTATTGATGAACTTATGTTTATTTTGAAATTAAAATCATTTGTTTGTTTAATTTTCACAAAAATACAATAAAATTTGAAAATATTCCTGTAACAACTAACATTAAACTTTTACGCACAAATAATGTGCTAAATATTCCGTTAGCTTCATTTATAGCAGAAAAAATACCACACTAAATTTTATGACGAAATAAAAAAGAAAATACCTGTCAAAACTCCCGCCACGCGTATCCGTCAAAAGCCTCACACTTTAAAAATTAAGTAAAAAAGCCACGATCACAGCCGAAATAAAAAAAAAACAAAATTACGTTCTAATTTTGAATTTGAATCACAATCTCGCTCTATTCTAAGAGCCTAAACGTCTTTTCACATGAGACCATCGGTCGAAATGATCGTTGAATGAAAACTGTTTTAAGTGAACGGAAACTTATATAGCCATAGAGGCAACGCAGCTGAACGGCGCCGGCGCCATGAAAATTTTAAATCGCACTTACATTGACTTTGTAATGAACAAAGAAAGTTCGATTCGATGAATACTTACAGGAATTATATACTGTTTCCTTTGCTCGCGATTTTTTTTGCAAATGCCATGGAATTTTGTAAGGACCCTTCAAATTTTTTTGTCATAAATGTTGGTGCGTCAAGAGAAAAATATATATAAAAAAGAACTTGTGAGAAAAGGAACAAAAAAGCCGAAAGAAAGTTAAATGCGTGAACACGCAACCGGCATGATGTCCAGTGTGCCGGAACCGGCATGATGTCTGGTGAAGCCGTACGGAGGACGGGGTCTGAGCAGTTGTGTTGCGATGTGTCCCGGATAAGATGCACCAAATCTTGTTGTGTCGGGAGTTTGGTCGTGGAGAGTCCCCAGATCAATCTCCCTCTGACGCAGCATCGTTGGTCGTGTTGTTGAGTTTAACATATATTGCATCACCTCGCTCAACTGCCGTTATCCTTCCTTTTCCAAAATTTTTTAAGGCTGAATAGGCTTAATAAACTAGTGCGCTTTACCATCAACGATTGCATCACTGCTTACCATCAGGCGGAATTGCAGTCAAGCACTAGTTTATAATTATTAAAAAAAATACACAATACACCAGATACATACACACAACACAGCCAAGAAACCAAATAAAAATATTGGAAGAGGAAGAACAAGAAAGAAAGCGGAAGGAGAAGTGAGTGAATGAGGTTGGAAGTAATTTTTGTTTTTTTTTATATAAATAATGTTATATTATTTTTGAACAAAAACAAATCTAGAATATATCTATTCAAAATTACATTCAGTTTTATTATCTATGGTCTAAACATGAATTAGTTTGCACAATTAAAACTTAATAAATACCTGACTTTTTCTACGATGTTTATAACATATTAGTAAATCATGTTTCATAGAGTTTGGAGTGTCAAATTCTGTGAAACATGATTTACGTAGACGGTAACACCACCGCTGGCAAATTGTTCCAGTCCCTCGATATACGCGGCATAAAAGACGAGGCGAAACGCTTCGTCCGAACTTTAGTCATGTCAACAAGGTAAGGGTGGAAACTCGCCGTACGACGGGTCGTCCGATGATGGACCGGAGATGGTAGAATTAAGTCATGCAATTCCCGTGAACACTTTCCAAAATCCATCCTACTGAACACCGACTGGTCTGGTTATCAAAGAATCCCCAATTTAATAAGAATGGAATGCATACATGCTATTGTGCAATGTAAAATTGATTTCTAACTTGTAACTAATGTGGTATGCGGCGATAAAATATTCTTTCTGGGTAATACGGACTGTTGGCATGTGAAATCATGGCTAATAAACGTATTTTCTTTATTTTCTTTCCAACTATCGATTCATTTCTCTATTGAATCGCGCTAACCTGTAACATAATCAGCTTATTAGTTCCCGCTGTTGGAACACAGGATTCCTTTCGACGAGAGTGAGCCATAATTTACCACGCTGGCCCAGTGTGGGTAAAATCTACAGCGTACTTCCCGTGAACTCAGAATTTTAAAATTTCGGTCGAAGCAAAGTCTTGTGGCACAGTTAAAGGAAAAATGATCAAAACGGTAGTTTTTAGTTTCATCATACTTATATAAAAAATATTTTTGATATTTTTAAACTTACTAACCCTTTCTTAACGAACGCGTAGAGGTATGAAATTGAAATTCACGTAAAATACTCAGGTCTATAACACCTTGAAACTGTAACATAATCAAACTTCTATGTAAATATAATCAAAAGAAACAGCAAATTAAGCCCACAGGTAGGTACAGATTTACGGAACCCTCGGTGCGTGAGTTAGACTCGTACTTGGCTGGTTATTTATATGTTGTGTTATTCCTTTCCCGTGCTGGTAGCCTGAATTACGACTCCAACGGTTCGAATTTCAGCAGCACTTATCAAAACGCCGAAGAAAACATCCTGAGGAAATCCTAGTACCTGAAACCCAAAAATTCGGAAGTTTACAGTGCCATCTACCAAGTCGCATTGGGACCGCGTGGTGAATTACGGCCCATATCCTCCCACAGAGATGAGGCCGGTGTCCCAGGAGTGGGAATATTATAGGTTGAGTAGTTACAGTAAGGGCCAGAAGTGCACTCATTACCACTTTTTAACTTTATTGCACTAACAACTAGTAAGGGTCAAAAGCGGAGTACCACCTTTGACCCTTACTATCTATTAATACTGTTTATAATCCATCTGCGTGCCAAAGGAGATGTTTAATTTTGGGCCACTACTATGTACGCTATACAGTATGTTAAGAAAACCTTGGCCGACCCGTGCAGGTATTGTTAGGTATCGATAACTGATTCTACTAATGGATACAAAACCGGGCTAAACTTAAAAAAAATCCCCCTAAAAAAATAAATATTATTTCGCAAAAAGAGGTAACTTAATAATGTGCGTTAAGCACCATTCCGCGGGCGGTGGGCGGCAGGGCACGCGGCACGTGGTCGCATCGCTATTCGCTCATAATAATACCGGTGTTGTCACTTTTTTAAAAATTACCAAATTTCGGGGAAGTTGGAATTAATTTGCGGGAAAAAAAGATTATTTCAAAATTCATTTGTATTGATACTATGATGATTACGTAAAATTTTATATTATATTTGGTCATGTGTTTACCTAACCTTTATTATCCTTATGGGTCGGACAGGGTTTTCTTAACACACTGTATAGATAAAAAGGAAAAAAATAATAGATTTTCATAAAAATACTACTAAATTAATTTGAATTAAATTACAAGTATATGTAATTAATTATTTGAAAAGTTTTTAGTGAGATAACCCTTTATTAAGGTAGCCATGACAGTGATTCTATTTTCCCGTTGTATTCGTGTCGAGTGTTGATTTGAGTTGATTGTGTTTATTTATTGGGCCCTATGTTCGGAATTAATGTTGTGTTGTTTTTCGCAGTCATATAGTAGATAATATAGATGCGATAGCCTTAGATACATGACACATCAATCAAATGTCACTGTCAAAATCTTATTTCGCTTATTGCTGACCACCATATTTATTAATAATTGTGTTGCACTAGTTGGCCGAGTTAAATTGAATGTATATAAAAAATAAGCCAAAATATAGGAAATTAACATAAAAAAACAGTTAACTATAGCGTAACTATACCTAGCATTAAGTGTACAATGTGCTGGCCCAGGCTCCATACATTTCTGATTTTCATTTCTCCTTTCATCCAAATCCCTTCAATCGTTTTTGCGTGAAATCGTAAAAAATCATCATCATCATTTCAGCCGAAAGACGTCCACTGCTGGACATAGGCCTCCCCCAAGGCTCTCCACGACGACCGGTCCTGCGCCTCCCGCATCCAGCGGTTTCCCGCGACCTTCACCAGGTCGTCGGTCCACCTTGTCGGGGGGTGGTCGCCACTCGAGAACCCGTCGGCCCCTTCGGGCATCGGTTCTACGGGCAATGTGTCCAGCCCACTGCCACTTTAGTGTTGCAATTCTTCGGGCTATGTCGGTTACTCTCGTTCTTCTGCGGATCTCCTCATTCCTGATTCGATCGCGCTGTGAAACCCCAAGCATAGCCCTCTCCATTGCCCTTTGAGTGACTTTAAGCCTTCGTATAAGGCCCACTGTTAAAAATCATACATCCATACATTCATAACATTGGTAGGATCTTCCCTACCAACAGGGCCTTAGTAACTGCACATATATCAACTAAGACTCAACTGATTCATCTGCATCTTGCAACTGACGGCTTCAATGAACGATTATTGCCTTAATCATATTTGCATCAGAGGCAATTTAGCGTGCATCGAGCTATACAGGCAGTGGTGTGTGTTCAATCAATTTTGTATGCTCATGACACTGCTTGCAAAAAGGCTAGGCAGGAAAAATTGGTACCCGCTTCTGGGACAAAGACCTCTTATCTATGGGTCCTGGGTCCAGTGTTAGTTGGTATATGTCAAATGTATTTGAATTTAGGACATGGCCAGTATCCTCAAGTCATCATCATCTCAGCGTTAATCCTAGTCGCATCCGAAGCTTTTCAGCTTTGGAGTCTGGGGTCCGCTTTACAAGTCTAACTGCTGATTTGTCTAAACTTCAATATTTTCCGTGAACCGACTGCCGTCTAACCTACACAACCCGAAGGCGATATTGAAGCATTGCAGTTAGACAAATAGGGTAGTTGACTAAAAAAAAATGGTTGCCTGTAAAGTCGGTTTTACGGGCGAAGATTTTACGTGACAACGTCTTTTTCTCGGTAGAATATTTATTGATATGAATATAATTAAATTGCACAATAGGAACAAGGAATTGAATGAAAATAAGAATTGCACAAATTTTAACTATAGAAATATATTTTGTTTACTAAAACATCGGTGACTCATCGTAACGTTACCGAGCGTTACACTTTTTCATAAGTGACTCCCAGCCGCAACCTAATTTAAGACGTTGTCACGTCAAAAAACTAATTAGTCCGTCAGTGAGATTTCCAAAAAATACTAGATACGTATTTTTTATTTTTTCATATAAACAAAAAATGAACAAGACACAGTGCGTTGAAAACTCGTGTGACGTCACTGCACGCTACACTTTTAGCGAGCAGTAACGTCACCAGCCACCACTCCTGATCTTTGTTGCCTTTTATATTTGTCAATTTTTATTGATTTGATAAAACAAAATATACGTATCCAATATTTTTCTATAATCTGAATGACGGACTAAATATAATCTTTTTTTTACCCAGGAAATATCCTTATTGTTAGACTTTTGAGGCCTTTTACATCCCGTAACGAGTGCCACTAGATGTTTGTATGACAGCCGGGATGAACGGGCTTAACGTGCTTTCCAAGGCACGACCAGACCAGTGCAAATATTCATATTCATGCATTGCATGCATATTCATGTTTGCACTGCGTGGGGTCGAACCCGCACCTCCTTGCGCAGCGGCCGCGTTCGCTACTGTTACGCCACGGAGGCTGTCCAGTGTCCTCAAGTAAAAAGGTTGTAATAATAAATAATTGCTAATGCGATTTTACGTTTGTCACAACGTAGTCTAGCCTATTTGTTGGGGGGTAAAAACCAAAAACGCTTTTGGTTCCAGAAGTTAATATGGTTTCAAAAGGCTTATATGGATTTGAGAAGCATATATTTATAGGTTCGAGAAACCCACGTGTGTTCCTGAGGTCCATAAGCTCCGTAGATCTAGTCTATTAGTCTATGGAGACCCATAGTCTATTTAGGTTCCAGAAGCGCAAAATATGGGTTGCAAAGGTCTATGTCTGGTGTCAATTGTTACTTATTTCCTTGGATGCCTCCTATTTGTGTTTCTTTGTCCTAGCTAGAACGTTTAAATTAACATATATTTTCATGGTAATATGAAATATTGAGATCGAAACCCTTCAATGCTGGATGGGTTTTTCAAACTACATAGTACTTTAGTTTTTTCTTTTGTAATTATGAACTAGTGTTTGCCCGCAATCCCGCCTGATGGTAAGCAGTGATGCAATCGTTGACGGTAAAGCGCACTTGGTTATTAAGAGCCTATTCACTTAAAAAAACTGAGTGAATGGGAAAGAAGACGGCAGTTGAGCGAGGTGATGCAATGTTAAACCCAACAACACGACCAACCAACGATGCTGCGCCAGAGGGAGATTGATCTAGAGATCCTCCACGACCAAACTCCCGACACAACAACATTTGGAGCATCGTACCCGGCAAACATTGCAATACAACTGCTCAGACCCGTCCTCCGTACGGCTTCACCAGACTTCATGCCGGAACACGACAAATCGCTTAGCGGCAAGACTTTGTCTGGTGGGTGGTAACTTCTGCCGGCAGCCGATGTTATGGCCTACCACTGAGGTTGTTTTACGAGAATCGTTTTTTTTATATTCAATGTGATCCCCATCTACCTAGCATTTTCCCAAATATGTAGGGGTCAGCTACCAGTCTAACCGTGTGCACCTGAATACCAGTATATTACATGGAGTGACCGCCTATCTGACTTCTTCAACCTAGTTACTGGGTAATACGATACCCTTGATAAGATTGTTGAACAGCATTCAATATGTGGTTACATGTTCGAGTGTCATTTATTAACTTCTTGATCGTAAGAACAATAATGATGTTTATGTACAGGGTGTATCTGACATCGTAACGCAAACTTCGCGAAAAGGCTACACCGCATGCCACTAATAAAATATTCATAGTCATTTATGTCGTTAATGAGCGGTAACAGAAATCAAAGCGTTTAAAAAAAAACTTTCGGCTCAGCCTTTGAACGTTGCAAGCGTGCCGCCGCGCGTTTTTGTAGTTATGACGTTGACCCCTCATGTGAACTCTGTTAAATCAGCTGATAGGGTAGCTTTTTTTATGAACGATCTAAAGTGAAAAAACTGCATTTTTTTTTAATCGGGAAAAAGCCGACGCAATTTCCGTCACTGGTTCAGAATCATGTACTGGATCCATATTACGCGTTTGTGCGTCGATGTCAGATACACCCTTTCTGTATGTAAAGGGTGTGTGGTACAATTTTTTTGTGATTGTAGCCAATCAAGCCGGTCAAGTTTTTTTTTTAAATAATAAACTTGTACATTTATACAACGATATTTTTTTGTATATGCGAAACCCGAAACACGTGTCCAATATTTTTATGTAAAGAATTTATGTACAAAATTTGCTTGTTATGTTACCTGGTTGTCGGAACAAAAACATGGACAACGCGTCGCTAGCGCCTGCAGCGGCGCGGCGTGGCCCTAGGACACTATGACCCTTTGTGAACTGTGTTGTGTGATCGGTAACCACACTGTATCATTTTTTTAAACATATGTGGGAGAAAATATAACATGGCGTGAAAAATATTGGATTCGATTCAGTTACTTATTCTGAACAAATTATATTCAGGTTTCGTATGAAGTAAAAAAAACCCTGTCCGATCTGTGAAGGTATTGTTAGGTATCGATAACTGATTCTACTAATGCCTACAACGTCAGGCTAAACTGAAAAAATCCTCTTAAAAAATTAATATTATTTCGCAAAAAGAGGTAACTTAATACATGTGCGGTATGTAATACAATCGCGGGCGAAGGGGGCAGGGCTCACGGCGTGCGGTCTTATCGCTATTCGCTCATAATAAAACAGTCAAAAATAGTGTTGGCACTTTTTTTTTCAAATTAGCGAATTTTAGGGAAGTTGGAATTAATTCGCGGAAAAAAAGACTATTTTAAAATTCATTAGTATTGTTACTATAATGATTATGTAAAATTTTATATTTCATTTGGTCATGTGTTTACCTAATCTTTATTATCCTTATGGGTCGGACGGGGTTTTCTTTACATATTGTATATTTAAAAAACTCACACATTTCGACAAATTTAATAAAAACAGAAAAACAAAAAAAAAAATTATAGAAAAATTAAAATAATATGACCCGTACGCGTCGCTTTTCCATCGGTACACTACTAACACTGTGCGTGTAACCATTATGTGGAAATTAATTTTCGACCTTAGAAGCAATAAGTTGTATGCCGCCAGCCACTCCAGCTTCTCAAGTATGAGTGCCCAGGTTCGATCCAGATCAGGCAAGTACCAAAGTAACTTTTCTAAGTTATATGTACTTACTTTCTAAGTATATCTTGGACACCAATGACTGATTATAAGGTGAAGGAAAACATCTCGAGGAAACCTGGACTTTATTTAAGTCTTAAATCGCCAACTCGCATTGAGCAAGCGTGGTGATTAAGCTCAACCCTTCTCTATATGGGAGGAGACCTGTGCCCAGTAGTGGGACGATAAAAAGGTTAATGATGATGATAGCTCGAGCGTAGAACCACTAGGTCACATGTATAGCTCCGACGACCTATTTATATGACCAACTGCTTCTAGAAGAAAATAGAAGCATTAAATTGACCCTAAGGTCGAGCTATACATAAGGAGCAGGCGGAGCGCGTGAGGGAGCGGGAACCCAGCGCCCTCACGCCCCTAGCCCCCGCAGGAGACGCCCTGGTCGGGAGACGACATCAAAATCCCGACCACAGTAGGCGCGGGTCTACGGGCGGTGAGCAGTGGGCAGCTCGCCACCCGGTAAGGACCAGGCCCGAATCGACGGCGCATTGTGTTTCACGCGCGCCTCAAAGAGATGTCACCACTAAGTGACGGGGTCCACGAAGACCGATGCCTCCTGGGTCAGGGTTGCGGGTTGGTTAAAAAAGAAACCGTGGCCCTGGCCGTCGCACAGCCAAGTGAAGAAACACGGATGGGTTTTAGTCAGTAAAAGTCTGACACGCCCTTCCGCTCCGCCCAGAGCGGGAGAAGTCATTTGATGGTTTACCATCCCAACAAAAAAAAGGTCGAGTTATACATACGACCTAATGCTACTAAAGCCGAGAATTCTTGTCGTATTTCGATGTGTCAAAATACAGATAAGTCCCTTGTCCCACCCCCGTCTCGCATCCCCATCCTGTCTCCCCCACCATGGGTCTATGGTCCTACGCGTATCTCATCACGTACGCACTTAAGAATGTCCTACGGTTTTCCCTGAACCTTGCCATGTTAATCTGTGGTAATGTCAACAAAAGAGATAAGTGGACACGCTTTCTTTTAGGGGTCCGTGATGAATTATTAACACAACTTTACTAGGAATCATTTTGAAACTTATTGCTATTCCATTGCTCCATTTGTTCCAAAATGTGTCTGCTCAACAAAGCAAACAACGCAATGAATGTTGTTGAACTGTCAAAATGAAACCTTACCTTTTACTTTACAAAATATACATTCCTATCTTGGGATCGCCTAACCGAATGCAGGTCATTACCAGCTTTATACAAGGAGTGATAGCTTATCTGACCGTCAGACAACCACAAACCAATCCAAGCAACCCAGCCATTGTTTGTGTTGTCAGCAACCCAGACATTACTACTTATCTACAGGTAATTATTCTGGGTCTGTCTGTTTGTGTATGTGAGTTTATATATTTTTAAGCGTGCCCACGATACAGGAGTAATTCCTAATGTGACTTTAACGCAATACTGGGCCTGCGAGAGGCGGACAAGACGAAATTGTATGTTTGAAGCTTATTGGTTGTCACACTTTTCGGGTTTTGATGACCTATAACTATTGTCACCCTGATATATCAATCCGTGCGTCTGTTATCGTGTTACGTAATTAATAACCCCGGTGTATGATTCCAGTATCATTCTTTTTTTCTTCTTAATAATTATGAACTAACGCTTGACCGCAATCCCGCCTGTTGGTAAGCAGTGATGCGATCGTTGATGGTAAAGTGCGCTAGTTTATTAAGAGCCTATTCATTCAGAAAAACTGAGCGAATAGGAAGGAAGACGGCAGTTGAGCGAGGTCATCATCATCATCATCATTTCAGCCGAAAGACGTCCACTGCTGGACATAGGCCTCCCCCAAGGCCTCCACGACGACCGGTTCCGCGCCTCCCGCAACCAGCGGTTTCCCGCGACCTTCACCAGGTCGTCGGTCCACCTTGTCGGGGGCCTACCCACGCTACGTCTTCCGGTGCGTGGTCGCCACTCGAGAACCCGTCGGCCCCATCGGGCATCGGTCCTACGGGCAATGTGTCCAGCCCATTGCCACTTCAGTGTTGCAATTCTTCGGGCTATGTCGGTTACTCTCGTTCTTCTGCGGATCTCCTCATTCCTGATTCGATCGCGCAGTGAAATCCCAAGCATAGCCCTCTCCATTGCCCTTTGAGCGACTTTGAGCCTTCTTATAAGGCCCATTGTTAGCGACCACGTCTCAACTCCATAAGTCATCACTGGCAACACACACTGGTCAAAGACTTTTGTCTTGAGACACTGCGGTATTTCGGACGAGAAGATTCTACGTAGCTTCCCGAAAGCAGCCCAGCCGAGTTGGATTCGACGATTGACCTCTTTCTCGAAGTTGGACCTTCCTAACTGGATAGTTTGTCCCAGGTACACGTAGCTGTCAACAACTTCGAGAACAGAGTCTCCAATCTTTATAGGAGTCGGTACAACATGGGCATTAGACATGACTTTCGTCTTGCCCATGTTCATTTTAAGACCGACTCGCTTGGAGGCCCTACTGAGGTCTTCGAGCATTGTACTCAGGTCCTCCGCGGTCTCAGCCATGACTACGATATCATCAGCAAACCGAAGGTGTGTCATGTACTCGCGAGCGAGCGAGGTGATGCAATGTTAAACCCAACAACACGACCAACGATGCTGCGCCAAAGGGAGATTGATCTGAAGACCCTCCACGACCAAACTCCCAACACAACAACATTAGGCGCATCGTACCCGGCACACATCGCTACACAACTGCTCAGACCCGTCCTCCGTACGGCTTCACCAGACATCATGCCGGAACACGACAAATCGCTTGGCGGCAAGACTTTGTCTGGTGGGTGGTAACTTCTGCCGGCGGCCGATGTTATGGCCTACCACTGAAAATTATTACCGAGAATCCAGTTATTTATTTCCTACATACCAATCTATTTTGTTGTTAATAATTCATATTAAATATTCTAGGAACAAGTAAAGCAATTACTTTGTGCCCTCGTCATATTAATTATTACGTGAAAATTAATCAGTACTGGTTATTTTCCTAAAATTATTGTACTGAAGTGCATAAGGAAAGATAACTTTTCAACATGATAAAGAATAAAAATAATTTTAACTCTTCACCACATTTTTTTATATTTTAAACCTTTTGCATGTAAGAGAATTGAGTACTGTTTAAAGGTGATCATTTTGACAGTTTAACAACATTCATTGCGTTATTTACGATGTTGAGCAAACACATTTTTAAAACACATTGAGCAATGGGTTAGCAATATGATTCTTAATGATTCTTCTTCTTCTTCTTCAGTCTATAGAGGTCCACTGCTAGAAATCAATCCCAAGGCCACAATGATCGGTCTTGTGCTGCATCGGGAAACCGATGCATGCGGGAATTTAATTAATCAAATTGTGTGTTACATAATTAGTGTCTGTGGTACCTTTTGGTAACTTATAGCTATTTTCGGCACCAGGCTATAAAAATATTTTGAGCATGGCACCCAAAGTACCTATAAGATAATATCCAAATTTATTTTTGTTTATGCGAACGCGCACATGCTCGTGTCCAAGTGTACAAAATTTCAAAAAGATATCACGACAAACCATAAAGTTATGAGATTGTTATCCTACTTGGCTGTCCCAACAAAAATATTGTCAGCGCTCTGCTCAGGCGGGCGAGCGGGGAATTGACCGCTGGCGTCAGTTGTTGCGCCGGTGTGCGCAATACTATGATCTACCGTGCGCGCTCGGTAGCCATAGTGCAACAATTTCTAAATGTATTTGGGAAAAAATATGACATAGTGTAAAAATGATTGGAATCGATTCAGTTGCTTATTCTGAACAAACTATATCCCGGTATCAAAACAAAAAAAAAAAAAAAAAAACGCTGTATATGGTACCTAAATACTGCTTTTTCATGACATGTTTAACGCATATTTAATTTTTGTGTCGTGTGCTTTTATTTCAAGTCAATAGTCATATTAATTAATTTGATTTTTTGTCTGGTTAAGAAATTGATATCTGTAAATTGATCTCTTCACCATTCTTCGTTAACTGGCAGAGAATGCATTAAGTCTGTCTTTGTAACTGTGTCTATGTGCGAAAAGTTTAAGTATGATCCCTGTATTACGACTGCAGAGATGGGTTAACTAATTTAATTTGTCTCTGTGTCCACACATCAATGACGGGCGTGTCCGGGATGTGTGAGGCCATGGTGACAGACACTGAAGCTCCGTCCCCGCACTGGACACACACGAAAATATTCAAACCTTTCGAGAATCGATCAATCATTCAATATTCAAATTGATTTATACCTCTTTAGACTGATGCGTATTTTGGGCTATCGTTTTTTCTCACAGACATCGATATTACTTTCAAATGGGGTAAATACGTGGTCAAGGCAACCGATAGTGCTCACTGTACAACAAGGTTAGGCATCCTTTATGATGTATTTTTTGCTTGACCAACAGTTGGTGCTGACATCCCACAAGCGCGTTATTATCGGTCGATAATATCGGATGCGATATTGCGACATGCGTTTTCAGTACATTGTGTATTCGGACGGCCACGAAGTTACACACGGCTGCGAAGGTAACGATACAACTGAAATAGGACGCTTGCGTTTCTCCGTACTATGGTATTCAAGTTCTTAGAACATTATTGGTCTACTTTAAAAGCGCGTAACCTGGAATAGAAGTGTATTGAAAAACTTATTTTCCTGTGAAGTATAGACCCGCCTTTATAGTTCAATTTTTTTTTTATTTTACTTGTTTAATGTTTGGTACTTACAACAACCATATCGATAAAAAAATTGTTTGTCCAATTACAATATTGAAATAATGCGAAATTACGCACAACACTTTTCTGAATAAGTAAATTCACGTAAAAACGACACGTTTTTCAGAATTATGCAATAATATGACCTCAGTTAGAACAATGAAAAAGTAGTTCATACGTATATTGTCAAATATTGAAAAATTCATGAGGTGTCTGAAAAAATGTGTCCACTTTGATATGGATCGATCTCAAATACAGATAGAGCATAATCCCCTTTATTCATAAAGGTTGCTTAAAGTTAACTAGTGATTAGCGAATGTTCAACCATACTTTTTTGACGTTTGCACGTCACTAACTTTAAAATTCGTTTATGAATAAACACCATAGTGTCTGAAGGGTTTATTCATAAACGAATATTAACGTTTATGAATAAAGGAGAAATATGTCTGCTGGGATTTAGACCTACTCTTTTTTGAGGGAGAGGGCCGTATTTCGCGCCCTATGTACGGACCAATGTACCCCAAGCTGTCAAATATTCCCAATCAACCTTGAGCCTTAATGCTTTACAGATAAAGTTGAAAATCGAATCAGGAAATCTGACAGATAGTAGCTTGATGAGCTGTCGTCTGTACGTTGGTGGTTTTTTCCTTCTCACTTAGTACGACACTTACATTGCTTGCGCGAGGGCGACTCGCACTTATTTTTTACATTTCATTGAAAGTGTTATGATAATTGCAGTACTTTGTATAGTAAAATCTTTTTTCTACTCTCATATCAAAAAATTAAAAATATAAAAATAAAAAGGAGTTTATATTGACGTACTTTACCCATAGTATATCGAAAGGAAATTAAAAAATTAAATTATAACATTATTTCTCTAACAAAATAATGTTATTATTAATTTTTGTTTTTCATTACCGTACAGATTACAAACCATAGATAGCACTATTTCATTTTTTTATCTGTGGCTGCGCGCGCTTTGGCGCGTGCGCTTTGATGCAGGGTACAGAATTTTGGCGCCAAATACATTTCTTTGCATTGCGAGTCGTTGTTGTGTTTCGCTGGACACATAATTGATTATTATTGTTTCTTAAAATATATGAGATTAGATAAAGTGGTGTATGAAACTGTACATAATTAGGTATTACACACTCGTGTGATACTATTAAAAAACTCGTTTCGCTCGTTTTTTAAACTCACACTCGTGCATAATATCCCTCATTATGTAACAGTTTCATAAACTACTATTCTCTCACGTTTATAGAGAGCAAATCTGGCCACGTGTCAGAGTCACGTTAGACAACAGACACACGTGTAAAAATGTAACACACTTTATAACTTTTGAATACATGTTCTATACGGCTTTCTTTTGTGAAGAAAAATGGACCTTATTATTCAAATTTTTAGGTATCTTTTTTAAGTGTAAACTTTGTAATTTTGAAACTGTTTTTTGCGATCGAATAGACCTGTTGGTACGTCTTTATATGCCGAGTCCTGTTGACGTCACAACATGTCTTTGAACTGTAGGTTCTAGGACACATCGGTTTCACTACACATTTAGAGAGTCATATACACAGTATGTTAAGAAAACCCTGTCCGACCCGTGAAGGTGTTGTTAGGTATCGATAACTGATTCTACTAATGGATACAAAACCGGGCTAAACTTAAAAGAAAAGAGGTAACTTAATAAATGTGCGTAAGCATCCTTCAGAGGGCGGCGGGCGGCAGGGCACGCGGCACGTGGTCGCATCGCTATTCGCTCATAATAATACCGGTGTTGTCACTTTTTTTAAAAATACCAAATTTCGGGGAAGTTGGAATTAATTCGCGGGAAAAAAAGATTATTTCAAAATCCATTTGTATTGGTACTATGATGATTACGTAAAATTTTATATTATATTTGGTCATGTGTTTACCTAACCTTTATTATCCTTATGGGTCGGACAGGGTTTTCTTAACATACTGTACCTATATCTAACAATTGACAGCCTCCGTGGCGTAGCGGCAGCGAACGCGGCCGCTGCGCAAGGAGGCGCGGGTTCGAACCCCGCGCAGTGCAAATATTTGTATGCATGAATATCAATATTTGCAGTGGTCTGGTTGTGCCTTGGAAAACGCGTTAAGCCGTTGCTCTCGTTTGCCATACGAACATCTAATGGCAGTCGTTACGGGTTGTTGGAGCCCCCAAAAGTCCAACAATTGGTCTAACTACAATGCCTCGATATCGCCTTCGGGTTGTGAAGGTCAGACGGCAGTCGTTTCACGGAAAATATCGAAGTTTAGCTAAAATCATAAATTATGACTGCTAAAGCGGATCCCAGACTGGGATTAACGCTGAGATAATGATTATAATTATATACCTAACAATAAATGCCCCCAGATATTGAACACTTAATTTCCATGCCCCCTCAAGAATTCCTCGCAAGTCAATAACACTACTGTGGCCACCACAAAGGCGCCAATTACCCATATGCTAGATTTTGTTAGGTGGTGAACAATTGTAGCGATCAAATTGATCTGCACTTTGACTCTTTTAGCAAACTGAAAGCCATAATTTACAAATATCTCCCGGATTGAAATTAGCACTCACTTTCTGTCAACAACAACAAAACAAACAAGTCTTTTCTAATAACTTAGTTTAAGTTTTAGTTTTAAGTTGAATTCTTGTACAACTCCATTTTTGTATGCATGTGAAATACACCTACATACAGTATGTTAAGAAAACCCTGTCCGACCCGTGAAGGTGTTGTTAGGTATCGATAACTGATTCTACTAATGCATACAAAACCGGGCTAAACTTAAAAAAAAAAATCCCCCTAAAAAAATAAATATTATTTCGCAAAAAGAGGTAACTTAATAAATGTGCAGGGCGGGCGGCAGGGCACGAGGCACGTGGTCGCATCGCTATTCGCCCATAATAATACCGGTGTTGTCACTTTTTAAAAAATTACCAAATTTCGGGAAAGTTGGAATTAATTCGCGGGAAAAAAAGATTATTTCAAAATCCATTTGTATTGGTACTATGATGATTACGTAAAATTTTATATTATATTTGGTCATGTGTTTACCTAACCTTTATTATCCTTATGGGTCGGACAGGGTTTTCTTAACATACTGTATATCTAACAATTGACAGCCTCCGTGGCGTAGCGGCAGCGAACGCGGCCGCTGCACAAGGAGGCGCGGGTTCGAACCCCGCGCAGTGCAAATATTTGTATGCATGAATATCAATATTTGCAGTGGTCTGGTTGTGCCTTGGAAAACACGTTAAGCCGTTGCTCTCGTTTGCCATACGAACATCTAATGGCAGTCGTTACGGGTTGTTGGAGCCCCCAAAAGTCCAACAATTGGTCTAACTACAATGCCTCGATATCGCCTTCGGGTTGTGAAGGTCAGACGGCAGTCGTTTCACGGAAAATATCGAAGTTTAGCTAAAATCATAAATTATGACTGCTAAAGCGGATCCCAGACTGGGATTAACGCTGAGATAATGATTATAATTATATACCTAACAATAAATGCCCCCAGATATTGAACACTTAATTTCCATGCCCCCTCAAGAATTCCTCGCAAGTCAATAACACTACTGTGGCCACCACAAAGGCGCCAATTACCCATATGCTAGATTTTGTTAGGTGGTGAACAATTGTAGCGATCAAATTGATCTGCACTTTGACTCTTTTAGCAAACTGAAAGCCATAATTTACAAATATCTCCTGGATTGAAATTAGCACTCACTTTCTGTCAACAACAATAAAACAAACAAGTCTTTTCCAAGAACTTAGTTTAAGTTTTAGTTTTAAGTTGAATTCTTGTACAACTCCATTTTTGTATGCATGTGAAATACACCTACATATAAGTGATTGTTACACTACTCTATCACCTTTTAAAATCACATGTTATCTTATGTAAAACACCCAGTGTACCAAAATAAATAAATAAAAATAAAACAACAATAAGTAGTATATATACTTTTTGCCTTCTTTTCTTGGCCTATAAAGGTCCATTGCAGGACTGAGTCTTGCCGCCAAGCGATTTGTCGTGTTCCGGCATGATGTCTGGTGAAGCCGTACGGAGGAAGGGTCTGAACAGTTGTGTAGCGATGTGTGCCGGGTACGATGCGCCTAATGTTGTTGTGTTGGGAGTTTGGTCGTGGAGGGTCTTCAGATCAATCTCCCTTTGGCGCAGCATCGTTGGTCGTGTTGTTGGGTTTAACATTGCATCACCTCGCTCAACTGCCGTCTTTCTTCCTATTCGCTCAGTTTTTCTGAGTTTTCAATTTAAAAAAAGGAAAAAAAAAAAACAGAGGCCTCCCTCAAAGCTTTCATTCCATTGGGGGGCATTGCCATAATCCCCACGCCTGGCAGGCGGGTTGGGGATCGTAGTAATTTGATAATCCACAGGAGAAGCGCTGCTGCCCTGTTCTCTGATGAGAGTTCTATTAGTCGCCTCTTACGGGAGGATATGGGTTGGTACTATTCTATTTTTGCCTCAGTTGTACATTATATTTGTTGGAATATTAGTGGTACTAGCTGCCCTAAATTAAGTAGTTTAATATATTCTATGACTCGTAATGATCACTGCTGTACATATTTACAAATTTAAAAAATCAAGTCTTTTAAACCGAACAGAAGCTGTGCTGCTGGGCAGTTTGTTCCGCCACTTCTGTTCCCCAACGAAAGCATTAGGAACTGGTGAAGGGCGGGCGTTTTGGATTATGTTATTTTGATTTTCGAAAAGTGCTGATTCTCAGACTAATTTGGTTGTAGTTTAATTTTGAAAATAAAGTACCTAAAGCGTTTGTCTGGATTCACATTTTAAAGCAGACGTACAAATGGTAAAGAGTAAATTGTGGCTCCAAAACATCAGGGAGTGGACCGGCATTACTTCAGTCGAAAAACTGTTCCGACTCGCGGTTGACAAGACCGAGTACAAGAAGCTGACGGCCAACCTTCAGGATTGAAGAGGCACAGGAAGAAGAAAAAGAAGACAACTGATGAGCCGCGGCTGTTTCCAACAGCCCACCATTGCCACGTGTGATTTATTTAAAACTACTTATTCTCCCAGTTTCCGGCACACATTTATATTACACATCTAATATATAAAATTCTCGTGTCACGGTGTTCGAACTTAAACTCCTCCGAAACGGCTCGACCGATTTTGATGAAATTTTTTGTGCTTATCCGGTATCTATGACAATCGGCCAACATCTATTTTTCATCCCCCTAAATGTTAGGGGTAGTCCACCCCTAAATTTTTTTTTTATTTTTTAGACAAAATTTTTAATTTCTATTTTTTTTATGATACAACATACAAAAATACATACAATCCCCAATTTTCACCCTTCTACGATCAACCCTTATTTTTTAATAGCCATTTTAGTAATTTAATCTATTATTTATATGGCAAAACAACGTTTGCCGGGTCAGCTAGTTTCCTTATAAATCCAATGTCTACACATAGGTTTACTTTTTATCACTATACAGGATGTATCTGACATCGTAACGCAAACTTCGCCAAAAGGTTAGACCGCATGCCACTAATAAAATTATGATAGTCATTTATGTCGTTAATGAACGGTTACAGAATTCACAGTGTTTAAAAAAAACTGCCGGCTCAGCCTTTGAACGTTGCAAGCGTGCCGCTGAGCGTGTTTGTAGGTATGTCGACAATCCCTGATATGAACTTTATTAAATAAGCTGATAAGATAGTTTTTCGAGTTTTGTTTTCATGGCGCTTTTTTGTGTAATTAGCGAATTAATTAATTTTTACTTTAAACTCTTATTGGCTTATAAAAGTATAGCAATTATGAACGGGCTAAAGTGAAAAAACTACATATTTTTTTTTATCATGAAATAGCTACGAAAAATTCCACCACTGGGGGGTTCAGAATCATGTATTGGATCCATGGTACTCGTTTGTGCGTCGATGTCAGATACACCCTTTATACTATTTAGCGTGTAACAAAATTTCTATTGAACAGAATTTTTATTTGCGTATTTTTTTTTTTTCTCTCAAATATTAATATAGGCCCATGCCTATATTAATATTTGAGAGAAAAAAAAATTACTGTTACGTTGTTCTTCTCCAGCAAACTCTATTTAAAGCCATTTTAAATAGAGTTTGCTGGAGAAGAACAACGAAAAATAGTATACCACGATAGAGATAAAATATTGAATTCATAATAATCAGTACTAGTATCACAGTACTGGGACACGGCTCCTCTCAATGAGAAGAAGTGGACCGTAAAACACTATACGGGCAATCTGCGGGTAGATTAGATATCCCATATCTTAGATTTTTTGGTCAAGGACTCACGATGTTTTCCTTCACTTTTCGTGCATTAAAATAGGGAAAACTTAAAAAAAAAACTCGTTTGTAATCGTTGGTGGTAAAGCCCGCTAGTATATTAAAAGCTATTTATTCACTCAAAAAGACTGAGTGAATAGGAAGGAAGACGGCAGTTGAAAGAGGTGATACAATGTTAAACCCAACAACACGACCAACGATGCTGCGCCAAAGGGAGATTGATCTGGAGATCTTCCACGAGCAAACTTCCAACACAACAACTTTTGGCGCATCGTACCCGGCACATGGCGCAACAACAAAAAAAAACTTACTCTGTTTTTAACATGTGCTCTATAATAGTACCTATACTAAAATCAATTATATAAACCAATATGCATCTATCCTTTTCTTAATTAAGGAGAAAGAAAACGCATTGAAATTAAATGTAGAACCGTTTTTAAACAAGGGCACCGACGCCATTTTTAAATTAATTCGATGAAGTCAAAAAAGATTGAATAATTTAATTTAACATTCGTGATCATTCTTGGAGCACATTCAAATAGGCTCAGCCTAATTTGAAATTAAAATTATTTGAATATATGCCTCAAAAACTGCGTAGTTTTGTTAGTGGTCTTATACACGGGCGAAACATTTAACTACAGAGGAGTCTGCGCTATCGACATTAGTCGGTAACGGCCTTAGATGCGTCGACTACAGCAGTCGACACCTCTAGGGCCGTCACCGACTGCAGACTGCAGCAGTTGTAGTTTGCAGTTGCCGCTTCATTGTCGGTGTAGACATAATAATAAAAAAAAATATAATCATCATTATCATTTCAGCCGAAAGACGTCCACTGCTGGACATACGCCTCCCCCAAGGATCTCCACGACACCCACACGAACACACTCTACTTTGCTGTCTAATCTTTTAAATTAATTATTTACTTTGCGTTTTCCCTTTTTGCATTTTTTAGGAAAATGACAAAAAAAGTGCAAAAAGGGAAAACGCAAAGTAAATAATTAATTTAAAAGATTAGACAGCAAAGTAGAGTGTGTTCGTGTGGATGTTTGAGTGTGGGTGTGGATGTATGAGTGTGGCTGTGGTTATGTAAGTTTAGATGTGAAGTACGTGTGTGTGTGTGTGAAGTGAGTGTGTATGGGTAGGACATGCCGAGTTGCTTTTTATTAGATCACTTCCAAGAGTCTCTCAGTGGCATCATAATTAGAAGAGTGAATGTATTTAAATACCTCGGCCATGTGGTTAACGAGGAATTAAAAGATGACGGGGATATTGAAAGGGAAAGGAGAGCGATGGCGGTCCGCTGTAACATGTTGGCACGCAGATTTGCAAGGTGTAGTCTTGAGGTAAAAATTACTTTGTTTAAAGCATTCTGCCAATCTCTCTACACCTGCAATCTGTGCGCGGCCATCAACGCTCTCCGAGTACAGTTTAATAATGCGTTCAGGGTGCTGGTGGGGCTCCCACGTTACTGTAGTGCGTCTGCGATGTTTGCGTACGCGCACACAGACGGCTTTCACACTGTGCTGCGGCGCCGCATAGCATCGCTGATGTTTCGCACGCGTGGGAGCGCCAACACCATTCTGAACGTGCTCAGCCACAAGCTGGACAGCCCCCTTCTGCGGCACTGGGTTCAAGCACAAGTGCGTGTGCCTGGTGCCCCAGAGGGAGGCAAATACCTTAATTAACTCTTTTTATTTTTTTTTTACTTTATTCATTATTTAATACTAACATAGTTTTTAAGTTGTACACTAACAATATATGGGCATATTGCCTGAAATAAATAGATTTTTTTTTTTTTATTTTTTTTTTATTTATAATCGTGAGATTGAAGCCAATTTTGGACTTTTGTTTTACAATTGAAAATTGATAAGGAGTAGATGGGAATGGTTTTATTGGCTTTGTTGTAAACATAATCTCAACCAATAGGGAAATAATTTTCAAAGCACAAAAAAAATGTATCAGGACAATTTTTGGAATGCAGTCCATAGATACATGTAAACCATTGTTTATTATTTTTGTATTTTTCTCCGTTGTAGGCCATAACATCGGCTGCCGGTAGAAGTTACCACCCACCAGATAAAGTCTTGCCGCCAAGCGATTCGTCGTGTTCCGGCATGATGTCTGGTGAAGCCGTACGGAGGACGAGTCTGAGCAGTTGTGTTGCGATGTGTGCTGGTTATGATACGCCCAATGTTGTGTCGGGAGTTTGGTCGTGGAGGATCTCCAGATCAATCTTCCTGTGGCGCAGAATCGTTGGTCGTGTTGATGGGTTTAACATTGCATCATCTCGCTCAACTGCCATCTCCCTTCCATTTCCACGAGTTTTTTTAGTGAATAGGCTAAATAAACTAGCGCGCTTTCCCACCAACGATTGCATCACTGCTTATCATCAGGCGGGATTCCGGTCAAGCACTAGTTTATAACTATTAAAAAAAAAAAATTGACTCATCCATCCTTATCTATTTTTGAGGTTGCTATATTTGTTATGACCAATGACCAAACTTGTTTAAAAAAATGTCAGATATTAATAATCGAAGTCGACGGGATAACCATAGTCTATGCATAAGAAGATCCCAGACGGCGTTAATGTACAAGTGTTTTTTGCAGGCGCCGGTCATATTTAACTGCTTGCCGTCGTTAATCAAAGAAATGAACGTGAGCTTATTTAAGAAACGGCAGAAATCATTACTTATGACCAAAACATATTACAGTATTTCGGAATTCCTAACAGACAAAACCTAATTACAGAATGTTGACATGCTAATAAGTAGGTACATCTATTGTTGTTCTTGACATAAGTTTATGTATATTGACATTAGAATTGAATATTGACATTGTATTGTATATTGGCATTGGTATTATTAATATTTTGGCATCTGTATTATTTGGTGACATTAATATTGATTGTATTTTGACATTTTAATTCTATTTTGATCTTATTTTTGACTAAGTGCTATATGTTTATTGCGTGCATTTTGAATTATACCATACAACATAAATATAATATTGATTAAATTTAAATTTTTCATGTCGAATCTAGGACAGGATGTAGAGTTGATGACAGGCTCGACTTGTATTCTTCACGACCTTATTTTTTAGGGTTCCGTAGCCAAATGGAAAAAAACGGAACCCTTATAAGTTCGTCGTGTCTGTCTGTCCGTCTGTCCGTCCGTATGTCACAGCCAATTTTTTTTTCCGAAACTATAGGAGCTATACTGTTGAAACTTGGTCGGTAGATGTATTCTGTAAACCGCATTAAGATTTTGATGCAAAAAAAAAAAAAAATATTGGGGTCTCCCCATACTTAGAACTGAAATTAGATTTTTTTTTTTCATGAGACACATACGTGTGGGGTATCTATGGATAGGTCTTCGAAAATGATATCGAAGTTTCTAAAATATTTTTTTTCTAAACCGAATAGTTTGCGCGACAGACGCTTCTAAAGTGGAAAAAGTTGCCCCCCCCTCTCTAACTTCTAAAATAAGAAAAAGAAAAATTAAAAAAAAAATCATATGATTTACATTACTATAAAAACTACCAACGAAAATTATTTTGAACGAGATCTAGTAAGTAGTTTTTTTTAACACCTCGTAAATCGTTAACCGCTTATTACCGCGTAATCTTTCATACAAATAACTTAAATCCTTTAGTTTCATACATCACTGGTACGGAACCCTTTGTGCGTGAGTCCGACACGCACTTGGCCGGTTTTTTTATACCTACATTCTAGAAACTAAACGATTTTGATTTGATTTGATCTCCTAGGAAACAAAAGAGCTGGAGATATCGCATGCAAACCGAAATATATGCCTATCTAAGGTTCCGTAGTTCACGTTTTGGTTCCCTGATGGTCTCGTCATATCCATCCGTCTGTCTATGAAATGAAATGAAATCGTTTATTAAGCAAGTAGGATCACCGATCACTTTTACACGTCATATTTTTTTTTTTTAAACGAGATGAAGCCGGCATTTCCTAACTGACTACCTCTGAGAAGAAATAGCCGAAACAAACTCAGGGATCATCGTCTTTTTTCAAGTCCAGACATTAAAAATGAAAATGTTTATAATAATTTAGGTTATAATTACGCAAATTGCTTAATGACAATGCTTAACAGAGCGAGCAGCTCAGTCCCAAGCTTTTTTGTCTTTTTTTTTTTTTAATATATGTCGGAGATTGTCGATTAATTTTAATAGAAGTTGCTGATTTGATTTACGTAGTAGAGGGGCGAACGCTTGTGACGTTATTTTGTGATGGCGTCACATGGACAGAGTCGCTTTGGAAAGTGGGGTTCGTCGAACGGGGACTTTGCATCGAGACGCGGACCAAGGCACATCTCCGAACCGAAACTGTCGGTTTGCCTATTCAAATTGTTATTATGAAGATTGGAGGGTATATCTACACGTCGTGCTTTAATTCAAAACTCACCTACGAAACGGAATCTGTACCACCACACCAAGATGATGTCGACCCTACCGCTCTGCCGTCGCTGTCTCCGACATATATATAAACTAGCTCTTGACCGCAATCCCGCCTGATGGTAAGCAGTGATGCGATCGTTGATGGTAAAGCGCGCTAGTTTATTAAGAGCCCATTCACTCAAAACTGAGCGAATAGGAAGGATAATACCCCTTTTTGCAAAGTTTGGCCTTTATATTGTATTTAAATCGTTTAATGGGTAAGTTTCGAATGTCCATAGGAAGCTTGTTGTAAAATTGTATACATTGATCCATGAACGAGTTGCCTACTCTGTGGAGACGAGTGTGATGTACAGCAAGATTGATGAAGCTATACTCAGCTAACCTTCCAAAACTGTTAGTGCTAGATGAAACACGACAGACTGCTAAAAAGAAAATACAAAAGAAGAAAACTGTGGCACTTCCCCTTTGATACGTAAAATGGAGATGATTTTTTGTTGTGTCTACCCCATATTATGGGGTACAGCTAGATAGGTTTAAAAATACTGAGAGGTTGCTACATCGATTTTTTTTTATTTAGACAAAGCCTAGTGGTATTCCAAAGGACTTTAGGTGAGGTTATCATCATCATCATCATCATCATTAACCTTTTTATCGTCCCACTGCTGGGCACAGGTCTCCTCTCATACAGAGAAGGATTGAGCGTAATCACCACGCTTGCTCAATGCGGGTTGGCGATTTCAGACTTAAAGTCCAGGTTTCCTCAAGATGTTTTCCTTCACCTTATAATCAGTCATTGGTGTCCAAGATATACTTAGAAAGTACATATAACTTTAGGAAAGTTACATTGGTACTTGTCTGACCTGGAAACGAACCTGCGCACTCGTACTTGAGAGGCTGGTGTTTTAACCACTAGGCCACTACGACTAATACTTAAAATTTATATTTATGCAAAAAATTACTTAGTTTCTTTATTAACCTAGTTTCATCAATTATTTTCTTTCAGTCCCTCGATGTACACGGTATAAAAGAAGAGGCTAAACGCTTCGTTCGTATCGTGTGGTTTCACTAAATTCCTTTTTCGGAATATCGCGATTTTTAATTTATATATATGTCTCTAGAATCACATAGCTGGCGATTTAAATTTGTAATCGATTAACCTTTTCGGTGGTTTTGTAAGTCAATTGACATTTTGAAGTCGGCTGGACTCACCCAAAGTCTCTTAGTCCCCTGTTGGTTTGGGTTAACCTCAAAATGATGGCATAACTGTTTCATAATACATAAGAAAGAAAGAAAAATGCGTTTATTGGCATTCATCATCATCACCATCATCATTTCAGCCGCAAGACGTCCACTGCTGGACATAGGCCTCCGCCAAGGTTCTTCACGACGACCGGTCCTGCGCCTCCCGCATCCAGCGGTTTCCTGCGACCTTTACCTGGTCGTCGGTCCACCTTGTCGGGGGCCTACCCACACTACGTCTTCTGGTGCGTGGTCGCCAATCGAGAACCCGTCGGCCCCATCGGGCATCGGTCCTACGGGCAATGTGTCCAGCCCATTGCCACTTTACTGTTGCAATTCTTCGGGCTATGTCGGCTACTCTCGTTCTTCTGCGGATCTCCTCATTCTTGATTCGATCGCGCAGTGAAACCCCAAGCATAGCCCTCTCCATTGCCCTTTGAGTGACTTTGAGCCTTCTTATAAGGCCCATTGTTAGCGACCACGTCTCAATTCCATAAGTCATCACTGGCAACACACACTGGTCGAAGACTTTTGTCTTAAGCCACTGCGGTATTTCGGACGAGCTTCGAAGCTACGTAAAATCTTCTCGTCGCTAGCTTTGAAGCTTCGTAGCGGGAAGCTACGTATTGGCATTACAGAAAAAAACTACAAAAAAAAAAACAAAAATATAAAATAAAGATTGTAATGCCAAAATGGCCTCAGATCAGCATAACGTCAGATGACAACATAAGGTGTACCATCTGACGCTGATTTTCAGCTGCAACCCATGAGTGACATGCTAGATACTATGAATAAAATTCGATCATCTGTACTGGGCTCGCATAATGGTTATACGGCCCATTCCCACACACAGAGAGTAGCGAGTCCCAGCAGTGGGGACAACATAGGCTGATTATGTTCTAAGTTTATTTGATATCGATCCATAACAAGATGGACGCATTTTTTCAGTAACCTTGTAATTTTTTCAGTATTTGAAAATATCCGTATGAACTACTTTTTCATTGTTCTAACTGAGGTCATATTATTGCATAACTCTGGAGAACGTGTCGTTTTTACGTGAATTTACTTATTCAGAAAAGTGTTGTGCGCAATTTCGTATTATTTCAATATTGTAATTGGACAAACAATTTTTTTATCAATATGGTTGTTGTAAGTACCAAACATTAAACAAGTGGAATAAAAAAATTTTGAACTATAAAGGCGGGTCTACATTTCACAGGAAGTTAAAGTTTCCATACACTTCTATTCCAGGTTACGCGCTTTTAAAGTAAGCCAATAATGTTCTAAGAACTTGAATATCATAGTACGGAGGAACGCAAGCGTCCTATTTCAGTTGTATCGTTACCATCGCAGCTGTGAGTAACTTCGTGGCCGTTCGAATACACAATGTACTGAAAACGCATGTCGCAATATCGCATCCGATATTATCGACCGATAATAACGCGCTAGTAGGATGTCAGCACCAACTGTTGGTCAAGCAAAAAGTACATCATAAAGGATGCTTAACCTTGTTGTAAATAAGTATTATCGTTTGCCTTGACCACGTATATACCCCATTTGAAAGTAATATCGATGTCTGTGAGAAAAAACTACATTCCAAAATACGCATAAGTCTAAAGAGGTACAAATCAATTTGAATATGGAATGATTGATCGATTCTACAAAGCTTTGTATATTTTCGTCCGTGTCTGGTCCGGAGACGGAGCTTCAGTGTCTGTCACCATGGCCTCACACATCCCGGACACTGCATGCAGGTGTATGGATACAGAGACAAATTAAATTAGTTAGCCAAACTCGGCAGTCTTCATGTAGGGATCAAAGTTAAACTTTTCCCATATAGGTACAAATACGGACATAATAGATTATCTAGCAGATAATGAAGAATGGTGGAAAGATTGGTTTACAGATATCAATTTATTAATACGACAAAACAACAAAATAATTAATATGAAACATTTTTTTCGGCTCGTGGTGGCCTAGTGGTTAAAACACCAGCCTTTCAAGTATGAGTGTGGTTCGATTCCAAGTCAGGCAAGTAACTTTTCTAAGTTATATGTACTTTCTCAGTATATCTTGAATACCAATGACTGATTACAAGGCAAAAGAAAACATCTTGAGGAAACCTGGACTTTAAGTCGGAAATCGCCAACCTGCATTGTGCAAGCATATTGTTAATCCATTGCTAGATATGTTTAAGACATGTGTTTGCTCAACATCGCAAATAACGCAATATGTGTTGTTCAATTGTCAATATAATCATCATTCTCTTGCGTGTAAGAGTTTTATAAATATTTAAAAGAATAATTGTAAAATGTTAAAAATATTTTTATTCTTTATCATGTTGAGAAAGCTCGTTATCCTTAATGCACTTCAGTATAATAATTTTAGGAAAATAAGCAGTATTGATTAATTTCCGAGTAATAATTAGTATGACGAAGGCACAAAGTAATTGCTTTATTTGTTCCTAGAACGTTTAATATGAAGTATTAACAACAAAATAGATTGGTATGTAGGAAAGAAATTACTGGAAAGATACTGGAATCATATGGCGGGGTAATTACATGACACAATAACAGGAGCACGGGTCGACATACCAGGTTGAGCTACGGTCGCCGTTGGTTGGGTGATGTAAAAAAACTGAGTGAATAAGAAGGAAGACGGCAGTTGAGCGGCCTCCTTACGGCTTCACCAGACATCATGCTGGAACACGACTAATCGTTTGGCGGCAAGACTTTGTCCTGTGGGCGGTAACTTCTGCCGGCAGCCGACGTTATGGCCTACCACCGAGAAGGGTGATTAGAAAGTATGTTTATTGTGATAATAAAGTTGTTCCGGTGTTCGCCACGGACCCCAAATATAAGTAAGCGTGTCCACCTATCTATTTTGTTGACATTACCACAGATTAACATGGCAAGGTACAGGGAAAACCATAGAGCCTACGTAAGTGCGTACGTGATGAGATACGCGTAGGAGCATCGACTACGCTCTATAGCAGGGGTAGTGAACTTATGGCGGGGACACTATAGCGATACCAGACGAGGACGGGACGCATACGCCCCGTTCATTTCACGCATTTTCATAAGAAATAACACGTTTTAGCATATTTCGTTACAAGAAAGTCTCTGTGTAAAAGATCGCTCTTAGCGATAAGACCGTCCATTGTGTCACTTTTTGTAAAATCTTTATATTTATGTTCTGTAAACTATATGGTGTACATGATAAAGAGTATTCTATTCTATTCTCTCTCTCACTATCTCATACCAAATCTCTCATTTTTTTTTCACTTGTAGCATGTCTATGGTGCGTCTATTTTCGAAGTAAAAACTTCTTTAGATGTTGAGATTTTTTGTTGGATAGAGAAAAAGCATTAAATTCGGGTGAGCGTGACCAACCCGCCATGATTGCTTATTGTTTTCTGCTTTTTGTGTATTTTGTTTGGCCAAATGACGTTTCGTAATTCGCTGTTATCTTTTCAAATCACGATAGACATCCATTTTTATATCAAAATTTAGAGGAAAAGTATAGCTATGGGTCTGTTTTTTTTTTTTCTCAAAAACTTATCACATTTATCTAATTGTCGTCCGAACATAGCGTTAAAAAAAAAATTAAGCTTTGGAAAAAAACAAATGATAGGGGCACGTATAATGCAGGTGTAATATCGAAGAAAGAAAATTTGTCTAAAAGCGTTATCCACGAAGAAAACAGCGAAATACGTTTGTACCTATAGAGAAAGCACCACGAGAGTCCCCTCGTAATGATTTCAGTTTTCATTTCTGCCGGTCAGTAGGTAGCAGGACTGCGTTTTTTTTATACTTTTGAAAGCCCTCATTTAAATGTTCACAGTCCCTGGCGATCTGCGACCGGCGCTTAATTTATTGAAACGAGGTGGATGACACGTAGTGTCAGTTAAAGTATCGCTGTAATTGTAGGTTGTAGATTGGTATCACTAACTTCTAAGTTATCAGAAACAATATTGGCGCCAATTTCCTTTTTTTTTTAATAATTATAAACCAGGGCTTGACCGCAATCCCGCCCGACGGTAAGCAGTGATGCGATCTTTAATGGTAAAGCGCGCTAGTTTAATAAGAGCCTATTCACTCAGAAAAACTGAGCGAATAGCAAGGAAGACGGCAGTTGAGCAAGGTGATGCAATGTTAAACCCAACAACACGACCAACGATGCTGCGCCAAAGGGAGATTGATCTGAGGACCTTCCACGACCACACTCCCAACACAACAACATTAGGCGCATCGTACCCGGCACACATCGCAACACAACTGTTCAAACCCGTCCTCCGTACGGCTTCACCAGACATCATGCCGGAACACGACAAATCGCTTGGCGGCAAGGCTTTGTCTGGTGGGTGGTAACTTCTGCCGGCGGCCGATGTTATGGCCTACCACCGAGAAGAATGTTGAATCCTTGTTCAAAAACTAAAATAAAGTTCACTCAGATTTGTCTTTCTATTTCTTTAAGAAAAGGAAAGCAGCAGTCTGGGCAGTGCTGGATTCTTACCGGCTAAAACCACACTCCTTTTTTTTTCCGGGGTGGAAATCCTCAAAGGATATCCGCCGCTCTGGGGTGGGCGACGGGGTCTGTCAGACTTTTACTGACTAAAACCACCCCGATGTCTCTTCTATCACGAGCTCACGTGGGGCCGCGGGAGTCTAAATTCTTCTGTCTGTCTGGGCCTCGTCTTCTACACGGAGTACTCCTGCCCCAAGACACGATTCTCTCCGATGCTGTGCTTTATCTTCTGCCGATGTTTGGCGGTATCTTCAATGTCACTGTTGCATTGTTTTATAACAAGAGCTTTCTGACCTCGTTCCGTCGATTAGCACCCTAATCACGTAACACACACTAATATCCTCAATCTGATTCATCTTGAAGTATATTGCTAATACATTGCTCCTTACATTCGAAAATAGAACCTACTCATTAATGTAAAAACCGATATGGATGTTGTTGAACTGTCAAACTGAAAGCCACTGCTATGGGTAGTTTGTTAGATAATTACCCTGCTATTTTGTAAAAATCTCACCCTGGAAAGTTACGAGAAGCTTAAAATGAGCTGGTAATGGAGTCAATTTTTCAGCATTCTTTTTTTTTTTAATAGTTTTAAACTAGTGGTTGATCGCAATCCCACCTGATGGTAAGCAATCGTTGATGGTAAAGCGCGCTAGATTATTAAGAGCCTATTCAATCAAAAAAACTGACTGAATGGGAAGGAAGACGGCAGTTGAACGAGGTGATGCAATGTTAAACCCAACAATACGATCAACGATGCTGCGCCAGAGAGAGATTCGTATCCGTATAGATATCGTACCCGGTACACATTGCAGTTGCGGATTCACAAGGCAAGACTTTATCTGGTGGGTGGTAACTTCTGCCGGCAACCAATGTTGTGGCCTACCACCGAGTACAAAATGAGCTAGCAAAAGACCCTCTTCTTTAGCATTTGTTAGAATGACAGCGTGCCAGCAGCCAGGCTTTGGGGAAGGCCTATGTCCAGCAGTAGACCTCTATAGGTTTAAGAATAAGAATGAGAGTTCATTCCACGTCACTCGCGCGACACCTTGTGAGTGAGCGGAGGTATAGAGCAAAGCTTCATTTCCTAAAAACCTTGTCTTATACATACTCTGAAGCACAACTAACACAAACTATCAAAAATCAATCATTCCAATTTCAAACAAAATGGCTGACATGTTTACTGACTTTAAAAAAAAAAAATGACGGGTATTTACTGATTCTTTGACCAAAATGGCGTGTATGTTTACACGGATCTGTTAACGCCACTTGCGCATTTCCCAGACATAAAACAATGATTGCTAAACATTTACTTTTTGGAATGTTTATTTCTCTAAGTCTAGATAGGTGTTAGGCGTTGAAAGTTCACTGTATCTGGCTTTTATCTTGTTGTTATTTGTTTGTTTTTGGCAATCTATTCGGAGTTGCAGTTTGCTGAACTTTTCCATTCATCCATCCATTTGGATTGTTCTTTATGGCCTAGAATGAGCAAGCAGCTAACAATTCTGTAAAAATCTGAGCGTAAAAAGTTTGGTAAAGTTTTAGTGAGATTAGAGTGAGCTGTCTATAGTGTCAATTTACTTGGAATGACGGGTCAATCAATATCGGCTGCCGGCAGAAGTTACCACCCACCAGAGCGGCGGACATCCTTTGAGGATTTCCACCCCGGAAAAAAAAAGGAGTGTGGTTAGAAAGACAAATATGAGTGAACTTTATTTTAGTTTTTGAACAAGGATTCAACATTCTTCTCGGTGGTAGGCCATAACATCGGCCGCCGGCAGAAGTTACCACCCACCAGACAAAACCTTGCCGCCAAGCGATTAGTCGTGTTCCGGCATGATGTCTGGTGAAGCCGTACGGAGGACGGGTCTGAGCAGTTGTGTTGCGATGTGTGCTGGGTACGATGCGCCAAATGTTGTTGTATTGGGAGTTTGCTCGTGGAAGGTTTTCAGATCAATCTCCCTTTGGTGCTGCATCGTTTGTCGTGTTGTTGGGCTTAACATTGCATCACCTCGCTCAACTGCCGTCTTCCTTCCTATTCGCTCAGTTTTTTCTGAGTGAATAGGCTCTTAATAAACTAGCGCGCTTTACCATCAACGATCGCATCACTGCTTACCATCAGTCGGGATTATGGTCAAGCGCTAGTTTATAATTATTAAAAAAAAGGCAGTGGAACAACGAAGTGATCTTTTAAGGGTTCCATTCTCCTACCAGGTCTGCGGGTTGTTCGAAAGAGAAACTGTGGGCCTGGAGCACATGCGAGTGGTGTAACACGGGTAGGTTTTAGTCAATGAAAGTCTGACATGCTTAGGTTATAGTCCGTATACGCACCGCCCAATGTAGGAGAGGTCATTTGAAGGCGTCTCATCAACAAAAATGCAATGATGAAGATGTCAAGAATATGGAAACGAAGAAGTTTACATAATCAGTCTATATTCTTTTCATTACTAGGACACAGAACTTCTCCTTGTGGAAGGGAGAGGGCCATATTACACTACGCAGGGCTAATGCGGGTTTATGGATACCACGTGACTTGAAATAAAAAAACAAAGCTTAGCAGAACTACTTCATCATCCATATGCAGCAGTTTCAAATTGATGCTATTTCAAGTTTATTTAAACATCGACCTTATAATAATAGGCATTTAGTTGATTTCAGACTGAGTGTATTTGATGTTGTAGCAAAATCTGAACTTTATTGTCTAGGAATTAAAGTCATTTTACCATGAGCTAGTTTTTTTTTTATATTTTTGGCAAATTAATTGTGAACGCAGTGGTCGGACATACATACCAAGCCGGCGGGTCGTCATCCTTCCACTTCACTCTCTTAATAAACCATTCGCAGAATCAAAACGATTCCGAAATAGCGGAATACCTGATCTCGCATTCTGATGTAAAATTAGCTAATGTTTTCACAATACGTCCTTAAGTTGAGATTCTGAATTCTAGCAGCCATTTTTAGTACCATGAATGATTTGTGCGTTACTAAACGTCTAAATATATCGCCAATTATTGAGTAAGCTCCATAGTAAGTATGCCCATTTCTAAGAATTGAGCTTTTAGGAATGTCTATAGTTGAGTTTTCAGTTAATTTGCACGAATTTACTCGCCCAAAACGGGCGAATCGTCAATTAAAATTTTTTTGTCTACTGTCGGCTGTTACGATTGGACGATAGATTGTAATAATAATATATGTATTTATTTGCCTAAAAACACAGTAAGTATACAAAGTTGGTAAAAATAGAATTTAGAGCAAGACATGTTTTACCAATATAAGCATGCAATTTTGTAGGGTTCCGTAGCCAAATGGTAAAAAAGGGACCCTTATAGATTCGTCATGTCTGTCTGTCCGTCTGTCCGTCCGTATGTCACAGCCATTTTTTTTCCGAAACTATAAGAGCTATACTGTTGAAACTTGGTAATTAGATGTATTCTGTGAATTGCATTAAGATTTTGATGCAAAAATAAAAAAAATAATAATAAATATTGGGGGCTCCCTATACTTAGAACTGAAACTAAAAAAATTATTTTTCATAAGACACTTACGTTTGGGGTATCTATTTATAGGTCTTCAAAAATGATATCGAGGTTTCAAGAATATTTTTATTTTAAACCGAATAGTTTGCGTGACACACGCTTCCAAAGTGGAAAAAAGTTGCCCCCCCCCCCCCCTCTAACTTCTAAAATAAGAAAATAAAAAATCTAAAAAAAAAAAAACATATGATGTACATTGCTATAAAAACTACCAACGAAAAAAGTTTTGAACGAGATCCAGTAAGTAGTTTTTTTAATACCTCGTAAATCGTAAACCGCTTATTACCGCGTAATCTTTCATACAAATAATTTAAATCCTTTAATTTCATAAATCAATGCTACGGAACCCTTTGTGCGTGAGTCCGACATGCACTTGGCCGGTTTTTTTTTTTGCCATTGAAATTCTTAACAGCCTAAAAACGATTATTGCTTGAGTAGACCATAATATAAATTAAATAGGGCTTTTTATTGCTGTATCTGTTGGTAGTTATATTTTTTTTTCCAAATATTATAAACTAGTGCACTCCGCAATCCCGCCTGATGGCAAGCAGTGATGCAATTGTTGATGGCAAAGAGAGCTAGTTTATTAAGAAGTTATTCACTCTAGCCTCGAAGACACTCAAATTATAGTCAGACGCATATTCATGGTAAATCATCATCATCATCATCTCAGCGTATAATCCCAGTTGCATCCACGGCTTTCGCGTTGGAGCCCGGGGTCCGCTTTCCTACTAATACGCCTACATTTCGCACGATCTCTGGCATCCCGTGGTATGAGATTGTTGGCACGCATGTCATCTCTTTACAACGTCATACTTATAGAGTATACGTATGAGGAACACTTGTAAAGTTCATGGATGTTTTGTCTTCAAGTAACTGCCCGACGATTATTTAAGGGAAATTTATGTGTGATAGTTGCACGGTTAACTCTGCTTGCGTGATGCAGTATTTGCTTGACGTCAGTACGACGCATGTTATGTTGTATATACCGCTAAATATTTTTGAAGTGAAACTTCTTTACGCACGCTTGACTTGGGGAGTAAGCTGGCGAACGCGTGACGTAAGCGTTACGAAAAGTGATCGGGCAAGCCGAACGGAAGTTAAGTGGGGGATATAAGCACAGAGGCGCCCGTGGTGCGAGCTTGGTACTACAAGGTCTACAATGAGTGTTTTCTTTTTTTCAATAAAAATTGAAGATCTATGCAAAAATATTAATTTACCAATGAAACTGAAATGAAAATTAATATATGTATATGTGTATACATGTATATATTGTACACACATATATATATAAATATACATACAGATGGAGCGAAAGAAGTTTCACTTCAGTCGTGTGGTCATAAGCACACTCGTTTTTTTTTTAAAAGTGACGATTCACACGATTCGGGTGAGTAAATTCGTGCGAATCAACTATTAAGCCTTAGAGTGGTAGGTGATTTGCACACTGCACCGCATCACGCAGCGGGGCGCGGGATGCGGAGTTAAATTCCTTGCGTGGGAGCGCGTTTACTTTGAATTTGTATTTAGAAAATATGCTGTGTGGTGTGCGAATTACCTTAAGTTAAGCGAGGATACAATACAAGACACTATCAGTACAAATACGTTTTATTCTAACAGGTCAACAACATTTATTGCGTTATTTAAGTTGTTCAGAACAAACATTTTTGAACATAAAAAGCAGTGCATTAGCAATTTCCTTTGAAATGGTCTAGATTGAGATTGATAATTTCTCGGTGGTAGGCCATAACATCGGCCGCCGGCAGAAGTTACCACCCACCTGACAAAGCCTTGCCGCCAAGCGATTTGTCGTGTTCCGGCATGATGTCTGGTGAAGCCGTACGGAGGACGGGTCTGAGCAGTTGTGTTGCGATGTGTGCTGAGTGCGATGCGCCAAATGCGTCAGGAGTTTGGTCGTGGAGGGTCTCCAGACCAATCTCCTTCTGGCGCAGCATCGTTGGTCGTATTGTTGGGTTTAACATTGCATCACCTCGCTCAACTGCCGTCTTCCATTCTATTCACTCAGTTTCTTTTGAGTGAATAGGCTTAATAAACTAGCGCGCATTACCATCAACGATTGCATCACTGCTTACCATCAGGCGGGATTGCGGTATAGCACTAGTTTATAATCAATAAATAAAAACTGTCAAAAGTTTTAATTCTAGCATCGAGTGGAATCCATTGAAGCTCACTTTACGTTTTCAATTATTCGTGCCCATACGTTTATGTTAACTTGTAAAATTGTGTTAAAAACAGTACTTAATTTATACGAACATACATAACATAATCAGACTTTAATGCTCCCACTGTTGGGAGTCGGTGAGAGGGACTGGGCCATAATCTTCCACGCTGGCCTAGTGCGGGTAGATGTCTCATGTCTGAGAAGTTTTGACTCTAAGAGATGCCGGTTTTCTCACTATGTTTCCTTCACCATCTTTGAGAGCAGTGATGATGAAATAATTTACACAAAGTGAAGCGCCTGATGGGTTTGAACATACGATCTACAACTTGTACAAGTCGCGGCCGATACCGCAAGGACACCACTGCACATAAATAAAGAATTTATACGAAATTGAGGTAAAATGCTAAAAATTACGAAGAAAAATTATGTTACATGGAAAGATACAAAATACATACATACGTATGACCTTAGTGGATAGTTAATTATACATGAGAGTTCTGTGAAGAAACAGCGCAGTCCCCAAAAGTGTAGGAAAAACACGTTATAAAGTGACTCGAAAAATTTTCCTTAAAGACACACATAAATGTATGCTCAAATATACAGTCATGGAAATTCTGTCGGCAGTCTAAAAACAAAGAAGAGTTGATAAGGCAATCAGCACATTCTAGAACCAAAAATTCGAAGACGTTTTTTTTTAATATTATAAACTAGTGCTTGACTGTAACCCCGCCTGATGGTAAGCAGTGATGCATTCGTTGCTGGCAAAGCGAGCCTATTCACACTAGCCTTTTTTTGGGCTGAGAAATCATCAAATGACCTCTCACGCTCTGAGCAGAGCGGAAGGGCGTGTCAGACTTTTACTGTCTAAAATCTGCCCGTGTTTCTTCACTTGCCTGTGCGCCAGGGCCATGGTATCTTTTTTTTTAATAATTATAAACTAGCGCTGGACCGCAATCCCGCCGCACCCCAGTTTATTAAGAGCCTATTCACTCAGAAAAACTGAGCGAATAGGAAGGAAGACGACAGTTGAGCGAGGTGATGCAATTTTAAACCCAACAACACGACCAACGATGCTGCGCCAAAGGGAGATTGATCTGAAGACCCTCCACGACCAAACTCCCAACACAACAACATTAGGCGCATCGTACCCGGCACACATTGCAATACAACTGCTCAGACCCGTCCTCCGTACGGCTTCACCAGACATCATGCCGGGACACGACAAATCGCTTGGCGGCAAGGCTTTGTCTGGTGGGTGATAACTTCTGCCGGTGGCCGATGTTATGGCCTACCACTGAGTAAACAACCCGCAACCCTATTCACTCTAGCTTTGAAGACACTTCAATTGTAGTACGACCGCTAATTGTTGCAGTCCTTCAATGTACGTGGTATAAAAGACAAGGCCAAAAGCTTCTTCGGGTTCGTAGTGGTGTTAACAACGGAGGGGACAGAATGTTGAACTAAAACAAAGACCTCCGCATTTCTTCTCAAAGAAGAGGAAACAATATAGGGAGGAAATCGCGCCAAATAAGGCAGTAGAAGTTCAACTCTTGTTCGTATCTAATCCTGTTAAAGTTATAGTTTAGTTTCGATCACATTTCGTATCGCGCTAAAGTTTTAACTTCGATTGAAGTAAAATGAATGTATGAGTGATAGATTTGGTCAGATATAATCACCATCATCATCATCATCATCAACCTTTTTATCGTCCCACTGCTGGGCACAGGTCACCACGCTTGCTCAATGCGGGTTGGCCATTTCAGACTTATAAGTCCAGCTTTCCTCAAGATGTTTACCTTCACCTTCAGTCATTGGTGTCCAAGATATACTTAGAAAGTACATGTAACTTTAGAAAAGTTACATTGGTACTTGCCTGACCTGGAATCGAACCCGCGCACTCATACTTGAGAGGCTGGTCTTTTAACCCAGTGGTTAAAACACCAGCCACCTAGTGGCCTAGTGGCCGCCACGCCTCAAATAATAATAGGTCAGATATAATAGTTAAAACTAAATAATTATAAGTAAATCTATTTGTTTAATTGTAAGTTTGACAAATGGCACAGAAAAAGTTCTTCTTCGTTTTTTTTCAAGGTGAGATTCAACTTCAACTCTTGATCAATGGCTCCTGTGGATAGATACCACGATTTTGCCAATAACACGTGTAACAAATTATAGAAATTCTTTGAAAATTTTATTTCACAATAATGGCGGATATTGTCTATGACAGTTGAAAAAGACGGCCGCGTGAACGGACTATGAGGGAGGGTTGAAGCAAAGTCATGAAGTGGCCACTATGGTGCGATATTTCAATGTTCTTTATGAATTATTTACTGAATGCACTTTTTACTACTCAAATCACAAGCTTGTATTTAGTAAACGACACTATAAATAATTTTAAAAGTCCAACGAAAAATGCGCATGACACTCATCTTAGCTTTCCCGTCAAAACCCCCAGAAAAGTTAGCTTTGTTTCAACTTTCTCATTTGACTGCGGTTACGTTCCAATTGTGATCCAGTTATGTTTAAACCACCTGTCAAAAGGTTAGCGCAATACGAAACATAACTAAAGTTATGGTTTGGTTGCGATCCAATTCTGTTTTGGTTGAATTATTTTAGCGCGACTGCCACCCAGAGCTCTCTATGAAGTCGGCACGTCGTCGTTCGTCTGAACTACTTCTGATAACCTTTATGAGAAATTAAAACTCGAGATAAACTTGCATCACCCTTATGCGGTCAACTTTTGAAAATCAAATTTTTATTTCATTAGTTATTTTTAAATCAAATTAAAATGTATGAGACCATTTCCCATTGACTTTTCATGAGTTCAGATATGTAATTTGCAAATACAATGAAGTCTTTTAAGCTGCAAATTGTAATGAGGTAATGCATTATAATTTTCAGCATGAAAAGATTGCATTAAAAAATAAAAAAACGGCCAAGTGCGAGTTGGACTCGTGCAGGAAAGGTTCCGTATACCATTAAAACGGAAAAAAAATCACGTTTGTTCTATGGAAACAAATATTATGTGAACATTTCAAGCGTCTATCTATTACACTGATACAGTCTGGTGACAGACGGACAGACCATCCGTCCGTAAGCACTGTCCGTCCAGACTGTATCTCATGCATGGACCGTAATAGCTAGACAGTTGAAATTTTCAGAGATTATGTATTTCTGTTGCCGCTATAACAACAAATATTAAAAATAAAAAAATATTTAATTCCATACAACAAACGTGATGTTTTTGACGTCTTTTGCTCCATATTACTAACGGAAACAGATAGACGCTTGAAATGTTCACACTATATTTGTTTCCATACAACAAACTTGATTTTCATAGACGGATAGCGAAGTCTTATGAATAGGATTCCGTGTTACCTTTTAGGTACGGAACCCTAAAAACGTTGCTCCTTACTAGGAATTTCTACTGTATCGTGGATGCGTACGCTCACATAAACAAACATCCAGACCCGGAACAACTATTTGTAGGCCATTTAAATATTTGTTCCTCGCGGGAATCGAACCCGTAACACACAGCGCAGCAGTTAACCGGTGTGCCAACCGTGCCATCAAAATGATGGATTATTTTTACAAATGATGAGTTTTACATAGTTTACATTTTGAAACGCAAAGACAAGAGTAGGTCTGTACATATATACAGATTGTATCTGACATCGTAACGCAAACCTCGCGAAAAGGCTAGACCGCATACCACTAATAAAATTATGATAGTCATTTATGTCGTTAATGAACGGTTACAGAATTCACAGTGTTTAAAAAAATGTGTCGACTCGACCTTTGAACTTTGCAAGCGTGCCGCCGTGCGGGTTTGTTGGTATGAAGTTGATCCCTGATGTGAACTCTATTAAATCAGCTGATAAGATAGTTTTTAGAGTTTCGTTTTCTTTGCGCTTTGTAGTGTAATTAGCGAATTAATTAATTTTTACTTTAAAATCTTATTGGGTTATTAAAGTATAGCAATTATGAACGGTCTAAAGTGAAAAAAACTGTATATATTTTTTTGGAAATCATGAAAAAGCCGACGAAAAATTCTACTACTGGGTGGTTCAGAATCATGTACATTGTACTGGATCCATGGTACTCGTTTGTGTGTCGATGTCAGACACACTCTTTATAAACGTTGAAAAACCGGCGAAGTGAAATTCGCTTAGCCAAGAAACATTTGAATTCATGTGACGTCATGATCGACACTAAGTATCCATGTTACTTAACAATAATTATTAATCTGTGTCATAGGCGACTCCCGCGCAGATAAGGAATGGCGGCAGGAAGTCAAACGGTAGATTGTTCATGCCGTGACGTCATCGCGGTCCAGTTGTAACGGTAAAGACGAGAGCAATTTTTTTTGAAGTGAAACTTCTTTAGGCACGCTTGACTTGGGGAGTAAACTGGCGAAAGCGTTACGAAAAATGATAGTAAAAAAAATGATGAAGGCGAACGGAAGCAGAGTATAGGCCTATTTCGTCTGTACTACAAACAAGGAGCTGGCTCATGTAAATATTGCATGACATATCGAGTGTGAAGTTGTGAGTTCGCATCTCGCCGAAGGCAATATATATTTTTTGGATCTTTTTAAGATTTGTTAACAATTGAGTCGAGTATGAAGTTGTGAGTTCGCATCTCGCCGAAGGCAATATATATTTTTTGGATCTTTTTAAGATTTGTTAACAATTGATTACCTAAGAGCACAAATAATTTATAAATTTCGTTCTGTTCTGGCTTTTATATTGTTTTATATATTTTTGCTGAACATTTCTGATATAATTGAAAGTATAGAAGCTTGAAGATATCGTCACAATACGATAATTGGACACAAAGTACAAATTGCTTTCGAGCCTCATAAGCTCAATTATTAAGCTAAGTACCTTGATTGATTCAGAACTATGAATTTCTTCGAGAACATGACGCTGCGAACACCCCCTGACCCCCCTCATTGATTACCTCACCCCCCCGTAGATTATCTCGGGAACCAGAGGTCGTGGACTACCCGAGTTTGAGGTCCCCTGATTCACCAGGAAGAGCCCGACCTTTTGGCCCCGTGGAATCCACTTTTTTTTTTTTTTTTTTTTAATTGGAGGTCTTTAGTCCGCCATTCAATTAATAAAAATTGACAAATATCAAAGGCATCAAAGATAGTATTTTTTGGAAATCTGACTAACGGACTAATTAGTTTTTTTTTAATCAAATACCCTATTGGTCTAACTGCAATGCTTTTATATCTTGCTTGCTTTCTTCTTTTTAAACACACGCACCGCAGCAGTCAATCGTCCAATGCCCTTATGAGTGTGATAGGGTATTTGACTAAAAAAACTATTTAGTCCGTAAGTCAGATTTCCAAAAAATACTAGATACGTATTTTTTCTTTTTTCATATAAACAAAAAATGAAGACGACACAGTGCGTTGAAAACTCGTGTGACGTCACTGCACGCTACACTTTTTAGCGAGCAGTGACGTCACCACTTCTGATCTTTGATGCCTTTTATAGTTGTCAATTTTTATTGATTTCATAAAACAAAATATACGTATCCAATATTTTTCTATAATCTAAATGGCGGACTAAATAGAAGATTAGAATAATTTTTTTTCCCAGGAAACATTCCTATTGGTCTAACTGCAATGCTTCGATATCTTGCTTGGTTTCTTCTTTTTAAACACACGCACCGCAGCAGTCAATCGACCATATTGCCCTTATGAGTGTAATTATGACGACTGTAAAAATATTTTTGATAAGAACGTAGAGTCTTTGTACTTCTTCATAGCTAAGCTTCTGTGTATTGCATACTGTTTTAAGTGTAGCGTCACGGGTATAGTATACGTTAGGTCGACCACGTGTGTCCGGTATTGTGTGCACGTTCTCAAATATCCGGACAGTCCCGACTTAGGCCATTATGGGGAAATGTATTGTGAGGTATAATTAGGTTGAGTGGCTCGTTCGTTAGCGGTCGTAAGAGAGGCTATCGAGCGCGAAGGTTCGATGTCCATGTTATGTTTTTGGAATTTTCCGTAGCAGAAAACAGTGTGGTATTTCTTCTAATTTTCCTACATTTCGTTTTTTTTGACATTTAAGTCCCTATTTATCGCCGAGATAAGTCTGCAACTAGATTTTGAATGTTTTAAATGATAAGAATGGTATGAATTAGTAGAATTAAGTGAATTTTGTTTATGCCGCAGTATTTTATCACGGCTTGAGTTTTTCGTGCAACCCTTGAGATGAGAGGAAATGCAGCAATTTTTAAGGCTCCGTATCTAAAGAGTAAGAAGGAACGTTATAGCTGCTGTCTGTCTGTCACCAGGCAGTATCTCATGAACCTTGACAGCTGAACAGTATAAATGAAATTTTCACATATTATCTAAAAGTGGATTACCACTTTTGAACTTTATTGTAATAATAATAAATGTCAAAAGTGGTACTCCACTTTTACTTATAGAATGGAATAGTCTTTATTATGTACACCAGATAAATTACAGAAGATTTTACAAAGGGTGACACAATGGACGGTCTTTACGCTAAGAGCGATCTTTTACAGACAACTTTTGGATGGAATACTAAGGGGAACGAGAGAAATAATGTAGATTGTCTACAGTGTACCACTTACATTCATTACACAATAAATATGTAGATAACACACACATGTAGATGACACAATAAATGTGTATCATACTAGTTTAAATAAATGTATACATCTATCTGGTACAGTGCCCAAGTCCTGGAAGCTTGCCAACGTGCAGCCCGTGTCCAAAAAGGGTAGTCGTGCCGATCCTACCAACTATCGGCCATTTTGAATAACCTCCATACTCTGCAAGATTATAGAGCGTGTATTGAACTCGCGCCTCTTGGCTTACCTGGAAGGTAACGATCTACTCAGTGACCGACAGTACGGGTTCTGACGCAATCGGTCAACGGGGGACCTGCTAGTGTATGCCACTCGATTGTGGGGCGAGGCCCTCGAGAAAAATGGGGAAGCGATTGCCGTCTCCATTGATGTCTCAAAGGCCTTCGACCGGGTATGGCACACTGGCCTTTTGAGTAAGCTTCCAGCGTACGGCATTTCCGCTGGCCTGACTGGCTGGGTAAAAGACTTCCTGACTGAACGGTCCCTCCGAGTTGTGATCGACGGATGCTCATCGGAGCCCATGTCGACCAATGCCGGTGTTCCTCAGGGATCTGTTCTCTCTGCAACTCTGTTCCTGCTACATATTAACGATCTACTGGTGCCTGGTATCTATGGGTATGCAGATAACAGCACAGGTGTGGAGAGATCCGGTCCGAAAGAGAGGAGCGTACGCGTGCTGCACTACAGGCAGTCTCCGAATGGGGCAAAGCCAATCTTGTAGCATTCAATGCCGCCAAAACACAGGCATGTCTTTTCACTGCCAAAAGGAGCCCGTTCACCTTGGCTCATACTTTTCAGAATGTATCTTTGGAGTGCACCAACCGCCTTCCGCTTTCGGGAGTTGAGATTTCCTGGAACCTAAACTTTGGGCGGTTCATTGAGTCCAAGGCCAAGGTGGCTGCCAGAAAACTTGGCGTCATCGCAAAGGTCCGGCGGTACTTCACACCAGGGCAGCTTCTAATGTTGTACAAAGCACAGGTCCGCTTGTGTGTGGAGTACTGTAGCCACATTTGGGCTGGTGCTGCGAAATGTCACCTGGCTACTTTGGATTCAGTGGAGATGCGTGCGAAGAGGCTGATTGGCGACCCAGATTTAAATCGAAACGGTCTCCAAAACCTGGAGCACAGGCGTAGAGTAGCCAGCCTTTCGGTCTTCTATAGGATGCATTCTGGTGAGTGTGCAAGGCAATTGCATGATTTAATTCCCCATTTCATTTTCATTCCCTGTCCGACCCGTGAAGGTGTTGTTAGGTATCGATAACTGATTCTCCTAATGGATACAAAAACGGGCCACACTTAAAAAAAAAATCCCCAAAAAAAAAAATATTTTTTCGCGTGTAAGTACAGTGAAACTTCTTAGAAAAAGATGGCGCGTAACGCGCGTGGCGCGTAAAATAACATTAATAAAGATTAAAACTTAGCGTCCCCAATAGGGGGACGGTCCAGGACTAAATACAACACCAAATTTAAAACTAAACTAACCTAAAGATACAGCCTGTATGTCCCAACAATTGCACGCGCCAGCACCAGGTGAGTCAGTGTGGAATGCAAAATGCAGGATGCGGGATGCGGAATCCCCCGGGGCCAGAATGTTGGGCTCTTCCTCCCGATTCCGAAGAGCCCAAACTCGGCTAGTCTAGGACCTCCGGATCCCGAGATAGGCCGCGGAGGGGTGAGGTGGCCTGAGGAGCAAGTGGGGGGGGGGTGTGAGGGAGTGTAGAGGAGAGGGGTGGGGAGGCTAAGTTGAGTCAGGTACTATGGGGTCAAAATGGGGGTCTAGGGGTCCTATCTGAATATAGGTTCCGGCTGGGAGGGGGGTTAGTAAGGGGGGGGGGGAAATTTTGCCAGAATTTTGAAATTCCCAGCCGTTTCCGAGATATCCGGGATTTTAGGTAGGGATATGGGGAAGGAAATTTAATAAAAAGATGGCGCGTAACCGAAAAATATGACGGTAAATTTTTTTCCAACGCCGATACAGAAGTTTCACTTCAATAAATGTGCGTTAAGCACCCTTCCGCGGGCGGCGGGCGGCAGGGCACGCGGCACGTGGTCGCATCGATATTCGCTCATAATAATACCGGCGTTGTCACTTTTTTTAAAAATTACCAAATTTCGGGGAAGTTGGAATTAATTCGCGGGAAAAAAGATTATTTCAAAATTCATTTGTATTGGTACTATGATGATTACGTAAAATTTTATATTATATTTGGTCATGTGTTTACCTAACCATTATTATCTTTATGGGTCGGACAGGGTTTTCTTAACATACTGTAAATTAATTTTTGAAATCATGAAAAAGCCAATGACAGTTGAAAAAGACGGCCGCGTGAACCGTCTCTGAGGAAGATTTGAGGCAAAGTCTTGATGTGACCACTATGCTGCGATATTTCAATGTTCTTTATGAATTATTTACTGAATGCACTTTTTACTACATAAATCACGCGCTTTTATTTAGTAAACGACACTATAAATAATTTTAAAAGTCCAATGAAAAATGCGCGTGACACTCATCTTAGCTTTTCCGTCAAAACTCCCCATTGAGAACTTGTTTTATGACGTCAATGACGCTTTGGACTGTGAAGTGTCAGTTATTGTCAAACAATGTTGAATTATTATCTTTGCTTATACCACGTACGGACTGCAGCAGGTCAAGCTATCTGAAACTGTCAAATATTCCCAAGCAACCTCGAGCCTTTTTTTAAAATAATTATAAACCAGTGCTTGATCGCAATCTCGTCTGATGGTAAGCAGTAATGCAATCGTTGATGGCAAAGCGCGCTAGTTTATTAAGCCTATTCAATTAAAAAACTTAGTGAATGGAAAGGAAGACCGCAGTTGAGCGAGGTGATGCAATGCTAAGCAAAACAACGACGCTGCGTCAGAGGGAAATGGATCTGGAGACCCTCCACGGCCAAATTCCCGACACAACAACATTTGGCGCATCTTACCCGGCACACATCGCAACACAACTGCTCAGACCCGTCCTCCGTACGGTTTCACCACACATCATGCCGGAGCACGACGAATCGCTTGGCGGCAAAACTTTGCCTGGTGAGTGGATGTGCTGTAGACTGCACATCTGAAGACTGGAATTGTTTGTCTGCAGCGGTCTTCTCGTCCGATTATAATTTAAGTGTCTTCAAGTCTAGAGTGTATATGCTCTTAATAAACTAGCGCGCTACCCTCTATGATTGCATCACTGCTTACCATCAGGCGGGAATGCGGTGAAGCACTAGTTTATAACGTTTTAAAAAAAAACGTCATTCGCTGAGATGTTTCTTAACTCCATATTATATAATTGTGGTTGCCTAGTGGTTAAAACACCAGCCTCGCAAGTATGAGTGTGCGGGTTCGATTCCAGGCCAGGCAAGTACCAATGTGACTTTTCTAAGTTATATGTACTTTATAAGTATATCTTGGACACCAATGACTGATTACAAGGTCACACAACATCTTAAGGAAACCTGGACTTTAAGTCTGAAATCGCCAACCCGCATTGAGCAAGCGTGGTGATTATGGGAGGAGACATGTGCCCAGCAGTGGGACAATTAAAAGGTTGATGATGATGAACTGAATACTACAATTTTATACAGTATGATAAGAAAACCCTGTCCGACCAGTGAAGGTGTTGTTAGGTATCGATAACTGATTCTACTAATGGATACAAAACCGGGCTAAACTTTAAAAAAACATCCCCCTAAAAAAATAAATATTATTTCGCAAAAAGAGGTAACTTAATAAATCTGCGTTAAGCACCCTTCCGCGGGCGGCAGGCGGCAGGGTACGCAGCACGTGGTCGTATCGCTATTCGCTCAAAATAATACCGGTGTTATGACTTTTTTAAAAATTACCAAATTTCGGGGAAATTGGAATTCATTCGCGAGAAAAAAAGATTATTTCAAAATTCATTTGTATTGGTACTATGATGATTACGTAAAATTTTATATTATATTTGGTCATGTGTTTACCTGATCTTTATTATCCTTATGGGTCGGACAGGGTTTTCTTAACGTACTGTATAAGCAAGCACATTATAATGTTAATGTGTAATGTCTTAATACACATAACAATTACATGACGGTTGGTGCAGTGGCTGAGCAATCGATTGCTACGTTGCGCGTCGCGGGTTCGATTCCCGCACGGAACAAATATTTTCTTGCCTTCAAGTAGTTGGTCCGGGTGTAAATGTACCAATGATAAGGGAATAAAGACTGATTTACACGGTGCAATTTAATTGCCTATGACTTCAATAAAGTTGAAGCAACAATAAAAGTTGCATTGTCTAAACACCATTTAGACGATGCAAGTCATTTCTTGCATCAATTTTATTGTATGCCATAGCCAATTAAATTGCACCGTGTAAAATTAATTAGACTTAATTCCTAATGTGGAGACTCATTTATTAAAAAAAAAAAAGACATGTGGCACTCGGGGACTGCCGCGGTAAAGCTATTGCATAGCATTTTGTATCAATTTATGCAATTATAATTATTTATTTATTTTATTTATGCAGTATTTCTTTTTCTTTGATATTAATTCAAGTTACACTTTTTGAGCGTGGTGACCGATAAGAAAACAAATTTTTCTTTTATTAAATAAATAAAAAGTTAATATTATTTAAAATATTTTTATTATTTTACAATACATGTGGGTTTTATTACCTTACAGTAAGTAGCTGTTGGTTATTCAGGAATATTTATCATTGAAACTATAGGTTTATGATAACTTAAATAAGAAACATAAGTTTGCGACTTAATATCCTCTAAATACCTAGAAAATACCGCGTCAATGGTGGTCCCATATTTTCGAGCTGATCTTTAGTAACATAATCACTTCTGATTGCGTTAACATCTGACCGTAGAATTAATAAATCATTCATCAACTTCTTTACGTACGTTCTACGTAGTCAAAGCAAACTGGTGGCAATTTGTGAAGGTCATATGCCACAAAAACTGGGATTGTTCGGGATCCGTGATTTTAAACACCGTAATCGTATATTTTAGGTCTTTCTGCTTTTTGTTCTTACGCCTCGATACATGTTTTTGTCTTGTCTTCGTAGAAACAAACAATAACTTTTTTACCTCATCAATGTCTTCCTCAGAAAAAGCCGACGAGCATATTTTTATTAAACTTTCGTTGTTTCGTTTCGGAGATAACAATATTACAACTCGTACACTTAAATGTACTCGTATTAACATTGTTCACCGACATCTTTCTGTAATATTTTATTTAATAAAAACTTCAAGTTCAACTCTTGGGACAGGGACCAGCCTGTGGATAGATACCACAATTTTGCCAATAACACGTGTAACAAATTATAGAAATTCTTTAAAAAAATATTTCACAATAATGGCGGATATCGCCAATCACAGTTGAAAAAACGGCCGAGTGAGCACTTTTTACTCTATAATATCACGCGCTTTTATTTAGTAAACAACACTATAAATAATTTAAAAGTCCAATGAAAAATTAGCGTGATATTCATCTTAGCTTTTCCGTTAAAAAAAAGCTATTTTATAAAAACACTACTAAATTAATTTGAATAAAAGTACTTAATAATTAATTATATGAAAAGTTTTTAAGGTAGCCATGACAACGTGATGACGTCTATGACATATTTCTATAGAAGACCTATTTCAGAGAGGAAATTAATCGCATGTTTAGCACATCGCGACTATCAGTAACATGGCAAGTGTGTAGAACTGAGTTCGCGCCCTGCAATATGCATGCTCTTTTTGAAAATCTATAAATTGTTTTCAAAAGATGTAGTCGCACGCACACAAACATACCGTGCCGAAGACTGCCGAACTGAAACGACGTTAGACGATGTACGGCCTTCAAGCCACACCTCCGTACCCGTTGGAGTGGGGAGCGTGAGGTTTTTTCGTTACGGAATTTCTGGATTCGGTCCCCGCGCTCAAGGCCCGCGATAGAAGCTATGCAATAGCTTAAAAAAAAAACGTAACGATGAAATAAATAATAAAAATAAATTGTTTATATCTCAAATTTGTAGATACATTTTAAGCTATTGCATAGCTTCTATCGCGGGCCTTGAGCGCGGGGACCGAATCCAGAAATTCCGTAACGAAAAAACCTCACGCTCCCCACTCCGACGGGCACGGAGGTGTGGCTTGAAGGCCGTACATCGTCTAACGTCATTTCAGTTCGGCAGCCTTCGGCACGGTATGTTTGTGTGCGACTACATCTTTTGAAAACAATTTATAGATTTTCAAAAAGAGCATGCATATTGCAGGGCGCGAACTCAGTTCTACACACTTGCCATGTTACTGATAGTCGCGATGAGCTAAACTTGCGATTAATTTTCTCTCTGAAATAGGTCTTCTATAGAGATATGTCATAGACGTCATCGACGTTGTCATGGCTACCTTAAAAACTTTCATATAATTAATTATTAAGTACTTTTATTCAAATTAATTTAGTAGTGTTTTTATAAAATAGCTTTTTTTTAACGGAAAAGCTAAGATGAATGTCACGCTAATTTTTCATTGGACTTTTAAATTATTTATAGTGTTGTTTACTAAATAAAAGCGCGTGATTTTATAGAGTAAAAAGTGCTCACGCGGCCGTTTTTTCAACTGTTATTGGCGATATCCGCCATTATTGTGAAATATTTTTTTAAAGAATTTCTATAATTTGTTACACGTGTTATTGGCAAAATTGTGGTATCTATCCACAGGGACCAGATCAAGAGTTGAAGTTGAAGTTTTTATTAAATAAAATATTACAGAAAGATGTCGGTGAACAATGTTAATACGAGTACATTTAAGTGTACGAGTTGTAATATTGTTATCTCCAAAACGAAACAACGAAACAACGAAAGTTTAATAAAAATATGCTCGTCGGCTTTTTCTGAGGAAGACTTTGATGAGGCAAAAAAGTTATTGTTTGTTTCTACGAAGACAAGACAAAAACATGTATCGAGGCGTAAGAACAAAAAGCAGAAAGACCTAAAATATACGATTACGGTGTTTAAAATCACGGATCCCGAACAATCCCAGTTTTTGTGGCATATGACCTTCACAAATTGCCACCAGTTTGCTTTGACTACGTAGAACGTACGTAAAGAAGTTGATGAAGGATTTATTAATTCTACGGTCAGATGTTAACGCAATCAGAAGTGATTATGTTACTAAAGATCAGCTCGAAAATATTAAATTGATAACAAATAATTCGACACCGACGCCGTTCATCATCAACAACCTTTTTATCGTCCCACTGCTGGGCACAGATCTCCTCTCATACAGAGAAGGATTGAGCGTAATCACCACGCTTGCTCAATGCGGGTTGGCGATTTCAGACTTATAAAGCCCAGGTTTCCTCAAGATGTTTTCCTTCGCCTTCAGTCATTGGTGTCCAAGATATACTTAGAAAGTACATATAACTTTAGAAAAGTTACATTGGTACTTGCCTGACCTGGAATCGAACCCGCGCACTCGTACTTGAGAGGCTGGTGTTTTAACCACTAGGCCACCACGACAAAACAGTGGGGTATATTGAAAAAGAACCTCGGAGTCTTTGAGTATATTTCGTGGTGCTCCCTGTGCGCCGTTTCCGAGTTAACGAAATACCAGTTGGTGGAGTCATAAGGATACTATAACTGTCTTGCCTGCCTCTCAGTGCCCGGCCGGTCTTGCGATTGCACCGAAACAGCACACAATGACAGAGATTATAAGTAATAGCATAGACAGACCTTACGGAGGAATTGCCCTATTGTAGAGGAAGTCCGCTTTCTCAAAGGTATCAATGTTGTTGTGTAATAGTGATCGTTTAGTTCTCACACGGATCGTTCTATGTTAGTTTTCTCATTTTACATGCTTACTGACTCGAGTGATAATATAATAGATTTCATGGGTTTTTTCTTTATTTCTTTATTTTTTGGCTTCGCACGGTTTGTGCATTTAGCCAATGCCACGTAATTATGAATTATTCATGTCGAAAAAGACGGCCGCGTGACCCGTCTTACGAGTGAGGTTTGGGACAAAGTCATGATGTGGCCACTATGCAGCGATATTTCACTGTTCTTTATGAACTATTTACTAAATGCACTTTTTACTACATAAATCACGCACTTTTATTTAGTAAACAACACTATAAATAATTTTAAAAGTCCAATGAAAAACGAGCGTGACACTCAGCTTGACTTTCCCGCCAAAACTCAGGGTGCTGATCACGAAAATGATTTCATTTTTGAAATCCAAGATGGCCGACATCATATTTCATGACATTCTGACATGGGTGTGATAACGAACATGACGTCATTTTTAAGCTATTGCTTAGCTTCTTTCTATCTCTTTATCAAAGTCGAACAGAAAACATTGAATATAGTTTAGTCGCTTAATCGTCACCATTTTTCGCACTCTTTTGATGACGTTGCTGGTAAAAAATAAATAAATTACAAAACAGAAAGAAAACTTGAATTGATATCAAAGAAAACAAAACAAAGGAAAAATTACTGTATAAATAAAATAAATAAATAATTATAATTGCAAGTTATAGTTGATAAAAAAAGGCTATGCAATAGCTTTACCGCGGCAGTCTCCGAGTGCCACACGCCTTTTTTTTTATAATATATTGCTTATTTTGAAAAAGATATCAAAACTAGTGATGCCCACAAAAATTAAGTTTATACTCAAAGTGAGATATTTATTTATTGATAATAACTGAGCACGTGTGTGCTTATCTCTTAGCAAACGATTCAGGGTTCCTCTGACTTATCTAAGGTCAATGTGTGATGGAAAAGGAGTTCAATATGTTGATGTAACAATTGACTTTCACACATAAGTCTATAGTTTCATGTTGAATTGTAAATGTATTCGTACGGGTAATCATCATCAACCTTCTATCGTCCCACTGCTGGGCATAGATCTCCTCTCACACAGAGAAGGATTGAGCGTAATCACCACGCTTGCTCAATGCGGGTTGGCGATTTCAGACTTATAAAGTTCAGCTTTCCTCAAAATGTTTTCCTTCACATTGTAATCAGTTATTGGTGTCCAAGATATACTTAGAAAACACGTATAATTAAGAAAAGTTACATTAGTACTTGTCTGACCTGGAATCAAACCTGCACACTCACTATAGGCAGATAACAATGATCTTTAGGGTTTTGTGTTAATCCACACAACACCCTGGCAATCAAACTTAAGACTTTATCCATCACGTATGTTGCTTTTAGTTTCTCTAGCTAATTTTACTTGAACCTGTATGATATTATTATTTTATACAGTTATATAACTGTCAGAATGTCAAAAGCGAAGTGAATGAAATCTACAATGTTGTTTACATACTTTATCTGAAACAGAATTGAAGTGATTTATAGTACCCAGATAAGAATATGCGTCCTCTTCTACCCTGGTTCGTTTACTTGCTGTTTATTCAACCGCCTTTTTTGTTTGATTTCATGTTGGATACCTTCATGAACACACTGGTAACGGAGGAGTATTATCATCGGGACTTTTAGCCGGATAATTGCCGGGTAACTATTCTAAAGTTATATGTACTTTCTAAGTATATCTTGGACAAAAATGCCTGAATGTGAAGGAAAACATCTTGAGTAAACCTGGACTTTTAAGTCTGAAATCGCCAACCCGCATTGAGCAAGCGTGGTGATTACGCTCAATCCTTCTCTCTATGAGAAGAGACCTGTGCCCAGCATGGGACGATAAAAAGATTGATAATGATGATGAATAGCCGGGTGGGATTCGCATAAGCATTTACCGCACCCCTTACAGCCTCGACCTGGCATTACAATGTCTGGAATTTCAAGTCGTTCGTGGTGCGGCATCCGACATATCATTTCGAGAAGTTTCTCAAAGAAGAATTCGCCGAAAGTGTTGTGTACCGCCGGTTTCGTGGCCAGAAACACGACGCCAACACTTTGTGTAGTGTAATTAATAATATTATACGTATTTATTGTATTTTAAGTTTTTATGTTGTTATGTTATAGTATTGTATATGTTTAAATGAGCCTTGATGCTTGAAATAAATGGATTATTAAATAAATAAATTATATAGCTCAGCAGATCACATCTCCCCGTGCGACCCACTTGCGAGTGGCGTGCGTGAATCACTTGGTTTCGTATTGGAAATCTTGATGGATTTCCTCCATCGTGGGGGTTACAGACAGGTATTTTAGCCGGCTAGAAACACCGTGTTTCACCTCTGGGGTGCAAGAATCGCATAATCATTCACCGCTCGCCCGATAGGCCTGGACCACGACCTTCGCGCAATGCTCCCACCTACGGCACACGTGGAACACTGTGGTGCCAACTTGGGCCTGTCTTTTCGGACGACGACCCTTTTTTTTGTTACCGGTGTGGAAAATCCTCATGGATGTCCGCCACTCTGGGGCGGGCGACGGGGTCTGTCTGACTCTTACCCCCTTATTCATAAACGCTGCTTAAAGTTAACTAGTGATTAGCGATTCTTTAACCATTCAATTTTGACCTTTTAACGTCACTTAAATCATCCTTTATGAATATACACCACAGTGTTTAAGGGGTTTATTCATAAACGAAGATTAAAGTTAAGTGATGTGCAAACTTCTAAAATGTATGGTTAAAGAATCGTTAATCACTAGTTAACTTTAAACACCTTTTATGAATAAGGGGGTTACTTCCGGAACTCCCGATTGGTGCTGGCCTGCCACTGTGGGACTCCTCGAGTCAGGGGGGAGTGTGGTATAGGACTCACCCCGTGACATCTAAGAGTGGCGCGCGTGAAACACTTCGCGCCGCCACTTCGGGTCCTAATGTTTGGGGGGCGACAGATGACCCCGGGTCTATCGCCCCTGGAGCCATTTAGGGGGGCTGGAAGAGGGCGACATAAAGAGAAAGGTTCTATTATTAGACCTATTGTTATCGAGAAAAAGCTAAACACTCTTATAGTAAACACAATGAGATGGACAATATGTATCCTAATAACGTGTGTGGGAGTAACGTTAGTAAGTTATATTAGTTTTGGTTACACGCTTAAACGAAATATAACCTCAAATTGTCAGTTTGTTACGTTATCGGTATTTTTTTTTATATAATCAGGAACTAGCTCTTGACCGCAATCCTGCCTGATGGTAAAGCGCGCTAGTTTGTTAAGAGCCTATTCACTCAAAAAATTTGAGTGAGTAGGAAAGAAGATCGACGATGCTGCGCTAGAGGGATATTGATCTGGAGACCCTCCACGACCAAACTCCACCAACAGAGCTACTCAGACCAGTACACCGTACGGCTTCACCAGACATCATGTCGGAACACGACAAATTGCTTAGCGGCAAGACTTTATCTGATGGGTGGTAACTTCTGCCGGCAGCCAATGTTATGGTGGTAGACCATAACATCGGCTGCCGGCAGAAGTACTGAGTATAATAACTAGGTCGGTGTTAGATTCCGGTCTAGCTGATAGGAGTGGAATTTTAAGTAACTATCTTTTCTTTTTAATCTTCACAGACGATCGCTGACTCCGAACGCTGACGTCACGACGAACGAAGACGCGCGCCTAGACCGCTCGGCCAACGACCGTATTGAAAACGGTGGGACATTTAACAGTAATGAGCCGCTCACTCGCTCAGTCTAAAGAGTTAGAGACGGACAAATAAACAAACAAGCAAGCAAACATATTACGTGAAGCTAATAAAAAGCATGTAAAAATAAATCAATGCTTACAAAGAAATCTACTTCCAGAAAAATTATATTAGTTATATTAGCCGACGAAGTTGCGGGTAAAAAGTGGTTTCTCTATAAGTAGGTGTTACAGCGACAGAATTTTCCTTATTGATAATTACTATATTATACTGTGCTTTTTTCAGATGAGGCAGTAAATAACAAAGTAATTTGTGATAATGGTGTGTTAAGGAATTAATAATAGCATAGTCGGGTGGCAACAGAGGGATTTATGTCTATGTGATAATGATAACAGCCGAATCGATCAATCGATCCGCGATTGATCTGCAGTGTGATTGAGCAACACACTAGCAATGGGTTTGATTTTGACAGTTCAACAACATTAACTATTTTATTAACGTTGTTGGGCAGACACATTTCGTAACATATGGAGCAACGAATTAGCAATTGTTTTTTTTATTTTTTCTTAATAATTATAAACTAGCGCTTGACCACAATCCCGCCTGATGGTAAGCAGTGATGCGATCGTAGATGGTAAAGCGCGCTAGTTTATTAAGAGCCCATTCACTCAGAAAAACTGAGCGAATAGGAAGGAAGACGGCAGTTGAGCGAGATGATGCAATGTTAAATCCAACAACACGACCAACGATGCTGCGCCAAAGGGAGATTGATCTGAAGACCCTCCACGACCAAACTCCCAACACAACAACATTAGGCGCATCGTACCCGGCACACATCGCAACACAACTGCTCAGACCCGTCCTCCGTACGGCTTTACCAGACATCACGCCGGAACAAATAATATTATGTACAAGTTTATTAAGAAGGAAATGAAATAATTAGCAGACATCAAACTCACACTCACACTCATTACTTTTAACAGGAAATGTGCCCAAAAGGCTGGCAGCACTGCCACGTAGTATGAGGATGCTGATTCTTTGGCCAAGAAATAGCCCAGCCCTCTGGCCACGTGAAGACTCGATTAAACGCTTGGCGATATCTCGAAATATTAAATGTGCACTCTGACCCCTTGGCCCTAGTGTTTCTACCCCAAACGGCTCAAACATATGAGTTTAGTATACAAGAAAACACAACATGGAACACAAATAGTATTCCATGTTGTGTTTTCTTGTATTCATTACTGTACCAGTGTACCTACATACTATTGTATAAAGTCATGTGTTTTTTTTTTTAACTGAACAGACAGCTGTGCTGCTGGGGAGTTTCTTCTGCCATTTCTTCTTCCCAGCGAAAGCACTAGAAAGTGTCGATGGATGGGCGTTTTGAGGGACTGTCTTATGTAATATTGACGTTCAAAAAGTGCTGATTCTCAGCCTAATTTGAATAAATGACTTGATTTTGATTCCAATGAGATTGGAGTATGTGCGCCGCGAGATTTTCCGCACGCGTTTTCCGCTGCCGCCGCATGACAGCTCACCGCATTTGGAAGATGGGGTGAAATTTTATGTAACAATACGTTTATTTTTTCAAAGAAAAAAAAATCTCAAACTTTACATTACCTAGCCGGCAAACAACAATTTAACTACAATACCAAACGCTGACGCCAAACTTCTTTCATATTGCATCAGCTATGAATGAAGGATGTTACGACAGACATGGCGGGGAATGTGTGTGTATGTGTGTGTGGGGACAGTCGTACGATGTTACGTGGTTAATAGATAACGACATATCGGTTGTGGGGCGAGCGTGCCATGTATTAGTAGGAATAACCTCACGTGATTTTATAGATAAAGGGTACCGACTTAACGCAGTGTGTCATGGTGGCCTAGTGGTTAAAACACTAGTCTCTCAAGTATGAGAGCGCGGGTTCGATTCCAGGTCAGGCACGTATCAATGTAACTTATTCTAAGTATATCTTGAACACCAATGACTGAGGAAACCTGGACTTTAAGTCTGAAATCGCCGAGCGTTGACCATATTGTTGTTGGGACAACCAAGTAAGATAACAAGCTCATAACTTTGTGGTTTTTCATGATATCTTTTTGAAATTTTGTACATAGATTCGTGGCGCAGTGGTCAACACGCCTGCCTGCGACGTGGAGGCCCCGGGTTCGATCTCCGGCCAGGTCATGATGGAAAACGATCTTTTCCTGATTGGCCTGGGTTTTAGATGTTTATCTATATATGTATTTATTATAAATATAGTATCGTTGAGTTAGTATCTTATAACACAAGTCTCGAACTTACTTTGGGGCTAGCTCAATCTGTGTGATTTGTCCGTATATTTTTTTTTATTATATAAAAACACTGGACACGCGTTTCGGTTACGTATGTAGGTGTTATAATGTAAAGTCTTCTTATAGCTATACAGTTGAAATTTTTACAGCTGATGTATTTCTGTGGCCTCTAGAACAGCTAATAGTAAACAGTTTTTTTATACTCAATAATTTATTGCTTTCCATAATGTGTACATAATAATTGGTATATTAAAATATCTAATCAATTATGAACCCTGTCCATTATGGCAAAGTAAGAGTATGAAGGCGTTATTGTTAAGGAAAAATAAATATTCATACTAATATTATAATTGCGAAAGTATCTCTGTCTGTCTGTCTGTCCGGTTTTCACGCCAAAACTACTGAACCGATGGTAATGAAATTTGGTACACAGATAGTGTAGAGCCTGAAAAAGGACATAGGCTATAAAACATCCCGCTATGACCAATAGGAGCAGAGCAGTAACAAAAAATGTTGCGAAAACGGGGCAAACGCGGACCTACACATTGCTCCCATTATTTTAAAAGGCGCTTATTTTATATCAACACTCCGAAGGAGTCGCGGGAAACAGCTAGTAAATAATAAATAAAATAGTATCATTAAAAACAGTATTATATGCTTTTATGGTAGTTATATTTTATATAAGAATTTACATAGTGGTTTGGTTAAAATGTATTTTTTTATTGCACTATTTACATTATTATCTTTATTATTACATATCTTTATAATCATTATTTAGGTTCGCTTGTGCACAATGGAATCAGGCCAACATCACGTTACAATATTAGTTAAATAGGCCAACTCGCTACCAACCAGGACGTTTCCTTACTAATTTGTTCCTCACACGATATGATCCGAGGATCTTCTACACATTGTATAAACGGTGTATCTATCTGACATCGACGCACAAACGAGTACCATGGATCCAGTACATGATTCTGAACCCCCCAGTGGTGGAATTCCTCGTCGGCTTTTTCATGATTAAAAAAATATATATGTAGTTTTTTCACTTTAGACCGTTCATAATTGCTATACTTTTATAACCAAATAAGATTTTAAAGTAAAAATTAAATAATTCGCTAATTACACAAAAAAGCTCTCAAATCTTATCAGCTGATTTAATAGAGTACACAACAACGTCTTACCTACAAACCCGCACGGCGGCACGCTTGCAACATTCAAAGGCCGAGCCGACACATTTTTTTAAACATTGTTATTTCTGTAATCGTTTATTAACGACATAAATGACTATCATAATTTTATTAGTGCCATGCGGTCTAGCCTTTTCGCGAAATTTGCGTTACAATGTCAGATACACCCCGTATAGCTAAGCAGTCAGCTGTCTGTGGCAATGGCTCCCATTGATATGTGATGCAATACAAAAAATGCACGGATTAGCAATTTAGTAACAAATTTAGTTTGTTTTTTGCGTCATATTTAGGTCCCGCATGTTTTTTTTTTTATAATTATAAACTAGCACTTGACCGCAATCCCGCCTGATGGTAAGCAGTGATGCGATCGTTGATGGTAAAGCGCGTAGTTTATTAAGAGCCTATTCGCTCAGAAAAACTGAACGAATAGGAAGGAAGACGGCAGTTGAGCGAGGTGATGCAATGTTAAAGCCAACAACTCGACCAACGATGCTGCGCCAAAGGGAGATTGATCTGAAGACCCTCCACGACCAAACTCCCAACACAACAACATTTGGCGCATCGTACCCGGCTCACATCGCAACACAACTGCTCAGACCCGTTCTCCGTACGGCTTTACCAGACATCATACCGGAACACGACAAATCGCTTGGCGGCAAGGCTTTGTCTGGTGGGTGATAACTTCTGCCGGCGGCCGATGTTATGGCCTACCACCAAAAACGTTTTTCTTTGATTTCTTATTTTTTGTATAAATTATAAACTAGTGCTTGACCGCAATCTCGCCTGATGGTAAGCAGTGATGCAATCTTCGATGGTAAAGCGCGCTAGATTATTAAGAGCCTATTCACTGTAGCCTTGAAGACATTTAAATTGTAATCCGATGGAAATACCGTCGCTGGCAAATTGTTCTAGTCCCTCGATGTATGCTGTATAAAAGACGAGGCGAAACGCTTCGTTCGGATCAAATATCCGTTGGAAAAGATGTCCAAGTGTTAATTTTGCTCGCGAAATGTTGTATGAATGTTAATACTGGTAGGTTTTAGTCAGTAAAAGGCTGACATTGCCTTCCGCTCCATCCATGATGGGACTATCTTTACAGAGACCACTCCGTGCCTCGGAAAGTACTTTGAAAGTCGTTACAGATCAGTACCTGTAACCACTTTAATAGAAGTCGTCATTTTTTGGGCATCAGACTTTCCGGCTTCTCCCTAGAAGCCCAAAAGACTGACAATCACGTATTATGTCAATTGGGTTGTGGAGGTCAGATAGGCAGCTTATATTCGGTTAGACTGGAAGCCAACCCTGGGAAAAGACTGGGCAGATGATTACTTCAGTAAACGAAACACTATTTAGTTTATATTATTTGTTACTACATTTGGTAGAATAGGTTTCATTTTGACAGTTTAACAAGATTCATTGCGCTGTTTGCGTTGTTGAGCAGACACATTTTTCAAACATACGGAGCAATGGATTAGCAACATCATCATCATCATTATCAACCTTTTTGTCATCCAACTGCTGGGCACAGGTCTCCTCTCATACAGAGAAGGATTAAGCGTAATCATCACGCTTGCTCAATGCGGGTTGGCGATTTCAGACTTAAAGTCCAGGTTTCCTCAAGATGTTTTCCTTCACCTTCAGTCATTGGTGTCCAAGATATACTTAGAAAGTACATATAACTCTCATACTTGAGAGTCTGATGTTTTAACCACTAGGCCACCACGACTTATGCAACATGCTTCAATATAATAGTACTTAGGTAGGTGCATAATGTCTTTCACAATAAGATTGTCAACATAAGGTGCACGCGCACTACGTTATTTAATTACAAATACTAAAAATGTTATGTGAGCTATTTTCGACAATCTAAGGTCAGACTATAAACGTTTTTAAAATTAAGAGAATGGCCCACAGATAAGACTGTCAACACGCGGCGCATGCGCACCACGTTATTTTTACATACAAATATTAAATGTTGTTAATAGAACGCTGATCCCAACACCTGGTCTATTGCATCAGCTATGGATGAAGGACGCAAAGACAGATAGACGCGCTGTTGTTAGCGTGGGGCGCGACAGAATCTTAATAGAAAAAATATGGGTTTAGTAAAAATAATTATGCTTGTACCTATCGGGTATATAGGAAGAACATTTTGACCTTATATGAAAATATAGAGTAAAAAACACACTTATTTTTTGGTCAAAGCCGGCTCTGATTACAATTTAAAGTGTCTTCAAGGCTAGAGTGAATAGGCTTTTAATGTACTAGTGCGCTTTATCATCAACGATAGCATAATTGCTTACCATCATGACAGTCTCCGTGGGGCAGCGGTAGCGAACGCGGCCGCTGCAAAAGAAGGCGTGGGTTCGATCCCCACGCAGTGGAAATATTTGTATGCATAAATATGAATATTTGCACTGGTCTGGTCGTGCCTCGGAAAGCACATTAAGCCGCTGGTCCCGGTTGCCATACGAACATCTAATGGCAGTCGTTACGGGTTGTTGGAGCCCTCAAAAGTCCAACAATTGGTCTAACTACAATCCTTCGATATCGCCCTCGGGTTGTGAAGGTCAGACGGCAGTCGCTTCACGGAAAATATCGAAGTTTAGCCAAAATCAGCAGTTAGACTGGTAAAGCGGACCCCAGACTCCATAGCTCAAAAAGCTTCGGTTGCAACAGGGATTAACGCTGAGGTGATGATGAGTTGGTTCGTGTCGAGAACACGAGGTCAGTTAGGTAGCTGCTCCATATGTAATCAGCTTCCAGTCTTACCTGTTGCAGCTGAATACCAATACAGCTGCAACAGGTAAGACTGGAAGCTGATCCCAACATAGTGGGTAAAAAGCTAGGCTGATTCTAAGCGGTGGCCCAGTGGTATTGGCCGCTACTTAGAAATTACAGGTTCGAACTCTATCAGGTGCTTTCCTTTGTGTAAATTAATTCAGGACCGCTGCTCTCAAAATGGCGGTGAAGGAAAACATCCTGAGGAAATCGGCATGTCTACCATCTACCAACCCGCACTGGGCTAACATGTTAGATTAGGGCCCACTCCTTCTCACCGAAAGAAGGCCTGTGTCTCAACTGTGGAAATATTATACAGGAATATGTACATATGTCAATGGTTCTAAGTGTTCCGCCTTGTCTTTTATACCGCGTACATCGAGGGACTGGAACAATTTACCAGCGTGTTCCGTCTGACTACAATTTAAGTGACTTCAAGGCTGGAGTGAATAGGCTCTTAATAAACTAGCGCGCTTAAGATCAACGATCGCATCACTGCTTACCATCAGGAGGGATTGCGGTCAAGCACAAGTTAATTAAAACTGCTTAATTAAAATAAAAAGCTCAGGTAAAGGGGTTGGTAATTTTTAGAAATTTTCTTGGAATTCTTTAGCATGTTAACGGTTTTTAACGAATAATACAGATAAAGGTGATTTAATAGATTTTCACCCTTATGGCTTGAGGCTTAAGGTTTAAGGTTGATTGCGAAATTTTGACAGGCTCTGGTAACTTTATCTACTAGTGTACGTAATATAGTCATTAGCATTTAAATTGTTGTAAAAAAATGTGGGTAATTAAGTGAAATGTGGGAAAAACCCAGTAACCGGTGGCTGGAGATAATGAGGCGATTATAATAAGATAAATTGATAATTATAACTTTTATTCCGTTATACGATAGATTCATTGACACGGCAGGCTAGAGGTAGGAAGTTTGGCTGTAGTGATTTCCTTAAGTTTTTTTAATTAACATATTCAGAGCCACCGACTCGCCCGGAGAGTTTTCGTGGACTCTCCGGGCGAGTCGGTGTCACTGAATGTGTTAAAATATATATTTACGATGATTTCCTTGTTTACAAGCTGAACTAAATTTAAGTTCCGTGCATGTTTTTCATTAAGAAAAACATAGAGGTGACTATTATTTAAGTCTTGATAAATATAGATACATTTTAGGCATGATTACTAAAACTACGTCACATACGGCAGGAGCAGACTAATTTGACAGGACTAAATTATCTTCTGTCCTTTTTCTTACAATAGATTTTAGTACAAGCGACAACATATCAAGCTACTACAATCTGTCAGATTTCCGTAATAGATTTTAAACTTTATCTCTAAAGCATTAAGACTCAAGGTTGATTGGTATTATTTTACAGTTTCGGGTAACTTGACCTGCTGTCATCCGTACATACTTATTGTATTATTTATACTTATAGGTCTAACAGTTATGAGATTAAAAAAAACACGTAAAATTTTCATATTTAGCTTATAGCACGCTGCCAATGAGGCATTCCGAAACGAAAACCGACTGCATATGGCCGCTAAAGAGACAGAATTGTTTGAAAAAGGGAGCGATACCCGCGTCCTTGGCGGACGATTAAAGTATACTAGGTTGTACGGTACAGTAATAAGATTTTTTCTGTATTTTTTTTTTTACAACATATAGAAAAAGAAATCTTATTCCAAGAACGTTAAGGTCTTCGTTCTCCAAGCTTTGGCATAACTAATTTAATAAATAACAAAATCAAAAATCAAAATCAAAATTGTTTATTTCAAATCAACCATCCGTTGGTGTTTTTGAATAGTCAATGTCGGTCAGTCCAAGAAAAGTGAAGCTAAATTGCACGTTCCAAAGCGTAGATCTCTATGGAGAAGAACGTGCAAGAAACTCCATGGACACTCTTTTAAAATCATAGTATGGGTTACATTTCTTCGTTACATATTTCTGTTGCTTCTATCATGTGAGCACAATGTATAAATATAAAAATTAATTAAAAGATAGGAAATGAATTAAGCCCACTGGCAGCTAAGAGATGACCAGTCTCCGACTGACGACCCCGTTCACCTAGCTCAACCATTTTGAAGGGAACCAAATGACCCGACAACAAGGGCCACCATCAGCAAGACACTTGAGTGAGCATAACAAACTCTCAACTGCCATGCTCACAATAATAACATAATAATAATGCATATAATACATGTTAAATTAACAATTCTGTGTATGTACTATGATTATAACATCATATTCTAATTGGGGTGTTTTATATACAGCGTTGTATTGTCTTTATACGAACCCTGAATATAGTTTGTTCAGGATAAGCAACTGAATCTTACTGAAAACTGAAAGTTAGGTGGTGGTTAACACGGCAGCTGGTGTTGAGTTCTGTTTTTTTTTTTAGTAATTATAAACTAGTGCTTGATTGCAATCCCGCCTGATGATAAGCAGTGATGCAATCCTTGATGGTAAAGCGCACTAGTTTATTAAGCCTATTCACTTAAAAAACTTAGGAATAGGAAGGATGACGGCAGTTGAGCGAGGTGATGCCATGTTAAACCCAACAACACGACCAACGATGCTGCGCCAGAGGGAGATTGATCTGGAGAATCTCCACGACCAAACTCCCGACACAACAACACATCGCAACCCAACTGCTCTGACCCGTCCTCCGTACGGCTTCACCAGACATCATGCCGGAACACGACGAATCGCTTGGCGGCAAGACCTTGACTGGTGGGTGGTAACTTTTGCCGGCAGCCGATGTTATAAGCAGATTTAAGCTGAAAACTCATGTGCACGCATTATGCATTTTGGTGAGTGTGCGCAGGAATTGCATAACTCTCCGTTCCATCATCAGACGACCCGTCGTTCGGCGAGTATCCACCCTTACGTTGTTGACACCACTACGATCCGGACGAAGCGTTTCGCCTCCTCTTTTATACCGCGTACATCGAGGGACTGGAACAATTTATCACGGCGATCGACTACAATTTAAGTATCTTCAAGGCTACAGTGAAATAGGCTCTTAGGCGAAGGGCGGGCGTTTTGAGGGGCCTTTCTTATATAATATTGAGGTTCAAAAGGTGCTGAATCTCAGCATAATTTGAATAAATGTTGATTTTGATTTTGACTTATTAAACTAAAGCGCTTTACTATCAACAATTGCATTAATGCTTACCATCAAGCGGAATTGCAGTCAAGCACTAGCAATCCACTAAGGGACTTATAGGATCGTATAAGAGCAAAAATAATCAACATCTACTCGCAATTCTTTAATTTACGAGATTTTTTTCAAAGGTTTTGACATGCTAAGTAGAGGATTTTGGCAGATTGAAAGTGACAACTGAAAAGCTGTTCAAGCATTAAATTTAAAAACGTTCACATTCTGACCTATCTTCTTCTTCTTCTTCTTCAGCCTATGGATGTCCACTGCTGGACAAAGGCCTCCCCCAAGGCTTTCCACGCTGACCGGTCTTGTGCTGCCCGCATCCATCGGCTTCCCGCGACCTTCACCAGGCCATCGGTCCACCTTGTTAGGGGCCTACTCTGCGTCTTCCAGTGCGTGGCCGCCACTCCAGAACCTTACTGCCCCATCGGCCATCGGTTCTACGGGCAATGTGCCCTGCCCACTGCCACTTCAGTTTAGCGACTCGCAGAGCTATGTCGGTGACTTTGGTTCTTCTGCGGATCTCCTCATTTCTGACCTATCTTAATTTATCAAAATCATCTCTAACTTCCTAAAAAAATTTACATTCGTCTGTCTCCAACATGAGACTACGGAAAGATTATGAGAATTGACTTTTGGAATGTAAACTTTCTCAAAATTACGAGCATAGAGAGCATAGTTATGTTTTGTTATGGGTTTGTACATGTTTTTATTACTATTTAATAGCTGTAGTACTTGAGACATATAATATATAAATTAGCCTCTAATGTTCCCATAGTTGGGACACAGGCTTTCCCTCGGCGAGAGGAAGTGGGCCATAATCTACCAAACGGGCCATGTCTTCGTAGGTTTTGCCTCTTGGACATGTCGGTTTCCTCACTATGTTTTCTTTCACCGTTTTGAGAACTACGTTAAAAGTACTTGAGACAATTCTATGTTAATTAATTAATTGCACTTACCCACTATACAAAAATTGAGCACACAGGTCCAAATTCCACTCACGAAATTATTTAAAATTATTATTATTTATCACTAATTCTAATAACGCTAAAATCACACTGCACGATAAGGCCGCGTACACACTCATAGCAATAGTGTAAATCGTACTGGAATCGCGATTAGTACAAATCATTTCTTTTATATGACTGAGCGAAACATGTGAGTCATTGGACAGAGAATGTCAAAGTTATTATGATTTTATTTTAAAATGGCTTTGATATTAAGTTCTTTTTGCATAATTGATCTCTATAATTTGTTCAGTAATGAGACACTAGCCTCTTCCCTGTGAGAGAAGGGAGTGCGCCTTAATCCAACTCACGAGCGGGTTTATAAATGTCACATGATGTTTTAAAAAAAAATATTCTAAGACATGCTTCTCATACTTCCTCACGATGTTTTTATACACCGAGTTAGGGGCAGTGGTGATTAAATAATTTAGTCAAACATGTAAGACACTGCTCTACCAAGGTGTAATGTGTTTTATTTATGAAAGTGCGTAATGTAAATTGCCTATTTTTAATAGGGATGTTTCCTGGGTAAAAAAAGTTGATTCTATTTAGTCAGTCATTCAGATTATAGAAAAATAATGGATACGTATATGTTGTTTAAATCAAATCAATAAAAATTGACAAATATAAAAGGCATCAAAGATCAGGTGGTGGCTGGTGACGTCACTGCTCGTTAAGATGTGTAGCGTGCAGTGACGTCACACGAGCTTTCGACGCACTGTGTCGTTTTAATTTTTTCTTTATATGAAAAAAAAAAATAGGTGTCTAGTATTTTTGGAAATCTGACTGACGGATTAATTAGTTTCTGTTAGTCAACTACCCTATTCACTAAGATTTTAAATCCGGAATCTATTTTTTAAATATATGTAGAAGTATAGGAATAAGAGATTTTTAAGATGTCCTTAAATAATTTGGCATAATTCCAGAAAAAATATTATAGAGAAATAAGATTTTTATTAAAAAAATCTAGAATTATTTTTTAAGTTTTTTTAAAATAAAAATCAAATTTCTATACAGTATGTTAAGAAAACCCTGTCCGACCCATAAGCAGGGGCGTGCACAAAGATTTTATTGGGGGTATGCATAAATATACCTACTATCCAAATCTCTGTGCTTATATATGGTAAAACTTAAAAAACGTAACTTAGACGTAGTTTCAATTTAACATACTACTTTTACGTACTTTTTCGCATGTCAACATTGAATTGATGTTTGTGCGTGGCTACAATGAACATCTAAGTATGTGATTGATGATAAGAACAAGTCAAATAAATGATATACGTGGGGTATTAGGTATTTTTTATTTGCCAAAATGAATACAATGAAATCATCATCATCTCAGGGTTAATACCAGTCGCATCCAAAGCTTTGGAATCTGGGGTCCGCTTTTCCAGTCTAATTACTGATTTTGGCGAAATTTCGACAATTTCCGTGAAGCGACTGCCGTCTGACCTCCACAACGCGAAGGCAATATCGAAGCATTGAAGTTAGACCAATTGTTGGACTTTTGTGGGCTCCAACAAACCGTAACGACTGCCACTAGATGTTCGCATGGCAACCGAAACCAACGGCTTAACGTGCTTTCCGAGATACGACCAGACCAGTGCAAATATTCATATTCATGCATACAAATACTTACACTGCGCGAGGATCGAACCCGCGCCTCCTTACGCAGCGGCCGCGTTCGCTACCGCTACGCCATGTAGGCTGTCAAAATACAATGAAATGGTATTACTAACTCAACTGTAAATAAGTAATAATTTATTTCTCAAAAAACTAAAAAAAAATATTTCACTATCTATAAATTAAATCAACGCGCCTATCTATTTTTAAATAACTCTGTAAAAATCAAATATATATAAGATCGTTTTGAAATCGCTAAAAGTTCTTTTAAAATGGACAGATAGACAAATCTATGAGTCTGCTTTGGCTTTTCATAAATATGCGTAATGCACTACTCATTGGAATCATAACTATTAAATTTTGCTAATTTGTAAACTTCAGGAAAATTATTACAACATAAAGTATAGTATTGAAATTCAAAAGCAAGTAGGTTGAAAAACTTAAGGTCTTTTAAGTTTTTATAACGTCGAACTGTCAAAGCCGTGTTTTAAAATAATATACCTATACGAGAAACAAAACAATTTATTTGTACACACTACACAACCTGCTAACCACATATAATTATCATAATACTTTTTATAAAGACAACCTTTCTTTTGTGTTAAACCAAAAACTCTAAAATAAATGAATATTCAATTCCGCTTAAAACAATCAATACATATTTAACCCAAATACACCATTGATAATGAAACAACATAAGCTGCTAAAATAAAAAGGTATTTGAACGAACAACAATCACGCTATATTTCTGAACTTCTTAAATTCGTCGCATTATTAGAAGCTGTGCTTATCATGGGCTTTAAACCCAAAGAAATTTCACGCACACGTACACAACAGTTTAGGCACACAAGCAAATAATTTTATACACAGACAGATACGGAAGAGGCACATTTTGTTTATGCTTACGCCGTAAGAGGCGCTGGTGTCGCGCCTAAGGCAACTAATGTGTCTCGTTAGCACTAGGCCCAATAGATGGCAGTGTTATCAATAACTGATTAACAAAGTCTTTTAGTTTTAACTTTGTAGTATATAAATTATTTTACAGTATATTATAATTTTAGAAGACTATTAGGGTATGCAGAGCTTTTCTGCTTGTATGGAGCGCACGCGCCTGCCCATAAGGATAATAAAGGTTAGGTAAGCACATGACCAAATATAATATAAAATTTTACATATTCATCATAGTACCAATACAAATGAATTTTGAAATAATCTTTTTTTCCCGCGAATTAATTAGAAATTCCCCGAAATTTGGTAATTTTTAAAAAGTGACAACACCGGTTTTATTATGAGCGAATAGCGATGCGACCACGTGCCGCGTGCCCTGCCGCCCGCCCCCCGCGGGCTGTAGGCGAAGGGTGGTTAACGCGCGTTTATTAAGTTACCTATTTTTGCGAAATAATATTTATTTTTTTAGGGGGATTTTTTTTTAAAGTTTAGCCCGGTTTTGTATGCATTAGTAGAATCAGTTATCGATACCTAACAACACCTTCACGGGTCGGACAGGGTTTTCTTAACATACTGTATAAAAGTTTGTAACAACTTTAATGAAATTTAAAATCAATTATGATATTAAATGACGGCTAAACGTTAAAAATGTGAAGGAGCGCGATTAAAAGACGGTAATCTACATGTGTAAAAGGGTCAATTTTTGAATGATAAACTAGTCATTATTCATGTATCAGATAACACTTAATGAGGAGCAAGACAGAGATTTCAGTTCGTATTGAATAGAATATAATTGATAAAAGTGTTAGCCAAGGACTTGACATGGGAACACCTCTTTATCTATAACTGTAGATACGCGTTAAAGATAATATTAATGTGATTGTCATTATTTACAGAAACTTAGAAACGTTTAAAATGTTATAGTATATCTTACTCGTTGGTCTAGTTATCCTGTAGCGGTATCCACAAATGCCGCCATATGCGAACAACGAGTCGTACTGGCGTCACACAAATTCTAAATCTCGCAAGCAGAGTTTACCGTCCAACTAGCATACAGACAACTTCCTAATATCAATCGTTGAGCCAGAGCCAGCCAGATATAACACCCGTCTGGTCGGAGGATCCTCCCTTTTCTATGGAAGAGGAGTGAACTTTTCCCCCTGCCCCTCATACTACTAAAAGTCGAAGTGCAGCTTTAACCTCGTTCGATTTTAAAGTCTTGGAAGAGGGTTCATTATTCTTCCAGCCTAATCTCAAATATATTTTTTTCCAGATTCATTAGGTAAACGTACAATTATTTTTAACTAGCTAACTAACGGAAGCCCTTAAAGACGATTAATTTCCACGCTTTTTTCACATTTTCCGCCGAATCAAAAATGAACCCTATCTTTTAAGATACAGGCGAGCCCTACTATTGCAAAGTAATTATAAACTTTTCTTTCATGTATATACGCTATGTAGTTTTTGTGAAATAAATACTTATTATTATTATATAGCCCAAAACGTTCCTCGATAGATAGACTATTTTTTCGCGCGTTCAAACAAACAAAGTTTTAGTATAGATTATCTCAACAAGCATCCTGCAGCCACCTGTACTTAAAAACTGTTGCACATGGATCCTTCGGCGGGGACACGGAAATATAAAATATTATTAATATTTCTCCACACACACACACATCGCATCAATAAAATTAAAATGACGTGCACAGAGTATGCAAACCGAAGGAAAGAGAGAGGGAGCCCTATATCAGAGAGAGAGAGAGGTAAAGGCGATAGTTTTCAAATTTCGAATTACTTTATGTTATAAAATGTGATTTGTTGATTAGTCATCAGTCCTACCAGTGTGTTAAATCAGTTTCGTCACGTGGAAATCTCTCTAAGATAAACCAAAGGAGCCTAAAATTTTAAACTTTAATGGATATATCCCATAGACACACGAAATCATAAAAGGAACATTAAAATTATTGTCGTTACGTAACTCACAGGATATTGCCCATATCCCTTGCTGTCGTCTTGGATTGACCCAATGAGTGATGACGTGAACTGTCATGAGTAACCTTGACCCTCACGGGGTTCAAGATCAGCGGTGATTGGTTGATTGTCTGGTAGGAATGCAGGATTAGGGTTAATGAAACTTGGTTTCCTTTGGTCTTCTGTTAATTTGTTAATGAGGATGTGACGTTTTCTTTCTTTGTGAGATGTAGAGGTAATTAGAGATGGTTGTCTGAGTCAATTTTATTGTTTCTCGTTTAATTTGGTTTAGCTGGATGAATGTTGGAAGCCGGATTAATTGTATAACTGATTGGAAAATGTTACAATTTATTTATAATTGTGATTTTTATTTAAAGTAAAAAAACGTAGGATATATTTTCATCCCTTTTATGGGATGATGTATAATAAAGTCGGGACGATTGGCGTAGTGGTTAAGCTATTGACTGCTGCGCTGCGTGTCATGGGTTCGACGCCCGCACGGGACAAATATTTGTATGACCTACAAGTAGTTGTTCCGTGTTTGGTTGTTTGGGTGTGTGAGTTTATATGTTTGTAAACGCACCCACACTACGGGAGAAATTCCTAGTATGGGACAAAGTTTAAAAAAAAGTGTTTGATAAATAAAATAACTTTTAGTTCTCGAAAGGCTTGCTCATTACAATTACACTATCGTATAGAATAGAAAATAAAATAAAACAGAAATAAACAACTAAAACAGAATAGACATAAATATACTTTGACATTTTAAATGTGCTGTTTTTCAGCCTGATTTCTATAAATTACTTTTGGACACTTTAATCACATTGAAATACTCAATTTAATCATAATATTTCTACAAACTTTGACATCCTCAGTACGAAAATTAAATTTAAGAGCACGTGTTCCTCCGATCACCTTCGGACAGATCGAGTACAAAAACCCATGTCTTAAATCATTCGAAAACTTGAGGACCCGTCATTAAAGTAATAAAATTATCTTTTATACAAAGACTTTGTAATTTACGACCTCAGTCCCACAAGGGATCTTGAGCCTTGTCTTTTAAGTCAGAAAGCTCAGTTCTCTGTGTAAATTTTGAGTCAATAACTCATCTCTTATAGTTATGGCGATTAGAATTACGTATTAAAACTGAAGTTTAATGTTCTTGTAATTTAATTTTAAATTGTGGTTTAGTGTTGTAGATGTAACTGTTTTTATATCGTAATGTCTAGGTAGCAACAATCGGTACAGCGCTGATCTAGGAAGGTGAAACTTACTTGAACCTTGATTTTGACATAGACAAGAAAATTAGACAAACATTTATATATACTTTTTTTGTTATAGCAACATTGAAGCAATGATAGCTTTATTCATTACCATTCTTTTACTCTTATTCCAATTTATTCAAAGTTTTCTTTTTAATAATAATAAACTAGGGCTTGACTGCGATCCCGCCTGATGGTAAGCAGTGGTGCAATCGTTGATGGTATATTAAGAGCATATTCACTCAAAAAAATTTAGTGAATAGGAAGGAAGATGGCAGTTGACTGAGGTGACCCAACAACACGACCAACGATGCTGCGCCAGAGAGAGATTGATCTGGAGATTGATCTACGACCAAACTCCCGACACAACAACATTTGGCGCGATAGATGGAAAGGGGTTAAAAAGGAGGTGACTACGGAGCTGACGTCTGATAAAGAAGTGTTGAAGAAAAACACATATTGAGTGCTATCTCGGTGGTAGGCCGCAACATTGGCTGCCGGCAGAAGTTACCACCCACAAGCCGTGCGGACGACGGGTCTTAGCAGTTGTGTTGCGAAGTGTGAGGGGTTTAGTTCTGGAGGGTCTCCACATCAATCTCCCTCTAGCGCAGCATCGTTGGTCCTGTAGTTGGGTTTAACATTGCATACTTCGCTTAATTGCCATCTTCCTTCCTATTCACTCAGTTTTTTTGAGTGAATAGGCTCTTAAATAACTAGCGCGTTTTACTACCAACGATTGCATATGTGTTTAGATAGATGTACTTATGACATTTCACAGAACTGCACTAGGATCGTTTCGTGGACAACACCCTACTCCCTCTTGATGAGGTTTATATCCTAGTAGTAGAAGCAGTAATAGGTTGATTTTGTCTTGTGGTAAGCAGTATTACTTTTTTTCCGCACGATTCATATAATATTTATCAACAAAAACTAGAAGAGATATGACATTTAAGAGACCCGCACTGGGGTGGGAGTGAGAACAGTGAGCAACATTATAGATAGATTATGTCTTTATTGTAAGCATCGGCAATACGTGGCGTAGCGATAGCGAATGCGACTGCTGCGCAAGTTGGCAGTCGTTACGGGTTGTTGGAACCCTCAAAAGTCCAATAATTGGTCTAGCTGCAATGCTTCGATATCGCCTTCGGGTTGGAAAATATCGAAGTTTAGCCAAAATCAACAGTTAGTCTGGTAAAGCGGCTTTGGATGGGCTGGGATTAACGCTAAGATGATGATGATGTAAGCATCGGCAATACGATTTATATTGTGGTAGGTAGTATTGCTTTTTCCGCACGGATCGTACATTATTTACGACCAAAAAAAAACTTTGACAGACTTAATCTAAACATAGAATAGCAGTTTTCTAAAACTCGATTATCATTTTGTCGATAAAGTTATTAGGTGGCGAACATCCCTAGTGATGTGTTGCGTTAGATGCTCACCAATTATCGACGTAAGCACCTACCTACTTATTTGAATGCCCTATTTATAATCTAAAGTTAAAATTAAGAATTATATCGACTCTTTTTAATAATATCTATTATGGATCTTTATCTTATCACGAGGCTCTCTGCTTATGGCTAAATAATAATAGCCATGCAGGTCGATCGATCAGTCTTTGGAATGGGTGACCACCTATATCAAATCAAATCAAATCAAAATTGTTTATTTCAAATCAACCATCTTGTTGGTGCTTTTGAATAGTCAATGTCGGTCAATCCAAGAAAAGTGAAGCTAAATTGCACGTTCCAAAGCGTAGATCTCTATGGAGAAGAACGTGCAAGAAACTCCATGGACACTCTTTTAAAATCATGGTATGGGTTACATTTCTTCGTTACATATTTCTGTTGCTTCTATCATGTGAGCACAATGTATAAGTATAAAACCGGCCAAGTGCGTGTTCCTTACCATTGATTTATGTGTATGAAATTGTTATTTGTATGAAAAATTACGCGGTAATAAGCGGTTTACGATTTACGAGGTATTAAAAAAAACTGCTTACTAGATCTCGTTCAAAACAATTTTCGTTGATAGTTTTTATAGTAATATACCTACATCGTATGTTTTAATATTTTAGAAACCTCGATATCATTTTTGAAGATCTATCCATAGATACTTAACACGAACCTATGTGTTTGATGAAAAAAAAAAATTGAGTTTCAGTTCTAAGTATGGGGAGCCCCCAATATTTATTATTATTTTTTTATGTTTCATCAAATTCTTAATGCGGTTCACAGAATACATCTACCTACCAAGTTTCAACAGTACCTACAGCTCTTAAAGTATCGGAAAAAAAATGGCTGTGACATACGGACGGACAGACGCGACAGACAGACATGACGAATCTATAAGGGTTCCGTTTTTTACCATTTAGCTACGGAGACCTAAAAATTAATATACATACAGACTATACAGAGACCCATATATGTCTCGGAAAGCACGTTAAACCATTGGTCCCGGCTGTCACTCATATCTTTGAAAATCGTTACGGGTCGGCAGAAGTCAGAAAGTCTGACCACTAGTCTTACCAAGGTGTATTACCCAGTAACTGGGTTGTGGAGGTCAGATAAGCAGTCACTTCATGTAAAATACAGTTGATTCCGGTTAGACGGGAAGCTGACCTCAGACATACTTGGGAAAAGGCAGGCAGATTATTGTGATATGGATCTTGTAATGGGACTTCCCGATCATTGTCTCTGATTACGATATAAATCATTAAGTCAACAGGAATACGTTCACTGCTTCTCCAAACACGAGCTCTTTGACCGGTTATGTACTTCCCGCATCCAACGGGTTTGTATTACGTCACATCAGAATCTTTCGTCCCCATCGGCCATCTGTTCTGCGAGCAACGTGCCCTGCCCATTGCTACTTAATTCTGACAATTCTTCATCGGGTGAGATAAAAAAATTGTTGAATCATTATGAATGTATTCCCGGGGAGCAACATAATATTTTGTGAACATTTTGACAAACAATGTCTATGGCAAACTTCAATTTAATTATTTTTTATCTATGTTTCCATAAACAAAAACCTGAAGTCTTTTCTCATAATTTAAAAAGTTAAAAAATGTAGTGTGTTTTTCTGACTGATTGAAACTGAAGATTGGACTGTGAACGTGTTTAAAATTGTGAGATTTGCTCATCTGAACTAAAAACAGAAGCTAAATACATAATATGACATAATTCATACAACAAAAACGTTTCATAAAAAACAGGATACCGCAAATACTCACAGAAAAAAAAATGAAGACTCACCGATGAAAAAGAAAGAAACGGAACAAAAACTCCTCACTTGTCAATTATAATTAGCAAATAAAAACTTTTATGATTGCGTAACATCACTTGCAAGAAAGCTTGGCATTATACGAATGAGTCAGAGCGGCGACGTTTAAAAAAGGAAAAAAAGAACATGGCCGACGTAAAAAAGAGCGCCAAAAAACTTGTAACTGGCAGGTGTGAAGGAAGCGACGAAGGACGTGAAAGTACGTATTTAAAGTATATTAGGGATCATAAATCGTGTGCTTTTTTTAAATATTTTTTTTTGTGGCAAACTTTTTGGTAAATATTTTGTAAGGTTGCGTTCTACAAAGAACGCAATATGGATTATGGACCGTAGTAGGCGATACGTTCTTAACCATCCATAATTATGAACCTTTGCCAAGACAATATTGCCAAAAATTTCATGGGTTTAATAAGTGTATTTAATATAATAGATTAGTGTATCATTATGAATGGCATGCTCGTCATTTCCCGAACCCAAATTTAGACTCAAAATGCATTTAAGAGAAATTCTTGAGAGAAATGTTTAATCATTTTAGTATCTAGTTCTATCATGATCAGGAGCTTGGACCTAAGTAACGAAGGCCGCTCGTATCAATTCATCAGGGTAGATCGGAGTGCCGTCCATAGGGAATTTAGGGTTGTTACGTCACATTATCAGTAGCAACGGGTTTCATTTTAACAGTTTGACAACATTCATTGAGTTTTTTAAGTTGTTCAGAAGATACAGTTTTCGAAACTATGGAGCAATGGATTAGCACTATGCTTAAAAGTGATTCAAATTGATACCTATTAATATCTACTGTATCACATTTAGGTGCTGTTCGTATAGTATGACGAAGTTAAAAGCACGCAAGAAATGTGGAAGAAAACTTTATATTGCGCCGTCCATATATACCTACCGACGCATGGCCGATAGGGTTGTAAGATTTTGGAGTGGCGGCCACGTACTGGAAGACGCAACGTAGGGAGTGGACCGATGACCTGTTGAAGGTTGCGGGAAGCCGATGGATGCGGGCAGCACAGGACCGGTCAGTATGGAAAGCCTTGGGGGAGGCCTTTGTCCAGCAGTGGACATCTATAGGCTGAAGAAAAAGATATATGCCTACCTAAATTGGGATAAGGGAGAATCATAATTAGATCGAAACTAAGTCAAAGGAGATGTTTCATTTTGGGCCACCTCTATGTACGCTATGTAGATAAAAAGGAAAAAAATGAAAGATTTTCATATAATACTACTAAATTAATTTGAATAAAATACAAATATATATAATTAATTATTTGAAACGTTTTTTAGTGAGATAACCCTTTATTAAGGTAGCCGTGACAGTGGTTATGACGTTTGATTGGCGACTTTGACAGTTCTATTTTCCCGTTGTGTTCGTGTCGAGTGTTGATTTGAGTTGATTGTTTATTTAATGGGCCGTCTGTTCGGAATTAATGTTTTGTTTTTTTCGCAGTCATATGGTAAATGTAGATACGATAGCTTTAGATACATGACACATCAATCAAATGTCACTGTCAAAATCTTATTTCGCTTATTGCTGACCACCATATTTATTAGTACCTAGTTGTGTTGCATTCCTTGGCCAAGTTAAATTTAATCTGTTTAAAAACTAGGCCAAAATATAGGTAATTAACATAAAAAACAGTTAACTATAGCGTAACTATACCTAGCATAAAGTGTACAATGTGCTGGCCCAGGCTCCATACATTTCTGAAACATCCCCTTTCTTCTCTTTATTTTTGACAACGCGTAGGTAAAAAAAAAAAAATTTTTTTTTTGTAATAATTATAAACTAGCGCTTGACCGCAATCCCGCCTGATGGTAAGCAGTGATGCGATCATTGATGGTAAAGCGCGCTAGTTTATTAAGAGCCTATTCACTCAGAAAAACGGAGCGAATAGGAAGGAAGACGGCAGTTGAGCGAGGTGATGCAATGTTAAACCCAACAACACAACCAACGATGCTGCGCCAAAGGGAGATTGATCTGAAGATCCTCCACGACCAAAATCCCAACACAACAACATTAGGCGCATCGTACCCGGCACACATCGCAACACAACTGCTCAGACCTCCATACGGCTTATACCAGACATCATGCCGGAATACGACAAATCGCTTGGCGGCAAGGCTTTGTCTGCCGGCGGCCGATATTATGGCCTACCACCGAGAAAATCAAATAAGATGCTTTTTTGTTGTGGATGGGATATCATCAAATAACCTCTCCCGCTCCGGGCGGAGCGGAAGGGCGTGTCAGACTTTTACTGACTAAAACCCACCCGTGTTTCTTCACTTGCCTGTGCGCCAGGGCTACGTTTTCTTTTTTAACCAACCCGCAACCCTGGCCCAAATAAGACTCTTCATAGACATTTTTAGACGTGATTGAAAAAAGCTCGGCGATTGAAATTACGTCTAAAATTACTGACCAATTTGACTATTAATAGTTTTCTTCTGTATTTTTCTAAGAAATAGATGTACTGAACTGATCGGCTCCATTGAATACTATCGACGGAACCTAAACCAAATATGCTTAACGTTACTACACAAAGCATTTCTCCGCTGCGCAATAGTTTTTTTCCCAAAAAAAAAGGTAAAATAAAAAAACTTTGGAGGTGTAATATGACGTAAGCCTTAAGAACTGGTTCCTTGCTGACCTTAGTATACACAAGGCTGCATGACCGTCCATTTGTTCGTCACTTGAACAATCGCAATAAGACTTATTAAATCCAACTGATTCAATGGAATTTTTAATGTTCAGATTTTCTCAGAAACGTAGGTATGTGTTTGACAGGCCTAAATTAATATTAGTCTTCTGCCATTTTCTTAATAAAATAAAGAGAAAAAGATGGACTAAACTTAAAAAGAAGAGTAGCCATGGCTGTCTACTCTTCTTGGTTGGAGAGTGTGCGAGGGAATTGCATGATTTAATTCCCCCTTCTCCGTCCCATCATCGGACGACCCGTCGTACAGCGAGTGAGTGAGCGTGCGAGTTTCCACGCTTATGTTTTTAATACCACTACGATCGGCACGAAGCTATTTGCCTCGTCTTTTATATCGCGTACATCGAAGTACTGGAACAATTTTCCAGCGACGGTGTTTCCATCGTACTAAAATTTAAGTGTCTTCAAGGGTAGAGTGAATAGGCTCGGCTTCAGTCAATGCAAGTCATAAAACTTTGCCGGTGGCATGTCAGCGACTCGACATCAGGAACTTATTTGGCAGTTAAAATACTAGCATGTCACTACAGCTGCCGGCAAGCCGCCGACGTATCGGCGGGCAACTCGCGCGGGCGAAGTTTGCTGACATGCTTGTTTCAACATAAGCCGCCGGATTGTGTCGGCGGGCTGTGCCTCCGGGCTTTGGTGTGTAGTGCGCTTTAGACGTCTGTGGTTATAAAGCTTTTATATCTTCTCTAAGCAAAAAAAAAATCTTTAAATATGACGCGTTTGCAAGCAAACCCAGATGCCTAGGCTAGTGCCTTGCAGCATTACCTTGATCTTGACCTGTTTTACTTTTTGTTAGCAACTTGAAACTCGTCAAAGAAAAAATAAAGCTCAAGAAAGCCAGACACGCCTCACGTTATTATGCAAAAACTTTCTTAAAGATTTCTTGCCCGTATATTTATATGTATGTTTGTATATGTATCGTTTTTGTATCGATAACCTTGAAGGATAAGGTTTCTGAGAAATAGGTGGTCATTTTTGTATCGGCGGGCTCCATTCATGACGTCATAATGTATTTTCGCATGTTTTTTTTTTGCTTACTCGCAAGGTTACGTCGTCATATAACAACAAAAAGGGACGAGCCGGTTGCTAAATTATAATAGCCGTACAGGTGGATCAGTCAGGTTAAGATTCAGTGGAGAGGCTTGCGAAGAGACTAATTAGCGACCCAGATTTAGCTAAAACGGTCTCCAAAATCTAGAGTACAGGCGAAGAGTTGCCAGCCTGTCGGTGTTCTATAGGATGCATTTTGGAGAGTGTGCGTGGGAATTGCATGATTTAATTCCTCCTTCTCCGTTCCATCATCGGATGACCCGTCGTACGGCAAGTATCCACCCTTACGTTGTTGACGAAGAGTTTCGGCTCGTCTTTTATACCGCGTACATCGTGGGACTGGAATCATTTGCTAGTGGCAGTGTTTCCATCGGACTACAATTTAAGTGTCTTCAATGCTAGAGTGAATAGCCTTTTAATAAACTAGCTACTTGATAATAGAGGAAATATTCAACGTTAAAAAAACTATAAATCATTATTTAAAAAAAAAAACTTGTATAACTTCACAACTTTTCTTTTTAATAATTATAAACTAGGGCTTGACCGCAATCCCGCCTGATGGTAAGCAGTGATGCAATCGTTGATAGTAAACCGCGCTAGTTTATTAAGAGCCTATTTACTCAAAAAAACTGAGTGAATAGGAAGGAAGACGGCAGTTGAGCGAGGTGATGATAAACTCAACAACACTACCAACAATGCTGTTCCAGAGGGAGATTGATCTGGAGACCCTCCACGACCAAATTCCCGACACAACAACATTTGGCGCATCGTACCCGGCACACATCGCAACACAACTGCTCAGACCCGTCCTCCGTAAGGCTTCAGACAACTACCAAAAACTAGTATTATTGGAAAATAACAAATAGGTTGCAAGTCCGTACAGAAGGACTTGCAAACTCTGGACTCTCTAAACACAGTGCCACAGCTGAAATCCCAAAAGGAAAGCAAATTAAAATATGTAGATGAAATACTGACGTACAACAGATTTAGGTCAGATTGCTGCATCTGATGTACTCTGCTTTGCATTTACGTCAACGAAGGCATACGCTAAAGAATTGATTCGACTTTGAAGGCTTTGGACTTGATTTGGCGCCGAATCAATCACAAAACTAAACTACATAAAGGTTCAGAGTATCTATTTATTTTTATTTCATTAAGAAAAGGACAGAAAATGAATGTCTGGTTAGTTCTGTCATCTCATCTGGCGCTTGACAGAGCCTGGCCTAAGATAATGGGAGTGACAGCATGGGCGTACCCACCTTCTGGCCCAGAGGGGGCACGTCAGGTCTGTGGGAGGGTTCCGTACGGGAATCGAACCTGCGAGACGCAGCACAGCAGTTTGGTTAACAATTGCATCTACCACTTCATCAACTTATGAAATGTATATCGGAATCAACTGTACCGTCTCAATGATGGCCTACAGGCTACAAGGGTTCATTGCGGGTTGATGAATGTGGATCGCATATATCTTATAGTTCAAATTTTTCTATTAGGACAAGCCGTTTTCCTCACGATGGTTTCCGCCACAGTTTGGAGAGCAATGATGGTGAAATTAGAAATACAAAGCACCTACCGGACCTACAATTCGTCGGTCGATATAACTAGACCACCACATTCTAGGTATTTTCTGTGTTGTGGGAAATTGCATGACTTAATTTCCCCATCATCGGACGATCCATCGAACGACGAGTATACACCCTTACATTGTTAACACTACTACGATCCGGACGAAGCGTATCGCTTCTTCTTTTATACCGCGTACATCGAGGGACTGGAGCAATTTGCCGGCGGCGGTGTTTCCGTCACACTACAATTTGACTGTCTTCAAGGCTAGACTGAATAGGCTCTTAATAAACTAGCGCGCCTTACCATCAAGGATCGCATCACTGCTTACCATCAGGTGGGAATGCGGTCAAGTGCTAGTTTATACATTATAAAAAAAAAAAAAAAATACAATTGAGAACCATGGGCATTTTTTTTTATCTTGAAAAAGGGGCTGAGGTCCAAACTCACAGCGCGTATTCCCTTCAGCAATGACCAATGAATATATCACCATAATTGAGATAAGGCTACATTTTAATTCAAAACTTATTCACTAAACAGTTAGCAGATTCACGTACCTACATTACAGTTACTGTTATAACTAATTCTTCTATTTATCATCCTTGCAGAAAATATGGTGATCTGAGTAATATTTGAGCTAAATTAGGGTGATTTCCCACACAAAATGTGCTATGTTAATGCTATGCTATGCAATGACGGTGGAAACTTATTCAGTCTCCTGGTTTGTTGAAAACATCTGGGTATCGCGAGGTTTTTTTTTTTGTGGGATAAAACCTGCCCCACTTTTTCCCGCCCACTGCAACTCCTGAAAGCCAGAATCAACAGTGGAGACCGCCAGAAAAACGCCTAGCAATGAAGCTCAACAAGTCCCGGAGAAACGATTCAACTGTCTTGGGTCCCGCAACGAAATTAATCAGAAAAGAATAGCGGGAGAGTTAGAAAAAAGATATTTTTTCCACTTTCCTCCATAACAAGCAGGAGACAGAACAGAACTAGGCCAATCGGCACAAAGGGACATTATTGCAACTGGGAGAAGCCCAGATTGCCAAGCACGACGGAATAAAGTTTGATTAAGTTAATGACGAGGGTTTCTGACCAGACTTCTGGTCTTCTGTGGGCGACGTGAGGCTCGCACAGATGGTAAGGGTTCCTTGGACTGTTTCCAGCCCTGTGACGAAGAGTCCAAAATCTCTGGTTGTCTATGAGTGTGCTTCATAGTGTTCATGTTCGTGTGCGGTACTTAAGCTCGGTCATTTTTCTAGTACTAAAACACTAACCATGGGATGTCCTCAGGGTTCAGTTGTCGGTCCTTATTTATGGAATTTGGGTTTTGATGACTTCCTCGCGATCCCGCTTCCTTGCGGCTGTTCACTTACTGGTTACGCGGACGATGGCCTACTGCTCATTCAGTCAAGTACCCGAGCTGGACTTGAGAACTTGGCCAATACTTGCCTAAATTTAATATCTCAGTGGGGTGATCGTAACCGCCTAACGTTTGCGCCACATAAAACCTATCAACTTTTTTTTTTTTTTTTAATCTGCTTTTATTTTGGGGCTTTTATGGGGATATGTCAGCCCCATCGTCCCCTTTACACTGATCTTACTTACTAAATACAGTATAAATCCAATAATATAAGTATAAATATAAACTACATAATTAAAAAAAAAAAAATACTAGAGCTATTCATATAGAATCTTCATTAAGTAACACAACTTTTTCGTCATCTCCGATAATGGTACTGACAAGATGGATTGTATTAAACCTATATCTAATTTATTTAAGTTAAATTCCCTTATGTATAGCTCCCGTTCATTTTTATTCCTAGTACACTCCATCAACAAATGTTGCACATCCTCAATTTGATTGCAAGTCGAGCAGTTAGGAGACTCGGTCTTTTTCATGAGAAATGCAAACTTTGCTGACGGGTAGTGTCCCGAACGAAGTCTTAAAATTAACTTAATGTCGCTTCTACTTATCGTACTATCATCGAACCAGGGTGCAAGAGACGGCTGTCCTTGAATGCTTTTATACCAAATGCCTTTATGATGTGAAATTTTGAAAAAAAATTGTTTCCAACAATCAAAGTTCATTAATTTATATTTCGATATATATTCCCAATAATCAGGGACGTAACATAGAGGAGTACCATCCACTACTGCTGATTTTGATATGCGATCAGCCTTCTCATTTCCCCTTAATCCAATATGTGCTGGAACCCATTGCAATCTAAGTTTTATATTATTATTATTTAAAAAAAATAAACATTTTAAAATATCATACGCTATCGATGCACCTCTGCTGTAACCAGAGGCGCATCGAGCGATATGTTGTAGTGCGCTCCTACTATCTGAAAAAATTACTACCTTGTTTAAATTTTGTTTCAGGGTGTAATTCATTGCTTGATAAATAGCAATGAGTTCCAGCGACATAATTGATATGTTACAATTAATTTTATATCCAAAACTATACCCTAAGCTCTGGTCAAATATTCCTGCTCCTAGTCCAGAATTGCTTTTAGAACCATCGGTATAAATTTTATGCCATCCAAAATAAGTAGTATTTAATTCAGCTAAGACATCGTTTAGTAATACATTTTTATTATTATTACATTTACTGGTGCTTACACTTTCTAGTTCGGTTTTAATTACACTTTTTTTAATATAAGATGTCCAAATTTCTAAACTAAAAATTTTAAGAAAATCCGATGATATAATTTTTTCATGTTTTGCGACATTATGTACTTTAACCAGTAATGGCTTTTTTTTCTTATGCCAATAAGAGACGTGACAAATATTGTCCAACTCGGAAATTAGATCAACTGTAATATTATTCGACCACGATCTACTTTTAAGGTAGTATTTGTATGCTAAATATTCTCTTCTCAAATATAAAGGTGGGATACATAGATCTGATTCCATTACATGAATAGGAGAGCTTTTAATATAACCTCCTATTAACCGTAGGGTCTGATTTTGCAGCTTATCTAATTTCGATAAATGAGTTTTAGCACTACAGTCATAAATAAAAGAGCCATAATCTAATCTACTTCTAATTAAGGATATGTAAAGCTTACGTATGTGTTTTGTATGAATACCCCAAGAACTACCCGTTAATAATTTTAATATATTTAAATATTTTGAGCTTTTACAGACTATTTCGTTTATGTGTTTACCCCAACGCAAGCTTTGATCTAACCACATACCTAAATACTTGGTACATTCTGAAAAACTTAATAGTTGCCCATTAATCTTAAAAGAAGGAAGTATTCTGCGTCTACCCCTACTAAAAACACAAAATGTAGACTTGGATGGAGATAGTTCTAGACCAAGTTCGGTCAAAGACAAAACAATACAGTCTAACGCATTTTGAACGTTATTTTCACATTTCTTAATATCCTTATCCTTAACATAAACAACAAAATCGTCTGCGTATTGTGATACTATTATATCTAGAGGAAGTTGGCCAATCTTATATGTAATTAAATTAAACAATAATGGGGATAAAGGGTCGCCTTGAGCTAAACCTTGGTTAGTCCATCGATCTGATATTGCATCACTGATTTCTGACTTAATTCTTAGATGTCTCTCACTCAAAAAAGCCCAAATGTAGTTGCAAAAAGTTGACCCTATTTGAAGTTCATCTAAAATTTTAACAGCTGCATCAACTGAAACATTATTATATGCATTTTGAATGTCAAGGAAACATGCTACTGTAGGGATATTTTTAGAAAAGCCATTTTGTACGTAAGTGACTAAGCGAGTTAGCGAATCTAAACAAGACATAGATTTTCTAAATCCAATAGTGTATGGTGATAATATTTTTCTTTTTTCTGTGTACCATTCTAGACGTCTTACCAACATTAAATGAAATATTTTACATAAACAAGAAATTAATGATATGGGTCGTAATTTAGGATCAGCAGAAGTGCTATTTGCTTTGGGAATAGGAATTATCTGTATATTACGCCACTGAGTTGGTAAAATACCCGAATGGAAGATTCCATTATATAAGTTAAGCAAATGAGATTTGGCTACATCAGGAAGATTATAAATCATCGTATAAGAAATACCGTCCTCTCCCGGCGCAGAGTCCTTTTTTTTTAAACAGTTTTCTAGTTCTTGGATATTAAAATCACACTCTAAAGTTTCATTATTCGATACAAACGTGGGTTTTTTGTTTGCAACATAGTCAGGAGTCAGTGATCGTAATAGCTCATTTTGCTTTGTGATAGAAGGATAGTTCGTAGACTGCTTATAACCCTTTATCCACCGCATACGTCGCCACATGTCATTAACTGATACTACTTGATCAATGGAATCACAAAAACTCTGCCACCCTAAGGATTTCGCTCTTTGAATTGCTATACTAGATTCTTTAATTTTTTCTTCTAATTTAGACAAATTATCAGGGGTAGGATTACGTCGAAACATTGCTAGACATAATCTACGCTGTGCAACTATGTGGGATAGCTCAGGATTCCAATAATTTTTTGGTTTAAATTTTTTAATAGGGCTAGAACAGCATTTGATATACGGAATATATTTGTCAGCAGCTAAATTTATTTTATGTAGGAGAAAATCATACATTTTTTGCACATTGCCATCAACAGGAAAAATTACATTATTAGCTAAAAACTCACGATATTCTTTCCAATCTGCCTTTTTGTAATTTCTTTTTTTAACTGTAATAAAATCATCAGGAATTTTGATCGTCATTTTAATTATTAAATGATCACTACCGAGGTTTTCGTTGATCACTTTCCATTCGACTTTTATAGCAATATCAGAAGTAGCAAATGTTATATCTGGTGAGGTTTTTTGTAAATTCCCATTAACTAATTTAACTCTTGTTGGTGAACAATCATTCAAGGAAATGAAGGAGTTTTCAAGCGACATATCCATAATTTGAGTGCCTCTTGTATCGATTTTAACAGACCAGTTCGTATGGTGACCATTGAAGTCACCAGCTATCAGGGTTTTATTTGGAAAATGAGAGAAAATTTCGTCCCAGTCTGAGGATTGCGTTTTTACTGATGATGGGCAATAGAGTGCAACAATGTTCTCTAAGTCTTTGCAATTAATTAATTTAACACATACTATTTCTATACCTGTATTTGAAATCTGAAAAGAATCAAAGTGTGACCGTATCGACTTGTGAACAAAAACAGCGACCCCCCCATAGGAGTCGTACCTGTCTTTTCGATATATATTATAGCCACTTACATTAAAGTCCATTTGAATATCTAACCATGTTTCGCTCACTATTGCTATGTGAATGTTTTCTTTATTTAATATTTCTGTGAATGAAATTATTTTTGGCCGAATGCTCTGTGAGTTCCATTGAACAATGTTTATTCTAATATTTTTGTCAGAATTATCCATTTATGAAATTAATAATATTTTCTAACAAATTTCCCTTTAAAAAATAATTTAATATAATCTTCTTCAATTCTTCATATATACTTTTAAATAACAATATAGTTTTTTCTTGAAAAGTCCCCTCTAATGTGCATATTTTCTTAATTTTCATTAGAAATTTCTTGTATTCAAATCTATCGAATAATAATTGTTTATCTTCTTGGTCGTCTTTTTCTTTATTTGGAGATGAAAAACTCAGATAATTGTCTTCCTCTGTCGATTTTCCTGCAACAAGTTGGTCTTTCTTTCCTTGCTTTTTATTATTTTTAGATTTTCTTTCTGGTAATGATTTTTTTGTGCCATCTTGTTCCGATTGAATGGTATTTTCTTCCTGTATTATTAACTCTGATCCATGGTGTACGGGCTTGGTAAGTACATTTCTATAGGTTAGGGATTCTTCAAGGGAAGTTGTAGTAAATGAAGAGTTTTGTTTCATACGGGTTTGGGAGCTAACGTGTTCCCGTTGTTTTTCAAGCAATAGCTGAAGTGCTATTCGATATGTAACCTGCTGCTTACTCATAATGTTTCTTATATCTTTTTCCTTTAGGTATAGAGGACAGTTTTTGTCTAGGACAAGGTGACTTCCTTTACAGTTTAGGCATGTAATTTTATTTATGTTACAATTTTCATGGTCACCGCCACATTTTGGACATTTTTTTTTTTTCTTTGGACAGTACTTTAATATATGGCCAAATTGCCAACATCCAGAACACTGTGTCACGGGAAACACATAAGGCTCAACCTTTAAACGGCAATTATATGCAAGTACATAAGATGGCAGTTTGTTACCTTTAAAGCAAACCCGTACTGTCTCGCTGTCAATCCATTTATTCTCCGAGTTGATTCGCCTCAGTCGCTTAATTGATACTATCTCGGTAGTGCATTCCAAAATTTCCAATATCTCTTTATCATTTAAATCTAGATCAACTCCTCTTACCACACCGTAGGCTAAGGATAATTCATTTATCAGTTGGCATCTCCATCCCATATCTTTGAATTTTTGGCATTCCATAAACTTAATCGCATCTTCTTTGTCTTGAAATTGAATTAAAACTTTATTGAAACTTTTATATTTAATTCTTATTATATTCTTGACATTTTCACACCTTAATAATCTTGCCAAAGCCATTTGTTTAGGTATGTTTTGTGTTGAAGTTACACACACTTCGTGTTTTGTTTTGTTATTCAATTCATCATCTTTTTCTAGATCTACCTTCATTTTATATTGTAACTCCACAGATTCGCTTCTATTTAATCTTTTAGGTTTTCTCCTATTTACAGTAATAAAATCTTCATCATTATCATTATCAACATCACTACTTTCATGTTCCCTCTCCTTCCTCTTCTCCGCTGTTTTTTTCTCACTTTCCTTATTTACGCCGGCTCGCACAATGTTAGGTTCCAACGAAACAACACAATCTTTTTCGCAATTCAGCGAACTATCCATATCACTTCCACTTTCATCTTCTCCACTCTCCATTGTTTATTAAATAACTGTTTATGTAGTGACACTAATCGCGAAACTTATAAACACAGTAGCGGGCTATTAAACCAACTGTCAGTTACGGGTGCGCGACAGCGACTGAACCTATCAACTTCTACTAAAAGGTAATCTTAAATCATTGCCTACTATTAAATTTAATAACGTTCCCATTAAAAAACAGCAATCCGTATGCTATCTTGGTATGATCTTAGAAAGGAATTTTTCATTTATAGAACATATAAAAATAGTTGGTGAAAAAGCTAAAAGGAACTTTTATGCCCTAACTAGAATATCGAAAGCAACTTGGGGTCTATCATTCCTAACTTTAAAAACTATATATGGAGCTACCTACTTAGGATGTATGTGCTACGGTGCACCTGTTTGGGCCGATAGGGCCAGCATAGGGGCGGCACGACGTAAACTGCTTCAAAGCCAACGTTTGGCATTGATATTTTTATGCAAGGCGTATAGAACGGTCAGTACTGAAGCCTTACCGGTACTGGCAGGTGTACTTCCAGTCGACCTTGAGGTACAGCGACGTGCTTCAATGTACTACTCCGCGAGGGGGGAGGCCATGGACACTAATTTTGTTACACAACGCGACTTTAATAAAATCTCTAGATTATTTAAACCTCAGACTGAAGTCTGGGAGGACCTCTTATCCGAATGGCAAAGTAGGTGGGATAATTCCATCAAGGGCCGGCACCTCCATCTATTCTTTCCATCCGTTGGCGATCGGCTGGCTAGGACATGGCTGGAGGTTGACCACTGCGTTGCCCAATTTCTCACAGGTCATGGCAACTTTAAAAGTAAACTGTATTCTTTTAAACTTGTTCCTTCCCCTTTGTGTCAGTGTTCTACATCGAACTGTGAATTTGAACAGTCCGCACATCACATCTTGTGGGAGTGTGTTCTTTGGCAGAATGAACGCAATATTATGTTGGATAGTGTACAAGTTACATCCAGAGTCGTTTATTATACGGACCTTGTAGAAACTAGAACCAATTTCCGTGCGTTCAGGCGCTTTTGCCATACCTATTATTGGAATCAATTGTAACAGCTAATACCTACTTAGGACCCATTAACTTAATCAAATTTTATTCCGTGGTGTTTGGCAATCTGGGCTTCTCCCAGTTGCAATAATGTCCCTTTGTGCCGATTGGCCTAGTTCTGTTCTGTCTCCTGCTTGTTATGGAGGGAAGTGGAAAAAATATCTTTTTTCTTACTCCTCCGCTATTCTTTTCTGATTAATTTGTTGCGGGACCCAAGACAGTTGAATCGTTTCTCCGGGACTCGTCGAGCTTCATTGCTCGGCGTTTTTCTGGCGGTCGCCACTGTTGATTCTGGCTTTCAGGAGTTGCAGTGGTTGGGAAAAGTGTGGCGGGTTTTGTCCCATAAAAAAAAAAAAAAAAAAAAAAAAAAAAAAAAAAAAAAAAAAAAAAAAAAAAAAACGAGTGTGCTTCATGGATGGCGACGATAAGGATCCAGTCACATAGTTTCACAGCTTAACTTGTACATCTTTGCAGTATAGTTGCAGAGTATATCTCTCTCGTGGAAACACAGCTTTACCCCCATCATTCATACACGTGGACGATTATAGACCAATTGATTCAACACGAGCGAGTAATAATGAATGTCAATTATAAGCCACGTAATACGAACATATGGCCGTTGTTGTCAGAGTTACTACGCGTGCATTGGGTCGTCACCTTTATTTTATAGTTTAATTGGAGTTAAAAATTGTGCTGTCATTTCGTTATGGCACGAGTAAGCCCACGTTCATACGAACTTAGGATATGTTAAGCTGAGCATTGAGAGTTCAACATAGCGCATCCTAGTGAGAACACAAGGAACACAGTAAGATTTGTAAATCTCGGCACTAAGAGTGCGATGAAAATCCAATGCAAAGCGCAGTGTAGAAAACAAAGAAATTATGGCGGGATTGCCTTTTTTGTTCTGTATGGTAAATCATGAAATGACCTCTCCCGCTCTGGGCGGAGTGTGAAGTCATGTCAGACTTTTACTTTTTTGTTTCTTCACTTGCCTGTACGTCAGGGCCACGGTAACCAACACACAACACTGGACCAGGAGGCATCGGTGTTTGTGGATTCCGTCACGATGTGCGGACATTATTTTAAGTCGCGCGTGAAACACAACGCGATGTCGACTCGGGCCTGGTCCTTACCGGGCGGTGAGAAGTAGGCAGCTCGCCGCCCGGTAAAGCAAGCCCGCGCCTACGGTGGCCGGGAGTTCGATGTTGTCTCCCGACCAGGGCGTCTCCTGTGGCGGCTAGAGGCGTGAGGGCGCTGAGATTCCCGCTGCCTCACGCGCCTCGCCTCCTCCATTGCCAGCATGACTGCTTCGCAGGAGTTATGGAGGGATTGTCTGAGACAGTTTTGGTTAATTGATGAAATTGGGTGAAAGGAATATAATAGGTTACAATAGAATTCTCTTTATTATGTACACCATATAGATTACAGAACATACTTAAAAAAGGAAAGATTTTTCAATGGAAAAGTTTGACTCGGTTTAAGGCACGCAATCAATATAAAATAATTTATGTATAACTTTAACTTCTACACTATACAGTTCACTTTACGCTACAGCTGTTTCAATAACACTAGACATTCTGAAATCAACATAATTGTCATTGAAATAAAGTTGATATTTGTTTTATCTTGTAATAGGGTGGGTATGTGTAGCACCAGGCCTTTTTCACTCGGCCGTACTTTAGTAAATATAATAATATTGTGAGCCTCACGGCTGCGCCAAATAGACTCATTTCTTTCTTTGTTTCTTTCATCCCTCTAAGCAAATTTCGTCTTACTTTTCCCGATGAGGTTTTTACAAAGTCCTTCGGCTGATGTGATAATGTCATCTATGGTGGATATATTTCATAGAATCCCTACTAATATTATCTATGTATAAATGCGAAAGTAACTCTGTCTGTCTATCTGTTACGCTTTCACGTCTAAACAACTGAACTAATTTTATTGAAATTTGGTAGATACATAGATAGAGTTGACCTTGAGAAATAACAGGATAGTTTTGATTCCGGACTTTTGAAGAGTTCTCTAGGAAACGCGATATAACCAAACTCCACGCAGGCGAAGCCGCGGTCGGAAAGCTAGTTAACTTATAATTATGTATCTCTCTGCAGGAAAAGCTGAAAACCAGTCAGACAATAATTTTCTTGCATTTATGTTAAAACTGAGGAACTTCTACTTCTTCTTTTTCAGCCAATAGAGGTCAACTGCTGGAAAAAGTCTTGGGGAAGCAAGGCTTTCCACAATGATCGGTCTTGTGCTGCCCGCATCCATCGGCTTCCCGCGACCTTTACCAGGTCATCGGACCACTTTGTTGGGGGCCTCCCTCCGCTGCGTTTTCCAGTACGTGACCGCCACTCCCGAACCTTACTGCCCAACGGCCATCGGTTCTACGAGCAATGTGCCCTGCCCACTGTCGCTTAATTTTAGCGACTTGAAGAACTATGTCGGTGACTTTGGTTCTTCTTCTTTGATACGATCGCGTAGAGTAACTCCGAGCATAGCTCTTTTCATCGCCCTTTCTCTGACATTGAGCCTTCGTATGTGGCCCATTGTGAGCAACCACGTTTCAGTTCCGAAAACTGAGGCATATAAGAAAGAAATTGTAGAAGGAAACATCCCACGTCTAAACAAAACGGCTATCGCTCAGCATTTTGGTGCGATCCTATGCAAAAAAGAGCCAGAAGATAAAGACACGGATAAGGTTATTTGAAAATACATTCATTACTTAATGCTTGCTTAATGTACCTGGGATAAACTATCCAGTTAGGAAGGTCCAACTTCGAGAAAGAGGTCAATCGTCGAATCCAACTCGGCTGGGCTGCTTTCGGGAAGCTACGTAGAATCTTCTCGTCCGAAATACCGCAGTGTCTCAAGACAAAAGTCTTCGACCAGTGTGTGTTGCCAGTGATGACTTATGGAATTGAGACGTGGTCGCTAACAATGGGCCTTATAAGAAAGCTCAAAGTCCCTCAAAGGGCAATGGAGAGGGCTATGCTTGGTGTTTCACTGCGCGATCGAATCAGGAATGAGGAGATCCGCAGAAGAACGAGAGTAACCGACATAGCCCGAAGAATTGCAACACTAAAGTGGCAGTGGGCTGGACACATTGCCCGTAGGACCGATGCCCGATGGGGCCGACGGGTTCTCGAGTGGCGAGCACGCACCGGAAGACGTGGCGTGGGTAGGCCCCCGACAAGGTGGACCGACGACCTGGTGAAGGTCGTAGGAAACCGCTGGATGCGGGAGGCGCAGGACCGGTCGTCGTGGAGAACCTTGGGGGAGGCCTATGTCTAGCAGTGGACGTCTGTCGGCTGAAATGATGATGATGATGATGACTTAATGCTTAGACATCTGTATAAGATCAAATATTTCAATTTAAACAATGGTCTCAATTAAACAAATATGGTGAATCAATTAATTTGCATATTATCAATAACTGTTTTGAGTATGACGTGGGAAGACACTTGTAAAATTAATCATTAAAAATCATGACGAACTTAGTATTGTTCTGATATAATATGGATGTGTTTAAATATTTTAATCAGCGTCATGGAGCTATTGTTTTAAGTCACTAATTGATAGTATTAATACAAAAATGATACATCTATACCGCGAAATATTTAGGGGCCCTGGCCCACCACGTCGCATTACACGCTCTCACGTTACTTCGTTTTCGCTTAGTTCTTGATTTTTTTCTTTTTGCTTGAATACTCATGGCCGCGTTTTTTGCTTTTGTTCCGTAGTTAAGCTCAACCAATTGTTAAAAATGGTAACTAATGTTTAAATGTTTTCAAGTTGTCTTCTATGATTTTTTTTTTTGGTAATGGCATCTCGTAGTTGACCTTGCGAGGTCGTGACTACTTAACCGGACTATTGATAAATTTGCAGTTTATTTAACAAACTTAACAAAATGCGGTTTTTGTTAAACCTTCACTCCCGTACCCTAATTGTTTAACACTCCATTACTAGTGCTTGCTTGTTTACTGCCATCCCGCCTGATGGTAAGCAGTAATGCTTTCGTTGATGGTAAAGCGCGCTAGTTTATTAAGAACCTATTCAGATAAAACTGAGTGAATTGGAAGCAACACGGCAGTTGAACGAGGTGATGCAATGTTAAACCAAACCACTACCAACGATGCTGCGCCAAAGGGAAATTAATCTGCAGACCTTCCACGACCAAACTCCCGACACAACATAGCTGCTCAAACCCGACTTCCGTATCGGCTTCACCAGACACCATGCCGGAACACGACGAATCGTTAGGCGGCAAGACTTTGTCTGGTGGGTGGTAACTTCTGCCGGCAGTCGATGTTATGGTCTACCACCGAGAAAAATGCTTCAAAATGGTTTCAGATTATGTCTGTTACGCAAGAAAGGCATTTTAGGCTGAATTGATTTATTGGTTGATATGATAAGCTTCAAACCAGTCAAACGCAATATATCGACTATTTACATCAGACTCACATCATCAAACGAATAGCTAACTATTCAACTCTGCCCGTGTCAGAAGTCAATTGTGCCTGCATTTGAGACAGCTTGGCGACTGCAACTCAACTCAGTTGCGTATGTAATCAATTTGTGGACTTTGTATTGTACCGTAGGGCTGTTGTGGGATTGCGTTTACGAGTACGATTTTTTTTCATAATTCAAACTAGTGCTTAACCGCAATTCCGCCTTATGGTAAGCAGTGATGCAATCGTAGATGGTAAAGCGCGCTAGTTTATTAAGAGCCTCTTCATTCAAAAAAACTCAGTGAACAGGAAGGAAGACGGCAGTTGAGCGAGGTGATGCAATGTATAACCCAACAACACGACCAACGATGCTGCGCCAGAGGGAGATTGATTTGGAGACCCTCCACGATCAAACTCCCGATACAACAATATTTGGCGCATCGTACTCGGCACACATCGCAACTCAATTGCTAAGACCCGGCCTGGCTAGGCCTATTACAGACCATTAACTAACCCTTATCCAGATGCTACCAGCCATCCAGCGAAGATCACCACTCTACCTAGCTAGCTTACATTTACCGATTTGCGGTATCCACTCTAAAACACGAGTACCCCAGCGGTCATCGGTTCTACGGTTAATATGGCCGGCCCACTTCAGTTTGCTTATTCTGTGAGCTATGTCGACATTTTTGGTTCTTTGCCGGATCACCTCGTTGCGGACACGATCTCCCAGAGAGGCTTCAAGCATAACCCATTCCATAACTCGCTGAACGACCTTGAATTTTGTCGTGGAAGGTGTAAAGAAAGCATAGCATAAGCATAATTAGCCAATAATGTTCTCCCTGATGGGACAGAAGTCTTACAAGAGAACTATGAAAGGGACTTGGCCGTAATCAAACGGGCTCAGTGCCGATTGGTAGATGTCACATGAAGATAGGAATAAATAAATATCAAGTGTTAAGACTGATGTGTAAGGAAATAGCAGGAAAGGGGATCTCAAAAAAACTTTTTTGAGGTACCCTTAGGTCGGTTGTTTTTTTTTTTTTTGTTGTAAAAAAGTTTTTATCTACTCTCATATCAAAAAATTAAAAATATAAAACTAAAAAGGAGTTTATATTGACGTACTTTACCCATAGTATATCGAAAGGAAATTAAAAAATTAAATTATAACATTATTTCTCTAACTAAATAATGTTATAATATTTTTTTTTTTCATTAACGTACAGATTACAAACCATAGATAGCACTATTTCATTTTTTTATCTGTGGCTGCGCGCGCTTTGGCGGGTGCGAGTTGATGCAGGGTGCAGAATTTTGGCGCCAAATACGTTTCTTTGCATTGCGAGTCGTTGTTGTGTTTCGCTGGACACATAATTGATTATTATTGTTTCTTAAAATGTATGAGATTAGATAAAGTGGTGTATGAAACTGTACATAATTAGGTATTACACACTCGTGTGATACTATTAAAAAACTCGCTTCACTCGTTTTTTAAACTCACAATCGTGCATAATATCCCTCATTATGTAACAGTTTCATAAACTACTATTATTTTACACTTTTTAGTTGTGAAAAGTACTATGTATTCAATTGCATCCGGTCAGACTTCAAGCTGACGCAAATATAGTTGAGAAATGACGTAATTTTTGTTTACTTTAAATTTTACCCATAATTTTGAAGAATTCCCTCGACTGCCTATGGCTCCATCATCAGATCTACTCCAGACCTTTATTAAATTGTAATGCTTTAAAATACTTAAGTAATGAAAATACTAAGAAATGTACTAGTCGCCCCTACGATTTTTGAAAATTCCCCTTGATTTTTCTGGTCTTCCATCATCAGATCCTGATGTCCTTATCATGGGACTACCTTGGAAATATCTTCTTTCCAACAAAAAAAGAATTATCAAAATCGATTCATAAACGACGAAGTTATCCGCGAACAACATTAAAAAAAAAAATAAGTATATACGGTCGAATTGAGAAACCTTCTCCTTTTTCACGTCACATGTTCGAAGAAGTCCGCACATGACGAGGTGTGCAGCGTATCGTATGAGGTGCTCAGTGTTATTACGATAGTCGTAGCGTGCTGGCGTGAAAATGGAAGCGTATTTTATAATGAATACTGTCAAAGTTATTGAATTCGTCAACCTAATCGAATCATGAGCATTGTAAATGTATCCTTTCTCATTCGATAAAATCTAAGGAATTTATTATCATTTTCCGACAGTTCAAGTGCAGCAACAAATAATCTTCTCTAGTAATTATTTGCTATGTATACATGGATCCAATATGCACGTCGCTTTTTACTTTAACGAAATCAAATAACAAGAAATCCTCTTCGTCTGAAGAGAAGGTAAGGTCATCAATAAATTTTCCAAACACTTCTGGTCCACTTGACGCCTTAATTTCTACTCAGATATTACTAAGCGTAAGTTACACCTCTCTCCCAAATTTTAGTTTTGTATGTATATATTATAAGTATATATTTTGGTAATAGTATGTATGTATAGTTAGCTTATTTAAGTATTTTTTTTATAGTATTAAGAGGTTTTTTTTTATCTTTCTTTACAAATTTTTTTTCAAACGAATACACCTACCATCTTATCTCTTCACCACATGTGGTTGACTGGTAGAGAATGCCTAAGGCATTAAGTCCGCCTCTGTACATTTTATGTGTGAAAGATTAAATAAATAAATAAATAAGCGTCAGAGCTGTCGCTCTGCTGACAAAACGATACGTCTACGCGACACTTCGTTTGTAGAACACTCCGCGTCTCGTAAGCGTAGCGTTATAAAGATACTCGCACGAGACATCTACGCATAAATGACCCATGTGCTAAGGGCCTAAGGCCTGACGCTGCTTTCAACTAAACCTGTACCCTTATTACGTAACACACTATTAATATCAGTTTGAATCCTTTCGAAGCATATTGCTAATCTATTGCTCAATGTGTTCTAAAAGTGTTTCTGCTCAACAACGTAAGGAACGCAATGAATATTGTTCTTCTTCATCTCAGCGTTAATCCCAGTTGTATCCGAAGCTTTTCAGCTTTGGAGTCTAGGGTCCGCTTTACCAGTCTAACTGCTCATTTTGGCTAAACTTCGATATTTTCCATGAAGCGACTGCCGTCTGACCTCCACAACCCGAAGGCGATATCGAAGCATTGCAGTTAGACCAATTGTAGGACTTTTGAGGGCTCCAACAACCCGTAACGACTGCCACTAGATGTTCGTATGACAACGGGGACCAACGGCTTAACGTGCTTTCCGAGGCACGACCAAACCAGTGCAAATATTCATATTCATGCATACAAATATTTGCACTGCGCGGGGATCGAACCCGCGCAGTGCAGGGTATGAAACCTATTGCTACTGACAGTGTGCTATGCAATTACCTGCTGATGTGTGAGTGAGCATGTTCTTCTGTATCATTGCTTGTTGATATAGTTACCTAATATAAAATGTTTTTAAAATTTCAAAATTATTCAGCTATGATTTAAGCTATCGTGTCTTTTGTTGATCCAACCTAGCTTTCTTTTTTTGGGACGAAACCCGCCACACTTTTCCCACCCACTGCAACTCCTGAAAACCAGAATCAACAGTGGAGACCGCCAGAAAAAGGCCGAGCAATGAAGCTCGACGAGTCCCGGAGAAACGATTCAACTGTCTTGGGTCCCGCAACGAAATTAATCAGAAAAGAATAGCGGAGGAGTAAGAAAAAAGATATTTTTTCCACTTCCCTCCATAACAAGCAGGAGACAGAACAGAACTAGGCCAATCGGCACAAAGGGACATTATTGCAACTGGGAGAAGCCCAGATTGCCAAACACCACAGAATAAAATTTGATTAAGATAATGGGTCTTAAGTAGGTATTAGCTGTTACAAATGATTCCAATAATAGGTATGGCAAAGCGCCTGAACGCACGGAAATTGGTTCTAGTTTCTACAAGGTCCGTATAATAAACGACTCCGGATGTAACTTGTACACTATCCCAATATGATCTGATCCAACCTAGCTGTTGAAACTATTTATGCCAAGTCATGATTTGCCAAAATCGCGAGTGTATCGCCCGCCTATAAAGCTCGCATGGCAACTGTGGAGGTCGGGCAATATTCCCGAGACAAATGAGAGGACAAGGCTTATGTAACTCCTTTGTTTTATATAGGTATTCCAGTTGATATGCGTGATGCACTTGATTTTTTATGAAGATAGACAGATTGGCGAGCTGGTACTCTAATATTAACTGCTAAATAAAGTTAAATAGTCCAGCTTTTTTAATAACTATAATCTAGTGCTTGACTGCAATCCCGCCTGATGGTAAGCAGTGCTGCAATCGTTGATGGTAAAGCGCGCTAGGTTATTAAGCCTATTCACTAAAAAAAACTTACTGAATAGGAAGGAAGACGGCAGTTGAGCGAGGTGATGCAAGAGGGAGATTGATCTGGAGACCGTCCAATACTAAACCCCCGTCTCAACAACATTTGGTGCATCGTACCCGTCCCAACATAATAGGGATTTTTTCTAGGTAAAAAAAAAAATGATTCCATTTAGTCCGTCATTCAGATTATAGAAAAATATTGTATTGATAATAAAAATTGACAAATATAAAAGGCATCAAAGATCAGGAGTGGTGGCTGGTGAAGTCACTGCTCGCTAAAAAGTGTAGCGTACAGTGACGTCACACGAGTTTTCAACGCAATGAGTCGTCTTCATTTTTTGTTTATATGAAAAAAGAAAAAATACGTGTCTAGTATTTTTTGGAAATCTGACTGACGGACTAATTAGTTTTTTTTAGTCAACTACCTTATTGCTCAGACCCGTCCTCCGTACGGCTTCACCAGATATGATTATTTTTTTAGTTGAAATTATGATCGTGTTATTAAGTTATGATTGGTAAATGTAATATATCTCTGAAGTAGTAACATTGACATAGGCAGTCGCTCCATCTAAAATACTAGGTTCGTCAGCTGAATCGGAATCCGGTTATACTGAAAAACTACCCCAAATAGTTGGGAAAATGGCACATTGATTTTAGCTACAAATGAACAGGCAGTTGATAATGTTCCCACAGCCAGAGGAATCGAAGGATTTGTGCCATTGTCTCAAACACCAATACTTCGATCAGTTCTGAGTTTTCTATATCCAGTGGATTCCTACAGCTTTCACCAGGTCCTGGTCCATCTTGTGGCCTTCCAATTATGCGCGTTCCGATCCGCGGTCGCCAATCTAAAATGGTCCATTGGCAATGCCGTATATTGCTGCACTCGCGGTATAGATGTATCATTTAATTAGTGACTTAAAACAATAGCTCCATGACGCTGATTAAAATATTTAAACACATCCATATTATATCAGAACAATACTAAGTTCGTCATGATTTTTAATGATTAATTTTACAAGTGTCTTCCCACGTCATACTCAAAACAGTTATTGATAATATGCAAATTAATTGATTCACCATATTTGTTTAATTGAGACCATTGTTTAAATTCAAATATTTGATCTTGTACAGATGTCTAAGCATTAAGTAATGAAAGTATTTTCAAATAACCTTATCCGTGTTTTTATCTTTTGGCTCTTTCTTGCATAGGATCGCACCATAACGCTTAGCGATAGCCGTTTTGTTTAGATGAGGGATGTTTCACCTGTACCATTTCTTTACCCACATACGAAGGCGCAATGTCAGACAAAGGGCGATGGAAAGAGCTATGCTCGGAGTTTCTCTACGCAATGTGCCTTGCTCACTGCTGAGGCTGTTATGACGTAGCCACTAGCCCCAACATCACGTTTGTTTGTTTTATATACTCCTCAAAATCGTAAAAAAGACCTCACATGATCCAAACGAGAGTTAGAAACAATTGCTAATTCAAGTCACATCGACAAAAGTGGATAAGCTCTGGCGCATCGATTGTATAGACTCTTGCGCATAGAGATTCGATTACTATTACGCTCGCCTACGTCACAATGACGTATGTGTCGTCCTCGACACACATTAAAAAACGTGAGCAGCCTAAAATTGTGTTTCAATACACGTGTATGGATTATTGTTTCTAAAAGGGGGTGGTTAGAGACCCAAGTAACGAAATACACAGCATTCCTATCGTAACTTTCGCTATATTCGTTAAAAAATGTAAACACATATGAGTTTATTGAGAAATAACTTTAATTCTTACACAATAAAGTAGCTACCACCAACCGGGCCAAGTCTTTCCGCCAAGCGATTCGTCGTGTTCCGGCATGATGTGTAATGAAGCCGTACGGAGGACGGGTCTGAACAGTTGTGTTGTGATGTGTGCCGGGTGCGATGCGTGTATAAGCTGGACACAGAAGGTCAGGAATTACTTTTTTTTTAATAATTATAAACTAGAGCTTGACCGCACTCCCGCCTGATGGTAAGCAGTGATGCGATCGTTGATGGTAAAGCGCGCTAGTTTATTAAGAGCCTATTGACTCAGAAAAACTGACCGAATAGGAAGGAAGACGGCAGTTGAGCGAGGTGATGCAATGTTAAACCCAACAACACGGCCAACGATGCTGCGCCAAAGCGAGATTGATCTGAAGACCCTCCACGACCAAACTCCCAACACAACAACATTAGGCGCATCGTACCCGGCACTCATCGCAACACAACTGCTCAGACCCGTCCTCCGTACAGCTTCACCAGACATAATGCCGGAACACGACAAATCGCTTGGCGGCAAGGCTTTGTCTGGTGGGTGATAACTTCAGCCGGCGGCCGATGTTATGGCCTTTAGCGCTTTCAAATGCCTCGAAAGTTGTTGCCCACCATAAAAAAAACGCAAAATAGATTATCTCGACCATGTGCTTCGGCATGATAGATATGCGCTACTCCAACTGATTATGATGGGCAAGTCAAAAGGGAAAAGGCGCGCTGGACGAAAGAGAAAACCGTGGCTCCAAAACATCAGGGAGTGGACCGGCATTACTTCCGTCGAAAAGCTGTTCCGACTCGCGGTTGACAAGACCGAGTACAAGAAGCTGACGGCCAACCTTCAGGATTGAAGAGGCACAGGAATAAGAAGAACAATAATGTTCAGTTTACGTTAGAACTTCAAACATTTATACAATATAACGTTTTAAAAAATGCTTATCACTCTAATATCTCGGTGCTAGGCCATAACATCGGCCGCCGGCAGAAGTTACCACCCACCAGACAAAGCCTTGCCGCCAAGCGATTTGTCGTGTTCCGGTATGATGTCTGGTGAAGCAGTACGGAGGACGGGTCTGATCAGTTGTGTTGCGATGAGTGCCGGGTACGATGCGCCTAATGTTGTTGTGTTAGGAGTTTGGTCGTGGAGGGTCTTCAGATCAATCTCCCTTTGGCGCAGCATCGTTGGTCGTGTTGTTGGGATTAACATTGCATCACCTCGCTCAACTGCCGTCTTCCTTCCTATTCGCTCAGTTTTTCTGAGTGAATAGACTCTTAATAATCTAGCGCGCTTTACCATCAACGATCGCATCACTGCTTACCATCAGGCGGGATTGCGGTCAAGCGCTAGTTTATAATTATTAAAATATATATATATATATATATATATATATATATATATATATATATATATATATATATATATCAATTTATCTGTCCTTGAAATAAAGTTGCTTTTTGTTTCATTTGAAACCGGGTGGGGGCGTGTAGCACTGCTCACTTATAGGACTCCATACCTATAAGGAAAAACGGAACCCTATTCATGAGACTTCGCTGTCCGTCTGTCCGTCCGTCCGTCTGTCACCAGGCTGTATCTCATGTACCGTAATAGCCAGACAGTTGGAATTTCCAGAGATTAAAAATTTCTGTTGGCGCTATAACAATAAATACTAACAATAAAAAAATATTTACGGGGGATCCCTTACAGATCGCAGGGCCTGAATTTGATAGCAATAGACTTCACTTCTAATATATGGGACTGAATTGAACCAGTAAATATGGGTGCTGATAAAGGTGCCTCTGCCGTATTCTGCGGTGCAAACGTCCCCCTTTTATTTTTCATGTGAATGGACTCTAAGCCAATATGCATGAATAAATTTGGTATATTGGCTAGCTGATGTTCAAAAAATCAGAAATTAAAAGTTATTTATTCAAATATGGCTGAGAATCAGCACTTTGTGAACGTCAACACAGATAAGACAGTCCCCCTAAAACGCCCGCCTTTCGCTACTTCCTAATGCTTAGCTGGGAACAAGAAGTGGCGGAACAAACTACCCAGCAGCACAGTTGTTTTATCATTAAAAAAAAACACATGACTTTTTACAATACTAACACAAAACATTAAATTACATTGTCCACCATATGCCAGCCAGCTACGTCAATATACCAAAAAAGCAAAAAAAAAAACATTAAAACTGGAAATTAAAGGAAGTAAAAACTTTTAAATAGCGTGATATACATTACAAAAAAAAAAGAATAAGTAATAGACAGTTATAAAGGTGTCTCTGACATCGACGCAAAAACGAGCACCATGGTTCCACTACATGATTCTGCACCCTCCGGTGATGGAATATTTCGTCGGCTTTTTCCTGATAAAAAAAAAAAAATGCAGTTTTTTTCACTCGCACAAACCATTCATAATTGCTATACTTTTATAAACCAATAAGATTTTAAAATAAAAATATAATTAATTCGCTAATTATATAAAAAAGCTCAATGTGAACAAAACTCGAAAAACTATCCTATCAGCTGATTTAATAGAGTTCACATCGGGGGTCAACGTCATACCCACAAACACGCGCGGCGGCACGCTTGCAACGTTCAAAGGCCGAGCCTTTTTTTTTAAACACTGTTATTTCTGTAACCGCTCATTAACGATATAAATGACTATCATAATTTTATTAGTGGTATCCGGTGTAGAGCCTTCTTGCGAAGTTTGCCTTACGAGGTAGAACTACATATAACTTGTCAGTAATTTTGGAGAAAGAACACAATCATTGTCTTGAATAGCAAATATTTAGTCTAATTTGAATTGTTCTGTGTCTCGGAATGTTAACTACTTTGCATGCCTGTTATTTGTATAGAAGCAATTTGTTTTAACTGAACGGACAGCCCTGATTTAAAGTGTGGCAGACGTTTCGGGGGACTGTCTTTTGAAATTTTGAGGTCTAAGAAGCTCTGATTCTTAGACTAATTTGAATAAATGATTTTTGATTTTGACCAATCCTTCACATAGGCGTCAAATTCTTCATGCAACATACACCTGAATCTTTCACAGAGCCATTTAACGATTCAGCCTAATGAAATCTTTGTAACTCTTTGTCCATGATCAGCTTATATTGTTCCCACTTCTGGAACACAGAACCTCTTGAAGAGAGGGAGTGGGCCGTAATCTACCACGTGGTTGGTAGATGTCACATGTCTTCGAAGTTTTGCCTCCAGGACATGCCGGTTTCCTCATGATGAAGAGAAGTTTACCCGATACCGATACCATTAGACCGCTGTTCTCTTGGGAAATTTTGCAGAAATCCGGTTGTTCAAAGGCAATCATTACCAGACATTGTTTCAAAAGACACCCCAATTTTATTCTGTCCTTATCAAATACATGAAAAGATAAAGGTAATAGCGAGATATTGGTGCTAATACTACAATTGGCTTGAAGATAAAGATCGTGTTCTTTGTCTGTCGCCGTGGTTATAAAGATAAGTTTGCATAGCTGTGTGATTCACGCCACGCCTTCTAAGTGAAAAGGTGTGTATTTTGAGATGCGATAACTAGATTCCATAAAGAATAATTATCATGTTTATCACCTGGTTAGCCTTTTCCCAACTATGCTGGAGTCGACTTGCAGTATAAGTGGATGGTATCTGATCTCGTATGTGTCGATTCGTAGAAGCGCGAAAGTCGCTGACATATCCCAGCGGATTAGCTCTTTAGACCCGATGGCCGATGGGGCAGAAAGGCTCTTGAAAGGCGACCACGTACCGGCAAGCGCAGCGTTGGATGCCCACCGACTAGGTGGTCGGATGACCTGACCAAAATCGCAGGGAATAGCTTGATGCGGGCCGCGTCCTACCGTTCTTTTTGGAAATCCTTAGAGGAGGCCTATGTCCAGAAGTGAACTTTATGCGGCTGACATGATGATGATGATCTGATCTCCATAATCCAGTCTATCAGTGAATAATTACCCCTTGGTAAGAAAGATTGAAGACTTTCGGACTTCTGACAACCCGTAACCGCTGTCAAATATCCTAAAATCACAGCCAGGGTTTTGATATGTAAAGATCATCCATCCATCCACAGACCAATTGCAGCCAGCGTAGCTTCACCTGATCAATCGCCCTGTGCGACTGTTATCAATAATTCCCTTCTAATCTGACCTAAAAATACTTACAAGCCGGGTTTTCTCAGCCTATGCTATAGGCTCCACTACTGGACAAAGGCCTCCCCCAAGGCTTTCATGCCATTGGAGGGCAAAGGCATAATCCCCACCCTTGGAAGGCTGGTTGGAGATCGCAGTAATGTGTAATTCCACAGGAGAAGCGATGCTGCTCGCTTCGTTGGTGAGAGTTCCCTTAGTCGCTTCTTACGACACCCACGGGAGGATTTGGGTTGTTTTTTTTTTATAATTATAAACTATTGCTTGACTGCAAAAATAGTTGATGGTAAAGCGCGCTAGTTTATTAAGAGCTTATTCAGTCCAAAAAACTGAGTGAATAGGAAGGAAGACGGCAGTTGACTGAGGTGATGCAATGTTATACCCAACAACACGACCAATGATGCTGCGCCAGAGGATGACTGATCTAGAGACCCTCCACGACACAACAAAATTTGGTGCATCGTTCCCGGCACACATCACAACACAACTGCTCAGACCCGTCCTCCGTACGGCATTCAAAATCAAAATCAAAAGTCATTTAGGTATTGAAATTAGGCTGACAATCAGCAATATTACATAAGACAGTCCCCCAAAACGCCCACCCATCGACACTTCCTAGTGCTTTCGCTGGGAAGAAGAAGTGACGGAAGAAACTCCACAGCAGCACAGCTGTCTGTTCATTAAAAAAAACACATGACTTTATACAATACTATGTATAGTGATGAACACGATAAAATACAACAACAATGAAATTATTTACCATATGCCAGCTACCACGCCAAAATACCAGTAAAACAAAACAATATATAATTATATATATATATATTTAAATGAAAATGTAATTAACAAAAAAACTTATTACTTAAATAAAAACCCCAGGCACAAAGGGCGTGACAGCTTACATATTTATGTAATGTAAAAAAGTAAATTATATGAACTCATATAACGTATCAGTAAGCAAATTCCGGAGAAAGAACACAAACATTGTCCTGAGTTAATCAGAGCGACCAGCTATTCTTATCACTTAAATAATCATTCACGGAATAATATGCCTTTGAACAAAGCTTGGATTTGATTTGTGCTTTAAATGCATTGTAAGGCAATTCTAGCAAAGCAGAGGGTATCTTGTTATAAAAAGCTATACCAAGCCCAACAAAAGAGTTATGAACCTTTTGAAGTCGGTGAAAAGGGGCTCGCAGTTTGTCCTTATTTCTTGTGTTAATATGATGAATATTAACACCAGAAATAAGGATTTACCAGATTACCAGACATCATGCCGGAACACGACGAATCGCTTGGCGGCAAGACTTTGTCTGGTGGGTGGTAATTTCTACTGTCTAACACAAGCAGACAGTTTCCTAATTGTGACTAACTTGAATAAAGTGGTTGGTTATAATTCTAGCGAAGCTAGGACACCCCGGCCATATAGTAACCCATTTAGTGAGGGTGAAAGCTGTGGCGACCTAGTGGTATCAGCCTTGACTTACAAGTTGTAGGTCACAGGTTTGAACCCCATCAGGTGCTTTACTTTGAGTAAATTATGTCACCACAACTGCTCTCAAAATGGTGAAGGAAACCATCTTAAGAAACCGACATGGCCTCGCCCCAAAACTTCGAATACATATGATATTTACCAACCCGCAATGGGCCAGCGTGGGAGATCACGGCCTGTGTCCCAGGATTGAGAACATGATTATATAATGCTGGGCGGGGTGTTCTAACTTAGTTACTGCGACAAACAACGGTAAGACGAAACGGGGTATATTGTACCCCAAATGTGGCCTACCCCAAAGCTTTCCACAATGACCGGTCATGTGCTGCCCGCAACCATAGGATTCCCGCGACTTTTGTCAGGTTATATATCCACCTTGTTGGGGCCCTTCCTACGCTGCGTCTACCGGTACGTGGCGGCCACTCTAGAACCTTACTGCCTCATCGGCCATCGGTTCTAGGAGCAATGTACTCCGCCCACTGCATATAGTTTTCTTAACTGTTAAATTCTCTAACGAATGTAATTGATCTTAGACGTTCAATAAATAAATATATATAACTAAACAAGTAAATAATCTTCGGGACGTTTCAAGCCGTTTCGAGATTATCTTCGAATTTAAAATAGCTAAAGATACGCTTATCAATTTGGCATAATTATCGAAATTTATGTACTTCCGTGTCTGGAATTGGGTATGTGTATCTTCAACGAATGGTGTTTCACTCAAAATAATGGGCATTTTCGCAGTAATTTTCTAATATTATGTGTTTTCGCCCATTGTGAGCTCACAATGGGCCTCATACGAAGGCTCAGAGTCACACAAAGGGCAATGGAAAGAGCTATGTTCGGAGTTTTTCTGCGTGATCGAATCAGAAATGAGAAGATCCGCAGAAGAACCAAAGTCACCGACATAGTTCTTCGAGTCGCTAAACTTAAGTGGCAGTGGGCGGGGCACATTGCTCGTAGAACCGATGGCCGATGGGGCAGTAAGGTTCTGGAGTGACGGCCACGTACTTGAAGACGCAGCGTAGGGAGGCCCCAACAAGGTGGACCGATGACCTAGTGAAGGTCGCGGGAAGCCGATGGATGCCGGCAGCACAAGACCTGTCGGCGTGGAAAGCCTTGGGGGAAGCTTTTGTCCAGCAGTGGACATCCATAGGCTGAAGAAGAAGGTGAGTTTTCGGGCTTTACACTTTCTATTTGATTTTATTTGTTACTGTCTACATAATCAGCCGATAGTGTTGTACTCCTGGTACACGGGCCTCCCCTTGGTAAGAGGGAGTGGGCCATAATCTACCACGCGAGCCCAGTACGGGTTGGTACATGTCCACATATCTTCGAAGTTATGCCTCTAGGACATATCGGTTTCCTAACAATATTTGCCTTCACCGTTTTGAGAGCAGTGGTTCGGAATTACGAACCCAGCAACACGACCAACGATGCTGCGCCAGAGGTAGATTGATCTGGAGACCCTCCACGACCAAACTCCCGACACAACAACATTTGGTGCATCGTACCCATCGCAACACAACTGCTCAGACTCATCCTCCGTGCGACTTCAACAGACATCACACCGGAACACCACAAATAGTTTGGCGGCAAAGAGATGATCAGCACCCTTATTACTCTGAATGTGAATAATTTTGATTTTGATCCATTGCTCCTTATTTTTGAAAAATGTGTTCGGTTAACAACGTAAATAACGCAATGAATCTTGTTGTACTATCAAAATGAAACTCATCATGATAGTGTGTTATGTAGTTATCCTGCAAACCCTACTGACGGCACTTCAAATAACCTCTCCCGTTCTGGGCGTGTCAGACTTTTACTGACTAAAAACCGACCCGTGTTCCTTCATCGCCTGCGCGTCAGGGCCAAGGTTTCCGACCTAACCTGATGAATCTACCCGTGCGACGTTCATAACTTAGCTTCAAGTTCCTGATCATGATATAACTAGATACTAAAATGATTAAACCTGGTACTGCAGTAAACGTAACAATCAGGTTGGTGAAAACCGATACTTACCGGTTATTATCACTGCCCGTCAATTCACCCGGCCGCAACCAATTGTGTGGGGTTCTGAGGCTTAGTGACTAGTAGGTAGCTAGATATGTGTGGCGTTAAACTGACCAAAATCTAATATTATGATTTTATAAGAAGCTAGATTTGAGCAGATTTGGAGGATTTTGAACACTGTTCAGTTTGATCATCAGTCTTTTTTTATGTTATAAATTAGTGCTTTTCTCGATCCCGCGTGATAGAAATAGATGCAATCGTTGATAGTAAAAAGTACAAATTTAGAATAGATTATAATACTCTTTATTATGACAGCCTCTGTGGCGTAACGGTAGCGAATGCGACCGCTGCGCAAAGAGGCGCGGTTTCGTTCCCCGCGCAGTGCAAATATTTGTATGCATGAATATGAATATTTGCACTGGTTTAGTCGTGCCTCGGAAAGCACGTTAAACCGTTGGTTCCAGTTGCCGTATAACATCTAATGGCAGTCGTTACGGGTTGTTGCAGAACTCAAAAATCTAGCAATATTTGACTAAAAAAAACTAATTAGGCCGTCAGTCACATTTCCAAAAAATAATAAACAATTTTTTTTTTTTATAATAATAAACTAGCTCTTGACCGCAATCCCGCCTGATGGTAAGCAGTGATGCGATCGTTGATGGTAAAGCGCGCTAGTTTATTAAGAGCCAGCGAATAGGAAGGAAGACGGCAGTTGAGCGAGGTAAAGCAGTGTAAAACCCAACAACACGACCAACGATGCTGCGCCAAAGGGAGATTGATCTGAAGACTCTCAACGACCAAACTCCCAACACAACAACATTAGGCGCATCGTACCCGGCACACATCGCAACACAACTGCTCAGACCCGTCCTCCGTACGGCTTCACCAGACATAATGCCGGAACACGACAAATCGCTTGGCGGCAAGGCTTTGTCTGGTGGGTGGTAACTTCTGCCGGCGGCCGATGTTATGGCCTACCACCGAGAATTTTTATTGTTTTTTAAAATTGACAAATATAAAAGGCATCAAAATCAGGAGTGGTGGCTGGTGACGTCACTGGTCGCTAAAAAGTGTACAGTGCAGTGATGTCACACGAGTTTTAAACGCACTGTGTCGTCTTCATTTTTTGTTTATATGAAAAATGGAAAAAAAATACGTGTCTAGTATTTTTTGGAAATCTGACAGACTAAATAGTTTTTTTTAGTCAAATACCCTATTAGTCTAACTGCAACGATTCGATATCGCCTTCGGTTTATGGATATCAGACGGCAGTCGCTTCACGGAAAATATCGAAGTTTAGCCAATATCAGCAGTTAGACTGGTAAAGCGGACCCCAGACTCCAAAGCTGAAAACGCTTCGGATACGACTGGGATTAACGCTGAGATAATGAGATTATGATGATGGTTTATTAAATCACGTGGTTTCTTTTTACCTTTAGTGTACCTACACTCCAACGGTGTAGGTACTTACTCCAAATAAGGCAGGAAACGACCGACTGCTTGGTAGGAAACAGACATAAGATATATTATATTTATAACAACGGAAGATGTCAAGGGTAAATCATTGAACAGATTTTATTTCTTCAGCTATGACTGTTTCTTGCTAATATCACGGTGTGATTTGACAGGGGCATTGTGAGGTAACTGCCATGTCCTAGAACCAAATTTGTCGTCCTCCGTGGCGCAGCGGTCAACACGCCTGCCTGCGACGTGGAGGCCCCGGGTTCGATCCCCGGTCAGGTCATGATGGAAAACGATCTTTTCCTGATTGTCCTGGGTCTTGGATGTTTATCTATATATGTATCTATTGTAAATATAGTATCGTTGAGTTAGTATCCCATAACACAAGTCTCTTAACTTACTTTGGGGCTAGCTCAATCTGTGTGATTTGTCCGTAAAATAAAAAAAAATATTTGAAGGCACGTGGCAGCTACCAACCAGCTCTAGACCCTCGTTAGTGGTAACGGTACCGACTTTCGTATTGCAGGTCATTGCTTCGAATCAATCAGGGTCATCATCACCACCATCATCATACCTATCAGCCGAAAGATGTCCACTGCTGGACATAGGCCTCCCCCAAGGATCTCCACAACGACCGGTTCTGCGCCTCCCGCATCCAGCGGTTCCCTGCGACCTTCAGGTCGTCGTTCCACCTTGTCGGAGGCCTACCAAGGCTTACCTAATCAGGCTCCTTACTTTGTTATTCATCACAAAAAAGAACAAAAATTTTCGAACACATCTATCAACCCGTACTTTCAGTGAAAACAAAAGGATCAGGGGCTCTAGTCTGCTATTTTTTATAGATTTGACATTCCAACACGATTCCATTGTCATTCCATTGGCATTTTGCTGAAATTTCGTAATCTGCTAAATTCATAATGTTCAATTATCGGTCAGTCGTATAATAATGGAATGGTGATAGAATGGCATTGCCGTATTTCTATTACCATAAAACTCGTTGGTAGAAATGATTTTCTAAAATCTACTACTCAATTTGAACAATTATTAATATAGAGTGGAGTGTCAGTGATAGACCACCGGAAAGTCATAATGATGCTATTTTGTTAGTAGATTACGAAAGTTGTCAAAATCGTTCATTATGAGATCGACCATTCTGACACTATTGTAACAGCAGACTACCGCCCCTGTTAATATAATTGCCAATTATCATTCACATTGCTGATTTTTTTTGCTTTCTGCATATGACTTATAAAAGTTGTCAAATTATTGAACCGAAATAATAAATACATAATTATAGAGAAGTGAAGCAAATTTATTGCACTAGGTAAATGGTTCTAAGTATTTGGAATTTAAGTTGCGTGTAAGCGTTCCTATATAAATAAACCAGCAATGGTATTAATTGGGATTCAAAAAGTAAAAGTTTCAAATTTACTTGCCACTTAACTTAAATCCTGAGTTTTGGCGGGAAAGTCAAGCTGAGTGTCACGCTCATTTTTCATTGAACTTTTAAATAATAAATAATTTAAAGTGTTGTTGTTTACTGAATAATAGTGTGTGACTTATGCTTTCTGCATATGACTTATAAAAGTTGTCAAATTATTGAACCGAAATAATAAATACATAATTATAGAGAAGTGAAGCAAATTTATTGCACTAGTTAAATGGTTCTAAGTATTTGGAATTTAAGTTGCGTGTAAGCGTTCCTATATAAATAAAACAGCAATGGTATTAATTGGGATTCAAAAAGTAAAAGTTTCAAATTTACTTGCCACTTAACTTAAATCCTGAGTTTTGGCGGGAAAGTCAAGCTGAGTGTCACGCTCATTTTTCATTGAACTTTTAAAATTATTTAAAGTGTTGTTGTTTACTGAATAATAGTGTGTGACTTATGCAGTAAAAGTGCATTCTGTAAATAACTCATAAAGAATAGTGAAATATCGCAGCGTAGTGCCCACATAGAGAAATAGAAAATATTATTTTTTTTAAGAAAAAGCTAAATGACTATTTAGTTGACAGGCCATATTACACAGTGCATGAATTTCTGTCTGGCAGATTAGTCTTTGAATAATATTTTTAAAACTGCAGATAAAATTTAAGGCATCCATTGGACATTTTATTGCAATTGGCTGACATTTATGCACGTGTCTGATATTATTGTTATTTATTTATGATAAGTTTAAAATGTCAATTAGTATGTATATTTGTACGCCTCTGGGCAAAACATAGCAGATGTATAATATTTATCTGTAACACCTCACACTTTAACCTATGTTTACAAATAAAGATTCTGATTCTGATTCTGACATTATGGTTTTTCCTCAAACCTCCCTCGTAATGCGGTTCACGCGGCCGTGTTTTTCGACATGAATAATTCATTACGTGACAATGGCGCCGATTCTGTTGTTCACAAACTAAACTAATTTTAAGTTATGTGCATCTTATTTTCATTTCGTTAAGGAAAGGATAGAAGATAACATTTTAATTTAATCCTGTCAAATTAAGATACTCCATAGGCAGTTTAGACGCGATTATAAACATGGCGACTATAAATACGCCAGTTTACATTAAGAGCGCACTAATTTGACAGGTCTAAACTGCCATTTTATCTTCCGTCCCTTTCTTAACAAAATGGTAAGAAAAAGTTGCACATAACTTAAAATTAGTTTAAGTTTGTAAACAACATAATCGGCGCTATTGGCTAAATGCACAAACCGTACGAAGCCACAAAAGAAAGACAGAAAAGAAGAACTTTTGAAGATTTTTATTTTACTTGAAATTGGCACAAAGTCATAACTAGTGCCATACTACAAAAAAAAAAAAAAAATATAAGTAACCTTATTACTTAACACACAATCGATAGCTATTATAATAATTTTGTAATATATTGCTAATCCATTGCTTCGTAAGCTCGAAGAAATTAGTTAAAAATTTCTACGAGTCCGTCGTTCCCAAGAAATGCCGTTAGCAAAAAGCGTCAATAAAACTTGAACAAGCGATACCGGTGGAACTGCTAATACCAATATAATATACGTAAACGACAATTGTAAAGGTATGCAGACATTGAAATTTCTTCCCCATCCGGTGACTAGCCTCGAGCATGGCCACACAGCCAGCGGTAACTAAACTCACGGTATTGTTACTGAGACTCACGGTAAGTAAGTTACTAAAATCTATGTTTAAGGTCCAATCTTTGTGGAAATATCTGGAATATGGATGTAACCAATTTTTTTTTCTATAAATTATAAACTAGTGCTTGACCCGCCTGATGGTAAGCAGTGACGCAATCGATGATGGTAAATCACACTAGTTTATTAAGAGCCAATTTACTCTAGCCTTGAAGCCACTCAAATTGTAGTCCGACGGAAACACCTCCGCTGAAAAATTGTTCCAGTCCCTCGATGTAAGCGGTATGAAAGAGGAAGCGAAACGTTTCGTATTATTTCAATATTTTGATTATTCGACGCCACATACGCACAAAGAGTCATACTGATGCCATGCAAATCCTGCATTCCGCAAACATATTACCCTGTAGCTAGCATAGATTCGACTTCCGGACTTCAACTGTTGGGCAAGTGGCCCCTGAAATATAGCAATCTTCTCATGGAGTGATTAACTGAATAGAAAAATTATTGAAACGAAAGTCTTTCATTAGGGATATATAATTATATATATACAATATATCTATATTTTTGTCACATTATCTTATTATTTTATTATAGGTATTCAATGTTAATGAATTAATCCTCAATTATTATTGACTAGATTTAAATCTTATTATTATATTTTTTGACATATTATATTCAATTTATTGTTATTGTACTTTTCATAATGTAAGTTTTATGTTTACGCGAATGTTGTGCATGTCTGTTATTGACACTAACACTAGAACAAGACCGTTGAAATGTTAAATATCCATGTTTGTGTTTGTGTTGTTGATGTGCCTTAAATAAATAAATAAATAAAAAAACCCCGTCCGACCCAAAAGGCTAATAAATGTTAGGTTAACACATGACCAAATAAAATATGAAATTTTACATAATCATCATAGTAACAATACTAATGAATTTTGAAATACTTAATCTTTTTTTTTTTCCGCAAATTAATTCAAACTTCCTCAAAATTAGATATTTTAAAAAAAAGTGACAACACTATTTTAGACCGTATTATTATGAGCAGGGTTGTAACAGCGGTCTTGTTAGCGGAGGCGGAGGCGGATGCGGAGGCGACGAGTCTCACCTCTACTGGTCCGGACATTCGAAACTACCCATTAAACGATTTAAAATCTATATAAAGGCCAAACTTTGCAAAAAGTGGTATTATAAAAACACAGATTATTTAGAAGACAAAAAAGCTTGGGACTGAGCTGCTCGCTCTGCTAAGCATTGTTACTAATCAATATGCATAATTATAACGTAAATTAATGTAAACATTTTCATTTTTAATGTCTGGACTTGAAAACAGACTATGATCCCTGAGTTTGTTTCGGCTATTTCTTCTCAGAGGTAGTCAGTTAGGAAATGCCGGCTTCATCTAGTTAAAAAAAAAAAACATGACGTGTAAAAGTGGTCGGTGATCCTACTTGCTTAATAAACGATTTCATTTCCGGTTGAGTAGTCTTGCCCTTTCAAGATGCTATTATCTAAAAAAAAAAAAAGCTGACTCTATAGCCCCACCAAATACCGGCTGTATGACAGTTTTATTGCAGACTCAATTGTGTACCGACCATATGTATGTGTGCCAAGCGTTGCGACTCTTTATCGAGTACCACGTGCTTTTAAAATTGTTGTAATAGAACTAACTGCGCCCCCCGTTTTTACTCGCCTTAGTGGGAATATCGGGGTAAAAAGAATCTTATGTGCTACTCCTGGTTAAACACCATATGTGTGCCAAAATTCATTCAAATCAAAACGGTCTCCAAAGCCTGGAGCACAGGCGAACAGTAGTCAGCCGGTCGATGCTGTGCGAGGGAATTGCATGATTTAATTCCCCCCGTCTCCGTTCCATCATCGGACGACCCGTCGTACGGCGAGTTTCCATCCTTAAGTTGTTGACATCACCATGATCTGAAGCGTTCACCTAGTCTTTTATACCGCGTACATCGAGGGACTGGGACTGTTTCCGTCGGGCTACAATTTAAGTGTATTCAAGGCTAGAGTGAATAATCTCTTAATGAACTAGGGCGCTTTACCATCAACGACTGCATCACTGCTTACCGTCAGGCGTGATTGCGGTCAAACACTAGAAGAAATATCTGTTCAGTGCTTTTTGCGTGAAAGAGTGACAAACATCCATCTATACATTCTTATAAACCTTCGCATGGTATAAGCAAGATATGGGTACTTATGTGTGTCACGTGATCTATGATGGCGGAAAGACTGCCCTAAAAAGGGAACACAAGTCGGCGGTTCAAACTCGGTGGTAAACGTGGCTAATTTGCATGTAATTTAATTTACCTATTTAGTGTAATAGACGATGATTTCTGTGGCCAACAAAAAAGGTTTGATCGATCAGGTTAATCTACGGTTGCTGCGGCTGGTTAGTGGATGGGTGACCATGTACCAAAACCCCAGACTCTAAAGCTGAAAAGCTTCGGATGCGGCTGGGATTAACGCTGAGATGATGATGATGACAGGGGGGCTAGAATAGAATAGAATACTCTTTATTATGTACACTATATAGATTACATAACATAAATAAAAATATTTTACAAAGGGTGACACAATGGACGGCCTTATCGCTAAGAGCGATCTTTTACAGACAACATTTGGATGGAATTCTAAGAGGTAGGATAAAGAAATAGTGTAGGTAGTCTACAGTGTACTATTTACATAGATTATACAATAAATATATACGTTAAGTGTATCATACTAGTTTAAATAAATTTATACATCTAATTAATAAATATCATACAAGAGTACATTAAATATAATAATATGTTTAAAGAGAGAGGAAGTGCTTTTTTATCATAGTTTTAAAAGTAAACAGTGTTTGAGCACGCCTTACGGACACGGGCAAGTCATTCCATAGCCGAACTGCTTGTACAGGATAATAAAGGATTTATCATAGAAACTAGTGGAATGCATTGGCATGTCTAATATCAGGTTTTCCGATGACCTCAGATATCTATTATGTGTGTCATGAAGGAACTTAAAACGTTCTTTAAGATAAGAGGGGGTTTTAGGATTAAACAAAATGTTGTAGAGCTGAAATAGTATATGAGAATTCCGGCGAAGACGTATGGGAAGCCACTTAAGTTTAAAAAATTCAACCAAAACAGAATTGGATCGCAACCAAATCAAAACTTTACTTATGTTTCGTATCGCGCTAACCTTTTGACAAGTGGCTTAACCATAACTGGATCACAATAGGGTATTTGACTAAAAAAAACTAATTAGTCCGTCATTACGTAGGTATTTTTTTTTGTTTTATCAAAACAATCAAAATTGACAAATATAAAAGGCATCAAAGATCAGGTTTTTTGGCTGGTGAAGTCACTGGTAGCTAAAAAGTGTAGCGTGCAGTGACGTCATACGATACGTCGTCGAGAGACTGGAACAATTTGCCAGCGTCGGTGTTTCCGTCGGACTACAATTTGAGTGTCTTCAAGGATAGAGTGAATAGGCTCTTAATAAACTAGTGCGCTTTACCATCAACGATTGCGTCACTACTTACCATCAGGCGGGATTGCGGTCAAGCGCTAGCTACAAATTATAAAAATTTATATATAAAAAACAAAAAAAAAAATGCGTTTTCGTAATTTAAAATGGGCAACACTAAATCCTATGCAATCTACCACTGAAGGTAAACGCGCCATCCCAAATACCACTCTTCCCACGATCATTCTGACTTGTCCATTGACCAGCTTCCGTATGACGCATCATTGGCCATCGGAATGCTAGAACGTAGTAGTGTGAACTAAATTATTTAACCCATTGAGTACTTTGGATCGGACACGAGGTAGATGAGAGGCCTATGGTAATAAATTTTTTAAAACTGTTTTTATGTATGGCCAACTTTATGCTATTCTCACAAACAGCGCACTAGGTCCATAATACCGCAATTTTTTTTCGCGGCTTGCCTTGCATTTATGCCTATATTGTAGTAAAATGTTAAAATCTATCGAATTTCTTCATTAGATTCACTCATGTTCACGATACGAAAAACAAATGAATAACACACATTTTCCTAATTTAACTTTTCATGATCCCAAAACTAGCCTGATACAATCGTATAGTCAAAGAGATTTTATTACAAGTTAATACATACTATAGTGCGAGAAGACTTTTCTCCAATCTAATATTTTATTTTATAAGAAAATTAATCAGTGGGAAGATTGTATGCTGTAAAAAACTTCATCAAATCGTCTGACGGTACTGCTTTGAAGACATGAACAACGCAGTAATGTTGTAAAACCAAATAATAAATAAAAACTTTCACGCCAAATCAGCTTCCATTTGTCCGCATTCCAATTTTACATAAATCGATTTAACACCGATTACGATTCCCGGTATATCGATATAATAGCTCTTCACGATTAAAAATAATTGTTTCATCATCGAATCACTAACGGTTAATTTTTTACTTCTATTTTTGAAAACTATTATAAAATTCCATAGCTTGGTTTGAAGAAAAAGTTTTTTTTTTTTATAAACGTAAGCCGATGATAATTTGATTATAAGACACATTATGTATGATGGTTGAGTTTCTTTTTTCTTAAACGGATGTTGGTTACTAGTGTACCACAAAGGTGGTCTACTAAAGTCAACCTTATGTAGTCTAAGACGGTAATAGGAGTTTTGGCGGGAAAGTCAAGCTGAGTGTCACGCTTGTTTTTAATTGGACTTTTAAAATTATTTATAGTGTTGTTTACTAAATAACAGTGCGTGATTTATGTAGTAAAAAGTGCATTTAGTAAATAGTTTATAAAGAACAGTGAAATATCGCAACATAGTGGCCACATCATGACTTAGCCCCAAACCTCACACGTAAGACTGGTCACGCTGCAGTTTTTTTCTACATGAATAATTCATAATTACTTGACATTGGCTAAATGAACAAACCGTGCGAAGCCAAAAAATAAAGAAAGAAAGAAAGACGGTAATAATTTGGTGCTTGTTCTATTCGGAAATTCGAGCAAATTTAGAACTGGGTGACAAATATTTAACTAGTTTTTTTTTTTAAGGAGAACGATAACACTTAGGCTTAGTTGGCAATGTTGCGGAGTTTATTGCGCCACTCACGATCCTCAACGATAGCACTACGAGGTTGTAAAGGACGGGCGTTTTTATGGGACTGTCTTTAAAATTACATTACAAAAAAATGTAATTTTGACATTCGAAGAGTACTGGTTCGCAGCCTAATTTGAATGAAATGACTTATGATTTTGATTCTGAATATACAGAGTGGTGCTGACAATACGACAATAAATAAAACATCGTGTACCCCAACACATTCTCAGTCTACCCATAAAAAAATCATTTAAATATGTCCATTAGTTTAGTCACAGGAAATTATTTTTCACATTTTCTACATGATGTACATGTTGATAAGGAAGCGCTTACAGGTTAATGACCGCCGCATCCTGCGGTACCAAACTTTAATAATAATGACGAGTAAGAAGCAAGTCGATACGGGATCGCGTTGTCGCCAATCGGAGGTCAGTGAACCAATATTTTTAAAGGATTGTTTGAACGCGCTAATCTCAGAAACTACTGGTTCAATTTGAAAAATTCGTTTTGCGTTGGATAGCTCATTCATCCATGAAGGCTTTAGGCTATATAACATCACGCTGCGACCAATAGGAGCGTAGCGGTCAACACGCCTGCCTGCGACGTGGAGGCCCCGGGTTCGATCCCCGGCCAGGTCATGATGAAAAACCATCTTTTCCTGATTGGCCTGGGTCTTGGATGTTTATCTATATATGTATGTGTTATAAAATATAGTATCGTTGAGTTAGTATCCCATAACACAAGTCTTGAACTTACTTTGGGGCTAACTCAATCTGTGTGATTTGTCCGTATATATTTATTTATTTATTTTTTATTTTATTTAACTCCACGCCAACGAAGTCGCTGGCGGCCGCTAGTACTTAATAAAAACCCACTGCAAAAAATGTTAAGATACTATGAGCTTTTGGAGGTATGAGGAGCAGCGTGTAAAGCTCACTCATCCTCCATATAAAAAGGGAGGATCCTCCGACCAGACCAAGAATGGCTGGCGGGCCACTTTGCCGGCCGGTTAATGTCGCTAACTTGTATGCGTGCTAGTTGAACAGAAAACTTTGATTGCGAGATGCAGTATTCGCGTGACGTGACGTCGGTATGACGCGTTGTTCGCATGTTGCATTGTAGGCACCGCTACAAGCTTCTATAAAATTTTATTACATGCTGAATATCCAAAAAATAAGCCAAGTTTCCTGGCAGCCACCTTGGCCTTGGACTCAATGAACCGCCCAAAGTTTAATTCGAATGAAATCTCACTAGGGATGTTTCCTGAGTAAAAAAAAATGATTCTATTTAGTCCGTCTTTCAGATTATAGAAAAATATTGGAAACATATGTTTTGTTTTATCAAATCAATAAAAATTGACAAATATAAAAGGCATCAAAGATCAGGAGTGGTGGCTGGTGACGTCAATGCGCGGTAAAAAGTATAGCGTGCAGTGGCGTCACACGAGTTTTCAACGACCTGTGTCGACTTTATTTTTTGTTTATATGAAAAAAGAAAAAATACGTGTCTAGTATTTTTTGGAAATCTGACTAACGGGCTAATTAGTTTGTTTTAGTCAAATACCCTATTCCCAACAGCTGAAGGCGGGTTGGTGCACTCTAAGGTTACATTCCGAAAAGCAGGAGCCAAGGTGAACGGGCTCCTTTTGGCGGTGAACAGACGCGGATTACTAGGATTGGTAGATACCTAGATATATAATAATATGCCTTAATATAGTTTTCTTTTTTTTGTATATAAGTAATTTAGTTTTCTTTTTTTTTGCTGATCAAATGTCTGAACTTTCTAGATTTCACAGAATTGTCGATATTAGGTACGTAGGCATATGTGCGAGTCAGCGATCAAATGTCATTAATAATGAATGAATATACGTTTTCTAATAAATAAACACACTTTCATCGTATTTCATCATATATTGTGTTTATTATAATTGCGTATATAGTACTTACTATTGCTAGTAAAATATCTAGGTCGTCATAGATCACGCGATAATTTTGTATTTATGAATTAAATCAACCTATTAGTAATCTAATACAATGTTATGATTACGTTATAATATTAATTGAAATCGTAAACAAGCGGTTGAAAAGTCTATTTGTTTTTTCGTTTCATTGTCACGTAAAGTAAGAAAAAAACTTTTAACCTGATATGAGATATGAGAACAGCGAAGGCCTAATGGTATTGGCCGCGGTTTGCAACTTGTAAATCGTAGATTTGAACCCTATCACGCGTGTATATGCTTGGGGTTTCACCGCGCGATCGAATCAGGAATGAGGAGATCCGCAGAAGAACGAGAGTAACCGACATAGCCTGAAGAATTGCAACACTAAAGTGGCAGTGGGCTGGACACATTGCCCGTAGGACCGATGCCCGATGGGGCCGACGGGTTCTCGAGTGGCGACCACGCACCGGAAGACGTAGCGTGGGTAGGCCCCCGACAAGGTGGACCGACGACCTGGTGAAGGTCGCGGGAAACCGTTGGATGCGGGAGGCGCAAGACCGGTCATCGTGGAGAACCTTGGGGAGGCCTTTGTCCAGCCGTGGACGTCTTTCGGCTGAAATGATGATGATGAATGATGACGCGTGTAAACACTGTTCTGGTTTTCTTAAGTCTTCATTTCTTGTCCAGGCTTTGGAATGATCTTCCTCAGAATATCAGGACGTTGACCAGTCGGTACACATTTAAAATTGAAGCTCGGGAGTACTTACGCAAGAAATTGGCAGATTCGTCAAACATATAATTTATTCTCTCTACTGTTTATATTTTGTGTGAATGTATTTATTATAATATTTTTTTTTGTGTTTCTCTTTTAACTTCTCTTTCATATTTTTGCACCTACCATGTTTTGTCTCTGCATCACCTTAAGGTAGACTGGTAGAAAATGCCTAAGGCATTAGTCCGCCATTGTACAATCTTTTCTTTGTGCATAAAGTTTTAATAAATAAATAAATTATTTCATCACCACTGGTCTCAAAACGGTGAAGAAAAACATCGTGAGAAACCGGGATGTCCTAGAGGCAAAAACATTAAAGACATGTGATATCTACCAATCCACACTAGAACAGCTTGGTACATTACAGCCCATTCTCTCTCACCAAGCGGATGCCTGTGTCCCAACAGTGGGAACATTAGGTACAGGCTGATTAATGTATGTTATGTAAACTGATATTTCAAAGGAATATTATTATTATTAACTGATATTTCTCGGTGGTAGGCCATAACATCGGCCACCGGCAGACGTTACCACCCACCAGACAAAGCCATTTGGCATTTGGCATTTGTCGTGTTCCGGCATGATGTCTGATGAAGCCATACGAAGGACGGGTCTGAGCAGTTGTGTTGCGATGTGTGCCGGGTACGATGTGCCAAATGTTGCTGTGTTGGGAGTTTGGTCGTGGAGGGTCTTCAGATCAATCTCCCTTTGGTGCAGCATCGTTGGTCGTGTTGTTGGGTTTAACATTGCATCACCTCGCTCAACTGCCTTCTTCCTTCCTATTCGCTCAGTTTTTCTGAGTGAATAGGCTTTTAATAAACTAGCGCGCTTTACTATCAACGATCGCATCACTGCTTACCATCAGGCGGGATTGCGGTCAAGTGCTAGTTTATAATTATAAAAAAAAATATATACTATGTTCAGTAACCCCACAAAAATAATCGAATTAGTACTTTGTTTTTGTTTTAACATTCTAAGTGTTAAGGATTATATTGAGGACAAGAAGGCTTGGGCTTGAGTTGCGTCCGATTTCTATACTTATACTGATTGCTTTTTGATTTTTCTTCTTGTAGTTTTAATTTGTAATTGTTTGTTTCTTTTTTACTCAAAGCCAGTACACACAAGCATTGGAATTGCATCGCTGACAGGGGTTTTCGGCACTGGTGCAGCTACACAGGAGCTAAACTTAATAATCGGGAATACTGTTGGAGCTGCTGAACCTTGGAAAAAACAATCTTTGCATTGTGTAGATTCAATTTCTTAGTATTGTATAATTGCATAGAACACATGTGAGCACAATGTACTTTCTGTAAAGCATCTATTTGTTGGGTTAGCCTTTTTTTGTTGTTTCTTTTTTTTGTGTGTTTTCCATAACGGACGCTCTTAGCGTACAATATATTTCTGCATCGTTCTCACACGATTGATTTCAAAATGAATGATTTAATCAAATATTTATACCAATAGCATGATAATTGAAACGAGTGTCCATGGAGTTTCTTGCCCGTCCTTCTCCATAGGTACCTACTCTTTGGAATGGGCGACTAGCTTCACCTTACTGACTGACCGACCTTCTGACAATTCAAAAGTGCCTGTAACTGGTTTATTTGAAATAAATGCTTTGATTTTGATTTGATTTTTAAGATATAAGAGACGTCTGTGGATTTCCACACCGAATTTAATTTGACCTGACCTGCTTGAAGGATATTAGAAGTCTGAGGACACGGTGGAGCATATGGTGGAGGTTTACCCGGCTTGGGTAGAACACCGCCGTGTCCTCGAGGCGTTGATCGGCGGCGATCTCTCGCATCCGACCCTGGTCCAGGCCATAGTTCTGATCGAGAGTGCATGGCAGGCAGTCACACTGCTGCACCCGTCACCTGCTTTTGGGAAGCATTGAGTAAGCAGGATTTTAGTCAGTAAAAGTCTAACACGCCCTTCCGCTCCGCCCAGGGAGAGGGGGAGAGGTCATTTGATTTCCCATCCCAACCAAAAACAAAGGTTACTAGAAGTAAAATATTTGTCATTTAATACAAAACCATTCATCATGAGACAGTGAACAGCTAACACAGTAAAAAAGGGGTGTGAAATTCTAAATTAAAATAACTTCGCGCTTCGATTGTCGCAACCTTGAAAAAACAGACTTTATCGATTGTTTCTAGAAGACGCTATATAATTAAGTAACAGGACCATGCTAATTAGTCGGTTTAATGTTTTTAACAAATTTATCGTGTGGAGCGCTGAAAATTGGTGGCGATAAAACTGTATGGTTTGGACAAAAATCATTGGACATCAGGCCAGGCTTTTTGTCTTTGTCACCGATCGACTTCAAAGGATAGTCATATTTACAATTATACAGAGTGCTGCTGACAATACGACAATAAATGAAAACACGAACAATGCTGGTTCATAGGAATAATCCTAAACCATAGAAAAAAACTCACCATCAAAAATAAAAAAAAATCAAAATTCAAACTAAATCGCATAAAATTGCAAACGGAATAGAACATCCTTTAAAAATATTGGTTCACTGACCTGCGATCGGCGACAGCGCGACCTGTATCGACTTGCTGTTTTCGCGCCATTATTATTAAAGTTTGGTAGCGCAGGAAGCGGCGGTCATTAACCTGTAAGCGCTTCCTTATCAACATGTAAATCATGTAGAAAATGTGAAAAATAATTTCCTGTGACTAAAGTAATGGACATATTTATATGATTTTTTATAGTTAGACTGAGAATGTGTTGAGGTATACGATGTTTAATTTATTGTCGTATTGTTAGCACCACTCGTATAGCCTTCCTCTCATCGAGCAGAGGTTTGTGTCCCAACAGTGGGATCAATATAGGCAGATTATGTATGTATGTATGTAACTGTACATACTGCGTACCGAGGGGGGACGAGCAGGGACGGGGTGGTGTGGGGGGGGGGTGTCAGCTGCCCCCCTCCTCCTGGAAATCTCGCAAAACATGTAGACACTGACAAAATGTACGGTGTAATTGCTAAAAAAGCGCAAGTAAGCAAGCTTTAGCGCACAAAGATTGGTCACTTGCACCCTCCTAGGCCTCAGTTGGCCTTTCTTGTTTTCATCACTATACATAGTATTGTATAAAATGAACAAACAGCTGTACTTCTGGGGAGTTTGTTCCGCCACTTCTTCATTCCAGCGAAAGCACTAGGAAGTGTCGATGGGTGGGCGTTTTGGGGAACTGTCTTATGTAATATTGACGTACAAAATGTGCTGATTCTCAGCCTAATATGAATAAATGTCTTTTGATGTTGATTTTATTATTCCTGGTAATACCTAAACTATCTGTGTGCCAAATTTTATTCAAATGCGTTTAGTAGTTTAGGCGTGAAAGTGGAACAAACAAATTAACTTACTTTCATCATAATCAACCTTTTTATCATCTCACTGCTGGGCACAGGCCTCGTCTCGTAAGTACAGAGAAGGATTGAGCGGTAATCACCATGCTTGCTTAATGTGGGTTGGCGATTTCAGACTTAAAGTCCAGGTTTCCTCAACATGTTTTCCTTCACTTTGTAATCAGTCATTAGTATCCATGTTATACGTAGAAAGTACATATAACTAAGAAAAGTTACATTGGTACTTGCCTAACTTGGAATCGAACCCGTACACTCATAGTTCAGAGGCTGGTGTGTTTAACCACTAGGCCACCAAGACTTAGAATAAGGATTTGAAATAAATTAATTTACAACTTTTTATGTTCACCGTACGTTGCCAGACAAGAATCTGACGTTTGATCTAGACTTATCGCATCATTAGTCAATTCTCGATCCAATGACCTTGCTGTATACCTAGGTCCGGGTTTTCAGCCATCATAGCCCAAGAAACTTTGAGATTGAAAAAGTCCTGTACGATTGGATTGTAAAATCCACGCTGATATTATTCCCCTTTACTCATAAACGTTGCTCAAAGTTAACTAGTTTGTTTAAACTTACATTTTTAATGTTTGCACATCACTTAACTTTAATCATCGTTTATGGATAAACACAATAGTGTTTAAGCGGTTTATTGTGTGATGTACAAACGTAAAAAATATAGATATAGTTAAACATTCGCTAATCACTAGTATACTTATTGTTTTAGAGACATTGACTCGCACTAGTAATTTCCATTCCATTTAAACGCACCCACGATACAGGAGAAATTCCTAGTGTGGGGCAACGTCCTTAGAAAAAAAAAATAGAAATATTTGTTCCGTGCGGGAATGGAACCTTCGACAAGCAACGCAGCAGTTGATGGATGGATGGATGAATGTTTCTTACTCTTTACGAAACGGATTTGAATGAAATTTGGTATACAAATAGTTGAATCCCAGGATTGGACATGAAATATGGGATGATTTTATTCCCGATATTTTCACTTTCATTATGGGGGTGAACTCGCGGGACGCAGTTAGTATAATATACAATATGTAAAGAAAACCCTGTCCGATCCGTGAAGGCATTGCTGGGTATCGATAACTGATTCTACTAATGGATACAAAGCCGGGCTAAACGTAAAAAAAATCCCCCTAAAAAAATAAATTGTATTTCGCAAAAAGAGGTAACTTAATACATGTACGGTAGACAACCCTTCCGCGGGCGACAGGGGGCAGGGCACGCGGCACGTGGTCACATCGTACAGTCCAAATGGTGTTGTCACTTTTTTAAAAATTAATTAATTTCGGGGAAGTTGGTGTTAATTCGCGGGAAAAAAAGATTATTTCAAAATTCATTAGTGTTCTTACTATGATGATTACGTAAAATTTTTATCCTTATGGGTCGGATAGGATTTTCTTTACATATTGTATATACTATGTAATGTTACAAAGAGGCACAATTAATAAGTTTGTCTTTAAAACTACAGATTCAGTTTCTAAAATATTTTAACATCACAGTACAGCATAATAACAAAGGACTAATCGGTGGTAGGCAATAACATCCGCCGCCGGCAGAAGTTACCACCTACCAGACAAAGTCTTGCCGCCAAGCGATTCGTCGTGTTCCGGCATGATGTCTGGTGAAGCCGTATGGAGGACGGGTCTGAGCAGTTGTGTTGCGATGTGTGCCGGGTACGATGCGTCAAATGTTGTTGTGTCGGGAGTTTGGTCGTAGAGGGTCTCCACATCAATCTCCCTCTGGCGCAGAATCGTTGGTCGTGTTGTTGGGTTTAACATTGCACCACCTCGCTTAACTGCCGTCTTCCTTCCTATTCACTAAGTTTTTTTTAAGTGAATGGGCTTAATAAACTAGTGCGCTTTACCATCAACGATTGCATCACTGCTTACCATCAGGCGGGATTGCAGTCAAGCGCTAGTTTATAATTACTAAAAAAAAAGAAACAATTTTACTTTAAAACGAGAAGGTAATTGCATAACAAACTATCAGTAACAATGGATTTCATTTTGACAGTTCAACAACATTCATTGCGTTATTTACGTTATTGAGCAGACACTTTTCGCGAACATTTGGAGCAATGGATTAGCAATATGCTTCAAAATCATTCAAATTGACATTGTAGTAGTGAGTGGTATTAGTTACGGGTATAATGTTATGTAACCAGAAAAGTTTATATAGCCTTGATCTGGTAACTGGTAGGTCATTGACCCGGCCTCGGAATGCAGCCGACCTTGTTACCCGAATACAATGGAACACTTTAAATGATTGCTCTATGTACCTAACTGACCGAAAATGCTAGCCTACATACGGGTAGTGCAATTTTTATTAGCAGTTAGAATGATGGTGACGTCTCGCGAAATTGTTTGACCTTTTCGACTAACACAAACTAGTAGCAATAGCTTCAACAATATTCTATTATAAATAGGTTTATTATTTGTCGATTTGTCGATGTTGTTGCGATTTGGGCCGGGTACGATGCGCCAAATGTTGTTGTGTTGGGAGTTTGGTCGTGGAGGGTCTTCAGATCAATCTCCCTTTGGCGCAGCATCGTTGGTCGTGTTGTAGGGTTTAACATTGCATCACCTCGCTCAACTGCCGTTTTCCTTCATATTCGCTTAATTTTTCTGAGTGAATAGGCTCTTAATAAACTAGCGCGCTTTACCATCAACGATCGCATCACTGCTTACCATCAGGCGGGATTGCGGTCAAGCGCTAGTTTATAATTTAAAAAAAATAATAATATATAACTTCCAGTCCGTGGCCTCCTCTCCAGAACCTTACTGCGCCATCGGCCATCGGTTCTACGAGCAATGTGCCCTGCCCACTGCCACTTAATTTTAGCGACTCGAAGAGTTATATCGGCGACTTTATCGATTATAATAACAGAATTTGACTCGGCAACAGCCAGTGTCAAATAAAGTAATTTGATATGTTTTGGTTTTTAGAGGGCACATGTCTTAGAATTTTTGGTTCTACAGGTGGCATGTCGGTTGCCTCGAGTTTTTTCTTTATTTTTTATAAATCTATACTAATATATAAAGCTGAAGAGTTTGTTTGTTTGAACACGCTAATCTCAGGAACTAACTACGGGCCCAATTTGAAAAATTCTTTTTGCGTTGGATAGCCTATTAATCAAGGAAGGCTTTAGGCTATATAAAATCACGTTGTGATCAATAGGAGCGGTGCATATAAAACATCGTTGATGGTAAAGCGCGCTAGTTTATTAAGAGCCTATTACAGAAAAAAAATTTGAGTGAATAGGCAGTTGAGTGAGGTGATGCAATGTTAAACCCAACAACACGATCAACGATGCTGCGCCAGCGGGAAATTGATCTGAAGACTCTGCACGACGCATCGTAGTGCCGGGTGGCACACATCGCAACACAACTGTTCAGACCCATCCTCCGTACGAGATGTCTTTGATGTAAAGTTTAAAACTAGGATTCTTTTTATTCCGATATTGAACTCTGAGTGACCCGGTTACCATACGAACATCTAATGGCAGTCGTTACGGGTTGTTGGTGCCCTCAAAAGTCCAACAATTGGTCTAACTGCAATCCTTCTATATCGCCTTCGGATTGTGGAGGTCAGACGGCATTCGCTTCACGGAAAATATCGAAGTTTAGTCAAAGTCATCAGTTAGACTGGTAAAGCGGACCCCAGACACCAAAGCTGAATAAGCTTTGGATGCGACTGGGATTAACGCTGAGATGATGATTATGAGTGAGCTCTGAGTGTACTTTAATAAAAAAAAAATATTATAAAAATACACACATCAAAAGTGTCTAGGGATCAACATATATTTTTGCAATAACTTTTCTCCTGATTGATATTAATTAAAATTTTCTTTAAGGATTCATCAAATAAAGTGTTTTCGTTTGTCACAGTAACGATAAACCAAGTCACCTTTGCATTAATAAAGAAATTTGCCATTTTCCTAATAAAGGGATATTTGACATTTGAACCACTAACACAAAAGTTCGAAAAAAAGACTGAAATTACAGTTTTCTCTAAAATTTTATTGGGTAACTTAAACAATTAATAATCCGTGTTTCTACCGCGAACACTAACAACACAAGAACATCGGTTTGGCATACTCAAAATGAGTTGATGAGTTCATCCAAATCACGCTGTGGAATGGCCGCCCATGTTCGTTGCAACAACAAAAAAAGGTCTTCTTGCGACTGGATACCCTCCATATTCGGCAGAGCTCTTCTCTGTAGCATATCCCATGCATGCTCAATCGGGTTCAAATCTGGCGACTGAGCAGGCCAGGGCAGGACATTGATGTTAGCTGCGGCGAGAGTCTGTCTTACAACTCTTGCGGTGTGCGGTCGTGCATTATCATGCATTAACCGAAATAAGGGACCGATTTGCACTTGTAGAGGAACGATGACGTCTGATACAATCGTTTCAGCATAAATTTGAGCGTTGAGGTTGCCTCTGATCCAAATCAACTCAGTTCTTCCGCCGATCCAAATACCCGCCCATACCATGATGGTTCCACCACTATAAGGATGGACTTCCTGGCAGGATTTTAATCGCTGTTGGCGTCCAGGGGTTCTCCAGTGTCGTATACGTCTTGTATCCGGTCACATACCAAAACGAGACTCATCAGAAAAGCACACGAAACGCCATTGTTCTTCTGCCCAATTTCTTTGTTCAAGAGCCCATTGATATCGAATCCTACGATTGTGCATTGCTATAGGTGGTACCCGTAACGGTCTTCGGGAATGAAGGTTCACTTCATGCAAGCGGTTTCTGACTGTTTGGTCGCTAATTAAGTTCCCTGAAGAGTGATGAAGCCTCACGGCTAACATCATGGCGGTTATTGTTGGAGCTCTTCGAGTTAAGATTTGAATGTATCGGTCTTGTCTCCGTGTGGTGCAGCGATACCGTCCTCCATGGCGCTCAGCCACGGTACCAGTGCTTCGGTAACGTGTCCAAAGTCGACTGATAACACTCTGACTTGTATTCAGAGCTAAAGCCACAGTACGTTGCCGGGAACCAGCTTCTATCATTCCCACGGCTCTGAGCATTTCTTCCCTGCTTAAATGACGTCGCCGCTCCATAATAACGTTGGTTTTAATCAGTAGTAGGGAAACAGTAGCACTAATAATGTCTTCAATGCGTTGTATGTTTTTATAGGGAAAATATTGACAGCTGATTTTCATCTTTTACTCGAATTTGATTCACAGTTCCTGATTCAAATTATGAAATGCACCAAAAAGGATCCATATAAATTTATAAAATCATAAATTTATTACAAAGCCACATCTCAATCTCAAGAAATCCGCATAAAAATGCTTGATCCCTAGACACTTTTGATGTGTGTAATTATAATTCTTCTTCTATCTCAGCATGGGTGAGACATACCTATGCTGAGATAGAAGAAACCTTTTGACTTCGTTTGTGACTTTATAATTTTTTTTCTTAATATTATGACAAGATAAGATAAGATCATTTATTTGTATAAACACGTGTAAGTTAAGAGGGAGATAATGTCAATACATTTCAACATGTTTTATCATTGATGGCGTACAAAATTATTTGAAAACATCTAATTTGAAAAATATTTAAAAGAAGAAGAAAATAAAACATTCAATTCAAAAATAGTTATTACTAAATAGTCAAAATTTAGTCACACTCAATAGCCAAAAATAGTCAAAATTTAATTACAATCAATACAGGAAATAGTCAAAATTTAATTACAATCAATACAGGAAATAGTCAAAATTTAATTAGAGTCAATATAGAAAAAAATATGTCAGAATTCAATTACAGTCAATACAGAAAATAGTCAAAATTCAATAAATTTAATTCCAGTCAATACAGAAAAATAATATAATTGCAATTAAATATTTAACAGTCAAGATTCAAAATTTGTGTTTAAAAACTGTTAGTAGCAATTTTTTTAGTTCACTTTTAAATTAATTTATATCCATTTTTTTAATGGAATTAGGAATTTGATTATAAATTGTTGGAGCCATGCGTATTACACTTTTCCTAAGTAATGCTTTTTTTGCAGGAATTGATTGCACCCATCATTTGTACATCTCACGTTTATGTCTACCTGTATTATTATTAAAGAAAAATAAATGTGGACTAGATTTTACAAATAGATATTTCTAGTATGTAAAGTGATGGAAGTGTTAGAATTCTGTGCTATACAAATATTGGTTTGCAACTGTCTGTAGTTTGCAACCCCAAGATAGACCAAGTATACAGCATTTTTGTGCCTTAAACGCAGTCTCTCTTAGAGTGGAGTTGCCCCAGAATTCCAAATCTTAATGTTGATTCAGTAAGTTCATAGTATGCTGTAAGCAGAGTATCTACGTTGACCGTTAGTGCCAATTTATAAAGAGCATATGATGAAGCACTAACTTCTTTACAGAGTTCAGTAACGTGTTTCTTCAAATTTAATTGTTTGTCAATGATTAATCGTAGAAACCTGACTGTTTCAGCTTCTTGTATTACAATATCTTTGTATAGTAAGTCAAATTTAAATGCATTGCGTAAATTATCTCTCTGTTTAAAATGCATAATGTACTGTATGTATTTATTTTATTTTGTTTAAATTATTATTGTAGTTTTATAATGTCCCGGTACGAGTCACAATAAAAACTCTTTCCTTTCTTTATTTCTCGGCTAAACTTTTATTTCAGTTAAATCTTTCAGTTTTTTAATTAAATTCAAGAAAGGAGGAGATTCTTCATTCGGATCTCGATAGGTAGACGGATTTCAAAAATATTTTTAGTGGATAAGGGATGGTTTAGGGGTGATATCAAATTAATTTTATTAACTTTGCTTTGATAGTTTTTAAGCCTGAATAATACGATTTTTTGTTAATTTACGATTTAATTGTATTTTCTCCTTAAAATAAAGAATTAAAATAAGATTGATATTTAAGGAGGCTCCCATATCAAGCGAGCCGTGATTAAAATAGATAATTGTACAAACTTTCCGTGTGTGGAATCCGACTCGAACTTGACCAGTTTAAAAAAAAAAATAGTCATTAGTAGATATTTAGTACGTAAGTACTCGGTTTTAAAAATGATGTCACTGGCGGCAGAATTAACACGACAATCAGTGAATACAAATTGCTAAATTAACATTAATATTAACCAATTAAATTACAAATTAAACTTAGTAACATCATCTTTATCTTTGATATTGTTACGGAGTTTATTTAATTGTTTTGGTTGAGGGAATAAACGTTGGATAAAGATACTGACGTATCTTTTGTTAATATATTATAAACTAGTTATCATCAACCTTTTATCGCCCCACTGCTGAGCTCAGGTCCCCTCTCATACAGAGAAGGATTGAGTGTAATCATTAATCACCAGGCTTGCTCAATGCGGGTTGGCAATTTCAGACTTAAAGTCCAGGTTTCCTCAACATGTTTTCCTTCACTTTTTAATCAGTCATTGGTATCCAAGATATACTTAGAAAGTACATATAACTTGGAAAAGTTACATTGGTACTTGCCTGACCTGGAATCGAACCCGCACACTCATAATTGAGAGGCTGGTGTTTTAACCGCTAGACCACCAGGACTTAAAATTCTAAACTTCTTATTAAAATCTAGTGCTTGACCGTAATTCTGCCTGAAGCGGTATGCGATAAGCAGTGATGCAATCGTTGATGGTAAAACACGCTAGTTTATTAAGAGCCTTAAATTGTATGAGTTTCGATGCCGTGTGAACGCACCAGCATAAAAAATCTAAATCAAAGCATTTATTTCAAATAAACCAGTTACAGGCACTTTTGAATTGTCAGAAGGTCGATCAGTCAGTAAGGTGAAGCTAGTCGCCCATTTCAAAGAGTAGGTACCTATGGAGAAGAACGGGCTAGAAACTCCATGGACACTCTTTTAAATTATCAAGCTATTCATACAAATATTTGATTACATTACATCATTCATGTTGAAATCAACTGTGTGAGAACGATGCAGAAATATATTGTACGCTGAGAGCATCCATTATGGAAAACCCATAAAATAAAACACCATTTTGGAAATTAAAATAACCCAACAAATAGATGCTTTACAGCAAGTAGATTGTGCTCACATATCCTATATGTTATTCCTGGTTGTAAGTTATCTGTGGGACAAAAGACAAGGCCTGTGACCCAGGAGTGAAATTAAGCTGATGGGATGACCTTTATATTTGTGATTACAAAATTGCCGGCTGCCGGCAGAAGTTACCACAATCCAGACAAAGTCTTACCGCTAAGCGATTCTTTGTGTTCCGGCATGATGTCGAGTGAAGCCGTACGGAGGACGAATCTGAGTCTCAGATCTATCTCCTCTGGCACAGCATCGTTGAAGGTGTTGTTGGGTTTAGCATCACGTCGTTCAACTGCCTCCGTAATCTAGCGCGCTTTGCCATCAATGATTGCATCGCTGCTTACCATCAGGTGGGATTGTGGCCAACCACTAGTTTATAATCATAAAAAAATTTATAATAACTTCGTACCTAAGTTTTTGCTAACTGTTTAGATCTAACTATAATTTAATCGAATCCTTGAATGATTCATGTGATTACAAGCAGTTAGTTTTTAGTTAGGTAATAACTCTAGTCTAGACTAGATACAAAGCATGAAGGTAAGGTTGTCTGTGACGACATAGACAGACTAGGAACTAACCATGCATAAAAACCTACTTCTGAAGTAGTCAAGTAAGTTTCTGTTAATTTATCAGTTGCTTATACATAGGTATACAATATGTAAAGGAAACCCTGTCCGATCCGTGAAGGTATTGTTAGGTATCGATAAGTGATTTTACTAATGCCTACAAAGTCGGGTTAAACTTAAAAAAAAAACTCATTAAAAATAAATATTATTTCGCAAAAAGAGGTAACTTAATACATGCGCGGTAGGCAATACGCGCATGTATTGTGAAGGGGGGGGGGGGGGGCAGGGTACGCGTTCGCATCGCTCATAATAATACCGTCGAAAATGGTGTTGTCTCTTTTTTAAAACTACAAAATTTTGGGGAAGTTGGAATTAATTCGTGGAAAAATCCATTAGGGGACACAGGAACTCAAGTCAATCAGTAAAAAGACAAAATTACAAAACGCCTTCGTTGGGAAGCACTAGCGTAACAAACTCCCCTGCAGTACAGCTGTGTGTTCAGTTAAAAAACGCTTTAAACTCGAAAAAGAATCATCATCATTATTTCAACGTTAATCCCAGTCGCATCCCAAGCTTTGTCAACTTTGGAGTCTGATGGGGTCCGCTTTACCAGTCTCATTGCTGATTTTAGCTAAATTTCGATCATTTGAAGTGAAGTGACTGCTGTCTGAACTCCATAACCCGAAGCCGATATCGAAGCATTGAAGTTAGACCAATTGTTGGACTTTTGAGAGCTCTAACAATCCGTAACGACTGCCATTATATGTTCGTATGGCAACCGGGACCATCGGTTTAACGTGCTTTCCGAGGCACGGCAATACCAGTGTAAATATTCATATTCATGCATATAAATATTTGCACTACGCGGGGATGGAACTCTCGCCTCTTTGCGCAACGGCCTCATTTCCTACCGCCACGCTACGGAGGCTATCAAAAATAAAAAAAGAATATTAAAGATTATACAAAATTTTTATTAACACTTATTTACAACCAGTCTGAAATCATAAATAAGAATCAATAAAAAGTTTGGCAGTTCACAACAAATACAGCCAATAAAGTCATAACCGGGATTCTGGTAATCTGAGCTTCGCTGAGGTGAAAGTATCATCTAAAGTGGCGCCGTAAAGTAAGAATAAACTATAAGAATAAAATCTGATTCAAGTTAGTGAGGTATGTAGTTTTTTTCAAGAGCAATGCTGTCTATGGCTCACAGAATAAGCAAGCTGTAGTGGCATTGGGCCGGCCATATTAACCGTAGAAAGAATGACCGTTGTTTTTTTGTTTGTTTTTTTTTTTTTACTCAAAGCCAGTATAACACACTATGTAGCCAAGCATATTGTACGTTACGGAATTGCATCGCTGACAGGGGTATTCGGCACTGGTGCAGCTACACAGGAGCTAAACTTAGCATTCGGAAACACCGTTGGAGCTGCTGAACCTTGGACAAAACTATCTTTGCATTGTGTAGATTCAATTTTTTAGTATTGTATGATTGCATGGCACACGTGTGAGCACAATGTACATACTTGCTGTAAAGCATCTATTTGTTGGGTTAGTCCTTTTTGTTGTTGTTTTTTTTTTTTGTGTGTTTTCCATAATGGACGCTCTTACCGTACAATATATTTCTGCATCGTTCTCACACGATTGATTTCAAAATGAATGATGTAATCAAATATTTGTATCAATAGCTTGATAATTTAAAAGAGTGTCCATGGATTTTCTTGCCAGTTCTTCTCCATAGGTACCTACTCTTTGGAATGGGCGACTAGCTTCACCTTACTGACTGACCGACCTTCTGACAATTCAAAAGTGCCTGTAACTGGTTTATTTGAAATAAATGCTTTGATTTGATTTGATTTGGGGTAGACATGTTCTTGAGTGGAGAAAACGATCCGGTAAATGGAAGGTAGGACGCCCTGAGGCTAGATGGGGTGACGATTTTCGCTGGATGGCTGGTAAGTAACAAGTGGATGAGATTTGCCGAAAATCGAGTTGAATGGCATGTAATATAAGAGGCCTATGCCTAACAACTTGATGATTGTAGCGACACCTATAAACACCACAAAAACGAACAACGGGTCGTACTGAATTCTACATCTCGCAAGCATAGTTCACCGGGCAATTAGCATACATACAACTTCCCAACTTCAACCGTGGGGCAAGTGCCCGCCAGACATAACACCCGTGTGGTCAGAGGATCCTCCTTTTTAATGGAGGATGGGTGAACCGTACACCCTGATCCTCATGCATCCTCAATGATAATAGCGGCTAAGTTGAAATCGCCACATCTGCACTTGATACATCTCAAAGACTATTCTCGAAATTCTAAGACCGTTCAGTTTGATCTAAGAGTCAATTTGCTAAAAAATAGCTCTAATTTCCTTACATTTTTGAGAATTTGTGATGTATCAAGGTTTTGAAACACGTTGCAGTACTGGTTAATCAGTGAGTCGAACCGATCGATGTGAGCGTCGTTTTTTTTTTTAACAAAACATGGAAAATGCTTTTTTTCTTTCTGGGTGGAAAATCCTAATGGAGTTCCTCCCCCCTGGGGTGGGCAGCAGGATCTGTCAGACTCTTACTGACTAAAAACCTCCCCGGTATTCTATCTCACACCGACACCAGGGCTTGCCAGAATGAACGAATGCTTGAGCCAAGTGCTTGAAGAAAGGTTCGCCGCGTCTTCTGTTTTGTACTGACCGCCGTTAGTGGGGTAACATTCGCAGAGACCATGTGATCCCACCGTATGTTAAAATCTGTGTAAAGCATGTTTCGAAGTCTTGGCTCGCCCATACTTTATTGCCATTAGCAGTCAAGATATCAGACGGTGCAGTGTAGACCGTAGGTACAGACAGCGAGTTTAACACCCCACTACCCCGTGCAGGAGACGAGGCCCGGACAGACCGGGCCAGCACGAGAGTGTGGGGCCGTGGAAGAATTTAGACTCCCGCGGCCCACACGCGCTCGTGATAGAAGAGACACCAGGGTGGTTTTAGTCAGTAAAAGTCGACAAAGTAAATCATCAGTAAAAGTGACAGACAAAGTCGCCCACCCCAGGGCGGCGGACATACTACGAGGATTTCCACCCCGAAAAAAAAAGGTACAGACAGCGAGTAAGACCTTTTTTTATTATTATTTAAATCTAATGATTGACCGCAATCCCACCTGATGGTAAGTAGTGATGCATTTGTTGATGGTAAAGCGAGCCAGTTAACTAAGAGACTATGTCACTAAAAAAAAAAAAACTGAGTGAATAGGAAAGAAGACGAAAGTAGAGCGAGGTTGATACAATGTTAAACCAAACAACACGACCAACGATGCTGCGCCAAAGGGAGACTGATCTGGAGACCCTCCACGACCAAATTCCCGACACAATAACATTTGGCGCATCGTACTCGGCACACGTCGCAACACAACTTCTCAGACCCGTCCCGTTCCGTAGTACGACTACGGCTTCACCAGACATAATGCCGGAACACGACGAATCGCTTGCAGGCAAGACTTTGTCTGGTGAGTGGTAACTTCTGCCAGCCGATGTAATGGCCTACCACCAAAAAAAAAAAAAAAGACTCAAAGAATTCGCCAAAACACCAACTGGCGAACGTTATACGATCGGATTGCTCGTCCCTAGTTAGGTACCGTCTGATGCTCGCTTTGTAACATGTAACATTTCGGCACAACGCATGTCACCGCCATTATGTATCTACCTTATGAAATCAAGTTATTTTTTTTATCCTTACACTAAAACGTTTCAAATCAGTCTCCACCTCAACATTTATCGCTAAAATTAGGCTTATTTACGATGTCATATGACATCGTAAATAAGCCACCTGTTCGAAGGTGTGTCAAAACCAGATGGGCAGGATATTGGACGAGCGATAATGTGCTAGGCACACATCCGTATTTATTGAGAAATATTCATAGCTGTTAAGCAAATACTTCGATTGGTGTAAAGTAGTATGTACATATTTTAACTTCGGTAACCACACTGTCAATAAATTAGATCAATGTTAATTGAAATATAAAATTCTAATGATAAACGTGAACATGTGGCAAAATGGCGTGAGGTGACAGGTGTCATTTGTGACCCCAAAATGCCGGTTAAGCTTAAGGGGCAGGTCTATAAAACCATCATTAGACCTGTTCTCTTGTATGGATGTTCCGTGAATGATTATTTAAATGATAAGAATAGCTGGTCGCTCTGATTAACTCAGGACAATGTTTGTGTTCTTTCTCCGGAATTAGCTTACTAATACGTTATATGAGTTCATATAATTTACTTTTTACATTACATAAATATGTAAGCTGTCACGCCCTTTATGCCTGGGGATTTTTATTTAAGTAATAAGTGTTTAGTTAATTACATTTTCATTTAAATATATATATTGTTTTGCTTTGCTGGTATTTTTGGCGTGGTAGCTGGCATATGGTAAATAATTTCATTGTTGTTGTATTTTATCGTGTTCATCACTATACGTAGTATTGTATAAAGTCATGTGTTTTTTTTAAATGAACAGACAGCTGTGCTGCTGAGGAGTTTCTTCCGCCACTTCTTCTTCCCAGCGAAAGCACTAGGAAGTGTCGATGGGTGGGCGTTTTGGGGGACTGTCTTATGTAATATTGACGTTCAAAAAGTGCTGATTCTCAGCCTAATTTGAATAAATGACTTTTGATTTTGATTTTGACAGTGAAGCGTGGCCTGTGCTTGAGCGACACAAGCAGGAGCTGCGTGTCACGGAGATGAATATGCTGCGGTGGATCTGTGGAGTTACGCGGAAATACCGCTTCAGGAACTTCTCAGGAAGGAGTCTTCGTGTCCGTGACATAGCAGACAAACTGCAGGAGGGTCGCCTACGCTGGTACGCCCACGTCTTACGCAAATGTTACGTGGGTAACAAATGTCTTGCCATGGCGTCTCCGCCGGGCCGGAACAACAACGAGGTAGACTAAAGAAGTGCTGGCTTGGCGTTGTAAGAGATTGTGTGGAAAGAGCTTGTTGGTACGCTGAGATGTGTGCCAACAAGCTAAAGATGCTAAAGATCGCGCGAAGTGGAGGAGAATGTGCAGGAAAGCGGACCCCGGGCTCCAACGCGAAAGCCGCGGATGCAACCGGGATAAACGCTGAGAAATGATGATGATGATAAATGTGAAGATGTGATTTTTCTGTTTGGTGTTTACGCTTTTACGCTAAAACGCTTGGATGGATTTCAATGAAATTTTGTGGGACCCGTGCCCTTTTGACTGCTACAGATACTGTATTTAAAATTTGATATGTCGCCATTTGGACTTAATATATGATATGTAGCTGAATTTAATTAATTTCATTTTAAATTTATAAATGCACTAGCTGCGCCTCCCGGTTTTACCCCTGTTTTGCCCCGCTCCTATTGATCGCAGCGTGATGTTATATAGCCTAAAGCCTTTCTGGATTAATTGACTATTCAACGCAAAAAGAATTTTTCAAATCGTTCCTGAGATTAGCGCGTTCAAACAAACTCTTCAGCTTTACATATTTATGTTAGTATATAGATTTGTTTATTGATATTAATATTAATGATGCGCTGGACTCTGTGTGTGCATGGGGTCGCAGCATAATGCTGAGCGACAGCCGTTTTGCGTGGATGTGATGCTTGTTCCCTCAACCGATTCTTATTTTTTTTGTGTTTTTTAATTTTTTTGCGCCATGTTTTCCGCAGACAAACGTTTTCATCTTTCTTTCATTTGAAAGTTTACATAATCATAAAAGTTAAACGCATGATGTTATTTACTGTGTTAACTATATTTGTACGCCTCTGGGCAAAACATAGACGACCCAGATTTAGGTCCAAATTGTCTCCAAAGCCTGAAGCCTAGGCGTAGAGTAGCCTTTCGGTTTTCTATAAGATGCATTTTGGAGAGTGTGCGAGGGAATTGCATGACTTAATTTTCTCATCTCCGTTCCATCATCGGACGTCCCGTCGTTCGGCGAGTATCCACCCTTACGTTGTTGACACCACAACGATACAAACGAAGCGTTTTATCTCTTCTTTTATACCGCATACATCGAGGGACTGGAACAATTTGCCAGCGGCGGTGTTTCCGTCGGATTACAATTTAAGTGTCTTCAAGTCTAGAGTGAATTATAGGCTCTTAATAATCTAGTGCGCTTTACTATGAACGGTTGTATCACTGCTGAAGATCTGGCGGGATTGCGGTCAAGCATTAGTTTATCTACCTACACTTATAAAGAGGAAAGATTTTTATTTTTGTATGTAACGAATAAACTCAAAAAGTACTAGACCGATTTTAATAATTCTTTTTTCATTAGAAAGCTACATTATCACTGAGTAACATAGGCTATATTTAGTACTAGGTTACTATAGAAATCTTCAGAAATTCTTATTAAAACCACCCGAAGGTGTAAATAAATTGGCCATAAAATGTCTTTCATCGCATACGCTGCGAAGAGTATTAATGATAGGACAAAAAATGTTCGACAATATTATAGACTAGCTTTCCGCCCGCGGCTTCGATCGCGTGGAGATCGGTTATATCGCGCCTTTAGATTTCCCTCGTGAATATAATTTTTTTCTGGGATAAAAAAGTACCCTGTTATTTAACCCGGACTTCTAACTTTACGTCTGCAAAATTTCAAAACAACCGGCTTAGTAGTTACGGCGTGAAAGCGGAAGAAACAAAGAAACAAACTCACTTTCCGATTTATAATATATATTTGGTGTACACATACAAATAGTCCAGTAATCTCCCTTGGGAACTTGATGTTTTTTTAGGACCAAAAGCCTATGCTACTCTCCATCTTTTCAACTAACTGTATGCCAAAAATCAGGTCGATTGCTTGCTTAGCTACGACGTGAAGGAAGGACAAACAAACAAACAAACACACTTTCACATTTATAATATTAGTATGGATTATATCAATATCTACAAAAAACTTCCCGAGACCATATGTCAACTATTGTAGTAACGTCACTGTAACAAATTTTTTACATTTATCAAATTGATAGAAATGCCGATCAACATCAGATCGTGTTATCCATACCATTAATAAATTGTTATCCAAATAAATAATTTAGACACAATTGGTGTAGTGGCTGAGTGATCGACTGCTGCGCCCCGTATCGCGGGTTCGATTCCCGCACGGAACAAATATTTATATGGCCTACAATTAGTTGTTGCGGGTCTGGATGTTTGTGTATGTGAGTTTATATCCGCACCCACGAGTGGGGCAAAGTTAAAAAAAAACTGTCTCAATACCTGGTGATTACGCATCGCGAGGTAAAAAATTGCGGTGTGTCGCGTTTGCGGCGGTACACGGTGTGGCATGTACACGGTATTTCTGAAGTGTATTTAGTATCAGTAGGTATTGCACCCGAGCGAAGCTAGGGCGGGTCGCTAGTAATTTATAAAAACAAAAAACCTAGTTATCTATAACACCTCACACTCTGTTGTTATTTGACAGATGTTAACAAATATTCATAAATGGACATTTAGTTTGTCTTTGTAGTTTCATACGTAGGCATGTCTGAGTACCCCGTCATTATCTGAGCATTGACCCCGGAAGTGACATGATGTAATTAAATACTTGCTCTGAACGTCTTCCTGATTATGAACTTGAAGGTCAGACGTAATCGTCGCAAACGGTATGGTAATCATTACTGAGTTACACTTGTGTATACAGTCGTGGTGGCCTAGTGGTTAAAACACCAGCCTCTCAAGTATGAGTGGGCAGGTGTGCGGTATATGTCCTTCCTTTGCGGTTTAGGGTGTATCTGACATCGACGCACAAACAAGTACATGGATCCAGTACATGATTCTGAACCCCCACTGGTGGAATTTTTTGTCGGTTTTTTCCAGATTAAAAAAAAAACATGTAGTTTTTTTCACTTTAGACCGTTCATAGTGTTGTTGTGTTGGGAGTTTGGTCGTGGAGGGTCTTCAGATCAATCTTCCTTTGGCGCAGCATCGTTGGTCGTGTTGTTGGGTTTAACATTGCATCACCTCGCTCAACTGCCGTCTTCCTTCCTATTCGCTCAGTTTTTCTGTGTGAATAGGCTCTTAATAAACTAGCGCGCTTTACCATCTACGATCGCATTACTGCTTACCATCAGGCGGGATTGCGGTCAAGCGCTAGTTTATAATTACTAAAAAAAAAAAAAAAAATTAAAGTAAAAAATAAATAATTCGCTAATTATACAAAAAAGCGCAATGTCTGAAAAATGGAAAATCTATCTTATCAGCTGATGTAATAGAGTTTACATCAGGGATCAATGTCATACCTACAAACCCGCATTGAGCAAGCGTGGTGATTACGCTCAATCCTTCTCTGTATGAGAGAAGACCTGTGCCCATGATGATGATGATGACTTGTGTGGAAACCGTCCAATGTGCCACCGTTGAACTGTATGGTTAAGATACGTTTGGCGCGGCTGCTTCTGGATGGGTGACCAACTTTACATATAAATGCCCCACCGTGCTTAAAACAGATTAAACTGTTTGTTCCGGCTGATGCATGGCTAAGTCTTTACTTAGCCATGCATCAGCCCTTTGGTTGGCTGGGTCGATCGATCTGGTGAAGCGACGCGTGTCGTGGTTTTTTTTTTTAAAAAAAAAACGTTGCCCCACAGTAATTTCTCCTGTATCGTGGGTGCGTTTACAAATATTTAAACACACATATACACAAACCCGAAACCCGAAATAACTACCTGTAGGTCATACAAATATTTGTTCCGTACGGGAACGGAACCCGCGATATGTATTTATTATTATTTTAGTGTATCCTTTATTTCATTTTATTCACATATAAATCACATTTTTCATCAAAAAAATAAAAAAATAGTAGCCCACCGGTATCGGGAACGATTCCAAGCTACCGGTGGTTAGGGCTCCAGAGAGGGAAACCTCGTGGCAATGCGAACTATGTATTTCCAAAAGTACAGTTCTCTAAATCAAGCCCTTGATTCAGCTGCCTAACGAGAGCCTCCGTGTTGGTCGAGGCTCTTGGCTATTAAGCAATTCGCTGTCACGACTATCGGTACAATGATTGCTGAATCCCACATGTTAGTGTATTATTATTATTGTAATGCGCGTTTTGTTTTTGCGGAATAAACAATTTTCCTATTTTTTCTTTCAGTCTTTCTATTATGTACGGATAGTTAAAAGTCCGAAAGTCTACCAAAGGGGAAACTTATTGCACAGAAACTGTGTTTTGAATGCCAAATAGCCAAATAAGCAACTCGTCATTGGCTAACACAAAACGTGGAGAGCCAAAACAAGAAAAAAAAAAAAAAAAGCCAAATAAGCAGTCTTCTTCTTCTTCAGCCTCTAGGCTGCTGGACAAAGGCCTCCCCAAGGCTTTTATTATATTTGGGGGGGGGGGGGGGCTGGTTGGCCATAATCCCCACGCTTTTCCATTGGGTTGGGGATCGCAGTGATTTGATATTCCACAGGAGAAGTGCTGCTGCCCGCTTTCCTGGTGAGAGTTCACTTAGTCACCCCTTACGACACCCACGCGAGGATGGTTTGGTATTATTCTAAGCCCGGTACCACACGGGGATAAATAGATAGAATATGAATAGATAGATAGGAATAACATAGATAGGCAGTCGGTTTCCGTAAATTGCTGATATTCAGCTGTATTCACATATTTCGACCCAAATGTAGCTGTGACAAGGCTATGCTAAGCAAATGACGATGGCCCAGGGACCATCAGTATTGTTTCAGTAAATGGAATGGCTATTACATACAAAGCCCAGCCCTTTTAACTAGTAAAATCCTGTCTTGAAGGCCAGTGTTTTGTAATGCGGCTGAATGAGGAAAGTTTTCTGTTTTGCATGCCTACTATTGTATAGAAGCAAGTTTATCTAACTGATCAAACAGCTGCGCTGCTGGAGTGTTTGTTGAGCCATATTTCCTTCCCAGCGAAAGCACTAGAAAGTGGGGAGGTCATACGTTTTAGGGAACGGTTTTTAGTAATTTTGACGTTTTAAAAAGTGCTGTTTCTCAGAATAATTTGAATATAGAACATCTTTCATCATAGAATCCGGAGTTAAACTGACGTCAATGTTCCTGGCATAAACATATTTTAAGAACTAGAACTTAATCAAATTCGAAATGCGATCTTCGAAATTTGAATTTGACCGTTGACACAAATTCGAACTGGTAGAATTGGAATATGCAATGGGTTACGCCCGCTCCCCTTACCGACAGAAAGCTTGGGTGCTGGTGGAAATATTATAATATTAACCAGCCTATAAAGTTTCCAGTATTGGAAAACTAGACACCTATCTTCGAAAATGGGAGAGAAAAATCTACCACGCCGGTCGGTAAGTTAGTGATGTCACATGACTTGGAATTTTATGGTTCCAGGATATGCTAGTTTTCTCTCGAAATTATTACAAAATTAAAGTGTCAGGCACTTTAATTTTGTTGGTTCGAACCACAAATCATATGTCAGGGCTGTTATTTCTGCTCTATATAATCTACATTACATTGCATTTTATTATGACAATATGATAAGCCATATAGATTATTTTAATGTATCTATTTCTGGAAACAACAGTCAGATTATTGTTTGTTGTTTTCAATAGCCTAAGTTTTGAAGAATGATATTAACATCACATTACAAACCTTACGAGCTGAGCAGAATAAATTAAGAAGTTTGCAATCGAACAAAGCGGTGCGTCGCATAACGCGGTACGTCGAAGACCGAGGGTGTTGTAAAAAAAAAAAACTGTCTATTATTTTATTTGATGACTTCCATGCCATCATGAGGAAGAAGAAGGCCTCGTTGCTAGGTAGAACTAGAACCAGCGCTAACACCATCCTACAAACCATGGCCGACAAGCACGATGCGCCGGTATTTAGGTACTGGTTAGCATTCCTTGTGCGGCAGGATTAGTTTTTAAGTGTTACTAACCCTTAGTATATAAGTTACTAATCATTGGACCATTGTTGTCTTGGAAAAAATAATGTATTAATAAATTTATGTATGTATTTCTGACGATAAAATGAAAACAATATATTTGCATTTGATAGCCCAATTCTATTTAACATTACGCTGTGAACTTAAGGCACCGGAAAAATGGAAACAAATCTGTTAGAAAAAACTAAGCGGGCGATGCGATGCTATGGAATAGATTTTATGATAAAACAATACTGACAAACTCGTTGGCTACTTTATTTTATGGGGTACAAGAGTCGATTCACGGGTCAGGCAGTGTTTTTGTTGGAGCAGTCATAGTATACCTACTGTGTATCTAACGAATTCCAAACCAACGAATCCATATAAAAAAAACACAGTGATATCTAAAAAACTTTGATATAGATTAAAAATTATTTAAGTACACTTCCTCTGTAAAATGAGTGTGTGTTTTGTATCTTCAGATTATGAAATTATTAGAGATGCGCCGACTAGTCGCCGACTTTTCGGCCGCTTTTGTAGTCGGCGATTAGTCGGTGGCTAGTCGGCAAAAAACGCCGACTAGTCGGCTTTTTACTTTGTATGTATTTTAAACTTAATTATTCATTATTATTTGGATTTTATAATCAATCTTACACATTCCAAACCAGTCTTTACTTCAGTAATAAATTTCAAAATTATACTGGCTTAAAAAGAAGATATACCTACATATTTATCTATAACATCAACAAAACAAAATTGGTATCTTATCTTATCGTATCTCGGTGGTTGGCCATAACATCGGCCGCCGGCAGAAGTTACCACCCACCAGACAAAGTCTTGCCGCCAAGCGATTTGTCGTGTTCCGGCATGATGTCTGGTGAAGCCGTATGGAGGACGGGTCTGAGCAGTTGTGTTGCGATGTGTGCCGGGTACGATGCGCCAAATGTTGTTGTGTTGGGAGTTTGGTCGTGGAAGGTCTTCGGATCAATCTCCCTTTGGCGCAGCATCGTTGGTCGTGTTGTTGGGTTTAACATTGCATCACCTCGCTCAACTGCCTTCTTCCTTCCTATTCGCTCAGTTTTTCTGAGTGAATAGGCTGTTAATAAACTAGCGCGCTTTACCATCAACGATCGCATCACTGCTTACCATCAGGCGGGATTGCGGTCAAGAGCTAGTTTATAATTATTTATTAAAAAAAAAAATCTTCTTAAAATTGGTATAATTAACAAACAAAATAATATCTTCTTAACTTAAATAATCATTGATTAATTATTAATCGAATGAAAAAGTAGATAATTTTTAATTACCAACACATTTAAAAATAAACATTCAATAATTTAAACACGAACTGTTTCACGAACATAAAAAAGAAACAAAGCAACTTTGGAAGGGTGTTTAACCGGACACCACAACCCAAATAAAATGTCATATTTTTATAATAAAACTAGCTGACCCTGCAAACGTTGTTTTGCCATATAAATAATAGATTAAATTACTAAAATGGCTATTAAAAAATAAGGGTTGATCGTAGAAGGGTGAAAATTGGGGATTGTATGTATTTTTGTATGTTGTATCATAAAAAAAATAGAAATTAAAAATTTTGTCTAAAAAATAAAAAAAAATTTAGGGGTGGACTACCCCTAACATTTAGGGGGATGAAAAATAGATGTTGGCCGATTCTCATAGATACCAGATAAGCACAAAAAATTTCATCAAAATCGGTCGAGCCGTTTCGGAGGAGTTTAAGTTCGAACACCGTGACACGAGAATTTTATATATTAGAAATAGCAAAATCTCTTTGCTACGAGTGCTACGACTGTACCTGCCTCTTTACAGCCGATTAGTCGGCTAGTCGGTCAAAGTGGTAGTCGGCACATCTCTAGAAATTATATCTATGCAGTATTAACTTTATAACTGAGTCAATATTTCCACAATCTGAATGTACAGACAACAGCACACGAAGCAACTACAACCTGTCAAATTTCTGTATTAGATTTTCAACTTTATAGCCAAAGCATTTCAGCTCAAGGTTGGTCGGGAATATTGGACAGTTTCGGGTAGCTTGATCTGCTGTCGTCCGTACCTAAACGTTAGCTATAAAGAGCTTTGTAGATAAATTGACTGTTAGTACAGATATTTTTCAAGATAGTTGTAGTAATTATACTCCATAGAAACTCAGAAATATTAAAAAAAAAATCACTTTTTTTCAAACGAGGCTGAAAAGTGGCATGAGGCTTTCGATTGCGATACTTCTAGTTATGCTTAAGTATAATTTTTCCAAAATTCTGGTAGAAAATATCACAAAATGCGGCGCAAAGTTGCGTTCACTATAACTTGAAACTCATTTCACGCATGAATATGTCTAAATTATCCACTCACACGCTCACAATACACCAAACCATAGCTAATTGAATTAAAAATAAGTATACTCACCGAATCCACAAATGACGAAATACCACGAAACTATACAACACGATTTATAATATTTTTGTATCAAACACACAAAACTACTTTATAGAAAAATATAGGAAATATTGTATTCGATAACTATTTAACATCTTTTTAAGGTTTTAATAGAAAATAAAAACAAAACGCAACTGTTCAAATAAAGAACAAACACGCGACGCGACGGACCAAGAAAAAAAATATCATAAAAAAAAATTATACGATAATTGCGCACAGATTAACAAAACCACGTGTGACGTTCCAATCACAAAATAGTGCTGTCCAACACCGGAAAGTTATATCGAATATTATATCGATACGTGTTTTTCGTTCGAGTGCGAAATACAGAGTGAGGAACTAGTGTTGCGCCGGCGACTTATCAGTGACTTTAGACTATAATACCAACAGTCAGTAAAAGATTGCGCAGTTACACTTATGTATATCGATTTTCGATGATTACGCGTTACGGGAAATCGGTTGACAACGTGGGAATCGGTTGACACAATATTCGCGTTAGTTAAACGTAAGTTTCTTATTATTTTATTATATTCTTTTTAGTTCGTTCACCTGAAGTTGTTCTCGTATTTTTAATTTACTTTCTCAGTCTGACCTCAGTCTCAATCTCAAATTGAATGTCTTTGAGATTGCGACCAAGTTTTGTCCGCTTTTCATTACGGGAGTTGGCCGTGAGTTTATTGATCGTATCTAAGATGATATGGTTAGAAAGGGGGGAAAGGGGGGCTCTACCAAGATGATGACTAATAAAGAAGTATGGAAGATGAGAACCTCACCCTTTTTTGAAGTCGGCTAAAATGATATTGAACTCAAATATGTATAATGGCAGAAGAATAATTCAAATGAAAGGTAAATGTAGTTTAAGTAAAGGTAACCATTAAATATTCAAAGATAAAACCATAAAAATTGAAAACCTAAATACCACTTAATTGAATAGCTTTAGATACTGACGCTGAGGGGGAATACGAAAGCTATATCTTCCTGATAAAGATAAGGAAACGTTCTAAGTAGTAACTAATAGGTCAAAAGGGTCATGATGTGAAAAAAAAAGAAAATTTGAATTCTTTTTTTCGTGAAAGAACAGAGAAAGAACAAGATTGGGAAGAATTTGCGTCATAACGACGCAAAACGGGCGTCGTTTAGGATAATGCAGCTGCAAGCCTATTTGAGGCAGAGTTCCAGGGCTGGTTATCAGTGAATGTCGGCGTTGATGTGCTGACGTCAACCACTACAGCACACGCCGAGATATTAATAACATTATAAGAAATTAAATGAATACATAATGCCTACATATTATGTCAACATTATTTATTATGTGTCAAGTGCCAACGATGTCTTGGGAAAACGAAAACATTTAAGAGGAGATTCTAGTGGCGTTTTCAATATATGTGGATAACGCTTTTAGAACATTTTTATTTCTATAATTTTAAACCTTGATTAGAACGAGCCCCTGCCATCTTTTTTTTTTTTTTAACTGAAGTAAAGAAATATGATATTTTAAAATCCCGATAATTAATCTATGTTTACTGCGATGTTCAGACGACTATTATCTTATTATTATAAATCTGATAAATTTTTGACAAAAAGGAATATAACAGTATTTTCTTTTATGTCATAAAATTATCAGAGTCGTGGACATCGCGGTAAAAATGTGTTATTTAACGAGATTTTTTATTATTTTGACATCAAAATTTAGAGGAAAAGTATACTTATGCTTATGGAAGCATAAGTATAATTTTCCTCCAAATTTTGATGTCAAAACAATTGAGATCTGTCGTGTTTTGAAAAAAAAAATAGCGGAATACGAAACGTTTTTTGGTCAATATTTTTGTAGGTAAAATCAGCCTGCAACTGTCTCTTTACGGGGAAAGATTGGAAGCGGCGCAACGGCAATAGTTTACCAGAATAACTGCGGATTTGGCTAAACTTGAATATTTACCGTGAAGCGACTACCGTCTAACTTCGACAACCCGAAGGCGATATCGAAGCGTTTAGTTAGGCCAGTTGTTGGACTTTTGAGACTGCCAATAGATGTTCGTTAGGCAACCGGGACCAACCGCTTAACGTGCTTTCCGAGGCACTACCAGACCAGTGCAAATATTCATATTAAAGCATACAAATATTTGCAATGCTCGGGGATCGAATCCGCGCCTCCTTGCGCAGCGGTCGCGTTCGCTACCGCTACGCCACGGAGGCTGTCAAGTTGGGAAAAAATTTAACTGATTCCCTAAAAAGACTTACTTTGTTCTGAAGATGAATACGTTTTAGGTTGCCGTATCCAATTTAAGTGTTTTCAAGGCTCTTAATAAAGGCGGGGATTACTAAGCTGTAAAGCACTAGTTTTAGGTCAAAATGACCCCCATTGCTACTTATAATGTCATCATCATCATCAACCTTTTATCGTCCCACTGCTGGGCACAGGTCTCCTCTCATACAGAGAAGGTTTGAGCGTAATCACCACGCTTGCTGAATGCGGGTTGGCGATTTCAACTTAAAATCCAGGTTTCCTGAAGATGTTTTCCTTCACCTTTTTCACTATAAGTCACTAGCCTTCGCCAGCGACTTCGTTCTTTGGAGCGCTTGGAGTTAGTTATGCTCCGCTCCGATTATACAGTATGTTAAGAAAACCCTGTCCGACCCGTGAAGGTGTTGTTAGGTATCGATAACTGTTCTACTAATGCATACAAAACCGGGCTAAACTTAAAAAAAAAATCCCCCTAAAAAAATAAATATTATTTCGCAAAAAGAGGTAACTTAATAAAAGCGCGATAACCACCCTTCGCCTGCCGACCGCGGGCGGCGGGCGGCAGGGCATGCGGCACGTGGTCGCATCGCTATTCGCTCATAATAATACCGGTGTTGTCACTTTTTAAAAATTACCAAATTTCGGGGAAATTGGAATTAATTCGCTGGAAAAAAAGAATATTTCAAAATTCATTTGTATTGGTATGTACTATGATGATTACGTAAAATTTTATACTATCCTATTTGGTCATGTGTTTACCTAACCTTTATTATCCTTATAGGTCGGACAGGGTTTTCTTAACATACTGTATACTAGTATAGAGTATAGATTGGTATCCAAGAAATACTTAGAAAGTACATATAACTTAGAAAAGTTACATTGGTACTTGCCTGACCTGGAATCGAACCCGCACACTCATACTTGAGATGCTGGTGTTTTAACCGTTAGGCCACTACGACTGTGTGTTTACTCATAATGTACTACGCAATTATCCTGACCTATCCCAACCTCTTTTAATATCCATTGAAACCCTTGTGGTCATCAACAATATTATTTACATTAATTAGGTCAGGTACAATTTCCAAGTAAAACTCACATTTAATGCTGTCATTACGGTATTTAATGAACAAGTGAAGTAAATCGATCCTATATCGCTGTGGACTGATTTCTAGAAACTTGCATCATATTCGGCCATATAAGCATTTAGTAAGCAAATTTCAGGGTGCCCTCTAAAGTGTCGATGACTGGTGATTACAGATATTAGTAATGCGTTTGGCTGTTGTGTGTAATGAATTGGTTTGTAGCCTAAAAATAATTTAATGTCCATCAGACAGATTTATAAAAAATATTGAACACGTATTTTTTATTTTTTCTTTCATTCAAATACTTAGGAAGATATATTGATTTGAATTAGAGCACAGTCATAGAGTAGCCAGCCTTTCGGTGTTCTATAGGATACATTCTGGGGAGTGTGCGAGGGAATTGCACGATTTAATTCCCCCATCTCCGTTCCACCATCGGACGACCCGTCGTACGGCGAGTTTCCACCCTTATGTTGTTAACACCTCTACGATCCGGACGAAGCGTTTCGCCTCCTCCTTTATACCGCGTACATCGAGAGACTGGAATAATCTGCCGGCGGCGGTGTTTCCGTCGGACTACAATTTGAGTGTCTTCAAGGCTAGAGTGAATAGGCTCTTAATAAACTAGTGCGCTTTATCATCAACGATTGCGTCACTGCTTACCATCAGGCGGGATTGCGGTCAAGCGCTGGTTTATATTTAAAAAAAAAAATGTCGCATGACGTCACGCCGTGGTACAAAATATAGCACCGCGTAACGTAATTAGCCCCCACTTCGTAACTTTAATACGCTATATCTCAGTAGTTTTTGGTAATTTCGCCAAAATAAATATACGGGTCTTAATGGTTTTAATTATCTATAAGACGGACTAATTATTTTTTTGATTTTCATACCTTGGATACATCCCTATTGTGCCTATAATGCCTAGCCTATAATGTTAGCAACATTATAGGCTTTTTAACAATTTGTGGGACTCGGTGGTAGGCCATAACAGCGGCCGACGGCAGAAGTTACCACCCACCAGACAAAGTCTTGCCGGCAAGCCGTTTGTCGTGTTCCGTACGTGAAGCCGTACGGAGGTCGGGTCTGAGCAGTTGTGTTGCGATGTGTGCCGGGTACGATGCGCCAAATGTTGTTGTGTTGGGAGTTTGGTCGTGGAGGGTCTTCAAATCAATCTCCCTTTGGCGCAGCATCGTTGATCATGTTGTTGGCTTTAACATTGCATCACCTCGTTCAACTGCCGTCTTCCTTCTTATTCGCTCAGTTTTTCTGAATGAATAGACTCTTAATAAACTAGCGCGCTTTACCATCAACGATCGCATCACTGCTTACTATCAGGCGGAATTGCGGTCAAGCGCTAGTTAGTTTTACAGAAAAGGGCTGTTCGAGCCATTTACAACCTTGGTCCTAGAGATTCTCTTAGAGAAAAATTCAGAGAGGTGGACATTCTGACTGTAGCTTCACAGTATATATTTGAAAATCTTATGTACGTACATAAAAATATATCGGATTTTAAGAAAATAAGCGATATTCATAATATAAATACCAGGAACAAACACAATCTTGCTGTACATCACACTCGTCTCCACAGAGTAGGCAACTCATTCATGGGTCAATGTACACACTTTTACAACAAGCTTCCCATGGACATTCGAAACTTACCCATTAAACGATTTAAAAAGTATATAAAGGCCAAACTTTGCAAAAAGGGGTATTATAAAATCACAGATTATTTAGAAGACAAAAAAGCTTGGGACTGAGCTGTTCGCTCTGAGAAGCAGTGTTGTTAGCAATATGCGTAATTATAAGGTAAATTATTGTAAATATTCTCATTTTTAATGTCTGGACTTGAAAAAAGACGATGATCCCTGAGTTTGTTTCGGCTATTTCTTCTCAGAGGTAGTCAGTTAGGAAATGCCGGCCTCATCTAGTTTAAAAAAAAACATATGACATGTAAAACTGATCAGTGATCCTACTTGCTTAATAAACGATTTCATTTCATTTTAATTACGGTGGTAGGCCATAACATCGGCCGCCGCCAGAAGTTACCACCTACCAGACAAAGCCTTGCCGCCAAGCGATTTGTCGTGTTCCGGCATGATGTCTGGTGAAGCCGTACGGAGGACGGGTCTGAGCAGTTGTGTTGCGATGTGTGCCGGGTACGATGCGCCTAATGTTGTTGTTCATCTGGTTAAAAAAATATATATGACGTGTAAGGGTGATCGGTGATCCTACTTGCTTAATAAACGATTTCATTTTTATAATTATTAAAATATATATATTTATATTATGGTTTTCGTGTTGTGTTGTGTTATACAAATTATTATTATACCTAATGTCGGTTCAGCAAGATACAAAACTGTGTAAAACATTGTCAGTTGCATTGAGTTTCATTTTAACTGTTCGACAACATTGCACTGGTTTTCTTAAGTCTTCATTTCTTGTCCAGGCGGTTTTCCTTTGGAATGATCTTCCTCAGAATATCAGGACGTTGACAAGTCGGTACACATTTAAAGTGAAAGCTCGGGAATACTTACGTAAGAAATTGGCAGATTCATCACATAAGTATACAGTATGATAAGAAAACCCTGTCCTAGTCGTGAAGGTGTTGTTAGGTATCGATAACTGATTCTACTAATGCATGCAAAACCGGGCTAAACTTAAAAAAAAAACCCTAAAAAAAATATATTATTTCGCAAAAAGAGGTAACTTAATAAATGTGCGTTAACCACCCTTCAGCGGGCGGCGGGCGGCAGGGCACGCGGCACGTGGGCGCATCGCTATTCGCTCATAATAAAACCGATGTAGTCACTTTTTTAAAAATTACCAAATTTCGGGGAAGTTGGAATTAATTCGCGGGAAAACAGATTATTTCAAAATTCATTTATATTGGTACTATGATAATTACGTAAACTTTTATATTATATTTGATCATATGTTTACCTAACGTTTATTATCCTTATGGGTCGGACAGGGTTTTCTTAACATACTGTATAATTTATTCTTTTTCTCTATCTATAATTTGTTTATCTCTCTCTTCTATTTATATTTTGTATGTATGTATTTATGTATTTATTATAATATATATTTTTTCTCTCTTTTAACTTTAAATTGTTGGAACCTACCATGTTTTGTCTCTGCGTCACCTCAAGGTAGACTGGTAGAAAATGCCTACGGCATTAAGTCCGCCATTGTGCAATGTTTGTGCATAAAGTTTAAATAATAATAAAAAAAAACATTGCATTATTGAAAAGACACGTTTTTTAAACATATAGAGCGATAGATTAGACATTTAAAAATGAATCAAATTGATAGCACAGCACTCTCATAGGTATTTTATACCTATGGCACGCAAGTAGATTGCTGTCCTCAAGATTAAAAGGTGAGTCAATATTGATTAACTACAGTTTATTTATACTGTTATTAAAAACATGTGCAGAATAAGGTTAAGTGGTTATTTTTAGCCGATTAAAGCTATCGCTCTCTCGTAGAAGGCAGGTCAGAAGAATAGTACTTCCCGCCGGTGTGTTTGTATGACCTGAGAGGCCTCGCAATTTTATGTACAGACGACAGCACATCCAGCCACTAAAATCTGTCAGATTTCTTTATTAGATTTTCAACTTTATCTTTAAAGCATTAAGTCTCAAGGTTGATTGGGAGTGGGCCGTAATCTAACACACGGGCCCAGTGCGGGTTGGTTCCCTCTCGCCGAGAGAAGCCCTGTGGAAACATTTTAGGCTGATTCCGTATGTTAAGTGAGAATTTTTGACAGTTTCAGGTAGGTTGACTTGATATCAACATTCGCAGTCTTTTTTGAAGTGAAACTTATTTACGCATGCTTGACTTGGGGAGTAAGCTGGCGAACGCGTGAAGTAAGCGTTACGAAAAGTGATCTGGCAAGGCGAACGGAAGTTAAGTGGGGGATATAAGCACAGAGACGCCCGTGGCGCGAGCTTGGTACTACAAGGTCTACGAGTTTTTTTTTTTTTTCAATAAAAATAGAAGATCTATGCAAAAATATTAATTTACCAATGAAACCATGACATAAATTTATATATTTATAGAAAATTTATATATGTATATGTCTATACATGTATATATTGTACACACACATATATATTTATTTATTTATTTTACGGTTACACACATATATATATATACAGATGGAGCGAAAGAAGTTTCACTTCAGTCGTGTGGTCATAAGCACACTCGTTTTTTTTTTTTTAAATTATAAACAAGCGCTTGACCGCAGTCCCGCCTGATGGTAAGCAGTGATGCGATCGTTGATGGTAAAGCGCGCTAGTTTATTAAGAGCCTATCCACTCTAGCCTCGTAGATACTCAAATTGTAGCGTGACGGAAACACAGCCGCTGGCAAATTGTTCCAGTCCCTCTATGAGCGCGGTATAAAAAAGAAGCGAAACGCTTCGTCCAGATTGTGGTGGTGTAAACAACGGAAGGGTGGAAAATCGCCGTACGATGGGACGGATATGAGAGAATTAAGTCATGCAATTCCCTCACACACTCTCCAAAATACATCCTATAGAATACCGACAGGCTGGCTACTCTACGCCTGTGCTCCAGGCGTGTTTCCGTCGGACTACAATTTAAGTGTCTTCAAGGCTAGAGTGAATAGGCTCTTAATGAACTTGCGCGCTTTATCATCAATGATTGTATCACCGCTTATCATCAGGCGGGATAGCTATCTAGCACTAATTTATATAAAGGGTGTATCTGACATCGACGCACAAAAAGCGCAATGAAAACATAACTCGAAAAATGATCTTATCAGCTGATTTAGTAGAGTTCACATCAGGGATCAACGTCATACCTACCGCACGGCGGCACGCTTGCAACGTTCAACGGCCGAGCCGACACGTTTTTTTAAACACTGTGAATTCTGTAACCGTTCATTAACGACATAAAGGACTATCATAATTTTGTTAGTGGGATGCGGTCTAGCCCTTTCGCGAAGTTTGCGTTACAATGTCAGATACAACCTGTATATATATAAAAAAATTACCTAATGGCCCTGCATTATTTATTTACTTTAATTGTGGTGGTATACAATGAACTAAGAGTTAGGAAGGATTTTGCACTCTATATAATTTTTTGTGTACCTATATGATACCTATATGATACCCGAAACATGTGTCCAATATTTTTAAGTAAACAATCTATGTACAAAATTTCAAAAAGATATCATGAAAAACCACAAAGTTATGGCTTGCTGTCTTACCTGGTTTCATTATTAACCTTTCCATCGTTCCACTGCTGGGCACAGGTCTCCTATCATACAGAGAAGGATTGAGCGTAATCACCACGCTTGCTCAATGCGGGTTGGCGATTTCAAACTTAAAGTCCAGGTTTCCTCAAGATGTTTTCCTTCACCTTCAGTCATTGGTGTCCAAGATATACTTAGAAAGTACATATAAGTTTAGAAATGTTACATTGGTACTTGCCTGACCTGGAATCGAACCCGCGCACTCATACTTGAGAGACTGATGATTTAACCACTACGCCACCACGACTAACCACCTCTTACCTGGTTGTCCCAACAAAAAAATGGTCAACGCATCGTTCGCCATCCCGCGCCTGCAGCGGCGCGGCGCTGGGTGCTCGGTTTCACGCGCCCAGTACTATAATCTACCGTCATCTATGTTGCGCACTCGGTAACCACACTGCAACATTTGGAATAAAATATGACATGGTGTCAAAATGATTGAAATCGATTCAGTTGCTTATTCTGAACAAATAACGAATACATTATGTAAGTAAGTAACTGACAGTGAAGATGCATAATGCGGTTATTTTAAGGAGGCCAATTGTGTGTGTTCCAGAGAGGTACGTGTGGCGTCCACGACAGCCGTCACTGTTAGTGGCACCGCGCTCACGGACCAATATTTTAATAGAGGCGCTAATTGTGTATTAAACAATATATATGCTGTGCAAACTGGAACTGTAGGTACTAGGAATACCTGTGTTACAGGTATCTAGGCCTGAAAACTGCATAATCATCGATAAAAGTTTATTTAGAAAAATAATGCTAAAATGGAAATAGAAAGCAAATTATGAATTAAAGGAATAAGATATTAACCTAGAGTGTGTCGGTGTGTGAGTGTGAGTGTGGGCGTAGGTGTAGGTGTGTAAGGAGTGTGTGGCTGTGGGTGTGTGAGTGGATGTGTGGACGTGTGGATGCGTAGTGAGTTTGTGGGCGTGTGAGTGTGGGAGTGTGTGTGGGTGTGTGGTTGCGTAATGAGTGAGTGAGTACCTACACACACCCATACTCATTGTAGTAGTACCTAGTCTAAATAAAGGGCATTCAAAAGTGACTTTCATACTCAACTATTTTTTTTTAAAGTTTGCCCACAATAGCAATTACTTCTGTATCGTGGGTGCGTTTACAAACATTAAAAGCCACATAGGTACACAAACAATATTTGTTCCGCACGGTATCGAACCCGTGACACGCAACGAGCTACTGCGCCAACGATGCTGATAATTGCAAAGTTAAATTGTACATTCAGTTTAAAATAATTGTTAGGCGCACTGTCAGCACTTCGCCGCTGCTGACACCTGGAATAACCTTCATTGTCTAGTCAATGACTCAGTAACTCATCATAGTGTAAAAATAGTTTACTAATCTATCACTTACTCAGTAGACTCTAACGACTTGTTTCCCTTAGTTTGCTCATCCTACGTCTCATTGCGACAGCTGCCATTCACAGACTAGATAGATACGTTTTTTTTTTTGTTCTGGATGGGAAAACAACATATGACTTCTCCCGCTCTCGGCGGAGCAGAAGGGCGTGTCAGACTTTTACTGACTAAAACCCACCCGTGTTTCTTCACTTGCCTAAGCGCCAGCGCCATAGTTTCTTTTTTAACCAAGCCACAACCCTGACCCAGGAGGCGTCGGTCTTCGTGGATTCCGTCACGATGTGCTGACATCTCTTTGAGGCGCGCGTGAAACACGAGGCACCGTTGATGCTACGCAAGACCACGACTACGGTGGCCGGGAGTTTGATGTTGTCTCCCGTCTCCTGCGGCGGCTAGAGGCGTGAGAGTCCTGCTTCCTCATGCGCTCCGCCTCCTCCTTTGCCAGCATCACTGCTTCGCAGAAGGAGGAGAAGGCCTGCCATGCAATCTCGCTGCGGACCATGGCCGAAAACACGGCGTTGCTCTACCCAAGCTGGGCAGACCTCCACCGTATGCTCCACCGTGTCTTCAGGGACTAAATTGATACCTGATGTCACATTGGCTGCCGGGTAATTCGTGACACAGTCATCTGACTGGCCTTTTCCTTACTCTGATGTGGTCGGCTTCCAATCTAACTGGGTTCAGCTAAATACCAGTATTTGAGCTGAATAAAAGACAAAAGTCTTGGACCAGTGCGTGTTGCCAGTGATGACATATGGCCAGAGATGTTTTTGAATATCTCCCCTAATTTTTGTGTTTATCGGCGGTGAATGCAGCCAAAAACTTAAAGTAAAACACAATTAAGGACATTGAAAGTCAAGGCCAATTATTACTAGTAAAACTGACTAAAACAAAAACAAATATTGAGCGCTCGTTTGTAGTACAAGAAGAGTTTACACAAATAGTAAAGAAATACCAAAAAATGAGACTCTGTGATCTAAAAACGGACCGTTTTTTTTTCTCAACTACCAGAATGTGAAATGCTACAAACAAGTGATCGGGAAAAATAAAATCTCAGGTATGCCGCAGCAATAGCAACATATTTGAATTTATCAAATTGTGAGCAGTATACCGGACATTGTTATAGACGTACGTCAGTAACTCTTTTAGCCGATTCTGGGGCAAACATGACGACGTTAAAAGACACGGAGGCTGGAAATTCAGCACAGTCGCCGAAGGCTACATTGAGGATTCAATCCAAAATAAAACAAAAACTTCGAACAAATTAACTGAAACTATAAAAATACACCACAATTCGCCTCAGCCGTCAACTTCCAGGGAGTATCCGCCTGATGAAATACTAGAGTCTCTTACTTTTACAGATATCCGGAACACCCAAATTTGTCATAATATATCAAATAGCATAAACATTCCAAATAAAAATGTAACTTTAAATTTCACGGATCGTCCAAATTTGACTATTAATTTTAAATAGAGTACCTATTTCAAATTAATAGTCAAATTAGGACTAACATTATTATATAGTGTTATCCATAAAAAGTTCAGATAAACAACTAGTTTTATTTTCCTCATCTTCGAAATGAAAAGTAGAGTGTACGGGTAAGAGAATCAATTCCTACTCGGACTATAGACGCCCGAGCGTAGCGCGGGCGGCTACTTCGGGAATTAATTCTTTCCACCCTCGGTTAACAATCTACTATTAGACACAGTAAACCGCCTGATGGCGTTCGAACCAACGACCGAATTCAACATGCATTGTGTTACTTATATTGTTGAGTATGAACAGGCCATAACATCGGCTGCCGACAGAAGTTACCACCCACCAGACAAAGTCTTGCCACTAAGCGATTCGTCGTGTTCCGGCATGATTTCTGGTGAAGCCGTAGGTAGAACGGGTCTGAGCAGTTGTGTTGCGATGTGTGCCGGGTACGATGCGCGAAATGTTGTGTGCAATCTCCCTCCGGCGCAACATCATTGGCCGTGTTGTTGGGTTTAACATTGTATCACCTTTTTTTTTTTTTGCCGGGGTGGAAATCCTCATAGGATGCCCGCCGCCCTGGGGTGGGCGATGGGGTATGTCAGACTTTTGCTGACTAAAATCACCCCGGTGTGTCTTCTATCACAAGCGCGCGTGGAGCTGCGGGAGTCTAAATTCTTCCACGGCCCCACACCCTCGTGCTGGCCCGGTTTGTCCGGGCCTCGTCTCCTGCACGGAGTAGTGGGGTGTTAAACTACCCCGTGCATCGCCTCAAAGGCGCGCGCCGACACTCGCGCGCGCCTCCGCCTCGGGGTCCATCAATAGGGGGGCGGGGATAGGGAGTTGATATCTCCCTCTCCCGTTCCGCAGTTTCCTTCCAATTCACTCAGTTTTTTTTTTAGTGAATAGTCTTAATAAATTAGCGCGCTTTACCATCAACGATTGCACCAGTGCTTACCATCAGGCGGGATTGTAGTTAAGCACTAGCTTATAGTTATAAAAAAATATATCATCATCAACCTTTTATCGTCCCACTGCTGGGCACAGGTCTCCTCTCATACAGAGAAGAACTGCGGCCCACGCCATGATGAGGGCGGTGTCCCAACACTGGGGACATCACGGGCGGATTTTGCCAAATGATCCAACAGAACGCACATGTTATCTCTACTTAATCCAACATCGAACACGTGACAATTTTTTTCAAAAAGACAGATCTCAGTTTTTTTTTACTTTATGTTTTTTTATAAGAGTCATCCTCTAATGATCAAGTTAAGTTGATTATAATTGGTGCGTCGTTGAGGGGTTTTCCCACATCGATTGAGGCAGAATCGTCATAAGAACATCCGTCGCCGCAGAAAACTAAACTAATAATATATTAGAAGTGTTTTTTTAGGATTCCGTACCAAAAAAGTAAAATATCTACATCTCATAAACCGTAAAGCCTCTTATCTCCGCGTGATGCTGCAACATTTAAAATATATATGTATATATGTACCTGTGTGTAAAACACCAGCCTCTCAAGTATAAGTGTGCGGGTTCGATTCCAGTTCAGGCAAGTACCAATGTAACTTTAGTAAGCTATATATACTTTCTAAGTATATCTTGGACACCAATGACTGATAACTGATAAGTGTGGTCACGGAGTATACAACACAGTTCACGGTAGATCATAGTGGTATTACGCGCGTGCGCACAATGTGACAGGGCCCCCGCCCTTCCGTGCGGGGAGAGGGAGATCTCAACTCCCTTCCCGGGCCGCAGAAGACGCACCGGGAGCCGAAGAAGGGCGGATAACGCCCTCTTCCGCCCCCCATGAATGGGTCCAGGGGCGAGGGAAATGGGGAAGTCCCCGCCCCCTATTGATGGACCCCGAGGCGGAGACGCGCGCGAGTGTCGCCGCGCGCCTCTGAGTCGATGCACGGGGTAGTTTAACACCCCACTACCCCGTGCAGGAGATGAGGCCCGGACAGACCGGGCCAGCACGATGTTGTGGGGCCGTGGAAGAATTTAGACTCCCGAAGCCCCACGTGCGCTCGTGATAGAAGAGACACCGGGGTGGTTTTAGTCAGTAAAAGTCTGACAGACCCCGTCGCCCACCCCAGGGCGGCGGACATCCTATGAGGATTTCCAACCCAGAAAAAAAAAAGAAGAGGGGTGCAATATGTTCTAAGTAAAATTAACAATTTTAAAGTAAATTATCCTACATTTCATTTTATTTATTAGGGCTTAATTTACGAGTAAAGTAAATACATAATATTATATCTACCTACACTTGACCGCTACGGCAGCCCAAAGCCTTCAAGTGTGATTGAAAATGTTATTACTAGTTAATTATAATAGGGTAGTTGACTAAAAAAAAAAACTAACTGGTCCATCAGTCAGATTTCCAAAAAATATTAGACACGTATTTTTTCTTTTTTCATATAAACAAAAAATTAAGACGACACAGTGCGTTGAAAACTCGTGTGACGTCACTACACGCTACACTTTTTAGCGTATATATTTGTCAATTTTTATTGATTTGATAAAACAAAATAAACGTATCCAATATTTTTCTATACTCTGAATGACGGACTAAATAGAATTATTTTTTTTACCCAGGTAACATGCCTATTACAAACAATCAGAAGTTATTATCAATAAATGCAAGACGACACCGCGCCACTGCAGGCACGGGAGGGCGAGCGGTGTGATGACCATATTTTTTTTGAGACGACCAGGTAAGATAACAAGGTCATAACTTTGTGATTTTTCATGATACCTTTTTGCAATTTTGTGCATAGTTTTTTTTTTACTTAAATATACTGGACACGTGTTTCGAGTTTCGCATATAAGTACAAACAATATCGTTGTATATGCAAGCTAAGCATCTTAGGTTGACGTATTTGATGACGCATGTAGAGTTTATTAAAATAATGTTCCAATTATTAATCAAAGAAAAAAAGGAGAAATATCTTTGGGCACATTGCTCGTAGAATCGATAGCCGATCGGGCAGTGAGGTTCTGCCGGAAGATGTAGCGTAGTGAGGCGCCCAACAAGGTGGACCGATGACCTGGTGAAGGTGGCGGGAAGCCGACGGATGCGGGCATCACATGACCGATCATTGTAGAAAGCGTTGGGGGAGGCCTTTATCCAACAGTGACCTCTGTAGGCTCAACAAGAAGAACACACAATAAATTTCAGTTTACCTACGCTATAGCTTCACCATTTTCATAACTTTTTCAAAGTGCTTGTGATTTTAAAATTAACATTAAAATAAGGTTGCCTTTTCTTTGAAATAAATCAATTTGTACATAAATAAAATTGGAATAAGCAACAATATTTTTTGTTTATAAGAAACCCGAAACACGTGTCTAGTATTTTTAAGTAAAGAATCTATGTAAAAAATTTCATAAAGATATCATGAAAAACCACAAAGTTATAAGCTTGCTATTCTACTTGGTTGCCCCAACAAAAATATGGTCAAAGCTCCGCACGGATGGGCGAGCGTGGTTCGTTGCCCTCTGGCGTCAGCTGTGGCGCGCGGCACAAATACTATATATAATCTATCGTAACCGCTCAGTAACCACTCTGCAACAATTTCTAAATGTATGTGGGAAAAAAAGTATTCGAATCGATTCAGTTGCTTATTCTGAACAGGTTTCGGATAAACAAAAAATGCGGTTGTATAAATTGGATTACTTGGACAACTATTTAATTAACTTCTTAAGCCCTGTCTGCACTAAAAATAGATAAGAAATGAAAACTGAAAATATTATAGAAGCAAAATATACTATAAGTAACTGAATTACTCCGTGTTATGAAAACAATCATTTTAGAATCGTTTACTTAAGCGATTTTTGTATTTTTTGATACTGTCGTTTTCATTATTTTTGGATTAAAGTATTATGTATATTTTAATCCGAAAATAATGAAAACTACGTAGATTTGAGCTACGACCCCGCTGTACAGTAGAAACAAACTAAAAATGGATGACTTATCTATACCCTCATACGTGTGTGCGCGCGTGGATTTTTAATGGGACTATTCTAATCATTCATAATCAGTATAACTAATTTATTTAAAAGTTTGTTTTTACATAATAATAAAACTTCAGTGTATATTAGCTACGCCATCATATGTTACGATTCTTTGGAAATATCAAGATGAAAAGAAATATATTAATCTTGATATAAAAGTATCTCTGTGCTAAATTTCAAACCAAATCCGTTCAGTAGTTTTTGAGCGAAACAGTAACAAACATTTATCTATACATTCTCGCAAACTTTTTTTTTTATTTATAATATTACGTAGTAGGATTATTGTTTTTAAATATTAATAATAATACTTCAGTGTGTACATATATTGCTATGTAGCTGCACTCCAAATTTTCAGCACGTGCATTAGTTCCGATACTGTGGCAATACCGAGATAAAATTATCCTATATTTAAATACTAGAAATAAACCTTCAAAAGAAATATGCCAAATTTCATCCAAATACGTCCAATATTTTCTGCTTGAAATATTAATAAATATACGTCCAAACAAACTTTTGTTCTTGATGTAGTTTAGTTTCGGGTGTTTGAGATAATTGAGGATCAAGTGGACACACAGGTCGCTGGTTGAAAAAAATACAGCAATTTCATCTATTTTCAGAAAGGATTTCGAAAACACTGGACATATAAATAAAAAAAATCGCGGTCACAATCCGCTAAGAAATCCAAGAGTTTCTCCAGTTATAACTAACTTAAAAATAAGGAGAAGGTACTCAATTGGATTTAAATTTTCAATCAACTAACGATTGGATAAAAGGTAAATTTAGAAAGAAAAGTTATTTATTGGTTTGGTTGTGAACAAAGGATTTGGCGCCATTTTGACTCGTATAGGATGACCATAAAACTGAATTAAACACTTGCGAAAATCCACTGTCGTTTTTGGAAATCAGTTGTTTTCTAATTAGTAAATACTTAAAGTCTTTAACCAGTGTGTGTCGCCAGTGATGATATACGAAATTGATACATAGTCGCTCACAATAGGCTCCATACGAAGGCTCAAAGTCACACAAAGGCGATGAAAAAAGCTATGCTCGGAGACTGCACGATCGAATCAGAAATCAGGAGAAGAATCAAAGTCACCGACATAGCTCTTTTCCCAACAATTAGGGTAGAGTCATTTCATCAACTCTCTCCCAAATTTTAATTTTGTATCATCATCATCATCATCATTTCAGCCGAAAGACGTCCACTGCTGGACATAGGCCTCCCCAAGGTTCTCCACGACGACCGGTCCTGCTCCTCCCGCATCCAGCGGTTTCCCGCGACCTTCACCAGGTCGTCGGTCCACCTTGTCGGGGGCCTACCCACTCTGCATCTTCCGGTGCGTGGTCGCCACTCGAGAACCCGGAATAATTGGAATTTTGTGTGTATACATATATTATAAGTAGTTATACAGGATGTATCTGAAATAGTAATGCAAACTTCGTCATGCCACTAATAAAATTATGATAGTCATTTATATCGTTAATGAGCGGTTACAGAAATCACAGTGTTTAAAAAAAATTGTCGGCTCAGCCTTTGAACGCTGCAAGCGTGCCGCCGTGCGCGTTTATGGTTATGACGTTGACCCCTGGTGTGAACTCTATTAAACCAGCTGATAGGATAGTATTTCGAGTTTTGTTCACATTGCGCTTTTTTGTGTAGTTAGCGAATTAATAAATTTTTCCTTTAAAATCTTATTGGGTTATAAAGGTATAGCAATCATGTTCATGATTGCTATACCTAAAAAAAACCGACAATAAATTCCACCACTGGGGGGTTCAGAATCATGTACTGGATCCATGGTACTCGTTTGTGCGTCGATGTCAGATACACCCTTTATATTTTGGTAATAGTATGTATGTGTTATACACATATATAAAAAAATAGCTTTAAAAATACATAAATACTTAAATAACCACCCACCAGACAAAGTCTTGCCGCCAAGCGATTTGTCGTGTTCCGGCATGATGTCTGGTGAAGCCGTACGGAGGACGGGTCTGAGCAGTTGTGTTGCGATGTGTGCCGGGTACGATGCGCCAAATGTTGTTGTGTTGGGAGTTTGGTCGTGGAAGGTCTTCGAATTAATCTCCCTTTGGCGCAGCATCGTTGGTCGTATTGTTGGGTTTAACATTGCATCACCTCGCTCAACTGCCGTCTTCCTTCCTATTCGTTCAGTTTTTCTGAGTGAATAGGCTGTTAATAAACTAGCGCGCTTTACCATCAACGATCGCATCACTGCTTACCATCAGGCGGGATTGCGGTCAAGAGCTAGTTTAGAATTATTAAAAAAAAAAAAAAAAAAGTTTTATAGCTTATTTAAGTATTTAAATTGTGTTAAGAGCTATTTTTTCTTTATATTCTTTTCAACTAAAACACCTGACATCTAATCTCTTCACCACCCGTGGTTTACTGCTAGAGATTGCTTAAAGCAGGGGTCGGCAAGTAGTTTTAAGTAGGGTCCGGATATTGCTCGAAAATTTTTAAAAGGTCCAGAAAAAAAAAACAACTGATAATAAGTAAGTACAGCTATTTATTACCTAAAATTAGTGTGAAAAATTGCATCGGCGGTCTTGAGCCAGGTTTTTAAAGTTTGGTTCTCGTGAAGAACAGCTAATTCGAAGAGTGTCTTCTAAGTGAACGTCTGTTAATCTCGAACGATATTTGTTTTTCAAAAAATTCATTTTTGAAAAAGATGTTTCGCATATGTATGTCGAGCCAAACATAGTGGACAAATTGATAGCAAGTTTTTTGCAATTTTGATATTTTTCTGGGACATGTTTGACCTAAAATTCTTCAGTTGACACCTTTTTATAAATTTGCAAAGACACATCTTCATGCAGATCGATTATTTCCATTTTAAGTGATGGCTTTGGCAGATTAAATAACTTGGCAGCCACATCTGTCCATTCGGCTGCTGCATCACCTTCAAAGGGTGAAGAAACAGAGATAGCTTGCCCATCTCTGCAAAGTCTTGGAATCTTGTGGCAAATTACGCAGAAATAAAAGATTGGTTCAAAAATATTACGTATTTGTTTATACTTGACATACCTACAATACCTACATTACAATATTTGGCGGTCCGAGGTTCTACCTTTCGCGGTCCGCAAACGGACCGCGGTCCGCCTGTTGCTGACCGTTGGCTTAAAGCATTCAGTCCGCCTCTGAGCAACTCATGTGCGAAAGAAAAAATAAATAAATAGCTCTTCGATTCGCTAAAATTAAGTGGCAGTGGGCGGGGCACATTGCTCGTAGAACCGATGGCAGATGGGACTGTAAGGTTCTGGAGTGGCGGCCACGTACTGGAAGACGCACCGTAGGGAGGCCTCCAACAAGGTTGACCAAGGACCTGGTCGCGGTAAGCCGATGGATGCGGGCAGCACAAGACCGGTCATTGTGGAAAACATTGGGGGAGGTCATTCACCAGCAGTGGACCTCTATAAGCTAAAGAAGAAGAAGAAATATTTAAAATATTATTATTTAGCAAATACTTTATTTTAAAATATAAATATTTAAAATATTATTATTTAGCAAATACTTTATTTTAAAATATAAATATTTAAAATATTATTATTTAGCAAATACTTTATTTTTGAAGTATATCAATTAAAATTATATATTATACAATATGTAAAGAAAACCCTGTCCGACCTATAAGGATAATAAAGGTTAGGTGAACACATGACCAAATAAAATATGAAATTTTGAAATAATCTTTTTTTCCGCGAATTAATTCCAACTTCACCAAAACTTGGTAATTTAAAAAAAAAGTGTCAACACCATTTTTGAGGGTATTATAATTAGCGATGTGACCGCGTGCCGCGTGCCCTGCCTCCCTTCGCCCGCGCATGTATTGCCTACCGCACATGTATTAAGTTACCTGATTTTTACGAAACAATATTTATTTTTTTAGGGGGATCTTTTTTTAAGTTTAGCCCGGCTTGTATCCATTAGTAGAATCAGTTATCGATACCTAACAATACCTTCACGGGTCGGACAGGGTTTTCTTTACATATTGTATAATAATATTTGGGGTAAAACGGTTTCCCTTTTCCAAATTTTCCCGACGTTAATGTGAGATAATTTCGACAACCTCCGTAGCGTAGCGGTAGCGAACGCGGCCGCTGCGCAAGGGGGTGCGGGTTCGATCCCCGCGCTGTGCAAATATTTGTATACATGAATATGAATATTTGCACTGGTCTGGTCGTCGGACGTTAAGCCGTTGGTCCCGGTTGCCATACCAACATTTAATGGCAGTCGGGGTTGTTGGAGCCCTCAAAAGTCAACAATTGTTCTAACTGCAATGCTTAGATAGCCTTCGGGCTGTGGAGGTCAGACGGCAGTCGCTTCATGGAAAATATCGAAGTTTAGCCAAAATCAACAGTTAGACTGGTAAAGCGGACCCCAGACTCCAAAGCTGAAAAAGCTTCGGATGCGACTGGGGTTAACACTGAGATGATGATGATGATGATGTTAATGCGGGATAATTACGACATCCGCGCGTGTGAAGCCGCAGGCAAAAGTTAATACATAATAGAATAAATAACCATCATTAAAGAATAAGTAACATCTAAAACGCTGCGTGGTTACCTACTTTCGTTCTTTCAAATTTGTGTTCACTTTCTTTCTTTTAAATCGTAATTGCTGTACGTACGGTCATCAACAGGGATACATAACCAACTACGAGCTTGGTTCTAAACGACGAAAAGAAAGAATTTATATACAAAATTTCAAAAGATATCATGAAAAACCACAAAGGTATGAGCTTGCTATTCTATTTGGTTGCCACAACAAAAATATGCTCAAAGCTCCGAACGGCAGGGCGAGCGCGGTGAGTTGACCTCTGGCGTCAGCTGTGGCGCGCCCTCAAGTACCTTGATGTATCGTAACCGCTCGGTAACCACTCTGCAATAATTAACCAAAAAAAAAAAAAACTTAAAAACATTTAAATTATAAACTAGTGCTTGATCGACTATTGTAACGTTGCTAAGTTACATTACAATTTACAAACTTACGAAAGGCAATTACATCCCAACTTTACCATGACTATTAAAAAAATATAGATTCGAAAATACATCGCCGTAGACTGGTAGAATGGGCAATGGAGAGGGCTATGCTTGGGGTTTCACTGCGCGATCGAATCAGGAATGAGGAGATCCGCAGAAGAACGAGAGTAACCGACATAGCCCCAAGAATTGCAACACTAAAGTGGCAGTGGGCTGGACACATTGCCCGTAGGACCGATGCCCGATGGGGCCGGCGGGTTCTCGAGTGGCGACCACGCATCGGAAGACGTAGCGTGGGTAGGCCCCCGACGATGCGGGAGGCGCAGGACCGGTCGTCGTGGAGAACCTTGGGGGAGGCCTATGTCCAGCAGTGGACGTCTTTCGGCTGAAATGATGATGATGAGACTGATAGAATAGCAATGTAACTATTATTGAATTAATATAAAACAAACCTTTCATATATAAAACTTAATAGCACTTGTAAATCAGTCACATCTCTCGGTTTCGTACCCAGAAAATTTTTCTCAATTTGAATGAATTTGGTAATCCAATGCTCTATATGTTCCAAAAATATGTCTGTTCAACAACGTAGATACATCGCAATGAATGTTGTTGAACTGTCAAAATGAACCTGATTACTACTTATTCATAGTGTATTTGGTTTTCTTTTTTGGCGGGAAAGTCAAGCTGAGTGTCAAGCTCGTTTTTCATTGGACTTTTAAAATTATTTATAGTGTTGTTTACTAAATAAAAGTGCGTGATTTGTGTATTAAAAATGCATTTAGTAAATAGTTCATAGAGAACAGTGAAATATCGCAGCATAGTGGCCACATTATGACTTTGTCTCAAACCTCCATCGTAAGACGGGTCACGCGGCCGTCTTTTTCGACATGAATAATTCATAATTACGTGACATTGGCTAAATGTACAAACCGTGCGAAGCCAAAAAATAAAGAAATAAATAAAAAAAAATAGTGTATTTCAATGGCCCTGCTGGTTATTTATTTCCATTGATGACTGTACCAACAGACTAAAATTAAGCCCTTGAAAGCATAAGAGAAAGTCTCATTAAAAACTATTCAATAATTTCCGAGGAATGCGAACACATATTAAAGGTATATGAACTAGTGTACGACCGCGGTTTTAGCCACGATTGACTCAGATTTTTTTTTTATAAATTATAAACCAGAAAAAAGAAAGGTAAACATGCGTCAGATCTACGCAAAACAGCTATCGCTCAGCATAATGCTAAGACCCTAGACGAGAGAGCTGCATTTTTTTTTGTTTTGGATGTTAAATCATCAAATGACTTCTCCCGCTCTGGGCGGAGCGGAAGGGCGTGTCAGACTTTTACTGACTAAAACCCACCTGTCTTCTATCACTTGCCTGTAGGCCAGGGCAATGGTTTTTAGGGTTCCGTAGCCAAATGGCAAAAAACGGAACCCTTATAGATTCGTCATGTCTGTCTGTCCGTCTGTCCGTCCGTATGTCACAGCCATTTTTTTCCGAAACTATAGGAGCTATACTGTTGAAACTAGGTACGTAGATGTATTCTGTGAACCGCATTAAGGTTTTGATGCAAAAATAATAATAATAAACATTGAGGGCTCCCCATACTTAGAACTGAAACTCAAAAATTTTTTTTTTCATCAAACACATACGTGTGGGATATCTATGGATAGGTCTTCAAAAATGATATTGAGGTTTCTAAAATATTTTTTTTCGAAACCGAATAGTTTGCGTGATAGACGCTTCCAAAGTGGAAAAAAGTTGGTTCCCCCTCTAGCTTCTACAATAAGAAAATGAAAAATCTAAAAAAAAAACATATGATGTACATTACTATAAAAACTACCAACGAAAATTGTTTTGAACGAGATCTAGCACGTAGTTTTTTTTTAATACCTCGTAAATCGTAAACCGCTCATTACCGCGTAATCTTGCATACAAATAACTTAAATCCTTTAATTTCATAAATCAATGGTACGGAACCCTTTGTGTGTGAGTCCGACATGCACTTGGCCGGTTTTTTTTTATAAAACCCGCAACCCTGAGACGAGACAACCCTAGGTTTGGTTTTCAGCTACGGGCGTTGACGTGATGACTTCAACCAAAGCAGCGTCTAATCAAACATACAAAAAAACAACAAGGATAGTCATATGTATATTATTATTACATATACCTACTAAACAAATAGTATGTTATACAATATGTAAAGAAAACCCTGTCCGATCCATCAAGGTAATGTTAAGTATCGATAACTGATTCTACTAATGGATACAAAGCCGGGCTAAACTTAAAAAAAGATCCCCCTAAAAAAATAAATATTATTTCGCAATAAAAGGTAACTTAATACATTTGCGGTAAACAACTCTTCCGCGGGCGGCGGGGGACAGGGCACTCGGCACGTGGTCGCATCGCTATTCGCTCATAATAATACCGGTGTTGTCACTTTTTTAAAAATTGCCAAATTTCGGGGAAGTTGCAATTAATTCGCGGGAAAAAAAGATTATTTCAAAATTCATTAGTATTGTTTCTATGATGATTCCGTAAAATTTTATATTATATTTGGTCATGTGTTTACCTAACCTTTATTATTCTTATGGGTCGGACAGGGTTTTCTTTACATATTGTATAGCTTATATAATTTTATGTTTAAGGGGAGTTAAGAGTTTTTTATCTATCTTTTATTTTTAACTAAAGCAACTGCCATCATTCTTCACCACCCATGGTTGACTGGTGTCTACCAGTTGGACTGCGGATGGCGGACTTGATATCTTAAGCATTATACACTATGTAACAAAACCCTTGTTGTTCCTTTCAGGGACACATAATTTTACCTACAAGCACATCATTAATGAAGTCATAATTAGAAAACAGTAATCATTGTCTAGTCGAGGGTTCACAATCAAATACACATTAAAACCGACAAATTCGATTTTTTTATTAAATATCTGATTTTATAAGTTAAATAAATTGGCGGGAACGTTCTACTTATGTCTAGTTTCTTCATGCAGAATTGCAGAGCTAAGAAATCAGTTACATATTATAAATATTAATAATTAAACATTTATTTAATGGTTTTTGTTGAACAATTTTTATAAATTACTTGCTTTATTACGTCCGTATGGTGATTCTTAAAACGTAGGTTGAAGGAACAACAGTGTTTTTGTTACATATTGTATAATGCTTAGGACATTAAGTTCGCCTCTGTACATATTTTTGTGCGAATGTATAAATAAATAAATATGGGGAGTTTTAGCGGGAAAGTCAAGCTGAGTGTCACGCTCATTTTTCACTGGACTTTTAAAATTATTTATAGTGTTGTTTACTAAATAAAAGTGCGTGATTTATGTAGTAAAAAGTGCATTCAGTAAATAATTTATAAAGAACAGTGAAATATCGCAGCATAGTGGCCACATCTTGACTTTGTCTCAAAACCTCCATCGTAAGACGGGTCACGCGGCCGTCTTTTTCGACCTGAACAATTCATTACGTGACATTGGCTAAATGCACAAACTGTGCGAAGCCATAAAAGAAAGAAAGAAGAAAAATAAATATGTTCATAATCAGCCTATATTAATCCCACTGTTGGGATCGCCTATGGGCCTAGTGCTTGTTAGTACATGTCACATGTCTTCGAAGTATGTGCCTCTAGGACACGCCGGTTTCCTCACATTGCTTTCCTTCACTTTCGAGAGCTATGGTGGTGGAACAATTTACACAAAATGACGATGGGGCAGTCCCGTGTGGTAACAGGCTTAGAATAGTACCATCCCATACATCCCGTGGGTGTCTTAAGACGCGACTAAGGACGACGGAGGACGGGTCTGAGCAGTTGTATTGCGATGTGTGCCGGGTAAGATGCGCCAAATGTTGTTGTGTTGGAAGTTTGGTCGTGGAGGGTCTTCAGATCAATCTCCCTTTGGCGCAGCATCGTTGGTCGTGTTGTTGGGTTTAACATTGTATCACCTCGCTCAACCGCCGTCTTCCTTCCTATTCGCTCAGTTTTTCTGAGTGAATAGGCTCTTAATAAACTAGCGCACTTTACCATCAACGATCGTATCACTGCTTACCATCAGGCGGGATTGCGGTCAAGCGCTAGTTTATAATAATAAAAAAAGGGAACTCTCACCAGGGAAGCGTGCAGCAGCGCTACTCCTGTGGAATAACAAATTATTGCGATGCCCAACCCGCCTGACAAGCGTGGGGATTATGGCAATGTTATTGTGCTTTTGATCAGCAGTGGACCTCTATACCTACAACTTCTAAGTCGCAACCCATACCAGTAAGCTACCACTGCTGTCAATAAATGTTACCATGAAATATTTCCCAACATCTATAGGATGCATTCTGGTGAGTGTGCAAGGGAATTGCATGATTTAATTCCCCCATCTCCGTTCCATCATCGGACGACCCGTCGTACGGCGAGTTTCCACCCTTACGTTGTTGACACCACTGCGATCCGGACGAAGCGTTTTGCTTCCTCCTTTATACCGCGTACATCGAGGGACTGGAACAATTTGCCGGCGTCGGTGTTTCCGTCACATTACAATTTGAGTGTCTTCAAGGCTAGAGTGAATAGGCTCTTAATAAACTAGCGCGCTTTACCATCAACGATCGCATCACTGCTTACCATCAGGCGGGATTGCGGTCAAGCGCTGGTTTATAATTTATAAAAAAAAAAAACATAAAAGAGGGTGTAGTAGCGGGCAATCATCATCAACCATTTATCGTCCCACTGCTGGGCACAGATCTCCTCTCATACAGAGAAGGAGTGAGCTTAATCGCCACGATTGCTCAAGTTGTTAAAGTCGTGGTGGCCTAATGGTTAAAACACCAGCCTCTCAAGTATGAGTGTGCGGGTTCGATTCCAGGTCAGGCAAGTACCAGTGTAACTTTTCTAAGTTATATGTACTTTCTAAGTATATCTTGGACATCAATGACTGATTAAAAGGTGAAGGAAAGCATCTTGAGGAAACCTAGACTTTAACCCCCTTATTCATGAGCGTTGTTTAAAGTTAACTAGTGATTAGCGATTCTTTAACCATACATTTTGATCTTTTAACGACACTTAATTTTAATCATCGTTTATGAATAGAGGGGTAAGTCTGAAATCGTCAGCGGGCAATAAATAGTTCTAATAAATCGTACAATTTTTACTTAGTAACAAAACCATTTCGTATATTGCATAGCGTTTACTGATATGATATTTCAGCTCGTTGAACATTTCTTATAGTCTGGTGCTTCCATTCTTATTAAAAATAGCTCTTGGATCTCATTCACGCACGTTTGAACTGACAGTGCAATTCTCTAACCAACTTATTGTGGAAACTTAAGTGTAGTGGAGCTGTCATGCCAACTAATGGGATTGATACTATTAACAGCTTTTTAGGGTTCCGTAGCCAAAATGGCAAAAACGGAACCCTTATAGTTTCGTCATGTCCGTCTGTCCGTCTGTCCGTCTGTCCGTCTGTCCGTCTGTCACAGCCGATTTACTCGGAAACTATAAGTACTACAGTGATGAAATTTGATGGGAATATGTGTTGTATGAACCGCTACAAAATTATGACACTAAATAGTAAAAAAAAGAATTGGGGGTGGGGCCCCCCATACATGTAACTGAGGGATGAAAATTTTTTTTTCGATGTACATACCCGTGTGGGGTATCAATGGAAAGGTCTTTTAAAATGATATAAAGTTTTCTAAAAAACATTTTTCTTAAAGTGAACGGTTTTTGAGATATCAGCTCTCAAAGTCGTAAAAAGTATGTCCCCCCCCCTCTATTTTTATAACTACGGGGTATAAAATTCTAAAAAAAATAGAGGTGATGCATGCTAATTAACTCTTTCAACGATTTTTGGTTTGATCAAAGTATCTCTTATAGTTTTTGAGATAGGTTGATTTAACTGTAATTTTGGTTAAGTTATTGTGCTTACACTGAAAACGATGGCTGAACCTTATAAGATAGATCAAAAAATATACTACAGTATTGTACACCTTTAAAAATCCGCGATGATATAAAATCTTTATAATGTAGGTACTTTTTACGAGAAATATTAGCTTATTCAAGCAATACGCCATTAATCCTTATCCAGTAATGTACCTTAAATACATTGTGCATTTGATAAAGTTTAATATTACAAATGTGATTGTTGAGTAATAATAGGTTAAACATATCCATCGAACCAATATTTTTAAAACGAGTTAATCCTATAGATTATTATTACATCGATTCAAGAAGATCGGTCGCTCGCTGCGCTGCAGCGCGTGAGTTGCGGGGCGTGGTCTCGCGCGGGGGCGGGGATAAGATAGCTAACCGCGTCGACCCGAACGGGCAGACACGTGAGGGCAGACGTCGTTGTCACTTGTGCGCGCTAAGAGAATTTCATCGTTCCCATTTACTTCTTTCGCAAGTCGAATTTGGCGTTGAGACTTTTTAATATTGAATTGTACCTATTATAAAAAATAAGTAAGTAGGTATACTGGTTTAATAGGTGCTATTAAACCGGTCACGTACTAATAAATCCCCCAATAATATAAATTCATTTGTTTTTGGTGCAAATTTTAGTGTTTCGTAGCAGGTTTTTAAAATTTCTAAAGCTTATTGTATATCATCTAACAATGGATACTTTAGATAATACGTTTTCCTACATTCTGAATTATAATAACTATATCGAAGATGATGTGGTTCGCGCATTTCATGAAAAGTTACTTCGGTGCACATCATTTAGACCGCGTGAGCTAGAATTATTTCAACACCCTGAACTGATTGAACCTGTACCTAAAAATGAGACGCACCTTCAAGTAATTTATGACGGTGACGTGGGATTAGTGGGGCACTGGAGTTGTATTTATTACATTAATGGAATACTGCGTGTGTACGATAGTCTTGTTGGTGTTCTAGGAAAATCGCAAAAAATATATGTAAAAGCCTTGTTTCCGTATCTATCGGAGTCATGTATTCAGTTTCCAAGTGTTCAGCGACAACCGAATACTATTGATTGTGGTTTGTTTGCCATTGCTTTTGCCACCTCTTTAGCTTTAAAAACGAACCCTTCTCAATTTAATTACGTGCCAGAAATGATGAGACCCCATTTGCTTGAAATGCTTTTAACCGATGGGCTTTTGGCTTTTCCCGCTACGAGCAGGCGTTCACCAGGACGTGCCCCTTCTAATCTTTTCAATAATATAGCCCTTAAACTGGAGACAAATAAACAGAAACAGACTGAAAAGAAACAGAAACACCGTTCACAAAATTCAATAACATCCCACAGTCAGAACGATAACTTAAATTTTAATCAGAATTACGAGTATGTTAAGGAGGAAACACAGAGCATAGCGAATAACTGTACTACTATGGACGCGGAACGTATAAAACAAAACAATAGAGATAGAAAGAGGCTGTCCAGATCTAATAAAGATGTTTCAATTAGAGAAAAAGAGAGGAACCAAGTCGCTAAAGAGGTTCTTAGGTCCAACAAACGAAAAAAGTGTCATGAACAGGTAGTGAATAGTTCTCTTCGCCGAAGCAAACGTTTAAATCTAGAAATAAGGCAAGTTGAGCAAGAACGCGACACTGAAGCTCATCGAGCTGCCCGTCAAGATGACGAGTACAGACGAGATGAGCAACAGCGTAATACTCAAGCTCATCGGGTAGCTCGAACGGATGTCCGATATCGACAAGCTGAGCAAGAGCGCGACACTGAAGCTCATCGAGCTGCCCGTCAAGATGACGAGTACAGACGAGATGAGCAACAGCGTAATACTCAAGCTCATCGGGTAGCTCGAACGGATGTCCGATATCGACAAGCTGAGCAAGAGCGCGACACTGAAGCTCATCGAGCTGCTCGTCAAGATGACGAGTACAGACGAGATGAGCAACAGCGTAACACTCAAGCGCATCGAGTAGCTCGAATGGATGTCGAATTTAGAGAAGCTGAGCAAGAGCGCGACACACACGCTCGTCGTGTTACTCGAGAAAACGAGGAATATAGACGAAATGAACAGATGCGAAACAGTGCTGCTAGATAAGAATTACGATCGAAGCAAAAAGATTCATGGGACTTAACTGTACAAAATTATTTAAAAAATATTAAGGAAGGAAACACGCATCCTTGCCACTGCTGCGGTAGATTGTGGCACATTAATTCTATAAAAAAAATATCTAAGGATATTGCTTTAAACAAATATGGACAACTATTTGTGGATAATGTTTTCCATTTAAATCCAACTCAAAATTACGGAGAATTTTGTTCCACATGTGCAAGATATATTAACAAAGGTACTATACCTAGGCTTGCGAGGGCGAATGGTTTAATTTTTCCCTGTATTCCAGAAGTATTAAAAGACTTGACTCCTCTGGAAGAGCGTTTGGTAAGCCCACGCCATGTCTTTTTGAAAATTGTTCGCAGGGGTCAGGGTTTAGGATTCCAACATGGCCTTCAAGGTAACGTTGTTAATGTTCCAGTGCTAGTTAACAACATGGTCAGTGCTTTACCTCGGTCCGTAAATGACGACAACGTAATTACAGTTGAACTGAAACGAAGGTTTTGTTATAGGCACGGCCGCAAAGAACAAGTACGGCCTGAATTCGTGCGTAGGGCCGCGCAATATTTAGTACAGTGCGAGTTATTTCAGGAAAACGGTGTCGCACTAAATGTATCTTGGGCAGGTAATGATCCTGAAAATGAAACTAGATGTACATGCGATGCCGATGCTATCGACGAAGAGACTGTAGATCCTACGGAAGGTGTTGAACTTAACCCAGGAGGTACAGAAACACTTTTGGATGACAATCAGGATGTTATAGTACTGGCTCCCGGTGAAGGACAGCGCCCTATCTCTTTATTATTTGATGAGCATTTAGAGGAGTTGGCATTTATAAAAGTTCATTGCGGCGTCAAACGAGATTTTAAGATTAATTTGAGACATTCTGAAATAATTAAATCGGAAATATCAAGACAAGACCGACGAGCTGTTCGACCGGATTATCTTTTTACTGCTCTAAAAAAACAGCAAATGACAATTGTAAAAAATAGTATAACAACATGTCTTCGAAAAAAAAACTGTTAAAGGAACACCAGTTTTAGCCAGTAATGTTCTAGATATGAACTATATAGATAATTTAGTTCAGCACGACGACGGGTATCGCGTACTTAGTGGCATTAGAAATTCTCCTTCACACTGGGAGGGAGAAAAGAAGAAGGTATTAGCCATGATAAGACAGTTTGGAGTACCATCTTTCTTTTTGACGCTGTCGGCTGCCGAAGTACAGTGGCTAGAACTTCTGGTAATGCTAAAGGAAGTTGTTGACGGTGAAACTGTTTCTTTGTATGAAGTCGAAAATCTAAGTTACGAAACGAAAGCGCGGCTCATTCAATCCGACCCGTTTATATGTGCCTCTTACTTTGAAACAAAGCTAAGGGAAATTCGTAAAACGTGGTCTTGTTCTTCCGGTCCTTTTGGAAAGTATGTTATTAGTCATTTTTACTATAGGATTGAATTCCAGCATAGGGGCTCGCCACATGCACATATGATGCTTTGGCTTGAGGAGGCACCTATTTTTGTACCCGGTGATGTTGAATCAGCTGAAAGAGTCGTCCAGTTTGTGGATAACATTTTAACTTGTGATAGCAATGAACTAACAGAGGATATTCTTCATGTTCAAAAACATAAACATACGCACACGTGTAGGCCCAAGCCGGACAAACTTTGCCGTTTTGATATACCGTTTTTCCCTTTAGATTCCACTCAAATACTAGTCGAACTTCCAAAGGATAATGCTTCTTATAAAAGGGTCAAAGATATTGCAAGAAGTATCCAAATTAAAATGCAAGATATTCCACCTGAAATAGAAACATTTACAGATTTTTTGGAATTCGTAGGTGTTACATATGAAAATTATATTTTAGCTATAAGAAGCACTTTAAAGAGGCCCAAAGTATTTCTAAAGCGGTCTCCAAAAGACACGTATATCAATGCATTTTCTAAAAAAATCATAGAGTTGCATAAAGCAAATATGGATATCCAGTATATAGTAGATCCATTTGCTTGTGCAGTTTATATTGTGGATTACATAAATAAGGCAGACAAAGGTATGTCACGTCTTTTACGTTCCGCCATAGAAGAAGCTAAAAATGGCAATAGCAGTATAAAGGAGTCCTTGCGTAGCGTTTCAAATGTTTTTTTGAACGCTAGTGAAATTTCTGCTCAAGAGGCCGTGTACTGTCTAGCAAGTTTTCCACTATCGAGAGCTAGTGAAGGAGAAATATATGTTAACACTAGTCTGCCACAGGAAAGAGTACATATTTTAAAAAGTACGCGTGAAATTCAAAATTTAGATCCTAATTCGGATGATATATTTCAAAAAAGCTTCATTGATTATTATACTAAACGACCAATTGCATTAGAAAATGTCAGTTTAGCCTATTTTGCAGCCTATTATTATTACTCGAAACGCCGGCCGGTCGCTAGTGCTACCTATCTAGATTCTAGTGACGACAATGACCATAGTCAAGAAATGGACGAAAACAACGGCAGTTGGCTTCCCCTACAAGACAATTTGGGATTTATAAGGCAAAAAATAAAACCCAGAATAATCCGTTTTCGCCGTTACAGTTATCATGAAGACCCAGATAACTTTTACCGAGAGCAAATAATGCTCTATATACCTTGGCGTAACGAGGAAGAGGAATTAATTAATCCTGATTTAGATTTAAAAAATATTTTTTTGCAACATAAAGATTTAATACAAAATGAAAGTGATCAGTTTAACAAGCTTGGAGGGCCAGACCAGTTCGAATCTTTATTGTTAGCTATAAGAGATGCTGATTCAAATGAGGAAAATGAGAAAATTAATGAGAGAGGGGTAAATGGGGTAGAGCCTTTCGGAGACTACGAATTTGAAACTCAAATCGGAGATGTTGCTGAGGACATTATTCCTGGCGGTCATGGTGGACCACAAATATGTGGC